>CM068712.1:26087653-28860987 GCA_035079005.1 Fraxinus americana | reverse complement strand
AAAAACAATTTAGCTCAAGTTTGAACTCCATTAAAATTATAATTCATTTTTTCTCTGCTCTTATCGATCATTCGTTCTTCAATAAAATAGTATTGCGCGTAAATTCAAAACATTTCTTTTTTTTCAATCACACATATCTCTAATAGTGTTTATTTCATTGTTAGTTTTGACTTTAATTGAGAAAGATAAATATTAGTAGTTTAGTTAGACATAAAGTCTAAAATAATATAAAAGATAAAATAATAATAATGATAACAATAACAATAATAATAATGAGGATAAATATTAATGGATGAATTTAGAGTTATAAATTCTATTTGATTTTATTCTTGTTTATTTAAGTAAATTTACACGAGGTTGAAAAAGTGAATAAATATATAAAAAATACTAAATATATTCACACCACAATTTTTAATAACTAAACTACATTTTAATTGCATGGAATGTTCATAGTTTTTACACGTTGTCACATTTACATCTCAAATTTTTTTCATCGCATTCTTACCTTCAAATTAACATAAATTGGTCATAATCATACTCTCTCCAAAATTTTATTTAAGATAGAATAAAGAGATTCATATATCCGTTGTCTTTTTCAGTAAGAAAAAAATAATAATGCAAAAATGCGATTAAGTTTTTGACCCCTGATTTTAAAACACGTTAACAATATTTTTGAACGAAAATCATAATTAATGACAATAATCTTTTATGATTAACAAAATATTAAAAATAAGAATTATTCGGTTAAAATAAAACAATTTAGCCCCTGTTTAGACTCTGTTAAATTTATAATTCATTTTTTCTCTTTTTATCAATCACACATTTTCCAATAAAATAATATTGCACATAAACCCAAAATATTTTCTTCTTTTTTTTAACCACGCATTGCTCTAATAGTGTTTATTTCATTGTTTGTTTTGACTTTACTTGAAAAAGGATGAGTATTAGTATTTTAATTAATCGTAAAGTTTAAAAGAATATAAAAGATAAAAAAAAAAAAAGATAATGAGGATAAATATTAATGAATGAATTTAGCCCGTTTGTGCCACCTTTTTATCTCATTAAAATGAAAAATATGATTGTTATCCATCACATAAACATTTAAATTCAAATTTTCTATTTCTTGTGTGGGCTCCAATAACGGCTATATTTCTTATTCTCATTCTACAATAAGGTGGCTCAAACATGGCCTTAAAATTTATTTGATTTTATTCTTGTCTATTTAAGTAAATTTACACGAGGTTAAAAAAGTGATTAGATATATAAAAAATGCTAAATATATTCACACCACAATTTTTAATTACTGAACTACATTTTAATTGCATGGAAGGTTCGTAATCTTTACGCATTATCACATTTACGCTCAAACTTATTTCATCGCATTTTTACCTACAAATTAACATCTTCCTAATAATGGTTTCTCCCCAAAATTTTATTCAAGATAGAGTAAAGACATTCATTTACCCATTGTATTTTTAAATAAGAAAAAAATAATAATGCAAAAATGCGATTAAGTTTTTGACCCCTTATTTTAAAACACGTTAACAATATTTTTAAACGAAAATCATAATTAATGACAATAATCTTTTATGATTAATAAAATATTAAAAATAAGAATTATTCGGTAAAAATAAAACATGTTCGGACTCCAATAAAATTATAATTCATTTTCTCTATTTTCTTATCCATCACACATTTCCAATAAAATAGTATTGCACATAAACCTAAAACATTCCATTCTTTTAACCACACATTGTTTTTTTTAAAAAATTAACTATTTCAAAATACATTTTTCTCAAAATTCAATTAAAATAGAGGCCAAATAAGGGCTTAATTTTAATATATTATCACGTAATATAACATTTTAAAGTTGATGAATATTGCAGTAATTTTTCATGCCACAAAAGAAAAATAAATATAAACAATAAATTGAGTTTAAAATATACAAAATTAAAATTAAAATGAATGATGTGGACTGAGAATATGTTTATATGTGTTCACCTAAATATTTTTTAGAATTTTTGTGTAAATAATCATTAAGAATTTGAATTGTTATTTATTTATCATAATTTTTTAAATTTTTTTTATAATTTTATTTTATAATTTATAATTTTTGAGTTTATTTTTTATAAATTTTATTTGTTAGAATTTCATATTTATATATATTTTAAATTTTATTTAAACTCTTGTTTTCGTGTTTTGTACGTTTTAGGAATTTTCATTGAAAATGCTTAAAGAATTAAAAATGGGTTTTGAGTTTTATGTTATAAATTTATTCTTATTTTTAAAAATACATTTTAAGAAAATACCAAACCAAACATATTTTAGTGTTTTGCAAAATTGAAAATTAAAAATAGATTGAAAACAATAAATCAAATCCACCATAATCCTCTCTGTATAAATGAAAATAGTGGCTTCAAATAAAAATGGAGCTAAACCTTTGGGCTGATTTCTTTATTCACTAGTCACAACTAAACGTGTATTGCACGTTATTTTGAAATATTTTATAAACGCTGTAAAAATGATATTTGAAAATCAATGGATATAAAAAATTGTTAAAAAATCTGTTCATGTAAAATAAACTTTTTATACAATTCAATAATTTATATTTACATGTATGATAATAATTAACATTAATTTATATATATCATATTATAATTCACTCAATTAATTCTTCAAGTTATGCATGTATACTTTATATATTTTGGAGGTTGTTTAATTACTCTTGAAATACTATTATTTAATTATTCATATATGTACATATATACTAATTAACATTTAATTATATATATATAAAATTTAACATGAAGCCATCAAGTTCATGTACATAAGTTTTGGGAGCTATTCAATTATTTTAGGAGTAAATAAATTATTCAAATTCATAAACAGGTATTTATTTTCAAGATTATTCATTTTATCATAAATTATTATAGGAGTATATAAATTATTTGAGCCACATTATTTTGGAAAAATGTATTTTGAAATAGTAAATTGATGGAGAATATGTGGTTGAAAAAGAAGAAAAAATTATTGATATGATGAAAAATATTATTTTATTGAAAAATGTGTGGTTAAAAACGAGTAGAAAAATGAAAATGAAAATTTTAATGTGGCTCAAAAATGAGCATAATTTGGGAGCTATTTAATTATTATAAGAGTAGATAAATTATTCAAATTTATGTACATTTATTTAATTTCAATATTATTCATTTAATTTATGATATAACGTCATTTGTATAAATGTATATAAATTATTCTTTTCTATATTCATTGATTCAAATTAATTAAATTTCATGCTAGTTCATGTACACCCCATTTGTTTAAATGTATATAAATTATTATTTTTTCTATATTTATTAATTCAAATTAATTAAATTTTATGTTGGTTCACTTACACTCCTTTGTTTAAATGTATATACATTATCCTTTTTCTATATTCATTAATTCAAATTAATTAAATTTTATGTTCATGAATCAATTTGATTGTTCTATTACAAGCATGTTTAATAATTAGCTCCCATTTGGTGCACATTTTTAGAAAAGAATGCATTTTTACTGTTGATGTGATGGAGAATAAGTGGTTGAAAAAGAAGGAAAAGTTATTGATGTGATGAAAAATATTATTTTATTGAAGAATGTGTGGTTAAAAATGCGTAAAAGAATGAGAATGAAAAAAATAATGTGGTTCAAATAGGGCCTTAATATTCAATTAAATATATATTGAAAAAAGAAAAGTAACATTAAAATAATTAAATTGTTTTCCTTCATGTGTGCTTTGCGTAGAAAAGCGGTCATATTTTGATATAAAAAAAGGAAAAATAAATAGATTTTTTTTTTAAAAAGGGGAACAGCTCTCTCTCTCTCTCACTCCTCTCTCTAGGGTTTTAATTTTCTTTTCATCTCGTCAAATTCTTCAGTATTCCAACCAAGCTCATCAAAATGGTTTGCAATTGTTCTCTTGCAATTTTCAGCTACAATCCGAATTCAGATCTCAGGCTATTAATTTTTGATTATTTTTTGCAGGAAAATGGAGGGAGGAATTTGGACTCTCAAATAGAAGCCTTGCTGAATGTGGAGAAGCAGACGAGGCAAGCTGGTGACGTGGGCGGCACCAGAAAGGCAGTCAATGATATTCTGCTGCTTTGCTTCGATGCCCGGGCTTGGAAAACTCTCAACGATCAGATTGTTCTTTTGTCAAAGCGCCGTGGCCAATTGAAGCAGGTCTAAATCATTTCCTTATTCTACTTGCTTCGTTTATGTGAACATCACTACTGTCATAGTTTTGTTGAATTATGATTTGGATTGTTGAAAATATATGCTTTTTTGTTCATTTCATATGATTTGGGGGTAATTTTAGTTTAGTTTAGATTTGAGGTCAGGACGCGTGTGATGGACCTGTAAAATTATGGGCTAGCGATGATGAACCTAATTTAGTTTATATGCTTATTTCAATGGGCTGTATGTAGTTTGCTGATAAAAATTAATTGGATTGTTTGTGACTTTTGGGGATCATTGATAATTTTTATGTTAAGTGCTGAATTAATTAAAAAAATGTTAAAATAATAATATTTTTTTGAGCTGTAGTGGCGACTTAATATGGAAAAGAAAATATGAAGACAGGATAGTTGTACATTTTGTAGTCTTTTAATGTAGTTATAGGTCAATGTTATTAATGAAATGTCTACTTGGCACCTGCTAAATGGTCAATTTTAGCATTGGGCAACTAGTGCCTCATTAAGAGTTCATGGACAAACCGTCAATCTCTCTTACAGACATTGTGATAGCCTCTCATTTAAATAGATTATTAGTATATCTCATTTTCTTACCTTTATAATGTATTATAACCAAGGATAGAGAATTGGGAGAAAAATATCTGGGAAACTTATTGCACAAATGAAACAGGGACTACAATAAATAGAATGAAAAATGGGCGGGAAAAGTAGTTGGCCTGCTAATCAACTAAAATAGTTTTGGCGCCAAGTCTAATTACAAATTAGTCATAAAACTCCCCCTCAAGATGGGATGTGTAAATTGATCACAGCCATCTTGGACAACAGTTGGAATAAGGAAGTAGCCGGCAAAGGTTTGGTGAATATATCAGCGAGCTGATGGCTGGAGCGAACTGGCATCAATTTAACAAATCCATCATTTATCTTCTCTCTTATGAAATGACAATCTATCTCGATGTGCTTGGTCCTTTCGTGAAAAAATAGGATTGGTTGCAATGTGTATTGCCGCCTGATTGTCGCAGAATAGTAAGGTTTGACCCGTGACTGTGATATGGAAATCCAGAAGAAGCTGATGTATCCACAGGAGCTCACAAGCAGTGGAGGCCAGTGCACGGTATTCCGCTTCAGCAGAAGATCGTGATACAGTTGTTTGTTTCTTAGCTTTCCATGAGACCATAGACTCTCCAAGAAACACACAGAAATCAGTGACTGACTTCCTTGAATCCGAGCAAGAGCCCCAATCTGCATCAGAAAATGCACTTAACTGTGAGGAGGATTTTGTTGAAAACAGAAGTCCTTGTCCTGGAGTCCCTTTAATATACTGAAGTAAGTGGTGAACAGCTGTTAAGGGAGGCTTCCGTGGCTGAGATACATACTGGCTGAGCTTATGGATAGCAAAAGTAATATCAAGACTATATATTGTCAAGTACAACAAGCGTCCAATAAGTCGCCTATACATGGAATTATCTTCCAGAAGCTCCCCCTCAAAGGAATTCAAATGAACTCTGGGATCCATGGGAAGAATAGCTGGCTTGCAGGCAAGGAAACCTGTGTCCTCAAGGAGCTGAACGGCATAAAGGTTTTCAAGGAGGTAATAACCTGCAGATTAGCACCGGTGATGACCATGTCATCCACATAAACCAATAGAGCCACAAAATCACTCTCAGACCCTTTGGTGAATAAGAAGTAGTCTGATTTGGATTGGTGAAAACCATGTAGCAGAAGTGCATGAGAAAATTTCGAAAACCATTGGCGTGATGCCTGCTTCAAACTATAGATTGACTTATGGAGCCTACAGAAGGTGAGTAACCTAATAACAAATTCATATAGACCTCTTCAAATAAATCACCATGGAGGAAAGCGTTGTTAACATCTAACTGAATTAGATGCCAACGATTAATAGCAGCCAGAGCCAAAAGAATCTTCACGGTCACCATTTTCGCAACAGGAGAAAATGTTTGAATAAAATCTAAACCCTCTAGCTAAGAATTATATTTGATCTTATACACCCATTTGCAGCCAATGGTGTGTGTTGTTCAATTCCATTGCATCAAGTTCAGAAGCCATGGCTTTCTTCCAATGATCATGTCTCACAGCCTGGTGATAGAACTGAGGTTCAGGGTTGGATGAAATATTGAAAATGAGAGAATTATGAGCGTTTGAAGACTTTGAATAAGCAAGGTAATGATGTAAAGGATAAGGGGATGAGGTATGAGGAAAAAGATTCTTGTTTTCAGTCATAAGATTGCAGTGGAAATCCTGCAAATAAGAAGGAGGTTTTCTTGCTCTCAATGATCTTCTGGGACCAAGATTTTGTTGATCAGGAGAATCAGTGAAAGGAATAGAAGAAGTGCCAGGGAGACTGGGAATAGATGGAGCTGAGTATGAAATGGCAGGATCTCCATTGGAGTGAACAATAGGCTGTTGAGGAGCTATATCAGATGCTGGTTTAGGTAACACAAGGTTGGGAAAATTATCGATTAAGACATGAGGATCAGATATGGAATGAAAAGGGAAAATGGAAATAATGTCATAATCTTTATATCCTTTGATGCCAGGGTGGTATCCAATAAAAACACAGGCCCTAGCACGAGGTTGAAACTTCAGACGATGTGAGGTAATGGTGGAGGCTAAACAAAGACAGTCACACACTTTAATGAAATTATAATCAACCGCAGTTTCATAAAGTAGTTGAAAGGGTGTCTGATTATGTATAACAAGTGATGGGGTTCGATTAATGAGGTAAGTGGCTGTGAGAACACAATCTCCCCAGAACTGAATGGGAATTTTGGAGTGAAAGAATAATGCTCTGGCAACATTCAGTAAATGTTGATGCTTCCTTTCTACTACTGAATTCTATTCAGGACGTTCCACACAAGAGAACTGATGCAACACCCCTTTTGAACTGAAGAACTCTCTGAATTGTAACTCAGGAGCATTGTCAGACCCGAACCTTTTTATAACTTTGTTAACTGTGTTTCAATCCGTCTGAAAAATTTTGGAATAATTGTGAGAACATCTGATTTTTGCTTCAAAAGGTATACCGAAGTAAATCTTGTACAATCATCAACTATTGTGAGGAAATACCTATGTCCATCACGTGTTGGAGTACTATAGGGACCCCATATATCAGCATGAATAAGATCAGATGCATTAGATGACAGATGATTATGTGAAACAAATGACAAACGCCTCTGTTTAGCCAGTGGGCATATGGGACATGGAGCCTCGTTTTTCTTATCACTCAGTGTAATTGATTCCTCAAGCAATCCAAACGTTTATAGGATAAGTGGCCTAGTCTATTATGCCATACAATAGAAGAATCTACATTGTTCACCATAGCAGAATTACAATCAAATCTGGAAAAATTACATTTCCTTATTACATTATTCATTGCTGCATCTAAGACATAAAGGCCTTCAATTCTTCTACCCCTGCCAATCATCATCGATCTGCATAGGTCCTGAATTTCACAATAGTCAGTAGAGAATCTGATGCTTATAGATGGTTTTCTGGTTAAAGCACTTATGGACATCAGATTGAATTTAAACTGAGGCATAAATAACACATCTTGAAGTACCAGCTCGGGGCTGAGTTTAACATTTCCAACAAAATGTACAGAAATTTTGGCATGATTAGGTAGAGTAATAAAGGCATTCTGGACTGCTCTTAAATTTTGAAAACATGTGTCTGAGACAAACATGGCTAGTTGCCCCAGAATCCAACACCTAATGTTCAGCAGAATTGAAGATCTCACTATTGGAAATTGATAAACATTTACCTGACAGGCGATCCTCATTTTCTCCTTCACCTTGTGCCTTTGCTGTAGTAAGGTGTGTACTTAACATGTTCATCAGATGTTGATATTGTTCAGGATTAAGAGTTCGCATAAAGTTCCCAACGGTGCCATGATTTTCATCAGGAATAGAACCAGAAATTTGATTAGTAACAGCATTATTGTTAGGATGTGAAGAATAACTTGATTGATTGCTGGAATGAAATTTCTAGGGCTGTCCGTCGGTTTGGTTCGGTTCGGTTCTGAAGATATCCGAACCGACCTAAAACTTTCGGGTATTTAATAAATGGACCCGTCGGGTCCAAATATAATTATGGAACCGTTCGGGTTCGGTCCGTTCGGTTCGGGTTGGTTCGGTTCCGTACCATAATCAAATTTTTTAATATTTACAGCAACACTACATAAATACAACTAATGACATTTCATTCGTAACTTTTACAAATTAACGTAGCCCAATTCAAAAACATATAAATAACTAACCGTCCAATAAGATTAATTCAATGCATACAAATACCAAAAAGTAGATATTAATATTACAACAAAACTACGTAAAGTATATTCATTTGTTTCAAATTAAAATGGGCTAATAGGTTTTAAAAATGATTTGAGTCTTAAAATTAAAATTATGAAATAATCTGATTTATTTAATTAATTTGCTAATTTGTATAAAAAAAATAAAATAATTTAATTAATTCAATATAAAAAATAAAAAAATTATTTAATTTCGGTTCTTATTCGGTTCTTCGGTTCTTGGTCTAGACCCAAGACCCGACCCAAACCCATCGGTTCTCGATTCGGGTACCCGTTCGGGTATTTAATTTATGAAGAACCGCTCGGTTCGGTTCGGGACTTTTGGACACCCCTAGAAATTTCTGCTTTGGCTTGTATCCCGGTGGAAACCAATGGAGCTTGTAACACTTATCAATAGTGTGACCTCCATATCCACAATGTGTACAGATTGGCCTTTCCTTCCTCTGAATCCTATTGTAGGATTGCCCTATAGTTGGCTTCCTGACATCATTTCGAACCTGAAATGCCAATGAATCACTGGTACCAGCAACCAGATTGATAGCTCTTTGGTGTTTCTCCTGTGAAATCAGTGAGAAAACTTTGTTTATTGGTGGAATTGGCTCCATTAGCAGAAGCTGTCCTCTGACCTGAGCATAGGAATCATTCAGTCCCATCAGAAAAGATATCACATACTCCATATGGTGACGCTCCGCTAACTTCCTATTTCCATCACAATCACACTTTCTATTAGAACAAGATGGCCTGTAATTGCTTAATTCTTCCCATATACTCTTTAAGTTTGGTGAAGTAAGCACTAACCGATAGTTGTCCTTGGGTATGATTCATTAATTCACGCCTCAATTGAAATATTCGAGGGCCATTCCTCTGCTGAAACCTCTCCTTGAGGTCTGTCCAAATCTCATAGGCAGATTGCGAGTAGATAATGCTCGCTGATATCTCTTTTGACACAGAATTGAGGATCCAAGAGATAACAATATTGTTGTTACGGATCCATGAATTGAGTAATTCGGTATTACCTGTAGGTCGAAGAATAGATCCATTAACAAATCCAGATTTATTCTTCACAAATAAAGCTATGGTCATGGCTCGACTTCATGAAGTGTAATTTTCGCCGGTCAACTGCTGCGAAACTAGAACCAGCCGAGGGTTATCTGAATGATGAAGATAATAAGGACTAGAAATATCATCAATGGTGGAATTACTCAATGATGTAGATGAATTGTGATTGGGAGAATTTTGATTTGTGCTTTCTGCCATGGCCGATCAAGCGATTAACAGATAGCAGAACTATGGAAGCTGTTTATGCTCTGATACCATATTATAACCAAGGATTGAGAATTGGGAGAAAAATATCTGGGAATCTTATTGCACAAATGAAACAGGGACTATAATAAATAGAAGGAAAAATGGGCGGGAAAAATAGTTGGCCAGTTAATCAACTAAAATAGTTTTGACGCCAAGTCTAATTACAAATTAATCCTAAAATAATGTTAAACCATTATACGATCTTAATTGTGAGTTCTGAATCTGCCTAACCCACATCTGATTCCCTCTGAAATTACTGGCTTTGGATGCATGCGGCTGACAAATGGTTTCAATTCAGGGGTGTAATTCACCATTCACGATTGTCCATCACGCCACAAATTGCAAAGTAATAGTTCAATGGAACCTCCTTGCAACATTACTCTCCAATTCTCCTTTGAGCCATCTTCTTTCCTGCATCCAATGGCCATCATTGGCATATGCTCAAAGCTCATTGAATTTCTTAATGTTAGGAGATCTTCAGTTTTCATATAGAGTGATGCTACTTATACATTATTGTATACAGATTGATGATGTGGAATAGGAAAAAAAAGGAGGAAAGAGAAAAATAAAAGGATAGAGAAAAAAAACCACGTTTTGGAAGAGAGAGAGAGAAGAAAGGGAAGTCAGTTATTAATCCACATCATCAATCTGTATAAAATGATGTACAAATAACATTACTCTTTCATTTAACCTTGCTGTCTGAATTCTAGAGAATAATCCCTCAAATTATTTTCATTGCTCCCCATATAGATTGAGTTTTCTGTTGGAAGGTTTGATCTCTACATAGATATCACGTATTGTTGCAAGCATCACCAAGGTACACACATTTTTAATGAGTATACACTGAAGACGTGCATATCTGTATGGGTAGAGAATACAATTTGCGTTTCAATACTGCGTGCTTAATATGTATGTTTGCGTGGACAGATGTGGGAACAGGTAGACAATTATACATGACATGTACTGATACTCCTGATTTTATTGAAAAATATATGCATCTGGTCTTTTCTTCTCTGCAAGTTGCACTCTTGATTTATTTTGGTATGGTTTGTTGTAACTTCATTTTATGCACTAACAAGTAACAAGTACATTGTAGTTACTCAGTGGTGAGATTTGCATTTCGTATATCAAATATTTTTCCTTTTGTAGAATATGATAAGTGATTTTTTTTTTTTCATTGTTTGAGGTTGTGTCGCATTTGGTTTTTCTCATGTTGTGATACAGGCTGTACAAGCTATAGTCCAACAAGCAATGCTGTATATCGACCAGACACCAGATCTCGATACTAAAGTAGAGCTCATTAAGACACTTAATAGCGTATCTGCAGGAAAGGTGATTGTTCATGCATGATTCCTTGCACAATATGCTTTTGCATTTGTATTATTTTGAAGATTTATTCTCTTCTTATGGACACACCTTCTGGCAGATATATGTTGAGATAGAGAGAGCTCGCTTGATTAAGAAACTGGCAAAGATTAAAGAAGAACAGGGACTAATAGCTGAGGCCGCTGATTTGATGCAAGAAATTGCGGTCAGTGGATGATAATCTTGTTTATTGGCTTTTCTACCTTTCCTTTAAGCACATTTATGTTGCTTGTCAGATTTATTCTTCTCCAGTAGCTCCCTGACAGTGTTGAACTACAGGTGGAGACGTTCGGTGCAATGGCAAAAACTGAAAAAACAGCATTCATTCTTGAACAAGTATGCCTTTATCTGTTATTGAAACTGTGGTTAGAATAAACGATTTTGGTACACATGATGTGATATGTTGATCTTCAAATCTTGTAGGTCCGTTTGTGTTTAGATCGCCAGGATTATGTACGTGCACAGATACTCTCAAGAAAGATCAGTCCAAGAGTTTTTGAAGCTGAGACTTCAAAAGAGAAGAAAAAACCTAAAGAAGTTGAAAGTGTAATTGAGGAGCCTCCTGCCGATATTCCATCGCTGTTGGAATTGAAGAAGATATACTACCAATTAATGATTCGGTATGCATGATGTTGGTTTATACTTATCCCATCTGTCATACTCATGGATCAGTTGTGAGGGTCTCTCTTAATTGGAATACAAGTGCACACCCTCGCATACAGATCTGCATGCATGCAGAAATCTTAGCAAATATGCTGTGCAGACATCGTCAAACAAAGAGGAAGGGTCAATAACATATAAGTTTTGTAATCTTCGTGTTTAATTAGATTTGATGCATGTTTTGCTAATATCACTAAACTTTCCACATGCAGTTGCTAGTGATAGCAGTACAGTTCTATTGCTTAGTTAGTAAATCATTCTCTAGCATTCAACATTTGTTCATTCTCTAGCGTTACTAGTATTTCAATTCACTGACCAGGTTATCTGAAGAGAATTTATAATATTTCTATCCTTTAAGTTTACTCTATGCAGCTCCAGATTTAAATTAATCAATTAAAATACGGACCTAGTAATGTGTGGCACATTATCCTGTTCAGTAAATTTTCATTATGTTTAACGAGCATTTATATTTTTTGGCCATTCTAATCAATAATGATATCAAATGAAATACTGGATTCTCTTTCGGCTTAGAGCTCTGGAACTTAGAATTATAAGTTTAATGAGCGTTATTAATTTCAGCAACTTTGTTTGTTAATGATACCAAAACAACAAGGTTCTTTCCATACTAGGTGTTTAGAACACGCCCAAAAGGAAACTTATGTGTCCGTGTGTGTGTGTGTGTGTGTGGGGGGGGGGGGGGGTGAAGCTATACAAGTGACTGTTGCACATTGTCAATGCCTCACTTGATGACACAAATTGGTTATAGCCTCTCTAAGTTGTGATCCCGGTTGGAAACACTAGATCTAAAATCCCTCATTAATTGGTTTATATATGTCTTTGCTCGTGCTGATCAATATTTTGATGTTCATGATTTTTTTCGTTAATGTCTGCCAAATACCTACCGTACTTTTGTCATCATTTCTGTAGGTACTACTCACATAGCAATGATTACCTTGAAATATGCCGATGTTACAAGGCAATATATGAGATTCCCTCAGTGAAAGAAGACCCATCACAATGGATACCGGTGAAGTATCTCTTCTTTGTGTATTTATTTTGTTTTAATCATTCACCCGTTGTACATAAAATACTTTGCATGCATATTCGCCTCACTTAATCTGTATTCCTTCTTTATCCCTGTGAGCTTGTGTTAATTATATATCTTGTAGGTGTTGAGGAAAATATGCTGGTATTTGGTCTTATCGCCACATGAACCCATGCAGTCTAGCCTTATTAATTCAACCCTGGAGGACAAGAATCTTTCAGAAATTCCTCAGTTTAGGCAAGCACTTTGAAGTTCTTTGTCCTTTTGATTTTCCTCTTTCCATCATATGTCATCCATGTCAATCGTTCTTTTGATGTGTCATTAGATTACTGCTCAAACAATTAGTTACCATGGAGGTCGTTCAGTGGACATCTCTGTGGAATACTTTCAAAGTTGAGTTTGAGAATGAGAACAACATGCTGGGTGGTTCTTTGGGTGAAAAAGCAGCTGAAGACCTCAGACTAAGAGTAATAGAACATGTAATCATCATAGCCACATTTTCAGTTATACTGTATAATTTGATTTTTTGCTTTAATAATGTGTTACATGTAGCAATTTGGACGTATCTACTTTTTCCAGGTGTAACATCTATCTATAAGAAGTTTATTTCCTTGCAGAACATCCTTGTTGTCTCAAAATACTACTCACGTATAACCTTGAAGAGGCTTGCAGATCTACTGTGTCTTGGTATCCAGGTCTGATTGCTTCTGTTTAACAAATATCATTTGTTACGATTTTGTAATCCTGAAGAATTTTTTTCATTTATAAATTATTTGCAAACACTCTTTTCAAGATTCGGCCTTCTTGCCCTAAAATTAAATGGAATAAACATTTAGAAATTCTGGAATTAGACTGGGGACATATGAGGTTTATGAGCTAGTACAACTTATCTTTTATGATCAGTTTGTAATCCTTTATCAGAAGCATGCCCAGCATTGTATATATGAGAGGATCATTTTAACCACACCCATAAACCACATGTAAACACGATGATTCTTTCTGCTTAACTTCTCCTGAAATAGTTTAGCTCCATTTATTATATTGTGGTTTGCTTCTTTATGATGATAGTTTCATACCCTTTTATCTCAGTATGTCCCAGATCATTTACTCTTTAATGTATTTATTTCCATGCTTGAAAATTGAAAGAATGCATATTATTTATCTATATTATCATAATATGTCTCCCTGCAGGAAGCCGAGAAGCATCTTTCTGAAATGGTTGTTTCCAAAGCATTGGTTGCGAAGATCGACAGGCCTGTAGGTATAGTGTCTTTCCAGACTGCCAAGGACAGCAACGACACTCTAAATTCATGGGCTATGAACTTGGAGAAGCTGCTTGACCTTGTTGAGAAGAGTTGCCATCAAATCCACAAGGAGACCATGGTCCACAAAACTGCACTGCAAGTTTGAAAAATTGGTATAGGAGATCCTCTCTCTGTTCATTGAGATCACAATCCTGAGTTGGAATGCTAGTGAGTGATGTGATCTTTTGTTGAGAGTCATTCTCTTGCAGGTTGCAATTTGTACCATTTTAAATCTGTGCAGGAAGCGGAATTGGACTCTTGTTGCTCTGTTGCTCCTACGGGACCTCACTTTTTCCCTAGAGAATTTTTGTGATGTTATTACCATTTTAATTATTCATTTATTTGGAGAATTAACATTCATGCTTGCTGCTAAGAAATTAGCAGTTCATGATGCTAGTACCTGTTTGTGTGAGAAGTTATCAATTTACCATGAACCTGGTGGCTCATTTTTCAATTTCAGTTTGGGAACTTGTAAAATATAATGTTCACAGTGATGACTCCAATGGAGTTGACCATTAACTGAATATTTTATCAAACAAATTTAGCTTTTGCAAGAATATGTGGGAACAATTTCATCTTTCCCGTAGCTGTTGCTGATGCATTCTGAAGCTTTTATACATATTTGTACAATGTTCTTTTGATCTGATAATATTACCATGAATGTGTGGAACTTCCAACAAAGGTATTTGTAATTTGTTGCTTGGCTAAGCCTCCTGCCAAGTGCAGAATGCAAATGTCATCTTTTAGAGGTGATTTTTCTCTTTTCTTTTATTGGACTCTGCATTATGTTAACATTATATCACTGGTCAATGCAATTCTTGGGAACTTTTTGTGCTCATCTGTTTTGCGGTGTATTCAAGATTGCAGATCAGGTGTAGATGCTTAACCTGATGCATAATAGAATGTGGGTTATAAGCGATCTGATTTGGACAATTTTTGACTTATTTTCTAATCAAGTCGTACCTTGTGAGGAAGTCCAAATTGTCCATTTATCATTTGCCATTTGCAATTCAGTTTGGTTTCAAACCATATTGTCTGTTGTGAGGGCGCGTGGTGGTGGTTTTAGAATTTTACTTGGGGCATGTTTGGCTGAGCTTAAAGAGAGAAAATGAAGCTACTTCCAAGGGACCTTTTGTTATCAAAATATTTTAGCTAGTTTACTGTTTTCCTTTAGCTTAAAAGAAAAATGGGTTTTGTTTCTTTTCAAGTACTTGCTTGGAGAATTATGATGAGATTACAACGTGGAGCGGCATGAATATTTTCAGTATTAATTTGTATTGCACTAAAAGGATTGTCATATAAGTTAAATACAATGTTTATCAAAGTTTCTCTCAATGCAGCATGTCTACGATTTCTCTAGCTGACATGACACAATAAAAGTGGACATCGCAAGTATCGTAGATCGGTAGTCTTTTTTGTTTAAATGTAACCTATATTGCAATCAGGGGGCAAATTTAGAATTTTTGTTACAAACGGTTGAAATTTTAAAAATCAATGCAATAAATTTTATAAGTAAATAAATTGGCAAGATAACAACAACTCATTTTTTCATTTATGCAGAAACTATTATCAATTAAGTACTCACTATCTTTGTAGTAGTGTAAAACTGAGTCTAAAATTCGAGCAACTTACAAATTTAAGGTGTGAATTATGATTCTAAATATTAGCCAAAATACAATACAAAATGAAAGCTTTAAAATGTAAAGTATAAAATAAAATGCAGATAGACGTTATAAGAGGGTATTTGGTGTAGATTAAAATCAAATTTTAAGTGAATTGTGATAGAAGTTTTTGAAATGTGTAGTTGAAAAGATATAAGACCCATGAAAGATGTGGTTGATATTGATTATTTGATTTTGACTTAGATTAAAATATGGCCCAAATATGCCCTAAATATGAAATCAACCCATAAATAATATCATAGGATATAATGAAAAATGGTTAAAATTTTTCAAATTCATCATCATCATCATCATCATCACCAAGTGAAATTAAATTCAATAAGTTATATATATATTAAAAAAAAAAACAATAATTTTTAAATCAATCACATCCCCTCAAATTTTATTTACAGCCCACCCGAGCAATTATCCCAGTCACTTTTTGCATGTCCAAACCTTTGTCAATATTATTCACTATACGTAAATATATAAACGATTGCCAAAATATTATTCATGATAATTTATGAATTTTTAGTTTTATTTTCTATCATTTGATTGCATAATCATACAATCCAACAAATGTGTCCAAAATGCTCCAATGGATCTCACGAAATGTGTTTTTAAATAATAGATAATAGTTGCAAATATGTAATTAACATTAAATGTTTGATTCTGACTTTAAATTATAAAGAAATTATAATTTCTATCAAACATCCAATAAAGTAATTCTATCTAGCCTCTTATTTTTATCCAATACAGAATTTATGTTGGAGTTGGTTTAAAGAAATAAAAAAAATTGGTTAAGTATAATTTTGAACAAGTGAGTCGGTGTCAACTTTGAGCAAATATTTGGATTTGATCCGATGGTCTAATTACAAATGTAAATTAACCAAATTGTTCTACTCGTCTAGTAGATCGTCGTAATATATTTGCAATCTCAAAATCAATTTTGGATGAATGAGAAATTATAGTCCAAAGTTGGATAGAAAAAATGATACACTGGCTGAAATATGACTATCTCTGTTGATCGCCTATCGTTCGAGCGAGAGGCCAGCAATAGGCTAGCGAGAGAAGCTCTGATGAAAAGGTGTCACGTCGCTCGAGCGAGAAGTCAGCGACATGCTAGCAACAACAAGAGCTGCTTCTGTTCCTAAGCTCGACAGGTTTGGCTCGCAATACTTCGTTCACAACCTCTCATACTCTATAAATATGACCTATGAGACGTCATTTTCTTTGTACCAATGATATGTAATCATAGCATAACATTCTCTTCTCTCTCTTAATCAAATTTTGCATACATATTGTATAAAAATTCGGGTTTTCTTCATTTTTGCATTAAGGAGTACATAAACCAAATTCTGGTTCGTTGTTCTTGTATGTTGAAGTGCTACTCACGCAAGAAGAAGTCGTTGTATCTTGAGAGTTGATTGCCATAAACCGTAGGCGCCGTTGTGGGACAAATTCGATTTAAGGACAAAGTGTTCAATATTTGCCATTACTTTGCATCCATTTGGCGTTATTCATTTGAAATTTCATAAATTTGATAAAGATTCTACAGGCGTTTGTTTGTGACTCCATACACCATATCCGTCCAACAATCTTAAGTCGAATTTTGTGGTTGTTGGAGTGACCATGTTGCTTCAGTTAAACTATTATTTGGTTTAACTTCTTTTACCCTTCTTTTTATTTGGCGGATCTTCTGCTTTGTGTAAACAGAAATGAATTTTGTTTTTAATACCAATTATACTTCAAACGATAATTCGAATATAAGAACTTCGGAATGAATTGTTCATACCGGTACAATCCCTCCGATTGTTACTGTCCCTCTAAACTCCGTTCCACATGGAGAGAAACCAGAGAAATTCGTTGGGGCTGATTTTAAGAGATGACAGCAGAAAATGTTGTTCTATCTTACGACCCTCATTTTGACAAAATTCTTAAATGAAGACGCTCCCACTATATAAGAAGGGGAAAATAATAAAGCATCACTAATTGCTTTGAATGTTTGAAAACATTCAGATTTCTTATGCAAGAAATATATTCAGAATGGCTTGGACAACTCATTATATAACGTATTCGGTTTCAAGAAATCTACAAAGGAACTATGGGAGACCTTGGAAATGAAATACAAAACTGAAGACACTGGAACAAAAAATTTCATCGTAGGGAAGTTTTTGGACTACAAAATGGTATATTCAAAGACGGTCATCAGCCAGTGCAAGAATTGCAGGTTATTCTTCATGATATTCACGTGGAGAATATGTCTCTAAGTGAATCATTTCAAGTGGCTGCAATCATCGATAAACTTTCACCCATGTGGAGAGATTTCAAGAAATATCTCAAGTACAAGCGCAAAGAGATGAACATTAAAGAACTTGTGGTCCGATTGAGGATTGACGAAGACAACCGAAGTTCGGACAAACATGTTGGGAATCACATACCACAAGCAAAGGCTAATGTGATGGAATCCAACAATAAAAGCAAGAAGAGGAAGCATTATGTTGAACCTTCGAAGAAGAATGCAAAGAAGTTTGAGGGTAATCGCTACGATTGTGAAAAAGCTGGACATCGCTCCGTCGATTATCGCAAACCAAGAATGCAAGCCCAAGCAAATATCACTGAATTCAATGTCATAGCAAATGGTATATCTGATATGAATTTGTCGATCGTTGTTTTAGAATGCAATAATGTTGGAAATCCCATGGAATAGTGGGTTGATTGGGTGCTACCCCTCGCATATGTGCCAATAAATTAATGTTTACTTATTATACTCCAACCACGGGAGAGAAACTGTTCATGAGGAATTTCTCAAGTTCAAAAGTGGAATGACAATGCAAAGTGATATTGAAGATGACATTGGGGAAGGAGGAACTTAGCCTCAACAATGTTCTTCACGTACCAGATATTTGCAAGGACCTAGTGTTGGTTCTTTTTTAAGCAAGAACAAATTCAAACCAGTCTTTGTATCGGATAAATTTGTACTTACCAAGAATAACATGTATGTAGGCAAAGTAGGGCTAGACATGGGTCGGGTCGGTTCGGTTTGGTTCTGAACGGTTTGGTTCGGTCTGTTCAGAACCGAACTGACCCAAAATTTTCGGGTAGGGTCCAAATATAATTATGGAACCGTTCGCGTTCGGTTCCGTACCATAATTAAATTTTTTAACATTTACAGTAACACTACATAAATATAATTAATATTCATTCGTAACTTTTACAAATTAACGTAACCCAATTTAAAAACATATAAATAACAAGCTGTCCAATAAGATTTCAATGTATACAAAAACTAAAAAGGAGATACTAATATTAAAACATCGGTGATCTATATCAATAATTTATTTGCTTCAAGCAGCCTGCATAAAGAAAATGAAATATAAATTAAAAGTTATAAAAATAAAATATTTTTAAGTATTGGTAATACTTACCAACTATTTGATTTAATCATCAATTGCTTCATTTGTCATAATAAGAAACTCTACAAGTATAATTGAAAAAACACAATTAACAAACACAAATAAACTAAAAATTGTTCAACTAACAAGATTTACTAATTTGTTTTAAAAAATTAAAAAAATTAATTAATTCAATATAAATAATTTAAAAAATTATTTAGATTCGGTTCCTCGTCCAGAATCGAGAACCAACCCAAACCCATCGGTTCTCGATTCAGATACCTGTTCGGGTATTTAACTTATGAAGAACCGCTCGATTTGGTTCGGTTCGAGTCCGGATTCGGGAGTTGTGTCCAGCCCTAAGGCAAAGGCTATGTAAAAAATGGACTATTCAACATGAATGTCCTAACTGTTGTATCAAACAATTCAAGCAATAAAATATCTTCTTCTGCTTATATTGTTGAGTCGTCTAATTTATGGAATCATAGATTAGGACATGCAAACTTTAATGAATTTTAATTTACTTCAAAGTATGCATTTTAATAATGAAAAATGCGAGATATGTGTAGAGACAAAATTGGCCAAAACATCATATTATTCGGTTGAACGAACCACAACACATTTGGAACTAATAAAAGGTAATAAAAAGTATTGCATCACATTTATAGATGATTGTACAAGACACTGTTATGTATACTTGTTGAAAAGTAAAGATTAAGCTTTGAAAATGTTCAAGCACTATAAAGTTGAAGTTGAAAACCAACTTGAAAAATGAATAAAAATGATTCGTAGTGATAAAGGTGGAGAGTATGTTGCACCGTTTGAAAAAAATTGTTCAGAATCTGGGATTATTCATCAAACTATTGCACCATATTCACCTCAATCTAACGGGGTAGTTGAACGCAAGAATTGAACCCTTGAGGAAATGATGAATGCAATGTTGATTAGTTCAGATTTACCTCAGAACTTGTGGGGAGAAGCCATCTTTTCGGCAAATCATATCCTTAATAAAAAATCATAAAAAAATAATGTTGAATCACCTTATGAATTATGTAAATGTCGAAAATCTTCCTACAAATATCTTAAAGTGTGGGGGTGTTTGGCAAAGATACAGATACCTAAACTAAAACAAATAAAGATTGGATCTAAGACTATTGATTATGTCTTTAGTGGATATGCAAACAACAGTAGTGCATATCGATTTTTGGTTCATAAGTCTGATATACTTGATGTACATGAAGGTACCATCATTGAATCAAGGAATGCTGTATTCTTTGAAGATATCTTTCCTTGTAAAGAGAAAGAAGAAAGTTCATACAAACACTTATGATACTGCAATTAGAAACTATCAAAAAGATAGTAATCATCTAGAAGATGAAGAACCATGGCGCATCAAAAGGAAAATGATTCATAAGACCTTTGGTTTAGATTTTCTAACATATATACTAAAAATGATCCTAGGACATTTGATGAAGCAATGTCCACTCCTGAAACTCTTATTTGGAAAGAAGTTGTTAATATGAAATTGAATCCATCATGAACAACCATACTTGGGAATTGGTTGAACTTCCTTCAGGGAACAAAATTTTAGGCTATAAATGGATCTTCAAAAGAAAATTGAAATCGGATGGATCAATACACAAATATAAGGCTATATTATTAGCCAAAGGCTATAAACAGAATGAAGGACTAAATTTCTTCGATACATATTCACCTGTTACAAATCAAGTCTATACGTGTGTTGATTGCTATCGCTACATTGCATAACCTTGCAATGAATCAAATGGATGTTAAGACTACATTTCTGAATGGTGAGTTGGAAGAATAAATTTATATGGAACAACTTGAAGGGTTTGTTGTTCCTGAAAATGAAAAGAAGGTGTGTAAACTTGTAAAATCGTTATATAGATTAAAATAAGCACAGAAATAATGACATGAAAAATTTGACAAAACTGTGTTGTCAAATGGTTTCAAAATCAATGAATGCGACAAATGTGTTTACATTAAAATCACACCTAACGGATACGTGATCGTATATCTATATGTTGATGATATGCTAATCATGGGAATAATTCGAACATTATTACCTCGATCAAGAAAATATTGATAAAACATTTTGACATGAAAGATATGAGAATAGTTGATGTGATATTAGAGATTAAAATCTCTAAAATATTTAATGGTTTGTCTGTCTCAATCACACTATATTGAGATTATACTTAAAAAGTTTAAGGCATATGACGATAAATCAGTTATAATATCAGTTGACTTAAGTGTACACTTAGCCAAACATACTAGTGATCACGTATCTCAATTAGAATATTCACGTGTTTTAGGTAGCTTGATGTATATTACCAACTGCACGTGTCCTGATATAGCATATGCAGTCAACAAGTTGAGTAGATTTACGAGTGATCCAAGTTATGACCATTGGAAAGCATTAGATCGAGTTCTTAAATACTTAAGACACACGATCAATTATGGATTACACTACTCAAGATATCCTATAGTGTTAGAAGGATATTCTGATGTAAATTGGATATCTGACACAAAAGATTCAAAGTCTACAAGTGGTTATATATTTACCATTGGAGGCAAAGCTATGTCCTAGAAATCGTCTAAGCAAATTTGTATGGCTCGATACACAATGAAATTTGAGTTTATTACTTTAGATAAAATCAGAGAAGAAGAGGAATGACTTCGTAATTTTCTCGAGGATATTCTATGTTGGGAAAAATCGATACCTGGAATTAATATACATTATGATAATCAATCGGCTATTGCCAGGGTACAAAATAGTATGTATAATGGTAAATCTCGACATATTCGTCGAAGACTTAATACCATTAAACAATTAATATTAAATGATATAATCTTGATTAACTATGTTAAATCAAAAGAAAATGTAGCGATCATTTGACGAAATGATGAACGAGAAATCAAGTATACCTTCTTTCTAGAGGAATGTGCCTAAAGCCTATCGAATATAATCAACATAGCGAAAACACAATCTTGTAGATTGGAGACCCAAGATATTGGCTCAATGGGAAGACTAAGTTATGAAAGATTCAGTGTAAAATGCTTACTCCCATTCTTACAAAAAATGCTGGAATAGAAAGTGTTCAAGGATAAGTGTATACTTTTAATGATTCCTATATCTTGCAAGAAGACAAGAGATGTATTATACTATAGGAGATCACCTATGTAAGTGTAAAGTGAGTCTGTTCGCTTGAAAATATTATACCGTAAGTGCACGGGTCGCGTTCAAGCAATAAAGTACACCTTTTGAGTCCGAATTGTTGATCCCTCGAGGAATGTTACTTTAGGTTACGCAGCCCTAATCAATTTTCATTCTAACAACAAACGGAACGAACACACAATAAAGACATAGATTGAAAAACGGTAAATAAACTAAAAATCTACAAAAAAAAAAAAAAAAAAACGCTTGGGGATTTTGGAGGAAAACGTGGTTGGGATTCGTGGTTTCTCTTAACCGTCGCCTAATTAATTTTTCTACAAGCCAATTAATGAATTACTCATTTATTATGTTAGACCCGATCTTCCAATTTTAGTTAATTACCTCTCTCGAGTGAAATTAATCCTAATTGATTGGTTTGACCTACTATATCTCTATGTCGATTACAACCAAACAATTGCATTCAATCATTGTGAAAATAGCTCATTGGGTCACTTAGGGCTAATGGTATATTTCTATCCATTACACATTACACAAACCTAGGATTTCTACTATTTGGTCTAAAATGCACAATCTTCTCTCGAACGATTTACAATTCACTAAACACAATCATCTATTGGCCACATAAATGAAAATACAATAATCACAATAATAGAAACACATGAAAATAAGTAATTTAAAATCAAATAGCAAATATAGAAATTAATCAAGGTTAGGTCAAGCTACTACCATAAATCCCAACAAAATCAACAAGCCCATTTTATACATATGATTAAAAGGGGAATGTTTATACAAATACATTGCAAATATGTCAAAATAATTGAGAAAAACAAAGGTATAGATAAAACCCCTTTTTGAGCTTGGCTTTGAATTCTCCCAAATATTTCTCCAATCCTTTGATGTAATCTCCTTTTATACTCTTGATTGATCTCCAAAATACCAAGTAAAAATGAAAAGAAAAAGGAAACAAAAAGAAAAGAAAGAAACCAAAGAAGAGGAGCTAGAGAGGAAAATGCAAAACTCTACAAACTAGAATTAGGGTTTGAGTCATGAGATTTGGACCTTAAATACTCCCAAAACCGAGGACAACAAAAAGCCCAAAATACCCTCAAAATTTCTGATTTTCGACAATTTTAACGCACATGTGCGCACCATTCTAGAAGTAAAGTGCGTGGATGTGCACTTAAAGTGCGAAGGTGCGCACCATTCCAGAAGTGAAGTGCGCGAGTGCCACTTTTGATGAAATATTTGCCATTTTGCAGTTAATTCCTCCAATATTTGATCGCCCGGTTCCTCAACTATGATGTTATACAATTTGGTCCTCGGGTTTGGATTTTCATTTCAATATTGCCCTCCATAAATTGCATCCCAATGTCCTTCAACTTTCGGTACTTGTGCAACTTGGTCCCAAACTTCACATCTCTGTACGTTTTTGGTCATTTTTTATTCTTTTGCCTTGTTCTATTTTATTTTGGTGATTTTTGCCTACAAAAACAATAATTATATAATTATGAGTAGAAAGTCGCACATTTTAATCAATAATAAGTTTGTTTAGGTGTTAAATAAGTGTGCAAAAATACACTTATCAAATACCTCCAAACTTAAACTCTTGCTCGTCTCGAGCAAGATTATCTACCACACAATCATGCAAACTAAATAAGGATCAACACATTAGATAGCTTGCCAAAAATATCAAAGAGTGCAAAATTGTATATCAATTCACAAGTATGCCCCCAATTAATGCTAACAAAAATCATTTTAACTTATCCAATGTTCGATCGGTGTATGGGTGCATAGTCACTTTCAATCCTCAATATCTAGTCATGTGATGATTCTCCACTAATGAGTGCTTTTACATCCAAGTTTATATTAAGTAATTCAAACCCATTAGTTATCTAAACCCAAATATCAAAGACAATGGCACAATTTCAACAAAATTTTTAATAAGAACTCATGATTGACCTCACTCTCTTAATCTTTCTTATTGATCCTTGTAGCGAGTTTTAGGTCGATAACTCCCCAATTGTTTCGACCAAAGGGTACCGGATTTTGAGATACCCCAACGGACTTAATAACTCGAGTAAAAAAGGCTACAAAATGAGGCCCAAGATTCAACAAGTACAATATCATTTTTTTTAATCGCAACATAACATCATGGCTTAGATCCCTAGCATATGGATATTACCTAACTTATACTTATAAAAGACACTCCACACAAATTTTTTTCAACACGCATGGAATCAACACACTTTTAGATAATATCATTCACCAGCTCAACTACCCCCAAACTTATCCTACAATATGGTAAAGTGAAAGAGAAGAGAATATAGGTTGATACCATTTTTCAAGCAACTCACAACCTAATTCTTACCAATACAAAAATATCTCCATCAATAAAAAATTTCCACATCTAGATAACAATTAATCATGACTATTGTGCTCAAAATGACTTAGGATCTCACATGGACAATCCATTTTTTTTGAAAAAATTAGGCACACAAATAACATATTTGGTCATGCATAACTCTTGAATCAATAACAATTTTAAACATCAAGCAATCCTAAGACGGCAAGACAATCTAACATATCAACACAATATAACTAATTTAAACACAATCACCCCTAAACTTAAATCACACATTGCCCTCAATGTGAAAAAAAAAAAAAAAAAACAAGATGAAAGAGGAGGAATAACGGAACTTCCCCAGTTAGACATTTGTGAAGAGGTACAAATGCTCTACTTGAACTTGTGATGCTTTTAATAGAATTGGCAAGTGACCTTCATGTACACAATTTACCCCCAAACTTGTGAGCAACCATGAGTATGTGGGACTTCAAAAATATTACCTAAAAAAAAAAAAATTATAGCTAATCAAAATAAAAACATAGAAATACATAAAAGTAAATAAAAAGCTTAAAAGTTATAAAAGTTGGGTTGCCTCCCAATAAGCGCTTTTTTATAGTCTTTAGTTCGACTTTGGCAATTGACTCATGGGTATCTAAAGAAGGCTCTGGATGCCTTGCCCATTTTTCTCCTTTTGGCTTTGATCCATTTTTCGTTTAGTCTCCAACACTTAACATTACCCATTTCCATATATTAAGACTTGCATATTCCGTCGGATTCAAATCCAACTATATAGACTTCCACCACATCATCGAATTTAATCACAAACTCAATTTTCGGGCAATTAATGAAGTCGGAAAAATGAACATTGCTTTCATCTTCATTGCTTGCTACATTTTCATTCGGCCACTTTGTGGTTAAATTGTCATTCTATTTGAGCTCTTTGTCCATAGTGGATATATCTTCGGATTGAATGACCGATCCGCAATTCGATTCTACTGGCAATGAGAAGTCGGTCCCGTCAACTCCTTCAAGTGGATAATACCCTAATTGTTGAAATCCATCCCAGTACATATAATCTCCCATGAGTATGTCATTTTCATCCAACTTGACAAGTTCTTTAAAGTACTTTGCAAGTACCTTCTCATTTAGTTGGGGAAGACCATCTCCCAAAAGTTTGATATCCTCATCTCAATCGTAAGGCACAAAATCTCCCACTAGCATGTATCCTTTATTGTTTTTGTCAATGACTTGTTTTCGACATCTCAATTATTTTCTAAACCTTAGCAGTTTAGGCGTTTGTAAACTAGTGTACGAGAACAAGCATGACCCAGTACAATGCACCGTGTGGCACATTGTCAAACTTGTTGTCAAAAAAATTGTACTTGTAGCATGGTTGTATTAATTTTGCTAAAAAAAATCTGTACGTTAGCGCAAAGTTCTAGTTTTGCTCCCTCACTTTGGTGCACCGTTGTCAAGTATGTCAACTCCTGGTCTCTTACTTCATGGAGAAATTATTGAAAATTCCCCAAATTTAACAATATCTTTTTCAAAATACCTTTTTACTATTTTAAAAATTTAAAATTTCAAAAATACCCTCAATATGAAAGGTTTCAAAACAAGTCATTCTAATATTAAATAAATTTCATTTTAATCCTTAAAACTTTAATTCTAATTTTGGATTTAACAAATTATTTGTCCCTTGCAATAAAAATTTAACTTTTTTTCACCATTAACTCTTTTCAACTATCTTTAGCCCGAAAAATTTGATATTAATTATTTTTGAATTGATTGTATTTTTGCATTTTTAGAACCACCCACAAAATGGTATCAGAGCGCTATATTCTGAGGATTTAAAGTAATTAGAAGATGGAAAATAATAAAGAAATTTGCATAGGATGGTATGTTGACAATTTTACTGAATATTTAGATACTAATTGTTACATTCAACATCTTGTTAATAAATCAAGAAATTTAATTGGAAAAATAAAAGACTTGGATAGTCTTAGAATAAAGAAAAAATTTGAAAAGAAAATTACTTTTCTTTTAATAATAGACTTTGATGAGGTTTTAGATGAAAATATAGGATATCTTGTTAAAATACCTATTCTCATTGAAATGGAAACTTTAAAAAGAATTCAAAAAGTTCTTAATAATGAAATTAGGAGAATTGAAGAATCTGAATGCTAGAGATCGTGGAAATTGAAAATTCAGAGAATTTAAAAATCGAAATATATGAAAGAGTAGAAGGATATGCTTTAAAAGGAAAATTTGATTGGGAAAAATTTAGAAAAATTAATAGAGCATAATTAAATCTAAAATCACTCAAAGAAAATAGATTATTTAATATTTTAGGATCAGCCTTTAAAAGAAAGAAGTTAGTTGTTGACCTCCAAAATTGAGTGAACAAAATTAAAGCCAACTTAAGATAAAAATGGACATTTTAATCAAAATGAGTGGAATAGATTCATGTTATTATCCAACAATCCCCTCACTTTTCCGAATTATGGGGGATATTCCCAGTATTACAATGAGTATTCTTGGTATTTTCTCTAGGATTTTCTTATCCTTTTCAACTTGCATTCTGAACCTTTTTATAGGAGGAATATTCTGACGGCTAGTACTCCTGTCTTGTCAACATAGACAGCCGAACTAAGCTGAGTCATGTGCTGGCGCAACAGGGTTGGAGCCCGAACTCAACTCTGTCCTATTAGCTGTTAGGTGATGGGACAGGTGAACCTCAGTAATAAATGCAAAGTCTTAGCTAGGCAAGCTAAGACATCTGATTGGAGGACTAGGTGGGCGCTAACATAGGACCTTTACATGTGTGCCTCTCTGAATGGTAACTTAAAGATCTTGTCAGTGATCCATAATCATTAATTACTATTGTGCCTTGAAGGACTACAACAGCTTGTTGAGTAAGTTACTTAGAGCCGAGCTGACCTTGTATATCTGAACTCGCGTTATTTTGCCCTCACTGCAATATGATAGTCTGAGCTGAACGACCTCTCAGGTCGGTGTCAACAGTTACCCCCCAGGTCAGTTCTTATTTAAGTAAAGAGCTGACCTTTCTCCGAAATAATGCGGCACAAGTTCCAACTCGCGTAATAATTGCCCCCTCAGCTGTCTTGTACACCTGTCGCTTAGCGATTGGTGGGGCGCCTTTTTCTTTGATTAGCATTGATTGACAGCCGTATAATCAATTTGATTTTCCCAACGGTTCAAATCCCGCCTTATAATATTCCTATTTTCCCTCTCCTTATTTCATTCACGTTGACACTTCAAATTTCTCAAACTCCTTAAACCCACAGATTCTTGGCTTTCTTCCTTTAAGAAATTTTTTCAAGTGGAACCATTGTCCAGGTATTTCTTTCATTACTTGGAATACATTTTTCTTGTTTCGCATTACTTTTCCATCTACTTGATTATATGAGTTCGGATGAATCTCGTGTACAGTCCTGGGGAAATCGACAAGAAGAATCTGCATCTTCTTCATCCACCCCGTCGTATAACCCTTCCTCCGCTAGTTCTGACTGCCAGGAGGTGTTCACACCTATTCCTATTGCGTCATATTAACCTCCACCACCACCTCCAAATCCAACATCAAATTCACCTAGAAGCATAGAACACAGGCAAAAAATAAGGGAGGAGAGGGCACGAGAGGAGAGTAGTAGCGGGGACTGAACTTGGGGGGCGAGTGATTTTAGGTCGGTAATAACGGAGAGTTCGTTAGCTGCAATCAGGAATAGGTTCGGCATTCCACCTTCCATAGAGTTAGTCATGCCTTTCTCCTCTGACCGAGCGACAGCCCCCCTGTAGGATGTGTCGCCCTTAATAGTGCTATTCTTCAGGCTGGCCTGAGATTACCCTTTCCTAGAATCATCAGGTCATTCTTTTCATCGTGGGGGATAGCCTCTACTTAGTTGTGCCCAAATGGGTGGAGGACCCTAATAGCGACCCTAATTTTATGGAGACAGTTAGGTCATCCAGAGATGGATGTTTCCCAGTTCAACGCCCTTTTTACCTTTAAGGAAGATGGGAAGAAAACGGGTTGGTGGTATACTAGTGCTAGGCCTAGGACGGGGGGTTCACTAGTCTTAGACACTCCTTCTTCGGTTAAGGGGTGGAAGGAAGAATTCTTTTTCATTTTAGGGGATCGGCAATTCCATCCCGACGAGGTAGAGAGGGGGGACGTAGTTCCTACCCTTTACCATTCCCTCTGTAAGTGAGGATTCCTATAGCTATTTTTCTATGCAATCATTCTTTGACGCGGCTAAATCATTTCTTCGTGGTTTTGCAGATTACCGACCTTGCCACCTGGGTTCAGCAATTCAGGTACGGGCAGACTCCATCCGAGCCCTTTCGCCCAAGGATAGGTCCTGTAAGTTCGTAATTACGAACGACAACTTGTTCAGAGCCGGGCTACTTCGAGCTTTGCCTCCTCCGACCTCAACGCATAGCAGATCTCGTAGCTCAGCTCCCACCGCTTCTCGTAAGGCAGTTCTTACATCTCGTGAATTCTGTTTGTTTTTCATTATCGCTAATTTGATTTCTTTGCATTTTTCAGACCAACAACCGGGCATGCTGAGTTTTCGGGCTACCAAAGCGAATAAGGCAGCTGAGGCTGCAAAGAGAAAAAGGAAGGAGGTCGTTCCCAAAAATGAGGGCCGACCTGAGGTTGCTGAAGAGGAGCAAGAGGATGAGCAGCCTCTGCGTAGGCATCGTTCTGCCGATCTCCCTGTTTCTACCATTCCTCCGGACTCTCCTGTTCCTACGACAACTTCGGTGGTTACTGCAGCCTCTTCTTCCAAGTCCCAAGGGAAGTGTCCTGACCTCCAGAGGTCAGGTGTCGAAGAGTTGGTTGGACGCCGACCTGAAATACTCCTGGACTTCCTCCGAGCTCCTTCTCCAGCGAGGGAGTCAGTGGCTGCATTTTCCCCTCCCCTCAGGGAGTCCGCCGTTCTGCTATCACGAAGCTGGAGTGATAGGGAGCAGGGCCATGTTAACGACATGCCCATAGGGGAGAACGTCCTTACAGCACAGCTGTACTGCAACAGGGTTGTCCTTCATATATCTTCGGTGGTAGATAAGCTAAAGTTTTATTTCCAACACGTCGTACTTCGAGTCAACGATTTCTCTATGTATATTTCATGTTATCTTCATGTTTCTCAGGTCAAAGCTGAACTCGATTCTGTGCAAGAGTTCAAAGCTAAAGCTGAAAAGCTTTTTACTAAGGTTGAAACGGAGAGGGCAGCCTTTGCTGAGGAAAGGCGAGGTTACGAGGACCGCTTAAACAAGATGGGGGTGGAGCTCAACGCCAGTCTCTCTACGGAGCACAAACTGCTCGACGAAAACAAGGCGTTGCAGATGTGGGGAGAGAAAGCGAACTCCTGAGTTGAGCTCGAGAAAAACGAGCTGACGAAGCAGTAGCTCAGGCGATGGCCCTCAAGAAGGAAACTGAACTAAGAGTTTCCAAAGCTGTGGAGGAATGGAGGGCTTCTCCAGCCTTTGATGCCATTGCCCAAGAAGCATATGTTCTGGCCATGAGTGAGATCGTTAAATTTATCAATCAGCAAAGGCCGGACTGGGATACTACTTTCTTAGTGGATGCTCAGAAGGAGCAGGAAAAAGAGATGGAGCAACTTCTGAATGCTGCTGAAGCGCAACAAGCTCAACCCCAACAGACAGTAGCTGAGGAGCTCCCTTGCCATCCCCCTAGTTCTTAATTTTATGTGTTCCTTTGTACTCCCGTTGAGCCTTTGTACTACCTTATTTTATGAATAGAACATTTTTAATTTGATGTGTTTTTCTACATTTATGCTCTTAATCTTGAACGAACTTAGGGTTATGAACGTAACTTTCGCAATTGGTTCGTACAAATTCCTTGTAGGAATCATGCTGAGTGTTGTAGCACTTACAACATTCAGTTCGGCCTACTTCATGAGTAGTGCTTTATGGAAATTCCTTGTAGGAATTACGCTAAGTGTTGCAGCACTTACAACATTGAGCTCGGCCTACTTCATGAGTAGGGCTTTATGGAAATTCCTTGTAGCAATTACGCTAAGTGTTGCAGCACTTACAACATTTAGCTCGGCCTACTTCATGAGTAGGGCTTTATGGAAATTCCTTGTAGGAATTACGCTAAGTGTTGCAACACTTACAACATTTAGCTTGGCCTACTTCATGAGTAGGACTTTATGAAAATTCCTTGTAGGAATTACGCTAAGTGTTGCAGCACTTACAACATTTAGTTCGGCCTACTTCATGAGTAGGGCTTTATGGAAATGAACCGCATTCTTCCAGAAAACATACTTTTTATTTATAGTCGCAACATATTACAACTGCCTACTGATAATACTTTTTGAGGTTCTCTGCGTTCCAGGGGTGTAGCAAGGGGTTTCCTTCCATATCTTCCAACTCGTAGGCTCCTTTAAGCAATACCTTGCTTATTTTGTAAAGACCTTCCCAGGTCGGTCCTAAGGATCCGGCATTCAATTCTTTTGTTGCCAAAGAGACCTTCCTTAGGGCAAGGTTGCCAACTTCGAATTCTCGTTTTCGTACTTTTTGGTTATAATACCTCGCATTGCGTTGTTTGTATACCGCATTTCTGATTTTGACAGCATTCATTTTTCTCTTCTGTCAGATCCAGCTCTTCTCGCATCATCTGCTCATTTCTGTCTTCCTGATATGTCAGACACTAATAGAAGGGATTTCAACCTCAATGGGGATCACAGCCTCCACTCCAAAGGCTAAGGAAAATGGGGTTTCTCCGTGCTATTTCTGGTGGTAGTGCGGTAGGACCATAGCACGCTGGGGAGTTCCTCTGCCCATCTTCCCTTAAGAGTATCGAGCTTCGTTTTCAACATGTGCTTGATAATCTTATTGACAGCCTCAACTAGCCGTTAGCTTAGGGGTGATTTGGGGTGGAGAAGTATTTCCGTATCCCCAACTCTTCACAGAGGTTTGCAAAGCGAGCGTTGTCGAACTGTTTTCCATTATCGATCACTATAGAGTGAGGTATTCCAAACTTGCATATGATTGACTTCCATATGAACTTATTGGTCTTGTGCTCTGTGATCTTTGCCAAAGGTTTGGCTTCAGCCCACTTGGTAAAGTAGTCAACTGCTACAATTGCAAACTTCGTCCCTCCTTTTCCTGTGGGCATTGGACCGATGAGATCGACCCCCCATTTCGCGAAAGGCCACGGTGCCATTATATAGTTCAGTTCTCCAGGGGGAAATTTGATGTTCGGTGTGAATCGTTGGCATTTGTCACATTTCATGGTGAATTTTAATGTATCATTCTTCATGGTAGGCCAGAAGTATCCTTGACGCATGATTTTGTGTATCAATGACTGTGCTCCCGCATGGTTCCCGCACATACCTCCATGTATTTCCTCCATAGCGCGAAGGGCTTCTTCCTCATTCAGGCACCTTAGCAACGGCAAAGCATATCCCCGTTTATATAAGATGCCATTAATCAACGTATACCGTGCCGATCTAATCCTTAACTTCCTAGCCGAGGTAGGATCATCAAGACACGTACCCATTTGGACGTATGAGATGAGCTCGTCCATCCATGTGTGTTTGGGGTCCGTCATCATGCGAATGTGCTCAGCCTCCTTAGTCGCAGCGCGGTGGATCCTTCCTACTAGTATGGTATCAAACCTTTCAATCCCTTCACTTGTTGCCAACCGAGCTAAGGCGCCAGCATGACCATTTTGAGTTCTTGGGACCTGTTGAACATGGATGTTTTTAAACTTCTAGAACTCCTTTTTCACGAGCTGGAGATACTTGCCCATTCTCTCTTCCTTAGTTTGATAAGACTCGTTGACTTGGTTCACCACTAGTTGGGAGTCACTATATGCAACTAAGCAGTTAGCCTTTCATCTCATTTGCCATTTTAGAAGCATTGAAATCGAAAGGCAGTGCTTCATAGAACAGTTCCTCGTTTGGGCTTATCAAGACAATCCCTGCCCTTGCTCTTTCATCTGTGGACGATCCGTCAACGAAAAGTTTCCAAGATATGCGAGGAGGTGATTCCCCCATTGAGTCCGAACTGAACTCAAGAATGAAGTCGGCAAGTGCTTGGGCTTTTACCTAGGTGCGCGGTTTGTACTTTATGTCGAACTGGCCGAGCTCAACTGACCATTTTACCAACCTTCCTGAAGTGTCGGCTTCTGCAGTACTTGCCGTAAAGGTTGATTGGTCAAGATCTCAATGGGATGCTCCAGAAAATAGGGCCTTAATTTCCGAGCTGCAATTATCACCGCGTAAGCCAACTTTTCCAATGGGGAATAACGAACCTCAGCATCATGTAGGGCTTTGGAAACATAGTAAACTGGATGCTGTACTTCGTCTTCCTCCCTGGTTAGGACCGCGCTTATGGCATGTTCTGATACCGCCATATAGAGCATGAGTGTTTCTCTCTCTCTTGGTTCGGATAGTACGGGTGGTCGAGCCAGGTGTAATTTCAATTGGTTGAAAGCGACCTGGCATTCTGATGTCCATTCGAACTTTTTTCCTCCTTTTAATATGTCAAAGAAGGGTTTGCACTTATCTGTTGACTTTGACATGAACTTGCTGATGGCAGCTATCCGTCTTGTCAAACTCTAGACTTCCTTAGGTTTGGCTGGCGGACGCATTTCAATGATGGCCCTTATCTTTTCTGGGTTGGCTTCAATCCCTCTGCGGTTCACTAGGTATCCCAAGAATTTCCCCGAGCTGACTCCAAAGGCACATTTGTGAGAATTTAGCTTCATTCCATATGTCCTTAGGATCCCGAACATTTCAGCGAGGTGCTGTTGATGTTCCTGCGCCTTAGCATTTTTGACCAAAATGTCATCCACGTATACTTCCATAGTTTTGCCAATTTGTTTGTCAAACATGGAGTTAACCAGGCGTTGGTAGGTTGCTCCAGCGTTCTTAAGGCCAAATGGCATAACTTTGTAGCAGATGCACCTGCGTCGGTGATGAATGCTGTGTGCTCTTGGTCGGGTTCATACATGGGAATCTGATTATAACCCGAATAGGCGTTCATGAAACTGAGCAGGTCATGCCCAGCAGTGGCATCTACCATTTGATCAATTCTCGGTAAAGGGAAACCATCCTTGGGGCAAGATTTGTTCAGGTCGGTAAAGTCTATGCATACCCTCCAATCGCCATTGTTCTTTTTGACCAGCACCGGGTTGGCGATCCACTTCGGGTATTTTGCTTCGCGGATGAAGTCATTCTTGAGCAGTTTTTGCACCTCCTTATTAAGAGCTTCATACCGTTTTGGATTCAGAGGCCTCCTTCGCTGCTGTTTTGGTCGTACTGAGGGATCAACGTTTAGCTTATGGCACATGATTTTTGGATTGATCCCCTTCATGTCGAGATGCTCCCAAGTGAATACGTCGAGGTTTCCTTGGAAGTAACTGATAAGTTGATCCAAAACTGGGGGTTGAAGATCGTGGCTTACTTTTAGCTCTTTGGTGGAATGTCTGTACTGATCTTGATGACATATAGTTCTTCCACGGGTTCTCCTCCCCGTACTTTTAGTCACGGCTCCAGCAAATCCGTGTAGGAATCTACTGTGCGCGTCACACCGACCTCGGGCCTTGGCATTCCATCACGCTCCCAGCACTGGCTTTTTAGCACTCCAACTAAGGGCCTGGGAAGATCTACGTTGCAGGCCCTTGCTTCATCCTGATTTCCACGTATTATGCCTGGACCACTTGGAGTTGGGAATTTAAGGCAATAATGATATATTGAGATAGCGGATTGCAGTTCGTGCAATAAAGGCCTCCCTAGTATGGCATTATAGTTTGAAGGGATGTCCACCACTATGAAGTCCGCCAAAATTCTCCTGTGGCACGGGAGCTCGCCGAACTCTACACTGAGTACAATCTGCCATCGAGCTTCAACTGGATCCCCGGAAAATCCTTGTAACTTCCGAGGATATGGCTGGAGATACATATCTTGTATGGCCATCTGCTTCAAAGTTTGGTAGTAGAGCACATTTACCGAGCTCCCGTTATCTACTAGGGTCCGATGTATTTGAACCCCAGTCACATTCATTGTGATGACTAGTGCATCACTCTGATCTTGTAAAACTCCTTGTGCATCTGTCTCCGAGATTCGGAACCACTCAGGGTCCTGAAAGGCATCAGCTACCGACGTGGGGCATCTCATACTGAAGCTTTGGTACACATGGGCGTCACGCGCCAATTTGCGCCTAGTGCTCCTTGATCCTTCCAAACATTGGTTTCCGCTTATCAACATCCGAATTTCAGCACGGGGTTGTGGCTCTCGACCTTGGAGCTCCGACCGTGCTTGTTGGTTTCCCCCTTGCTGGTCTGACTGTCGAGGCCCAGCGGAGACTGTTCTCTGTGGCTTTGCAACAAACTCCTGTAAATGACCTCGTCGAATAAATGTTTCCACTTCTTCCTTAAGGTTTCAGAAGTTGTCAGTGCTATGTCCTGTCGTTCTATGATAACGACAGTACTTTCCTTGGCCTTTTCCAGTTGTTTCTTTCCTCCCAGGCGGAGGTCGACGAAAAGATTCCTTTGCTTCGGTCTGAAGGAAGACTTCCTCCAATGTGGCGTTCAGAGGGTGATAGTTGCGAAACTTATCGGGATATGGTCTAGAGCGACCTTGATCTCTTTTATCTTTTCTTTTTTCCCGACCTAGGTCTTTCTCCACGTGCCTTCCTTTCGTTCGCTGGGGGACTGGGGAATTTGCTTGGCGTCCTCATGGTCTGAGGTGGCTTCCTCAGCACTTATGTATTTCTCAGCTCGGCCCAAGAGTTCATGATATGTTTGTGGGCCGTCCTCATGGACAGACCACCAGAACCTCGTTTTGGGTCTCAGGCCGGACAAAACTGCCATGAGTGCGGCATCGTCAGAGATTTTCTCCACCTCCATAGACTGTTTGTTGAACCTATCCAAGTAAATTTTAAGGGATTTCGTCTTTCCCTGTTTTACGCTTACCAATCTTTCCTTTGGTGTGGTCCTTGCCTTCGACCCCATGAATTGGGCGAGAAAAGCAGTGGCAAGGTCGTCCCAACATTTTATTGACCTTTGATGTAATCTTCTGAACCACCGTTGGGCTTTGTCACCTAGCGTTAAAGAGAAAGCACGGCACATAATGGCATCATCTGCTCCTTGTAGTTCCATCCAGGAGGAATACTTGTCAAGATGGCTGAGGGGGTCTCCCTCTCCATCATACCCAACTATTTGGGGCATTTTCATCTTTTCAGGCAGTGGTTGTGCTAGAATGTCCTCAGTGAATGGTGAGTGCCGTTTAGTAAAATATTCATCGGTGCTTCCCTTGCTTTTGGCCTCCAGGTCTGCAATGCGTTTTTTGAGAGCACTCACTTCATTCTCCGACCGCTCACTAGTATGATTCCTTTGGCGCACAGCTTGCTTTTTGGTAGGTGTCAAGGAATGCTGAGAACCCAGCCTGTCAAACACGCTATCTGTTCTTTTAGCGTTTGATCTTGTCGCCGCGGGGGAGCTCAAGACTTCTTCAGTTTGACTCTTAGAAAAGCCTTCGCCTGAAAAATGTAAGGCCTCCTAGTAGGAGGTCGTCTGGTTCTTTCCTGGTGGGAAGATTCCACTTCGTTTTCTTGCGGGGGACACCTAGCTTGGTTTTGTTCCAGTCTGCTAACAATGTTCGTTAGTTTTTCAATGGCTTCCCTCATTGTTGCCATTTGTGGGTCAGCAGTTTCATTCCGACCTCGTCTTTCGGAATTCCTGGGATTGCTACTTCGTTCGGGACGGGTATGGGACTGGTTTTCAGATGCTGAAAATCCATCCATGATACCGTTCAGTAAATCGTGAGTAGAGATGGGGCTGTCTTTCAAGTTGGGGCCCTCCTTCTAGCGCCAAACTGTTGACGTCCAAAATTGAGTGGACAAAATTAGAGCCAACTTAAGATTAAAATGGACATTTTAATCGCCTCACTTTTCCGAATTATGGGGATATTCCCAGTATTACAATGAGTATTCTTGGTATTTTCTCTAGGATTTTCTTATCCTTTTCAACTTGCATTCTGAACCTTTTTATAGGAGGAATATTCTGACGACTAGTACTCCTGTCTTGTCAACATAGACAGCCGAACTAAGCTGAGTCATGTGCTGGCGCAACAGGGTTGGAGCCCGAACTCAACTCTGTCCTATTGGCTGTCAGGTGATGGGACATGTGAATCTCAGTAATAAATGCAAAGTCTTAGCTAGGCAAGCTAAGACATCTGATTGGAGGACTAGGTGGGCGCTAACATAGGACCTTTACACGTGTGCCTCTCTGACTGGTAGCTTAAAAATCTTGTCAGTGATCCATAATCATTAATTACTATTGTGCCTTGAAGGACTACAATAGCTTGTTGAGTAAGTTACTTAGAGCCGAGCTAACCTCGTATATCCGAACTCGCGTTATTTTGCCCTCACTGGAATATGATAGTCCGAGCTGAACGACCTCTCAGGTCGGTGTCAACATTAGTTATTAATGAATATCATAAAATAGAAAAAGTCATAGACATTAAACATACACAAGGAAAAATAAAATTAAATCTAATAACAAAAAGAAATATTAATGATTTTTTGTGAGAATTAAAGCAAGAAAAACGAAATAAAATATCTTATGTTTACCTCGCTGGAATACAAATAATAATAAAATCATGTTTTAAAGAAGGAATTAATAGTCCTATAATACTTAATTACAAGATGAAAGATGTATAACTGTAGAAAATGAAAATTTAGGAATAGTGAAAGGAAATTTAGCCTATAAAAAAAATTAAAATTTACTTGTTATCCAAGATATTGTGGACATATAAATGATAAAAATTTAGAAAATTGTCTTAGCTTACATTTTAAGATGGCTAATAAAATATTAAAAAATGATAATAAAGTCTTTACTATATTATATTATATCAAGGATTATATTGTTATACAAATAGTAATTATGGAAATATATATAAATAAAGCCTTTTATAGAAATAGACGAAAAATTTAGGGATATATGAGAAGCAATCTTACCTAGAGAACAAGATATAGAGGAAATAAAAAATTTCGAGATAGGTCATGATGATGCTACAAGTATCGATCAACCTATAATATCAAAACAAATAACATATAAAGAAAATAAGATGATTATTGGAAATAATACAGTGAGACATAGTATTTCAAAAATAAAACAAAATAAAAATAATAGTGTTTATGGAATCAAAGGAAATTTTTTTAATGGAAATAAATGGATAAATGAAAGTAAAATACTTGTTGATACTGGAACAAGTCAGAATCATATTTGCTCTCTTATTGATGAAGGAATTAAAAAGAAAAAGGTAGAACCTTATAGTTATGAGACTTTGAAGGAAAAATAAACTCTTGTGATATCATAGAACAAGTTCAAATTAAATTAGGAAATTTATTATTAAGTATAGAATGCTATATTGATAATAATATGAATTTTAATGAACATCCAATATTATTAGGAAATTCATTTTTAGATAGTTTTGATAATTATAAAATAGATAAGGAAGGAATTCTTATTATACATTAAGGAATAACTACATATTGTCTTAAAAAAATAAGTAGAGAAATAAAATTTTCAATTAGTGTATATATACAAATAATTGTATTCGAATAAAAAATAACTACTTGTGCTCTAATTGACACAGGAGCCGAGATAACTATTTTTAAAGAATTTTTATTACCAAAATGGATTGAAAATAAACAACAATTAACTCTACAAGGAATAACTGGAGTAAGAGAATCTTTAAAATATAAAAATAAAAATATAGAAGTTATTATAGGATCTAAAATAGTAACTATAAGAAATGTTTACCAATACAATATAAATGATTGTGATATTATTTTAGAAAATGACTTTCTTCAACAGTTTAGTCAATATAGTCAAAATATTTATACGATTCAATTAAAAATACCATATGGACATTTATTAAAAATTGCTAGAGAATTTAAACCATTCAGAGTTCAGCCAACTCAACGTGGTAAAAAGATAAAATTCATACCAAAATTACTCAATTATTCAATCAAAACAATTACTCTTGATCAAATAAAAGATCTTTTAGCAAAAAATTATAATGAAAACCCACTTGAAAAATGGGAGAAATCAAAAACAATGGCTAAAATAGAATTATTAGAACCAACAATCATTATTAGGGTCAAACCTATGCTCTATAATCAAGAAGATAAAGAAGAATTTCAAATACGAATTCAAGAACTTCTTAATCAAAAACTTATAAGAAAAGACAATAGTTCTCATAGCAGCCCAATTTTTATGGTTAGAAATCATTCGGAAATAAAAAGAGGAAAACCTATGATAGTTGTAAATTATAAAGAACTTAATAAAAATACTAAATTTGATGGATATTATCTACCAAATAAAGAAGTATTAATAAATATAGCTAAAAATAAAAAATATTATTCAAAATTTGATTGTAAGTCTGGATTTTGGCAAATTAAGCTTGAAGAAAATAGTATATCATTAACAGCATTTAGTACACCTCAAAGACATTATGAATGGATAGTTATATCATTTGGATTAAAAAATGCACCACAAATTTATCAGAGAAGAATGGATGAAGTTTTTAGAACTTATAATTTTCTTATTGTTTATGTTGATGATATACTTGTTTGTTCAGAAACATATGAAAATTATCTTAAATATTTTAGGAATTTTGCTACACTTTACTCAAATGAATGTATAATACTAGTTAGAAAAATGCAGAAATAGCAAAAAATGAAATTGAATTTTTAGGAATGATAATAAATAGTGAAGGAATAAAATTACAACCTCATATTTCTGAAAAGATAATTTTATTTCCTGATAAACTTGAAAATAAGCAACAAATTCAAAAGTTTTTAGGATATCTTAATTATGCTGAAAGATTTATAGAAAAACTTGCAGAAAAAAGAAACTTCAGAAACTATTAAGAAAATCAAATAAATTAGGATGGAATGAAGAACATACTCTTTGTGTTAAAAATTTAAAAGAGAATTGTAAAAAATTACATAATCTTAGACTCCCAGATGAAAAGGATAAGCTAATTGTTCAAACAGATGCATCGAATTTATATTAGAGTGCTTTATTAAAAACCGATTTAAATGAGATTTGTAGGAACATTTAATAATGTTGAAATAAATTATTCAACTAATGAAAAAGAATTATTAGCAGTAGTTAAAGGAATAAACAAATTTATAATGTTCTTGCTACCTAAGGAATTTATTGTTCAAACTGATAATACTCAACTTAATGGATTTGTAAATGATAAATTATCAAATTCACCTCAACATAGAAGATCACACAGATGGCAAATACTATTATCTTTTTATAATTTTAAATTTGAATATATTAAAGAAAAAGATAATTATTTGTTGATTTCTTGAGCAGGAATCATGATTTTGGACAAGATTGAAGCATTTACCAAGGAATTGCAAAATCTTCTAACAGATTTTAATGCAAATTATCTTGCTATTCAAGAGGATCATCTTGACATCAGACAAACTTTGTGCGATTTATCAAAAAAAGTTATTGAAAGTGGAAAAAAGATTGATAAACTAAATGATAATAAAGAAAAAATAGGTGAAAAATTGACAGAATGTTTAGACTTTTTTGTAAGTTGCAGCCAGGAGTACCATCCTTTAGAAAAAGGTGAATACAGCCAAAAGGCGAGTCATATCCCATTTCAGGAGATTAATACATCCACTTCAAGTGGAGATTCAAAATCTAAGAGAAATGACCATCTTATCTTGCAAGAGGAAAATGTCATAACAAAGGGTCTACAACAATTACCCGTTAGTATTGACAAATTGTTGAAAAAATTTACAAGTGGAAAAGGAGCCACTGAGTCCAGTACTCAAACATCCTTATCAAAAGGCCCATTAGAACAACTTACTGTTATCAGAGAATTCCAAGAAAATAAAAAAGTACCGGTTGGTGACCTCAAATCACCAAAGGGAATAATCACAACTCATCATGTTCAAACAAATCTTCATCCCATGGAGAAAGATTATTATGAATTCTCAGAATGAATATATAATTTCAGAGAAGGAAATTCTCTATACTTGACAGCCCTTCCAACGACGATTTATCCAAGGATAAGTGCTATCCAAGGAGCAAATCCAACCATTGTCAGAAAATTAACAACATGTGGATTTTTGGATAGACTCTTTCTAGGAATCGATTTAAAGGAAATAGAACAATTTGATAAAGAATTTATCAATTGTGTGAAATAATATAGTGGAAAACACCCAGTGGAGTTGAGATTCTATACTATCGGTCCGAGTATAAAGAATCAGATTGGTATGGAGAACATCATCTGATCACTATCAGAAAAAATCATGGAAATCTATTAAAGGATATTCAAATTATTAAAGAATTGCCAACAATCAATAAAAAATGGATGATTTACAGGAGAGCTCTTGGAATAAAATCAGTCTGCTCAATAATGCAATTTTTCTATGGAGAAAAATATATGGTGTATGGAATGAGCAATAATTGGATCCTTATTAGTCGAGGAGATAAAGAATCAAAAATTCTTGAAGATAAGATTTGTGAAATCTTAAATGATCAATTCTGTGGAAGTGATGAATGCATTAAAGAGGCTTGCCGACTAATAGGACACGTCTACAAGTAAAGAACGATAAGAAAGTGACATCACAGGACAACACCATATGAGCATTAAAGCAGAAAATGACAGCTCGCTGGAATAAAGCAGCCGACAAGTGCTTTAATTATTTCAACCACTTTGAAGAAATAATTGTACTATAACTTTTGTGTTGTAAAAATTTGATTGGCCAGAAACTTCTCGGTGAAGTGAGTGCTTTCTATAAATTGAGACTCTACTAAGGAAGAAGATCATCGAAAAGAATCCATCCGAAATCTCATCCTGAATCACCAACTTCAGAATACCAATTTGAAAAATGATCTTTGTAATCATTCTCATTAGAGAGTAGAAACCACTCTTCGGAGTATCAATCTTTGTAAAAATCTTTGTATAACAGCTTTCAAGCTATCATCAGATCAATAAAATCTTTGAGTTTGAAATAAATCTTTTATTACGCTTTGAGTGTTGTTCTATACAGTAAGTATGTTTGAGAGTTTTGAGTGCCCCTGTGTCCATCTTACTGTGATGCTGTAGGACTTTGGCCAACTCTTGTGACGAAGGTGACCAGGAACATATAACATTCTTGCTATTTGGCGAAGCGTGGTAAGGCCCTTATTTTAAGCTACAGAGAAATTTATTGTCTAAAGATTTGCATGAAAATTATTATATAAGAATTTTTATAAGATTGTATACTTTGAAAAACTTTTATTATGGAAAGTTACGAATTTTATTATAGAATTGTATCTTTTAGATATACTAATAGTATTGATTATAGTCACATGATAGAAATCTCAGAAACTTATGATAGTTATACTAGAAGAATAAATTTCATAAAAATGGATATTAGATACTATGAAAAATGCTTTATAATTGCATCATTTGGATTAAAAGAAAGATTGCCCAAAGAAATAATAAAAATGATTATATTATTCTGGTTAGATAGTGAAAACGGTGAAACAACTTTTGAAACTATAGAAAAGCGTGTAAGTTATAATGAAGTTGCTTAATTATATGATTTTGATCTTAGTTTTGACGTTAAAGAATAATAATATGTCTGGAATAATTAGGAAATTTTGTGATAATAAAATAAAAATTTTAGAAGAATGAATAATAACAAACAATAATCGTAGAGAAATCGAAAAAGAAGTTTCTAATTGGAATAAAATTAAAAGAGAATTATTAAGAAATGAAATTACAAGAAAATTAAGAAGAGAAGAACAATTTAGAAGGGAGATAAGACAAATAATAAATAATTCCTTAAACTCACCAAATTAATATGAGCTTACCAATAAAAATAAGATTTGAAAAATAAGAAATAGTAAATATTAGACTACCAATAGGAAGTTATCAAATTAGAGGATGGAATACAACTATATTTCAACCTTTTAGTTCGTGGGGAAATACAGATGAATTGTTAAATATGACTACAAATTGGATTGATACATTTTTATGGCAACAATTAGGACAATTAAAATCTAAAGATATAGAAGCTATAGACGAAATAAATAATATAGATCCAAAAGATGAAGTAACTAAAGAAAGATTAGAAGTTTTTTAAGTAAAAATATGTCCAAACGATTTAATAAAATAAAGGAACAAATTAATAATTTAGAAATGCTCGATGAAACTAAACTTGAGGAAATCCAAAATCAAATATCAAAAATTGCACAGAAAAATAGTATTAATAAAATGGCAACTTTATAAGAAAAGATAGATATTATTAATTATAAAATTAATATTCTATTAAATAAATTAGGATTTGAAATTGAAAAATCACCTTATAAAAGACCCAAAAAATGAGTATGAATGAAAAAATCAATTTAATTGAAAACGGTATAAAAACAATTGATGAAAAAATAACTAGAATCAAAATAAGCTATGAAGAAGAAAAAGAAAAACTAGAAAATAAATTTTTAAGAATAGAAAATCTTTTAAATAGAATAATAGAAAATCTAAACAAAGAAAAACCATTTAAACCAGATTATGCCAAAGAATTTAAAGAAATTAGAAATAAAATTGAAAAATATGAAGAATTAATAAAACTTAATGGAGGATTAAAAAAAGATATAGAAAGATTATTAATTGATCTTAGAAAACAAGAAGAAAATATTATAGAAAAAGAAGAAGGAAAATTAGTTGTAGAAGAATAATGGACGAAGACATGGAAAATTTAATATTTGATTTAGAAGACTTAAAAATTTGTGAAGAAATAACTAAAAATCATATGGTCGGAAAAATGGGAGGACCACGAACAATTAAACAAGAAAAATATGGAGAAACTAGTACAGCTAGATATGAAGCAGAAGTAGATCCTAGAAGATATGTTAATACAAAAGTTGATTTTAAAACTAAAAAAGAAAAAATGTATAGAGATCAATTTAAAGCAGTATTAAGAGAATCAAACCCAATGAAAATTGTAGGATCATATTTAAATTTAGATTGTGAATTAGATGTTAGAAAAACTATAAATGAATGAAGTACTAATATGTTAGCACACTTTAATTATAATCGTAGTAATACCGATAATAAAAATAGAACTGAATATTTATTAGCAACTTTTAAGGGAAATGTAGCTAATTGGTACCGAGAATTAGAAGAAACAACAAAAAATGTTTGGAAAGATAGTATTGAAGCAGGATTTGGAATTAGTATAATAGAAGGAATAAATAGAGTCGTTACAAGAATTTATAGAGAATTTGCTGAAGAAGATTGGGTAAATGAAAGTACTAAAGTTAGACTAGAAGAAATAGAAGATGCTAAAAACAGAATGGAACATTTACAAATTTGTAATATGTGTTATCTTAACGAATATTGTTGTGAATATAGTAAATACTATTATATGATGTTTGGAAGTGGAGCTGATAATAATTATTATAAGGAAGTTTTTATTAGAAAATTACCACCACCATGAAATAATTATTTTCGAAATAAAATAAAAGAAAAACAATTTGGAAGAAATGAAGAAGGCTATACATTAGGATTTATAATAAGAACTATAAAAGATGAAATAAGTACTATGTGTAGTAATCAAATGATTTATAAACAATCAGGATTTATACGAGGTAAGATTTGTTATATAGATACTGAAGTATCAGGAAATTGGGGATATGAATATAAATGAAAAAGAAAAATAAAACCCAAGAAATATAAAAAATATAATAAGTTTAAAAAGAAATATTTTAAGCCAAAAAGAAAATATTTTAGAAGAAAATATAAACCTTATAATAAAAAATCATTAGATAAAAATCGATGTAAATGTTGGAATTGTAATGAAGAAGGACATATAAGTACTGAATGTCCAAAAAAAAAAATTAGAATATTAATTATAGATTTTGAACAAATTAGAGATGAATGTGACGAAGTTAATGTTGAAGATATAGAAGTTAATGAAGAAATTTTTGAAGAAAAATCGGATTTAGAGGAAAAATCTGATGACGAATAAAAATAGGAATAAAACTAGTTTCTAAAAAATTATAAAGTTTGAGGACATAGTTTGCAATAAAAAATCATTTCATTAAGGGCAAAATTGACTTTTACATAAAAAAATCAAAATGGGTCATTTGACCCGACTATTTTGGAAATTCTCCCTACTTCACGGATCATAATTTCCAGATTTTATGTTCAGAACTCTTCATTCGGGTAGTCAAAATTTGACCCACATGCCATAGTTGAATCTTCGGCAATGGTTTAGTTGGAATATAATTATGATTTCATATTTATCATTCACAAGACAAATTCGACAATATGAATTAATTTTATGGGGTCTAAAAAGAATTAAAAAAGGCACGATTTCAATTTTTCTCTCTTTTAGTATAACTAATTATTAATAAAAGGCATATACACCAAGTCAACAAGTGACGAAAATAATTGAATTGTACTGTATTCAAGAAAACTATGAATCACGTGAATAACAACTCGAATAGAGAAAGTTATTCTTACAAGTGGATTGCTCAATGATTAATTCACATCAGCTCGACCGGTAGAAAATTTATCAACTTTTACCATTTGATACATTTACCTCTAAATAAAGTAAACTTTACAACTTAGACAACTTAGCTTTAAATTTGACCAAAATAAAATTAAGACAACTCGGCCTTGTTTGGATTAGTTAGTAGAAAGTTCATCTATTGATTTTAATCATTCTTCGTTACAGACTAGTTACTAATTAATCATATCATTTTTCTTCTCTAACGACATTATTAATAACTCATTGATAGTAGGTAGACAGTAGATATCAAGTGATTAAAGGGAGGATGTCCAAACAAAAGGGAAGAATGGAAACGTAGTAAATGATACTAAGGATTGTGAAAACGATGAGAGAGGAGGTTGGCAAGTAGCATTAATATATTTCATATGAGCGACCGTCGGTGGGGTAATTAAACTGCTGGAATCTACATTCTACTTCAGCTAGTTGACACTACAACACTTGTTTTGACATGTTTTACTATGGCCCAAAATAAGTGACTAATATGTCTGTCTGGCTCCATGTGACTGAACTAATCTTGTGAAAACGATGAGAGAGAGAGAGAGAGGCGAAACTGCATAGAGAAATAGAATACTAATGTCTGGCTCCATGTGACTGATCTAATCTTGTGTGCTTTGCATTAAAAGTCTTTTCCTTGTTTCCTATACTACATTACCACTTATCACACACACAAAAGTGTGCATTTTTATCCGTCCCAATAAATGCATTTCTTTTCGTGAAATCTAGATCCAATTGAGGATTTAAGTTCTTGGAAAAGCCTCATAAGAGATCTTCAAAGAAAAACAGACATAGATTTTAGTACATTTTCAACACATGGCTCCACTCCAACATTTCAGTCTGAAAAAGGTACTGTTTTTTATTCTTCTTTTGGTTTTCTTCACTTCAATATTCAGTTCTGCACACCAATCAAAAAGTTCTGGTAGAAGAAGATCAATGTTAGAGGTAGAAGAAGAAGATGAGCCAGTTATTAAGAAGAAAACTACTTCTACCAAACAAACTTCCTCAAAAAATACAACCAAGGTTATTAAATCTAATGCAAGTTCTTCCAAGAACCAAACCAAGCTCATTAAATCCAATATTGGTTCAATCAAGAACCAAACCAAGCTTATTAAACTTCCTTCTGATTCTGCCAAGAACAAAACCAAGTCTATTAAATCCACTTCTGATTCCATTAAAGATTCTACAACCACTATCAAATCCCAGCTCAAGAAACTAAATTCCACTTCAAAAACCTCAAATTCTACTACTACAAAGACCACTTCAATTTCCCCCAAGAAATCTTCAGATTTAACCAAACTGAGCGCATCCAAGAACAAAACAACAAAGCCCATTACTAGTAAAGAAACCAAAACCAAAATCCAGTTGGAAAAGATCCTCAGTGAGTCAAAATCCAAAAACCCAGAAAAAACCCCGCCCAAAAAGGCCCAAAAACAGTCCCAGCCAAGCTGGATTGATCAAGATGATGATGAAGATGACTTGGTTTCTGGGTTCAGAGACCTCCCATCCAAGTTTCAAGAAACTCTCTTGCCAGATTTGGAAAGAATTTCCAAAACCTCTACAGTTTATCTTACAAAATATAATAAAGAATTTACAAAAGGATTTAAACCTTATGTTGGGAACAAATATGCTCCCATGATTGCCTCTATAGCCTCATTTGCCTTCATTTTGATCCCACTGGTTCTTGTTTCTCTAATTTTCAACAGAATTAAAGCCTATTTTTCACTCCAAAAAGTCTTGATTTTTATCCAAGCTTATTTGACCATATATTTCTCCATACTCTGCTTATCTTCTTTGGTCACTGGGCTTGAGCCTATCAAGTTCTTTTACGCAACTTCGCAGTCCACCTATGTGTGTGTACAAATATTGCAAACACTTGCTTATGTGTTGTACCTCTTGCTTCTGCTGATGTACTTGATCCTGGTGTTCTCCACTGAAACTGGGCTGGCCACCAAGATACTTGGACTGGGTCAGACCTTTGTGGGCTTTTCTATTGGGCTGCATTGTTATATGACAGTCTTTCACAGGGCCGTGTTGCATCAGCCGCCGAAGACTAATTGGAAGATTCACGCACTCTATGCCACTTGTTTCCTTGTCATTTGCCTATTAGGTAGGGTTGATAGGAGGAAGAAGGCCTATGTAGAAGATGATGGTGAAGAGGGCAAAAAGAGTTAGTGATTTTATATTTTCGTTTGTTTTATTTCTGGTAAGTATTTTATGGATTAATTATAATTTTTGATAAGAAGCACAAAGGAATTGTTTCTTCTTATCTTCTATTTCTTTTCTCAGAAGTTGTAAGTTATGATAAATAATATCCACAGAGAGGACAAATAGCTCGGATTCTTATGCATTTCGTCACTTTGTGTTTCGTCTCTGGTTGAGTTTCGTTAAATGATAAGTCGTGACATGATTCAATTAATTGAGTCTATCAAGTGTGATCATCTGGACTGATGCTCTAACGTTACTTGTATTAGCAATTTAATCTTAACTACTGCTAATCAATAGTCTTACTATTTTGGTTCATACATATATTTGTCTCTGTGTTGCATTGATGAGTTTTCCTATTCTCGAAAAAGCGTGTCCGTAATTGGGCCGCCTAGTTTGGGTAGGGGGGGGTATGCACATGTATATTTACCACAATTTGCAAACAAGGACCTTGCTACTTGTACAAAAGAATTTGTACAAAAATATTGACAAACACTCACATGTGGGGGGGCCCACTCTTTATTTTCAATTTTTTATTCATGTGGGGCCGACAATCATGTGAGTGTTTGTCAACATTTTTGTCAAATTCTTTTTGTACAAATAGCTTTTTTCTGCAAAAACATAGCACTGAAAGGAGATCATTTGTCGATTTTTTTTTGTTTAATTGTATCTTAACACCGTTTTTCATTGGTCAGTTCAGTTGGAAAATGCAATCAGATGTTTGGGGTAATATAACTGATCAAGGGATTGGTTTTCCATTTTGTCATTATTTTTTATGGTCAAAAGTCAAAACTATCCTTATGTAGCATAATAAAATAATATTTAATAAGTATTTCTGTTTTGATTAATTTTTCATCAATATGTTTGCTTTTGGGTCTATCATGAATCTTTCATTAATTAACATATATTCTCACTTATTATGGTCCTCGTCCAAAAGGTTTACTAGGAAGGCATAAAAAGACTTACATACCCTATATATATTTTTAAACAATAAAAATAATAAATAAATAAGTGCAACAATATATTTTGCAATTTTAATGTAGCATGCTAACAAAAATATAAATATAAACCAGCAGCGGATACTATGGTTGTGTTTGGCACCAATTTTGAAGAAGAATAAATTCTGGAATAATGATTGATGAGAAGAATGTGTGATTAAAAAGTAAGAAAAAATTTTGTGTTTATGTATAATATTATTTTATTGATAGAATGTGTGATTGAAATGAAGCAAGAGAAAGAGAAGAGAATGGATGTCAAATAGGGGCTATATGTACTCAAAGATTGTGAAACCTTTAGTGCAATCAAAAGTAAAGAAATAAAAAAAAAAATGTAATGTCAATATAACTGTTCTTAACTTTCTCAACGCGGTTAACATTAACTCTAATCTGCTCTACATGCTAGTGGTCTCGTTAGAGACCTATCTTGGAGCGTATAAGAGGAAATTGTGTTATGGATAGGGGTTTAGTGAGTGCATCAACATGTTGATCACTGGATATGACATAGGATACATGAACGTCACCATATTGAATCTTGTCATGAACGAAATGAATATAGTGAAAAACTGGATTTGAGCACACAAAGTTCATAGTTGGTAATGACATAATCACAAAACATAGTAGTTGTAGGACTTGTTGGTTCACCAAATTCTGCGTGGGATTTAATCTAGAGAAGATCACAAACAGTGCTAGATAAATTTTTGCACTCGACCTTCATGGAGGAACAATAGATAGGATAATGTTTGTGAGATATCTAGGCAATAGAATTATAGTGAAGGAACACAAATTTTGCACTTGTGGATTTGCAGTTATTAACAACGCCAATTGGAGTTTGAAAAACGAGTGCAAGACAAGCAAAGACTGACGACAAAGGTATAAACCATAATGAATAGTGCCACAGAGATAATGAAGAGCACATTTGACAAACATCCAGTGTTGAGACGTAGGACGATACATAAATTGAGATGGTTTGTTTACAACATGGGCAATATCAGGCGCATGAGTAAGAGATGTTGGAGACTGCCAATTACTTAGCAATATGATGTAGCATCATGTAGTGTGGTGCCATCTAGTAACCTGAGATTTATTGTAGTGCACAATGGTGTTTGATTGTGAACTGGGGAGAAATGCTTAAGGAGATGTGTTTGAAAAGAGAAGGTGAAGGAGATAGGGGATGCCTATCACATGTTAAGGCTAGATGACTAGTTATGGTATGATACAATGAATATGTTATCGACCATAGGATTGACTGTGTGCTCACTGCTCAGGAGCGGTGTTCTCCTTATCGGAGTTGTGCTCAATACCATATGGGGTTTTGGGCTTTCATATTCAAATGTTAACGTTGTTACATTGGTTATTTATATTATTGGGGTATTTACAAAAATACCCTTAAAATTAGGGATGTTTTGAAAACTCATATGAAAAGTTTTTACGAAGTAAAAAATACTGTGTAAAATGAAAAAGTGACACAATATTACTTTTTTTTTTAAAAAGTCACACAAACTCAAAAAAGGTGACAAAACTACAAAAAGTGAGAAATACCAAAATAGCATCGTCCATTTGTGCAACACCAGTAATCATATTTTTAAATTAATCACCACGTTCAGGTCAATCCATATGCTGATTACTAAAAAAATGACAAGGAAAATGTGATCCACCGTCACTTTTAAAATTAAGTGTTACTTTTTTATTAAAAATGACATACAATGTCACTTTTATTAAAAATTGATGTTTGTCACTAAAAAAGTGATAGAAATCAAGAAAGTGACTAAAAAAAGTGGCACAGATTAAAAAAGTGGCAAATATAAAAAAGTGACAGAAATTTAAAAAAAGTAATAAAACACCAATCAAAACATTAGAATGAATTCAATAAAGTAACAGAAAAAAGTGACATAATCAAAGCATGATCGAGTGACATGTGTTGCATGATTGTGATTCATTGGAATCAATTCAATAAAGTGACATAATCAAAGCATGATCAGGTGACATTGGTGCATAATTGTGATCTCATTCTTGTATTATCATACACAAATTTGCCGATCGGGGCTAACCCATTTAAGACTAATAATGCAAGACAGAAACAAAACTTTTTATTAATAATAATGCAAGGCAAAAATAAGAGAGAATACTCATGAGAAATGGATAGCAACATTTAAGGCTAACCCATTCTCTTGTATACATTTTCAACAACTAACGAAGTAGAACTCATTCCGATTGCTATTCTATTCATTAAAGAACCCCTAATTCACTTATCAAACACTTAAAAAAACACTTTCATTAATACAAGAAGCAAGAAATTAGAAGCCACCACCAGCACCAAAGTCTCCACCTCCACCACCTATACCACCACCAAATCCACCACCTCCCTCTGCACCTTCTCCTAATCCTCCACCAGTACCAGTACCAGTACCAGTACCAGCACCAAATCCACCACCTCCATATGTACCTTCTCCCAATCCTCCACCAGCTCCATATCCACCACCAGCACCAGGTAAAAACATATGGCAGAGTTAGACTTTCATCATAAATGATCGACAAAAAATAGGAGTCGAAGTCCGGTATCAGCGTCAGTGTCGATGTCGGTGAAGTGAATAAGTCAGTGTCGGAGATTGAAGATGAACAGAAACAAAAGAATACGAAGACAAAATCGACAAAAAATGATCGAAAATGGAGATTACGTATGGAGTTTTCTCGGATATGAAAAATAGCCAGAGGAGTGGTTTCTAGGAATGAGAGGGTTTCTGGAATGAGAGGAGTGGCTTTCGGGGTTTTACTTAGGGGGGTTGGAGTTTAGTTTAGATTAGGACATAATTATTACTTGATTAAAATGTTTAATTAGTTTAAAAGATATTAATCAAAAGACTTATTTTAATGGGGTACACATCCTAATTTTCCCTATATTATTTATAACTAATGTAGGACTTGTCATTTAGATGTCCTTGTAAGATGGTGTCTTGTTAACTAAATGATTCCATATTAAAGAGTCAACCTCTTTAAGAAAAATACCTAAGTATTTTTATGTTGGTTATTTCTATTATTTAAATTGATGAGATTTATCATTTAACATGCCTCATAAGATTGTGGCTCGTTTGTCAACACAAATCTTGAAATTCATACTTGTTTGTGCTTTTAACGGAATAATTTTGAGTATTTTGGGCTTGAAGCTAAAAATTAAGCAAATTAAATTATACTTGTGTTCAATGGGTATTTATAGAATTACACGTGAACACAATAGTCAAATCTACTAGGATTCAACTACAGAGACTCAGTTTGATACAACTACAATATAACAAGGATTATGGAGAGCTAAGACTTTGATTTATGTAGAACTTGATTAATTTCATCAATAAGATTAGGGTTAATTATGCCATTGCTCATTGAAATCATTTTCTTACGATAATAGTCAATCAAGTTTCTAGTTGTTACAATAATGATTACTCAATAAAAATTTTAACTTTAAATCTTACGTGACGTCGTTAAGTGCCAACTTGTCACCAAAACTTGAATTTTGGAATAAACAAGTTAATGTGAGAAAACTTATTGCAACTTTGATTTTGATAAGTCTTTTTGGTCTTTAATATGAAAAACTAAGGCCCTGTTTGGGAGGGATTAAATTTTTCTACAGTAAATCAATTCTCATTTTCAACCATACACTCTTCAATAAAATAATATTTTCCATCACATCAATAATTTTTTCTTCTTTTTCAACCACACATTTCCCATCATATCACTATTCAAAATCAATTCTTCCCCCAAAAATCTCTCCCAAACAAGCTCTAAGATTTTTTTTTTCTTTAGAAAAATTATATTTGTACTTCGTGTAATAAATAACACCAGTCCGTTTGGTGATACATTGACACTTAATGGCGTCATAGAATTTAAAGTTAATGTTTCAGACTGAATGACCATTTCTAGGGGTGGACATATTTTTCTGAAACCGATGGAGCCAAACAAGAACTAGATAGAACCAGCCAGTTCGATTTTGGTTCATTTGCTAAATGAGTCGATTTTGGTATCATGCATCGGCAACCAATTGGTTCCGATTCGGAACTTGATACTGTCTTGAGAATCAGTAGTAAATTCGATTCTTTCGAATTTCTATTTTTGCTTGGTTCCGATTCGGAACTTGATACTGTCTTGAGAATCAGTAGTAAATTCGATTCTTTCGAATTTCTATTTTTGCTTGCACCAAAATTCACTATATCTTTGAATACTAGATTCCAAAATTATCTCACACCAAAATTCTATTTTTTCATAAACCTTTTCTTCTTTCACCTAATGGTTAATCAAAATTCAAGTCTAAATAATTTTATAAATATTTTACAATTTTATAGCTTTAATGTAATCTAATAGGAAAAAAATATATTTTTAGTTCAATATTTCATAAGAATTCGAATTTCTCGTTGTTTTCGAAGTGACCGGTCATCGGGGTCAAGGTCCTTGAAAATTACTAAAGATAATTAGGTTTAAATACTACATGTACTTTAATATATATTGCTATATAATTTTCTTAAAAATTAATCTTTGATCAAAATTTTCCATTTATACTATATTTAATAGTTTATCATTTTATTCGTCTCTATGAGTTGATATTGAGTTTTGGAGTGATTTTTTTTATTGCCTTTTTAATTGAATTTTTTTTATTGTTAGATTACAAAAATGATAAATAGTTTCATACTCTATTTTCGTCTTTTTTTTTTTTTTTTTTAATGGACTAGTTTCATACTTTATTTGTATAATTTTTTTAAGAGTAATGCTACTTGCAGTCGCTCATTGCAACAGTTGCCTTATGTGGCACACACATGACATATAGTTATTTGATACATTAATGTGGTAGTTTTTTACCACATTTAATACATCAAATACACACTTGATATGTGTGTGTGCCACATAGGATGACTGTTGTAGTGAGCGACTGCAAATAGTATTATTCTTTTTTTAATATAAAAATCGGATCGGACCAAATTGGAACCAATTGGTTCAATTTCAGTTCGCTTTTATAGTTGAATATTGAACAAATGGTTCCATTTTTAATATTCTCGTTTGTAACCAAGGCACACTGCGTCCACTCCTACCATTTCTAATCGATTATTACCAGAAGAAAATATATTCAATGACTATGATGGTAATGATTCAAAACTTCATTGATCATTTGCATAATTAAACCACATGATTAACATTACTCTAATATAACTATAAATAAAAATTTGAATTTAACTTATACTATTTATAGACATCTGTATGCTTGTTTGGCACATGTATATAATCCGTTCATAATTTATCATATACTTTTTCACACACTTATTTTTTCAGACTCTCAAACAAGGGCTTACTACGTAAGCCTCAATCTACCATAGCATATGTAAAATTGATGTCACGACCACTAACAAATTATCGCGCCACCACTCCAAAATTTGATTTTTAGCGCTTTTCATGTTTTTGGTTAATTAGTCACTTTTAATTTGTTGTCTGTTTGATTACTGGAAAACTAAAGTTCACTCATTACTTCAGGATTCATCATCGGCGGAACAGACAACTCGAGGCTGTTTTGATTTTCAAGTTGATAATCGGGTTAGCCAATTACTTTTTGTGTTTCGTTTTAATTTATAAGTCCTGATTATAATTTGTTTATAGTTTTTCCACTGGAAAATGGAAAAAATAGGAGCGCTGTTTTAATGGAGTTATTAAAGATTATTTCTTATTTGAGTAACGAAACTAGTACTGCCTATAACAAAATTTTAAGATCAAGAATATTTAGAAATAATTTACTTCTGCAGTTGTGCTGTAGTATTGGGACTGAACTGGAGAGAGTTTTTGCGGGTGATGTAAGATTAGTGTTGACGTATGAATTACTGCTTGAAATTATTGTTATTGTTTGATGTCCAAGGATGCTCAAAATAAATATGCAACTCTGCGTCTGCTTTTCAGTTTAATAAAGTTAGTTCCAAACCATGAAACTATAATGCCAGTAAGTTCAAGTAACTAGAAGTAACGAAGCATGGAATGAAACATAGTGGGACTTTATGCTGCCGAGGTTTAAGTTTATTGAGTATTAAGATGGAATGCACTTATTTTTATTTTTTGAATATTTTATTAGCTGGACATCTTAAATACTTGAATGCCTGATCTTATTATTATTATTTTTCAATTTATTGGGACAGGCCTGCCTATCGTGTTTCTTTTTGTTCATAATTCGGATTCTAGTACTAGTGACATTTATTTTTCGTTTCAAGACCAAGTTAAAGTTAGGAAATCCATTGTATGGATCGTACTTTATTAACTCTAGATCACCGTGTTGACTTCAGCAACCTTTGTGTGAATAATTACGGTATGTACCATTAAACACTTATTGGTCCGTTCTTTTAGCACTTTGTCATTAGATACATCAATGGGGAAGATTAAAAATGAATTTTTGCCACCGGTTTGAATGTTAATGCGACAGGTGCAGAACTGTTAGATTGACATGAACTTGCAGTCTTGTAGGTTCTCTATACAGTGGTTGCCAGGCTGCGAATGGTTTGATTGTGGCAAATGAAATCCAATTTAGTTGAAAAGGTTCAGCATGATATAGAAATAGACCATGTGACAGTAGTTTTTGATAACATTAAACCACATAAAATGGCTGGAAGAAATTTCTCCTCATTTAGTTTTGCTACAGATAACATTGTCGATGCATTTGTCTAATAAATAAATGCCTTCATTACAGTTCCAAATTTGCGCTGATGCTTGTCTCTTTCTTTATAAAAGGATAGTGCTAGTTGATTTATAAGATACCTGGCCAGTGGCTACAAAGCATTATTGAACTATGGATGAAAGAGTGAACATATTCTTCAATGATATCAGTAGGACGGGAAAAAGGACAATTGCGAGTCACAATAGTAATTTCAGTTTATGAATAGATTCATCCAATGAATAAAAAAATAAGGAAATAGAAGGGCGCATTGAGTGGTGACAGCTCATGCCTTGGTTTGATCCGAATTCAGATGTATTAATCTCCGAATATCCTGGAGAAAAGAACTTTTTGCAACCCTACGAATCAGAAAGCAACCGAGGACCTGGAAGTATTGGAATGCTAAAGAATTTCATTCTTTGTTTCCTATAATGTGCACTTTCATGAGTAATTATTTTTGTAACATAATATCCAACTTGTACAACATTAGGGCTTTGTTTTTTGTACACTTTAATTGGAGTGCATACTACTTGAGTTCTGGGCTTAAAAAAACTAGTTGAAATTTTTGGCTTTGCAAATGAAGCCAATGCTTGCTTAGTTATTATTTTCTGTACATTTAACTGGAGCACTTCTATGGCTCGGTCATGCTTGCTTACCCTTTCACGTGGGCCTGGGGTGTGAAGAATGAGTTGCCATCTTGAAGTATATATATGGTACTCTAGTAAGATTGTCAATCCTATAAGATATAGATATAGTTTGGGCGAGCATGCAGGCTCTGAATGATCCTCATCTTATCAACAAGTGGAATATGAAGTGGTAGTTTCAATTTTTCTTTCTTCCTTAAAAATATTGGCCTCTGCTATTTCTCTTTTGATTTTTCCAACTTAATTTTGTCATGAAATGGGTAAAAGCAACACATGAGTTTTGGAACTTAAGGATATGATAAATGTAGAAAAATTAGAAACCCCCATGTTGTAGACTTGTAGTAAATGACTATGGCCCCTATTGTGTTTTATCCATAATCTTTCTCTGTAGATGGCACATATTATAGGTACATATGAAATCTGGACATTTAAAATTATCTTCTTGCTTATATTGACGAATACAGAGAATTTTCATCGTGCGCACCTTATTTTCCACTTATTCATTGGTCCTATATGAAAGGCTTCTGTAGTTTGATACATTTTCGTATACTATAGATGTCAAAGAAATGTAAAAGTTCTTTTTAACTTGTTCTAAGGAAAATAATACCAATGAGAGAATCAAATTCCAGCTGTATATGGTTCCATTTCATCAGTATCGAGAAATCAAGCATTTGTTTGTTGAGGGAGGGAATTGGATTTTTACACTGACTCTTTATCTTGCTTTCTCTCATGTTTAGTTGTGGATGCCACATGCAATCAAAATGGTCTTTTTGGTGGTTTAGAGAGAATCTGGAATCACAACCTAATTCAGCTTCGAAGTTTTATGCTGTTCTCCAGATTTCTATATTATGCTAGCAGGCTGCTTAAATCTAACTAATTTTTTATTCTGTCAACACCTATTTCTTCTACAAGCGCAATGTAGGTGCTTTAAGTGTTTGTTGACCGTGCACTTTGCTTCATGTGGTGTCGTATATATGAAATTCATCATATATTTTTATTTCAGTTTGCTTGCTTGATCTAAAGCATATTGTTTATTAATTTGCAGATATTTTATGCTTAACTTCTCCGAGGGATTATTAATTTCACGAGAACTTTTATGTATAAAAAGAAGTGGCGTATTTGATTTTCAAGAACAGACTCTTCAATATCCAAGAAACATTTCCATTTCTGCTAATGATGGAACATGTCTAGCATGATTGATCTACGAAAGGTAACAATCTAGCCCTTTATAATAAGTGAGTCATGTTTCTTGCATTGCGGCTAGTATGATGAAGTTTCTAGGTTACCATATTATTCAGTAAACTTTCACACATGCTTTTATTTTAAAGCTTGTTTGGAACAGATTTTTCCAAGGAAAACAATGTTTTTCTTGGAGAATGTGTGGTTAAAAAGTGGGGAAAAGTTGTGTTGGTCCATAGAACGTGTGATTTGAAAATGATTTTGGAGAAAAATGATATTGAAAAAATCTTTGACAATCAAGCCTTTAATAAAGATATAAATCATGCATCTGTCATATTTGAAGCCAAGCCCCTTTTATTGTACAGCTACCTCTCTCCCTGAAGCCAATTTTCTATTTCTTTTCCTACGACTAATAAATGTTTTTGGCACCATGGTTGAAAGGTCCTGGATCCATGTCTATACAATGTATACTTGATGAGCTACACACCCCTTACTATTTTCTGTGTTTTAAAGACATTGATTCGAAATAATTTGTGCAGAAACCCTTGTAATATTTGATAAGTTGTAGAAATTGGACGGGTACTTGAGCAGTAATTGATGCATAGTAATTCTGTGAATATTTCTGATGAGGAAGAAAAGCATTCATGTATGTTAACATCAATTAACTAATTGGCCTATATTTTGGTGGCAGGCAAAAGATTACCTCTTGTATAAATGTTGGGGTGACGAGTCAAAATGTAGAATTGAATGTTTGTGACAAGTCTTTTTCTTATTTTGTTGTAATTTGCTTCCCTGTTAAAAAAAATTTATACGGTCGAATCAAATTGTGTGAATGTTTGGTAGATCCAGAAATGTGAGACCATTAGTGTTGAGTGGTCAATTCATCCTCGTGATATTTATACTTACAAAAATTTATGTCACTGTAATTGGTAACACGAAGAGTTGTAGAATGGCTGCAATAGAAAGTATCAATCTAATTCTGAACCGTCCATTGAATGTATAGAAAAGACTTGCTTTCACCTGCCCTCCAAGGAAAGTTTCTGAGCTTTGGAAATGAAAGAAAAGCTATCAGCCTTAGAAACAATCACTGAGTCCTAGTTTCCTTGCATGACACAAATGTATAGCTGACGCCCATAATATTGGAGTGACAAACCATTATGTTACCTGAACATTTTATATGAAGCTGTCTGCATCTGAATGGAGCCAGAAGTCTGGCTTCAAGAGGATTATTATTCCACGCTAGTATAGGCCATGTGAAAGACACTTGTTAAGATTGATTAAAAAGAATTTCACAAGTGAACTGGAGAGAAGTTTGTGGGAAAAAATATGAAATAAAATATATGCTTTGTCCAGAGTATTGGCCTCGGTTTGACAACCATTAAAATGAGTTTTGGAACAGTGATTTTTTTTGGAGAATGTGGGGTAAAAAGTTTGAAATTCTTTTGGGTTTACATGCAAAATATTTTATTATGAGAATGTGTGATTGAAAATGAGTTTGAGAAAAAATGAGTTTTGATTTAATGGTTGTCAAATAGGGGCTTGATTTTTATATATTATAGTATTATGTTCTGTTCATTCACAGGTTTTGACATCTGTATACACAAAGAGTTAGTGTTTTGTGCTCGACCTAAAATCATAATGAAAATATTGGAGTAAAATTTGTTGCCAAACTCATAGTTTTCATTTTTGGGAAGAAATGAATGAACAGAGGGGCAATGTTTCCTATCATGGGACAAAGAATAGGACCACTTAGATCAAAATAGCACAGTTCTAATGTAGAGTAGAATCAAACTTTGAAGAGAGGTTAATTCTTCCTTGGCATGCCTGAATATACTATAAACATGTTTGATTCTATAGATTGAGTTTTTTGATCTCACTGTGCTCTTGTTATACTCTTTGAAGACCAAATACGGACGACAGAGCAATTTAGAGAATTGTTTTACTTGACTTTGTATAGCTGGTTTAAGGCTGCAACCATTAGTCCGATAGAAGGGTTGCCGAATTTTTTATCGTTTCTATCTTGTTTAACCTGATAATGCACTCCTTGTGTGTTATCTTTTATTTTTGATTTATAAAATTTACGTGATTACTTATCAAAAAAAAATGTGTGACGTCTGCATCAATTTAGTTCTCAAACTTGGCATTCCATAGATTTTCTGTGCACAATAAGATGAAACCATTTTTCCTCTAGATCTCAAGAAGACGGTATTCTTAGTCGCTGAAACTGGTCTTCAGAGGTGGTCTACCTTTAAAATGCCTTCTCTTCAGCTTCTACAGTTAACTGAACGTGGTAGTGGCCTCGTGGCCTCGTGGATGTAAATAATATTAACTCTTGTGATTTTATTAATGTGAATCTCTCTCCTTTTGCAGCTGATTAGTTACTACTTTTATCACTGAGGACAGTACAATAATGTCTGATTGATTTGGGAAGGAAATAAATTAAGCCCCCTTCGGTTTAGATAAAAATCAGATTTTTAGTAGATTTTAATAAAATTTGATGAAATGTGTGGTTAAAAAGATGATAAAAGTTGTGGGTCCCATGGTTAAAAATGAGTTTGAGAAAAAGGTGGACAAACAGGGGCTAAGAGAGTTCTGATCAGCATATTAAGGGCTCATATACTTTGGATGGTTAAATGATCATCGTTATTATTGAAACTGAAATCAATCTTGGATGCATATCACATATTATCATACAAGAAGCCGATTAACACACTTTTCTGTTGGTGAAATGGAAATCAATCTTGGACACATGTTCACAGGAGAAGCTGATTAACACTTCTCCATTTATAGCCCCCGTTTGACATCCATTCTCTTTCTCATTTTTTTTCTCTTTCTTCATTTCAACCACACATCTTATCAATAAAATAATATTACACATAAACCCAAAAATTCTTCTTACTTTTCATCCACACATTCTTCCCATCAATCACTATTCTAGAATTTATTTTTCACCAAAATGGGTGTCAAACACACCCATAATATGGTATTCCATTTCTACAGGCAAAACTCAGCTTTAATGATAAATCTGCTGCTACCAGTTCTCCTGCAAACTTGTTACCTAGTCTGATTGGAGGGTATTAAGAAATATTTTTATGTTTGTTATATTCTCTTGAAAGGCTTCCATTAAATACAAGTATACTCAATAAATTACAAGATGGTTTTTTAGTTCATTTACTCCCAACCTTGATTAGCAGGGTCTATACAAGGAGGGTAGAAGTGGAAGCACCATGGTGACCTTTCATTAGATGTCCATCAAGCCCCAACATGAGACAAAATTAAAATATTATTAGATATTTTAGGAATGGGCAAAAGAACACTGATGAGAAAAAGAAACAAGCAAGAAATCACTGTGGAGTAGGTGCTAAACTTCTTTCTGAATGGTTTATTTTTCATTTCAGAAATAGCTATTCTTTAAAAAAATTAAAACTCTCCTCATCTAATTAGACCAGTCGATGGAATTTGGTTCCTTTTTCTCCTTGAAGATCGAGGATAGACATCTAAAATGACTAGCTAGAAACTCTTTGGCAATATGTTATGATGTTGGTTTTCGTTTGTAATTTCCAATACCTTCCCCTATATGATGCTGTATCAAACTTTTTTCATTTTTCTTAACAGCAAAACACTACTACTTGCAACTGGCATCATTGTTACCGGTGGAACTGCTGCTGCATACATGCAATCATGAAATCGGTGTAGAAGTCGAAATTCTTTTGGTCATTGCAACGGAACCAAGGACAATATAGAAGAATCAAACAATTTGATTGGAAAGGATAATAATTTAACAAATAGTAGGAAAAAGAGAGGAAGTTTGAGGTCTCTCCAAGTTTTGGCTGCTATTCTTTTATCTCGTATGGGTTGAATGGTGCAATGGAATTATTGACTTTGGTGGCAATAGCGGTAAGGTTCTTCATTCAAGAAGTCAAGTATGCCTAGCAGTGAGTTATGTTATAATCCTTTTTTTATTCATATTATGTCCTGTTTGTGATTGAATCTACCATGAGTTGTGTTATTCTTTCTTCTTTTTTTTTTTTTTAAATTCTCTTGATTCAGTATATTTTTCTATATTCATGAGAATTGTTTAGTTCTTCCCCAAGCTCTTAATACTGTTAAAAAAATTTTGATGTAAAAAAAAAGAATAATGCCTTTTCATGTTTGGATTGTGACCAAACATTTTCCCCAGATTCGTAAATTTACATCCTAAACATTCTTGGTGCTGTTATTGGTTCAGTTTTTCTGTCTTGATGCTTGTTTTTGTGTTTTTGCAGGTTTCGCGGACTGCTGTTAGCAACAGATTAGCTAAAGTCCAGGGCTTCCTTTTTGGTGCTGCTTTTCTCTGACGTGTACCGGCATTTTTCCGTCTTATTCTTGAAAATGTTTTACTTTGTTTCCTCCATTCAACTCTGCATTCCGGAGAATTAGATGGTCTTCATGAACATGCCTTTTATTTAGTAGGTAATATCGATGAAGCTACTGCGAAGGCTATGAACTTAGAAATGGCAGCAATTTGAAGAAATGACTTTAAATCTTTGTGTACCGACCCCCAATCGAATTGTTTGGGATTCAGAAGTGAAAGAAGAGTAGAGATATCAAATGTGAGATATAATGCTTTTCTGGGAGGCCTTTGAAAATGTCATGATGCTGGCATAATAATTGAGCAGTAACTAAAACTTGTCGGATCTCTGTACTGATATCCTTATTTGGAAGTTTGAAGACATAAGAATTCATTAAACTGCGGTGATCATCTATTCAATATGCTATCACCTTATTTCTGAAAATTTGGATTCTGGATGTTACTTCTTTTGATTGTGTTTTTGGAAATTCTATCTCTAAAATAAATATTTACTATTTGAAATCCTGGATGAACAGTGAAAAAATTTAATCTGATTTACATGTAGAAACATCAATTGTGAGATATAATGCTGTTCTGTGTGGCATAATAATTGAGAAGTAACTAAACCTTGTGGGATCTGAGCACTGATATCTTTATTTGGATTTTTTGGGACATGCATAACTTTGTAGTTGATTATTATGGGATCGGCTTTAATTTGTTTCTTATGGAGAAGTATGTTGATTTTGTTATATTCTGGCTGACAAGGTTGGTACTTCTGCAGAAGATATTCACAATGGCAGTTCTACACAATCAAATCTGACTGCCTCTCTGTCGGAAGACTCTATTTCTTTCTCAAAGGTGGATATTATCACACCGGCGCAGGAAATGTTGGCTAAACAACTGACCTGCGTTATAGCCCCAGGGAGAAGTCTTCTTGTTACTGGTTAGTGGATAACTCACCTCTGTTACTGCTGTCTTTCTAGCATAATCATGTTGACAAATTCACTTTTGAAGGTCCAAATGGGAGTGGAAAGAGTTCCATCTTCAGAGTCCTTCGAGGCCAGTGGCCCGTGGTCAGTGGAATATTCGTTAAACCACACCAACAGATTAATTCTGGATCTGGGTGTGGTGTTTTCTATGTGCCTCAGAGACCATATACATGCTTGGGAACCCCAAGGGATCAAATCATATATCCACTCTCCCTTGATGAAGCAGAGAAAAGAGCATTAGGTTTGATAAAACTAAATGTTCATGCTAATGCTTCTATTTTCCTTTGGATTTATTTTCTTTTTGACTGATTAGGATGATACGCTCATTGAACTTGGATACTTGATAGTTAAATACCATCACTAGCCGTTTAGGGATGCATTAAGCATTTTCTTTGCTTTGAGCTTTCTGTGCCTAGTTGCCCGCAATTGTGGGATGGTATATCTTGGATATTTTTGTGAACGAATTTGGTATGGAATATCAAATTCTTATTATGATTTAGTCTTGCAAGTGCTTCTAGTGAAATGCAAGCCATTGCTGATTTTATGGGTAGTGATGGCAGCTTTTTAAAGAACATAACCAATGAACGAACTTGTTTGAGTCCTGATTATGAGATTACTTGCTCATATATATTATTTCTGGAGACACTTATATCTCATCCTTATCTGGGCTAGTGAAACCGTGAAATGATGAATAGGTTCCTAATAAACAATTAGGACTCTCTTAAATATTGTTGGTGTCAGACCTTTGGCAGTTTTTGAGATTTATTTTTACCAACCTGGTCAGGGTTCAGTAGTAACCAGGTGGTGTTGTATATCCATGCACTTATTATAGTCTTCAATTGCTTGCCACCCATTTAGCAGCTCGTTAGTTAGACTTGACTGTCCAGGGCTGTTGGCTAACAGTTCTGTTGTGATTTGGACCTTTGATTCCACCAATAACAAGCTCAGATAAACCAAAATCAACACCACATTAAGATCCAACTCCAAAACCGAACCCAAACACCGGTTGCTTCAAACTTCCACAAAGGAATGAGTTGAGTGATCTTTTGGCAGCCCAAATAAGCCACAAAGGCTAAGAGAAGGGAAGGAGAGAATAACACAAAGTCAAGAGGAAGCACAAAGCAAGCTCACGGTCTCTCAAATTTCTCACGGCTCCAACATTCACCCACATAGGGCAAGACAAAACCGAGTCACTTATAACCCAACCAAAATGGGCAATTAGGTCAAACATTAAGTGGCAAATGGGCCTCCAACCAACGAAGCCATCCAAGGTGTTTGGGCTGGACCATGAGCAGCTCTAATTAATTAGGTTACTTCCAATGGCCCACTTATAGTGTCGGAGTGGTTCGTTCAATGTGGTGTCAACATTTCATTTCAATCATCGGCCGAGGCCTATGAAATCTAATCCAACTAGAAAAACGGTTTAACATCATCGCTCGGATTTATTGGGTATCAAAACCCAACAAATCTCCACCTTGATCCCAATAAATCTGCAAGTAGACAAAACACACAGTTTATACTTGCACAACCAAGGTAACCAATAAAATTGGCATCACAGACCTTACCTCGTGTCTCCACCTGAGACACATATCATACTTGTTCCATATACTCACTAGGGCTAAGGTCACGAACACCCAAGTAGAAACAAATAAGCACAACAATCAATCAAGAACAAATAAAACATGCGGAGAGATATCACGCGGGATAACACAGAGATCTTATCACACCCGTTCACACAGAAATGTTAACAAGTTAATCAACAGGCCGACACATACGCAACAAATGCATAAATGACCTCACACAGATCTCACCACACTTATCCTATCCCATTTCGTGTTACTCACTCACCTCGAGAACACACATCTCACCTCATCGCCCACCTGCTCACTAGACTAATCACTCAAACAAACAAACAAACATGTCTAACGGTAAGCCTCTATAGATCCTAAGTTCTTGGGATAATCCTCTATCAACACATCACTTCTCCAACCTACGTGGATAATGGTTCTCCACCTAACAGAAGTGATAGAAGTGCCTCACTCACACTCCACCTGATCAGGGTCTCTTCCAGATAAAGAATTCTAACATTTGATCACATCTCCACCGTGATCCAAATGCCACACTCCACATCCTACAGTACAACCAATGTACCCCTAGGCATCTATACTCCACCTTACCAAAAGACATACACACACACTGCCAAATGCATCACAAACCCACTATGCATGCAAACACATTACACCAAGTAATAAGATCACTCCAAATCATGCCAATGCACATATCAAACACATTGAAATGCAACATATAGCCATGCAGCGGAAACGAGCAATCACACATATGCAGAAAGGATTACACACAGATACAAATGCAGTAACTAAGATTACACTCAGTAAACCTCACTAGGGTCATCACTCGACCCTATAAGCAAATTCGCATCACCTCTCAACTTACTCTTCTTCTTGGGACAATCCCTAATGAAGTGTCCAGACTTACCACAGCTGTAACACCGTCTACCACCAGACTTGTCCCAACCCTTGCTCTTCTTCTTATCACCCTCATCACTCGAGTCACTACTCGAATCACTTTTATCTTGAGCTCTACCTAAACTTATTTGCTTAAACTTCATTCTACTCCTCATCATATGCAATTCACCATTTCTCTTATCTTCCTTTTTAGCTTTAACCTCCATTTCCTTACTCCTAAGGGAATCTATGACAATTTCAGGGGTTAAGGTGTCCCTACCATACTTAATAGCATTTTTAACTTCATGATAAGTATCAGGTATAGCATTCAACAAAATAATAGCCTTATAGGTTTCGTACACCGACTCTCACATTAACAATATCTTGAACAAGTTTGTTAAACACATCCAAATTGTCATCCAAATCTTTTGAAGAATCCATTTTAAAGCTAAAAAATCTTTCAAGCAAGTACAACTTGTTAGGAGTGGATTTAAGCAAATATAAATCATCCAACTTTTTCCAAAGTTCTTTGGTAGAATCAAGTTTTCCAACTTTTTTCAAAACAGTGTCAGACAGGTGTAAAATAATTAAAGTGTATGCGAGTTCATCATATTCTTCTTTTTATGCATCTGTAAAATTTTTCGAAAATTTCCCATCAATGGCCTTTGAAACCTTTTGTTGAACCAAAATACCCTTCATCTTTTGTTGCCAAATTGAAAAATCACCTTTCCCATTGAAAATCCCAATTTCGAAACGTGAAGACATTTTGAAAAACAGAACAACCAAAAAATGCACAAGTAGATCACACAGAGTAAACCTAAGGCAACAATATACACCGTTCTAGATTCCCAGGGTTTCGTGAGACTCAAAATCTCAAATCAAGGGAACGTTCGAATGGGTCAAGTCCAAGATGTTCTAACAGGATAATCAATGCAACACGAAGGTATGTCAACAAAATTCAAATTTCTACGCAAAGAAATCTCACACAGAGACAAAACAACAAGCCCAAAGACAAAAGCAATTACCAACTTACAGTTAAATTCAACACTTCAAATAGAGCAACAAATTCCTAAAATTCTAGCACAAGCAATGGTTACCCCTTCACGGTAACCCCAATCCTAATGTCACCCCACACGATGACGCGCTAATGCCGGAATTAAACGGGGTAAGCCAATTCTACCGTGAGCGGACCTATCTCGAGTCCGTAAATTACGAGGAATATAAATTTTAACACTTTAGGGCCACCACTATTCGCCCTAAAGTTTTCAAGAATCAGCAGCAATCAACCGAGGCGACAATTGAACTACGAACGTAGGGGCAAAATCGTCCAACTTTTTCGCGCATAACTGAAACACTAAACAAAAAAAATATCAAGACGTTCACAAAATCAAAATAAAGAAATCGCTCGAAGAAACCGTGGCCGGAATCGCCCGCACGCACTCGCCGAACAGCCACGCGCCGCGCGGCGGTCGCCGTCACCACCACGCGCGAGTGTGACCCGTAATCTCCTCGACCTGCACGTTCCACCAGTGGTCACCGTTTGTCCGTAAAGTCCACCGATTTGTCGGAAATCGATTTTGAAGTTTCGGTTTAGGCAAAAAACGGGCAGAGTTTTTTCTTCTGGTTTTTGCTCGATTTCTTGGACTTTTTGGGTTGATTTCTTGCTGAAATTCACGCCAAACAAGGCTCTGATACCATATGTTGTGATTTGGACCTTTGATTCCACCAATAACAAACTCAGATAAACCAAAATCAACACCACATTAAGATCCAACTCCAAAACCGAACCCAAACACCGGTTGCTTCAAACTTCCACAAAGGAATGAGTTGAGTGATCTTTTGGCAGCCCAAATAAGCCACAAAGGCTAAGAGAAGGGAAGGAGAGAATAACACAAAGTCAAGAGGAAGCACAAAGCAAGCTCACGGTCTCTCAAATTTCTCACGGCTCCAACATTCACCCACATAGGGCAAGACAAAACCGAGTCACTTATAACCCAACCAAAATGGGCAATTAGGTCAAACATTAAGTGGCAAATGGGCCTCCAACCAACGAAGCCATCCAAGGTGTTTGGGCTGGACCATGAAGCCTCTAATTAATTAGGTTACTTCCAATGGCCCACTTATAGTGTCGGAGTGGTTCGTTCAATGTGGTGTCAACATTTCATTTCAATCATCGGCCGAGGCCTATGAAATCTAATCCAACTAGAAAAACGGTTTAACATCATCGCTCGGATTTATTGGGTATCAAAACCCAACAAGTTCTTTGGGCTATGATTAGAACAGGTCCTTAACACAAACCAAAGGAATTCTGGTTAAGGTGCTGGATGTGAATCTTGAATAGAAGAACTCATCAACCTTTATTTTTATTGATATTTGGGTATTGCTACTACCAACTGAATGCAATTAGTCGGCCTGACATTTTTCTCAATTTTATTAGAGGTGAAATGTTAGTGGCAGTTCTAAAAAAATCAAATGGAAGAAAGAGTAGTGTATTTTCACGAGGTTGGAGTTCTTGTACATTCTTTATGAAGTGATGAAACGAAAGTATATATTTCGAGTCAGCAGTTTGATTTTGCCATTTGTATTTTCTAAATTATGAGGCTGCTGCTCTCAAATCATATGGTGTGAAACCTTCTTCTTTTTAGTCCACTGTGTTACTGTCTCAGCAGTTTGTCCCCTAAACCAATGCATCTTCATTTCTGGATAATTTTCTAGGTCACGAATCTGTTGGCGTGACAGACAGTTTGGATGCACACCTAAAAACTATTTTGGAGAATGTTAAGTTACTCTACCTTTTGGAAAGAGAAGGCGGATGGGATGCTAACCAGAACTGGGAAGATATTTTGTCTCTTGGGGAAAAACAGAGACTGGGCATGGTAAGTGCGAATGCAGAAATATAGCTTCTTGACAATGGGCTTGTTTGACATGTTAATTTAGAAAACTCTACGTAATTGTTGACATATTTTACTGTTTCACAAGGCACGACTATTCTTTCACAAGCCCCAATTTGGAATCCTTGACAAGTGCACCAAGTAAGTGAAGGCAACTCAGAATATTTCTTTCCCTTTTTTCTTTTACTGACGGGGACAAGAAGCTTACTCTCATCTTGTCTCTCCTTTCATCTTACAATTACAGTGCTACCAGTGTTGATGTTGAAGAGCACCGTTATAGCCTTGCTAATAATTCAGGAATCACAGTTATAACATCCTCACAGGTACATTGTGCTATTGACTGACTGGAAAAGAATCTTGGCTTTGTCTTTATTTACCTCGTAGTGAGATTGCATTGCTCTCAGCTCATGCACGTCTTGCTATTATACTTTGGTATACATATTCACTTCAGTTTCTAGTTTTATGTTTATTTTCTACAATTAATCATTTTGTGCATATTTTTTCCTGCATCGATTCCATTCCATTCATTGGAGTTGCGGTTAATTGATGGTGAGGGTAAATGGGAGCTTCGTACAATTGAGCAGTGAATGGGCGTATCATTTGCTTGTACTTTGCCACCATGATGCAAATTAGATGACGGTGCATGCACAAGCAAGTTTGCCATCCAACAGAGTTGATATAAACTGAACCATACAATTGCATAGCTCCCTAGTGATTATGGGTAGCAGCAAGAATAGTTCATACACCGTAACTGTTGTTAATTGAAGTAAAGAAATGAAAAAAGAGCATTCAATAATTTTTCTGTTTTTTTTTTTCCTTTGGTGGTGGTTGTTTTAAATGGGGGAGTAGTTGTTATAATAGAAAAAATAATGTACACGCATGAGAGTTAGCCAAAACTTGTCGTTGTTTTATTGGAACAGTTGGTTCCCAATCATTTTGATTAGCCTCGTAATGATGATTATGGGCACAAGGAGGCCTATTGTCTGATTGTCTCATTCACCATTACGTTCAATTCTTTTCTAGCAACATGTACGGCTGTCATGCGTTTTCTATAACATGCTTTATACTGCAAGTGTGCGGTATCAAGTTTTGTAATAGAGTAATAGAGTTAAAGAGTGTCGAACCCACGGAGATTGTAATTTAATTTTGTACTAAGTTCTATAATTATGTAGCATTTATTTTATCTAGACGAATGAGTTATGGAATATTAAGCTAATCTAATGATAATTTTGGTGACGAATTCAATGAATATAAATTATATGAATTTAATCAAGATAGAAAAGTATAGAGAATGATTTCACATAACTATCAAATATGATTCTCAAAAACTTGGTTATCTCTAATCAATTTTCTATTTTTATAAGCAAGAATCCTAATATAATTCTATCCTCTCTCTCGAGTGCAGGATATAAATTAATCCTAGAAATTAATTCCAATATCTCTATTTTGAATTAAAATTTAGAAATTATCAAGTTCATGATTCTTTTATAGAGTAAATTTAATAGATCATATAATTTTTCTCAAAACCTATAAAGACTATGTTGTGTTAATCTTATGATCGTGCCTAAATCTCTCTCTATAGAGTGCCGGAATTGATTAGTATCTACTCATGCAGTTAGTAGCCAATTAATTGAAGGCATTAAAATCATAACACAAATAAAAGGAATGGAAAATTTAATAGAAATAACAAAAATAAATTCAAATCATACTCTCAAATTTTGGTTACAATCAAACCCTAGAAGAATAGTTTAGTTCATGATAAAAAATATGAAATCTATACAATTCAAAATAAACAACATAAAGAAGAGAATAGAAAAAACTAGTTTTTGGATAGATTTTCAATCTTTTTCCTTTATGTTGTTCTTGTCTCCCTTTGATTTCTTGAATTATGCCAACTTTGCCTCCTTCAATTGTGTGTTGAATTCCCCTCTAAAAGTGTTCTTTTTGGTTGTATTTATATTATTATGAAATTTTGGAAGGGTTGGAGTTGTATTGGGTCAAGAAAGGAGTCCAAAAAATCAAAAACCTATTTCTTGCACAGGCGGCTCCTCGGCGCCCATGATTTTGCTGATTCTCAGCGACGGTGGCACTGTGGCACCCATTTCTGTTGGAAATTCAGTACTGCGCATTTTTCAGTATTTTTATCATAACGTTTTCTTCCGATATCCGATTGAGGCGATTCAAGATGCGTTGGAAATATAACTCAAAGAGCTATAATTTTGTTTCAGATATCATTTTCCAATTCAAACGTTTGCTATGTCAAAAATGAGTCTCAATATGAGACTACAAATCTGGAACATAAGTTGGAAAATGATGTGTGATCGTACTTTGACTATATTTGATCAATTTGACTTCTTTCTTCATCCAATTGACTTCAAGCACTCTCGAATCTTCATTTTTAGGTCCGACACAACTTTTGAGTATTTTCATTTTAGTCCCTGAACTTTGAATCTTTTACAATTTAGCTATCTTTTCTAATTTTGTCAGCTATTGCTTATTTCCTTCAATTTCATCAACATATATCACAATATCAAAATACACATTAAAACGTTCTAAAACTCGTAGAAATAAGTTAAATATCAAGTTTAGATGATATCTAAAGTATGAGTGAAATACACCAATCAATGGCCTTAAATGTTTGTCTTTCTCGTCATGATATTGTTCTTTACATTTGAGGAGGTTTTTACAAGATTAAGGTCGGTTGATACATCATATTACTATTATGTTTTACCACATCTTGTTTGTTTTGTGATTGACTTAACTTACCATTTGATCTACATATCTACCTAAATAATTTATGAAATATGCTACTTGTACATAATGTCTTGTCCATAACGGTGTTCACCTCCTCACATGGAGGGGGACCCACTTTGGATATATTATATTTTATTCGAAGTAGGTCCCCCTCCATGTGAGGGGATGGACACCGTTATTGACACCCCATTATGTACATAGAGCATCACCCATAATTTATTGTGTGCATTGGGTGCTTGTGATGTGACAGAGCAAAAGGGGATACGTTTAAGGATTTTTTGGATTATTATAGAGGATTTGCTATACGTATCAAGTTGGATTTAATTTTTTAAGGTTTTTTTTTAATTATTATTATTATTATTATTGTAGTATTAGGATTTGTTCTATGTATGAAATCCATAAGTTAGATTTCCTTTGTAGTGGAAAATCTTTCACGCTTTCTACCTGAGGCATATTAGTGGTTCACTCACTCACCTATATCTCATTGTGATTTTTTGAGCTTCTTTTATCCAGTTGTTCCGTTCGTTTAACTACTTGAGTAGCACTTTATTGCCTACGTGTGACTTATGATTTTTTCCTCTAAAGCAACTAGTTGTGTGTAAAGACCAATTGTTCTATACATAGGCCCCTAGAAATCCATCCTTATTGGTTTTTGCAAGGATTCTGAGCTGTAAAGCCAAATCCTTTTTACACTGAACATATTCTGTGGGCCCTATGCTGGGAAAATAGTGGACAGCCTTTCATTTGTGCTTATGGTGGGCAGGAAATTGACCATTTTTGCTGGTGCTAGGCTTCAATTCATACAATATGTGCAATCTACTATTTTTTTCTCTTATGCAGACTTTTCAATAATCTACTAACGTTTGAACTTCTCTTCACATATTGCACGATACAACTACAATGATCAGTCACTGATTTAACCATTTAGTCGAAGGTCCTGAAAACCAAACCCTTCGGTGCTTTCGTGAGGAAGTATGGTAAAAGCGAAAACAATAATTTAATATATGAAGTTTTGAGCTACTTTTTAATCAAGCTGATCTTGTAATAGTTAACTTCAAAGACTCGAGATCCTACAGAGTTAAACTTAGAAAAAAGAAAAAGAAAAACCTTCATGTAAGCAATTCAACCCATATAAAGCTCATATGAGTCGTCAGATACCAAGATTGATATTTTCAAGCACGGCACCACCTTATAAGAGGATTTTTAGAGTGTGTCAACATGTGATTGATATTAATACTAAAACAAAAATTCGCGTTGTCGATTAGTGTTGTCAACAGTATTATAACACGACACTCATCCAAAAGGACTCCTTAGAGAATTACTAACCTTGAAGAAAATCCAACGCAAAAATTATAAAAAGATTCAATTGGTGTCCAGCTAAATTGATGTTTTTATTATATTGGATGATTAGAATTAAATCTTTATGATTGTGTGCCTCTAATCTTCAATTAATTAATAATTAGTGGAGATTACACATAAGATAGTATGCAGACCTTCCTACCACTATCTACATATTGCATATATATCCCACCAAGAAGTACACTTCTCTTCATCTAAACTCTCTCTCTCTCTCTCTCTCTCTCACCAAGTAACGCACTTTTCTTCCTCGAGTTCTTTATCTCACAGACAAAGATATGGGGTATCAGTCTTGTTCTTCTATGATCAGCTGTGAACTGAGAATCATTAGAGCTAAAAATATTGATCTCAAACCCACGGGAGAACTATTTGTCAGATGCTATCTGTCTGCAGGAAACAACAAAAGGGTCCAAATAAACACCCAACAAATCTCAACAAAATCTGATTTGATTTGGAATCAGACTTTCTCTTTAGACTGCTCGGGAAGTGACGAGGACACCATTTCCTTGCTCAAACAGGGAAGTGTTGTTTTCGAGCTTCGATGGAGAAGCACTGTACCTTTTGTCGGCAGAATCAATGGCTCAAAATTGTTGGGAAGGGCTGAGATTCCATGGAAAAATGTTTTTGTATCACCAAATATGGAAATTGAGAATTGGGTTGTAATGATCCCAACAGATCATAAATGGGTCGATGAAGATGCTAAGCCAGCTGCTGTGCAAATAGGAATGAAAATTCAAGAATCTCCACAAGCGTCATTAAAGAGAAGGAAAAATGATAGAAAGTGGGATGAGTGTGGCTGCTGCATGGATGGCATGTGTCGTTCATGTGTAGATTATGACATATTTGCAGTTGGAGCTGCTTTTGAAGCCTTGTAAAGCTAACTAGGGTTACTCTTGCATTAAATTTTGCATAAAGTTATCCAAATTTTGTATTTAGTTTATGTGCCAATTTCAGCTAATTAAATTTTGCAAATTTTAGTTACCTTTTGCCTTTCCTCAAGCATTTTCATCATTTTCAAGCTACGATCAAAGATGACATACATAATAGTGTCCACTATTAATAAGCATTCAATATGAGGAACGATTGACGGTCATTACATGTTCTTTAGTCGGTAATGAAGAAAAAATTGAAGAGAAAACTGAAGGATTTCGAGTTAGGTTATCGAATTTCTGCTTAGTGTTTCAATTAAGTTCGTGCTTTCGAATTTTGAGAGGTTCTCACTTCTCGTAGTTGTTACGTAGAATAATTATCAGCAAGAGATGTGATTATTGTGTGCAAGTAGTTTGAATGAAGATGTTGTATTATTCAGAAATTTAGAAAGGAAAAAAAATTTCTTTAAACTTCCGTGCTGGATTTAATTAACCATAAATTTCGGTGTGACCAAAAGGCCATGCCGGGCTAAGGGTTGTCCTAGCATGGGTCACTAAAAGACTGGTCTCATCTGAGTAACACTTCTATTCCAATTTGTTGTGGTTTGACTCAAATTCTAGTGGGTATTGGAACCTAAATTGGAGTGGTCTTGAATAAATCAAAATTATGGATCGGAGGAAAAAGTTGCCGCATTTTCGCTAGCCTGGCGCTAACGGACGCTCGAGCGAGCCCGGAAGAAAACAACCCGAGACTTGGTCGCTCGCCTAGCGCTACCCTGTCGCTTGCCTCTCGCCCGCCTGTCGTTCGAGCGACAGGCTTGTCCAGCCCAAGCCCATTTTCGTTTTTTTAACGCACTTTTGGACTCATATTCTTCCACAACTTGTTCTCTAGGGTTTATATATATATATATATATATATATATATATATATATATATATATATATATATATATATATAACGCGACTTGTATAGAGAAAAACACGCGACTTGTATAGAGAAAAACACAAGAAAAACATTTTCATTATATTCTCTACATATTTAACAACATATAAAGAGATTGAGAGTTCAAATTTCAATTGAGATTATTGAAATCTTGATATTGTAAATACAAAACTATTGATTATAGTGGATTGTTCTCCTATGCCCGTGATTTTTTCCCGAATTGGGTTTCCATGTAAATTCTCGTGTTTTTATTTTCTTCTTTATTATTTTCATTATCTTGCGATCTGTTTCATAACAAGTGGTATCAGAGCGTGAGATTGATTGTTCCGCATGGTGACAATGAAGTATGACATTCCGTTGTTGGATAGAAACACGAGATTTATATTATAACAAGTGAAGCTGCAATCGGTGTTGGCGCAGATGGATTTGGAAGAATCCTTGCTTGACTTTAATAGGATGCCTGATACCTGGACACAGGATGAGAAGCAGTGTGTAGGGATCGAAAAGCTCAATCTCAGATTCATCTACATCTCTCGAATTAGATTCTTCAAAATGTTCTTAAGGAGAAAAGTGTCGGAGTGTTGTAGTTGGAGCAACTTTGCATGACAATGAATTTGACCAGTAAGCTATACTTGAAACAGCGCTTGTATTATCACTGAATGTCTGAAAGTGTGTCATTGGATGATCGCTTAATTATGTTCAAAGAAATCGTGGATGATTTGGAGACATTGAAGGTTAAGTATGATGAGAAGGACTTGGCTTTGATGTTGTTGTGTTCACTGCCACCATCATATGTGACTTTTAGGGATATTATTCTCTATAGTCGGGATACTCTCACCGTGGAAGAGGTCCATGATGCTTTACTATCTAAGGAGAAGTTGAGGCATCTTGCTGGAGGATCTGGAAATCATGCTGAGGGCTTGATTGTGGGTGGGAGAAATCAAGATAAGACTCTTGGCATAAATATGATCTAGACATGCTGAAAAGACATGTTATTACTGTGAGAAGAAAGAGCATATTAGAGTTGATTGTTATGCCTTGAAAAACAAAAATAAAGCTGATGGTACTACTGAGAAAGGGAAGCAACATGTTAATATAGTAGATGCTAATGCTATGCAAGATGAGCAAAGTGGTGGATAGCTTCTTGTGATTTCTAACAGGGATTCTAAACCTTGTGAGGACTGAGTTCTTAACTCGACCTGTACTTTTCATATGTGTCCTAACAAGGACTGATTTTCTACATATGAAGAAGTTTCGAGAGGTGCGGTGGTTATGGGAAATAACGCGCTTTGTAAAATAGTCGGAGTTGGCACAGTCAGAATCAAAATGTTTGATGGTGATGTCAGAACACTTACAAATGTAAGATATGTTCCAGAACTAAAGCGAAATCTCATATCTTTGAGTGCACTTGATCAAAGAGCTACTGATACATTGGTGAATGTGGAGTTTTGAAGGTGAGCAAGGGCGTTTTTGTTATCATGAAGGGGCATAAAAACTCTATACAGTTGTACATTTTGCACGGTTCCACAGTAATTGGGAATGCAGCAGTTTCTACTTCTTCTTTGACAGATGATGAAGTTACAAAATTTTGACATATGCGACTCGGGTATATGAGTGGGAATGAGGCTTCTTGATGGGTAAAAGACCAGTAAAATAGAGTTTTGTGAGCATTGTGTCTTTGGAAAATAGAAGAGAGTCATGTTTACTAAAGGAAGACACAATACGAAGGGAACACTTGAATATATCAATTCAAATTTTTGGGGACCAGCTAGAGTACCATCTAAAGGAGGCTATTATTACTTGTTAACAGTAATTGATGACTTCTTTAGAAAAGTTTAGGTATTTTTCTTGAAGCAGAAGAGTGATGTAGTTGAGATCTTCAATGAGTAAAGAACGTTGGTACAGAAGCAGACTAAAAAGCAAGTGAAATATCTACACACTGATAATGTGTTGGAGTTTTGCTAAGATGAATTCAATAACTTCTACAGGGCTGAAGGCATCTTGAGACACTTGATAGTAAATGAAACTTATCAACATAATGGTATGGCAAAACGGATGAACAAAACTTTGATGGAAAATGTTCGTTTTATGCTTTCAAATTATGGGTTACCTAAGTCTTTTTGGGCTGAAACTGCTACTACAACTTGTTTTCTGATTAATCGCTCATCCTCAATTGTCATTGATAAAAAAACACCAAAAGAGGTGATCTGGTAAACTTTCTTGCTATTCTGATTTAAAAATTTTATTGTGTCCGGCTTATACTTATGTGAATAATGGGAAGTTTGAGTCTGGGTCTAGAAAGTGCATCTTTTTTGGGTATAAATCAGGTGTGAAGGGGTATAAGTTATGGTGTCCCGAGACTAGAAATGTGGTTGTTAGTAGGAATATAGTATTTGATGAACTTACTATGGTTCGTGGTTCATCTTTTGGGGATTCTGATAAAACTGATGAGCAGAATCATTAAACTCATGTAGAGTTAGAAATTGGTTCAAAGAAACAATTAGAGATTGCAGAATAGTCATAAATCACAAATTTTATAAGTCACAATTTATTTTATGGTCACAAAATATCAAATTAATTGATCAAAAATTATATTTAGGTTTCAATTTATCAAATTATTGGTAACAAATTAATACATATTTAGGTCACACAGTATGTATTAGTCACAATTTATCAGTTTCATTTGTCACATATTGTTTATTGGTCACACACCAATCAATTTATTGATCACAATCAACCAAATCATTTGTGACTACCACCACACAGGCACAAACCACAACCACCACCACCACCCGGCAACAAAACCATCATCTCGAATACCGTAGCTAACATCACCACCAACCCACAAACATCGTACCACCACCACTACCAGATCTCCACACTTGTAGCACCACCATCACGACTTGTACCACCAACGTAACCCACCATCGCACCAACATCATCGCAGCGCCAGTAGCCAGCCAAAAGGTGTCCCCTGCCAAGGTCCCTAGAGCCCATACCACCACCATCTACACAACCGACAAAAACTCCCAACACCACCAAAATCACCCCAAACCTCCATAAGCAGCATCATAACCAACAATACCAACACACCCCAAGCAGATTCACCACCGCCGTCAGCATCTCACCACCGTGCACCTCACCATCACTATAGTGGTAGCATGAAAACCCCGCAAATCAGATCTAACCACCACAAAGTAGATCTATTACATCGTCACTGCTGCAAACCACAGGGCTAGAATTGATACTATTCTTCGATTTGAGCTTCAGTTTTAGTATGCTCTGATCGAGAAATGATTTCAATAGGGTAGTATTATCCGGGTTATCACCCGATCCAGTTTCGGTCGAGGGTGGGTCCGTTTCGTTTTCCATGGCGTCCATATAGTCGAAGAAGAACTAGGAGGAGATGAAATGATCGGCTGGGTAGCGTTGGCGAAGCTTTTCCATCTTGTGGCAGCACTATGCCGAAGTCTTGGGAATGGGTGCGTCAGAGAAGCGGTTGTTGACGACGGTCGCCGCCGTATCCCAATCCGTCGTGCGCAGGTATCCTCTGTGAAGTGCGAAGAGAAGAGGGGAGGAGAGAGAAGACGGTGAGACGAGAGAAGAGGAGGAAAATGTTTTGATTAGGGTTTGGAATGAAAAGTATATAATTAATTTTAATATTTAAAAATGAAATATATGATCTTTGAAAAGTGAAACATAATCTCTAAAATTTGAAATTGAATTGTTTTGTGTAATTTCCACTTATTAAAAAGTGGCCAAATCTAAAGTCCATTTGGATTGACACAAAACCAAGCCCAGTTTAAACCATCCTCCTCAAAGACCAAATTCACCATTCACCATTGCTGAGAGCTTCAGTGTTCAGTCCACTCTAGTCAACGATCTGAGAATAATGGGAAGCAGACTAGGAAGAAGAGTAGTATACTTTGCTAATCTCCCCATAAAACTCCTCATGCCTTCATCTTTCTCCAATATTTCTGAAATTGCTCTCAAAACCATCCCCTCCGCTTCAAAGGTTCAAATATATGTTTGTGTGTATATGTATGTATAGAATGTATAATCATTAATTATGCTTTGATATTTATTATTTTGATTTTGCAGATTGAGATTAAGCGGGTTTTAGAATCACTTTATGGGTTCGAGGTGGAGAAAGTCCGGACACTAAACATGGATGGAAAGAAGAAGAAGCGGGGAGGTTTATTGATCGCGAAACCTGATTACAAGAAGGCTTATGTGACCCTAAAAAACCCCTTGTCGATAAACCCGGATCTTTACCCAATCCGGATAATTGAAGAGGACAAAAAAAGTTTGAATAAACAGTCAAAATCGAGCATTGTGGAGGATCCGGAAGCTATGAAGAAGTCACATTGGCTTGATGAGAAGAAAGATGGCAGGACATTTAAGAGGCCAGAAGGGCGTACATTTGGCCGCCGTGGTGGCAGGGATGGTGATGGAGCAGAAGGCACGAGCTCGGGGGCAAAATTTCCATGGAGCAGCATGAGGTCTTTTGGGAGGTAACATGCATTAGCTGTCGAGGTTTATTTATGGGGAGCTGAAATGATGGTTAGGTATTATAGAATGTCACCGGTTTAATGGTGTATGATGTTGAAGTAATAATGAGTTTGGGGGATTTTATTGATAGCATTAAGGTGAAAAGACATGGAAAATAATTTTCATTGTTGTGAACTTGAGTTCTGACTTCTTTTAAGTTGTTTATTGTGATGGTGATTCTGCATTGTGAAATAAAGATTGAAAATGAATTTTAAGTTGGTTTTTGGTTTTCTTTGCTTAGTGGAATTATGATGTTGATGTAATACTGTAATGAAACACGTAAGAGGTTTTAAAAATCACAGTATTTTTATTTTTTCCTATTGATTTCAAATTGAAGAGGATTGGTTTATGTTGGATACAAAGAGAATGCCATTGTTAGATTTCTAATAGGTGATTTTTGGGTTATCAATATGCTGGTGAATTCGATCTTTGATCAATAGATAAATTGGAATGCTGTTATTAGAAGAAAACAAAATAATGTAGAATATTCTAGTTGGACTGTATTTATTATTGTGACAATAAATTGATTCCCTCCGGAGCTAATAAAATTGAATAAGAGAGTCAAGGCTTTTGTTTCTCTGATGGAAATATCAAGTTACAGAAAAATTATGTACAAGAGCAGTTGCATTGTTTATTTGTAGCAGCAAATGTCAAATCTTTAAAATTCAAAAAACTTTGGTTGAACTTATAATGTTCATTGGTTTGGTGTAAAGCGTGACAGAAGTAAGTCACTTTTAGAGTTCACGAGTAGGTTTGTTGTCTAATTTATTAAATTGTTTATTGGCTGTTATATTACATTGTTTACTGGCTGTTATTTTAGAATTATGCTGCTTAATGATTTGAAAAAGTTGTGAAATGAATTTATATATTTTATTTTTGTGGATTAGGCACAGTATAACATGTTTTATTTGATGCAAAAGTTATGACGTTGCATGATGAAAAATAGCTGGTATAAATAGTGGAGAAAATCATGCTTGTTTGTGGTTTAGTACTAATAGATGTAACTTTATAAGGATGAGGAGTTTAAGGGCTATTGATGCAATAGGAGACATCGATATTTCATTTGCAGATATAAACTCAATAGATAGCTTAATAGTGCTTATGATATAAATCTGCCATAAGTTTTAAAATTTGTCCAAATTCCTTGATTAGTCCGCTTAAGTGACAATTTTTTCTATCTACTTAAGACCAAATTTGATTGCTGACCATACCTTAATAGCTATTCTTTTCTATTAAAAAGCTATTTACTTATAAATTAAAAACTTTTTTCTTACAATAATTATTGCAATATATCTAAGTGTGAACTGAATTAATCCATGGAGCAGCATGAGGTCTTTTGGGAGGTAATATGTTCTAGTTTTCAAGGTTTATTTATGGGAAGCTGAGATGATGGTTAGATATTATAAAATATCAGTGTGTTTAATGGTGTATGATCTTGAGTAAATTTTCATCTGGGGGGTTTTAGCATTATGGTGCAAAGATGGAAAAAGAATTATTATGTTGTGAATCTGTGTTCTTTAAGTCGTTCATTGTGGTGGTGCTTTGGCATTGTGAAATAAAGATTGGAAATGATTTTTAAATTGGTTTCTGATTTTCTTTGTTTAGTGGAACTGTGATAGTGATGTAATGGATGGACAATGCAAGAGGTTTTGGAACTAGGATTCTTGATTTGTTTCCCAATGTAAATTGTGAATTTCTATGTATTTTCCCCATCTAGGTTGGAAATTAAATGTTTTAGTGTTTGACCATGTCAGTTGTTAGAGCTTTATGTTACATCATGGGAAATTTTATCCAAGATGTTTCTTCAAAGAACAAAACTGCTATTATTATTTGACATTCCACAAAATCCAAGGTCAAATGACTGCAGACCTTCTATTTTACATCTTTTAAGAAAAAAATGCAACTCCATGCATTCATGCTCCCAGGTTTTTCCAAGCAATAGATGCAACCATCGGGCAACTCCCTATACTTTTTAACAAGAAACAGAAGTACAGAAGAACAACTCTGTGCTAACTGCTGAACCTAAAATAATTTATTTCCCATTTGTAAGATGTATTGGTTTTTGCTTCAGAGCTTCTGTATCGAATCTTATATTTGGTTTTGTCAGGCAATAGATTGTCTTCGGTGTAAGCTACCCCTTTGGTTCTTTAATTGTCTCTTATGACTTTCGTCGGTATCTTCCTCATCCATTTTTGTATGAAAAAGAGCAGACTTTCTGATTTTCTGCCATCCAAGAATCCAACCCGATGAGTTCCTCTGCTTAATGATTAGCTTTTCATATTCTTGTTGCAGCTCAGAGTAGTCTTTCTGCAGTTCAGCCATTTGTGACTTTACTTTCTCAAGTTCTGCTTTGAGGGCTCTGACTTCTTTCTTTGTAGATGACCAACTAACTTCCTGCTCCGAGTTGTGACCACTTTCTGTTTGATTTTTTCCTTGTATTTCTGTCCTTAGTTTTGCTTGCTCTGAGAATAAAACCTGCGTATCATCTTTTTGTGTGTCAAAATTCGGAAGACAATGGCTTTCTGTGCAAGTAAACAATTGGTTTGAATTCAATTGAGTTGATTGGCAAGGATAGATTTATTTATGCTTTAGACTCTGTATGGAAAATTTAATAAATTATTTATAAATGGTTAAACTTCATTTTCAACCACTTATTCCAATGGACCAACAAGTAATATCCACTTATCTACCACTCATTTTCCATGTATTTATAAATTGAACTGTTTATAAATTCTTCCCAAACGGAGGCTTAGTTTATTCATGTGAATCTATGTTATGCAAATTATGTTCTCTATTGGACACATTGACACTTGGTAATATCTATATGTTGCTATGAGCAATTTTATGTCGTTTTGATGATTCTTTTTGGATATTATATATATATATATAATAAGACTTTCTTTCTGTTATTAAATTTTGTGCTGTGGGGGGGGGCGCGGCTTATTGAATCCACAAATGTTTCTTCACGGATTAACATCCGTTAAAAAGAAATTAAACTTAAACAATAAATAAATAAATAAAGAAGACCACTGACCACCAACTCAAACAGAGATCTGAAAAAAAAAAAAAGGGAGTGAAGAGCAGCAGAGCCTCTTTTACACTGGCTCTAAATCAAGAATGCTTTTCTACAAAGTCAGCCGAATATGAGTTCTACTAAATTTTCTACTTACGTTTTTACACTCTGTCAAAAATGAAATTGTAAAATTGTGCCCTCTGCAAACATTAACAATGTAAAACTTGCCTTTTTAACTCCTTTTTTTTCTGGCTTTCTTACAATTTACAATAGTTATAGTTGACGGATAGAAGTTATTTTGGTGATGCAGAAACTTGTCTAACTGTTATTTGTCCAATCACGAATGCTTTCTTTAATAAATTTCATGTATCTTTGAAGCTTCTGTTACCTAGTTGTTTGATTGAGTCCTTTTTTTACAAATCATATTCAGATAGATGGGCAAAATGGCACATAATTGTATTTTGGAGAGCTAAAGTATCAGATACATGGTTCTTCCTTTTTAAAAAAAATAAAAATTATTCGACTTGGATATAGTATGGGCCTGGAATCATTATTGTAAATTACCTGAATCATGGTCCTAAGAGGCAACCTGTCATTTTGTGCAGCATGTGCACATGCATCAAGTGACAGCTTCTCACAATCCATGACTTTGCATAGCCTCCTCCTCTCATGTTCTGATAGTGATGGATGAGTCTACATATTTAGATTATCAGTTGAAACTTATTTGATTGAAGAAATTAGAAGCAAAAGAATTCCGGGATCGAAGATAACCTTGAGATAGGTGTCAATGGCTCTATACAAGCCATCATCACATGCTCGAGCATTTTCTGGCAAGGATTCAGCTAAAACTTGAAAGTTGGTGACTGGGAGATTAGGGTCTTTTGCGATTTCTGCTAGGTAACTGTCTAGGAGTTTACCGATGGCCAATGTCCCAGGCTTTTGTGGTTGTTTCTGCTGTTGCTGTTCGTACAACAGGAAATATTCCAAAATCCTTTGCACTACGTTTATATTGTGCATAGTGGGTCCTTCCATTGAACTGGACCTACCATTGATGAAATTAGGCAAATGATGTGCGTGGAGCATATCATCAGTAATATTTTTGAATTTTTTTCTAGACTACCAGACTTGAAATTTAAGAAGAGAAGGTAAAAACTCACATGACCAGTTCCCCTTGATCCCCTGCTGTATAACTAGGAATCAGAAGATCATTAACGTTGGCATTCTCTAACACCAACCCTAGTCTTTTTTCAAGCTCTGAAACTAAAGCTGGTGATGCTGAATAGACTATAGCTACCTTTAACATTTTAGAAAGGAACTTACAAGGAACTGCTTCTTTCTGAGGAGGCAGTATACTCACTAAGCTCTCTATTATCGTTCTTTGCTCCTTCATGTGTCCGATGTCCACTTCCTGTCTTCTGCCACTTGTAATACTCCATTGCAAATCATTTTTCCCATAACCAAACCTTCCTACTCTGTCGATCTCTACTTCGAGGCTTGACAACCATTTCTCCCCATATTGCATGATGCAGGAACCTATATTTTCCGGCCTCATTTCCTTTGCTCTTAATGCTATTATAATTCTTGTGAAATGATCAATTCGAAGTGTAGCCACATCGTCGAACCACCACGTCTCTTCATTTATTATATCTTGTGTTGTTGAAGTTTCTCGAGAAGCCTTCCAAGCAATTGAGTCACAACATCTGCGAACGATTTGAAGGTTCTCAGCCCATGGAGAGAGAGTTTCACATGATTTAAGTACAGTGATGGAATCTTTCCATGAAGAGAGGACTACAAAAGTGAAGAAAGCTTCTGCTTTAGAGATGAGATTCCCATCTTCAAGTGCTTCTGTCATTTCTAGGAATTCTGATGCACATCTTAGTGGAGCTACATTATTAGGATTCAGACTAATTGGAAGACCGTAGCAAAACTTCAAAATAACTTCAAATGTTTCTGAACCGCCTGGAAATTTTTCAAGCTTGAGGTCACAACCTAAATTTGAATTTGGAGGCTGAAGTTCGATTCTGCCAAAGTAGCCACACCTGGAAACCAGTGGAAACTGTTTCACGAGAAAATTACTGAGGTAAGTATCGATTGAAGTTATCTCGTGAAAGCATAACTCAATGAATATTGCTGCAGTTTATTAATAAGAGTATAAGGCTTGAACTGACATGATAGAAAAAAACATTGTTAGAACTCCTGTTTCTCTCCATTTATTTATATGGGTTTGCAACACTAGATCAGAATATACTACTGGCTATTTCGTTTGTCTTACTATGGAATTCTTTCAAGCTTACTAACTTTTTTTTTAATATTAAATTTTTAGCTTAATCAAATTTGAGTTGTGACTTTTCGTTCATTATATCTAGTTATGTATGATGCTCACTTCTGGAGGGACAGTAATCTCATTAAACATTATATAGTGGAGAAGAGAACTACTAGAATAGGTTTAATCACATGGAAACTCCTTAGCTTTTATAATTCAACTATTCTAACTTTGTAAAATTGGAAGGTGTACAATGCACTGAATATGCCAGCTGGCAATTCACGAGACGTAATACTGTTACTTATTTGAAGGATTGCTATCTTTGGAAGACAGAAGTAGCTATTATGCATACTTTCAGTAACGTGTACAAATGTTTTTTTATGATATTTAGAATATAACCCTTTCAAGAGATCTTGATTGATTAAATTTTGTATAAATAGTGTTGATAGTTTGTGTCTTGGATGATTAGTGAATGCAGTCCTTGTATATATTGTACCTTATGAACATAAAAGGTGATATCTTGAACTTGAATTGAGAAGTCTGTTGGAATTTGAGAAATGGCAAGCCTGCATGACAATGCCAGATGTGTTGATATTCATTGAGAATTATATGAAAGAGTAAGTAATATATGAAGAAGAAATGAATCAATATCAGAGATACAACTATTTTCTCAGGAATTAAGATGAATGGAAAGAAGTCACCAGTATTTGGTGAGGTAGAGTAAACAGCATTGGACAGTAAATAAGGAAAAAAAGTTCATTTTTTTTGTCGCAACATGGTCGATAGGTAAAATGTTCTACTCATCCATTTCTTGTTGTACCAGAAGAAAGGATCTTAAAGTTTTTACCATGAATGCTCTTTCTTCTCGAAGCCATCTGCTTTGGTAATAAGCTTTTCAGGAACTACTATACTTCGATTCTGAACTTCGTGGGGGCAATCAGAATCACTTACCGGGCTTTGTGGCTGAATGGAAAGCTTCATGGTGCTTGTGTCTGGATCTTGCTGCATAACTACTTGTAAGTTATTGGAAATTCTTTTACTCATTCCTTAAAAGGAGAATGTAATGAGTGGGACACGGCTTGAGTAAATGCTTGAGAAGGAAGTTTGTGGTGATATATAACCTGCCAGTGAAGTATTATTGAGAGGGCAGTTGAGTGGTTTCTTGAATGTCTTTTCCAAGTGGATGTCGTGAGAAAGAGGGGGCAAGTGAGTTAATGCTCTATACCCAGGTTGAACAGAAAGAACGTTGGCTTACGATAAGTCCCATTCAAATTATACCACGTAATTGCAAGCTAGACCAATAGATGATTTTGTGGTTTTTAGGGAATGTATATTCATTGATGGACTAATATTAATCACAAATCACAATATAGAATGGAACTTCAGCCTCCAAATTCAAACCCCTCTAGTAGCCCAATCAAAGTATCGCACTTTGCTTGACTCAACATCGACTAGAGGGTTTTATTACAATTCCTGCTTATTTTAGCAGTTTACTTGGGTTAGAGTTCATTATGTTGAACTGAAAAGCCAGTGTTAATTGGCTGTGATGTTAAGAACTCTCTTGGCCATCATCACTAGTGCATGTTTGCCGGCAGCTTCAAATTTAATAATGGATATTCCTTGAAATTACTATAGGATAAGTTTGGATGTGATATTATATTCCTAATTTAGTAACATTTTACGTTCACCACAACAGCACCATTAAGTTTGACTTGTATAATGTTGAAGACTTCAACTTTGTTGCACTTAAATTTTCAATGTATGGTTTTCATTCATTTGATTGTCAAAAGTGACGTGACTTGTATTGAGAGGTAACACGAGATAATCGCTTGACTTCGATAGAGATATAGATTTTTGAAAAAAAGAGTCGATTACTTTCTCCATCCCTTAATGCTCCCCCAACTACCCCTGCTGCTGCTCCTCTCAACCTACACTTCATTTGACTTCCAGTGTGAACTTGGATTGGCACTCTGGGAGGAGAAAGAAGTGGAGAAGAAACTTGGTTCTTTATTTTTTAATTAAAATTGATTTTAATTTTATTTATTCTACGATTTGTCAGCACATATACGACTTTTACAATGGTGAAGTAGATGTAAACCATAATTTTGGGACTGAAGTGTATAACTTCAAGTTGGGACCTAAATAAAAAGAAATGAAAGTTAATAATCCTAATGCTCGTTCACCTATAGAGAGACTAGAGTATATATCACTGTTCTACAAAGTGTAAAGTATGATTAGACGTCGAGGTCAAACTTCAAACTTTACGAGCGTATGCATAAAAAGACGTTTTCTTACTTTTAATATTTTTAATCATTTTAAAAATTATTTAATAATTAAAATAATACATACCAAATATCTAAAATTATAAAATACTACATTTACTTAATAATTTTTACAATTAGTAATTATACAATTTTCAAAGAATAAACTTAAAACTAAAATCAAATGAAAGGCACTTAAAGAAAGAAGAAAAAATTTAATAAAGCGCGCCTTAAGGCTTCTTTTGCCAATTCCACTAGCCAAAGTTCGCAATATTAAACGGTCAAGTTGGTAGTTGATCACTTAATTTCACGTTTACTGTCAAGGCCCGTGCTTGTCCCTACGCATGCTTTTTAGAACATTGGCATATAGAGGTTGAGACATGCACTAAAATTTTTCGAGAAATTTTCACCAGCTATATGAAATATTTTGAGTCACATATTAATATTTATGCTAAGTGCTAACGACGTGACAAATTCTTCCGCTCAAAGTATATGCAATGCATAGCTCATATAGCCCCCGTTTGAGTTCCATTATCTAAAAATTCATTTTTTTCTCGAACTCATTTTTAACGACACATTTTCTCAGGAAAGTAATTGGGTTTGCTCCATAAGACATGTTCATAGGAGGCAAATTATTGGGCGGATTGGATGGCCACTCATTTCGACCATTTAAGCTTAGGCTTAAATATTTTTAGTTCCCCTCCAAGTGATTTATCTTCTTATTTGCTGGCTGATGCTTTTGGTACAGCTTGACCAAGATTTATACAATTTGAGACTTCTTTATTCTGCAGTATAAGAAAAAAAGGTCTCAAACGAAGCCATAGTAAGGCTTTATGTCCCCTTCATTGTACTGTACTAAGTAGAATCTACATGGAAGAGATCAAGTCGAACTCCAGTCAAGGCAAGGATAAATGGAACTCACATCTAACTCAAGATGGACTTTAACCAAAAAAAGAATATCATAGACTTGTACTGCTAGATCAGGAAATGTAAATTGAAGAGCGAATACGGAGAGAAATTTTGGCAGATATGTTATTTGAAAGAAAGTGAACGTGATTAAGAGTTTGGATAGTTTTAATTTACAATCATGACATGACGGTCACTGGTCACACCACACTTATACGTTAACATAAGCAGGCATATTATAAATAAATTATAAAATTTACAGAGAAATAATGGCGGTGGTATCACCTTTAGCCAAGTACAAGCTGGTGTTTCTGGGCGATCAATCTGTAGGAAAAAACCAGCATCATCACCCGATTTATGTACGGTAAATTCGATAACACTTGTAAGGTTATTTGTTGCCATTTTTCAGTTGTTAAATTTATGGAGATTCTGGTGTATTTTAATAGTACTTGCTGCAATTTTGCGTTACATTGTGATTAGAGATGTTTAACGGGGAAGATAATGAATGATGTTACGATTCACGAACCATACTTAATTTTTTTGGTTAAAAATTTGACAATTGATCATTTGTTAACTGGGATGGAAGGAAGAGTATAGTTTGTTTAAAATCAATCATACATTAGCTCCAGTTTTAGTTTTAAGACAATTCACAATATTAAGGAAGCCATTGTTAGAATAATAGAATGTTTTTAACCAACCGCTGATGACTACATACACAAAAGAACAGAAGTTTTATTATCAAGTATCCCTCAAGTCTAGTCTTAAATCTCTGTTCTTCATATGCAGGCCACTATTGGCATAGATTTCTTGTAAAAAACAATGTACCATGAAGATCGAACCAACCTTTGCTTGCAGCTCTGGTAATGTATTTTTCTTTCGAGATTTTGAGCAATTTAGCATAAGTTGACCGTGCCATGCACCACTACTTGTTGGTTTTATGTTGACGGGATGAAATTTGGTTGTGTGAAACTAGTCAGTCATTATTATATATAAGTGTCCAAATGCAAGAATCATCATCGCATTGAAATCTCATAACCAATACTTTCATATGACCGGTCACAAGGACACTGTTGATCAAGAGAGATTTAGAAGTCTCATTTCAAGCTACATTAGAGATTCTTCCGTAGCAGTCATTGCCTATGAATATGATGTTGCAAGTAAATCATATATATTTCCCTATTGATTCTCTGCCAAAACTTGCATATTTGGTTATTTTGCTAATCTACTGCCACAGCAAATCGGCAATTGAAATAGCAAAGAAACGACCTTTGGACTTCCTTAGCGGCTTCTATTCCGATGAATAATGAAACACTTGCAAGAAGAGGTTGAGGCTTTCTCCCCCATTGTACCTTTGGTGTGAGAATTAGGGGTGGGGTTTTGAATGTAATCACTTGAGGAAAAATGAGGGGAAGCCAAAACACATATTGTGAAAAAGATGACCCTCCTTACCTGACACACCTTTGGAGTATTTATAGGCATTCAACACTATGTAACCACTAGGCAATTTTGTCCACATGTCCAGTGAAAATCGTCCACTCATCAGGCGATTTTTACTCACGTACTTAGTGGTCAACCTCCACTGACTAAAATGTTGAAAGTGACCTGTGATAACCATAAGTGGTTTTCAATCAATTAAAAGAATTTTCAGGTAGTTGAGAGTTATAATGGCCGATCTGCTATAGTGCTAGTCAGGCTAGCACAACAAAAGCCATCTAGCATAGCGGAAGTCATCTAACATAGCGGAAGTCGCCTAGCATAGTGAAAGTTGCCTTCACTTGGTTAGTCATCGTAGTCCACTATTTATATAATGTAGCATCAACAATCATTTTTGAACACTTCAAAGTGGATCGAGGAAGTACGAACAGAACGAGGGACTGATGTCATTATTGTTCTTGTAGGGAATAAAACTGATCTTGTTGAAAACAGGTAAGGTGGAAAATTTCCATAATTTTTTACCTTTGGTACTTGCTAGTAGTGAAGTCAATCTAAGGGCGCATATCTCTTATCTATTTCTAGATCACGGTTTCTTCAAATAGGGTCCAGAATTGTTCTGATGATGCATTCTTGTGTATAAACAGGCAAGTCTCCGTTGAAGGAGATGAAAAGGCTAGTGAATCTGGGGTCAATACTCGTGCTTTATATTGTGCATAAAGTGCAGAGTCTCTTGTTTTCTCGAGGGACTTCTGAAGGTACTCTTAATTCACACAAGCACATAAAAGCTATATTGTTAAATGATGACTCAAGCATTGTGTTCTTGTATCTTGATGCAAAGTAACATTTTGCAGCCTCTATTCCGAAAAATAGCTGCTGCATTGTCCGGAATGGAAGCTATTTCCTCCACAAAGCAGGAGGTTATACATTGATGTGAATTTGAAGCCCACCACATCCCAAACAGAGCGGCAAGGAGGAGGCTGCGCTTGCTGAAGATTTTATCTAAGATGAAAAGAAAGGGAGGAAAGTTAGAAACACCTACTACTTAAAAAACCCATGCTAATGGTGTCTTAAACAGCCAATTCTCATTTTGGATTAGGGGAACATTTTTTTTTTTTTGGGCATTCTAAACAGCAGATCGCAGGATGCTACAGTTGGTGTAGAAATGGCGTTTCTTCACCAGTGTACTTAAATCTCATTGAGAGTAACAAATTTTGCAGGAATTCAATTATAAAATGTTTTCGGATTTCATTTTCCTTCACAGGGGAATGCAATTTTGACCCAGAGTCTGTCTTTCGTTGTATCTCACGAAGTGGTGTCACATCACAGCTGTAGAAAGAAGCCCAAGAGTCTTATTAGATAGTGTTCGGTGAGAATTAAAATTAATTTTTTAATAGATTGTAATAGAAATTTTTGAAATGCGTTGTTGAAAAGTTGTGGAACTCATGAAAATATGGTTAATATTAATTGTTTGATTTTGACTTGGATTAAAATCAGATTTTAATCCGGACCAAACAATGGCTTAAATTTTAACCTCTTTCTCTTGTATGGCACACCTAACTTTAAGGAGAGTTTTATTAATGTTGGTAAGCAGGTAACATGACTAATAGATTTACATTTTTAAGAACTGGTGACTCACAATAGCAATGTTCATTTTAAGGGATCCCATCCAGGAACAGGTGTTATTAGCGTGCAATATTTTGCTCATATCATTTTTCCTTGAAAAAATGCTCCTATTTTAACCAGAATCAACAATTTCAGGTGAAAATAATAACGAGTTCAAATTTCCTATAGGCAAAGATATGTATATGTTAAGAGAGTATTTATTTATGTATTAGCTTCCTCACGTCTTCTCATGTCAAGGACCTGCTTCATTTTTCACCAAAAGTTTGTACGTCAAAATTTCATAAATGGATAGAGATAGAGAAGGGAAATCCAACATTTGCCAGCAGAGGTACCATTTTAAACCACATGTAAATCCTAATGTTTCCCTGATTGATTGTGTGTGTGTGTGTGTGTCAGAGGAGAGAGAAAGAGAGAGTCCTGGACTTAGCTCTATTTCAACGAGTCGAACCGAGCCCGAGCAAAAAAAGAAAAGCTCGGGCTCGAGCTTTTTGGGCCCGAGCCGAGTAGAGCCCGACCAAAAAAAATGAGGCTCCGTGTAACCAGCCCCAGCAGGGCCCGGCTCGAGCTTTTTCCGAGCTGACGAGCTTTTTTGCCATCCCTACCGGGACTAGCTGAAGAAGGTGTAAAAGTATACTAAGGTTATAGCATTGCCACCCTTCATGTCCAGCAGTAAAAAAGCACCATACGAAGGGATAACTGAGCTAAATAATGCTCAACTGTTTGTTTTCTTGTTTTCTTCAATTCAAATATGTCGCTTGTATTGTGTTATGCCTTTTTATGCCCTTGTGTGGCCTGGATCAGATGATTATAATAAGATATCTCACACAGCAAAACATTCCTCAAAGCAATCTGAACTATGCACAGAATTGCTAAAAAACAATTCATTGCACAACAGTCTGCATAGCAACCACTATATCCTTACTATCAAGAATCAAACTGAATTTTTTTTGTACAAAAAGGAATCCAATGGACCTTCTAAATGTGGTTTCAAATTTCAGTGTATGTGCATTAACAAAAAACCTAGACCACAGTACCACGAAGGGATATAAGCAGAGCAAAGAAAAGAAAAGAAAAGAAAAGAGCAAGGTAAAAGCCAAGTGTCCTAATCAGATTGCAAGGGAAAGCAGATGTGTCAAACATTACCAGACCTATCACCAATCAGCCACATCCGCAGAGTCAGATATATTAGGACTATTGTTCCCATGATCGACCTGGGAAGGAAAAGATAATCTAGTTAGTTACCGGCAACCAGAGTAATGGTGAACAAAACCTAGAATTTAGGTTAAAGAATAATTAGTTCAAGAGGAATGAAGGCGATAAGCTAAAAGCTTCAAGGAGGTCTTGTGGGTGAAGTGAACTTCTCTCTCACTCTCATGCACACGTGCAGACTCGCGAATGCACCACTTTTTACTATAAACACGAGTGACATAAATCTGGAATTGTTACACTTGAAACTCACTTTAATATGAATAACTTCTACCTTAATTATCAAAAACTGGTCTATCATGATGTTTCGCTAAATCGAAGCCTCCTCCACCCCACATCTCCCCTCCAGGTAGCGCAACGACAAGTACAATGAAAACAACAAGAACTAAGTCGATTAGTGTGTGTAGCACCTACTCAAACATTATTCTAACTATGGAAGCATATTAGCAACTTAACCTATTTAGTGTAATCTGCTACCGATTTAGCATAATCTGCTACACAATAGTTTTTCAATTGCTCCAGTTACACAATGGCAAAAACTATAATTTCACATTGGACATTATATTAGGCGTTTTTATACATGTCCTATCCATTTTTTTATTTTATTTTTTTTATATAATTGATTGTATTTATCACCGAAAGAGTAAAGAAAAACTAGCAGACAGCAGCATACTGCCTGGGTTTCAATGACTTGTACAAACAAATATAAATAAACAAGGGTAATGCTACATGTACACACACACTTTTACACAATCTTTTACACCTCTCTCACATGGAGGGGGGTCCACGATTATTTTATTATGTGTGGGCCCCCTTCCATGTGAGAGAGGTGTAAAAGATTGTGTAAAAAATTGTGTACACTTAGCATTATTCAATAAACAATCTGTGGTCCCAACAAGTGGGTAATTATCAACCTCTGCATTTCCTTCACCGAGGCAGTTCTACATTTACAATGCCGAAAACAATGACATGAAAATATCAAGTTGGTGATACAAATTTATATCATGATTTCAAGGCATCATGCAATTTCATGCTTTATCCTTAAACCTTGAAGACTACTTGTCTTTTGCTTCGTGCACTTTGACGTCAAGTTGTAAATTCTATATTGTAAGAATTAATTGAACAGGTAATCCAACTTCATTTAAATGAGATTGTTCAATAACTAATGTGATGTGGTTTGAGCTTACAAGACTGAGAACAGAAGAACTACTCTCCTTGAATTGAAGGAGGTGGATCGCTTGTATTTCCTTGATCTGTTAGTAAGTGTATCATAAACTCTCTCAGTCAAAAACTTATCTGTTACATAATACGGAAAATACTTGTTAGCAAGTGAATCTCGTAGACACAAGGCATATGATTCTAAAATATCGATAGTCTCTGTTTCGACTTTCCAAGAAAGAAAAAGGAATGAGGAAAAATGAAAGCAATGTGAAAGGGTATTATCTCTTAAAACTTCCAGTCCTGCTGGCTAATCCAATAAACAGCATGGTCTATTTGCACAAGTTTTACCTTTCGAGACCTCAGGATGAAGAGTGAAAAGAATGTGTATCATGCTTCTGATTCATGCCAAACTCGGAGTCTCACATTTGGATGGTGTCAATGCTTCTGATTTATGTTAGACTCGGGGCCGAAAGTTTGGGAACCAAATTAATTTGGGGATGGATAAGTTCCAAGTGTTCATAGGGGTACCTTTTCTTCTGAAATTTGGTACACTAACAATTTGTAATGCTAAAGCTTCTCCCCCTTTAATCTTAATGAGGCAAAAGCTTCGAAATGGAAAAAATAATATAAAATATTTGTTTCATGGCATAGCTTGTGTAATCACCAGAAAGAATATATCATGAAATCATTGCAACAGAAAAAGATCCAGAATTACAAACAATAATTCACTAAAAGAGCTGAAGTCAGAAGATGTCATACAATAGCTACCTCTGGAAGTGAACTTGGGTAACTCAGAGTTATTGTTCATCTGCGTGAATTTTCCTCCCATTAGTAAGCTAATCTCTCTCTGTAAGTTTCTCTGCAAAACAGCTTATTGTCACTTTGAAATACCAAATACAAGAACCACCAGAGAAAAATTGAAGAACCACAATGAGACAATGCACCCGTGAGACAGAAAATGGCTCTCATTCTTCCAAAAGTATTTTACATGGATTCCTAACAATTGAAGCCTGAGTAGTTTCGCATATCAAGAACTTACTGCAAAGCAATCATTAGTCTTCAGATGATCAACAGAATCGTCATTGGGATTAGGGTTTTCTGACTTTCCTTTCTCAATATCAACATCTAAAATACATGGGGCACAGTTGTTTGCTTTATCCATCTTCAGGTTGGCATTTTCCAAATTTGACTCCGTAGCCAAGCACACGTCACTTTTCATCGTATTAAAATCTTCCATGCGCCTGACAATATTTAGCTGCGATTCGTACTCTGGTTTGGCAGTTCCTCCACCTGGCAACACCACTACACTATCAACACTTTGGCACTGAAGAAAAAGAAAGTAGAAAATCATTTTACTCTGTTGCTTTTTCATTGGAAATACAGATCTTGGAAGAAATCAAACAATCGAAAGCATAAGGGGAAAAATGTAAACTAAAATCGTAAAAACCAAATAGTTAAAACTCCAAAATAAGCAATGAGTCAAAAAGAGAAATGAAATTACAGAGAAGGGAATACCAAAGACAATAATGGAAACTGGTTGCAATGACCAAAAGACAACATTGTGGCAACTTATTTTACAACTTTAACAGAAGTGATTCCTGGAGGCAAAATTTCTTAAACAGAAGCACTCTCATGCTTTATATTGAATGAAATGATTGCCTAGAGTTCATTTGCAAACTTCAGAGCTCAATTTTGTCCAAGCTTTATATGAGCTAAACATTAATGGATAGCCACGCCATTCATCACATGCATAAAACAAGGTAAAGGTCAATTTGTTTGCATGTGTGCATTTCAGCAGCCTTTCTATTTTTCACGTGTCTCCCTCCAACTGACCACCACCAATCGTAAGGACATTCAAACTTGTAGCAGGGATGAACATCACCAGTCAAACTAGAAGTACTGAAAATAAGTCGCATTTGGTGCATCCCTACTATGTAAGTTTTAGTTGCAATATCCTCAACATTCAGAAATAAACTTACCAGTCAACGATGTAAAGTTACGCATGGATCACTTAAGTGAAGCAAATCAAAGACTCGACCATACAAAAGACTCCCCTATATAAGGTATATGTTCAGGTCCAAAAAGCTATGATCTATCAGTTATTTTACTTCACATATTTCCTTCCTTTCATCTTGAACAAAATCTCATTTTATCTCTCGTGAATGAGAACCAATGATTAAGGGTCCAAAAAGCTATGATCTACAAATTATTTTACTTCACGTAATTTTGTCCTTTCATCTTGAACATAATAATACTTATGGGGAATGGGGAGATCTCTTCCCTTTTGTGTAGGTTCTGGTCAGGAGCTTCGGAAGGAGAATCGTGAGAGCAGATGAAAGATTGGAGTAAAGCAGATTCTGGTCATAAAAGCATCTATCATTTAGCAAACAACTATTGAGACCGGATCGAGAAATATACTTCGATAATCATAGATATTACTAACCAACATTCATATTAGAAATGTGAATACACTTGCTAATCAATCAAAATCATCTGCCGAATAAGATTAAAGTATGTTTCTTAGACACATGTTTCATTAACCTTGTGTTCAAATTTTACGGAGAAGCTTTTGGTTTAAAATCATTGACAAATGCCAAAAATGGTTGAAGAATAATTTTTACACAACCAAAAAATCCATAAAAACATTTCTTTAGTGGAAATTAAGGAAACCTTAAATAAGTTTGTATTAGAGAAGAAATTAGAATTCTACTCTATGTTACTTTCCATTAATTATTAGAGAAAATTTGCTGGAGAGGCCACATCCAGGGTGGGAAAATGAAAAATAGCCAGTCTTAAAAGATTTTTTTACGAATAGCCTATTAAGAACCTGTTTGGTACAGATTCTCATTTTCAACCACACATTTTTCAATAAAATAATATTTTCCATCACATCAATACTTTTTTCTTCTTTTTCAACCACACATTTCCCATCATATCACTATTAAAAAATCAATTCTTCCCCCAAAAATCCCGACCAAACACACTCTAAATTCCATCTACCTTTTAAAAGTCGACCATTGAGGTCGATTTGGTCAATTGGAATGCACCTTTTCAATAAAAATAGTGAAAACAGACTATGACCATTTTTATTAAGCTTAAAGTAGAGATAAAGATATAAGGCCTCTTGAACAAAAAAGTAAAAAAGGTAATTATTTTTTACTTTAACCATTAAAGGCTAATCTGGAAAAATGCACCATTAATTATTAGTTTCTCCAAACCTACTCTACGCAAATATGCACATCAAATCATGGATTTAGAAATCTAATAAACTCTGATAATGAAACATAGAGCACACATACATAGAATGCTGAACTGTAGCTTATTAACTACCTCTTTGGGCTTCATATGCATCCAGCCAAAATATAGGATTTTGCAGCAAAAGATTTGATTCTATATTAAGAATAGTGCTATCGAAATTTTCACCATAGTATAAAATCATTGCAATTCTAACACGAAATTTCACATTCTCGAAATGAAGAAAAAAATTAATCCGATAGCCATTCGGTTACCCCTCAAAAATTACCTCCTGTTTCCCAAGAACAAGTAAATTTTATTCTAATTCAAATAGAAATGCTGAAGTAACTTTCTTCCTGTATTTGAAATTTGAATGTTACCGATATGTTGGTCAACGGATAAATATAAGGTAAAAAGTTACAGAAGAACAACTCAATTCAGAAATCTCAGATTAATAATAGCAAATAACCAATCGATACAATCAGCACAGACGTCAATCCGCTGCCGAGCGTCATGCATAGAAAATAAAAAAATAAAAAAAATTGAAATTGAATCACAGAGTTGAACTTCAAAAGAGAGCAATAACTAACCGCCATTGTCGAAACAATGAGCAACGAGAAAAAAGATAATTCACGTTTTAATTTTTCTCTTCTGCATTTCTGATTTCGTAATCACATACGATGCACGTGCGGTGTGCGGTTGTGTACGTAACATTTGTGTGCGCGGGGGTTCGTTTGAGTGAGTACGCACGTGCCCGCAGGCGCTGAACGCGAAGAGGAGCAGCAATTAGCCAGGGAAGACCCAGATCATGACATTATGACAAACATTTTCTGTTTTTTTTTTGTTTTTTTCGCTTGACGGTTTTGCCCTCAAGATGCTTGTCTAATAACCAGTGCTACCCCACTTCTGTATTATTATTTTGTTTGAGTAATGCTATTCATCTCACTGGGGATGAAAATACAGTATACGTGGCGTTAATGTGATATTAAATGATAGATGATTTAATTTCACATTTCATTTAACTTATCATTTAAAATCACATAGACTGTGTTTTCATCCCCATTGATTATGAATAACATTACTCTTTTGCTTTGGGAATTAGTATATTTTACTGGGGTTGGTGAAATTTATTACTATTTTGAATTTTCTATAATTTATTACCGACAAGACTTTAAAGCGGAGGGATGGCTAGAAGATAAACTAATGAATTAATCAAAAATCAGAAATGGTTGGTTGGGACTAATTTCATAAGGGAGAAAAATTTTAATTTAAAAAAAAAAAAAAAAAGTGTAAAGGAAAAACTTATGTAATATAACACATTTCATTCTATTAGCAAGCGGATAAATCATTTTCCACTTGGAAAAATCGTTATTACCCTAAATTTTAACCACACATAAAATAAAATTACTCAAAAATTCTTCTTACTTTAAAAAACACTATTTCAAAATTAATTTTTTTTTAAATAATGGAGCTCAATTGCTCAAACAAACAAGGGTTAAAAGCCCTCCTTTGAATTGTTTGAAATGCTACAGAATCAGAAATTGTACTTGCAATGGTTTATATCATAAAATAGGGTTTGTATTGAATTATTTGAAATATTGTGAGATTTTTTGAGTCAATAAAAATCTTTTTTTTTTTCTTGTAGTTGTCGTCGATTTAAAGAATGTATTTTTCTCTTTCCGATTCGTTTTTTGTGATTTTGTTTCCTGCGCTCGGTGGAAATTATTATTTTTTCCCCAACAACAACCGATTTACGAGTGATTTTCGAATATGGCTATGCAGTGGATATGTTTATAATTGTTAATTTAACATGTGCTACGATAGTTACATGGGTTGAAGTTGGTGAATTATAGATTTAGAATTCACTATGCTGTTTAGATTTAAATTTGGAGAGCAGCATGTGGGAGGTTCATATTATTTGATCGTACGGAACGTTCGCCATATTCATTGTACGAGTCCAGTACTAAGAGGTCTTGATGTTGATCAATTTAAAGATATGAACTGTACAATTCAAAAGGGTATAACACTAGTCATTCTTATGTATTGTGTAACGTAGATAAATGGCAAGAAAATCATTAATGTATGTCGTGTCAACAACGAATATCTAAGGGTGTTACATTATTATAATGTCATTAAGATATTGCACGCATATTGTAAGATAATGAGAATTTTAGAACTCCCAAAAGTCTCGAATATGATAGTCATCACATTTCATGCATCCTAGTGTACACGTGCACCATATTTTAGCCACTAGACCCGTGGTCTTTTCATCCCACATTGATAGTGGTGTCAAAATGTGTGGGCAGTTTTAAACTGGCCCGTCAAGACATCAAACCGGCATGGCCCATGTGTGTTAAAGGATCGGGCCGTGATGGTTTTCGTGCCAAGTAAAATTGGTGCACAAAAAAAGAATAATGCTATTCATCCTCATTGGGGATGGAAACACAGTCTACATGGCGTCAATAAATGACGTGTAGACTGTATTTCCATCCCCACTGAGGATGAATAACATTACTCACAAAAAAATTGTCAAGCCTGAGGACCGGCCAACAACTCAACCAATTCATTAAAAAAATCAACTTATTGCTGATGGAAGGGCAATACACTTTTTGTATTTATACGAGAGGCGATACAAAAATTTGCCTCTTGTATAGAAAGCAACAACAATATTACCGTTCGCTGTTGCCTTTTGTATAACATGTAAAAGGCAAAAAGTTGTTAATTGACGCGTCATGTCTACTAGTTTTTTAATTTTAGGTTCCGTTCGGGAGGGATTAAAAGCCAATTAAAATTGAAAATATGGCCGTTATTGGGCCCCACTCGTCTAATAAAAGTCAACAATAACGGCTATATTTTCAATTTTAATCTGATTTTAATCCCTCCCACACAAGCCCTTAATTTTTTATATTCATCAATCATTTAAAAAAAAATTTAATTTATAATAGGGAAAAATTCACTTTCACTATTTTATCTTTACCCATTTCAAAAATAACAAAACAACTTTTACACTTCAAAAATCAGAAATTTTGACCTACACACACACACACACACACACACACACACACACACACATATATAAAATTAACCCACCCCCAGCCCCACCACCCCACCACGCCGGCGACCGCTCCGGCGACCGTTCCGACGACTATTCCGATTCCGACGACTTCTCCGGCGACCACTCCGATTCCGGCGACTATTCCGATGACATGAATTTTTTGTAGTCACAGCTCAAGTCACAGCCCCGGTCACAGGTCACAGCCAAGGTCACAGGTCACACACACCTGATTTTTTGTTTATAATAATTGATAACACAATAAGGCTCACGTCTCACATTTTTATTAATAGTCACAGGTTATTTTCAAATGGTCACAGCACAAGTCACAGAATATATTGCACCCGGCTCACGATTTTGTTCATAGTCCTATTTTATTTTCAAATGACTCGGATTTTGGTTGATAGTCACAAGTTTATTTCAAATGGCTACAAAGACAGTCACGAATATTTTTTGGGCATTGCTCAGATTTTTATTGATAGTCACAGCATCGGTCACAATATATGGCTCAGGTCACAGCATTGGTCACAGCACAGCCACCACAGCAAAAACGGCAACAAAACATGTCGACCAATCACCACAAAACCCACTGCACAACGCCGCAAGCCACCATAGAAACATCCACACAAAAACACCGCTACCGCACGCACAACCACCAACCACATTCCACAACCACCACAAAAACACACTGCACAACGCCGCAAACCACGATATAAACATCCACACAAAATATCCCCAAATTACACCACAACCACAACATCCACTAAAAAATACCCAAATCCACCACAAACAGCAAAAAATCCCCAAATTACACCACAACCACCAAAAACTTCCCGAATTCGCCGTCCCCGCCGCCACTGCACAACTCAGGTCACGGTACACATTTAATTGACCGAACAAAAACCAGGATCTCTTTGTAAAAAACCACCGCGACCTGCTGATCGGAGCTTTGGTCGACAAAAACCAGGGGCAGCGTCGCGACCTGCTGCGACGCCGGCAGCGTCGCGACACTGCTTCCAATTAGGGCGAAGATCGCAACGCTGCCGGCGTCGCAGCCGGCGTCGCGACGTCGCTGCGGGCGCGCAGCCGGCGCGCGACGGCTGGCTGCGACGGCAAAGAAGCGTCGCGGGGTGGGGGGGAGGGAGAAGACGGGAGGCAGGGGGGAGAGGAGGAGAAGCCAACGCCGGAGAGTAGGGAAAGGAGGAGCGGCGATTGTTGAGAGAGAGAGGAGAGGGTGAGAGAGTAGACCGTAGGAGAGGAAATGAATTAGGTTAAATCCTATATAATTTTTTTTATATAATATTTTTATTAATATTTAATTAAATATAAAAAATTTGTATCTATTTTAAAAAGTCTGACTTTTGAAAGAAAAAAGATAAAATCTGGTTTTAGAAATTGGATCTCCAAAGGTAGGGATACATGTAATTTCCACTTTATAATAACATGTAAAAGGCAAAAAGTCTTTAATCGACTTGTCATGTCTATCAATTTTTTAATTTTAATTTTTATATTTTTCAATCAATTTTTTTTAAAAAAAATTAATTTATATTTTAATAATATTAAACGGGCTCAACGGTTAACCATTGGGCCCAAACAAGCAAATCGAATCAGCCTAGGGTTTTAGTCTATTGACCCGTGAACCGACTGGTCCGACTCACTTGGTTTATGGGCCATTTTTAACGGGCTGATCCTGAGCGGGCCATGTTAGGCCCGCCCAATTTGACACCACTACACGTTAATAAAACTTTCAGAAATGCACAACTCAAGCGTTGGGTCATGTAGCAATTGCTCTTTGGGAGCTACGGCGAGCGTAATCGTGCAGTCTATGGCATGCAGACTAGGGAGCTGGTGATTCTGGTTGATATCACTACAGGGGTTCAGAGCTGGATCGCAAATGTAGACAGAATCAAACTTTGCAGGGGAAGTCCAGGCCGGGGAGTCAGCCCCTCCAGCGGGCTGCCTCGAGCTTAATACACACGATGAGGGATGGTGGAGGCTTTGTGGCATTTGGAACAGTGATCAGAAATGGCTCTGGCTTGGTAGTGACTGCTGTACCAAAAGGGATTGTATTACGTGATCATTTTGCAATAGAACCGGTCGACACCCTCAAATGCATACAAATCTAGTGTGGTTGGAATGGACCGATTTGATCTTCATGTCTCGTGTAAAAGAAAATGAGAATATTTTTTAACAAGCATATAATCATTAGAGGACACTGATACACCAAATGAAAATAGCTCAAAAGATATAATTAAAAATCTGTAACGTACAGCTGAAAGCAAACTTCATAAAGACAGATCACATGGCGCATCAAAAATCAATATTCAACCATTTAGTGTAGTACACACAAGTGCTAGGAGATATAATTCCATCGGGAGTACACAGACTAATCCGAGAACAAGCACCGCATGGAATTGAAGCAAAAGCACCCACTTTCGAACCCTTAGCTACAAGGGCACCGCTATCAAATCGGTAACAACTTGTTCCAATAGGAATGGAATAATACTCCCCCAGGCCAGTGCTCTTCACCTCGATTATTTCATTGTCTAAAACCATTGAGTTCAGTATCTCGGAAACTTGCTGGATAGAGATCTCGAACGTCACGACTCGTTGCTTCTTCAATTCCTCGTGAACTCTCTCGAGAGTAGCAACCTTTTGAACACGTATACACCGTAAGCACAACTGTTTCAATACATTAACGAGTTCTTTGTCAAGATTTCCATCAACATACCATACGCCTCCGCTAATTTCCTTTGAGGGTTCAAACTCGACTGCCATGTAGTGCTTTTTCCCTTTGTATTGGATATTCACGACCTCTTTTATCAATTTCCTAGTCAACAATGACTTGAGTGATTTGTTGACAACATGATCGGTGAGCTTTGTCTCGTGTTTGATATCTCGCACCCAAATTCCCAAATCTTTTTTACTTTTGATTGCATTGATGATGGCACGCTCAGCATCTACAAGACCCAATGGATCTATCTCAGGTCTTTTCCTCTTAAGGGAGGAAGTCTCAAGTGATCGACTCATTCCTGACAAGAATATTATTAATATAGAGCAAAAAAGAACAGTCCCTAACACCTTAATTTCGCTAAGTCTATAAAAATAATTAAAAACACACTGATTTCTCAACAATAACAAACATATATTAACATAAAACCAATCAGGGCTTCTATTTGACAAAATTTCAATTCTCTCTCTCTCTCTCCCTCCCTCCCTCCCTAATGCCTTAATTTCGTTAAATCTATAAAAATAATTAAAAACACACTGATTTCTCAACAATAACAAACATATATTAACATAAAACCAATCAGGGCTTCTATTTGACAAAATTTCAATTCTCTCCCTCCCTCCCTAATGCCTTAATTTTGTTAAATCTATAAAAATAATTAAAAACACACTAATTTCTCAACAATAACAAACATATATTAACATAAAACCAATCAGGGCTTCTATTTGACAAAATTTCAATCCCCGGACAACCAAGTGATCCTCTCTCTCTCTCTCTCTCCCTCTCTCCCCAATATTTTTGTCCCAACACAAAAAATTTCCACAAGTAATAAATTCTAATTCTATATAATCATCTTTGTGCTCCCTAACAGAAATCAATATTGTCCAAGAAAGTAATCAATTCAATCAACTGAATCAAGTTACAATGTGTGTGCGTGTGTGTGTACACATACACACAGAGAGAACGGATGGTCAAACGGAAATTTATTGACAAAATTAGAGCAGCATATAGAGAGAAGAACATAGGGAGAAAAAAATTCAAAAGATGGAAGAAGAAGAAGATAGGAGAAATTTTACATGATATGTGTCATTGTGGGGGAATGGAGGAGTAAAGAGGTACGGTTGGTTGAGTGGAAAAATGGAGAAAGAGGACGGAGTTGCGTGTCAAATTCAAAACGTGTGGGGGAAACGTTGATGGGTGAAAAAAAAAACTGAATTATGTCTACGATGGGAAATCGCGACACGTGGCGCCTAATTCTTCGCCTCTTTTATATTGTAGTGAAGAAATGGTAGAAAAATATATATAACTATTTTGAGTGAATCAAAGGAATCGCATAACTGACATCACAAGCAATTCCAGTGTTCCACCTGTTCTAAGTTCTAACCTAGGCAGTATATCCTCTTGGTCTAGATGATACCCAATAGATCTGCATTCTAACGAGAACTCCATAATCCATAGAACACCTTTCTTTGCACTTGAAATACCCAGTAGAGTATTTAGTATACAATCTTCTTATGTTACATCATGTTAAATTCATAATCCTCCTTTCAGGTACTACCTACCATCGGCTGCCATTAGTTATTTTGTCTATGAGTTTATGAAGATAGTTCTTAAAGTGGAGTCCAGTAAGAACTCACCCTCTGAAGTCTGAAGTAATAGCTACTGAAGGCTTCTTCAAGTTGATACTGAATTGCTGACAACTGAACTGCTACTGCTATTTATAAAGACAAAACAGCCACAGCCAAAGGCCCAAAGACAGAGACAATTTCCAGCCCAGTGCCCACAAAATTTTCCCCCTTCCCTCCCAAGTCCCAGCCATTGCCCTGCGGCCCTGCCCACTGGTTCTTCATTTTCCCCAACAAATTAAACAGGCACAGCCACTAGCAGTCTAGCCACAGCCCACATAATTTTCCCCCTTTCCTCCCAGCAACAATAGCACTATAGTCTATAGCAGTTGCCAGTGAGCAGATGGAATTTATAGCAATAGCCAATACCACAATAGAAAATAGAAATTGCAATAAGCGATGCCACTGCAATTGCAATTTTCCATTTTCCTATTTCCATTTTCCTCCAACTCACCCATCTGCCACTGCAATTTCTCTACACTCTACTGTCTACAATCTACAGCCCATACTCAATAGACAGCCAATACTCAATAGACAACAGCGGAATCGCAGATGCCAGATGATTGATGAATACGATTATAGGAATTGAAATTATAGAAATTAGAAAACTCACCTACTACAGAGGATTACGAACGCTGGATGCTGGGTGGCCGGCGTCGGCGTCGGCGTCGATGAAGGGGCGAGGCGTGGATGAAGCCTGAAGGGGGTAGGGGCTGAGGCGTGTTGGTGTATGTGAATGTATCAGGGAGTCAGGCTCTTTCCTATTTTGGGCCAAAAAATTGGCCCAACTTGATTTTTTTTTTTTTTTTTTTTTGAAAAAAATTGGGGCAGCCCAAAGTCTGGTGCAGGCATAACTGGGTCTGCCCCACCTTATTAGTTAGGGAACAATATATAGTTCCTATTTTTAAAGTTCACATTTCATAAATAATAAACTTCTTAAAATATTTCAAAAATCAGGTGTTAAATAAATTTATTAAATATTAAATAATAATATATTAAATATTAAATTATAATATAATATATATTAATTATTTACACCACCCCATGACACCTCATCTACCCCATCTCCTCACTACACCACTTCCCTCCATCTCCAGCACGGGTCCGGCCGCTGCTCCGGCGATGGTCCGACCACTGCTCCGGCGACGATTCGACCACTTATCCGGCGAACGTTCCGACGATTTCAAAATTTTCAGAAAATTGAAAATCACACCCCTCCAACCCATGGATTGGTCACAATCGGTCTCAACGAATCACAATTAATTAATCACAAACGGTCACAATCGACCACAAAATGGCACAATCGATCACAACGAGTCACAATTGATCAGTCAAAATAGATCACAAAAGGACACAATCGATCACAACGAGTCACAATTGGTCAGTCACAATCGGTCACAAAAGGACACAAAATTGATCACAATTAACACAGAATAGCTGTTTGTGGGATTCAAGCACTTAATTTTTAGTTCATAAAGGTTAATTAATAGACGAGGAAGCAATTACTAAACTGTAAAAAAAGGAAAAAGGGAACAAGAAGAAGAACACGGGCAGCCAATTGAAGAAGTAAAAAACATCTCCTTCAAACATTATAATTTCACTTGTTGCAATATGTTTTCTCCTTTATACAGACTATTCAAATTTGCCAAACCAATTGGCAACTACAACTGCAAATACAAATCAATCTGCTTCCCCCAAGCCACCAACTCACCACCATAACCACCACCACTCCACTCCACACCACACCACACCACAACACAAATTTACAGATTCTCACAACCCCCACACCACACCGCACACACCACTATCACCACACACAATACCCACTACAAACACCACCAATTACCACCAAAACACCCACACCACCGCACAGCACCCACTACACACCAGGCTGACTTCGGTTCCCAGCCTCAGCATGGGTCAAATACTCCGTCTTCAGGAAAGCCGTCTGCAACTCTTGCTGCTGTTGCTGGTGCGTCAACTGCAACTGGCGCCACTCTAAAACCACCAGATTCTCCCCAGATCGTGCCCCACCAGATTTTTCCCAAATTGCGGAACGACGCTCACTCTGCGCGCAGCGAATCATCGTCGCTACGCACTCGGTACAGTGATCGCTTCATAGTGCAGCGGTGTTCACGCCACCTCAGCGACGTCGCCGCTGCAGTCTGCCCTGGCCATGACGGTGTTCTCCATTCGAACACAAGGTAACACTGCAGATCAATTGATAGTGCTCGGTGGTGGTCGGCATCGCTCTCACAGGTCAACGCCAATGCAGCGGCGTCGTGATTCCAACGCTCGTCGATTGTCTCGTGGTGCCTACGGCGGTGGTGAGTCGTCAAGAGAGCGGGGTTGAGAGTAAAGCGCGAGAGAGAGAGAGAGAGAGAGAGAGAGAGAGAGAGAGAGAGAGAGAGAGAGAGAGAGAGAGAGAGAGAGAGAGAGAGAGAGAAATGAATTGGGGGGTGCCGGGTGGAATTGAAAATTGAAGGGTGGGTGGATGGTTTTGTTATAATAAATATGTATTAATTAAATTATTAAATATTAATTAACACCTGATTTATGAATTTAAAACTAATTCACCTTATTTATGAAAACCAATCTTTAAATGTAGGTTTTTAGGTAATTTACTCTATTAGTTAGTAGGCAAACGACATTAGATTCTCCTCAACGCGGAAAGCTCCATTAAAGAAAATTGTAAGCCTGATTATTTGGAATGTGTTCTCAATATAAACTGCACTTTTGTACTGATTATATCTAGTTTTCGATGCAAAATTAGCTGGCTTCGATTGGTTGCACATATGATGACTATCTACCTTCTCGCTCTCATCCGCCTCTAAAACGTTCCTTTGCTCTCACCTTAAGGTCAAGTTATTTTTCCTTTCCATTCTGCATCGTTTATAAATATGACGCGTTTCAATATATAATGAATTAATTAAACAATAATAGAGAATTTTATAGTTAAAATTAAAGACACCTGTATAAATTGAAAATAGTTAAAAATAAATAAAACAAAGAGAGAAAAGGGCATTGAGGAAAAAGAAAGAAAATCATTATAAAAAATGATTTGGATCAGATAGCTCTAGTTAGGATCAACATATCATAGTTGGACGTTGATTTTCATTTTTTTAAGTCAAATGCTGATGGAAAGTGACTTAAGAAGACTGGGTCAACGTGCACGATATGGGAAATAGGAAATGCACTAATTTTGAAACCAAAGTTTGTCGATTTTCTCCCTATTTATTTAGAAAGGCTAATTGCCAGTACAAGACAATGAGCGATCCAAAGAACAAGCCACTCTTGCATCACATGAAAAATCTACGTTAATTGGGAGAAATGGTCAACGTCTATAGTTAAGAGTTATTATTTCTCTATTGAAAATTGCTCCATTTTAAGAGTCATAATCATTATCAAAGCCAACCCATTAAAGCAAGGCAATCGAAAAGACTTAATGACCCACATAGGTTTAGTTAAAAATCAGATTATTTTTTTTTTTAATTTTGATAAAAATTGATGAAATATATTATTGAAAAATTGATTAAAAAATGTGGATTTTATAAAATATCTGACTGAAAAAATGAATTTAAAAAGAGTTTAACAAAGCGGACTCTAAATGTCATTTTATGTTAATCTATATCTATAATATATTAAATATCATATCAAGAGAAAATTATTTTTTGAACGATTTTAATTCTATTACAATTCAATTATTTCAATAATACCTTACTTTTCGTTTTTTAATATATAATAAATACTACATTAATTTAGATTCAATGAATTTTGACTAAAGGAATCTAATCTACATGAATTTGGAACTATTGTAGATAAATTTATTTCTAGTCACGTATTTACGAATTTTAATGAATGTTTAAATTCATGTATTAATAATTAATTCGTATATACCAAATCTAGAATAAAAATATTTCTCATTTGTAGTATTTCATTATCACAAAAAAATTGAATTATAAAAGTTGAGTTTTGAGAGTATAATTTTCTTCTCTTAAATTTATATTCTAAATTTTATTTTCTTTAATTCATTCGAAACTCATAAAATCCTCCCAACAAATTGGTATCAAACATTGCTTTTATATCACTTACAAAATATTCTGAATAACGTGTAATGCACTTTCAATTTTGACTAGATTAAAGTAAATGACAATAATTTTGCTAGTTGGTTACATAAATTTGGTCATAATAGATATTGATCTAAATGATGCTATTAGATTATTATGTTGGATTTATTGGCAATTACAAATAGAAGGAAAGTTGACTAGTCATTTATTTATAGGAAAATGCTAAGTGTACATAATAAATGTAAACAATGGATGATATAATGTGATGTGGCAACCATCATGTCGTTGATGTGAAAGTGTCAGATTTGAATTAAAGATGTCGATAATGTCACTTGCAATTATGTAGATCATTATGTAGACCATTATGTACTTGTAGCATCACTCTTATTTATATATAAGATAAATTGAATTGTAGCTCCAAAATTCATTTAGTCAAAATTCACTGAATCTAAATTAATGCAGTATTTATTATCTATTGAAAAACGAAAAGAAAAGAAAAGTATTATTGAAATAATTAAATTGCAGTAGAATTAAAATCGTCTAAAATATTATTCTCACTTAATGTGATATTTAATATATTATAAATTTTTGAAAATATTCACTTGTTTTTCTTATTTTCGTTAAAATTTTGAAAGAGAATAAACATAAAGAAATGAATTTATAATTTTCTTCAACTTGTGAATTTTTGTATATAATTGAACCAATAGGAGAATAAAAAGAGCGAATAGCAAAGAGACTACAACAGGATAAATTAAAAATTGATTTTTTTTTAAAAATCTATACCTTGAAATAATAATAATAAAAAAAAATACCTTAAGTTTAATATTCAATCCGTGTTGAACTAATTGAGTTAATTGTTTGAATGGTCACTGAACTTTTAGAATGGTCACGTTTCACTCACTGAACTTCAAATTGCACCCCATTACTCATTGAACTTTAGTCCGTTGCACCCCGTTACACACCGGGCAACTTCCGTTTCTAACTCCTGCCTACATGGATGGCGGAATGTACACATGGCAGTTAAATCTCTCCAAAATAAAAATCAAATGCCAGCTCATTTAAAGTGCAACTCCAAACACGCCTCAACCAAAGCAGAATTAAATCTTGCGCTTCTGACCAAAAATTGAAAGTTCAGATTCTTTCTAAACCCTAACCCTCAAATTGATTTTGCCCCACAATCGAAGCTTGATTGTTGAAGCGTTTCTACGATTAGTATGGTGAAGATAAAGATGCACTCAAGGACGGAATGGGCGTGGCAGCGGTGGCGTGCATGACCCGTTTTACATCTTCCAGTCCTTCTAAGTGTAATGGCAAAGGATCGAATTCTGGAGCTTCCATGAAGTGCTCTGGATGTCAAGGAACTGGAGAGGCTATTAATGACAAAGGTCGTTGCTCTCAGTGCAAAGATGAAAAGGTTGTGCCAGAGAAGAAAGTTTTGGAAGTCCACGTAGATAATGGTATGCAGAATGGACAGCAGATTACATTCGACGGAGAAGCTGATGAAACTGTGAATACATCTTTAATATTTAAAGAAAGGAAAGAGATTCATGAATGTATTCCACCTATGTAATTGATTAGAAGACTTGGGATTTAATTTCATGTTTCTGTAATGTGAACAATCTTCTTTGAATGTCTGTATTTATTTTTCTACATTTATCAATGACAGAGAAATTTCTATGGTGATGCTTTTCGAATGTCTGTATTAGTTTGGTTGCTGCTTTTGTTCGAATAGTCTAGATGATGTTGGTTAGTATGTGGGGTTAAACTTTGCAACTTCTATACAAGGCCCTAAGAAAATCCAGAATACTGGTCAATGATGACCACTAACTTCATTATAGCCAATAGACATGGATTCACCTTTTTCTATATCTGTGTGATTTTGTATAACTTCAGGGTGTTATCCTTAAAGACTAAAAATGTTGAATGTTTCATTGTTATTAATTCTTTTAGCACCCAGTGCAGCTCTTTTCCCATTGGAACCAGCAGAGGCATTTAGCTGTGCCAATATCCAAGTGTAAATGAATATTTGCTTCTTGCTCCTCAATATCAATCAAGTTTCAAAGCCTTTTTGTAACTGATTTCGAGACAAGAACACAGAAATTACAGCTTCAACATAAACTGATAAACAAAAGCCAGCATATAAAACACCATTTGCCTTTTTCAAATCATAATCTGTACATTCAAAAGCCAGCATTAAACCAGCCAATACCATTACAAAAACCAGCATTAAACCTTCTACAACGACCCAAAAAAAAAACTAGATAATCAGGTCCCTATCTACATCACCTAAACCAGCCAACACCATCACAAAAACCAGCATTAAACCTTCTACAACGACCCAAAAAAAAACTAGATAATTAGGTCCCTATCTACATCACCTAAACCAGCCAACACCATCACAAAAACCAGCATTAAACCTTCTACAACGACCCAAAAAAAAAACTAGATAATCAGGTCCCTATCTACATCACCTAAACCAGCATTAACACAAGCACAAAAACATATCAAAAACGCTGCCTTCACAGTTTTCCCGTCCCAGCATCTCCAGTAGCATCCATGTCTTGAAGTTGGATTTGTTCAGTCAAGGATGCTCCACTGTCAAATGTCAGGGACTGAAGCAGCTGGCCCGTCTCTCATAACAACATCTTGAGCTTACTGCTGGCAAGGAGTGAGCATGAATTGAAATTTGTGAACTTCATCATTTGCTTGGCTCGAACCAGCTCCATTCCCTTGGTCCGGAACTAGTTTATATCCCTCTGTTACATTCTTCTCGAACAGCCTATCACCTTCACTCAGGGTCATCATTCGTATCTGTCAACAACAGTTTTGTATGTACAAATTGTTCTAGCCGTTTTAAAAGCAGAAGTTAAATGCATACAGAAATTCTCTAACTTTCCATTAATTCAATCAAATATGCCTACATAATCCAAATTCCATTACATTAATATGCCTACAGCATACAAACTCTGTACATTTCAGAGATGTAAACATTTCTTAGAAAAAATCAATCACATAATAACGTCATGAAGCTGTTTTTTTTTACAGTGAAAATCAAGAAATCCAAACAGAAATTTCATTTATTTAGGTTGAACAGAAATCTCTTTCCTTTCTTTAAATATTAAAGATGTATTCACAGCTTCATCAGCTTCTCCGTCGAATGTAATCTGCTGTCCATTCTGCATACCATTATCTACGTGGACTTCCAAAACTTTCTTCTCTGGCACAACCTTTTCATCTTTGCACTGAGAGCAACGACCTTTGTCATTAATAGCCTCTCCAGTTCCTTGACATCCAGAGCACTTCATGGAAGCTCCAGTATTCGATCCTTTGCCATTACACTTAGAAGGACTGGAAGATGTAAAACGGGTCATGCACGCCACCGCTGCCACGCCCATTCCGTCCTTGAGTGCATCTTTATCTTCACCATACTAATCGTAGAAACGCTTCAACAATCAAGCTTCGATTGTGGGGCAAAATCAATTTGGGGGTTAGGGTTTAGAAAGAATCTGAACTTTCAATTTTTGGTCAGAAGCGCAAGATTTAATTCTGCTTTGGTTGAGGCGTGTTTGGAGTTGCACTTTAAATGAGCTGGCATTTGATTTTTATTTTGGAGAGATTTAACTGCCATGTGTACATTCCGTCATCCATGTAGGCAGGAGTTAGAAACGGAAGTTGCCTGGTGTGTAACGGGGTGCAACGGACTAAAGTTCAATGAGTAATGGGGTGCAATTTGAAGTTCAGTGAGTGAAACGTGACGATTCTAAAAGTTCAGTGACCATTCAAATAATTAACTCTGAACTAATTACGTAAGAAAATCAACACTCTTACGACACACACAGTCCATGGTATGTGTAACCTGTCACCGTCTGAACTTGTTAACTGTCTTCCATTTCCACGTCCACCCCAAAATACTCACCTTCATCGTTACTTCCTCATTTTCCCTTTCCCTTTTTCTATTTATCACTCTTTGAACCTTTTTCGTTCTCTCCTCTTTGATGCTCTAGATTATTTCTACGATTTACGTTCTTGATCCTGATCAATTCCGTCAGGCTTTGGTTTTTTCTACTCGATTTTGGATTGTAGAAGCTAAGTGAATCAGTGGATTATCAGCAGCGAGCGTCCATTGGTTTCTTAGTCTTTTTAGTTAATTTTTGATCTGCTATGAATGAGTTGCAGACACAAATCTTGTAAGCATTGAAGAATTAACGGGATTTGAATAACGGCATCCGATTGACGAGAGATGGCGGAGAGTTGGCGTTACGCGCTCAATGCTCAATTAGGTGATTTTTCTTTCATATAAGCTGTTTATTACTTACTTTTTTTTTTTATTCCGTTAAATTTTCTTTTCTTGATTTATTTTTTTCTGGCTGAATTGAGCTTAAAATCTTAGCAAGTCAAGTTATTTATATCTAAGTCTATATAAAGGTACGTAGACACATGTGGTCTTTGTAAATTCTCAAGCTCAAGGACTATGCTTGACGTGAAAGTAATTGTCTGAGGTAAAGGGCATATCCTCTTCATCTATTTTTACGGAATAGTAATCAGGTGCGAAAATAATTAGCATAAAACAAAAACAATAATAAGATGAAATTTCCGAAAAGTGCAGTTTTAGAGTGAGAAAGGGGACTGTCCAGTCTGTTAGAAAATGTTAAGATTTGGGTTCCATATCAAAAGGTTAACATTATTAAGAGGAGTAACCAATCCTTTATAAGTTTGTTTATGTTTATATCTTTATCGGACGTGGGATTCTATCCCTTAACATGCCCCCACAAAATGGTGGCTCGTTTGAGCAAATCAATTTTGAAATTCGTATGTTCACTTTTGGAGTCTTGATCGGATCGAATTGCTCGTTAGAGATTAATTATTTCTGATACCATGTTAAGATTTGGGGTTCCATCTTAAAATGTCAACCTTATTAAGAGGAGTAACCCAATCATTTATAAGTTAGTTTATGTTTATATCTTTATTGGATGTGAGATTCTATCCCTTAACAGAAAAAAATTCCCAAATTAATAAATCTATTGAAAAAATGAAAATGTATTTTGAGTTTTTTTAGTGAGGAATAAGACTGTGATCCAGGTTTAGTCTGCGACATTCAATTTTATACAATAGCATCCGCCTGAATGGAATCAGAAAATATTCCATGGTGAGTAAAAGAGTTCTTTCATGAATCAGTCTGTCAAAATTAACCCTTTTAAGTTAGTTATAATGCTTACATCAATAGCAAAACTTATTATTTGCTTTCATTCTCCACTTGCCAACACACCTGAAGCTGTTCTCTTTGTAGCTCACTTGCTACACTTAGATCGTTAATTTGTGATAAAAACAGTTCTTAATTTTTCAATGGCCTCATGTTAGATGTCAATTTCCCTGTCTAACTCGAGCTCCACTTTATGTATATTGTAGCACTACATAGCTAGACACCACTATTGAACAAAGCATTCTTTAAAATGCCTTCGGTATTTGCTTGCTTTTGTAGGGAGAGCTAGAAAAGAGCGAATCTTTTCCAAAATCATCATATTGAGGATGAAACATTTAAGGGATATAAAGAATTTCATGATAATTGGAAACAGTTAATAGATAGGGCTAAAAAACCTGACCTCTGAGTACTGTTTTTGTCGTGTATCATAAGGGAGTAAGGATTTGCCTTTAAAATGGATAAACTGGTAAGTTGTAAAATGATGCCTTCTACATTCTTTACTTTCTTGAAATTCTCTCTCTCTCTGCAAGAAAACTTATGTCTTTATCAATTAACTGAGTTGCTTGTTTAATGCAGATATTGATCAGATACTTTTGGAAGCACAGCATCGGTGGCTGCGGCCTGCTGAGATTTGCGAAATTCTTCGAAATTACAAAAAATTTTGCCTTTCTTCAGAGCCTCCCAATAGACCCCCAAGTAAGATTTTAATGACCCTGTTAACTTAATAGTGGTCAGTTTGAGATGACTTGTCTCTGCTGACAAACATGGTTAACACACAGACACATGCAATGACATGTCCCTTTTGCCTTTTGTACTTGTAACTTTTAGTTGTCACTTGTGCTATATACTTATACCAGTTCTTTTTAATTCCAGTAGTTAGTAGGATACTTAATTTTGAAGGTTAATTGGATTCAAATTAATTGACATTCTGGCCTTTTATTCACGAACCCATGATCTAATTATTTTGCATGACATGAAAATATGGTGTTGGGTAGATTTGCAATGAAATTATCATACATGATGAAATTTGAAGTCAAAAAATTGAAAGACCGTTAATTCAATTTATTCAATATCGCATTTTTCCGAGCAGCTTAGTTCAATATCTGCTCATACTCTAGTAGGTGTAGTGGTTCTCTTCTTATTTGTTCTCTTTGCACTGTTGCCATATATTGAGTAACTAGACTCAATAACTTATGACCTCTTTTCTGTCAGATGCACCTCTCTGTCTGCTGTTTGTGTTTGTATACGATCAGTGGATATATAACTGCAAAACATTGTTGAAAGATGTCAGTCTTCATTCAGTCCTGTATATGTTTTTCTTCAAATGAGAAAATGGCTTTGTGACAACTTTTTCATTATTTTTTCTTTCTAGTTGATTCTGATTTTATTACATTTTATTCTGATATCATGTACCATTCAGGTGGTTCGCTCTTTCTTTTTGACCGTAAAGTGCTGAGATACTTCCGAAAAGATGGCCATAACTGGAGGAAGAAGAGAGATGGAAAAACAGTGAAGGAGGCTCATGAAAGGCTCAAGGTAGGTGCCAACTGATGTTGCCTTGTTTATGATCTTTCATTTTACTGGTAAGAACCTAAAAAGTTTCTTTAGAAGTGATGACTTTTCTAACTATACAGATAAAAACTGTTTTAAAAACTAGAAGCTAAATCAGATATAAGAAGTGATTCTTCTTGTAAATTATGTTGATGCTTCCAAAAATGATATATCTAGAAGCATATATCTTTTCAGGCTGGAAGTGTTGATGTATTACATTGCTACTATGCCCATGGGGAAGAGGACCAAAATTTTCAAAGGCGCAGCTATTGGATGCTTGAAGAGTACGTTTGGTTCTATTAAGTTTCTTAATGTGAAAAAATCACTACTATCAATTTGTGACTGTCAGAGTTGATAACTTTGTTCTGGAGAGAAACACATAACAAATCAACTAATCAAGTAATTCTTCTGCTTCTCATCCTCATGCTTTCCTGATCTCGATATTTCTGTCAAGAGGACTGCTGAACAGCCAATGATTAGAATTTACTTGTCTAACTTTCTAAAGTTGTCCAGTTCAGTTAGTTTGGCAATTTTCTGCCATTTACTAAATCATTGATATTTCAAACAATTTAAGTGTTGACTGGGGGAAATTGTTTAATCCTCTATGGTTAAAATATCTCCAAATAAATGTCCACAGGTACTGACTTCTTTTCTTTATCTTGTGGATAGACTAAAATTAACAGCTGATCTACCATTTATTGTAGCTTATTGATATTGGAATCTTTATTTTACTGTATTTTCCTTATTTTGAAAATTCTCTTTGTTTTGGTTGTTTTCCAATTTAATGACCCATGGTTGATTAGTTTATTTCTTTTGTTCTTTATGGCCTATATAAATGAGCTATTATCTAGGATATCAGTACCTTTGATGTACTGTCAATTAAATTGGAGCCTGTTTGGTAACAATTCTCCTTTTCTACAGTAAATCACTTCTCATTTTCAACCACACATTCTTCAATAAAATAATATTTTCCATCACATCAATACTTTTTTCTTCTTTTTCAACCACACATTTCCCATCATATCACTATTCAAAAATCAATTTTTCTTCGAAAAATCCCTACCAAACACACTCTTGATATATTTTTCTCTTCAGATTAATTGTAGTAGCAGTTTGATTTGGATTAGATTTTATTCCAAATCAATGGACTTTACTGCCGAAATTAAGTCTAACAACATTCTCAAAGTAGGATGAATCATTAAGATGGTTGAACTACCCATACTGTAGAAATTGCAGAGGGACACTGTTGAAGGGCTCTTGGACCTCTGATACAGGAAAACCTTCGGTTTGGTTTGCATATTTGACAGTTTTTGCTTACAATCCTAATAATTTCTCCTAAACAAGCACTAAGTTAGGGATTGTTGATCACATACGTGCATTTGCTTACCGTTAAATTTGTCTGGCAACTGGATGTAGTGAAGTACTATAATTGCGCTGTCTACTAGATTAGGACAATGAAGAAAGTGGCCTTATAGAAGCATAGTACTTGGGTTCAAATTTTCACCATTTCTACTTATTTTCTTCTTATTTGGAGGAGTCTGATTTCTTTTAATTGCTGTTTCTGCTTCAGGGAGTTGTCTCACATAGTTCTTGTTCACTACCGGGAGGTAAAGGTAATTATCCTTTCTGCCTCATCAGATCAGCCTGTTATATTAAAGAGCTTTTTTTTTAGCACATCTTAAAAGTTGATCTTTATGCAATCATCTCTTGGCTTAAAGTGTAAGAAAGTTAATATATCCTCAAAATCTCTTCTTTGAACTAATTTATGTGAATCTTATAATCTAAAAATTATGTTGTTTAAACCATACTTACGGCGAACTCTAATTTGGTTTTGTGAAGGCATTCATGGCCTTGACTTGAATCTGGGTCTTCATGTACATATTTTTCTCAGAATATTAGTATATGGCGTCCTTGGTATTTTTGGGGGCTGCAATGTTTATAAACATCCTGTAATATTTGTTTCCTTGCAGGGAAACAGAACAAATCTCAGTCGCATCATGGAAGTTATTCCTGATCACCAAAAAACAAGAGAAGATATACACAATTCTGAGGTGGACATTTCTGTATCTTCAGATTACCGACAATATAGCAATAAAGGAACCTCACAAGTTACGGATTCAGCTAGCCTTAACAGCTCTCAGGCTTCAGAATTTGAAGATGCTGAATCAGGTTTCCTTGCTGGGCATTTATCTCTTTTAAACAGTCCAATGTTACAATCCATGAAGCTGCATTGAAGATTTCACTGTTCTTTTTAATTCTCTGTAATGAGTTTCTATCAGAAATAATTTCTTTTCATAGTCATCACTAAAAAAAATTGTATCTGCAGTGTATTGTCATCACCAAAGTCCTGGATTCCAGTCTTTTGACAAGGTACAGCAACCCGTGGTACAGAAGATGAGAGATGGTTCAATTCCTCATTGTGATGTCCCTATATCAGGTATTGTTTCATCATCCTTTTTCTCCATCGTAGTCTCTATTCCTTTGATCTTAATTAATCTTTAGATGATTCCACTTTCATGGTTAATTGGGCCATTTCTGTACCCATATAATTTTTTACGCATTAGTTAAAAAATTTTACATAGCGAAAGATGTAGTGGTGGATATCAAACTTATTTCCAAAAATGCATTCATATAGTTGACTCCAAGTGTATTGGGACTGCGACTCATTTAGTTGAAAAAAGGAAAAAAAGGAGTATTTAAGCTTTATTACTGTGTGAGTTTGCAGATTAATAAATAAAAAACTAATGCCCATGTATGCACCATAAAGCATCTATTTGACTGTGATAGTAAAAGTAAGATATTCATCCAATTATGACGGCGGACTATTATGTTTGTACTTTTACATTATCAAAATGATTTTATATTGGTAATGATTCAGTATTTCTGCAGATAATTATCAAGGCCAATTCTCAGCTAGTACCGGTGCAAGTTTTGAATCAATTACTCAAATGGAAAAAGACTTCATGGATAATGGTTTGACGTATGAACCCCGCCATGACCTTGATAACCAAGTTTGGGAAAATGTTGTTGAATGCGGTAGTGATGGCTACCAAGCTCTCAATTTTCAGCCGGCCCAAAGTTCGATGGGCATGATGCTTGGACAAGAAAATGAATTGCTTGGCCAAGTTGTTTCTGGTGCCATTGGTAACAGGCATGAGGAGTTTGGAAGCCATTCCAATGGCTTGGAAGAGTGGCAGGTACAGATTGACATTACTGTTACATTTTCTATACACCATAACTGATAGCATAGCCAGCAGATGTAAACATTATAGCTTCAGGAGACTAGATCGCTCTATCCACAGGCTTCAATCCTATTTGACATGGGGGTGTTTGATGTTGGAACTTGAGAATGACATAGGAGTTCTATAGGTTTATTGTTAGGATGGATTTAATAGGTTTATCTTGCTACGGTGGTTCCAAAATATGGTAGCTTTTTCTGTGGTCTTTAGAAGTTTAAAGTCATGTTTAAAAACTTATTTTCCTGAAGAAATAGTTGAAGCACTAGATCTGAAGGAAATTTTTTTACTATGATATTTTAGTTTTTAAAGTTGTCTCAGCAATTTTCTCACTATCTAGTGGAAGTTTTTGAATTTAGTTCAAACATTGCTTTAATCATAAAATCTGGTAATTTTCAGTTATTTGATTAATTGCAGCTGGAAAGACTTGTATTTTTCCTTGTCAATCAATAATGAAGTGATATATCATGTTGTGAAGTCAAGCTTCTGTACATCTTATACACAGTTCAAAACGGTTTCTTTCCACTTTGAAATTAACCAGACTTCTGAATGTGATTTTTTACATGTATTGAAGTGGTCCATGGATCAGAAATTGCCTGAGAATTCTAGATACGATCCATACAGCGAGATACATAATGTTAATAATGAGGAGCTGTACAACTCCATTGGTTCTTGCAATACACAACGAGCCAATCAAAGTAAACACCCACTGCATACTGATTATCAAAAGCAGGATGTGTATGCTGAACTTGGAAGTGACCTGAAATCAGAGTCTAATGGCCACCTGAATGTGGAGGACAATGCCAATTACCCAGCCTTGAGACAACCTTACTTAGACGGTCTTCTAAAAGAAGGCCTGAAAAAGCTTGACAGCTTTGACCGTTGGATGAGTAAAGAACTCGGAGATGTTACTGAGTCACATAAGCAACCAGGTTCAGGGGCCTACTGGGAGACAGTTGGAATTGAAGATGGAGGTGATGATTCTGGTATTTCTGCTCAAGTGCCATTGGACAACTATATACTTGGCCCCTCTCTCTCCCAAGACCAGCTCTTTAGCATAGATGAGTTCTCACCGAACTGGGCGTATGCTGGGTCAGAAATTAAGGTAAATTATATCAAATGCTCTAGTCTAAGACTGATTCAGTCGCTCATATTTATGAGCTCTTACTGCAGTTTTACTTCACAATATAAGAGGGTGTTATATTCTTTCTTGTGTTTCATGATCAGGTGGTTATTATGGGAAAATTCTTGAGTCATAAAGAGGTGGAGAAGTATAAATGGGCCTGCATGTTTGGTGAACTGGAAGTTCCAGTAGAGATTATAGCAGATGGTGTTCTTTGCTGCTGCATACTCTCAAACAAGACTGGAAGGGTTCCGTTTTATGTGACATGTTCTAATAGGCTAGCATGCAGTGAAGTACGGGAATTTGAATTCCGGACTACTGATGTTCGAGATGTAGATATTGCAGATGCAGGAAGTGTCATCTCTGGTGAAACTGTTCTTCATAAGAGATTTGGGAAATTATTGTCTCTTGGATCTGTCCAAACTTCTATCCAGAAGGGGGCGGCAGAAAATGATTTGTGCTGTAAAATCAGTTCATTGCTGAAAGATGACACTGAGTGGGAACAAATGTTAAATCTCACTATGCAGGATGAATTTTCTGCTGACAGGGTACAAGACCGTCTATTGCAAAAGCTTTTAAAGGAGAAGTTGTATTACTGGCTTCTCCAGAAAGTTGCTGAAGGTGGGAAAGGCCCTAATATTTTAGATGAGGAGGGTCAAGGTGTGCTGCATTTTGCGGCAGCTCTAGGTTACGACTGGGCCATACAACCGACAATAGCTGCAGGTGTTAGTGTCAATTTTCGGGATGCAAATGGATGGACTGCACTTCACTGGGCAGCATATTATGGCAGGTAGAGCCATGGGATTTTTACTTTAATTAGTGTTTTACATGGGGTTCCTTGCTTCCATAACTTTTTTTTTTCTCTTTCGACATGTGTGCTTATTTTATATAAATTATGTTGTGTGCGTGTATAAAATTGAGTGTTCTTATTATAAATGTTTAAAAGGTCATAATGTTTTGTGTTTAGCAAGTATAAAACAGTTCTGAGGTTTTCTGTCTGCTAATTTTAATCCTTGATATTTTAATTCCACTTATATCTGTTGACATACCTTATCTGTCTTTTGCTCCGGGGTCTTTTTGCTCCAACAATTTCAATATTAGAGAGCGCATGGTGGCTTTCCTCGTCTCTATAGGTGCAGCTCCTGGAGCATTGACGGACCCCACCCCCAAATATCCTTCCGGAAGAACTCCTGCAGACTTGGCATCCTGTGATGGACACAAAGGAATTGCCGGTTATCTTGCAGAGTCTGCCTTGAGAGACCACCTTTTTTCACTTACATTGAAGGAATCGAAGGAGGGTGATAATGAAGAAAAAGCTGTAGAAACAGTTTCCGAGCGCACTGCAACTTTAGTTGGTTATGATGACTTGCCCCATGGCCTTTCATTGAAGGAGTCATTGGCTGCCGTTCGTAATGCAACTCAAGCTGCAGCTCGCATTCATCAAGTCTTCAGAGTACAGTCATTTCAGAGAAAGCAGATTAAAGAGTATGGGCGTGGTGAATTTGGAATGTCAGATGAGCGTGTGCTTTCACTTCTAGCTGTAAAGGGAAAGAAAGCAGGGCGGCATGATGAACCAATGCATGCTGCTGCAATATCGATACAAAATAAATTCCGCAGCTGGAAAGGCAGAAAGGAGTATTTGTTAATTCGACAGCGAATTATTAAAATTCAGGTTATTGCCCTGTCTCATATGTTATCAAGAAGAACTTGTTTATATATCTTATATATTTCGGTTGTTTAATCTCCATAATGTTTTCAATTCCTAAATTCTGAATTTTGGCTTTCCTGGTAAAAGGCCCATGTGAGAGGACACCAGGTGCGGAAAAACTACAGAAAAATAATCTGGTCGGTAGGAATATTGGATAAGGTCATTTTGCGCTGGCGAAGGAAAGGAAGAGGATTGAGTTCATTTAAACCTGAAGCACTTGCTTCAGGTACTAGCATGCAAGTAACAGAACCAAAGGAGGATGAGTATGATTTCTTAAAAGAAGGTAGAAAGCAAACAGAAGAAAGATTGCAGAAGGCCCTTGCTAGAGTGAAATCCATGGTTCGGTACCCAGAGGCTAGAGATCAATACCACAGATTGCTCAATGTTGTCTCAGAAATGCAGGAAACGAAGGTAGACCTATTTTATAGATTATCAGTTCTCAATGAGCATCTTCTTTTTCTGAAAGTGATAATAACTCTTGCATCCTTGTTTGGAAACTTTAGATAAATCATTTTATTGGGGTTTATTTTACAATTGACGATACTTGAGGGTTTAAGATTGATACAATTTAAACTTGAGGATTTAGTTTTCAAGTATGAATTTATGGAATAAGATGAAAATTAAATTGGTTGACTTATGGTTACTAGTTTTCACTAGATTGGAAAAAGGAATTGTTTTTATGTATGGGATGAAGGTAATTATGATAATCAAAGATTAGTGAAAGGGCTAGAAATTAGAATTAGCTCTGATACCAATTGTCACAACCCGTCCCGAATCACCCTAGTAGACCCGAAACGTGACGTGGAATTTTGTGCAACCATCCATATGGTGATGAAAATTTGAACATAGGGTGTTACATTACTTTGACCTCGATACTTGACTGCCCGTGATGTGCAAGTGATATTTGGACTGTACATGGGGGTTTACTTGATGCAGCAAAACATATAACATTTGGCATATGGCATTGGCTGATAAAATGGTGCACTTAGGGCCCACATTACACTTTACATTCCTTACGTCTTTATTCTGAATCCCCCCCCCCCCCCCCCCCTCCCACTCCCACACACACACACAGTATTTTAAATATTTTTAATTACCCCTCATCAAGGCTGTGACGTCCTGTGGCTAAAGACTGACCTGGAGGGTATCAGGTGAACCACTTGACCTAAATGCTGGGAAATTGACTGCCTTTTTCCCATAAGTACTGCCCATGAGCACGCATTGATGAGGGTTTCTTGTCAGCAACAATTATCTTATGAAATCCGAATAATTGTGATATTTATGGTCATGTTTTGAGAATAAACACTTTTAACATTTGACCAAAATTATGTCTCGACATTTTGCACTGTTAGCTTAATGACCAACTATTTTGCTAAAAATAGAATTTTTATGGCTTCTCAATGTATATGTGAAATTTGATTTGATCTTCTTGATTTTCTCTGCAGGCCAAGTATGATAGGGTCTTGAACAATCAAGATGTCGATGTTGATGATGATCTAATCGAACTTCAAGCTTTGTTGGAGGACGACACCTTCATGCCTACAGCAACTTAAATTTACCTATATCATATACTGTGTAAAACCACCACCTAGCTTAGTTTACGGGTACAATTTTCTGATTAGGTTGCACAGATTCTCTTGTAGATTAGCTTTAGCTGATTGATTTAACCTTAACGTTTGGTCCAGAGTGGCAAGAATTTGATAGTTGGGTTGGTAGTGGGAAAGGTTTCTCTGCATGCGTGGAGATCATATAGAAGTGGTAATGCTAATGTAAAATCTTAGCCACACTGTGCATTTAAAATGGTTTCTTTGATGTAATACAATTTTACTACAGTATATTAAATTGAAGTTATCAGGTTTTTTTAGGAACCCGAAATGTGATTCTCGTTTTTGTTGTTTTGGTAACATGAAGTTACTGATAAGTGTGTTTACTTGTTATATCAGGTCTTTTTTCCTTAACGTCGGCGTCTCTAATGATTTCAAAGATCATAAATGATTATAATAGAGCACAATTATTAGAACAAAAACTTCAGGGCGTCGCTAGATCCTGAACCAAACCTCTCTGCTAGAAAGGCAGTAGAACTGGTCGAGCGTGACGAATGATTCAACTAGAATTAAGCAATATTGATAATTTATCTTTAATAGTATAATGTCGTGATAATGGACGCATTCAAAATTCGATCTGGATTTTTATTTTAAAATGATATACAGATTGGGTTTGAGATTGAAATCAGGTTGATTCAAAGGTGTGCTATCCAATGAACATGAGCTGTTTTGATAGTGGAAGCAAGTTCATTAGACTGGTATCACATTGACTGCTTTACTCGACCATTCAGACATCCCAATATTTTTATTATTTTTCATGGGTTTCCAGCTTTCTAAGGTTGAAAATATGTCCGTTGGACTATTGTATCAAAGATTCCTGGACTATGTGATGTACATTTTTTTTTTTAATTTTTTCTGGGGTGGTTACCAATTTCTCTTGCAAGAATGTCAAAGTTTTGCCAAATATTGTTGAATTATAATTCAAAATTTTTGTTTAGGATGATCAAGTTCTTGCTTTATTCAAATTCCCAATCTTTCCTTTAATCAAACTAGTATGTAACATGTCCGTTGCATGTGATTTTGCAGTCGTGTTGTGAATATTTTATATTACAATTTACAAACCACCAATCTCAAGAAAGAGAGCGGAAAAAAGTGGTACGTCCCAAAAATATGCTCAGCTGGTGAGTGAGTTGAAGAGAACAAGACTCGTGTCCAGTGATGAAACAGCTCGGATATAACCATTTTCGCATTAGCAACCAGCCTTGAAATGTTGCTCAATAGAGTAGAGTACCAAAATTTGGATAAAAACAAGAGTAAAATAATAGACTTAATCTACCATTTTTTTCCCCCCTTAACTTGATATTTCCTTCATTTTGGATTTGTTTAATCTCATGAGAATTCCGAACTTCCCAAATAGTACAATAGAAAGGCAAAAAGGGAATATATGATTTTTCACTTAAAATTATAAAAAGTGTTTGTTTTACATTTCATACAAAGTGACTAATAACAAATTTAATTCAGGCAAATTTAAAATTTTTGCTTTAACCAAAGGATAATTTATGACAACAAAAATCAATTTATGGGCTAAACCAAATGGGAACGTTCGGAGAGTAAGACAAAGACATGTTATAAAAAAGGCGGTCTTCTATATATTGATATATGGAAAATGGGTTATGTCACTGACATAAATGATTGACAAATGGAGTGACATAATGTTAGTTGATAATTTGTGATTGGATGAAAAAACTAAAGTTTAATGATAAAATGTCATGTGGTATTATGTCAAGTGTCATGTGGCATTATATCAACCATTGTTTCAAAAATTATGTCACTGCAACATGATTCATGGAAAATATCCCGTCTTCCCATTTCAATCTTTACAAGCCTTTCAATGACCCTCCAGAAGATGCTAGATAGGACATTAATGTCAAGTCCCAATATTGAACTAGATGAATTTATCATAGTACCTTCAGCAGCATATGCTTTCTCATCATAGCTAAAAACCAATGTTGATATTATATCCCCGTTTGGACTCCATTAAAATGAGATTGAGGAAACATGTGTTCTGAAATAGTGATTGTTTGGAGAATATGCGATTGAGAAATAAAAAAATAAAAATTGGATTTACGTATAATATTATTTTATGTAAAAATACGTGATTGAAAATGAATTTTAGAAAAACGCATTTTTGTGAAAATGGAGAATTCTACCTACAAAATTGTAGGCATGTTCAACCAACGTGACTCACATTCTAGTCAATAATATAGGTGGATGTTAAAATTGTGAATGACTCATCCCTCAACATTATCAACAATCCAAGTTGAAATATATTTCCCATCAGTAGCAATTCTTGCATAGAAACCAGTCATTACCCCTTTTTTATTATTTTTTTCTTTTTGGAGTTCAAACCTCTCAAGATCACTCATTTTAGAGTAGGAGTAACAATATGACGGGTATGGAATGGGTCTGTCATTTCTACTCCCGTGTTTCATCAGATATTTTTGTCATCTTGTCTCGTTTCCACACCCCATTAAAGAAAGAGGGGGCAGGCCGGGCCCCTGTCCCATTTATCGTCCTTTTTATTTATTTTATTTATTTATGTTTTTAGTTAATAAATATTATTACTTTTTTTTTTCAATTTGTTAAGAACAACTCATGTTCTCTTTAAAAATGATGATAAATCTTTTATTTTTGTTTAATAAAAAATTTAAATTTGAAATTAACTTTAAACGAGCACGGATAGGGGGTCGGGACTATATTTCTTGTACCCATCCCTTACCCGTTTCAGGGCGGTGACCACTGCCCCGTCCCCATCCAGTTCACCCCGTCAGGCGGGCAATCCCTTCCCCATTCGGGGCTCGCGAATATCGGATTGAATGGATTTTCTTTTGCCATCCTTATCCTGGAGATGAATTCTTTTTACTCTTCCACCTGAATCAAGATTACAGTGTGCTAAATATACCCATGAATATGGAAATACTTACTAAAACATAAAACCATTGGATAAGGATGGAAGTATGTAAAGAAGAAGATGGAAGTATGTAAAGAATTCTAGAACGATACATTATTCTTTAGAATTCTAGACAGTTAATCTAGACCATTGGATATGATTAATCTCCACTATAAATTCTAACAATAATTAAGTATATAAAGTGTCGATACGATCATTTGTGGCCATCTAAGAGACAACATTCAAGTAAGAGTGACGAAGAACTTTTGACAAGACACTAAAGATGTGTGAATACAAGTTTACTAAAAATATTTAGTATAATTTACAAAAAACGTTCATATCTTTTGTCTTCATTGTGCAAGCTGTCCATGTTGTGTCACTTTTTAGCATTTGGATCCTTATATCGATTATTTTTTGCGCAAAAGGTTCTTTCTATCACATTGCATCCATTTCTTCTGTTAAATAGACGTGCTCTACAAACGACGTGAAAAAGACAATCTGCCTCAAATTTTTCAAGGCAAAAGAAAAGAGTAAAATAGAAAAATAAAAAATAAAAAAAATAAAATAAAAAGAGTTTCATCCTTAGATCGATCTCTTTCCTAAACCCCATCGATGGTCAACCCTTTCCATGATACCACCACCACCACCACCATTACTACCACAAACCCACTCGTCTATTGCCTCAACTGTTGATGCTAGTGGCATGTTTAATGTAAAAGCACTTGTAATTATCAACTAAACTGTATTGTGTGGATGCTTCCGAGAAATCAACACCATTCTTAATGTTGTCAAGAATCTAATCGATTCCAACAAGGAAAAAATAATTGATGTAGCCATCCTTACTACATGGGAATAACAAATTCAAAAGTTGTATCGAAATTGTTGATGAGATCATTGCAGGAGATGTCCTCACAAGCATCCAACCAGTAGGAGGGTCTTACATCAGAAATTAGAAGATCAACAATACCTGAAATCCTACCCTCTTCATTCATTTCTTGCAATGACTTTAATTTAGTTGAACAACAATAATAAAATTTCATGAATGTGAAATCAATACAACTTTTTTCCCTTTAATTCAATACTTATGCAGCAAAGAATTTAATGAAAATACAGTACCAAAATTCCCAAAAAAAAAAGAAGAAAAGAAAAAAGAAAGGATTAGAAGTTTAAAACAATATTATATTTTGGAATTTTTGTTTAAAACATCTTGTCAATAATAATGTTCAGTAAAAATGCCCCTACTCAATACTTTTCCTACCATGTTCATAATATGGTTGTTACTGTAGTATGTCATTCATGCATCTATATATGCATACCACTAATCGTATGTCTTATGTTTACAAGACCAAACGTTCGTCGACTAGCCTTTACTCTATTTTATTATGTGTTAAAAGTTTTAAATACCCTTTACTTGAAATTTCTAAAATGTCCAATTTAAAACCAAAAATCAAATCCTCCTAAATCCCTTTATTCTCACGTTTCCAAACCTATTTTCTATATTAAACCTACCTTCACATCCAATTTCTTCTTCATATGCATTATTGATGAAGGTGAAGATTATAGGAAATACAAAAATCTACACAAAAAGAATTTCAACGAAGAGAAATTCAAGAAAACTTTATTTTATTTAAAATTGAGTTGCCTCAAAGGGCTTACAACGTTTAAATAGCGAAAAATTTAAGAAAATTTGAAAAAATTACATAATAATGAGAAAATATTATTTTTTCCAAAAGTGGAAAAAAAATGAGATAATGACGGATAGGGGCAGACCCAGACCATTTTTACTGTGGGGTCAAAAATTAAGGACGCTCGAGTGAAACTCGGGCGTTCCAAGGACAGTAGACTTCAGTCATTGGCACTCGATCGTGCCTTGCCTCACACCCTAAGTTTCTATTAGGTCAAACACCAGCATGGCATATATATATGAGTTTTTCAAAAACTAATGATGAATAAACACGATAAAATATAACTTGTTGAATAAATCGGACAGAAAAATTTCAAAAAAAAAAGAAAATTCACCTGATAATTTCCTATACATGAACAACAACGAACATGTTAGCCATTGCAGCAAGTCGGTTGGATTTTTCAAGTGAATGAAGAATATTGTCATCAACGATAATCCCAAATGTGTGATATCCAATGAATGCTACAAGAAAATAACAAATTGCAACAACATATGCAAATATTTAGGGGTGGAACCAGGAATATTGTTCAGTGTAGATGAAATTTAATCGAGGTCGGAGTTTTTGGGGGCTTGAAACGTCCATTAAATTTGGGCCATTAAATTAAAGTATGCAATATGTATTCATATTTTTCTTAACTAACTAATTTATGAGCTTAAAACTCAATAAACCAATAAACAAAATGAAATATTCAATCTCAAATAAAGTTCGACCATAAATTTAATGATGGTAAAAATATAAAACAATATTAGGACAAATGACATAGTTTATAAGACCAAATTGTTGAACAAAATTTGAATTTATATAATTTTTACACACCACTTAATTGATTAAATAATATAATATTCCCACTTAATGGACTCTTTCTCTCCATGTACTATTTCTCTCACAAGTTATGACTACAAAAAAAAAACTCAAATTATTTGTGGGGTCGTTTGACCCCACATGAACCCTTGTGGGTCCGCCCCTGATGACGGATCTTGATTCTCCTAATCACCAGGATCATCCCCCAACAAACGAAAATCAAATCCGAGTTTATTTGATTAAGATATTGCCAAAACATAAATTACCATAAACGGCAAAAATGCTTAATTGAAGGCCTAAACGACGGAATCTGTCCAAAATCCGACGTGCTTAAGGGCCAAAGGACTTGAGTTGTGATCATTGGCCCATTTTCCATCTAATTGGACTAGCAATTCACCAAAAACGAACAAATCCGAAATTAAATGAAATTATTATTTTGCTTTCATCATTCTCCCCGGGTCGAGAAAAATTCGCCCTCGAATTTGATTGGGAAGAAATCTCATCATCATCACAATTATTACCACGAAATGGAAGCTCTGGCGACAATCCATCTGGAAGCTCTTCTGGGAAGTCTTCATGAAACTCTTCTAGCAATTGCTGAACCCTACCAGTGACCTCATGCTCACTGTTAATTGAATTTACCACCAGCATATACACTACCCCATATCCTTCCATATTTATCTCGAACTTCACTCTGGTCAGTAAATTGGCTCCATCCCCAACTGTTTTTACTGAGCCCTTATCTGGAAGCAACACACTTTTCTCTTCTCCAATAGTACCGTCGACTGGAAGAGATTAGTACACAACCAATCAGTGTTATTTTCCAGGGAAGTCAGAAAACTCCACCTCACCACCAATGCCTGACGCACATCACCAACCAAAAACCCCTCTTTCTCTGCTGCTTCTTCTACACTTTCACTGTCAAATACAGGCGGACCGTAATTATCAAACTCTTCCTCATCTGTTGCTTCTTCAATGTCTTCATTGTCAAATACAGGCGGACCTTCACAATCAAATTTTCCTCATCAGATAGATAACGTTGATGGTAGGGATTTTCAAAAACAACGAAATAAGAATTGAGATCGGAGACCTCACGATTCTCCAAATCGCGCGCCGCTATGCGTTGGGTTAACTCTGCAACTTGCCTTTGAATATTACGATCATGGTGTTGGACTTCCTCAATCGGAACCTACCCACGACGACTACGACCTGCAGGCGCATGTTGGTGTGGCATAAGTGCAGCAACTTGCTGTGTCAGCAATTCCACTTGTTGATGCAGTTGTTTGATTTTATCATGTCTATGTACTTTCTCTACTAGAGCTTCACAAGCTTCTTGACATCTCCTTGACGGCATGGTGAAGAAATGATTTTGGCTCTGATACCAACTGATGTAGGGGAAGATTATAGGAAAGACAAAAATCTATACAAAAAGAATTTCAACGAACAGAAATTCAAGAAAACTTTATTTCATTCAAAATTGGGCTGCCTCAAAGGGCTTACAACGTTTAAATAGTGAAAACCTAAGAAAATTCGAAAAAATTACATAATAATGAGAAAATATCATTTTTTCCAAAAATGAAAAAATTGAGATAATGATGAATTTTGATTCTCCTAATTGCCAGGATCATCCCCCAACAAACGAAAATCAAATTCGAGTTTATTTGATTAAGATATTGCCAAAATAAAAATTATCATAAACGACAAAAATGCTTAACTGAAGGCCTAAACGACGGAATCTGCCCAAAATCCGACGTGCTTCAGGGCCAAAGGCCCTAAGTTGTAATCATTGGCCCGTTTTCCATCTAATTGGACTAGCAATTCACCAAAAACGGACAAACCTGAAATTAAATGGAATTATTATTTTGTCTTCATCAATTATCCCCCAAAATTCGTTGCAATTAGTGATTATATGCCCCCATTTATTTCAAATTTTAATGGGTAAAATAGTATTTTATTTTTTTTAAAAAAAAATGTGTGGTTGAAAAAGAAGGAAAATTTTTCGATTTACATGTAATTTTATTTTATAGAAGATTATGTGGTTGAAAATATGAGAGAGAAAAATAAAATTTAATTCAATCGATTCCTAACACTTGAAAATATACTTTATAATTTAAAAATTAAAGACTTGACATGAGTTTAATAGTTGGCCATAATGATTACAAGGTCATGTGTATTATTGAGTATTTTTTGCTAAGTTTGTTAAGGTGTGTTTGGTATCCATTAAAATTTTCATTATTATTCTTCTACTCATTTTCAACCACACATTTTTCATTAAAATAATATTTTCCATCACATCAATAACTTTTCATTCTTTTTCAACCACACATTCTCCATCAATCTACTATTCCAAAATACATTTTTCTAAAATAATATCCATCAAACACACCCAAATGGGCATACTTGGTGAGCAGTTAGCCAATCTCTCGTGCTTTCATTGATACAGAAGGGTAGCCTACCAAATATCCTTATGCACTAAATGTGCAATCCTTATGGGCCCAGCGAGAACTAAAAGCACACTTAATACACCTCTAGGGAGAGCTGAAGTGCTTGTATGAGGCCGTAAATCCATCAAATGGTGTTAGTCATTTGTTGAGCACCCGAAGGGGCTTCAAGCTTGATGTTACCAATAGAGCATTTCTATGGTTCGAGGGCTATGTTAAGGATGATGTAAGTATGTAACACCTCTAGACTGAATGACCTATCAAGGAAAGCATTCTAAATGCCTTGTATGCTAACTCAAGTGCATTGGCTATGAGTTCTAGCCTTGCTGCATGGGCTTGTTGGCTAGAAATGTGGTCATGGGACGCCGCTGAATAGTTGAGCAAATATAAAAAGTTGTCCATATATGGGAACAAGTATGATGTGAATGCACTTCTAATTAGTTATGAATTAATAGATGTCCCTACTTGGATTGGACATGGCAGCAAGCAACAATTTAAAATGTCCATAGAAAGTTACGAGCACAAAGATTGCATTGTGGGGGTCTGAGAATGACTCTCAATACTTTGGATGAAGTTAGGATAGCCCATTTTAGCGAATGTCTCGAGAGGACCGTATGTTGCGCATTAACATACAGATAAGCTAGATTGAGATGTGATTACGCCCAAAATGTTACGCGGTGTTGTAGCATAGTTTTGGGGTGTCGTATCCACAGGGAGATGGAAAAGTGATTCAAGGGGTTCAATAACTTTGGGTTCTCGTGAATTTGATGAAGGGAATTTGTTTATTGCATTCAAATGTAAATGTCACCGGAAATAATGATGAAATTTAATATAATATGTAAAATAGTGAAGTTTCGGGGTTCCCTTAATTAGAGTGGATCAATCAACATCAACAATTCATGCATTCTCCACTCAATTAGAAGTTTTTGTCCTAACTTTCTAATCGGATGATTTAAACGATACAAACCAATTTAATTGCACATGTAATCCTAGAATTTATGTTTCCCAAAACATAATCATACATCAATTTATTGAAATCAGACTTAAAGAGCGGCTGTATATCTCTAACATATAGCAGTAATTAAATCACACCACTAGATTTAATGAAATAAAGATTCAACACATAATTCAATTGTTCAATAGAAAAACAAGATTGATTATATAAAAAACTTAATACATGTTAAATCAATTTCAAAATTAATTCATAAATATGAAAATCTAGATCTAGAAATGTTTAGCAAAATAAATACCAAAGAGCATGAATAAATGATATTGAAATCCCCGAATCAAATTGAGTTTCTCCCTTACTTCACCTTTAGTTTAGTTCTTCATAGGTTTCTTGAGCAAAAAAAATGAAAGAATGGTGTAGAATGAAGAATGATGATGAATGGAATGTTTTTGGGATCCTTTTTTAGACTTCTCGCTGCCCAAACATTAAACAAAACTCTACTTGCGTGGCGTGGTGCCTAAGCGCCATGGGAGTAGCGCTTGGGCGCTTGAATTCTGTCAAATGTTGGGTAAAATGGCGCCTGAGCGCTAGGTTGTAGCGTTTGAGCGCTGCGTCGCTGTTCTGAATTCTGCGCCTTCTTCAGTATTTTTGTCATAATTCCGATATCCGATTGAGGCGATTCAAGATGCGTTGAAAAGCTAACTCAAAGACCTACAACTTTGATTCAGAGACCATCTTCAAATTCGATCGTTTTCTATGTCAAAAATCGGTCCCAATACGAGACTGAAAATCGGTGCGAAACTTTTCAGCTTGAAAGTTGATATTTGATAATGTTTTGGCTGTCTTTCATCCCTTTGACTCTTTTCTTCATCCAATTGACCTTTAACACTCTCGAATCTTCATCACAAGGTTGGAAACAAGTTGATAGTATTTGCACTTTAGTCCCTGAACTTTCACTTCCCTCTATCTTGGTCCTTTTTCACTTGTTTCTCCTCATTTCCACCGTATTCGTCCATTTGCAACCTAAACCAAAATATGAGTGTACTTAGAACATTTAGGTGCTAATAAATCATGAAAATGCAATTTTTAGTGGATGAATAATGTGATAATTGCACTATTATCAAGATGCTCAATGACGAATTGTATTTGCTTTTTATTTTTTTTGCTTATGTAAAAGTAAAAGAGGCAAATAAGTAATTTTATGCTCTCCTAACAAATATTTTGGACAAAAATCATCGTTAAAGACAAAATTTGCAAATTAATAGAAAGTCGAGGATAAGAGTATGACGAAGAAAAATCGTGAACATATAAGAACGTTTATTGCAATTAAACTTAGTGCAATTAACAAAAACTGTGTGTAAATATAATTACTCTAACAACTACAGTCCTTTCTTTTACTAGCAAATAGCCATGAGATTTAAAGAAGGGAAATTTATAAAATACGATTTGTGTATATGGTGTATTTACACTATACCTAGCCTATTTTTGGTAAATTTACATTTAAATATTACATTTTAGAGTGTGAAAACAAAAAATAATTTTTTGCTGAAAAAGTAACAAGTATGCAATTTTAAATAGTTAAATAAACTAAAATACTCATAAATGAAAATAATAAATCACACCATTTACATTACATTACATTACGGACCTTTTTATACAGCAGATTTTTTAGCTTTAAAATGATGTACAGATTTTGGATTTGAGATTGAAACTATGTTGATTAAAAACCAATCATGTGGTGTGCACAAATTATTCAATAAACATGAGCTGTTTTGCCAGTGGAAGCAAGTCCATTAATTCTGACATTAATATTTTTCATTGATTTCCAGCTTTCTGGTGTTGAAAATATGTCCATTGGAACCCATAGTTTATGACCAAACATGGTCTTACAGACCATTATATCAAAGATTCCTTGACAGTGGGATGTACATTTTTTGTTTTTTCTATGTGGGGTGGTTACCAATTCCTCTTTCAAGAATGTCAAAGGTTTGCCTAATATCTTTTGAATTATAACTCAAGACCTATGTTTATCATGATCATGTTCTTGCTTTATTCGAATGTCCATTCTTGCTTTTAATCAAATCAGCATTTATTACATTAGTGCTTTTGAGAAAAAAAGTAATTATTTTAACATTAACTACTCTTATTCTCCTGTTAATTCAAACTAGTATGTGATTAATTATAGGTGATGAGGAAGCCATATATAATTATTGAGAGTAAAATATCTGAGTGATTTGGTTTCTGAATTTCACCAAATCCCCATCAGGGTCCATCTTTAGATCTTGTTGACAACTATAATGCATATAGGAAACTTTGAAGTTTGACCACAATCATCTTCTGTCATAATAATAATATCTTCAGAGCTTATATATAGTCATGCTTCCACCTCATAAGCCTAACATCTCTCTCTTAAACACACACCAAATACAATAAGAAAACTGTCTTCTTTCTGGGATTTGGGCATGCACCAGATCCAAAGCTACACTGGTTCTTGATGGTGGTATCTCACTTGATGCATGACATTTGCTGGTAGCTGCATAACAAAATGGTATGCACTATATATATTCTTGTTCATACATTCATTAACATTCAAGTTATATTATTTTCAGATTTGTGAAATATACATGAACTTAGGACTAGTTTAGCACACCACATTAGACTGAATATGATTTAAATAATTCTATTTTATCCTTATTCGATGTTTTGTGCAATTAGTATTCGGATTAAATTAATCCGGGCGTTTATCCTTCTTTATTCAACCCTATTACGTCATGTGAGGATGAAGTTACACCGTATTATTTATTCACCAATTTATGAATTAAGAAAAGATTAGAATTTCGTAAATCTACTTAAAAGTAAATAACAGCTAAGAATTCACTTACAAATAAAAAATGACTTATAACTAGAAAATCACATTTATGCAAAAATTCATTTATAAATAAAAAATTACTTATGAATAAAAATAACACATACATTATAAATGCTTATATAAGCAGAAAAATTACTTATAAGTTAAAAAATAACTTTATACCTAAAACATTTACTTATAAGTAAAAAGTCACTAATAAGATAAAAAATACACTTATATGTGAAAAAAATTCCTTATAAGTAAAACACTACTTATAACTAAAAAAATTCAATTATAAGCAAAAAATTACTTTATAAAACAAAAATTTACTAACAAGTAAAAAAATCACATATATGACAAAAATTCATTTTTATGTAAAAAAAAAAAAAAAAAAAATTGGTTCTAAAAACTAAAAATCACTTATAAGTATAAAAATTCACTTATAATTTTTTAAACTATAAAATTTAATACAAGTAAAAAAAAATATTCACTTATAAGTTAAATTTTGACTTTCAAATAAAAAAGGTTTCTTTGGTCATGCTTAAGGGAAACACCTATCGGTAGTATTGAAGAATTCATTAATTTCATATGCTTTATATCTTACTATAAGGTGAAACATGGTGGAAGTTCATTTGGTCGAAACTTGAGCCTCCTCTCTTTGCGTCTATCTTTTGAGTAGAGCCATTTGTAATGCGTTAGCGTTAGGGAGTGAAATATATTCTGTATAATGTGAACTATGTAAATTGAGTTTTTTTATTTTTCGTTTTCACCTAACCTAACAAATATAGGATATATTGTTGAATGTTGAGTCCTTGTTCCCTAACTACTTGAAATTGGTTGGGGATTTGAATTCCCAAATATTTGGTGTTAGTTTGAGATTTGAACTTGATATTCTTGTAAATTTTAGGGAAAATTACCTTAAATCCTACTTTTTAAGTTTTAATTTCAAATATCAAGTAACAATAATTTATTATTATTATTTTTAATCAAAATTCAAGTATATCCATTACACCCCCAAACCACCCCAAGCCAAGCCACCCCCACCAGTCTCCTCAATTTCTCCCCAAAATCAGATCTACATGTGATTAAGGGTAATTAGCATATAATATCTCTATCATTCACTATTATTGTGAAAAACTTCATCACCTGTCATTTTTTTATTTTTTTTTTTTGTATTTTCATTATTGTTTCCACCTTTCATTGTACAAAATATCATTTTCATGCATTTTCTCAATTAAAATTTGTAAAATGACAAATAGACCCTTCTCTTTAAATAAAATAAAAAGAAAAGAAAATAACTAATTGCAACCACTGTCCCAAATGTTTTTAAAAAGCGCAAAAGAGTCTAAAATAAATTACTAAAAAAATAATTAGTACATAATGTTCCTTCCACCTTTCGCTATTATTGCGAAAAAAGTCCACACCTTTTTTTTTTTAAAGACATTTTCACTTTTCATTACACATTGGATTGTGCAAACTATCATCTCTATCCATTTTTATCCAATTTCTTGATAAGAAGTTGTGAAATAACGAATATAAACTCTTATTTAAATAAAAAATCTAAACAATTAATTGTAACTATAATCCCAAATTTTCTTAAAAAGTGCAAACGAGTCAAAGAATTATTTTTCTTTAATTTTTTTAGGGAAAATTGCGGCCGTGGTCCCAAACCTTTCATTTTGTTGCAGATTACACCCAAACATTTTATTTTTGCGGCCGAAGCCCCAAACCATTATATGTAGTTGCAGCATCGGTCCCAAGCCTTTAATTACATCCATAAAATTGTCAGTAATTTTGACTAGAAAAAATTGCAGCGCTGGTCCCAAACCTTTCATTTTGTTGCATATTACACCCAAACCTTTAATTTTTGCGGTCAAAGTCTCAAATCTTTATATACAATTACAGCGTTGGTCTATTTCACGCATTTCGTCCATAAAATCATCAGTTAACGTTGAAACAGTAATTTTAACTCAAATGATATCTTAATTGATGGGTAAAATTGTCAAAACAAGTTATCCAAAAAAAATATTTGTTTTTTTCAAACCCTTCAATATTTTCACAGCCATCACATTCTCATCATCGATAACCATCTAATCAGATAACAATCTGATTCAATTTGTTATAATAATTGAATCGATAAATTATTTTTATGGCATATTATTTGTCACTAAAATAAATAAATAGGAAAATAAAAATAAACAAACTGCCTTTGGTACTATAATTTGTATGTATTATTAAATAATTTTTAAATTGATTAAAAATTTAAAATAATATTAAAATAAGAAAATACTTTTTTAATAATATCTATGTCTAGGCTTTGTCTAAACATACCAGTTTGGGATTAGCATTGCAATTTTGTCATTTTTTATGACATGTTATTTGTCACTAAAATAAATATATGAGAAAATAAAAAAAGTTTAGTACTAAATAAAAATTGTTAATATTATTTTTAATTTTTAATAAAAATGTATTTTTTTATTTTAATATTATTTTTAATTTTTAATCAATCTAAAAATTATTTGGATAATTTGGATAACAAACATTTTTTTTGGATAACTTGTTTTGACAATTTTACCTATCAATTAAGATGTCATTTAAGTTAAAATTACTGTTTGAACGTTGACTGACGATTTTATGGACGGAATGCGTGAAATGGACCAACGCTGTAATTATATATAAAGGTTTGGGACTTTGACAGCAAAAATTAAAGGTTTTGGTGTAATATGCAACAAAATGAAAGGTTTGGGACCAGCGCTGCAATTTTTTAAGTCAAAATTACTGTTGAAACGTTGACTGACGGTTTTATGGACGGAATTAAAGGCTTGGTACCGACACTGCAACTACATATAAAGGTTTGAGACTTCGGCCGCAAAAATAAAAGATTTTGGTGTAATCTGCAACAAAATGAAAGGTTTGAGATCACGACCGCAATTTTCCCATTTTTTTTATTTAAATAGGATAGTATATTCATCATTTTACAGCTTTTTATTGAGAAATTAGATGAGAATTGATAGAAATGATGGTTTGCGCAATAAAAAATGTAATTGAGTGTGAAAAAGAAAAAAAGAAAAAAAAAAGGTAAGAACGATTTTCACTATAATAGTGGGATATTATGTTTCAATTATCCTTTTAATAATTTATTTGGGATTCATTTGCGCTTTTTAAAAAATTTTGGGACAGTAGTTATAATTAATTATTTCTTTTTCTTTTTTATTTTATTTAAAGAGAATGGTATATTCGTTATTTTACAATTTTTAATTGAGAAAATGCATAAAAATGACATTTTGCGTAATGAAAAGTGAAAATAAGGATAAAAATGCTAAAAAATGAAATTTAAGAACGTTTTTCACAATAATAATGAAAGGTGGGAGCGTTATGCGCTAATTACCCTGTAATTAATTTGTTTCTATACAAAACCAACTTCCACGACCTGCCAATGTCCATCCCTGTTGTCGCTGCAATCAACACTCCCCAGTACAATCATTAAACCCGAAACCCACAACTGAATAGTCAAATAATTCATCTAGCACCACATTTTCATCGTAACTATTATTAGTATAGGTCTCTGTTCCATAGATACCAAACTCATACGAGTATAACTCGAAAATTTCCCCAACTCACTATCAATTTCGGACAAGTCAGAGTTCACTCTGCCCACTCAATATTCTCCTCACTCCAAACACCTTCCGGAGATGGAGGAAGCCCAAGCTTGTTATCAGAAGCCACAATTCAATGCCCCAGATTTGGTTGAGACTCATCAGAACTTGACTTCAAATCCACTGTCAGTAAAGGTTAACCCATAATTTCCTCCTCAAAACTCTTCATAAAATAGTCAAGATCCCTCGTTGTGCAGAATAACAGTCCTCGTCACCTAAACTGTCCAATAAATCCTCAAACCTATTAACGTCCGACAAACCAATCACTGAGTCAAGCTCCTCCGACCAATCTCGTCCTTTCTTCTTAATTTTCACTTCTTCCATCAAAATATGATACAAAATTCAAACTGTATTCTACAACCAAACGGAATGAAGTGTCATAGTTCTCATTACAAGTTATAGGACTTAGATCTTATATTGAAAGCATGGGCTTTCGATATGCAATTTATATAGATTTGGACCATCCAGCTTCAATAGCTAACTTTTGAGATTTGGCTTTCTTAATGGCATCTCCAATGGAGATACCAAAACACCAAAATGCACCAAAATTTGGTGCAAAAGTGCTCCAATGTGACACCGAATTTTGCACCATTTTGGAAAAATGGTGCAAAGTCCAATTTTCTCCCTTTTTTCATTTGCCAAAAGAATTGTTGGAGGGTATTTATATCATTTGTGTTATATAATTTTTAATACAATTATTATTATTATTATTATTATTATTATTATTATTATTATTTGCATTTAAAATAAATTTTAAATGTTCAAAATAATAATTATTGAATTAATTAAAATAAGAATAAAAAAATTTAAAATATAATAAACACGATTATTTATAGTTAACACAAAATATATTACGACAACCACATACATACATTAATCTAATTTTATTTAAAGAAAACAATACATAAAAACAAGTGTATAGCTTAGTAATATGGAAGAGAAATAAATAAATAGATAATATTTCGAATAAATAAATTACTAAGAATAAAAAAAGATAAGAAAATGATAAAACGCTATTCGTTTACTGTAACTTTTGGTGTAATGGTTGGAGATAAATTTTAGTTTTGTGCAAAATTTGGTGCAAAATGATGCAAATTTTGGTCCAGTACTGGAAATGGCCTAAGATCTATAACAATGGTATCAGAATATGTACCGCATTTTTCGATTGCAATCAAGAAGTACAAATGGTGACGTCGACATAGTTGTGTCTGTCCAAAACTAGTTAGAGACTAGTGAAAAGTCAATCCGAAGTGAGTATCGCAATCACATAGCGTGGTAGTTTGTCATGATTTCAATTGCAAATTACGAGATTTGGATTCCAAATTTAAAGTATATGATTTCGGTCTCTCTCTCTCTCTCTTATGATCTATAATTATTAAAATTCACACCTCATTGGAGATGGAAATGAAAAGTTGGATGAGTATATAGTGAGGAAATTGTGATTTTTTGTTGGGGTGGGGTGATGAGATGTTAGGGATGGCAGTGGGGTGGGTGGGGTTCGAGGCAACCTCCCTCACCCTAGTGCACCGCCCGGTGATTTCCCGTCTTGTACCTGCCTCTTTACACATTTAAGGTGAGATATTTTAATTATTGTAGAAAACATTAAAATTCAAAAGGTCAAAAACACCCTCATTTTTAAAACCAATTTCCAAAAATAAGCTTGTCAATCCTTAACTTTTAAATAATCTCCCACTATTTATTTAACGGTCTTGCTAGGGATACATCACCCCTTACACAAGGGGTGACATAATGACCAAGTGGCGCCTCCTCATTGGAGGGGTGCCTCGGCCCACATGTGCGCCCCTCCAATGAGGAGGCGCCATTTGGCCATTATGTCACCCCTTATGTAAGGGGTGATGTACAAGAAGTATAATCCTTTATTTAAAGGGTAAACAAGGAAATCAGATTTTGGGACCTACAACTACTCCCAACAGTCAACCATGGGTGTTTGTATTAGGAATAATTCCAAGAGTACAGAATTATTCTCACAGAATTTATACAGGAATTTAAAATTTATCTCACATGGGGTGGCCCCACATGATTAAAATAATGTCAAAAACCTCCCCCACCGACCCACCTATGATGTGTGTTATCGGGTAGATACAAGAATTTAAATTCATGTACATGTAGCTTAAGTCTTGTCTCAAAATTATTGACAATTCATTCAATGTAGAGGCCACAATGCAAAAAAAGGGCAAAAAATTGGAATAATGGGGCTCAAACGGGGGCTTAATATATGATTGTGATTCATAAAATTTTGTGCTATATGACTGTAATCTTATATGATTTGTGATTTAATGTGTGATCGTGACTTCTAAATTGTTGTGGTACGTGACTGTGATCTAATTAATTTTAATTATAGGTCACAATATTTATTAGATGTCACAAATGTGACTACTTAATTTTTTATTTTATTTTATTTTTTATTTTATAAAGCATTGACCATTCATCAATGGGCTGGATCTTGCCTTTTCCGGATTCTCCAATTTCCAAATTTGCAATACGGACTAAGAAGTATCCCAGAACTTGGGCCCTGTCTGGCCTCAAGTTTTTGAATGACCTAATGAGGCTCTTCTCTAAGCTTCTCCCATAGGGAGAAAACTAATTGCTAGATGTGTAACTTTGCTAATAGATACCAATGAGTAAGGGAATCAAATGATTGGTTCTTATATGAAGAACTGACACAAGACTTAGTTATTTATTATTATTCGAGTTGTTACCATATCTGTTAGGCCCCGAAATGACTTATTCTAAAGATCGAAGTTTGCAACAACCACAAAATTGCAGAAAATTAAAGAAAATCAGAACACAAAGGATTTTTCGCCCCAAGGGACCGGATATTCAGTCTTGCGACCTAATCACCCGTTGAGCATCTGCAATGAGATATAACTTTAGATCCACTAAGAAAAATAAAGAAGCAGTACATAATGTACGAAGAAACCATCAGTTTCTTCGAGTTGTTTCTCGCCTCTTCTACAAATCGTAATCAGACAATCCTCAATCCCTTAATAACTGTACACAACAATCAAATATTCACAAAGAATAGAGATTGAAATCGACAAAGATTGATTACAGATTTACAAGAGAAAATCCTAACTATCACTCAGAAAAAGAGAGAAAACATGAAGAGTCTGGAAGAATGGAACCCCCATCAAAATCCAAGAGTCAAGACCAAGTCACGTATCAATCCAACTCAACATTCATAATCCAAGGTAGGGGTGGGCAAAAACCGAACCAACCCGACGAACCCGACCGACCCAAACCAACCCGATCGGGTTGGGTAGGTTTTTTTCCATTTTTTTTCTCGGGTTGGGTTCCGGCAAAGCTTAGTGGGTCAGGTTGGGTTGGGTTGTGGGTTAATCCATCCAACCCGACCAAACCCGACCCAACCCAACCCGTCAATAAAAAAAAAAGGGTCATTTTTTTTTCAAACATATTTCAACTAAACCTGCACAGCACTTCCAACATTTCCCCCACAACATAAATCAAAAGCGCCGACTTCCTAATTCTCTCTTTCCTCCTCCTTTCTTCATATTTTGCCCCCCATTTTTTTTCTCCTTTTCCGTTTGCATCGACGATTCAACCTTCAATTCTTTTCCCAAGGTAAATTACCAAGTTTGCATATTTTTTTTTTCCGACTTATTACTAAGATTCAGCCCTCATTTTGCAGACTTTTTTGTACAAACTTATTTAATAGATCATTGAGCATGACCAAGAAACATATTTAACTTCTCATTTCTTCATCTTCACTACTTTATTTAGTGGCTACTCGTTTATTTCCATATATTCATTTATTTCTTTTAGATTCTCATTTTAGTTTTGATTTTCTTGTTGAAAATTTGAATTGAGACATTAGTTGAAACATTGTAATTTAGAACTAGTTAATGGAAATCATCGATACAAACCGACCAACCCAACCCAACCCGACCGACACATAATTGGGTTGGGTTGGGTTGGGTTTCAACATTTACATGGGTTGGGTTGGGTTGGATTTCGAACAAACCGATAATGTTGGGTTGGTTTTGGGTTGGAGCAAAAACCGACCCAACCCAACCCACGCCCACCCCTAATCCAAGGGTCAGAATAGAGCCACGTGGAGAGCAGATTCTCAACTTTCAAGAGGCAAAAACATGTTTCACTTAAACTCGAATTGTACTGGCCCAATTGCACAAAAGGCCCAACATGCCAAGTAATTGTGAGGCAGCCGAAATACATTAACAATATCATATATTAGTGAATCCGTCATGAATGATAGTAATTTAAAGCCATATCCAAAGTTTACTTGGCTTGTGAAGTGCTAGAGCGCGTTAACTATGCCGAATTGGATAAAACTATACAAAAAATAATTATATAATAAAAATGCGAAATAATTGTCCCTTGTGTTATCTAGTCTTTGTCTAATCAAACGCACCATCCATACTCTTCAAATAGAGGATAGAACAATTTTTACAAATGTTTGTCAAAACTTGTCGTTTTTTATCCATCCAACACCAATTCCATCTCTAAACAAGTTGACAACAACGACGTTTTCCATATAAATCAAACCACAAATCACTAGCTAACTATTGATATAACAAAGTCGAAAGCTTTATTTAATCAAGTGTACAATTTATAAGAGAGTAATCAACTGTCAAAGTCACCACCTTTCAATTTTCCTAGGAGCTGTTAGTCTGATGTTGTCATTGCTAATGGAAATTAACTAAGCCAACAAATAATTTGCAGTGGTTGATAGCTAAAACAATTTTTTAGTACAAGACAGATGATTAGTACTAATTAATTATTGATTATAACATGCACAATCTCCATAATAGACTGATATTTTATGTATTACGTCTGTAAAAACAAATCATAGAAATTTTTATTCCCATAAAACTGGGCATAACAGTTGAGAAAATTTGAGATTAAGGAACAGTCTAGTTGAAGATTTGACCAATGTTTAATTTGAACTATATACTAGATAGTGGCCCCAGGTCTGTCTTAACTAGTGTAAGAAGAAACCGATAGTTAATTAATCAAATGGCTAATTAATTATTTTCATTACTTAATTTAATTAGCCATATTTTATATGATGAGTATGAGAAATAATTAAGAACAAGAATTGAATACCAGTGGGCTGCTAGCTGCAAGTCCAATTATAGAGATTTCTCTATATTACACGTTACTGTCGTTGAAATGGTAAAGATCTGATGATATTAGCATAGATATTATCAGACTTAATATAATCTTTTCTGGCTTTCTTTGAGGGTTATTGGGCTATTATTGGTTTAAAATTTTGATTAAAATTCTAATTTTACGCGTCTTAGAGGGTAACTTTCATTGTCACACGCTGCAGAGAAAGAAACATCGCCAATCTATAATTTTCTCATTTGGGGGGCTACATTTTGTAATTTTTAATATAGAGTAGAAAAAAGACTTATTGATATTGGCTGTCTTTATAAATTGAAAATATAGATTTTAAATTCTGATGAAAAGCCAAGTATTTGAACACCATGAATACATCTCTCAAATTACTCAACTTATTTTTTATTTTTTTGATGGCTTATGTGTTCGAGTTTCGTCTGACTAATCTTGAGGAGTGACGGTCTTCCCCCTGATTCACACTCAACTCAACTTATTTTATTCTAAGAAACCGTGTTCATACATACGAGTAACATTGATAAATAATGTCAAATAATAAGAAAAATTATTAGCCCATACTATAAAAGTTTTAAGTGAGATAATTAAGAAGAAAATGAAATAGAAGGACCTTCGAATCAGAGGCTATGTGCGGCCTCACCTTCATCCTAGGCATGAAATAAATCTCAAAATTCGAAATGGATTAAGCGGTTCCACTTAAAGAAATTGAACATTTCGGATATAACCCCACATATTTGAGGGTGACCACTCTCTACTATACTTGGCTCTAGATAGCCAACGAACTCATCCTCCTAACCATCCTCCAGCTAATAGCGAGCGATCACTCATAAATGAACACTAACTGAAAGCAGCCGGGAAGGAGTACTTATCCTTTATGAGAATCGAACCCGACCTACCCAAAGGAGAAATGAAAACGAAGAAGACTAAGCCAAAGTGGCGGAGGCGGGCAAGGTCTTATGACTCTTATCAATGATTACTTTCAGCAGCTAGTCACAAGGAACCCCTCTACCATATCTGTACAAATAAAATAGCCATTTATAAAGAATGGTAAAGTCCCGACAATAGTTCTTATCAAATATTATAGAAAGCACTCTATAATTCATGAACCATAATATACTTCTTGTTACCATACATAGTGGAGAAGAGTAATTTCTTGATGTAACTGTGAAATCATCCTTATAAGTATTCATAGCCTATATTATCATCTTTGAACAGGTAACTAGGTCTAAAGGAACCAGCCAGAAGATAGGTTAAAAACTAGGTTTTGCACCTATGCATAGAAACACACACAGATACATACATGTATATACATACGTTACACGTATACTTATATTGTATATCCTTCTGCACACTAGAATTATGAGATTAAAAACCTCATTTAAACAAAGGAAAGAAATCCTTAAACTCTAGACCTAAAGATCAATATTCTCTTTGGTTTCTTTCAGTTCTACATACTCTTTACAATACCAGTTATGTTCCTGTAAATGCTATGAGTTTCGAGAATTTTGTTCCAGAAGTATTTAACGACCACACTACTAAAAACAGAGTTTTTCAGCCTGTTCTAGTAATTATAAACACAGATCGTGTCGATTCAGGGCATCAAAGATATACACCTAGTCATATGTATTAGGATTCATGTCATAAGATTTGCAAAAAACACTATTTCAAAATACAATTTTTTTTTCCTAAAGCCTGATTTTAATGAAGCCCAGACACGGGCAATATTGTATTATACACGTGCATATATGCTACAGTGGGGTTTCCACCATGTTCTCTCGTCAGAGGAGTTCCATGAACCCTATTCGGTTTCTGTCTGATCTTGATTGCCTTATTTGTTAATTGTTTATCCCTCAAGTTTGTATAGGTACAGTAGTTGTACTAAGAATCACACAGTATATGTGTATACTATGTGCACAGAAAATAATTAATAAGTCGTGTTCTACAGTATTCTGCATGGAAATTAATGAAATCAAGAAGAGAGACGTGGCATATTTGGGAAACATAAAGTAGCTAGTCCAATGGAGTTTAGATGTATTGGGTAGAAACCCAAAACAACAAGCAAATCAGTTGTTTAGCTGACAACTAAAAAATCATTATATATAATCTTAATTCTGAATTAAAATAATTAAATTTAATGGAGTGATATCACTCTCCCTGTCCCTTTTAAACTAAACCTGTTCCTTTTTGAAATAGAGTGTGATGGTCCATCCGACAAGGAACCTCAGTTGAACAAGCAATTCAATCTCCCTTTTTTTTCTTTCATTGCTCAAGTATAAAAGTGTTTTTCTAAGAAAAATCCTTAACTAACTTTCGACTTTTTTTAAACAAGCTTAAAACGGGGTAAATATTGTAGAGTTTCTTATCATTTTGGATTCTTTTGTGTAGAGAAACGTATGCCGACAGCAATTCAGAAGGGTTGGAGGGCAGGGTGGGTGGGGAGTGGGGTGTTGAATTTCTTTGTTGAATATATCTGGCGTAAATAGAAAGAAACACATGTCATAAATATCTAGGGTAAATCTTAAAGTTTTGAGTAAAATCTTAATTTAATATCAATTTGTCATTTACGATAGCTTCTTTTCTTCTTTGGGATGTTTGTTATGAAGCTCTACTAATTTATTATAAATAAATAAGAAAATACATCATGTTCGGGTTGCGGAAAATACAATCAAGGGCCATCCCTTTATGTGAGCAAAATCACCTTTGAGAGCTACTAACATAGAATTTTTAGCCATTCCGAAAATTTGCTCGCAGTTTTCAACACTATCTAATGGTGTTTATATAATGTTACATCAATTGAACAGTATAACAAATAAGATTGTAATCTATTTTTCCTTGCTAATACAATCAAATATTGTTCAATATTTCTCCTCTTTGTGTGTTTATTTCTCTCACGTAATCCCCTTGTCTGCATAGGGACATCCTAGGAGAGAATCGAGAGAAATATGTGGATCCTATTATCACAAATGTAGTAGGAAGGTAGTTCATAAGGTAGATTAATGTTTTTTTGCTTTCTTTACACGCAATGTGGCATTGTAGATGGATGATAATATATTTAGATTGACTTAAATAGCAAGTTGATTAGATTTTATTTAGTAATCTTGTGACATTGTATCTCGTAATTATATATAAAAAGGACCTAAATTTAGGCCGTACTCTAGATGTTGCTTGTCTTCTATTAAGGCTATTTCTTGACATAGATAACTTTTCTAGTCCTGTTTATAAAAAATAAATATTGAAATTAATTTTTATTCAATAGTTTATAATTAAGAAACAATACCCTTAAATCTATGCAAATGGAGGGCCGGTTACACACACAAAAAAAAAAATTAATTTTAGATAATTTAATGAACAATGCTATAAGTATAGATAAATTTCATAGAATGCACACAGGAATTTGAAATGGATGGAATGGATTCAAACATTCAGGAGGGAAAAAAACAGATACATGGACATGATTTTTCAATTCAAATTTCTGTAGGAAATCTGACAATATTTCCTGTACTTGGAGAATTATTCTAATTTAAGTATACGGTGAGGGAAAATTAATTGATCAATTTATCCGCTTAATTATTGATACAGATTCGTGTAATTAAAATATGAATTTTAATTAGTTTAACAAATCTGATTTCTTGGCCACAATGAACATGATAAAAACTTCTCCCTACTGACATGACACGAGAACCTTACATAAAGTTATATTCAACAATCATACGTTCGGGGATAAAGCTACTTTATCAGAAGAATTTGATAGAAAAACTTGATTCAACAGTCATACGTTCACGTGTTAGTAGATTATTGGATGAAAAAATTGACAATGTTTTAAATTGTCCAATAATAAAATGTCACGTGACATTATGTCAAATTTTATGTCAAACTCGATATTCATATAACATAATTCTCACTCAGAGAACCTTACTTCACATCAGTCAAGGAAAATTTTTATCCTGACTACGGGGAGCAAGAGATCAATTCTAATTAGTTTAAACCTAAATGAGAGCATATACTTTTAATTTGATTATACCAAAAACAATACTTCCCAAAAAGAGTAGGAAGGTGGGTTTATTATTCTTTTTGAGCAATGCTAGATGTATACATAGGGGTTCACATAATGTGAGTGAGGTGGGTGCCCATGGTACAGTATCTGGACCCCACTCCACTCACATTATGTGAACCTCTATGTGTACATCACATAGATTAATCCATTCTTTTTTTAGGGGCAGGGGTATAAGGGGAAAATCGCTTCCAGTGCTACGTCATTGTTGGTTTGACTCAACTTGGTTTTTGACGTTGATACTTTCGTGTCAACATCAATGGTACCCTAAAATAAAAATATGCCCCGTTTTTCTGAATTGTGATGCATATATTATAAGAGTCCATTTATGGAATTTGACGAATTATTTATTTAGAATTTATCTATAACGTATTCTTTACTTGCATGTTGAATTTATTTTTTATTAAAGATTTATGTACGTAATTCATATTCTTCAATTTAAAAATAATAAAATAAAATATGAAACTTCTATTTATCATGTTAATATAAACTAAATAATGAAATTTATGTGCAGAATCCTATACGATATCATCTAATTAGTTTTATTTAGTTCAATGTACCAAAGATACCACTCGAAATGTAGCCCAACCCTTATAGAGGACAAGGAGTGGGGATGCAACGGGACGGGTTGGTCATTCTTACCTCCATCTCGCCGGTATTCTTTTTACATTGACTCATCCACGTACCCTGTTAAAGCGAGACGGGGTGGGATCGGTCCCCTGCCCCATTTATCGCCTCATTTATTTTTTATTTTTTCTTTTTATTTGTTATTTATTTTATTTTTTGCTTTTATTTTTTTTATGTATTTAGTTAGTAAATATTATTACCTTTTTACCAATTTATTAAAAACAACTTATGTTCTCTTTAAAAATAATGATAAATATATTATTTTTGTTTGATAAAAAATTTAAATTTGAAATTAACTTTAAACGGGAGTAGCGGGGTGGAGAATATGTTTCCCGTACCCGCTTCGAGGCAATGACTCTCCTCCCGTCCCCACCCCGTTTACCTGATTAGGCGGATAATCCCCGCCTCATTCGAGACTGGTCCCACGGGTATCAAATTGAACGAATTTTTTTTTTCCATTCCCAGCAAGGAGAATTACCCGCCTCATTCGAGACTGGTCCCACGGGTATCAAATTGAACGAATTTTTTTTTCCATCCCCAACAAGGAGAAGATAACAAGAAAGCCAAAAGGGCTTCTTAGGGTTAAAGAAATAAAGGTGTGTTTGGGTTTCAAAGATGGTGAAAATTAGAGAGTTTGCTGCACCAACTTCTCCTCCAACTTTCTCCCTCAATGGTCAAATAGGTCACATCTGTTCAAGTCACCATCATACATTAAGTTCCGTGACCAAGCAAAGTCTTAATTTCGATGATACCAGAGCCGGAGAAGTGTACGTATATCTGTATATTTAAGTATACACAGTGTACAGACATGAGTATTTTACAGGAAATACACTTTAAAAAAATAGTAATTACGTTTACATTCTTTTTAGCTTTGAGATTTTATGATAGATTCATGAAACGAAGAAATTATATAGGTCTTGATATGATTTTTTATTTATTTTTTGCATTAAAGGGAAACTGAATTTGATGAAATCTTTTCTTCCCGAACCAAGCTGATACCCTGCTCTCTGCAAAACCCTAATAGAATGGGATGAATTATATAATTTGCAATTTCATAGGCAGATCAAGGCTCGACTTTAGCAACCAAAGACTGTGAGAGAGAGAGAGAGAGAGAGAGAGAGAAGGGGGGGGGGGGGGGGGGGGGGGGTTGGGGAAGTTTCGAATAAGTTTACACTTGGAGATACTATTTTTAATTTTTATTTTTGAGGTTATTTATATTATCGTTTACTATGAGATTTTTTTTTTTAAATTTTAGAAGAATAGTTAAGAGATAATTATGCTAATCTTTCTTTTTCACTAAACAGGCAGAAAGTCTTTGGTAGTAACTAATCGTTTACAAAGAGCTACGAAAATTATACTGTCATTCTTATTCCTAATCATCGATCGTTGACAATTCATTATTTTTTATTGAAGTAGAAAAGTAATTTGTTCAAAGAAGAAGTTTAAATAAATATATGCGGTTATATTTAAACACTTAAATGTTTTGTATGAGATGATTAAAGTGATATTAGATCCTACAAAAGACTCGATTTCAAATCTTTAATTTTATTATATATATATATATCTTCTATATATTAAAAGTGGCTATGTAACGGAATTTCTTGTTTTTAAAGGAAAAATTAACGGAATTTGTTGTTTTAACGGACTATGTAACGGAATTTCTTGTTTTAAACAGATAGTTGCACTTTCGTTCAGTGTTTTTATCATAACTTTGTATTTCGATATCCGATTGATGCGATTCAAAATGCGTTGGAAAGCTAACTCATCTGGCTAGAATTTTGATTCAGACATCATTCTCCAATTCGATCACTTTCTATGCCAAAAATAGGTCTCAATATGAGACTAAAATATCGGAGCATAACTTTTCGGTTGGAAATTGATTTGTGATCATCTTTTGACTAAATTTGATTCCATTGACGTCTTCCTTTATCCAATTGACTTCGAGCACTCTCAAATCTTCATCGTGAGGTTCGACACAACTTTTAAGTATTTACAATTTAGTCCCCGAACTTTGGATCCCTTACAATTTAGCCATTTCTCCAAATTTGTCAACTTTTGCTTATTTTCTTCGATCTCACACATCACAACATCAAAATCACACATCTAATTATTTAACAATTACATAAACATTACATCATTAATTATTTAATTAACCAAAAAAATTACATCTTTATTAATAACAAATTAATTATTAAACAAAACTATTAAATATAAGGATTAATCTACTTGTACATGGGGTTGACATAAAGGATGACATAATGTGAGTGGGGGTGGGGCTCACGATATTGTAGCATGGGACTCACCTCACTCACATTATGTTATCCTTTATGTCACCCCCAATGTACCCCTAACATTTCTCTAAATATAAACTAGGCAAACGTGCATTGCACGTTGCTTGAACCTAATATATATATATATATATAATTGCATATGCCATATCTTTGATTAATTAATTAATTCAATTGATACGTAAGAAGGCATGTTAAAAATAAGATTTAAATCGTCTCTAAAATTTCAAACTATAGCCCCTGTTTGGTGGCCTTTTTTTGGAAAAAATATTGTTTTAAAAAGTAATTTTTTGGAGATTGTATGATTAGAAAATAAGAAAAAAATTGTGATTTATGCAGAATATTTTATTATATGAATGTGTGATTGAAAATAAGTATATAAGGACAAACATGAGCTTAGTTATGATCTTTAACATAAATAAATAATAATATGGAAATCAGTATCGTGCTAATCGTCATTTTGGCTTCTATTATTCCACATTAATGAGAAGAATAGTAATTTTTGGGAAATGTGTGATTTAAAAAAAAAAAGTGTTTTTGATTTTAAGTGTAATATTATTTTATTGAAAAATGTGTGATTGATGAAAAGTGAGGAAAAATGAATTATAATTTAACGGAGAATAAACGAGTCCAAACGGGATATTATTTTCTTCAAGGAATCTTTTGTGAAAAGTTGTCTGACCATTTCCACATAAAATCCAATTTTTCTTTGAAGGAAAAGATAAGTAAACATAAACTAGAATATATTCAAACCCGCAAAAGTTCCTGGCAACAGTTAGTCCAATTGGAGAGTTAAGTTCTCTTTGATACGGTTCAAAATTCAATTAAAATTGAAAATATAATCATTATTGGGTCCCACTCATCTAATAAAAGTCAACAATAACGGTTAATTTTTCAATTTTAATCCGATTTTAATATCTACCAAACACCCTCTTAATATCTTCAAAATAATGTTCACGTCATTAATAAACTTTTTTTTTTGTCATCAGAAAATCAAAATATTATCTTTGTTCACATTTATATCTTTTACGAACCTAAAACCAATATCAATATCATAACTATCTTATCATCAAATTATTTAGTTAGATTATGGAAAAAATTTATTTTCTTTGCATAATCGATACATGAGCAAAAGCCAGAACGCTGCTTCACGTACAGAAGCAGAGTTCACAGAAGAAAAATAGATCCTCACAGCAAGGGGTGGGTGGGGGTGGCGTTTTCTTTTTCAATATTTTACTTACGTGGAACCCACCCATCTGAGTATTCTGTTGGTTTTTCGACAAATCCATTTATGTACAAATGGATTTTCTGATTCAAGGAACAGAGAATATGCTGAAGGTGGCAAGATCTCTCAGAATTGGAGGACCCATCAATCAACATGAATATATATTCTACGTAAAGCTTTACTGTATATAAAAATTGCCATGCAAAATATGCAATCAGTGACGAAAGAATGCCCCCCATTGCGTGCGAGGGAGGGGTTCTTCTGACCAGAGGACAGCCGCCACCTGGTCTTGATGATGACTTTGTAATTTTTGGCCTTTTCTGCTTTGGTTTATTAGTTAGGAAATTGTTAAGAATTTACTGTCAAAATTGTCCTCTAATTTTCTATTTGCTAATTTGAGGACCGTTTTCATTTTTCAAATTTGACAGCTATTTGTATATAAATATTGTGTATTAGCTCTTTAATTGAAATCGGTAATTACGGACATTTAGCCTATGTTTGGTCGGGATTAAAATAAGATTATTAATAAATTTTAATAAAAGTTGATGAAATGTGCGTTTAGGCCCTGTTTAAGCCAAATTATTATAGAATGAGAATGAAAAATATAGCTGTTATTGTGACTCACACAAAAGATAGAAAATTTGAATTTAAATATTGATGTCATGGATAACGGTCATATTTTTCATTTTAATAAGATAATAATGTAGATCAAACGGGGGCTTAAAAAGCTGTGGATCCCATAAAATGAGTGGTTAAAATTAATTGTTAATTTTGAGTTAAATATTAGAACTTTCCTCTTTCTATGATTTAATATTTAAATTGTTGACTTAAATTGTTCACTTTTTACCAAAAAGTAAGATTCAGCCCCTGTTTGAAACCCATTTTGGGAGAAATAGAAATTTTGAAATAGTGATTGATGTGAGAATGTGTGGTGGAAAAGTGATGAAAAGTTTTTGATTTGTGTGTAATATTATTTTATTAGGAGAATGTGTGGTTGAAATGAGGAATGAGAATGAGAATGAGAAATAGAAAGAGAAATTAATGGGTGTCAAACGGGGGCTCAATATTTATTTGATGTATAACTATTGCAATGTTTGAGATCTATTCTTTAAAATTCAATTTTCTTTCAACTTAATTTTACTTATAAATTCACATAATAAAATAATATTGTACATAAATTCAATTTTTTAAATAATTTTTTATCGCACATTATTCAAAAAAATCACTTTTATATAAAATGTATTCATAAACTGATGAAATGTATGAGGAGTTAAAATTTATAATGAAGTGGGATCGCAAGGCAAAATAACGATTTCATGATAACGTTGGATTTGTCCGTTTTTGGCGAATTAATAGTCTAATTTGAGTGGAAATGGGCCAAGAATCACAACTCATCTCCTTCGGCCATGACGTACGTCGAACTTCGGACAGATTCCATCGTTTAGGCTCTCGATTACGCGTTTTTGCCGTTTATGGTAATTTTGATTTCGTTTGTTAGAGGACGATCCTGAATATTAAGAGTTTCCATTTAAGTTAAAATCTCGAATTTTTCCATTTATGGAAAAATATCGTTTTTTTAATTCTCATTATTTATTTTCCGAAATTTGGTAGGATTTTGCTATTTAAACCATTGTAAGCCCTTTGAAGCAGATATTATTGAATTGAATAAGAATTTTCGTGAATTTATCTCATATTTGTGAGGTTGTTTATCTTTCCTATAATCTTCCGCTACGTCATAAACATGGAGTCAAACATTAGAATGATATACAGCTTGTTTGATTCACATCTGCTTTAAAATACATTTTTCTATTTCTTCTTTCAACTACACATTATCTTCTTTAAAATAATATTACAAGCAGCCAAAAAACTTTTTCTTCATTTTTAACCACACATCACTCGATTTAATATTTCAAAATGCTTTTTACATAAAAAAAAAATAATAATAAATTTGGGCTCAAACATGCCAATAACGTGTTTGATAAGTTGGTCAAAAGTTTTTTCCCCTTAAGTTCCCCGTAATTTCTTCAACATAAATTGGTAGAAGTCCCCACCAAATCCTACGTCTTCTTAATTACTTTTAGATTTTTGAACACCTTTAAAGTAAGCCCCTATTTGATGAAAATTAAAATTCAGATTTTAATTTAAGTCAAAGTCAACAATTAATTATAATTAAATATTTCGTGTGACCCGCATCTTTTCAATCATACATTTTATCAACTTTTATCAAAATTTACCAAAAATTTAATTTTAATCCCTACCAAACAGGAGCTCGATTTATTATTTTAAGTGACTGCTTACGTTCTATACAAAATAGCACTTCTATAAAACGTTATGTTATAACAAAGAATGATGCTAAGACGGAGCATTGCTTTTAATTGCTAGTCAAGACCTTTTCTTCAATGATCATAACGAAAATAAAATGATAAAGATAATTATCTCGACTCTCTATATTATCTTAAGAATGTCATGATTCGTTGATACTATAAATTACCGATGAGAGCAGTATTAGAACAACTTATTATTGAATCAAACTCTAAACATCTCATCTGAAATTCAATTGGTATCCCTTCAAATAGAAAAATGTTATTCATCCCCAATCTATGTGGATATAAATGATTGGTTAAATGATAGGTGAAATTAAATAACTTATTTAATTTCACCTATCATTTAATGTCACATTAACGCCACATAGACTGTGGATGCATCTCCAGTGGGGATGAGAACAGTATTAGAACAACTTATTATTGAATCAAACTCTAAACATCTCATCTGAAATTCAATTGGTATCCCTTCAAATAGAAAAATGATATTCATCCCCAGTGAGGATGCATTCTCAGTCTATATGGGTATAAATGATTAGTTAAATGATATGTGAAATTAAATGACTTATTTAATTTCACCTATCATTTAATGCCACATTAATACCTTATAGACTGGGGATGCATTCCCAGTGGGGATGAATAGCATTTCTTCTTCAAATAACTCAATCCATGAAATTAATTTGCTGATATTCCCATTTCCAGGATCCCTATAGACCAAATCCCCTTGGCTTCTTTTTAGCAATAAAAAAAGGGAAGGGCATTTATGTAATATCAAGATGAAATATTACGTGGGTCCACCCACACAAGACGTCCAAGATGCATAAAGAGGGATGGAGATCATTATATATAATCCCCAGAGCCTCTGGCTTATTTGGTAGGATTTTAGGGAGGCAGCCAAATCATAGGGAAACATAGTAATTAGAAAAAAATGGGAAGGTCCCCTTGCTGTGATGAAAGTGGCCTCAAGAAGGGTCCCTGGACCCCTGAAGAAGATGACAAGCTCATCAAACATATCCAAAAACATGGCCATGGCAGCTGGAGAGCCCTGCCCAAACTTGCTGGTAGGGTACCTCTTATCCCTCCATCAACTCCGTCCCGTCCAGCCCTGCATTCTTAGTAGAATTCTTCTAATATGTATCTTTGTACATGTTTATGGCATTTACAGGTCTGAACAGATGTGGAAAGAGTTGCAGGCTCCGTTGGACAAATTACTTGAGACCGGATATCAAAAGAGGAAAATTTTCTCAAGAAGAGGAACAATCGATTCTCAACCTCCATGCCATCCTTGGGAACAAGTAATTTTTTCTCCTACCTCGAACAATTTTTAGAAATATTTATTTATTTTCATATTTATTTATTATAAACCTTTTTTTTTTAAATAAGATGGTCTGCTATTGCAACTCACCTGCCCGGAAGGACTGACAATGAGATAAAAAACTTCTGGAACACTCATCTGAAGAAGAAGTTGATTCAGATGGGGTTTGATCCAATGACTCACCGGCCGCGGACCGACATCTTTTCAAGCTTGCCTCATCTCATAGCCCTGGCCAATCTCAAAGAACTCATTGAAAACCCTTCATGGGAGGATCAGGCCATGAGATTTCAGACAGAAGCTGTCCAAATGGCCAGATTGAATCAGTACTTGCAGTATCTTCTTCAACCTCAAGCTTCCATGGCAGCTACTTTCCCAAACAATCTAAACACCATCAATACAAACATGGTGTTAAACACACCCTATCTGGAACTACCCACCCCACCCCCCTCTCTTGCCAATTACAATACAAATTACCAGGCAATTAATGATTCAATCCCTTTCTCCCATATGCCTGATTTACAAGCCCCATGCAGCCTTCAGACACCTTTGAACGGGGATATGGTTCAGGCCAGCTCTCATTTTGCAGTTCTCAATCAAGGTGAAAATTCACCTTCTTCTCCATGGCTTCCTCCAACTATCTCTCCAACTCCATCTCCAGCTGCCGCCCAACCAATGGCTGAGACTTCCAACACTAATACTGGAGATGCTTGTAGTACTTCTAGCTATGGAGGAGCTCCATTGTGGTCTGAACTTCTTGATGACCCTATATTTCATGAGATTGCTTAGTATTTAGACACTCTATGCATGAAGGTTTGGAGTTTCTGCCTTCCCTTTCTGTGATTTTTGTTCATCATTCTCTTTTTCCTTTTAATTTAACAGCATATATATACACTGTCCATATACATTTATATGTATCTGTACACTATATATTCAAAGTATCTGTTTGAGTAGCATTAGTGTATAACCTATAGATTTGGCTTGAATTTCTGTATGTACAGAAAGAGGATCTGTAATGCATGGCATCAGAATGCTATTTTCTTCTCATTTTATTTTTAATGTCTTCCAATTTTCGTCGCAAAGTACTATCGGATGATGAATATTCATTAGCAGAACTTGGGAGACAGGTATATATACCAAGAACATAAATGAAATAAAAACATAAAATCCTAGAAGTTACTTAGGTTTTCAATTGACCGGGAACTTTTTGACATTCAGTTGTTAAGGCAATATTTCATTTGTTTTCCATCATTTCCTAAATCAAAATTTATTAACAACACGACAAATATTTGGATCAGGAAACCTTTAAACTTAGAAAGAGTATTTTAATGTTCACATTGGTTTTAATATTTCTTTCTTCTTCTTCTTCTCCCTTTGTTTTCTGCAATTCTATATTTGTATGATCATGGATAAAGCATCTATAAATTTAAATTATTAATTGCTGGATGCAATGATATCCAAATATATAATTGACTGAACCTTTGGACCTCCACTGGCCAACCACTCTGGGGTAGCTTTAAACTTTTTTTGCTGCAAATTATTAACTAAGGATTTGGGCTGTTTTTGTTTGTGTGTGTGTTAGTGAGTGAGAGAGAGAGAGAGAGTTGACTAAGGGATTATTGTCAAAATGGTGACGCACAAAGATTCACAATGATAAGAGAGGGACCCAAGTAGTTAGGAAACACAAAATTTAATAAGTCATATATGTCTCTATACAAAAAACGTTGATGAATAGATAGCTACCCGCAGCCAATGTTTAACAAGGAATGCATCATTTGACTATGTGATTAGGGGAGCTCGCTGGCTCACGCTTAGTGAAAACCTCGTGCAAGTACGGCTGCTCAAATTGGTTCGATGGTCAAGTGAGCTCGCCATCGACTCGAGGGTCGATTTGAAATTGGTTAGTGAAATGTAATTTTCACTTAAAAGAAAATTGGTGAGTCGTAAGTGACTTGTCCAATCAAGGGTTGAGTTGATGAGCAAGCCTGCTTGCATGGCGAGCCTAGTTGAGCCAAACGATGAGAAAGTCGATGACTCGACTTACCCACCCACTTAACACCTCTACTTGTGATCGATCTTCAATCAATCATGATTCATCTCCTGATTAAACATACAATTTGGATTCATTCTATGGCAAATATTATTTCTAAAAGTGAAATTTAACTTGTTTAATTAGTATAACATGTTGTGGTCTTGATTAATGATGTTTTGATATGATTACACTAAATATTATAATTAATGTAGTAAATTAGTAATTATGTCGTAAAGGGTATCTTATACTCTCTTAATTGAAATTGTAATCTTGAAATTCAAAGAGCAGGTGATGATCTGTTCAAGGGTGGTGATCACGATAGCCTTTGTTTGGTTGAGTTGGAACTAAGCATATAAATTGGTTCTAGTTGGGAAAAAATAACTAATTTGACCGTGACAATATTTTCAAATGGGGTTAATGATCTTGTAATCTTCAAGCTATATTAATTTAGGTTGACAAACATAAAGTTGGTTTGAGAATTGAGGATAAGATGGATTTGACTATAATAACAATGAAAAAAGTTCAATAACTAAATATTTATTCTATGTTAAAATAGATATGATTTAATGAAACGTTTCATGTCATGTTATTCTTGAATTGTTGCTATGTGTGACGATGTACGGAGCGTTTTCATTTCACTCATATAGCACGTCAACTTTAAAACTAAGTACGTATTAATTCTTAACATTTATACACATTATGGGATATAGATCAAGGATTTTTCTTAGAGAAGTAAATTCCGGAAGTTAAACGATTCGGTTGAGATGACCCGATCTCTATTGCTTGCACGTATCTCTATTCCCGATTCAAAATCCACATATAGATACTCTCGATTAACCATCAAAATCTGCTGAGAGAGATGTCATGTTTTCATGATAGTAATTGACTAATTTCATGAAACTCCAATCAATATGTTTAAGCCGGGAGAAAATAAACCCCAAAACAACAAATTATCATAATGTAAAACGGGTGTGACAATTGAAAAAGAGGCGGTGGTAATGACGTGTAACAGTGAATAGGCTTGAACAAATGATGACTTAGATAATAAAACAAAGTTAGAAAATTGAAAGGAAGGACCGAGTGGCAGTATTTCCTTAGTGAGTAGGTAGAATCCGTATCTTTTCTAACAAGTGATTGACTATTAACTATCATTTCAATTAATTAGCCAAGCATTAAGACAGGTCTCTAGAACTATAATTTATTGCGTTTTCTTGTAATAATGGAAGTTTGTATAGGACATCAACATGTGTAAAACAAGTAAGCTAGAATTCAATTTGTTGAGGAAAAATCACCATTTCATCAAAAGTCTATTGGTTCTTGTCACAGAGAGAGAGAGAGAGAGAGAGAGAGAGAGAGAGAGAGAGAGAGAGAGAGAGAGAGAGAGAGAGAGAGAGAGAGAGAGAGAGAGAGAGAGAGAGAGAGAGAGAGAGAGAGAGAGAGTATGCGTGTATATAATTTGTCCATGATACTATGATACAGAAGCAATAGTCACCACCTAATCCACTATTTTGATTAGATGCTACTCAAACTTTTCATTATTACTTCATTTTAGTTTGAATAATGAACGAAATGTTGCTATCTTAGGGGTTTGCCATGAAACATACCATGTATTTGGACTTCTTATAGAGTAATTATATTCAAATCATGGTTTTTAAATGATATTACATTTTAAATACAATAAAGTCTCTAATTTTTGCAATTATATCACTAACTTTTTATTATTATTATTATTTTTGTCACATTTCTCATATTTAACTTTTTATATGTACTAATTATTAAAAGGTTGTTATAAGAATACAACAAAAAATAGTCAATGATACAAGTGCAAAAATTTGCAAATATTGTAATTTTTTTTTTCACCGCTGATGTGCTTTTTTTTTTCTTTAATGCTTTTTAACTTTTTTTTAACTCTTTTTTAATTATTAAATAATTTTTAGATTGATTTAAAAATTTGAAATAATATTAAAATAAAGAAAGTTTTTTTATACGTAGGGTGAAACTATGTCTCCACGTTTCGTCACGCTTTACGCTCTTTAAAATACTAGTCACAACTAACTCATGAATGACAAGTACGTCATGGTTGGCTCTTGAATGTATACGAGTCAATTTTCAGAATTTCATAAATCGTGAAATTGTATCTGATGCAATAACTTAATTTCGAATACACAATAATATAACGTGATAAATTCCGACTTTAAACATTCACGAGTGCGTAAATAATTCATTATAATCAAGAGGATACACACGTTTCAAGTATATTTTTGGAATTACAACATAAAATAACAAACACACATTCAAAATCAAATAAACAAATTTCATTTATTTCCTGTACTTTTGAGGAACAAAAGTTGTCAAAAATCAAACTTCTTTTTCTCCCTCTGAAAACGTGTATTTTTATTTCCTATAATTCTGAGGTCCTCACTCTATTAAAAGAAAAAACTCCTAAGAAAATAGAAGACTTACCAAAATAAACTGCAAGAAAATATGTAAGAATATGTCATTAGCCCTGTAAAAAAACTCGTAAAGATATTTGATTTTATAGAGAATTCAATAAGAAAAGTCTAATCGTAGAACATACAACTAATATCTCGATAAGAATACTTTGACAAGCGGTACTAATATTGTAAGCGCTCATTAAAAAATATTTTAAATAGTAATTTCTCATTTTTCTCAATTTTTATAACTTTGCAGTAAAGACTCTTGTGTCAATTTGAGGAATGGTTGCCATATCTAACCCCTTTGAAATGAACTTGTTTATTATATGCAAGGTATCAAAGTCATGAAATAAACATTAATTATTTATAAGAATGTAATAAAATATTCATTCCACATCAACAGCGGCTACTGCCACTAAACAATTACCCTAGTAATATTTGCATTTACTTGCCAGGTTTACTGTCTGAGAATGTCAAAATGTGGGAAGCAAGCCAGCAATACCAGCTAACATAGCCAGCCATGCCAACAACATTGTGCAGTCATCAATGCCAAACCGTAGTGGAAGATTCCAGAAGAAGATGAGAAGGAAGAAACGCCACATGCTTTCTATTTTATTTTTTGCTTTCTTTCTGTTGTAAAATTTGTTACACGATTCTCCACTTGTTGTATAAATAAAGCAGGCGGGATCCATTGTATAGACACGAGAATTAGAATTCATTTTGATTTGTATCTTTTTTACAATTAGTGAAATCATTTTCTTCCTACATTTATCTTACCATTTGCATTTGGTTTATGGTATCAGAGCCATGGTGGCCCAAAATGAATCTTCAAATATCAATGATAATTAAAATCAAACCTCAAACGAAAACAATCAAAACCAACCTCCAATCACCATTACAGAACTTGTTGATCCATCCCAGCCAAACAGTCCATTTTTTATTGGAGCCAATGAAAATTCTGGGTCATTACTCGTTACTCAAATGTTTGATTCCAGCAACTATTACTCTTGGGCTAGGTAATGAAAAGGGCCCTTCAAATCAAAAAAAGTTGGGATTCATCGATGGAAGCATTTGTGAACCAGTTGATGCAGACAGCCACTTGATGAATCATTGGCTTCAATGCAATGACATTGTCATCACATGGTTATAGAAAACCATGTTTGTAAACATCAAGACCAGCACCCTGTATGCAGAAACAACACACCAATTGTGGCTGAAACTTGAGCAACATTTAGCACGGCAAAATGCTCCCATAATTTATGAAGAGAAGCACGGAATTGCAGCCTTAATGCATAATCATGATATTGTAAGTGTGTATATTAGAACATATTAATTCAGTCATCACATTATATCAATATTCAATTTTATCTTTTCTTGTTAGTTTGTTTTCTCAGTTTACCAATTGTTTCTTGACAGCTGGACAATTAGTTAGCAGCTGGACAATTAGTTAGTTTTGGCGCCTCTTTCCTGTGTTGTATATATATGTGCCTTCGTGTAACCTTTTCTCTTGAGTAATGAAGATTCCACATTCATAATCTCCTTCCCTGTGAATCTAATATGGTATCAGAGCAAACAATTCCAGTTTGCGTCTTCTGATTGTGCTCTTTCTGGTTATTTCTCATTTTTATTTTGCACATAAAATCGATGGATCCGATACGACCTAATACAGGTTCAGATTTGCATCCATCGACGGGGAAATCTGCCATTGGCGAACCCTCAAGCCCCTACTACTTGCATCACTCTGACAGTCCTGGACTTATTCTCGTATCTCAGCCGCTCACAGGAGATAATTATACATCCTGGAGCCGTGCAATGACCATTGCCCTTTCGGTGAAGAACAAGCTCTCTTTTATTGATGGATCCATGAAGAAACCTGAAGATGATGATCCAGATGCAAGCCCTGACTTGGTCAGTTCCTGGATCCGCAACAATAATATGGTAATTTCATGGATACTTAACTCAGTTTCTAAGGAGATTTCAGCAAGTATTATCTATGCATCTACTGCCTTTGAGATCTGGAATGATCTCAGAGAAAGATTTCAACAAAGCAACGGGCCACGAATCTTTCAATTGAGAAAGGATCTGATGAATTTGACACAAGATCAGAATAATGTTGGTGTATATTACATGAAATTGAAGACTATATGGGAGGAGTTAAGCAATTTTAGACCTGCCTGCAGCTATGGAAAATGCACCTACGGTGGTGTTAAGCAGTTGAACATATATTTTCAGATGGACTATATCATGTCTTTCCTCATGGGGTTAAACGACTCTTTTTCACAAGCCAGAGGTCAGATCCTTCTTATAGATCCGATGCCACCTATTAACAAGGTCTTTGCTCTAATATCACAGGAAGAAAATCAGAAGAAGCTCAGTACACATTATATACAAATGATGCTAATAATGCACCTGCATTTGCCTTAAGATCTGATAATTCAAAGCCTGCCTTCAGTCCTCATTTTCGTGGTGATGGTAATAGGTTTGGTAACTATGATGCTTTCAGAAGGAGGGAAAACCTTATTGTAGTTATTGTAAATTTCATGGCCATTCCATAGACAAGTGCTATAAAATCCATGGATATCCTCCAGGATTTAAGTCTAAACAGAAGGATAATTTTCAGAATCAAAACGTTTTTAACTTTGTTAATCAATTAACAGCTTCTCATCATGTTGATCAGCAGCCAAGCATGGAGACTTTTATGCAGAACCTGAATGCCAGTCAGTACCAACAGCTAATGCACATGTTATCTAGTCACCTAACTACAAGCTCAAATGCTGATACTAGTACTCAAAACGGGCACATCACTTCATGTACTTCAGGTACATGCCACTCTATTTCAGTTAATCCTATTTTTGCTACTAAGGATTTGTGGATAATAGACTCAAGAGCCATAAGACATGTGTGCTCCATTGCTGATGCTTTTGTAAAGTTAAGGCCAGTTGATAATGCAAGTATCATATTACCAAATCACACACAAATCTCTGTCAGTTTATGTGGGGATATCAGATTGAGTCCAACTTTGTTGCTGCATAATGTGTTATTTGTTCCAGAATTCAAATTCAATCTGCTGTCTGTCAATGCATTAACTGTTGAATCTCAGCTCACTTTAAGCTTCTTTCATAATCATTTCGTCATTCAGGAGGCAGCCACCAGGAAGATGATTGGCAAGGGTAGCAAAGTTCAAGAATTATATGTTCTTAATGTCAGGGAGATTAATTCCGTTTCAGATGTTTTTATTGGTAGTATTTCTGCTCATGTATGGTATAATAGACTTGGCCACTTATCTTTCAAAAGATTAAATGTGTTGAAAGATCTCGTAGGTTGTGATATTCCCAAATTGAATAAACACCTCCCTTGTTATATTTGTCCTATTGCAAAACAGAGAAGGTTATCTTTTGAATCAAATAACAAGATGTCTGGCAAACCATTTGACCTTTTACATTGTGATGTATGGGGGCCATACCATGTTCCTTCTTATTCAGGACATAAATATTTCTTAACATTGGTGGATGATTGCTCTAGGTTTACTTGGATCTACATGTTGAAACAAAAATCAAATGCTGTGAATGCAGTACATCGATTTTTTAACATGGTTAATACACAATTTAATACCACAATCAAAAAGGTTCAGGTCAGACAATGCTCAGGAGTTATCCTTCAGGGAATTTTTTGCTGAAAAAGGAGTAGAACATCAATTTAGTTGCGTTGAAACTCCTCAACAAAACTTAGTGGTCGAACGTAAACACAAGCATCTTTTAAATGTGGCTCGAGCCCTGTATTTTCAGTCCAAAATTTCTGTGACTTATTGGACTAAGTGCATATTAACAGCAGCTTATCTTATCAATAGAACACCATCTCCTTTACTTCGACATAAAACTCCTTATGAGATTTTACATGGCTACAGTGCTGACTATTCTATGATGAGGGTCTTTAGCTGTTTAGTTTTTGCATCTACTCTCAGATCACATAGGGACAAGTTCCAGCCACTTGCAAAGTTATGTGTTTTTATAGGGTATCCATCAGGAATCAAAGGATACAAATTGCTTGACATTGAATCAAAACAGATTTTTGTGTCCAGAGATGTTGTGTTCCATGAAAAGGTGTTTCCATTTCACACTATTACTGATTCTGATGAGTTACTAGACCCCTTTCCTGATCTCGTTTTACCACTATCTTCTACTATTCATTTTGCAAAAGATTCTCCTTCTCCTTCATCTGTTGTTCCTCACAGTGTTACTTCACCAGATGAGTTCCCTACACCTAATAATGATCAAATTTATTCTGAGTTACATTCCCCTTCACCCCTAATCACATCTGATACTCCAGCTACTTCTCCTTCTAGCAGGCCTTACACTTAAGATATTCGAAAAACTCAAAGAACCTCTAAACCACCAAAATACCTCATTGACTATCACTGCTACTTACTCAGTCTGATAATCCTGTTCTTCATTCACAGTTTCACTTCAGCCATTTCATCACATACCAAATATCGATTTGTTCACAGTTGTTTGGCATGGTCCACGTTGTACGTGAGGGGGCGTATTAGAATCTCACATTGTTTGGGAAAATATAAATGACCCACTTTATAAGGTGAGGGCAATCCTCCCCTAATAAGCCGATTTTATTAGATGGAGTTAGGCCAAAAATCCTTTCTAACATGGTATCAGAGTTAGACTCAATTATGCAATGTTGGGTGCCACCCAATATCGATTTGTTCACAGTTGTTTGGCATGGTCCACGCTGTGCGTGAGGGGGAGTATTAGAATCCCACATTGTTTGGGAAAATATAAATGATCCACTTTATAAGGTGAGGGCAATCCTCCCCTAATAAATCGGTTTTATTAGGTGGAGTTAGGCCCAAAATCCTTTCTAACGACATTACTTTTGCGGTACATAAATTGAGTCAATTTGCTGCACAGTCTAGATTACCGCACTTGAAGGCAATTCATCATCTCTTACGGTATCTAAAGGGGAATCCTGGCCAGGGCATTTTCTTCTCTTCACAGCAGTTGTCTAAAACCCCTTTAACTGTCCGTGCTTTCTCTGATGCTGACTGGGGGTCGTGTGTTGATACAAGAAAATCTACTACCGATTTCTGTGTTTTTGTTGGTGATTCCATGGTGTTTTGGAAGTCGAAAAGGCAGCAAACCATTTCTCGTTCTTCTGCTAAAGCGGAGTTCAAAGCCATTGCAGCCACTGTTAGTGAGATCCTTTGGATTCATCAGCTCCTAAAAGATTTTGGGGTTCCTACCACATCACCAGCTACCATCTATTGCGACAATCAGGCTGCCATTCAGATAGCCACCAATCCCGTATTCCACAAAAGGACAAAACATATCGAAATTGACTGTCATTTCATCCGAGACAAAATAACTGCTGGCATTGTGAAACTTCTTCCTATTCGTTCCAAGTATCAGCTTGCAGATGCTTTCACGAAAGCCCTTTCAGCTACATCTTTACTTCCTTTGATGTCCAAGATGTGTGTCAAGAATATTTACGGCACATCTTGAGGGGGCGTATTAGAACATATTAATTCAGTCATTACATTATATCAGTATTCAATTTTATCTTTTCTTGTTAGTTTGTTTTCTCAGTTTACCAGTTGTTTCTTGACAGCTGGACAATTAGTTAGTTTTGGCGCATCTTTCCTGTGTTGTATATATATGTGCCTTCGTGTAACCTTTTCTCTTGAGTAATGAAGATTCCACATTCATAATCTCCTTCCTTGTGAATCTAATAGTGCATTTCTCAAAGCTGAAAACTCTTCTCGATGAACTGATGAATTACTAGTCACAAACCAGTGTGCTCACACTGTCAAATTCCTGGTCATTCAGTTGACAAATGCTTCAAAATCCATAGATATCCACCAGGACACAAACTCCATGGAAGGCAAATAAGTGTTACATCTTCTGCAAACCAGGTTGCAAGTCTTCTAGCTACTGGACATGAACAAGGAATTAACAACAGCCAAGTATCCTTAACTCATGAGCAATATAATCAACTCATGGCATTACTTAAATTGAATGGCACTCGGCCTCACATCTCTTCAGCAAATCAAGTGCAAACTTTCATATCATCTTCTTCAAACGAACCTGAAATGCCAAAGATTTCTGGTATTTCCTTCTGTTCATATACATATGTCACAAAGCCTCAAATGGCTTATGTTATTCCATGGATCATGGACACTGGAGCCACAGATCACATGATCTGTTCTCCATCATTTTTTACTACCATCAAAGGAGAGGTTTCACACTATGTTGCTCTTCCAACAGGAACATCAAAGGTTAAATATTTCACACCACAATTTTTAATAATTAGACTATATTTTAATTGTATAAAAGGTTCATAACATTGACACATTGTCACATTTATGTCTCAAAATTTTTTTTTTTGCCATCGCATTCATATTCTTAAATTAATATTAATTATTTCAGATTATGATTTCTCCATTTTCTTTACGATAGAGTAATAAAACCCATTTGTCCATTGTATTTTTAAACAAGTAGAACAAATAATAATGCAAAATTGTAATTAAATATTTGGCCCTTGAAATAATCACTAAATTTACCTCCACGAAAATGATGACGTGTGGGGTGTTCCGGTTGCTCCGATCAATGGACGTTACCTGCAAAACGAGGTCGGGGCTTTTTCCCCCGTTGTACCTCCGGCGTGAGAATCAGTAGGTATTTATGAAAAGTAGGAAGAAAGTATATTACGAGTTCAATCAGTTCGGATTTCAAGAATCCATACCTTTCTCATCTTGGAGGTATTTATAGGCACATGTTGCTATGCACGTGTTCGATAGTTAATGGTTCCACGTGTCCCACGTAGACCTTCCCACTTCCTCCATATTCTAACGTGGTGACCCCCACTCGTCAAGCGGTTGGTTGTGCCCATGTTCGCTGTTGGGTGGTTTCCATCCTACGCATTGCCATTTGTATGGTTAAGCATAGTATTGATCTCACGGTGGTAGCTACCGTGTGAACGTAGAGGGCCTCATGGGGGTCGACGGTCGCATAATGGTCGACGGCCTAGGTGAGCGTTGAGGGCCTCATAGGTGATAGGTAGTCTATCATGAGTACGTAGAGCAACCCATGGTGGTAGGCGGTCTGTCATGAGAGCGTAGAGCGCCCCATGGTGGTAGGCGGTCTATCATTAGAACGTAGAGCACCCCATGGTGGTAGGCGGTCTATCATTAGAACGTAGAGCACCCCCATGGTGGTAGGCGATCTATCATTAGAACGTAGAGCACCCCATGATGGTAGGCGGTCTATCATGAGAACGTAGAGCACCCCCATGGTGGTAGGCGATCTATCATTAGAACGTAGAGCACCTCATGGTGGTATGTGGTCTATCATGAAAACGTAGAGCACCCTATGGTAGTTGGCGGTCTATCATGATAACGTAGAGCACCCCCATGGTGGTAGGCGGTCTATCATTAGAACGTAGAGCACCCCATGGTAGTGGCGGTCTATCATGAGAATGTAGAGCTCCCCATGTTGGTCGACGGCCTCTGACGTGGTACTTTACAGGGGTGCATATCAAATAACCCTGACTTCAATGTCCATCATAGATAATTATTGATCTCATCATATCAAGTTGTCCTCACCTACGCGGTTACAATCACACGTGTACCCGGTTTGCAAGATTGTCACCCGCGTACACGGATAATTATTGATGTCATCCTATATCAGCCCTCATTTTAAAACATGTTAACATTATTTTTGGACGAAAATCATAATTAAGGACAATATTTTCTAATCAATGAAACATTAAAATAAGAATGTGATGAAGAAAAAATTCAATAATATAAATTTAATAATGAATAAATGTTAATGACGTACAATATAATAAAAATACGGTGTACTTATATAAAAAAAAAAAATATATATATATACTTTTTATGGACAAACACTAATGTTTACTTCATTAGAAGTATCAATGACTTTTACGCCCTATCAAGAAAATATTAATGAAATTCAAGAAAAAGGTATGCTCTATAAAAAAAATATTAATGAAATTTAAGAAAAAGGGTACAACAGTTATGTTAATTATAATTAGAAGAAGGGTGTGCATTTGCATTTGATTTTGGGTGGTTATATTTACAACATATATATATATATATATATATATATATATATATATATATATATATATATATATATATATATACATATATGTTGTAAATATAACCACCCAAAATCAAATGCAAATGCACACCCTTCTTCTAATTATAATTAACATAACTGTTGTACCCTTTTTCTTAAATTTCATTAATATTTTTTTTTATAGAGCATACCTTTTTCTTGAATTTCATTAATATTTTCTTGATAGGGCGTAAAAGTCATTGATACTTCTAATGAAGTAAACATTAGTGTTTGTCCATAAAAAGCGTAATTTGCTCAAGTTCCTCATATCACATGACACGGTATTTCTAAACAAAAGCCCAATAAAGCAAAATAAGCTGCTATGTATGTTCACGTACCCATTAATTATAAGCCCACTGAGATGTTGGGCCATTGTTGGTGTACTTGGGTTCTTTTGTGTGTAAAGGACCCAACTTTTGAATTGACTCTTTTGTTTTTTTTCTTTTTTAACTTTACTAAAAAAATTAGGGAACAATACATTTTTAAGGTATTTACTTTACACATTTTCAAAAATACAAAAATAAGTTTGAAAACTCACAAATCAGGTTTTTTAAATTTTTAATTAATAATTAATGAATTATTAAATCAATTTATTATTAAATATTTAATTCTAATTTAATATAATTACCCCACCCCACCTCCACCACCCCAACCGACTTTCCGATCACCACTCTTCTCTGGCGATCGTTCCGGCGACTGCTTCGATTCTGGCACATATTCCGATGACCGTTCCTCCACTTTTTAGGTCACAATTCAAAATTTTCATAGGTCACAATTTATTCATCGGTCACAATTTAAAAATTTTAAAGTCGCAATTTGTTCATCGGTCACAATCACAAAATTTAAAAGTTACGTTACTTATTTTATGGTCACAACATCAATTTATTGGTCACAAATTAATAATTTTAGGTCACAAATTAGTAATTTTTAGGTCACACAACTTGTACTCGTCACAATTTATTGAATTCATTGGTCACAAATTGTTTATTGGTCACAATCACAAAATTTATATTGTGACCACCAAATTTTATGGTCACAAATTATTTCTCCACCACGAATTAAAATTTTTTATAGGTCACAAATTGAAAAAATCAAAATTTTTGTTGGTCACAACTCTATTACAGTGAGTCACAGTCACAATTTCTATGTCACAGAACACGCAAATCACAACACCAACATTAGCCACCAACATCTCAACACCAACACCAACACCGACACCATCTAACCACTACGCCACCGCCGCCAGAACAACAACCACCACCACCACCACCACCTCCCGACAGCAAAACCATTATATCAAACACTGCAACTAACACCACCACCGCCAGCCTACCACTCCAAAACAACCACCCCTCACCAAAAAAATTCCCAAATCTGCTGCTGGGCACCAACTCCGCTGCCACCATCACCGCTAAATCAACCACAACACCACCAGACACAACCCACCACAACAACCACATCGCCTCCCAAACACAAATACCACCAACTGCAAAACACCACCACACCACAAAAACACTGCCACCAATGGCAACGCCGTTGTTGCAGCAACGCCATCGTCACTTCGCAACATCGTCAGCGACGCCGCTCTAAGGGGCGATGTCGCCGCTCCGAGAGGCGATGTCACTTCGCAACACCGTCAAGCGAGCCACTAGCTTTTAGAGCGACGTTGCTGTGGCGGCGACGTCGTGAGCGTCGCATCGACGGCGCCTTCAGTTGCGAGGAAGAGAGAGAGAGCAACGGGGAAGATAGGGGAAGAGAGAGAGAGAGTAGGGGATGATGGATAAAATTAGGGTTAAGTTTGGGTAATTATAATTTAGAGAGAGGGGAGATAGATGAAATATAATTAATATTTAATAAAATATAAAAAACCTGATTTTTGAAAATTTAAATTTGTGATATGACTTGTGAAAATTGAAATCTAAAAGTAGGTATAGGTGTAATTTCCTCAAAAAATTACTTTGAATGATAAGTTAATAGTACTTGTTGATCTTATAAAATGTGTAATTAAAATTAATATACAATTTTAAGAAGTAAAATATTGGAGAAATGAAACCCACAACCGAATTTCACTATTTGCATAGGTCCAACCAAATTTAGGTAAATCCACCAAAATATTTACTTCGATTTTCTTTCCATTATTTTCTTATAAAAATAGCTTATAATTTGAACCAAAAAAAAAATGTTAGTAGGCTTACTGCATAATTGACTTTTGTAAGCCAAAATTGATGTAAATTTCTTGAATTGAGTCCTCGTCCATTTGCGAAGTCGGTAGAGGTATCAATTGAGCCCGTAGTTCTAAATTAAGCAATGAAAGAACATAATTTTAAAAAAATTTAAATAAAAATGAAAGTTAATATAAGATGATCTATATTTTAAAGAGTCGTTACTTAAAAGAAGCTTTAAAAAACTCCATATTTTAACTTTTAAAATAGAGGATAGATTTGACTCTTAAATTTTGTTGTCAAACACACACTCTATTCTTACTTATTTGAGCAATGCTACTAGTATATCACGGTGTACACCCCCCTCACACGGGTAAGGGGTCCACTCGAATATTTTATTCCAGTGGACCCCTCCATGTGAGGGGATGTAGATCTTGATGTACACTTTTTGATGTACAAGTAGCATTTTTCTACTTATAATTACCCTTTTTCATAATTAACATTTTTTAATACTTTAGTTCTTAAATTGATTAACCATCGACATAGAAAATTAAATAAAGATGAGTTTTATGTTGAGGATTTGAATATTCGGCTCGTTATTTATAACAATTTACGTTGAGGATTTGAATGTCCGGCTCGTTATTTATAACATTTTCCATTGCGGATTTGCATAGAGACTTTACATTGCGGATTTGCATAGAGACAATCCTACTTTTTATCTATTTCTTCAACGTTTGCGCAGAAATGAGTATTATATTTGGACAACTTTAACGTTGAATCCTTTGTATAAATTTGATAAAAAAAAAAAAAAAAAAATTCAACTTCTAGGAATTTAATTTAAAGATATATAATATGCTGACTTAGCCTAATAATTGATGCGTTATATTTATATCTAATTTCAGAAATAGTATTTATTTATTGTAATTTATTGTACCATATTTGGAAGAAAAAAAAAATTGTTGATGAAAGAGGACAAAATGAACTTGAAAGGTGTCAAATTATGCGCATTTTACTCTGTTATTATATAATTTTCAATTTAATTATAAAAAAATTGGTGGGGTCAAACTGTTTGATAAAGTTGTTTGTTGGGGTGGGGGGGGTGGGGGTGGGGGGGTGCAATAGTGCATATTCTAGTTCTAGGAAGCTGCTAAAATTGCATTAGCATTTTCCCACTTCCTCTGTCATAAATCAGAGTCATTGTTTGAATATACTATTCAATTAAACTATAATGAAGCGAGAGAAGTCGAGTCCCACTAACCCAACTTTATGAATATCTTTACCAATCTTTTAAAAATCGATAGGATGATCGATCCGAAAAGAGAGAAAGGATCAAGGGTCAAAATGTCCAACTATGATCGAACCGAGTCTCTATAAAAATAAAAAATTCATTTATAAAGAAAGCGAAGGAATGAAAAGTAAATTTTTTAAATCAAATTACAAAAACAATCAATTACAATCAACAAAGTCAAGTGATACTCAATTCTTTACATTTTATTTTAGGTTGCACATATAGCCCATGTTCGATGGATATTATATTCAAACTTTTAATATATTTTTCTAAAATTTGATAAATATGTATTTGAAAAGTTATGAATTGGATAAAATATAAGTTCAATAGAAATTTAGATTTTAATCTCTACAAAATAGGGACTAATATGGTAATACCTCCTAATTCCATTCACATGTTTTTATAATCGATCACAAAAACTCAAATATTAGTGAAAGATAGGGCTAAATGAAACTCCATAACCAAATTGGACTCGCGGTTCGATTCAGTTATGTTAGGTTCTTCTTAAATTAAATACTCGAACGAGTATCAAAATCGAGAACTGATGAATTTGATTCGGTTCTCGGTTTTAGACCAAAACTCGAAAATCAGAAAAGAACCGAATCTTCCTAATTTCTTTATCTTAAATAAATCAAATTATTTTAATTTTTTTCTAAAAAAAATTTGCTAACTAATTAATTAAACCCAAAAATATCATTTTCTTGTTTTCATCTCAAACCCAATTTTGTAATTCAAATTTCAAAGAATCAAAATTGAGTGACCTAAGTTTCTCTAAATTATTCTTCCATTTTTCAAATAATCGAAGTTGAGCGGCTTCGCCAATCTTCATCTTACCTTTTTTTCTGTCATATTCAATAAATTCCATCCACTTTGATCAAGGTAAATTGTATACATTGGTGAATGGATTTTATTAAATAATTTGTTATTTGTATATTTTTTAAAATTAGACTACGTTATTTTGTAAGAGTTAATTAATATAGTGTTGTTGTAATAGCTCAGATTGAATATGTCATTAATTGGATTGACGTATTGTTTGCTGTAAATGTTAAAAAAATTAATTATGGTAAAAACTGAATCAAACCGATTAGGTTCCCTAATTAAATTTAGTCTTGACGGTTCCACTTATTAAATACCTAAAAATTTTGGTTGGAAAATCAAACCGAACCACATTCAATCCTAGTGAAAGGGAAGTTTTATTGTAGGTTGACTAAACTTTCCATATGAAATCTAATTGCTACTTGTAAATTATTCCAACAAATAATTATTTAACAGCCTAATAATCATGTATTAAATACTTTCAAATTTTATCGACGAGTGGTAACTTTTGCTACGATTGGCCGTTTCGCACGCGGTTAGAAATGCAATAAACTAAGCCGTGAGTACTTCGAAATGATGTTAAAAATACAAGATTTGGATTTCCTTTGACATCCCGTGATAACCCCGAAAATTGAGATAAAAATAGGAAAAAAACATTTATATATTTTGGAACGGCCTATTTCGACGAGTGGTTACTTTTGCTACGGTTGGCTGTTTCGCACGCGGTTAGAAATGCAATAAACTAGGCCGTGAGTACTTCGAAATGATGTTAAAAATACAAGATTTGGATTTCCTTTGACATCCCGTGATAACCCCGAAAATTGAGATAAAAATAGGAAAAAAACATTTATATATTTTGGAACGACCTATTTCGACGAGTGGTTACTTTTGCTACGGTTGGCCGTTTCGCACGCGATTAAGAATGCGATAAATTAGGCCGTGAGTACTTCGAAATGATGTTAAAAATACGAGATTTGGATTTCCTTTGACATCCCGTGATAACCCCGAAAATTGAGATAAAAATAAGAAAAAAACATTTATATATTTTGGAACGGCCTATTTTGACGAGTGGTTACTTTTGCTACGGTTGGCCGTTTCGCACGCGATTAAGAATGCGATAAATTAGGCCTTGAGTACTTCGAAATGATGTTAAAAATACGAGATTTGGATTTCCTTTGACATCCCGTGATAACCCCGAAAATTGAGATAAAAATAGGAAAAACATTTATATATTTTGGAACGGCCTATTTCGATGAGTGGTTACTTTTGCTACGGTTGGCCGTTTCGCACGCGGTTAAGAATGCAATAAACTAGGCCGCGAGTACTTCGAAATGGTGTTAAGGATGTAGCGGTGTTAACGAGCCGAGCCGGGAAAAAAAGTTTTGGCCGAGCCGGGCCCGGCCAAAAAATTGAGGCTCGGCCCGAGCCTTAGCGGGCCGAGCCGGCTCGATTTATTTTATTTTTTTTTTCTTTTCTTAGCTGCCTGCAAAATAGCTGCCGGCAACAGCAGGCAGCACACTGCAGCTACCTTCAATTTTTATTATTTTTTTTAATATTGGCTCACCCGGGCCACGGGCCGGCACGAGCCCGAGCCCGGCTCGGGCTTTTTTCGAGCCGAGCCGTCCGAGCCTCCGAGCTTTTTTGCCACCGCTATAAGGATGTAATATTTCGACTTCATTTAACATTCACGAATAATTTCGAAATTTAAAACAATAAATAAGGAAAAAGGAAAAGGTGGCTGTGTTGGGTTGTGGGTGGGTCGGTGGGTGGGTTGTCAGGAAAAGATCAATATTGCAGTGCCACCTCGAATTTTTTGAAATTCAATATCTCTTCTGTGATAAATCTTCTGTACTAGTAGCTTTATCCTATCTTTTTGTCTTGGGATTTCTAATTATACGCAAGCCCTCCCTTGAATGAATTGCTCATTTTGCTTATCATTTTACTGGGTATTAAGCATCATTTTCACTTTTTAGAAGTTATTCCCTCCAAAATGCAAGTTCTTACTCATTATTCGCTCATCAATTATTGAAAACATCACTTTTCATCTGCCTTTTATAAAAAAATCGAATATTGGAAGAAAAGTGTTATAGGTTGACATTCCATGAAATTTTTTTATAGAAATTATGATGACAAAATTTCAATATTCACTAATCAAAAAATAAATAAATAATATCTGCCATTTTGATTAAATTTGTAAATTTTAATTGGACGATCCAGATGAAAAGGGTCGTTTCGACACGTGCTCACTTAAATCGCGTGCCAGTTTTAGCCCACCCTAAAATTGATAAAGTCAATCCTGGCACCTCCCTGACTCGGTTGTATAAAATCCCATTATAATTAGGAAGCCATTTTTCTCGTTCAGTCGTTTGCCCTTCGTATAATTTCTGAACTGCAAAAATGTCATTTTGCTACGACATACGTCATACTCCGGCGGCCACTAAGCCACCCGGAGCCACCACCTCCTACCCCGCTGAGGTGGGCGGCGCGAACACTAAAAGCCCTTTGATGAAGCTGTCAATAGTCCAAAATCGTATGGACTCTCTCCAGAAATTCCTCTTAGATTCAGTCAACAGCAACACTTTGTTAGACCAAGCACAAATGAACATGGTTTCGTCTGAGATCGCATCTGCTATCCAACAGACTATTCTTAATGGTGCGGCCCTTTTGTCCAACTCCCCAGCTTTTCCCGTATATCCAATTCCGAAAGAAAATGACAATTTGAAATCTGGGGTTTTATCAGAAACCCCGGATCCGGAGCCGGAGCCGGAGCCGGGAAAATTTGTTGCAACGGGTAAAGATTCAGCGGCTACCAAGATTGAGATTCATATCGACGATGATTCTGATGATTTTGAGATAATAGAGCTCGATGCTGTAGAGCTCTTGGCGGAACATGTCCATTTTTGTGAGATTTGTGGTAAAGGATTCAAGCGCGACGCGAATCTGAGGATGCATATGAGAGCGCACGGGAATCAGTTCAAGACCGTTGAAGCTTTGGCGAAGCCCGAAAAGGCTGTTGATTTGACTAGCCGGAGGACAAGGTTTTCTTGCCCTTTTGCTGGATGTAATAGGAATAAGCAGCACAAGAAGTTTAGGCCCCTGAAAAGTGCGACTTGTGTGAAGAACCACTTCAAGAGAAGCCATTGCCCGAAGATGTATTCGTGTACCAGGTGTAACAAGAAGAGTTTTTCGGTTGTATCGGATTTGAAGAGCCATTTGAAGCATTGTGGGGAGATTAAGTGGAAGTGTACTTGCGGTACAAGCTTTTCACGCAAGGACAAGTTGTTTGGGCACATGGCATTGTTCGAGGGGCACATGCCGGCTGTGTTAGATGAAGGGGACGAAGGAAAGGAGAAAGGTGTGGCAGCCATGGTAGAGGACGAGGAGGACGAGGAGATTAATGTGAAGAATGTTGAGATGGCAATGAATGGTGGACCCAATAACATCAATAATCTTTTTGATGGAATTCTTGATGGTTTTGATTCAATTGATAATTATTGGTTCCAAGATGTGTTGAATTCTCCTAAAGCTATCAACAACTTGGGTTCTGGAATGGATGGTTTCTTTAGCTTCTGACTTGGAGGAGGTACTTGTTCTAGTCTGGCATGTAATTCCTGTTGATTTAGATCTTCAAGAGTATATTTATTGTGTTCTTTGTACTAATAAAATGGCTCTTTTCGTAGGAGACATTTATTATGTTCATTTGATCTGTCCTAATAGTTACTAAATTCTTGATTTGACTGTTCTTGTTTATATAATAAGCGATGTATAGTTGTCAGTTTCAGTTGAAATTAATCTTTTCTAGGTGGAGAAGTGGTTCATAAGTCATAACAGTTCATCAATTTGCCATTGAGATGAGGAATTGTTGAAGGGTTGATTCTGTAATCTTGATATTAATGTAGTAATAAGATGATCACTTAAGTGGAGGAAATGGAAGATGAGAATGGATAACTTATAACTTTATGTATTTGGATAACTTGAATGCTGAATTGTAAAAAGAATACTTATTGCGTAATGCATTCGGTTTCCTTCATTCCCATTCATTTCCCACAGCTCGTTCGAATTTAACATTGATTCTTTCCTTTCCATCTCTTCCATTTCCTGAATCTACGAACTGATTTTGAGAGCTCGGAGTCTTAAGCTCGATGATTACATTTAGCTAACTTGCATTTCTAGTTTATCTGAGAGTTTTGTCGACACTGAAATTCCTTGTTGGTTCATCACACCAACAAGAAGTCGTTAAACCCTGTTTGGCCTGTAGCACAGAGAACAGTAAGATTTTTCGGTCACCATATTGCTATAGCATATGATACCATGTTACCGTAGTGGGTGTGTCTTTGGAAGAGTTCAGACCTATGGCTGAATGGGTGTTGGTAGAGTTCAGACCTATAGCTGATGGGAGTGAGGCCAAGATGTAACACGAAGACCTAATGTGTGCCTATGGAACATAAGGCTGAGTCTTCATCTTTGGATCCTTAAGGTTTATTGCCCAAGGAGACAAGCTGAACAGCAAAATATCCTAACTGAACCCAATTCTTGTGTTACTTTTGTTCATATCACGAAAGATTGGGTATAACAAGTTTGATTTTGAACTTCAATTGTAGTTTGAGGTTCATGTTTTATCCTAATATTGGTTCAACATATGTATTTAAAGTTTTGTTATTAGAGTTTGATTTAGTAGATCCATAGAGCCGTTGATTATTATGTGATACATATTTGCCATGATTACTGAACTATTTTTCTTGGGTTGGTACGTGGAGAGCTTCATTTGTTGTACAAGTTCATTTATTTACAAAATTGATTTATTGCATGTTCTTATATACTTTATGCAAATCAGATATAGTACCTATGCATAGTTGGTATGCAATATCATACTGGACTTTACGGGGTATTTTCCATTATAGTCAGTGCTATCCAAGAATTTTTCATGCCGACAGCTCTTAAGTCATTAGGCAGATTTTGAAATGACTGGTTTTGCCAAAACAGAGTAAGTCATAATAAATGCATAGAAACTTTATCGATTTCAAAGGTGGCGGAAAGTAGGTATATTCTATTGTAAATAATACTTTCAGACACCCCACTAAAATGGTGCAATGATAATAGCCTTAGGGGTGGGCGCGGGTCGGGTCGGTTCGATTCGATTTTTTTCGGTTCCAGAAATTTTCGGGTATTTAGTAAATGAAACCGTCGGTTCCAATATAATTTTGGAACCATTCGGGTTCGGTTCGGTTCGGTTCGGTTCAGTTTTGTACTATAATTAATTTTTTTAACATTTAAAATAATACTACATAAATATACCTGAAAGTAGATACTAATATTAATAACAAAAAGTGGATATAAATACCAAATTCAATCTTAACTTTTACAAATTAACGTAATCTAATTTAATAACATATAAATAATAAGTCGTCAAATACAAATACAAAAACAAAAAAGTAAATATTACTAATAAAATTTCGATAATTCATATCAATAATTCATATGCTTCAAACATTCAAATCTACATAAAAATGAAATATAAACCAGAAGTAAGAAAGATAAAATATTTTAAAGTATTGATAATACTTACCAACTATTTAATGTAATAATCAGTTACTTGACTTTCCATATTAACTACTAAGAGATTATACAAGAAAAAATTGAAAAAAACACAACTAGCAAACATAAATAAACTCTAAATTGTTCAACTAATAAGATTTAATAAGAAAAAAAATTATTAATTTATTTAGAAAAAATAAAAGAAATTAATTTATCCAATATTTAAAAAAAAAATCGGTTCTTATTCGATTCTTCGGTTCTGGGTCTAGAACCGAGAACCGAATCAAATCATTCGGTTTTTGATTCGGATACCCGTTCGGGTATTTCATTTAAAAAAATCCGCTCGATTCGGTTCGGTTCGATTCGGTTCGGTCCGGACATTTTATCCAGCCCTAAATAGACTTGTGCTCCACATTCTCCTTCCTCTCCTGTGCACTGTGCAGGGCTCCAAATACAATTATTGATAGGTGTAGGGCTGCCAATCACTTCACTAAAGATAAATTGCGTTCAAAGATTAGATGAAAGAGGGAAAGAAATAGAATAAACATGAAGCTCTATAGTCTAGAGGGAGGGAGGGAGGGAGATCATGAATATAGCAATCTTCTACATTTATGAAGAGGATCGTACCTTTTTTCGAACGATAAAAAAAATAATAGGCTTGGGTCTCCTGTAGAAATAATTTGGAAGATTAAAAACAAAAAATAGTGGTATTTGATGGCAACAACATAATGAAGGCAGTTAATGAATATAGATTGGTCGGAGATATCAATTAAATCCAATATGGTCTACATCTTGCTCCTTTTTGGTCAAAAGATGAAATTATAATAGAGCTTGAATTTCAAGAAAATTCAAATGACACGGATAAGAATTTGTTCATTGAGACCGCTTAATAGGTCATCCATTACATCAGACCAGCTTGACCTATTGAATACTGAGATTGAGGTAAGCGGTTTGCTCTTGTAAGTGGTTCATCCATTACTCTCTTAAGTGCTCTTATAAGTGATTTTTTTTTTAATTGAATGTAAAAGAGATGACTATTTATAGATCAAAAGATTGAAAATTAGAAAGTTTCGGTTGACCAATTTCGGTCGACCGAAGTGTGAATATAGCCGTTGTAAAATTCAAGTCGTTGGAGTTTCGGCTGGCACTTCGGTCGAGCAGATCGGTCGACCGGTTTATACTTCGGTCGATCGAAGTATATATATTTTGAAATTTAATTTTCTATATCAAAATATTCATTTTTCCAAAATCATTTTTATATCAAAAACATTTTTATGCAAGCGATGAATTATGAAAAATGGTTTGAGTTTTATGCACTTGCTAAAAATCGATGAGTTAATACATTTACATATAATAAATTGAAGTTTCGATAAACAACTTCTAAACTCTAATCTTCAAAGTTATTGTTCTCTTGGAGTTTCTTTTGATAGCTCGTTATTTAACGAATGACGATTTGAGCATTTGAATGCTTAGGAAAATTTATGAAAAACTCAAGAAGCAATACTTGTTAGAAACATAAATATCTTATTTGTTATAATCAAAACAAATGAAGCAATATTAAATCATAGGTTAACACTCCCAATAAAATAATTTTTCACGTGAACTCATGACTTTTCACTTTATTATCTACACATTTTTCATAAAAATCATTTTCACTTCAAATCATCTTTCCTAAACATAAAATTTGCTGAATAATTTTATAATAAATTTTATAAAATTTTATATATACTAGTTAAAGTTGAACTTGCGTTGTACGTTATTCTTATATACTTTATAAGTATTGTGAAAGTAATATTTGACCCTTCATTTAACATTTTGATCAGAATATGAGAGAAATGCAAACTCTTGAAAATAAATGTTAATTATTATGCATGTACGTAAAAAGTGAAATGCATACTTGAACGTAAGTATTAGAATTACAACTAAATGTATAAATGAAGATAAATAACAAATACGTTATATAAATTAATGTGAATTTTAATTAATTTAGAATTAATACAGGAGAATGTATACGCAACAATGGATGTTAAATCATTTATATTAAATGAATAAAATTTAATTTTTAATTAAGCGAAACTGGATGCCAATTAGAATACATGATGTGAATAACGAATTTCATTCTTGAATGTGAAATTATAATTAATATTAATTAAATGAATATAAATGTTAATTAATTGAGAATCGCTAACGGGAATATAGATGTGATATGAATGTAAAATTCTAATTAATATTAATTGAATGAATAAGAATGTTAATTAATTGAGAATTAATAACAGGAACATGGACGTGTGAAATTCTAATTAATACCAATTAAATGAACGTGAATATTAATTAATTAAGAATTAATTACAATGAATACATGCATGAACAAGGCTTCTGTAGTATTTATTATAGTTTGTAAATTAAATAGTTATTGAAAAATGAAAGGTCGGGTATTATTAAAATAATTGAAGTGTAGTAGGGTTATAATCATCCAAAATATGATTCTCACTTGATGTGATATTTAATATATTATAGATAAGCAAATTCAAGCTCATCAATAAAAACTCATGTTTATATATTTATATGACTCAAAAGTGATCAGAAGTGTGTGTGATACTCAAATCTCAGAATATGGCAAATTAGTAATATTTTTGAAATGTGAAGAATACATTTGGAGCCTGTTTGGTATGGATTTTGATTTTCTACAGTAAATCAATTCTCATTTTCAACCACACATTCTTCAATAAAATAATATTTTCCGTCACATCAATAATTTTTTCTTCTTTTTCAACCACACATTTCCTATCATATCACTATTCAAAAATCAATTCTTCTCCCAAAAATCCCTACCAAACACACTCTTGATATTGTTGAAAAGGTGAAGGGTATCTTTATTGTTGTCTCAATTTATATTATACTAGTAGGGATCGTGCGTTGCACGATTACTATTATAATTTTAAAAGATATTTTGTTGAAATGACAAATTATTTTAGAACATCTAAAAATTAATTATGTAAACAAATTAATATATTTTTATATTATGCTATAACATCTAAACATTGGAGTTTTATGATTTATATTTTTTGAACATTCAAATATGTTTTGAGTTCAATAAATTAGGTTCAAACGAAGTTAGTCAGATATTATATACATCAAACGTACTATATAGAAAATTACCCCTTCACTCTTTTCAAGACACGCTCCTTCAGTAATATCGATATGTACAAACAACTAACATAAGTTAAAAATTTTAACGACAAGGCCGGACTACTTTGGAGAAGTTGCAAACCAAATAATCACATAAATAACTACAGTCTTTTATGATTCTTGAAATCTCTTTCTAGTAATCAATAAGACAAGTTTAATTACTTGCAAAACAGCTAAAAATTGTATCTTATACATGATACAACTTACCACCCTGCAAATAGAAATATACTTCCTTTTTTCCTTCGAGAATTATAGTAAACACATTTGTTAAGTATATCACAAGTGCATCAATCACACCTAGAATTATTGTTGATCTACCGAACAAAATTAATATTAGTATAATTATACATCAAGAAAAAAAATGCAATTGAACACTATTGCAAAACAATATTGACAAATGGAGCTCATAAAACTACTTTCTGAAACATCATTTTAATAAATAACTAACTCCTGAATATTCTTATAAACAAATGATGACCGCAAAAAAAAGTTTTCAAAGAAAAAACTTTTTATGTAAAAGAATTACAAACAATGACACCAGTCTTAAATAATATCTCAGCATATGAACCAATTAAAATCAATAACATTTCACAAACAAACAAAAGATGGAAATTGTCTTATGGTGCGAATTAATAGTCTTTCAAAGCGTACAACCAAATCATTTATGCCTTATAATTAGTTAGATTAGTTGGGCACGATCAATGTATCTATATACCTCAACTCGTCAAACCTCAGCAAAAAAATTATTATTTTTCAATATGACAAAAGTGAACTTGTTGATGTAACCTTCAAAAAAAGATATAATGTTGTTTTAACAACAAATCTAATAATTTTATGCCCAAAATGATCTTATTACAAATGAAGAACCTGGAAAAACTATCAATAAGTTAATATTTCCAAATTAAACCACAAATACTTGTAATAGAATAACAAATGGAATTCAAAACAAGTAGATCCAAAAAAAAAAAAATTATTCGATATATGACAATGTTAAAAAATCTCCAAGAATTCAAGTAGATCCAGTTAGTAAAACAATAAAAGAAACCATGAATTCAATTGAAAAGACAAAATATTGGATTGGTAAACAACTAAACATTACGTGTAATATTATATTTACAGATTTTGATCTCAGTTCCATTTCCTCCTACTGCATCTTCTCTGGTTCATCTATTGCCGGTAAAGAAAATGGAGTCGGTTGGTCTTGAGAAGATCCATGGACATAGTAGTTTGTAATGTTATAATTTGAGTATTATTTGATTTAGGGAAAAAAATAAATTTATACTGACATAGGATATGCAATTTGTCGCATAGTAAGGTGTTATAATAATAAATGCATCATTACCTGTTTAGTAAAATGTTGACAATAAGTTTCATTCTCTGCTCCATTACCAAAATTTTCATAGAAAAATGAGTTTTCCACCAAAACATCAAAAGAAGGTACTACTTCTTCAGACAGTATCTACAATTTCAAATAAACATAAATGAGATAGATGCATGGAAATATGTATGTCGTGCTTCATTTTCATGTATTTTGGGGATATCCCACAATAGTACTTGATCAATCATTTTGTACTTAAGAACCTTCTCTTTATCAACAATCTTGATGGCCACACTTACAATCTACTTAATGCCCATCAATAGTCTTCATGGGTTTAATATATGAAGCTTTTGCACACTCTCCAGTTTTATAAACAAAAAAGACAAAATCTTTTGGTTTCACAATCTTCTTATCAGACCTTAAAACTAACATTTGGGCAATTTAGAGGTAACTTCTACTATGACAAATTATATAAACAAATGGAGGATGAGAAAGCTCCCCCATAATCCTACGCTTGAACATCTTGATATGTTCATATTTCAGTTTCACAAAAAAAAACTACCGATAATCAATGCAAGATAAATTTATTTCTACTGAAAAAATTAATAAAGTAAATAAGAATAACAAAAGAAGAAGAGTACTTTAGCACTTTCCAATATTATAATGAAGCAAATAGGTCAATAGAAAACTACAAATGAAATAAAAGATTAATACAAGAATAGCTTCACAGCAACTAATAAGTACATGTACCTTCACAGTACGCCAATGATCCAAACATTTTTCTGTGAACATATTTGGATGTGCCTTTGCACTTGCAAGGAGCAATAAAATTCCTATCTAATAAAGAGCAAAAGTTCAAAAATGGAGAACCGTTCTAATTAACATATATCAAAACTAAAATAAGATATGGTTTACTATCAATCAACATGTTTGCTTTATACATTGTGAAATTCAATGCCAACATTTAAACCATAATATTCAAGGTCAATGAATATTTATATAATAAGAACAAGAAAAACACAATGTTATTGGATTGCAAGGTGAACATAAATCACATTAGGTCTTCAAAGTAAGCAAATACTCTTCTAGTTATTCCAGAAAAGAATTGTAGATTTGTAAACCCAATCTCTTGCAATACAATACTGAAATGGTAAAACAAATTTCAACTTTCCCTATGCAGGATTATAAATTTTACAAATTAGTAAGATGGAAAACATTTGAACCCCATACCACTTATGTAACAATTTCCATGCATAAAAAACTACAAAATCACAATTTTTTTCCTCTTCAAAATTGTTGAATGATAAAGAAAACCTATTGATTGAACCATTTTTTTCTTGAAACCAAAAAAAAAAAAATGCACTTCTGAGGGAAATTTTAATGAATTTGAGTCTAATTGTTTGTAAAATTAATAATGATCCTTGAAATGCTAAATACTCAAAAATTTTACATAGAATTGCCATAAAACCTTATAGGTCCTTCCTCAATCTTACGATACATGGAAAATATCCCCAACACTATCTAAGAGGAAATCTCAAATGGCACATTCCCATCATAAATCTTCCTTAACGCCAAATGAGCAATACGTACCTTTTGATATAGAGGAATTGAAATTGATCCTCTACGCAGGAAAATTCACATTCAACAAGCTGGAAATAAAGGAAAATCGATAGAGCCAACGCTGGAAATTGAAGCCCCACCTCCCGTAGTCGACTAAACCATAATAAGAAATAGAAAAGAGAGGCAAAATTAAACAAGAAATAGAAAAGGAGACGAGAAGAAATGACAAGTCTCGTACAATATGAATAGTTGTGTGGAGAAGGGAGCAAAGAGGGAGGTTGTGTAAACAATGGATTAAGACCGTAAGAAGAAAAATGCGTCATGCTTGAGAAAGCTAAAAATAAAATAATAAAATAAAACTGTTATAGCACTAAATATATGATGTCAGCATGATATCATTGATGATGGCTTATGAATCCTAACCCACTTTGCTCTTTTATATATTGTAGGGATATAAGAGCTTTTATACTGTAATGTTCTAGCAGTTCATCTTCCTCAACTGCATAATAGCTTATTTGCATTATCTCTTTCTTATCTGTAATTAATATGTCTCTTTCATTACATTAAATATAGTTAATTAAATTTAATTAACAGAAGGCAGACCTCCACGATTTTGGTTTTTCTGCAAACTAATCTACAGTGGTTGTACGAGGGGAAGACAACGATTCAATAAATTCATTCATCCCACATCGGTTGAAAACTTATTGAATATTGGACTAGTGGGCTAGACGGAATCAATGGGTGATCAAGAAGGCCTATGGTCTAGATTAGCAACCTCCATTGCACTTAGGAAGGGGTGTCCGTCTAAGGTCGGCCCAATAGCGGAGTCGCGGACCTACTAAATACAAATTTCTGTCATATAATGAAAGAAGGTTATAGTCAATCAGATTCACGAGCAATAGTTGATTAACTCATTTGAAACCATAGAGCAATCAGATTTAGTCAACCTTCAAATGAGTGAAATATATATACATTAATGTATATTCTTCATTTATCACTATTAATTACCTATGTCGATCTCAATTAAAGCTTTGGCAATGTCAGTAGCAGATTACCATGATATTACCTTAAATTTCCAAGATTTCGACCACACGGATTTTGAGCTGCCACCCCCCGCCATTTGTTAGAATGCATGACATCGTGCTCATTTTAGGTGAAATAGCAGTTTTTTGCCTACAGTAAAATGAGATGGGTGATTATGAACCCTAAATGAATTAACATCGTAACATGTGAGTCATGTGGGGCTAGCCATTGGTTTTGGTCACGTTACCAACACCATGGTTAAACTCAGTAAATATGAAAGTTGTACGATTCAATTGAAAATATTAAAATTGAATATTAACACAAAACAAATCTATATGTTTGGTGATCTCAAAAACAATTTTGACATGGACTTAGAAATCACGCTTGAAGAGGCATAGTGGAACTACCTTACAAGCTCCTAGACAGTATAATACAAATTGGGTATTAGAGTGACACTAACGGAGAAGAAAATGGGAGTCGGGGATTACTTGTATGGTGAGAATACCGAAGTGTTGAATACCTTTAGCAAGTGAAGTACAGAGTTTACTAGCTTAATTTTGAGAGGCAAACATGTCTATCGAAGCTCTAGCAATGGCTGGCATGAATTACACAGAATGTGGCATCAATCTCGATCTAAGTGAGTAGGAATTACAGCCACCATCGTATCTTGTAGCTGAGGAAGATAATCTGAGTTTTCGAAATAATAAAAAGGCTGCTGATATTAATTCCATCAAAAAAAGGATTCGGGAATGGCCCGAATGGGCTAAAGCAGTTGCTTCAATCAATTCTACGGAAATCTCTGACTCCAAATCAGAAATTTGCGAGGATGCAACAGCTCCAGAGATTGCTACTCGAAAGGAAGCATTTAAAGCATCAACTAAATTATATTATATATTGTTGTTTGAACCATGTATTAGAGAAATTAGAGATAGAATCTAATAGAGTTTAATTTCACGAAAAAAACAACAATAGAAATAGATTAATGATTCAAGAAAAATCCTTAGTCAATGCTACATGTACTTTGCTATGGACCAGACTGCATATAATTGTATGAAAAATTTAGAAATTTATCTCTCTTATAATTTAATCGAAGTTCATAGTTAACCATGAGAAAAAATATTAATTAAAGTATCGAATACGAAGGGAAAAGAAACTTTTGGTTGGACATATGAAAGTTATTTCAATGTGTAGTCCTCGTTCAACATTGAAAACTCTATGTTAATCTAGATCGTGAAAGGCATTTCATCTGCTAAACGGGCATTTAGATTATGTACGCTTTTCTGCTTCGATACATGAATTTGAGTTTTCAAGGGTCAATTTTACTACTACTCTCATATTATTGCTGCCGTTTTGTTTCTTGATTAGGGGATTTGATGAGCAATCTCAGTGCAACTTAAGACATGCTTTAGTTTGTAGGTCGTAAAACAAAAATCAAGTATTTTCATACATCTAGAGAGTCGGAAATCTTGACGTGTCTTTAACGCTAGTCTGTTTGCAGAGCGTGTAGTTTAGGCTATTGGAAATACATATCACAATATGCCCGTGGTTAATCAATTTATCCAATATTTTTATATAATTTATACCCGTATTGTTCTAGCTGTTTATTTTCCTCAGCTGCATACTCTCTTATTTGCATAATCTCTTTCTATCTGTAGTTAATGCCTCTTTCACTACATTAAAGTATAGTTAATTACGTTTAATCAACCTGAAACCAAAGCTTCACAGAGAGTAAGCTACAAAAGTATACATCCATTTATCCCACATCGGTTGGAGTCTTGTTGAATGTTGGGTTAGTGAGCTACATAATAGGAAGGTAGGTCATCAAGCTCCATACTTACCTGGACGGGGTCAATGGGTGATCAAGAAGGCCCATGGCCTAGATTGGCAACCTCCATTGCACTTAGGAGGGGTGCCCGTCTAAGGTCGGCCCAAGTGGTCGAGCCTACGTCATAATTTGTGTTAGAGGGGGCCTGCGTTCGCGCGGCCCCTGCCCAATTCAAGTTTAAAGTTTAAGCCCATTAGGGTTCTGTGTAGAAAGCTCATTAGACCTCTAGTGAGACTCTTCTTGGTCAGTTTAAGGGCAACATGGCTCCTCTCTTCTTGACAGGCCAAAAATATGTAGTACAACATTTGATCATATGGTCAGAGAAGATATAGTCAATAAAAGTTTCACGAGCACCATTTGATTTACACGAACATTTTAAAAGGCTACAGTGTTCAATTCTTTGATTTCAAATTTCATCTTCTTGTACCAAGGAGTAGGGGTGGGAGCGGGTGGGTTCGGTTCGATTTTTTTTTGTTCCAGAAATTTTCGGGTATTTAGTAAATGGAACCGTCGGTTCCAAATATAATTTTGGAACTGTTCGGTTCCGTACTATAATTAAATTTTTTAACATTTAAAATAATACTACATAAATACACCTGAAAGTAGATACTAATATTAATAACAAAAAGTATATATAAATATCAAGTTCAATCTTAACTTTTACAAATTAACGTAATCTAATTTAATAACATATAAATAATAAGTTGTTAAATACGAAAAAGTAAATATTACTAATAAAAAATCGATAATTCATATCAATAATTCATTTACTTTAAACATTCAAGTCTACATAAAAATGAAATATAAATTAGAAGTAATAAAGATAAAATATTTTAAAGTATTGATAATACTTACCAACTATTTAATGTAATAATCAGTTGCTTGACTTTCCATACTAACTACTAAGAGACTATACAAGAAAAAACTGAAAAAAACACAACTAACAAATATAAATAAACTCTAAATTGGTCAACTAATAAGATTTAATAAGAAAAAATTTATTAATTTAATTAGAAAAAATAAAAGAAATTGATTTATCCAATATAAAAAAAAAAATTCGGTTATTCGGTTTTGGGTCTAGAACCGAGAACCGAACCAAACCATTCGGTTCTCGATTCGGATACCCGTTCGGGTATTTCATTTAAAAAAATCCGTTCGGTTCGGTTCTATTCCGGTTCGGACATTTTGCCCAGTCCTACCAAGGAGAACACCAAATCTTCAGTTACTGAAAATTCCCCAAGTATACATACACATACAGTTATTCTTCAATTTACATGTTTATTTCATGTTGGTCATTTATCTATTAAGTTGAGTGAAGACAAACTGAGATGAAATATTCGTTTTAAGTTGAGTGATGAATAACATTTTCAATATTTTTTCTAAACGCTTAAACTTTTAGATAAGACATTTTCACATTTTATCGACCCAACGCTATATGCTTCTAAGTCTAATTTGTCATTAGTTATCTGCTCGGGAGTTGGGACTTGTGTTACTATTGTCTTACAAAAGTATCTATGAGATAAATGGAAGTACAATTAAACAGGGATACCAATTTTATGAATTCATAATGTTGAAAATTAAACTTGGTTTAAAAGCTGAATTACAGAAATCGAAAGCAAGAAAAAGGACAAATGCCGACTATTAATAGGGCCGCTGAATCCGAAAAAATATCAAATTTAAATCAAGGTTTGAGGAGAGTCGAAAAAACTACCAAAGTTTCAAGTATTTAGTAAGCTCCTGTTTGGTTCTGCTAAAAATTTAAATTAAAATCTAAGTCAAAATTAGCGGTTAATTTTGACCACACATTTCATGGACAAACAACTTTTGAACCATATGTTTCATCAACTTTTACTAAAATATACTAAAAACTTATTTTTATGTAAACCAAATCAACTAAACAGGAATTGTAAGCTTTAGTTCTTATTTTCAAGAAAACAATAAACAAATATAATGATCTATTTGCCCCTAACTACCAAGAATTAGGAAGTCCATAAGGATATAAATTAAATAATGATTATATAAGAGCTGAAAATAATTGTACAGTCTTGGGATTGACTTATTGTATAGGTCTGATTGGTTTCTTGATATCTCAAGAAAAATCTTAAGACTTAATTATTGTACTAATGATAATCTTCCCACATCGCTTAATGACAGATTAGCTGAAAGAACCGGCTACTCTAAAATTAGGAGGCCAAGCAACGTACCAAATCATGGAGCTGTGCAGTGAGCACAAAGCGAACTATTCTTTCGCCTTTTACTAAAGAATACCGTGTGCTTGCTGCAATTAAGCAGCATACTTCACTTTTTGAAGGGGTTTTTCTTCTCCATGGAAAGCCCCAACCAATACCAGTTTAAAATTGTGGTCGCGTTCTATATCTGCAATCTCTAGTTTGAGTAAACATGATTAGCAACCCTACTGGCAATAAAAAAAAAAAAAAAAAAACACACTATAACTTTGTAAATTAAAATTACAATTTTTTGTATGATAATTTAAAATCTATGCATTTCTAAATTGAATTATAAGATCTATGTATTTCTAACTTGTTTTTGTAATTGTATCTTCACTCCCAGTCATTTAGAAAAACGATGAACCTGAGAAGAAAATTCGAAGAGAGGCAGCATGTTTTGAGAGAATGAGGCGAGTAGTGTGAGACTCAAGTGAATATGTACAAATTAGGTCAAGCCCCATAGTATAAATGGGCTTGCCTAAATCATAGATCTCCATCTCAATCCAAACAGCATTAAGCTGCTCACACACTAAAGGATCAATCGATATAAAATCATGGTTTTAACTTTCAAATACGATAGTCAGCCTTTAACTTTATTATTTCACAAATCAAGTTGTAATTGAATTATTTAACAATTTTTAATATAATATTATTAAATAAAGCTATCTTACCACAAATTCAACTACAAGATGGTGTTAACAAGGAGCGTAGATCAAGAATCGCATTTGGAAAAAGTAGATGAGGTTGGAAAAATCACGATAAAAGAAAAAGGACAAAATCGGTTTCGAAGACGGTAAATAAATTTATTGCTAAATATTTTGTTTAATACTAATTTTATAGAAGTTTCATTCCATGGATAAGTTGTATTTTGAAGTTATTAGGTGTTTTTTTTATCTTCATTATGTTAAACCAATAATGTTACCTGAATTTTTATTATTCTTTGAATTCTGAACTATTTTATTTTGATTGTGACTTTTCTGTTCTTCAATTATTCTATGATTGTTACCTGAACTTTTTTCCGATTGTTATTCGATTACTTGATGATTATGATCATGTTTTCTACTACAACCATGTTTGATTGTGACCTCATTATTCTTCGACTAATCTATTATTGAGACATATTCTTCTATTATAAACTGACCAAGTTTGACTGTGACTCGATTGTTCTACTGTTATTTTAAGATTGTTACCTTATTTTTTCGTTGATTGTGACGTGATGGTTCTTCGAATGCTCGATGATTGTGACCTGAAGCATTACATTTGTAACATATATCACATTCCAAATAATGGAAAATTGGATATTTATGAAGTGAATTTGTGACCAATTTTGGTCAAAAGATGAAATTATAATTGGTCTTGAATTTCAAGAAAACTCAAATGATACTAATAAGAATTTTTTCATTGAGACCACTCAGTAGTTCATCCATTACATAAGACCTCCAACTTGACTTACGGAATATTGAGATCGTGGTAAGTGACCTAGATAAGTGACTCAGGTGTTAGTGAAGAGAGGACACACATTGATAATTTTTAGAGTATTGCTTGTGGTTGAGGGGGTGATTTCAATAGTATTAATTGCTATCTACTACTAATATGAGATCAATACCCACTTTCTATACTAGTCAATCTAGAGGCATTTGATTGATGCCCTCAATGAAATATGATCATGCTATTAAGATAACATCAATTATCTTTTGGCTAAATTGAATAAAATCAAAGAATATCATGTTATCTATATCCTCTTTGAATGTAGCATGATTTGTGGCATCGGGATGAAATGAATGTATTCGCTCTCTAACCTTACCTACATACAAAATTAAATCTTGATCTTTTCATAGAGATTAATTCTCACACTAGATGGAAAACGAGGAGAGTCACCCACTTTACGTCATCGAGTGGAGTAGCTTATTCTGATAATCCAAAATATTTCATCAAACATCAACAAACATTATATTTATATTGCAAAATGAATCACATCCAAGCTTATATGTACATTAAAATAGATTATTAATCAAGACACGGGAAAACTATTAGAGATTGTAAGAAAGACATCTCTCACCACTCACGTTTCAAAAATATCACTAACTCGTCATATTTCAAGATTTGAGTATCACATACACCCACGACCACTTTTTGAGCTATATCTCGTCTAACATGAGGTTGATATACCTAAAATGCTTTTGTAGAGAAAAAAAGTTCATTTTTCTAAAATTAATTACAATTTAATTTGTTCGCTTTAATAATTAAATACACATACTTGTGGAAATTTAGAGTTGTTTGGCACAACTTATTTGAAATTCAATTTTTTTAAAACTCATTTTCAATCTTACATTCTCTCAATAAATAATTTTTCACGTGAACTCATAACTTTTCACTCATTATCTACACATTCTTTAAAAAAAAAAACTTTTTCACTTTAAATCATTTCTCCTAAAGAAACTCTTAAACATAAAATTTGTTTACTAATTTTATAATAAATGATTTAAAGTTTTTAATTACTTACATATATTATGTATACATAGTTTAAATATTAATAATTTAAGCTCAAATAAAAACTCATACTTACAGATTTATAACCTAGATTAGAAGTTACATATGAACATGGGGGTGGGGGGGGGGGGGGTTAAATAAAAATTTAAAGTAAAATATAGCTTAAACATTGCATGCGAATGTTCACCAAAACATTCTAAACCTTCTATTTTTTTTTTTTTATTAAATTATGATCATGCAATATAAGTAAAGATATATTATTAAAATTTAAACTACGTCGAACAATCTCTGTATATGTCATGCCAATTTATATTTTCTTTTAGTTCTTAATAAGAAATTAAAATGGCAAATTCTCATAGAAAAATTCACATTTTCCTTCGCCAGGGCATTTTAGATGATATATATATGACTCAAAAAGTGATCAGAGATGTATGTGACACTCAAATCTTGAAATATGGAAAGTTAGTAATATTTTTGAAACGCGAAGAGTGCCTTTGATATTCTCGAAAAGGTGAAGGGTGTTTTTATTATTGTCTCAATTTTTTTTTTTTTTAATATAAAAGAGCTTTTATACTGTATTGTTCCACGATTCTAGCAGTTCATCTTCCTCTACTGCACAATAGCTTATTTTCGTACTCTCTTTCTTATCTTTAATTAGTACGTCTCTTTCACCACATAGTTAATTCCATTAATCAACAGATTTACGAGCAACAGTCTCTTTCATACTCTCTTTCTTATCTGTAATTAGAAAGTCAATCAGATTCACCAACAATAGTTGATTAACATGTTCATTTTAAAATTCATTCTCTCTGATATAGGACGGTGTTAATAATTCTCCACAATGGTCGGCTACTTAATGTGCACCCTCCCAGAGCGTCGACCCCTAAAAGGCGCTCTACACTCACATAGACCTTCTACCAACATAGATCGTCTACCATCATGAGGCCATTGACCAAGATGTTGATCCCCCTGAGGCACTCTACGATCACATAGGCTGTCTATCATTACGAGGCTGTCGACCCCCACTATACTTAGCCAAATAAATGATCCTGAGATAGACGAAAACCACCAAACAACAAACGCGGGAATAACCAACCGCTAGACGAGTAGGGGTTGACGCTATAGAACGTGGCGGAGTGGGAAGATACACGTGGGAAACGTGGCACAACAAATCATGAAACATGGGCGTGCCATCAAGTGCCTATAAATACCACAATGTGGGAAAATGTATGGACTCTTGAAACCCGAACTATCTGAATTCCAATATTATCTCTCCATATTCTTCAATACTGAACACTAATTCTCACGCCGGAGGTATAACGGGGGAGAGAGCCCTGGCCTCATTTTGCAGGTAATAAATACCGAATTGAGCAATCGGAACACCAGTTACATCCGGAAGAACACCTCACTATTATTTCACTCTCTAATATTCATTCAACGCTTAATGTTCAACTCTTTGATTTCAGATTTCATCTTGTGATTTCTGAGCAGTTAAAATTAACAAGTTGATCTTTTCTCCAACAGACTCATATGTATATATATTTCACTCATTTGAAACCAAAGAAATCCCTCATTAGCAAACCAAGTTTTATTCCAAGGAGAACACCTAATCTTTTAAGTTTCTGAAACCTCCCCAAGTACACGTATGTACGTACATACATACGTACATATATAGTCTTCAATTATCATTCTATTAATTACCTATGTCGATCTCAATTGAAGCTTTGGCAATGTCAGGAGCAGATTACCATAATATTACCGTATATTTCCATGATCTCGAACAGGCAGACTTTGAGCTGTCACCACCTCATTTGTTGTATGAAAATGAGGATGACGAGGAACAAGCCTGGAGAACAAAATTCTGCAGCCTCTCCGTTAGACCTCGTTTGCATAATCTCCAGAATCAATCAGAAACTTCTCAAAGTGGAAAGAAAATCATCACTAATTAAGGGGGATATTAGAGAATCATTGATCAATTTACGTAGTGCATTGTTTATTTACGCATAATTCTTCAATTATTTCAGACCAGGAATGCAGCTTGCATTTACTTGTTCTTTATTGTAGGGAGGGGGATTCGTTAGTTGTTTTTATTAGAGGAGTTTAAACAAATTCTTTCTCCATGATCCACTTCAAATAAATGTAAAATTGTAGATTTGTTGCCCCCCACAGGCATGGAACAACGGTAAAGCAAGAGGGTTCTAGCATCGGAGGTTTGAATCCCTACGACAGTTAGATGGCAACATTTATGTTGAAAGACAAATGTCTTGTGGTGGCAAAGTTATGGTGCGTTTTGTCCCTCTGACGGTTCTGTCCGCACGTCATAAAGGGAGGTCAACGGAAGGAGAACCGCTTCCTGAATGTCCGGTCCAAGTGCGTATAAACTGTGACCGCATCCGAATTTACTAGGGGGAAGGCCTAGAGGGAAGACCATCACTCCTCAGAATTAGTCGGGCGAAACTTGGACAGTTGAGTCATAAAAACAAAATAGTAGATTTGTTGTTTGAAATGCATCTTTTGAGATTTCAAGAAATGTACTGTTTTCATGTAAAATTGAGATTTGGCCATTAACAGTTGTACTGTAAAATGAAATTCTATATTGATTTCCTATATATTGGATAGGCATAATTAATAAGACTACTGCTCGTAGAATTTTCTTAGTACGTACTAAACATGCATGTCCAAAAGATACAAATGATCTCACCTCAAGTTACATTGCTCATTTGCTTCCTAGTATTGACATCGCATGTTATATATGTTTATTTCATGTTGGTCGTCTGACTTCAATTTTTTTTTTCATTGTTATAATCCTACTTACATTGTTTTAGTAGACTGTTCTACCTAAAGTAATGCTATCCAATGTCACATAAATTGATGTTAAGTACCAATCAAACTCAATAACATTTTTTTCATCTATAATAGTTGTGGTAAAAAAGGTGGGAAATTCCATATGATTGATAGAATGCACGACATCATAGTTATTCTTAGATTAAATAGCAGTTTTTGCCAACAATAAAGTGAGATAAGTGATTATGAACACTAAATGAACAAGCATCGTACATACATATGAGTCGTGTGGGGGCTAACCATTGGTTTTGGTCACTTTACCAAATATTAGCACAAAACAAATATATATGTTTGGTGTTCTCAAAAAACAAGATTTTGTCAGGGACTTACAAATCATTCTCGAAGAGGCAAAGTGAAACTATCTTGATGGAAAATTTAAAAGCCATACAAAGTGTTGATCTTCGAATTTGGTTGGTATCGAGTACATCAAAAAATCCCAGCTCCACTGTCCTTTGCTATGGACCAGACTGCATATAATTGTATGAAAATTTTAGAAATTTATTTTTCTCTTATAATTTAATCGAATTTCATAGTTAATCATACGAAAAAATATTAATTACCCTATCGAATACGAAGGGAAAATAAACTTTTGGTTGGACATATGAAAGTTAATTCAATGTGTAGTCCTTGTTCAACATTGAAAACTCTATGTTAATCCGGATCGTGAAAGACATTTCATCTGCTAAATTGCATAAAGATTCTGCACGCTTTTCTGCTTCGATACATGAATTTGAGTTTTTAAGGGACAATTTGTTGTCATTTTCAATGTTGAAAACTACCCTCATATTATTGTTGTCATTTTGTTTCTTAATCAGGGGATCTGATGAGCAATCTCTGTGCAACTTAAGACATGCGCTAGTTTGTAGGTCGTAAAGCAAAAACCAAGTATTTTCATGCATTTCGAGAGTCGGAAATCTTGACACGTCATTAATGCTAGTCTGTTTGCAAAGCATGTAGTTTAGGCTATTGGAAATACATATCACAATATGTCTGTCGTTAATCAATTTATCGAATATTTTTATATAATTTATACGCGTATTGTTCTAGCTGTTTATTTTCCTCAGCTGCGTACTCTCTTATTTGCATAATCTCTCTATCTGTAATTAATGCCTCTTTCACTACATTAAAGTATAGTTAATTACCATATCAAAAAAAAAAAAAGTATAGTTAATTACGTTTAATCATCCTGAAACCAAAGCTACAGAGAATATGCTACAAAAGTATACATCCATTAATCCCACATCGGTCGGAGTCTTGTTGAATGTTGGGTTAGTGAGCTACATAATGGAAAGGTATGACAACAAGCTCCATACTTACCTGGACGGGGTCAATGGGTGATCAAGAAGGCCCATGGCCTAGATTGGCAACCTCCATTGCACTTAGGAGGGGTGCCCGTCTAAGGTCGGCCCAAGTGGTCGAGCCTACGTCATAATTTGTGTTAGAGGGGGCCTGCGTTCGCGCGGCCCCTGCCCAATTCAAGTATTAAGTTTTATGCCCATTCCAGTGTAGCAGCATTCCCGTTAGGGTTATGTGTAGAAAGCCCATTAGAGCTAGTGAAACCCTTCTTGGTACGTTAAGAGCAATCTGGCTCCTCTGTTCTTTACAGACCAAAACTGTGCGGTACAGCATTTGATCAGAGAAGATACAGTCAATAGGATTCAAGAGCACTACTTGATTTACATGTTCATTTTAAAATTCATTCAAGGCTTAACTGTTCAATTCATTGATTTCAGATTTCATATTGTGATTTTTGAGCCAGTTAAAATACATCTGCAAACAAAAGTTTTATTCCAAGGATAACACCAAATCTTCAGTTACTGAAAATCCCCCAACTATACACACACACGGTTATTCTACAATTATCATTATATTGTCCTTCAAATCTAAGCAGAGGAACAACAATCCAAGGTCTTCATTATTTATATGAGAGACTTGAAGATTGTTAGATTTGAAAACTGGATGCTTAGATCTTGTTATAGAGGTCTACTGCTAAGGCGCTCGCTTTTGACGAAGCACATAATGGTTTTGCAGAGGTGCTTTTGCTTTACTTGTCGTTGTCGAAGCTACACAATATTCATCCAAGTCTAGGCATAAATATTTATAATAGGCATTGGTCTTTGAGGTAGAAGAGGAAGGTGCAGAGGTGATTCATTAATGTAGAGGTGGAGTCCATTATCGAAGCCATAGTACAATAGTCCCATTTCTGAGGTGATATTGGCAAGGCACGAAGACTAGCGAACAGTGGAGGCTATATCATTGAGGCCAAGGTAATAGGTGGAATGAGACACAAGGTGAGGGGACTTGTGCTGATATTGATGATCGTGAATGTTCCCAAGATGATACTATGGCAGCAGGTTATCATAATGATTAGACGTGTAAGGCGTTTCAATTCTGATGCTACCACGTGTGAAGGGCACGATGTGGTTTGAGCGTTCATTTGTATAGCGGTTGGTGCATCGTGGCATTCAATGAACAGGATTAAACGATGTGTTGAATGGTTGTGATCGATCTCGATTTGATCCAACTACTTGGAGTGAAGGAGTCGCGCTTATATAAATGTTTAGGGCTCATTTTGAACCTTTTTTACTTTGCTTTCTCTGCACTCTATATTACATATAATGGATTGAACATCATTTATAAACTTTATCAACAAATTAAATAAAAATACATCTCACAAACCACAACTCAAATGCAATTTCATTTTAAAACCAATCATCCATTTCGAATAAAAGATTAATATCAGTACAACACAATCAGGATTTCAAAAAAATCACTAATTAATCACAATGCTTCTTGCAGATAGGATATATAAAAGGAACTATTCTCAGAAAGATAGATTGGAATGAAAAAACATTTCATAATCCGTATAAAAGAAAAACAAATTTGTTGCACTATGGTCAGATAACATTGACAACAGTTTTATTCCAAGGAGAATGCCAAAATCTTAAAATCCCCCAAGTACGCATATCCAGAAGATACAAAAGATTTATATGGCACTAGTGGAGCTTAGCACATGTCAAACACCGAACACCCTCAGCTTTCTCGCCATGTAACTTGTCTCCATCACAAAAACCAAGTTAAGGGATTTTTGATGGATCAATCTCCACAACTTCGCCAATGCTCGAGGTCCCTCCATACCTGATACAGTACACCTTCACTTCCTGCTATGGCCATGGTGGCCAAGAAAAATCCATCACTTGCTTATGCATAAACAGCTGAAGAAATCATGAAAATCTTCAAATCATGGCCTCCAAGACCCTCTATCAAAGAGATTGAGGATGCCATATCTGTAATCAACACAGCGGAAGCACAAAAACACCTTCGGTTGGAGGAAATATCTAAGGAAGTGCCCCCACAAGATGTTCTCGCGGAGCTCTTCTCTGCTCTGCAACAAGTAAAGAAGAACATGAGGAAAACAACATTTCAATAGATTCATTCATCCCACATCGATTGGAAACTTAATGAACATTGGATTAGTGGGATATATAACTGGAAGGTAGGTCAACAAGCTCCATACTTACCTGGACGGGGTCAATGGGTGATCAAGAAGGCCCATGGCCTAGATTGGCGACCTCCATTGCACTTGGGAGGGGCGCCCGTCTAAGGTCGGCCCAAGTGGTCGAGCCTACGTCATAATTTGTGGTAGAGGGGGCCAGCGTTCGCGCGGCCCCTACCGATTCAAGTTTTAAGTTTTATGAAGATTCTTATTTTGCGACTGACTTCTCCTCTCGGTACAAGTTACTCACAAAGAGGACGGAGAAAATAAAAAAAATTGACCAAAACAAATTTTTATTCACGTGATGAGAGGATCCTTGCCTCACTGTTGCATCGTGGTTATACCTTAACAAGTCTGACAGAACAATATTTGTTGACAGAGAAATATATGGTCAATCGGATTCACGAGCACAAGTTTTTGAACATGTTCATTTCAAAATTCATTCAACGCTGAAATATTCAACTCTCTGATTTCAGATTTCATCTTTGTGATTTTTGAGCAGTAAAAATTAACAGGTTGATCTTTTCTTCTACGCCTCGCATGTGTATATAAACATACATTAGCCCGGGAGAACACCAAATCTTTAAGTTCCTTTAAACCCCCCAAGTATATATAACTACAGTTATTCTTCAATTATCACTATATTAATTACGTATGTCGATCTCAATTGACGCTTTGGCAATGTCAGGAGCAGATTACCGTAATTTTACCATAAATTTTCAAGATCTCAACCGTGCGGATTTTGAGCTGCCACCGCCCTATTTATTATTTGAAAATGATGATGACGACGACGACGATGAACAATCATGGAGAATAAATGGCTGCAGCCTCCTATTGGACCTCGTTCGCATAATCTCCAGAAACGTCTCAAGGTGGAAAGAAAACCACCACTAATTAAAGGTGATATCCATGGTGTTTATAGGAAAATATTCTACAGATAGTCATAGATCGATTTATGTATTTTTAATTTTACACGTAATTTTTCAATATTGCAGACCGAGAATGCAGACACATTTACTTGTGCGTTTTGTACATCTGAATTTATCGAAGTCAGATGACGTATTAGAGTGGTTCATACAAATTCTTGTTCTGATTACTGTAAAATGATAGTTTTGTTTGTTTCAAAATCTTTTGTGGACCAAATGTACTGTTTTCATGCTGAGATTTGGTATTGATAAACTATGACAAAATTGTAAGTTGAATACTTAAACAAGTAAAAAAAAATTAAACAATTTAGCATTGAACAAATATATAAATTCGGTGATCTCCATTAAAATTTTCTGTACTTATAAATCATGCTTGGAGAGGCATAGTGAAATTACATATCTTGATGGGAAATTTAAACGAAGGATAATTAAATGTTTCAGAGACGTAAATTTATGAATAATGCTACTCGTATATTTACATAATGGTATACATAATGATGAGTTGTGAAAAAGAGAGTGATAACGTTTGTTTTTTGGTTGAAAAAATTCCGACCCAGTCATGTCATACATCACCACATCATGTACATGTAGTACAACCGTTATTCATGCATAGATGTGTTGAGTCATGTTCAACAAATGACCTATTATTCTGCGTAGGAGATAGATATATTTTTATAAATTTAGACAATATTATTCACCAACGTACTAAAAGAAACAAAAAGTTCTTGTTTATCTCGCTCATACCAACCAATTTAAAAATTTATGCATGTCTTTTGATAAGAAAAATGAAATTGGTCTAAATTAATATAATGTTGTTAAATTCCATGAAGTTTCCCCGTTGATCACTGAACTTTATTCTATTCCAAAAGTAGTAACCCTGCATTATAGCTTTGCATCAAATTGTTGTTCGTAACGTTAAACATTCAATTAACAAACCAACAAAACTTAAACTAAATGGAAAGCATCACTTACCATTTTGGAATAGAATAACTTAAATTTAGCACTACGAATGTTATAGCACTACGAATGTAGATATCTTTAAATGATAGGTCATCTTTAGCGCCTGTTTGGACGTTATTAATTCAATCAAACTTCATTTTTTCCGTCAAATCTGGTGGGGGCTACGCTGCAACATGTGAATGAGTGGGTTTATTATTTGTGCAACATTTTCCATTTCTACCCCCATTTGTCAGCCTTTACTGGAAAAATGGGTCGGAGTGTAGTGGGTAAAATGGGTAAAGGGGAAAGTAGTACAACCTTTTGCTATTCACATGTCAAAAAGGCAAGAATATTGAATGCTCAGTTTACTGTGCAACTATCCGAAACATGCTATAAATGAGGTTAAAAAGGGTATCAAACAAGAGCTAAGGGCCTGTTTGATAGCCTCTTATTTTTTATGAAAGTTGGAATTGAAATTCTATTTCTTACTTTTGCCATGTTTGATGACACTTTTTTTCCTTGGAATTGATTTTTCACATTTGCTAGTTTTCTTGGTTTTAGTTGAATTGAAATTCCCAACTTTTAGGTGGGAATTGAAATTTCATTTTTTTCTTTTGAGAATAAAAACAAATTCTATCCCCAATTGTTAAAAAAATTATCCATTTAATTGACAATTTTCATGTAAAATAAAGTCAAACGAACACAAAAAATTTTCCAATTTTTTTTGGCAATCCAAACAAATTATATCCCCAATTGTAAGAAATTATATCCCTTTAATTGACAATTTTCATGAAAAACAAAGTCAAACGAACACGAAAATATATAAAATTTCAACATTTTTCAGATGGAAAATTATACCAGTCAAACACAATTAATTGATAATTCCCAATAAAACAAATTTTAGGCAATTCAATTCCCTGCAATTCGTTTTTTTTCCACCCAAATTCTATCTTTGAATTAAACGGACCTTAAATAAGACTCTTATTCTTAATTTAGAGACGAGTTGATCAATTAATGACAAATTATACATATCAAGGAGGAAGTTAGAAATGGACTAAATTTCTTTTACTGGACTAATGTATACAAAATCTTTTACCAGGTAAAAAAAGATATTCTAAATTCGTCCATGTCTAGACTGGTACTTAATATCAGTAGTGCTAAATAGCATTACTCATAATTTCATTTCTTACATAAAACTTCGTTTTAAGTTGAGTGAAGAATATTTCAATATTTTTTCAAAACGTTTAAACTTTTAGATAAAATATCCATTGCTTTATTCATAACTAGTTTTAGCCCGTGCGATGCACGGGTTTTGTTATTTTTAAGGTTATGTTAGCGTTGTATATAAATTCAATAAAAAATTGGTTATTTTATTTTCCATTAGATGTTATACATTTAGCAAAATTTTATGCATATAAAACTTATAACTATTGGAAAAAATATATAGTATAATTAAGTACAGAAACAGATACATCCACGAAAAGTATATGTTTGTAAGTGTGAAAATGCTCTTATATATAGAGAGACTTACAGTTGCAGACTCAAACTAAAATAATATCATGTAGATTTAAGCGTAAATATAAATATAATAAAAAATATTTGTCTTAAACATTAGTTATATTAAACTTAAAACACTTGAAATAATGATGAGTGAAAAAAAATAATATTAAGAGATTTGATTCAAAACTTATTTTTTATTCTCTTTGTTTGAAGGCCTCTCTATTCTTTTTTAAAAAAAGACAAGACATAGATGATTAGGTGTTGATGCCCTGCTAAAAAGATAATGAAGTTCAATCTAACTCTCATTTTTCTACATATTGAGGTAAGGCATTATGTCACATTCATCTCGTACTCATAGAATCTCACTTTACATGTATTAGTTGTACAAGTATTTCATTTCTTTACCAAGACCCGATGCACGTATGTAGTAAAGATTAATTAATTAATGATAATACAATGTAGAATTTAGGACAAATCAAGGGACTCTATCAATATTAAAACCACAACACAACGAAAAATTCAATCATTGAGGAAAAAATAATGACAAACGATCACATAACTTCATAAAAACCGTCGAATATATTTTCAGCGTGTTCTAATAATATTGTACATTAAATCGATTTTAAAAAAACTAAAATAATCAACTTCATAAAAAATGTTTGTCTATCAGTACTGCATGATGTAGGAGAGTTCTTCTGAAAATCATTAAATTCCTTCAATATCCATTTTGACGCCATAAATTTATCCTTTTTAATCGTAAAAATTGAAGAAAAATGAAATTGAGAGAAATTGTTGTGAGTATGAAGGTTGAGTGTGAGGTGGGGTAGAAAAAAAAAATTAACGATTATGATTTTACGTTTAATAATTTAATAATTTAAACTTAATCGATAATAAATTTATTCTTATCACATTTTAAATTTTTTTTTAAAAAAATTTAAATCAATCCAAATGGATATTCATATCGTGAAATATCGAATCAAACGAAAAATTGTAGGAAAATAAAGTTCGAAAAAAGGACATTGGAATGAGGTTGTGATTGAAAAGAAACATAAACAATCATGACTTTACGTTTCACAATTAATGTAAAATTATTTTTGATATTTAAAATTTATCGATCATATATTTATCATGGCCACACTTCAACATTTCTAATAAATTTTAAATCGCTTAAAACGGATGTTTGTAATTCAAAATACTGAATCAAACGTTAAAAAAAAAAATCGACTTAGACGGCATAGCCGAGCCGAGCCATAAAGCCATAAATACTGTATCAAATAATCATATCGTGAAAAATCGAATCAAATGAAAAATTGTAGAAACATAAAGTTCGAAAAAATGACATTGGAATGAGGTTGAGATTGAAAAGAAATATAAATAATCATGACTTTACACAATTAATGTAAAATTATTTTTGATATTTAAAATTTATCGATCATATATTTATTATGGTCGCACTTCGACATTTTTAATAAATTTTAAATCTCTTAAAACGGATATTTGTAACTTAAAATACTGAATCAAACATTTAAAAAAAAAGGCTTAGACAGCTTAGCCGAACAGAGCCGAGCAGTCAACCCATTTGACTCGGCTCGACTTGTGAACAGTAACTGAAATCTCGCTCTTTTATATTTAGTTAGAAGTTGAAAATTGAACTTGGTTTAAAAGCAGAAAAGGACAAATGCCCACTATTAATAGGGCTGCTGAATCGAAAAAAATATCAAAATTAAATCAAGGTTTTAGGGAGCATCAAATAAACTACCAAAGTTTCAAGTATTTACTAAGCTCCGGCTTGACTCAGCCAAAAAAATGAATTAAATACCACCATTAATTTTAACTAAACATTTTATGAGACAAACAACTTTTCGACCATACATTCAATCAACTTTTATTAAACCAAACATGGGCTAAATAATCAACTAACCACGAATTACAAGCTTTAGTTCTTATTTTCAAGAAAACAATAAAGAATAATAATGATCCATTTTCAAGAAAACAATAAAGAACAATAAAGCTTTAGTTATCTCTCAAAAAATGAATTATTAAGTGCATAAAGATATAAATTAAATAATGATTACATAAGAGCTGAAAATAATTGTACAATCTTGGATTGACTTGATTGTGATTCGTAATTGAAGCTCTAATTATATAGGTCTGAGTCTGATTTGTTTCTTTGATATCTCCAGAAAAATCTTAAGACTTAATTATTGTACTAATGATAATCTTCCCACATCGCTTAATGACAGATTAGCTGAAGGAACCGGCTACTTCCCAAATCGAACTATTCTTTGGCCTTTTACTAAAGAAAACCGTGTGCTTGCTGCAATTAAGCAGCATACTTCACTTTTTGAAGGGGTTTTTCTTCTCCATGGAAAGCCCCAACCAATACCCGTTTACAATTATGGTCGCGTTCTATATTTGCAATCTCTAGTTTGAGTAAACGTGATTAGCAATGTTGGAATTAATTGATTTATTTGGATCATTAAATATGTTATTTAATGATATTTATTTGGGTCATTAAATATGTTATTTAATAATGTGGGCCGTTGTAATTAATTTGGGTGAATTGGAAAAGTCTTCAATATAGGCTCATATGTTATAAGCCCATTTAAGTGTCTTATATATGGTAAGGAATCCCACATCGAAAGTTTACAAGAAAATAGACTTGTTTATATAGTGGGATGTGTGTATAAGTTATAATTTAATAAGTGACCTACAACTTGGCTAACTATTAGCTAGCCAAAGGCTAGCTAACTAGTCACCACAAGAGTGGTGCTTCGCACCACTCACGCCACGCCCCGATCCCGCGCACGTCGCAAAGTACGTATTGGGCGCTTTAGAGGCGCACTTTGCACTTCGCAGAGGAGCCTTATAGTTTTCAGAAATGGAGTCATGGCGATAAGAGGCTCGATGAGTTGGCATCCTAGGTGGCACACACGTAACAGGTCACGTCACTTCGTCCTGCATGGCGGTTGGTCATGTTGGACGTACGCGTGGCAACTGCATGGCTGGTGACTGTTCAGAATTGGTGAATAGGCATGATGAATGGACACTACATTTCGTGGTTTAATCTGGTCCGTCAGATTATGAAAGAGTGGGATCCAATGGCTAAAACAGATCAGATCAAGTGGTGCACCAGTTCATGAAATGTTACACACCCTTTCAAGGAGACACTTCAATCTCTATAAATAGAGACCTCCAAATTCGTTTTTTGGACACCAAAATCAATTAATATATTCTTGATTTCTAAATTCTTCTCGCTCCATATTCTGCTAAAATTCCTTCGATATTTTCGTGATTTTTTCGTTCGTGTACGATCATTATTTGGTTCGACCGTCAAGGTTAGTATTGTGCAATATCGACTTTGAAAAAAGCATTGTATCTTGGGAGACAGACGTCCAGAATCCCGTTTGCACGTTGTTGGGGGGCGAAATCTGTCTGCTTTGGCATACCTCGCTTCATCTTCTTTTTTTTTTTCCGTTTTTCCTGCTCTTTTATTTGTTCTTTCGATTGAGATAGTCGAATTTCCGACAACAAGCAACCCTACTGGAATAACAAAAACAGTGCTCTATAATTGTGTAAATTAAAATGAACCGAGAAAAAGATTGAAGAGAGGCAACATTTTTTGAGAGATAACGTGACAAAGAGTAGTGAGAGAGTCGAGTGAGTAATATGAACAAACTAGGTCTAGCCCCAAGGTGTAAATGGGATTGATCAAAACAATAGCCCCAAGCTAAATGAACATAATTCTTAACACAGGAGTTGACCGACTTCCTCAATGTGTATGTTGTATCATCCTCTATGTCAAACATTATGTTTGTGTAGCAAAACTCATGACAACGTAGAGACAAGTTCGTCATTCCCAAGAGTAACTTGTACAGTATGTTAACGGTGATCAGTATGCTTCGAATATCCTGAAGTTACAACTGAAATACTGAATCAAATTTGGACTTTGGGACCTACTATGAACAGATTTCTACTGTTCCAGAACAGTAAAACTTTTGATATCAACTTATGAAAATGAAACAAAAGAAAGTGAACCCATAATATGCTTTCCTTGTATTAGAGTTTATAACTATCGTAGCAACGAAAATGTTCTCCTGCCCGCGGCAGGCAAGTTTATCCTGCCCACCTGCTGATGTGGCAGAAGAACCCTACGTGGGGTTCTCTCCAAATGTGAGAACCCCACGTTGGGTTCTCTCCGAGTGGGCATTATAAGCTTGCCCGCCGCGGGCAGGAGAACGGGACTGATCGTAGCAAATTAATTATTTAGCGTGGGTGGGAATTGGATTAAAATTAGAATTTTAGCAAATTTTAATAGAGGTTAATAAAATGTGTGATTGAAAAATTGTGAAACCCATAAAATGTGATCAAAATCACATATTTGTTAAGTCATCATGATCATGCCATAGAGTGAGACATTTTACCGTAACATATCTTGGCACATAAGTTCGTCTCAAAGTGGAACAACGAGCCATAGATGAACCCATGTTGACACCACTTATGATCTTTATTCAGGCCATGTTTGGTTTGAATTAAAATCTGATTTTAATTCAAGTCAAAATCAAATAATCAATATTAATCACATCTTTTATGAGTTCCACAACTTTTCAATCGCACTTTTCAAAAATTTCTATCACAATCTACTAAAAATCTAATTTTAATCTCCACCAAACACTCATATTCGAATATTCCTACTCTATTGATAGGACAAGGACACAATTTTCTAGGTCTATTCGTGTCTATGCAACAACCAAAATTAAAAAGAGGGGAATTTACAAAAATGGCCAATTATATTCTTGTCAATTGAAAAGTGTCTAATTTTAGTAACTATTGCAAAAATGGCCAAATTGGTACCAAATTGTCTATTATACCCTCAATGAAAATGAAGTTTTTTTTTTTTCAATTTGTCATGAATTTCGAGAAGAACAAATAGCTTCCTTGAGAAGCTACATTAATGCTAGTTAATACCTAATAGATTCATTTATTTTTATTATATATTAGGTATTGACTAAGAATTTTGGGAAAAAATGAAGACGATGAAGTAGAAAAGTCATTATCACTAAAAAATAATTATGAGCTTGTTTGGTAGGGATTTTTGGGGGAAGAATTGATTTTTGAATAGTGATATGATGGGAAATGTGTGGTTGAAAAGGAAGAAAAAATTATTGATGTGATGGAAAATATTATTTTATTGAAGAATGTGTGGTTGAAAATGAGAATTGATTTACTGTAGAAAATCAAAATCCATACCAAACAGGCCCTATATACTTCCAATTCGTAAGAAAATCATATAATTTCATTTCGAAAAAATTAACTTTATCCAAATTTACAATTGATTAAGTTTTCCACAATTCTCGGTATAAGGTAATTTTTCTTTGAAATTTTGTTTTTGTTGATAAGTTGTGTTTAATAGTTGTTATTCTTAACATTTCATGACTTTCTCGACAGTTTAAAAGCCATTATCAATATTTGGACCATTTTTATCTTGACACTTAACACTTTATTTGTTTAGAACGAGATTTTGTTTTGAACATGGAAATTTTCTACATTTCATAATATTTTTGACATTTTAAGTGTACTTCTCGACATTTCATAAATGTTTTATTTACTCACTTATAGAGATTTAATGCATGAATGACATTGTACTTTTTAAAATGAGCAGTATAAGTTATGTGTCTAGTTATTACTGGTCAATGCAATTTTTAATTATATAAATAATTTTATCTTCATGGTGGAATTTAAAATTGTTAATGAGGGCATTTTGGTCTATATAATAATAAAATGAATATTGAATAAATTTTGAACATTTTTACAAAATGACTGTAAATGTCGACATTTTTTTGCAATTTCGTCTTAAAAAGATCAAGAGGACAATCGGACCTCATAGCTTTAAAAAGAAAAAATATTAAAAATTAAAAATATAAGTATGATTAGACTTCACGATCCAATGTACATGCCCATCTACCTTTCAAGGCTAGCGCACATACAAAAGAATTCCCTAATTTCAATTTTTAACTGAGTAGAATGCATGTTCTGTTGATTTGGACAAGAACATCAAAAATTTCAGGTATTTACATATTGCAAAATTTAAATATTTCAGTTTTTTGCATATAATTCTAGTATACTTTAGTAATTTTTATTGGTATAATAATTTCTAGTTATCTTCCCATGCCACCCAGTCAAAATTTAATTCTTCTTTTCCTTCTAGGATATTTCCACAAGTTGCTGCGGAAAATTTCGAAGAGAAGAGAAACTTTTGGTTGGACATGTGAAAGTTATTCCGATGTCTAGTACTTGCTTGACAAAAAAATTTATAAAATGAGCGGTAGTAAGAGAAGAAAATATGAAAAAGAAGTAAAAAATGATTAAAAGATTGTTTATAATTTTATTGAATGATGACCATGGCAGTAAGCACCTACCACACATTAATTCCTATTTATAATAAAATGAGATTAATGAATCTCCACTATTTTTGTTGTTAAGTTTTTATTCAAAGATAATATTAAATAACAAATTAACAACTTTGCATTTTGTAGGATCGTAATACTTAGCTGATTCTATCATGCTAGATCTTCACATCTTGTTGGACTATCTTTTGATTTGCATCAATTGACCTCAAATCTTCTTGATCACTCAAACTCTCTCCATTGATTTTTGAACATTGTGAGGATATCAATCTCGTCACTCCAAGATTTCTGGGTTTTCCTACAATTTTTTGATCCTAATCATTTTTTTTTTTTTTGCTGTCAAGCTGGGAGATATTGCTAATTAAATTGATGTTCATTTTGATTATATCTTTCAACACAAATGACCTAAGTTTATGTACCTATTTCGCGTGAATTGTCGCTAACAATTAAAAAAGGGATTAGACGATTGTATAATGGACAAACCTCTTGAGACAAAATCCCAAAAAGAGGTGCTTTATTGATGAAAGTTACAATTGGAAATAAACAAAATGTCTCTAAGAAGTGCAAGCACACGAGTACTGAAAATGGATAATTTAAAGTTAATCTAAGAAATTGAAATTACATATTCTCTGTTTGAGAGTATTTGATTCGGGGTCTTCTTCTCTATATCTTCTCTTCTTTTTATACTTCCTTAGAAATTTCTTCATGACAAACTGTTTGGTTGCTCTATAATTACCCACTTTCTTCACGATGGCTGATTTGTCGTGGAACTGTCGTTTCTAACTTTTGTCATTACTCTTATCGTTCAACCGCCTACAACTGGGATCCCTGGATCGTGGAGTATGATGAGATTGGCTTTAGTAACTGCTGTTCTGGATAACCATAATACCTTATGTTTGCTAAAATCCTGGGCGAGAATAGGCTCGTTCGCTTTGGGCGATGTTAAGGCACTTCACTCGCTCAAATTTTGAGCATCGTGCAAGCTTGAGCGATAATGGTACATTGTTCGTGGGCTTCCACTGCATTCGTTAATGTTTTTATTTGGGTTTTCATCATGAACTTCCTAACTGGGTTTCATCCCTTGGGCTATTCGATTTGGTCTACACTTTTTGTATGTCAACAGTACCTAATTAATTTCAAGGGAAAAATTTATAAATAAGGTGTTTAATTTACACCAATTCAAAAATCATGTTTATAGTTTGAAAATTCAAAAATCGGTTTTTTTTAATTATAATATAATATAATAAACACACCCCACATGCACCACCCCTACCGCTAGGGGTGTCCAAAAGTCCCGAATCGAATCGAACCGAACCCGAACCGAATCGAGCGGTTCTTCATAAATTAAATACTCGAACGGATATCCGAATCGAGAACCGATAGTGTTTGGGTCGGGTCTCGGGTCTAGACCAAAAATCGAATAAGAACCGAAACTAAATAATTTTTTATTTTTTATATTGAATTAATTAAATTATTTTATTTTTTTAAACAAATTAGCAAATTAATTAAATAAATCAGATTATTTCATAATTTTAATTTTAAAACCCAAATCATTTTTAAAGTCCATTAGCCCATTATAATTTGAAGCAAATGAATATATTTTATCTAGTGTTGCTGTAATATTAATATCTACTTTTTGGTATTTGTATGTATTGAATTAATTTTATTGGACGGCTAGTTATTTATATGTTTTTGAATTGGGTTACGTTAATTTGTAAAAGTTACGAATGAAATGTCATTAGTTGTATTTATATAATGTTGTTCTAAATATTAAAAAAATTAATTATGGTACGGAACCGAACTCGAACGGTTCCATAATTATATTTGGACCAGACGGTTCCATTTATTAAATACCCGAAAGTTTTGGGTCGGTTCGGGTCTCTTCAGAATCGAATCGAACCAACCCACAGACATTCCTACCTACCGCTCCGGAGACTATTCCGGCGACCATTCGGACCACCACTCTTCTCCGACGATCACTCTTCTCTGTCGACTATTCCGACGACCATTCCGGCTACTATTCAGACAATCATTACGGTCACAGATTTATAATTGAATTAGTCATATATTATTTTTCAGTCACAAATAATAATTTTTATACGTCATAGATCTACAATTTAAGTCACAGCTCCAAAATTTTGTAGGTCACAAATTTCAAAATTAGTTGGTCACAGATCAAAATTTTTATGTCACATAGTCACAGATTTCCAAATTAATTATAGGTCACATGTCACATATTTTAAAATTAATTGGTCACAAATTATTTCAATGTCTCAAATAAAAATTTTATACGACATATTATTTCGAGGCCACAGATTTTTAAATTAGTTGACCACATATTATTTTTGAGTCACATATTATTAAATTTTTAGGTCACGGTTGAGTAATTTTTTACAGACTACCAAACATTGGGTCACAGGCTACCGCCTCTACCACTTTGGCCACCACAAATACTTGGTCACAGGTTAACCAAATAAATTGGTCACAAACGCTATCCCACCACCGTCCCCACCACCTACAACCACCGCACCACCACCACCACCACCAACAACTACCTCCACCACCAACAGAAACACACAACCAACGCCATCATCCAACAACCACCAACACCACTACCACAAACAAACTGCGAGATCCACCACCCACCGATTCACCACCACTTTTCACCACCAAACAAACAAACTGCTAGATCCACCACCCACCGATTCACCACCACTTTTCAACTATAAAAACACCACTTCAATCGCCAAAATTCAATAAACCCACCCCAACCGCTAGATCCACCACCCACACAAAACACTACCACCGCCACCCATCACCACCACTACACAATACTCACTACAACCATTGTCGGCGAAGCGTCGTGGTGAATAGACGTCGCGATTGTAGTATCTCGAAGGACATCGGTATATCAAACAGCAGCAACAGCCTTCGCGACGGACATCGACGGTTGCAACGTCGTTAACAGCAGCGGTGGCCTTTGATGCCGCAGCGTAGCCGGCTGACGCAACTCCTTCGTCAGTCGCCGATGTTCGAAGGGGGAGAAGAAGAGAGAGAAGAGAGAGATGTAGAGAGAAGAAGGGTGAAAATCAAGTAAAGAAAAGAGAGGAGGGAGAGAAAATGAGAGAGGGAGAATGAAAAGTGATGAATTATTAGGGTTTGGATGGATGAAGTTAATTTAATTTTAATTTTAAGATATTAAAAAGTTTAAATTGATACCTGATTTTTGAAAAATAATTTATCAAATTTGATTTTTGAAATGTGATTTTGAAATACCTAAATTTGTGTAACAATCGCGCTCCTCGTCCAGGGGCTTTGACCCAGATTAAAAAACAGGCTGGCGTGGCGACTGACTTAAAAAAGAAAAGGGGAAAATGACAAACAAAACTTAAAGGCAAGAAACCCACCCTCAAATGTCGAAATCCTCTCTCCACGAACCCAACACAGAACTCCATGAAATTCACCCCCAAATTCAAATCCCTCTCTCCACAGACCACAAACCCAAATTGCATTTTACTAAAGGAATAGATTGCCCTAAATCGAAGTTGAAGCCCAAAATCCGTCTTGAAAATCAGTTAGGGCAAGCTGAAGCCCCAAATTTGTCTTCAATAGACTCGTCGCCTTGCCAACCATATCAGTTGAAAAAGAAAGTATCGTCACGTTCTTCGTTGCCTCTGTGAGAGATGTCGCCGTTGGAAGGTTTTCCCAATACACACTCCAGAAATAGTTCTTCGTGAATCATTGTTCAGCTCTGCAAAGGTAGTAAGCTTGTCTATTTCCTCACAATTTGATTTTTCAGCGTGATGGTGTGCAATGAAATGGGGCAACATGGCATTTGATTTGCTTGGAATTGCACTGTAATGAACGAATTTTTGAACAGCATTGTTGTTAATTTTTCAAATATAGATGTGAAGAAGTTCATGTATCGTTTAATTTTGAAATGTACATCTGAATAGCTTATCTAGGTTGGAAAGTGATTTGCAATTTCGTGGATATTTGTTGTAGTTTTGGTTTGCGAGGTTTGTTCAATTGGTGCTTATGTATTGTTAATTTTTGAAATATAGATGTGAATGGCTTATCTTAGTTTTGCAATATTTGTTCAAGTTCTATGAAACTGATGCTAAATTTGTTAGTGTTGGTGGTTGATATAGGAAGGAATTCTGGAATATGTCATAGTTGTAGAGCTAAAGATCACTTCTTTGCCGATTGCAAAAGAAAGCGCCCTTGCACACGATGTAAGCATGGGTTTGAGAAATGTTTTGTAGTGGAGAAGGAGAAGGAGAATAAAAACAAAGGAAAATTATTCGTTTGTTGTAGTAATTGTGGATTTTGGGAGTGGGTTGAAAAGGAAGAATCAAGCGGTCCGTATAGACGCGATCGCACAAACTCGATTACCCCTGCAATGAATGAAACAGTTGAAGACTTGTCCCGTCTGTTCCAAACTCGAGTTCGAATAAGTGATGAGGAAGAGCTCCAAATTTCAGTCAACGTGACAATCCGAGCTGAAAAAGTAAGCGCGCAAGTGGACGCCAAAGGGAAGCAACTAGCTTGACTATTGTACATTTGTATGCATATGTTTTGTAGTAGCGCCAAAAGCCAATGTAATGTTATTTTTGTGTATGAACTCTTTTGCTTAGTTAATGAGTACATTTTCGATTATGTTTTGTAGTGGCGCCAAAAGCCAATTACTTTGAACCTAAACAAATATATTGATTGCTGTCAATTATGCTCTAGTCATAGCTCTATATCAATGTAACAACAACCATAAGCCCAAGTCAATTAATGTTAACTTGTTGGTAGATACTACGATACTGAATAAGACGATCCTTAGCATGCCTGCCCCTCCTCAAGAGCTTCATGTTTTTGTCCAACGTTGATCAACTCTGCATCAGCACATTATAGGTCACATCTGGACAAGTAAACAATGCACACTTTACTGTACAACACTGAAAATTATTTGGAAGGGGCCAAAGGCCATAACCAATGTTTAATCATGTCTCTCCACAGTCTAATGCATAGCAACATAGGAATTTGTATCTAGCATTTCAGAAGGAAGAATTATATGGTTGTCGATGCATCTCTCATAATACTCATACTCAGCATAATGAAATATGGATAATTGTGCATCTACAACATTAAACAGATGAATCAAGACCTAGCCAGCTCAAAGATTTTTGTGGCAACTGTAACGGGAGAGAAAAAATAATGCTTGGTATACACACAAAACAAATGTCGAATTGTAAAGAAAATATCGACCATGGAGTGCACCAGCTGTGACAAAATGTAGAGCAATAATTATAATCATTCAATTATCACTCACCTTCAACACGTTTCAAAGCATTCTCAGAAGAAAATAAAGATGATGGTACATAAATACATAAATTTGTGTGCTAACAATATTAAGAATACCAAACGAGACAACGGTCTTCAAATTCAACCATAAGAAACTGAACAATATTTTTCTTGCAAGCAATAAAAGGGAAAAACATGGAAAACCAATATTTTTCGTTTTGTTGATGAGTGAACAATTCCGTGCGGATGCCAGACCCAGAAGCTGCATTTTTTGATGTCATTCCCTCACCCAATTCCTGCCACGTCATTCACCAGAAGCTTTCGTTTCATAGCTGCACTCAATTATCTGTTGCATCGATATAACCTAGATTTGGAAGGACTTGTTTCATGATTGTGCTCGAGGTTTATCGCGTTAATTCTTCAGTTTCCAAAACCATCACAAGATGCAGATATCCTGACTTTACAACCCATCTTAACCGTTGGTTGCGGCTTCAAAGAACCGCTACTATTCCCGATTCTTCCACCTTCATGGCTACATGTCAAGGTCACATATCTCAAAACTCCATCGTTGCCCTTCTTTGAATTCCTTTTCTTACCTGGAAAACCCACCGTGTAAGCATATTTTATGTAAAAATCATACATATCTTTCTCATTTTTTAACAACATTCCCACCTCGGGCATAATTACACCTTCTCCCCTTGATGTTTCATCTTCCACTATGTTCACGGACTCTCTAACATTCTCACTCTCAGATTGCACCAAAACATCGTCATGCTTGTCTTGGACGCCGTCCATACTTTGTTCTGCTACGACAAAAAAGTAATGGTCATTTTTGTTTATTCAACAAATAAAACAATTATAATTTCATTTCGTACAATTAACAACAAATAAATATGTAATAAATTTGCAAATGCGACATGTCAAATATGATCACTGTGTACCAGTTTTGATCTTTTAGGAGAAAAAGATAAGCTACACTTGATAAAGCAAATGTAAGAATTGGAAAGCTCAATAGAAGCATAACATAAATTAGACATAACCATCTGAAAATATTAGACATAGACGCCTTCATTCTTTCAACACATACCCATGCCTTACCAAATTGGAAAAATTATAATAATAGCCAACGAGCATATTCAGAGAGTTGGAGATCTAGAAATCAACAAATACACTCGCTAAAAACATTTAAAATTTGATGATAACAAAACTGAGTTGAAAAATAGTTCTCATACTCCTATCTAACACATTCTATTTTCTATTTTACCGTATAATTTCAAAGGTTACTCCTCTGTTTCTAACCGAAGAAAATCACTATCATTATCGAAAATTCCGAACAAAAAAATCACATTCTGTTTTAACCAAATAATTTCAAAGGTTACTATCGATTTGTATCGTACCTGTATAGTCTGATTTGTATGAGTGAAATGGTGAAAAAAAATCGGAGACCTTCGGGTGCGGGTCGCCCCAAACGAAACCAAAAATTCCGTGATGAAATGCGCCGTGTGATTAGAATTTTAGTGGGATGAAATGGGTGTGATGAATTTTAGTGGGATGAGCAGGTTTCACAAATCAATAGCAAAATGGGAGGAGGAAATGGGTGTGATAAATTTGGGTTTTAGTGGGATGAGTAGGTTTGAGAAATTGGGGGCAAAATGGGAGGAAATGGATGTGATAAATTTGGGTTTCCCTCCAAAATTGATTGGCTGACATGTGTGTTATTTTAAATCCCTGTATCTAACCCTGTTTCCTAGCCTGTGTGAATAGCATTTTCCTTTGTGTAATTTCCTCTGATTTCAATTGTCTCCTTTGAGTCCTTTCCCGTGACCGGATGGATAAGGAATGATGGGCTGAAGGTCTTCGAAAATATCTCACAACATGCATCTTGATTTTTGTACATCAATTTTGATTTCGAAACTGCACATTCAGGCATGAAACCGTACAGTCAAGTTTCAAAATTTAGACTTAGAATAAAGTTATTTATTTATATTTATATTTATATTTATATCTATATCATCCGTGAGTTACATTTGGAAGTCATATTTATTTTATCGAAGATATCATGGTTGTCAAATTTCCGATTCGAATTTTATGAACTATGATGTTACGATCGGAATTTTATATATATATATATATATATATATATATATATATATATATATATATATATATATATATATATATATAAAGACAAAAAGAAACATGAAAAGCAAAAATTTGATCCCTAATAAAAAATCTGTTATCCTTCCTTCTATGTCACCTCGTCTAAAAATCGACGATTATAATCCTTATTCGTGATATTGTTGCATCCCTTTGGGAAGAATTTATAAATGTGTAATTTAAAATAGATAGAAATGAGTTACGAATAAATGGATATTACTTGTAGGTTCGCATACGCGATTGAAAATAAACTTTGACCGTTTGTAAATGATTTATAAACTAGTAGAACAAAGGCTTAACTTTTGTCCTTTAATCACTTTTAAGATATCTCATTTGCACTGTACTTTTCAATCTATGCCTATGTTTGCCCCCATTTTTTTTCAAAACTCTTTTTTTTGTTAAATTTCATTTTCAATTATATTCTCTCAAAAAATAATTTTACATATAAATCGAATTTTTTTCCTTCTTTTACACCAAATATTCTCGAAAAAATCACTATTCAAAAATACATTTTCTTACTGGGGCTATACGTACTATGCTTTTTTCATCTTTTGGATTTAATTTTTAAGTAATAATTAAAAATTAGTCCTAGTTGTAGACTTGGTTGTCTAGCTCATAATGTTATGATTGTTCATAATATTTTATAAATGTGTGTAAAAGCGTACACAAATACATACGTTCGCTATATAAAAATTAATTGCAGTTAAATTTGTAAATTAAGAATATTTGACATGTATCTATGTTACAACTTGTAATATTTTAAATAATTAACATTTAATAGAATCTTATGATTATCGATTCGATCCAACATCTAATATGCAAACCTTCCTCATACTATTCATAGTTACGTACTATGCTTGAACATATGCAATGTCATACGTCATGAATCTTTGCATTCAGGAATGAAAAGAACTTTCCAAAGTCAACAGAAAGATCACAAGAATGTTTTGCTAAATTTTCAATCAAAATCTACCCAATTCCCTCCACTTTTCAAAGTTCACGTGCACAAGAAAAATGTTCATTTTTGATTATGATATCAAATTTTGACATAATAGTTGAGAAATAGTTTGAATTTTCCTAATATGATCACTGCTATATATATTGGTCCATTGGTGAATGTTTATGGAAAGAGAAACTCCAAGAAAAACAATCTGTTATTCACAATTTCTCCTTATAAGTAGACGAGACTTCGTATTATCAAGAATGTCGATTTCACTTGAAGCTCTAGCAATGTCGGGTGCCAACTATCTTGAATATGATCTGGATGTCGGAAAATGGGAACAGATGGAATCAGAGGTCCCTCTTCATTTATTAGCGGACGACAAAGAAGATGATGCCAAAGACGAAGAGCAAGAAAAAGATAAAATGAATAAAGTAGATGCCGAGAATTTTATTCCATATTTACTATGGGGCTTTGAAAATAAATCAAGAAGTATCTCGAAATGGCATTTAAATGGTGATGATATTGGAGATGGCTATGATTCTCGATGTGGTAGTATCTGTAGAAATGATTGTTGCAATAGCGTGGCAGTGGAATGCAACGTGGAAACAAAAATGTTGAATTCTCTGAAGCAGAAATTTACATCGAGGCCTGAGGTTAGAGGCAGGGATAACAATTCGTTGCATGGTAGGATTATTGTAGGCAAAAACAAGTAAAAAAACGAAGAGTTCAACATCATTTGAGGTGAGGAGGAAATCTCTGAAGGTTTCAATTCAGTCATTTATTTATTCGCTTGATTCCTTTTTATTGTTAAAGGTATGAACAAAATTCATACTATTTTTTAATGTTTAAGATATGGATAAATCATCAGATGTGTTCAATAGAATGTCTCTACATCCACTGACAATCGAACAACTTAATCAATAGTACTCTGTTGGTGCATTTTGGAAGGTCAAGAACGTGTTTCAAAATTGTGTAATGCTACTTTGCCCAAGTAGCCTTACAAAAGGGGGAGTGCCCAAGTGAGGTGGCACTCCCCCTTCTGTCATCCAACTTGGACAATGTAGCATTGCTCTTCAAAATTAGGAACATGACATGGCTATGATCCTAAACTAATGGAGCGAAAAACGAGTTATAGGCTAAGAGAAATTTAAATAACGAAATCGGATCAAAGAAATATAGCATAAAATCCAAAGTCTTCAATTTTTATTTGATAATGTTGGTGTTTGAACTCACAAAATCAGCTCAGACATACTTTAATTTAATGAGGGTTTATAATGATTCAATAGTCACTTCAAAGAAGACGGATAAAGAGAACGCTAGATCAGCCCATCCCAAGACAGGTCAGCTCAATATATGACCACCATCATCTAAAAACATTATCATTGCAATCCTGAATACATGTTTCTTAATTGATGTCAGCACCTCATTTTCAGCCAATCAGAAATTAACAATAATTACCGAGGTTTCAGTAATCATGACGTAGGCCACATCTACGACCTAGACACTATGATGACTTGTTCGAGTGACCTCAACAACCAATCAGCAACTTTAAATTTGGCTTGTGGCATGCACTTCTAGGTCGACACTGTTGTTAATACTACATCGATCGACCAAGTTGCTTAATGTAGAGGCCTATAAATAGGGGCAGATGATCCCCTCCAAAAGGCCGAACTCAATATATTCTCCAAACTTCAATAAATGAAATTATCCTTCAATTTTTTCAGCAATTCCAACAATCACTATTAAATTTCTACTAATTAGGTCTAAATTTTTCACGTCATTTTTAAAGCCCTAGTTCTTATTTTCAAAGAATGCAAGACACCAATAATCTATCTACATAAAGAAAGTAATATGATTTCGCAAAACAATAATTAAAACATATTAAAACAATAAAATTAACATATATTTTAAAAAGAAAAAAGAAAAAGTAAGACTGTCGCTTGTCTCTGCCACTTCGTGTCAATTTGCATCATAAACAAAGAATCACTTCAGACAGAGATCTGCATGGAGGAAGAGCAGTGAGTAAATTAAATTTTTGTTGTCTTAATCGTGTGCAATAATGTGCATGTAGGACAGTGAACGCTGCAATTTGTCCAAAAATTACAATTAAACAGCTCTCTTGTTCTTTGACATACATAGGCCAGACTTCTGTCTCACCAAACAGACATCTGCATGGAGGAGGGATAGTTACTACTTACAGTTTGCATAGATTACATTGTGCATAGATAATTGGTAAATCATATGAACTTGTTAAGACTCTCAAGAAAAATATACAATAATAAAGAAGGTAACAGTGCAGCTAACTAATCAAGGCAGGGGCCGACCCAGCACCTGGCCAGCCCCTGCGTCCGCCCGTGCTGGGTCCGCCGCGACCTTGAAGTTCCGCCGGGAAGAATGGAACAGACAGTCGGCGGTTCAAGGCTTTTTTCCTCCTTTTTTTTTTTTTTGGTGAGTTATCAATGGTTTGGGCCATTTTTTGATATGTCAGTAGTAGTCGGCAGTCAGGTTCGATTTTGCAGTTGCAGAGGCGGAATTATGGAAGTGGAAGAAAGAAGATGAGGAAGATGAATGGCAACTGGGTTATTTTTAGTTTGGGCCCTTGATGAGTGATGGACCTCTTTTATTTAAAAAGGTAAAATTCATAAATAAGGTGTATTCTTTACACCAATTAAAAAATAAGGTTTATAGTTTGAAACTTCAAAAATCAGGTTTTTTTTTTTTTTAATTCTAATATAATATAATATAATAAACCCACCCAACATGCACCACCCCCCTGCTCCGGTGACTATTCCGACGATAATTCCGACCACCACTTTTCTTCGGCTCCGATTCCGGCGACTGCTCCGATTCCAGCGACCATTCCGGCGAGGTCACATATTTTTAAAGAGTCACGTATTATTATAGTCACCGGTCACATTTTGGTCACAGATTTACAATTTAGTTAGTCACATATTATTTTTCAGTCACGGATAATAATTCTTATACGTCACATATTATTTTACGGTCACAATTCAAAAATTTTGTAGGTCACAATTATTTCTTTGGTCACATATTTCAAATTTAGTTGGTCACATATCAAAATTTATAGGTCACACGGTCACATATTTCAAAAACTGTTTGGTCACAGATTATTTTTGAGTCACATATTACTAAATTTTTAAGTCACAGTTAAGTAATCAGTCACATATTACCAAATATTTGGTCACATACCCTCAAATACTTGGTCACATAACCAAGTAATTGGTCACATACACCAAATAGAGGTCACACACCACACCACACCACACTACACCACCCGTCACCAACACCGCTTGTCACAGATCAAATATTTGGTCACAGAATATCTGGTCACACACCACCAACAATAACCACCAACGTGGCCGCCCCCGCCACAAAATCGCCACCACCACCACCATAGATCCACCAACAATAACAACCAACGCACATCACACCACTCAATAGCCAAAAAAAAAACTAACCAGGAAAGCAACAGCAGCGAAATCGCTGCTCCTTTCTGACGAAAGAAATCACGGCGATTTCGTGAAATCGGCATTCTTGTGATGGGCGGCGATTTATTCTTGAAATCGCGACGACGATTTCGCTGCAATTTCGACAAAATCGTAGCTCTGCTGAGGAAGGAGGGAGGGAGGGAGGCGGAGGCGCAGCGGCGGCGGCAGTGAGGAAGAGGGTGATGGGAGGGAGAGAGAGCGGGGCAGCCGAGAGAGAGAGAGAAATTAGGATTGAAAATGAATTAGGTTTTGGATATATTTATGGTTTGATATTTAAAATAAAATACCTGAAAAGTGAATAAAAAACATACAAACCTGATTTTTAAAAACCACTCTTTAAACACCTGATTTTTTATAATTTCTCTATTTAAAAACCTTTGGCCCAACCATATATCTTTGATTACCCAATATCCACAATAAATGGTCCAAAACTCCAAATCACGTTCAGATATGAATCTCAACCTTCAAAACTTACTTCGAGGAACTGGAAAATTAGGGATTTCAGCAATGAGAAGTAAAGATAAAATTTACCTTCAAAAATGGAACTAGGATATTACCTTCTTGGCCTTGAAATTGTGGCTTGACTTTTCTTCTTTTCACTCTTCATTTACGGCAGAGAATGTAAAGTTTACAGTGGAGAAGGTGAAGTCATTGGAGAAGGTAAAGTACAATGGAAATGAAAAGGTGGGTGGTGTCTTGTCCTTTCATTTTCAATTTATATTATTATATTTTTGCCTCTATTAATTAAACTGTTATGACTAACAATTAAAGAATTTAACAATTTTAAATCATTACTTCAAATTAAAGATAAGTACATTAGCTAATTAAATTGGTAAAGGTTTATTGTATATTTAAACTTTTTATGATACTAGATAGAAGCAACGTGCAATGCACGTTTGCTTAGTTGATGTTATGTTTATTTGGTTGAGAAGAAATCTCTTATTAATAAAGATGCTTGTAACCGTTGATGTGATGTATAAATAATTGCACGTGATATATGAAAAGAAGAGCATTAATAGAATGTATGGAATGATCCTTTCAAGAAACATAGTTGAATAGTTTTACGAATGGTTTTTGAGATAATTTTGTTTCTAAGATGACGAGCCAGCATTTTCGTCGTCTTGCACTGTTTCAACAGAGAGGACATTGAAGTTCTTGTATTTTTTCTGATTCAGCTTTTCTGGATCTACAAAAAGTTGAAGGTTCCAGAATTTGTCGGATAATTTCTCTGCGACGTTTTTAACATATGGTTGATTTTCCTGCAAAATGAATTTTGGATAGGTTTACATAATTAATATAAAACCAATTTAAATATATTTTAAATAACTGTTTGTAATGTAATTGAAATTTTGAAGAGAAATTAAAGAGTTACCTCTCCAGCATGTTCCATCAATTGTTCTGAACAACCAAGTGTCTGTTCTGCTACTTCACCAAACAAAGTAGCAGCAATATTTCCAGTATTATCGTCCAGTTCAACATATGCTCTAGCACTTTAAATGCGTCGAATATATTAATTAGAATTTGAATGTCGTTAAATTATAAATGAAATAAAACATGAATTTTGAACGAAAATTGTGAGATACACACCGCGGTTTGCTGATCCCTTGGCTCTTGCAATATATGCAAACGAAGGTTTCATTGTATTTATATCCAGTTCCTCTATTACAGGCAACGCATGACATGTAATAAAATACTTGGGCAAACTCAATCACCTTTATCTTCGCCTTTATCCAGATTTTTGCTTTCTATATTAAATCATAATTAATTTTTAGAATGAATGTTTGTGTAAATATTATGATGAATTACCAATAAAATAATATTTACCTCTGTGGGTTGTAAACTCTTAATAAAATCTGCGATATCGCAAATCTTGACAACTTCTCGAATTCCAACAGATGAAAGTGGTGTAGATGTGTATGTCAAGGATCTTGCAATGATAGCTTTGATTATCGAATCATTGTTCTCCGCCCTTAGAATTCAACAAAAAAGAAGAATAATGCATGGAAATGAAATATACATGTAAATTACATACATCACATAATTATGTCTAATATTAATGCATTAATATCTAATTTTTAATTGATGAGAATTACCATTGCTTCATTGCAGATGCCTGAGGAAGAACAGGATTGATTATAAAGGTACTTGACGGACGTGATGAAAGAGACAATCCTTTGTTGAAATTGAGATCGATTTTAGCGCAAGTATATGTAGTATGGAAGAATATGTAACATTTGTTATTATTATAAATACCGTTATATGAGCCAACAGATATTTTTGTTCCAAGTAGTATTGGCTTATCTTCAATAAGATCTGATATTTTCTGACATTCTTCTTCGACAAATCGACCCCACATGGTCAAACATATGGGGTTCAAGCTACAAAATTGAAATTATTAAAAGAATTAATAAAGTATTCCTGAATTAATATAGGAATTAGAATTTGAAGGGAATGTGAAGTTATAAGAATTTTTTACCTTTCGTCGATAACATATATCTCTTGAATTGTTGTTGGTCCAAATGTTGTCGTTACCTCTTTAGTTGGCTTAATTTTTATTGCAACAGCTAAAATAGCTAAATATTGAAATATGAAATGTTAATTTGTATTGATAATAAATTTGTAATAAAATTTAAATTGAATTACCTATTTCTTCAGTCGACCCTCTATGAGTCTCTAAATCCTTGAATGGGATGATCTCATATTTCGGTGCATCTATTTGCTGTTCGTTCCGTGGAACATCTTCTATTATTGTTTTTGAGTTCAGAATCCACTGATATTTGTATTCTCCAATTTTGTACTTCGGATCCACTGGTTTGACATATGCATTGATGATATAATATGAGTGTAAAATTTGTAAAGTGTCGGTCCGGGGGTTAATGTCAGAGCCAAACATTGCCTTTGCACTCGATTTCCCTGTACAAAGAATAAAAGTAATTGTGATTAATATTGTATTATGTAAAGTTATGTGGATTGTTTTTCTGTACTAAATTTTGTAAATAATTTATATATCATTTATTTATTTTTACACAAAATATGTTGTAAAAAGAGAGTTAAATTAATACAATGTAGTTCATATTTTTTATATGATATGATATAATTTAAGAACCTGTAATTTGAGAGGATATTGATAATTGGAAATAAAATATAGGGTAACGAATATCATACCTCTTGATCAATTAATGTCAAATTTTGGTATTTCACCGTTGTGCGTGGGCTTGTTCGCTTATGTGACTTCTCCGCAACGATCATCTTAATCTTCCAGTTTTTGTATTCGGAGTGATATCCTTTATTGATGTGTGCACCGTCCACATTTTTTCTCTTTTCTGATAAAGAAATATCAGATGTGTAAGTGTAATAGATCTTAGTTTAAATTCATAAACTACTAAAACAATTGATGAAGACTTTGAATTAAATTACTGAATATTAGACATATGGAGAAAAATATTGTAATACATAATAAATCGAAAGTATACAATTAAATCTAGCTACCTGAATAACATTAATTCAAACATGATAATGTAAGCAATTCTGTGAACACAATATTTTTTGTGGTGTTGTTTTCACGTTGTTCAGTAGACAGTGGTCGTATTAGAACCCTCACCGTAGATGCTGTCTTTGCCCTCAATAAAGCCACATATAATTGACCATGTGAAAAAACTGGTTGAGGTAAATAAATCCCAACATAATCCAATGTCTGCCCTTGTGACTTATTTATAGTCATTGCAAAACTCAATCTTATGGGGAACTGAGTTCGTTTGAATGGGAAACCACTATTTTCTTCAACATTTGGTAGGAATGGTATCCTTGGAATGAACACTCTTTTTCCAATATGGTGTCCAACTGCAATTTCTGCATCTATGACATTTCGATCAAAAGCCCGACAAATCAAACGGGTTCCATTGCATAGTCCTTCTGAAGGATTAATGTTTCTAAGCAGCATGATAGGGCAGTTTTTCTTTAGTAATAATTCATGTGGCAGAAGTCCGTTTGGGGTTAGAGTATTTAAGAAATCTTCCATAACTGATTGTTCAGATGCATCTGTTGTCTCATCGAAACTATAATATCGATGTATTTCTCCTGGGAATCTATGAATTAACAATGCATTTATTTCATCAACATAACCGTTCTTCGGTGTTAATATGGCCCGATTCATCATAGATGAAATATTTATTGAATATTTATGAATATCGTGGAAAACATCTTCTATCAAATGATCTAAAGAAGTGTTGTCATCATCATAGGGAACAAGCATCTTGTTTGGTATTTTAATGGTTTCATCGATTGTGTTTGGCGGCATTAGTTTCTCGTTTCTAATACATAATCTGAAAATTCTGGATCCAGTCTTGCTCGCATATTTTGTTTTAATCGGAACTTAATCAATATAGGCCACAAATACGAATAAACCAAACTGGAATTTACTTGTTCTTGTCTTGTTCCTTTACGAACGACAGGCAAAACCTGTCGGAAATCTCCACCGAAAACAACAACCTTGCCACCGAATGTTAGATCTGAATCGTTGATGTCTCGTAGCATTTTATCTAATGCTTCTATGTGTTGTTTTCTTGTCATTGGAGCCTCATCCCAAATTATTAATTTTGCTGCACGTAGTAGGTTTGCCAGTGCACTTTGTTTGCTGATACAGCATGTGCTTCTTTCGTCAGTATCAAGTGGAAGCTTAAAGCGCGAGTGTGCCGTTCGACCTCCCGGAAGAATAGATGCAGCAACACCTGATGAAGCAGTTGCAAGTGCTACTAATTTTCTTGATCGTACTGTTGCGAGAAGTGTTTTGTACAGGAATGTTTTCCCCGTCCCACCTGAGCCATCTACAAAGAATGCAGCATTTTGGTTTGCAAATACTTTATCTAGTATTGCATTATAGGCATGTTGTTGTTCACTATTAAGAGATTGTGATGCAGTGATATCCTTTTCTGGAATTTCAACAGCCATTCGTCATTGATTTCTCTGGATCTATATTCCTCTTCATCGAAACAAATGTCGTCATCAAGAAGATGATAGGAATTAATGTCTTTCCCCATTGATTCAATTGTAAATGAGATTGACCTCAATACTTTGGTTCTTACATTTGATATAGAATCTTCTGTTGATTTGAAATCAGCTGACATATCTTGCTCAAAACGTTCCCAAAGCTCCCTCGGATTGGTTGGATTACAATAAACCAATACTGTTGCAAATAACCGTCTCAAAGTTGAAGGCATCTGATATAGAGTCGCTTCGTTTAAACAATCTTCTAAGCTGCTGTCTCTCTGTAGGAACCCATGCAATGTTGCTGCCTCGCGAAATGTTGGGGCCACAACACCATCAACTGTCCTAAGGTTTTCAAACGACAAAGGTCCTCTTACATGGTTTAGCAATATCCGTAGAAAATACCTCTCACCTTCAAATGGATTTGCGGTAACAATACGGCCTATAACTGTTCTTTTTTTCCGAGGAGTCCAATTCCTGTTTTGTTGGCTCCAAACATAATGTTCTGGAAAATCTTTATACAATAATGTTTTTGCGTTCTCGTCTACTTGATTTAATGCAAAGAACTCTGTTAACATCGATTTTCTAGAACGATCTAAGTTTACAACATTGTTTAGATCGTCATTTGCTCTGAAAGTCACTGGGTGTTGATCTTGCAGATGTAAATGTAAACTATACACTGCTGGGTACATTTCATTAATAGTAAAGCCAAATATCCTCCACATAGCTTCAGGGGGAGCAATCCATCGGGCTGATTGGAATTGTTGGATTTCATCAACTTGTTCATCGCGTTGTTCAGAAATCAAGTTGAAAGCAACACGATCATGTCCTTTATAAACGTATTTATAAAGATATTTGACTGCTTTTATCGTTGAACAAATCTCGACATTAATGTGACAGTCAAATGTTGCAAGCAGATATGGATTATATGGAACAACCCAACGATTATCTAAATTTTTGCCTCTGACTTTGACAACTATTCCATTGTTTGAACGCCTATATATTGGAAAGCAATCATTTCCAACGGTTGTAGCAGATGCGTAATTCTTTGGATAATTACTTTTGCAACAACCATTTTTTTTTCATGCAAACATTTGATGGGTTGAAAACTCCACATGGTCCATGCATCATATGCTTTACAACAGCATTATGCAAGTGCAAGTTTACATTTTTATCAGGTATCTCTGCTGATACGATCTCGTCAAAAGATTCAGGTGCATAGACCTTCCAATCCTTTTGTAAGATAATTAAGAAATGCGCATGTGGAAGACCTCTCTTTTGATGCTCAATGACGTAGACATATGCTGAGACTTTACCAAATATTTTCCTTTTGAATAATTGATCCTTTAATTCTTCTAGTTTTGCACGAAAAACTCGAGCAACCAAATCTGGTCGATTCTGACTCTCCTCTTGTGGATTTAGTTCATTTGTAATTTCTTTCCAGTTTGGATTGCACGTCATCGTTAAGAAAATGTCCGGTTTTCCGTAGCGTTGAACTAAAGCCATTGCTTCCATATATCTTTTTCTCATGTCTCTTGGTCTTCCAATAAATGATGAAGGCAGAATAATTCGTTTTCCAACATTAGAAGCGTTTCTTTCCCCAAGCGTAATTGTATCGACAATACCTTGATATAACTCTGATCGGATATGTTGTTGCTGCTTCCTAAAATAATCCAATCTTGACGTCTCGATCTTAACATACATATCTACTACAAATTGTTGCAATAGTCGACCAGGAAGTAGCAGAATTGATCTGGCATTTTCTCTGATTTGCAATTTGTAGCAATAATATTCACGGCATGAAACAACTGGGTCCTTCCTTCTTCTGTTTAATGCTGCAAAAGTTGAATGTGAATCAAAGGTTACTAAGTTGGACGTACATACTAAATGAAATTTTTGAATTTTAATAATGCAATCTAACCTAGTTGTTCTCGTGCAAGTAATTCTTCTGCGGTCTCTGATTGTTCAGGATTTATTGATTCGTTTGTTTTGTTATATGTAGATCTCCTTCCTCTACTAACCCTTTGAATCCCTTGATGCCAACCAACATCGCCACATGGAAATAACAACGGATATTGCAATGGATCGTAACACCCGAAATAGTACTGAACTATATGGCTTCCGCCAGAATGATTAAAGACAAAAATGTTACGTCCTCTTAGTTGATCTTCACCATCATTTTCTACCCATATTGCTGCAACTTGTGAACACGTGGGAGCATTGAATACACGTTGATCTAGGCCGGCATCTGATCTTATATGAATTATTCTATTTTCCAAATTTGGAAAATCACCAAGAGAGCGAAAAAAAACAGAATATGGATTGATGCGAAGAATATCGATGAGTTGAGTTACAATTGATGGATCCATTCTGTCTGAATCATAAACGCGATTTTCTAATTCATGTTCTGTATCATAGAAATACAACTGGAGATAAGAAGGACGACCATTTGAAGGAATCAAATCATTGATATAGTGATAGATCTGTCCCTGAGTTCTGAAAGTGTAGATTCCTCTATTTCTCCTGCAAAGATCTTTATCAAATTTCACTCCGAAGGATGTGAAAGCGAACTTGTTATTATAAGTTCGAATGTATGTCCTGAAATGTGCAGATTCATCTGTGTTGCAGGTGAACAACGAATAAAGCTTATCAGGAACATCATTTGTGGCTAAAGAAATTGTTCCATCAGCACAGCAGAAGCCAGTTGTTTCAAGGTGGAATCGCTTTGCTTTACAATGTATGCAGCTGGGTACTAATGGCAGAGAATATGCTTCAGATGGAACTACCTTCATCAATTGTCTAAATCTGCTAGGAACGTGATGCGACTCACCTATTTGGTTGAAAAATGAAAATAACGCAACATAAGCAAGCTTGTCATGTTGTTTGAATTATCTGAGTAAGGACATTACTGGTACAGTACCAATATGTGATTACTGAATTGAAAGAACCAACCAATTTCACAGCTCGACTCCTCTCGAAAGACATATGGATCCTATTTGTATAATACATTCCAAAATCTCAGAGGAAAAGAATAGAATGATGGTTGAATAAAAAATATAGAAAAATGATTGGAGGAGAACCTGCTGGATAAAGAGTTGATTAGAAGATTTGGAGACATTGTTTGAGGATGAATTTGTCTCTGAATTAATGACACAGTCTTTAACACCAGGAAGAATACATACTTCATGAGACGAATCCTTTTCAACAATATCACTATGAACACCAGTGTTCCGCTGTCTCTTGGATGCTTTTTCAACAACACTAAAGTCTTGAATGTTGTCCGTATATTGGACATCATTGTTTGAATATCGAGCAATCGACGTAGTCGTTTGATCGCCACCGGATGTATCGAAATCATTTATACGAATGGAGTTCTTTTTTGATGCTTTTTGTTTAGCATATCTTTCTCTTTGTTTTCTACGAATCTCCTCCTTTTTCTCTTCTGGTAAATCTCTATAGAGGATTCTCTTTGCAGGTTGTTTACCATGATCTTCAAAAAATAGTTCACACACTTAAATTTGACATAACTTTATATTTTTTGTTTGTAATTTTTTTAAAATTATTTACAGAATCTTACCACTTCTCATTATGTTAACGAAGGAAATGATTGTTTCAAGCTGTTAGATACTGTTCTACGCAAGCAAAGATGAAAGAAATAAGTCATAGTTATTTCATATGCTCAATTAAATAAGTAATCAAATAACAAAATACTATGAAATTGGAAACTAACAAAACCATATTTCAATTTGACATTCAAAAAATGTTTTTGAAACTATTTGTCAAACTTAATTCCTTATTCTAAGCAACTATCAACCATTTCTCAACTAATTATTTTAAAATATTTCTCTGCTAATTTTTAATTTGGATGTTATGAATTTTTTAGTTTTTTATTGTTCATTTTTAGGCAGAACATCAAATTCCTTATGCCACGTCATCGATTTGTGTTATCATAATTCATTGGTTGAGAATCTATTCCCACCGACTTTTACCTCCCCTCTCTAGGCTTTGTGCTTCTCTGTGTTTGTTGAGGGGCCTTTTTGGACCGTTTGATAGCCCTAATGGCGGAACAGCAAAGACACATGTCAGAACAGATGGCTTTCAGGGTTTTGAGTTAGGGTAATTCTATTATCACTACAAATTTTATTAAGTACACCACAATATTCTCATTTACTGGCATTTTCCATTTATTCTAATTTTTAGTCCCATTGGTTGATGGCTTTTACAATTTCACGAAGGTATTAATTCAAATAGTTTTATAATTATGAATTAATACTTACCCCCCACTTATTTCTTCATTACACTGTAATAAACAAATTCATTTTAATTAGAATCTTGAATTCAAGATTTTGGTTATTAATTTTCCTCAAGTTTTTGATGAAAATAGATTGCAATGACATCTACATGGTTCTTCTATTAGTTTCTTATGGTCTGAAACATTTAAGACAAATTTTTTCAGGTAACTTTCGGTCAAACAACAATTTTTGTAAAAATTATAATCCTATCTATTTTAAAGTTCATGCATTAAATTATATAAATTACGTAAATTCACATAAAACATGCAATTATATTTAATCTAATTAATGGTGGCAAGTTTACCTCAATTTTCTCGAGTTAAAGTGAGCAGTGAAGTGGGTAGAAAACCTCAATCTCCTATTCGTCCGGACGTTTCGTCTATCCAAAACAGAAAATAAGTTTGAATTAGTATTTCGAAATTTCAAAGTTTTAAAATGATAAAATAAAGTTTAGGGGCTTAATTGAAAATTTATTAAAAGTGGAAATTCAAAAGTTTAACGACTGAAATAAACTTTTTCAAAATTTGTGGACTAATTGTGGGAAATAAGAACTTCAAGACCTATTTTGTCTATAGCATAAACTTTGGGGCTAAAATAAATACTTAAAATAATAAAAATAAAGTTCAGCGGCTTAATTTCAAATTTATGAAACTGTATTTGAAAATTTAAGGACTGAAAGTAAAATGTTCTAAATTAGGGGACTGACTGAAGAAAAACATAAACTGCAGGGACAGTTTCATAAATGACGGAAACCTTTGGTAAGCAACTATCAACCATTTCTCAACTAATTATTTTAAAATATTTCTCTGCTAATTTTTAATTTGGATGTTATGAATTTTTTAGTTTTTTATTGTTCATTTTTAGGCAGAACATCAAATTCCTTATGCCACGTCATCGATTTGTGTTATCATAATTCATTGGTTGAGAATCTATTCCCACCGACTTTTACCTCCCCTCTCTAGGCTTTGTGTTTCTCTGTGTTTGTTGAGGGGCCTTTTTGGACCGTTTGATAGGCCTAATGGCGGAACAGCAAAGACACATGTCAGAACAGATGGCTTTCAGGGTTTTGAGTTAGGGTAATTCTATTATCACTACAAATTTTATTAAGTACACCACAATATTCTCATTTACTGGCATTTTCCATTTATTCTAATTTTTAGTCCCATTGGTTGATGGCTTTTACAATTTCACGAAGGTATTAATTCAAATAGTTTTATAATTATGAATTAATACTTACCCCCCACTTATTTCTTCATTACACTGTAATCACCAAATTCATTTTACTTCGGCTGTTGAATTCAAGATTTTGGTTATTAATTTTCCTCAAGTTTTTGATGAAAATAGATTGCAATGACATCTACATGGTTCTTCTATTAGTTTCTTATGGTCTGAAACATTTACGACAAATTTTTTCAGGTAACTTTCGGCCAAACAACAATTTTCGTAAAAATTATAATCCTATCTATTTTAAAGTTCATGCATTAAACTATATAAATTACGTAAATTCACATAAAACATGCAATTATATTTAATCTAATTAATGGTGGCAAGTTTACCTCAATTTTCTCGAGTTCCGTGAACAGTGAAGTGGGTAGAAAACCTCAATCTCCTATTCGTCCGGACGTTTCGTCTATCCAAAACAGAAAATAAGTTTGAATTAGTATTTCGAAATTTCAAAGTTTTAAAATGATAAAATAAAGTTTAGGGGCTTAATTGAAAATTTATTAAAAGTGGAAATTCAAAAGTTTAACGACTGAAATAAACTTTTTCAAAATTTGTGGACTAATTGTGGGAAATAAGAACTTCAAGATCTATTTTGTCTATAGCATAAACTTTGGGGCTAAAATAAATACTTAAAATAATAAAAATAAAGTTCAGCGGCTTAATTTCAAATTTATGAAACTGTATTTGAAAATTTAAGGACTGAAAGTAAAATGTTCTAAATTAGGGGACTGACTGAAGAAAAACATAAACTGCAGGGACAGTTTCATAAATGACGGAAACCTTTGGGACTCAAATCAAACAACTTTAAAAACTTGGGCTTCAGGGGCAATTTCACAACAAAAATAAAGAGGCTGTTTGTTTCTGCCAAAAAGCAGATTTCCAGCCGTTGTGGAGCAAAATTCCTACCGTTGGAATACAATCAAGCCGCAATGTTTGACCTGCTGTGTGTAGTGTGGGACCCGCCTGCAACAGCCAACGGTCAAAAAATCACAATTGTTAAAATGGAAAATCAGTAGCAAACAGGGCCAAACTTTAGGAGCTGTTTTGTCTATAACATAAACTTTGGGAAAGAAATAAATACTTAAAATAATAAAAATAAAGTTCAGGGACTTAATTGAAAATTTATTAAACTGAAATTGAAAATTTGAAATCAGATCTTTCAGAACTTGTGGGCTGACTGGGAAAATAGGAAATCAGGGACTGATTTACTAATTACTGAATTATGGGGACTGTAATAAAAGACTTTTAAAAATGGGGGCTAAATGAGCAATTTCTGAAAACAACAAAATATATACAAATTATAAAACTAATTATATATTCATCACTCTCTCTCTCTCTCTCTTATTCGAAGCAGAGAGAAGAGAGGCGAGGGAGACGATCCAACCGTCGGCCAGCAGGCCGGCGTCGGCGGGTAGGGGGTTTTTGGTGTGCGAATCAAAGTCATTCGAGACTTGGAGGTTCGATTTCATTTGGGTTTCTTTGTGGCAATCAAACTGAAAAGGTTTGGGAAATGGAGGTAAGTTCATGGGTTTTCTGATTTCTGGGTTTTTTTGGGGTTGCTTGGTATTGATTTTGGGTGAGATGGTTGTCGGGCAGTAGCACGATTGGTGGCTGGGCTGTGGTGGTTTGGGCTGCGTTACGACTGGTAGGTTTGGGGCTACGGTGTGAGGTTGGTGGTGGTGCAATGGTTGCTGTGGTGTCTTGGGAGTTGGAGGTTGGTTCCGCATTGGGTGTTATTGTTTGAGCAGTCGGGTTTTTTGAGCTTTTGGCAGTTGCATTTTGAGCTTTTGGGGTGATGGGTGTGGCTGTCAATGGTGTCGTTTTTGGGTTGCAAATTGTGGTTTCAGGGTTCGGTTGAGGATGAATGATGGTGGATGCGATTTGGCGCATTGGCTGGACGTCAATTGCAGTTGGATTTTAGGGAAAATGTGATTTTCAGCTTCAGAATTCTGTGGAATCATCACCTTGTTATTAGGCTAAAATCCGTTGCTGGGAATGTAAATTGCTCTCGTCTCTGGAATTACAGGTAATTGCCAATAATATTAGACTTATACTTCCATTACAGTTTCAAGCCTCTTGGGTTCCTAAGCTGAAGATAAACGGATGCCTTCATTGCTATACTTAACATCCTTAATTTCTGATTACAGTTAACCCTCTTCATCTCCCCTTCATTCTGTTCAACATTCATTCTGTTCCGTCTGATAACAGTGTGGGGGATGGAAAACAAGAAATTCCGTTTGCCTCCGTTTTCTGATTACAGTTAACCCTCTTCATCTCCCCTTCATTCTGTTCAACATTCATTCTATTCCGTCTGATAACGGTGTGGGGGATGGAAAACAAGAAATTCCGTTTGCCTCCGTTTCATACACACTTATTATATAGAAGAGATAATTAATATAAAAATTTCCTTTTGACTGTTGACCCTTTCCTTTTTTCAACTCGATGCCCGTCTAGTTTTTCAAAAATTGCATAAATTACTAAATTTTAGAATGCTTTCTAAAGTTTTATCTGTATTTTTTGTTGTTGAAATTTAGGTGGCAAGCAATAGATTATGCGCAATTAAATCACAATACTATATCGCTTTTCAATTTCTTGAAGCCAAAAACAGAAGCATCGCAGTTGAAAAAGATACCGATTATTTGATTTATGTTTTACTAAATATGTGGCCAGGTGGGCAACAGGGCAAATGTTTGTCCAAAGATGCTGAGGCCCAAAAGGGCTTCTCAACACTGGATCGAGGCTATAAGTTGCTCCTCCGGGCTGAAGTTATTTATCTATTGTTAACTGCATGCTATTTACTGTTGCTATTGGATACGGGAAGTTGAATTGAGGTTGCAACGCAACATCAAATTTATCATTAGGGTTCAAAGAAAAAAAATCAGCTTCTACAATCATTAGTAAATATATGAATCTCAACACTGTCAGATACTTATTTAAATGGAAGCTTTTCATATAGCCACTTAATGTCATTAGTTGGATTACTAGCTTCTAACAATTCCCTATTGTAATGTAGATTTCACATAAAATTTTCCTAATTGTCTGCATTACTGGTTTTAAATCATATGAATAGATTGCCCTGTAGTAGTTATCATGAAGCTGAAAATCTTTGTTTGGGCACATCGCTACTACGATCTTGAGTCAACGGTCAATGGTCAACGGTTGACCTCCGCCCTAGCTGACCTCCGTGCCTGGGTCCGCCACTGAATCAAGGGATGGACTAAGAAAGTCGAGATATTGTTATACTGGAACCTTTGAATATTGAGATCAAACTAATAGGTATCATTATTCATTACTCTCAATAGACACAGACTAATGAGTGTGTGCTTTAAATTCAAAAATTGGGAATTTTATCATCATCAAATCTATCGTGATATGCTAAAGGTAGGAGCATAAATGCAAAGTGCATTGGAGATGCTCCTACCTTCAGATTACTACAATACTTATTCTGGTAGGTCTAAAATCTTTGTTTTATGTTGACTAAGTATAGATACTTCCTAAAGCTCCCGTGTCCCTACGAATGACTGGAACATTGTTTTTATGCATATATGCTCTTCTTGTGAAGATGAAAAAACTGTGGATGGCCCATGTTGAAAAAAAGACTAACTCGAAAGTCATAGAAAAATAAAACTCGTGTTGGTGTTGAACAAGCTAAAGTAACATGGATAATGTTGAAAATTGGTTTAGAAGATTGAAAATTTGGTTAAGTGTAAAAATAAAAATAAACTTGGAAAAGCGACTTTCGTGTCAACTTCGATCAAATATTCGGACTTGATCCGATGGTCAAATTACAAATGTAAATAGATCAACTTGTTCTACTCGTCGAGTAGATCGTCGTGGTATATTTGAAATATCAAAATCAATTTCGGATGAATGAGAATTTGCGGTCCAAAGTTGGAAAGAAAATAGAGGAAACTGCAGATATTTGTCTAAGTGTGTCTTTCGCCTTACGCTGGACTGTAGCTCGAGCCATAGGCTAGCAATGAATTCACTGTTTTTATCGCTCTAGCGAGGCGATGACGATAAGCCAACGACAATGAATGGTGCGACATTTGGCAAGAGTTGTTGAGTTTGGGGCGGCACTTCATTCACAACTCTTCATCCTCTATATATAAGACCCCTTGGACGTCCATTAGGTATCCCATACTATATTTGCATTGAGCATTGCATAAAAACTCTTGCAAATCACTTCCAAATTTATTCAAAATCGTTTTCTTCTTTGTAAAGAAAAACTCCGTCGAAAGTTCGCCGTAACTTATGGTTTGAAGTGCTTCTATAACAAGTTGAATCCGTTGTATCTTGGAAAACAAGTGTCGTGAGCCGTGAGCACCTTTGTGGGGCAATTTTGTTTTAAGGAAAGAGTGAAAATCACTTGCCTCGAATTGTTCTTATTCTTCTTCTTTATTTCTTGGCTGCCCTTTGTTTTCATTAGTAGTTTTCATACTACATTTCCAATCACCTTGATATATTGTTTCGTCACGCTCCTGCAGATTTGTTTTTTGTTTGCCTTTCACCCGCACTTATATTTAGCTCGTATTGCCATCAGATAACAATAATGTATAAAAGTCTTATATAACTTCAATAATGATGACAAAAATAGCTTGGCGTGCTATTTGTCATTCGAAAATCAATTGTACTACTTTATGCAGGAAAGTGAGCATATTTGTATTAAGAGTTAGGGAGTCATCTTAAAAGGCAAACTTAATTAAAATGAGTAGTACAAACTCTAATTTCATCTATGTTGAGGGATACACTTCAAACATGTCTCATCAAGATGATAGTTTGTTTGAACATACCAATCTTAAAATTAAAATACTCGTTGAGCATTGAATGGATCGAATTGCTCGATTGAGCTTATTGGACTTAAATATCATATTAAAACTTGCGGTTTCATGAGTTACTCAAGTCCTTATATGTTTTAGCCCCCGTTTGGCACCCATTTTTTTCTCATTCTCATTCTCATTTTTTTTCTCTTTTTTCATTTCAACCACACATTCTATTAATAAAATAATATTACACATAAACCTAAAAATTCTCCTAACTTTTTAACCACATATTCTTCCATCAATCACTATTTAAAAACTAATTTCTCTACTAAGATGGGTGTCAAACAAGGACTTAAATCTCTCTATTTGGCATGTGGTATACTCTTCATAGTTGAGACTCATAGAGATGTAAAGGACACGAGAATATAAAGAAGAGAAGCATCTCAGCTCGTGACAATATATTTGTGATCTTGATCTTACTAACATCCAGAAGTTATAGAAATTCCCCCTATTGCAAGAAGTAAGAGTGAACAGTTTTTTTTTTAAACAATAATTTATAAAAAAATCTCCATAATTCGATAAATTAATTTAATTTATATAATAAAATTTCTCGACTTGGACTAATGAACTAAATTAAAAATGTTGTTAAATACATAAGATAATAATTTTATTTAAAATGTTTAGGGCTTGTTGAAAAAATATAATAATAACTTGCTAAATACTCGTGATTTTATGATACATATTAAACTTTTGTTTGACCTTCTTTTCTGAAACTCATTTTTAATCGCACATTTTTTCAAATAAAATAATTTTATATGTTGATCCATAACTTTTTCTTCCTTTCAACTGCATTGGACTCGTCGCCTTCCATTTTTGAATGAAAGCATGTCATTGAACCATAAAATATAAACATATAAATATGGTTAGTCAATTTTTGAAATCAAAATAAATGAAATAAAAAATGGAAAGATAAGAAAAGAAGAGATGCTAGTGATGCGATTGGCCGAAGCAAGTCTTGAACACTTTTTCCTTAAGATGGATTTTCCTCGCATCGGTGCTAACGATTTTTCGGCAACCATCTCCCAAGATATAACGACCACGTCAAGCCATAGGAGCACTCCAAATGGTTTAGACCAACGAACTCGAACATAATTCTCTCTTTACCGAACTTATGATTTTATGCAAAGAAATCACTTTTGATGAAGTGTTTTATGCAACATAACATGTAAAGAATGATATAGAATGATAAATATGTTGGATAAAATAACAGTAAAGTGTAGAAAAACTTATCAAAAGATCGAGTCTCGTGACAGCACGATGTCCTAAAGCGAAATTGCCCGTCGATAACTGATGCGACCTCTGTGGACAATCATCTCCAAGATACAACGATCAAATAAACCAATTGTGCAGCAATCACAAAAGGTTTTCAGAACTCTCAAGTGTACTCCAGAAATATGTAAAACTAAGAACAATATTTTTTCTGTATAGAAATATATAATCTCGTTTTTCTTGTTATTTTCTAATACCCAAAAGTCTGTTTATATTGGCAAAAAGAGATGTAACTTCTTCCACCATGATCTAGTATTAAGTTGCAGATGTAATGGCCAATGGTAATGGGTATTAATACTGGGCAGTTAAAACTGTCATATTCTACTGGTTAGTTGACCCATTAAAGAATTTCGAAAATGATTGAAAAAAATAATTATTTTATTAGAATCAATAAAGCCCAAGAGCCTTAGGTGTACTGTAGAAATCACGCAGGCTTAGGTGTCTATCGACTTGAACCTTAGCTTTGTATATTCTATCGAGTTTGCTAACTGTAGAGTAAACTATGTCTTGAACTCCACAATTATGATTTGCAAACTGAGACAATAGAACACACACATGACTTCTAAAACAATCATTGAGTTCTCACGATTGTGTTCATTTCGGCCGTAAACTTTTTCGGTTTCTTTGAGTGCTCTAGAGAATTAGCCTTAATTCTCATAGGAAGCGGCCCCACTTCCACACTCAAATAGGTGCTTCTATCAAGGATGCACTGTATTTAAACACCCCACTGAATATCAGTTATAGAAAGCATTAAGAGCATTAGCTCATCCTCTAATCAATACAGTTTGTACTACTCATCATAGGGAGGGGTTTGAAATAAATTCAATGTAGTACCCCCACAGATCACTCCAATAACTTTGTTATCCCATTGAACCTTATCCATGGGATCTCCAATCGCAAGGTTGGGTTTCCATTATAGGCGATCTAATTTGTAATAGGCTTTAGCCCCATCCCCCTCGATGTTTTCTGAACTAGCTCTCTAGCTAATCCTTTTGTTAATGGGTCAGCAATATTATCACTTGACTTCACATAGTCAATAGCTATAACCCCATCCTTAAGCAGCTGACGCACAGTATTGTGCCTCCTACGAATATGTCTAGACTTTCCATTGTAGGATGAATTTTGAGCTCTTGCAATAGCTGCTTGACTGTCACAATGGACATAGATAGTTGGAAGTGGTTTGGACCACAAAGGAACATCCATAAGAAAATTCCTTAACCATTCAGCCTCTTCACCTGCCTTATCTAATGCTATGAACTCTGATTCCATAATAGATCTCGCAATGCAGGTTTGCTTAGTGGATTTCCAAGATACGGCACCACCCGCTAATGTAAAAACATAGCCACTTATAGATTTAGTTTCATTGGTATCTGAAATCCAATTAGCATCACAATATCCCTCAAGTACAGCAGGATATTTAGTATAATGTATTCCCCAATCTATAGTGTATCTCAAATACCTCAAGACTCGAATGAGAGCATCCCAATGTTCACTATTAGGATTACTAGTATACCTGCTAAGTCTACCGACGGCATATGCTATATCAGGTCTGGTACAGTTCATGAGATACATGAGACTGCCGATCACCCTAGCATATTCTAAAGCAGAAACACTAGGACCTGAATGTTTTCTCAAATGATGACTTGCATCATAAGGTGTTTTAGCAGGAATACAATTATATTGGTTAAACTTCTTAAGAACTTTTTCTACATAATGTGATTGGGTTAAAGTAACTCCTTCGGAATGTGTTACTATTTTAATCCCTAGAATAACATCAGCAACACCCAAATCTTTCATTTCGAAGTGCTTTTTCAGAAACTGTTTAGTCTTATTAATCACATCTAAACTAGTTCCCATTATTAGCATATCATCCACATATAAGCAAATTATAACACCACAATCCCCCACAAATTTGCTATATATGCATTTAACTGCTTCATTTATCACATAACCATTAGATGTCAAGGCAGTATCAAATTTCTCATGCCATTGCTTAGGAGCTTGTTTGAGGCCATAAAGAGATTTTCGAAGTCTACATACTTTATCATCAAGGCCTTCTACCACAAATCCCTCAGGTTGATCCATATAAATCTCTTCTTCTAAATCTCCATATAAAAAGGCAGTCTTGACATCCATTTGATGTATAATAAGATTATGCAATGAAGCAATTGCAACTAACATCCTAATAGAGGTAATTCTAGTAACAGGTGAATATGTATCAAAGAAGTCAACTCCTTCTTTTTGTTTATAGCCTTTAGCTACAAGTCTTGCTTTAAATTTATCAATTGAACCATCAGGTTTCAATTTTTTCTTAAAAATCCATCTACACCCAATGGTTTTACATCCTCTAGGCAAGTCTACTAATTCCCAAGTGTTATTAGACATAATGGAATCATATTCACTATTAATAGCTTCCTTCCAAAATATAGAATCTGGTGAAGACATAGCTTCAACAAATGTACTAGGATCATCCTCTACTAAGTATGTTAGAAAGTCAGGACCAAAAGAAGTAGCAGTCCTAGGTCTTTTGCTTCTCCTAACTTCAGCTTCTTCTAATTCAATAGGCTCTTCTCTAATACTAGGAGGAACACTAAGAGAACTACTTGGTCTTGCAGATTTTTCTTTTTTCAAAAAATTCTGCATCTCTAGTTTCAAATATTGTGTTCTTTTCAATCAAAATATTTTTAGAGTCAATTACTAAAAATCTGTAGGCATTACTATGAAAAGCATAACCTATGAATACACAATCAACAATTTTTGGACCAAGTTTAGTTCTCTTAGGTGCTGGAATAGATGCCTTAGCCAAACACCCCCACACTTTAAGATATTTATATGAAGATATTCTACCTTTCCACAATTCATAAGGGGATTTATCATTTTTCTTACTGGGAATTCTGTTAAGAATATAACATGCAGTAAGAAGTGCTTCTCCCCACATGTTAAAAGGTAATCCAGAAGAGTTTAGCATTGAACTGACCATATCCTTTAGAGTTCTATTTTTCCTTTCAACTACACCATTAGATTGGGGAGAATATGGTGGAGTAGTCTCATGAATAATACCATTATCAGCACAAAATTTATCAAGCTCACCTGAATAGTCTCCTCCCCTATCAGATCTTAAAATTTTAATGGTTTTATCTAACTGATTTTCTACTTCAGTTTTATATGAAATAAATTTTGAATAGCTTTCATCCTTACTCTTAAGAAGATAAATGTAATAATAACGAGAGTAATCGTCAATGAAAGTTAAAAAATACTTATTTCCACCACGGGTAACATATCCTTTTAAATCACATAAATCAGAATGTATTAAACTTAAAACTGAAGTAGTTCTATCAACATGTGGAAATGGTTTTCTAGCATACTTAGATTCAATACACGTTTCACATTTTGAGTTTGGGAACTTATCAGTTTTAGGAATGTTTCCCAATCTCATTAATTTTTTAATAGAATTTACGTTAACGTGTCCAAGTCTAGCATGCCATAAATCATAAGAGTCCAGCAAGTAAACAGAAGAAATAGAAGCTTTATTATTGATCACAGAAACATTTAATTTAAATAGACCCTCATCTGCATACCCTTTCCCAACAAAAGTACCACACTTAGACATTACAACTTGACCACTCTCAAATACAATTTTAAATCCCTTTTTGACTAAAATAGATCCAGACACTAGATTTTTCCTTATATCAGGTACATAAAGGACATCCTTCAAACTAAGGACATTTCCAGAAGTAAATCTAAGTGTCACAGTTCCTTTCCCCTCGATTTTGGAGGAAGAAGCATTTCCCATGAACAGACATTCTCCATCACTATTAGGAGTGAATGAAAAAAATGCACCTCTCGTGCAGCAAATGTGTTTGGTAGCTCCAGAATCTACCCACCAGTCTGTCATGTTGCTCACTAGATTAACTTCTGTCACCATAGCAGAAAAATTCCCATCTTCTACTATATGTGCCTGATGCTTCACAGTTTTTCCTTTTCTATTTCGACAATCCTTTGCAAAGTGACCTGGTTTACCACAAACAAAACAATCACCAATAGTTTTATTTTTAAATTGAGGCTTAGACCGATTGTTCTTTCCTATGAATTGTTTCCCCTTGAATCTGCCTTTAAAATTCTGACTTTTAGTATAATTTCCAACAGCTTTCTTACTATCAGAACCTCCTTCAATAAGATTGGCCTTTGTACCTAAGTCTGGTCTCTCCCTACGTTCTGCCATTCTATTGTCCTCTTCAATCCTAATTCTGATAATCAAATCCTCCAGTGACATTTTTTTTCTTTTATGCTTCAAACTGTTTTTATACTCTTTCCAAGAATGTGGTAGTTTTTCAATTATAGCAGACACTTGAAAACCTTCACATATTTTATATCCCTCAGCAATAATTTCGTGAATTATAATCTGTAATTCTTCAACTTGACTTACCACCGTTCTAATATCATCCACTTTAAAATCAAAAAATTTTCCCACAACAAATTTCTTAGTTCCAGCATCTTCAGTAGCATATTTCTTTTCTAATGACTTCCATAATTCTTTAGCAGATTTACACGACCAGTAAACATCATATAAATCCAACGTCAAGCAATTCAGAATATAATTTCTGCACATATAATCATTACGTTCCCAATTAACTAAATCTGATGTTTCCTTATCAGTAGGCTCATCAGCAATTGCAGAAACAGGTTTATCAGATTCAATAGCATCTACAACTTTAAGAGTTGTCAAATAAAATCGCAATTTCGTTTGCCATCTCTTAAAATTCTTTCCATCAAATAATTCAGGCTTTTCAGAATACTTAGGAACAGATATATCTACTGCAGCCATTAAAAACCAATTTCGCTTTAGATTGTTGGATAAAATAACAGTAAAGTGTAGAAAAACTTATCAAAAAATCGAGTCTCATGACAGCACGATATCCTAAAGCGAAATTGCTCGTCGATAACTGCTGCGACCTCTGTGGACAATCACCTCCAGGATACAACGATCAAATAAACCAATTGTGCAGCAATCACAAAAGGTTTTCAGAACTCTCAAGTGTACTCCAGAAATATGTAAAACTAAGAACAATATTTTTTCTGTATAGAAATATATAATCTCGTTTTTCTTGTTATTTTCTAATACCCAAAAGTCTGTTTATATAGGCAAAAAGAGATGTAACTTCTTCCACCATGATCTAGTATTAAGTTGCAGATGTAATGGCCAATGGTAATGGGTATTAATATTGGGCAGTTAAAACTGTCATATTCTACTGGCTAGTTGACCCATTAAATAATTCCGAAAATGATTAAAAAAAATAAGGGGTACTTACAAAAATACCCTTAAAATTAGGGGTGTGTTGAAAAATCATGTGAAAGGTTTTTAGGAAGTAAAAAATATTATGTAAAATAAAAAAGTGACACAGTCACTTTTTTTTATAAAAATTGTCACTTTTTTTAAAAAGTGACTTTTTTTAAAAAGTGACACAAACTCAAAAAAAGTGACAAAATTCAAAAAAAAGTGACACACACACACACACACACTTAAAAAGTGATATAAACTCAAAAAAGTGATAAATACTTAAAAATGTAACAAAACACCAATCAAAACATATGTTTGTTATAAAAAAAGTGAAAAATTTTTAAAAAGTAACAAACAATAAAAAGTGAAAAAAAATTCAGAAAAGTGGCAGGAAAAAAGTTACAAACACACAAAAAAGTGATAAAATTGTCACTTTTTTAAAAAAAGTGACACAATGTCACTTTTAAAAGTTTTGTGACATTTTTTTATTAAATACATACAATTTATCTTTTATTAAAAATTATGTTTGTTACTAAAAAAGTGATAGAAATCTCAAGAAGGTGACTGAAAAAAGTGACAAATACTAAAAATGTGACAAACATTCAAAAAAATGACATAAATTTTAAAAAAAAGTGGCTAATTTAAAAAAAATAACATATTAAAAAAGTTGCACACATTAAAAAAAGTGACAAACACTTGACAAAATTAAAAAAAAAAAAAAAAAGTTACACAAACTATAAAAAAAAGTGACAATCACCAAGGATAACGGAAAAAAAAAAATTGACAAAAACTTAAAAGGTGACAAAAAATTAAAAAAAGTGACACAATGTCACTTTTTATAAAATTGGCGAGCAACTTTGACATCCTTAGATGGTAATGCATAAAATTAAGTAAGTGACAGTGTGACACTATCTCACTTTTATAAAAAAAAAAAGTGATTTTGTTAGTTAAAAAAATGACCAAAAAACCAAAAAAGTAATAAAAAATAGTGACAAACACTATAAAAAGTGATCGAAACTCAAAAAAAGTGACAGAACTTAAAAAAAGTGGCAAATTACGTTGGTATCAATAATTCAAAATCAACATATAATATAATCAATATAATCATGCAATTAGTGTTAACCAACATCTCAAAGTAACACTCTTACAATACTATAAAAAAAAACTCTTAAAAAATAACGTACACATTCACCATAACTAGTTCTTGAGAAAAAATATAAACAATTCCAAAACATATGTTTTTGTTACAGCCGCAATCTTCTAACCATTAAAGCTCATCTTTCACCGATTATGTCTGGCATTCATCCCAAAAAATAGGGAACTTCAATTTGGCTGCAGTATATGGCATAAGTCAATCATCATATATGAACCTGAAAGTAGTGAGCAAGTACATTCAATGCCAAATACCCAAAAAAAAAAAGTGACATAAACTTTAAAAAAGTAACATGTGAAATTTTATTTTGATACTTTTCAGTTTATTAGATACAATAACTAATAAGTCAAGATGCTCATGAGCTATTCCTCTTCTAGAATGGATCCGATGGGGTTAAGGCTTTAACTTATACTTCTCACCTCACAAATTCACCCTCTAAAATCAATCTGCCTAGAGGCGAACCACCACCCTTCAATTTCCCTTTAATACCCTAAATACCTGTCTCCATTAAGTAGCTTTTGCAGTCTTCACTCTGCCCCTAGCATAAACCATGTTCTTCACTTCCCCTATCATCTTTCCTCACCCTCATTACTGCCAGTTAGCCCATCCTGGTCAAGCTTCACACTAACAACAATTTCATTTTCCTTGTCATAGATGCAAACAAAATTTTGGCCTTAAAACAATGTTGAGATGTTTATAGCAAACCCCACACCAATGTTATAATCTAGTACATGCTATAGAAATCAAACACATGATAATCACTATGAAAATTGAGAAACTGGAATGCACATTGATGCCGTCCATTCTTATAGCACTAACATCAAAACTTTCGCAGGAAACCCACCATTCATAACCAAAATGGCAAGGACATGGTCACTTCAATTAACGTATTCTTCTTTTTCATTATATCCCCAAGTTTGGTCACAACCATTAACACTTAAGAGATTATAGGAGAAATTGACCAAACCCCACCTCTCCTTTCACCGATCCATGCATATTTCATTTTACACAAAACAAAAGGCAAGGAAGCTGTGGAAATTTCTAAAAGGCATAACATCACATATGAAATATCAAAACCAGAAAGTCCATTTCCCAACAAGGAACTAAAAATAAAACGTATACGCAAGAGGGGAAATTGAAGAAATTAATGCTACTTTGGGTTTATAAGATGTTGAATATATTTTATTTTTCTTCGGTTCTTCATCAATATTTCTTCTCCTCTTCAATCCAATTTCTCAATAATAGCATCTCAATAATCAGAAAAAGATAATTTAGACAAACCCTAAATACACAAAGTAAAACATAAAATGCAAATCCTAAGTGCTAACAACAAAAACAAACAAAAAATTAAATAATTTCCCAAACTTCGGGGTGGCCCAATGGGGTAAGCCAAAAAAGTGTAAAATGCAAACTATAAAAATAACTCATTTCACCTGTTCCATGGCATTCTGGGCAGCAGTCATGAGCTTAGTCGCAAGGCCAAGTTTCCGGTACGTCCTGAGCACGGCAAGCGAGGTGATGTTAGCACTTAGGGAGACACTTCACTATTTGGGGTTTTTGGTGTTGGTGATTAAGATTTCCATGATATGAGAATGAGGAGATTGGAGATGAACGAAGACGAAGGCGAAGGATGAAGACGAAATCGACAGAAAATGGTCGGAAACGGAGATGGGAAATCGCCTCTAAATATGTGGAGAATTTTTGGGGACCAAAGGAGTGGGGAATTTCTATCGGGTTGGGTTGGAATTTTAGTTAACGGATTAGATTAGGACGTAAATATTACTTGATTAAAATGTTTAATTAGTTTAAAAGGTATTAATCAAAATAGTTATTTTTATAGGGTATACAGCCTAATTTCCTCAAAAAATAATTATTTTATTAGAATCAATAAAGCCCAAGAGCCAAAGGCCCCAAGGCCCAATCAAAGACTTTTTAATATAGTGCGTGAGGCGTGACTCGAACACCTGACCTCCCACACAAATTCAACACTTTTCACCAGTTGGGCACTTCATCTTAATTAATTATTTCTTTCAAATATTATATTTATTGTATAAATATATAACAATCCCCCACATGAAAGAAATAAGATAAATAAAAATACTATTCTGGAGTACTGTAGAAATCACGCAGGCTTAGGTGTCTATCGACTTGAACCTTAGCTTTGTATATTCTATCGAGTTTGCTAACTGTAGAGTGAACTATATCTTGAACTCCACAATTATGATTTGCAAACTGAGACAATAGAACACACACATGACTTCTAAAACAATCATTGAGTTCTCACGATTGTGTTCATTTCGGCCGTGAACTTTTCCGATTTCTTTGAGTGCTCTAGAGAATTAGCCTTAATTCTCATAGGAAGCGGCACTTCCACACTCAAATAGGTGCTTCTATCAAGGATGCACTGTATTTAAACACCCCCACTGAATATCAGCTATAGAAAGCATTAAGAGCATTAGCTCATCCTCTAATCAATACAGTTTGTACTACTCATCATAGGGAGGGGTTTGAAATAAATTCAATATAGTACCCCCACAGATCACTCCACTAACTTTGTTATCCCATTGAACCTTATTCATGGGATCTCCAATCGCAAGGTTGGGTTTCCATTATAGGCGATCTAATTTGTAATAGGTTTTAGCCCCATTCCCCTCGATGTTTTCTGAATTAGCTCTCTAGCTAATCCTTTTGTTAATGGGTCAGCAATATTATCACTTGACTTCACATAGTCAATAGCTATAACCCCATCCTTAAGCAGCTGACGCACAGTATTGTGCCTCCTACGAATATGTCTAGACTTTCCATTGTAGGATGAATTTTGAGCTCTTGCAACAGCTGCTTGACTGTCACAATGGACATAGATAGCTGGAAGTGGTTTGGACCACAAAGGAACATCCATAAGAAAATTCCTTAACCATTCAGCCTCTTCACCTGCCTTATCTAATGCTATGAACTCTGATTCCATAGTAGATCTCGCAATGCAGGTTTGCTTAGTGGATTTCCAAGATACGGCACCAAGGTGATTGCACTAGTATCCACGCCCCCTAGAAGTGTGTTCTGAAATTAAAAAGTAAAGCATCAATTTACACGTTCAGAACCATGTTAATTGGGCTAAATAAAGAAGATTGTCAACTGAAAACACTTAAAAAGTTATTATTTTTGTTTTTTTTTTTAGCATGTTTGGTATGCATTAATAGAACCTGGAAACCACGTGTCCAGTACTATCCATAATTCCCTACCAAGCGTGTTAGCGAACGGGGGACGATTGTTACCATGAGAATGCCCTTGATGTTGTCTTTGCTTATATATACTCCAGTAGGTTCTTTTGACAGTTCAATCAAAACTTCCAACAAGATCTTCATCTTCCCCATTTCTCATTTCTTGATTCATATGTTCGTCAAGCACCATTTGTAAGTAGGAATCCAAGTTTCTGAAAGCATCTATCCACCTTCACTCGGTGTCCAGTTACAGAATCTATAATCCGCCCAAAGAATGGGAAGAAGTCCTCTGCGGCAGCCAACAACTATTCGCCATATCCGTATCTTCATCAGGAATATCTTCTACTTCCCGGCCATCGAATCCTTTCCCTTTATAGCTTTTACCAACTGCACCAACTCCACCAACCAAATCAAACATTTTCTCATCAAGATTAACTGAATATGGCGAGGCTGCTGATAAACAATCAATCAACCGGCCAACCTCAAACTCCCTTTCATGGTGGAATGACTGTTCTGTCCTGGAATTCAAGAGGTGGCAAAGAAATATTTTACGCATTTGACGCCAATGATCACCATATGGGGCGAACGCCACAACTGAAAAATTGTAGAAAATCTTCTTTGCCACAGAAGAAGGCGGCCGGCTACCGAAGCTGGTTTCACGAGTTTTCACGATTTGTTTAGCCATGAAATGACTAATGTTGGGATGTTTCCTAGCTGTAGTAGCATTACACGACCACATTTTTGGTAGGGTTTCCATAGTTCTTGGTGATGCAATTTGCCCATCTGATGCATTTTGCATCTTATGGGAAGCTTTGGAGGGTTTAGTGGAAGTTTGTCTCTGCCAATTACTGATTTCTTCTTTGTTTTAAGAATACGAGAAGCAGAAGCAATAGAGATGATGAAGAGGAGAAGGAGCCATGAAAGGTTAGAATAGAAGTCTGAATATATTTTTCAGCACCGTATTCTTATTCACGTGTGGAGAAGTCTAGGCCAATTCTCGATTGGTTCAGGGGCAATTTTTCCTGTTTGTCTAGTATATATGGTGTGAGAAATGTATACAAGACTTACGTATCTGAATCGACCAGAGGAATTAGCTTGACTTAATAGGAATCATAATAAGACGGGCACAATTTTATATGCCTGTAGGTGTCTCTGTCTGTTGCACATTGCAAAATTTTAACATTAGCCCAGTGGAAACTGTCTTGATGGTGAAGGAAACCATCATATAGATGCGCACACGTTAAATAAATAATTAATTAATACGAGAGAGAACCAAGAAAAGTAAGAACGAAAACGAACCAGCAAAGAACGCGTATTGCTTTCTGTAATATGGAATGAAATTGTACTTCTTTAAACGCAGCCAATCACAAGAAAATACATACTTATTTAGATGTATCAGCCCACCATTATCTTCCTCCAGACAACTCGATAGCATCTTGGTTGTTAATTGAATCTTCTCCCCAGTCGAATCTTCTATGTAATCTCTCGTACTCTTGCCTCCGAGTGATTTCAACATGCTGCCATTCTTCCCACCTCTCAGCAAGCCCTTCTCCTTCCAGCATTCTTACGACCTCTGACATTGCTGGACGATCTTCTGGTGATGATTGAGTACAGAGTAATGCAACCTGAATCACCATCTCCACTTCATGGATATTGTAGTTTGTCTTTAGGTTGCAGTCTACAATAGCGTCCAGTCTTTTCTCCCTTTGGAGTTTTTTAACCTTCAAGGTGATGTGCATAGGATCAGTGAAGTAACTAAAACAGTAGGATCTCATTAGAAATAAATTACTTCATGCTTAATTCTATATCATTCAACAAAAAATGGGCAATACTTTTCACCATCGAAGTCCAAATGCTTTGCTTTCAATATTTAACTTGATTCCAGGTTTATACAATCGAATGTTATAGATCTTCTCAAGCAACAATTAATAGAAACGATGCAGGTCTGACTCTACTATACTGAACAACTTTATTGCTGTTATGTGATTGGAAGACAGCTGAAGATTGCTGAGAGGAAGAATATGCAGAAATGTAAAGAGAACTGAGAGTTGTTCTTACAATGGGGAACCTTGGTAAATGTTCAGCACCTGCAAGTTTTAAATGTTTGCTGATATGTTGTATCTGAGGTTTATTAACCTCAATAAAATTTCAATTTATAGGAAACATATATATACTAGTGTTTATGCAGGTACATGAATGTGCGCAAGTAATCATGTGTATGGACAGATTGCAAGAATAAAAATACGAACACAAATTATATAATTGAGAGACAAACAGAAAACAGAAAACACGGAGTGAGAGATAGGGAGAATAAAAATGCAAATGACGAATTATATGAGATTGTCATCTTACATGGTCAAGCAACAATACATCATCTTCTTCTTCCAAGCGTGAGAAGTCTATAGCCCGTTGGCCAGTTACAAGCTCTAACAGCATAATTCCATAGCCAAAAACATCTGTCTTTCCTGAAGATTTTCCAGTAGACAAGTATTCAGGAGCTATGTGACCCATTGTACCACGGACTTGAGTCGTTACATTAGTCTTTCTTATATCGACTAACTTTGCCAACCCAAAATCACCAACAACAGCTTCAAAATCTTCATCCAACAAGACATTAGCAGCCTTAACATCCCTGTGAATAATTTTAGGATTACAGTGTTCATGGAGATACTCTAATCCACGTGCTGTGCCAAGTGCTACATGTTTTCTAGTAGGCCAATCCAGAACGGGCTCCCCAGGTTTAAGATCTGCATTAGTATCCAAAATAAATGTTAATGTGTAAAAGGATTACCTAAATAAAAATGAAGCATCTACAACAAAGAGCCACTTGATTGCAAAAGTTGCAATGCTGTCTATGAAGTGATTAAAAATCAACCAGCATTAGCTTTCTGCATTATTTTGCTTCTGAAGATATGAGGCAGCAGATCAATAGCAACACTTAAATGTTTTAATGAGCTTGTCACAACGGAACCTAAATTACATATATAAATATCAGGTATCGAGAAATTCTTAGTGGTCATTAGGTAGAGATAGAAAGGAAATTGATCCTACGTCAATAGAGCCAAGCCCCAGAGGAATTCCTTAAAATCAAAAACATCTCATGGTGTCAAATGGTATGTAAAGCTGCTTAATGCACCCTGCTAACCATCCATAATTTTCTATTTAGTCAATGTCTTTTGTAATGGTAAAGAATTGTCTTAAAGAGACTATTTTTTCATTTTCTTTCCTTTCTTTTTACCATCAGAGTCAGACTAAACAATTCTCGAAATCTTTATCATCATAAAAAAAAAAAAAAAAAAAAGAGAAAAGAAAGGCTTCATCAGCAAACTAAAGATAGATGCTCAGAAGGCATCTCTTCTAACTGTATACATGCTGTAATTTTAGTGCATGTTTGGTACAAAGTACCATACATGGGATGGGATAGTGAACAAGATTTTAGTTTCTTTTATTAAGACGAATACTATCCAATCCTCACAAACATGCCATTAGGGTCAACTGACATAAAGAACCAGGTTAATTTAAAACATTTTCTCGGTGAGTCACCTGAATTACGGAGGTTATTATGCTAAATCCTATCATAATTTGTTTCTGTTTCAGCAGAACCAAAGTAATTTTACTTAAGCTTACATTTGATTGTTCCAATCTCGCACTGTCACTATTATTACTCACTTTTCAAGATAATTTATTCTCTCGGTAGATATGGTTTCTAATGTTGCAATTCAACATGGATGGAAAATGTCAATGGGCTAGGATCATAATGAGACCACCCAAAGCATGTCCCTTTCCAAGATCGGAGGCAAAAGAAATTGTATCAATTCTAAACTGCTTTTCTACAGCATGTCTCTTTCCAAGATGTAATTTAACACCGACTTAAGCTTCTTAAGAACAGTTTAATTGCTTACTGCAAAACAAGAATCATTCTTCTTTTCAATAATTAAAAATTCAAAGGACTTTAAAAATGTCAGGGTTATGATGAGAATTGCTTCTGTTTCCTCGAGGGTTCAACCCATTTTTCCTTTAATTAGTTAGTGAATCTCCTCTTCAAAATCCTGATTGTCCTGTTTAAAGGAGTCTAAAACTAGTCCAATAATTTTGTATTGCTTCATTGGCCTGAAAGCAAGGGCCCCAAAGTAGTAGTTAGTTCCTAATATCTTCACGTGTACAATTCAAATTTGCAGCTAAACGGTTCAGAATAGGTGTGTCACAGTTATTCTCTCATATATTTCACTACTTTCCTTTTTTTTTTTTTTTTGAAAAAAAAAAAGATCAATAAAAATATGTGAAATAAGTATTTCGAAAGAAAGTTTCTACATGAATGATGTTAGATCCAGAAAGAATGCTCATCAAAAATTCATACAAGTTCAGTACCACATGTATAAAGATGAAGACACAGAAAACACCAAGTATAGTCTTCTAAACAGCTAATAAACCCATGCATGTCCTTAACATAATGTATACCTTACCCAGCAATGGAACACAGATAACTTAAACTCACAATTAATTACTCTACATACAAATGTTAGTCTGCAATTAAAAAGTAACAAAACTAAGTGATACCTCTTAGACGAGAGGCGACACTCAAGTTCTGCATAAAGGGATAAACCAAAAGGCGCTCCGTTGGTGTGGTGCAAAACCCAATCAACCGTAAAAGATTTCTATGAACAGCCACACTTATCATCTCAACTTCACGCTGGAATGCTGTATCTCCACCAGGACTCTCAAAATCAGTCAAACGTTTAACGGCGACTTTTGAGTTGTCAGTAAGCACTCCTTTATAGACTTTCCCAAAACCTCCCTGTCCAAGGACATTTTTCTCACTGAAGTTATCTGTAGCAAGCTGCAACTCTCTCCATGCAAATCTCTTCAATTGTCCAAATTCAATTCTCCGATCAACTTCACCTGAGCATTCATCGTTGCAAATAAAATATCAAAACAGATTTTCAATTTTGCAGTTTTGATAGCTCTTGTAATTTGAACAACAAAAACCTGATGCAGATGTTCATGGATCTTATGAATACAAAAAGAAGAACACACAAGAGAATCTAATTAACTGTTATTTTTTTCCCATGATTATAATTAACTGTTATGCAACCATAGACATCCCATTACAGGCTATAATATTAGTGGATGACTTCTGATAAAACTACAAGAACTTTCAATGCCATTCTATATACGACAGTTCAATTCATAAAATGTTGTTACAGACGTATACTGTAGAACAATTATTCAGAATCTCTTGCTGAGATCATAATATACAAAATGTTCACTATAACCAAAATTTAAGACAAACCTGCAACATCCACAAAAACTTCACGCCTGTAGCCTTTGCGCCTAGCTTTCCACATAAATAACAGAAAAGAACCTCCAAGAAGAATAACCAAGAGTGCACCAACGATCCCTATGATCATACCCGTCTTTGATTTACTTGAAGCACCTGCCAAGATAGAGATATTTGACTTATATTTTCCAAATAACTTTTCTTGTGTCCAATTCTCTGGAGATACTGGTGTAAAATTATTCAAAACAATCTAGCTGCTAAATCATTTTTGAACATTTTCTCTTCAATCATCTCACAGGACACACGTCCTATATCCAACACCTACAATCTACACAACCTAGAGTAGTGAAAATGTAAGGTGCATATACCTCCATTGTCGGATGCACAACGGTGGACAGTATTTATGCCACAATTTAAGTGGTTCCCTGTAAAACTGAAGAAAGCAACTTAAGCTCATTTGATGTCAATGTGATAAATGTACTGAAAAGGTATTCATCCATACACGTCTAGATGTTCATAAGTACGTACACAAATGCACACACATCTCCTCATGCAGGTAGTTATATAAATTGATAAGTAGGTAGGTACGTAGATAAGAGAGGGGGGGAGGGGGGGTGGGAGAGAGAGAGATGATACTTGTACTTGGAAATTTGAAATAACTGCTCAGGTATTTGGCCACTGAGATTATTCGAAGAAAGCTGACTGCAAAAGAATTTTGTCAGTGCCATGTAACACAAACCTTAATAAAGGTCAAGCATATTGCTTCACAGCAAAAGTCAATTTTGAGGAGCTGTTAGCGTCCGTTCTTATATATATACAAGACAAGGATTTTGCCATAATATATTGTACAAAATAAATCACTTACAGGCTAACCAAGTTGGGAAGACTTGAAAGTGATTCCGGAATCAAACCAGAGAGATGGTTTCCACCCAAAATCCTACTTCGACGAAAAAGTATGTCTTAAGTTTTTGATGGTCAAAAAATGAATAAATGCTAATGAATCTGTATTTTATGCTTACAAGAACGAAAGCCTCTTAAGATTTCCAAGGGAATTTGGTATTTCTCCAGTTATATTGTTATTTTCCAGATCCAACATTGTCAAGCTCGTCAAATTTCCGAACTCCAAAGGTATTTTACCGGTTATGCCATTTCCTTGTAATTGTCTGCAGTAAAGATTTTTATATCAACTAGTTAATGTGGTAGTGTATATATGGCATCTGTAGTGCATGGAGCACCACCAGTGTTCAAGTTTCTCATTAATAATTAATATTCACCAACTAAGAGAGGGCATTTCTTCTGGAAATGACAATTCAATAATGTAATGACTGCACAAAACATTGCACAAATGATTTTCTTTAGCATATGTGAGTAAGCTGCTATTCCTAGCTTTCCTACATAAACATGAAGACGTGTACATGTACCGGTATACCACTTAGTAGATGAATTTCACTGGAGAGAAACTGCTGTTGTCTTAGATCATTTACAAATATGCATGAAGAATCTCATTGACTTATCTAAATGTCATAATATACTGCTTATGAAAAACTACATTCGATGTATCTAATTTGTGGACTGAAAATCCATCCCATTTCATAATAAAAAACTAACAAATGATGGACTTCATAAACCATTTTGCAGTTGTTACACAAGAATTCTGTAAAATATCATGCACTGATTGATCAAAACATTTTAGTTGTAAAATATTCCCCAGAAGCAAGAGTATCAAAAGACATGCTTAAGTGCTACGTATTTCCATAGAAGATAAAACAAAAATTAAATAATTAAAAGCTCAGAGAATTGTATTAAGCAAATTGAAGAACCAAAAATTTAAATAAGGACAATCGAACAACTTTACAGCTCCAAATTCCCTAAACATACAGTGTCGTCAGCGACGTTAAAATCCCAATTCTTGGTGACAAGGTCCCAGTGAATCCCATGTTAGACAATGTCCTGCAAGTAGAGACAAATAATTGTGTGCTTACTAATCATAATGATGAAATTATTACCACAAAACAGACCCACAAAATATTCCAGCATATGTCCACGTATCAAATTCAAGGAAGCAATATTTGAGCATGCATGTTTATAAAAGGGAGTAAGAATTGACATCATAAAATTTCTTACACTGTCACAACATTGTTATTATTGTCACAGATAACTTTGGACCAAGTGCAAGGATTGACTTGATTCTGATTCCAATCAACGAGCTGATTACTAGAAGCATTAAGTGAAGACCTCAAAGCATAGAGTGCATCTCCTGAAATAAGTCCCAACTGTCCCCTCAGTTAATTGTAACACGCCAGCAAAATGGCAACTCAAATGCAGAAAAGATTGGATCAAGAAAACAAGATAAGTGAATTGGCGAAAGTCATACATTACATATTAATCAAATTTATAATGATAGAATTCATTACGTATAGTGACCTGTGACCAAACTTGGTATACTGTGGTATTAGAAGCTTTTCAAATTCACTAGGATAAATACATATGCTGCCCTTGGATAGATGGTGTTTTGCCATTTCATTTTTACAGCTATCAGTTTCATCATTCCCATATCATAAAAGTCAAATACAAAACAAAACAAAACAAAAACACCAACAACAACAAACTAAGCCTCATTCTCAATATAAATGCAAAATAAGAAAAAGATAAGACGAGACAAGAAATATTAACTATTCGTTGCACTACTTTTTTTTTATTGAATGAAGAATATGATAAGAAAAATTAGATATTTATCATTGCAATACTTTGTTGCAAAAATTATATATTTATCCCTACTTGAAGTTGCTATCATTAGATGAGCCAAAGTTTGATATTGTTATTTTTAATAATAATGAAAAAGTTGACGGTAGTGATGTTGAAGAAAATGAAGCTAAACAATTAAAGATTAAGATAAGATACTATTGTTAGACTTTTGTTTTAATGTTTTTTTATAATAATGAAATTATGGTGAATTTTTCATATTTAACTTATGAAAAATACTACACACGCATATGTATATACATACACATGTATCCACATATCCTCAGTTTTGTTGAAAAGTAAGCCGTACCCATATGGTATTGTATTCGAATTGCGTATCCGAATTCGTACTTCTTAGCAGTAAAATTGTGAGACCACATTTGCAAACTATCAGTTGAAATGACATTATTAATCCTACTTCCTCAAGGGTACCACTGTACAAATTTGATCCAACAAATTGAAAGGAATCGTTTTTCTAAATGAAAATAGTAGGTCAGGGGTGACAGCTCATTTAAAATCTTCAATTTGATTTTCTCCAACAAACTATCCACCAGTTGTTAACAAATATCCATAAATGATCATCGCTACTTTTTTCAATCAAACTATTGCGTGCAAATTCCAATGACATACAACCTCCTGTCTAATTTCAACTTTTTGACTACACAAGGATCAGTTATACGTTGTTCTGAAAAAAGAGAGATGGAGATGTAAGAAACGTGCATTTTCGTTAGGAAGATAGAGGAGCATACGCAAGTCTGAAAACTTAAATTTCCATCAAACGCGAGGAATTCAAATAGAGAAAAAGAGGGAGTAAGCGTGTCAAAAAACAATGGCAGAGAATTGCCTTGCTCATTCACACCTTCATGAATAACATTGGCACATCTACCGTTTGCATTGTATGAGAGTTTCTAAATTAGAAGGAAAAATCTAATTGAGATGGAGCAGTTAGAAATTCATCCAGAATCGAGAAATTAAATTTATCCATTTTTGAGACCATTTTCATTTATAGGGGAAGCTTTTCTTGAGACTATAATAAGAAGAAAAAAGAAATTAATTCATATTCAAGTGTCTTCATGTATATGTATGTATATGCATATGCTTACACTCAAAAAAAGATCTGTTGTAATTGTGCAACAAGGGGGGTAGAAAGAGAAATTATGCTCAGTGTTCATTATTAATATGAGAAGTCATTGCTAAAAAGATTGTTAAGAGTAACAGGTCCACAGTGCATTTTTCACTGTTCAGTTAACATAAAAATGTGATCAGCATAATAGTTAATACCTTGTGCATCAGGAGCGACAAAAGAACACAAACATGCGGACACAAACACTGCAATAAGCAGGTCCCTCTTTGATAATGTCATAGCATCTGATGTCAAGTTAGACTCGCGTTCAAGCTATAACCGAGTATAATACATTGCCCAGTTTATGCGTACGAGCATCCAAAATTGCCAGATCTGTCAAATACAACAATGATGTTAACATTTTTTTTTCCCTTCAAAAAAATTAACATTTTTTTTTTCCCTTCAAAAAAAAAAAAAATCTTTAACATCAACCAAGGAGGAGGAGGTAAAAGCATAAGTAAAAGATATAGGAAGCATGGTTAGCTATTAACCAGGCATGGCTTTGTAAAAACTTTAGTATGCGCATGTCACAATTATATTGGGAGGACAGAGAATTGACAATTCCATAAGGGGAAGCTTCCACAAGTAAAACAAACAGGAGCCAAATAAAACTGAAGAACCTCCATTCCATTGAGTAATTCACAACCAACCAACGCCCGGTCTAAAAGTGATCTTATCATAAGATCTAGTTCCACCACGATAGCAAGCAACTATTTTCAAGCAGGTTCTCCATTAACAGCTAGTTAATTTTCTCTTTAAAGTATCAATTTATATAAGAAATAACCATCTCCATCTAAAATACGATTTAATTATTGAAAGCATTCAGTTTCCAATAAAACTACTAGGAAGCACATGGAAAAAATTTTACTTCACCAACAAAAAAAAGAGTAACATAATCATGACATCGAAGCCTCCGTGCTCATATAGACAAACTCGTGCAGTTTTTTTACAAGCTAGGAATCCATTTTTCACGAAAATGAGGAAAAGTGTTGAAAATTAATTAAGCAACCATAAAAGTCAAAAGTGAGACAAAGATAACATGTTAAGACTTTGCGATAAATGAAAACAAATAAGAAAACTAATTACAAGAAATTAAATATTCAAACATTTAATGTTAGCCCAAAAAATTTTACAAATCTGAAATCTCAAGATTCATTAATAGCATCCCAGTGATCCGAAAGCAGCCAGAAAACTTCCAGCATAAAGCAAGCACAAAGAAAAAAAAATGCCAATTGCAACCTATTCAAATTCTTCAAGCACAAATCATCAACCTTCACTTTCACATTCTACAGAACATAAATCCTTTCAACTGCGGTTTTTGAAACCCAAAACCTTCCAGACCCAGAAAAAATAAACAAATATATAGAGATGTTTATATGTTTCTTGAAAAATAGACGCCTTAAAGGAGATTATGCAGTGACAAAGTACCTGAGTTAGAATCAGAAATGGGGTTTTGTGTACTTTGAAGAAGAATAAACTAATGGAGTTAACTTTGCAGCAAATCTGAAGTTAAAAAAAGAAGCTTCTTTACTCCTTTTTGTTGATGGATTTTTGACCAAGAATATTTAACTATGCGTGTGAGGTGTGTGTTGGGGGTGGGCCGGTGGGGAGAATACAAAAGAAGTACGGAGCTTCCTCTCTCCATAGGAGTTATCACTGACAAGCATTATCTCTCTTAACTTTGGTGGCGGCGGGCCATAGGGGGCCAGGCTTGCATTTTTCTCGCGGATTTCGGGATTATGTTCAACCAAGAAAACGAAACGCTCATTATTGTTCTCGAGATAAAATAAAGGGGTTATTTAACAAAATTAACCAGAATTTAAGCGAATTTTGATAAAAATTGTTTTTAATAAATATTTTATTAAAATTAATTGTTAACTTAGACTTTAACTTTTTATCAACGTATTAAATTATTTCAAACAAATATAATGATATTATACAAATTTTATATTTGAGTCTGGAGTATCGTATTAGATTGTACAGTACTTTATATTAGAATATGATGGACTAAACTAAGGTAGAAAACATTCTTTTATTTTTATTTTTGTAAAGAATTCATTTGCACCTTCAGTAGAGTAATTTAGTACGAGAGTGTAAAATGCTCTAGACCAGATAAGACAGCTAGTATAAATTATATTTTTTATGGGTGGTTATATTCAAAATATTTTTATTTTATTTTTTTGTAAATAAACCACATTTTAATTGCATTAAAATTCATTAACTTTTAATCATTATCACATTTATATCATTAACTTTTTTTTTCATTACATTCTTGTTTTCCACATTTCATTGGTCATAAAAAATTGTCCTTATTCATGCATTTCGTTCTTTAATATTATTAACGCGCTTTAAAACGAGTGTTAAATAGTTAATCGCATTCTTCCATTATTTTTTGTTTTGCTTATTTAAAAATATAAAGTGCAAATGAATTTTTTTTACTCTATCTTAAAGAATAATTTGAAGAGAAACCATATTCAGATAAAATTTATGAGAATAAGAATACGATGAAAAAAAAGTTTGAGACGTATATGTGATAATGTGTAAATGTTGTGAACATTTCATGCAATTAAAATATAGTCTAGTTATTTAAAAATATGGTAAAAATATATTTAACCATTTTTTATTAAGAGAACCATTAAAGTCCCTATAGATAAAAATCAAATTTTCATAAGATTTTGATAAAAAAAAATGATGAAATATGTGGCTAAAAAGTTTATAAAAGTGTAGATGAAATAAAATATTTTAGTATTAAAAATAAATTTTAAAAATTTTGAGGACAAACAAAGGCATAATATCATCCACCTACTACTATATATTATAAATATTATACTTTTTTCTTCTTATAGCTTAATATGGTGCACTAAATGAGATCTTAAAGTATACACATCACACTTATAATTGTTTCTAGTTTTGAATTTTTCTTTTAAATATTTCATTTTTTGGATTCAATTCAAAATAATGGATGAATGTAAAGGTCCGTTTGATTGCAATGGTGAAAAGAAAATGAATTTTAGGAAAAGTAATTGTTTAGAAATTATTTTGTAGGGAATTGTTAATTAAGTGTGTTTGATTAATATAATTTTTCACCCGAAAAATTTTTAAATTTTGTGTTCGTTTAACTTTGTTTTACATGTAAATTGTCCATTAAAGTGATAATTTTTTTCACAATTGGTTATAAATTTTGTTTTCATTGCTAAAAAATAAAAAAAAAATTTCCTAAAAAATCATTTTTTTTAATCAAAGTTTAGTGTTCATTTGAATTTATTTTACATGAAAATTGTCAATTTAAGTGAAATTTTTTTTTACAATTGGTTATGAAATTTGTTTCTATTACCAAAAAAAAAATAATAATAATAACTAGAATTCCATTTCCCACCAAAATGGTGGGAAAATCAATTCACATATTTTGAAAAAAATGTGCACGTGGGAATGAATCTTGGAAAACCAATTCCATAGTAAATTTTTGCTATCAGACAAGGTTAAAGTTGGAAAATGTAAAACTTCAAGAAATTTAAGGGGTATCAAGCAGGGCCTAATTGTTGGATCGATAATTCAAAGTCTTCTGAAACTTTTTATTAGTTACTTTTTATCCCTACTATATTAAAAGAGTCAATCCACAAGTTACCGTTCATGTGTGAAGCATTTTGTCTTTCAATTTTACCCCTCTCAATTAATGTTTTTCCCATTTTATCTTCATCATTTACTGTTCATGGACTTTTTTTTTTGCTACAGCAGCCATTTTTGTTGACTAATTGATTTTTGCAATCGTGTGAGAGAAACATATCTTCTTTCTCATGTATATCAATTGTAACATAAATATTCAATTTCACATTTCTAATTTTATATTACGTTAAAATAAATTAGTAGTACGTAAAAAAAAGTTAAAGAATAAAAAAAAGAAAAAAATTTCACTCCGCATAATGCGGAGTTGAACTCCGCACTTGTGCGCACAGTGCGGAATCTTCACCTTTTTTTTTTTTTATGTTCTAACAATAATATAAAATCATTATCTCTTATAATTCCAATTTTTAATCAAGCGTGATATTTCTTTTAAATGTACAAGAGAAAAAAATTAATCAACCGAATACAAAAATATTCATGGAGTCAACTGCAATTGACGATTTCTCCTCACTGAGTAGGTTTGCAGGTTTTTTTAATTTTATCATTTACTGTTCATGGACTATTTTTTGCTACATCAACCATTTTTGTTGACTAATTGATTTTTTGCAATCGTGTTAGAGAAAAATATCTTCTTTCTCATGTATATCAATTGTAACACAAATATTCAATTTCACATTTCTAATTTTATATTACGTTAAAATAAATTAGTAGCATGTAAAAAAAAGCTACAGAATACCAAAAAAAAAAAATTCACTCCGCACTTAGGTGCGGAGTCTAGCTCCGCATAATGCGGAGTTGGAACTCCGCACTTAGGTGCGGAGTCTTCACCTTTTTTTTATGTTCTAATAATAATATAAAATCATTATCTCTTATAATTTCAATTTTTAATCAAACGTGATATTTCTTTTAAATGTACACGTGAAAAAAATAAATCAACTGATTACAAAAATATTCATGGAGTCAACTGCAATTGATGGTTTCTCCTCACTGAGTAGGTTTGCAGGTTTTTTTAATTTTATCATTTACTGTTCACGGACTATTTTTTGCTACATCATCTATTTTTGTTGACGAATTGATTTTTGCAATCGTGTTAGAGAAAAATATCTTCTTTCCCATGTATATCAATTGTAACATAAATATTCAATTTCACATTTCTAATTTTATATTACGTTAAAATAAATTAGTAGCACGTAAAAAAAAGCTAAAGAATACAAAAAAAAAAAAAAAAAAAAAATTCACTCCGCATTATGCGGAGTTGCTCTGCACTTAGATGCGGAGTTGGAACTCCGCATAATACGGAGTTAAACTTCGCACTTGTGCGCATAGTGCGGAGTCTTCACCTTTTTTTTTTAATATTCTAACAATAATATAAAATTATTATCTCTTGTAATTCCAATTTTTAATCAAGCATGATATTTATTTTAAATGTACAAGCGAAAAACATTAATCAATCGACTACAAAAATATTCGTGGAGTCAACTGCAATTAACGGTTTCTCCTCACTGGGTAGGTTTGCAGGTTTTTTTAATTTTTTATATTATAAATAAATATTGGTATCAATTAAGTCAATAAAGACTGCCAAATTTTGGTGTGGGAAGGATAAAATGGGAAAAATGAAAAAAAAAACTGATTTGCTCCGCATTATGAGGAGCAAATCAGTTTTTGCTCCGCATAATGCAGAGTTTATGAGCTCCACATTATTCCGTATTATGCGGAGCTCATAAATTTCTTTCTCCTTCATTTGTAAATTATGTTCTTAATTATTTCCTCTTGCTTCTTCATTTGTTATTTATATTGTCATTTCGCACTAACGCTGTGAGTACTCCGCTGTGCTGAGTGACTATACACAATATGTGATTCAAAGTAAAAGAGCATTTTCTTTCCAGAAGGTTATGTGAATCAATTATCTTGTGAGTAATTTTTAACATTGATAGACGTGTCATTGACAAAAATGACAATTGTGAACTAAAAAATTAATGTCACATGGCTAAATAATCTTGACAAGTTCAGTTTTGGCTATACATTTATTTTTCTCCAAGCAAGTTCAATTTATACTTTTGTTTCTCTATGACATGAAACCTGTTATGTTTAATGAAATTAATTTGTTTTATTTGTTAAAGGCATCCTTGACTCCTTTTTTTTTTTGTCTGATTGTTGCGGAAGAATAAAAAAATGGATCTACTCCGCATTATGCGGAGTAAATCCTTTTTGCTCCGCATTATGCGGAGTAGATCCATTTTTTTGTATTCGTCATTTTTTTTAGACTGATGAAATTTATGTAACAGGCAACATGATCAAATTTAGGTCTGGTAAATTGACTCGCATCAAGATAAGACGTGCATTCGCATTTAAAATAATATATGCTTTCCAATTTAGTCTTAGTTATAACATAGAGAAGCAACAGGATGGAAAACACAAAATTGTAATAACATACTACCAGAATTTTTTTACAAAAAATCTCGTAGTTGAGCTTATAAATGATTATGAAATAGTGTCCTTCAATGTTAATATAGATGAAAATGAGAGGTTGATAAGAATGATTGCAGATGAGACGTCAAATTTGGATATTGAAGGGGGTTACTCTTGTACAGCAAGCTTAAATGATCAGCAAAAAATTGCGTATGCTACTATAATGGCTACTATAATGGAAAAAGTAAATTGCAATTCAAGTGCAGTTTATTTCATTGATAGTCCAGGAAAAATAGGTAAAACTTTTCTATATAAAGCACTCTTAACTGGTGTGAGGTGACAAAATTTAATTGATTTGGCTATTGCATCGTCTGGTGTATCTGCATCTCTTTTACCTGGAGGATGAATAGCTCATTCAAGATTTAAAATTTCGTTGGAAACAATTGGTCAAGAAACCTGTTATGTGAGTAAACAATCTGCTTTATGAACTTTGTTGAAAATGTCGAAGTTAATACTCTGGGATGAAGCGCCTATGGTAAATCGTTGTGCCATTGAAACTGTTGATAAAATGTTTAAAGATATTACTGATTGTAATTTGCCTTTCGATGGGAAAGTAATATTTAGGAGAGAGATTTCCGACAAGTTTTACCAGTAGTATCAAGGGGAAAAAGATGACATTATGAAAGCTAGCTTAATTTTCTCTGACATATGACCTTTATATTCACACATATCCTTGGTTGAGAATATGAGAGCAAAATTAGATCCAGCATTTTATGATTACTTACTTAGAATTGGAAATGAAACAGAACAATAACATAATTGTCATTGCATTTAATTGTCTTATGATACTATAATTTGTAGTAGCACAATAAATTCTAATATAAATATTCAATTTCACATTTCTAATTTTATATTACGTTGAAATATATTAGTGTTAGCGCGTAAAAAAGATGCAAAAAATTGAAGAATAAAAAAATTAAAAATTAAGCCATTGGGGAACAAATTGGATTTTTTTCCCTTTGATCTATTAATCAGTTTTATATCCATCATAAATATTTGTAGATCGTTGAGTTAATAATAAAATTATAAAATTAAATGCCTAGATATTCTCCGTTTTTATTATTTGAGTACAAATCCGATTTTGTTTTTCGTTAATGAAATTATTCATTTTGCTGACCTCGCGTATATCTCATTCTTTAATTCTTCATATTCAACGCTAACATTACCATCAAAATATCAAAGTCCGTGCATTGCACAGCCAAAACTAGTATATATAAAAAAATGTTTTTATTCTTTATTTTAATAAATTAGATTTTTTTTTGGTGGAATTGATTAGCCATGATAATTGATTAGATGGTTGGGAAAATGACTGGAATATCTATATCCTTTTCTTATCGTATAATATTTTTGAACATTTGATTCATTGTCGTTGATAAATATTTATGACGTGTGATTCGCGTGAAATCATCCACTGCTCTCGTAACCCTTGCTTGGCTCTCTCCTGTTGATTATGCCTGATCTGATGGAGGAAGAACCGCGCTTAGAAATGTAAATATTTTGGAGGCTAATAAGGATGTTTTACAAATTTTACGTAATTCAAGGTCAATAAATATTTATGATGTGTGATTAATTATGAATTTTTTGGAGACAGATAAGGATGTTTTATAAATTTTATGTAATTCAAGCACGATGGTGGACGAAGGATGTTTATTAACATGACTAATTTTATTTTATTTTTTATGGTCCATTATCGTCTCGTACTAGAATTTTCTTTCTATTTTTTAAGCTAAACAAAAGTGATATTTGGTCTCGTTCTAAATTTTTCTATTTTCAAGCAACAAAAATTATATTTAAGTTTAGGATAATTTATTAAATTTCACCACATGGATAGTGGATGTATATATTTTACATATCATATTTTGAAAAATTACATTTTACATATTATTTTAATTAATGATGACAAAACACAAGTTTTAATGAAAATTTTTAAGAGATTCACAAATATATCATCATAAATAGTTAAATAGTTGAAAAAATGATAAAAGTTGTATTCTTTATATATATATATATATATATATATATATATATATATATATATATATATATATATATATATATATATTATTATTATTATTATTATTACATTGTGCGACATATACATCACCATTTACAAATTTATTTACAATAGTTGATATTATAAGATTTGATTGGGTCAAAATCTGATCAACTCAAAATTTAAAAAAAAAAAAAACTCCCCCTCTTTGTTTTTTACACCTCATTAATCTGTAAAAATTAAAAATATAGACGGTGCAAGTATTTTCCTAATTACTATGTGAAAGCAAGTTCTTTAATATGGAACATAGAAAACTTATTCTTATTATAATGTTATTCCTACATATAGAGGTTATTCTTACTATGATTATTTTGATATGTAGAACTATTTATAAAGATATATGTAATTTTTCTAGCAAGAGGTATCTTTTGTTGTTATTCAATAAAAATGATAGATAAAATATAAATTTGGAAAAAAAAAACGATGAGTGTAAATCATCCCATATTGAAGTTGTATTTTGTAAAATTCTCTGAAGTCTATCATGTAAGAATGTTCATTATTATTGTTAAAATTTGGGTGTAATTCGAATTCTTTGTTGAAATAATTGAAAAATTCTAATTGAAGTGCACGTCAAGAGGAATTCTGTTTGAAATTTTACTGGAGACTTATTCAAGTTGAAATTCTATTTGGAAGCTTGGAAGCCTTATTGGGAGTTCGGTTTGGAAAATGACTTTGAGATGAAGAAAATGACTTGGAGCGAAAAAAGTAGAAAAAAAAGGGACAAAATGCTCGGCTGCTTGGTTTTTGCCTCGGGCGCCGAGGCGCCCCGGAAGGTGGGGCCTCGTGATGTTTTTAATTCCATTTTTCCTGAATTTTATGTCTTTTTTTCATCTAGAACTCCAAAAAGAGATTCACACACACACAAACACATATATTCAACGTTGTATCTTCACAAAAATATATATTCAACAACATCTTGAGAGATTTTGAGAATATATGATAGTTTAGCCTCGGTGATTACTAGAATTTCAGATTAATTGTATATTTCTCCATTATCGTTCATGAGTCAATAAAATCTTTAAATTTCTCTGCTATTTTTATTGTCTTTATTATTCTTTTGTTTACGATCATATATTTCATATTTTATCATACAATTTCGATATTTTAATCCTGAATTACAACAAGTGGATCTGAAAAATACATAATTCTTAACAAGTGGTATCATAGCAATTCCGTCGGTCGTCAACAATTAAATTATTAAAGGAGGCTTCAATTACCAACTAATAAATTGATTGGCAATACAATCTCTGATAACTTTATTTTGACTCTTTGTTTTTTTTAATCCATTAGTCTTCGTGCATCATCTTTGGCTTTGTCTTGGTCAAAGACATCGTAATCATATTGTCCATAAAAATAATTTATTAAAAACAGGTAAGTTAAATAGTTATTTATAATTATTATTTCCAACGTGTTATTGGTGGGCTTAAATGACAATGAGGGATACAATTCCACAAACATGTTCGTACAAGTTGATGTTCATATCAGTATTAGAAATAAATAGTTTGAAATAATCAATTTAGAACAAGCAATCTACGAAAATAAAAATAAATAAATGAGAAATTTGACACATAACTTTAGGCCAAAGAAGGACATCTTTAGCCATTCATGATGTTTTCGGAAAAATCCACAAGTGAAATATAAAAGTATTTATAAGTAAGTCTAATGTAATTATTAATTCAAACAAACATGTAGTGATCTACTCAATTCTTGTGTGGCTTTTTGCCTATCTAAAGACAAGGCCGACAATCAAAGGCGTCGAAGTATAACAGCACGCAGAGAGCCACTTTTGTAGAATTTTGCATCACGTCTCGTCTGTACGCTAACTTTGATGGAAAAGTCAAGCTTTTCTATCTAATAGTCTTACTTTTTAAATTATTATAGCCCCACCCTTCGATTTTTTGTCTAACTCTCATTGGAGCACTTGTATCTCTTTAATTTTCAACATTGTCTGTTATGTTTCTATTAGAAAGATATTAGATTTAACTCAACCTAACAAAATCGACTTGTTAGAGGAGGATTGTCATCACCTTATTCAGTGGATTATGTTAATATCACCAGTCAATGTGGGATTCTAATACGTCCCCTCATTGTGAATCATGTCAAACAATTGTGAACAAAATAATATTGGGTGCACCCAACATTGTAAAATTGGGTCGCTCTGATACTATATTAGAAAAGATATTGGACATAATTCAATCTAACAAAATTGACTTGGTTGTGGAGGATTGCCCTCACATTATTAAGTGGATCATATTAATATCAATAGCTAATATGAGATTCTAATAGTTTCTAATTTTTTCATCGAATTTTGATCATTAATTTCTATTAGTTAGCACGTATCCTTTTTTTATGATGATTTCAATCAAAATATCACAAGGAAAAAATAAACAATGACCGTAGAGGAAAGACCGTAAATGCAATTAAAATATAGTACAATAAATAAATAAAAATATGATATGCGTTTTGGGTCTAGTTTCCTATGAAATAATTACAATTCACAATAGGATTGGGAGGCTGAAAGCAAGCAACAGGAATTGATCAAAATGAGACTTCGATCGTTTCTACCCAAACATGAGAGTATGAGAAACTCTTCTTTTCCATAGCAATTTTTAATGGAGACTTGCCGTGAATATTTGATAGTGAGAGCAAGGAGTTGAGAAATCCGAGAATTAAAAATTAATGATGTATAAAATTTGAGCTTTTATTAATTGAATACTAAGCCCCTGATTGGTTCGAGTTAAAATAAACAATTAATTTTAATTACACATTTTATAAGATTCACAACTTTTCAATCACACGTTTCATCAACTTTTATCAAAAATCTACTAAAAATCTCATTTTAATTTACAACAAATAGGGGATAAGTCCCCAATGCGGCCCATAGTTTTCAGCTTGCCAGCCTGATTTGTTCAAGGTAAACATGAGGTGGCTGATTGGACCTTGTGATTTTTGCATAGTCTATTATGGGTTAAACTCCTTTACCAGGGCCAATGCCAGGGGGCCAGCTGACCTCCTGTGATACGTGGAGGGAGATTTTACGTGGCTTGATAATGCAGCACGATTCGTCTATTATTATGGGAAAAATTCACATATCAAGAGTAAAGTATATACAAATTCAAAACTCAAACAATAAGTTTAAATTTTCAAATATAACTAAATAATTAAAAATACTAAGGTCGCGATTATACGATTAATAGTCACAGTTACATGATCACAATTTATTTATTGGTCATATATTATCAAATTAATTGGTTACAAATTAAAAATATTATAGGCCACAAAATTTATATATTGGTCAGAAATCACAATTTTATATGTCATAATTTATTTATCGATCACAAACTTTTAAATTAGTTGATCACATTATTTTTCAATCATCAATTATTGAATTTTTTAGGTCACAAATGACCAAATAGTTGATCACATATACTAAACACTTCACCAGTACCCCCGCCCCGCCCCGCCCCGCCCCGCCCCGCCCCGCAATCTCAATTCACTACCAATACTTGATCACAAATCAACAATATAGTTGGTCACAAACACCTCAATAGTTGGTTGCACACACTCTCCAATACACCTTGCCATACGGCCACTGTTGTCAACACAACCACTACTGTCAGATCTACCACCAACAAAAACTACATCTCCAAATGACTCAAACATACCTGAATCTCAAAGTTGAATTGGTAACCCAACTCATGTTGGCTGCCATAGTTGTCATTCCTCTTGTAAGCTGGGCCGTCATTCTTCTACCACATCATCTGTGATGGTGGTGGGACCGACGCCGACCCTCTGGGCTACTGTGACGGGGACTTTGTCATTTCTTTCCCTCATGCGCTTGGGAGGGGCGTCTCCATCTGAGCTCATCTCTCTTCAAGCCTAAAACTCAAATATTTTCCAATTCCGGGGCTTCCTCTTGTTCCTTTTTCAAGAACAAATCCTCTTTCAAGGGCGATGCCCAGATTCTTTTCAGAAAGTTTTTTCCACGAGATTACTCGTGGTTATAGTGTGGCTTCCCACAGACGGCGTTGACCTCAGAAAATGAACTCAACAGATGTCGGGTTCACTCGTGTATACAAGCCATATCCAACACGTTAGGGTAGATCTATGTTCTAGATCAATCCAAAGATTGGACGTGGGAGAAGCTCAACGACACGAGACGTTTCCGTTCAGATTCCGACAGGATTTACGGAACAATATTATATAATGATCTATCGATGAAAGCAATATTTGTAATTGTAATAAACTGATCCCAGAATAAGATAGGTTGCTTTGAGTATTAAAAGTTTCATTAGTCTTCAATTGTTACATGATCGGGGTATTTATAGTATTACAAATGAAATGGTGACCATTGGATCAAATTACACGTGGCCTCATCCCCTCGGCCAAAACATCATATCCTAACTATCATATTGACTCTTCTAACTTTACAAAGTATTAAATGCTCTTACATTGACAAGGCAAGACACAAATACACTTTTCACAAAGGTCACATCAATCATTCGAATAAAGATCTTCATCATGAGCAAATCCTTGCACGTGGGCCGTCGCGAGTTAAGGGGCCTCGGATCCAGGAGGTGCCTCAGGAGTAATTGGGCATCTGCTGATAACAAGGCCTCGGATAAGGGGCCTCGGTTTAACAAAGCCTCGGTATATATAGAAGCAGAGCCTCGGCTAAGGTAGTTGGGTCGAATCAGGTCCCACAACTTAATTTTGATAGCTACGTGACAGTCCCTAGTGACGAGTCATAACAATAGTCCCCCAAGTTCATGTGTGATTATTTATGTCATGCTTGGACTTCAGTAATAAAGTGGCAAAAGTTTTAAAATTTGTATTCCATCATACTAGTCCCCCAAGTCCATTGGTGATTATTTATGTCAGGCATGGAGTTTGAAAAAATGAAATAAGCCTAGCTTACTTGGGAGCAAAAGCACGTCATGACCGTAATGTCCACGAATAATTGGATTCGATTATCGAAGCTGAGGCGAGTCCATAGCTGAACTGGCCGAGGCTAAAAGGCTTATTGAAGCTGAAACTCCTTTTGAAGCTAAGGCGAGTCCATAGTTGAACTTGCCAAGGCTAAAAGGCTTATTGAAACTGAAATTCTTTTTGAGGTTGAGACGAGTCCATAGTTGAACTGGCCGAGGCTAAAAGGCTTATTGAAGCTGAGGCGAGTCCATAGTTGAACTGGTTGAGGCTGAAAGACTTATTGAAGCTGGAATTCTTTTTGAGGCGCCTCAGTTCTGAAGCGATGGGGCTCAATGTCGAAGTGGATTTGTGAAGTCATTAATGTTGATATTGGTGAACGTGATTTGACGGTTTCGTCTATTTCCAAGATGGGTAGCTGTATCTAAACAACCTCCAATGCACGTACAGCCGTTACATTAAATGTGTAATGATAGCCAATTATGAGCATGCGTAATTCATGAGGAGTGCTCACGCGATGTGGGCAATGCGTGAGAGCCACGAATGAATCTAAGGCGTTGATGTCATAAACCTTTTGAATTCTACGGTTCGGATTGAACGCAGATTTGGACGCCTCTTTTTAGACGGTCCTTGATACAATGGTTGGGATTAATCCCGTCTGTATATAAAAGTCAAAAACTTGTCATTTTAAAACTTTACATTTGCAAAATATTCTTCGCATTCTCTCAAATTTTCTTCCAAGTCTTCCAGCAACTAATCTCCGACGAGTCTTCTGAATCTTCATTTGTTTAGGTAATTTCTTAGGTTCCTACAACTTTTTATCTTTTTCTTTCGAATATCCATGTCTTTTGAAGCTTGCATAGCCATTACTGTGGCTAGGTTCGGGGGAGAGTTAATTTCTGGGAGGTCGAGGAATGGTATAGTATGACCGAAGAGCCTATAGATTACGAGGCTGACTGGGGGTTGCCAAAATCCCATCTTCTATAACATCTTCCAAATTAGCCGAACTTAGGGAAACATATTGCATTCTGATGAGTGTTCTACACTCATGATATTTATGTCACTTAATTCGTTATTTTGTCATTCTTGAGAGAGTTTTAGAGTGTTTTTATGTGTGTTTTGATGTTGTGATGTAGGTTGATGAGATTGAAGAAAATAAACAAAAGTTGGAAAGGAAATGGCTAAATTGTAAGAGATCTAAAGTTCGGGGACTAAAGTGCAAATATTGAAAAGTTATACTGAACCTCACGATGAAGATTTGAGAGTGATCGGAGCCAATTGGATGAAGAAAGATGTCAAAGGGATCAAATTTAGTCAAAATATGATCACAAATCAATTTACAACCGAAAAGTTTTGCTCCAGATTTTTAGTCTCATATTGAGACTCATTTTTGACATAGTGAACGATTGAATTGGAGAATGATGTCTGAAGCAAAGTTGTAGGCCTTTGAGTTAGATTTCCAACGCAACTTGAATCATCTCAATCGGATATCAGGAAAAAGAGTTATGTTAAAAATACTGAAATAAGCGTAAACTGAATTTCAGCGAACCGGGCGCCTTGGCGCTCAAGATGGGCGCCTTGGCGCCCACAATGCTGAAAATCAGCAGACTACGCGGTGCCCAGGCGCCCAATCTGGGCGCCCGGGCGCCCGATACCGAGAAAGAGAAAAAATGGAAATTTTAAAAGATTTTCGGCCCGATCCAACCCTATTTCGTCTTGCAACTTGTGGACACTATAAATACCATCATAAAGACCTATTTTTAGAGGTTGGAGAATGAGGAAAAAGATACAAAATGGCTAAATCTTCAAGGACAACAAGAAGAAGGATTTGAAGAAATCAAGTGAAGAAAGAGTGGAAACATCAAAGGGGATTTCGATCAACACTCCAAAAAGAGTTTTTCTTACCTCCTCCTTTATGTTTTTCATATTAGATTGTTTAGATTTTATGAATTTCTTCATGACCTAAATAATTTAGTTAGGGTTTGATGTAGCCACTTGAGATTATGATTTGATGAATTTATAATTACTTCTTTTGGATTTCCCACGTGTATTTAATTGTGTCATGAATTTAATGCTTTCAATTACCTGATCAATAACTGAATGAATGGATGCTAGTCAATTCCGACACTCGAGAGAGGGGAATTTAGGCGTGATCATAGGATTGATGCAACGTAGGTTTTATGGGTTTCGAGAGAAAGTGTAAAATCTATGAAGCTTACTTCACAAAAGAATCGGGACTTTGATAAATTCTAGGCTTTAATTCGGAATAGAGATATTGGGATTGAATTGTAGGATTAATTTCTAGCCGACACTCGAGAGAGGGGAGAGAAATACAATTGGATTCTTGCTTTTAAATATTGGAAAATTAATTGGATAATTTGATATCATTGAATCATAATTGAAAGTGGTGAAATCATTCCTTAGGCTTCTTCATTTTGATAATTTATATTCCTCAATTTTGTCTCAACCGATTTCATTACTTTAGTTTAAAACAATCAACCAATCATTCATCAATTGTCTAGATAAAATAGAAGTTGTATAATTATAGTACTTAGTGGAATTAAATTACAATCCCTGTGGGTTCGACATCCTAACTTTCATACTATATTACAAAATTTGACACCGTACACTTGCGGCATAAATTCACGTTATAGAAAACGCGTGACACATTCCCCACTAAGTAGAGTTAGTTTCCGAAGCCCATGAACGAGCCTGTTTTTCGAGGTCGAGATGTGTGGCCATTAGTAAATTCATGCTGAAGGCAGGAGTGCGTCTGCCTCTGCACCCCTTCTTTAGGGCGGTGTTGAGGAATTTCATGTTTTCGACCAACCAAATTTTTCCAAATGGGTGGAGCCAGTTAGTTGGAGCCTACTTTCTTTGGAAAGAGATCTCTTTAGGCGAGGACATGCCTCTGCATGTCTTCCAGGCAATTTTTCAGGCTCGGGTCGTTGGGAAGGACGATTCCAATGGGTGGTATTACATCACCCCTTGGGGGCTCACGCTCTCTTAGTAGTGGGGCTCCCCACCTCCATAAAGGGATGGAAGGAGACCTGGTTCTGGGTTAGGGACAGTTGGTAGATGGTTGAGGGAGACGTTGTCCCAACCTGTACTGTGCCGACCCAGTACTACGAAGCGCGTGAGTACCTCGTCCTTCAATTGTTCAATTTATGCCCAACTTCTTGGTACTAATTTCTGTTGTTTCATTTGTTTGCAGATTCCGGTTCCAAATACGAGCTTCACGAGGCCGAGTGGGACGTGATCGAGGATATTTACAAGCGATCTCCGGAGCTCAAAAGCTTTGCCCACCTCACTGATCGTAACTGCTACTTCCTAGACTTCGGACTGATGGCTCCCAAGGGTAAGAGGCCCCCTCCTGTTAGATTCATATTTATTCTTGCAGTTTCTAACTTTTCAGACAAATTCGCCAAGACGGAGTATCCGATACCTAATATGGCGACCATCCTTAAGGCCACTGCCATTACTGGCACAAAGGCTCTGAATCCCTCTTCCTCCGGGATGAAACAAGTGAGGTCTAAGCTGGAGCGTCTCAGCAAGGACAATACTGATGAAAATATCAAATTTTCAGTCATTAAGTTGATGAAAATATCTTAATACTTGACGACAAAAAAACCGTTACTGCACTATGTTGGTAAATTTATATAAAATTTCGAATTTACCGTGTAGTTATTTATTTTCAAATAATCTTTTATAATAGTTAAACAATTAGGAAAAATTTCAACTTACATAATGAACGGAATAAAACATAATTTTAAATAGTCGAGACAAAAGTTTGACGCAAATCCAAATTTTGAAGGTCAATTTATATAAGTTGAAAGGTCATGTCCAAAAGCAATTTTGTTACATGTATACTAATTTTGACATCATGGATGACACGTTGGTAATTTTTAATACATTGATTTTAATATCACTTTATATAATCAAGGACACCGATTTTGACAACTCACACGACGTCAATAACAATGTCATTGAATGTACATCTAAATTAATTTGTCCAAAAGATACAATAACCAAAAAATTTTGTTTTGAACAGACTAACCCGTCTTGATAGACATCAACTCTTCAGACAAAAAACTTCCACTTCTAGAAGATGCCTCATGTCACACAGAAAATTTCGGAAGAAAATAAATATATTATTTAATTTAATAATAAAATAATATATTTCAAATATTATTTTAGCAAAAAAAATATATAACAACTTGGACCAAGTCAAGCTCAAACCCATGACCCATGTTGAGCCGACCACCGGAGACTCGCGCGTGTGGACTTTGGGCCAACTTACTAGTATATTGGTCCTCTCCCCTCCAAATTATAACGGGATCCATTCAAGTAATTGGTCAAAAATTGATCAAAATCAATTAATCAAAATCAATTTTCCAACACACTACACATTATCTCGAGTTGGTCGGGTAAAATTATATGATAGATAATCAAATACGTGGAAGAGGTAATTCATATTCTATGTGAAATTTTTTTAATAAAATTAAAAGTTTAACGTCTGACTTATATGAGTGAAAACTTTTCAAGCCCTTGTTTGAGCTACATTTTTATTTTTCTACTCATTTTCAACCACACATTTTTCAATAAAATAATATTTTTATCACATTAATAACATTTTCTTCTTTTTCAACCACATATTCCCCACCATATCACAAAAAAAATGCAATCTTTCCTAAAAATGTACATCAAACACACTCCAAATGTTTTGGAAACCAGGCAATCAAGGTTACATGATTGTTGAATAAATAGTTTGATATGATAGTGTTCGATTACAAGAAGTGCCAAGAAAACATTAAGCCCCTGTTTGAGTCACATTAAGAGCCTGTTTGGTAAAACTTTTCATTTTCTACAGTAAATCAATTCTCATTTTCAACCACACATTCTTCAATAAAATAATATTTTTCATCACATCAATACTTTTTTCTTCTTTTTCAACCACACATTTCCCATCATATCACTATTCAAAAATCAATTCTTCCCCCAAAAATCCCTACCAAACACACTCTAAAATTTTCATTTTCATTCTTTTACTTATTTTCAACCACATATTTTTCAATAAAATAATATTTTCTATCACATTAATAACTTTATTTTTTTAATCACACATTTTCTATCAAATTACTATTTTAAAATACATTATTTTAAAATAATGTGGCTCGAACTTATTCTTAATTTAGACAATTCGAATTCATTAAAAACAAGTTTTTAATTTATGCTTGTGCACTTGTCTTTATTGTCTGCTTTTAACTAGTCTTCCTTAAGATTCTTGATGGAGACATTTCTGGTAGCATTTAGTGTGTCGTGAAACGGTCTTTTCCACAGCTGGTCACTTGGCACTGTCAAGGCGGGCCCATGTGGCCCTGACAGAGTAGCTCCTAAACATACAGCAATTGTTACAGATTTGGTCAGACTTAAAAAGTTAAATTATATACATCCTACTTTTAGCTCCATTAGTTTAAAAAGTGAAAATTACATGAATCCCTACTTTTAAAGATCGAAGTTCAAAAATCAGATGTCAAGTTTTAATGTTTAAAAATCAGATATTTTATATATAGATACAAATTTTTTATATTTAATTAAATATTAATAATATTATTATAAAAATTAAATTATATACACCCTACCCCCACCCCAATGTAATTTTCTTCTCTCGCCGTCTCTCAAAATGCCCTCTCTCTCGCCGTCTCTCACTCCGATTCTCTCCTCACCGGCGGCGACTGCATAGATCCAAACGGCGCCTCTCACTTCTCTATTTCTCGTCCTTGCAAGAGCACATTGTGTGCAGCGTCGCGACTGCGTCCTAATCCACAGCAGCGTCGCGACGCTGCGTCGCGCGACGCTACTGTGAATCACAGATTCAGATCTATAAAACAAAACGTGAGTTTTCCATTCCCCTCATAACCCTTCCTTCTCAGATCTGGAATCAGGATCCGAATTGTGGTTGTTGGCTGCTCGATGGAAGCAATCCGGGTGGTGTTTGCAGCTGGCTCGAAATTGGATAAAGTGATGGGTAATTTCTTGGCATTGTCGGCGTGCGGCGGCGATTCCCGTTCACTGGTTTTGTGCAGTAGAGATCTCCAGGCGGCGACGACTGTAGTGTTTTTTTTATCGCTCATGGTTTGCCAGGTTGCGTGGTGGATCTGTCAGTTGGGATGGGTTTGGATGGTGTTTTGTGTGGTGGTGGTGGATCGGAGGTTTGGGATAATTGCGTGGAAATTTTTCGATTCATTTTTTTTTGTGGTGGTTGTGTTGTGGTGACGGATCTGCGCATTTTTTGGTTTGCCATCGATTGGTGAGGTTATGTTGGTGACGTTAGTGATGGTGGTTGTGGTGAGTTGCCGGCTGTGGTAGCATCGACGGAGTAGGGTTAGGGCATGTAAGACGGTGGTGGTAAGATGGTGTTGTATAGTCTGCGTGACCAATGCTGTGACCTATGTTGTGACCTGAGCCATGTGCTGTGACCTATGCTATGACCTAAGTCATGTGCAAAATATTACATGACCTATGCTGTGAGTATTAACAAAAACCTAAGTCATGTGCAAAAATGTTATGTGACCATTTGAAATAAACATGTGACTAAAAATTAATCTGTGACCTGTAATTTTTTTATCCGTGACCAATAAAATAATCTGTGACCTGCAAAATTTTTAATCTGTGACAGATAAACAAATTGTGATCTATAAAATTTTTAACCTGTGCTGTGATCATTTGAAAATAAGTCGTGACTATGAACAAAATTCTGATTTGTGACCTGAACTGTGACCTATGACTGGAGTTGTGACCTGAACTGTGACTTGTGACCTGAGTTGTGACCTGGACTGTGACTTGAGTCGGAGCAGTCGCCGGAACGACCCACCGAAATAGACACCAGAGCGGTCGCCGGAAAAGTCGCGGTGGGGGGTGGTGGAGGTGGGGGTGGGTTAATTTTGTGTGTGTGTGTCTATATATATATATATATATATATATTTATTTATTTATTTATTTATTTATTTATATCTTTTTATATATTTAAATATATAAATAAATATTTATAAATATGTGTATGTATAGGTCAAAAAATCTGATTTTTGAAATGTGAAAATTGTTTTGTTATTTTTGAAATAGGTTAAAGATGAAGTAGGATAAATGAATTTTTCCCTTTTAAAAAATATTGATTTTAAAACATAGTATTTTGTAGAAGGGGGCTGCTGCTTGTACAGTCCTTATTTTATAGCCCACATTGATTAGTGTGGACCTCATTGATTAATTGTCCATTATGAATTGTATAAGGGGAAAAATTCTTCGTAGAAAATGAGTGATTAAAAAGTAAAAAAAAAATTGAATTTATGTATAATATTATTATTTTAAGAGAATGTATAATTGATAAGTGAGAAAAAGATGAATTAAAATTTAATCAGATCAAACATGGGCTAATTAGTGGGATTCGTGTCTGCCCTGTTCTAGTGAGAGAGGAAAATTGATTTTTTTTAGGAAATTAGAAAATGATAACTTTTACATCTCAAGAGTCAAGTCCTTGATTGGGTTTTGATAAAAATAAATAAATAAATGAAAGTACGACTTGTATATAAAGAGTTATATAATATTTTATATACAGATGAATATCAAAAAAATGATAGAAATTTTTTTATTTAATTGAAAATTTTTGATTCAATCATATCTCATCACCAATTGAAAGTTAAATATTAATAAAATGCATGGTTGAAATGCTGATAAAAGTCACAAAAGAATAAATTTAAGTGTACAACATTGATTGACAATAATGAATGACAAATCGTAGTATGTTATGTAGAAAATAATTTTTTAAAATGAACGGATATAATGATGTCAACCAATGTTACCAATCAATATTGTTTTCGTGATATGATTCATCACAAAAATGGAATTTGTGTTTGCCCTGTTCTAGTGAGAGAGAAAAGTTACAATATTAATAGGATTGCTTTCATTTTTATCTATATTGAGAAAACTTAATTAATATAGTTAAATATATAAATTTTATTTATTTTAGTTTAATTTTGATAACAAGACTCATTAAATATAAATATAGTAAAAAAATTTAAAAAAATAACTATATTATTATTAGCCTCGTTTCGTCCCCATTATTCCTTATTGAATTATAATTCATTTTTATTTCTTTTTATCAACTACACAATATAATATTATACGTAAATTTAAAAATTGTTCTTTCTGTTTTTAATCACACGTTATTCAAAAAATTACTATTTCTCTTGTTAACAACGTGAAATGGTAGGACCAAACGATAATTTGGATCAAATGAAAAAGGAAAACGTGCTTATTTATATGGGACAAGAATGAGAGAATATATGTCTCATGGAATGTGCGATTGAAAGTTAAATGGAGAGCGAACATAAACTACTTGAATCCTTTTTTGTAGACAAAAATTCAACGAAATAAATAATACATTTTTTCCCACCAAAATTTTGTTTCGAAATTGGCATTCATTTACCAATTAATTTAAAATTTTGCTAATTGTACACCGGAACACCCCCTAACAAAAGAGGAGGCTCACATCCAATAAAAAATTGGTGAGCCTGGGGGTTGTACAGTGGGGAGCAAAACCCATTGATTTAAGGGTTGTAAAAGTTGGCACCGCATCTGCACTTCCATCCAAGTGGCTTGTAATTGGTGTACCTGTTCCCCGCCGATGACGTTGACGTGTCTAAATAGTCTAAGGGCTTCGTTTTGAGTTGACCCGGATGGACTCGGTCGTGAATCGGTAGTGTAGGCACTTGCACCGCCATGCATGGGTGACACTGGTTGCATTTGTTGTGACAGCTCGGCGGCGTTGAACCTAGCCTTGTTTTTTCCAACACCAAACCCTAAAATATACAAAAGAAACCCATAAGAATCATTAATTTTACATCCATGCAGAGGAGGAGAAGAAGAAGGTGAAAATGGTTTATTTACCCTATTAGTATCTGTGGGACGTATTTGATTTAAGCAATAGGAAGGAGAGAGAAGAGTGAGAAGTGCAGTAAGTGTGAAAATGGTGAAGAAAATTAATGAGATAAAAGAAGTCATAGCCATGTTCAAAGCAACTAGGTAGGGAACCAAATTGCCAACAGTAAAAAATAAGTCATTCTGTTGAGAGGGAAATTTTCAGGTTAACTGTTGAAGAATGGCAGTGAGGTATAGAGAAAAACAGTGTGAAAAGAACAAGTCAACTTGCGAAGAATGGAAGAAATGGCATCAGTGTAAGTAATCTATTGGGTAATTCATTACTTTTACGCTGTTGAGACATCGCTATTTACTTACTAGCTGTGTTGAAAGGGAAACGTCTTGAGAACAGTCCTTGAAGAAGACAGTCGAGTAGTGTAGTGTAGTGTAGGGGCAGGGGCAGGGGCAGGGGTAGGGGTAGTAGTTATGGTTTTCAGTATGATTGTAGCAGATGGGTTTTGACTGTGATTGAGAAAGTAATGAGAGATCTGTCTTCCATTTTCTTTCACGTTTAGGCAGATGGGTTTGACTGTGACTGAGAAAGTAATGAGAGATCTGTCTTCCATTTTCTTGTTTAGGCATAAATACCCATTTCTGGTTAATTAGGGCATTTACATATTTGCACTTTCGTTGTTTATGTGTGCATTAGTATGAATAGTAATAAAAATGACTGTAAAAAATAAAATTTTGTCATGTTCTTTATAATTTCACATTGTTCATACCTTAAGCCCTGTTTGATCCACCCAAATTTTTCATGGAAAATGAAAAAGAAATTCCATCTTTCACTTTAGGCATGTTTGATACACTATTTTTTTTTAGAAATTCATTTTCTTGGTTTTGGCTCACACGCATCCAATTCCTTGTTTTTGATGAAAATGAATTCCCACCAATTTGGTGTGATTTGGTTTTCCAGGTTTTATTTTTTTTGGTAATGAAAACAAATTTCTTGGACAATTGTAAATATTTTTTCCCTTTAATGGACAATTTTCATGAAAAATAAAGTCAAACGAACACCAAAAGATCCAAAGTTTCAACATTTTTCAGGTGAAAAATTATACCAATCAAACACAATTAATTGACAATTCTCAAGGAAAAAATTCTAAGCAATTCAATTCCCTATAATTCATTTTCTTTCCACCCAAATTCCACTCTTGCAATCAAACGGACCCTAAAAGTAACCAGCTATTACAAAAACACTCTTGGACTCCTTTTATGGTGAATTCACTTACAGATTTTTGAAACTTTTATCATAGAGAAAAAGTCGACCCCTCCAAAGACGATGAAGCCCTTGCCATTGCTACAACAATGCCTAGACTCAAGCATCTGGAGATTGCCTATTTGCTCGTTGGCATGGAAAGTGTAATCGAGATTCTTAAAAACTCCAAACAACTCCAATTACTTGATGAACGAGGTTGTTAGAATGTGAATCTAGATGAGAAGTTTGTGAAAAGCTTCACAGAGTTAAAGATCGTTGTTGATTGTCAAGACATGAATGACTGGGACAATTGCCCGGATTATTTGAGCTTGTATGGTTACCTCGCCTGGGACTTTATGGTTGGCGATATAGACGATGATTTTATGCCGAGACGTTGGATGATCTTTGGAAAGACGAACATCCTTTGGAGGAGGACATTGAAATGTGGTTCTACGATAATGTTAATGCTGGATTTGATTGGCCTCGGTCTCCTTAAGGTATTAAATAGCACAGCATTTACTGCATGTTTGATACATTAAATTAGACTAGACTGGACAAAAATAAGAAAGAAAAACACAAAACCAAATGTTTTAGTTGTTGTGTTGAATCATACTAATCAAACATGCCATTGAATCATGGCATGTGTAAAACCTTCAATTCCATCAGACTACATTTATGTTCCTTTCTTTTACCCCACTTCATGAACACCCTTCAGCTGTAGTTCTACAAGGCAGCATTTCTAAGCTAATATCAATAAACCCAAGATAACATACTGCATAATGTATGAAACTATGAATAATCCCAGGTTTTCCTCCAAAATCCCATTAAAAATATCAATACAATCACCTGTTTTCTTTCAAACTACAGGAACCGAACAATGTTACTCTACTTTCCTTTCCTTTCCATCTCCCCTCTTCTGCAAGGAAGTTTATATATACCATCGAAGTCCAACCGTTTAAAAAACAATAAATCCTCAACTCCCATCATCAAAAAGACCCTCCACCACTAAATTGGAAGAGCCAGATTTATTCAGGTCTTCATCCAGTAAAGGTTTACTCTCCCACAACTTTCCATTTTTCCCCAATTGCAAGAATGAGTTCAAGCTGTTTTTGCTGGTGCTCCTACGGTAAAGTTGGCGAAGTAATAGAAGTCAGGTTAACACCAAATTATAATTTAACATCTTACTTTTAAGTATGACAACCACGAGCCAAATCAAATATTTTTCACTAAAATGTTCTGAAACTATATGTTAGCAATTTATTTAACATATTTCCAACTAATTTTGATATAGGGCCACAGTGCAAATTGTTTTGCAATTTGAAGACATGGGAACCAAAAATTATCTTGCAAAACTAATGGGTTAGTTATTATCCAAAGCCGAAAGAAAACACTAAATTCTATTGTTTTTTTTCTTTTTCACTGAAAAATGTACAGAAGCACTGATTAAAGCACCTATAAACATGAGCTGAAACAGGTCATCATCTAAAATGGAAAAATAAGAAAAAGAAAAAATTGTGGCAGGTATAATGGATAAAATTGTTCACCACAGGATTGGCTGTGAATAGCTTTCCCATCAAACAGGGGAAGTGTATTTTTTTAAAAGTTAAGGTTGTCGATGTGGAATATGCCATGCTAGTGAGCATATAAATTCCAAATACAAATACAGGTAAACTGGATCAAATGGTGCATTTAGAAAGATGGGGTGGATGTAGCATTTCCCCTGGATGTAAGTGATGGAGATAGAGATAGAATAGAAATAGAAGTTACATAGAATTTTAAAATAAGAGTTTAATTCAGAATATGTTACTTAGATTAGGATTTGATATATTGATAAATTTCTAGTTTATTAGAAGTTCTTTCAGTTTAGGTTATTCGCTCTATAAATAGAGGGCTTATTCAATGTAATTTGTAACCCTTGATTATAATTTATATGAATAGATTGATATCTTCTTTGCACCGTTTCTTTTCTTAATCTTCAATTGTTTGTTGTCAAATATAAGTTCCTACGTCAGTAAGACTAAAAATTCAAATGCATATAAAGTATACGGAATTAGCATAAAAATTCAAATGCAAATACAGTTTACTGAATTAGCATGAAAAGAATAACGGAAATGCGTAATTTCTGCCCATATCAATGGGGAATAGAAGATCAAAAGTAGAAGCTAAGAAGCTTTAGAAATTCAACCAGACTTTTGAATCTTTTGATTAGTTGGCACATTAAAATTGCCCAAGGCAAGCGAGCCCACTTTTCTGCCACATGAAAAGCAAAAACATGATGATATCTTGATGTTGTGATGCTCAGAATAACCATTTTTTAACTTCTTAAACATCAAACAGGGGAAGCAACAGTTAAACCATCTATAAGCGTTACCAGAACATGACCCACTAAACTATGAACCCTTCTTCATAGGATGTTTTTGATTCTTATATACTCAGTTCAAGTTCACAAACATCTTCGTTGTGTTATAAGTTTTCCTACACCAGAATAAGACAGTTTCATCTTTATAAATTTCTTTGTTTCTGGATAAAGTTTCAGCAATGCACGAAGGAAATACATGTTGCCAATCGCATAGAAGAAGATAAAATGCAGGCCACAAGAAATCCCAAACCCTTGATCTTACGAGGTTGTGAAAATTACCCGTATTTCAACCTATGTCATCTTTTATCAAACAGCATAACTTATCATTTATCAATGTACCTAATACAATAAATACTCAACGTGATTTTAGGAGGCTCAACTCGACTTATGTAGCCCATAATACGCCAATCTAAATTTTCAAGTCATCTCTTGTTTTCTAATAAATATGAGGAATGAATGATTTCCCTTGGAAGTGTGTATGGAAATCCAAGGTCCCTCCTCGCGTGGCTTTTTTCTCTTGGACCGCAGCACTGGGGAAGATCTTGACTATGGATAACCTTCGTAAGCGTGGCCTTATCTTGGTTGATTGGTGCTGTTTATGTAGGGAGAGTGGGGAGACTTCTGATCATGTTCTTCTGCACTGCAAGATTGCTCGGGAATTGTGGGATATGGTGTTTGCTTTGTTTGGGGTTCACTGGGTCATGCCGAGAACAGTTTTCGATCTTCTTTCATGTTGGAAGGGGTCTAGCGGTAGTAGTAGGACTTCCTTGATGTGGAGGGTTACTGTCTTTTTTGGTGTGTTTGGAGGGAACGAAACACTCGAACTTTTGAGGATACTGAGATCTCCATTCCAGAGTTGAAGAGTAGTTTCTTGTATTTATTGTTTGAGTGGGTTAAGGGATTGGGTTTTCTTTCCACCAGCTCTCTTGGAGACTTGTTGGATCATTGTACTCCTTGATTCCTTTGTCCTTTTGTATACTTCTAGTATACTGGGACCTTTTCAATAAAATTTTCTTTACTTATCAAAAAAAAAAAAATGAGGAATGAATCCACGTATCAATTAGAAAATGAAATATGAAAGATGGTCATTTATAGAACCCCAGTCAATCTCATTAAGTTTTTCCATCAGATGAATCCAGAATTAATCGAGGGGGAAAGCCTGGAATTCAAGAGGCATACAAAGGTTTTTACCTCTAAAAACTAATAAAATATCATCCACTCGTTGAACCTGATAGGGATGGTATTTGTGTTAAAGAAAAAGGACTATGTTTTGATCAGTGTCTTTCCATGAAAACTATCTTATTGTTTATCTTGTTCACTAGAATGTACTATGCTAGGGAAGCAAAACTACCAAGAGTATTGGTTTTATGATATGGATTCTGTTAAGGTGAGGCTGATGTGGTAATCTTACTTTGTTTCCCCTTGAGACCAAAAAAAAAAAAAAAAGATATTAAAAAAAAAAAAAAAAAGATAAATGACATTTAGTGTTAAAGAAGATAAGCCGATCAATACTAGAGGTCTTTTTGGAAGAAATATGAAGCTCTTGGGAAACGACCGAAGTACACAGAGAATGTCAAACTCAGAAATATAGGCTCCACGTGGGGAATAATTTTACTCTCACATTTAATAGTTAAGACTTTAATCTGCCCCACCCACACTAAAAACTGAGAAAGCGGGTATTTTTATTATAGATGCTTTGTGCTATTGTAAAGGCTATAAGATGCTAGACTGGACTTGTTTTTATGGATTATAGACATCTAATGGCGATCTAGGAACGATTTTACTCCCTCATTAACATTTGCAAGCCTCAAATGACAAACCTAAAATTATAATATGGTTTAGTTTCACGTACTTCAAAATATAAAGTTGTTTAAAGCTTAATTTGGGAAAGAAAAGAAAATAAATGAGTGAAGGGAGGGAGGGAGGGATTCACGAATTTGGAAAAGGATCCAAAATATTCGAAAGAATTGAAGGGGGATCCATATGAGGTGAAAATCCCATATGGTATGTAGAGGGTAAGTTAGAGTGGTGAGTGAAAGGACAAGACATACCTGCTAGCCAGTGAAACCTTTTGAATTTCACTGAGTTCCTTCTCCAGAATGTCTTCTTGCACTGCCAATGCTTGAGCCTCAGAATTTTTCTGGGCCAATGCAGCAGTCTGCATAGCATGTATAGAAATTCAAATTTGATGATTCAACCCCCCAACAGACAAACACACACACACAAAGCTAAATAAATAAATAAACAAAGAAAACGTGTAAGAAAGAAAAGAAAGAAGGAGAGAGATGTGGATAAGGGAAAAGAAGCAGACTTAACCTCCAGCAAAAGACCGACAACAAGAATGTCAGACCACCTCACAAGCATTTGGACATCAGCTATATTCTCATACCATGTATTTTACTTCTTCAACAGAAAATTTCAGCACCTCCAGCCTTCCATGAGGAAAGAAACACTTCAACGGCAAAACATTCAAGAGTCATGAAGAGTACTAATTTTATATTAATAATTGAGTGATAAAATCTGTTACCCACTCCATCCAAACTACATTAGGTTTTGAGTCAAAATAAAGAACAGTAGTTGCTAAAATCTGGGACACTACTACATTTATCCAATTAGCAGTGATCATACTTTCTTATGAACAAAAAGTATTTCAAGAAAGCTCAACCAGTCAACCTCTATCACATCCCTTTCATAAGGATGTTGAACATGAATACCATATATAAAGCAACTGGAGTCGAATTTTGGGACAAATGCTACATCTTATGAAAAGAATGGCTAGTAAGAAAAACCTTATCTCTCACAATTTCTAAAATGCAATTCATCTCCCCCTTCTGGTTCATAATTTTGTAAAATCTTTATTCCATATCCTCAGTATTCTGAAAACATCTCCCCCTACTGGAAGAATTTGGATTTGGTAATTAAGACAATATTGCAGAATAAAAAATAGGTAGTGTGAATACATTAGTAGATCTTACTTAAAAACCTCTGCGTCATTATCCTATACCTGCAAATTAGCTCTTGCTAAGGATACTGCCTATTTACCAAGCAAACGTTTACAACAGTACTCCATTGTAACTATCCCTGCAGTATGTTCCCTTGAGTATAAATCAACACACGCAGTCTACTGAAACTACATATCTATTTTCTCCTTTTGGGATAAAAGAAAAATCATATTCATCAGTTGACAATGGAAAATCTCTAGAATGATCCGAGAGATTTTTCACATGCAAAACCCAATTGATCATGAAATTCCCCGTGGCCATTCAACAATCCTCCTACCCCTTTCCCTACAATACCCCCAAACACTAAAGATAATGAATTAGAAGCTCAATATTCCAAAAACAAGAAACTACTATGAGAACCATTAAGCTGCTTTCTTATAACGAGCGGCTCTGCTTCTAATGTAAGAAAGCGAAGCTAGATTCTTTTACTTTAAGTACATCCTGACTCTCAAGAAATTATTCCATTTTATACCATACACAGTTTAAAAATATAGAAACCAAAATCAACAAATGAAGTGCTACTTGATTACAAAAACACAATTAATTACCTCGGAAATGGGCTCTTTCAGAGCCTTTCGGATTACCTGGAACCGAATTCCGAGCTTCTCCAGCTGCCTCGTCAAAACCCTAGTGATACTTTATCTACCCTGTCAAACAAATTAAAACAAGGAAGCTGACGCCGCTAGAAAACCAAACCACAATTCCTCCTCCACTGCCGCCTCCTTATGACGACCCCTACTACCACTCCACTTACTAATATAATAAGCTGCCATACCAAAATCTTCTTCCCCAACCACGCTACAATCCGCTTCTGTGTGACAGAACTCAGCCCGATGCAAACGGAAATTGCGGCCGAGGAAGTGAGGCAGAGAAATTCGAGAATCGAAAGAAATGCGTATAAATTAAATTCATCACTCGTGCTTCCATTACCGCTGCTTTGTTTCTCTGCATTTCCGTATGGTCCTGAATTGTGGCTCTGATTTTGTCATCGATAAAAGATGATAACGGGTGGAGAAATTTTTGGAATTCGCGAACTGGGTTTCTGAATTTTGGTGTAAAAACTAAAAAGGGTAATTTGGGCCATTTTAAGAAACGGGTTTCCAGGGATATGAAAGGAGGTAGGATTGGATTCACGTCGGGAAAATATCATAATTCAGGTGTATAATTTACACCAATTCACGAGTCAGGTGGATAGTTTAAAAATTCAAAATTTAGGTATATATATATACAGAAATGATCTAATCGAAAGACGTGTTCATCTTATCCCAAGACCAATGAGTTAAGACATTAATTCATTGGTGGATTAACTCACAAAATCTTTATCCACCAATGAATTAATGCGCCAACTCATCTGCTTAGGATAAGTGAAGACTGCTCATTAGATCATTTCTGTATATATACATCTTATCCTAAGCACCGATGAGTTGACACATTAATTCATTGGTGGATAAAGATTTTGTGAGTTCCAATCCACCAATGAATTAATGTGCCAACTCATTGGTGCTTAAAATAAGATGAGCACCGGTGCTCATTAGATCATCTCTCTCTCTCTCTCTCTCTCTCTATATATATATATATATATATATATATATATATATATATATATATATATATATATATATCTGTGTGTGTGTGTGTGTGTATTCTACTCTGTTCTAAAAAGTTCGCTTAGGCGGCGCCTAGGCGACACCTGGGCTCAAAGTTTGATGAAAACGCCTCGCTTTGAAGTTAAGCGGTAATTAAGCGGTCAACGACAATGTTGACCGCTTAAAGCGCGCCTAGGCACGCCTAGGAGCGCCTAAGGGCCCTATGCGGCTAGCGCGCTTTCGTCTTGGTGGCCCAAATTTTCCCCCCTTTTTAAATATAACCCACAGCAATTAAGATTATTATCAAGTAGTGAAATTATACAACTCAAAATAGAAGTGTTTTGCATTTATCAATGATTCAATAGTGAAAACGGGCAAACGTAATCTGGGCTTCTACAGTTAAGAAGTCGTCTGAAACTGTAATATGAGGTTCTGTAATTAATCGAAAATCATTTGTTGTGAATTTTTATTTTGTATATACATATGACATATCAGTTTTAGACTTCGAGAGAGTCAATTATAATTTGTAGCCCTCATAAATCTTATACATGGCAATGATTCCAAACTGATTGTGGAATAACTCCTGTAGAAAAATCTGGAAATTTAATCAAGAATACCTTTTAGCCCTTGACGTGAGGTTCAATCAGTGTTTAACTGTTTATGTAACTAAATTTTCATTTGTTTTCACGTTCATATGCTTTTTGGGTCTGAATTTTGTAAATAATAAACATTTGCATTGTTTTTCTTTTTTTTCTAGAAAACAATGGAAAAAGATGATTCCTCAACATCATCTAAATTTCAAGCTACTTTATGAAGGAATTATTAAATAAATGCAGTATTTTATAATTTTAGATATTTGGTATGTATTATTTGAATTGTTGAATTTTTTTACAATGATTAAAAATTTAAAATAAAAAAACGCTTTTTTACGCCTAAGCTTCGCCTAGGCCCGCCTAGGCTCGTAAAGCTTGAAACTTGGCCTCCACGCCTAGCCACGCTTTACGCTTTTTAGAACATTGGTATTCTATTACATCTGTTTCCTACAATCAAGCTTAGTTTCCTTTTATAACAGGACTCCTTCAACTCCAAATTGGCATCCCAAAATTAAACATCAAGCTAGAATTCATATTTTCACGGTAAAAACCCTATTTCAGCCGTCAGAGAAGACAAACAGGTAATGGTGTCCATTGATGTTGATAACAAATTGAATGATTTCACCACATCGATATTTCGCGTCACAGATTTGGGAATCGATTTGGTGAAATAAACATTATCGCAAAAGAAAAGACAATCCAGGTAAGAATCGTGACCTAAAGGTAATCATTCCAAGTATTAACTCCTCCCTGTATATGTGACTAATACAAGAAAATTGTACAATTATATCGCATTCTTTTATTTGAAATATTTATTGGAATAACCAACGTTAAAATCGTCTATGACCATTATTTTTTCAATTGTGTAATTGTGATTTGACGTCTAAAAAAGTACTGTATTAATTACACAATGAACTCTAGTTGCACTATGTAGATAGTTTGATACATAACTGTGACTTGTGGTGTCAAGCAAATATATGTGATTACCTATTCTGTATACTCCACGAATTGTGACCTGCTTCTCACATGCTGTTGACAATAGATGTGACCTATGGTGTCGGCACACATATGTGACTACCTATTCAATAAACTACGTAACTGTGACCTGCTTTTCTGATTTGAAACTAATATACAGTGATATGTGAAGGGAAACTAATTGTCAAATGTGGACGTTGTGGAGGACATTGTCACAATCAGAGAAGATGAGGTAATTTAGTTCCATTAAGCCAAAATTAAGCAAGGACAAAAATCCAAGAACAGCAACTCAGATGATGATACAGTTAGGCAGTAGACAGATCATTTTTTAATAGCATTTAACACTTCATAAAGTGGTTGTTCGTATCGATTGGTAGATCATTTTACTGTAAATGAAATATTCATTGATATAATAGTGGTACAAATGAATGCCATATTACTTTTGAAATAGAATCTATGATTTGATATTATGATTAGTGACCAACACAGTAGAATGTGTCATGTAAAGAGTTAACTATGCATCATATCAACTGTGACCATCAGATAAATATATGTAACCAATATATAACTATGTATGACATGGGCATATTAATTATGCGACCGCTGCATGGTCAAATATTTTGTGTGACCCGTTACATTGATCAGTGACCTGTTCTATTACCTGTGACCTGTGTCATGTGGAATTAGTTTGAAATAATAGTGGTTCAAATGAATATCAACACAGTAGAATGTGTCATGTGAAGGGTTAACTATGCATCATATCAACTGTAACCATTATATTAATATTTGTGACCAATATACAGATATATGTTATGTGATCGCTGCATGGTCAAATATACTATGTAACATGTAATCTAAAAAAATTAGCAAATGTGAATAATGACCTAAATATGTGACTATTTATTATAGTCTGTGACTTCTGCAAATGAACTGTGGAATTATTTCAGAAACCTTTGTATATGTATGTGACCATCTGAAAACAGTCGGTGAACTATTAAATTACCTGTGACATGAGCAGATTAATTAAGTACCTATGACTTTTGACATTGATCAGTGACATGTTCTATTACCTGTGACCCGTGTCGTGTGGAATTAGTTTGATATGTGACCCGAAGACAGACATACACGGGCAATAAACTATAATCTGTGACTTGAAAATATATATTCTGTTATTTGATACAAGCAATTTATACTTCACAAACTATTGATGAAATAGGATACAACAGCCATCAGACATCTCAAATTCCTGTGACCAAACATAAAAGACCTAACCTGCTGAAATGAAAATAACACCAGAATTGATCAAATGTTAAACCAAACAATTTTCCAACGTGTCAATATACAACCACAGTATCTCAATAATTATAACTAGTTTCATCACACAAACTATTATAAATGAAAATAAAAAAGAGGCCGATATTCAGACTATTTACAAAATCCTATCATCATCCTAAGACATTGTCAATCTTCACTCACTGAAAATCCACTCTTCCTTCGTATGCTTCCTTGCCTATGTAGGCTTGAAAATCCCCCGATGTTTACATGGCATTCCCAAAAGTGCGCAAAGCATGTTCCCAAGAGTATACGTCTTCGGGCTACGCTTAGACGAATTTCCAACACTGCATCACATGTTTACATTATTAAAAAAAAGAGGGTAAAATTAAAATCTGAGAACTATTAGGACAATAAACGATGTCACAGATACAAAGAATTGTTGACATCACTTGGTAAATTAGTTCGCAGATAATGGTTTTCAATCAAGTCACATATTGAAGAATTATGCCAAGTCAGGTCACAGTAATATAGAGTCTCAGACAAATAGGAAAAATAGGTCACAGATACATATAATCGTATATAATCATGCATTCAATGTCACATATATAGAGAATGGAATGCAATCCATTCACAGATCCATAAACATTTCTTTTAAATGGAAATATTAGACTAAATCAAGCAATACACATATAGAGTCTCAGACAAACGTGTAAATGGGGTCACATATACATATAATAATATATCCATCATGCAATAAGGTCAAAGATGTAATGGCATATCATGCAATGACATAACTTGGTCACATTTGGATTCACAAGTCACATACGCCTTATTATAGGTCACCATTCATTCTATAAATTAGAATAACACTTTCAATAGAAATCTCCACAAATTTCCTTGGATGCAAATTTTTAACCAAATAAATGTTTACAGTGAATAATAAAAAATGAAAAAAAATTGAAAATACCTCATTGACGGACTGCTCATTTACAAATATAATTTCAATTGTCATATTATAGCTATTACTCCCCTTTTGTAGTCTGCTTCGCCTTCTTCAATTCAATTGTTATTCACAAAATAATGGGTGAAATGCAGAATGAATTATATGATGAATATAATGGATGTCGTTGATAAAATGACGATAATTTTGAAACTAAATGGATTCGGAATTACCGGAATTGGAATCAACCGAGCGGACTGGAGTCGTGGGGGAAGAGTTTTAGAGAGAGAGAGAGTAATTGGAGATATTTATGTGGAGTCGTGGAGGAGAGAGAGAGATGAATTAGATTATTATGGAAGTTAAGATAATGGAGATTTGAATCACGATAATTAATGGAGTGGAGATTTCATCAGTTATTACTTATTACACATATCGTTTAATTATTACACAATTATTAAATCATTCCCTGAAGTATGAATAAAAAACTTCCAAACCTGACTTTTGTGCTGTCATCTTCAAAAGCCTGGAATTATATAATTTCCTCATTCACGTTCATGAAGAGACACCAGCCCAATATGGTCCAGTGTTGGCACAGGCCAATACTGAACTTTTGGGCTCGATTTTTTTTTTTTTAGTTATATGTTAAGTTCCAGCCCAAGAAGGAAGCCCAAAATCACTCCCCAAATCCCGGCTGCTCATAATGAAGATATTAATGCCGTGACATTTGGAAATGTTCAATTGACATCACCTGATGTTCAAAAGGATATAATAAATGCTTGTGCCGTTGAGACAATCGATGTTATTATCAAAGATATTGGCGATTCATTATTTTCTATTCTAGTTGATGAATCTCGTGATGTGTCATGAATGAGCAAATGTCAATTGTAATACATTATTTAGATATTAGTGGACATGTGAATGAACGCTTCATAGGGATTGAACATGTTACACGTAATATTGTAATCTATGTCATTTTTAGCATTGTTGTAATATTGTTTTATATTTTTATTATCATTACATCCATGGCAAAAACTCGACTTTTAACATCGATAAAGTGTGCCCACCCTGACAAAAAATCCTAGCTCTGCCCCTGCATGGAAGTGCAAGGTGCATTGTCGCTTTGTGTAGTGATTTTAATAGGGGGATTAATTTGTATGGGGCGTTGGATTGTAAAAAAAAAAATTGCATGATTTTGAATCAGAAGTTCAGAGTTTTGAGCGGTTCCCACGGGCTGAGGAGAAGCTCAAGTACGGCAAATCCATGTGCGAGATATCAACTAAATAGATGTGCAAGAAACTGTGGCAGAAAATAAATAGCTGAACACAATTCATTCCAGAATTTGTTGCTAGTGTTACAGATTTGTTATTAAACAAAAACTTTAATACGACAAATTTCAATACAGAAGTTCATCGTTCTCGATAAAAGACAGCCCAAGGTTTTTCTCCTTCCCATTTCCAGCCAAATGTAGCTTTTAAAGTAACAACCCTCAGAACACCACATAAATTTTGAGCAGCCAAGTTTACTTAATGGGGCCAGCAACTGATCAACCTCTATTCTTCTCTCATATAGTGCTTTGTAGATAAATGATGGATTATTTTGAATAACCTTGAAACTATTCTGCATTATCGACTAATTAGAAATGATCATGAAGCTGCCTACTGGCTGAGAGAGGGGAGACGTTGAGATGCCATCCTCTTTTTCCTTAATCTCTCAGCGATGATGAAGGCGAGTTCAAGAGACTGAGAAGCATTTAGTCTTGGATCACAATGTGTGTGGTAGCGAGAACTCAAATCATCGTAAGTCACAGTTCTTGATCCTCCAATACATTCCGTCACATTCTGCCCAGTCATTTCCAAATGAATTCCACCAGGGTAGCTGCCTTCTTGCTCATGTACATCGAAGAATGCTCTCACCTCGGCCTACAAAATAAATAAACACGGCATATGTTATTACAAGGTCATTCAGTGTTGTAATTTGGTTAAACACAAGCACGTGCAAACACATTGAAAAGAAAGTTCTTGTCCATCCATGTGCTACACCATTAATCAGGATTTTGGTTAGTGTATCCAATTGGGATACCGAAAAGATACCCGGACAACTAATGACATGAAATACTTTAAGATTTGGACCAACAACAAAGGATATGCTCGAAAGATTCTTGGACAATTACAAGTTTGCAACATGTGATATTATTCATGTGGTATCCCATCAGTTAGGAGTGCTGCAATCCCAATAATTAACAAAATTTATACCTACCCCACCAATTTACCACAAGAAGCAATAATTTAAGTTTTGGATCAGCAACTGACGATGCTTGAAAGATGCTCAGACAATTAAATAACTCCAAGTGTTAGCAAGGTGAAATTATTACTAGACAAGTACCTAACAATTTTTGTACCTAGCACGCCTGATTTAGCTAAAAGGTAAAAATGCTGCTAGACCATTCAAAAATATTTAGCTCTTGTTTGGTGGCCTTTTTTTTGGAAAAACATTGTTTTGAATAGTAAATTTTTGGAGAATGTATAATTAAAAGTAGGCAAAAATTTTGGGTTTATATGTAGAATATTTTATAATATGAATGTGTGGTTGAAAATGAGCCCCTGTTTGATGGCCATTATTTTGAAAAAATGAAATTTTGAATAAAGATTTTTTAGAGAATATGTAGTTAAAAAGTAGGGAAAATTTTTGGATTTACGTGTAAAATGTACGCTTAAAAGTGAGTATGAGAATTAAGGAGTTTTGAAATTATGATTATCAAACATGGGCCAAATGGGTAGATAAAAAAGAGTTTTGAAAGAATAGAAGACAAACATAGGCTTAGTGTGCTTTGATAATTTTGTGGTGCGACCTTGATTGGGAGAGAAAATTTGTGGTATTCTCGGAGTGTGGAACTTAGTATTCATTGCCAATATTTAATTGACAAGTGTACTATTCATCATGTTTGGGTTCCATCTATATAATACACGTCAATCAAGTGAGTATATACTCCATTCTGAGAATATTAGAAATTATTCCTTGGACAGGTTTGGTGGTGCGACTAGTTTTACAATTAAACAAGATTCTAATAACATTTTCGAAAAATATTATGTGGTTATGGCCAGAGAGAGCAAATCAGGATTATCAATCTAGACAGAGTCCAAACATTCACAAGAAATTGAGAAAAGAGATTATACCAAAATTGAATCGAAAGAGCGTGTTTTGAGCCCACAAGGTGCCTTGATAGTGTTCCCATGCATTGGGTCACACACCCAAGTTACAGTTTGTCCTGATCTGCGAACGGCCCTGATCAAATGAGGAAGCTTGACTCTCATGTTCTCAGCACCCATTCGGACTATGACTGTTATCCTTCCAGGTTTGTTAATGGGATTCAGGATCTCAATCAGATTAACGAGTTCATTCGGATCCATCTTTTGGCTAACCTGCAAAAGAAATTCCATATTAGCCAACTGATTAGGGCTGTGAAATATGAAATATCATGCCAGCCACCTCCAAAACTTGAGGAGAGAAGGAGCACATATGTGCCAGTTGACATCAAAACCATCACAATCTGAAAAGAAATAATGCCGTCATGGATAAGAATACATCAACTAATGCCGGTAGTGGTTGAATAAATGAATTTTTCTACCCAAATCTAGTTTTCGGTCACAAGCACTGTATGACAGAATGAAGTCCTACGTAGACACCGCTAATCAAAAACTCGCAAATGTCAATAAGAAGTGATGCTATGTTCTACAAACTATTCTATTAATTCACTTATTAAGGTGTCACATAAGTTCAACAAGTAATAACAAGGTAATACTGAGATTTACCAAAATGATAATCCCCTTTTCATGTATAAGAAAGTAGGATATACCTTTATACCGAGGGGATTAGCAACTCCTCTCAAAAATTCAACATGCCCACCATCTAGTTGCCTGGTTCGTTCGCCAACCCATAGCATGTGAGCTGAGCAACCATAATGGAGACCAGAAGTTGAATCCTTTCTAGTGAGCGATTGCTCGTAAGGTAATAGCAGGCACTCATGGGAAGTCCAGAATTCAGTTGTTGACATAACAGGGTGGTCAATGGTAAGTCCAGCAGCCTCCATGAACCCCAAGGCTTCATCAACTCTATGAGCTAGTTCCTGATACCTGATGAATATTCCAATAACAAAGAATCTCAAATGGTCTGATAAGCCTTGGCTGCAAGCCTGAGACTCTAATGAACCACGTATAGGAAATGTTCTGAGCAAATTTAAAATTCTTATTTATAAAATCCACCTGTCTCCCTGCTCACTGTGCTCAACAAAATCAAGATTCCATTGAGTCACTCTCTGCATTGCAGCATAACCTCCAGTAGCAAAGGCTCGGAGAAGGTTGAGGGTCGATGCAGCCTGGGAATAGGCACTTATCATCCTATGAGGATCTGGAATTCTTGATTTCTCATTAAAGGCATCACCATTTATGTTGTCTCCCTTGTAACTTGGGAGCTTTACTCCATCCCTCTCCTCAAATGGTTCTGATCTAGGCTTGGCAAACTGACCAGCCATTCTTCCCACCTAAAGTAAATAATCCAACAATTTAACATCAGAAAAACCCGATTCCAATAAATTTAACAAAAATGGGATAGGACAGGACTGGACTAGAAAGTGGACAAGATTCAGCTTTTTAAAGGCCAACACAATTAGCCAAAGGAGCCTAAATCAAGAGGCAAGAACTAGGGCATTAATATTTCCAGGTTCTAAGTTCAACTGTTCAAGCCCTACCAATTTAAAATGCAATTTGGCTAATAGTATATCAACCTCGTCTTCAACTTTAGATGGGTAAATTTATTCTAGGATTCTCTGTTTTATTCTTCTTGGTTCACTTAAAAACAAGGCACAATGTAAAATTGAAATCTTGAATTATATAATTTAAATAAAAATTTGAAAAATCTCCTATAGATCTAAAAGTATTAGCCTAAAATAATCAGGACTCAAAATATAAAATTAATCCATAAATCAAGAATTACCTTAACAACAGGCATCTGGCCACCGAAAGTGAGGACAACACTCATCTGAAGAAGAATTCTGAAAGTGTCACGAATATAATTAGCACTGAACTCCTTGAAGCTCTCAGCACAATCCCCGCCTTGTAAAAGGAAGGCTCTGCCCACTGCAGCCTCCGCCAGCCGCTCCTCCAGGCTCCTGACCTCTCCGGCAAACACCAGCGGTGGGTAGGCTTCGAGATTCTTGAGCACAGACTCCAACTCAGCTGCATCAGGGTACTCTGGAAGCTGCAAAACCTTCTTAGTCTTCCAGCTCTCCGGAGCCCAATTGGCGTCGGAAGACGGCGGTGATACGGCTGGCTTCTTGGTGGTGATGATGGGTGTTTTGGCAGGTTCAGCAGCATGCACGGCGGAGATGGGCTGGCGAATGGAAGTAGTGGGATTAACCGACAATGTAGAGTGGTGGTGGGATTGGGAGACGGGGAAGAGAGATTGGGATTGAATGATCGATTTGGAGGATAAAGCAGCAGTATTTGGCAGTGCCATTGTTGTCAAATTATTGAATTAATAGCTTCCAAAGCTGATTCTTTTTTGCTCTCTGTCACCAAACTTCCTGTTCTTCAAGAAATCTAGAGAGAGAAAATTATAAACACCGAGAGAGAGAAATTTTATATCTGCAGAAATGAATGAATTCATAAAGGTTTATATAGAAGAGAGAGAGGGATTAGGTTGGTGGCTTCTCTGTGTGTGTCAAAGAAGCATTACGAAGGTTAGGTAAACATGGTGCACTTTGGTGGTTGTGAGTAGGTTTCCCTCTTTAATTTCCGTTCGTTCCCATTTAATAAGTTGCATAATTTGATTATGTTATGGATTAAGCGAATGATTTAGATTATTGAGAGCAATTAATAATGCGGAACAAAAAAAGAGAGCAAAATAAAACGCGAAGTGATTTACTTCTGGTGTGACATCTACGTCTGCATTAGAGTAATGCTACAATTACACACTTTGTTCACATTCACATTCACATTCACTTTCACATCCCTCTCATATAGGAGGTGGGGCCTGCAATTTTAAAAATCGCGGCCCCTACCCCCCTATGTGAGAGGGATGTGAAAATGAATGTGAACCAATGTGTGTACATTTAGCATTTTTGTTATTATTTATATAACATTGATCGATGTAATATAGATTGTAAATTTATCTGTATTGCAAATACAAAGTGCTAGTAGCGTATATTTCCACTATGAATTCAAGAGAGTCCGAATATGACGAATACAAAGTGGGTTCGTATTCAATACTTAACTATCCATAACAATATAATCTTACAACATACAATTGCATCGTTCAAGTTGCATTTATATATTCTTTTTAAAACTATTTATTTTGACACTAAATTCCTGTTTGGTTTGGATAAAAATTAGATTTTTAGTAAAATTTGATACTTGTTGGTAAAATGTAAAACAAAATGAATTTTAAAAAATTAGAGCCGAAATGACTTAGTGTGTGTTTGGTAGGGTATTTTTGGGGAAGAATTGATTTTTGAATAGTGATATTATAGGAAATGTGTGGTTGAAAAAGAAAAAAAAAATATTGATGTGATGAAAAATATTATTTTATTGAAGAATGTGTGGTTGAAAATGAGAATTGATTTACTGTAAAAAATGAGAATCTGTACCAAACAGACTCTTAATTTCTTTGGGAAAAAAAACACACATTTTTTCAAAATTTATTTTCAATCATACATTATTCAATAAATCACTATTCCTATTTTAATAGGAGCTTTTGCACTCTGACCTCAAAATTCCACCCGGGGTTTGGTAATATGAAAATATCATGCAATTGCAAGTGTAATTTTCACAAGTACAATTTAATGTAGGGGGTGGGAACGTAGGTATTTCATTGGAAAACCATGCGTACATTTCGTGCACTTAATGAGCACGGAGTCGAACAGATGGTCCCAATGTGTACTGTATACGTTACAAACCGACCAATTACTAAAACAAAACGTGTAATTATAACATAATTTATGATGTAGTCCACATTCCGCTTACCATTGTTATTTCATAAACTATGCACTTGTTTGATCCTCATTATTTTCAAAATATATTTCACTATTTTATTTTTAATTACACATTTTTCAATAAAATAATATTGCACACAAATTAAAAACTTTTTATTATTTTTTAACCATACATTCTCCATTAAATCACTATTCTAAAATATATTTTTATCAAAAACTGAAACTCAAACGGAGTCTATTTATAAATTTGTCAAATTGAGGCTTTTAATTCTTGTTTGAGCCTCGTTATTTATCAAGAGTGCATTTTAGAATAGTAAATTGATAAAATATATATGATTAAAAATTAAAAAATATATATTTTATTTACGTGTAATATTATTTTATTAAATAATGTGTGATTGAAAAAAAAAGTATTTAAAAAAAAATAATCGGATCAAACACGTTGGAATCTATCACATGAATGGGGCAGGACCACACAGACAGAGCCTTGTCTAATGTACTATTCATTTATTTTTTCTTTTAATAACTCACCCAAAGTTTGAACCACGTGAGACTCATTCTAGTGGGCCTAACGTTTGTGTCATTCGATATTCTTCATTTTTTATGTAAAAACGTGAACCCGTGAATAACGATTAGTGTAATTTTCACGAGACAGATTTTTTGAAATATCTCATATCTCTATTTGAAAATTCATTTTTCTACGTACTTATTTTAAATCATATATTTTACACGTAAATTTAAAAAGTTTCTCCACTATTTAATCACATGATCTCATAAAAATCACTATTTAAAACATTATTTTTCTCAAATAATAATTATCAAACATGGGCTATGTGATACCGCGTCTTCCATGAAATGTGTACGATAGAATTAAATATTTGCTCCCATTTAAATTTGATTTAGATAATTATATGTTATCTTGCAAATTTTGAACATTGAATTAAGTAGCACCAGTTAGCATGGTGGAGACTACTGGTTAATTACAAACACGTCACTTTTTTTTTTTGTAGGGAATTATGTATAATTAAATGACCAAAGAGGAAAAGAATCTAGCAGCGCTCTATCACGAACAAATTGTTTTATCGAAAAAATAAAACAAAAATCACTTTACCGAAATCATCCATTTGGTGTCATATGGACGCGTTAGCGAAAGGGTTTTGAAATAAGATGGACTGTTCTAAAATTGTTTGATTTATGTTTCAAAATTCTAATGATGGTTTGAAATCAAATTGAACCGTATAATAATAATAATAATAATAATAATAATAATAATAATAATAATAATAATAATAATAATAATAATAAAAGTTTTGCTAGAAATTAGACCGATAAAATTAGAATCTTCCCTCCATGGTAAAAACATAACTATTAAAATTTAATACGAAAATGGATAATTAGGTCAATTGTCCATTTTTAAATACCAATAATTAGTTAACTATCCTAATTTTGTAATCTCACCGTTAAGACCTTTATTTGTATTTCAATTTACAGTTTGATATATCGTTTTTCATCGCCAATGAAGTATAAAAATATTTTATAGTTATTGAACTAGTGACGATAAAGTGAATATGGACAAGGAAAATGTTAAGTGTACATAATAAATGTACACAATGGATGACATAATGTGATGTGGCAACTATCCTGTCGTTGATGTGAAAGTGTCAGATTTGAATTAAAAGTATTGATCAATGCCACTTGCAATTATGTAGACCATTATGTATTTGTAATATCACTCATATGGACAAAATATATACGGTCAAATCACAATTTAAAATAGAACTAAATTGTTAGGTTTATGTTTAAGAAAATTCAAATTATTTTAAATAGGTTGATTTAGTTTGAAAATTCGTTAAAAATCGGCCAAAGCAATGTAGATCTATTATTCTTTATCAAAGGATATACAAAAATTTTAAACAAGAACTTCACATTTGTCATTCAACTTTAATTTGATAGCATAAATCGGACCAAATTGTTAGATTTATGCTTGAGAAAATTTCAAATTATTTTAAGGGTGCGTTTGATTGCCAATATTTTCTATGGAAATTTTGTTTTTTCCACCTGGTTTCTTATTTTTGTTCTATTGATTGACAATTTTTCCATGAAAAATGTTTTCCTACTTTTGATCACGTGACCATATTTTCTTTGAAAACATGGAAAATATTTTCTTTAGAGAGATTTTTTATTTTCCAGATAACTCTCTCTTTCTCTCTCTCTCATCTACCCACAAATAAAAAATGGACAAGTATTAATAGGATACAAATCAATTACAGCTACCTTAGCTCACTACTTCAGCTCCACTTCGTTAAAGCATTACTCCAGCTCAACTGCAGCAACTCAATTTAGTTAGTTATGGCAGTTGGTTACATGTGTCACTATTGTGCTGCTTGTAAACATTAGTCAGTTAGTTAGCTCAACTTCTGTTAGTTTTGATCTATATTTATAAACGAGTGTATACATTCTTTGATTCAAGAAATTCAATCAATAAAATTCCTTCTTCATTCTATTATGGTATCAAAGCAATTTATCTTTGCTTCCTTATTGCCATAGTTTTTTTTTCCCGACTTTTGAAAGATTCATAGCCATGGCAGAAGCCGATAATTAAAATCCCTCATCATCCAAATTCCTCATCAATGTGCAATTTTGCCATTGATAATGGATCAAGTCCTTATTACTTGCACAATTCAGATAGCCCAGGGTAGATCATTGTGTCACAGTCATTGGTGCGAGATAATTACGCATCATGGAGTCGATCCATGGCAATTGCTCTATCAGTGAAAAGTAAGCTACTATTTATTGATGGATCCGTAGCCAAACTTGATAGCAATCCTGAATTGATGAAGATTTGGAACCGAAATAATAATATCGTCATTTCATGGATCTTCAACTTCGTCTCCAAGGAAATCTCAACAAGAGTCATTTATGTTGAATCTGAAGAAAAGAGACCAACAAGGAAATGACCCCCCGCATATTCCAACTGAGAAGAGAACTTATGAATCTTACTTAATGCCAATCATGAGTAAGCATATACAAAACAGAAAACAATTTGGGAGGAACTCAAAAATTATAGGCTGGTTTGCTCTTTTGGAAAATGTAATTGTGGAGGTACGAAGAAACTGGTTGATCATTACCATATGAAGTATGTGATGTCATTTTTTATGGGATTAAATGATTCCTTTGCCCAAGTGAGGGCAATTACTGAGGATGGATCCTATTCCATCGATAAACAATGTGTTTACCCTTATCTCTCAAGAGGAACATCAAAGATCTATCAATACCAACACGTATGGCACTACTGATACAATGGCTTTCTATATTAAGAATGAAAGTAAGAAGCCTACTGCAGGTCAAATACAAAATAAATTCCAAAAGAAAGATAGGCCTATCTGTACCTATTGTGGTTATAAGAGTCATGGAGTTGATAAGTGCTACAAGCTTCATAGATATCCACAAGAATAAGGCCAAACAGAAATCAACTTTTGGTTCAAATTCCCAAGTGAATCATGCTACTATTTATCAAGTTTCTAATTCATTCCCAGAGCTAGTTGCTAGTAATGTTGGGGAATTCATACAAACCTTAAATCATACTCAATATCAGCAACTAATGAATATGCTGAGTGCTCATCTTACAAGTACAAACACTGATGCTGGAATAGGTAACAACTCTGGCCACATCTCAGGTACTTGCTTCTCTATTTTCCTCAGTCCAATGCTAAACTCTCACACATATAGGGTAATGGATTCTGGAGCTACAAGTTATATACGATTTACTCAATTGGCTTTTCACATATTGAGACTAATCAGGAATGCATATATTACACTACCAAACCATGAAAGAATTTATGTTTACTTCAATAGAACAGTGAAAATTTCTTCTAAATTGATATTAGAGGAAGTGTTATATGTTCCTCAATTTAAATTCAACCTATTATCTATCAGTGCACTAACCAGGAATTCATCTATTAGTATAAAATTTCTTACCGATTGTTGCACTATTCAGGATGTGGACAGCATGAGGATGATTAGCAGGGCTAATAAAATGGATGGTCTCTACATATTGGATGCTACTTCATCTGGATCTATTTTAAATAATTGTAACAATTTCAATTCAATATGTTCAGTTGTCAATAATGTGACCACAAATACCTGTCATCATATGCTTGGTCACTTTTCCTACCAAAAGTTAGAGTCAATAAATGATCAGTTGAACCTTACATATAATAGAAATCATATTTCAGCTCCATGTCATGTTTGCCCCTTAGCTAAGCAAAGAAGATTGTCATTTGTATCTAACAATCATATTTCTAAAAATGCATTTGATTTTATTCATTGCGACATTTGGGGCCCATATCATGTTCCAACACATGCTGGATATAAGTTACTTCTTACATTAGTTGATGATTGTACATGCTTCACATGGATCTATCTTATAAAACATAAATCAGATGTTAGCTCCATTATTCTCAAGTTATTTAATCTGATTGAAACTCAGTTTCATAAAGTCATTAAAAGGTTTTGATCTGATAATGCTCCAGAACTCCAATTCATAGATTCTTTGCCTCTAAAGGAGTTCTTCATCAATTCTCCTGTGTTGAAAGACCTGAAAAACTCAGTTGTAGAGAAGAAATATCAACATCTTCTCAATGTGGCTACGAGGTTCTTCCAATCCAATGTTCCTATCCAATTTTGGGATGAATGCGTCCTCACAACCTTCATAATCAATTGGGTCCCTTTACCACTCCTATAAAATAATTCTCCTTTTTACCTCCTTTATAAATCCCCAGTAGATTAACATTCTCTAAGAGTCCTTGGAAGCTTATGTTTTGCATTCACTCTATCATCCAATCGTCCAGAATTTCATCCAAGAGCAAGAACTCGTGTCTTTGTTGGCTATCCACCTAGCATCAAAGGATATGTTGTACAATATTATTTCAAAAAACCTTTTTCTTTTTGTTTCAAGAGATATCAAATTACATGAGCATCTATTTCCTTTCATTCTATCCCACATAATAATAAGATGGCTGATCGTTTTCCTAATCTAGTTTTACCCAATTCAGCCTCTGATATTGTTCCATCCTCAAACAACCTTTACATGTCTTCTAATGTCATTCCTGATATGGCATGTAACACTTCTATTGTGTCTCCAAATTCCCATCAGAATTCTGCTCCAATTACATATTCAAATCCTTCAGCTCCAGGCCCTTCTCTAAACCAGCTCCTAGAAGATAAAATAGAATCAGCAAAACTCCATCATACCTACACTATCACTGTAATCTGTTCACAAACACTCCAACACCATTTGATCATCATTCTCGGTACCCCTAAACAAATACCTTTCCTACAAAAAAAATTTCCCTTCACATTGCATCTACCTTTTCAACATTTGCTCCAATTTTGAACCACAATTTAATCATCAAGCAATAAAGTTTGATCATTGGAGAAAAGCCATGAAAGATGAATTGGAGGCAATGGAGCTTAATAACACTTGGGTCAGTTGTTAATTTGCTTAAAGACAACCACTCCATAGGCTGCAACTGTGTGTTCAAAATTAAGCATAAATCGATGGTAATGTTGATAGATATAAAGCACATTTGGAGACAAAAGGTTAAACTTAACAAGAAGGCCTGGACTTCATTGAAACTTTTTCTCCTGTGGCAAAGTTAGTCACATTCAAGGTGTTTTTTTGCCATTGCAGTCATCAATAAATGGTAGATTATATATTCAATTAGATGTAAAACAATTGTTTCCTAAATGGTGATCTATTTGACGAATTCTACATGGATGTACCTTTTGGGTATGCTAATCACAGCACCACTGATAAGTACGTTTTACATACTTATTTTATTGTCAAAACATGAGTAATTGTTGATTAATATGTTGGAATATAACTTAATTCTATGCAATTCATGTTTTGCAGGACAAGTGATGAATGTTGCGAAAATAATGAGAAATAAGTGAAAAATAATCAGAATGGAAGAAAGTGAAAGTTCAAGGATTAAAGTGCAAATACTCAAAAATTATGTCGGGACTCATGATGAAGGTTCGAGAGTACTAGGGCTCAATTGGAAGCAATTAGAAGTCAAAAAGGAATGGAATACTATCAAAATCAATTTCCAATTCGCACAAGATATATTCCAGATTTTTAGCCGAAGATTGAGACCCATTTTTGGTATAGTAAAAGTCCGAATTGGAAAAGATATATTTCTAATAAACTTGTAGCTCTTCGAGTTACCTTGCCAACGCATCTTGGATCTTCTAAATCGGATATCAAAAGAGAAAGTTATAATCAAATTACTGACTACTATGCAGGGACAAAAAATCCCCGCGCGCGAAAGAAACTTTCCTTATTCGATTAGAACTCTTTTGGAAACCAATTTAGACGTGATTTTCATATAATTTCCAACTCTTACAAATACTTAACAGTAGAATACATATGGAAATGGCCTTTATACACCATTCTTCTCCTCTTTGATTCAAGAAACTCATGGAGAACTAAAACCCTTGGTGAAGCTACGAAGGAACTCGATTGGAATTGGTGATTTCATATCTTTTATTCATTTAATTTGATCTTTTCATTGTCAAACAATGCTATAATTTAGATTTTCATTCTCTTGAATTTATATTAAAATCGGTTTAAGATTTATAAGATTTTTCATGGATTCAATCATGCTTTTTCCATTGTTCAATCAAACTATTTATTGAGTTTCAATTTCAATTATTTATTATTGAGATTGGTTTAACAATTATTATATCTTTCATACATCCAGCCATGCTTCTTTTATCGTTAGATTAAACTAGCTGTTGAATTTTAATCTCAATTTCACTTTATTGGGGGATTGATTACTGCCTTATGTTTGATGTATATGGTTGATCTTTGATCTTGTTCCAATAAAATTGTGCGAATATGTCTTAAGTCTAAATTCTAGGATTACATTTGTAAATTAAAATGATTTTCACGATATATCTTCCGATTAGAGTGTCGGGATGAAAGCCTCTAATTGTGTTATAAAAATGAATAATTGATATGATTGATTCAATCCAATTAAAGGAATTCCGACGCATCACCGCTTCGAATTATTGATTTTAATTTCACGTTTCAACATTGAATTTTATTATACATTTGAGAGAACAATTCAACCTTTTTGATCCTTTAAATATTCTTCAATCTCCCTGTAAATACGACACCCCAAAGCTGTGGCTACAACTACCGCGTTATTCTTTGGGCGTAATCAACCACTAATGCACATGGGGAGATATTGGTCTGCAAATTACAGGATTCAATTTATGGCTTAAAGCAAGCTTCAAGGCAGTGGTTTTTGTTACTCATGTAAATAGTCATATCTAGTTGAACCTTACTTGGCAATGTGGAGAACCCTATTATACATATGGAGGTGACCCTTTTCCTATGAAAAGAAATTGGACCGACCCCATTTGGACATACGCCACATGTAAGAGCCGGTACTGATGAGGCGATGGCGAGATCCCTTGTAGATCTTGTGGTGAAATGATTGACAAGATAATTCACTGCCACCGTCGTCTCTGCACACCTACACAGTTAAATCCCACATGCACAAACTAGGATTTACAGATGTGAAAGGGGTCCTAACATTTAATGCCTTGATTGATTGATTGATGTATGCAACAAGAAGGGCCAATCAATCTGATGAGGTCACTTGCCCTATCATCAGACGGGCCTCGTTTATCTTGCTCAAGTATAAAAGTTTACACTTAGTGCCATCAAGATTAATGCAAGTTTAGACTCCCAAGCCTATATTCTTGCTATATATACTTTTAGTATTCTACTCCCAAGCCAACCCCCTTTTTTATCGATTGGAGGCTCACGTTCTAAGCTCTTACACACCCTAAATTATTCATCTAGCTGGCTTGACCGTTTAACTAACGATTTGTCCAAGTGTGTTGGGATTTAGCTTACGTGGATGTGAGAAGTTTTGAGATCTGTTGGTCACATCATTGATATAATTTTCAGGGTCAACAAATTGGCGGCGTTCGTGGGAAGTTCTTGGGTTATATGGTTAACCAGCGAGGCATCGAGGCCAACCCTAAGAAAAATAAGGCCTTGCTGGACATGAAATCATCTGGCAAGCCCAATGAAGTACAATGTTTGACAGGATGCCTCGCAGCACTAAACCATTTTATCTTCAAGCTGCAGATAGATGCCTTTCTTTAAAATCCTCAAAGGAGGGAAACGATTTCAGTGGAATGAAGAATGTGAAGAAGCGTTCCAAGGGCTGGAGAAACACTTGGGCCAAGCCCCCCGTCTCTCGAAGCCCATGATGGAGAAGCATTGCTACTATATCTACCCATAAATGTCGATGCGGTGAGTTCGATGCTAGTAAGGGAAGATGACAACACTCAATTACCTGTCTACTATGTAAGCAAGGCCCTCATGCCAGCTAAAATGCGTTATACTAATATGGAAAAGCTTGCTTTGTCCCTTATGATCGCTTCTAGGAAGTTGAGGTCCTACTTTTAGGCCCATAGTTACATGTACTAACAAGCCTCTCCTTCAAACAAGTGCTCCAAAAGCCAAAAACATCAGGAAGGCTGATGAAATGGGCTATGGAGTTAAGCGAATTTGACATTTCATATCAACCAAAAACCTTAATGAAGGGGCAAGCAGTAGCGGATTTCATAGCAGAGTTCACAGAGGTAACAAATATCAATGTAACGATATAACCAGCAGACCTCCTGGAATTTTTTTTGTTGAAGAATCCGCCGAAGAAACGTGATCAGGGGCTGGTGAACTGCTGGAGAGCTCAGATGGTCACATGCTTAATTGTGCAATGAAGTTCTGTTTTAAAACCTCCAACAACACAACTGAGTATGAGGCGCTTCTAGTGGACCTCAGGTTGGCCAAAGAAATGCAGGTTAAAAACTTAGCAGTTCGAAGTGATTCCCACCTAGTAGTGAGCCAGTTGGCGGCAGTTTTGCAGCCAAGGATAAAGGCAAGACAGTGTACCCGAAGAAAGTTATAGACCTGACCCCATGCTTTGAAAAGCTTGAGTTGACCCAAATCCCAAGAATGGAGAACCTGCACGCGCACACCTTATCGAAATTGGCCAGCAGTAAAGACTCAGAATTGCTCAAAATTGTACCGGAATACTGTTGCATTTTTTGTATCGCAAGTGTACGATATCATAACAAGTAATATAGTGGACATTTGAATCCGGATTATCGTTCCCACGAGGACTATATTTTAGGACTTAATCTAATTTTTGTAACTCTTATTGAACAAAATCAAATAAATAATTATGATGATTGGAATTATTTCTCCTAACTATTTTTAACTAATAAAAATATAAAATGATTGTAAACAATTGAAAATTGAAGAAACAAATATGTGATGAATATTAGGGAATAACAATTTCATCTATTGATTACCTTTATTCTTAATTCAAGATTCATAATCTAATATAGTGTTTGATCGAATTCTTCTATTATATTCAATTTACCCCTCTCGAGTTCTCATTGAGCTTATTTAAATAATTCAATTTCATATCTCTATTTGAATCAACTTTAGTTAAACGAAATACTGGTTCTAGGAATTCATATTATGTTCGCAATAATTAGTATAGGTATATCTACAAGTTATACTAATTTACCAGATTTTATTATATGGTCTAAATCTCAAACTCACCTCTCGTTTCGTAAGAGACTTACATAATCATCAAATTATTGATCAGGTAATTTAATGTATTAAACTCATAATAAAACCAATACATAAATAAATAAATCACATAAATTTTGAATAAAAAAAAATAAAGAAAAACAAGTCGACTAAATTGTTTTCCCTAATATAAAAATTAGTTATTCATATTGAAAAAATAAAAATGCACAAAAGTGGAAAGAAATCACCAAAAAATGATCAAAAATGAAAATTTCTGGTATTTGCAATTTCCTTCTTTTTTTCCTTTCTTTTTCTTCTTCTTTGCACCTTTTTTCTTTCTCTGCTGACCTTTTCTTTTCTCTTCTTTTTTCTCTTTCTTCTGGCAACTTTTTCTTTCTTTTTCTTCTACTTTTTTTGTCTTTCTTCTTTTCCCTAATTTCTGCCGTGTCCGCCTCCTGTGTCTCTTCTTCCTCCAGGTTTTTAATATATATATATATATATAATTTGGGCCTCCAAATAAAAGTTTTAATACAAGTTTATTGAGGCTCATTTAACTCGAACCCATTTATTATAATATTTTTCTTCAAAGTTTCATTTTTGAATTTTTGCAATTATTCACTACTTTTGTATTCTTTTCTCCAATTCTTCATCAAACATAAATTTTTACCTACAAAATACAATATAACATAAATTAGGTAGAATTTAATCCAAAAAACAATAAAATATCATAATTTAGGGTCACGAATAAGTGTATAAACTACACTTACCTCCCAGACTCTCCACAACCAAAGTAGAAGAATGATGTGGGTTGGATGAACCCCACAATGGATGCAACCTATTATAACTTAACTCATGGATCACATCTTGTCGAAAAACAAGGAAGAGGCCCACAAGCTCAGGCGTAGGGCCGCCCACTATGTACTCCAAGACGAGGTACTTTACAAAAGAGGCTTCTCATCTCCTCTCCTACGGTGTACTGGAGGAGATAGGGCTGACTATGTCCTACGGAAAATCCACGAGAAATCTGTGGCAACCACACAGGGGGCCCAACATTGTCCCATAAAGTGCTAAGGCAAGGGTACTACTAGCCAACCTTGAAAAAAGATGCTATACAATTTGTGAAAAGGTGCGATAAGTGTCAACGCTTCTCCTCCATTCAAAGACAACCATCCCAAGAGTTTACCATGATATCCAGTCTGTGGCCATTCGTCAAATGGAGGGGCGACCTAATAGGACCTATGCCAAAAGAAAAAGGGAATGCAAGCTATGCGATTGCGCCATTGATTACTTCATTAAGTGGGTTGAGGCAGAACCATTAGCCAAAAAACTGAAGCAAACACTTCTAAATTCATATGGAAGAATATCATATGCAGGTTCAGAATTCCCCATTCAATCATTATAGAAAATGGGTGGCAGTTCGACAACAAGAAGCTCAGAGACCTATGTGACGAACCGGGGTATCAGAAAACACTTCTCCCCTCACCACCCCAGGCAAATGGCCAGGTTGGGCAGTCAACAAGACTATAAAACACCTTTTGAAGAAGAAACTTGATGCATCAAAGGACGCGTAGGTGGACGAGCTCCCTCATGTGCTGTAAGCAATCCGCAAACCAGTCAAACGACAACATGAGATACCCTCTTTTCTATGGCATATGGGGTTGAAGCCATGAGCCCGGTTGAAGTAGGTCTTCCTTTTGGCTCGTCACTTGCAATTCAACGAGATATCCAATGATGAGATAAGGGAATGCGAGCTCGACTTCCTTGAAGAAAAGAGAGACGACTCTTAAACGAAACTGGACTCATATCAAAGGAAAATGACAAGGTACTACAACGCCAAGGTGAAGAAAAAACATTCAGGAGAGGCGATCTGGTGCTTAGAAGAGTTTTTTTGTCCTCTAAAGAACTTGACGTTGGCACGTTGAGTCTGAACTGGGAAGACCCCTACCGTATATCAGGTGACGTTAGGCTAAGGACTTTCTTAATTGAGAACTTGGATGGGAAAGTGCAGCTCCACCCTTGGAATGTTGAACATCTGAGAATATATTATCAATAAGGCCACATTCATTGCTTATGTACCATTTGTGATTAATGCATGTACCTTTTGTTTTCAACTATGACAAGCTCGTATGTAGAGTATGACAAGCTCGTACTCTTGTGATCGAACTACAGTTGCACAAGTTAAGCTCACACTAGCCATGTCGAGCCCATTAACACGACAAATTTGATTGATTAAGAATAATTATGGAGAGCCCATAAAGCTAATAATAATCTAAGCAATTATGGCGAGCCCATAAATTAATTTATAAATGACAAGTTCATACGTTATAGTTGTTTAGTAAAGTACAGTTATGGCGACCCCATTAATTGTTAGCTTACTGGTTAAAAATGTCAAAATCATACGTTATGGTTGTTCAGTAAAGTGCAGTTATGGCGAACCCATTAATTGTTAACTTACTGGTTAAAAATGACAATCTCATATTTTATGGTTGTTTAGTCAAGTGCGATTGTGGCGAGCCCATTAATTGTCGACTTGCTGATTAAAAGTGTCAAGCTCATAATTTATGGTTGTTTAATCAAGTGCGATTGTGGTGAGCCCATTAATTGTTGACTTGCTAATTAAAAGTGACAAGCTCATACGTAATGGTTATTCATTATGGTACAAATATGGTGAGCCCATAAACCGTTAAAATCCATTCAAATTGAGAGTTGGAAAAAGTTCATTCAAACCGATTCAATTCCATTACAAGGAGAAAGGGGAGGGAGCCATTACAAAAATGTTGCAAAAAATAAAGACCTAGTCTATGCAGTGGAATCTTGTTGGGGCTCCTCTTGGGCACTCACCTCCTCCACTGAATCCTCTTCTTCAACAACAGGAGTGGAATGGTCGTCTAAAAGAAACTCGCCCTTTAGAGAAGAAAGATCCAGTTGAGGATGCAGCACATCGAACATATTAAAGATTTCATTGTATGCGACCCTCCTCCAATATATACCAAGGCCGTCGTACTCCGTTCTTTCATGGAAGTGAGCAACATAATTATTAACTGCTGCTTCTCCCGCCCCACTCAACTGCTGCTTCAAACTGGCTACCTCAGCTGTCAACTCTCCAACTTGAGCCCTCAGCTCTACCTTTTCTTTATTAACAGCCTCTAAGGCAGACGAAGCGATCTGTTGGAGGTTTTCAAAATTTTTCACACGCTTCATCAAAGCATTTACCTCGACCTTGCAAAGGTGGACTTCCTTTTTTAATTCATCATTCTCCTTAGCAATTGCATCCACCTTCGACTTCGCCTCGGCCTGCTTAACCTTGGAGGCCTCCATGGCTTCATTGGCTGAAGACGTCTCAGCCTTGACCTTAGTCAGCTCCACATCGGCATCCTTCGCCTTGGCAAGATAATCTTTATTAAGGCCCTCAATTGCCTCAGCTCCATTTGAACGTTTAAAAGAATCCTTGAGAACGAGCCTACAGGGTGAGACCCGCCTCCACCATATCAACTGCATTACAGGTTTCAACGTACGAGGAATACTTGTCAGTCTAATACTTGTGAAGAGTCTTCGTAGCCCCCTAAACCTCGACAGGAAGCATCTCCATCACTGTGGAGAAAATTTCATTCGACCTCCCTCCAATGAAATTTTGAGCTTTCCCTTCAGAGGTGGCACTCCTGGCCTTTTTCCCACGCTTCCTATTAACGAGGCCAACCTCCTCCTCTACCGCCTCCTCATCCACAATTTTCATTAAAGATATGGGCTCTGCTATAATGGGTCATCGTAGAGACTCTCTAATGTTTGTTTGGTGCTTGGAGGATGGAGATGCTCGGTATCTTTGGAGGATGAAGTTTCTCTTTCCTTCCATTTCTCTCATTTTTCTCCCTTCTTCTCTGGAAGAAACGGATGGTTCACTTTTGAAAGGCGGGCCAGCTCGTCGCCCTAGTTCTTTTAAGTCGATGAGGTGGAGCCCAAGGGTTTTTTGTTTTTCGCATGTCCTAGGCTTCTAAGGAAGAGCATATCTGGTTTAACATACTCCTTCTTATCAAGTTAACCTACGAATGAAGAACGAAGCGTCGCAATCAAGCTCAGGAAAATACCTTTACATGATAAAGAGATTAAGACTTTCCTTACCCTTAGTAGCCATCAACCCGTGTGTGACAAACAGATTCCGCTTGCCAATGACGTTTTTAAAAGACCTTCTTTTTGAAGGCAGCTCATAAATGACCTTTATAATGCTCTACTCAGAGGGCTCGAGCTCGAGCCGGTTAACTGTAGTTAAACAAAGTTTACGAGAAGGCAAAAAAGTTTGTATAGAAGAAGGGGTGGGAGAATAAGAGCATAAGGTAAATGTTACTAGATAAAAGGTTTGACTCACTATACTCATGATACCGGGTTGACATGATGGTCTCTGGGACCACATCTCCCTCTATTGTTTGCCAGTGACCTCTTACCCAAAATTATAAGGATTTTTAAATTTTAGTAGTCGTCAGGGTCCCCCAGATAAAGGAAGAATGTGGGCCCCAGGGATTCATGCAATACCATCCCTTACAATCACTCCCCCTTCTAGAGGCCTGTTGTTGAAAAAGGGTTTGAAAATTGTGTGGGGCATATCCTCGCTAAAAGCGACCTCTTTCCAAAAGGGAGCTCGATATATGCTTCAAGGGCCTCACCCAGTTCCTTTCAGCCTAAACATAGGCTTCAACTCCTAAAGAGGACTCGATATATGCTTCGAAGGGTTCACCCAGTGCCTTTTAGCCTTAACACAAGCTTCAGCTCCTGAAAGGGATCGATATATGCTTTGAGGGCCTCGCCCAATGCCTTTCAGCCTAAACATAGGCTTCAGCTCCTAAAGGGGGTTCGATATATGCTTCAAGGGCCTCGCCCAGCGCCTTTCAGCCTTAAAACATGCTTTAGCTCCTAAAGGGGGCTCGATATATGCTTTGAGGGTCTCGCCTCACCCTTCAGCCTTATCACAAGTTTCAACTATCAAATAGGCTCACCTTTTACTTCTAGAGCCTCGTCATATATCCCTTAACCCCTTCGCAAGCTTCAGTTAATAAAATCTTTTCCTTTCTTAGACTAGAAAGTCCATGCATCATATTAATAATCATACCTGGACTTCGGGGATTGTAGTTACTCATGTAAATAATCATACCTAGTTGAACTACGTGGCAGACGGTGAGGGCCCCACGCCCTACATGGTAATGTGGATGACTCTCTTATACGTGTGGAGGTGACCCCTTTCCCATTAAACAAAACCGGACCTACCCCATTTGTGCAGACGCCCCATGTAGGAGCCTGTCCTGACGAGGCGATGGAGAGATCCCTTGTAGATCTTGTGGTGAAATGATTGATAAGACAATTCACTGTCAATGTCGCATCTGCACACCTACACGGTCAAATCCCACTTGCACAAACTAGGATTTATAGATGCGAAAGGGGTCATAGCATTTAATGTCTTGATTGATTGATTAATGCGTGCAACAAGAAGGGCCAACCGATCTGATGAGGTCACATACCCTATCATTCGACGGGCCTCGTTAATTTTACTCAAGTATAAAAGTTCACACTTAGTGCCATTTAATGTCAATGCAAGTTTAGACTCTCAAGCCTATATTCTTGCTACATATACTTTTAGTATTCTACTTCCCAGTCGAGCCCCCTTTTATTGATTGGAGGCTCATGTTCTAAGCTCCCCTACACCCTAAATTATTCCTCTAGCTGGCTTGACCATTTAACTAACTACTTATCCAAGTGTGTTGAGATTTAACTTACGTGGACGTCAGAGATTTTGGGATCTATTGGCCACATTATCGATACAATTTTTGGGGTCAACATTTTTCTAAGTTCTCCAATGCTTTCATTGCTCGCGATTTCATTCAATCCAAATCTGACTATTCCTTGTTCACTAAAGTATCTAATGATACATTTGTGGCTCTATTGGTTTATGTAGATGATATCATCATCACTGGTTCACATTTTAAAGCCATCAATTCCTTGAAAGTTATGCTACGCAGTCTATTCAAATTAAAGGACCTTGGCCATTTGAAATACTTTCTTGGTTTAGAGATTGCCTTTTCACATAAATACATTTTCCTTTTTTAAAGACTATACTTTACAACTGCTGGAGGACACTGGTTTTATAAGCTGCAAACCAGCATTACTACCCATGGATCCTGAGGCTAAACTTTATTCTTTTGAGGGAGAGCCCCTTGTAGTTGCTTCACTTTATAGAAGGCTCATTGGTCGTCATTTATACTTGACCATTTCCAGACCAGACGTTACCTTTGTTGTCCACAAATTGAGTCAATTTGTTGATCAACCTAGACAACCACATATGAAGCGGTTCATCACCTCTTACAATACATTAAAGCTACTCCAGGGCGAGAAATTCTGTTTTCAACTACGAGCATTCATAGACTCTGATTGGGGATCTTGTTTGGATATAAGAAAATCAGTAACTGGGTTTTGTATCTTCCTTGGAGACTCTATGATATCTTGGAAATCTAAGAAACAAAGCATAATTTCCAAGTCATCTGCTGAAGCTGAATACTGTGACTTGGCATCTACAACCAGTGAACTCGTTTGGATTTATCAACTGCTTCAAGATTTTCAGATTGAAATTAAAGTTCATGATTTCATTTTTTGTGACAACCAGACTGCCATACACATTGCAAGTAATCCAATCTTTCACGAATGAACCAAAAACATGGAAATAGACTGCCACTTCGTTAGAGATAAGGTAAATGATGGCTTTGTCAAGCTGCTCCCTATAAGAACACAACACTAGTTGGCAGACATCTTTACTAAGCCACTTCCCGCGAATTCTTTATTTCCTCTAATGAAGATGATTGTCATTAATCCCCATAGTCTATCTTGAGGGGGAGTAACAGAATACAACTCAATTCTAGCTACCTCAACCCACTACTCCAGCTCCACCGTGTGAATGCACTACTCCAGCTCAATTGTAGCAGCTCAATTTAGTTAGTTAGGGCAATTGGTTGTGTCACCATTTTGTTGGTTGTAAATATCAGTCAGTTAGTTAGGCAGTTAGTTAGCTCAATTTCCGTTAGCTTTGATCTTTATTTATAAACGAGTGTAATACATTCTTTGATTCAAGAAGTTCAATCGATAAAATTCCTTCTTCTTCATTATATTAAGTATAATATTTTCTAGGTTGAAAACTAAATCAATCATATACATTTAATTAATAATTTCCAAATAAATAAGTTCAAGGCAATTAAACTATCTAGAATTTATTTTCTTTTTATGCAAGTTCCATGCTCACAATCAAACGCACCCTAAGTGATTTGATTTGAAAATCCGTCAAAAACCAACTGCTTATTCCCCTAACACGAAGAAGATCTATTCTTTTTTTTATCAAAGGCAGGATATAAAAAAAAAAAAAAAAATTGAAGTAAGAACTTCACATTTATCATTCAATTTTAATTTGATAGTATACATTTTAATTTTGTTTAGATTTGAATATTCTATTTCAATCTATAATGACTAAAACCAATAGTAAGTTTGACGTGAAATAAATATGTAATTTTAAGTATCTAATGAAATTTCCCATACTAGATAGCGTGCTAAATTAAGTTGTTGACAATTTTAACTATTAGAGAGTTAAAAAATTATTTCTTTATGTTTTTGTAACCAACAAGTAATCAAGTAATGTAATGTTGCAACAAACACACAAGAACCAATATTTAAATATTAAATATATATTCTATAATTTTCAAGAATCCAGTAACTTACAATATAAAGATTCTTCTACAGCTCATTAATTCATTTATTTTATTAAAAATAATTTAATATAATTTATTTAGTTTTTATTTCGTGGTTGTAGTTAGGTTTAGTTTGGCTAGATACACATACTCGCCAACCAACACTTAACATAAAGAAAATTACTTTGACTTTGTTGGGTATTTTGATATCTAATAAACTCGGAGTTATGATGAATTGTCGAATCGAATTAAAATCATATAGTTTCGTTTAAAACCCATTATTGATACTATGATTAATAGTTGACTCAAAAAACACAACTGGTAGCTCATAAAGTGATGCTGTAGCGAGTTTTGCATTTTGGGCCTGATCCATATACTTGACCTGAAGTGTTTATATATGTTTGTCCTCTTGCTTTATTATTGTGGAATTACACCCATTTGAGAGAGAATCAAGGTTGCTCCTTGTGCTTCATCTACTCCTTGCTTTCTGTCCCGTTGCCTTTCTTCTTGCCAACGGTTTGGCTATTGGTTCGACCCTTCCTCGCTTCTTCTCTCTGCCTTGCTGCTACCGCTTCGTTGCTGCCTTTGTGCGCAGCTTACTCTGCGCAATCTATTAGCTGCTTCTCTTAAGGTTTTGAGTGTGATTTTTTATTCCTTCTAGTGGTGCTGCTTTGTGCGGTTTTGGGTCATAAATCTTGGCCCTGTATAATACATTTTGGTTCCAACCTTTGTGAAATTGATAAGGAAGTATTTGGTTTCATTCATTGCATATTATTCCATTGGTTATTAATTGATTTGGAACTAACTTTGCGTTGTTTGATCAATTGAAGGTATAAATTAACTCCACGAACTTGATTCTTTTCAATATTGTTAAGATAGAAATTTAAATTTACTTGCTACGAAGGGGTAATCTTTTAAATTACTCAGAAAATCCTAAAAATAAAATATTACTTTTGTAAAATAATTACTGAAAAATAGAAATATAAGAAACTAGGCTCCATTTGGATCGAAGAGTTCAGTGAAGAAAGTGAAAGAAATAGCAAAAGGAGTGAAAATGGACTATTAAACAATAAGATATATGTTCATAATATTGAAGTAAAAGACATTAAATTTTTTTTTTTTGCAATAGCAATGGACAGTGTATCATTGTTTATTCTCATCTATTTATGGAAGTTCATGGATTGTGAATAATAAGAGTAGAATTAAAGACAATACCTTAGATCAAAGATGAAAAAATAGAAATGAAAATTCTGCATGGTCAGAAATTAATACAGACGTTGATGATTATTGAACTATTGATATCTATATGCATCAAGATCCCGCCTACGACCCTTTGTTTCCTATTTAAAACTAGACAAGTAGGAAACATTTCCCTTCAAACTCAAGCTACGCGATCAAAGGGACCAATTCAGTTCATTATTTGTCTCTGTCCATGATTGCATTGCAGCACAACCTTATTTGGTTTGGCTTTGGCGGGAACCCTGTTTAGCACTCGTTTTTCCCCTTTGTTATTCCTTTCTTCTCTTATTTTTGATCTTTTTCTGTTTTTTTCCAGTCCAACTTTATATGAAAATTTGACAATGCATTTCCTCTCATAAAATTAGCCCTAGTGCTAGGGGTGGCAATCGAGCCGAGCGGCTCGTCAGCTCTGCCCGTCAAAAACGAGTCACGAGTTGCTCGGGCTCGTCAAAAAGAAGAGTCCGAGCACGAGCCGAGCAGGCCAGTTTGCTAGGCTAGCCGAGCTCGCGAGCCGGAGCTCGACCCGCTCGTGTGTGTATTGGCCGAGTCAAGCTTGCCACGCCTACCTAGTACTCCTTTTTTTCATCTTCCTTTTTCCTCTCAAAGTATATTCTTGGAACGGTATCAATCATAAAAAAGATTGTGAAATTATCTTGAAAGGACGATCAAACTTGAATCTTGATTTTTATCCGAACATCAATTGCTTCGATCCCGCTCAGAAATATTGAATATTGGTCTTCAATTTTCAATTTTCAAGCTAGGATATTTTACCAAAAAAAAAAATTCAATTTTCCAACTCTCAGGTCTTATTCGATATTCTTCAAGAGCATAAATTATAATTGATGAGTGGTTACCTCAAGTGCAAAACAAGAACTCCAAGGTCATGAAATTAACCAAGAAAAATAAGAGAACAATTTTTTCTATTTCTCTTTGACGAGACGGCCACAATAGATGCCAATAACAGTATGACGGCAGCCCCTAGCCTTAGAGGGCTAGATCTTGTTTTCTTGTTCCAATCAATCTCTACATATAATTTATCCTTCTTGTACATGCAATTTCTGAACTACCATTATTAATGCAATTAAGTCCAGAATTTTTTATTGTAGCTAATAGAGGGACTTGATCACACTTACATGATTATGTTGCAGTAATTATACACAGTCAAGATAATCCGATATTGTCCATTATAATTATTAATTCTCGCTTTTCCACTAACAACGAGAAACTGAACTCATAAATTATTTAAAAAATACAGAAGCAATATAAATTAATTTCACAATTTTTATCTTCTTGACTTGTCATTTACATGTATTATTCCGTCAGACGTCAAATAAATATATCAGATTCGCCCCACGGGCATGGCGCAGTGGTAAAGTAGGAGGGTTCTTAAGAAAACGAAACTAGCAAGGACTGAACCAGCAATAACATGAACCAGCAGAAATGAAATCATTAGAAGCACCAGCAGAAGATGAAATCAACAGCACAGATTAATATGAACCAACAAGAACTAATCAGAACGAAAAACTAAATGAAGAACATAACAGCAGAAAATAAAAGGAAGATAGATTCAATATAGAAACTACATTGAAGGAACTGATGATGATAGGAGAATTTATTAATTCATCAAGCTCAATTATAAAGGTGATTACATAGCTCTATTTATAGAGTAAATCTAACAACCTAACTACAATAAGAAAGATCTAGAATAGGCTAGAATGAGGTGTGTGCATGCTGTGAACGTGAGCTGGAGTAGAGCATGTGCTGGCCGTGTGTTCTGTTGAGATGGAAGGATCTGGAAGGAGGAAGAGCTGCATGTGCTGGACGTTGGATTGCTGGAGAACGTGATATGCTATTTGTTGAAGGTGCAATTCCAACACTCCCCCTCAAGATGGAACATCTTGAATTGTAGAAGAAGAGAAGAGATGCAACTGGGGTTGAAGACAACAAAGAAGCATTCCAGATAGAGGTAGAAACAGATCAGATTTCTGATCCAAAATACAGCAAAAAATTCAACCGGAACAAAAGGAGCATCCATGGCTCTCAACAGAGGATTTGCTGAATAATAACTTCATCACCATTGATGAAAGAAAAAAGAACTGGAAATGCAAAAATAAAAGTCCAGAAATGACTGGAAGAAAACCACCAGTGCAACTCCATCTTGCCTTTGGGAACTTTTGTCAAATACTTTGAAGACAACCGAAAACAGAGAGCAGCAGGAACAAACCAGGAACAGATCCTTGGCTGAAGAATAGAGTAGCAGCGGAAGATTTTGCTCTGATACCATCTTAAGAAAACGAAACCAGCAAGGACTGAACCAGCAATAACATGAACCAGCAGAAATGAAATCATTAGAAGCACCAGCAGAAGATGAAATCAACAAAGACAGATTAATATGAACCAAAGAAGAACTAATCAGAACGAAAAACTAAATGAAGAACATAACAGCAGAAAATAAAAGGAAGATAGATTCAATATAGAAACTACATTGAAGGAACTGATGATGATAGGAGAATTTATTAATTCATCAAGCTCAATTATAAAGGTAATTACATAGCTCTATTTATAGAGTAAATCTAACAACCTAACTACAATAAGAAGGATCTAGAATAGGCTAGAATGAGGTGTGTGCATGCTGTGAACGTGAGCTGGAGTAGAGCATGTGCTGGCCGTGTGTTCTGTTGAGATGGAAGGATCTGGAAGGAGGAAGAGCTGCATGTGCTGGACGTTGGATTGCTGGAGAACGTGATATGCTATTTGTTGAAGGTGCAATTCCAACAAGGGTTCTCTACGGAGTATCCAAGGTTCGAATATCCGCGGCAGCTGGAAGACAACATTTATGTTGGAAGAAAACATTTAAATGTTGGAAGGCAACATCTATGTTGTATAAATTAATCAACACTTGATCCAATTCAATACATATTCAGTTGCATTAGTGTCATCGTTCTCGAATGAATAAACATCATGGTCAAGATAAATCTTGTACATCAACTGATATAGTAACTAACCTTTTGACCTAGAAAGAGTGTCATCCTCCGTTTCGATCGAAATATAAGTTATCTTTCTTACTTTACGCAATTGCATAAATATTATCACAAAGTAATTGATGATCTTTAAACGCAAATATGCCATGAATAATTAAATCAAGAATAAATTAACATTTATTTATTAATAAACAAACCAAGAACCCCATAAATTACAATTATATTCTACCACTATTGGCACCAATCCTAACAATTTGGTACCCACGTTGCCAACATAAATGGATTGTGAATCCATCTCCTCTCTGCGACCTGATCAAGAGCAGCACTAGCAGGATTTTCCCATAAAAGCCTAACATGTGTACAATTAATTTAAATGGACGATGACAAGATTTGAATTCATGACCTTCGTCTGCTTTAATATCATATTAAAATGCCAATCTTGTTATGATGAATAACCTAATCACTTATACATTGATATGTTTTTCAACATTTAATGAATATGAAATTTATTCCCCTGCAAGATGGTGGTTCGTATAAGTAGCTTAATCTTAAAACTCATATGCTTATTTGAGTATTAATCAAATCTAATTATTCGCTTGAATTTAATGGACTCCGATACCATATTGAGTTGTTGAAGATACGGAAAGTTGATAAGATTATTCTTATTGTAATTTTCCTTGTTTCGTGAGAATAGCTGGTTGTAATTAAAATGGATCTTACAAGTGTTTTACTAATCCCTCATCGATGAGAGAGAAAGACGTTATAAAAGCACTATAGTGTGAATAACCACTTGATTAGTCCATGGTATGTGAAACTGCTATACAAATATGGGACTTATTAATGAGACCCACCCCACTCTTTTTTGTTTTCTTAAAGTTGGCCACCGGTTTTTTGGATTTTGCAGGTTGAGCCGATTGGTCCTGGTTAGGTTTGATTTAATCGGAAGTTGGGTTCAATATCCATATTGTGCATTGTTCAAAATTTTGGTGCAAAGAGTAGGGCTGAACAAAAATCAATCAAAACCATTCAACTTAACCCAAACTGATCGGTTTGGACTGATTTTTAAGTTCAATTGGGTTGTGTTGGGTTGGAAAATCAAATTTGAGCTCAGATTGGGTTGGGTCGGGTCTCGAGTTATGAATTAAAACCCAATTCAATTCAATCCAACCCGATGAATGAAAAAAATTAATACCTAAAATGGAAAATCCTAAATAGACACAATAGTTGAGACAAGGGAAGGATTTAGAATGTATAAACGTCCCGTTTTTTATCCATGTTGTGCATTGTTCAAAATTTTGGTGCGAAGAGTCAAGAGGGTCACCTTGCCTTGCTGCTTGAATTGCTTCAAATTTTATAGTAAAACCTTTGTGACTAGACTGGTTGCCTCTGGGGGTGGCATGCTTACTTCTTGGGTTTTATGATATGTGAGAAAATTTTATGGACTACTTTAATTGGGGCTAAAATTCCACTTTTACTATTCCCCTTTTTAAATTTACAAAATATGAAACACCAATATAAACATGTAGATTTTAAAAACTAAAAGTTAGGGAATTCCCACAATTTAAGCCCCAAATCAACATCTTCCCTATTAGTCTTTTTTCTCTCAAATATCTTCAATACCTCAATCTACAATAATTTTTCACCTATTTTCCATTAAAATCTTCAACATCTCATATGCTATCTTTAACATTATTTGTGTCTCTATCAAAAACATAACTCCAATTAGAATTGCTGCCAGAGTTGTTACAGTACGTGGCATTGTTGATCCACTTCTAGCCGAAACTTTGGGGGTCCGCGAGGCTCTTTCTTGGATTAAAAATAAATCTCTCGAGGTCCAAACCATTGAGATGGATGCTCTCCTGGTTTATAATGCTCTTCAGAGCGAGGGGATTGACAATTCCTATTTTGGTATTCTTACTGAAGAATGCCGCCTTCTTGCTAGAGAATTTCCACACCTCAAGTTCAGATGGGTTAGAAGATCGGCTAACCAAGTAGCCCACACACTAGCCAAGACCGCTGAATCATTACATGCTATAGTTGAATGGTTTTATTTTCCACCTTCCTTTCTCTCAAGTGTACTGATTGCCGATTTGATGAATGAATAACTTTATTTTCCTCAAAAAAAAAAAACTCCAATTAGAAATACCCATTGTTTTATTTATGGGTTTTACACATCAAAAAATTTCGAGCAGGAACCATATATAGCTTCTTCTGCAGTTAAAAAATTGCCGCCTCACTTGATCGGCCAACAAGAACGACTCGACGTTGGATAACAATCATTTTATAGTGATTGCCCGCCATACTAGTTTCTTTTTGACTATTTTTAGGGTTGTAATGTGAAAACGAACATGTCGTTTTGTGATGTAGTTTTGAGTTTTGGTATTGCCACAATTTTTTTATATTGTAGAAAGTAAATTATCCCATGTTGTTTACATCTTTTGGACTGCCTTGAAAAATAGGTGTTTAATTTATTTATTTTAATGATTTTTGTCTTCAGAACCATGAAATAAATGATTAGATCTTTGTTTCTTAATACTTGACTTGAAATGATATAATGATCATTGGACATCATTTCACGTCCAATTGCAATAAATTGATATTCCTTCTAGACGTAACAAATAAAATGATTAAAATATTTTAGGTGCGAAGTAAAACTTCTGTATAACTATGGGTGATCAATTGAAGGTGCTGATTATCGCCTGATTATCGTCACATTATTTCCCGATCAATTGAAGGTGCTGATTCGATTCTGGCTAAATTTCGTACCAAGAAAGAGCTTTATATCTCTACCTCTGTCATAACCATATCCTCATCGACGGTGGCACCAAGGTAATAGAGCTTCAACTAATTTTCCTGCTTCTATTTTTTACTGTACTTTACTGCTTCTCCGTTGTTGTAGAGCTTTTCATTGGAGAAAGGGACGGGACAGAAGTGCTTTTTGCTGGCTTCAAGGGACCTCTTTATTGTGATGGGTGATGCACCTGAATTTTGCAAATGGATCTCTTATCCTAACTCCAGGTACTACATTTATCCTGCATAAGAATAACAAGTATGTTTTGTTTCTATTACTTATCTTCGTTGTATGTTTGGTTCAGATTTCCAGAGGTCGCAGAGCTTCTTGCTGTGCGTCGGTTTGAAATTTGTGGCAAGATAAATACTGGCATGCTTTCTTCAGGAACTAAATATGCAGCTTACATCGTGTTCACTTCGAGGTCAAGAATTGAAGGATTTAAGTTCCAAATTTCTAGGGCTTCGATACAAATTGGACAAGAAACTAAACAACGAATTGTCTGTATAGATCCAGATGAAGAACAAAGGCAAAGGTGCATGACTGTTCCTTGCTTTCATGCACCAAATCTCTCATTTATGTAGTAGTGTAGACAACATGCCCAATGCCAAATATCCCAAGCTCAGGGGTGATGGATGGTTGTAAGTTGAGTTGGGAGAGTTCTTAGTCAAGGAAAAACAAGATCGGGATGTGAAAATTATTATCAAGGAGATAAAGCGTGGAATCTGGAAGAGTAGTCTCATTATTCAAGGTATTGAGATCAGACCAAGAGCTGCGTACATTCATCAGAAACGAGTTCATGGCTCTGCGAGTCCAACTTTGTAGTCCCAATTCATCTCATTAACTTGTTTTAAGCTTTTTATGAAATCGGGAAATTAGGATTATCCCGATTTGACCACAATTAAAATGGAATTGTTTTAAAATATTTTAATACTTTCCCTTTATGTGGAGTCCGTTACTACAATTAACGTTACAGATACATTCCAGATGTTAAGAAAATCTAACCCAAATGTTCAGTATTTTGGGAATAAAATCTTTGTCGCAGTAAGTTAGAATTTCTTTTTTGTGGGGGGTACATGGGAAAATTTCCCTGTTTGTTTTGGACCAAGTTACTGTTGGGCCCATCAATTTCCTGATTAGTTATTGTTTGGTTTTTGGGCTTTTAACTTGATCGTGGGGCTGCTCATTTGGTTATTTTAAAATTATGATTTCTTGGTACTTTCCTTGGCTGTTTTGGGAATGGAGATTTTGCCGTTGGTTCCTTGAGGTGTTAGCCATTGTTTTGTCCTCAATTTCAATGGTTCTACAATTATTCCAAAGAAAATCTTGTTAGTTTTTCGTCCAATCTGTTTTTTTCACATTTGTTGTCTTGGCTTCCTTGTGTGTGTCTGGATTTTTATTAGGCCAGTCATTATCTTCATCTTCTTCGGGTGAACAGTTGGTGAACTTTTGTATTTCAGGACTGCTACTTTAACATGGTATATCCCCGAAAAATTTAGTTTGAAAAATTGTTCGAGAATTTGATTCGACGTTTTTCTTTATGCGTGGTATATGTCTCCAAGTCTTGGTGATGCTCCTATTAAATTGGCGGGCAATGATACTATTGCACAAGTTTCTAGTTCTTGGTTGGCTTTGTCGCATGCATGGTAAACGCTAATCCAAAGTGTCATTTGCACCTTGAAAGAGACAATTTGTTAGGATCAAATTAGTTTGCTAACTGAATTGGTTTCTATAGTTTCCACATTGAGTTTGACGGAATGTTGGAAGATATGGAAAGTTTATAAGATTATTCTTATTATGTTTTTCTAATTGTGTGAGATTATTTTATTGAATAGATGAGAAGAACCCAAATCCTTCAGGGAGCTCCGCTCACATTTGAAGCGTTGGAAACCACCTTGCCGTCGACGATCACTTCGAAAACGTCCACCTCCCAAAACACACCAAACCAACCTTGAACTCACTCTCCTCACGGATTCGATTCGCCGAAAAAAGAAAAAATCCTCAACTCGTTGCCCTCACCGAATTTGCCGTCGACTACCACTGGAAAAATGACTGTAACACATGTAATCTCACTCTGGCTTATTTTTCCATAACTTGTAATTTCTGATACGCATTTATATTTTAGCAGAACCCATTTCTGTTTGTTGTGAAGTAATGTCTCTGCTAAATGGGTTTTTGGGATTTTAGATTAGCATTACACTTATTTTGTTTTTACATTGATTCAATATGTTGAGCTGCAATAAGAATGTTACATGGGCTAGTTTGATTTTGATTGTTAATGAATGGGTTTTATGGTTTTTGCTATGGATTTGGGTTTTCTTGTTTCTTCTTCACCTTTGTATTCTCCTCGTTGATTATACAAAATGCAAATAATGAATACGATCATTTTTAGCCCCATTAGTAAAAATGACAAATTTTATTGTACTTTTCAAATTTAGTGACATTTATGTAAAATATGTTAATATTCGTTTACCATATGCTTGTTTCGTTATTTTTTAAAAATTATTGCCATAGGCCCATTATACAATTAAGGTAATCAGCATATCCGTGAACCTCAAATCCAACAAAATGCTTTATTTTCCCATTTGAATATAAAACATCATAGACTTTTTCAATGGTGAGAGTATTATGAATATAAGATCGTGTCTTTGAAGAACATATATGAAGTGGACAATAAACACAATAAAATCAAACCCAAATCGTTTTCATCATATTTAATACAAAGTTTCTAAATCAATGATGATTTTTTTAAAATATAGCTAGATGATCTTCAATGGATGTGCCTTTCATCATACGATGAGAATATAGACGCTGCTTTAGATGCAATTTTTTAGTTTTTTCGTCTTGCATAATTGCTCCCATTTCAATTAAAATGCAACGACTAACTTTTTCTTCAAAATGTCTTGAAAAATATTATTCAAAAGATGAAGATGAATTTGTGAATGAGCGTTCTAATCCCTAAGTCGTTTCTCCTCTTGATTTCAAGTTGCAAACATCGTCTCAAATTTCAACAACACTTTTTTCAGATCCATTTGAGGGATTACTGCTCGCATCTTTTCCTGCCATAACAAAAATCTCGTGTTGCGATTCAAAAGTGGAATATCATATTTCATGGTTATCATTCCAAAATCAAAATCTCGATATGAATAAAACCTTAACTCTAATACCAATTTGTAATAAATAAAACGTATACTAGATTTCTTGTGATACCAATTTGTTGTAATAATAAGCGAGAAAATAATAATAATATATATATATATAGCACAATTTGAAATAGTTGATCATAAACTTCAAAAGTAGATAATTAGCATAGGAAAGAAGATTTCACTAAAATATGAAGAAATAATACAATGATTTTGTATTTATAATTTGTCTAACTTAATCTAAAATATAATAAGGAGCTAAATATATATAGGGGATTGTTTCAAGCTCTAAAAGTAGAGTTATAGATAAAAATGAATGCTTAAAATGTATCAAAAAGCAAAAATGAGCCTAGGCCAGACAAGCCGCCCTTCGAGCGCCAGGCTGGCGCCAAGCAGACACAAGCTCTATGCACAAAATTTCGACGGTGTTGATCAAACGGTAGGCTAGCAACCAACTAGCGGAAAAATGTCGAAAATTTCTCCCTGATTCATATCTTGACATTTTCAAGTCCAACATAAATTCTAAACTCACGATTGTGATTACAAAAAGAATTGCAACTAGAATTTGCTAAATACATTTCGAAAAGGATTCCAAAATAGTATTCCAAATAGAATCTTACTTAAGTTGACTTTAATTAGAATGTCCAATTATCTTTCAATTAAAATTCGGGTCACATTGTAATTCTAACAGAATATATTAGCATAAGGACATGAATTTGATTGAGGCAAAGGCATCCCTAGATATCCTTTTTAATAGTTGATCGTGCATTTATTACATAATCTTCTCTTTTTAAAACTATTTTTAACTATAAATGAGGTCTTATATTGGCGTTTATTTATTAGTTCAATGCCACACTGCAAGCCTATCACTGCATACATACATTTAACAACTATTTGGACTCGATGCCTACAATAGTAAATTCTTCATAATAGTGGCAGAAGATCGTCCTATCCTTAATGCACAATTGCTATATAATCTATTAAAAAAAGATAATATGGAATTGTGTTATATTGCTAATACATTTTTTTTTCAAAGAAAGCATTGAAGACATCTAGCCTCTAAGTGCAATAAGTCGGTCACAGTTTTCTTTTCTATACTAAGGCTTTGTCTGGCCCTGCTTTTCATCAGATTTTCAGTGGGAATATAGCTGTTTTTTTTAAAACAATGGCCCCCACACCTCTCATCTTTGGTCAACTTCTGCGGCTGGAGTTCTTTGCAACGGTTGAAAAATCACTCAAAATCTGGCAAAGAATTCGGTCCAAACACAACCTAAAATTTAAAATTCATTCACGTGTACGTTAATATTCATTTACCCTATGCTTGTTTCGTTATTTCTTGAAAATTATTGCCATAGGCCCATTATACAACCAAGGTAATCAGCATCTTGACAAAAAATACCACATAAAAAGCTCGCTTAAATTAGTAGGGATGGATGTAGTCCGATTTTTTTTTTAAAAAAAATTCAAAATCGAACTAAAAACTAATGAAAATTTCACGTGACTTACAATTTTTCAACCATATATTTCATCAACTTTTATCAACATCTAATAAAAATCTGATTTTAATTTATACCAATCAAGGGTATAAAATCAAATTATTATCATATCCAAAACTCAATTAATTAGCAGACAATATGCGATCAGATAATTATAATAATATTAATCGATGTAATATTCATAGATCGACAATCAAAATTACACCAAATCAAATCCATAAACTCGTAAAACCAAAATATTAAAGACAAAGAAAAGAAAAGAAAAGATCACCAATATGAACAGAAAAGTACCTGGCGTTTCTACTTTTTATTGCGCAAGCTTTGAAGATTGCATGTCAAACACTAATTTAAAAAAAAAAAAAAAAACCTATATTCACCAGTGATTTACGTCCCTTTAAACGTGTAATTATCTTATAGTTTTCATTTTTTAAATAATGTGATTTTACTTTGTAAAATTGTCGAATACTAAATTACATAAATAAACATATCTTTGAAGTAGTCGTTCAATACAGTATTAAAACATTTAGATTTGTTTTTTAGTACAAATTTGTCGTCACCTGTTTCTGAAAACAATACACGCCATAGGCATTAAAATTTTAATCAGATGTAGAAATGAAATGACTTTATAACACATTTTCTCCGCACATATTCGACAGAAGATGTGGTTGCAATTACATAAGACTAATATATCTGCACACCAATAGATGTGTACTATACAACTGGTAACAATAAATATGCCATTCAATTTCCACAACGAAGAATCTGACATTAGGTTTTATCTTTTCGAATTAAACTAGTTGTATATATCTGGTGTCTGGTGTACATTAAGTTTGACACTTCATGTGTTGTCAAAATTTGCGCTATTAATTGTTTAACGTGTTGTTAAAATCACTGTGTAAAAAACTGTCACATTACAATAATGTCAAATTTAATGTCAACAAAAATGTACATGCATGTAGCATGATTATATACTTCCACCTTAGGACTTTGATAAAAAAAAAAAAGAAAAAAAAAGAAAAAAAAATGAACATGCTATTTCTACATTCCATGTACACATTAAGGTTGACATTGTATGAGGTGTAATGATTTGTGCCATGAATTATTTTAAGCGTTGTTAAAATTAAGGATACAAAAGTATGACATCTCACCCACTGTTAAAAAAACAAAAAACAAAAAAAATTTGTCACGGGATTGAAAAAATAATTCAATCTAGACATGAAATGACATGGCATTATAATTTTTGATTCTGAATGAAGCATATTCTGGACCAAAAACCATACAGATACTCACATGGGGTTAGGCCCCATGTGCCCACCCCCATGTGTGTACTCTGTATAGTTTCTGTTTTTTACCCCCTTTTGTACATATAGAAGTGTTCATTCTGGAATGCTTTCGATAGAATATGTGGTTGCAATTGCATAGGACGAAAAATATCTACACAATGGCGGATCAGCAAGGACAGATGCAGACAATTAAAGTTAAAGGGGCACAATCGACTTTGCAAAAAAGTTGGGAGAAATTTCACAATTAAGAATTTACATCCAAAAAAATCACACCCCATGTAATTTGTATCCGAAAATTTACATGAAATATGATTTTTTTCGGATGTAAAATTTCAAAAAGTTTTGATTTCATATCCCATATAAATTTCCTAATAAAATAATGCAAATTACATTGAGAAATTTGTATCACAAAAATAATAAATATTAATAAAATAATTAATTTTTTTAAAAAAAAATGCGAGTTAAACGCCTCTTTTTAAGACGTACATTTGACGCATCTTTAATTATTTTCGATATTTGTTTGAAATATTTGATATACATATAATGTAGTCCTCGAAATGCGCTTAGAGATGATATGAGCGATTTGTAGATTCGACTACCGTACGATTGTCGGAGAATTTTTAAAATTAGAGCTTGTTGGTAGAGATTAAAATCGGATTAAAATTGAAAAACTAGTCATTATTGTTAACTTTTATTAGATGAGTGAGATCCAATAACGCCTATATTTTTAATTTTAATTGGATTAAAATCCCTCTCAAACAAGCTCTTAGCATGTTATTGAAATTCTCGAAATATTAATTTTAAACCGCCTACTTTGACAAGTCGTAACATTTGCTACGATTGGTCGTTTCGTACGTTGTTAACGACATAAAAAATTAAACTGTGAGCACTTCAAAATTGTATTAAAAATGTAATATTTCGATTTCGTTTCACATCTTATAATAATTTCGAAAATTGAAACAAAATATAGAAATTTTTTTAAAAAAAAAAATAAATAAATGTAAAGTTGGGGGGCACGTGCCCCTTGGCCCACCCCTGGTCCGCCAGTGGGTGGATGTACTTGAAAAATTGGTGACGACAAGTAGAATGCTGCCAATATGCCATTCATTTTCCACCACTGATTAGGGTCTATGTTTTCACCTTCTGGAACGTTTAGAAAGAGTCCTCCCAAAATTTCTTAAGTGTGATTAAGTTATGTTTGGTTTAGTTAAAAAAATTGATAAAAATTTCAGCTAAATCAATAATTAATTTTAACTATATATTTTATATGATCCACACTTGTACATTTTTCGGCTTTTTTGGTGGGAAAAAATTTTCCAGGCTGGTCGGAAATTTTTTTTTTTTATTTGCAATGGAAACAAATGTTATAACCAATGGTAATTTTTTTTTTTTTTCATTTTAATGGATAATTTCCATGTAAAACTAAGTCAAACGAACACTAAACTTTGATTAAAAAAATAATTTTTTATGAAACAATTTTTTTCTTTTTTTTTTTGCTTTTTGGCAATGATAATAAATCTTATAACCAATTGTGGAAAAAATTATCACTTTAACAAACACTTTCCATATAAAACAAAGTCAAACGAATAGAAAATTTAAAAATTTTTCGAGTGAAAAATTATACCAATCAAACACACTTGAAATCATTTTTCTTGCAAAACATTTTCGAATGATTATATATTTTAACATTTGCAAAATTATTCTTGATGTACGAAGGGGTAAATTTTATTACTTTTTTTATTGCGGTGTGTCCCGCTCGGGACCCCCCCTTTGTGAGTGTTTGGGGGTAAATTTTTTTTACTTTTTTCTTGAGGTGGGTCCTGTGTGGGCTTCACCCTTTGTGAGTGTTCTAGGTACACCAAGAATAATTCTAGGACTTTGATAATAATAACAATAATAATAATAATAAGGAATATGTTATTTGTGCATTTCATGTATGCATTAAAGTTGACATCGTATGAGATGTAACAATCTGTACCATAAATTATTTTAAGTCCTGTAAAAAATAAAGATACAAAAGTGTAACATCTCAATTCTCACACACCGTTAAAAAAAAAAAAAAAAAAAAAAATATATATATATATATATATATATATATATATATATATCAAACTTAATATCATTATAGCGGGATTGAAAAATAATTCCATCTAGACGTGATATGACATGACTATAATTTTTGACTCATGCATGAAGCACATTCTGCAATGCTTTCGATAGGATATGTGATTGCAATTGCATAGGACTAAAAATTGGTGACCACAAGTAGAATGCTGCCAAGATGCCATTCATTTTCCACAACTGATTAGGGTCTATGTTTTCACCTCCTGGAAACTTTTGGAAAGAGTCCTCCCAAATTTTCTTTAGTGTGATTAAGTCATGTTTGGTTTAGTTAAGAAAATTGATAAAAATTCCAGTTAAGTCAATAATTAATTTTAACTACTTATCTTATAGGATCCATAATTTTAATCAATTTTCTAACCACATATTTTATCAACTTTTATCAAAATTTACTAAAATTTTTATTCTAAGCAAAACCAAAGAGGGGCTAAGCGATACATTCAGCCAAATTGTAGCTTCAAAATTGTCGAAGTGGGGCCAAGAGGTAATAATCTTTTATCAATTATTGTTCAAATAGTGTTACCTAGACTTATTCAAGATAAATCACAAGAAAAAAAAAATCTTGGCTAGACATGTGATGCTAATTTGGATTCACACAATAATGCAAAGAGGAATGGATAGGCAAACGCGTATAATTTTCAAGAAGAAAGGTTTGGTGCAATGATTTTCATGGATTAAGATGTGTACCATTCTTTAAATAGTGCTTGTTTCATAAAACTTTGTTAAAATTTTATCAACCGTTCAATTTCACTTTTATTATTACTTTTCATGAGATTCACAATTTTTATCAATCTTTAAACTGCAAATTTCATTTTTTTTTTAAATCAAAGTTTGCTAATAGTTTGTAATAGCCTTTATCAAACAACCTCTAAAATATGATGTGTAGAATGAAATTGTAGTATTAGTGTTCTTGTTTGGAAGGTGTTTATATTTCCACATCATGATTATATAGTTTGGAAAATGATACAAGGGCCACATGGGCCATGTTGGCTCCGTGTATTGTACAGTGTAGCTTGGTCCATATAGTTTGTACTTGTGTACAGGAAGCACAATTTGTACATGCTTTTTGGTCAAAGATGGATCTATAAATCAGGTTGATATGTAGAAAAAAATAAATTTATACAAAAAAAATTTACAACAAAAATATATAATTTTTTTTATTAGCCCAGTCCAGTCTCCCCTAAATCTAACCCTGCTTTCGACAAAATATGTGGTTCCAATTGTATTGGACTAAAAATATATGCACAATAATGATTGATTTAAAAACTTAAGACTAAAAAATTCTTGAAGTGTGACTAAGTTCCCGTTTGATTTATCTAAAAATTGTCGAAGGGGGGGCCAAGAGATATCATCTTTTATCGATTATTGTTCAAATAGTGTTAGCCAGATTTGTGGAGGATATATATATATCATTTAGATTCACAAAAGGGTAAATAGCACAAAATGTTCCTACCTTTCATTGTCATTGTGCAAAAAGTTCATACCTTTCAATTTTTTGGTATTTTTACCCTATTTCAACGTTTGATTGCGGAAAACGTCTTTTTCACATATTTTTAAAGTAAAATGACCAATATACCCTCATATATAAATAAAACAAAAAAAGAAAAGAAAAGAAAAGAAAAATAAAGAATAAATTGTAATATTACTTCTAAACTTTTTAAAAAATGCAAATGAGTCCAACATTTATGAAAATATTAAAAATAACAAAAAAAAACTCGTTTGCCCCTAAACCTAGAGGTGTCAATCCGGGTGGTCCGGGCCGGGTCGGCTCGCCAACATGTGAGCCCGGTAACGGCCCGCGTGAAAAAAAAGCCCGCCCGCTGCGGGTTCCGGGCCGGTTACGGGTCGGCCCACAATTTTGGACTACAACCCAGGCCCGCCCGCTGACCCATCCGGGTCGAGCCCATGCGGGTCGCGGTTCGTTCCGATTTGGCCCGTATAATTGTATAAATAAAATTATAAAAATATAGAATTTTTCATATTTATAGCAAAAAATATTTATTTTTTTGTTAAATGTAAACTAAGAATTGAACAAAATGATAAATTCATAATTATATCAAGAAATTTTTACATAGAATTCAAATTTAACGTTACATGAATTATTTATAACTTTACAAACTTAAATTTAATTTAAACAAATAACAATTACATCAAAATGCATGTCTAATTTATCCACTTCATCTTCTTCTCAATCCAAGATTTTTACAAATTTTTGCAAATTCTTGTTGTCTAGAATCTGAACAAGAAATATAATTAATAGATTCTCTAATTATACTTATTTATGGTGTTATTAATTTCAAACCATCTTGCACAACTAAATTCTCCCCCCTTTTTTTTGAATTTTTTTTATTTTTATTTTTTCAATTTTTTTTGTTTGCCCCCCCCCCCCACCACCCCCTTTTTTTAATTTTTGTTTTATTTTTTTTTTCAATCTTTTTTACGGGCCGCGGGTTAACCGCGGCCCGTGGTGGTGCAACCCGCGAAACCCGCGGGTTACACCTCCTTGGCCCGTGAACCACCCGCACGGGTCACGGGTCGGCCCACGGTCCCGGTTTTCACGGGCCGGTTTTCACGGGTCATGGCCGGCCCGTCCGTCTTGACATCTCTACCTAAACCGCCCAAAATGCCTTCAAATTCCGACAGCCATAGCCGCTGGACTTGGACACCGGTCGACAATCCTCAACTTCCCCTTCAATTAGCAACTAACACCTTCCAATTCCATCAACTATACAGCTCGGACTCACTACCCAAAGTTTGCTGCTTGCGAATCTAAAAATCGTCGAAAAATCCACCTTCGACCACCCCCATGATCGGAACTCTACACCGATCGATTGCCCATCACCAGACGACCCCATCCATGTCAACAATTCACCCCAAACATCATCACAGAATCTCGAATTTATCCTAGAAGTTATGAGCACCGATTTTTTGCACAAAGCCTTAACTGCAGCCTAAAATTGATCTCGTTCTGGACGAAATTGAGAAAGACTCATGGGTGGGCTGTGTGCATCATGTGGAGGGAAAGGCAGCCCAGGTGGTCCGGGACCATGGGTCAACCGGACGAAATCAAAATTTGGGATCTTCGGACCTAGCTGTGCGAACTGTGGGACTGCCGTAACTTTTGGGATAAATTCGAAATTATGTGATGATGTTTGGGGTGAATTGTTGACATTGATGGGGTCATCTGGTGATGAGCAATCGACCGGTGTAGCGTTCCGATCATGGGGTGGCTGGAGGTGGATTTTTCGGCGATTTTCAGATTCGCGGGCTGTAAACTTTGGGCAGTGATTCCGGGTTGTATAGTTGATGGAATTGGAAGGTGTTGGTGGCTGTAGGTTGCCGGAACTTGGAGGCATCTTGGGCGGTTTAGGAGCAAAAGAGTTATTTTTAAAATTTTTAATATTTTCATAAATTTTGGACTCATTTGCATTTTTTAAAAAATTTATGAGTAAGATTGCAATTTATTCTTTATTTTTTTTGTTTTATTTATATATGAGGGTATATTGGTCATTTTACTTTAAAAACATGTGAAAATGACGTTTTCCGCAATGAAATATTGAAATATGGGTGAAAATGCCAAAAATGAAAGGTCTGGACGTTTTGCACAATGATATTGAAATGTATGGACATTTTGTATTATTTACCCTTCACAATATCATGCAAAAAATGAATGGATAGGCAAAACGTACAAATTGTCAAGAAATGTTCCGTGCAATGATTTTCATGGATTTAGATGGGTACCATTCCTTATGTAGCTCTAGTTGGACGATTATTATTTGAATTTTTTTTCTATATATTTATTTTTAATAATATTTACACAATAAAATATTTGTGCACATAAACTCAAAAAATTTTCCTATTTTTTAACCGGTCATTATCCTAAAAACTACTGTTCAAAACATTGTTTTTAAGGGGAAAAAAAAATGGCCATCAAACAGTGGCTTAGTGTCAATTGATCAAAATTTAATTTTAACCATATATTCAATGAAATTTATAATTTTTATCAACTTTTCAACATGATTCCATCAACTTTTTATCAAGATCTACTTATAAAAAAATTTGTCAACAACCTCTAAAATATGATGTGTAGAATGAAATTGTAATGCAAAAGTTTTGTTTGAGTCTTGTGAAATTTGTGAGTAAAAATTGGTGTAGATATATAGACTTATAGACTGTTGTCAAACTATGTTAAGTTTTTGTTTCATAATTGCACTTATTTTTTTTTCATTCCAATTGAATATCTTGTTAGATGCAAATGAAGTAGTATCTGAACTAGAAGTATATGTGTCTGCCATTGGGTCGCCAAACCCACATGAGATCAACAATGGTGAAGGGAAATTAAGATTGACAATGTAAGACATGATAATCCTTTGGAGTATGTATGTATGAGCATCGTCTACAATAAATAAGGTGCACTTCATCAAAAAATATTTAACACGAAAATGACGAAAGAGAGAAAATTTATGGAATATCTCGACGAGTTCAATGCAGAAATCTCTTTCAATGATGAAATTCGAGACTTTTTAATTCTTGGATAAATTGCACCTTCAATCCAAGCATTTGTTCAAACTAATCAACGTTGAACGTGCAAGTATTATAAAATATTTTATGAGTGTTGTAAAAGTAATATTTGAATGTGCGTGAATGTTAATTAGTTTAAAATTAATATCGGGGAATACATACTTGACAATGAATGTTAAATCATTTATTTAATTTTCAATTAAGTAAAAATGGATGTTAATTAGCATACATGAACGTAAATACTGGAATGCATTCTTGAACGTGAAATTCTAATTAACTTATAATTAAAATTAATAATACTGAAATGCATAAATGAAGATGAATTTAAATAAATGAACGTGAATATTAATTAATTAAGAATTAATATATAGGAACATATATATTAATGAAAGCACACATGAAATGAATCTGTTAAATAAATTAAATTCATATTGAAAACCGAAAAATAAGATACTATTAAAATAATTGAATGATAGTACGGTTAGAATCGTCCAAAAAAATAATTCTCACTTAACGTGATATTTAATATATTATAGATTAGCAATCACGTACCCAATTTTATTTATTTTTCCTTCCGTCGCAATCACGTCCCCAACCTTCTATAAGTTAGTAGAGTTTGTCTCTGAAAATGACATTGTTTTGTAGAGAGGTTTTAGTGAATCAATCATGTTAGTTACATGTACACCATCTCTTTGAATACGAAGAAAATGCCAAACAAGATGCAAAGGGGGAACATACATTTAGTATTGTTCTTACTGAATTAACATATGGTAGGTAGACCTTCCATTCACGACCAATCCAATCATAGCCGCCGTAATAATATGCTGTGGAAGGATAGCCACTAGGAAGATTCATACGGATGGATCAATAAGATCCAGCAACATGGGAGTCAAACATCCATTCCTTAGACTGAATGTGTCCGTCAGTCACATTACCAGAATCAATACAAAGATTTTTGGTTGGCTTTAGAATTTGCGGGGTTTTCACCCGTGGGCCCGAAGACAATTTCTATAGCAGACCTGGAGGGTAAAAGATCTGGTCGTCCAGCTGGATAGAGTGTTGAGAGCCGATAGAGCAAAATAGAGTATAACCTATATATGTATTGGTCAAAGACTAAATTTAGGGTTTGGCCGGACAATCGACAAAGGGCCGCTCCCCACAGAGAATGGAAGCGATTGCAAGTTTAAATTCACTCTGATACAGTGTTGAAATATTTTAAACTACATAATAATTTTGTATTACTTATATTAAAAAAAGGATGAACTGCATCCTTAGCGGCCCCCACCTGCCTTGTCCCGAGCCTTGGTGATTGTGTTACTTATATAGGTTATATATAAGATTGTGTGTTAATCATACAACTAATTAAGGAAAATTTGAAAAAATTATCACGAAGAAAAATCTTATAATCTTTTCATATCTTCAACGGTACTGTACATTATTGAGATAGAAAAGAAGCCACGGTATTGTACCATTCAATCCTATTTAATACTGCATGATAGGAGGGGTGAACATAACTGTTTTTTTTAATTGTTTATAGCAACCCAAATTCATCATTCTCCCTGTAGCTACCAGGAGAAGATGGATCTTCATTCGTCTTCAATATCAGTCCCTTTTTTAGCTGAGCAAGCCAAACATTTTCTAATCATGGGCTATAGCTTTTCCATGCCTTTAACAATTCCAAAAGATAGAACCCTATATCCAATCACCATGCCAAATACAATTGCAATATCAATCCACTTGGAGAAACTGGTATCCATTTGCCAATATTTTGTCAGAATCTCATCACCAGTAATTTTAGATGGCCCTCCAACTTGCAGGTTAGGAAATACTAGCCCTTGAAACTCATTCTTGTAGAATCCTTCATTTGCATATTTATGGAAAGAAATGTAATAACCTGGATATTTCCAAACTGGACGTGGAAGATCATTTGGCAACCGAAAAAATCCTCCATTTAGTATCATTATGCCTTGAATTCCAGCACCTGTTATGATTCCCAGGAGATAATTCGGCACTGCGCTTGCGACAAGCATCATTAGGCTTTCGACTAATATCATGCAGGCGAAAAGCATCAATGCGAAGTAGGCAAAGTGGGATATGCCGTTTTGTAGGCCAATAAGGTAGTAAGCCATTGCTCCAGGGACTATGGAGATTAATAGCAAGTATGGAATGGAAGATAATGTGTTTCCAACAATAAAAGATGCCACACCATAGTGTCCATTCATTCTTTCTCGGGAGAAAATCTGATTTGATCAAGAAAAAATGCGTGTAAATATCACAAATTAAGAATTGTTCATAATAGATTTAAAGTCAGCTTCATGAATTTCTTTTTCTCAACTTTATTTTGGTTCGTTGTTAGACTTATTAGAGACAGGTACTTACTTTCATTTCCTCCGCGAAGGAAGGGAATCCTCCAATTGCCAAAAAGGTCATGAACGATACAACGAACATGAGCACGGAACCCCTAGCCTGCCACATGGACAAAACCATAAATTTTTAATTCTCTTTGTGGATTTCTCTCTCTGAATCTTGTTTGTGCAATGTTCCAAAAGAATCTGCAAATTCTCACCTGGATGGAACCATAATCAGAGCCAATATCATAAAAGATAGTGCCGACACACAAGCACAAAGCCATGTATATGGCAAAGCGAAGCCAGTAATAACCGGGGTCACGATACATGTTCACGAAAGATCTCTTTGTTAGAACAAGACATTGTGTAATGAATCCTGACTTCTGGCTTCCAGTTTTCTCTACTGATCCAACATTAATCTACGAGGGATATACAACAAGACATGTTTTAGTACTCTTTGGTTTGGTCTATGGTTTCTCATATAGACCATAAAAATCCTACAAGAATATGCTATATATAAATGAGGGAAAGGTATCTATACCTGTAGGCGAATATCATTTACCAATTGCTGAACTTGCTGAAAATTCTCTGAGGACTTGTATGATTCCACAAGAAGGGTAATTGCTCTTTTGGTGCTTCTCTTTTCACCAAATCCTTGTTCAATATCCTACATGCCCAATGAATAAGTATTGTGCATAGAATAGCTTGTTTTGTAAGTTGTACTCTAGACTACTCGACAATAATAAGGTAAAAGAAAATTAATTTGTCTAGTCATGTCGAGTAACATGTAAGAACATAGCTCTTATTTTCTGATTTTAAGGAAATATTGAAGTTATATCACAATATAAGTTTCAAACTATCAATTACCTCATCAAAATCCTGATTAATTGTCCTCAGATAGTGATCTGATGGATTCCTCATAGGTGGACAAGGAAAGCCATTTAAAGCAAAAAACTGCCAAAGTTATGAGCTATTAATTCTCCACTTTATGGAACAAGATTCACAATGAAAAAAATATATATAGATGCTTGAAGAAATAATTTTTACCTCGTTTGCTGCCGAAGTTGAACCAAAATAGACTGTTCTACCAGAGGACAAAAGGCAGAGATTGTGAAAAAGCTCAAATACTTCACTACTTGGCTGATGAATAGATGCAATTACAGTCCTTCTGTCTTGTTGGGCGAGTTTGATAATTCTACTCATAACATGGTAAGATGCTGCACTGTCCAATCCACTTGTAGGCTCGTCGAGGAAGAGAAGCTTTGGACGCGTCAAGATTTCAATACAAATGCTTACTCTTCTCTTTTGCCCTCCGCTAAGACCTTTTACATTCCATCCTCCAATTCTTGTGTCAATGGCATCTTGTAATCCCATTTCTTTAATTGTGGCTTCGGCTCTTTCCTTCTTCTCGGATTTAGACATGGAATCAGGGAGTTGGAGTTGAGCTGAGTAGTAAACAGCTTCTCTTACAGTCAATGTTGTCATTAGGATATCATCTTGCGTCACATAGGCCTGAATCGTGCAAAAAGAGAGGAGAAAATTGTTGAGTTGTGTGGAGCCTAACTATACTGGACACCCAGTCACACAAGGGTATTTTGGGTATTTTCATTGTATTAGGATTTTTTCTTCTTCTGACTATATATATGTTACTTTATGACATATGGCTTGTAAGCGAAATTAGTAGTCGCCCAACTACTGTATTGTGATTCCTCAAGAAATAAAAATTCCTCTGCAAATCCGTGTGTTTATCTTTTACTTTTATTGTCATCTTTTTCACAACAAAAATGACCTCTTGCTAGTTATATTGAACTATTTCGTTTAGAAGTTACAAACTCCTTTATTTAAGCTCCTGTTTGGTTTTGATAAATACAGATTTTTAGTAGATTTTCATAAAAGTTGATGAAATGTATGATCGAGAAATTGATGAAAGTTGTGAATCTCATTAAATATGTGATTGAAAATGAGTCAAAAAAAAAATTAAGTATTAGGAAATGAGGACCAAACAAGGACTGAATTATGTCTTGAACAATGAGACTTGGTTTTTGTTTTCATACCGAAGTTCCGAAACCTAGCTGTTTCCTTCCACCATTGACAAGGATTTCTCCACGCTGTCTTGTGTTTGAATCTAATCTTCCTGCAAATTGTATTCATTGATCAACATTAGGAGCACTGATATAAACATTAGGAGCACTGATATAACAATTTCAAACAAAAACCCTAAGGAAATATTTCTTTAAATGAGAAACTACTATTATGTTTTGAATACAAATTAGTATTAATTACCTGCTAATGCATCAAGAAGAGTAGACTTGCCACAACCAGAAGGACCCATGATGGCTAAAACTTCACCTGGTTGGACGCAGCCAGTGAGTCCCTGAAGGATGGGCCGCCGTCCCCCCACCTTGTCCTGCACCGTCACCCACAAACCCTTCCATGTCAAGTAAATGCCACTTCTTTTTGATAGTCCAATACTTTCCATTTCTTGTGATCCTGTTATGCTAGAGTCATGAGAGTCTTCCATGATCAGTTTAAATTATACAGAGCAGGTTTCTTTCTCAATGTTTTGTCATATGAGATGAGAATTGAGGAGGTTTATATAGGAATAGAGCGGACCACTAAATATTTATGAAATAATATTACACGTAAATTCAAAACTTTTTTATTACATTTTTATAAAAAATCATTATTTCAAAACTTATTTTTAACCACACATTCTTCAATAAAATAATATTACACACAAATTCAAAACGTTTCCTTATTTTTTAACCATATATTTCCCATCAAAACACTATTTAAATTCATTCTCCACTCAACGATGTGCATCAAACATGGTTTATATCTTGAATATAAATTTAAATAGATAAATATCTCATTTCTCTAATATGTTATTTTTTTTTAGATAAAATGATGGTAGAATATGGTATCAAAGCAAGTAGAGTTGTTGAGCTCAAGTGAGTTGTTGAGCTCAAGTGAGTTCAAATTCTACCACCTAGAATGGTTTAATTAAAAAAAAAAAAATGTAAAAAGGTCTTAGCTAGTCTTGGTCTTTCTAATAGTCCTTCATAATGACTGGTACTCAGATTTTTATTGAAAAATGAATCCAATAAACTGGTACTCGTTAGACTTTTATTATGATAGGAGAAGGAACCTAACCCCTTGTTTTGTACAGCTTAGATTAAAGTCCATGTCAAATTTCAGAATTAATCCTAACCACATATTTAATGTGATTCGCTACTTTTATCAATTTTTTAATTATACATTTCATTTTCTTTTATCAAAATCTACTAAAAATTTGATTTTTAACTACACCAAATGAGAGCCTAATCTGCACTGCCACCGCTAGTCAACGGACTGAAAACCGTATAAATTTTTAGATGAAATGTTTAAAACGCAAGAGCGTAAGCATATGTATTTTACGTTGTTAACAAAGCTTAGTGGTCCTGTAACAACTCATGTTCATGCGTGCAGCACATTTTTAATGCACAGTCCTTTATGCGACATGTCATTTAGTATAGAAGTTGACAAATTTAAGGTCGACCGAAATTGTGGTGGTAATTAATGTATACTCTGTACATTGGATGAAGCCAATTTACATTAATTTTCCACCATAAATCCAAAACAGCATACTTTTGTGAAAAACGTGTCTATAGAGTTTATATCACGGATATTTTCTTAACCATGACTAAATGTTCTGAGAATTTTCCACGCTAACATCTCAAATCTTAGGGATGAATTATGTTAAGGAATAAAATTTCACATCGAACAAAAATGAAAATATAGACTGATTTATAAAAGCTTGGGTTACTCTTCTTAACAAGGTTGATATTTTAAGATGGAACCCAAAATCTTAACATGGTATCAGAACCCGTTAAACTCCAACGAACAATTCAATTCGATAAAAACTATTTAAGAATTAATACAAATTGCTTCTCAATATATTTTATATAATTTTAACCTTTCCAACAATTTCAAAAAGATTGAAGCTTATACATGTGATGGTTTACAATTAAAAAACTTTTTTTTAATCGAACCCTACATGGATGGATAATTTATTGATATTCGAAAAAATATATAAATTTTCAAGAGGACGTGACCTAACCTCCAGTCAATAAAAGAAATAAAGACAAACTTAATTAGGCCACGTTTGATGGAGATTAAAATTAGATTTTTAGTAGATTTTGATAGAAATTAATGAAATGTGTGATTGAAAAACCGTGGAATCCATAAAATATATAGTTCAAATTAATTATTAATTTTGACTTAGATTAAAATCTAGATTTAAATCCTTACCAAACAGGGGCTTAATATATATGACTTATTGAGCTAGAATCTTACTTTGAATTTTGTGTGCTCTCATCATGCTCCTAATCATCATGCATCATGTGAGATATCGTTTTGACTCATATTAACTTTCATAGTTAACGTCCTCTTCAAAATACTCTAGTTTGTGTCCAAAGCCAGTATTACGGATATTGTGTCTTTCTTTAAACTCTCCTCCATTTACATACATATGACGAAGATCATTTACGCTAGGAATGTAAGTGTGCATTCGCTAGCCTTAGTGGAAGGAAAAACATCATTTTAATTTAATGCTAAATTTTCAAGTTCAGTGTTGTTGAGATTCTTCTGAGTACGATATTCGATTGCAGTTTTCTTAATGAGTTTACATTGTTGCGCATTGCCTTTCGACTTGTTTGTTATGCTCAACAGAGCTAGCTTCTTTAGCAATACTCATTGTACTTGTTATACGATCACTTTTATACCTCGAAGATGATAATTTTCTGGAGCACGTAAAAAACAATTTTGCATAGTAATAATCGAAAGCCAAACATAAGAAGGAAATATTGCTTCTTCTTTCTTACATCTCCCAATTGAAACACATCTTTGTATTTATAAGTAAAAACCTATAAAATATGGTGATCTAGATATCCAAGGCAACCAAGATTAAACACAGAAAGTTGTTCACTAAAGTCTAAATCATATAGCAACCACTATACTTTCGTTTCATGTAAATGGTTAGAAGATGGATTTCCCAACCAAATAGTTAGATAACTAGCTAGATTGATTAGTCAGTTTTTAGTTGTTAATATAAATTCTTCTCATCTTAATTGTGTTGTTCGATAAGAATTAAATTAATTGAAAACTATATTTAGTTCTCGTGTGATCAATACTTGAACCCTAGTTCACTTTATTAATTATTTGTTCACGATATCGTCAACTTGTGAAATTTTAGGGCAACAGAATATAAAGGCGGAATGATCTCAATAAGAATTGATGAAAAACACTTCGTACAAAAAAGGATAACCTCGACATAAAATAGCAGCAGAGGCAGAGCTAATGATTACCCAAAAGGCAGCATGTCTCACCCGCACGTGCTGTAGCGCCACCCTATCATTGGTCGGCAGGTGCCATCCATTTCCACCAATCAAGATTATGACCTTGCTGTCCTTAAACTCACGGACCCCAACGTTAAAATCGGGATTTCATTTTAAAAAAGATTTTCTAAGAAAATAAATAAGGTGAGAAACTAGTTTCTAATTGTAGTAAAGGTTTTCAACTTTTTCTCATCATCGAATGTTCTCAATCTTGCATTAATTAACATATCTCGTCTCCAATGACATTTTCATCCAAATAGTTTTGACTCATAATAATTTTCATTGTTAGCGTCCACTTTAAAATACAATAGTCTGTCTCCAATATTACGAATATCATGTCTCTCTTTAAACTCCTCAATTTACATACATATGACGGAAGATCATTTACAGCAGGAATGTTATTGTGTGCATTCGCTCTAAGTGCCGATGTCCTAGCCTTAGTGGAAGGAAAATTAAACACCATTTTAATTTATTGCTAAATTTTCAAGTTCAGTGTTGTTGAGATTTTCCTTAGTACGATCTTCTATTGCATTTTTCTTAATGAGTTCACATTGTTGCGCATTGCCTTTTGACTCGTTTGTTATGCTCATGGAGCTAGCTTCTTTAACAATATTCATTGTACTTGTTATACGATCACTTTTATATCGTGAAGATGATAATTTTCTAGAGCATTACTAAATTCCAATAAAAATAAAAATAAAAATTGCATAGTAATAATCGAAAGCCAAACATAAGAAGTAGGAAATATTGCTTCTTCTTTCTTACATCTCCCAATTGCAACACATCTTTGTATTTATAAAAACCTAGGTCTTCAATTTTTTCTCATTATTGAATGTTCTCAATCTTGCATTGATTAACATATCTTGTCTCTAATAACTTTTTTCATCCAAATTGTAGAGAGATTTAGCCTCCTGTTTGGACTCCATTAAAATTATAATTAATTTTTTTCGCTCTCGTTATCAACCAAACATACTTCAATAAAATAATATTATACGAAAATTCAAATTTATTCTTCTTTTTTAACTATACATTCTTTAGAAAATCACTATTTCAAAATACATTATCCCAAAAATTCATTATAATTGGGCCAAACAAGCGCTTCATAATTAATACAAATTGTGGATGGATTGAAAGCTTTGTACATGCCTCAACATGTGTAATTTCTTCTCATGATATTTTATATATTTTTATTTTGCTAAAAATTTCGAGAAAATCATAGTTTATACTTGAAGAATTGAATTGCCCATCCATGTGATGGTTTAAAATAATGGGAAAAGCCTCAAGTACGGGAACTTCCTTATCGAATTCATACAGATGCTGAACTGGCAGAACAAGATTCGCCTATTTTTTTTCCAATGATTCCACGTCATGTATTGTTTGTCAAAATTTTCTGTACTTATAACATGATTGTAAAATAAAATACTTAAACGTGAAGAATTGTATAATCCAAAACCAAAGATAAGACGTTAGATTCTTTTTTTTCTTTTTTCTTTTTTTTTATCTCTCAATTTTAATATGTCTTTGTATTTATAGCTAAACTGTTGCTTTAATATTTGAAGCACTCTCAATACTAATCTGACATACCAATTGCAACCTTGGTATACAAGAATAAAAATACCAAAAAAAATAGTGAACCAGATGTCCAAGGTAATCAAGATTAAACACACAAAGTTGTTCACTCTGAAGTCTAATATAGCAAACAGTATTGCTTCTTCATGTACATAGAAGATGGATTTTCCCAGTTGGTATAATGCTTGGCACACGGGCAAGATATGTTTTAATCACAGGCTTAAATTTTTATTTCTCTTGAATGATGACGAAAGATATTTTTCATTCATACTTTTTTGTTTACATCAATCCAAATTATATAGGATTTACACAGTTAATCACTACTCTCTAATCAGCTAATCATTCCTAAAATAAAATAGGAAAGAATCCGCTTTATGGCTAATATTAAGGTAAATTAACAGATTTATGCCTAATATTAAGATAATTTAACACTCTCCTCAAACCCCTTGGTACATGGATGTCACATATGCCCAACTTGTGTAAGAACTTTGAGAATACTCGATTTGATACCGCTTTGGGGAGAATGTTAAGCCAACTCATCTTGTGATTGAATATCTGATAGTTCCAAAATCTTCTCCAATTTCTCTTTGATGAAAAATCCGTCGAACTCAAACATGTTTTGTTCGATCTTGATGAATAGGATTATATGCCATGTCACGTGCTGACTTTTTACCACAATATAATTAGGTTGGTTTATTTGGTGAATATCCCAAATCCTGTAGTAGAAACTTTAGCCATAATCCTTCACAAAATCCAAGTGACATTCCCCTAAGTTTAGCTTCTCCACTTGAGCGAGTAACAAAATTTTGCTACTTGCTCCATATGACAAGATTGCTACCTACAAAGGTAAAGTATCCTGAAGTGGACCGCATATCGCTCGTCTCCAACCCAATTAGCATCAATGTACGTATATATGTATGGTTTGTTCCACTGTATTTTTAGAGAATAAAATTCCCTTTTCGGAGCATATTTCAGATATCTCAAAATGCGCATAACTCATTCATGTGTTGTTCGCCAGGATTATACATGTATTGACTGACAATGCTTAATGCATATGCAAGATCCGGTCTTGTGTGGGCTAAATACATCAATTTGCCAACAAGTCTTTGGTATCTCGCCTTGTCCACTGACACTCGATCACTCATAATACATAATTTTTAGCCTTCTTTAACTAGTGTATTAGTTGGTTGACATGCTGACATTCATATTTCATGCAGTAGATTTAAGGTATATTTCTTTTGGGATAAGAAAATACCTTAACTTGATCTTGATACTTCTATCCCCAAGAAAATATTTCAAATTACTTAGATCTTTCATTTCAAATTCCTTGGCCAAATATTTTTGTAGAGCATTTCTTTCCTCCGGATCATTTGTTGTGACCCCAATGTCATCTACATATACAATAAGGGCAGTGGTCTTTCCTTGCTGCTTCTTCAGAAATAAAGTGTGATCTGAGTTGCTTTGATGATATTCAAAGTTTTTCATGGCCTTTGTAAATCGTCTAATCTAAGCTCTCGGAGATTGTTTTAACCCGTATAATAATTTTTTCAGTGAGCAAACCTTTCGATTATGTCTTTTTGGTATCATGCATCTTGGTGGTGGATCCATATAAACTTTTTCAGACAACTATCCGTGCAGAAATGCATTTTTCACATCGAGTTGTTGTAATGACCAGTCTAGGTTCACTGTCAGAGACAATTCATCTTGGTTACAGGTGCAAATGTTTATGTATAGTCGATCATATAGGTTAAAGTATACCGCTTTGCCACCAATCTCACTTTAAAATGTTCAATTGTGCCATTAGCTTTGTATTAATAGTGTAAATCCACCGGAATCCAACAGGTTTCTTCCCTAGTGGAAGATCAACAAGATCCTTTTTTTTTTTTAGTTCTGTAGAGATTTCATCTCCTCGTTCATAGTTGTTTTTCACCTGCGATCAACTAGGCTTTCTGCACATTATTAGGAATAGATACAGAAGATAATTGATTCACAAATGACATTTGATTCTGACAAACAATGGTTAGATACATAATGGCTCATAGGATATTTGACTTTATTAGATAGTTCAGGTTCATATGTGGGTTTAGGGATGCCTCTGGTGTGACGTTGGGGTAACTGTCTCTTATGTGTCTCAATAACATCTTTAGCAAATGATTGGTGTGGTATGTCGGATGGAGGTGGAGCCATGTTTTCTAGAATATTAATTTCAGGCTGAGTTGGAGATAGACTCACTTCTTTGATTATTGGGTATTCATCACCATTTCAACACAATGTTATACTACCTAAATCCAATTCACTCATCTCCTGATTTTGACTTGTTTGTGTGTCATCACCATTTTGATCAAATGTTATACCACTTGATCTAAGTTGACAACATCCTAGTTATCATTTTCACCATAGTCAAGAATTTGAATTTCTTTGTGGTAGTCAAGAGTTTGAATTTCCTTGTGGTACTCCCCCTAAAATTCAGGCTCAGGAAAATACATAGTATCTTAATGGAAAATAACATCCATCATGACAAATAATCGACGCGTTGGAGGATGGTAACATCGGTATCCCTTTTGATGTGGGCATAACCAACAAAAGCACATCACAATGCTTGAGGAGTTAATTTTTTGCGCTGATGCTTGTAGAGATCTACAAATACCACACAACCAAAGACACGAGGGGGGTAAATTTGGAACTCGTGGAGCAGTAACTGATTCGGTGAGGGTTTGGAATGGTGCTTTGAAATTAAGAGTGCTTGAGGGTAATCTGACTAAATAGGTTGCCGAAGTGAGTGCTTTTCCCCAGTAAGATAATAGCATATGAGTGGTAATTAACAAACCTCGGATGACCACTAGTAAGTGTCGATTTTTTCATTTTGCTAACTCGATTTTGTTGGGTGTGTTGGAACAAGTAGTATGATAAATCATTCATTGGGCTTCCAAAAAATTTTGAAGTTCAATACTTTAATATTCCCCACCATTGTCATTGCGAAGAACTCGAATCTTTGCTTTATAGTTTATACTGAGTTTCAACTATTTTATGAAACTTTTGGAATAGTGAATTCACTTCACTTTTGGATTTTATCATGGACACACGACATCCTGGTACAATCATTAATAAATGTTACAAACCAACGTGATTCACCCAAAGTAATAACTTTAGATGGGCCCAGACATCAAAATGAATAAGCATAAAAGGAAGTGGACTTTTATTCAATTGCAATGGAAATGAAACACGATGACTCTTCGCATGTTCACAAGCATCACACTGGAAACTGGACATATCAACTTTTGCAAATAAAATGGAAAATAATTTTTTTAGACATCCAAAGGAAGCATGTCCTAAACCACGATGCCATAACCAGATTTTGCTATCTATTTGTCACCTTCAAATCCTATGTTAGAGCTTGTCGAAGGCATTTAGTGCTCTGTGATTCCAAGTCCAAGTAATATAGCTTCCCCCGCCTAATACCACAACCAATCGTCTTCCTAGTGTTGATGTCCTTAAACACACAAGAGTCCGGCCAAAAAATTACAACACAAGATAAGATAGTTGTTATTTGAGCAACAGACAAAAGATTATAATCTGAAGATGAAACAACTAAAACGGAATCCAAGTTTAAGGTATCAGTTAAAGTTATAGATCATTCCTTAATAATTGGGGTTGAAGTGCCATTTGCGGTAGAAACAATTTTTTGGTTGGAGGAATCAAGTGGTTAGACCTGTCTAGAATCAAATATCATGTGATCTGTAGAACTAGAATCAATTATCCATGTACTATGCGAAACAGTTCTAGAAATATTTAAAGCCTTACCATCATTGTTTGAAGATATTATCAATGCCAAGGCTTGTTTAGGAGCTGCATCTTCAGTCTTTGTTGTAATTGCTAGTGGAAGCCCATTTTTTATTCTTCCTGGAGTGACTAAGTTCCCACCAATCTGGATAACCTACTAACTCAAAAGATTTGTTCTTCGTATGACCAATTTGTTGGTAGTGGGTGCACTTGAGATTTGACTTATCCATGTTAGTTTCAGCCTTCTGATAGTTGAATCGGTTCATGGTGACTAACTCAGAAGCTTCAAAATTTATAAATTCACGGTTAAAAGTGGTTCGACGCACGACATCTCCTCGAACAATTGAGTAACATTCTTCTATATCGGGACTTGAATCTCTACGCAAAATTTCTCCATGAATATGTTCGAAATCACCATCTAATTCTGCAAGAAAAATGTGTACCCTGAGCCAATCAATGGACTTTTTGTATGCTTGAACATCTTCAAGGTGCTTCATGGTGAATTTATCACGGTGATCGAGCTCTTGGTATATTTCAATCAATTCTCCATAACAGACAGAGAGTGGTCTCCCATTTTGTTTTGCAATAAAGGCTCTCTAATTCAAAGAAAAAACTTGTAGTTCATCATTGTCATCAGAAATGCTTTTGCTAGGGCACTCCAAATGTCATGAGCAGTAAATAAGCGTAAGTAATGCTTCATAATGTCTGGATACATGGACACTAATAACCATATCTCGACCTTTTGATTTTCAGCGTACCATTTCTCATATCCATCGTCCAATTCTGCAGCGGGTTCGGCAATGTGCATCTCCATAATTTGAGACCATACATCGTCGTTTGATTCTGTAAGAATGATCCCTGCATTGAACATATTTTATGACTGAACAATTACAGAACAAATGTTCACATATTACAAGTTTGAAAATATTCTGAAATCAAGAACAAAATTAATTTTTGCGCTCTGATACCATCTTGAATGATGATGAAAGATATTTTTCATTCATACTTGTGTTTACATCAATCCAAATTATATAGGATTTACACAGCTAATCACTCCTCTCTAATCAGCTGATCATGCCTAAAATAAAATAGGAAAGAAACATTCAAAGAATCATACAAGGATTGAAGGCTAATATTAAGGTAAATTAACAGATTTATGGCTAATATTAAGATAATTTAACATTTTTTCCCTTAATGACTCCTAAAAATATAAGCCTATAAAAAATTAACATACCAAAGAGGAATAACCCATTTCCACTTGCCAAACATTTCTCCAGATTTCGTCACCAGTAATAGTTGATTGCCCTCCAATTTGTTCTTTACCACCCCCCCCCCCCCCCCCCCCCCCCCCAACAAAAAAAAAAATTTATGTACAAAAAAGAAATCATGTATATATATATTTTTTTTTATGTATTAGCCCCGCCTGTAATCCGATCCTGGATCCGTCTCTGAATGTCAATCCTTCACTCATTTTTTTAGAACCCTTGATTTGTATATTTGTGAAAGGCAATATATATAATACATGGGATACTTCCAAAATGGCTTAGGAAGATCATCCACCAAGCGAAAAAAATGCTTCATCGATCATCATTACACCTTGAATTCAAGCACAGGATATGATTCCTGTGAGAAAATCCGGGACAATGCTTGCCATGATCATCATTAGGCTTTCAATTGACATCATACACACACGAGAGTCAAGGCAAAGTATATGAAGTGATACATGGATTTTTGAAGGCCAGCAAGGTAATAGGCTATTGCTCCCGGTGTTACCGAGATAAATAGGAGGTATGGAATGGAAGACATTGTGTTTCCTACAACAAATGCAGCCACGCTCTAGTGCCCGTTCAATCTTTCTCGTGTGAAAATCTGAAAATTTACAAATGAAATTACAGGGAAAATATTGAGGAATTTCGTTGAGTGTAAGATCAGATGAATAAGGAGCTTACTTTAATATCCTGCACAAGAAGAATGGAATCCACCAATTGCCATGAAGGTCAAAAATGACTCGACAAACATAAGCACGAACCTCTGGCCGGACAAGAACACAAAATATAAGAGTTCATTAGTTTGCAATACATTAAGGTTCTTGCTTAATGTGATGTATATTAACTAATTCATGTCGATTTTTAGTGTATTTCCATTTTAATTTCATTCATACTTCTACAAAATGCTCATCTTTTATTTTAACTCTCATCTTGAATGGAGACATAACAAAGTCTAATGTCGTAAAAGATCATCCCTACGCATGTGCACAGTGCAATGTATATGGCCAGATGAAGCCAGTAATAACCCAGATCACCATACATGTTCTCAAAAGCTCTCTGATAGGACAAGGCATTGAGTAATAAATCCCGCCTGCCTTCCCTTGATCTCCAATGATCCACCATTCTACAATGCAAACATAAGGTCGTCTCATATACAATGTTCTGCTCTACTATTTAACATTATTTATTAGTACAAAATCCATTTATACCTGTTGGCATATCTCATTTACGTGGTGTTGTACATGTTTGTAAGCTTCTGATGATTTGTATGAAATTGAAAGAATGTTAATTGCTTCTATGGCGCTTGTGATTCCACCAAGTTCAACATCCTATTTCCAACACTCGATTTTGATAAGTTCATTTCTCCACCTTTTAAGTAGAAATAATATACGTAATTGAAAGAAAGAAAAAATAGTAATGTGCATGTATTTCTCTCAACTCACAGAATCAAAGTCCTTATTAGTTGTTCTGAGGTAATGATCTGATGAATTCCTCAGAGGTGGACAGGGGAAGCCATTTGAAGCAAAAAACTATTTTAAAATTGTGAACACGTTATATATTATTTATATTGAAAAAGAATCAAGAAAATTTATCCTCGAATACACAAATTTTATCTGGTTTGCCAGGGGACAGAAGGCTAAGATTGTGAAAAAGCTCGAATAGAGCACTACTTGGCTGATGAATGGACACAATTACAGTTCTTTTGTCTTGTTCGGCGATTTTGATAATCCGACTCATAACATGTGGTAAGAAGCTGCACCGTCCAATCCACTTGTAGGCTCATCAATTTTGTCATTAAGGTATCATCTTGAGTCACATAGGCCTGAATCATGGTGTGCATAGTGGAATTGAGCCTCAATCGAATATTTCACATAGAAGATTTATTTTCAAGATTCCAACACTGCAAGACTTATAAGTATAAATTGAAAAGGAATTTGAGTTTTGCTTTTCTTATCGAAGTACCAAATGCTGGTGCTTGCTTGCTAAGCATTGATAAGTATCTCTCCATTCTGCCCTATGTTTGTATCTAGCCTTACTGCCATTATATTTGTTGATTAATATTGGTAAAACTGGTAGCTATTGAAACCCAAGGAAAAATTGAATAGTAGACATAGCGTGACTGGTTTTATTTTTTTGCCATGAATTCTATTCACTCTAGTAAATTTATGGAACTGTAAAAGAGTTTCATAAACATGTATGTTGGGTTTTGAAACTCAATGAATCCCGGGCAATTATATAAATGTTGAATTAAATTGTTATCAACAACCAAATCCAAAGGTTCAATCCGAATACAACGTGGGCCGTTGGAAGTCAACTAAAACAATTAATGTTGCTCATGGCCCATATATTACCTCTGGATAGATTTGAATCTTGGCCAATTTAACCTCTTTTATTCTTCCAACTAAAGCCTAACATAGCCTATGTAAATGGTGTCTTTGCCCTAGCCGTTTTGTGTGTAAGAAAGAGGGAAAAACATGGCTGTGCGTGCTTGCTGTGAAGAATATTTGGCTGGTAATTGAGAGGAAAACCAGCCACAAAGTGGGAGAAAACGTGCTACCTTTGGAGAGTGAACCGGTGACTCTCTCATTCGTTTGTCTCCTCTTTGTGCCTTATTCTATCGTTTTTCGCGTGCCTTTGTGGCTTACAAATTATCACTATTATTTCGTCCTTTGTAGGTGAAATTGAAAAACAATCGAGGTGAATATATTGGTTGTGGGTTGAAACCCGAAAATACCGTTTTGACAATCTTGATGCAAACTTCCACAACAATGTATAAAGTTTTTTTTTATAAAATTTTAATTGGAATTTCCATAGAAAAAAAGGAATGCCAAAAATAAAGGGAATTTCAATCAACTTCTAGAATGGCAGCCTGAGGCATTTCCACATGACTAAATTTGCTTAGAATGGAAATAAAACTTAAAACTTGAATTGGGCAGGGGCCGCGCGAACGCAGGCCCCCTCTAACACAAATTATGACGTAGGCTCGACCACTTGGGCCGACCTTAGACGGGCGCCCCTCCTAAGTGCAATGGAGGTCGCCAATCTAGGCCATGGGCCTTCCTGATCGCCCATTGACCCCGTCCAGGTAAGTATGTAGCCAGTACTCCTACCTTCCAATTATATAGCCCACAAGTCCAATATCCAACAAGTTTCCAATCGATGTGGGATCAATGAATCCATTGAAATGTTGTTTTCCCCTTTGTACTACTAGTCTACTACCGTAGCTTAGTGGGGAGAAAAACAGAACCAAGTTTTTCTTTACTTTGCAGAACAGAGTGGAGCTATGGGAGAACATCTTGTGGTGGCACTTCCTTAGAGATTTCCTCCAACCGAAGGCATACTTGTGCTTCTGCTGTGTTGATTACGGATATGGCATCCTCAACCTCTTCGATAGAGGGTCTTGGCGGCAGTGATTTGTAGATTTTCATGATTTATTCAACTATGTTCCGCATAAGCAGGTGATGGATTTTTCTGGGCCACCATAGCTATAGCCAGAAGAAAATGTGAACTGTATCAGGTATGGAGGGACCTCGAGCATTGGTGAAGTTGTGTAGATTGATCCATGAAAATTCCCTTAACTTGGTTTTTGTGGTGATGGAGACAAGTTACATGTTGAGAAAACTGAGGGTGTTTGGTATTTGACAGGTGCCAAGCTCCACTAGTGCTATATAGCATTACTCAAAATCTTTTGTATCTTTTGGACATGCACGTTTATTACACTACACAAATGAGATTTATTTCTGTGCAACTCTGTTGCTTAATTATGCCTAATCCAATAAACAGAAAATTATAATATAATTTCATTTGTATATTGTGATTTATCTTAACTAATTCACGTCGGTTTTTAGTGTATTTCCATTTTAATTTCATCCATACTTCTACAAATTGCTCATCTTTTATTTTAACGCTCACCTGAATGGAGCCATAACAAAGTCCAATGTCATAAAAGATCGTCCCTGTGCATGTGCAAAGTGCAATGTCCAGACGAAGCCAGTGTACACATTCACAAAAGATCTCTGTCAGGTTAAGGCATTGAGTAATAAATCCGGCCTGCCTTGCCTTGATCTCCGATGATTCCCCATTCTAAAATGCAAACATAATTCTGCTTTACTATTTAACATTATTTATTAGTACAAAAATCTATCTACACCTGTTTGCATATCTCATTTACGTGTTGTTTTACATGTTTGTTAGCTTATGATGATTTGTGTGAATTTGAAAAAATGTCAATTGCTTCTGTGCCACCAAATCCTTGTTCAATATCCTATGTCCAACACACGATTTTGATAAGTTAATTTCTCCGCCTTTCAAGTAGAAATAATATACATAACTGAAAGAAAGAAAAAATATTAATGTGCATGTATTTCTCTCAACTCACAGAATCAAAGTCCTTATTAGATGTTCTGAGGTAATGATCTGATGGATTCCTCACAGGTGGACAGGGGAAGCCATTTGAAGCAAAGAAGTGTTTCAAAATTGTGAACACATTATATATTATTTATATTGAAAAAGAATTGAGAAAATTTATCGTTGAATACACAAATTTTACCTGGTTTGCTGCTGAGGTTGAACAAAAATAGACTGTTCTTCCAGAGGGCAAAAGGCAAAGATTGTGAAAAAGCTAAATACTTCTCCTTGGCTGATGAATGGACTCAACTACAGTTCTTTTGTCTTGTTGGGCGTTTTTGTTAATCCGACTCATAAAATGGTAAGAAAGCTGCACTGTCCAATCCACTGTAGGCTCGTCAAGTAAGAAAAGCTTTGGAGGCATCAAGATTTCAATACAAATGCTTACTCTTCTCTTTTGCCTTCCGCTAAGACCTTTTACACTCCATCCTCCAATTCTTGTGTTAATGGCATCTTGTAATCCCATTTCTTTGATTGTAGTTTCTGCCCTTTCCTTCTTTTCAGATTTAGACATTGAATGGGGGGAGTTGGAGCTGAGCCGAGTAGTAAACAGCTTCTCTTACAGCTAATGTTGTCATTAAGGTATCATCTCGAGTCACAAAGCCCTGAATCATGGCAAATAGTGTAATTGAGCCTCTGTTCAAGTGCAAGGCAAATTTCTCTAGAGATAGTTGTATCAACATAAATAAATTGAACCTTGCAATTGCAAATAAATGCTATGGCACTCAATCAAATGTTTCACAACGAAGATTTATTTGTTGATTAATATTACTACGATTGGTAAAAACTAGTAGCTAATGAAATCCAAGGAAAAATTGAATACTGGACGTGCTATATTGTTGTGGGATTGGTTTAATATTTTTGCATGAATTCTATTGACTTTAATAAACTTACAGAAATAAGAAAGAGTTTCATGAACTTTTACAAATTTTACTTTCATATATTTTTATTGAATTTTATAAAGAAAAAAATCATTCTTTATAATCATCGGAATGTAACGCTACATAGACATAAGTGAAATAATTGAAGTCGTATCGATATAACATCAACACAGAAAGGACTCAAGTTGTTTTCATACAAACGCAACACAGCAAGGACTCAAGTTTTTTTCCAGTTGGAAATGGAATTCACTAATGAGACACAAGCTAAATAGTTTTTCTCTGTCAAAAATGGAATTTGCACAGATTCTTTTTTTTTTTTTCCTTTCCTGCATGTATTTAGATATATTTATACAAAGCAAAAATTTAGGCCGAGGTTGTGAAAGTGACCCCCTTTTTTGCTAAATACATGTGTCTGTGTTTTACATCAACTACCTTAACCATTGAATATAGACGCAACCATTGTGTTAGGAATTATATGCTACAAATATTGTCAGAACAATCGAAAGTCAAAATAATTTAAACTGTGAAGAATTAAGAGCCAGAAAAATAATTACAGAAACGAGATGCGAGGATTTAATGTGGTTCGGCAACCGTACCCAATCCAATATACAAAAACTTAAATTCATTTACAGATTGTTGGTGACAAAATCTCAGTTTTACATGGAAAATTGTACATTTTGTGAACAAAATCACAAAAGGTTACATGCATTTGAAACAATAAATATATCATTTTACAGTAATCCCAAGTGGATCACGGAATAAGAATATGTATGAACTACGAACTACTCTAATAAAACGAATGACTGACACAAAGCCCTCCTGACAATAAAGCACAAGTTAACGCAAGCTGCATTCCTGGTCCTTGAAGAATTATGCGTAGATTAACAATGCACCTAAAACTGCAGAAATTGATCTATGATTCTCTGTAGCATTTCCGTGGATATCATCCTTCATTAGTTGTGATTTTCTTTCTACTTTGAGAAGTTTCTGATTGATTCTTGAGAAGCAAACGAGGTCCAATAGAGAGGCTGCAGCCTGTTCTCCATGCTCGTTCTTCGGCAGCTCAAAATCGGCATGGTCGAGATCTTGGAAAGTTACGGTAATCTGCTCCTGACATTGCCAAAGTTTCAATTGAGGTCAACATATTTGTTAATTATAATTGAAGAATAACTGTGTGTATCTATACTTGGGGGATTTTCAGTAAATTAAGATTTGGTGTTCTCCTTGGAATAAAACTTTAGTTTGCAGATTGGGTCCTAGGTTCCAAATGTATTTTAACTGGCTCAAAATCACAATATGAAATCTGAAATCAAAGAGTCGAACATTTAAGCTTTGAATCAATGTTAGGGACTGAATGAATTTGAAAATGAACAGTTCATCTACTGGTGCTCGTGAATCCGGTTTGACTCCATGCTTTACGCAGATTTGGGCTGTGCTGTACAGAAGAAGAGCAGACAACCCACAAGCTGTATTACAATATTCCGAATTACAATTCTAATGGGCCAATTGAGACCCAAAACGGACATAAAATTTAAAACTTGAGTTGGGCAGGGGCCGCGCGAACGCAGGCCCCCTCTACCACAAATTATGACGTAGGCTCGACCACTTGGGCCGACCTTAGACGGGCGCCCCTCCTCAGTGCAATGGAGGTCGCCAATCTAGGCCATGGGCCTTCTTGATCGCCCATTGACCCCGTCCAGGTAAGTATGTATCCAGTTCTCCCACCTTCCAGTTATATAGCCCACATGTCCAATTCCAATAAATTTGTAAACGATGTGGGATCAATGAATCCATTGAAATTTTGTTTTCCCCTTTGTACTACTAGTCTACTACCGTAGCTTAGTGTGCAGAAAAACAAAACCATGTTCTTTACTTTGCAGAACAGAGTGGAGCTATGGAAGAACATCTTGTGGTGGCACTTACTTACTTAGAGATTTCCTCCGACCGAAGGCATACTTGTGCTTCCACTGTGTTGATAACAGATATGGCATCCTCAACCTCTTCGATAGAGGGTCTTGGCGGCAGTGATTTGTAGATTTTCATGATTTCTTCAACTTTGTTTCGCTTAAGCAGGTGATGGATTTTTCTTGGCCACCATAGCTATAGCCAGAAGAAATGTGAACTCTACCAGGTATGCAGGGGCATCGAGCATTGGTGAAGTTGTGAAGATTGATCCATGAAAATTCCCATAACTTGGTTTTTGTCATGGGGACAAGTTACATGGTGAGAAAGCTGAGGGTGTTCGGTATTTGACGTGTGCTATATAACATTATTCCAAATCTTTATCTTCTGGACATGCATGTTTGTTACACACTACACATATGAGACATATAATTCTGTGCAACACTGTTTCTTAATTATGCCCAATCCAATATACAGAATATTGTACATTTTGTGACCAAAATCACAGAAGGTTACATGCATTTAACAATAAGTCTATCATTTTGCTGTAATCCCAATTGTATCACAGAATAAGAATCTGTATGAACTATGAACTATTCTAACAAAACAACTGGCTTTGATTCATTCTGATGTATATGAGAATAAGTAAATGCAAGCTGCATTCCTGCTTCTAAATAATTAAAGAATTTATGAGTAAATTAACAACGCTTCTAAAACGGCTTAAATTGATCTATGATTCTCTTAATTAGTGGTATTTTTTTTTTTTTCCACTTCAAGATGTTTCTGATTGATTTTGTAGATTAAGTTAACAAGGTCCATCAAAGAGGCTGCAGCCGATAATTCTCCATGCTTGTTCCTCCTCCTCATCATCATTTTCATATAAATAATGGGGCGGTGGCAGCTCAAAATCCACGCGGTCAAGATCTTGGAAATTTACGGTAATTTTATGGTAATCTGCTCCAGACGTATGTGATTATGTGAGTATTGGTCCTCCTAACACTATTGGGTTGGTGCTATTTATGTCATTTGTCTTATGACTTATATTTGGACCATTAGTTGCCTAGGTGTCACTTACCTATTGGTGGCTTTGGTTTCACCCGGATTGTGTTAGTTTGGTTTAAGTGAGGCCGTCGGATTGAGATCAATGGATGGGATTAATTCTTGTGTGAGATATTTTTTCCTTGGTTGACTTGACTCCTTATATTCACGTGGTTAAGCTTCTTGGAGACTTCTTCCCTTGGTCTCTCTCGTTGGTTCCTCTCTGCCTCTTCACAGTTGAGGCTGGTTCTTCTCTTTTCTTGGTTCCTTGCCCACAAATCAACCTTAGCCCATGTATTGATGAAATTCCTGGTGTACCCTTAGACCTGAAACAGTGGTTAAGAGGTTGGGTTTCTCTGGGGGTTCGATAGGTTTGATTTGGGCGTGATTCTTGGCTATTTTTGGTAGACCTTCGGTCGATGATCCAAGCCAAGTGTTGAGGGATTCTTTGCCGGTTCTCTTGCTCCCTTTGGAAGGCGATTTGCGTGACATTGAAGACTGTTCCTGAGCCTACATTTCAGCCGTGAGCGAGGGGGAAGAACTGGGCATCGAAGCTGCTTCTCTGGACGGTAAAAGGGAAGGTCTTTCTGCCTTTTAATTCTGTCCATTTTTTAATGCTCTGTTTAGGTTCTGATTTCAGTTCTATATTTGATGTCTATCCTGCTGATTTCGAGTATATAAGTGAATGCATTGCTATAGGTTGATTGCATACTGTATTGTAATTATTGGAGCATATTGTAATCTGATCATATGTGAATATTGAACTTTAGAAAGTATTCTGTCTATGATTTCTTTAAGCTTGCAATGTTGATTTCATTCTCAAAGGGATATATATATATATATTGAACTATCATTCATTGGATGAACCTGTTGAACTCTGTTTGACATTGCTATTAGTGTCTAATATTATGCTATGGAAACTTTGCATTGCTGTGTTTATTCCCAACAGATTAATATAGTGATAATAGAAGTATAATTGTGTATACTTCCGGGATTTCAGTAACTTAAAGATTTGGTGTTCTCCTTGGAATAAAATTTTAAGATTTCCCTGAACAACCCACAATGTATTCAATTATTCTAATGAGCTTACTAGTTACTACATAAAACTCTTAACAGGCCTGCACAACTAGAATGGGCATAAAGCAGGGGCCACTAGGCACGACCGCTTAGGCCGATCTTAGACGGGCGCCCCTCCCAATTACGATTTGGGGTGAATAAATCTATTGAAATGCTGTATTTCACCTTGTATTACCAATGAATTCCAAGTGTTAGACGGAAGGCCAAGTCAAGGCAGAGGATTGTAACTGGAAATTCAAGCTCCCTCACACTATATTTTGAACTAGGGGCTTTGATGCCCCGATTCTTATCTTTTATAAGGTCGCCTTGAGCGGGCTCTTCGCTGTATATTAGTGTGATGTTTAAGAATCTGCTGAGATGTTAATAATGTTTCATCTCTATGTTTATGTATTTATGTTTTGTCAAACTGATGTCAATCCTATCTGACCATAGTTCAACAAACATGTTTTTCTTTTATACGGATTATGAAATGTTTTTCTTCCAATCTATCTTTCTGAGAGAAGTTCATTTTATATACCCTATCTACAAGATGCATTGTGATTAATTTTTCTTTGAAATCTTGATTGCATTGTACTGATGTTAATCTTTTGTTTGAAATGGATGATTAGATTTAAAATGAAATTGCATTTGAGTTATGGTTTGTAAGATGTATATTTATTTAATATGTTGAGAAATTTTACAAGTGATGTTAAGCCCCAGTTCAATGGCCCATTTTTTGGAAAAATATTGTTTTGAATAGTAATTTTTTTAAGAATGTGTGGTTTAAAATTATGGAAAAATTTTGTGTTTACGTGTAGAATATTTTATTGTACGAATATGTGGTTGAAAATAAGTATATAGAAAATAAGTTTTGAAAGAATACGAGACAAACGGAGCTAAATCTATTATATGTATTCTGGATATTAGAGTGCACAGAAAGCTAAGTGAAAAAGGTTCAAAATGAACCCTAAACCTTTATATAAGCAAGAATCCTTCAAGCCTAGTAGTTGGATAAAATCAAAATCGGTCACAGCCATTCAACATATTGTCTAATCTTGTTCATTGAATGCCAAGATGCACCAACTGCAATTCAAACGAAGGCTCAAACTGCACCGTGCCCTTCAAGCGCGTGGTAGCACATCGCCTCGAAATTGAAATGCCTTGCACATCTAATCATTATGATAACCTGCAACCATCGTATCACTTTGGGATTCAAGATCATAATTATCAGCACAAGTCCCCTCGCCTTGTGGCTCATGCTGCCTATTAGCTTGGCCTCGATGATATAGGCCTCCACTATTCGCTTGTCTTCGTGCCTTGCCAATATCACCTAAAAAATTGGACCCCACTTCTACATTAATGAGTCGCCTCTGCACCTCACTTCTACCTCAAAGTCCGATGCCTTACATAAATATTTATGCTTAGACACCTTACAACGACAACATAGCTTTAGCTTCAGTAAAGCAAAAGTGCCTCTACAAAACCATTATATGCTTCGTCAAAAGCGTCTCTGCAACAAACCTCTATAACGAGATATAGCCCATGTTTGGTTTGGATTAAAATCCAATTAAAATTTCTAGTCAAAATCAACAATTAAATTTAACTACACATTTCATAGGACCTACAATTTTTCAACCACATATTTCATCGACTTTTATCAAAATCTACTAAAAATCTTATTTTAATCTCTACCAAATATGGGCATAAATAAGCATACAGTTTTCAAATCTAAGAATCTTCAAGTCCATTATTCCCCTGCGAGGTTGCAAGCAATGTGGTTGACGCTAAGCAAAAATGCCAAGCAAGTGCTATATTTCCATGGCCATTGAATTGGAGCGCATTGCCTCCACTGTTGCTACTACTGAGGCGATGAGGGAACATTCCATCGCCTCGTCAACTTCGAGGCATTAAGAACATAGGCCAGCACCTCCAAGGTGACATAATTCACTACAAAAGCATCACCTTTTGGTTTCGAGATGATGAGAGGAAACCTAACCTTAGCTACTTATGATGGGCCTTAGGTGTCTGAGGCGATTGTTATGAGTTCCAGCTCGCCTCATGGAAGTTGCACTCTATCAACATGGAGCAACCTAAGAAACGATTGATGTGATATTTTTACATGGGGGTCGAAAGTCGAATTCCCTCTTTCTCGCCTAGGTCAACATGCGGAGGTCATAGACATGATGCATAAGATGCGATATAGTGACATCATTGAGTTTAGCTAGTGAGTTTTTGGGATGAGGCCACGAGTGAAAAATTTTAAGAGCCTCAACTCATTTCCCTAGCCTATAAATACTTAAACTTGGTGACTTGGTAAAGATAAACCTTGATTCAATTTTTTGGTATTCTCACCCTACAAGTATAAACCTTCATTCTTATTTTTCTTCTCCATCACTCTACCACACAATATATATATATATATATATATATATATATATATATATATATATATATATATACAGAAATGATCTAATGAGCAACGGTGCTCATCTTATCCTAAACACCGATGGGTTGGCACATTAATTCATTGGTGGATTAGAACTCACAAAATCTTTATCCACCAATGAATTAATGTGCCAACTCATCGGTGCTTAGGATAAGATGAGCACCGGTGCTCATTAGATCATTTATGTATATATATATATATATATATACATATATATATATATATATATATATATATATATATATATATATATATATATATATATATTGTTCTTTTGACTAACTTGATCAAAGCCCATATGATCATGGCCTCCTCGTCATTTGTGTTTGGAGAGGCTCCGATCTAATGCCCCTAATGTGTGCACTCCAAGTGCACATGTAAAGTATACGTGAAGGAGAGTGGAGACGAATCTGTTGACATACTAGATCCCAACTAGATTCGGAGGTCAATAATTTGTATGGCTTTCAATTTTCCATCAAGATAGTTCCACTATACCTCTTCAAGCATGATTTGCATGTCCCTGATAAAATTTTATTTTTGAGATTACCAGACTTAAAGATTTGTTTCTTGCTAATTATTCAATTTTTAAATTTTTTTTTTCAATTTAATACACATTTATTTCAGTTTAACCACGGTGTTGGTAATGTGACCAAAATCAATGGTTAGCCACTCATGATTGACATAGTGTATGACACGATGCTCGTTCATTTAGGGTTCATAATCACTCATTTGACATTATTTTTTGCAAAAAAATGCTATATTTACCAAAAATAAGCACCATGTCATGCATTCCATCTATCATATGGAACTTTAACCCTTTTTACCACACCTTTATAAATGAAGAATAATGTTATTCAATCTCACTGGTGCTTAGCACCAATTTATGTGACAGTGAATATAGATGGATACTAAACTCCAGCGGAGCTTAATAGCATTATTCTAAATAGAATGGTCAACTACAACAAAGTAAGCAGGACAATAACAATGGAAAAATGAGCAGTGTAACTTAAGGTGAATTTTTTTTTATTTTTTAATCTTTTAAACATGCATGTTCGGTTTACAAAAAATTCTGAGCAACTGTCTTGTTAATTATGCCCAACCCAACACACAGAAAATCAAAATAGAATTTTATTTTACAGATCAATTGTTAATGACAAAGTCTCAAAATTTTATGAAAATATTACATTTTGTGAAATCTCAAAAGATGCATTTCAAACAACAAATCTATCATTTTACAGTTATTCGAAGTGGATCACGGAGTAAGAATTTGTTTGAACTCCTCTAATAAGTGAATGCACCTAAAACTACATAAATTGATCTATGATTCTCTGTCATTTCCATGGATATCACCCTTAGTTACTGGTGATTTTATTTCCACTTTGAAAAGTTTCTGATTGGTCCTGGAGATTATGCAAACGAGATCCAATAGAGTGGCTGCAGCTGATTGTTGTCTGTGCTTGTTCCTCGTCATCCTCATTTTCAGATAACTAATCGGGTGATGGCAGCTCAAAATATGCGTGGTCGAGACAGCAATATTATGGTAATCTGCTCCTGACATTGCCAAAGCGTCAAATGTCGATTAATTAATAATAATGTGATAATTGAAGAATATAGGAAATATAATCTGAAGATCGCCCTGAACAGCCCTGGATAATTAATTCATTTCAATTGATCTAAGAAGCCTTCTACCTAGAACCATATTTGGCCTGAAACAGATGGAATTTGCATAAAACTTAAAACTTGAATTGGGCAGGGGCCGCGCGAACGCAGGCCCCTCTACCACAAATTATGACGTAGGCTCGACCACTTGGGCCGACCTTAGACGGGCGCCCCTCCTAAGTGCAATGGAGGTCGCCAATCTAGGCCATGGGCCTTCTTGATCACCCATTGACCCCGTCCAGGTAAGTATGCGTGGTCGAGACAGCAATATTATGGTAATCTGCTCCTGACATTGCCAAAGCGTCAAATGTCGATTAATTAATAATAATGTGATAATTGAAGAATATAGGAAATATAATCTCAAGATCGCCCTGAACAGCCCTGGATAATTAATTCATTTCAATTGAACTAAGAAGCCTCCTACATAGAACCATATTTGGCCTGAAACAGATGGAATTTGCATAAAACTTAAAGACTTTAATTGGGCAGGGGCCGCGCGAACGCAGGCCCCCTCTACCACAAATTATGACGTAGGCTCGACCACTTGGGCCGACCTTAGACGGGCGCCCCTCCTACGTGCAATGGAGGTCGCCAATCTAGGCCATGCGCCTTCTTGATCACCCATCGACCCTGTCCAGGTAAGTATGTGAATCGTTGTCCTACCTTCCATTTATATAGCCAACAAGTCCAATATCCAACAAGTTTCCAATCGATGTGGGATCAATGAATATCTATCAAGAGTCAAGATACTGACATTTAGGACTTTTTCATTCAAAAGATACTGGCAGGAAAGTGGAAAACTAGCTTGATGAGGATCGACAATGGTGCATTAAAATAGATAGTATTACAGGGGTTGTGAGTGGGTATTTTGATAAACCTTTTTATTCTTCTCATTCTACTAGAGAGCAAATGGATCGGCAGAATTGAGGGTGTGAATGCACGCATCTCTGAGGAATCGCAGTCGAGTTTTTGCACCTTTCATGGCGGCGGAGGTCAACTCTGCTTTGTTTAGTATGGGGCTTTCAAAGCGACATGACGAGATGGCTTTAATGCCCTTTTTTCCCCGAGAAAACGGGATACTATTTGGGGATTATGCGGTGGATTTCTATCTGAGGGTCCTTAACAACGGGAATTCAATCAGCATGGTGAATTGACAAAAATGTGATCCTTATTTCAAAAGTCCAGTCTCCTCGCAGTATTACAGAGTTTCGGCCTATCAACCTCTGCAACGTGGTGTACAAAATTGTTACAAAAACAGTGGCAAACCGTCTCAAAGGGCTTCTTCCAGATATATCTCTCATAATCAAAGTGATTTTGTTCCGTGCTGTTTAATAACTGGTAATATTATTTATGCTTTTGAATTGATGAACTTCCTTAGTCAGCGCACCTGTGGTACTTTGGTTTTTATGGCGCTGGAGTTAGATATGAGAAAGATGTACGACCGGGTTGAGTGCGATTTTTTTATGTCAGTGATGGAACACACAGGTTTTCGAGAACATTGGTTGCGACTTGTTTATGACTGCATATCAACATCTATTCTAGCTTTTCTTATCAATGGCGATGCCAAAGGAGGGTGTTGACCGGGGGTCTGAGACAAGGCTGCCTCCTATCCCTATGTTTATTTCTTATCTGTCTAGAGGATCTGTCTACTTTAGGGCACCAGTTTGAAGTGAATGACAGATTCAGGGGGTTTCAATTGTACTCAAATATGGCCACGGATAAATCACATGTTCTTCGCAGACGATAGTCTAGTTTTTATAGTGTTAAGAGGGAAGACCTGGCAATAAAAAGAGGGTGGAAGCGTCTCCAATTGTGGCTGAGGAAACTCTTTTCTATTGGGGCTCGAGCTTGGCACAATCCCTTCCTACATATACAATGAGCGTTTTAAACTCTGGCAGGATTATGCAATGAGATCAAAAGTCTTGTTTCCTCATTCTGATGGGGTCAGAAAAATGGGAAAACAAACATGCGGTGGCTTCCTAGGTAGTTGATGTGTCAGACGACAAGGCCCTATACTTGTATGATGGGCCATCTACTGCTACAAGGCCATCTACTTCCACGTTGAGTAGTCAACCACTACGAGGCCCTCTACGTCCACGCTGGGTTATCGACCACTATGAGGCTCTCTATATTCATACTAGGTTGTCTACCATTATGAGGCGGTCGATCATTATGAGGCCATCTACATTCTACTAGGTCGTCTGCCACAATGAGGCCCTCTATGTCCATGTTGGGTAGTCGACCACTATGAGGCTCTCTATATTAATACTAGACAGTCTACCATTATGAAGCGGTCGATCACTATAAGGCCATCTATGTTCTACTAGGCCGTCTAACACTATAAGGCCATCTAAGTTCGTTATGAGACCCTCTACCATTATGAGGTCAACACAACACTTAATCATAAAAACAGTCATAACTTGGATAGGAACCGTTCAACCGTTATCATGGACACAACCAACCGCTAGATAAGTGGAGGTCCTCCACTCAGAAAAAAAGGGGTGGTGGGAGATGCTACGTGGGACACGTGGCACAATAACTGCCCAATAGTTACATGGCTTCAGTCACCTATAAATACTCCTTAAGGCAAGGCAGGTATGTATCTGAAAAAATCTTGGCCATCTGAATTCACATTCTATCTTTTCTTCCTAAGTTTACATTCCCGAATCCTTTACTAATTCTCACGTCGGAGGTAGAACGGGGGAGAAAGCCCCAATCTAATTTCGCAGGTAACATTCGTTCATCGGAGTTGCAGAAGCACCTTGCGCTGCTAGGAGGGCACGGAGGTTTGCTTCCTAATATTCCATAGGAAAATATTTTTCTTGGTGTTATTTTCTTCAGGAAGAATCTAAAGAATGATGGTCATTTATGTGGCATGTATTATATGTGGGCAGATAGTTGCTTGAGAAAGAAATAAGATAGCGTATTGGAAATGGACATTATGATGTTCAGCTCCCCATGGCTACCTAGACCATTCTCGTTTCTACCAATTGCACCTAGTCACAGCTGATTTACTAAACCAAGATGGTATTTGGCAGCGTGAGGTCATTAGTGAACTAATTTGCCAACAGATGCAGAGATTATCTCATCTTTACCGGGGGTTCTCCTACAGTTGCAGATATCCCTATGTGGCAATTTGACCGGAAGGGCATCTATTTAGTTAAAGTCGGGCTTCATGACTATATCTTTCTCTAGATCTCTTATTGAATCGCCTACTAATCCGCTTTCAGGTTGGTGAAATTTCTTATGGAAAGTGATATTCCTTGGAAAGTGAAATTCTTTATCTGGGATGTTTGTGCACGACACGAGAAGGAAAAAACTATTTTCCATGCTTTATTTTCTTGCACAATTGCTAGATGGTTCTGGGATTATTTTTTCAAAGAGGTGGCTGATTTATTTGATGTGGCTAACAGGGCTAGTGATATGTTTCTTCTTGCGCGTGATCATCTTCCAGAGGACGTGGGGCTGTTTATGGTTACATCTTGGGCATGCTAGAAAGAGCTCAACACTTTCCTCTTCAACAGACCACACTGTCAACTGTCACACAGGCTTGTAAAGGATTCAGCAGGTTATTTATTTGGGTTCTAGTCACTACACTGCTCCATAGTGTGCCCATCAGTTCTGATGTTACTTCTCAGGATAATAGCTAAATATTGGACGGTGATGGCTATGGTGTTATAGTACTGGTGCTTTGATGAAGTTCAACAGAAGAGAGAAGCTGAGAAAAGATGAAATTACTTCATTGATAAACTTTGATCGAATCAATGATTACATTGGATAGTGGCACTATTTATAAAAGAATCTACCGGCTAGGAATAACAACTCAAATAACAAGATAATAGAAATTGAGCTAATTGAAACGGGTTGACTTTGTAAATGTAAAATGGTGTGGTCAGAACTAAGTTTCCCTCCTTTCTTTTGCTTTGTCGTTTTCTTCTTTTTTGTTTTATTTTCATGCTATCAATTTTAGATTCAATACTCCAACACCCCCCCTCAAAATGGACATGAATATTAATAATGTTCATTTTGCGAAGGTTATGATGAAAGAGTAAAGAACCAAGGGGCTTAGTAAAAATGTCAGCAAGCTGGAGCTTAGACGGAACGTGGAAGATCTTGATGACGTTCTGCTGCAATTTTTCTCGAACGAGATGGCAATCAATTTGGATATGTTTAGTTCGTTCGTGTTGGACCGGATTGGTTGCTATAGACAGTGCAGACTTGCTATCTCAGAGAGAAGCAGTTGTGCTGAGGATGGTCGATTGCCAAGCGATCATGAAGAGCATACAAACAGCCCATTGAATTTCACAAGTAGTAGTGGCAAGAGCTCTATACCTCACCTCAAGAACGACCGATAGTAACTCGCTTTTTTGGATTTCCATGAAATTAAGGAGGTCCCAAGGAAAATAGCAAAACCAGTGACACTCCGTCGAGTATCGACACAACCTGCCCAATCACTATCGGAGAAAGCCTTCAAATGGAGCTCAGAAGAAGTAGGAAAGAAGAGACCTTGCCTTGGAGTGGCCTTTAAATAGCGTAACACCCTGGTAGCCGCCTGAAAATGACTTAAAGTAGGAGTGGCAAGAAACTGGCTGAGGACCTGGACAGAATAGGCCAAGTCAGGCCGTGTGATGGTTAAGTACGTAGCTTTCCCATGGCCCGCGATAGCAGCTAAGGATCACTATGCAAGGGAGTGTCGTGAGAAGAAAGCTTCAAAGTGGATTCCATGGGGAAAGCAACGCTTGGAGCCGGTGAGCCTGCTTTCTAGAATGTCGAGGGCATACTTCCGTTGACAAAGAGAAATACCGTATTTGGATCGAGCCACCTCCATACTAAGGAAATATTCGAGTTTACCAAGATCCTTGATGGTAAATTTGTCGTGCGAGAAAATCCTTTAATCGTCGAATGTCCAAAGAAATTGTTGCCAAAAAGAATATCATCCACATAGACCAATAATGCAAGAAACAAATGAGCGTAAGACCGGATGAAAAGAGAAGAATCAGAATGGCCCTGTGTGAAGCCAAAGCTGAGTAGGGCACTGGACAGCTTTGCAAACCACTGCCTGGAGGCTTACTTCAAGCTATAAAGGCTTTTTAAAAGTCTGCAAGCATTATGAGCCGCTGAGGTAGCCATGCCTGGAGGTAAATCCATATACACCTCCTCATGTAAGTCACCATGGAGCAAGGCGTTGTTGACATCGAGTTGATGTAAATGCCAATTTTTGATAGCAGCTACAGCAAGAATCAAACGAATGGAAGAGATTTTAGCCACATGAGAGAAAGTGTCGAAGAAATCCAACCCTTCCTGCTGGGTGTAACCCTTTTGCCACCGCAAGCTAAGGCTGCTCAATAGTACCATCAGCCCTATATTTGATGCGAAAGACCCACCTGCAGCCAATGGTCTTTTTGATTGGAGGAAGAGTAACCAATTCCCATGTGTTGTTTAACTCCAGAGCAGTGATCTCACTTTTCATGGCAGCCTGCCATTCAGGAAGTTGAGAAGCCTGTTTGAAAGTTTTAGGTTCAAGGGGAAGAAAGCTGGTTGGTGGAGATGAATGGTTGTATAGGATATGGAGAACCTGCAAAAGAAGAGTCATCAGGAGAAAAATTGACATTACCTGTTATAGTGGAGCAACCAAAAGAAGGCAAATCCTGGGATGACAATTGAGCGGAAGAAACTGTACCACAGTAATAGTCATGCAAATGTGCTGGAGTATGACGAATTCTGAGTGAAGTTTTGGCTGGAGCATGTTCTGCAGGAGAGTTTATATGAGGATCAACATTTGAAGGTGGATCAGATGGAAGGGAATGCACAGGAGATGAAATAGGAGGAGGAGCAGTATCTGGGGAGACAACAGGATCAGGAACAGGATCAGTTGATTGGGAAAAAGGTAAAGAAGAGAAATCAGGAAAAGGATCTTGTATAGGAAACAAGGGGGAGGGCTGGTCAGAGGGTGTGGGAATATTTCTGAAAGGAAAGATGGATTCATGAAACATGACATTTCTGGAGACAAAGATCCTGTTAGTGTTAATATCCATGACTTTGTAACCTTTAAAATCAGAAGGGTATCCCAGGAATAAACACTTGGTGGCCCTTGAATCAAACTTCTGTCTGGAGCGTGTAAGTGTGGAAACAAAGCAGAGACACCCAAAAACCTTTAGATGGGAAAGAGTTGGAGGTCTGTCAAACAACATTTCAAAAGGGGTTTTATTTTGTAAAAGAGGTGTAGGAATTCGATTGATGATATGAGCAGCGGTCAAGACACAATCACTCCAGAACTGAAGTGGTAGACTAGCTTGGAACATTAGGGCTCTAGCAGTGCAGAGAAGGTGCTGGTGTTTTCTCTCCACGATGCCATTCTGCTGGGGAGTTTCTACACAGCTTTTTTGGTGTAAAATGCCTTGTTTATGGTAGAATTTAGTAAGACAAAACTCAGGGCCATTATCAGACCTTATGATTTTTACAGAAGTAGAGAACTGAGTTTGAACCAATCTGCAGAAATTTTTGAGTAAAGAAGGAACGTCTGATTTATTGTGCATCATATAGACCCAAGTGCAACGTGTAAAGTCATCAACTATAGTTAGGAAATACTTGAAATTGGAATAAGATACGTTCTTAAAAGGTCCCCAAATATCACAAATGTGAATTAAATCGAACTTTTTATTTGATTTGTGATTTGTAAAATGGAAGCCTCCTTTGTTTTGCTAAGGGAAAACATCACGAGACATGCGTACAATCAAAGGTAAGAGAAGTGCTCAAGTTGCTTGAGGTGAGTCAACTTGGAGATGGAAACATGGGCCAAGCTGCCAGTTGCCAAATGTCTAGGTTCTGATGAGTAATGGCTGAAGCAAGAGGTGCAGAGGTGGGTTGGTTTTTGTTCTGGAACTGTGGGGAAACTTGGATTAGATGGTATAGTCCTTCCATCTCAACAGCAGTCCCAATCATCTTCCTCGTTAGTTGGTCCTGCAAGGTGCAATAACAATTGGTAAATGTGAGATAGATATTAGATTGATTGGTGAGTTTAGACACAGAAATCAGATTGAAAGAAAAAGACGGAATACAAAGAACATTATGCAGAAAAAGAGAGTTAAAAAGGTATATAGTGCCACTATGAGAAACCGGAATCTTAACACCATTAGGAGATAGACAAAAGTGTTAACAACTTGAGGGGTAGAGTAATATAGAGAAGGAGAACAGATCATATGATCCGTAGTACCTGTATCAAGGATCCAAGAAAGATTGGAATTTAAAGTGTGAAAAGAATCGCAACATATAGTGTCGTGTTTTACCAGAAAATCGAAGTTGAAGCAAAATTGACAAATTGGTTGGATGATAGACGAATTAGTCGATGTTGAAGTGATAGAAGAATCGGTTTGGTGTTGAATTAGTGCAAGGTCATGAGTTTGTGAAATTCCTCCAGGTGAAGGATAACTTTGGTCGCTTCTTTGGTATTCAGCAAAGGTAATCTCATTCGTAATCGCAAAGATGTGCCGAGGATCCGCGTAAAACATTTCGTTTTCCTCTCGCCCGTCCGGGCTTAGGGAGGGTATCCATGGAGTTGATAACAAGTATCAACTCTGTGTCCAGTGTAACCACAATGAGTGCAAAGCGGTGAGGAAACTTTGGGTCTATCTCTGTCTCTGAATGACTTTGGCTGATAGTTTTGATGATTATGGCGTTGTGCCATTAAGGCGTGTGTCTCAACATGTAAAGTAGAATTAGTGAGCATTCTCTGACTTTCCTCTTGAAGTAATAAGGAGAACACCTTAGCCATGCTAGGCAAAGGAATCATGAGAAGAAGTTGGCTTCTGACAGAGGTAAAAGAGTCATTCAGGCCAACTAGAAATTTCAATACATAATCAGATTGCTGGCGATTCTTTAGGAATGTGAATAAATCACAAGTGCAAGCTGTCATTGATCCGCAAGTGCAGGTTGGAAAAGGTCTGTAGCTAATGTACTCATCCCATAAAGTTTTAAAGGAGCTGAAATATTCAAATACGAGATACGGAACCCTGGCTTATGCGGCCTTAGGGGCTTTTCAAGATGAAAACCCGTGGACCGTCACTTCGACGAGATATTCGGTTTTTGAGTTCTGCCCATAAATCAAATGGGTCGATGCAACAAATAGAAGGCTATTACGGATATCCTTGGAAATGGAATTCATTAGCCAAGAAAGAACCAAATTATTTGCTCTCAACCAAGCTGTGTGATTAATTGACTGATCAGTAGGAGGAGGGGAGATGGATCCATCGATGAACTGGACTTTATTTTTTACTGTCAGGGCTATAGTGATGGATCTACTCCAGGCAACATAATTGCTTCCATTGAAAATTTCTGATACAAGCATTGCACCAGGATTATCACTGGGATGAAGGTAACAAGGACTTGAGGAATCATCTGAGGGATTCATGACTGAATTACTAGAGTTTGTAGTGGGGTTTGCGATAGGAGTGAGAGAACTCATGCTCAGAGAATGAAGTGTAGAGAAAAACCAGCAGCTTCAGAAAAGAGTCTGAAGGAAACGATCAGGTTTACCAGAAGGAAATTTGCGGAAGCTGAGTCTCTGATACCATGATGAAGTTCAACAGAAGAGAGAAGCTGAGAAAAAAATGAAATTACTTCATTGATAAACTTTGATCGAATAATTGATTACATTGGATAGTGGCACTATTTATAAAAGAAACTACCGGCTAGGAATAACAACTCAAATAACAAGATAACAGAAATTGAGCTAATTGAAACAGAAGTTGACTTGTAACAGAAATGCAGGTGGCTGTAACTAAGTTTCCCTCCTTTCTTTTGCTTTGTCGTTTTCTTCTTTTTGTTTTATTTTCATGCTATCAATTTTAGATTCAATACTCCAACATGCTTAACCACGGACAGATTTTGGCTGCATTCTCCAAGTTCTTTCATGGCCTGATTTCTCATTTTCTTCCGAGTGCTACGCTATCTTGGAAGGATTATGGTATGCAAAATCACAGTCTCTCCATATCTCACTCATGGAGTATAACTGCATTAATACAGTTATGGCAGTTAAAGAACCGTCTACTCGTGCCCAAGAGGGCACCCTTCTTCTATCTATTGTTTCATTGTTGCAGTATTTTCCTTTGTTTGAATGTACTTCAGCAGGGGGTGAGGCAAACAACAATGTAGCTCGTGTTTACAGAATGGCTTGAAGAGTCTCCAAGTTTCATTTCTGAAACTAGTTTTCATATCAGGAAATTAACACGAATGAATGGAACCAAAAAATAAAAATAAAAAATGAATAGGACGCTCTTAGTGTGCAACTACATTATTAGATTTAGAACTCTCTCCCGTTTCTTGTTTTCAATTAACTAGCAAGCGTTCCACTAACATTTATCGACATGAAAGAAGTAAAGGCGCCCAACCTGGAAAACAAAAATAAAAAAATGATAACAGGTATATGTTGCCATATTAAGAACCAATTGCAAAGAAACCACATCAGGAAATGGCTGAAACATGATGTTTGTTCACTTTTTACCAACTTTTAAATTTCTCGATTTGGGTAGATTACCAGCCTGAAGGTCTTGATAACTTAATTGTAAAATTTTAAACTTTTATTATAAAACAAAACAAACTCAACTAATCCGTGACAAAGGTAAATTAATTGGGCAAAGTCTAAACAGTTCAACCCATATTATACCTGTAATGCCAAAGTGTAAATCTTGGACCATCCAACCATTCCTATTCCGAGACAGAGACTAGTTGTCGTATTTATTTCTGGCAGAAGGGAAATTCAGCTCTGACATTTCATCCAAAATGCACTCTGAATAATTTGAATAATGCTATACTATTGATTTCAACACTTAACCATCATCTTGTTGTAAGGTACTCACACTTGAATCTTACGTTAAAAGTATGAACTTTTTGTGGGGTTTCTCTAGATTGCAATATTGTAGTGTGGATTGCCACTCCAGCATAATTGTGTTGCAGGACAAGCCATGGCTAGCGTAAAGTCGATTCGATGTGGGCGTCGAGATCATATAAGGTGGTGGGTTGTCATGGTATTGTCGTGAGGTGCAAGATTTGAATTCTACATCGAAAGTATAGGCTTTATGTGGATTTATATGAATTGGGAACTCTGATATCAACAACTAGTTTTTGGATATAGTTCTCTTATTGTCATGATATTGTTGCAAGATACGATACTTCAATCCTACATTGAAAGTATGGACTTTGTGCAAGGGTTACATGGATGTAGGTTGTCCAATGACTCCAACCTCAACAACTAACTTTTTAGTTATGGTTCTCTCATGATCCATAACACACATCTATGTGAGAGCACATTTACATTATACTGACATTAAATGCTAGATCCAATAAAAAAAATGCTATTTATTTTCACCGGAGACGATGACCAGTATAAGGTAGGTTACGTGACATGATAAGTCTAGTTATATGAATAAATATAGAACTGTTTTATTGTCTATAATCAATTGCCACACAACACAAGAATGATCCTTATTGAGAATAAATAAAACTATGTAAGTGACATTAGGAGAATTTTTATAACAAAAGTAGTAAGAATCTAATTCTTTATATTAAAATAATTGTTATGATCTTTCCAAGAGTAGTAAGAATTAATTCGCTAATATTGTGCACTATCCCTCTCTATTAAGGCCCTGTTTGGAAGAGATTTAGATTTTTCTACAGTAAATCAATTCTCATTTTCAACCAAACATTCTTCAATAAAATAATATTTTCCATCACATCAATAATTTTTTCTTCTTTTTCAACAATACATTTTCCATCATATCACTATACACAATCAATTCTTCCCCCAAAAATCCCTCTCAAACAAGCTCTAATTCCAAAATGCTTCACCTTTGATAATCCCACTCTTGGGACCAATTTGAACGATTTTGTTGTTCAACCCTTTGTATATTACACGCCAACACATGTATTTTATATTATCATAGAAATGTACTTTTATCAAAATTTTAGTTAAGAAAATATTTGTTTGAATAAGAGCTTGTTTGGTACATATTGTCATTTTCTATAGTAAATCAATTCTCATTTTCAACCACACATTTTTCAATAAAATAATATTTTCCATCACATTAATACTTTTTTCTTCTTTTTCAACCACACATTTCCCATCATATCACTATTCAAAAATCAATTCTTCCTCCAAAAATCCCTACCAAACACACTCTAAGTAAGAAAAATCAACCATCAATTATCATTCATCAAATGGGCATCCAATAAATGAGTACTTTTGTAAGACCCGATTTGGACTTGTTACAAATCATTCCGTCTCTTCCGTTTCTGTGTCTCTTTTCCATCTCATTCTCTTGTTCTCTAGGCACAAACCTTAAAGAGATAAAGAAAAAGGAAGTGAAAATGGCAAATAACGCAGGTGGGTATGGAGATGCAAGCCAGAAAATAGACTATGTCTTCAAGGTGGTGCTGATTGGTGACTCGGCAGTGGGAAAGTCTCAAATACTGTCCCGTTTTGCACGAAATGAGTTTAGTTTGGATTCCAAGTCCACCATCGGTGTCGAGTTCCAGACCCGGACTCTTGTAATCCAGCACAAGTCCGTTAAAGCCCAGATCTGGGACACAGCCGGACAAGAACGGTACATACACGCACATCTGCGTTACATATCTATATCTCAATATTTACTTGTGGATGGACCTACTAATTAAGAAAACATTAAGAATTTAAGTGTTTTCATGATGTGATTTAAGTAGTTTTGTGTTCTGCAATACGTTTCTTGCAATTGGCATAGCTGATCTTTTGTGGATTTGCTTTTCGGATTTCGGTTTAATTTTGGTTTAGAATTAACGTTGTCTGATTGATGTTGGGGTGTTTCTCAGTTGTTTATGTTGACAGGGGACTGTTTGATTTGCAGTATTTAGTTTGCAATGAAAAATTATGTCTTTAGTGCTATTTTGATTTATTTGTCATTAGTTACAATTGAATCCCTGAAGTTAAATGTTTGTTGCATTTGGATCCTTTCAAAACTAATGGGACAATTTAGTTGTGGTAAATAAAGGAGTGGCTCAATTGTAACAATATATTAAGTTTAATGGCCAAATTTGAAGATGATGAAGCTTAGTGGATAACATGAGTTTTTTTGGAAGTTCAATATAGTTTTATCCATTAGTTATCAATAGTTTGCAAGGAGAATTGATAGAAACCTATGGAAGTCATAGAATGCTCAACAAGTCGCCAATTCTATATGCTATTAAGAGAGGGCAACGATGTAATACATTTTTCATTTTATTGTGAAGGGAACTTTGTTGTTTCTATCATGCTATGTGGAAACTAAATTAGACAGCAAATGGAATATCTACAAGTAGTAGGCCATTTGGAAGGGCTCTTGAAAAGCCAAAATTTGTTTATGAGACGGATAATTTTTAGAAGTGTGTTGTTTGATTAAAAGAGCTTTTAGAGGAATCTGGCCTAAGGTAAGAAAGCTCTTCTATAAGAAGCAAAGTCCTGCCAAACGGGCTCTAATTCTTCTTAGTTTAACTTGTAATTTCGAGAGTTCATATTTCTCTTTACTTCTTTATAATTCATATTTTGGAGTTAATTAAGAGTTGAAAACGATTTTAAATTGCTGATCATTGGAAATTAAACTGTGCATCAACTGGAAGTACATTGTCAAACAAAACAATAAAATTTTTGTTAGCTCCATTGAGTGTTCTTCATTGTTTGGTCACCTGTACTTAATCTTGTTTGGTGTTTTTTTTGTGTGATTTGGGTTATATGGTGGTTAATGTTCTTATTTGCATAATGATAAAAACCTACTATGGTGATTAACTTTCTTTTATTTTTAACCATTTAGCCCCTGTTTGTCTATCATTATTCCTAAAAATTGTTTGCTACAATAAGATTATCCACCATACATTCACCCAATAAAATATTTAACACACAAACCAATAAAGTTACTTTAAATTTCAACCACACATTCTCCAAAAAATACTACTCATTACTCTATTTTTCTCCCAATAATGGGAGACAAAAACACACCCTTAATTTATATGAAGCATTAAGACATTAAGCACAAGGAGATTGCAGATTTTCAATTTAATATAAATCAAACACGACATATATTGATAGATTGTTCGTCTTTCATTCCATTGCAAGAACATACAAGAACACAATATGGTGGTGGATAGGGAGGGATTTAAAATGGGTTTTGCTACTGTTTGTGCGGAGTTTGCTTTTGCCTTTTCCTTTCTTTGGTGGGACAAGCCAGTGTTATTGTTTATTTATTGAAAAGAATCATTCAGAATGCTTATCTTCTCTAATTTGTCTTCTTCGGTGTTGTGAACAGATACAGAGCTGTCACGAGTGCATATTATAGGGGAGCTGTTGGGGCTATGTTAGTTTATGACATAACTAAACGCCAAACCTTTGACCACATACCCCGTTGGCTAGAAGAGTTGCGCGCACATGCAGACAAGAACATTGTTATCATTCTCATTGGGAATAAAAGTGATCTTGAAGACCAGCGTGCAGTGCCCACCGAGGATGCCAAGGAATTTGCTCAGACAGAAGGACTTTTCTTCTTAGAGACTTCGGCACTGGAAGCAACAAATGTTGAGAATGCGTTCTTGACTGTGTTGACCGAGATTTTCAACATCATGAATAAGAAAAATCTTGTTGCGGGCGATGATCGAGCTAATGGCAATCCTGCGTCTTTATCTGGGAAGAAGATTATTATTCCCGGTCCTGCGCAAGTAATCCCAGAAAAGAACAGGATGTGCTGTAGATCATGATTTTTTTACCTAGGATTGAAAGTCTTGATCTATTATTCTACGCTCAGTGTCGTGATTCTTTTAATTATCTGTTATATTTTGGTTGTAGAGAAATGGTTGTGATTTCAGTGGGGGAGAAAACAACATAGCAGAGTGGCAGATTTGTTTTTGTGATCATCTATTCGTTTCTTTATTTTTCATCTCTTTTGAAAGTACTTTCTCTGACGGTCTTCTGGTCTCCCCTGTAATATGAATATTTTTTTGCGTAGTCGCCTTTCCATTTGTTGTGCTTTCTATTCATTACATTTGTGATTATTTACCATTCTACTGTTTGATCTGAGGTGTATAGCTTGAATCATTTTGCACTTAAACTAGTATTTATTTGGTAAGCTGCATTGGACAACACTTCACAAGATTTAAAAATAAAAAGTAACAAAGTTAAGACGATCAACCCTTTGGTCAAAAATACATGTGTACTTAGTTTTTTAACGTAACAGGAAAACTTTGACAATAGGACATTTATATGCAAGCTTAAAGACAACTGAATAAAAGAGAAACAAATCAATTTCCAGCACAACTGCTAGAACATTTCAAATACTGAAGGGATGACAAAGTAACTCCGAAAAATTTTATTCTGTTTACCAACACTTGGACCACAAATCTCTAAAATAAATAATAAAGTACAACAGACAAGGAGAACTCCAAAATTGTTGGTTCAACCAAGAGTTTCTGGTGTCGAGGCTTTAATGTCCTCTTTAATTTCAGAATCATTCTTGTGCCCGATTTCATCAGCCTTGAGTTGGGAGGAACTATTATCCTGCACTGGGGCTGTTTCTGTTGCTTTAAGCTGGAGTTGGGAGGAACTATTATCCTGCATTGGGGCTGTTTCTGTTGCTTTAAGCGCAGACAACCTTTCTAACAGTTCCTGGCAGTCAATTGCGGTCACCATCACAGCTACATTAGTTCTACCCCTCCAACATCCAATAGCAACTGCCGATGCATCCACTTGCTCATCTTCTGATAAGTCCTTGTCGTCTGCAGGAAACAAACAAATTCAGGATGCGATGTATATTTCAGAAATTGTTCACAACACAATACAACAAGGAATAATCATAAATCGATCATTGTCAACTTCAACAACAACATACAGACCTCTGCGCAGAACCACCACGCAACAACCTAGCATTAGCTTTGAAGCCTTTTCTCCAAACTCGGGATTAACGAAATCTGAAAATTTGATAATTTTGTATTGTAATAGATGCTTGAAATCTACTGCAGATGCATATAAGATTTGCTTAGTTATATGTGGAAGAATCAATGGCAATCCTTCAGAAGATATTCGAAATAGACAGGGAGCAGTTGTCCCTTCTTTCGAAGTCTGTCTTTCCTGAAATCAGAAGAAAATATATTCAATACAACCATCAAGATTTTGGAAGAGGCAAGTTAGGGGGAAAATGTATTTTATTTTATTTTTTTAAAAAAAACATCATTTTATTAACTGAGATCACTGCAAATAGCAGGTGAAAAGAAAAGAGTAAAATCCACCCAAGCACTAAACTGTTGGATGAACCAAAAATAGCAATCGGGGTTTTTTATTTATTTAATGCTTTTGGTTAAGCTTAAGAAAAGTAGAAGTTACTTTACAGTAACATTTTCTTTCCAAACAAGTTATGTTCCTTTCTCCTACCATTCTAAGTAAAAGAAAAAAAAGACACTTATTTTGAAACCGGTAAAAGATTCAAATATATAAATAACTTACAAACATCTTCAGTCCAACGGAAGCAATCTTAAGATGTTGGCCAGCTAATAAGTTCAATTCAAGAACATCCTTCACATACTTTGAGATGTAGTATATTCTCTTCACATGGTTATTGTCTATGTTTCTTGTAATGAGATGACCTTTAAATGGAAAGGATTCTTTAATTCCATAAAATTCCATTATCCTGTCAATAACAGTGTCATCCCTGTAAAAAAGAACAGGATCAACTCCTCTCCACTTTCCTTGAATCTGTAGCTTTCTTTTACCCCTCGTCACTTCGGCACCAGTTTTCGTATCAGGAGAAGGTTGGGCTTCCTCTTTTTCAGTTTCTTTTGACATTATATTACTGTCAGTATCCAAAGCATCTTCATCGATTCCATTGTCAAGTATATCAGCATCAATATTGGCTTCAGAAAGTTGACCCTCAGTGCCTCCAGTTGAATCAATTTCCACCCCATCTGAATCTTCTTTCACCTCATTCTTTAATATTTCAGCTTGAGCATTACTAGAATTCATTTTCTTAGGAAGACTGACAGTTTTTTTCTGCGTCACTGAGAGGTAAAGATAATGTGAATACTGTGTAGAAAATGCAAGATTTAGGTAAAATACTACTCCATCCTATTTTGTTATTTTTGTTAAGACTTTGAATAAGAACCATGTCATTTTACACTTTCTACATCAGTTTTTCCAGAATTACAAGAAAGCCCAGAACTTCTAATTGTTTACCCAATCAGAATGAATTTTTCTACTTACCAGAAAGAGGTGAAAGCTTGTGAAAAACAGCAATAAAGAAGGCCCCAGTATTTTGGTCATGAGGCACTATCCTCATACAACGTTCCAAAGGTAGAGTCGAGACTTCTGCCTCCAAACATTGAGTTGGAACCATAGAAACATCAATCATCTGGAGTCCATTTCCAGTGCTCTCCTTACCATTCTCAACTAATTCTGTAGTAACAGTTTCATGATCATGCTCAGATGTTTCCTCGCATGTTTTACCAGAGGGAAACATGCCCGAAGTAACTACAGACCTTCGATATTTAGGGACATCTTTATAAGATGTAAACCACACCCCTTTATCTCGAACCTGCACAGCAAAATGGATTAATAGCAATTAAATGCTATTTTCATGGCTCGATAGATATGATAAGCCAATGATTTTTTTCCGTGTTCAGAATGCACTTAACCAACATGTTAACTAATCGATTATGATAAATTGGATCGGCTTTTGCTGTTTTATCTTTTGCGGTACCTCGACGTGACATGTGTGAAAGGGGTTCAAGAATCTATTTTCTTTTCATAAGGGCTAAAATCACTTATTTTGGTTTTTTTATCCATATTGTAGGGTGGATCTCAAAAGATATGAAAGATCTCCCTCCAAACCGAACATTCGACTTTTATCGAATACAGCTTTCTGCAGAATTCTATATGTATCTTTGAGATCGAGTATGGAATTTGCTGGATTAATAGAAATTAAATGCAAAAGAATCAATAAATAGATAACGTGGCTAGATAAAGTTTACATGTGGTTTATCTTTAAATATATTATCGATGATCATTAATAGCTGCCCTCAAGTATTTACGAACTGAATTTACAAAATATTCATGGAAGACATCAAATTTGCACAGATGAGAACATTGAGGCATGTGACTGGAGTTAAAAAGTATGCAAAAGGAAATAAATATAGAAGCACAAGAACCTCCAAAGTGTTTTTCAGGTTATTTAATATATTTGTTTTTTCAAATTATATACTTTTTTCAACAACTAACGATTCTTTTTTCTTGCTCTAACCAAATTTATCAACCCAAAAAGGGTCTCAGGATCCAGAGTTGAAATGACAGATGTTGACATCCAGGAGTTCTTGTTGAAGTACATCTATCACATTTAGTCTGGGAACTTGGGGATTTAACATTAAGGTCTTCCAGACAAAACGTCCATGATAGGACACGGGGAAGACAATTAATCCATAAGATTAATTTGAACTGTGATTCACAGGCTAAGCCCCTGTTTAACAACCATTAAATGGGAAAAAACCATGTTTTCAGTAGTGATTTTTAGGAGAACGTGTGATTAAAAAGTAGGGAAAAGTTTTGAATTGACGTGCATAATATTTTATTATGTGATGTGTGGTTGAAATGGGTATGCAGAAAAAAGAGTTAGAAAATAATGGATGTCAAAAAGGGGATAAATATATTTATCTAGAGTCTATTAATCCCCTCAAGAAATGCTATAGTAATGATACAGGACCCAGGAAAGTCGGATAATTAGTGAGTTCTTTAGCAAACATTCAGGATTGATATCGAACTTTACTGCATTTCAACAAACACAAGCATGTTATCCCACCCACTGGAGCAACAATCTTTCAAAAGTCATCAAAGTGAAGGTCCTTTAAAACAAGCAAACAAACTATAATACCAACTCCCTTTCATGAGTTGAAGTCTAATCTTTCCAATGCAATGCTGAACAAAAAAGTGCCTAGAGATCCTATGTCTTGAAGATAATAATTAAATGATATATATGAGGCCCTATCTAATAGTTAGGCTTTTAGATCAAGTAATTCGACATAATATCAGAGTATGCAAAGGTCTTAGGTTTAAGTCTCTCCTCCACCCTTTTAACCGAATTGTGCACATGTTAGGCTTTTATGGGAAAAAATGAACGTAGCTACACGTGAGAGGACGTGTTGAAGACTACTGATATGATATACATGTGTCTCTATCTATCTATTTAATCTTTTAGATAACGTGGTTCAACACTATGCTCTACCAAAAGTTACAAACATGGTCCACCAGATTTCTAGAACATCAGGCAAATCAGAACGGAATGATCCAAAGCACCATAGCGGAAGAGTGCAAGCAAGAGACAAATCATAGTGCTGCAAGTATCTTCAGAATTTATTTATGGATTTGTTACTGACTTGTTGCAAACATTTGTTTTTGTTGGAAGTCAAGATTTCTAGCTATGCAGAGCTTCTCCTCTTGGGGGACGATTGGGACATGGAATAGTTGGTTTGAGAAAGAGAGAGAATTTTGTTAGCAAAAGATAAATGGAAAATCCTGTGCAAGAACCTCAGGTACAAAATTCTAGTAACTAAGATAAAACTGTGTACACCAACTGCAGCTTACTGTGTACTTACTCCGAATATTCTGTAATAATTAAAACACCAACTGGAAATTTATTACTAACCTTCCATTTCTTAAGGCCTGGCCTGCGAATCAATTGAGGCAGCTCACTGGAGACATCCACGAGCTCAATAGATCCTTCACATCTACGCAAGATCTGAGGGGAATAAAACATTATAGGCACATGAATATATACAGGTAGGCAAGACATTGACACAAAAACATATGCCATAAACACAGAGACAAGCAAGAACCCCCATATGAGAGAAAGCTAGAGAGAGAAGTGTATGATGCTGCAGAGTACACATACATTTAGAAGTATACCATGCCACACCTTCATAGTCTGACTAAATAAAATAGAGAAGATATAATAAATTCAAAGGCAAGCACGATTATATTCAAATTAAATATACAATCATATGAAAATTGTAAGTAACAATTCCATTCAGTTTGCTTTTGGAAAAGTTGCTGATCATGGATTAGGACAGCGGCCTAAAATCAAAGATCTCTGTGGTTGAGGTTGCATTCATTTATTCAACTCGACATGTGGGAAGGGCTTGTTATCCTATCCCCAACTGCTTAAAATGAAAATAAGTGTTTCATGTTTGATGGTCAGAGATTACGTGCACGACTATTTTAGGCAAGCACTTTAGTCAAGGGTGAGCGTGGGAGTAAAGGAGCGACTGGAGTCAACTATAGATTCAATACGCTCCCCCTCTCTACGAAGTGATGTAGGCAGCAAGGCGGCCATTACTCGTAGCAAGTATAGTTAAATAAAACTAAGCCCCTGTTTGACAATCATTATTTCCATAACTCTTTAATTTTCATACTCATTTTCAATCACACATTTTCACAATAAAATATTTTGCAGGTAAATCCAAAAATTTTCCCTAATTTTTAACTTCACATTCTTAAAAAATAAATCAATCAATATTCAAAACTCTATTTTCTCAAAATAATGACCATCAAACAGGGGCTAAGTCATACTGGGTTATGGCTGTTGGTCTAGATTTAGCTTCGGGCACACTACGTTGTGCTTAATGGTGTTCCCAATCCTTAGTAAGAAAAGTTTTCACTAAATGTAAGGGTTCTATACTAAAAAATGGTACCCATACTATATATTGTCCTTTTCGTTCCGTGTTGGAATAGAACCTTAATTTATTACATGTTATCAGTCAGTTATTAGACGAGATTGGGGGGGGGGGGGTTAATTCTAGGAGAGAACAATTTTTTTTTTTAGGTCCATGTGGGCACGGTTTTTGAAAACCCAATTGAGGCCTCCTTAAGGCTTGTCTCAGAGAGCGAGCAAAAAATGACTTAGGAAGCTGATTGTAAGGCAGTTTTGGAGGTGGGTGAGGCACACACCCCACCACACCACTTCAAGACTTGTGAGGCATGCACTCCTTAATTACTTTGTTTTAGGTGTGGGCCCAAAAATAATAATAATAATAATTCAATTGGCCCATTTTTTAGAATAGCTAATTGTCCACTTAAAAACTGTGTTACTTGTTGACATCCTTCGGGAATAGTTCACTGCCCTGCCAACTAAAATAATAATTTCTTTTTTGTTGCTTTATAAATTTTTCTTTTATTTGTTTGCACACTAAAATTGTTCTATTATGAATTTTGAAGGTTGTTTACGATATATTATGTGCTTTTTTATATTTTAACCACCTTTTGACATTTTTCATTTTAAGCCTGCCTCACCTCAGGAAGGAAAAAGTCTCAAACCCAATTATGCCTTTTTAAACATTATATATTGTAAAAGAAGAGAGAGGGCCTATTAATGAAGTAGAGATATTATTTGGGGGGTGTCTTCAACTCCTCTTTCTTCAATCAAAGTACGCCTGAGGGTGGCCCAGGAGTGAGTCTCATTCTTCCAAGTCAGCTGATGTGAGGGTTCCTTTTTGAGAATACGCCCCCTGAATTAGGAGACACTATAAGAGAAAGCCGTCAACAAATTGCTTTTTCTATGCAATTGGTGGGCTCTCTTAGTCATAGTCAAATTCCATGTATTAACCCTAACAATTCTTAGATTTATAATTGAAGGTGTAGTGTAGATCATTATTCAAACAAACAGAAATATGGTATAAATTTTCATTCATACTGTGCATTGTCTGTGTCAGCATGTGGGGGCACCTTGTACACCCCATATTCACAATGGAAGGTTGGGGGGGTTATAAATGGAAAAAATTGCAGCAAACTCCAAAAACTGGATTCTTTGAGCAACTTACCTCGGCAACCACAGCCTCATTCTCAATAGGGTTCATTGAACAAGTTGAATAGATCATTCTCCCACCAACTTTAAGCAACGTTATACCTATGACGATCGTTTAAAACCATAAGAATCATAAATGTTTAATTAGCGCTTTTCTCAATAAAATTTAATGTTGGGGTACATATAGAACTTAAAAAGTAATATTTGGCCTAAAACATTAAAGAGTAATTAATTTCTTTAGCAGAAGTTCTTCCATTCCAAGTTTTATGCATCCAATGCATTCCAATAAATGACTCTTTGCACAGGCGCTAGCATATGTAAATCAAGATTGACCAAAAGTCATGACAATGCATATTATTATATCTTTTCTTATAACTTAAGAGAGAGTTCACCATATACCCTTCAAAATCAGGGTAGAAATGAAATTTTCTTTTTACCATTTTTGAAAGGGGTTCAAACAGTTAAGCATAGAAGTGTGTGATTGATTCTAATAATTTTAATTCTTATCAGGTTTTTGGGTTTATTCCTGACTCCCTTTTATTGAATACATCCAAATTTTATCATCAGAAACAATAAAGGCATGACAAGAGTTATAGAAAGGTACAGACAAAAAAAAAGTTGTATATGTTACCTCAAGCCACAAATACAACCAAACTACACAGTAAAGAGAAACAACTAAACCGGGATGGAATGTTTTCTCATAAGAAAAATTATATTCCGTTCCAACTAAATTACCAACAGATAAGCCTACATGTTTCATAAAAAACTTGTACAAGCCAACTATTTCAAAGCCACCGTCTTGGCACTTGGCCTTCACATGAAGCTTCATCAACTAGAGGAATCAAGTATGGTGAGACGTACAATAATATTTTCTAAACCCATTGTTTACAATAACTATTTGAGGTTTACGCCTCGAATCCTGACTCGTGTGAGGCTTTCATGAAACACCTCAACCCCGCCCCAAGTGCCATTTGTGAAGTTTTCACCTGAAGGCTACGCCTCAAGACGATTAAGTTGTTTGCTCAATTGTCTTGCATTTTCCAGAAATTCTATTACTAGTCTTAGCTTTTTGGAATATTTTCTTTTATTCTACTGATCTACTTTATGTTTATTTTCAAGTTAAAGACTTCCAATATTGATAATTCGTTCTACTATGGATTTTTTAAGATGGTATATGATTATTATGACCACATTATGTATTTTCGTATTCTATTGAATTATTTATTGGTCTATTTTGAGGCTTTCTCCTCACACAAGTAAAATGTCTAGGTATCTATTAAGCCTTTTTAAATATGACCATCTTCTTTTTATCTACAGTTCCAAATCATAACCATCAAGCTTTAGAAATTCTCCTTTTTGCAAAGAATTAAAAAAAGTAAAGATTTGTAGATTTGTAAGTTTTCATCAATCTTGATTTCCATGTAAATGACTTCTATAAGAAGTTAGTTATCAAAGTAATTATTTCATCCAGTATAAAAGTAGGTAAATATATGTTATTTAGTAATCAAATCAAAAGAAAACTAACCTGCAATACAAAAGTTTAATAGATAGTTTCACTGTAAGGTATATTTAATTACTTGAGTAAAAATTCAATTACTCAATACAGTATATATGAAATATATGAAATTGAGGTTAAAAGTGGAACACTAAAATTTGAGTTACACATCATACAACTATGGAACATCACTGGAAAATGTACCTCGCATTCCTATCTGAACTTGTAGGCCATGGAGACCATTACCATTTCCTGCATTCCTGCAAAGAAGAAGGGAACGTGAAAAGAGTATGGTGGGATATACATATACTTCTTACAATCAAGACTTATGTAGAAAACCAAAAGTATCAATGAAAAATATTACCATTTCCTCCAGATATCAGGAGCCTTGCGTAAAGTTCCATCACCACTACATGGAACATCACACAAGACACGATCAAATTGAAGCTGAGTGATACCAGGTTCCTCACCATTTCCAAACTCAGAATTATTTATGTGATTCCTGTGTAGATGACAGCTTGGAAAGTGTTGGGCTTCATGATTTGTGACTATCAAGTTAGAAGTGCACATTCTTTTTGTTTGGTGAATTAGAAGATTACAGCGCTGGACATCCAGATCATTTGCAATCACCTAAATCATGGGAAGAATTGAAGGCACATAACAAAAGTAAAAAAAAAATGTAAGGAAAAGAATGAGATAGAAAGCTAAAACTAGCTATTTTTGTAATGTAATGCAGTGAACCGAAATTAAATATAGAAGGAGAGAAAGGAAAGTAATAGAACCATTCCACTAGGTAAGGTACCCGGTTCTGTCATCTGGTGTATCATCTCAAGTAACTGAAATGTTTTTGAACCTGGAGCTGCACACACTGCATTGAGTAAAGGAAATAATCAGAATACATGGAAATTGGTCATTCAATAGGAATGCCTGAGGTGTAGGCAGTCAGCCACTATGTGAAACAAAATTTAAATACAAATAGATTTTAAATTCATAAATTTAGCTTACTATCAAGAACAAAATGGTGTGGTTGCACATCCAGAAACAATGGAGGAACCTGAATTTGGAAAGAAAAATGAACAAAATAAACATGTCAAACCCAGAGCTTCAAAGAATGCTCAAACTAAACAAGAGAAAAGAAGTAAAATTGACAAACCATGCTGACAGCTTCTTGTCTTGTAATGTTTCCAGTTTCGTTTTCTAGCTTCAAGAACTCGTGGAACCTGAAAGGTTTTGTTACAACCATGAACAGTAAATGGAACCATCACTGACCAATGGTCGGATGTTTAGTGTGTTCAACATAGAAGCTTCTTAACACAAGTCAGTCTTAGATATACAAACTTATATAGATGAACCCCCTTATTACAAAATGTAGCATATAGAAGATAAACATGAAACATAAAAGTTGTTAAAAGACTGGATCTAGACCTGTGCATGAATTACAAATTTACAAAAGGTGGTCAAATGACATTTATACTGCTTCAGTCATAATAAAGTTGAATGTGTAACAAAAACCATGTAATATAGTCTCCAAATCTCATTATGTACTACAAAGGATTGAAATAAGTTGAAAGGGCTCAAATAACATATATACTGCTTCACTCATAATAAAGTTAGATATGTAAGAAAAACCATGTAATGTTCACCAAAACGCATGTCTGCTATAAAGAATTGGAGTGGGTTGAAAGGACCATTGTGTTTTAACCAATACTAAAAAATAGGCAGCTGGCAATCAGAGATGGAAGCAGCAAGCATCAATATTTCCCCTTAAAATATAAGACTAGAAAGAGTAAAAAAAACTCTTCATTTGAGAACCAGAATACCATTTATCTATAGTTTATGATCTCCAGCATAGATTCCTAATACTACAATTTCAACTGTGGGAAAAACCATTCAACCAATCATGAAAAATTTAACATGGTAATCACATGGAAACAGCATACTACAAATGAAGTCTCGTTCCAATAGGTATGGGGTTGGCTATATAAATCCTTTTTTCTCCTTTCTATTTAATTCATTGCCTAATCCACCGGAAGATACAATGCTTGTAGGTCCTGAGCAACCACATCAACCATGTTAATGTTTTTCTACTCCTCTTCTAACCTATTTAAGATGTCAAACATGCCTGTTGATGTTGGCATAGAAGGGGTAATCTTAAGTGTGTAGACATACAAGATCTAGAAAAAGGGCTCAATTTAAAGCTGTGACACAATTAACCACGATAAAGTGTTCCTTTGAAATCCTTGAGAGAACTAAACTTGTGTCAGAACCAATGGGACGCAAGTGTCAAATACAGCAAGTACTGGAAGAAGTTGCAGGAAGCAATCACATAGCTACAATTAATTGAAACAACTAGCTTTGCCAATCCACCACCAAATTCTGGCTTCTTGTAGTTTGCAAAAAAAAAAGGCATTTCCTTTCCAATGCTTATTTAAGTATAAAACTTTTCCTTTCCAATTAACGTATGCATTTACTTACATTTTTAGCTTACAGGGTCAATTTAGAGAGAAAACATCCATATTAACATGTAGTACTTTTCCAAAACTTTGGAGGGTTGTATGACTATGCTCGTGTATATATGGTTATCTCATGCGACAAAACAATAGACAGCATCATTCTATACACAAAGGGTCTGATAAAAAATACCATAAAGCGTTAATAGAGATAGGTAGTAAACGAATCACTCACCTCTCAAGAGTTTGGTTCTTCCTCAGCTGATTCCGGGAAAAATTTGAATGCCAAGCAAGATTATTGGGGTACCAGGGCAACGGTTTTATTGCCACCACTTCACACCCATCGATATCCTAAATAATAAATTTAATTAAGGAATTTAGCGTAATGAAGCTGTTTTGGAATTTCTACAAAACCTAAGTCCATTCATAATTGTGAAAATTAGTACAATCAATGTACCTCAGCCTGGAGAGATATGGTGAAGTCATTTTCCAACTGCAGCCGAATATCCCTATAGAACTGACTACTGCAAAATCAACAAATAAAAAGAGCATTACTACACCTGAAATCAGTTCCAGGTATCCAAATTGGAAATTAGTTTAAAATCTAAAAGCAAATTATCATGACAAATTATAGAGAAACGTCAAACCGAGAAGTTAGTTTCCAAATGTAAACAAATGATAGATTGAACAAGTTTTTAAGTTATTAACACATTAAACCTGTTTCACAAGTAATATGCTTCCAAAAATGGCTTAAATATGCATGCACACACATTATAACACGTTTCAGCAGTAACACAGATATTTGATGCACAATAGTAGAGACAAACGGAAGAAAATAGAGAATCAAAGGAGAAGGGAGAAAAAGAAGAGAAAAGAATTTGAGGGGAGGAAAATTTTGATTTGTCTTTGATTCAATATGAGAACTCTATATAGATTGAAACCTTAGTTCCACTTTTATAGTGGTAGAGAACTTCATTCTTGGGAACTTCTACAACATCACAATCTTATTAAAATATCAAAGCCAATCTAATCTAAATCAAATCTCTAAAAATCAAAATTTCTCGTTAAATACGTATTTAATTTTATCACGAAGTTACTTCAATGACAGTCCCAAGTTCAGATGAAGTAGGTTAACAACCAAATATTTTGTAGCATTTGGAGCCGCTTTCTGGCCCAGTTTCCCATACATTTTTCTCTCAACAGAAATCGTGGTTATTACCCATTTTCCCCATCAATCTTCCACATAACCTCAGCCTTCACAAATTAGAGTTTGGCACTAGAAAGAACAGCTTAAAAGACGAAAAGGGAGAAGATTTCATTCAAAAAAGTGAATAAGGTCAAAGTTGAAGAAATTTTGGGTTTTCAATTAGGGACCTGGGAAATAGACATTAATGATGATTAAACTGAATAATAACAGTAACATGTATTTGGAGACCATTACACTGTAATAATGCTTAACGACAAAATTTTTAGCAAAGGGATATGTTTTTGAAAGTTGTTAGAAATTGGAAATATTTAATATTTTTGACCTTAATCCTTATTGCTAATATTCAAAGATCTAGTGACTTGATTAAATGGGTAAAATCATGGTTTGAGTTGTAGGCATGCCATATTAGGTTTAAACAGCTGCAATAGTTCATATCTGCCAGCTTTTAAGCCAGTGTCGACACCACTGTTGAGATGGTCAATATTTTCTGATTTGGGGCATTTTGGCACTGGGAACCTTTTTCAGTGTGATAATTCGACTAAGTCGTGAAATTTAAGGTTATATATGGGGTCTTAATACTAACTCAAGAAAAGAGATTTTGTTTTGAATATAAGAAAGTGAGCGTACTTTGAGGTTCTTGGAGTGTAATTATTGAAATGCAGGTATAACTTACCGTGTTGAACAGGACTTTGACTAGTTAGGTCCTCAAGAAACTTCACATGTGGAAGTCTGCTTTTGGGGAAAGGGATGGAGGAGGGGAGGATAGTACAAAACCCTCTAAAAGATTTCTACATCCTCAACTCGTAGAATTGAAACTCCTACTAGTCATGATTGCAATTCTGTGGTGAGTTTGTCTTGACCATAAAAGGGTTATTCAGTTATTTCATCTTCGAAAGAGAAGGATAGTGAAAATGGAACTCCTTTGTACCATCGAGTTTAACATTATGAACAGGATTGTTTTAGAAAACCAAATAAATGAACTTAAAAGAGTATCAAGTCTTCATTTTTCCCAAAGCTTCGAAAACCAAGATGCAAAGAAAAGAGATTTTATGTACTCTTGCTTTGGAAAACCAAATAAATGGACTTAAAAGATTATCAACTCTTGATTTTTCCCCTAAGCTCCTAAAAACAAGATTTGATGAAAAGAGATTTTCACCACTCTCCAAAACAAGCAGGCACTGGAGAATCTACCTTCTCTTCTCTTCTTATCTTTCCAGTTCCAGAATGCATAAAAGGGTTAGAGAACACAGCTTATCTAATAAGAATAAGGCCCTATTTGAGCCCCATTATTTGGCAAATAATGCATTTTGGAATAGTAAAATTGATGGAGAATGTGTGGTCAAAAAATAAGGAAATGTTTTGGGTTTGTGTGTAATATTATTTCATTGAAGAATGTGCTGTTGGAAAGAAGATAGAGAAAAATGTATTTTGAAAAAATTGGGAATCAAACAAAGGCTAAATAATGCTTTGGACATATGAGCATCAAGATGAATGTATTGAACCAGCCATCCGTGAAAGAGTTCCTTTTGATCGCACTTACCTTTCCAGGTAAACTGCAAATAGTTTTCCGAGCTACTTTCTGATCTAGAACATCAAACCATTTATTTCTTCTATTTGTAATGTTTGCCAGGTTTTTGGGCATGATAAGTTTGTAAAAGATGCGGGATCTTCTACAGCAAGTGGTAGACTGTTGCATCCTACTAAGTTGCATTGCGAAAACTCTTCAACTTTTAATTCATACTACTACCAGCATACGAAATGGGAATGTAAATAATAGAGAAGCTTCAAATGTTATCCAATGAAGTGGATTCTGGAGAGCACAATAACAGTCTTCTTTTGAGAGTTCAACCTCACCACTATTCTATTCAAAACTATTTACTAGCCATTTAAATTTTTTTCACAGATAAAGATCATAATCATAATCCAATACAAACATCACAGAATTCAATAATCCGTGTTTATATCGTTTCAGGCAGAGCCAGGCAAATTTATAATCAAGCCTATACTAAACAAAATGAAAAGAAAACAGTTGCATGCAGGCTGCAGCGCAAAAGAAAAAAATCCAATAACATGTGCATTTGTGTTAATGAACCTGGAATTAATTCTGAAAGCAGCAGGCAACGGCGTCCGAAGATACTTGACGAAAGTATCCCACTCTTCCTGGGAAACAATTTCTTGTTCCTAAAAATTTCAAAATCACAAGTTCATAAAGCTAAATCAAACCCGCCGTACTTAAATATCAAAACACCCATAAGGGCTACTTTTTTCCTTCCTTACTTTGTAATATTCATCAAAACCCGTGTTCTGGGTAGCAAAAGGTTGCCAACCGGGATCTCTATTAACTCTGCTATCATTGGTATCATCCGGTGTACTGTTGCTGGAATTTTCAGGATTTTGAGTATCATCAGATTTGGGGCGTTTCCATACATTTTCTCTGCTCTGGCGGAAATGCTTTCTCTGGGTACGGGACCTCCCACGGCCTCCCATTATGGATTTCTTGGATTGGCTGCCGGCTGCTACCTGGCTTGTGCAAAGTGCAGAGATTCTGGTTTCTCTGGGAGAGGGAGGCGGGTGGTTTTAACAGTGGTATGGATGCTGGGTCTCTTCGTAATATGACCCAATTTGTAAGGCCCAAAATAATAATTGGGTTGTAAATTGTACTCAGACTAATTGTCAGAACTAGCATTAAAAAGGCACTTAGTGATCTTTATCATTCTTTCCTCGTACTCGATCCGAGTTGAACAAGGGGTGATTGTTAGTACAAGTTAAAGAATTATTTATTGTTATTTTCTCAACAAGGCAATTCTTTATTTTTACTATTCGAGATCAAGAAGTCATTTTTATGTTAAAATTTCATTTTTTTTATTTTCTTAATTTAACTTTTTATTAAGAAATGATTATTTTATATTAGATCAAGTATGGGTGTTTGGTGGGGATTAAAATTGAATTTTTAGTAGATTGTAATAGAAGTTTTTGAAATGTGTAGTTGAAAAGTTGTGGGACCCATGAAAAATGTGGTTAATATTAATTGTTTGACTTTGACTTAGATTAAAATCTGATTTTAATCAGAAACAAACAAGGCCTATAGATAGGTTGAGTGTATGTATGTGTATGTATGTGTATCTATATATATATATATATATATAATGCTTCTGGAATAGATTTTGAAGGAAGAAGCGAATTGAATTTGTTTTTCAGTTTTTGATCAGGAATTTGATCAATAATTTCTTTGATAAGTTCTTCTTCTTTGGTAAGAACATTTATAGTTTTGCAATCACAAATTTCTTTATTTTGAGAAGAAGATGAGGATGATTTTGAACTTTTATCAGAATCAGAAGTTTCTTGATAAATTTGTTCAATATCAGAATTTGAAGAATCTGACTTAGCATTGACAAGATTGAGAAGTGCAAGTTTAGTTTCTTCATCGTATTGAAGATCACTAATCTTACTCTTGAGATGGCATTTATTTGAATAATAATCAGATTTGTTACATTTCCAGCATGTAACATTTGAAATTCTTCTTCTAAAATCTTTCTTTTTAGAATATGATTTTGCAAAAGATTTTTGAAATTCTTTCTTTCTGAACGAAGGTTTTGAAAAATGAGGTTTTCTTTGAAAAGAAGAATTTGGTTTTGGTTTTGATCTTGAAGGAGGAATGATTTTTTCAAATCCATATTGTTCGTAGAATGATCCAAGTTCTTTACGACCTTGGGATTTTTCTGATTTGAGTTTGGCTTTGAGTTTGAGATCATTGCAGAGTGATAATCCTTCTTGATTAACAAAACTTATGATTTCACCATAAGTGAGTTCATCGAAGGTGATTGACTGTTGTTGATAATTTTGTTTGATAGCATTCCTTACTCTTTCGGCAAAGAGTTTAGGGAGACCGGAAATAAATCTTTCTTTCCAGTATGATTGATCACAATCACGTCGAACAAAGACACGAGTAAGAAACATGTCTTTATACCAACGGAAATCTTGAAGAGTTGGACAGTTGAGATTCATCAGACTTTGGGAGTATCTTTCTTGAACGTCTGTAGGAATTCCAATGAAATGTTTGATAATACTAAAAACCATATGAGCAAAGCTATCATTGCTTCCATCATGAGGTTTAACAGCATTGGCAATTCTGTTCTATCTTCTTCATGAAGATAGTTGAACCACCAGCTATTCAGTTGTCCTGCAAAGCCGTAGATGATATTGTTTGTTGTCGAATGGCTATCAATTCCTTTACACAAATAGGCATTAAAATAAATACCCATTTTTTCAAGTAATTGAATGATTTGATATTCTGATAATCCATCGATTCTCCATTCAATGATAGCATTACCATCATAGGAAAATGATTTTTTGATATTTTCTTCAAAAAGAAGATCAGGAGGAGTTGGACAAGGATAATATGTTGGAAGATTTGAATTTTGAAATCTTTGTCCATGCAGGTTGTTGATTCATGAAATTGAGATTCAATATCATTGATAGCAGATTCAATGGTATTGATATTTTTTGAAGAAGTTGAAAGTTTTGCAAATTGAGAAGCGAGTTCTTTGAGAACATTCTCTTGAGTATTGAGCTTCGGAGGTGGGGGAATATCATGAAAATGATAAATAGATGAAGCAGAAAAATCAATATTTTTCTTCTTCTTTCCTTTATCAGAAGTTTGAGCTTCGGATTTAGAATTTATTTCGATTCTATTGAGTTGAGAACAAATAGATTGAAGAACGATATTTGAATAATTATTTTGAGATAAAACACTTTTGACATCCTTGGCGATAACCATTGTATCGTCGGTCTTTCAATTCTTTTGAAATGATAAGCAACTACTTTAGTAGTGTCATGTTGAATTACAATTTCTTGCAATGGAGGATGAACTAATTGAAAGGTTTCTCCATCTGGAGAATTCCAAATCTTTTTTGAAGATGAATGAGTTTGAACGGTTTTTGTTTTCCTTGAAGAGCAAATCCTTTTTGGAGATTTTTTGAAAACTTTGAAATAAGTCCATTCATATAAACTTTTATTTTCTTGAGATTCAAGGAATTCATCTCAATAAGATTCAAATTGTTATTTTGAAAAAGATTTTTTGATCGAGTGTCTGAATTTTTTTACTTCAGGCGTTTGATCTATCTTGAATTCATTTCTTCTATCGATTTTAGAAGAAATAATATTGCATTCATGATCAAGTCGTTCAGATTGAAGATGAATCATATCTGAAAGAGTTGGAGAAGTAGGAAGTTCCACTTCTTCGTCATCTTTTTCAGATTCGTTTTGATAAAAAGGTTTTGGTATTTTTGGATTGAAATTGACGCCTTTGAGTGAAGAGGTTGAAGATCTTGCTTATTGAAATGAAGTAAATCTAGATCTATCATCAGATCTATATGAAGAGGATCTTTGAAGAAATGATGGTTTATCAAAGATAACTCTTCTAGTTCCATCGGGATTATGAATGATCTGTTCAGGATTTCTCCTAACAGGTACATGAATAGGATTTTGAACATTGTCGAAATCCCAAGCGAGACCTCTCTCTTGAAGATTCCAAGGAATTCTTTTTGGAATAGCAATATTTGAATGAAGCGGATTGACTTCAACTAAGAGACTCTCATCTCTGGGAGATGTTCTCAGAGCTCTTATGTCAAGTTGAGTATTCAAAAGCTTGTAATATACTCTGTATATTAAAGCAAATGCTCTTGAACTGTCATCAATTTCGAAGTTTTTTGTTTGAATACGAAGATTGAGAGTATTCAAGATAGCACCATCTTGAAGACTAACTGAGAAATTTGGATAGCAGTTTGAAAATATTGGACCACTTTCGAGATTTGACTCGAGCATGGAAAGTAATGAATGCTCAAACCTTAAGAGTCTTTTATCTCTTAAAGTAATGAGAATTGGAATATCAAGACCAAGTCGAAACGATGGCTTGACAGCAATTTGAACAAGTCCAATATGAAGATATAGAAACTTCTTGCGATGAGCTTGAATATAATCTTTTGAAAGTAAATTGATTGAAGTAATTTGTTCCTTTATAGGAATAGTTTGCTCCAAAGTTTTGATAACATAATTTTGAGTAAAATCAAATTTGTCTATTTCATAGATAGAACTCTTGTCTACCTTTGAAATAGTCCAATTTTGAAGAGTTTGTTCAATTTTTGCAATTTGAGTTTCTTTTGAATTATTCAAATCATTTGATGCAGAATTTTATTCAATTTCTTCTTCATCAAAATATTTTGACATACTTGAATTTTTCAAACTAGAACTACCTTCTTTTGAACCACTGCCTTTATAAACTAAGTAGACATGAAAGACATATTTGAATGATGCAATTGAAACAGTAATCTTACCACTGTAGACACAATGCTACAGGAAATATTGATGCTTGACCAAAGCCTACAAACGGGACCACCCTAAACGCCTACCCCGGCTGACACAGGCTGACCAACGTCTATTCAGCAGACATCCATGGCTACACACCAGTATGACCTTTGACACTGTAAGGACAATAGTTTGACACTGTTTCTTTCACAACACTCTCTTATGGCTCTGATACCAAAATGGCCCAGGGACAAGGGGAATGCGGAAGCAGGAAGATGGAGTAGTAAAAGACAAAAAATTGAAGTAAAATATTATTATTATTGAAAATAGTAGAACAAGGATTTTGATACAAACTTGAGAGGCAGAAAAATAAATTCCCTCTATTTTTCGCTCTGTCTAAAATTTCAGAATGAACTACAATATATAGTTGAGATTTCGGACTTGAAATTACATTGAATTGAAAATAAGAATCTTGAATAATAAAAGTAGTCTTGAACTTTGAAAAAGTAGACCAAAGTGGATTGCTTTTGTTCCCTACTTCCTTTTGTCTTCTTTTGAGAGCTATCAAAAGAAGGTAGTTCTAGTTCGAAAAATGCTCTCAAATTTCTAATCTTGAAAAACAAGTTCGAGATGTCAAAATGGAAGTTGTTCATCTTCAACTTGATAAACTTGAGAAGGATAATTCTTTTGAATCATCTTCAAGCAGTGACACTTCTCATACATCTCATCAAACTTCCAATTCAAAACATTCTTCAAGTGCTAGATCTCGTAAATCTTCGAAGTCTAGCAAATCTTCTCATAAATCTTTTCATCCCTTAACTGAAGGAGAAAAGGTTAATGTTATTTCAAGAATTCAATTTCAAAAATGGTACTGTAATATGACCATTATTATCAATAAAGAATTCAAAATTCATCGTCGAGTCTTAATTGATTCCGGTGCTGATCAAAATTGTATTCGAGAAGGTTTTATTCCCACAAAATATTTTTAAAAAACTATTGAACAACTCTACGAAGCCAGTGGCAAAAAATTCGATATTCAATACAAACTTTCAAAAACTCATGTTTGTTATTCAGACATTTGTTTTAAAAATATTTTTTATCTTGTCAAATATCTCGATCAAGAAATTATTCTTTGTACACCATTTCTAGTACAAATTTATCATTTTACAACAGATGCTAAAGGATTAACTACAAACATTTTTGGAAAGAAAATTACTTTTACATTTTCTAATCCACCATCTTTTAAAAATATCAATACTTTAAAAGATGCTTCTATTTCAAAACTCATTAATAATATCAATTTCAAGAAAAATCATATTCAATTTCTTCAAAAAGAAATTCGATTTCAAAAAATCGGGGAGAGATTACAAGATTCTTCAATTATTCAAAAAATTTCGGATTTTCAAAAACAAATTGAAAAAGAAATATGTTCAACTATACTAAATGCATTTTGGGATAGGAAAAAATATATCGTTTCCCTTCCATATACACCAAACTTTCAAGAATCAAATATTCAAACAAAATCTCGCCCTATTCAAATGAACAAAGAATTACTTGATCATTGTATGATTGAAATACAAGATCTTCTCAATAAGAAGCTTATCAGACCAAGTAAATCGTCTTGGAGCTGTTCAGCTTTTTATGTCAATTATTCTGCAGAAATTGAACGAGGAGTTCCTCGACTCATTATCAATTACAAACCTCTCAATTCATCTCTTCAATGGATTCGTTATCCAATCCCTCAAAAGAAAGATCTTTTGAATCGATTATTCAAAGCCATTATCTTTTCCAAATTTGATTTGAAGTCAGGTTTTTGGCAAATTCAAATCAAAGAAGAAGATAAGTACAAAACTGCATTTAATGTTCCTTTCAGACAATACGAATGGAATGTCATGCCCTTTGGTCTCAAAAATGCTCGTTCTGAATTTCAAAAAATTATTAATGATATTTTCAATCCGTTTCAAGATTTTATTATTACTTACATTGATGATGTTTTAATCATTTCTGAAAATATTGAAAAACACTTCAAACATTTGCATACATTCATTCATATTATCAAACAAAATGGATTAGTTGTTTTAGCTAAGAAAATTGTTTTGTGTCAAACAAAGATAAGGTTCCTTGATCATAACATTCAATTAGGAACACTTACACCAATTCAAAGAAATCTAGATTTCATTTGCAAATTCTCAGATGGAATTTTAGACAAAAACAGTCTTCAAAGATTTTTAGGTTGCGTCAATTACGTAGGAGACTTTGTCAAAGAGATAAGAATCATATGTGCACCTTTATTCAAAAGACTGAAAAAACATCCTGACCTATGGAGTCATGAGTGTACTATTGCAATCCAAAAAGTCAAAAAGGCCATCAAAACTATTCCTTGCCTTTCTATCCTTGACCCAAATGCCTCCATTATTGTCGAGACAGATGCGTCAGATATAGGGTATGGTAGGGTCCTCAAACAGGTTTCTTCCCAAACAAGCCAAGAACAATTGGTCAGATTTCATTCAGGAGTCTGGTCAGGTTCTCAAAAGAATTACTCCACTATCAAAAAAGAGATTTTTGCCATCGTGCTTGTCATTTCAAAATTTCAAGATGACTTAATTAACAAAAAAATTATTCTCAAAATAGACTGTAAAGTTTCAAAAGATATTTTGTAAAAAGACGTTAAAAATCTTGTTTCAAAATAAATTTTCGCAAGATGGCAAGCAATTCTTTCTTACTTCGATCTTCAAATACTTTATATACAAGGATCCTCAAACTTTCTTGCAGATTTCCTTACAAGAGAATTTCTTCAGAGAGATATAGAGGAGAGCAAATGAGTTCTTTTGTTAATGTGAAGCAGAAGAACAAGATGAAAACTTCAAACAACCCTCAAAATCCTCCACCTTCAATTGATGATTTTCTTTCTCAAGAATCATCATCTCAAAATTCTCAAAAAACAACCCTTGCTTCAAAAATTCCAGTTCATCCAGCACAAAAGGCTCAAACACCCTCAAATTTCAAAAAAGCCCTTCAAACAGGAACTGGAAGACTTCCAGAAATCAACCATTCTCAAAGAACTTTTTCATATTTCACAAAATCTTGATATTTATCGGTTTGTGAAATGGAAACGTCATGGATTCATCGCTACACTTGTCTCGATGAATGTCTTCAAGATATCTTCCCAGAAAGATTTCAATTTTTTCCTTCAAATATCAAAAAATCTTGTGAGTACTTTGAAGCAATCCTTGTCAAAACTGGATCTGCTATCATTACTCACACTCCAAATGCTCAAAACAAAGATCATATTGATTTTTCAAAAATTTCAATTCAAAGGGTTTGGTCTTTCGAAAACTAGAAGACCAGCCCATGGAATGAGAAGAAAATGAATCTATCAAAAGACACTTCATTTGAAACTCGTTTCAATTATTTTGATTACATCAATGCATGGTCTAATGTCTTTTACTTTAGGACAGTAACGCATTCCTGGTTCATTCTTTTCCGCCGGCCTGTTCAAACAATTTTCCAAAATGGTTTCAAATATGGTTCGAATATTTTGGACTTGAAGAGACTATTTTACCTAGTCTTACTCTTCAAGGATTCGAACACTTCAAAAAAAGTGGCAAAAACCTTTTTGAAGCCTCAAGAAAATCTTTTGTTCCAGTTTGCTCACAACCTCAAAGTTTCATGGATCTTCTGCTGGGATTTTCAAATCATTCAAGACCCTGGTAGTGAATTCAATGTCAAAAGGATTGTTCGACGATTCAAAATCAAATGGTGGTCAAAATTTCATGAAACAAACTGTTGCCCAAAAGCAATCGATTCATGAATTCAAGAACAAAGAAACATTGGCCAACCTTCAAAGAAAGAACAAGAAAAATCTGCAGATTTTCTGACAGAAAAATCAAGATTAATTGCTATGCTTAATCAATGTAAATCTCCAGAAGAACTTTCAGTTATTTCGGAGAAAATTGCAAATTTAGCATACGCAACTTCAAAGAAATCAAAATCAGTTACTTCAAGCGAAGAATCAGATCATGCTTATGACAATGAAGATGATTGTTATGGGTATGATATTGACGATCTCCTTGATCAAGAAATGAATACCAAATGACTACATGGCCACGGTTATTTGGATGAACTTCAAAGATTTCGTTCTCAACAAGTCAAAGACTTCATGTTCAAAATGTGTTTGCCAGCAAACAAATTGTTTCTACCACCCTTGCCGACATTCAAAAAACAATTATCTTTTCAAAAAGTCGGAAGGGATGGGGAATAATTCAAAAAGAGCAATCAAGTATCAACTTTCTCAAAAGACGTTCAAAGTGGTGACAGCTCTCAAAAGAAGACAAAAGGAAGTAGGGAACAAAAGCAAACCACTTTTGGCTACTTTTTCAAAGTTCAAGACTACTTTCATTATTCAAGATTCTTATTTTCAATTCAATGTAATTTTCAAGTCCGAAATCTCAACTATATATTGTAGTTCATTCTGAGGTTTTTGACAGAGCGAAAAATAGAGAGAATTTATTTTTCTGCATCTCAAGTTTGTATCAATATCCTTATTCTACTATTTTCAAAAATTTATCGATAAAATTATTATTTACTTCAATTTTTTGTCTTTTACTACAATTCTTCTTGCTTCCGCATTCCCCTTATCCCTGGATATAAATATATAATATTGTTCTTGCCAGCAAACAAATTGTTCCTACCACCTTTGTCGACATTCGAAGGACAATCATCTTTTCAAAAAATCGGGTAGGATGGAGAACAATTCAAAAGAGCAATCAATTCAAAAGAACAATCAAGTATCAACTTTCTCAAAAGACGTTCAAAGTTTTGACAGCTCTCAAAAGAAGACAAAAAGAAGTAGGGAACAAAAGCAAACCACTTTTGGCTACTTTTTCAAAGTTCAAGACTACTTTCATTATTCAAGATTCTTATTTTCAATTCAATGTAATTTTCAAGTTCGAAATCTCAACTATATATTGTAGTTCATTCTGAGGTTTTTGACAGAGCGAAAAATAGAGAGAATTTATTTTTCTGCATCTCAAGTTTGTATCAATATCCTTGTTCTACTATTTTCAAAAATTTATCAATAAAATTATTATTTACTTCAATTTTTTGTCTTTTACTACAATTCTTCTTGCTTCCGCGTTGGATATATATATATATATATATATATATATATATTATTGTTCTTATAAGAAATATAAAGAGAAATTGATGCAATTGAGATAAATAGAAAAAAAAAATCTTATTTTCATCTAAGCCCTAGTCACGTTCTCTTTCTCGGCAAAAATCATGTTTTTTTTTTTAAACAAAAGGTGGGATCCTCAATTAATTTAATAAACTTTGTTGGTAGATAGCTTATGATACCAAGGACAACTTTCCTTTAAATTAATTAACCATTAGTGGGTTAAAATATGATTTGCCATTAAATTACATTGAACCGAAAAAATATCTTTAATGAAACAATTATAAAGCACAATGGTACAATTAGCAATTAGCGGTTACATGAAGAATGGTTGTCATGCCCTCGCAACGTTATGAACTTTGGACAGTATTTTTTAATTCAAATTCTCACTTTCAGAATGTTAGAATTAGATATTAATCTCAATCTAACATAGACTAAATTACAAACGAGTTTATGAATCACGTTTAAAAAATATAAAGAAACTAATAGATGAGTGAAAGATATCTTCCTCGATTCATACATTGGTCAAAAATCGATGCTAAATCTTGCAAAAACAACCAATAGATGGGCGAAAGATGTGATTCCTTTCTTCAAGGATAAGCTTTAAGCACTCAATAGCAATATAGTGATGGTGAAATTTTGACCATAAACAAATTGGTCCACTATATCTCTTTATTGATTTTGAACTTCTTTTTTTGTTGGAAGTGGGAAAGTGAGAAGAAAAAAATGGCTAGTCAACAATGAAATGCACCGAATTAAATTATTCAATCGAGCATCTTTTACTTACATACGCATTCTTAATGCCAAATATTGATTGAACGCGACATTATCAATGACATATAGGTAAAATCATATTAAAATTTACTAAGTATAGCACATGGAAATTGCCTGATTTCTAGAAAATATAGATGAGGGGTAGTTCAAGTTGCTCTAATGCTTGAGTTAGATAAGCTTACGGCAGTGAATTTTAAAACTCAATACACATCTAGTAGTAATATTGAAATGAAAATGACGTCAAATTTCTTACAAGATATTAAGAGCTTGTTTGTCTCCCATTATGGGAGAAAGAATGATGTTTTGAATAGTATTTTTTGGAGAATGTGTGGTTAAAATTGAAAGAAACTTTATTGGTTTATGTATAGAATATTTTATTATTTGAATGTGTGGTGGAGATTGATTACTGTAGAAAATAATGTTTTGAAAAATGGTAGACAAACAGGGGCTAAAAATAAGTGAAATCGAGCACTCTATCATAATTCAAAAATATATGTAGATTGATATAATATGACGTTGCAACTTGCAAGGTTGAAACTTCAAGTAAATATTCTCTATCGCTTGAGAATAAACGATCACGATGTAGTAGGATTCTCATAGCTATCTTCAAGTGGATCAACAAAGATGAGATCAGCTCACTTGCCCATCGAACCCTTCAATTTTTGAGTGATTTTTTTTTATTCGAAATGAACGAAGAAAGAAAAGGCTTACAATTCTTTCTCTTCTTTTTTATCACTTCAAGGAAATGCGTTTTGTCACGAATATTTGTTTAATTAGAAAGATTCTTCACTGATAATTCAAAATAAAGAATATAAATAAAAGCGCATACATGATAAGGGCCCCCACAACTCTTTCATTCAGGAGGAGACTTAAGCCTCATTATTACTTAAACAAGATGCTCATGAATTATTAATCTTCCATTAATATTATTTTCATTGGAAACATCAATTTCAAGAAGCTTTGTATCTTTGGAAGTTTATTCTTTCACGACTATGTAGTTTGCACCTACAAGTAATTTCAATTATTTATGGCATAGATAGGGGACCTTGGTCGGTCAAGGCTCCCACTAGAAATTCTTGTGTAGGTGCTTTCTGACGTGGACCACTTTTCCATATATAGGCAGGCAACTCTCCCTATTGATCAAACCACTAAAGTAATCACAAAAATTAGCTATGCCAAAATGCCAAATTGAGTGTTCTCCACATGAGCTCTATTCAAATCCGTAGTGGGTCTAGACATGCCCATCCAAAAATATAAAAAAATGCTAAGTGTAAGTTTGACAAGAGATTAGAGGGAAATTGTTTATTTTTTTAAACTGTCTAGTAATGTATTGTTATATTGCAAAGAGTAAAAGACGATGTAAATGATGATGTACATATAGCATAATAAATATAACACATGACTAGTTATAGCTGTCATAGATTTTTAAAATCTATGGAGCGGACCGCCTCACAAACCCCCTAATATTATGGATCTGGTTGATTCAACTTGTCTTTTTTTTTTTTTTTTAAAAAAAATTATATGTTATCATTATATATTTAGAAGTTATATTGTTAAAATGTTTGTGAAATATAAATAAGTATTTTATACGTAGAGCTTACTAATAATAATAATAAATCGAGACAAATGGGTTGATCTTCATGAATCGTTCATTTGAAAATCTAAATCAACACGACTGGTCATAATTGGTGGAACAACCTAGAACCAGCTTGAAGCAAGCTGGACTAATTCCATCTAATTTTTTTCATGACATTATTCGCTTTAAGTTTGAGCCCGTTCGTTTTGACATCACTAACAAAAATCCATGAAAAAAAAAATGTAAAAAAAGAAGAGACATTAGATAATCTCTTCTGTTGAGCTTAGGGTCAAGGTACAAAAGAAAATTTAAAGCTAAAAGGTACGAATTGGATCCAATTATTGACATCAAATGTGGATAAGAACAAAGGGGAGTATGATATATGCAAGTTAATTTAGAATGTAAGAGTCATCCGATGGCAAAGATTTTTAGCAATTAACATTGATAAAAAATTGATGATATCATGAAATTTATTATTAAAAATAAAATTTGACATACTTTTTAACAAGAAAACAACTTTAACAAACAAGCACATACTTTAATACAATTTCATCCAAAATTCATATTGAAGTATATCAATTCAGTGATTCATCTGAAATGTGTGACAAATAAATTTGATATTGTACAAAATCAGAGAACAATTGCCCATTGTTACCCATAGTCGACGTGATAGTGTGGCGATGCCACATCAACAATTAAGTCGTATATTTTTGGATGTTTCAAAAGGGAAAAAAAAATTGATCTATTAACATGACAACACTTCATTGATAGATGGATAATATAACTCTTATCCACTATTTATATGTTATGTAACTCGAAATTAAGGACTTAATAATGGATCCGGCCCAATCAAAAGTGGGTCCAGTTTCTTGAAATTCATAAAAAATGGAAAAGTGAGTTGCAGATGATCATCAGCAACAAACTCTTGACAAATCAGTTTCACAAAGTGGAAATTACATGGAACTCGAATTTTCAAGTTAACATTTCAAAAATCAGATTCAAAGTTTATTTTTATAAAAATCAAATCATAATCAAACATTAAAATATTAATAATAATATTTTAAAACTAAATTAATTTATATATACCCAACCTATCCCCCAAACCCTATTATTTTCCTCCCCCTCCCTCCTCTCTCTACAGCGTCGGCGAGACTCCAACTTAACACGAGCAGCGCCGTCGGCGTCGGCGTCATCCAGAGTAAGAAGATCTGAGCGGCGGGTGTGGTGTGGTTTTGATGCTATTAGCGGTGGTGGTGAGGTTTTTTGTTGGTGGTGCAAGTAGGGGTTATGGCTATGGTAAGAAGGTGGTGGTGGCAGCGGCGGCGGCGGTTATCTCATCTCATCTCCTTTCTCTTTTCACTACCATCTCTATAATTTCAAATCCAAACCTACCAAGACACTCACCTCACCTAAGCATCACCGGCGTTCAGATCGTGGTTTTGGGGGTGGTTTCTTCTTCCTCCTTGCTTAGTAGACATATTTGGTATTTTAGGATGATTTTAATTTGTTATTGTTTGTGCCATGGTGCTGTCTGTAGATGTGGTGGTGCGTTGTGTGACGGTGGCGGTGGCGATTTGGGGATTTTTTAGTGGTGGCGGTTAGGGGTGTCCAAAAGTCCCGAACCGGACCGAATCGAGTGGTTCTTCATAAATTAAATACACAAATTGGTGCCCGAATCGAAAATCGATTGGTTTGGATCGGATCTCGGGTCTAGATCAAGAACCGAAGAACCGAAACTAAATAATTTTTTTATTTTTTATATTGAATTAATTAAATTATTTTATTTTTTTCTAAACAAATTAACAAATTAATTAAATAAATCAGATTATTTCATAATTTTAATTTTAAAGCCCAAAATCATTTAAAAAACCCATTAACCCATTTTAATTTGAAGCAAATGAATATACTTTATGTAGTGTTGCGGTAATATTAATATCTACTTTTTGGTATTTGTATGCATTGAATTAATCTTATTGGACGGCTAGTTATTTATATGTTTTTGAATTGGGTTACGTTAATTTGTAAAAGTTACGAATGAAATGTCATTAGTTGTATTTATGTAGTGTTGCTGTAAATATTAAAAAATTTAATTATGGTACGGAACGGAACCGACCCGAACGGAACCGAACCCGAACGGTTCCATAATTATATTTGGACCCGACGGGTCCATTTATTAAATACCCAAAAGTTTTGGATCGATTTGGGTCTCTTCAGAATCGAACCGAACCGACCAACGGACAGCCCTAGTGGCGGTTTGACGGTGTCAGTGTGGCAATGCGGCACTTTGGTTGCTATGATGGTCGTGGTGGTGGTTTGGGAATTTTTTAGTGGGGTTGGTGGTTGCGATTACGGGTGATGGAGGTGGGCGATCTGTGGGTATGTGTGCCGATCTGTGTGTGTTCTGTGATGTTTTAGCGGTGGTAGGAACGGAGGTCACTAATGGTGCGGTGGAGGTAGAGGTAGAGGTGTGCATTGCGGTGTAGTGGTGGTGTTTGACGGCGGTGCGGTGTGCGGTGTCGTGGCGGTGGTCGTGGGTAAGATGATATTGACATGGGTGTCTGTAACTAATTATTTGGTTGATTGTAACCAATAATTGGTTAATTTTTGACAAATTAATAATTTGTAGTCTAAAAACTCACAATTTATTAAGTTATAACCGAATTGTGACTAATAAAAGTTTTCATTTTGTGATTGATAAATAATCCGTGACCTAAAAATTTTTGATTTATGACCGAAAAATAATCTGAGAGATATGAAATTATTGGCCAAAAAAGAACTGTGACCTAAAAAATTGTTAATTTGTGACCAATAATTTAATAATTTGTGATTTATAATATTTGTGAACTATAAATAAATTGTAACGTTTCAATTTTTTATTTGTGACCGATGAACAAATTTTGACTTATAAAGTTTTTGAATTGTGATGTTAAAATAATTTGTGATATATAAAATTTGTGATTTGTGACTAGTAAATAATACGTGACTTACTAATTTTATAAATTTGTATCGATGAAAAAATTGTGAACTATAAAATTGTCGATTTGTCATTATGAAATAATTTGTGACCTATAAATTTTTTTATTGTGATCGAGAAATAATTTGTAACCAATTAATTTATAATTTATGACCAAATTATATGAAATTGTGACATTAATATATTTAATTAATAAAATATGTGTTTAATTAATTAATTTAAAAATATCTTAAATTTGAAATTTTAAACTTAAGTTCTTAAATTTGAAATTGGTAAAACTAAACATCTTACTTATGTATTGTTGCCTGTCACAAAATCGCCACTTGGCCCATCTACAGTTAATAGACAAAAATTCCTATAAATTGCTGGTGCGGTGGTGCCCAAATGCAAAGAGGAGTTCGACACATGCAAATGTTGATTAGGAATAATAACTTTTCTTGGACCATTTCAGTAAAGGTCCTCAATACACTGACCAAACCAGTAGCAAAAATGCTACACACCGCTCTCCTCCCCTTCCTTCTCCTCAACTTCGCCGTTGCCACCGCAGCGCCACCACTCCGGCCTCATTTTTACGCGGAAACTTGCCCGGAAGCTGAACATCTGGTCAGGGATGTGATCAAGAAGAACATGGAGAGGGAACCAAGAAGTGCCGCATCAGTCAATCGCTTGCAATTCCATGATTGCTTTGTTAATGTAAAATACAAAACAAAACCAAATGAAAGTCGTAACATTCTTTTAGTTCAATCAAGATTTTGATTTGAGATTTTCTTGGATTTTGTAGGGATGTGATGGTTCATTGTTGCTGGATGATACGCCAAGCATGCTTGGGGAGAAATTATCTTTGTCGAATATAAATTCATTAAGATCATATGAAGTTATTGATGAAGCCAAGGAAACCTTGGAGAGGGTCTGCCCAGGTGTCGTCTCTTGTGCCGATATCCTAATCATGGCTGCAAGAGATGCAGTGGTTCTAGTAAGAACTTTAACCTTCATCCTGTGTGCGTGGTTTTGTTTTGAATGTATAAAATTGGCCTCAAAGGGGGCCATAAGAGGAAGGGATGGAATTTGATCCTCACATCTCCAATAAGCTAAAGGACATGTTTGGTCGTCTATCTTATTAAACAAGTCCGTTGTCATGCTTTGGTTTCACTAGATTCCTTGTCTTAAATCCTAAGATTGCATTGCAAAGAGAAGATAAAATCAAACTTAATCAGAGAACAAAGTGGACAAAAAGTTTCAAATATATTATCTTGTTATGAGATGATAATTATCCTTGTGTATTAATAATAACCTTTCTTTTTTATTTTAAATTTGGGCCCGCTTGGCACCGTTTCTACTTTTACTTCTACTTATTGTAGGAGATTTTTCTTCGAAAATTAATTTCGACCTCCTTTTTCTAGTTAAACAATTATTCAAACATGTTCAAAAACTTCTTAATCTTGAAAAGTCAGAGGGTTTGCCAAACGGCCCTTTGTATCATAGATGGTGAACAAAAAGCCAAATCCAAGAAGATAAACAAAAGATGGGTGAAGAACACGCCAGCACTAGAAGTAATTATTAACAAAAGGCCAACTTTTGAATACAAGAAAAGATGACTGGACAATTGTAAGTTAATTTCTTTTACTTTAAACAAGAATTATATTGCTGTTTTTTTTTTCTTGTCTTGAACCAGAGTGGAGGACCTGATTGGGAAGTGAAATTAGGAAGGCAAGATAGCTTGACAGCAAGCCAAAAAGATGCAGATGACATAATGCCAAGTCCAAGAGCCAATGCAAGTTATCTCATTGATCTCTTCAGCAAATTCAATCTCTCTGCCAAAGATTTAGTAGCTCTTTCTGGCTCTCACTCCATTGGCAAAGGAAGGTGCTTTTCTATTGTTTTTCGACTCTATAATCAATCCGGCACGGGCAGACCGGACCCTACAATATCGCCGATTTTCAGAGAGAATTTAGATAAGCTTTGTCCCCTGGGAGGAGATGGAAATGTAACAGGGGGCTTGGATGCAACACCCGAGAGATTTGATAACCAGTACTTTAAGGACTTGATGAATGGGAGAGGATTTCTCAATTCTGATCAGACTTTGTTTACATATCCAAAGACTAGTCAATATGTGAGGCTGTTTGCAAGGAATCGGAATGAATTTCTCAAGGCCTTTGTTGAGGGGATGATTAAATTAGGTGATTTGCAATCAGGCCGCCCCGGGGAAATTAGACAGAATTGTAGAGTAGTTAATAGCCGACCAATTGATGTATTACCGTAGACTTGAAGACAAAAGAAGTTAATTACTGCTGTTAAGAGTCATATAGAGTTGTTTTCAATAATATGTAAGAGGTGAAAATGTTGTCCACATCAATCTGTAGACGATGCTGCTGTTCATATTAATTTGATCGTTATTATCTGTCTGTCAGAACTTGGCAGTTCTTGCTTAAATTTATGAAGGCACAATCCTTCCATGGTTAACAGTTAATCCTTGAAGGACAGAGGGTCACGACTCCTGCGTCCTATAAGCACTCAACGTCCAGACAAGGATAGGTAACGAGCAGTCGCAGTATCTGCTCTCAAATATGTCTGGTTAGGCAACGAGCAGTCACATTATCTGCTACAAGATTCAAGCATTACGAAAACTTGCCCACTCCATAGAAGATTAGTCAACCATGTAACTTAACCCTCACAAAATGAGACTAGTACTGATTGATGGGTATGTCTGTTTTCCTTCGAAGACAACGAGTCCATGGACGTTATCATAATCGACAAGACTTGTAGCAAAGACTAACATGGAGTGAATCTATGATCGGGTAACTAAGAACTTCAGCTAAACAGTCCCTAAGTAAGAAGATGAAATAATCTGAACTTTTAGCAGAGAAATAAGGAAAGGTGACAAGAGATATTCATGTGAAAGGCAAAAAATTTCAGCATTTGACATGACCGGTAACTAATGTGGAAAATTATACTATTCTTTCGGGAAACAACGTTGCCATAATAGTTTTCTGGTCAATTAGTGAGTGAAAAGTCTTCAACTCATGGGCCTATTGGGTTGATTACACCACATCAACCACAGATCTTGCACAAAAATGTTGGAATATTTTAGCAATTTGGGGCCACATGTAACATATTAAAAATGTGTGTGCTATTATCTAAAGTAAATTAGTCATTAGAGTGATCCACTAAGGATAAAGTTTGACTAATGGGTATTGAATTTCGTGGAATTAAAGTGTAGAGACCGGAAGTTTGTTTTAAATTGTTGAGGGGCCGATTTAAAACAAATGAAAGATAATGAATGATCGTTATCTTATATATGGGTTATGGTCCCCATTTGAGTGTGTTCTTCAAGGTTTCTACATCCTCATCCATAGAAATCAAGATTGAAGCGAAGTTCACAAATCAAATTGGAAGATCGTGATCCTTTCAGGCTAACAATCTAATTATCATGGATTCAGGTATGTTTTATGTTTATGTTCATTTTCAGATTTCAATATGGAAATGGATCTAGGGTTTTATGTGAAAATGATTTGAATAAAGTATGTAATTTGATTATTCCTTTTCAATTTTCTATCAAGTGGTATCAGAGCCATCCATAATTGAAATCATGAGAAATGGAATTTTAAGATTCTAAATTCTATGAATTATTGGATCATTATGTTATCAAGAATTATAGCATGTTGTATTATGGAATTCTGACATTTTATGTTATACATGTAGAATTTGAGCATGTTATAATATTGTTATTTGATTTTCATGTTATATTATCAAATTCTTTCATATTATGCTTTGGATTTAGAATTTGAGCATGTTATAATATGATTTATTGAATTTATTCTATGGATATAGCATGAAATAATAAGGATCTATGATTTTCTTGAAAATTCGAATTTTGAAATTGGGATTTTATGAATTTCAGTTTAAAGAAAAAAAAAACTTTTTTTTTTTGGTTTGATGGGCAGCCGCCGGCTATTTATTCAGTGTTTGATGCTTGTTTACAGAAGCGTTCTTTATTGCCGTAAATAAATAGGGCAAGAAGCCTTGTGGTCGCCGTTAACGGTAACTCGGCTGGCCATGAAGCAACGGCGTATCGTATGACGCCCCCTTCGAGGCGTCGGTGAAGGTGAAATTAATTCTCTATTAAAGTTTTCGGTTATGGGAGTTGAAAGGGGCATTAATTTGAGAATTAATTTGAAGGTTTTTGAGTTATGGAAGATTTGGGGGCGGGGCATGAGATGCAAATTAGAGTTTCTTAAGCCCCTGCTTGCAATTTAAAATTAGGGTTAATATTTATATATCAGTCCCTAAGGTTTAAAGTTAATCCTAATTGGGCCCTAAAGTTACGGTGCTTATAATTATAATTCGGCCCAAGTTCGAAATTAATTAATTTGGGCCATTTAAGTTCTGAATTTAATTATTAAGTCCCTGAATGTTCATAATTGGTTTAGTTTGGCCCCTAAAGTTCCGCATAATTGATTTTTTGAATCCTAAACTTTCAAATTATTAACATTTAGCCCCTAAAGTTTTAAATAATTATTTTTTGGGTCTCTAAAGTTTTCAATAATTAATTTTTTGACCCATAAAGTTTTGAATTAATTAATTTCGACCCCTAAAGTATTGAATTATTAACCCTTAGGCCCTTAAAGTTTCATAATGAATAAAATTAAGCATTCTACTTTTCAAATTATGGTATAAAGGACTCAATTGGTTTTATAATATTCAAAAGTGAATTGATTGAAGCAATATGTTGCCACAGCAACCTCTCTTGTGGAAATTAATTAACTTAGAATATTAGAAGGAATTCGTGTGTATGCTTGTTCATGCGGATATTAGCCGGCCCAAAGGAAGGTTAATATTTGGCCGAATTGTATGCACAATTGTGGTGGTAAATGTGTGACAATTATAAGGTTTCCATGTGAATAATAAATCAATCCAAAGATGGGTTTATTATTTGACAGGAGTTATTGTCAATGTTTGATCACTACACCAAGAGTACCACTTACAGTTAATATGCATGTCAAAGACTTGATATTAATGATGTGCTAGGTATCTTGAGATGGGATTTACCATGATTTGATTAATTGATTATTGAATCTTAATATTGATGTGAGCATAATTCTTCCATTTTCTCTCTACAGCTAATTCATCTGCTACTACCATATCTCTGTTTAATATCAACTCTATCCCCAAGCTCAATGGGATAAACTTCAAGGATTGGAAAGAGAGCGTATTAATTGTTCTCGGCTGCATGGATCTAGACCTTGCGTTCCGGATTGAGCAACCCACTCCTCTGACGGATGAAAGTTCACCTGATGAAAAAAAGGAACTTTGAGAAGTGGGAACGCTCTAATCGCATGAGTCTGATGATCATTAAGCGCGGCATTCCAGAAGCCTTTCGAGGCGCGATTCGAAGAAGTGACTAATGCTAAGGATTTCCTTACCGAAATTGAGAAACGTTTTAAAAACGATAAGTGTCGAAACAAGCACGCCAAGGTAAAGCTTGATTTCAATAAAGTATAAAGGTAAAGGAAACATAAGGAGTACATCATGGAGATGTCTCACATTGCTTCAAAGCTAAAGGCACTAAAGCTATTTGTCGATGACTTGCTCGTCCATTTGATATTGATATCGCTTATCGCACGGGGTTCGGTTTAATTTAAGGTCAGTTATAACTGCCAAAAGGAGAAATGGTCTCTAAATGAGCTCATTTCATATTGTGTGCAAGAGGAAGAAAGGTTGAAGCAAGATAGAACTGAAAATGTTCACTTGGCAAGCACTTCTAAAGATAAGGGCAAGAAAAGAAAGAAGGAATTTCAAATCGCTCTCTAGGGTCCGGCCACAAAAGAAATGACAAGAGGACAACAAAGAAGCATGTTTCTTTTGCAAAAATACTGGACATGTGAAGAAGAATTGTACTAAATATCTATCGTGGCGTGCAAAGAAAGGTACAAATCTTACTTTGGTCTGTTCTGAGGTTAATTTAGCTTCAGTACCTAGAAATACTTGGTGGTTAGATTCTGGTGCTACTACTCATATAAGTATTTCTATGCGGGGATGCTCGAGCTACCTGAAAGCCAAATGATGGTGAAAGATACATCTATGTTGGTGATGGCAAGTCGGTGGAAGTTGATGTAATAGGCATTTTTAGGTTATTGTTGGGAACTGGTCATTATTTGGATTTGAAAGACACTAAAGTTGTATCGTCTTTTAGACGAAATTTGGTTTCTGTTTCTTTGTTGGACAAATTTGGTTATTATTGTTCATTTGGAAACAATAGTTTAGTCTTTCTTTAAATTCTAATATTATTGGTACTGGTTTATTATCTACATTTGATAACCTATACTTGCTTGATACTGTTACATCATATAATGAAAACCTGCATGTGGAAACACGTGGTACTAAACCCAAATTACATAAAGAAAATTCAGCAAAATTATGGCATAAGCGCTTAGGTTACATCTCTAAATCTAGAGTTGAACGGCTTGTGTCAAATGGTATTTTAGACCCCTTGACTTCACAGATTTTGATGTATGTATTGAATGTATCAAGGGAAAACAGACCAAAACAAAAGGATTAGGTGCTAACAGAACTTCGAATGTCTTAGAATTGATACACACAGATATTTGTGGACCATTCCCTACGGCTTCTTGGAATGGTCAACAATATTTTATATCATTCATAGACGATTACTCACGTTATGGGTACCTATATCTTATTCATGAAAAGTTTGAGTCACTGGACATGTTCAAAGTGTTTAAAACTGAGGTTGAGAATCAACTCAACAAAAGAATAAAAAGCGTTAGGTCTGACCGTGGTGGTGAGTACTACGGCAGAAATGACGGTTCAGGTGAACAATGTCCAGGACCATTTGCTAAATACCTAGAGGAATGTGGAATCGTCCCATAATACACTATGCCAGGGACGCCTAGCATGAATGGTGTAGCTGAAAGATGAAACAGAACTCTTAAGGATATGGTAAGGAGTATGATTAGTCATTCCACCTTACCAAAATCACTCTGGGGAGAAGCATTAAAGACTGCAGCTTATATTCTGAATAGAGTGCCAACTAAGGCTGCTGCCAAAACTCCATATGAACTTTGGATAGGTAAAAAGCCTAGTTTAAAGCATTTTCATATTTGGGGATGTCCAGCTGAGGCTAGGCCTTATAGGCCATATGAAAAGAAATTGGACTCCAAAACAGTAAGCAGCTACTTTATTGGCTATTCTGAGCGATCAAGGGGCTATAAATTTATGATCCCACAACTAAGTCAATTTTTGAAACGGGAACTGCAACATTTTTTGAGGATGTTGAGTTTGGGGGGAGAAATAAGGTTAGAGACATTGTCTTTGAGGAAGAAGTTGAGGATACTGTTACTTTTGACAATGAATAAGTCCCTATACCTGTCGTTGATCAAGAAGCATATCCAGAACCTCAACAAGATAATGTTGAAGAGCCTCCCATCCAAAATGAGGTAAATATTCCAGAAGTTCAAACTCAACAACCTCAAGAACCAATACCTTTAAGGAGATCCACGAGAGAAAGGAAAAATGCTATTTCGGATGATTTTATAGTATTTCTCCAAGAACATGAGGAAAATAATGGATTGATGGAAGATGATCCAATCAACTTCCGTCAGGCCATGCAGGGTTCTAACTTTCAAAAGTGGATTGATGCCATGAATGATGAGTATAAGTCTATGCAAGACAATAAAGTTTGGGATCTTGTCGTGTTACCAGAAGGTGCGAAGCCTAATGGTTGCAAATGGATTTTTAAAACCAAGAGGGATTCGAAAGGTAATGTGGAAAGATATAAGGCTCGTCTTGTAGCTAAAGGCTTTACCCAAAAGGAAGGTATTGACTTCAAAGAGACTTTCTCTCCAGTTTCAACGAAAGACTCTTTCAGGATAATTATGGTATTTGTTGCGCACTTTGACCTTGAGTTACATCAGATAGATGTTAAGACGGCGTTTCTAATTGGCGACATTGATGAGATGATCTATATGGTGCAACCAGAAAACTTTGTATCGGAGACCCGAAGAATATTGTTTGCAAATTAAAGAAATCCATCTATGGGCTCAAACAAGCTTCCCGTCAATGGTACTATAAATTTCATCAAGTAATTATCTCGTTTGGTTTTGAGACAAATGCTGTTGATGATTGTGTGTATCACAAGTTCAGTGGGAGTAAGCATATTTTCCTGGTTTTGTATGTTGATGACATACTGCTTGCCAAGAGATTTTTATCTAGGAATTTTGAGATGAAAGATCTTGGTGACGCCTCTTTTGTATTAGGGATTCAGATATATCGGGATCGCTCTCGAGGTATTCTTGGATTGTCACAAAAGAGCTATATCGATAAAGTACTTGAGAGGTTTGCATGCGGTGATCAGAATCAGGTGACACCCCTGTCGCTAATGGGAGACAAATTTAGTCTCAAACAATGCCCGAAAAAATAACCTTGAAATTAAGGAAATGCAGAAGATTCCCTATGCATCAGCTGTTGGGAGTCTTATGTATGCTCAAGTTTGTATACGTCCAGATATAGCATTCATTGTTGGAATGCTAGGCAGATATGTAAGCAACCCTGGAATGGATCATTGGATAGCAGCCAAAAGGGTTATGAGATATTTGAAGAGAACAAAGGATTACATGCTCACCTATATCGAATCGGATCGATTAGAGATCATAGGATACTCCGATCGATTTTGTCGGATGCCAAGACAAGAGGAGATCCACATCGAGCTATATTTATACGGTTTGGAGGAGATATTTCTGGAGGAGTGCTGACACTCATAGCTTCTTCTACCATGTGAGAATTTGTAGCTTGCTATGAGACATCTAATCATGGAATATGGGTGCTGAAATTTTGTCATTGAGGCGTATTCGAATGGCGTAGAAAGGCCACTAAAGTTATATTGTGACAATAACTCGTGAGTTTCTATATTCTAATAACAACAGGAGTTCATCTAAGTCAAAACACATTGACATCAAGTTCCTGGTTGTGAAGGAAAGAGTACAGAGTGGACAGATTTCCATAGAGTATATTGGGACAAACTCTATGATTGCGGATCCGCTTACTAAGGGATTGACACCCAAAGTCTTTCATGAGCACATTGCTCATATGGGTGTTGTATATCATGAGGATATCAAGTTTTAGTGGGAGTTTGTATTTTCATTGCTTTATGTTTTGGACACATTTGTGTATTTGGATATTGTTCTGTACAGAAATAAAGTTTTCAGTTTATTACACTCTATTATTATGTTCAGTACCGATCTTACTTAAGAAATAAGGTTGGACCAGTTGGAAATAGACATGTTTGGGTCACATAACATGTAATTTTCATGCTACACTCCATGATTGATCTATGTCATTTGGTTATATGGGTGTACGTGACCATTGATGGATTTAGTCACGTTAAATGTGACGAAAATCGCTTTGATCCTACATCGATGTGACTAATGGACGAGATTGTTTGAAATACCCGTAATAATAATAATAATAGCAAAAATTTGAGCTCATAAAGGTTGTGCACATTTGAAAGGTTACACATATGGCCCAGTGGGAGATTGTTGGAATATTTTAGCAATTTGGGGCCACATGTAACATATTAAAAATGTGTGCTATTATCTAAAGTAAATTAGTCATTAGAGTGATCCACTAAGGATAAAGTTTGACTAATGGGTATTGAATTTCGTGGAATTAAAGTGTAGAGACCGGAAGTTTGTTTTAAATTGTTGAGGGGCCGATTTAAAACAAATGAAAGATAATGAATGGTCATTATCTTATATATGGGTTATGGTCCCCATTTGAGTGTGTTCTTCAAGGTTTCTACATCCCCATCCATAGAAATCAAGATTGAAGCGAAGTTCACAAATCAAATTGGAAGATCGTGATCCTTTCAGGCTAACAATCTAATTATCATGGATTCAGGTATGTTTTATGTTTATGTTCATTTTCAGATTTCAATATGGAAATGGATCTAGGGTTTTATGTGAAAAGGATTTGAATAAAGTATGTAATTTGATTATTCCTTTTCAATTTTCTATCAAAAAATTCATGAGCTCTTCCGTTTTAAGTATCGATAGTTTCGGTTGGTGTGGTCTTCATTGGTCTACACTACCCAATCTTACTGTTTTGGCTTTTATCCATTTTAAGTTTAGGGTGCGTTTGATTGCAAGGGTAGAAAATAGGTAGAAAGAAAATATTTTACAGGACAAAGATTTGCCTAAAAAATATTTTACAGAGAAAATAATTTCAAGTGTGTTTGATTGGTATAATTTTCCACCCGAAAATTTTTTAAGTTTTCTATTCTTTTAGCTTTGTTTTACATGGAAATTGTCCATTAAAGTTATATTTTTTTCCACAATTGGTTATAAAATTTGTTTCCATTGCCAAAAAGTAAAAAAGAAAAAAGAAAAAAAATTGTTTCCTAAAAAATCTTTTTTTAAATCAAAATTTAGTGTACGTTTGGCTTCGTTTTATATGAAAATTGTCCATGAAAGTGAAATTTTTTTTTACAATTGGTTATGAAATTTGTTTCCATTGCCAAAAAGTAAAAAACAAAAAAAACAAAAAAAAAATGTTTACGTGCAGCAGTGGAAAAAACTTTTCTCACCAAAAAGTTGGGAAAAACTTTTCCTGGAGGTGTCAATGGGGCCGAACTGAGCATGAGCTGGCCGAGCCGGCTCGGCCCATGAGCTCGTGGCTCGCGCAAATCTTTTTTATTAATAAGATATGCCTTTTTAAAAAAAATAAATATATTAATATAAATTTTTGGATGAGCCCACGAGCCGCTCGTGAAAAAACGAGCGGAGCTGGGCTCAACTCGCCTAGCTAGCCCGCCGCTCGGCTCGTGCTCGGGCTCGTAGCTCGGTGGCAACGAGCCGAGCCACGAGCCAACTTGACTCGATTGCCATCACTAGCTTTTCCCAAATTATGGGGACAACAGGCGCGTGAGTACTGCCCTAGAAAAAAATTTCTTATCAAAAAAACCTCATCAAACACTACTAAAAATGAAAAATGGAAACCATCCCTAGAAAAACTCACCAATCAAACATGCCCTTATACTAATTATGCCCTGTTGTGTCCCATGATGGTTCATGTGTTGTTACAGACTTACGGTTTCAAATTGAGAGATGGATTTTGGTCCATTTTCTAGGAGATGAAAGTGGGAAATTATTGTATAAATTGTCCCGTTCATACATCTAAGCATTTTTACACTTTTTCATTTTCATGATTATGCGTAGCAGCTTCAAGCCCCATGAAAAGTGAAGATGGATATCATGTAAAAAATAATATATGTACGTTCCTACTGATGATGCTTTCTCTTTCCTTTCCCATTTGTCTCACATATTTATTTTCCCACTTATTTTGACACGAGATGATTCTCATTGTTTGTGTAAAAAGAAAATAAGTATGTAGATATTTGGTAGTGTTTGTAGCTTTAAATCATTGAGTACTGGACTCTTGAAATAAGATCCACTATCTAAGGTTTGGAAGTGAAAATCATTGAGTACATTGTTGAAGTCTGAGGCCCTGTTTGGAAAGGATTAAATTTTTCTACAGTAAATCAATTTTCATTTTCAACTACACATTCTTCAATAAAATAATATTTTCCATCACATTAATAATTTTTTATTTTTTTTCAACCACACATTTCCCATCATATCACTATTTAAAATCAATTTTCCCCTCAAAAATCTATCCCAAACAAGCTCTAAGGTTGTGTTTGATACACAACAAATTCCTTGGAAAAAGGAAAAGATTTTCCATTTTCCAAGAAATGGCATGTTTGATGAGCAAAAAGTGGAAGGGAATTGATTTTCTTGGGGAGAGGCTCACGCGCCTATTTGCCTCATTCTCACCTATTCTCACCGAATAGGTAAGAATTGATTTTCCAAGTTCACGTGTGTTTTTTTTTATTTTTTGTAATGAAAACAAATTTTATAATTAATTGAAAAAAAAAATCACTTTAATGGATAATTTTCGTGTAAAACAAAATCAAACGAACACTACACTTTTATGAAAAATGATTTTTTAGGAAAAAAAAAATTTCTTTTTTTTTTTTAACTTTTTGGTAATGGAAACAAATTTTATAACCAATTGTGGAAAAAATTATCACTTGAATGGAAAATTTCCATGTAAAATAAAACCAAACGAACACAAAATTTAAAAATTTCTCAGATGGAAAATTATACCAATCAAACACATTTAACATCATTTTCCCTGCAAAACTTTTTCTAAGCAAATCTTTTTCCTGTAAAATATTTTATTTCCACCCATTTTCCACCCGTGCAATCAAACGCACCCTAAATGGTACAAAAAAACAAGTTTTCGACGTATAATAAAATTGAATAATGTTATTAAGTACTAGTAATAATGTTAGGGCATCAATTTAGATGGTTACCCTTTATATTTTCAATTAAATGAGTCTGGTGACTTTACATTTAAATAAATATATTATTTAATATATTGTAATGACACTTAAACTAATGTTTAATATCGGTGATAATGACTGTTATTATTCAATAAATTTTGTTGCAAGTTGATTATGATTAGTAAGTAGAAAATTACAATTGAAATTTATTTAAAAAAAAAAAAAAAAGAAGAAGCTATAAATGCACAAGTAAATCGTATCCGTAAGAATAATAATAAGGGAAAAATCTTATCTCCACTATTAAGTTCCCGTTTGGCCCCATTATTTGATAGTATAATATTTTAAATAGTATGTATAGTTGAAAAAATAAGGAATTTTTTTTGGTTAATGTGTAATTCTAAAGAAAAGAGAGAAAAACGGGGGCTAAGTATGCACCAAATCAAATCTCAAAGATTAAAGGCGTGTTCGGTACAGATTAAAATTGAAAACTAGCCGTTATTATTGACTTTTATAAGACGAGTGAGACCCAATAACGACTATATTTTCAATTTTAATTGGATTTGAAGATTAGCCAAACATGTTCAAAGTTTCAAAATGCAAAAGTCAGGTTTTATTTTGTTTTAATTTCAAATAATAATATTATCAAATTAAATTAATCTACCCATACCCACCCCACTAGTCAGCGTCCATCATCGTTGTCATCCCATGACCTCCACCCCGTCGATGACTTCTTTAGCATTGAACTAATTGTCTCCCAAGGATTACTAAGTTTGTTGGTGACTAGGATTGAGCCGTGTTAGTATAATTTAAAACTTTTTTTAAAAATTGAAAATTGAAATTCAGCCCATGGTGTAATTTATAAAGCACATATTGGAGCAAATAACTTGAATTCTCATCGAATAAATTTAGTTAATTGAATTTGTGACCAGTTCGGATAATTGAGGTTAGAGAAATCAATGGCATATGACCAGATTTCTTGAATTTGTAAAATGTAACTTATATTCTTTGACATGCGACACATGTGACCTGATCCATTGACTCGTGATCAAATCTCTTAGATTTGTGACCAAATCTCTTGAATATGTGACTTATGACCTATGCACTCGACGTGTGACCTACGACCCGATTCAATGGCCGTGAACAATCTCTTAGATTTATGAACAAATCTCTTTAATTTGTGAGGTTTGACATATACACTTTGACGTATGCCTGCTACATGTGACTTTGACTTGATCTAATATAGGTGAATATCTCTTCGATCTATGACCCGATCCAATAGCCCCTAACCAAATCTCTTAAATTTGTGACTCATGATCTATGTACTTTGAAATGTCACATATTCAAGATATTTGGTCACATAAACTCAAACGATTGTGACCTATACACCTCCACCATCACCATTTGTAGACATTGATCCATAACCAACATTACACTTCAACCACCACTATCACCATCACCACTAACAACCCAACAATCAAGTAAATAACCAATGCTAAAACATCATAAAAACCAGCACAAAATCGCTACCAAACCTTCACAAAAACCACTTCCAACCACCACTTTGAGCACCTCATCCCACGTTCACCAAAACCAAGACCACCGCCGCAACAACAAAACCACCGTCGCCTGCAAGAATAGGAGAGTGAGAGATGAAAGAAAGAGAGTGCGAGTGAGAGCAAGAGATAGAGATAGAGATGAGAGAGACTACAATTCTGGGTTTTGTTAATACCTAATTTATGCTCAAATAAACTTAATACATGATTTTAAAATTGTCATCTTTAAATACCTGTTGTGGTTTAGTTTCCACTAAGAATAATTAGGCTCTACACTATAGTCCCACTATCCAAATGTAAAATACGTAATATTTAACTAGTGTGTATTTTGGAGTGAAATGTTTAAATAATCACTGAACTTATACTATATGACCACAGACTATTCATAGAATTTCAAAACGCTTCAATTTATTTACTGAACTTTTTTCGTTTGTGCTCCATCCATCATCAGAAAAAATGGATGAAAAAGGGATGAGTTGGCATGTGTTTACATGCCAATTGCCACGCATGTCTTCCTTCCACGTCCATGTAATAGTTTTACCTCGATGATGGAAAATTGAAAAAATTCAGTGAGTAAGTTGAAATATTTTGAACTTCAATGACTAATCCGTGATTATAGTATTGTAGTGATTTTTCAAACATTTCACTCGTGTATTTTTTTTCCACGAAAATAAAATTTTAAAATGCAAACCACCACTATACCGGTAGAATCCACTACAAATCCAAAACCGCTCTCATATTTTCTACTCTCACTCTCTCTAGAACAGTAAATTTCTCTCTCAAAAATCCCTCCCACAATGGCGTCCCCTCGCGAGGAGAGCGTGTACAAGGCAAAGTTGGCAGAGCAGGCCGAACGTTACGAGGAGATGGTGGAATTCATGGAGAAGGTGGTGGCGTCCGTGGACGGCGGCGAGGAGTTGACGGTGGAGGAGCGCAACCTTCTGTCAGTGGCATACAAGAATGTGATCGGCGCTCGCCGCGCTTCCTGGCGTATCATCTCCTCAATCGAGCAGAAGGAGGAGAGCCGCGGTAACGAGAGTCACGTGTCCGCGATAAAGGGATATAGATCTAAGATCGAATCTGAGCTCTCGTCCATCTGCGAAGGGATTTTGAAACTCCTTGACACAAAGCTCATAGGATCCGCATCCAGCGGAGACTCTAAGGTGTTTTACCTGAAGATGAAGGGAGATTATCATCGCTACTTGGCGGAGTTTAAGACTGGAGCTGAGAGGAAAGAAGCCGCAGAGAACACTCTCTCGGCTTACAAGTCGGCTCAGGTTAGGGATTCGGTTTCTTTCGATGGTGATGCATTATATAATTTCTATTTTTTTGTGATCTACGGGCAATCGTTGGGAAACTTGTTACATGGAGCGGTGGAATTTAGGTTTTATTCTGCGTTTTGTTTGATGATCTCGAGATGATTGTCAATATGGACTGCTATAGTCAGTGATTTATGATTTTTCTATCTTTGACTCGTTAAAAGAGGTACTATGCATACTATATCTCCGTTTTATTTTGGTCTATGTGTAGATAAAATTGTGGAATTAAATTAATTTTGTTCTATTTGGTTAATATTGGGCGATCTGAAGGCGATCAATTTGATGATTGTTGCAAATATGTTATCGTACAAATTAATGGGGGATACGGTTTTTGGGTTTGTACTATTGCTTATTTGTAACTAGATATATATTTATATATGCATTAGTATGTTTTGCTGCAAATGTGAATAGCACTTTTATGCAAAATGCAGTAGAGAAATTTGCTTTTTTCATGATTTAATCATTCTTATAAAGCAGGCATGTAATGTGAACCAAATAACTTGATGCCATGATTCAGATCATAAAAATTCATGCTTTATATTGTATATTTTGTTACTGAGTGCAATTTGGATTTTGAATTTGTAGGACATTGCAAATACAGACCTTGCCCCAACACATCCAATCCGGCTTGGACTTGCTCTCAACTTCTCAGTGTTCTACTACGAGATACTGAATTCTCCTGATCGGGCATGTAATCTTGCTAAACAGGTCTGCCTAAAAATTAAACTTGTCATCTCCAATCTATTTTTTTTTTTTTTTTCCACCCCCCCCCCCCCCCCACCACAACAAAAAAAAAAAAAAGTACGAGTACATAGTTCTGAATCATTTGTGGTAACATAAACGAGATCTGAAAGAATTTGGCATCTGGCTTGCTTGAGTTTGTAATTCAGATGGGCCTTTTCAGTTGATTGGAACGTTATAAGTATGCACTAATATTTGCTCATCATATCCTGGCAAGGCTTTTGATGAGGCAATTGCGGAGTTGGACACGCTTGGAGAAGAGTCATACAAGGATAGCACTCTGATTATGCAGCTTCTCCGCGACAACCTAACTTTGTGGACTTCAGACATGCAGGTAAATTTTTTCTGTTTGTATTTTGTGGAGAGCTTTTCCCAACCATTGCTGTTGTTTAAAGGAGTTACTTATTGATCATGGTTGTTGTTCTTGTGTAGGACGATGGTTCTGAGGAGATCAAGGAAGCAGCACCAAAGCAAGATGAATAGTACATTTTACGATTTCCGACTTGATTGTTTTGCTATTTAGTCTGTTTATTCAAATTGAAAATGCTGCTTGTAGCCATTAGTTATCTCTATAATCTACTTCTTTGCCTATCTGAAATTTTAGAGGCTTCTTATTTCTATCACTTGTTTATTACCTTATTTATTTTATTCTCAAAAGATTACTCTTAATTTTTGTGCCAACCATTGTTTGTTCATAATTCACGTTTCTTGTCTCTTGGGTAACAGTCTGTCTATAATTTTGCTTACAGCCCCTTCTACATAGTATTAGTTCATACAGGCTTAATGTAAAATTCTTCACTAATATATTCAATTCTGAGATCATGACTAATCTTTATCATACTTTGTGATTCAATTTCACGAGCTACTTCATTTATCGGTATTAGTTTAATTTAGTTTTGGTATGTTTTGTTATGCTCTACAGCAATTTAACGTTCTCTACGTTCTAGAAGAATTGGTAAATTACAATTTGATTGATAGGTTGGCCATAATTATGATATAGGTGTAGAAATTAAGTTGATGAGTGTGCCCCAGTGTACACTTGCATCAATTAGGACATGTTTGGCTAAGCTTAAAAGTGAGTTAACCACCATTTTTTAGTCTTATGACACTGCACCTTTTGTTTTGTACGCCCCATTTTTAAGTGTAATGGAATTCATTAATCTATGCTAATTGTCATACTTGTGTCATCGACTTCTTTTCGTTTCATTTTCATCTTATCCATTCCGCTTTGTTAGTTCATAATATCACCTTGTCCGTTGCACTGACCGTGTTCCATCCGCTGTCCCAAGGCAAAGAACTTCAAATCCATTTCGCGAAGAACCATGCTCTTAGTTGAATTGCTGCGGTTTGTCCTGTGTTGAGAATCTTCCATTAATTAACACATTTTGCCCCCATCCAATTGATGACGTTAGGACCCATAAAAAGATTTTTTGCATTTTTAAATAAGCAAAAATAATAATAAAAACAAAAGTTCGTAAAACTCTTTGTTCCTCGTTTAAATTAAGATAACCTAATTTTTAACATAAATTGTTATCAATAAAACTATTTGCTAATTAATTGAAATTTAAGAATAATAATGCGACAAAAAAAAAGTAAGTGTCACCGTGTTAGATAATGTCACATGATACTCTACTATTTTTCAGTGTAAAATATTGTTGATTTTTTTTATTGAATCTTTTTTCTCCACACCATATTGTATAATTCCTTATATACAATTTTGATATACAAGGAGCAAAATTCAACTAAATAATATGATTTGAATATAATTATCCTTTTTTCAAAAAAGAAGTAAAAGAAATAGGTTTTAAAATCATTTATGGTAAAAAGAAAGTAACTTTTACATCTTTCGAAGTATAATCGATTATACATGCTCGCTCCCATGCACGTTCGTAGACCAATGGCTCCAATCCTTGGATGTCAAATGAATTAAATTAAGTTGCAGAAATTGCCTCCCGTCAAATTTATTTTATAAATAGATAAAAATGAGTTATGAATAAGTGCACAGTATTTGCGAATTCATTGAAATGTGTGGTTATAGAGCAATTATTGACTCCGTTTTTTGCACCGTAGATGTGGACAACAGATAACGAACTCACTCGCGTTTTAGTAAACTAATTCCAACACATGTAGACAGATTACTGATCAATTATATTTCAGATTAGAACGCGGGAGATGTTTTATAATACGAAACAAATATGTTCGGATACTAGCAATATATATATATATATATATATATACAGAAATGATCTAATGAGCACCGGTGCTCATCTTATTCTAAACACCGATGAGTTGGCATATTAATTCATTGGTGGATAAAGATTTTGTGAGTTCCAATCCACCAATGAATTAATGTGCCAACTCATCGGTGCTTAGGATAAGATGAGCACCGGTGCTCATTAGATCATTTCTGTATATATATATATATATATATATATATATATATATATATATATATATATATATATATATAAAATGAACAATCGACTAAAAATCAAACAGGAGAAGGAATAGCTTGTAACTGATACATAGTGTTTTTTGCATTACCCCAAAAATGAAACAAAATGGGGATATATTTATAGTGTTACACGTGAAATAGTAAACATTGAATGGGGGACATGTGGCCTCATTTCCTCTATCGAAACATCACATCTTAGATATCAATTTTGACTTCACTAGCCAATGGCGCATTAAATGTCCTGAAAAGGAGGCAGTCACCCTATAATCTATGCTAACAAAACTGACATTTTTTCTCATTATAAAAGTCCAATCAATTATTCTAAAAGGATTTTTTAAATTCAAGATCTTCAAACGTGGATTGTCACCAGCCTTAAATGAGTTTCAAATTCTATTTCGTTGGGCCTCGCCACTTCGGCAAAGGGGCTTCGGCAAGTCCCTTTCATGAAATCGTTTTAGTGGGATGCCACATGGCTTTGGCGGAAATGACTTCGATGGGTCGACTGAGCCATGTGGGAGCTTAGGTGGCGAAACATAACAACAGTCTCCCAAGTCCATGTATGGTTATTCATGTCATGCGTGGACTTCTGTCTTGAGTAGAATTTCTTTGGGACAGGTCTTCCCGTCATGGTTAGGTTTTCGACAACACAATAGCCCTCCCAAGTCCAAGTATAGATATTCAAGTCATAGTTGGAGTTCGAAGTTAAACTTGATTTTTGTATGTTATCCTATCCTTATGTAGAACTGGTAAAGCTTTTTATTTTGAAAATAGCTTAAATTCGTTTGATGAACCGAATCAGGGAAACGTTGAACTGCTGAAGCTCCTTAATTTGAAAATAGCCGAAATTCGTTTGATGAGCCGAAGAATGAAAGTGTTGAACTAATGAAACTCCTTATTTTGAAAATAGCTAAAATTCGTTTGATGAGCTGAAGCATGAAAGTACTGAACTGATGAAGCTCCTTATTTTAATTGAAATAAAACATGCCTTAGACAATAGTGCCAATAATTTGATTTTTTGTACGTTACCAAGAAAATACAAATGAAGCATTTCAACTTCCAATACACGTACAACCATTACCTATTGAATACGCAATGATAGCCACGATGCTGTATTTTAGGTCGACATACCAAAGCTCATATGTGAGATACACGCCTCAATCTGAAGCGTTAATGAAAAAAAACTGTTTAAATTCAACTCCTCAGATGCAGTGAAAGTTGGACGCTTCAAATGAAGTGTATCTAGATTCAATGGTTGAGTTTCATCCTTTCTTCCTATAAAAGCCAAAATCGTGCCATTTGTATCATCTTTTACTTTTGCAAAGTCTCCAAATTTCTTCAGCAATCGAAAAACTTTTCCGATCATTTTTGTTCTCCAACGACGTAGCATTCCTAGAGCTTCTTTTTATTTAAGTATTTTTTTCTAAAATTCTCTATGTTTTCCCATCCTTCCCATCTTTTCTTTTTCGATTTCAATGGCTTCAGGGTCGAGTGCTAGCAATGGGAGGGTAACCATCGCTAGGGTTGGGGAGTCGGCTATATCTGGGGGGTTGGACGGGGGTTTTTTGGGCATGAGTGAGGGTCCCATTGATTATGAGGCGAGGTGGGGGCTGCGAGGTTAAATGAGGTTTTTTGGATTCGCCACCTAGGCTCTCACGTGGCTCAAGTGACCCACCGAAGTCCTTTCCACTGAAGCCATGTAGCTTCCCACGTAGAATGCGTAAGACCTATCAGAGCGCACTAAAACGATTTCATGGAAGGGACTTGTTGAAGCCCCTTTGCCGAAGTGGCGAGACTCAACGAAATATAATTTAAAACTCAATTAAGACTCGTGACAATTCACGTTTGAAGATCTTGAATTTATGAAATCTTTTTAGAATGATTGATTGGACTTTTGTAATAAGTAAAAAATGTCAGTTTTGTCAGCATAGGTTATAGGGTGGCTGCCTCGTTTTCAAGAAATTTAATGCGCCACGAGCTAATGGAGTCAAAATTGATACCTATGATGTGATGCTTCGGTAGAGGAGATGAGACCACGTATCCCCCATCTAATAGTTACTATTTTACATGTAACACTATAAGAGTGTGTTTGGTGCATATTAAAATAAGAGAATGTATTTTTTTGAAGTGTTATGATGTGGAATTTGTGATTGAAAATGAAGAAAAAGTTATTGATGTGATGTAAAATATTATTTTATTGAAGAATGTATGGTTGAAAATGAGTAGAATAATGAGAATGAAAAAAATAATGTGGCTCAAACATGGGCTAAATACCCCCCTTTTGTATCATTTTGGGGGTAATGCAACAAGAGTTATGTTACAAGTAAATAATCATTTACCTAATGTGTGCCATGGGGGTACCTGTAAGAGGGGACCACCATTTGTCAATTATGGCACACATTAGGTAAGATATTATGTACAATAAGAATAATCCATGCAACAAATACTAAGATATTAGCTACAAGCTATTCGTTCTCCCGTTTGATCTTTGGGTTTTGATGTGTGATCTTGATTTTTAGTCTAATCTTTAATCGATCGTGCAACTTTGCTCATATATATATGTATATTGTCGGTGTCCTAACATATTTGTCTCGTGTTATAAAGCTTTTCCCATGTTCAAATTCGAAATATAATTGACCAGTAATCTGTCTACACGTGTTGAAATTAACTTACTAAGACGCGAGTAAGTTCGACATCCGTTGTCAATGTATACAGTGCAAAAAAGGGAGTCAACAACAATTGTACCTATGGTTCGTTTGGCATGAATTTTTAAAAATTACAAGGTGCTTTTGAGATGGAAAAGTTGATTTTAAACCCGTTTGACTTGTTTTATTAAAGTACTTTCCATAGTTAAAAAAGGTTTTAAAGAAAGTTGATCTAATATAACTTTCTCTAAAAGTACTTTTGAAATAAGAAGATTTTTTTAAAAATAGTTTCCAAACAAAAATTAAGGTAACTTTATTGAAAAATTCTTGTACAAGAAGTAAAATAAAAAACCATGACAAACGAGTCCTTAGTGCTGGGCCGCTACACCCTTTCTGACCACTGTTTGAAATTTGAGTAATACTATTCATCCTTACTGAGATTACAAACACAGTTTAGCTGGCGTTAATGTGACATTAAATTATATGTGAAATTAAATAAGTCATTTAACATATCATTTAGAGTCACCTAAACTGTGTTTGTAATTCCACTTAGGATGAATAACATTACTCTTGAAATTTGGGTAGAAAGTGGCGACAGAGTTATTGCAACTCGCGCTATAGTCCTTGGTGATGAATAAAAGTTGGCACTTTTGTGCCTTTTTTGAAGCTTTGCAGTTGTATATGTTTTCTCTGTATTGACTATTGAGTACTTAAAGCTTATCAAATAACTGCTCCATTCCTTCATTGGTACCAAGCCTTTTGATATCTCATTTGTACTTGAGTTGATCGGGTCAAATCGACTCATATTTTTTAAAGTTGAAAGAGATGGATTCAAGAGCCCTTACCATAACTTTGCTAAAAATATCATCACAAAATGGATAGAAAGTTCTGGGCGACACACAGACAGGCAAGCTTTTTACCATCGGAGAGTATGGTGAAGTAATAAGAAAATTTAGAGGAATAATGCAGAATCTGAATTAAGTTGACGGACCACTATAGTTTATTTCAAGCAGACCTAAAAATCTCGCATGACCTTCCATGGTGTTTTTACCTAAAAAATAAATGAAATGTTGTCTTGTGAAGCTAATTCACGCAAGGTAATCCACGTTTTGACCATGTTGCAATGCAATTGTCGTCAACTTCTGAGGCGTGGGATCAATTCGAAACCTGAAAAATAGAGATTTGTAAGCTTGACCACTAAAACATAGAGATGTGGTGGTCGATTTAAATCCCAACTGTCAAGTAAATGTGTACAGGAATTATTTGGAATAATTAAGGTTGACATAGAAAATTCCAATCACTGAAGTGATTTATTGCTTTGTATTTATAGTGGGAAAGGGGTAGTAACTGCCTTCAAAAGGAAGTGACTTATCTTGTGAATTTATAGATTCCATAAAGTTTTGATGGGTGCCACACCAATAATTAATGATGAGTCTTCTTGAAATTCTGGTGTGTAATGTATTGTCTGCAGCTATTCCAATTCTTTTATAAGCCGAATTCAACAATATACTTTATTCTGGATTCACAAAATATAGCTACAGAACTGTCAAGACATGCATATGCCCTAATTGTAATCTGACTGTTTACACCCTCTTCCATAGTGCTGGGACTTGAAAACCCAGGTGAAATCAATACATGAACGTACCAAAGAAACATGAATATGCCCAAATATAGTTCCTTTTTTTTTTTTTGTCAGATTTATAATTATATTTTATATGGAGAGGGACACCAACGGATGCAGCAAAGTACTATCTCAAAGATAATTCCAGAATATGACTGGAGAACAAAAACAAATATAACTCGTGGAATTTTTCTTCAACTCTTAAAACTGTAGATAAGATCTCAAAATTGAGGTTGAATTACAATTTACTAAAGCTAATACTTCCTTTGCTATAGAAGCGAAAAAAGAAATGAAAGATATTAGCTGCTACCAGGAGTATCTGTAGATTAGTCAAGATGACTGTTAGCAAGCTATCTTTTATAATGATTGGGATAGTTGAAGCAAACCACCTAGGATAGTATCTTACAGCAACAAGAGCACCATTTGAATGTCGAATGTCCAGTCATACTAGGATAGCTTCCAAATATAGCGCCTCAGACCCCAATAACCACGTCTACTAGTAGGTTGCCAAAGTTATGACCTTCAATTTATCCAATAACAGAAAATGAGGCAGCATAATAATTCCAGAAATGGCTGCAGTCGAGTTAATAGTTCAAGTCTGTATCAACTCGGGACAAATGGAAAGATTCGTACTAGTTATTCATAAACATGCTACACTTCAGTGAAAAAAAAGGTCCAGATATTCTGAGTATGAGTGAAATTGATGGCATCTCTCTCTAAGATTTGAATAGTCTACAAAATACTCTGAGGAACACTGCAAGAATAACAAGGGACAGAGAGAATTTCCAGGCAAAATTATACCAAACATTTGACCATGAAGAATCTCTTGTTTGAAAGTGGTTAAGCCAAAGTAACAATGAGCATATGACATGAGCTCCTTATAAATAGTAGAGTACAAAGAAAAACTAAGATAAACCTCTAACTCTATGTTTATTGGTAAGCGGAACACATTTTTCCTGTACTTATATGAAGATTAACACTACCAAAATAATTTTACCCGTTTCAGCCAAGGCTGTAGAACAAGGTCCTACTAACTGGATGCTTCCTTTTTGTGATTCTCAGTGGATGGTTCCCATTTGTGATTCTCAGTGAATGATTCCTTTTTGGGATTCTCAGTGGATGATTCCTTTTTGTGATACTCAGTGGATGGTTTTTTGTTGTGGAAACTTCTTGTGATCATCAGGAGATCTCCAACCCGGCGAAACATTGTTCTCCTTCTTCTATGGGAATTTCTATCACTATCTGAATCATCACGTGTGGTGTCTAAATGATTAAAATCTTCTAAATTAGATGTTCCTTCATCATCTGTGAAGGGAGAAGAATATAGACATAGTCTCTGATCCGAAGAAACTGATTGTGGTGTATGAGGCTCTTTACTTGGTGTTTCAGCATTAGCATCAAATATTGAGCCTTTTTGGACCTCTGCCTTCTTGGGATTTTCATCTAAATCTTCAGGGTCATTCATGAACTTCAGATCTTCAAGATTGATGCTGAAAGTTTTGTTCATATTCTCGTCATCATGCTTCTGGTCCACTGAATCTGGTGGCTTCAGCATTACATGCTGCCCCTTATCCTCAATCTTCAATTCTGTTGATGCAGTAGAAAGCAACTTCTTGTACTCCTTCTTATTCTCACGAGCAGCAGCCTCATTAATTCTAAGGCGTTCATTCTCTCGAGTAAGAAAAAGTAAGGCCTCGTCTTTCTCGGAGAGGCAATCCTTGATTTGGGAATTTTCATCTATGGCAATGCCTGCAGCCACTTTTGAAGCATTAGCTTCATTAATAGCCTGCTTAAGAATGTCCCTCCATTTGAACGTTTCTTCCCTTGCTACCCTACTTGTATGCTCAGCCGCCTTGAGGGACTCCCTGAGTTTAGTGCATTCATGTTGCATAATAGCCTTTTCCTCTTCAACTATTTTTATACAACTAACAAACCCCTTTTCCTTCCCATTCCAAGCCAAAATGGACTCTTCAGCTTCTAATTTGAGTCTGTCTGCAGTATTTCTGTGTAATTCTGCTTCTTGTTTAGCTTCATTCAAAAGTTTTTGATACCTTTCCTCGGTGCTCTGAATCATTGTTTTAAGTCCTCCTGCTTCACTTCTTACTCGCACAATTTCCATTTGTGAATTAATGAGTTTTTCCTTTGTTTGATTGGCTTCTGCAGCAACTTCTTTCAGCACCAATGCTAAATCTTCCATGGCCTTTGCGCTCTTTTGTTCTGCCTCAATGGCCAATTTGAATTCATTCTTGAGCAATTCCATCTCATCAAGTGGACTCCTGGCCTTCAATGAAGCTTGCGTTTCACCTTGTTCAGCACGAGCCAGATTCTCCTTCATCTTTTGGAGCTCAGACTTGTGGTCTTTAATTTCTTCTTCACCAGAATCACGATTATTTCTGTTGGCACTAACATTAATATTTTCCTTGGCCAAATTTTCTAACGATTCAATCTTCTTACGGAGACAAGTAATTTCATGCTTTGATTCTTCAAGTTCATTCTTCGTATACTCAAGTTCTTTACTCTGGATTGTCAGCGAATTCGTTCTGTTTTCTGAATGCTTTTCTTTCTCTAATTCAGCTTCTAACTCCTCAAACTGTTTTGCCTTTCCGAATCCCAATTCTAAAAACGTAATTTTATCATCTTGTGAATTAGATAGCAGTTCCTTCAACCTCTTGAGCTCCATCACTAGTTCCCTAAACTTTTCGGGAGACAACTTTGTCTCGTGATCGCCTTCTGCCCTTCTAAGTTCATTACAGGCATGCTCTCTTTCTACCTTTCTAATTTCATCAAGGGCTCGATCTCTTTCTATCTCGACATCGCTCAATTTTTCCCTAATCCGTTGCAGCTCTGCCTCGAGCTGCCCCATCTGTTGCTGCATTATCAAAAATTTATCCGTCCAATTCTACATTAAAATGAAAACCCCAAAAACTCCCATCATCACTAATCAATGAAAAGTGGATTAAACAACAGATATCATTAGAAATGGTTCAATACCTTGGAAGGTTTCTTATCGACAAATTTAAGGGCGTTCGAATCAATTTGAGAGACTAAAGCATCATTCCCTCTACAAAACTTTGATGCAGAAAGGGTTCTAGAAAAGACCGAAGAATAGTGGTTCTTCTGTCCAAAATCAATCGAGCCGGATCTACATACCCCCATTAAATAACAAAATGTGAATGTGAAACAGAAGAACATTATAACAATTTATGGAGAACACATTAAAAAAGTAAAATCTCATCAAAGAAAACAAAACCCATATAGCAAACAAACAAAGTCAGATAAAATCTCTGCAACAGCACAGAATATGCCTTGAAAAAATATTGATGGTCCAAAAAATACAGAGAAAAATGAGGTACTAGAAACAGTGTCTTTATTACCTTGATTTGGAGCGTGACATGTTGGTACTGTGCATTTCAATGGTGATTCCTCCGCTATCCTATCAATATCCGCTACTATATTTCGAAAAATCAAGAAAACAAAGTCCGAAGTTGGCGGGTATGTTTTACTGTTTTAGGCAATCTGCCGTAGCAAAAGCAAAAGGAGTGAGATGGTGGAAGAAAAGGACAGAGAAAGTGACGCGATTAAAGTTGGAATATTTTTGTGCGGTTTGAGGGTTGACATTTTGGGGCAGGCAAATCTAAAATAATAGGAAATTGTTTAGATTAGTAATGCTCCTCCATGTTTGCACTTGAAAGCATGTTGAGTCGTTTTGTAATTAATTTAGATTATAAATTGATAAAAAAGATGATAGATAAGTAATTGAGTAATACTTATGAATTTCATGATATATAAAGAAAAAGTGATTGATCGACTATAAAGAAATTATAAACAGGTACTATCAATTTCAAACATATTACAACTATGTACGAACGAATATTAATTAAAAAGTTACATGTACAGTACCCAACGTAATCATAAAGGTGCAATTGGGTCTTTATCGAAAAGTTTAACCCTTTGTTTGGTCCGAATTAAAATTTAATTTTAATCTAAATCAAAGTCAAACAATTAATATTAACTACATTTTTATGGGTCCCACAATTTTTCAACCACATATTTCAAAAGCTTCTATCACAATCTACTAAAAATCTAATTTTAATCTCCGCCAAACAACCTCTAAATCTATAGCTATACAGCAAGTTCAATAGATGCGTGGAAACTAGAAGTCATCCGAAGTCGTCTGTGCAGCTGCATTGTAAACTTGAGGCTTGGTGATGAGATAGAGGCTGTTTCTCGATTGTGGTTGAAGGAGCTTCATCATTGGTAATTAGATTGTGGACATGGATGCTGTAATAGCGAATGTGGTTGGGAATTAGATGGAGAGGACGACTGGAATAGGGGTATCAGAGTGAAAGAAAACAATCTTTTCTTTTCTTCACTCGTTCGCCAAAGCATTGGCATGGGGGCAAAAGCCTTGGGGGTGCTGATGAAGGAAGATGAGGAGTGAGCTCAATTAGTATTAGGATTCAACTTAATTCCTTCTAAGGGAAAGATTATGGGTTCGAATCATGAAGGCGTAATAGAAATTCGTGAGGGTAAAATGAGGTTTACGTAAGTTAACGACTTGAGTAGATCACAAGAGAGATACTATAGCTACGGTCTAAAGTAGAAAACTTATACATTCATGAGTCTAAAATGCAAAACTTGTATACATCTGTCGGGTTCACTTTCAAAAATAGCTTCTCAAATTTTGCATGTCATATTCAATTTGAGATGTATTACTGCAAGACACGGGTAAAGCAGGCAATAAAATTTCTGTTGATCCCAAAAAATGTTGCCAACAAATGCCGGGCCACTCATGCACACGCGAGCCTGGTCTAACACGCTAATGCCGTTCAACGGTCAAGATGGCTCCAGGGAAAGAGCGTGGGAGTGGCTCAAAGGCAAGAGACGTTTCCGTTCAGGCTACCGGCAAAGATGAAGTAGTATGAGAAACCAATCGATAAAAGACGATTTGTGGTAGGAAATATGTTGTAAAATCACTGTTTGAAGAGAGATGTTGCTCCAAATATTCAGTTTGTTCTTCAAAATTGCATTAGTCCTTATTGTATTACATGGTGGGGGTATTTATAGTGCTACAACTCAAATGGCGACCTTTGGATCAATTTACACTTGACATCATCTCCTCGGCCAAGACATCAAATCCTAGCCATCAAGTTGACTCTCCTAACTTTACAAAGCATTAAATGCTCTTACATTGACAAGACAAAACAAGACACAAATAAACTTTACATAAGAGTCACGTCAATCATTCACAAAAGATCTTCATCATAAGTGAATCTTCACATGTGGGTCTTCAGTAGCTGCTAAGGAGCCTCGAACGATGTATGTTCACCGAACCGTGGCTTATCGTTAGCAGCAGTGACCTCGGAATAACAGTGACGACCTCGAAATTCACCTCTGAGGCTAGGAATAATATGTCTTGATTTAATTAAGCTCGTCCCACCGCTAAAATACGGTGCCACGTGTCACTTTCATATATTGACCCGTAACAATAGTCCCCAAATGTCTTCATGAATTATATGCTAGTTGATCTGCCTCATCCATGAACAGATGTTTACCAAAAATGGCAAGATGCAATGACTACCCAGCAACATGCAGGTTGCACTTCCACTCCTCGCTCTTTCGTGGAGCCTCACTCTTCGAGTTCCATCCACCTAACAGTTGTAGCAAACCACCTGGCAGTTCTGAAGCTTGGCCCAGACTAGCCCCGGGTTAGGTGGACGGCACAGCTGGCAAGGCTCACAAGCTCTTTTTCGAAGCCTGCCTTCAAAGGTGGGGCAACCCAATCCATAGCTCTGCCCATTTGACACCCCAATATCAAACTCAAGGCCAGGCCCTGATTCTAATATGCTATCATCCTCTTTACAAGATTATAAGATGATATGGCAATGACATGCTACATATGGTTGCTCTGCATTGGCTGGATATCATTCCCAATCTTCAGATTTGTTAATTACTCTCCAAATTGTGTCATTTTCCTTAATTTGAACTCACATCCCTCTCTCTCTCTCTCTCTCTGTCTCTCTACACCCATATTTCATCAAAGCTCCGATCCCGAGTCATTAGTGGTCCAATTGAGCTGAAATTTGGAGGAGATGTTCACAAGATACAGAATTACAATCTGAACAGTGGAGATCAGATTTTGAGTTCGGGAACATTGGTTAATGTGCGTGAACAAGAATTGGTTTTATCGGTATATTTTTCCTACTTCATATTGTTTTACCAAGATTTTTGTTAACTTGGAAAAATATACGATGTAGCATCTAGTTGTGATTAGAGAAGATTTTGTGTGCCCATTATTTGATTGATAGTGGATGTTTTGACTGAACTAAGTCCCGTGATATTTTATTCCTCACATCGGGGAAATTTTTCAATGTAAAATAATTGTTTGTATTCTTGTAGTATAGTGTGATTGATTTTTCTAAGAATATTTTTAGCATATAGAATTGTCAAAAAAGACGTTTTACTTGTTTGTTTTTGGGAAAAGGATTATTTCGCTATGTGTTTTTTTGTTTGCATATCTCCCGACAAGTGGATTAGAGCCAGATTCTAAGATTTGAGTTTTCGATTATGGAAGTGAATTTGAGTAAAATGATTAACTCGAATGATTTAAATTATCACATATGCAAAGGAAAAATGGAGGATCTTCTTTATATGAAAGATTATTACCTACCGGTATTTATAGCTAAAACATCGAATAACAAGTCAAATGAAGAATGAAGTTTGTTGCATCAACAAGTCTGTGGGTATATCAGGCAATGTGTAGATGATAATGTTTTGAACCATGTTAGTGGGGAGACACGCGCTCGTACTTTATGGAGTAAGTTTGAACAATTATATGCTAGAAAAGACTGGAAATAATAAGATGATTTTGATTAAGCAGATGATGGCGTTGAGATACCATAATGAAACTCCTTTAAGAACATGTCTGTGAGGGATTTACCCAATATTTTTAGCCCAAATATGACCGATCTGCCTTTCCATTGCTATCATGCAATTAAGCCATCAGTAGAAACTATCACCTAAAAATGGTAAAAGTCTATAGTACCATTTTTATTACTTTGAATTACTTTATACACATTTCTTCCAATCATCATATTTGATTATTCTTAAATGACATCTTTGAAAATTGTGATAATTTAGTGGAAGGGCAAACAAAGTCAACAGCTACAATGGGCCCCGCTTCTGAGTTGCCCAACGGTTATAACATTGCTTCAAAACTTGGGAAAATCTCTTCCAAACAGGCGCTAATTGATTATCTGAATACATTCCAAGGAATTATTAATCAGTTGGTTGGAATGTGTATTAAGTTTGACGATGAAATTCAAGAGTTATGGTTGCTTGGTTCATTACCAGATTCATGAGAGATTCATTATCTAACTTTGCTCTGGATGTTGTCATCACAATGGATCTAGCCAAGAAAAGTTTGCTAAATGAAGAGATGAGAAAAAAATCACAGAGATCTTCACAGTCAGATGAAAAATTATACATTGATCGAGTTGCATTATAGTAACCAATCTTTATTTTTAATAGCATAATTAGCAACGTTCTAAAGCGTAAAATATGGCTTGCAACTCTTAAGAGCTTTTAATAATTAGAAATGACAGATTAAACCAAAACTCGAACCTTACGGTACCTCGCTCCCTTTGGGGTGGGAATACACACTTAATCGAGGCGGCAAGGCAATTTCAAGGCAAAAAATGATGCATGAGGCAGAGCGAGGCAAGGGGAATCCCTTCCCTTTTGTTCAGTATCTAAGAAAAGATCAAATTTTGTTTGAAAATTGAAGCTCAACCCCACCTAACTTTTATATGTCCAAACTCAATAAACAAATTTTCAAATTACCCACCAACTATCCAATGCTACTAGAATGCACATGAAAAAATATATAAACAGGACAGTATGAGGATTTGCCCAAGGCCGGTCCTGAAATTTTGGATGTCCCGTGCGATATTTTAAAATGGTACCCCTTTCATGAAATTAAAAAATATATATATTTCAATAATATTATATCATTGCAAAATTATGATATTTAAATACTATTTATTTTTTTAAATGTTGTAAATAAGAAAATTATAAATAAAGTTCAAAAATACATTCCAAATTTCATCAAAATTCATGTCACCAACAAAGAACCATCCAGGTCCCTAAACTTTTCCTGTAATTTCATATGAGAAAACCTTGAAATAAGAAATATAAAATACCACGTGTAAATTTTGAAATACAACAAATCATGTAAAAATATTTCTTTTCGTATTTCTAGAAGTAAACTAACTAATTAAACTTTAATTTCCAACAAATCTTGTTCAATAGATATCAAAACTAGGTCATCCAATCGTTCTTATAACATAGTTGATTGTAAATAAAATTTTAATAATTTCAATTTTGAAAAATTTCTTTCGGCGGATGCACCAATAACATTAATTGCCAGTAATACTCTATAAACAATAAGGCCGTGTTTGATAGGCCGTGTTTTCCGGGGAAGTAGGAAAATATTTTCCACTTTCCACTTTTTTGGCTGTTTGATAGGCGAAATTTTTCACGAAAAATATTTTCCTACTTTTCCTCACACGTGTGCATTTTCCCGGTTTTTGATGAAAATGTTTTCCCGCCTTTTTGGTGGGAAAATATCATCCCGGTTGGCTGGAATTTTTTTTTTTTTCAATGGAAACAAATGTCATAACCAATGGTAAAAAAAAATTTCACTTTAATGGACAATTTTCATGTAAAACAAAGTCAAACGAACACTAAACTTTGATAAAAAAATGATTTTTAGGAAACAATTTTTCCCCTTTTTTTTTACTTTGTGGCAATGGAAACAAATTTTATAACCAATTATGGAAAAAAAATCACTTTAATGGACAATTTCCATATAAAATAAAGTCAAACGAATAGAAAATTTAAAAAATTTTCGGGTGGAAAATTATATCAATCAAACACACTTGAATTGATTTTCCCTGCAAAATATTTTCTAGGCAAATCTTTTCTCTGTAAAACATTTTCTTTCCACCCATTTTCCACCCTTGCAATCAAACGTACCCTAAATGTATTCAAAAAGCAATCCAATTTTTTCAAATAAGTCAATACATCAAAAGTTGTCTTTGTTTCTTTTAGTATTTCAAATAAGTTAATATATTAAAAACTGTCTTTGTTTCTTTTGGTGAAAGATTTCACAAAATTTTTAACTCTTGAAGCAAATCTTTGCCATCAAGATCACAAAAATTTACATGTCTTAGAAAAAGTCAAGATGCTCACAATATTCTTTCAAATCAGTATCACCCAGTGTGTTAACTTGTCAAAAGAAAAGAATAACGCACAATCGTTGTTTACAGTGATTGTCAAAAGAATAACTAATTATTTCTTCAAAATGTTTCTTCCTACGAATTATATTTTTTCCTCTTTTTCCTTTTCCTCGACATTATTTAAAGTAAGATACTATTTAAGAAAATTATAACTAGTCAATTACATTATTCTTAGTTTTAGTATCTTATACAATTGCATATCATACCAAATCAAATACATATAATTAATAAAGAAATAATCCACAAATGAAAATAGTTAAACACAACACACTGAAATTAGCTATGAAGGTGCCTAAACCATTTGAATAATTTCCCTTGCTTTAATAAAAATGCCTAAATATGATTTGTAATTATGAATAAGAAATACAATAATGTTAAATAAAAATCATCATTTGTCTATCTTTTAATTGTACCATTTAATATAACATAATAATTAAAATTTTAAATTTTAAATTTTAAATTTCAAAATTATTAAATATTTTAAATATATAATTATACATATATATACACAAATAAAAAAAAAAAAAAAATTTGGGGCCCCTACATTGATAATGCCCTGTGCCTCCTCTGGATTTGCCCTTCCATGCAAAGCCTTGGGAGTGGCACTGGTGGTCTTGGATGGAATTCTATAGTATATATAAATACAGAGTCAGATGAATGTTGATTTTCAAAGCTAAAGACGCCAATGGTATAAATGGAATTGGCGAACGACATAGGCTGTGGTCCGGCTACAGTAACAGTACAATGGGTGGATAAGGTCGAGGACGGGTCTGGGGTTGAAACTGCGTAGGGTTGATTTTGAGGCTGCAGATGTTAGTTTGCGTTTTTTTTCCTGTCTGTTTTCCTTTGGTATTATTTTTGCTAAAATTTGCATTCACCCCTTTAGCCTATTTTTTCGAGAATAGATTTAGGAAAATATGATTTTCTAAAAAATATATAATCGAAAATGAGTGACAAAAAATGTACGAGTCGAGCACGAACATAATCTTTTGTTTACTTTAAAGTCAAGGGAAAGGGCATTTTTTGTAAGCTTAACAAGAAATTGGGACTAAAATTGAACAAATAATAGAAGTTCAAAGATAAAGATTAGTGATAGTTCTTTTTTTTTATAACCGTAGATGTCCGGACGACCTTACGCGCACCTCGACTAATTTCACGAGACCCTGAAATTTACGACCGAGTACTCACCCCAGTGGTCTTAAAAAGACTCGAATTAGTGACCACTGAAGAGCAAGGTTTGACCAATTGATCAACCCGTCAAAGTTAATAAAGATTAGTGATAGTGAGTACAAGAAACAAAAAAGTTCGGGGTAAAAGTGCAAAAGGGTGCCACAATTTCCCAATTTGATCGGGACAAACTTCTCCCACTACCTTTTCCCAAAATTTTCGGCTAAACTCAGAAATACACCATTCTAATCTCAAACCATCAGGTTACATTATAACTAAAAACACAAGGAATAAAAACACAGGTTACAAGTATTTCATCAACTGGACTTTATTGTCCAGCATACGAATTTATAAGTAAAACTAATAACGTAAGATAACACTGCATAATCTTCAGGCTTACAACCATTCATTTCTGCTATCATAATCAAGAACTTCGAAATCTGTTAAGGTTGAATTAACTCTAATAACAACACTCCCAAGTTACAAGACTTGCATACATCAAAAGGTAATTCAGATATTGAATAATGGAAAGAAACTAAACTTCCAAACAGTTTCTAAAACAAATTTTCACTACATTAGATGCAACATATCATATATTGTTCAACACAAGCAGTGTTATGGCAAACAAACAGAAATTTAGTTCACTATATAGCACCACTAAATGTCACACTTGCATCCTAAAACACAATTACCAATTTCATTACAGCATGCACCACCAACATCCAGCCAAGTTCTTTCCAAAATCACCATCAAGATCTACTAGAGTTTAGAACGCATCTATTACCTATCTAACACTTTATGGAGATAAAACTGAACACAACCACCATTACCCACCACCAGACTTAAAAGCAATAGAATCTAGTCGATCTAAGCCCTCTCACCCCTAATCCTGCGAGCCAGTTGGATGTCCTTAGGCATGATAGTGACACGCTTGGCATGGATAGCACACAGATTGGTGTCCTCAAAAAGACCAACAAGGTAGGCCTCTGCAGCCTCTTGAAGTGCTAAAACAGCATGGCTCTGGAAACGCAAATCAGTCTGCAACCACAGATCAAGTCAAAACAAAAATGCACTTAGCAATAAATTAATATCATTCTTTTTTAAAATATATGAACAAAGAAAAAGCAAAGTTTATGTTATCAATGAACCTTGAAGTCCTGGGCAATTTCTCGAACAAGCCTCTGGAAAGGCAGTTTCCTAATCAACAGTTCAGTACTCTTCTGATACTTGCGAATTTCACTGTATCATAACATTAACAAAAATAAACCAGCAGGAAATCAACACACGACTGCATTGCCTAACAAGTAATTGAAGCAAAGGAATACTTACCGAAGAGCAACAGTACCAGGGCGGTAACGGTGAGGCTTCTTCACTCCACCTGTGGTTGGGGCAGACTTACGAGCAGCCTATATAAAGAAATTAAACTAAGAACTTGTTTGGGAGAGATTTTTGAGGGAAGAATTAATTTTAAATAGTGATATGATGGGAAATGTGTGGTTGAAAAAGAAGAAAAAATTATTGATGTGATGGAAAATATTATTTTATTGAAGAATGTGTGGTTGAAAATGAGAATTGATTTACTGTAAAAAAATTTAATTCTTCCCAAACAGGGCCTAAATCAAATTTGCCTAAAGGAAACCACTATTTAAACGCAAAATTAACAATAGCAAAGCAAGCAACACATATTTAAACCTTTGTAGCAAGTTGCTTCCTTGGAGCCTTTCCTCCAGTTGATTTACGAGCAGTTTGCTTGGTACGAGCCATCTACACACAATTACCACAAGAAAATCGCATTCACAAAATTTTCATAGAGAAACCGCAAAACTACATAGCGAAGCATAATCCACGAATTAAATTAGATTTCCCATGCCTTAAGTTTACAAATCTCAAAGGACACATAATTCGGAAAAGTAACTGCCAGCTATATAGAATTTGACGGGAGAACGTACAACATCAGTAGAAAGAGAGAACATTGGCGAAAAGTTAAACATCCCAAGAACTAGTACTCTCACGACCAATTTTAGATTCAAACAAGGGTAAGAACTACAACCTTTTTTGTGAGGGGAAGAGTAACACCTTAAAGCTGAAGATCATAAAATTGTCAAACAAGCAGACATTCATGAGATATCATTATCTCAAGCCCACAAACCTAATGTTAGGTCATATAACCCCTACTTTCAACATATTACAGAAAACGTAAGAACGCGAGAGAGAAGAAAACAGAGAACCCGAGAAAACAAACATCTAGCACGCCTACATTGACAGAAACACTGATCGACAAGTGCAAATCAAACCTCAAACCCTAAGCATATATCTAAAATCATCTTCAATCGAATCTATAAATGCTCGCACATACACACGCATATATGTTTGTGAAAAAACTTGTCAATTGAATTCAAATAAATTACAACCAAATTGAAAGAGAGTACAGAAAGGGTAACTCACCTCTCGAACAGAAAACTCTCCTCTCTCTCTTCCTCCTCTGGGCAGCGATTGTAAAGTTCGAATCTCTAGACGGATAGCACGTATATATAAGAGTTGTAGGGGTTCGATGTTAATTATGATCGACGGCGAAGATTTAATATCCCGAAGTCTCCCAATTACGGAATCCCACGGTCATTAATGTACTAGGTTGTGTTTTCTGAACTGAAATTAACGGCGCTATGTAAACCAAATGGTGTGACGCGGATCGAGTAGTCTCAAATTCTCGATTGCTATTGGTCCAAATTTGTTAGCTTTGGAGTGTGTTTTTCTTTATTTGGCAAATGATTTCAATTCTTGTCCAAAATGAAAAACAATGGGTGGCCACTGTGGTAATATTGATTTTCTAAAGCATTTATCAATGCTACTTATCAGGTTTACTTGCCACCGAGTAAGCCTGGATGTTGTTGAGGAGTTATATCAGCCATTTTTCCTCTTTCCGCTTGTGCTTGAGAATCGCAATGAAAGGTTGATAAAAGTTTCGTAGTAAAAAAAATGTATTTTTCTCTCTCATCTTTTCAATCATATTCTCTAATAAAATAATATTAAATGTAAATTCTAATTTCTTTTCTTATTTATTAACCACACATTATCCAAAAATTACTATTCCAAAACGTATTTTTCTCAAATTACATTTTTAATGGAACCCAAATAGGGCTAAATGTTGTCCATTGTCCTATTTTTCTTGACTATTATTTTTTCGTCTTTTTTTTTTCTCAATTTCTATATTGATATAAATAGATTTTTGTTATTTAATTTTGACACTTACCAAATATTGATGATCATCGAAAAAGTAATAATTTTAGTAGAATAAACAGGTTGACATGGAGAGAAAGATTGTGCATCCTTACAACGATCGATATGTATATATAAAAAGATAATTAATTAGGTGATTGATATCCTCGTAAACGTTAAAAGAATTGCATAGGTTTCAAGGTCTATCTACAATGAAGTGTAGATCGTCAGCACTACACAATTATTGGAGTAAAATGATATGATACTGATATGTACACTTGTTGATATTCACGATATAGGTGGACTCGTATATGTTCCTCATATACCAAAAATGAAACATGTCTTCAAGGTTAGCCATAATAAACATTAGTGTCATCGAAATTCAGCTGTCATTCATACTTTTTTTCATTATTTATTATCAAGCCGGGGTGGGACCATGAGAGCATTTCCCTGTACTCCTCGTCCCACTCCATCCCTTCACCATACGAACCCATCCACTTCCCTCCCCGACCAACTCCCACCCTTTCGACCACACCAATTGACAAGAATTAAGTTAAAAAAAAAAAAAAAAAAAAAAGATAAAAATTATAGGATTTGTACTTGGCCAAAACTTTAGGATCAAAAAACCTTTGACATGATTCATAAACCAGTGGTAACAAAGTCAAAAATTTCACCACACCCCGATATAATATCCAACTCATCATCAAAGAAACTCATTCAGCTATTCAATTCTGTTTTACAAAAGGTATGAACAAATTAGACCTAATTCATTGAACCACTAAGAAGCTGAAATTTACATAAATATAGAGGAGCAGAGTAGTGTCACAGACTTTAACGAAGCCAAGATCAACAATCACCAAAGAATTCCTTGCATAAACTTCAACTAATCAACTGCTGACTCCACTGAAATCGTTGATATGTACTGAGAGTATCTTGTCAACCAGTATTAAAAAATGCACATTAGAGTTTACAAATTATCATTCGGACATTGGCTGCATAATTTCTGGTCCTTCGCTATTATTCATGAAAACTAAAACAGTCTGCGACCTCTAGATGATTTGCAAGTCGGCTTATAGAAGATTGTACAGCTTCAGACTTGGGAGACACGATACTGGGAAGTTCAGGTATGCAAACAGGCAAATATTGATGGCCACTTTCTCGCAAGCGAAAGAGAGTAAGAACAGCTCGGCAAAAAATAAATCTGGACAGATTTCATTAAAGCATATACACAATTTTTAGCTTAAACTATTATAAGAATATTCACAAAATAAGAACTGCAACGGCTGAGATGAACAATATATTTTATAAGCATGAAAATTACATTCGAAAATTGTAAAAACCATCCCGCGAGCTCTAAATAATTTCAGCGAACTATATCTGGTACTTAAGAAGGCTACCAAATCCCAGCGTAGGCTTGAGAAGGAGATAACAATAGAGTACTAAATTGCTAATTTTACATATAGCTAAATTTTATAAAGTTGGAGTTTAGTGGAAGCCTCACAAGTTTCCCAGTTATAGCATTCAAGTCCACCCCTTCATCAAATAATTGATATCAGCAGTAAATAGGACCAAAATACAAAGCTATAGCAACAAGGAAAGGTTTCAAATTGATCAGATTCTCCAAAAAATTTATCAACGTTAATCTGCAAAGCTTCGTGATAGCTTCAAATTATTAATGCTGAAGTCTTAGGAGCATTCGTAGAATCTCTAGATGCTAAATATATGACAACACCGATGTTTAGCCAATTTGTAGGAGCCAAAAATGACAAGTCTAAATCCAAAGGAGTTCTGTTCATATTTGCTTGTAAACTTTCTAGACCGAAGTAGTAAATGGAAGGTTTTATTTTTACTTTAAAAACTTGTTCAGCTTGAATGCACTTCACTACAGTTCTAATTACTGAGACATAACGGGTCCTTTTCATTTTCAGTTCAAGTCTAATTTCTGATTCAGAGTTCACCACTCGAAACACGACGTGATATCTTTCAGAACTCAAATCAGACGTTCGTTTTCAGTTATTGGTTTCTCAATCTTGTCTCCAAGTGATTTAGAAGAAGATGGGCGAAACAGAAGATAAGTACCTAAGAATAAGCCGCCGTAGAAATGGATCCGATAAAAGTTGAGCCCAAACCAGATCCAGGCTAGTTGAAGTACAAAGGATCTTCTCCCACTCAGAGAATGCAGTAGAGATAATATTCTCCAAAGCATTGTACATGTCCTGAAAACAAATCCATTAACAAATAAGACAGGATTGAAACTCCTTTCTGAAAAGTTCAATTAACTACACCGTTCACTTACCAGGACATCGATAGACAAGTTGAAACCAACCAATTGGCAGAAAGCCTGTAAAGGAACGGTCAAGAAGAAAGTGAACTGACTTCCATTTTGTGCCATATCAGTGTCACTTGGATCCTTGAATGAAGGCCTTTGAGGAGAAAGAAACAAAGCAGCAGGTTCACCCCTTTCAGCTCCATGTAGAACCTGAAGATCAGTCTACACATCAGCAACTCAGAGAAATTTTTGCCCCTTTTAGACCAATACTCGAGAAAAATTCAGGCAAGGGGACTTGTGGATTTGAGATTAAGGCTTGTTAGAGCTTAGTAAAATTATACGACATAATTAAAACCAATTCCTTAACTATTGTATACCTACATTAATCGAGTAAACATAAGAGGCACAAATTGAAGTAGGATGGATGTAAAAAACTACTGTCAACTTCAGTTTAGCAAGTGCTTCATGGGGTAGATTAAACAGAAAATGCCAATATAGGTTGATATATATCCACCTCAAGAGGGTTGTGGGATCAAGAAAGTATTTTTGGTAAATGTGGAGTAAGATAGTCAATAGACCATCATATTTCATACAAGTTACACTCATGTACTTGACAAACAGGATTTTACAAAAGCAAGAACAATCTGATGTAGACTAACATTAATTGTGTCGGAATCATTTTTTCACAGAGCAAAAGTCATTTTGCATATCTTATTCTGTATTTTAAAAAAGGTAGCTTCAAATAGAAATGAATAATGAAAGACGATTCACATATTTGACGCCAAATGTATTTGGACAAGGTTTAGTTTCTTGTAGCTGATTACACAATGTTAAAAGCATTACACAATTAGTGCAGTTACTGCACTAAAGAAGCAGCTTAGGCAGAAGCTATGACAATAATTCAAATTTCGAACAAATGAATACCATTGAGCAAAAACTTAAGCTGACATTAGTATTAATACTATGGGGACGTGAATTCCTCAATCTAGAAAAAGAAGATGCTTAATGCATGGCAACGAAATTATCACATTATTAACATATGGAGTTCTATAACTACCACCAGAGTATACATATGTGCCTGGAGCCTAAAATGTTGGGAGAAGTTATTCTACAAAATTCTGAAAAACCTGCCTTGAATACATGGCTGTTATCACTATCTATAATCATAAAAGTAGGTCTTCTGGTAAAAGGAATTATATCACCGGGATAGAGGAAATTTGAACCTGAAAGGCATAAGTTTAATTGTAAGAACAAATAAGATGATAATACCAAGACTACCATGAGAAAAACATTCTCAATAGTATGAAGAATCATATAGGCTTAGTTATATGTTCCTACCTCCATTTTTGTTGGGACCTAACCACAAATAATTCTCAAAACACTGACTTGAGTCTCCATTCATAGTGACATGATTTTGACACTGACCATTGTTCTGTGCATGATGATTATAGGAAGGATCATTGGACTTGGCACACTTGCTTGATACACCAAAGCTTTTGATTTCTGAAGTATTATTGGTACCAGTGTCTCCTGCATTCAGATATGATTTCAGTTGTCTAAGATGATGTTAAGCATGCCTCCAGCCTGGTTAAGTTATAAAGTTTAAGCCAAAAGAAACCTGGTGCTGACAAGTATATTAGCATAACACTATCAGGAGGAAGCCCCTCACAGACTGTGGCAATCACCTGTAAATACATGAACAACCGATCAAACAGTAAATTCATATGAAATGCAAGCAAATAGACTTATTATTTAAAAGATCAATATGCATTTAAACTCTCCCTGAAGCCCTGATCCAAAGCATCAATTATAACATAAAAGAGCAAACAACAATATCAAGATTTCAGCACTCACAGATATCAACTGTGTCGCAGATGGACGATAGAGAACAGCTTTTTTAGGATTTGATGGCAAAGTCGGATCTACCATATCTGCCACTAAATTGATGTCTATCAGTCCTGAAACAACTGATTGATCGGACATATTACCATTCTCTCTTGATTCAACGGGATGCTTTTGATAGAAAGATCCACTAGGTTCCCATTCCAAACATTGTAGCATTCTGAAAGTGTCTAAAGTCAGTTCTGCAAATTTTACCTGAAATATTACATAGAGAAATCATTCAGAATAATTATCTTCCCAGAGTAAGAACCAGCAATATAAGCCCTGTTTGGTGCCATTTTTTTTTTTGGAAAAACATTGTTTTGAACAGTGAATTTTTGGAGAATGTGTAATTAAAAAGTATGGAAAAATTTTGGGTATACGTGTAGAATATTTTATTAAGTGAATGTGTGTTTGAAAATAAGTATGTAGAAATTTTCTCTCTCTCTCTCTCTCTTTTTTTTTAAAGAATGGGAGACAAAAAGGGGCTAAATTACCTCATTTTTGTGATAGCTTGTCAGCACAGCATCTTGGAATTTTAAAAGTCTCTTAGCATGGAATCTGGAAACATATGGGAGTGAGGCTGGATAGGAATCAAACATGGCACAGTAACGCAGAGGCTTAATGTTCAAGATGGCTGAATCAGCTCTTGTAAATTGAACAATTTCTTGCACCACCAGCTTCCATTCTTTGAAGTTGGTTCCCTGGGAAATAAAATATACAGTTAACTGCTATAAGGTGGGCTAATGTTCAAAATACATATCCCATAGAGGAGAAATTAAAATAACTTGCGATATGGTAGAAACATTATATCAAGAGCATCTACATTTTTCCAGATAAGAACCGCCATACATGGAAAAAATGCTAACATTTTGAAAATTGAACCTTCCTCCTGGTCTAAAAAGCACCTGAAGCCGTTGTATATTGAAACATTTTAAGAAGTTTCCAATAATCTAACCGAACAACCCACAAATCTCTAGTCATCACGCAGAACCAAACTCATCGATGAACATACAATTTCTTAAAATTGGTAAATTGGCTTAATTTTTTTATATTTATATTGCCACCAAAACAAAAAAAAAATACCTGTCATAAAAACCAATCAATTGTCGTCAGGAATTCATTATTTATTGATGACTTTAAATAAGCACTATTGTTATATATTAGGGAGCAGACCTTGCTGCCAATGAGCAAAATAAACACACCACTTAACACTTCTTCACTAAGAAATAAGAGAGAAGTTTCCTTTCTTTAAGTCACACTGCTTGTTAGAAATGTTGATTGAGGCTTACGCCTTCAATCTCACCTCACATGAGGCTTTCATTGTACGCAAGTTTGAGTGTATTTCTCAAGGCTAATGCCTCGATTTGCTAGTATTTATTCCTTGACTTACTAAATTTTACTCCTCAATGATAAGTGATGGGTAATGGAAACTATTCTAAGAAGATTACTACATTATTATCAAAGTAAAGATAGATTAGATTTTAGTAGTTTGATTAACTAGATCTTAGTTATTTCGTGTAGTAGTTATATATTATGGGCCCGTTTGATTCTCATTATTATAGAATAAGAATGAAAAATATAGCTGTTATTGAGCTCTACACAAGAGATAGAAATTTAAAATTAATGGCTTGATATGATGGATAACGGTCATATTTTTCATTTTTATGGATGAAAAATGAGAAACAAACGGGCCCTATACGTTATTAGTTTCAAAATCTTTACCCTATAAAAGGGAACCTATGTTTTAAAGTTCGCTTTTGCAATAGTATCTCGTCCTTAATTCTCGTTTCTTCCCTTAAAGTTTTTCTTCTCTCTAATTCTCTATTCCTATTTTTGTCCTATGAGCATCACTAAGTTTCCTTTCTTTACGGCATTTCAGAACAATTTCTTCGATAACAATCCTAAAGGAGCCTGAAGGTTTTCTAACGATTCGATAATGATGATGGTGAAGATATTGATGCTAGACACAATATCGATATTTACCTTAATACGGAACTGGAATTGCTACTATTACAAATGTGAAAAATGTGGATATGATACTGAAAATAGACCAATTTTATATTACCTTCAATTCGATTTAGCAAAAGCAATGTTTCCTTGCATAATGTGGATTCCAAACATTTATGATTTGGGTGTCAATCTAAGAGTAGTTGAGGTGTGCGCTCGTTTGTCTTGCCTATTCTAGGTATTTTAATAATGGTTCCAAATTATTGGGCTATTTTTTCATAATCTAGAATGTTTTACAGATATTTTTTTATAAAATTTTGTAAGGAGGCGACACCATTGTAAGGGGGGAAGACAACAAAGAATGAGAAGGAATTGATAGTGATGATGATGACGGTGACAATGGTGAGGAAATCACAATATCACGCAGAGATAAAAACTTCGTTGGTCACCAAGCTTTCAAAATGTGTCAGTTTAGTTATTCACCAAACTTTTTGTTTAAGCACAGGTGGTCACCGAACTCACGAAGTTGTTTTAATTAAGCACTGACCACATATCTTGTTAGTCGATTTAATGGATTTCAGGAAGTATCTAACAGCGAGACTTATGTGGCAAATGAAAATGTCAACAGGGCACAAAATCAACAAAATTAATATCCAAAATCATGTTGATCTTTCCGATGAGTGAATAAACTGATGCGTTAAAATGAAAAGGCGTAAACCATTAAATGAGTACTGTGAAATTAAATTTTCTGTAATGGCAATTGTTAGCTTATCATGCTATCTTACCAAGGCCTTCAGCCACAAGCAACGCCATAAGACACCTCAACAAAAATGTTAAATTTACTAATTAACTCGTGAAGAGTGACTCAATTGAAATAACTTTTTTCTAGATTCTAATCTACTTCTAGTAGTAGATTAGAATTTTATTACTAAATTACTGATTCATGATCTTAACATTTGCTACTTGATTGATCTATTTCATGTTTGTTAGTAAATTAGACTTTTAATTTGGTTAATCTGTTTTACAAGGCATTCTTAAAATGTTTCATGATTTTTTACAATTTTTGTGCTTTTATATTTCTGTAAATTACTCAATTGGCTTGCCTCACAGCCTATGCCTCGTGTCACGGATGTTGGTTATACGCCTCTATGTTCAATTGAGCCTTCTTAAATACTGACTACATCGAAGAATACTAAGAAGACGCATTAGACTAAAAGGGAGCTCTGCCCATAATGTGGAGAGACCTAGGAAATCGTAGAAGTTCTCAGCTGAAATTAAATTTAAAATTTCTGATATACTACAATTTAATCTTTGGAACAAGAAATTGCAAATTAATGTCTAACACCTGTGATAGGCCTATGAATTTCTTTTTTTTTTTTTTACCCAAAAGGAAACAAGTATCAAGATTTGCACCAAAATGACATAAAATGAACAGATTGGATATAAAAGAGAGAGGCTTCAAATCAATCAGAAAAACAATAAATCAATGTTTGGTACAGATTCTTTAAAACTTATTTTCAATTTTCTCAAACTCATTTTCAACTAAAAATTCTCCAAATAAAATTATTTTGCACGTGACTAATAACTTCTTTTGTACCCTTTTAACAGTATATTCTCCAAAAATATCACTTTTTACAATATCCACTATTAAGAAATCTACATCATGCCCTAAATACATCTTCTCTACTGCAGAAAGATGAAGGAAACAATGATTGACTTCCTTGGGTCTAATGAACTCAAAGAATTGAGCTAAATAACATACATAATATAGGCATTTTGAAGTCAATTGATTATTTCTCTAGCCTTTCCATTTGCACACGACTATACCAATGTCCAAATCACAAATTTACTTGAATTTATAGCTGAAAACTTTAATTGTGAATCTGTGATAGAAAAAGTGTAATTCATACCCGGAAATTGGCTTTACTGTCTTCAACAAGTTCCGTGAACTTTTCCACAAGCAACTTCACCATTTCTTTATGGTTCAAGATCAAAGAAACCATCAAAAACCTCGCGTAAAACCTCAACTCCTTGAACCTAACCCCACGATCCCTGCTCGAACCCTCAAAATATTTCCTGTTAAAAATGGCCTCGTAAAATATGTACGATTCGAACAGGAACCGAGCCTCGTTCGTCCTCAGGTACTGGCTGAAGTAGAGCTGGCCAATCCGGGATGAGATCTCCCCAATTTCCCAACGGCGAAGCCCCGACTCCACCAATTTATCCCGGTTCTTCTGCTGGTACTTCCAGAGCCGCATGTAAGCCTTAAACGCTTTGTGGAAGAAGTGGCCATTTTCCATGTCACTGCCACCGTAGGGATGTAGTGGGACATCACGAAGCCGGGCGAATTTCCGTTCGGCGCTTTCCACTAAAGCGTGGAACGTCTTAGGAACTACATCCTCTGTAGACATTACGAAGGGAGAAAAAAATAATTAATTCAACCCACTTTTTTTCGCATGAGCTTCAACATTTCCTCGTGGCAGTTTGTCAAATAGAAAAGAAGAAGAATCAATTACTTTATTTTGAGTTAAAAGCATGTAGGAAAGCCGGGAAATTGGGCGGTCAAAAAATTTGTTTTTTATTTTTTATTTTTGTGGTCTGAAGGGATTTCAATTTCATGGAATAACAGTGGCGGCGTTACACAGCTTGTCAGTGGATGGTGGCTTGGGGGTGTATTTGGGCGGTGTGGTTTAATCCCGGTGTGAGACGGTGGGGAAACCTTGTCTGGCCAGTTGTTTTGTGGTTGTGAGTGGGAGTTGACACTTGACAGAGCGATTCTAGGCGTTTGTTCATTCACTGGTGGGGTCATTCTTCACGGCCCCACCAATTAAGATTCGAATACGATGTAGAAGGAATATACCAATGATTACCTCAAGAAATAACACCGTTCTTGATTACTAGTAGGGGCTTTTCAGTGTTACAAAATCAAACAGAAGGGATAATTTGTAGCGTTACGTATGGTTTCATAAATAAAGAACAACACGTGTACTAAAAGTAAACCTTAATACAAAGATCATCAATAATTCAAAATACGTGCACACCCATGTTCACATTTTGAACATCATATTACAACTACTACAACGGAAAATTGAACATTTCAAATACATGAATCATTCGGTCCATTACTGTAACGCAGGTTCATATAAGCGTTTTTCATATACAAAATGTGTTTTTGTTCGAAGAGAGATTTTGGTAGTAACTAATAGCAATTACATCCTGCATTGTAGAAGACAAGAACACCTTCAAAACTTGTAGTGACCAATATAGAAAGGACAGAGAACTTTTCAGGAGGAACAATGTTGAGTTTCACAAAGTGTATAATTGATAAATGGGTAGTATTTGTAATCGTATGATTAAAATTAATGTTTGACAGTCCTTCAATGTCCGGGGCAATTGTGGTTTGTCCTATGATACCTTATTCAAGTTGTATTATGATAGTATGAAACCACCTTAGACGTGATTGATGGGCCATCTTCTGCAATGCGGTTGTGAATCAAATCCTTTCTTTCACGTTGGAACAATATGGGAGTCGTAGATCTATGATGCCTAGGATGCAACATTGTGACATCATTGAGTTTTGACTAGTGAGCTATTGGGATGATGTCAATGTCAAATATTGAAAGGATCTCAACTCATATATCTTGCCTATAAATACTCGCACGTGATGACACTGTAAAAGTAATACAAGTTGGTTATTCTCCCTCTACAAATATAAACCTCAAGTCAAGTCCCACATTTCTTCTTCGATCCTGTCACTACCACTCAATACATTTTGCTGACCGTTTGATTGATTTGAGCGTCGAGTATACAATATCACAGTATTTCCCACCTTGTGTGGAGAAGTTCGGATCTTTCGCCTCTAACGTTTTTATTCTAAGTGTGCATATAATATACACGTGAAAGAAGTGAAGACATGATCTGTTGACGTGTAGGTTCCAACCAGACTTAAAAGTCAACGATGAGTGTTTAGGCATAGTTATAAAAATCAACTTAGATATTGACCCAAATAAGACGTTGGTCATTGGGTCATTGATTCGACCTGAAATTAATTCTGATTTTACGTTCCCTTTATTATTTCTAATATAGAATAAAATAGAAACAAGATTTACGCGTGAAGTAGTAAATTTCACAAACTTTTATTACAGAAAAAACCATTAGGTAACATGTTTGAATGAAATTTTCACTATTAAAAACAATTACAAAAAATCCGTCAACCAAGTAAGCTTTTGGGCTATATAAACAAAGAAATTAAAATTAAACCCATTCAATCATGGGTTTTGGGTCATCCGGGTCGACCGGTTCGCCAGAGTCAAATTGGTTTTCTCTGGTTCAATATTTTGTTTGGTTAATTCAGAGACTTGGACTGATTTATTCTCGGTCGAGGTTCACATGCGGACCCGATCTATCCGAATTGATTTTTTATAGTTACACACTGAGAGCTGCTATACGTACAGGTTTTCTTTGCCAAAATTTATACAGGTGGGCGAATGTCAACTTTTCATTGGTAGTTGGAAAAAATGAAAGGAAAATTGGCCAATCAGGTGCTATGAATGCGCTGTAATCTGCCTGTACAATCAGCTAGTCCCTCATACATTTAGGAGTATATAATCCAGATAATGTTAGAAGTACATAAGCATTTACATAAGGGTATCCATAATGTTGATGTGGCAATCATTCGGTCATTGATGTGTAAGTGTCAGATTTGAATTAAAGGTGATATCACATGCCACATCAACATTATGGATACCCTTATGTAGATGCTTATGTACCTCTAACATTATCCATATAATCCATGGGGAATTTTCAGGTCTAATTTTTACGTTCTTTATGACATTTTTGAGGTATAGTTTATGTTAAATATACAAGGTTAGAGTTGACAAGTTACGAATGAAAACCTTAACTAGTTGTATTAAAAACTAGAATGTCTACCTCTAATATGTTTATTTTTTAATGTTTTATTGCAAATGTGTCTTGACAAAATGCTATTAACGATCGGGATTAAGTTGTCTCAATTGCTTATAAGTAAAATCAATATATTTGAAATACAAAGAACTCGTTCATATAACATAAAAAATTACTTTTTTAATTAATCAAAATCAAACATTAATTTCAATCATACACTTACAATTACTACTCATTTATTAACCACACATTTCATGTGACACAATATTGTTCCTCCAAAAAAATTACTAATAACATTTCTCGAACACTTCCGAAATGTTATAAAAATGACCTTAAATTGATCTTTTTAGCATTAATTTATGAATTTTCATCCATAACATAATATATCTACACTGGAAAAACCATTTATGCTCAAATTAAGAGCAACACATGGTATCCTAGGAGCTTACTTTTACCAGGATTTTCTTTTACGAATTGGGGAAGAGTTGAATGGTAATGTCTGGTCTCGTGGCGACACAAAATAAGTTGAATTACCTGCAATTTTCTAAATTGTGACAACCATAAAGATAAAGTTTGTGTCTTTAGTTCTAAATCTGGCTTTATGACTTTTCTCTTTCGCCCAATTTTCAATAAAAGATCTTTAATTTCTTTGCTCCATTAGGTGAATGAACTTTGTCCGCTCCCTCGCCGTGTACTTTAACTTTGACTTGTTAAATTTTAAATTCTTGTCTCAACATATGTGTGTGTATACACCATCATATCTCGACGGATGAGGTCCCAAAACACCATATGTGGTACCTGGATTTGGGCCCACACTCCAAGTTATTCTGTCAGGAGGTAGTTTACCGAACCTCATGAAGAGACTGAACTAGTATGGAAAGCCGAACCAATATGGCTGGAATCTACCCCATGCACAGAACCGAACCCTCATGGCGGGAGAGGTTGTAAGGTAGGCCGACGTGAGATCTTTTATAGAATCTACAATAAGTGATTGACATGACAATTTACTGTTGTCTCTGCCCTAATCAGCCAATTAGGTCAAGTCTAAACTTTTTGTCATAATTATGGGCAATAAAATGGATCATTACATGCTTATGATTGTTTGATGTTATTGACAATAGGTCCCAATTGTATAGATAATGCCACATATACTTTCATCACATGTCCAACATTCATCATATTCTACTATAAAAGCTCATACAATGTACTATTCTAAAGATAATGCAAATTTAAACTCTCAAATTATAATATTGCTAACCTAACTATTCTAATCACAGTCTACCCTAAAGTCGACCCCCTTTTTATATTGGAGGCTCGCATTTAAAGCACCTCCCACACTCGTATTTACTACTACTAATTTGACTATCGAAGTCCCCATGATAACTCCACCATCACCGAAAGAAGCCACGTGTGGCTAATGCTTTGTCCAAGTGTACAGAAATTAAGCTTACGTGGATGCGTGAGGCATTGGGATTTGTTGACCATGTTGGAGGTACAAAATTCGAGGTCAACAGTTACTGTATATCATTCTAAAAAAAGTATTTTTAGTGAATCAACTGCATCATATTTTACTATAAAATGGCAATTTATTTTATTAGTTTTGGATCTTGGACTCTATAAGTTTCCTATTAAATATTTAATTTTTGTAGAGCTTAAGATTATAATTTATACTGAAATTCAATTCAACAATATCTTCTTTTAATCGAGCTAATATACTTTTTCACGAGTATATAAAAATATTACACTAAAACATGACCTCTTATACTTTTTCGAGAATATGTCAAGATATTACATTAAAGTTGAATTAGGTTGCACGATACGATAGAAAACTTAAAAAAAAAAAAAAAATTCTAAAAGAATTTGCTTTGATGTCTAGAGAGAAAAACATAATGGAGGGCTAATTGAGTTTGTTTGAAATTTTAATTAGATTTAGTGTAATACATCTATTCTCTTCTCGCAAAAGAGTATCCATGTCTTTTATTTTTAACTTATTTTAATAATCTTTATGCTATGTATTGGGCTTCCTCATAATTCTTTGGCCAAGTTGATTGTGTTGGGCCAGTGCTGTACCAGATTCTTTGGCTCGGAACTTATTTTGCTTGGCTTTGTGATCTGGCCCTACACTTGGCCGATCTCCACCATTGATGAAGACACTTGGACTCTCTGCCTTATAGTAATTCTCAAAGCTTCATTCTTGTGAGAAACTATTCAGTGTCTTTGGGAGAGTTATCTCTGTGTGATTAGGGTTCATCTCTTTCTTTCTGCCGTTTTGTAAATCTGAGTGATTTCTGTATATTTGTAAGTGATAAGGCAGTGAGGACACTTGATCTATTTTCTGTAAGATTGTGTATATTCTAAGTGATTTGAGGCTAGAACGAATTGAAGAAATCTCTGATTTCTTCATACATTGTAATTTGTTTCTTGGTGATTTTAGTGAACGAGAGTTTAATCTCTTTGTGTGGATGCTCAACGGGTGAGTAGGCCGAAGGCTGAACATCCGGACCCTTTGGGTGAAAAATTCTGTGTTGTTCTTTACTTTTTGCGATTTACCATTTTAAATTGTATTCTTTGTGAAATCTGGGACCAACAAGTGGTATCAGAGCCACGATTAGTTGTAAATCTGTGTTGTCGTTCAATTTTTCAGAAACTCTAATTTTTCAAATTGTTTGAATGTGTAGATCTTACGATTTCTAAAACAATCTTTGTGGAAAATAATATCCTTGGGTTGAGTTTTCTGTTTCATCTTTAAAATAAGTTTCTCTAAAAGCTTTAAGGTTTTTTGTAAACTTGTTTGTGTAATTTTTCTGAAAAATCGTTTCTCCTGTGGGATATCTCTTTTGATCTGGTGTTCGTACTGAATTTGTGGTGTTCTTGATCCAACTCAGTGCTGAGTCTGGTGATTCATTTGACTCACACTGAGTCATGTTAAGTTGAGTTGACTCATTCGATTCCATTGAGTCTTCACTGAGTTTGTGTGACTAGTTGCTTTATGCACCTGTTTTGAGGCTTCTTCTCATCTGCTTTTGGTATTCTCCGAAACTCCCTATTATTTCAGTATCCTGTGTCACTTCTTGGAACTTGTTATTAAGGTAAGTGATCCTCTCCTGCTTTCCTTTGTCCAAGATCTCACTGAGAATCTGAGGGAGTGGGGGATAAAAAGATTACCACCACTTAAACATTTTCAAGAATTGACGTTTCTTGCACGATATTATTGTCACTGGTTGATCAATTGTTATCAAAGACTATTTCAAAAAGATCTCCGATATGAAAGATAAACATAATTCCGATGGGTCTGCTGCTGTTGCATGTAACATTGAGTATGATATTCAGGGGATTGTTCTTGTTAATACCACCAATAGGAACCCAGAAGAATGAGTTCTTGATTCTGGCTGTACTTTTCACACGTGCTCTATAAGGGATTGGTTTACTGAACTTGTTGATCAGAATTGGGGGCAAGTTCAGATGGGAAATGACATGAGTTGTCAGATAAATGGGATAGGAAAAGTGAATCTTCAAATTGATAACAACAGAATCCTCAAACTTGATAAGGTCAAATTTGTTCCTGAATTAAAGAGAAATTTGATTTCCTTAGGGGAGTTGAATGATGACTATGATATAAGAATCCAAAAAAGCTTTATCAAGCTTCATCTAAACAATAAAGAGATCATCTCTTTGCCAAAGATTAATGGTATCTACACCATGCATGCTGAACCTTTAGTTGGTTACAACTCTGCTGCTGTAAGTATAAAACCTGACAAGTCTTTAATCTGGCACAAAAGGTTTGGCCACATATCTGAAAAGGGATTAACTATTTTAAATAAACTTGGCTACTTCGGAAAAGAAAATTTTGAAAAACTTAGTTTCTGTGAAGATTGTGTTTTTGGCAAAAAAAAAAAAGAAGAAGAAGCTTCATTTTAAAATTGGAGTCCATAAATCCACCTCTATTTTGGACTATTTACATGCTGACCTGTGGGGTCCAGCATCTGTGAATCCCTTGAATGGTTATAGATTCTACTTGCTTATAGTAGATGATTTTTCAAAAAAAATATGGATTTTTCTTTTAAAGCACGAGTCTGACACTTTTCAAAATTTTAAGTAGTGAAAATTAATGATTGAAAATCAAACTAATAAGAAAATCAAAGCACTTAGGATTGACAATGGTCTTGAATTCTGCAATATGGAATTTGATTCTTTTTGTAAGAAAAATGGAATTCTAAGGCATAGGACTGTGACATACACTTCTCAGCAAAATGTTATTGCTGAGAGGATGAACATGACCTTATTAGAGAAGGTTAGGTGTATGATTCACAGTTCTGGTCTTCTAAAATTATTTTGGGAAGAAGTTTTAAAAACTGTTACATATATCATTAATAGAAGTCTTTCAAGTGCCAATGATTTTCAAATTCCTGAGAAACTGTGGTCCAAAAATGTGCCTGATTACACTAGACTTAAAGTTTTTAAATGTGTTGTCTATTCCCATCAAAATGAAGGAAAACTTGAACCAAGGTCCTTGAAGTGTGTCTTCTTGGGGTATGGGTAAAGGTGTAAAAACGGGCGGTCCGAGCAGGGAAGGAAGCCCGGTCTCGGATCAGGCTGAAAATGGACAGGCTGGGCGGGCTTCCCGGGCCGATCCGGCCCGGACCTGGTCAGGAGAGGCCTGACCCGGCCCGGATCGCGCACGGCCCGGTCGGCCCGCACGTCATTTTTTTTCATCTCCCAAAAAATAACAGAAAAAAAAATTATAGTGAAAATCGATAAAAGTTTCGTAAAAATAAATTTTACATTGATTTATTTTTTGATAAATTTTATATCAATAAATAAATAACATAAAAAATTACAACTGTTCGAACAATATTTTGTATAACTTGACAAATTACACAGTTTTGAACTATTTTTGAACTTATAGTTAAAGTACATCCCAACTAGGTTGACACTTACTTAACTATAATTTCGTCATTACAAATCAGATTTTATTCATCAACGGTAAGATTTTTAAAGTTTTGAGCAATATCGTCAGCAACTTTATCTTGCATTCTTTTATCAGCAAATAACCAGTCTTTCACACAGATGAGAGTTTCTAAAATATCTTCTGAAGTCTTGATCTTCTTTCATCTAGCACTCTATTACCTGCACTAAAAGCAGACTCCGATGCCACTATTGAGACTGGAACTGTTAGTAGATCTTGGGCCATTTTTGATAATATTGGATATGACCGTTCATTTACCTTCCACCATTGTAAAACATCTAAATTGTCAACCTCGTCTTGTGGAATTAAACTGTAGTGATCAAATCGATAATATCTTTCTAATTCAGTTGGTGTAACATTCTCATTTGAAAATGAACTAGTAGATGAAGTAAAAGACACATTGCGTTTCTTAGTTATTAAAGAAAAGAAAGAACTTTTACCTTTAGAATTTGTAGCAGAACTCGTAGTAGAAGAAACATTTTCATTATTACCATATTTCATAGCATAACTATTGTACATTTCATTAATAAAGCATTCTATTTCACGGCTTGTAATATTTATATTGAAAGATAAAGTTTCAGAAAGTTGGTCTATAGCACACTGAACTCCAAAAAATTTTATAAGAGGATCCATTACAGCTGCAATTGGAATAATCATTGGCATATTTTCGTAATATGTTTGAAACTTGTCCTCCATTGTACAAATAATATCATAGAAAAATGGATCGTCTTTATGACTTGAAAATTGATTAGCAATTTCTACAAATTGAGCGAGCACAAAATTACTTGTTGGATAATAAACTCCGAAACTAGTTTTTGTTGCCTTATAGAATGGTTTCAAATAATTCATGACTTTAAATGCAATGTTCCAATCATAATCACCTATGTGAAATTGATTTTGCTTTGAATTAACAAAGTATTAATAGTATCTGTATAACCAACACACGATTTTAACATAAGAAAAGATTAATTCCACCTAATTGGAATATCATCAATAAATTTTCTTCTCCTCAATCCAAGAAAATATATATTTCAAATTTTGGAGCTTGTAGTTGTAGATTGTGAGAGTTTAGAATTTTTTCATTTCACAATACCACAATTTATACAAATTTTTTTTACCGTTATTACAAAAAAATTAAAAAAAAAATTAGAACGGTCAAATGATCGTTCTGATAGCAGGAGCTGCTGCAAGCGCAAGAAACGTTTTAAAATTTATTTATTTTGTTTTTATTTTTTTATTTTTTAACGGGCCGTGGTTAACCGCTGGCCCGTCTCACCTTGAACCGGTCCGGCCCGGACCGGTTCAAGGTGCGAGTGGCCCACGATTTGGCCTACATGGTTTGTGGGCCGAATCGCTGGCCGATTCGCCTACGGGTGGGTCTGGGCGGTCCGTCCAGCTTTACATGACTAGGTATGGGAAAGAGACCAAATGATACAGAATTTGGGTTAAATGTAAAAATGATTTTCAAGTTATTATCAGCAGAAATGTAATCTTTAATGAAAATGACTACCCCTGCAAGACCAAATCTGCAACAATATCTGATAATGCTACTCCTACCATTGAGACCATTCTTGAAAATAAATCAGATGATAACAATGATTTAATTGAGGTGGAGTCCACTCAATTTGAAGCTAATCAGGATCTGAGTGAACCTGATGATGAAGCTGAATTCAATAATCCTTTATTGGCTGACTACCAACTGACTAGAGACAAAGATAGAAGTAACATAATTCCTTCCACTAGGTTTAATAATGATGATTTTGTTACTCTGTTTACTGCTCTTGATTCTTTGAATGCTGAACCCTCCACTTTTGAAGAACTGTTCTAAGTCTAAGAAAGTAGTTGATTGTAAATGTATTTTCAAAATTAAAGAAAGGGATTCTAATGTATGAGGTAAAAGATATGAAGCTAGACTTGTTACTAAAGGATTCACTCAAAAGGAAGGAGTGGACTATAATAAGATATTTTCTCATGTTGCAAAATACACCTCCATTAGAATTCTGCTTGCTTGACTGTTCATTTCAACTAGGAATTTGATCAGCTTGATGTGAAAACTGCTTTTTTGAATGGGGATCTTGAGGAAACCATTTATATGAGACAACCTGTTGGTTATGAAGTCAAATCTAATGCTCACAAGGTCTGCCTGTTGAAAAAAATCTCTTTATGGCTTAAAGCAAGATCCCAGATAGTGGTATAAAAAGTTCAATTCTTACATTGAGAATTTGGGTTTTGTTAAGAGCAATTATGACTCTTGTCTCTTCTTCAAAGGGTCAGGAGGACTTAAATCTATTTACCTGTTGTCAAACCAGATCTGAAATGGATTCTATTAAATCAAAGTTAAAATCTGAGTTTGAAATGAAAGACTTAGGGCAAGCTAAAAAGATACTAGGCATGGAAATGGAAAGGAACAGAACTGATTGCATGTTTTGTCTTAGACAAAGTACTTATATTAAGAAAATACTTGAAAAAATTTCTATGATTGATTGTAAACCTACATTTTTCCCTATTGCCAATCATTTTAAACTATCTAGTGAACAGTCACCTAAAACTGATGAAGAGTTTAAAAGAATGGAAAATATTCCATATACTAACACTGTTGGATCCATAATGTATCTTATGGTCTGCACTAGACTTGATTTGGCTCATGGTGTAAGCATTTCAAGTAGATTCATGGCTAATCCTGGTGAGACACATTGGATCGCTATGAAATAGATGTTAAAATACTTGAAAAGCTTAACTAGCTTAGGTCTACTGTTTAAAAAATGTGATGAAGGCATTGTTTTGAAAGGCTATACTGATTCTGATTTTGTTGGAGATTTAGATAAGAGAATATCTACCTCTTCTTATGTTTTCACTTTGTGTGATAGTTGCATAAGTTGGAAATCTCAATTGCAAAAACTTGTTGCCTTGTCTTCTACAGAGGCAGAATACATAGCTGCCTGTGATTCTATTTAGGAAAGTCTTTGGTTAAGAGGATTACTCAATGAAATTGGCTTTGTAAATAATTCTGTCAAAATTTACACTAATAATCAAAGTGCTATACATTTGAGCAAAAATCTCATGTATCATGATTGAACTATACATGTTGATATTAAGTTTCACTTTGTAAGGAACATGGTTGAAAAAGATTTGATCAGTTTAGAGAAAATTTTAACTGAGCTTAACCCCTCTGATGTGGGAACCAAAGTTTTACCTTTAAATAAAATTAGGAACTGCTTGAATACTCTAAACATTGCTGATCTGCAGTAATCTTCAGAATAATCAAGTAGAACTGTGTGAGAATGAATTCTAACTATTTCTGTTCTTATTTTTACAGGTTAAATAAGACCAAATGAAACATATTGACTCTCTAATACACTAAGTCACCAAGAATTATTCAGCAAGCTGGAGATTGTTAGGTATTGGGCTGCCTCATAATTCTTTGGCCCAGTTGATTGTGTTGGGCCAGTGCTGTACCAGATTCTTTGGCCCAGAACTTATTTCTCTTGACTTTGTGATCTGGCCCTACACTTGGCCAGATCTCCACAGTTGATGAAGACGATTGGACTCCTTGCCTTGTAGTGATTCTCGAAGTTTCATTCCTATAAGAAACTGTTTAGTGTCTTTGGGAGAGTTCTCTCTGTGTGATTAGAGTTCATTTCTTTCTTTCTGCTGTTTTGTAAATTTGGGTGATTTCTGTATATTTCTGAGTGATAAGGCAGTAAGGACACTTGATCTGTTTTCTGTAAGATCAGTTTTCTAAATTTTCTGTTTTCTGATTTCTTCATACATTGAAATTTGTTTCTTGGTAATTTTAGTGAATTAGAGCTTGATCGCTTTGTGTGGATGCTCAAAGGGTGAGTAGGCCGAAGGCTGAACATCCGAACCCTTTGAGTGAAAAATTCTTTGTGTTATTTTTTACTTTTCGCGATTTACTGTTTTAAATTATGTTATTTGTGAACTCTGGGACCAACACTTTAAATCTTGATAGAGTAGTTTAGTCTTTTATTATGAAATAGGCTTTTACAACTTAAATATTGTAAGTTAAGCTAATCAGGAGTTGACAAGTTTGACTATGCTCTGTACCCAGTTTTCCCTTACTGAGTGTTACTTTTTGATTTCAATGGATTCCATTCCTCGGTCTGCTTTGTGGAAACACGGATGACTTTTGCAAAATTTCTACGGAATAGAAGTTTGAACTTTCTATGGCTGCCGATGTGATTTTTTTCTTCTGTTCCGTGTGTGTTGATAAAATATAGTTGTTACTTCTTGGTTTTATCCCGTTGTTCAATTTTTTCAGCTTCTATTTTTGGGTTGCATTAGTTTTATAGGTTTCATAGAAATTTCTCTACTTCGTATTTGGTTATGTTATGTGATAACACCATCATCATAACTTAATTGACATCTAAGTTGTCGATCATTAAATAGATACCGTGTGTAGGGTCGGCCCTAACTATAGGCGGCATAAACGATCGACTAAGACTCTGCTTTGGTGAAAGTCCTAAATTATGTAAAATTAATTGATTGGTTGAAGAACTTTTGTAAATCACATTTGTACAAGTAGCATAATTGTTAATTTTAACGACACATTTTATAAGACCCGCAACTTTTCAACCACACATTTTATCAACTTTTATAAAAATTTGCTAAATTTTTTATTTTTAATCTCTACTGGGCTCTAATTTAATGAAATTTGGATGAAAATGAGTTTTCAATAGTGATTTTTTGGAAAATGTGCGATTAAGAAATAAGAATTTTTTTTCGATTTACGCGTAATACTATTTTATGTGAGAATATATGGTTGAAAATGAATTTTTGAAAAAAAAATGAGGGCCAAACATAGGCTAAATATTCATAAGGGCCCCATATTTGAAGTTGGCATATTAAAGCTCCCAAAATATCAGAATCAGCCCTAAACGTACATTTTTCAATGTTAAATTTACAAATGAATGTAAAAATATTATTTGGAATGAATTAATAAAACACTATATTTATGTAATATTATTTTTTAATTCTTAATTAAAGCCATTGATTGCCATATGAAAGAAAGTACCAATCAATTTTTCTTGCAATTTAAGACTAATTGGTTTTCCGTGTTTATATTTCTTGGTCAATTTTGGTCCCAAAGGATTTGAAGCTGAAGTCAACGATTGAAATGGGTACCTAACGCGCCTATGCATTTACAATGTGTCTTTTTTCAGTGATTTGTAAATGCGTAGAGGCATGTCCAACCTCGTATTCATGTGGAATAGTCTCCAAACACGTATTCTATGTTCGCATTTTATTGCATATTTGATCTAATTTATCACAACAACGTTGTTCAATACGTGTCGAGGAATTCAAAAATTTGATAAAATCTGTGTATCACATGAAAGGTGCGATTAAAATTAAAGTTTGACCAGTTAAAATAAGTTAAAAGTTTTTAAGATAGGAAATCACTTATGAAATTCGTAAACCCCTTTTTCCTTTTCGCTAAATATAAAACCCTTAATTGTTGTGGAGTATAAAGATATGATTGGCCATCGGGCTATAACAACAGCCAGCATATGCATCAATCAACATGCTAATTTATTCTGATTTATCGTAGTGCCATACAGCACAAGCACATAGATAACATAAAAATTTGATGACAATATATTCTAATATATACACAAAGCATATATTCTCTCATATTTATATATATATTTTTTAATTTCAATTTGCAAAAATTAATTACATCGAATTAATAAGTTGATTAACGTATGTCGATCTACAATAATATCATGTTTATTATGTTGATCATGAAAAATTGCACAAAATTAGTGCTTGATTTTGTATAATTTTGCGTAGGAGTATTAAGCGGGTCGAATCATTTGCTAAGCGAATTAGTTGCTCGTAAGCTCCCACGAGTTGGCTCACGAGGCAAGTCAGCTCGCCTTAGGCTCACGAACAACTTACATTTTAACTACAATTTTTTTAGCTACAAAATGTAATTTCCGAATTTAAAAAAAAAAACAATGGAAGTGAATTGAGCCCAACTTTCTTGAGACAATCCAACTCAAGCTCGACTTGTTTCATGGGCAAGCATGAGCTAACTTGCCAGGAAATGGAGGAGGCGAGGCGAGGCGAGTCGAGTCGGGTCGAGTCGCCTCCCCTAATTCAATGAGGAGAGCATCATGACAAGAAAATGTGCACAAATTATTTATTTATATTTACAATAGGAAAAATACTGTGCCTACAATAGGAACAATACAGTGCCTTCTTTTGTCCTTTGCTTTGTTAACATCTGCCCCACACAATTAATCTCCAATATCATCAAGTACCCTTCATACCTTATCCCTCTTTTTTTTTTTTTTCCTCTCCTTTTTATATTAGGTGAAAATAAACATTTTCTTGTAGCACTTGAATTAATTTCTGGCTAATACAAAAACCTAATTAACTAGACTCTAGTCTTCTTACCCGTTGATCGATGGAGCAGTTTGGACCAAAACCCTCCTTTCTTCTTCCTATTTACATCATCTTCAACTCGATTCCTTGCAACAAAAGCAATCGATCTGCTCTTTTTCAATCCACTAATGGTTAGATTTGCGAAAGATAACGAATAATCCATAATGTCGGAAGCGATCCGATGATGCCCGGCTCGACGACGCGGGGACGTATTGGTTGAAGAAGAAGCAGAAGAATAATAAACAGGCGAAGTGGAAGGTGAAGAAGAAGTTGAACAAATATTCTTTGTTGAACCAGAAAGTTTTAATAATCTCTCTCTTAGACAGCAAGAACAAACACCAGGCTGTTGTTTGTGATTTGGATGTTTTTGGCACACAATTTCTGGTTCGAAGAAAGCCATGTACGTGTAACTTGGTGACTCTTTTAACTTATGAAAACCCCTTTTTCTCTGTATCTTTATGTGCTAATGGAAATGAGGAAGGGAATGCACGAGGTGAGGTGTATTTATATTTGGAAGAGAGACACAAGACGTGTGTTTGCACGATAAATTAGAAGACGTGGTCTATTGGCTCGTGTGAAATTTGAGCCAATTTAGGGCCCCAAGCCTTTTTGACCACTTTACACTCCTCATTTGCTTTAAAAAATTTCATCGAATTGTTCGTTTAAATAAAATATTTTTGAAAATATTCAAATAAATTCAAAAATAACTTCGAATTGTTCGTTTAAATAAAATATTTTTGAAAATATTCAAATAACTTCGAATTGTTCGTTTAAATAAAATATTTTTGAAAATATTCAAATAAATTCAAAAATAACTTCTAAAAGTAACTTTAAACTTCTCAAAATTATTCAAAGTTTATTCTTCGCAGGCGACTTGACCACAGTTTGATTTCGAAGAAAGTGGGTGGGGGTGTTGGCCCATGGGGTGAGGGGGCGGTGTTGTGTTGGTTTAGTGGGAACCCTGATAGTGAACCCTTGAGATTTTTCATGTACAAATTGAGATTTGGGCAAAGGTGGAGGACGGTGACACTTGGCTATCATAACTCTTTCTCCGTTGAGAAGTCGGTCTAGATGGGGAGTGACGACTGCTCCTAACGACTTGATAGTCAAAGGAAGTTTAATTGCAATTTCAAATACAAATTTTAAAAGGAATAAGTTCTTCTCACGGCAGTCCAATTCAATGAATCAAAAACTCTTAACATCAAAACCAAACTTCTAGATTCCATAAAAATATTATATTAAAAATTAATTACATTTATTGATAAAAATTCTAGATTCCATAAAAATATTATATTAAAAATGAATTAAAAAAAAATTAAAAAGGAGAGGCCAAACATGATCATAATAATATTATGGAACCAAGATAAGCAGACAGCAGAGCCGGGCAGTGTACGAGGAAGTGTGTGGGCAATGTAATTTGTAACATGAACTGCGTCGCGGTGCTGCAATTCGCTGCTTTACACGATTTGTTTCTCGTCGTGGTTGTAAAATTTGTTCTCTTACACTCGTCACATGGCACCATCCTCCTCTTTGATTTCTTCAACAATCTTTCTCTTTATTGCATAGATTACAATCATGCTACACAAACATGCTCAAAGACATATTCAAAATCAGAAGAAACACGTGTCGATACATGATTGGACAATTTGAAAAAAAAAATACAACACCCAATTATTATTGATCACATCACCGTGTCCCTTCATCTCTGTTCTAGAACCTGTTCAATGAGCATTTTTCTATGTCGGACAAGATGAGTGTAAGGCTAGATATACAATCTTTTGTACATCTAGCATAATTGTTAAAATATTTGTATTTGGACATTCTGTGCACGTGCTACTGTCCCACGAACAAACGACCAATCATCAATTATAGTGCCAATACTCCATATTGATGCACATTTTTGTGTGTATATGTTGGTCCACGTAACACTACTTAATAATTAAAGAATTTCTGGTTTTTATTATAAGTTTGAGTTTAGGGACTTAGACCGACAACACTATACTTGGTTGTGCACACGAGTGAAAAGTAGGGTTGCACTGAAACTTCACTTTACACCACTTCTTTTAACAATTTTGCTATTTGTATGGTGTGAATCATCTTTACAAGTGTCCGATGCAGTGTTGACAGTACTATATTGACTGCCACACTAAATTTTTTTTTATCACAGTTACAAAATGTCACGTGACAGAATTACATGAACAAAATTCTTGTACATGTAGCAAAATCTTTCTTTTAATGATATAATAATTGATCAGGTCAATGACATAATGGACAATTATGTGCAAATAAAAAGTGAATAAAATTTGACTAATTGATTGTATAGATAAAATTAATATTTAATCAACTTATAATTTTAAAATTTTACCAAACATACCATTTTTCCCTAACCCATAAAAAGTACAAGCTTGAGATTAGGAGTTCAAACAAATTCTCTAATCTATAATATATTAAATATCATATCAAGTGAGAATTATTTTTTTGACGATTACAGCCCCACTAAAATTCAATTATTTCAATAATACCTTACTTTTCGTTTTCTAATATGTATTTAATTTACAATGTGTAATAAATACTGTAAAATCTTGTAATAAATACTACAAAATTATTATTCATATTCCCTATTATTCATTATTAATTAATTAACATTCACCTACATTTAATTATTATTAATTAAAATTTCACGGTCACGTTCATTTATTAATTATCAATTAATTAACATTAACATTAACATTCTCATTCATTTAATTAATATTAATTAGAATTTCACATTGAAGAATGCAGTTAATTATTCATGTCCATATATGTTAATTAATATCCAGTTTCACTAAATTGAAAATTAAATTACATTAAGAATGTAATTCATTATTCACGTCCGTGAATGTTAATTAGCATCTAATTTCACTAAATTGAAAATTATATTCATTTAATATAAATGATTTTACATTCATTGTCACGTATTAATTCTAAATTAATTAACACTGATGTTAATTAATATATTGTATTTGCGATTCATCTTCATTTATACATTTAGTAGTAATTCTAACACTCACATTCAAGTAGGCATTTCTGACGAGCGTGTTTTACTCTCGAGTTTTATACTATTTTAACTTGATTATTAGCTAGATCTTATGAGTGTTGAATGCTTTTATTAGTATTGTTTTATAGGTTGGTAAAGTGGTGCAAATCATTGCAATAAATCGAGGAGAAAAAAGGAACAAAAGGACAAGTGAGTTAATTTCCAACATAAAAAGAAAAGGAAAAAGATAAGGGGAACATGTGATCGAGGGGTGGCGTCGAGAGAAACAGAGAAGCACAAGTGTGGCGCCTTGGTGCCACTATTGAACCAGAAAACAAAGGCGGTGCGACATTACCCAAGAAAATTATGTGGTGCCACCGAAGTCAGTTGGGTGCGATTTTTTGCCTATTTTGAAACCCATAAAAACTCTATATTCGGCACAAACGCGAGGAGAAGTATAAATACAAGAATGAATGGACATTTGAGGGGTTCCACACATTTAGAGAGACAAAATAAGACTTGAGAATTAGAGAGCAAAGTCAAAGGAGAAAAACAACGAATCAAGGGTTTGGAATCAAAATTTGGAACAAGAAGAGAAATTTGGTACAAGATTCATCCACTTTTCTACTTCTCAATTCAAAATCCGGCAATATACTTCATTATTATTTATTGTTATTCGTTATCAATCATGGGTAGTTAAATCATACATTATGGCGAACAATGTAATCTAATTTAAACCCTCTATTTCTTTTATTCGAGATATTAACTCTTTCATTATATATGTGTTAATTTTATTTATGTATTTAATGATTTGAATTACTTGATTAATAATTCAATGATTTTGTGAATCTATTACGAATTGAGAGGTGAGTTTTAGATTTAGACCACGTAGTAAAATTCGATAATTTAATGTAACGTGTAAAGATACATATGCTAATTATTATAGTCATTATATAAATTCTTAAAACAAATAGTACGTTCAACTAATATTGAATTGATTCACATAAAGATATGAGATTGAATTGATTAAATAGGCTTAATAAGAACCCGAGAGGGATAAATTCAATGCAATAAAAAAATTCGATCGAACACTACATTAGATTTATGAATCAGAATTAAAATCAATGGATAAAATTGTCATGCCATAATATCTATCTCATATTTGAATTTTCAATCGATCTTTGTGTGCATACTATTTTCAATTAGGAGTTATAGTTAAAAAAATCATCAAATTACAATTCTTTGTTTTTCATCAAATAGAAGTTAGAAATAATAATTAGCATTAAATTATAGTCTCCGTGGGAGCGACAATTAGGATTCAAAGGTCTACTATATTACTTGTTAAGATATTGCATACTTGAGATATAAAAGGCAACAATTTCACTATTTACGTGCGTATATAATAATTAACAATTATTTTCAGGTGCTTTTATTTCTCTCATATTTAGATTAAAAAAAGTAAATAAATGGTCAGATATTACTTTCACATCACTTATAAAGTATTTCAAAGTAACGTGCAACATACATTCAATTCTGACTAGTTTATTTATGGGAAGAATACACAACTCAGGCCTTTACTTTACCACATTTCAAAACTCAGACATAAGTTTTGAAGTTTCAAAAATCAGGCCACAATTCGGAATAATATATTAAATTTAAATATACATAGAATATTATTAATTAAGGAAACAAATAACAGCATCCTGTAATTAAGGAATTCGTTACGATTGAAACCCGAATTCTTCTCAATAAGGCAATTTCCATTCCGCAACAGACCGATAATTCCCGAACTACGCCATTGTTTCTCTGAAATTGGAATTTGAAGAGCGACGGGGTCACAAATACTCCGAGAACCGCATGATCAAAATCGGCCGGCGTTAGCACTTCACCGCCGGTAAGCGTTACTTCATTGTTTTGGAACAAAATCTAGTTCTGTGACCGTTTTTTTAGTTCTGGTATAAATTGTTCCGACAATAAATTTTTCTATCATTATCTGTTGAAGTCACGTATAATGAATTCTCCAGCAAGCCAATGTTCCCAACTGCACTATAAAACACTTGTGTGACCGTAGCATGAAACAAATGAACGTGGTGATGTTTTTTTCTACGAATATTCTGTCCGAAGCAATTATTAGTCATTGTGACCAGATTAATCTTGTCATTGTGACCAGATTAGACTTGTCATTGTGACCAGATTATACTTGTCATTGTGACCAGATTGGACTTGTCATTGTGACCAGAGTAGACTTGTCATTGTGACCAGATTATGCTTATCATTGTGACTAGATGGTGTCATTTGTGACGTTTTTATTTTCAATATTAACGAGTCACAATTGTCATTTGTAGCCATATTTTCGATCATGTATTTTTGTGACCAGCAACACATTGTCACAAAGTGCGATTTTGACCTGCATTTCACGAAAATTGTGAATTTCAAGATATTCAATCTCACAGTACCTTCTCCATCTTCAGCAGGAATGGGATATGTGAATGTTTGCTTAGTGTGTGAAGAAGTATCAACTCTAGTATTGCTTGATCACAATTGCACATATGCGCAGCTTGTGGAATCAGTAATGACAGAATTCAGTTTTGATTATACAAAAATGGCGGTCACAATGAACTACAGACTGAATCTCGATCTACCTCCAGTCAAAATAAATAATGACAGCAATGTTCTTTCGTACATGACTCTCAGGAGTATGGTGCATGATCCTTCCAAATATCCCATTATTATTGAGGTCACATATGCAGAAAATGGACAGCAATATCTCAAATACCCAGTGGTCACAGAAGAGGCAGTGAATGTCGAATCTGGAAGCAGTTTATTTTCGTTACAGGAAATAGCATCTGACATATGTGACGCAATAGTGAACCCAGTTCGACACAACATTGAAGAAGAGGTCACAATTGTGACTGATCCTGATGCTAGGAATGTAGAAAATGGCAAGGTATTCCGTAATAAGGAGACCTTGAAGTTGAGTTTGTGTTTTTATGCCATTCAAAACATGTTTGAGTACGTCGTTGTTCGGTCAGACAAGGGAGAGTACCTTATAAAGTGTTCACAAGAAGAGTGTGACTGGATATGCAGGTCTTCAAGTTTGGGGAAGACTGATCTCTTTAAAATTAGGAAGATCAGTGACGGTCACACATGCTCGTCGAACATAGTATTGGGATCTCATAGGCAAGTATCAACATCTGTAGTTTCCTCCTTCATCAAGTATAAGTATACATCATCGCGTACTATTTACACTCCAAATGACATATGTAACGACATGATGCGTACCTACGGAGTGTCTTTGAATTATGTGAAAGCTTGGAGATCTCGCGAAAAGACATTGAAAATGATAAGGGGTGATCCTAAGGAGTCATACCAACAGCTACCGAGCTTCCTTTACATGCTTGAAAAGACTAATCCTGGTACGGTCACAGGACTTGAAGTGGACAGTCACAACAGGTTCAAATACTGCTTCATGGCACTTGGTGCCTCAATTAAAGGGTGGGATCATTGTAGACCAGTCATCGTTGTTGACGGCACGTACTTAAATGGTCACTATGGTGGTACCCTATTCACTGCATGTACGCAAGATGCGAATAACAGTATATTCGTCCTAGCTTTTGGAATTGGAGATAATGAAAATGATAAATCTTGGACTTGGTTTTTTGAGAACTTGAGGTTAGCTTACGGAAGTAGGGAAGGTTTATGCTTCATATCAGATCGTCACAACAGCATAAAAAATGCTATTGAATCAGTTTATCCAGGAACGTATCATGGGATATGCACGTACCATCTCCCCGCAAAACTTGAAATCCCACTTCGGAAAATCTGGTCACAATATCACTCAAGCCTTCAATGCAGCTGTGCGTGCATACACATTAGCAGAGTATGAATACAATATGCATGAGTTAGACAAGATCAACTTGAGAATCAGAGGTTACTTGGTAAGTTTCTACTTTTAACAACATTATATTGTAGTTTATGTATGTCACGGATCTGAATGTATTTTTTTTCAATAAATTGTAGAATGAAGTTGGACCAGAAAAGTGGTCACGATTCCACATGCAGGAGAACAGGTACTCAACCATGACATCAAATATAGTGGAATCAGTTAATTCGGTCACAAAGGCAGCAAAGAACTTTCCTATTGTGGCTTTGTTGGAGTCATTGCGTCAGACTGCACAATCTTGGTGTTGTAAGAACCGTGACCATGCAAATAGTACATTCACAAAATTGGCTACCAAGTACGAAAAGTTAATTAGAGAAATGAGCTCAGATTTGAAGATCATGAGGGTAAGAAGTTGGACCTGTGACCAAATTGAATATTCTGTGACCTGCTACCATAGTTGTTGAAATGTGACTTGATATTGTGATATTGTGCAGGTTTCACCCGCTAACCAGTCCATATTCATAGTTGCAAACGAGGGTTTAACCTTCGTCGTAAACTTAGAGCAGCGTACATGCACATGTAGGATGTTCCAGGTTGATCAAATACCATGCCCACACACCTTAGCAGTGGTAGCAAGCATAAAGGGAGATCCATACGATTACTGTTCATACTACTACACACGCCAAGCGTACATTAATGCATACCAGGATTCCGTGTACCCCGCAGGTAATCCAAGTGAATGGATTGTGACCAAAGAGATAGAAAGTGTGATCGTATTACCACCCAACCAAAAAAGGAGTTCAGGAAGGCCAGCAGAAAAAAGAAAGAGATCGTCAAGTGAGGGAAAAGAGAGAAGGAAGTGTGGACGTTGCCAAGGATCTGGACACAATCGTAGAACATGCACCAACTTGATTCCATTGAGCTAAAACATACCTATCTGAATTCACATTAAATTCACTTTTCCGTTATTGCCAATGCATTCCAAATTTGTGACTTCGAACAATGGGTTTGATTTTAAATAAAAAAATTTACTCATTTGTGACATTTCATATGAAATTAGAATTTGCCATTTTGTTCAAGACTGGTACTTTTATTACATATATATTTGGCTGTGATATTGCTTTTATTACATCAAGTTGTCATGTTTGTGATCAAGGTCAACCACATCTACAAGACCATGTTAGTGATGAACGATGTGACCGAGGTATTTCATTTGTGACCAAATAGTCATATTTGTGACCAATGATGTCTGAAAGTTATGCAAATGATTTTCCATAACTATGTGACCAAGCATTCATGTTTGTAACCAATGATTTTGGAATGTTAATGAAAATGATTTTGCATAACTCTGTGACCAAACATTCATGTTTGTGACCAACACCAGCTGGACGTTTATGAACATGTCTCTATTGGTTAATGTGACCAATTCGTCCTGTTTGTGACCAATGATGTCTGATTGTAAATGACAATTATTTTGCATAGCTATGTGACCAAATAGTGATGTTTGTGACCAATAATGTAACCAATGACATTCGTTTATATCTCTGTGACCAAATAGGCAATTTTGTGACCGAAATCTATATCCCGCCAACGCGGTTATATTTCATCAACCCTGTTGTGACCTGTGAATTGAATTTGAAATATGGAATACAATAGTTGACAAACAAATGCATTTCAAAACAGAATACCATATTTCATTGCTAACAACATAGGTCACAGAGAAGCTGTGACATTCGATCAAACAAAAAAACATATAGTACTAAAAACATGTCTGTGACATTTACTTCCACAGACACAATGATGTATATCCATGTCTGTGACATTTACTTCCACAGACACAAAACAAAAAAACATATAGTACTAAAAACATTCAGTATTTCCTATCCAGCATCTAATTCAAATGAAAATGACATCCAACTACTTTTCTAAGTCAATGCTAACTCCTTGTGGCTTCACTGATTTTGTGGTCTTCTTTATCTCCTTATGTTTGAAAAGACGTGTAGCAATGTCCAACCTTGCTTGCCCAGCATCGAATGTCATCGGCATAGATTTGATGGCGTTGTGTAGCATGTATTCTGCGTACTTAATCACAAAGATGCCACAATCATGCCTGAACAAAACAAAAAATATAAAACACATTCAGTTGTCAGGGAGTAAACAGTAACTACCAAGAAGTGTAAATTCATTCACAACTATACCCGTTCTCCTGATGTGGTATGTTATCAGCAACGAAGACTGTCATCCCAATTGGATCAGTAGCATCAGACCTTCTTTCCCATATGCCCAAACTAAACATCAACTGGGGAATAATTCTTGCGAATGGTTCAATCCCCACGTTAACCATTTTATCCCGATATGTCTTGTAGCTGGAATGGAACACGTATAGGACACGCTCTCTTATGTTCAGACACCCAAGCATCCAGTGAGCACGATTTGTGGGCAAAAGTGGCAACAACACATAATCCACATCAACCCAAGGACGGTTGTATTCTATACGACCGCCTGTGGCAACTTCAACAATGTAGGAATCTGATGTTATTACATTAGGGTCTTTCATGAAATGAGGAAACAAATTTTTGATCTTTGCCTGGAACAACGAATCAGTTGTGGTGGCTCTCACTCTAGCAAGTGGACTTCGTACTGCAAATTGCCGTAGGTAATAGAAACACACATCCATGTGCTGTCACAATAAATTAATTGATCAGATGGTTATGTGACCATCTGAGAAGCATTTGTGACCAATGACAAAAAAAAAATGGATGACTTGTTTGTTGTTTAAATGACTCTACATCGAACATTGTACTCAAAGACGTACCGTGCTGCTGAGAGAAGAGTCAGAACAAATAAGCTCATGCCACCATGTTTTTGACCCCACTGTTATCGAACCAAGTAGAAACGAAGGTCGGATCACATCATCTGCAGCGTTGAATTTATTCCTGACAATAGAGACATGACCATAACGTCTACATATTGAGATGTTATTCACATTTAAACACAATCACCATTCACAGAATATTAGCCTTACTCACTTGTTCCGTGGTTTGTAACCTCTGTTGAACCAGTTCTTGAATGCAACAACATCAACCTCATCAGCTGGCTTATCATGGATCTCAAACACAACCACATCATCTGACGCCTTACTCTGTTTTCCAGCACCAGTGACATATGGAGATTGTAAAAGTCTAGTTGGTTTGGGAACCCGCTTCACAGGCAAGCCAGACGACGGTGCCGATGGGGGTGAAATCTGCACAAGGAATGAATTGAAGTCAGATAGTAACCTGTTACCTGTGACCAATCTACTATCTGCGTGACTCGTGACAGTCATTGGAAACATATTTATGTGTGGCCTGTGATGTGACTAAATTGAGCTACAAAGAAGTTTAACAATACCTCTACCTCCTTTGTTTGATCCTTCATCATCTCAGCATCTACTTCATCAGATACTACCCCCTCAATCACTCCAGTACTCACATCATCTACACATTCTTCTACTTCTGTGTTTCGAAACATTTCGTTGAGATTCACCGCACCCGTAGTGATTGGTGTACATGAAATACCCAAATCAAACGACAACGTAGGAGGAAGTGATGGCGATACAACTACTTCGACAGATTCTATCTTCCCCTTGCCTTTCCTGTCCACGGGTTGATCATGTGTTGTGACCTGAATGAAACAACATGGTACATGACGGACTTCAACATATATTAGTACACAATTCAAAACCTCTACTTACTTTCTCTTGAGGTTGCTCTTCAACAACATCACTTTTTCCATCGCTCTTCTTCTCCTTCAACTTCTCCAATACGGCGTCCATCGTACTTGAAATCAAGCAAGACACATTATCTGACAGAAACATCATGTTGGACCTTATGTCCATCATGTCGCATTTAATCTCCCCTTGCATTCGAATAATCTGGTTCAATTTATGTATGCCATTTGCCTGCAATTCCCTCACTTGTGACCTGACCTCATGTAGATGCATTGTTAATTCTGCATTCTTCAATTGCATCTCGGTCATTCTCCCATTCAATTCCTTCAACTGCTCATACACCAAGACATAAAAATATTAAAGGAATGAACATGTCAGCCACCATTAACAAATGATTTGTGACTTAAAGGTGAGACATTAATCCACTTACATCTACTTGAGGTGCATCATGTGCTCGTGTTGGCTTCGGCTCACTCGACGGACACCAATCACCTGCCGGTGGCATCATATTAATGTTTTCATAAGATTCCTGACGCTCACTTTGCCCAGCCAGTGTCTCCATTGCCTGCTCTTCTTCAGATGAAATGTACACAGTCGGTGTCCTCAGTTTTTTGGGAGGAGGAACCACAAAGTCGTCATCCTCATCATCACCACCATCAACATCACTGGAGTGTCCCTTACTGCCATCTGTAATCATCAACAACTGCGTATGGGATGGGCCTGCAATTGTTCCTGATTCTTTTGACTTCCGAGATACATTCACACGTGGTTGCATAGGTCTGGTATACATAACACCATTCATATATTGAGCCTCCAACTCCATGTCAGACGGAACAACAGAACATATTTCAAGCTGAAACAAAATTGGACATAAAAAACCTGTTAGCGAATAATACCTCACAAGCATTAATGTCATTGTGACCTGAGAGTTTTGTAATAAATACATAAGAAGAGGTCACAAGTGATGCGTAAACCATGTACAAAGACTTACATCATGAGTGGAGAAGACATCTTCTTCCAACTTCACAGCAGACGGCTGTTTCTCCGACATCCAGTTCACAATACGAGGGTAACTGTTAGCCATCCTAATAGTCACAGAACCAGTTAGTCCAGGTATACACTCATATATCCACACTTGAAATGCAACCAAGAAACCCTTCAACCTGTAATGTGGATTCCTGTGACCTAAACCCTCCTTCAAAGATTTTAGAGACATCTGAAATAATTCCTTCCCAAAAGGAAATATCTCCATCCGATCAAAGTCATCAACCAACGCAAACAAAAAATTATCAACCACTCTTTTATATGATGTGGAGAACAAATAAGACGTGATCAAATATAAAATCCCAATCCTCACAACATCATGGTCGTCAACATCAGACACATCCAAAAACACGTCCCTCACGTCCTCATTTGTGACCAACTTCAAATGCCCGAAATATGTATCCTTTATCCTAGACGGAACCTTCTCAATGTCTTTCCTAAAATCATCCCCACAACATCTAAGTCCTGTGACTAAACAAAATTCAGACATCGAGAACCTCAAGAATCTATTAGCAACCTTGAACCACATCTCATTCGGATTAGGTTGCAACACTTCCCTCATCAAAAAATAGTGAATGAGTTGTGGCTGCATAATGATTTCATGACATTCCATAAAATGAGAAAAGCAAGTTTCAGCCAGAATTGACCTTTGGACCTCATTGAACTTCGAAAGGAAATTTGTGAGTACGTGTTTGGCCACATTTGTTGTTATCTTCCCTGGAAACCATGAATGTTCTGGTATAATGTATTGCCATTCCTGAGTCACAACACATCAATAAGAATGATATCAGACAACAATAACCATGCACATCAAAGGATTGTGACCCAATGATCATCACACACCGTAAAGATCGCTGTAATTTATGTATTGTGACCTAGGTACGATTATTTTGGGCGAATGATCATTGGGTCACAAAACGAAAATATCTCGGTCACAATATGGAAAGCACATCAAACCGTACACAAAAGTCGACTTACATTTTCCGTTTTCGACCGTCGAGGGTTTACAGGGGTTGAAGGGTTACGCTTGCGAGCCCTCTTCTCCACTTTCAGTCCCGGTTTGCAAGGGATGTTGGATTTCTCTCCACGCCGCTCCTTCGCAACAATCGCCTTTCCCCTGCTCCGTCGTGCAGATTCAGAAGGTTCACCGGCGTCGGCACAACCCTTCCGGTCGCGACTTCGCGTTAACGTCATCACTCCTACACTACACACCGTTCCCAAGTCAAAAATCACCCACTTCCCTTCCCTCTTCGACACTGCCGTCACAAAAATCACAGCCTTCCTAAGTAATATCAAAGGAATGGAATTTGGGGATTTGGGGATTTCGTGAGAATTCAAAATGCATATACTCATACGGTTTGGGTAAGTATATTTAAGATTTTCAATGAGCGCGAGTTTTAAGGTGTTTAGCAGTTCTGGACGGTTATTGAAGATTGAGTTTACTTATTTAACATTCTCTCTCCACTCTTCACGTAAAAAACGGGTAGGTTATTATAAATAAAAAAATCTTTTTTTTAATTGCTTAAAACCTGATTAGTGAAAAAATAAACATTAACCAGGAATAATGAAAATTGATTTCTAATAACAGGGGAGGGTGTAATTTCCTCTTTATTTATTTATTACAATGAGTTGACCGCTCGTATTTATTTTTCAAATCGTAAAAGTTGTTTAAAAAATATGGTCAAAATCGATAATTAATTTCAATTATACATTTTATGGAACTTATAACTTTTATGTACTTTTAATCATACATTTAATAGATTTTGATAAAAGTTGACGAAACGTATAATTTAAAGATTGATAAAAATTGTGGATATCAAGAAATGTGTGATTAAAAATAAATTTTAGAAAATAAAAATCAGACTTCATTATTTTTTATCAAAATCCATAAAAAAAAAATTATCGAATATTTTATCAAACAACTTGGAAGCCCAATAAATGAAAGAATTGCTAGTTTGCTGTGAAAGATAGTAAACATATCCCGAAATTCCTCCTCAGTGCACTCCCATGTGTAGGATGCATCAAATTTGTGAAATTCGTATCTACAATGTATTAATGCTTGTAACTTTACGTCAATATTGAGTAGCGTGGACGAAGTTCTCCACGTAAGGATATTTTCTTAATGACTTGCTATTATTCAATTTTCCCTATCATGTTTAAGTAATGGTAACGTTGTGTCACATGATAGTCGGAATTCGAGTCGTGGTTTAAGCAACTTAAAAGACAGCTTAATGGGCAGGGATTAGGATTTAAAAGTTAGGGAAAAATTCATAAGTGAGAGGATAAGTATTCCCTATTTCAAAATTAAGAAAACAAGTTTGGAATTTCAAAAATCAAATTTTTATTAAAATTTATTATGATTTAATTAATTAAATATAATGATGTCATAATTATACAATTAATGGTCACAGGTACATAATTAATTGATCACGAATTATTTTTGAGGTCACAAATCAAAAAATTTATAGGTCTCGAATTATTTCGAGGTCACAGATCAAAAATTTTATACGTCAAGAATTATTTCGAGATCACAATTCAAAAATTTTATAGGTCACAATTTGTTTGTCTGTCACATATCAAAATTTTTGGAGTCACGGATTATTTCAAGCTCACAAATCAATAATTTTATAGGTCACAGATTATTTTATTGGTCACGGATCAAGAATATTACAAGTCACGACTCATTAGACGGTCACAAATCAACAAATATCGGTCACAAATTAACAATTTTCTAGATCACACAATATTTTTTGATCACAATTCATCTATTTATTGGTCACAACTTATTTCCTAATTACAAATGAAGAACTTTATAGGTCACAGTTATTTTTCGATCACGAATCAAAAATTTTATCTGCTACAGATTATTTATCGATTACAAAATCAAAACTTTTATTGGTCACAATTAGATTACAAATTAATAAATTGTAAGTCACAGTCACAATTTTTAAGTCACGTATTATTTATTTGACAAAAAATAATCAATTATTGGTCACAAACACCACCACTGCTACTTGCACACCCTCACCCCACCACCACCAACAGAAATGCACCACTGTGACCGCCACCACCAACAACCACCTCTATCACCAACAAAAACGAACCACCACTGCCTAGCCACTATCACTGTCCATTGCCACATCCGTCACATCACCACTACTACAACACCAATATCACCCATGCCCCATCCTACCCCTCACCGTTGACATCACCACCACCACCACAAAACACCACCCAAAACCGCCACCACACAAACACCATCACCACCACCACACAAAGCACCACAGCCACCACCACAAAATCGCCACTGCACAAACACCATAGCACCTCAACCACCAAATCCACCACCACAAAATCGCCATCACACAAAAACCCCGGCGACGATTCGCATTCCTTCTGGCCGGAGGGGACGGGTTTGTGTAGAGAGAGATAATGGAGGAGAGCGCAACGTCCGATCTAATCGACGGAAACTGCCACCGCCACACCAACAAACAAACCCAAAACCACCTCATCGTCGTCGCAGATCCACCACCTGCACCAACCACCTATAGCACCCCCATCACCACCAAACTACAACAGTGTCCCTTCTACGCGAAGCCAAACACAGATTTTTCTTCCCCAGATCACGAATCTCCACCGCGCAACGGCCACACGTCGCAGATCCACTACAACCTGCAAGGCGCGCAGGTGTCATCAGATCTGTAGTAAATAGAGAGACGGTGGTCGGATTTGTGGTGAAAGCAGGTCGGATTTAGCTGGCTGAGGGGAGAGAGAGGTAGAGATAAGAGACGGTTTTGGGGGAATTGGGTTGAAAATTGTGTAATTAATATTTAATATTTAAAAATAAAATATCTGATTTTTGAACAATAAAACCTTCCATTTGATTTTTTAAGTTGGATATTAAAACATAGGGTTTGGTGTAATTTCCACTTTATTATTTCATTTGAATAAATGTGCTTGTACTTTGAAACCATATTTTAATTTTCCTGCTGCAAACCAACATAAACAGATGAATTGGGAAGTCTTATAGCTGGAATGATCTCGACGAGTCGAAATTATTGTTTGCCTTTCAATACCGAAATAGTGGCATTTCTAACATTCATCATCATCATCATCATCATCTAGACACAAATTACATCTGTTCACATATATAATGCATTGATGTGTCAACTGAAGAAATGAGACCTATCATAGATTAATATAGTACCAATAGTGCTACATTGCATTATCCAGATAACATTAACATACATATAAATCATTAAATCATCTCCAAGGAGGTCAGCCTCCAAGTATTACAATTATTCGATGAGTAGTGATATATTTTTATTTTTTATTTATAATATTACAATTGTTATTTTTCTAGTTCAGCTGAAAAATTACTTCCATTAATTTTCCTCTGTTGGTACATGTATATTTACTTTTCTAATACAAGTAACTGAAAATCAGTTCGTAATCTTTTCATTTTTTAAAAAATTATTATTCAACTACGGAAAGAAATTTCTAAAGGTATTTTTTTATTATTTAATTTAATGAAAAAAATTATGTCAATAAACTAAGCTTTTAAGATAATTTAAAAAAAAATCAATGATTAAAAAAAAACTCCATTGTTAATGTTATTTTGTTTCCTATAAAACTTTTCTGTCGATAATATTTATTTGAAAACATCCATCACATCACTATACAAATTTCTTCCGCATAGAGGATTGTCAACCACATTATCAAGGACAATGTAATATAGCTTAATTGAGGGCTTGAGGCAGTGTCTCTAAAAATTCTGGCAACAATTTTTTGTACAAATTTGAATTGCTGTTTAATTAAGCAATATTGGTTTGATTTACTAAAAAACGAATTATAAGTAATTATGAGTCTAGACATGGTACACATTTTAGATATTTGTAATATTAAATTTCATATCATTTTCACTTTCCACGTGGCTAATAAACATCACTTTTTTAATTTGCATAGTTTTTGCCTACTCAAAATTCGCTAAAATTTGAACGAAGTTCGTGTTTGACCTTCATTTTTTTTACTTTCATTTTTAACCATAAGTAGGCCGACTTTTCTTATCTTCTTATTCCAATTATATAGCTGTTTCTTTATTGAGAATTTTTTTTTTTTTGTTCGTTTACTAATATACATTTATTTTTTAAGGGTTATGCCACTTGTACATCAAGTGGTGTACATCAAGGGTTACACCCCCCTCACATGGGGGGTGGGACCCACTGAAGTAATATTTTTTTATTCAAGTGGATCCCACCCCCTATGTGAGGGGAGTGTAACCCTCGATATAAAGCTTAATGTACCACTAGCATGGTCCATTTTTTAATTACTTCAAATAATAATGTACTACTAGTTATTCATAATTAAATAAGAGTAAATTAGGAAAGTTTTTGGCAAAAATTGTATTCCCAATTACATTAAATATTCTTAATACGTGTGAAAAACAAAATCAGCCTATATAAATGGGATGGAATGAGTATTTTATGGATATTTACAATTTTTATCAACTTTTTAATTATACATTTCATCATTTTTTTAATCAAAATTTATTAAAAATTCTTATTTTTATCTAAACCAAGCACGGGCAAACATTTAGGCCATGTTCTCTTTGCTGTTTTGGGGCCGTTTTCTGTTTTCGATTTTCCAAAACAATGAAAACGCGTTCTCTTTCATATTTTCCAAAATGAGTTTCTGAAAATGAAAAAAAGTTTTGCACTGGAAACTGAAAACGTGCAAAATCACGTTTTGGGAATTTGAAGTGGCTTCACGATTATTTTCACAAAACGCGGTTATTTTCAAAAAACACGAGAAACAGCCTTATCCTCTCTCTCTCTCTCTCTCTCTCTCTCTCTCTCGGCTCCCGTCACATAGGGCTCACACTGGTTTTCCACTCCCGATCTCACAAACCCACAATCCAAACCTTCCACTGATTTTCCACTTCCGATCTCAGGTACCGTTTCTATATCTTGTTTTTTAATAACTTCTTCTTCTTCTTCATAACTTCTCTGCCATACTTTTGTTTTCTTCGATTTTATAGAAGTGAAGAAGCCAAAGTTTGATAAATTTTAGAACCAAAATGACAAACTGTAGCTACCCATGTGGAAAAAAGTGGTATATTTGAGTATTTTTGACCTTATTGGCATGTTTTTTCTTTGAATTTTTTCTGGGTTCGTTTGATCTGTTTCGGTAACACTGTGTTCTTGATGTTTCTGGCTTCTTGAAGAATAATTATGTGATTTAATTGGTAACTACTGTTTGATAATCTTTTTTTTTTGGTTAAGCTTAAAAGCTACTTGAATGTAATAACCTTTTCTTCTAGATTCCTCAGGCATTCTGTTCTTATTCAAATTATCACTCACAGTATTCATATAAGTATACGAATAATCATATGAAAATTCAAGAAAAATAAAAGTAGAAAGATGTTTATAATTTCTATTTGTTGTTTTAGTAAAATTTTATAAATTTTGACAAATGAATATAAATTATATTGTCAACATGAGTAGGTGCTAATCCGAAGACTTTCCGAATACAGCTTTATGTCTTCCAATATTGCCTCAACATTCAAAACTGAGGTGTAAGTTTGTTTGAGGTTTATCACTTTCCCTTTTTGTATAAATTTAAAAGTTTGACTATTTGCTTGAATGTTAAATTATGTCTGGATTCTTCTTTGTTGTGGCTGTATATTTTATGCAAATATCTTGTTGTGGAGTGAAAGTTTTTATGGATTGAGTTGGCTCCTGGCTACTAATTCTAAGTGTAGTTGAGGTGGGGTCTCACTTTTATTTTGAAAATTATTGTGGGTTGGCTTTATTGTTGAGGTGTGATTCATTATTTAATTATCAGCACTGACATCGTTTTATATATTGCATTATTCATCAATCTTTAATCCAATTTATGGCCTTTGGCACCCGGTTACTTATTTGAATTTCTGTTTCGTCAATGGCTATGCGTTTAGATTTACCAGAGTATGCATAGCGACTTTATTCATGTTTCTGTTTTGTGTAATGTTTTGTTTTGTCCTTCACTCTGCAATGACAAATACTGAAAATTCAGAAATATACTGTTTTTTCAAGTAATAGGTTTTTTACCTAATAGCTAGAACAATTGATGCTATCGTCTGACTAAAAATAGCAATATGTTGGCCATTATGTTTATTTTGTTTCACTCCTACAATCAGACTATGGAATGCTGAATTGTTGGTTGATATAGTTCTTGTTATTGAAAACAAAGTTAATGGTTGTGTTTTTTAAAATACTTGTCATCTGTATGTAATGTTTCTATAATGTTAACTGAAAATAGTCCCTTGTTGCCATGTTCTAAGAGTTGTTGGGCTATCTCAACTCTATGACCATCACCATTAGATGGTTGCAACATTATCTTCGTTTGCCATACTTGATTATCTCTTTTTATTTTATAGGATGCTGGTATAATAATGTTTGGCTTAGCATTGATACTGAATTTGATTATGTATTTATTTACAGATCAATGGATCACTTGCTGCTAGGAAGGCCATTAGAGAACTGATGGTTAGAGGTTTGATCACAATGGTGTCAGCTCATTCTAGCCAGCAGATATGCACTAGGGCCACTAACACCTAGGTGCATCTTTTGCATCATCTGAGAGTTGGAAATGAATGATTTTAGGCCTCTGAATTTTGTTAGTTTTAATAGTTCACGCAACTCCGTGAACAGATTTTTGTAATTTAGTTTTGTTTTCAATATCAGCATCTTGTGCCTGATGATGATATAATGAGTTCCAGTAAGCTACTGGTTATTTGTACATGTTTCGCACTGCACCGAATTTTGGTTTTGGAAGTTTGTCATGGAATTTGAGATTTAAGTGGTTGCATCTGAATCATCTTGCAAACCAATCTTCTTAATAAATTGTTCAAAATATTATAAGTGGGGACAAGACAACTTGTCCATCTTCATAAGTGACTATATTTATTTGATTTTCCACGTAGAGTGATATAAATTCGAAGGAACATTAATTATTGAAACTTGTTACGGACCATGACTATGTGATTTATTTCCATCTTTACAAAGCCAATGTAGTGCTGATACACAAAGTAGAAAGACCCATAAATGAGGTAGCCATTTCATAGGAAGAAAATAGAGAGAACATGTTTGTGTGGATTTTTGTCATTGGCACGAGTAAATCAAGAAATTTTAGAATTCTATTTGAGTAATTGTAAGTAGTCTTGCCAAGTGAGCACACACTCTACTAGTCAATATTTACTTATAACATGTAATGTTATGCTAAATTATATATGGAAGAGATTGTTAGTGGTTTATCTATAATTAAGGAGTAATGTTATTTATTATCATTGATTATAGTCATCGTGTTTAGACGATCAAAATTGTATTTGGAAAGAATTGTGAGAACTAACATGAACTCAATAAGATTGATTTTAAAATATTTATTACCATATCAACATGAGATTAGTGCTCCCCTTTTTTGCAACTTGATTAGATTTGGTTGTGGCTTGATGCTAGTTAATTTTTGTCACAAGTTACGTACAAGGACAAAAAATAAGGACTGCCAAATTTAATTTAGGTTGTGTTTTTTATATTTGGAAAAAAAATATTTCAAGATTTACCAACTTCAAAATTTTTATGTTATTTAATACTATATTAACATTAAACTATTAAAATTTATTGAATAATCAGATTTCATGAATAAAATATTATTAAAAAAAATTCTCAAAATTTCAAAGTAAACGCGTTTTCCATTTTTATGTTTTGAGAAACAGTTTTTCAAAATGACAAAAAGAACGCATTTTCACCAATTTCAAAACAGACACTCAAAACACAAAATACAAAACGAATTCAAAACTCAAAACACAAAACTGAAATACGAAGAGAACGGCCCCTTAGTATTTGGATATTTTTTTCATTTTTTGCTTTATGTTTACTCCATTTAACGAATCAGGCCTCCAACCAATTTAGCCCTTGTTTGATCTTCATTTTTTTCAAAATATTTTTTTTTCTCTTCTTTTTAGCAACACGTTCTCCATCAATCCACTATTTCAAAATGCATTCTTATAATAAAATGAGGCTCAAGCATGCTCTTATACTACTAAATATCACTGTTTATGTGCCCCAAATTAAGTGAATTATAATTTAAGTTAAAAATGGAATCCAAACAATTGCTAAGAATCACGACAAAAAGCTTCTTACTAGCAAGAAATATTGAGGGGGAGGAATGGAAATGTCAAACAAAAGAGCGTGACTCCATGATTTTGTTGTTTGATTCGTAGATATATTATATAGTATTTTGAAGAAAAAGAATTCAGAATTTTATTCATTCTTGCTTGATATTAGGTAATAGATACATGTATAGAATTGACGATAAAGAATATAAAGAGGATTAGCTTGATTGTTGAACTCAAACCAATCGAATAATTAAAAATGTGCAAGTTTCCAACCGATATAACTTGTTAAAAATGGTGTGGCTATAAAGCCTTTATCATGTATGTATCACTTTGAATTTAAACCTACTTTACAACGCAACCCATTTATTGTTATATTCAGACGAACACCAACAATTATCAAGCTTGCAATAACCTTATTCGTTGCGAGTGTGCAATTTTCTAGCTCTCTTTACTTGGATATGATTCTTTACAAATAAGTCTTCATAAACCTAAGCCTCATTTGAATGAACCATGAAAAATTTCTCATATCCCAAGCGATTAACCTCTGGAATTCTTTACTTACTACAAAGTAACATTCTAGTTGCATTCTTGTCATGAATTTCTTTCAGGTTTCTCCAAACATGTAGGTTGTCGGCCTGCACTTTCGTTTGTCTTGCACCCCTAGTATCAAATCTTCGGATGAACTCAACTTATTTAATTCTTAAAAAATAGTATTTTTATTTTTTTTTTGAAAAAAAATCGATAAAAGATGAAAAAAAAACCATACGTAGCCAGCCTCGACTAAATTTAAACCAATTTTTTAAACGTTAAGGATAGTTTTGAAAAGTTATCACAATTATAATAAATCAAAATCAACCTAGTTACAAATCAATTGATATTTGAAAGAACCAACCAATTATCAAATTATGATAAAATAAAGCACTTATAACGATTTATAATAAATCAAATTCAACCCAATTATAACAGATTTTAATCAAAAGCAAAGCATAATTATATATTTTTCTTCAATTAATTAGTCTTAAAACACAATCCAGTTATGAGTCCTGTTTGAATTAGAACATCCATGAATTAACAATTCTAATACTGTTGACATTAAAAAGTGTTTAAATTAATTCAAGTCAACTTTGGAAAAGTAAATGAAGATTTTTATTGATGATCCCTTATAAATTACAAGAGGTTTCATCTAATGAGATATTTGAAATATCAAAGCGTCTTCCCATTTTCTAAAGATATCATAATCCTTTTGTAGGCAAAGAAGACCCAATATCTTTTACATTCATGTCTTGTCACTCAACAATATCGAGCTAGGACTCTATGCAAATGACTTTTAACCCTAATTGGTTATTTGTCAACTCAACAAACAATGTTGAACTGAGAGAGTACACTAATGACATATCCACATTGGATACTGAGGTTAGCTTCATCAGACAATCATAAAGTAGACCTCAAATTGGCCCCCCTTAATTAATGAATTGTTTACAGAAGAAAGCTACAACATACAATTGGTGGGTTTTGTGGGCGCTGACGTAATCCTTTCTGAATGTTATTAATTAATTGAAGATTACGGCAGTGTACAAAGATTCTGCAATCATTATGTTTCCTCGAACTTCGGTAGTCGGTCTTCCGAGCTGACCTTACAGGTCCGACCTCAATGTGTCATGATCCAAGTGCATATAATAACCCAACTTAATTAAATTGCCAAGTCGGATGTTAACAGTTACCCCCTAGGTTAGTCCTTGCTCAGGCTACGAACTGACCTTGGATACTCTCATATATGTTTTTGATTGAATTTCTAGTATCAGAGCTTAATTTACTTTGTAGAAGAGTGAGAACATTCGAACTCGTTAATAAGTGAAAAGTTTTTTTACGTTGATTCTTTAATTTTCTTCAACTTTTACTTAAATCATTTTGGATTTAAACGTTTATATGGGCTAACTGACGTGTTAGTTAATTTCTTGTTTCAAAATACATATTTTCTTAATGAATGAAGTGTTTGATACCAAAACGGCAAATCCCTTTTTCTCAAGTCGAAGCTCTTCTCCACATCTCACTCGAATAATTCAAAGTTCAAACAACTTGGAACTCAAATTTATGTGTAGATATATATATTTTTCCTCTTCGTAGTATTTTTCCTTCTTTCACTTCTTATCCGTTTTTTTTTTACACACAAGTTTAATAAACGAGATTCAAGAAAACCATTTATTACCTCCTCTTCCCCAGCAAAAGTCGTCACTAAGTGTGAGCAAATGTTGAAAACGGAAGAATGGGACCAAATCCACTTTTCAGAGTATAATGGACTCATTTTAAGTTAGTGTCAATAGTCGACTTGAGCTGGCTAAGTTAATTGAGACACAAGTGTTCTTTTCATCTTTAGCCCCAGTTTGATTTTGTTAAAAATCAGATATTTAGTAAATCTTGATAAAAATTGATGAACTTGTAATTGAAAAGTTAATAAAAATTGTAGATCCCATAAAACATGTGATTAAAATTAATCGATGACTTTGAATTATATTTTTGTAACTCTTTTAGCTAGTACACCCCTAGGATTCTTGGCGCAGAGGAGTCTTCATCTTGACATTCATTGAGAGTTCGCAACTCTCCGTGCTAGTAAGTTGCAGATCAAGATGGACTATTACAAAATTGACATGTGCAAAGTTTTTCAGAGTAAAGTCCACACTATGCATAATCAAAAGGTATCATAACTGGATTTTCAAGAAAGTTGAAAATGAAAGTTTCCCTTTTTAATTTTTTAATTTTTACTGTTGAATATTTTTGTGAAATTTTTATCACAAGACATGTAAAGTGCAATCGGAAAAACTCTTGACACATCCTAGGTCAAGAAAATATCAACTATTTCTCAAAAATTGGACAAATGGGCTTTCCATTTTTATTTCTCAAAATTAATTGGGCGATTTTTTTTTTGTTTTTGGACTTTCCAAAATTCTGATCTAATTAATATTAACTAAACTTTAACCAAATAACCCAAGCCCGTAGCCCAATTCAATGTCAATGTACCCTACACGTAATTAAAATGGAAAAGTTCATAGATCAGGTATTAACTTTGACACTTGCAAAAATCAGGTGGTAAAGTTTTAAAATTGCAAAAATCAAATTTTTACTTTTTATTAATTAATTAAATATTTAATTGTGCAATTTGTTCACAAATATCTTATTAATTAGTTAAAAATAATTTTAGGTCATAGCTTATCAAAAAATTTATAGGTCACAATTTTTTTATCGGTCACAGATTATTTCGAGGTCATAAATCTAAAATTGATGATAAATAAATGTGTAAGTCCAATACCGCCTAAATTGATGCTAAGTATAAATAATATTATGTCTGTATTTGTTAGGATTTAAAATCTAATTTTAATTTAAGTTAAAGTCAACAACTAATTTTAATCAAACATTTTATGGATCCCACAACTTTTCGACTACGCATTTCATTAATTTCTATCAAAATCTATTAAAAATTTGATTTTATGTCAAATAAGGATTATATATCATTATCCATGACTAAACATAATTTATTTTAGATATTTAAGCATCGATTCAAGTTCGAAAACAAAATACAGCTCAACAAACTTGTATATGTGAGGTTTACAGGATAATTTTATATAAATTTAAATGTTTCATATTGAGAATATTGTGTAACTAACTATTAATTTTCTACTTAAAAGGTTAGATATCAAGTTATTACTCAAATAATGAGTTGGAGAGTAGAAGCGAAATTTTTTTCCTTCTTTTGGCTCTACCGTATTTATGGGTGAAAGAATCGTCATCTACGGTAATGATTTTCCCTTTTATAGATTGTCAGGAATTCAATGGCTAGGATTGCACTAAAATTAAGTGCAGTGGGTGGTAACTGGTAACAAATTTGGCATAAATGGAGAAATTTCAAGATTTTCTAACTGTACCAAAGAATAAAGCAAAATTGAGTTATTCCTAATAAATTCAAAAGTAATTTTATCTTATTGTGAAAAATTAAGGAAAATCGAGTCTTCTAATACAAACATGATTTGAATAATTGATTATTGTAAACATTTTATTTTTGCTTATAATTTAAAATAAGATGTCGCTATATATTAATTATTGCAACTTTGACATTATAAATACTTTTTTCAGTATTTGGATTTTTCTTGCATTTTGCTTGCACGAATAGTTTTAGTTCATGAGTCAAGGGTAAGTATATTACCATTTTCATTTTTACTGTATTGAATGTGTGTAGTTCACTTGACCATAGGTATCTAAAATGAGAAAAAGAAAATGAGAAACAAAAATTAGCTCTATATATAATTTTATATCTAATACTATTAACTTTCATTGACTTTTTTTCGTAAATTATTTTTTTTCAAGTTGACGATTGGACCTATAAAAAATAATTTATTTTCGTGGTTATTAACCGAACCGAACCGCACCGAACCGACTTTCGTGGTTATGGTGCAGTTATGGTATGGCCAAAAAATTGGTGGTGCAGTTATGGTTTTGGTCGAACCGACCCCGAACCGAACCGTTGCCATCCCTATCTCACTCGAATAATTCAAAGTTCAAACAACTTGGAACTCAAATTTATGTGTAGATATATATATATATATATTTTTCCTCTTCGTAGTATTTTTCCTTCTTTCACTTCTTATCCGTTTTTTTTTACACACAAGTTTAATAAACGAGATTCAAGAAAACCATTTATTACCTTCACTTCCCCAGCGAAAGTCGTCACTAAGTGTGAGCAAATGTTGAAAATGGAAGAATGGGACCAAAACCAATTTTGAATTCTCACACTGCCTTGATCCTTTTGCTAAAAGAATTTTTTTTTTTCAGAGTATAATGGACTCGTTTTAAGTTAGTGTTAATAGTCGACTTGAGCTGGCTAAGTTAATTGAGACACGAGTGTTCTTTTCATTTTTAGCCCAAGTTTGGTTTTGTTAAAAATCAGATATTCAGTAAATCTTGATAAAAATTGATTAAATATGTAATTAAAAAGTTAATAAAAATTGTAAATCCTATAAAATGTGTGATTAAAATTAATTGTTGACCTTTGAATCATATTTTTGTAACTTTTTTAGCTAATACAACCCTAGGATTCATCTTGGCATTCATTGCAAGTTTGTAATTCCCCGTGCTAAGTAAGTTGCAGGCTGCTGTGATCAAGATAGACTATTACAAAATTGAAACATGCAAAGTTTTTCAGTGTGAAGTCCACACTATGCATAATCAAAGGGTGCCATATCTGGATTTTCAAGAAAGTTGAAAATGAAAGTTTCCCTTTGTAATTTTTAATTTTTTACGAAATTTTATTACAGGACATGTAAAGTGCATTCGGAAAAACTCCTGACACATCCTAGGTCAAGAAAATAAGGTCCCATCTCGTGTATTTTCGTAAGATCAAGAAGAGATGTAAAGAGTAGTTGGACGATCAATTTGGATGTTACTTTTACATGGAAGAGCGACTTAGATGTTTCTATTAGATGAGGGATCAACTAAATATTTGGATGTACAATGGATGTTCCTAATAGTTGGAGGATCGATTTATTTTACCGTTACAGTTGGAGGATGAACTTAGATGTTCCTATTAGTTGGAGGATCCATTAAGATGTCTCAATTGATTGGAGACCAACATAGATGTTAATAATAGTTAAGGGAACAATATATGTTTCCGCTAGTTGGAGGATAAATTTGATTTTAAAATTGTTGGAGGATCAATGTAGGTATTCGGAATAACTGGAGGATCTATTTAGATGTTTCCTTAAATTGGAGGATCAGTTTAGATATTTCAAATATGTTCGGCTTATCTGAGTTCTTCCACCAACTATTCGTAATAATCTATATTGATGCTCCCACTAGTAGGAAAATCTTACTTCATCCTTCTACCGTATGAAACTTCTAACTCGATCCTCAAACTATTACAATAATGTAAAGTGATCATCCATCTATTTGGAATGTCCACAATGCTCATCCAACTACTGGAAAAATCTGATTTAGTCCTTCATCTATTTGGAACACACAAAATGATCATCCAACTATTTGAATAATCGGATTTAGTCCTTCGTCTATTTGGAAGTACAAAGTAATCATCTAACTATTAGAAAATCTGACTTAGTCCTCCAACTATATTAAACATCAATCTTGACCTTTAAACTACTGGATAATCTAAACTAACCCTCCATCTATTTTGAAAGACCTTTGTAATCATCCAACTATTAGGAAAAATTTATTTAGTCCTCAACTAAGTAAAACATCAATCCTGATCCATAAACCATTGGAAGATCATAACTAATCGAGGGGGGGGAGGGGGTGGGAAGGGAGTGTTGGGAAGATGATATTATATGTTCGTAATAATTTTTATGCTAGAGGTAGATGTCCAAAAGTTTTAACATTCTTTTTCATTTAAAAAAAAAAAAAGAATCTAATCGATGCAAAGCTCGAACTTATCATTCTATCCAAGACAACGGGAAGAGGGGGATTTGAAAGTCCTTCTCTTAACTCTAAGGTTACATTTTGAAGTATAATTAACCTCTTAAAATGAAAATATATGTTAGCTTAGTGCACATATTGATGCATGGTGATTAATTAACCCTAGAGAATGTATCTTAGGGCATATATTTGCTCTCTTAGCTCTCAAGACATCAAAAATCCTTGATTTTGCTTCTTTAAAAAAATTTCCCCTCCAAAACACTTAGTGCATCATGCAAGTCTTAATCATAATAATGGTTGATTAATTAATCATGGGTTAAATAAAATCGTAAAAGGTCATTGTCATATCATCTACTAGTTGCAAATTAGATAATAGATATAATAATTAATTAAATTTCAAAGATCACTTTCGGGGAAAAAAAAGATTATGATGTATCGAAGATATGTACCAGTACTACTTGTACTAGAATGAGTACAACCATTTTCTTGATTTTCTTTCTTCACGACCATCTTTATAACCAGCGTATGTACTTTTACCACGACTTAGCCACTATTATTTTCTAATAAATCTAATTAGATGTGTAAATTAAGTTGAATTGTGAAAGTTTATATTTGGATGATTTGAGAAAAAAATTGGGTTGTGGCCTTTGATGTTTTTTTCTCTTAACAAAATGGTTAACAATTTTTTGCCCAAATACTGTCTTCGTAACTGGAAATTCGAGCTTTCTTTATAAGCCTATTCAAAGATAATGGTATGTAGGCAATCTCCACATAAATAGAACAACGAGTTGTGCCATGGTATAAATAGAGCCTGCTTAACCTCTAATCAAGTTAGGCGATTGCCTAAGATCCTATATTTAAGGGAAAATTTCAGTAACGGTCCCTAATCTTTTTATTTTTTGCTGACTTTATCCTAACCTTCATTTTATACTAGGGGGTCCCTAACCTTTTATAAATATGTAGATTGGGTCCCTTTGGACGGAAACCGTGAAAAACATTGTCAATTGACGTGGAAAATTAAAAAAAAAAGGGTATATTCTTTTAAGGGGGGTAATTTCGTCCAATCAGTATTTCTCATTTGATTTAAAAATTGAAAAATAACCAATTATTTTCTATTCAGCTATTCACATTACATAGAGAGAGAGAGAGAAACTGTCATCTTCTATAATGTCTGGTGAAGAAAGTCATGAATCTAATGATAATGTTGAAGATTTTGCTTGTCACATACAAGGCCCTTTTCCTGCTCCTATCTATGGTGATTATTTTTTTTTTACAAATTTTTGAAAATAATGGGGCTTTTTGTTACTCACTGAGCCGTGATGTGGTTTCTTCAACTAGGGCAACAACTATACCAGAGTGGAAGAATGGAATGGTCGAAATGAAAGAAGTTAATGAAGAAGCCTTCAAGTGGTTCAATAAAAAACCAGCCTCACTGTGGACCATATCACATTTTCAGGAGCATAGTAAATGTGACAAATTACATAACAACTTATGTGAGGTATTCAACTCTTCCATTGTTGTTCCAAGAGAAAAGTCAATTATATTACTGTTGGAGAATATTAGACACCAACAAATAATGAGGATGAATAAAAAAAGGGAAGCAACACAAAGATGTGATCATGTTTTTGGTCCTAGAATTATGCTATAATTGAAAAGGTAAAGGCAAATGCAAGATACTTGAAGGCAGATTATGTCGGCAATGAGAAGTTTGAGGTCAACAATAAAGATGGTATGAGATGGAGTGTAGACTTAGCAAGAAATGAATGTGCATATAGAAAATATCAACTTACTGGAATCCCTATGCTCATTCTATCTCTGGTATGCTTTATAGAAACATTGGTATATATGAGTACATTGATGCATTCCAAGGAAGCTTATCTCAAGACTTACAGCCCAGTAATCCAACCAATGTCAAGTCCTGAGTTATGGCTAGAAGTTGGTAGGCATCCTCTTGATCCACCCATAAAAAAGAAATAGGTAGGTAGACCAAAGAAGATGAGAAAAAGGTCACAAGTTGAACCACGTGCAGGTACAAAATTGCAAGAACGGATATGAAGATGACAATAGAAGATGTGGAGGAATATGCATAATAGGATAATATGCACAACCTCATTGCCTACATATGCAAGTTCCCAGCCAAGTTCACAAGTAGATAATATAGCAACAATCACAACCAACATCACAAGGCAAGAGAAAAGTATCTACATCAAATAAGTCTCGAGCACAGACAATGAAGAAGGGTAAGAAAAAAAGAACTTAGCTTGTAATGCTTCTGTGTTGTCTTAGACTACTTTTTGTGTTGTCTATGATCTTTTGTAAGAGATTAATAACATTCTAGACCAAAGATGATATTTTGACATTTTTGACAAATATGAACTTGAATTACTCTTTTGACGATGTACATTTCAAGTGAAGATGAAAAGAATGCTCTGCAATCCTTTTTTTAGTGTTATACATTCAATTTTATGTTATATATATATATTGAAAGTGGAAATTGTCCTATTTAAATCGAACATTGTCTAGGAACTTTACAAAGAGTTAAGGACCTGAGATAAAATTGAGTAGAAGATTTCATGCCTCTGTTGAAACTTGTTTTAAATGTTTGGGACATCTGATGCAATTGGTTCGAAACGCTTAGGACTTCTTCAGCGACAATTGGAAAATGTTTGGTTCTACCTTTGAGACTTGTGCAATTTATTTAGGATCATCGTTGCACCATCTTCATAATGTTTTCCAAACAAAATTCCCTTTCTATTTCTAAATTATTGATTCTCAGTAAATAAGAGGAACATAGGAGAAACAAAATAGCATATTTTATTACTAGAAAATAAGTTAGAAAACAACAGGGCACACGATTTGTCACCGTGAAACCCACATCACAACACAGAAACCCAACATCTTAGCTTATACCTAAACCAGATTTAGGTACAAACCTATTGCACTAAAATTCCACGTACAAATCCAATGAGTCAAGTATTCCCTGTTGTACGACATCTTGAATGGAGGGTGTTTATTTCATGTTCCATTTCCCTCATAGCTCGTAGATGTCCAGGAATCTGCTCTTTTGATCTCTCACACATTGGTGGGTCAACCCAATTGAAGAAATTTACGTTCTAAAGATCGACATAAAATTATGTTGGTGATCATCATTATCATTATTGTTGTTGTTGTTGTTACCAAAAAGACCTCTACAACCATTTTACCTAAAGTTCCCATATTGCTCGAGCTACCTGCCCACCTAATAATTTAGAAATCATTTCCACTTAAATGAAGCTCGACATGCCAAAATTTGGATATTGCCAGTTCGAACATTATTTGTGCCATGTACATCCAAGGGAGCTTACTTTTTATACCTTCATATATTATTTGTTTATATAAATTCATTCCATCAAAATAATCTCATAAGTTTAATTTTTTCTTTTTCTTTTTCATATTTTTATATTAAGATCGGATCAACAAATATTCGTTTCTCCCATAGCCTTCTAGGCTCCAACATAGAATTAACTTTAGGGCTACTTAGGGTGCCAAAATAAATATATAAAGCTAAGCATATCCTTGATCGGCGTGACTTTTCCTTCACCCCTTTTTCGCACATAAAATAAATATATTCTTTGCATGCACAATTTATTGTGTACGTGCCTAATCAACAATCACTTAATGGATTGAAAAAAAAAAAAAAAAAGGATAAAAAGAGAAAGTAACGCCAAAAGCAAGAAGCAAAAGTGAGGAGTATTGTGCTGATGAGTGAACAAAGTGGAGCATGCCACCTTAAGTGCTACCTGCCTCGAACTATCAAAAGTTAACAAGTATTTGTAAATAATTAATTGGCATAATCATAAAGTTAATAAAGTGGACATATCTTAATTAAATAAGCAAAGTGGGGTTAATTATAAAAAATTAAAATAGGAGCACCTGAAGGCTGTGTGATTTGCAATCAAAAAGAAAAGAGGTTAGATATTTTGATTAAATATAATTAGATCCAATTAAATTTGCTTAGTAATTAGTATATAGAATTAAATTGAGCAAATACATTTGTACATAAATAAATTTGCTAGAATTCCTACAGATTTCTCACATGGGAGTGGGCCCCAATGTGGGTTAAATATTGAAAAAAAAAAACCCACCCAACCCCCTACTGTGAGTATGGCAAATTTTTGTGATTTCTGCTTCTGTACGTGAAGCAGAATTCAATTAAATTTGGAGTCGAATCTAAATCGATCTATTCTTGAATTGGGCTCTGCTGTGTGTACATAGGTGGGGTTGCCGAACCCCCACTGATCAGACATGAACGAGGGTGGGGATTTTTTTGTTCATTTTTTAATGAAGTATGTCCAACATGTGACCCACCTCATGTGAGAGATTGTAAGTCTTCTGTCAACCACAATTTGTACACTTGGATTAACTCTCTTGAATTTCGCTAGGGCATGATACCATAAAGAAGCTGTGAACCACAGGTGTCCTTATCATCATTTGTCTCACACTTTATTTTTTGCAACACCAGTATGGTAACAGCAAAATTGCGTGCAATAAAAGAAAAATCAATTGGAGCAGATAAAGTGTCACCAATCAAAGGATTTGTACATATTCCTATCTCTTTACCCTTTCAATATTGATGTGACCACTTGGTATTCAACACCAATGGGACCCACAAACGCATGTGACCCCACTTTTTTGTGAAAGCGATGTCTGGGACCCACTTCATGCAGAGGACCACACTTTCACTTTAACAGCTCTACGACATATAGGGATATTTTGGGAAATCCAACAAAAGTAGATTCTCTTTTCTTTTTGTTTCTCTACCAGCCAAGAATTATAATTTATTATTCTCTTTTTTTAACAATCATACATTTTTCAATAAAATAACATTAAATATAAGATATATTTGATGAATATTATTGAGAAAAAATGTATTTTAAATAGTTATATGATAAGAAATATGTAATTAAAAAGTAAAGAAAAATTATTGATGTGATGAAAAATATTATTTTATTGAAAAATGTGTGGTTGAAAATGAATTTGAAAGAATATATTTTGAAAGAATGTGCGTCAAACAGGGGCATAATGTCAAAAAAATTTCTTCTTTTGAACCACATGTTTTTCAAAAAAAAATATTATTCCAACTATTAAAATTTCAAATAATGGGTGCCAAACGAAGGCATAGAGTAACATATAATCTATTTATTTGGAAAAAAAAATTGTTATTCCGCTTATCATTCTTCTTTTTACGCTGCTTTGAAGAACAAGATGGGTCGATTTTCTTGAAATTAAATTAAATTTATATAAAATCTTAACGACTGTTATTTTATAAAGTTTGTTGATCAATCATCACGAACTATGGCAAATTATTATCGTACATTTAGTCCTTGTTTGAGCCTCATTCATAAAAAAATTTCATTTTTTTCAAAACTCATTTTAAACAACTCATTTTCAATAAAATAATATTACACGTAAATCGATGACTCTTTTTTATTTATAACCACACATTCTCCAAAAAAATTACTTTTTTAAAATACATTTTTTCTTCAAAATGAGGCTTAAACAAGGGCTTATTCTAATCGCTTCGTATTTCAACACCACCACCTAACTCTTTTAACGGATATGTCTCGTTTGACAGGGATTCTATTTTTACTTTTACCTTTATTTCTTGAAAATTTTATCTTAGACCAACTTTTCTTCTGTTAAATAAAATATTTTAAAAAAATTATTCGAGAAATTTTAAATATAATTTATGACTTTTCAAAAATATTATCGAACAGACTAGCCATAAAATTGATGAATTTTATGCAGATTGCACACGTTTACAAAACACGTGTATTGTCTGAGTACCAGAAAAAAATAAGAAAGAAACAAAAGAAATAATGAAAAGGTCGTTCCTAGATCAGAGGGCAAATGCAAGAGGCATGTGCAACTCTGGGAAATGATATCACAAGTCTGGACGAGAATTCAGCCAAAATCGTACCCCTAAAACTCACAAATGAAAAAGAAAAAGTCGATTTGCTTTACGAAGATAGTGAGAATGAGATGGAATATACCCCTGATTTTTTTTTTTTTTTCAAACTTATCATCGTGGAGGTATTCTTCCAATAAAATAATTATATATATAAATTTAAAAATTTTCGCTACTTTTAATTCCACATTCTCTAAATAATTATTATTTAAAAATTTATTAATCTAAAAAATGGGACTCAAACAAATCTTCGCTGTTATATTATTTTGGGATTATAAATAGTTTTTAGGATAATGGATAAAAATATTAATATTTTTATTTTGTACAATGCTCTTCGACAGGGGCGGATCCAGACAATTTTTACTGTGGGGTCAAAAATTAAGGACGCTCGAGTGAAACTCGGGCATTTCAAGGACAGTAGACTTCAATCATTGGCGCTCGATCGTGCCTTATCTTACACCCCAAGTTTCTATTATGTCAAACACCAACATGACATATACATGAGTTTTTCAAAAACTAAAGATGAATAAACACGATAAAATATAACTCGTTGAATAAATCGGAACAGGAATTTTTCGAAAAAAAAGATTTACCTGATAATTTCTAATACATGAACATTAACGAACATGTCAGCCATTGCAACAAGTCGGTTGGATTTTTCAAGTGAAAGAAGAATATTGTCATCAACGATAATACCAAATGTGTGATATCCAATTAATGCTACAAGAAAATAACAAATTGTAACAACAACATATGCAAATATTTAGGGGTGGAGCCATGAATAATGTTCAGTGTAGATGAAATTTAATCGAGGTCAGAGTTTTTGGGGCCTTGAAACGTCCATTAAATTTGGGCCATTAAATTAAAATATGCAATATGTATTCATATTTTTCTTAACTAGCTAATCTATGAACTTAAAACTCAATAAACCAGTAAGCAAAATAAAATATTCAATCTCAAATAAAGTTCAACCATAAATTTAATGATGGTAAAAATATAAAATAATATTAGGACAACTGACATAGTTTATAAGATCTAATTCTTAAACAAAATTTGAATTTATATAATTTTTACGCACACCACTTATTTGATTAAATAATATAATATTCTCACTTAATGGACTATTTCTCTCCATACACTCTTTCTCTCACAAATTCTGACTACAAAAAAAATAAAACAAATACTCAGATTATATTGTGGGGTCATTTGACCCCACATGACCCCATATGGGTCTGCCTCTGCTCTTTGACGTGTCAATCCTAAATTACAATTTCTTAGTCAGTAGTCGTTGGACCAAAATGAGATATGAGGATTGAAATTATCTTATGAAAATTTAAAAAATGATATAAGGTTATTGACGCATAATATAGTCGTTTACTAAATGTCTCCATCTACCGTTTATATCTACGATTCTCTTGATCTGTAGCTAGTGTTATCAAATGTTGGTGAATTTGATAGAGCTCGAGATAGACTTTTGTTAGAGTTCCTTAGAAAATTGTGAGTTGAAATTAATCGATTATGTTGATCATATCTCGTTAGAGTTTCTTCAGTTGTAAGAATAATTGGTATGTGACAACATATTTTTGAGAGTGCATATATAGTCCCAAAAATACAAAGCCAATTCCTCTTCAATAAAATTACATACCTTTTAATTTACTAACATAGAAAAATGTTTAAGCCTCAGTTTGGCAAAATATATAATTATTTATAAATAATCAAATTTCATTTACAACACCACATTCCAATGCATTCATAAGTATTATTCATTTATCGTTCACTCATTTATATATAATAATAAATTCTTCCCCCATAAAAACAATTCATTTTAACTAATTAAATTAAATAGCATTTTATTAAACAATAATATGCCCACAAACCTTGTAGGCTTGTATACAAAATTCTTTTTGATCTGAGTCTTAAAGTTTGAGCCCCTGTTTGAGTCATATTAAAATTTTCATTCTCAATTTTCTACTCATTTTCAACCACACATTTTTTAATAAAATAATATTTTTCATCACATCAATAACTTTTTTTTCAATCACACATTCTCCATCAATCTACTATTCTAAAATACGTTTTTCCAAAATAATGTGGCTCAAACACACTCTGAATCTTTATCCTTGAGATGGTGCCCACTGTCTTATGCCAATTGTCTTATAAAATACAGTGATAATATTCTCTTTAATATTAACATTCCAAATTCGAATAAATAGGTTAAACTGGTCGTTTACTCTTTTCTTTTATGAAATTGACTTTATGAAGAATGTGAGGCGTAATATGGAATGAATATAGTGTTTGATGAGAATGAATGTGTGAATTCTAAAAGTTTAAGGGCATAAAAAATAAAATTAACATTGAAACTCCAAACTCATTCATCAATAGAACGAATTATAAGTGAAAATTACAAGCTCTCCACACGAGACAAAATTGCTTCACCTACAAAAATTTGCAAGCAAAATTTCACAAAATTGAATAAATATGAAAAATACGTATTTGACAATTACACCTATCAACGTGACTTTTTCAGACATAACGTACTAGTTGATGTTATTGTATTCAAGTTTGAATCTAGCATGACAGTAGGTTTTTAGGTAAATGCTTTCACCCTAGTGATCTTTTGTGTAACTGTGAAAAAATGAGGGACTGACTACTAATATAAAAAAAATTAGTTTAGTGATCATTTTGAAATTTTCAAAAAACTCAATGACAGTGAAACTGATCCATGCACAAGGTTCCAACTGCGAAACCAAACATGCTCTTAAATTAAAGTTTTATTTAGTCCTTTTTTTTTTAGTAATGTTACTCATTCTCAGTGGGGATGAAAACACAGTCTAAGTGACTGTAAATGAAATGTGAAATGAAATGTGAAATGAAATGAGTTATTTAATTTCACCTATCATTTAATGCCACATTAGCGCCACCTAAACTGTGTTTTCATCCCCAATGAGGATGAATAGCATTACTTTTTTTTTTTTAACCATACAATTTTAAGGTGGAGACAAACACTGACTTACGTCGCTGTTAAAATTTGAATAATTGCGGATGTTCAAACTTTAACACACAAAAGTTATACTATGAAACGAAGTGCCAAAAAGCTGCGGCTGTAAATCGACACGTATATATATTAGGCATCCAATCATGTGCACGACTTTTTATGCTGCTATGTTTTCACCCTTTGATTTAGCAAGCCCTACTCACTCTACAAATCTATGCTCATCTAGGCTTATCGTGCAGTAATAAAAAAATCACTTTAATTTTGATTTTTAGCCGTGTCACGTTAGTTATACCCAAAATTTCTGATATCAATGGTTGAAAATTTAAGGATCACGTCTTATTGGATATGACTTGATATGAAAATAACTAGAAGATTGAGATATTGAAATTATATGATCGCTAGTAAAAGAATACAAGAAAATATAACAAATAAACTATGAGATTTTATTATATAAAAAATAATGAAAATTGAGAAATATTACAATGATCATAAAAACTAGTAATCACTTTTCTCACACTATAAAATTCCGTAAAAGAGCCTAATATTTATAAGAAATATATAGGGGACGTCCAAACCCTCATAGTAGAGTTGTTGATGAAGTAGGAAGTCCAAAATGAAAAAGGAGAGAATAACGCGAAAATCCTGGAACAGAGGCGCCCGGGGCAAAACAACAAACATGCCTGGTGCTGGACACCGAGCGTCTTGCCCCCTCTCTGTTTTTTTTCTTTCATTCCGAACCTTTTTTCAAATCCAATACCAATTTTCAACTTTCAATGAGCTTCCAAAATATAACTTTAACCTGACATAGGACTCCAATAACATTCAAAACTGAATTCTTTTTGACGTACATTTCAAGTATAATTCTTCAATGACTTCAATAAGGAATTCAGGTCACACTCGAATTCTAACAATCTCCACCGTGTCATGAATTTCACTGCAACGAACAAACTCGAAAATATTTTCCACCTAGACAAGAAAATCTGTTGGTAAGGAATGAACTAATTCTTCAACAATAATCAAAAGTGATTTCTCTAACCAAATACAAAATACTCTATATCTTCCAACGAATCCAAGCACTACTATACTGAATTATCTCAAATTTTCAAAAAATCATAATGATTTAAAAATTCACCAAATTGGATCGTAACACACCCTAAAGCAGAATCAAATACAAATCCTTTTAAAGAAAGCTCATTGCTATATTGTATACATTTTATTATATTTAAAGCATGCTCAACAAAATTAGGATTCACATACCTTTTTCCACTGGGTCCGTCCCTAACAATTGAATACAATGATACCGCAAGTTATGGTGGCAAAGTGGCATTATCCATATCTCCTGAATTTCACTAAGTTATATTCTTCAAAGCCGACCCTTTATGAGCTCCTAAATGTATTGTATCAAACTGAATGTCCACCACGATACTGAACCTATGCTGATTGACTCTTTTAAATTTTGCACGACCCTATAAGATGTTTAATTGAGACATTTTCTGTCCCTCCATTACAACCTGGGCATCCTTACAAACCTTTAAAACTCCACATCCACCAAAGAACTCATAACCATTTGAATCAGGAATAGATAACGAGATGAGATTTTTCTTCAAATTTGAAACATGTCTAACATTGCCAAGTATTTTAATTGTCTCATCCAATAGTTTCAATCAGACCGTACTAATTTCAACAACCCGACAAGGTGCGTTGTTTCAAATAACCACGCCATCTTTGGAAACAGTTTCATGTGTAGTAAATAAGTCCTTATTAGGACACATATGAAACACACACGTTGAATCCAAAATCCAATCCTCCTCTAGTTGAGACTCGATGTCAGAAATAGTCAAGAGATCTCCTTCACTTACAATGTTCTCTGCAAGGTCTGCTTCAAGTGAACTCTCTAATTGTTTCCCATACCGACTTGCAGCCAACCTTTCTTTATTCTACAATTTGTAGTAATCTATTCTTAATGTGCCCCCTCTTCTTGCAGAATTTACAAATTTGATTACTGAATTTAAATTTCGATTTGCCCCTTCCAGAACCACCATAAGCAATCAAACCTTCTCCATCTCTAGTCTCAAAAATCAGATGCTTCATCTTCTCTTTTGAAAACAGAACATTATACACCTCCTCTATGGTGAGAGTATCACGACTATATAAGATCGTGTCTCTAAATAAATAAAACAAAGTGGGCAACGAACACAATAAGATCAATGCAAAATCCTTTTCACCATACTTTACTTCCAAAGTTTTCAAATCAACGACGATTTCTTTATATTCAGTCAGGTGATCTTTCAATGATCCTCCTTCTGCCATTCGATGAGAGTAAAAACGCTGCTTGAGATGCAACTTGCTTGTCAGACTTTAGTCATGCACAATTACTCAAATTTCAACCATAAAGTAGCTTATGAACACTCTTTCAAAACGTGCTAAAGAATGGTATTCGATAGATGAAGATGAATTTGAGAAACTGCATTCTTATCATTCCGTAATTTCTCATCCGCGGTCAAAATTGCGGGCGTCTTGTCAATTCACACCAACACATCATCTAAATCCTACTGTGTGAGTACTACACGCATTTTAACCCGGCATAGCGAAAATCTAGTGCTTCGATTTAAAAGCGGAATGTCATAATTCATGGAAGCTATCACGAACAAAAATCTTGAACAAATCAAATCTTGTGCTCCGCAGAACTGCTAAACCTAGGCTCTAATACCAATTGTTATGTTAATTATACCCAAAATCTCTAATATCAATTGTTGAAAATTCAAGGATTACGTATCGCTCGATACCATTTGATATGAAACTAACCACCAGATTGAGATTTGAAGTTATATGGTAAAATATGAAGTATATGATCGCAAGTAAAATAATAAAAGAAGAAAAAAAAATTTGACAAAGGAATTATGAGATTTTATTGCACAAAAAATAATAAAGATGAAGAAATATTACAATGATCATAAAAACTAGTAATCACTTTTCTCACACTATAAAATTGTATATTAGAGCATAATATATATAGGAAGCATATATGTGACATTCAAATCCTCATAATGGAGTTGTTGATGAAGTAATATACCAAAAAATTGTGTCTAAAATAAAAAAGGAGAGAATAACGCGAAAATCCCGAAACAGACAAGGGGCGCCACCTCTGGGCGCCACGGGGCAAAACAACAAGCAGGGGCGTCGACGTGCTGCCCCCATCTCTCTTTTTACACGCCCACATGCGCATACATAAACTACATTTTTCTTACCACATTTCATGCACTTATATGTAATGTTCATTAGATTTGTTGGGGAAAAGAAATGTGTTTTCTAAAGTATGATTTTCTCCATATCTTTGAGCTATATAGAGTAATAGACGAGACAATCCAGCCAAGCGAGAATTAAAATGTTTTCGTTTCTCCATTCATTTACTTAGTATAATAATTTATATTTATTTAAGTTTAAATACATAATAAAACGTCTCAATTCATTTACAGGACTGGACAAAACATTTTGCTATTGAAGTGCAATGTACACTTAAGCCATGTTTAATTGTCATATTTTTCAAGAAAAATGCTACTTTAAACTGCATTTTATTTGTTTTCATGGAAAACGAATTTTTATGGGTTTGGTGAATTTTTATTTTCCAATTAACATGGAATTGAAATTTCTTTCCATTTTTGTCTATCAAACGGACCTTTATTATTTACGCATAGTTGCAAAGCTATCAAGACAACGATGTAACGAGGGGGAATTGTGTACGTTGCAGTATTCCTAAATGACAAGTAATGGTGATTGGTATTACTGTGGCGATATGTGCATCTACCTGGCAAATCAATATGTTGAACATGACGACTATACACAACTCTTGTTGGAGTTATCTTTGTATTGGACGATTATTTGAATCAAGATTTTATCAAATCTCTATCAAGTTTTCAACATCCTCCTGAACACAATACATATTCTTTAAAAATATATTAATGCGAATCAACAAAAAGTATAATTTTTTAAAATATAATTATTTACTGATAAGTAATTTTCTTAAACTCAGCGAAAATATGGACTGAAGCTGGATGCCTCGAAAGAAAACCAGAAAAAAGTGAGCACTGATAAAGACCTATCCTGATCACCGTGAAAAAGTTCCAATTGTACACTAGCCATCTTTTACAGCTTCCAAAAGTTGTACCGTTACAGGATTTTGAAGCTTCGCAGTAACGAAAGACAAAAACCAGTGGGTGTAATTACCAAACGAGATTCCATTTTATTACCAAATTTTATTGACATAAAGTAGGATTTTTACCATTGCCGACATATGCTTCTCTCTCTACCCTACAACCCCACGTGAATTCTGAAGTACATAGCTTAACACCCCACCGCCTGCCCCTTCTGCCTGCTTCTCTTTCTCTCATCTTCTTGATCCTATGCGACGCAGAAGAGGAGAAAGAGAAAGAGACCCTTGAGTACTTCTAATGATAATAATGATAATTCCAAGATTAAACTCTGTACAAAATTTTTTTGGATGGCTTGATTTCCGATTCCCATTTGCCGAATTACTTTATCATCACATATGATTTTTGGGGTGGATTGATCTAGTTCCAATCTTCAGGGCAGTACCAATGGAGGGTCGGAGCTTGATCATCTGAAAAGAAAGTACTGCATGACTCCTCACCGGAAAAATTGTGTTCCTCAATCTTGACGAACTGTGGCTGATAAGCTTTGTGGACATCTCGAATGATATTTGCTTTGGGGTCTTTAAACTGGAAAGTGCAAGCCATTGTTCCATTCTGTAAGTCCAAGAATTGATGTGGGCTCACCCCACCAGTAGATGAAGATATAGCAGCAGTCGGGCTATTGTTGTCTTCATTCAAGATGGCACTTGAATCTGTACTATCAGAGGACCCATCTTTGAAATCAGTAAAAACTGATGCAGAAATTACCCCATTGGTGCCATTGAGATTCTCTAAGTTCAGATGAGTGGAATCAATATCACATTTAGTCAGACAATTCACTGTGGTTTCAGCTTTGCTTTTTTCATCAGTTTCAGGCACAATTGTTTCTTCCTTCACACGAAGTATGCCTTCACTTTTGCCATCTTCATTTAGCTTCGATTTCAGGTCCCCAATCTACCACATAATAAATTTCAAACAAGCAGTAACTTAGTGCAACTGTAACACAATTTTGACTACATATTTTGACAAAAGAACCCCTTTATATGGTGATCAACAAGGTGATTGAATATAAATACAGATATATCAGAACAAGGTAAGGTAGTACCTCACTGAGTAGAGTTTCATTGTCCAGTTTGAGAGTTTCATAATTGTGCTTGAGGGAATCAAAATTAGCTTTGAGGACGGCATAATCTCTCTCTAATTGTTTAGTTTTCCAACGCGCACGACGGTTTTGGAACCAAACAGCCACCTGTCTTGGCTGCAAACCAAGTTCTTGGGCCAACTTAACTTTTCTCTCCGGTTCAAGCTTGTTCTCCACTTCAAAATTCTTCTCCAATGCTTTCACTTGATCAACACTTAATCTCCTTTTCTTCTCGGCCATGTGTCCACCTGATTCTTCCACACAACCTTCCTCATCTAAGCCTTCCAACAAGGCCTGAAACTCCCTTGTGTAAACGTGATTGTTCCCTTGGTTATGCTCATCTACAACAAAACGTACACAAACAAGACAGATTCAGTACTTAAATGTTTTCATATCGAGGATTTCGATGTGCTTAAATATAGGGACAAGAAAACATGGAGATGATATGTTTGAATCATAGGGATTACATAAGAAAATATATTCAAAATGAAACTAACAAGCAGAAAAGAATATTTTTCAAACTAGCACCTGTAGTGTTGGGACAGATGGACATCAAAGCGCCCAAGGAATCAGAACTGCCAAGTCTCTTCATTGTTGGTGACTAAGCAAACGATAACAGTCTCTTTCAGATCTAACAAATCAAAATTGAAATTCAAACCACCCTTTACCTTGTTTATTTGAAATTTATTTAGCAAAATAGTTGATGGAGAGATTGTGTGTGCTTTTTGAGTTTTTTAAGAGCAAGATTTTTCATTATAAGGCAAACTTCCCATGATCCAAAAAAATCCAAAGGGCACGGTTTTGTATGCATGTAATATCACTCTGCAACTTTTGCTCTTTCTTTGGTACTCCATATTCACCCTTTATCACATTCTCTGCCTCTGAACCCATCAAAAGAAAAAGCAAAGAAAACCCAAAACCCAAGAAAGGTGAAAAATAAATAAGTTTGAGGCCAAATCCCAACCCACGAGCCTAATAAACCAAAAACCCAAAAGGAAGTATTCAAGAACTGCACTGCACTACTTTTTCTTCTCTCCTAATCTTTCCTTACATGATTGTTAATTGATTCAGAAACCATTTTTCCAACGAGGATGGTCTAAAACAGTTGATCTACAGAAGAAAAGATGAAGGATTGAGGGGTGGGTGGGAAGGAGGGGTTGAGGATGGGGGGAGATCAGAAGACCAGTTCACTACCCAGCTAACGTCTTTCACAATTTGTGTGTTTAAATAAAACCAACTGGGGTCACTTATAGGGTTAGAATCTGACTGGGGTTAGGTATATTTGCGGGTTTTGGCACCAATGAAATGAACCTCAAATTGATGGCAAATGCAAATTTTAGGTCCACCGGCTATTCCCGGTATTTTTTAACCGTTTAGAGATGAGATATTTTTTATTTATTACTTCAGCGTTTTGAGTCCCATTTTTTTTGGTCCAAAATTCATTTTGAAATATTATTTTATCGGAGAATGTTTGGTAGTAAAATAATTTTTTTTAGTTTGCGTATAATATTGTTTTATTGAAAAATATGGTTGAAAATAAGAGAAAAAAAATATTTTTTTGAAAATAATGGTACCAAACAACGAGTTAATATGGCGCAGGTTGGAGTCTGGCTCGGCTGAGCGTAACGCGGTGAAGATTTGGTTGGCGCCAACGTGCATGTGTTAGTCTAAACTTAAATGTTTTCTTTTCATTTTTGAATATGGACCCGGATATATGTACTTCACTTGCCATAAAGAAAATTGGATTTTACGTTAATTTCTTGAATGAGTTACGATGTTTCTGGGTTCTTTATTCAAACTAAATTGTTGTTTTATAGTCTTCTCCAATTATGTATATTTAGGGCATTGCCCGTTTGTCCTCAATGGGGACGACGCCTTCTATGAATGTTTTCTTTTAGATACTTTTACGGACATCACTCGTTGAATATAACGAAATATAGAATATGATAGAGAACGATAATAAATCAAAGACTCGTCACACATTTTAAAATTTCTTTTAAAGTAAACAACGTTTAGTATATAAATACATAAAATTGTTCTCCTGCTCGCTATGATTACGGTTCTCTCCAAATGTGAGAACCATAAGTGAGATTATTTTCAACTTTCTTTGAAATTGGCAAAAACATATTTCATGCTTGCTTCATTTAGGTGGCAAAAGATACCATATTCTTACCCGTTTTCACCTTTGGGGGAGAAACAAAAATGAGTACACGAAACTTCTATTACCCCAAAATGAATTCCTTCGGCTTATTTGGGATATCTTTCTATTGGAAAAAGTTAGTCTGCCTAATGTCATTTTCATAAAATTTTTTTTTTTTTGCTAGGTAAATATGCAGTTACAATTTCTTCTTCGATACTGAATATTTTAAAATGCCTATTATTCCCAAACGTACGTCTCTATATTATTCCCCTTTGTCAATAATATGAGTGTGATTGGTACAGATTCTCATTTTCTACAGTAAATTAATTCTCATTTTCAATCACACATTCTTCAATAAAATAATATTTTCCATCACATCAATACATTTTTCTTCTTTTTCAACCATACATTTCTCATCATATCACTATTCAAAAATCAATTTTTTCGCCAAAAATTCCTACCAAACACACTCTATAATACAATTATACATGCAACTAGGAAAATTTCGTTAACTAATTTCTTCAGAAAATACTAAGTAGAGTACGAGACATGTGGAGTTTAGTAACATTATTCTAACAAAATTACATTGTCATCTCTCAATTCCCGAGGTTTGATATTGTGACAGAAAGTTTTGCAAGTGGGTTTTAGCTGTAGCATACTCATCATCAAACAGGAACCCACCAAGGGGACAATCTTTTGCTCGTCATGCACGGTGGGACCCTCTACGTAGAAAAAAATCAATTACTTTTTGTTTTTTTCTTTTTTGTTTAAATAATATATCTTTGTTCAAATCCTCTTCTCCTTTCTTTTTCAATATTCTTAGGGTTTTAAATAAAATGGTTGTGAAAGAGCAATTTATGTAGGTGGGTAGGACCCTAATGCGGACAAGACGAGTTGAGTTGGGATACCAATTTTTCCACTGTTTCAACAGTACCCCACAGAAAGGGAAATTGATGAGTTGTGTGCATGTGGCCTATGCAAGTTGCATTCATCACAAAAACATAGAAACATTTTTCAAATGGGGTGTTTCCAGGAAGACACAGGTTACTGTGGAGTAAATTATCAATCTGGCCTTGTCAAAATTGCTTATGCAATTTCAACCCTGCTACTTGTACAAAAAAAAGTTTGACAAAAAAGTTGACAAACCCTCACAATGTGGGAGGCCCACTTTTTATTTTCAATTTTTTATTCACGTGGGGCCGATAATCATGTGAGGATTTGTCAACTTTTTTGTCAACCTTTTTTGTACAATTAGCTTTTTTCATGCAATTTACTCCAAATTCCTCGTGCCTTCTTATGTAACAAGGCGAGTTTGTACATGTGCGAGCGCACGAGTATATCGCTTCGACGAAATATGATATGGTTAAAATCCTGTCGATAATCATAGAATTGCGTCCTTTTTTGCCTTTTTATGGTGGTAGAATATGTTGATTGAACTTCTATTTACATATTTTGACTTCATGTGTGTTGTCTAGGAATCACTTGTGAATTTTGACGTCCTCAAATTAACTTATTATATTCGCGTATGAGGAATATGGGTCGAATATATTCACATCGGGGGTAAGAAAACTAATTTTATTTTTTGTTTTGTAAATAATTTTTTCCTTGTAATTTCTCAACTAAGTAGATGTTCAGGGTCAATGACAGCCTGTTCCTTTAAGTCAAAAAGTTGTGGAAAATTTTGAAGGATGAAAATTCCACTTTTGGAAAATTCACTAAAGCGGTCCGTAAAGTTAATTATTTTATTAATGTTACAAATTCTTCGTTAAAAGTGAGTTTGACTCAGTTTCTAGCGTTGTACCAAAGAGAAGTGTGTGTAGGAAATGAGAAAAAGATCTTTTCATACACACACATTTTTTCTTCTCCAATTAAGTATTTTAAAAAAAATTATTAAATTTTTAAACATGCACTCAATATTCAAAGTACTCTGGCCAGTAGGGAAAAAATCAACTATTTATCGCACGAGCCCAAGACATGGAAAAGGAAAAAAAAGAGAGAAAACTTAACTTTGACATTATCATATTAAAAAAAAAAAAAGATCTTCTAAGCATAATTGCTTACCGTACTAAGTAATAGTAACGTGACATGTCAATAAATTGGTGAATACGTTCATGATAGATCTCGAAAATTCAACTGTGCGCTGATTAATTGACGTGTCATATTACCGTTTCTTAACATAAGATAAGCAACGATGCTAAATGGATGATTTCTTTACATATTAGGGAAGTTTAAAAAATACTACTTTTGTTTCGGTTGTATTTAAACTTTATGCACGGAGTTTGTTTTATACTATGTTAACAAAAAAATAGAACAATGCTTGATGTACAATGATTTTGACATCATTGTTGACAACATGCCACGCGGCATGTTATCATTTGACAGTTTAAAAAACAATTCATTATTTCAACCAATACTTTTTTGCCACAACCAACATTGTCAACAATGTTGTACAAAAACATTGTATAAATAGCATAATTCCAAAAAATAACTTGCATTAATAATTACAAATTTCCCATATAGAGTAGTTAAAAAGATCAAAATATCCCTAATTAAAAATAGCAAATTACATGCTTTGTATATAACCCAAATTTTCAAAAGTATTTTTATTCTAAAAAATTCAATTACTATATTATTTTTTCCTTTTCTTATTCATATATCGCTCCATAAATTAGCATTCAATTGAGTTCTTTGCGCTCACACACACACACACACACACACACACACACACACACACATATATATATATATATATATTCATTTTTGACCCGAACTTACATATATTTGCTAGTTATATTTATAGATTATCCTCTTCTATAAAGCTCTTTCACAGGAAAAAAAAAAAAATCATTTGCATTAGAACACTAGTTTTCTAATGTCCCATAATAGGCCCCATTCCTCATGAAAGTATGATTATTCATAATTATTATCTTGACACCAAAGAAGAGTTCGGTTCAATTAATTTATATATGTTTGGCAAAAAAGCACCATCAAACTTTAACAAACACGTTCAACGATATTTAATTGTCAAGCAATTATTGTACGTGACCAAGAACTGGATCACCAATGAGTGCTGCATGTTCAGCAGAGACTTGACATCAATAATCAAGATGAATAAGTTAAAAATCCCATAATAATCTTATAATTAATATCATAAAACAACACAAACTCAAGAAAAGGAAACTAACCATATTTAGTGATGTCTGCTCTTGTAGAGAGAGAGTCTGAAGAAAGAATGGAGATTTGTGTTGGCAATGTACAGAAGGAGTACTGAATCATTACCATACACAGAAAAGAGGTTTCACTCTTTTTTCTTTAGTGGTGATCGATGTGTCTCAATTAAAACCTAAAATAGGGTACGGGCAAGAAGGATTTTTCATTTTAAATCCTGTCAGCATGCATGGGAGATCCAGTATGGGTCATATTAAGGTGTGTCTCACACTTGCATGAAACCCCCACCCCCATAACTTTCTGACCAATCATCTAATATTTTATGATTACACACAAGACTGAACACGAGATATTTGAAAATGGTCTTGGCTTATTGATTAGCGCAATGATATCTGCTTCAATAAGCTTCAAAATATACCCACAAAATAATAATTGATGCCCGTAATGAACACAACACCAATATTCTTAATGAGATAAGATAAACACTATCCTACTTTTCTCCAAAAAGCTTAAAAATATTTAAATCTACAAATTTTCCCCCAAAAATACTCTTTTTTTTATTTAAAAATAAATATTTTACAATTTACCTCCTTTTAATTTGAAATCAATATTTAAAATTTTCATTTAAAAATAATATTTTATGAGTTACATGTTACTATGTTAATTGTAATGTAACATTAAATTTTTTTTCTTTAAACAACATATTCGGTTGACACTATGTTAGAGTTTTAATATATATATATTCCTTATTATATGATTTGTGCAGTAAAATATATCTTAGTATCTTACCTTGTTCACATAGATTAATGTGCATGTTAATCCATCCTAAAAATTAAAATAAACATTTTTTTACACCATTACTTAACTTATTTTACATGTTTTGTGTCCTTATTTTAGGGTAACATATATGTTACTTGTGTAGCCGCCTTTCGCTTGTCACCAATCGAGTTAGAAACAAGTGATAGAAAATGAAAATCAAGTAGAATTACCGTAAAAATAGAGATTAAAATACATGTGACAAATTAAAATCAAATTAAGGGCTAGTCTGACAAAACTTTTGATAAAATTGATGAAATCCTTGATTAAAAGGCTGATAAAGTCACTACAACAAAAATAGGCTTTGACAACACTTAAAAGGCAACATTCATTGATTAAATGTTGCTAAAAGGGTCAATTGCAACGTTCGTGTGGGTGAATGTTGTGAAAAATGACATTTTGCAGCGTTTTACAAGTCAACGTTGGAACGTTGCGAAAAGTCTCACTTTTGGCAACGTTTATTGAAAGTCGCAACATTCCAAAAACGTTGCGAAATGTCACTTTTCGCAACGTTGACTTGTAAAAATGTTGCTAATAGTCAATTTTTTTCCTTACATTCCCAAAAGTGTCAAAACTTTGTTAAAAATTAAAAGCCCTAATTTCTCCTCCTCCTCTCGTCTTCGCCCCCCTCCCTTACACACACAGCGCCATTTTCAATCCTGCACTCGGCCTTCCGGCGACCTGTAAATCGAAGAGCCCGACCTGCAAATCAAAGAGCCCAATGTCACCTCCACAGCGGCCTACTCTGTATTGTCGCCGTTCTTTCCCTCCTCATCGTGCCATCTACGTACTCTGGCCCTCCGACCCTGACCTCTCTATCGTCCACCCCCGCGTCGACGGTCTGGTCATGTCCGGGCTCACTTTGAGTAATCTTTTTCATCCACACACCTCAATGAGGCTCACTTCGGATCTGATCGTGTCTGGGCTCGCAAATGTAAGTAATGTATAACTTCATTTTATTGTAATCTAAGTGTTTGATAAAATGTCTCACTGGTGTTTTGCTTGTTTTGGAAATTTGTTTATGGAAAACTAAAGCTCCAACTTGGAGGTAATCATAATTTTTGATCTCAGTCGGAAATCGAATTGCTTAAATAGATTTCCGTTCATAAGAGTAAATTGATCTTAGCAGAACAAGTTAGAAGAGGAATTTATGGACCAAACGAAATGACCAATTGTGGAGGTAGTTGATCTGGATCTGTGAATAGAGTGGCGTAGATGAGTTCATGTAGCTGACCACCCGGTACTTGAAATAAAACTTGGTTGTTGTTTGTTTCTAGCTGGAAAATCAAATATGGAAGTTGGGGGAAAAGATTAATTCTTTGTTGAACTAGGCCACCCTAAATTTCTTACCATATAAAGGATTTACTAGGAGGTCGTTCTGTGTAAGGTATAGACTCCTCCATTGTAGGGAAAACTTGCAACTTTGAGGGGACGTAGCTCTCACGTTGAGATGAAATCACTATAAATCTATGCATTGCTTGTTGTCTAAGTGGGTTTTTATTGTTATTCCTCTAAAGAGTAGGGATTAGAGATTATACATCAAATACGAGGAGAATCCTTACATTTTTGGACTATGTTCTTGGTTTGTAGGAATGGAAACTGGAATCACACTGCAAACTGGCCTTATGGACACTGGAATGCAGATCAGACTTCGAAACGAATAGTTGTTGGCGGTTCTGAGAATTGGCATTTTGGTGTTTAATTATACTGTTTGGGCTATCAGAAATGGCCCCTTTTACTTGAATGACACACTCGGTATGTTGCCATTTCATTGTTGTGTTTACGTTTTAAATCACGAGATGTCAGTTATTTAACACATACAGAGTTAGAATATTGTCAAATAGTTAGTCCATATTAAAAGGTTAACTTTGTTACATCTTGCTTATTATTTCCAATATCTAAGAAACTAATATTTATTTGTTGCTTGCATGTAGTATTCAAGTTTGATCCCCCAAACGACACCACATTTCCTCACAGTGTATATCTATTGTCGAATTTCTAGAGTTTCCAAAACTGTGATTTGAGAAGAGCAAAGAAGATTGCACATGTGACACAAGGAGGAGGAGAAGGTTTTGAGTTTGCGCTTAAGAGATAGCAGCCTTATTATGTTGCTTGTGGTGAATGCAACGGCTTTCATTGCAAAACTGGGATGATGAAATTTGCCGTTTCGCCTTTCTTCTGTTAGTATTAATGGCACAAAATGGCTTCACACACACACACACCCCCCCATGCACTTTCTTCATTTTTTATTGTGTATACATAGGCCTCTGTATCAGGAAATCGTTGTTCCTGCCTTAAAATAATATCTTTTTGAGGGACCAAAATCTCCTGAAGAAATGCTCACTATACTGCAGAGAGTGCTTGAAGAAAGTGCTCATGTTCTTGTTTCATCCAGGCTTGAAGCAGAATAAAGAAGAAGAAAAAAGAGTCGTCAAAATCAATTGTTGATATTTGACTTTATTGCATAATCAATTTTGCAGAGGCGTCAAATAAGGAATATTGTATTTGTATGGCATGTGAAATTATGTTATTCCTTTTTAGATAGGTTGTGTTGTATCACATTCGAATTTTGTATTGATTCAAAAATTTATAATGAAATTATCAATTTTTATGCAATTCTAAAATGTGTTCACAAAGTGTTATTTTTAATTTTCTGGATCAATTACCGTAACTGTAAAAAAAAAAAGGGTCTACGGCAACGTTGAAAAAACGTTGCGAAAAAGTATGCGGCAACGTTTAAAAAACGTTGCGAAAGAGTCAACGCAACATTTTTTAAACGTTGCCGTATCCCTTCCCTCTTGGCAACACTGCACTTTGCAATATATGATAAAATGTTGCAAAAGGCCTTTTGCAGCGTTTTTTGGCCGCTGCAAAAGGCCTTTTTTTGGTGTAGTGAGTTGTTGATTACATGAAATATATGGTTAAAATTGAAAGTTGACCTGTATTAAACAAAGCGTGTTAGGACCCGCCAAACTCCACATTGGTATGATATTATTCGCTTTGGGTCTGGACCCTCACGAATTTGCTTTTGAATACTACCTAAAATGCCTTATACCAATGGAGTATTGTCCTACACTTATAAACCTATCATATTTATCATGTCTAACCGATTTGGGACTTCTTTTATCCCCAACAATCCTCCCCTCAAACGAAGGACCACATCATTGTGGCATTCCCTCAAACGATAATCCATCAGCCAATCATCGTGTACCGCTGTTATTGTCGTCGCCCTCGACCAAACGGGATCCGCCACTTGACCACCATATTTTATATGTCAGGAAGACTTTCGACACAAGGCACCTCAAATGCACATGATTTATAGCCAAACGCAAGGCTAATTAGGGAAAGAGGGGGAGGGGGAGGGGGAGGGGGAGGGGGGGGGGGGATCTCCACCATGCTTTTCGCTACGTTCCTCCGGCTAAGTTTTGGGCCCTGGGCTCTGATACAAATTGTTAGGACCCGGCAAACTCCACATTGGTATGATATTGTTCGCTTTGGGCCTGGGCTCTCATGAATTTGCTTTTGGATACTACCAAAAAGGCCTCATACCTATGGAGTATTGTCCTACACTTATAAACCCATCATATTTCCCATATTTAGTTGATGTGGACTTCTTTTACTCCCAACAAGGTGTAACTCCCAAACCAGAGTGAAACAACCGCCACTCACCAAGAAAATTAGCTTCCGTAACCTACCACGATCACACCAATCCACTTCTAGTAAATCTGTCACTACAAACATCACCACATTTTAGCTGTAGAAATCATCGCAATTCAGATCTGAAAATGGATAAATTAAAAATAAACCCATTCTCGATTTCTTAGCTGCCGAAAGGTCGTCTTTAAAATAAAAAATAAAAGAAAAATGTTAAAAACACGAACCCTCACGTAATAGAGTCGGCAAGGCATTTTATATATTTTGTCAATGATTTGTTTTTGACCGCTTACTGGTACGGATTTAAATGTGAAACACTACTAAACCTTCTTATCAAAGAAAATGTAAGCATAAAAAACAATCCTAATTAGCAGACAAGACCCTTAATTACTTCAACTACCATCTTTTAAGTTTACAATTGTTAATTGCCGACTTCCACGACAATGGAAGAATAATGTCAATTTTCATGTTTTAAATTTTAGGTACCATAAAGTCTAAAACCAGAAGATAAACTATGAATATCCTTGTTTTCTCCCTTATGACAGCTTTTTAACGTGGGTTCCCACAACTTTATATCATGACAATCGACACAGTCCAATTGTCTAAATCTTTATGAACTCGTGTGATTTGGTAACCCTTTTCATTCAGACCACAATCTTTGTTGAAAAACATCACCCTTTCAGTAAAGCCACATGTAAGAGCAGGTAGCAATTTTGACTAATAATTGGAAAAAGCTGACTATGGTATGAAGATTTTTTTAGAACGGCCAACTTGTTTTACACATTTAGGTTGGGGATAACCATCTTCGTTCAACCGATGATCACAAATGCTACTAGATGATCAAAGTGAACGAGTTAGAACACTTTTTCAAGTTCAACTATGGTTTCAAATATATAACAACTTGAGTAACGGAGATCTTGAATCAAATGCTTATTCCTCATTTGGCCTAGGAAGGTCACATGTGACCGCAAGCCTCAAAGGCTTACGCGGTCGTATAAGCCATAAATATGGAATAATTTTTATTTTTTTATTTTTTAAATTCATCCAAATTGATTTTGAACAACAAAATTACAATACTTTTTCAAGGTCGACTATGGTTTCAAATATATAACAACTTGAGTAACAGAGATTTTGAATCAAGAATCCTGAATTACACCCTTAAAATTTCACCCCACAAATGCTAATTAAGCAAAAGAACATCCCAGAAACTGAAATTTATGCAGGGAATAAATGTCAATCCGTGATCTATCCAATTAACGGGGGTCGCTTGCCCCTGTGAAAGGGCAAACATAATACCAGAAGCGAGTGATTGATAGATATTTCTTATATTTATAAGAAAGTGATAGCAAGCTGACACACACATGAAAACAGTTCGCAAGACTTCCCATACTGTAGGGTGAAAAAGAGAGTGGTCCCTTTTTTTTTTTGCACCTTATTTATGGGCTATTGAGCAAGTGTGCATAGAATCGTCACAATATGGGTATGGACGGATCCAATATCGAATTACAAGCCAGATTAATACGTAAAAAAAAAAAAAAAAAATTCCACATAATTTTTTTTTTTTTTACATAAAAAAAAATTTTCTACCAAAAAAAATTCAATGGGCTGGGACTGGACCAGGCTAAAGCTCGACCCAATCCTCCCTACATCCGTAGCCCGGTCCAGTCCCCCTTCATCGGTCCTTAAATATGGGGGATTAAATTAAGAGGAAATTACACAAAATCAGAATTTTAAAATTACAATTTCAAATTTCAGATATAAACTTTATTTATACAAAAATTAGATATTAATTTATCTACTTCATCTACCTTCTCTCTCTAAATCACAATTACCCAAACCTAACCCTAATTTTATCTTCTTCCACTCCTTTCTCTCTCTCTCTTCCCCCGAAAGAAATGGTTGTCGCAGTCGCTTCCTTCGCCACCGAACTGTATTCCGGTTGTCATCCGTTCGCAGCTCCGCCACTAGGTTCGGCTCCCAAGCCAAGGCTACTCGCTTCTCCTTCTGCCTTCCTTCCAGGAACCCCCTGGCTCACCGCATCTTCCGGTGTCCAGCTGAGATGAGTTCGTGTGTGGGGTCAATGCTACCCTAGCACAGTATTACTGCCTCAGCTTTGATGACTACGATGCTCACTGTCTCTCGCTGCGGTTACTGTTGGCTTCCGAAAGATATCTAGCAACACCTGTAGAGCGGTGATGGCGATGGTGGACTTAGTTCCCAACGACGGATTTGGGAATTTTTTTGGTGAGAGTTGTGGTTTTGGAGTGGTAGGCTGATGGTGGTTTTAGTGTTGAGATAATGGTTTTGCTACTGGTGGTGTCGATGTCAGTGGTGGTAGAATTTTTTTTTGTTGTGTTTGTTGTTGGTGGTGGTGTCGATGTTAGTGGTGGTTGCTGGTTGTGGTCGTGGGGTGGTCATCGCAATGTCAGTGGTGGTACGGCTATTGTTGTGGATTTGATTTGTTGATTATTTTGGGCAACGGTGGTAACGATTTTGTTGGATATTGTTGATTGTGGTGGTGAGGTGGTAGTTGTGGTGGTGTGATGATGGTGGTGATTTTGAAGTGGAAAATGGTAGTTGTTGGAAGTGGTGGTGCTTGGTGAATTAGGGTAGAGAGTAAAATTAAGAGGGATTGTGACCAATTATTTGAGATTGTGACTATTAATTTGGGTATTCTGTGATTAAAAAATAACACGTGACCGATAAATTGTGACCAATAAATAATATGTGATCTAAAAATTTGAATGACTATGAGATTTGTGACCGAAAAATGAATTTGTAACCAAATTGTATAAAATTGCGACCAAGTTGTGATGTATAAATTTTTTTATTTGCGACCGATGAACAAATTGTGACTTATAAAATTTCTGAACTGTGACATATAAAATTTATGATTTGTGACCGCAAAATAATTTGTGACTTATAAAATTCTGATTTGTGATCGATAAACAAATTGTGACATATAAAATTTTTGAATTGTGACCGTAAAATAATTTGTGACTTTTCAATTTTTTATTTATGATCGATGAATAAATTGTGACCTATAAATTTTTTGAATCGTGGCTGTAAAATAATTTGTGACATGTAAAATTTGTGATTTGTGACAAATTAATAATATGTGACCAATTATATAGAATTTTTGACCAAATTATATGGAATTGTGATCTTAATATATTTAATTAATTAATTTATAAATAAAATTTAAAAATATCTGAAATTTGAAATTTTAAACTTAAGTTCTTAAATTTGAAATTGGTAAAACTAAACCTCTTTAGTTATGTATTGTTCTCTTAAATTAATTTAATAAATATGAAAAAGCAAAATAAAGGGCGAAAAGATTTCATTAGTTAATGGGGCTTTTTTTTTTAGAGATTAGACCCCATAATGGTCGGCAGCCTTTTCATTTTTTGGGCCATTTTGTGGGTGCTGTCCAAAGGTTAACTTGAAAAGGATAGTAGGATCTTAATTAACACTTTGTTTTCATTTCACTCACATCAATTAAAAGAAAAAAGGTGTTTCGTGTTTCAAAGGAACATGGATACGAGAAAGTAAATTATGATGGTATCAATAAATACCTATTGTGAAATTGGTACAAGAAATTGTTACTTGTCGGTTTTATTTGTGTTTTTATTTTTACAAGTAGCCAGTGTCCAAAAATAAAAATAAAAATAAAAATGCAGCCCGATCCAAAATAAGAATTGTCTGGGTCCTAAACTAAATTGTAAAACAATTGGCCCAATAAACCCACCTAATCTGACTTTATCCCACAAATCCACTAGTCTCAATCCAACTGAATTACAATTAAATTCCAAACAAACCCGTTTCCTCTCTCTCTTTTTACTAAGGGAAAAATTCATATATATATGTGACGACTGCTCCGATTCTGTCGACTATTCCGGTGACCAATTTTGACGACTGTTATAGGGTCACGATTCAAAAATTTTGTAGCTCACAATTAATTCGTTGGTCACAGATTTCAAAATTAGTTGATCACATATCAAAATTTATATGTCATATGGTTACAGACTTCCAAATTAGTTAGTCACAGATTTTTTCACGGTCACATATTATATAATTTTTATGTCACAGATAACAAAATTGTTGGTCATAGATTATATTTTTAGTCACGAATTATCAAATTTTAAGGTCACAGATTATATGTTTAGTGACAGAAGGTCACATGAATACAGATTTCCAAATTATTCGGTCACAGATTTTTTCACGGTCACAGATTATATAATTTTTAAGTCACAGATAACGAAATGGTTGGTCACGGATTATATTTTTAGTCATAGGTTATCGAATTTTAAGGTCATATATTAAATTTTTAGTCACAGAAAACCAAAATGACCAGATCCACCATCTCTGTACTGTCCACATTGCACCACATCACGATCTGAAAACCACAATCGGAAACAAAAACCAAAACACCGGCATCACACCTCTACCACCTCGCGATTTGAAAACTACAAACAGAAGGAAACAAAAACCAAAAATTCGGCACAACACCGCCACGACCTCGCGATCTGAAAACCACAAACAAAAAAGGAAACACAAACCACAATCACCACTTCAGAAAACCACAATCGCCAAAGACAAAAAGGAAACAACACACATCACACAGATCCACCACTGCACATCGCAAATACCCACCACTGCCACATACCACCACCACCACACATCACACCACCCCACAACACACCACCACCACCACCTCAACAGATCCACCTCCATGACACCACTGCACCACCACCACACACCACCACTGGGATTGTGGGGCTGTGGCCGACAGCCGGGGGGGGGGGGTGCAGTAATTGTTGTGGTCTGCCAACGCTGACTCAGGAGCTTGGATTTCGAGACTTACTGGGATAGGTGGAAGTCGATTGTACATGGTGATACCGACGGAGGTTGCGACAGCCATGGTGGGTGTCGTCGCGAAGGGAAACGTAGTGGGTGAGCGACACGGATTGTTAATTACGGGACTTAGATGAGAGAAGGGAGAGGAGGATAGATGGCAGGGCAGAGGTGGCGGCTCAGTGGAAGAGACACTCCTTCCACGCCTCTGAGAGAGAGATACGGGGATGAGGGAGAAATGAGAAATTAGGGATTTAAGGTGGGGTGGGGTGTAAATTACTTTTTATAATATTATTATTAATATTTAATTAAATATAAAAAATTTGTATCTATATATAAAATATTTGATTTTGGAAAATTAAAATTTGAAATCTGATTTTTGAATTTGAATCTTGAAAAGTAGTGTTTCATGTAGTTACCACTTTTACTAATCAAATCAATGATGCCTCCAAATCCAATCAAGTCCCAGTTGAAAATTTTAAACCCTAGTTTCCTCCCCAACCTCTAGCGACTTCGCTGCGCTAGCTTCTCTACCTTAGAGTATCCTGCCATCGTGCTCTTTGGCTATTTCTTGCACTTCCCATCTGATCATTTAAAAAAAGGAAGCAGTCTTTCTACCAACACCAGACTTTGTCTCAAATCTATTGAAGTGCATGCACTGAATATCCTGAATTAGTACCTCACCTGATTTTGAACTTCCCCGAATAATTAAATGATAAACCTTATAATAGGATTTAATCAAATATGAATTTTCTGATTGCATTTATCTTTATAAACATAAAACAATTTGATTAGTTAAATTTTAGACAGAATGATGTTTTGAACTTTCGGAGGTGAATTGAGTTGTTTTGTACATAAAAACAGCCCATGATAGCTCTAAATGTTGGCTGTTCATTGCTAGATGGATACTTGCTTCATACTCAATTTCATACCCGCTGGGATACATTCCTACACATTTAAATTTAGCTCGTATTACTCTTACCATCACTAATTTTTTTTTCTCCATTTATTTGCTAATTGCTATTACTATTGCATATCGATAACGGTATATGTTGAAATGAATTTTTTAGACTGTTATTGCCATATCGACTTATCATTGAATTATTGTTGTCTTGTCAGTACCTTGTTGGATTTTTTGACTGTTGTTGGTGGGTTGGATTGCTGACTTTTGTATTATTTTGGTGATTTTCAGAATTTACAAATGGTATATCAACCTCCTACAAAGAAAATCGGAAGTCTTTTTCGTTCTTTAAAAATGCATATCAATCTAGTTAAAGAACATAATGTGTTGATCCAAAATCAACTTTCAATTCCTATCGTGTCGTTCTTTGAAATTCATCTTGAGAGAGCATTTTCAACAATAAAACATGTGAAGAGGAAACTTACTTAAAGTGGTGGATAACTTTCTTGCTAATTTATGCACTCTTTATGGAACGAGAACTTGCTAATAAAATCGATATAGATTCTATTATAAATAATATTATATTTTCGAACCTCGTCGGGAACAACTTCAACATATAATATAATTTAGGGTAATTATATTCACGCTATAATTTTTATTTCTTGCAACACTTTTTTAATTGCACTTAATGTTCTAAATCTTTGCTCATTATAGCACTTATGTCTCTAACAATTTTTCATGTCATTCTTATCCTCAAACTTTTCATTAATTAACATATTTTGTATTTGAAAAAAAATTTCTGTCCAAAAATTCATTGAAATGATGTAAAACGGCTTATTTTTTCATCATATTTTTAAAAATATATAAATGAAAAGTGAAAAAAAAATATTTTTTTTCTCATTTCAAAACATGAGAACAAAATATTTTGATATAAATTATCACTAGGGACGAGACGCAACGTACTAATTAATGAAATGTTGAAGATAAAAATCAAACGAAAAAAAGTTAAGAAAATAATTGCGACAATGAGTAAAAATTGCAAAGTTTAACTGCAATTAAAATGTGGTCTATCAAATAAAAATTGTGATGACAATATAACCACCTATAATTTAATGACTTTTTAAAATTTCAGGCCCCTAGGCCCATACCGTAAATATATTTCTAGCAATTATGTTTGGTGTACATCATTGCTTACAATTTGCCACATTGCATTATGTAATTGGATAATTTAAAAAAAAAAAAATAGTTTTTTCAATCAATTATTCGTTGACAACAATGTAAATGTCAACAATGGTATAATAAATAAGTGTCCAAATGACATAATCCTAATTTTAGATAATCGAAGTGTGAGTCTCTTTGAATGTGGCTCATGCCAGATACTGGATATATATAGATAAGAAAAGAACCCATTGAAATGCCCAAAAAATGGTAATAGAGATATTTTGGAGCAATTTAAAAACATCACATAAATTTATACATCGCTTGTGAAATGCTACATCACACACGATTGATATCACTTGTCCAATTGGTACTCCACAAATAATAATAAACATAATGCATTATTATTTAGATAGATTTATTAACCCAAGAGATTAATCAAATCTCATATACCAGTTATAGATAATTCATCTCATTTTGATGTCTCAAGAGGACAAATGCTTAGCATTATATAAATCATGCGCTTGAAACGTGGTACAATTGATTTCTAGAGAAAAATCCCAAAAATACAAATAAAAATGGAACAAATAATAAAGATAGTCCAACCAAAGAGATGTATACTCTTAAAAGGTAGCATAACTAATTTTAAAATAGAGGTTAAGGTACTTGAAATATTAAAAATGGAGAGATCTCGATAAACTACGTCGTAGTGGTGAAATATAAACGAAAAAAAGTTGTCGACACCATTTTTTACACGATATAACGTTTTATATTATCGAGGGTATAGAATAAAATACCTCGAGGAATGTCGACATTCAAATGACTGTCCACAAGAACATGGCGTGTACGAGCCTGTTTGGTACAGATTCTCATTTTCTATAGTAAATCAATTCTCATTTTCAACCACACATTCTTTAATAAAATAATATTTTTCATCACATCAATACTTTTTTCTTCTTTTTCAACCACACATTTCCCATCATATCACTATTCAAAAATCAATTCTTCCCCCAAAAATCTCTACCAAATACACTCTACAATTTAATTCATTAGAAGTTTGAACGTTTTGGACTTGTAGTTCGAACAATTAAATGAATAAAGCCAGTGTCATTTGTGAGTATGTGACATACGAAAATTTGAAAACTAAGTTTTAAGATATAAATAACGACTTGTAACACAATAATTTTCGCCATGAACTATCGTAAGATGTAAAAGAGATATGACATTTGTGGTGGATGCAATAACACTTCGATATATTATTAGCTAGTTGATGCATGAAAACCTTAATACACGTTTAATGAATATGGTTATGACCCTTATATTTAACTTGATTCTATATAAAACCCTTGAAAGATTTAAACTTCAAAATTTCCAAAAAAATTATTCAATCAAATTACAAAGATATTTTGCAATCTAAACTTATGTAATATGATCTCATTAATGAATATTTGGTGAAAAAAGATGCAACAATCACCATAAGTGTTTCTAAATAAAAATGATATGTTGATTTGTCATTATTATTGTAGATGAATTTTTATTGAAACTCCTAAATAGCTTTAACAGGCTCTTGATTGCTCAAAGAAGTAATTCATGATAAAATATTTAGGAAAAATGAAATTTACCTAATCCTGTAGTTCAAGATTTAACCAACCGAGTTCTAGTTCACTAGTCAACTTACATAGCGAAAGTCCCAAAAAAAAAAAAAAAAAAAAAATCATATAGGCAAATGAGACATCGATTTGATACCCGATGAGTACTACTTGTTCACTTGAAAAGAAAAGAAAACTATTTTCATCCTCGAGATAATATTGAATAATTTATTGATCATGAAGTATATCTTTATGCAGTAGATACACCATGGTATCTTACTAATAATTTATAATTCAAGACTAGTTGGTTATGATAATGCGAAGGATTATTTGGTCAACATAAAGCTCGTCAACCAATTTATCTATTCGTATGTGTTGTCATGATAATTTACGTGATAGACATGTTGTTGTCGGAAATTCGACTATCCCAATCGAAAGAACAAATAAAAAAAACAGGAAAAATGAAAAAAAAAAAAAAAGAAGACGAAGCGAGGTATGCCAAAGCAAATCTCCTTAAGACAGATTTCGCCCCCCAACAACGTGCAAACAGGATTATGAACGTCTGTCTCCCAAGATACAACGCTTTTCCCAAAGTCGATATTGCACAATACCTACCTTGACGGTCGAACCAAATAATGATCGTACTCGAATGAAATAATCACGAAAATATCGAAGGAATTTTAGCAGAATATGGAGCGAGAAGAATTTAGAAATCAAGAATATATTAATTGATTTTGGTATCCAAAAAACGAATTGGAGGTCTCTATTTATAGAGATTGAAGTGTCTCCTTGAAAGGGTGTGTAACATTTCATGAATTGGTGCACCACTTGATCTGATCTGTTTTAGCCATTGGATCGCACTCTTTCATAATCTGACGGATCAGATTAAACCACGAAATGTAGTGTCCATTCATCATGTCTATTCACCACTCAACAACAGCCATGCTAGCTGTTACGCGTACGTCCAACAGACTAACCGCCATGCGGTGACGAAGTGACGTGACTGTTACGTGTGTGCCACCTAGGATGCCAACTCATCGAGCCTCTCATCGCCATGTCATCGAACCATGATTCCATTTCGAAAACTATAAGTGCTCTCTCCTCGCGACGATGCGTACGTGCGAAGTGCAAAGTGCGCTCTAAAGCGCCCAATGCGTACTTTGCGACGCGTGCGCGGGCCCTGACGGGACTGGCGTGGTAGCGGCGTGAGTGGTGCGGCACCACTCTCGTAGATAGTTAGCTAGCCTTTGGCTAGCTAATAGTTAGTCAAGTTGTAGGTCACTTATTAAATTATAACTTATACACATATCCCACTATATAAACAAGTCTTTTTTCTTGTAAACTTTCGATGTGGGATTCCTTACCATATATAAGACACTTAAATGGGCTTATAACATATGGGCCTATATTGGAGACTTTTCCAATTCACCCAAATTAATTACAACGGCCCACATCATTAAATAACATATTTAATGACCCAAATAAACATCATTAAATAACATATTTAATGATCCAAATACATCAATTAATTCCAACAATCCCCCACATGAATGGAAGAAGTCGACTCAAATCAAGGAAGATAAAAGAAGAGTACTATTTGAAAGATAACGCATCAAGATAGATAGCTTTCGCTTTGAACCTTCTTTAGTAAGAATCTATCGAACTCACTTGGCTAATCAGTGAACGCAACGTTTTGAACTATCAGCCGTTATTGCAAGCTCAGACAATAGACCAAACACATTATCTTTCATATCAAACTTGGTTCTCTATTGTGTTCATTATTTCGCCCCGAACTACTTGCTCGCGAGTGCTTTAGAGAATTCGCCTAAGTAAATTCTCAAAGAACCGGCCAAGTTCGCACTTACATAGGTGATGTTCTATAAAGAATACCTTTATAGTCATCATTAAAAGCAAAAGCTTATCCTTAATCAACTTCATAGTTAGCACTTTTTGCATCATAGAAATGGGAATGAGTTAAACTCCTAAGTGCTTCTTATCGAGTCATTCATAATTAGTTTTCCTATTGAACCTAGTCCATGGGACTTCCAATTGCTAGGTTAGGTTTCACTAAGATGACTCATTGGGTTTTAGGCTTTAAACCCATTTCCCTCGATGCTAGCCTATACGCTCTAGATAACCCTTTAGTAAACGATCCGCTAGGTTTTCTTTTCGACTTAACAAAATCAATTGATATTGTTCCATTTGAGAGCAACGACGAACGGTATTATGTCTACGACGGATGTGTCTTGACTTACCGTTATACACAAAATTTTCGCCCCGGCTATTGTTGCCTGGTTATCGCAATGAATACAAATAGCTTCAGAAGCTTTGGCCATATAGGAATATCTTCTACGAAATGTCTTAACCATTCTCTGCTTTCTTCTCCCGCTTTATCTAAAGCAATAAACTCGTATTCCATAGTAGATCGAGCTATACACGTTTGTTTAGAAGATTTCCACGATACGGCGCCACCACCAAGAGTAAATACATAGCCACCGGTAGACTTAGACTCGTCTCGTATCCGATATCCACTGGCATCACTATATCCTTCAATTATCGGAGGATATTTTTTATAACATAATGAATACTCTCTGTCCGTTTCAAGTATCCCAAAACTCTAAGTAATGCATCCCAATGTTGATTACTTAAGTTACTTGTGTAACGACCGAGCTTACTTACCGAGTAAGCTATATCGGGGTCTGTACAATTCATTAAGTACATTACACTACCAATAATTTGAGAATATTCTAATTGTTGTTTCCCATTTCCACTATTCTTGTGAAGAACTACATGAGGAAGAAATGGGTTACTCGTTTCTTTAATATTATGAGTCTTAAACCTCTCAATTATTTTGTCAACATAATGGGTTTGAGACAAGAATATTCCATTTGATGTTCTAGATATCTTCATTCCTAGAATCACGTCTGCTTCACCCATATCTTTCATGTCAAAGTTATTGGTAAGCATATTTTTTGTTCTATTGATGACTTCTATATTAGTCCCTAATATAAGCATGTCATCAACATATAAACAGACAAGTACGTATGCCTTTTCGAATCTTTTCGAATATACGCATTTGTCACATCCATTTATTATGAATCCATTCCTAATCATGGTACTGTCAAACTTTTCGTGCCATTGTTTAGGAGCTTGCTTTAACCCGTATAAGGACTTAACAAGTTTGCATACTTTGTTCTCTTGTCCTTTTACTATGAAACCTTCTGGTTGTTCCATATATATTTCTTCGTTTAAATCACCATTTAAGAACGCTGTCTTAACATCCATTTGGTGTATTTGTAAATTATACAAGGCTGCTATAGCAATTAAAACTCGAATAGAAGTAATTCTAGTTACTGGAGAATATGTGTCAAAGAAATCAATCCCTTCTTTCTGACGATATCCTTTTGCAACCAGCCTTGTATTTATCTATTGAACCGTCGTGTCTTAATTTTCTTTGAAGATCCATTTGCACCCTATCGGTTTAGTTCCCTTAGGAAGATCAACCAATTGCCAAGTATTATTACTCATAATGGATTCAATTTCACTATTTATAGCTTCCTTCCAAAATACGTATTCTCGACTAGTCATGGCCTCTTTAAATGTTTGAGTGCTCTTTCTCAATCATGAAAGATATAAAATCTGGACCAAAGGATTTAGCAACTTTTGCTCTTTTACTCCTTCTTGGTTCAGGGTTCTATATTATTTTCCAAAGCACTATCTCGTGTTCTCTTTTGAGTATTCGTAACAATATCTCTTTTATTTGGGGAACACATTTTCAAAGAATTCAAAGATCTCTAGATTCTATAATCGTATTGACATGAATGTCACTTATATCATTTATGCACAAGAAACAGACGCACTACCGTTTATTGCATATCCGATAAAAATACAATCAATAGTTTTAGGACCTAACTTAATCCTTTTAGGAGGTGGAATAGCCACTTTTGCTAGACACCCCCACACTTTTAAGTATTTGTAGGAAGGCATTCTACCTTTCCAAATGTCATAAGGTATCGAACCGAGCTTTTCTTCAAGTGGGGAACTCTATTCGTAATAAAGTTAGCGCTTAGCACCGCTTTCCCCCACACAAATTTTGTGGTAATCCGGTAACTTATAAGCATATCATTAACCATGTCTTTTAAAGTTCGATTTTTTCTCAAATAATCCCATTTTTGTTGAGTATAAGGGGCCGTTGTTTGTTTGGTGAATAATACCAAACTTAGCACATAATTCATTAAACATAGATGAATCATATTCACCACCTCTATCGGATCTTAATACCTTAATTGTTTTTCCAAGTTGATTTTCAACTTCAATTTTATAAGTAACAAATGCATTCAACGCCTCATCTTTGCTACTTAATAAATAAACATGGCAATACCATCAGGATAATCAATAAACGTGATAAAATATTTTTTACCACCTCGAGTTTGAACAAATTTTAGATCACAAATGTCGCTATGTATTAAACATAACGTTCACTACTCCTTTCAATTGAAGTTAAAAGGATTTTTAGTAAATTTTGCTTCAACACAAATTTCACATTTATGTTTGTCTTCGGATTCAAGTTTAGGTATAAGACCTAAACCTACAAGCTTTCGTAAAGAAGCACGATTTACATGTCCTAATCGGCTATGCCATAAATTTGAAGAGTCGAGCAAGTAAACTGTAATTATTAGTTTTATTAATAACTTGCGGATACAAATATGTGGATTTTTTGTCCACTACAACAAAGATTGGCCTTAAATAGACCATCAAGTAAATAACCCTTCCCAACATACATGCCTCCATTTAGTAAGTACAAATCTATCGATTCAAACACACAATTTTAAATCCCTTCTTACTAAGAATAGCTCAAATCAAATTCTTTCGATTTCCTGACATGTACAACTTCATTGTCAATTCCTTTCCCGATGTGAATTTCAAAATAACCTTTCCAATCCCTTCAATTTTGGAAGTTGTAGAATTGCCCATGTAAAGGCACTCCATTATCATTCAAATGGTCTTATATTCTGTAAAATAGACCCTTATCGCACGTACGCGACGCAGTGGCTCCCGTGTCTAACCACCAATCTTTGGCATTAGATACCAAATTAACTTCAAACAATAACAGATAGGTTGATGTCTCCAACATCTCAGAGATATAATCCACTTCGGTTATATCGCTTGAGGCTGTTTCTTCTTCGGTGTATCCTTCTTTTTGCTTCGATCGCCTTTAGCCCGATGTCCAAGTTTCCCGCAAATATAATGGGCTTTCCTTTGAACCGTTTTGCATTGATGACTTTTGCTTTGTCCATAGATGAGCTTTAACGCTTCCTTTTCTTGTTCTTAGACCCGAGTCTTCCACAATGTTAGCCTTTGCTTCCATGTTGTGCACATTATTCTTCTTTTCCGCACGTTGTCTTCTTCAATACGAAGTCGAACAATTAAATCCTCCATCGTCATCTCTTTGCGTTTATGCTTGAGATAGTTTTTGAAATCTTTCCATAGTGGAGGTAGTTTCTCGATCATAGCAAGAATTTGGAAAGATTCACTCAAAGTCATACCTTCACCTTCAATATCATGAAGTAGAACTTGCATCTCTTGAACTCCGACTCATTATCGTCTTTTGAATCCGCTTATCTTGAAATCCGTAAATTTCACACAAAGAATTTCTTCGTTCTAAAGATCTTCCGTCTTGTATTTTTTGTCAAGAGACTCCCATAGTTCTTTAGCCGTTTTGTAGTCACAATACACACCATATAAGGTGTTATCCAATCCATTGAGAATGTAATTACGGCATAAGAAATCTCAGATGTTTCCATGCTTCAATGGCTAACCGAGTATTTTTATCAAGAGCATTCTCCGATGTTTGTGTGGGACATTCTTCACGCAGAAACTTTTACTTCAAGTTCAATGTTGTCAAATAGAATAACATCTTCTCGTTGCCAACGCTTGAAATCCGTACCATTGAATTTTTCCGGTTTCTCATATTGTGAAGCTTGTGGCATGACAAATTGATCGGGACCCGTAATTTGGCGCAATCACATCACTAGTATTATTTCCACTAGTACTAGCCATTTTCAGAAAACAACAATTACAAAATAATCAATAAGAGAAATGAAGACTGCCTCTTAAGATTGTTGTCAGAAATTCGACTATCCCAATCGAAAGAACAAATAAAAAAACAGAAAAATGGAAAAAAAAAAGAAGACGAAGCGAGGTATGCCAAAGCAAATCTCCTAAGACGATTTCGCCCCCAACAACGTGCAAACAGGATTATGGACGTCCCGTCTCCCAAGATACAACGCTTTTCCCAAAGTCGATATTGCACAATACCTACCTTGACGGTCGAACCAAATAATGATCGTATTCGAATGAAATAATCACGAAAATATCGAAGGAATTTTAGCAGAATATGGAGCGAGAAGAATTTAGAAATCAAGAATATATTAATTGATTTTGGTATCCAAAAAACGAATTGGAGGTCTCTATTTATAGAGATTGAAGTGTCTCCTTGAAAGGGTGTGTAACATTTCATGAATTGGTGCACCACTTGATCTGATCTGTTTTAGCCATTGGATCGCACTCTTTCATAATCTGACGGATCAGATTAAACCACGAAATGTAGTGTCCATTCATCATGTCTATTCACCAATTCTGAACACAACCATGCAATGTTTGCCACGCGTACGTCCAATGTGACCAACCGCCATGTGACGAAGTGACGTGACTCTGCTTACGTGCCACCTAGATGCCAACTCATCGAGCCTCTCATCGCCATGTCATCGAACCATGATTCCATTTCGAAAACTATAAGGCGTCGATCGATTAAACCACGAAATGTAGTGTCCATTCATCATGTCTATTCACCACTCCCGAACAGCCACCACCATGGGGCAGGTTGCCACGCGTACGTCCAACAGACCAACCGCCATGTAGGACGAAGTGACGCGACCGTTACGTATGTACCACCTAGATGCCAACTCATCGAGCCTCTCATCGCCATGTCATCGAACCATGATTCCATTTCTCGAAAACTATAAGTGCTCCTCGCCTCCTCGCGACGATGCGTACGTGCGAAGTGCAAAGTGCGCTCTAAAGCGCCCAATGCGTACTTTGCGACGTGCGCGGCTCCGGACCGGACCGGACCGAAGGCAGGTGTGGCGTGAGGTGGTGCGGGCACCACTCGCGAGATTTCAGTTAGCTAGCCTTTGGCTAGCTAATAGTTAGTCAAGTTGTAGGTCACTTATTAAATTATAACTTATACACATATCCCACTATATAAACAAGTCTTTTTTCTTGTAAACTTTCGATGTGGGATTCCTTACCATATATAAGACACTTAAATGGGCTTATAACATATGGGCCTATATTGGAGACTTTTCCAATTCACCCAAATTAATTACAACGGCCCACATCATTAAATAACATATTTAATGACCCAAATAAATATCATTAAATAACATATTTAATGATCCAAATACATCAATTAATTCCAACACATGTTCATAAAATCATTATCTACTGCAACACTAGAAAAGATGATAAATGATATATACAAATCTCAAGTGATATCACCATGAGGCGAGTGAATACATATTGGACTCTTCTCATTTGGATTGAAGTTTTGTCTTGTCGGATTTTCATGGTAAGGATTTCAATGAGGCAATATTTTCTTTCACTAGGTTTTTTTCCCACTAGATTTTTTTCTACGTAAGTTTTAAAAGGCATATTCTTTATGAAATGAATATCCATAACGTACAAGACATTTAACCTCAAATAATGTCATATGCTACAAATTATATATGAGATTCCTAAAGAGTCCAACAACAAATAGCTATTTTCGTCAAATCATCATGCCGACTACAATCACCAATGATTCATAATATAACGAGACAACATAAAATATATTTCATCATAATTGAGACATTGACGCCCAAGATTTGGATGACTTGATCTAAGGATTTTCATTAAGACCAAGAAAAATAAAATAATGTTATTCATCATCACTTGCTTAACCATAAGCAGTGATGTGAAATTTAGATGAATAGATTTGTCATCTTATGATTTAAGATAACAAATTAATTAATAAAACATCATCAATGATCGGTATGTATTGTTTATGAATAACAATACTCATAAAGTGAGTTTTCATACATATACATTTAATTGACCTTATCATTTCACCACGGTTTGATAGAGAGTGTGTATGTGTTTAGGAATGGGGACAGAAAGTTGTCTGTCTAAATTTTATTCTTTTATTTTTTGGCGATTCTATAATTTAATGTTTTTGATCTAATTCAAGATCATATTAAAATTGCATTTCTAACAAAAAATAAGAATTGTTATGGTCAAATGGCCGGTTTTCATTCAACAGGGATCCAAGTGTTACAAAAATTGTTGGAATTTGATGCCATTTGTGACATTTGGTTCCTAACACTTTGGGCAATGATGAAATGGGCTTGGCCAAAGATTGTGGAAAATGTTTTACCTAAAACTATTGCCCAATAACTCAAAAGAAAGGTAGCCCAAAACCCGGCCCAAAACAAGTTGCCAAGTGTGCTGTTCTGGACCGTAGATCTTGTGCCTAATCTATGGTGATCTGTTGGCTTATTAAGGGAAGCTAGATGGTCAGCGGATTCCTGATTTTCGTGTTCTCTGCCTTTGTGAGAGAGTAATATTCTGACCCTTTTCTTCGTGCTCTCTTCTCTTCTCTGTCTTCTTCAATTCTTTGTGTAATTGATTAAAACTCTTGGTTTTAATCACAAAACTTGATAGTGTGCATCTGTGTGATCCTTCGATTGAGTTTTGCGTGGGTTTAGATAGGCGTTTGAGATTGGGTCCATTGAGTAGCTGCTTTCGTATGAATCTTGTTAGGGTTGGGTCTTTGTGGCTTGTTCTTTTATATAGACGGGTACAATATTCTTTGTGAACTTTCTGAGCCCTATATTGAAGGAAAGAATTGTATTCTTGTTGGTTCAACCGTGTTCTATGTGAATCTAAATTTTTTGCTTCCGTTTTTTGGGCTTATTGCCTTACAAGTGGTTCTAACACTTTGGGCTATGATGAAAAGGAAAAGGGCTCAGCCCATTACTGAAGAATTTTAGCCATTGTCCAATAACTCAATATAGTGTCAGGCCCAAACTCGAGCCCAACTTGAATGCCAAGTAGGCTGCTCTGATCTGTTGGATTGGCTTCTGAACTACGGTGTTGGTGTGTTGATTTATATACCAGTTGAAGGGTCATTCCTTTCGTGATTTTCATTTTGTTCTGTGAGAAGCTTCTGGGTTGTCATGTTCTATTTGTCTTCTTCGTTCTTGGTGACTTCTTTCTACTGTGTGTAAACCTAATAGCTTTTGGTTTTGGGTAAAACCTGAGTGTCTAGTCTTTGTGATGTTTCGCTTCTAGGTTGTGAGGGAGATAGATCAGTGTGTCGATCCCATTTCATTGTCGTAGTTGCTTTGTGCATTTTCAAGAGGGTTTGGGATTTTGTGGCCGATCCTATATTGTACAGACGGGTACAATGTTCCCATTTTTGAGCCTACTGTAAATAGAATCTGCTTTGTGCATATTGTTCAACTTTCTTGGTGAAACTGTGACTGCTTCCGTGTGTTTCTTGAGGCTCTTTACCCTTACAAGTGGTATTAGAGCGCGTGTAAGGTGTTCTTGAGTCTTCGATTTACGGTTTGCCACTGGAAAATCAATTTCCAGCTGATGCCCTAAAAATCGATCAAATTACAGAGAAACCCTAACCCTAATTTTTCCCCCGATTTTATTTTTCTTTCGGTTTTGGCTACTGATAATTTTTCTCTGTCTTTCGTGTTTCCTGTTGGACCCTTAGTTCTTGGTGAAGCTACTTGGAGCCCTGGTCTTCGAGCTGCAGTTGATTGGTGGATCGAATCTGCTTAGTGCTTGCTCTTCTTCGAACCTTCTTGGTGAAAAATTCCGTAACCCTGTCATTATTCTGTTAATTACTATATCTGAATGTTGTAAATTCTCCCTGTTTTCCCCATTATTGTGTACCCCTTTTGGTGTTTAGAATTGAGTTTTGACCTGGGGTCTTGAATCTCACAGAATCCTGGTGAATTCTAACACCTGGAACTAATAGAATTCTGATTATTAGTTTGTTTGTTTTTCAATAGCTATATTCTCTGTGAATTTTCTGTGATTATAGATCTGTTTAATGTCACTGTTCTATCTTTGTGATTCTTTGAGTTTATTAAACTGCATATTATCACTGTTATCTACTGTCCATTGAGTTAATAGTCTATTTTTCAGTTTTGATATGTTTTCATTCCTGCTTGGTTACACTATGTTCTGTGTGATCTTTTAAACGGGTTATTTGAAACATATGTTTACTGTTTTTTCTTCCTGTGGAACTGTGACCTCAAAATTTCTTTGTGTTGATTAAAAACTTTAAATGACAATGACAACATTTGAACTTGGAGTTTTTAATGGAAAAAGGAATTTTCCCATTTGGCAGCAAAAAATGAGAGGGGTCTTAGTTCAACAGAAAGTTTCTAAGGCTATAACTGGTGAATTTCTTGCTACTATGGCTGATGATCAAAAAACTTGAATCTGATGAGGAAAGTTGGTAGACTTGATAATGCTAAGGCTTTGTGGGATAATTTAGAAGAGCAATACATGTCTAAGAGTCTACCTAATAAACACTTCCTTTTAGAAATGTTCTTTAGCTTTAAGATTGATATGTCTAAAGACTTAGATGATAATCTTGATATTTTTAATAAATTAGTTCAAGATATCACTAACACTGGGGAGAAGGTGTCTGATGAATATAAAGCTGTTATCTCGTTGAATGTTATACCTAATGTGTATAAGGATGTTAAGTTTGCCATTAAGTATGGTAGAGATACCTTGACTCCCGACATAGTGATCAATTCTTTAAGGAGTAAAGAATTAGAGCTTAAGATTGATAGAGCCCGGAAGGATTTTGAGAGTTTGTCTGTGAGAGGTAGACCTATGTGTAGGCAAGTCAGTGGTCAGAGTTATCAAGGGAGCAATTATAACAATTCTAAGAAGAAGGTGAAATGGGGACCTAGATCTAAGTCTAGGAGTGGGATTAGGAAGTGTTATGGGTGTGGTAAGACATGATATTTTATAAAAGATTGTTATAAGAAGAAGAATGAACAGAAAGAGAAGAGAGTAGATGAGAGAAATGTAGTTGAACCTCTAGATGAGAGGACTGTTGATGTATATGTGGTGACAGAACCCACTCCTGATGTGAATACTGTCGACTATGTGGATGACAGTGGTCAGGATAGTGAGTGGATTATGGATTCAGGGTGCACTTTCCATATGACCTCTAGAAGACCTTGGTTAGAGAACTTTAAGGATTTTGATGGTGGAGAGGTGGTTATGGGTAACAATGTAGCCTGTAGCATTAAAGGAATTGGTAGTGTGACTTTGAAGTTTGGTAATGGATATACCTTTACCTTAGAAAGAGTAAGGTATATTTCTGATTTGAATAGAAACTTGATTTCTATGGGTAATCTAGATGACATAGGTTTACAAGGCCGGATTGGTAATGATTCTTTGCAAATAATTAAGGGTTCCTTAGTTATTTTCAAAGGAATCAAGAGGAATGGTATATATGTCACTAGAGCTAGTGTTTTTCAGAGTCACATTGCTGAGTCCTCTAGTGCTGAGATTGGTGCTACTCTGAAGTGGCATAATAGGCTAGCTCATGTGAGTGAAAAGGGGTTGCACATTTTGAACAAGAGAGGGGCTTTTGGAAAGGATGTGATTTCTAAGGTTCCATTTTGTGAGCACTGTACTTTAGGAAGACAACATAGGCTTCATTTTAATAGTGGTCAGCATAAGACTGCATCTATCCTTGAGTATATTCATTCTAACCTGTGGGGCCATCATCTACTACCACTCAAGGTGGCAACAAATATTTTTTTATCACTGATTGATGATTTTTTAAGAAAAGTTTGGATTTACCTTTTGAAACAAAAATCAGATACTTTTGAAAAGTTTAAAAATTGGAAAACTTTAATTGAAAATCAAATGGATAAAAAGATCAAAGTTCTAAGAACAGACAATTTCTGGAGTTTTGTAATACAGAATTTGATCAACTCTGTAGAGATGATGGGATCCTTAGGCACAAAACTATTCCTTATACTCCTCAACAAAATGGAGTTACTGAAAGAATGAATAGGACTATATTGGATAAGGTTAGATGCATGATGATTAGTTCGGGGGTTCCTAAACTACTTTGGGGTGAGGCTGTGATGACAGCGGTGTATATTGTGAATAGAACTCCTCCTAGTGTTTTAGATGGTAAGACACCTGAAGAGGTATGGTCAGAGAGATTATCTGATTATACTATTTTGAGAACTTTTGGATGTTCTGGTTATTCTCACCAAAGAATAGGTAAGTTCGAACCTAGGTCTCAGAAATGTGTTTTCATGGGGTATCCTGAGGCAGTGAAAGGATACAGACTTTGGGCTAGAGATGAGAAGGGTTTTAAGATGATAACCAGTAGAAACGTGACCTTTAATGAATGTGATATGCCGTGTTTGAGTAAGAGAGTCTCTAGTGATGATCCTAAGAGTGATGATGATGAAGAGACTAGAATGCAAGTAAGAGTAGGTAACTCCCCTGAACTTGTTGAGGAGGAACAAGTTGAGATTGTAGGTGATGAACATGACTTAGTAGGTGATGTAGTTGATCCTTTAGGTGATTATTAACTTGCTCGTGATAGAGTTAGGAGAGATATCAGGGAACCCACTAGGATGGGTGATTATCATTCCTTTGCTGTTTTGTCATATCAAGACTTAGTTTTCAAGGAGCCTAAATCTTAGAAGAGGCGTTGAGTTGTCAACAATCTAAAGAATGGCCATGTGCTATGGAAGAAGAGATGAAGTCTCTTGTGAAGAATGATACATGGAAGTTAGTTCCTAAACCTAAGGATAAGTTTTTGGTACGCTGTAAGTGGGTTTATAGTGTTAAGGAGGGTAGTTCTTCTAAAGAGCCTCTTAGGTTTAAGGCTAAACTTGTTGCAAAGGGATTTACACATAAGCCTGTATTGATTATAATGAAATTTTCTCTCCTGTTGTGAAATATACTACTATAAGAGTCATACTTGCTTTAATTGCTCAATATGATTTAGAGTTTGAACAAATGGATGTTAAAACTACTTTCTTGCATGGTGATTCGGATGAAATGATTTATATGGTGCAACCTCAAGGTTTTATTGATTCGAAAATGCCAAATCATGTTTGTTTGCTTAATAGATCTTTGTATGGTTTGAAACAATCACCTAGGCAATGATATATTAGATTTGACAATTATGTGTCTTCTATTGGTTTTGTACGAAGTGCCTTTGATCATTGTCTTTATTTTAAAAGAAATGATAAGAATAATGTGATTGTTTACTTGCTTTTGTATGTTGATGATATACTTTTGGTTGGACATAAAATAAGTGATATAAATGACATTAAAAAGGCTTTAAGTACTGAATTTGAAATGAAAGACTTAGGGCATGCTAGGAGAATCTTAGGGATGGATATTAAAAGAGATAGATCACAACAATCTCTTCTTTTAACCCTATCTGACTACGTGAAAAAGGTGTTATCTAAATTTGCTATGCATGATTTTAAGCCTGTTACTTTGCCTCTTGCTTGTCATTTTAAATTGAGTAAAGAGCAATGTTCACATGATGAGTCTGATATTAAATACATGCAAAAGGTACCTTATGCTAATGCGGTTGGATCAGTTATGTATACTATGGTATGTACTAGACCGGATGTCGCACATGCTATTAGTATTTTGAGTAGATTTATGGCAAACCCGGGTCCGGAACATTGGACCGCTTTAAAATGGCTTTTAAGATACTTAAAAGGTTCTGTAGATTTAGGATTGCATTTTAAATTTTGTAAAGAGGGAGTTGTGTTGAAAGGGTATGTGGATTCTGACTATGCTAGTAATAAGGACAATAGAAAATCAACAACTGCATATGTGTTTACTTTGTGTGGTGCTTGCATTAGTTGGAAGTCTCAATTGCAGTCTATTGTTGCCTTATCTACTACTGAAGCTGAGTATGTAGCTGCTACTGAAGCTATAAAGGAGTCTTTGTGGCTTAAAGGCTTGTTATGTGAACTAAATGAATTGCATGATCCTGTTGTGGTTTATTGCGATAGTCAGAGTGCTATTCATCTATGTAAAAATCCCGTTTTTCATGATAGGACTAAACATATAGATATTAGGATGCATTTCATTAGAGATATAGTTCATAAAGAATCTATTTTGCTTGAAAAAATCCCTACACAATTTAATCCAGCGGATATGGGAACAAAGGTACTTCCTCTTTCCAAGTTTAAATCTTGCTTACAAATTCTAAGAATTGATTATGGGTGAATTTTGTTTTTCCGTAGGTGGTAACCTTTTTTGATGTTGATGTTGATGTTATGAGAAACTAATATGTTTGGTGGATTATGACGTTGGCATCAAGGGGGAGATTTGTTGGAATTTGATGCTATTTGTGACATTAGTTTCTAACACTTTGGGCTATGATGAAAAGGAAAAGGGCTCAGCCCATTGCTGAAGAATTTTAGCCATTGCCCAATAACTCAATATAGTGTCAGGCCCAAACTTGAGCCCAACTTGAATGCCAAGTAGGCTGCTCTGATCTGTTGGATTGGCTTCTAAACTACGGTGTTGGTGTGTTGATTTATATACCAGCTGAAGGGTCATTCCTTTCGTGATTTTCATTCTGTTCTGTGAGAAGCTTCTGGGTTGTCCGGTTCTGTTTGTCTTCTCCGTTCTTGGTGACTTCTCTCTACTGTGTGTAAACCTAATAGCTTCTGGTTTTGGGTAAAACCTGAGTGTCTAGTCTTTGTGATGTTTCGCTTCTAGGTTGTGAGGGAGATAGATCAGTGTGTCGATCCCATTTCATTGTAGTAGCTGCTTTGTGCATTTTCAAGAGGGTTTGGGGTTTTGTGGCCGATCCTATATTGTACAGATGGGTACTATGTTCCCATTTCTGAGCCTACTGTAAATAGAATCTTCTTTGTGCATATTGTTCAACTTTCTTGGTGAAACTGTGACTGCTTCCGTGTGTTTTTTGAGGCTCTTTACCCTTACAAAAATGACAAGTTTCATACGATCGCATTTTTATTGAGAGCAATAATAAAAATAAAGGGCTAATTTGATGAAGTTGTATCCTCCATTAAAAGGTTTTCGAGGAACTTAAACCTTAGAGACAACTTAAATGTTGCAAAATAATTCATTCATTGACATCCTAAAACTAATGAGCGTGTCTAGCTAGCTATATACCATCACCAATCCGCAAAATAATAAAAATAAACTAACTCATAACAAACCACTATTACGACCTTTCGACTGACTCAAAAACAAATACAACATACAAAATATATAAAAATAAATAAAATCGATAGAAAAATGCGAAATACTACTGCAGTTTGCATAAATCGAAGACCCCAACTATAATCTTTTGGGTTCAAAAAGATGAAATAAACCCGAATAAAAAGTTAAAATGTTGTCCATTATACAAATCAAGAAATGTGTGAAGCGAGATTACGTCTAACGAGCTAGTGGCCCATATCATGTGTTGAATCCAAATTGGACTTTCCATTTTACGACGGAGAATGGGCATAGTCTCAAATAGACTAAACAAGTCCACACTTATTCAGCCCATTCTAGCTAGTAGGCCCAAGTAGATACTTGTGATCATTCATGGAACTATAGCCAGTGAAAATTATAGCCTACCAGAATTTTAAACTCTCCATTTCAAAATTCAGATTTGCAAGTTTTTATTTCAAAAATCAGATGATAATTAAAATTTTAATAATTATATTACAAATTTAAATTTACATATTCATTATACCTAACCATATACACCAAAACCCTAATTATTTCATTCTCTCCATTTTTTCTCTTCTTTCTCTCTATCCCACTTTCTCTCTAGCCATCCTTCGTCGCCGCCCCCACCACCACGACCCTGCCCGCACCACTACCATTGGCACCACCCTTCGTGCGGCTCGAAGTGGAACCTCTACGGTGGTGTTGTCGCTGCTCTCCATCTATTCTCCTCTCCTTTCTCACATTCTATATTTTTTATCTACCGTAACGCTGCCCCCACACCAGCGTCGTAAGAAGTAGCCCGTGACCGTTGCTCAGCTGCTTCGATATGGTTTCTTCTGTAGTGATTTTGCGACTTTGTGTGGTATTTTTTTGACATTTTTTCTACGATTTTTGAGGTGTTGGTGGTGCAGCGGTGATAATATGTTGTGGTCGTGGTGGCGGTGACGAGTTTGTTGGTTTTTTGGTGGGGTGGTGGTGAGTGTGGTGTAAATGGAGATAGAGGAGATGGTGATGGTGTGCTGTTGGTGTTGCGGTATGTGGTGCGCTATGTTGTTGGCGTTGTGGTGGATCTGTGGTGAGGTGTAGATCGTGCCTCTAGCAGCCCAAATGGTAGTTGCAGTAACGTAGATCGCGTTGGTGGTGATGATTTTTTTGTTGTAATTGGATGGGTGTTGGTGGTGGGGTGGTCCTGTGGTTTTAATGGTGTTTGGGTGGCGGTGGTAATGTTGACGGTTTTGTGTTGTGGTGGTGGTGGTAGTAGTGGTACGGTGGGTGAGACAATGGTTTTGCTGGCGGGGTGGTGGTCCTGGCGACGGTAGTTTCAGTTGTTGGTAGTGATGAGGTGGTGGTCACAGGCGTTGGCGGTGGTCACAAATGATTTGATTGATTGTGACCAATAAATTGGTTGGTGTGTGAACAATAAATATTGTGTGACCTAAAATTTTGTTAATTTATGATCATAATTTGATAAATTGTGACCTAAATATAGTCTCCGTTTGGCCCTCATTATTTCAAATTATAATTTTTGGAATAGCAATTTTTTGGGGAATGTGCGGTTGAAAAGGAAGGAATAATTTTTTATTTATGTATAATATTATTTTATTGATGATTGTATGGTTGAAAATAAGAGAGAAAAATATATTTTTGGGATAATGTGGACCAAATGGGTGCATAATTTGTGATCAATTAATTTGATGTTTTGTGACCATGAAATAAGTTGTGATTTGTAACAAATAACTAATATGTGACTATTAATTTGAAAAATTTGTGACTGGGAGATAATTTGTGATCTATAGAATTTTTAATTGTGATCGAGAATTTATTTGTAATCAATTAATTTGATAATTTGTGATCAAATTGTATAAAATTGTGACCTTATATTTAATTTATGAAATATATTTTTAATTAATTATTTCAGAAATAAAATTTAATAAATATCTGATTTTTGAAATTTTAAATTTTTTGTCTTAATTTTGAAATGAGTTAAAACTCTTATTTATGAATTTACCCCTATAGCAATTATGTAATGATTTGTATTCAAAAATCTATAAATTTTTTGAATTGTTTCTAGTATCCTCAACTCGAATTTTTAATAAATTTTAGTAAAATTTAGATGTTCTCAACTTAAATTTTAATAGAATTTTCTATCTGTAACTTTTTTGATTTTAATTCTTTGAAAATTTATTATTATTGTTAGTATGTGATCAAAAAGTAGGAAAAAGTAATGAGAAAATGATATTTTATATTTTATTTTTTGTAAGAATGTATGATCGAATATGAATGCGGAGGAAAAGTAATTCTCAAAGAATCAAAAGCAAACAAGGACTAAATTTTAGGCTTCTCCAATAACTCGTGATTGTTTGAGGATTTCATTAATTGAAAGGATTTGACAAGATTGTGGCATGTCCCTTTAAATATTAGTGGATTTCAAGACTCTAATATAAAGATAAATTACACAACTGACCATAATGAAAAAGTAATATAAATGAATAAATAATTATAAAATACTCCATTTACACTTCTCATAAAATTAAAATAAAATACAGCCCGTGACATAATGGACATACTATTTAAAATTCAAATAAGTAAAATATAGGGAAAAAATATAAAAACTAACATGAATCGTCTTGTTTCTCATCCCCACTCTCATAATCTCATTCCTTGTCTTTGTAATTTGTAAGAAAGGATTCTCAACTTAATAAGCAAGTTTTGTTGACCTTTTTTCCATTTATTTATTTTCTAATGACCTCATTTCATTTGTTTCTCTCAATAGTTAATACTCTTACAGAGCATGAATTATTTGATTTTAAATTGGTGTATATACCAAAAACTTTGAAAAGAAATTCATTGTTGTTTCAAAGAGAAAATTAAAGTGAGGGGAGGGAGCATGTTACACATTCGTGAACACAATTACTTATAGAATGAGCAATATTTTAATTTTTTTTCTTGTTTTATTATATTGAATAATTTTTAGCCGTCCATATTAAATCACTACAACAAAAATAGCCATTAGCAACATTTAAAAGGCAACATTTATCAATAAATGTTGCCAAAATGGTCTTTTGGCAACATTTTCGTAAGTGAATGTTGCCATAGGTTAATATAAATGAGCTTTAGCAACGTTTTTTTAAAAAATATTGCGGTAGACCACTTTTTGCAACGTTTATTGAGTGTTGCGGAAGGTAGGATCTTCCGCAACGTTTGCCAAACGTTGCGGAAGGTCCTACCTTCCGCAACGTTTATTGAGTGTTGCGGAAGGTAGGCCTTCCGCAACGTTTGCCAAACGTTGCGGAAGGTAGGACTGTAAATTCTGCAATTTTATTCCACATTTCCACTTGCTTGAGTCCGCCCCTGTCTGTGTGTAAGTGTGTTGCTTTATTCCATGGTTTAGTGAACTCAACAACTCTGTGTGTAAGTGTGTTGTGGCCTCTGTGTTGCTTGAGTCCGTTGTGGGCCTTGCCGCCTTGTGGCCTCTGAGTATTTTGCCCAATTGCCCTTTCTGCCTTTCACATTTTCACCTTTGGCCTTTAATTAGCACCTTCAGGCTTCAGCTTTTGAAATGCACATTGAAAGGATCTAGATTCTAGAACAATATTACTGCATTCTGTTCTTCGACCTTCGTCCTCTTGAAATTTGGAATTCTCATTTTTGACCCCACAACGCGAATCGTCTGGGTCCGCCCCTGGGACAGGCAGCCGTTATCTGCAATTCGGGACCTATGCGATCCGTACTTGAATCTTTCGGGAATATAATCCCTCCAATTTTCGATATTGGATGTTAGCCCACTTCGGCATTTCTTTGTTTTGGGGACTCTTGGCTCAATTCTAAATAGCGACGGGGGAGCTTGCGAGTATTCTACGAAGTTTTGTAGTTTGTGATAATGAAATTATGTGCATTTATTGGTCTATTTCGTTCGAGTGCAATAGTTTTATGATTACATAGAACTGGATAATTCAAAAGTCAATAACTTGAAATGCGTGATATGGCTATAAACATTTTGTATTTGTGGCAAGGGAAAGTCTATATCAGTTCATTTGATTTTGGGTTAGTTTGAATGAGCTTCTCCCAAATTGGTTTATAATAACTTCAGAACAAAAAACCAGCTTAGGTCGTCTTGCCATTTGATTGTGGTTCTGTTTATATGAAGCTTCTCCCGAATTGGTTAAAAATAATGTTGGAACCATAAACCAGACAGTCTCGCCTTTTGATTTTGGTCCCTTTGTATTAAGCATCTCCGGGATTGGTTAAAAATTACTTAAGAACAATAACCCAGCTTAGACAGTCTCGGCATTTTGTTTTACTCTGTTTATAAGAAGCTTCTCCTGAATTGGTTAAACATAACATTGGAACAATAAACCAGCTCACAGTGTCACTCATCGTCAATAGAGTTTGAGATGGACGAAGGTACGTAGACCAACCTCTGTGCTCATTGTTGAAGATTGAATTGTACATGGGCATATTTTTGTTTTACAAGCTTGGAATGTTTATGGTGTCCTCAATTTTTTGCAGGCACTTAAGGAGAAATGTACAATAATTCAAATTCTAAAGCAGGAGAATGAAGGCCTTGTACAGTTTACTGCTATAGATGAAGATTCTACTAGTAGTGATGGAAGTAATGTTTTAAAGTCTTGGGCTATTTTAGCATGATAGGGTTGTTTAGAGTAAATTTGTTTGTTGGGTGATTATCACATTGGATGGAAGTGCTTACTATCAATTGATGTATTACCATTTTGAAACTCATTTTTATTTAGGTGTTTTTGTATCACATTCTAATATTCAAGTGTATGGATTCAAAAATTTGTAATAAAATTATCGATTTTTATGCAATTTAAAAATTTTTTAATATTAATTTTAAATTTTTTAAAAAAAAAAAAAAAAAAAAACCTTACGGCAACGTTTTCTTAAACGTTGCCGTAGACCCCCTACGGCAACGGTTAAAAAAAGTTGCCGTAGGGCGTCCACGGCAACGTTTAAGAAAACGTTGCCGTAGACCCCCTACGGCAACGTTTTTTTAAACGTTGCCGTAGGGGTCCTACTATACGGCAACACCTTAATTTGCAACACACGTCCAAACGTTGCAAAAGGTCTACGGCAACGTTTTTTGAACGTTGCCGTAGGCTATTTTTGTTGTAGTGAATGTACACGCTATAAGTCCACTCTAAGCGCATCATAAGTGATAGTATTTGCCATTATCAAAAAATAGAGCTCGAGGAATTATAAGTCCAATAATAAACCTAACGACTAACTTAATAATGACAATTATTTTTTATGTCAATTGTGCTAGCCTTAACCACATACCATTACAAGAATAAACAAGTATTGTAACGTTCATATTTGCCAATATTCGTGTTTAATTGAAAACTTTTGATAGTAATTTATTTGTTATGGCCGGTAAATAACCATTTTTTTTTTTTTGGCAAGGAGATTAAAGACACTTGTTTCTTAAACACTTGTGCATACTGAATATAAAATTTCATTAATTTAAAGAAATCATATAAAATCTAAATTGACGACTTAATGTTTTCTCAATAAAAAAAAAAAAAATTATTCGATCAAATTACAAAGATATTTTGCAATCTAAACATATGACATGAGCACATTAATGAATATTTGGTGATAAAGATGCAAGAATGACCCTATACGAATATGTGTTTCTAAATAAAAATGATATGTTGATTTGTCATTATTATTGTAGATGAATTTTTATTGACAGTTGACACTCCTAAATAGCTTTCATAGCCTCTTGATTACCCAAAGAAGTAATTCATTATAAAATATTTTGGAAAAAATGATATTACGTCTAACGAGCTAGTGGCCCATATCATGTGTTGAATCCAAATTGGACTTTCCATTTTACGGTAGAGAATGGGCATAGACAAGTCCACACTTATTCATCCCAGTCTAGCTAGTAGGCCCAAGTAGATACTTGTGATCATTCATGGAAATAAAGCAAGTGAAAATTATAGCCTACCATAATTTTAAACTTCCCATTTCAAAATTCAGATTTATAAGTTTTTATTTCAAAAATCAGATGATGATTAAAATTTTAATAATTATATTACAAATTTAAATATACATATTCATTTTACCCAACCATACACACCAAAACCCTAACTATTTCATTCTCTCAATTTTCTCTCTTCTTTTTCTATCCCTCATTCTCTCTAGCCATCCGTCGCTGCAACCACCACCACAACCCCGCCCACACCACAACCGATGGCACCACCCTTTAGGGGCTCGAAGTTAAACCTCTACGGTGGTGTTGCTGCTGCTCTTCCTATCTTCTCCTTTTCCATTTTCTATCCACTGCAACGTAGCCTCACACTATCGTCGTATGAATCGGCCTGTGACTGTTGCTCGGCCTCTTCGATATGGTTTCTTCTGTGGTGATTTTGCGGTGTTGTGTGGTGGTTTTTGAGGTGATTTTCGACATATTTTGCTACGATTGTTGAGGTATTGGTGGTGCAGGCGGTGATAGTGTGCTGTAGTGGTGGCGGCGATGAGTTTGTGGATTTTTTGGTGGGGTGGTGGTTGGGTGTGGTGCAAATGGAGATAGATAAGATGGTGGTGTGATATGCGGTGGTTGTATGTTGTGGGCGTGGTGGTGGATCTATGGCGAAGGGTAGATCGCGCCTCTAGCAGCCCAAATGGCAGCTACATCAGCATTGATCGCGTTGGTGGTGATGATTTTTTTTTGGTTGTTGGATGGGTGGTGGTGGTGGTGGTAATGTTGACGGTTTGGTGTTGTTGTGGTGGTGGTACGATGGTTGTGGGTAGGTAGTAGTGGTGGTGATGTTGGCTACGGTATTTGAGACGATGGTTTTGCTACTGGGAAGGGGGGGTGGCGGTGGTTCTGGCGACGGTGATTTAGGTGTTGCGTCAAGTGTATGATGTCGTAACAAGAAGTATAGTTGACCTTTGAGTCTGGATATCGTTCCCACGAAAACCATATTTTAGGACTTAATTAAAATTTTTTAACTCCTATTTGACAAATGTAAGTAAATATTTATGATGATTGTGATTATTTTTTTTCCTTACCACTTTTAACTAATTGAAAATATAAAAAGATTGCAAACAATGGATAATTGAATATTCAAATATGTGATTAATATTAGAGCATTAAAATTTCATCTATTGATCATCTTAATTCTTATTCAAGATTCATAACCTAATGTAGTGCTCGATCGAATTCTTCTATTGTATTCAATTTACCATCTCGAGTTCTCATTGAGCCTATTTAACTAATTAAATTCCATATCTCTATGTGAATCAACATTAGTTAAACGAAACACTAGTTCTAAGAATTCTTATTATGATTGCAATAGTTAGTATATGCATCTCTACACATTATACTAACTTACCGGATTTTACTATATGGTCTAAATCTTAAACTCATTTCTCGATTCGTAAGTGACTCATATAACCATCAAATTAGTGATCAAGTAATTCAATGCATTAAATTCATAGAAAAAGTTACACATATAAAAATAAACCACATAAATCTTGAATAGAAAAATAAAGGACTACAAGTTGATTACATTGTTTTCCCTAATATAAAAATTAATTATTCATACTGTAAAAAAAAAAAAAAAAAGAAGCAAAAGTAGAACGACATCACCAAAAATTAACGAAACGTGAAACTGCTCGTATCTGTCGTCTCATTTCTTCTTTTCTCTCTGTTCTCACTCTCTTTTTTTTTCTCATCTTTATGTCGATTTTTTCTCCCCCCATTTGTAGCCGTAATTTTTGACTTTCCCTTTTCCTTTTTTTCTTTCATGTCTCCCTCTTTCTTTCTTTCATTACTCTGTACGTGTATGTATGTATACATATACCGTCGCAATGTTTGACTTTCAAAGAAATCCAATTTCTTGTCTCTATGTATTTGTGTAATCTCCAGCCACGATCCCTTGTTCTCTCCTCCTCCTCGCGTGTATTTTTAGCTCTCTCTGCAGTCGCCGTCTACTCTCCTCTTTCTTTCTTTTTTTCTCTTTTTGTGTGTGTGTGTGTGTAAAGGTGTCAATCCGGTAACGGCCCGCGTGAAAAAAAGCCCGCAAATTTTGGACTACAACACAGGCCTACAAATTTTGGACTACAACATAGGCCCGCCCGCTGACCCATCCCGGTCGAGCCCATACAGGTCATGGGTTGTTCCAAATTTTTTTTATATTGATAGCAAAATATTTGTTAAATGTAAACTAAGAATTGAATAAAATGATAAATTCATATTTATGCCAAGAAATGTTTACAAAGAACTCAAATTTAATAATTGAAATTTAACAACTAAATGCATTTCTAATTACGTGAAGGTATATATTTATAGCAAAGTACATCCCAACTAGGTTGGCACCTACTTTTACTATAATTTATAATTTAAGTACATCCCAATTAGGTTGTTACCTACTTAAGTCTTAACTATTAACTATAATTTAGTTGTTGAAAAATTATATATTTGTTTCTCAGTCAATTTTTATGAACTGTAAAATTTTTGAAGTCTTCAGCAACATCATCATTAATTTTATCTTGCATCTTTCGATCCGCGAATATCCAATCTTTCACGCATATGAGAGCTTCCAAAATATCTTCTTTAAATCTAGATCTTCGTTCGTCCAATACCCTGTTATCTGCACTAAAAGCAGACTTGGATGCCACTGTTGAGACTGAAACTGTTAGTATATATCGTGCCATTTTAGATAATACAGGGTATGACCGCTCATTTAATTTCCACCATCGTAAAATATCTAACTTATCCACTTCATCTTCAGGTATTAAAGTTTCAAATAAGTGTAGAAACTACACTTGTCATTCGGCTGTTGACAGTGGTGAGGTCAGGTCACAAGCGTTGGCGGTGATCACAAATGATTTGGTTGATTATGACCAATAAATTGGTTGGTGTGGGACCATAAATACTGTGCGACCTAAAAATTTGTTAAGTTATGACCAATAATTTGATTAATTGTGATCTAATTATAAATTGTGGTTAATTAATTTGATGTTTTGTGACCATAAAATAAGTTGTTACTTATAAAATTTGTAATTTGTATCCAATGAATAATATGTGACTATTAATTTGATAAATTTGTGACTATGAGATAATTTGTGATTTATATAATTTTTAATTGTGATCGAGAATTTATTTGTAACCAGTTAATTTGATAATTTGTGTTCACATTATATAAAACTTTGACCTTATATTTAATTTATGAAATATATATTTAATTAATTATTTCAGAAATAAAATTTAATAAATATCCGATTTTTGAAATTTTAAATTTTTTGTCTTAATTTTGAAATGAGTTATACTTATACTCTTATTTATGAATTTTTCCCTATAGCAATTATGTAATGATTTGTATTCAAAAATCTATAAAATTTTTGAATTGTTTCTAGTATTCTCAACTCGCATTTTTAATAAATTTTAGTAAAATTTAGATGTTCTCAACTTAAATTTTAATAGAATTTTCTATTTATCGCTTGTTTGATTTTCATTCTTTGAAAATTTATTATTATGTTTTAGTATGTGATCAAAAAGTAGGAAAAAGTAATGAAAAAATGATTATTATTATTATTATTATTATTATTATTATTATTTTTTAATTTTTTTTGAAGAATGTATGATCGATTGAGTGTAGAGGAAAAGTAATTCTCAAAGAATCAAAAGCAAACAAGGACTAAAATTTAGGCTTCTCCAATAACTCATGATTGTTTCAGGATTTCATTAATTGAAAGAATTTGAATAGATTGTGGCGAATTTCGAACTCGTAGATATATGCAAAACGATCTCATTAAAAGTTCTAGCATGTCCCTTTAAATATTAGTGGATTTCAAGACTCTAATATAAAGACAAATTACACTGCTGACAAAAATGAAAAAGTAATATAAGTGAATAAATAATAATATAAATAAATAATTATAAAATACCCAATTTACACTTCTCATAAAATTAAAATAAAATACAGCCCGTGACATAATGGACATACTATTTAAAATTCAAATAAGTAAAAGTATAGAAAAATAAATATAAAAACTAACATGAATCCTCTTGTTTCTCATCCCCACTCTCATTCCTTGTCTTTGTGAATTTGTAAGAAATGATTCTCAACTTACTAGGCAAGTTTTTAGACCTTTTTCCATTTATTTGTTTTCTAATGTCCTCATTTCATTTGTTTCTCTTAATATTTAATATTCTTACAGAGCTTGAATTATTTGATTTTAAATTGGTGTATTTTCCAAAAACTTTGAAAAGTAATTCATTGTTGTTTCAAAGAGAAAATTAAAGTTGGCCCGGGCGTCAGAAACAGAAACTTTATTGCTCGACTGTCGCATCGCTTTCGCTCGAGCGACAACCTGTCGCTCACCCCTCACTTGAGTGACGGTGCTATCCAGGAATTTTTTAATTCATTTTTTAAAGGTTTTTTGTACGATCCATTCATTCTCTAACTTACATATAAATATCCAAACGCCACATAACGGTTTTTTCAAGGTTGATCATTAAGCAAACATTTAGCTTTTCATGTTCTTTTCATCAAGTACTCTTCAACCTTTGTTATTCACATAGTGATCTATTCTTGGCAATGAGAAAAATATTGGATTCATAATCCAAATACCAAACTACTGCTTCCTTCATATCTGTCAGAGTTTCTGAATATCAAGTGAAGGTGACCGGAGTTCCAATTGTTGAAGAACTCGGTGTTCTTTGTACATCCACAGGAGATAGATGATTTCAAAAAGTTAGGAATTACTGTAGGAGAGCGTAATTCAGGAGAGCTTTGGAAAGTGCAGTTGGGAGTTGGTGCATGAACACAGAATCCAGGAAAGATATTGAGATTAGAGTCAGGAGATCAGATAGTATGTGTCGTCGTCTAGGTGGTAGACTGTAAGTTATAAATCGTTTATAGTGGATTATTGACTGACAAAGTGTCCGGAGTTTTTACCCATTTGGGTTTCTCTGTGATCAATTTTATGTTATTTATTGCTTTCATAATTGTGGTAATTTAACATAGAAAAATATGAATTGCATGATTAACCATCTAAAAGATAATTAATATTGATTTGTTGCTATTTAGTTGCTAATTAATTTTAATTCTTCTTAATCACGTATTCACCCCACTCTAGGTGTTGTTAGGGTCGAACTATGTATTTTCAATTGGTGTCAGAGCCTTAATTCGATTCTTGACCCTTAATTAATTATAGATGAGTTAGTTATTGTTCGTGCCTCTATTTTTCGACGGAAACAACTATACTTACTAGAAAGTTCGAATGAGATCCTTAAATTTTTGGATGAACGTATTTGGATTAGCCTTCAAACTAGGTGGACTCTACCTTGAATTACTGTTGCTAGTGTAGCTACACCCACCGATATCTCACTCTGGACTAAAGATGATTTTACTGAGTGTAACTGGAACAATAAGAGCATTCATGCCCTGTTCATGTTTGTGTCTCTTGAAGAATTTAGAAGAGTGTCGATGTGTGAGACTGCTAAAGAAGTTTGAGACATTCTAAAAACTACACACGAGTGAACTGAAACTGTTAAAAATTCTAAACTACAGATATTAACCTCTAGATTTGAAGAAATTAGAATAAAGGACGATGAATTGTTCAATGAATTCTATACGAAGCTAACTGACATAGTTAATTCGAGTTTTAACCTAGGTGAAAAGATCCCGAGTCCAAGATCATTAGAAAAATCCTTAGATCCCTACCTGAAAGGTTTAGACCTAAAGTCACAGCTATTGAAGAAAGTAAAGACTTAGATGCTGTTAAGATAGAAGAACTCGTAGGATCCCTTCAAACCGATGAACTCACCGTTTCTCAACCTAAAAAGGTTAAATCTATAGCCATGAACACTGTTAGAGAAAAAGAGAGTGAGTCTACCAACGCTGAGACACTTAAGAACGACGAAATAACTTATTTCATTAAAAAATTTCAGAAGGTGTTGAAGAATAAGAGAAAGCCTCGAGAACGAAAAAAGAAGACCCTAATACATTCTCGAAATATAGACATGAGAAAAATAACTCTATGACTCCCATTAAGAAAACTCAATCTGTTAGATGCCATGAGTGTCAGACTATAAGAATGAATGTCCTAACTTGAGAAGGAGTTCAAATAAAGGAAGACATAAAGCTTTAGCAGTGACCTTGAGTGATGATGAATCAGATTCGAGTGCTTAGAGTGATACATCTGGTGGTGAAGATGAACAAAATTTCATGACCTTCATATCAATAGCTACGATTGAATCTGGTAAGGAAATTGATAAGGTTAAAAGTGATGAAGAGAGTGAAAAATCCAAGGAAGAATCTGAGGATGAACCTGATATTCACGAATCTTATCGTGAACTATTTGAGCACAATCTTAAGATTAAAAATGTCAATAAAGCTATATTGAAAAAGTTTAACGAACTTGAAAGAGAGATAGAGAAACTCATAGGTGACATTCAAGACTTTACCAAAAATCTGATTGAGTTGAAACTTGTTAATGAGAACTTAGAAGCCAAAGTTAAATCCTTAACAAATAATCTTAAAAAATTTAATACTCAACTTCATTCGTTCATGAGTGGTACGCAGAAACTCGACAATCTGTTAGAGATGAACAAGCCTGTTGAAAATAGGCATAGTTTGGGTTATGTTCAAAATGGTGATACTACTGCTAGTACATCCAAGACCACGTTCGTCCCAACCACTAACAACGCTCGAAATTCTGTTAATCTTGAACCCAAGGGCACGAATTTTTTTGGATCAAGACCTACTAGACAACGTAGGGTCAATCATCCTACTTATCGACAACAACCTCCAAGCATGTTTGAATCTATGTTTATTCCCACCTGTTACTATTGTGGCTCATTGGGACACACAAGACCTAGGTGTCATAAACTCGTGACTAGTAGTAAAAGTCAGAATTTCTCTAGCAAAGTTGACTTTCTCGCTAATCATGTTAATCATTTAATTGAGATAATGACTTAGTTAACTCAAATCACTTTTACTTCTAAGAAAGTTTAGGTTAAAAAGAGTGACCTGCAAGGTCAAAAAATTGATCATGCTCTCAAAGATAAGAGCATCTATGGTTCCCCTTGATTAGTTTCTTATGTGCATGCATACGCAGATCATTGAGTCCATTCATTCATGCATGCATCTCACTTATTTGTATTTTGTTATTATTTCGGTTTGCATTTATTTTCTTTAGGTATTGATATTTTTTTTTAAAAAAAATTGCGTCTAGACATTTTTTTGGTTCTCTTAATTATTGCATTTGTGACCAAGTATGCATTTATTTGATCTATACTGTTATTTCCATTACTTGGTTCGGTTCACGGAGGAGTATTGATTATATATTTTTTCATATACCATCTGCACTGCACACACTGTGATTTTGTGAGTGAGTCTGGACCGCATATATGAGATTTGGGATAGCTGACATCTGTTGATAAGATGACCTTGAACGTGAATTGACCTTCATATCAATGACCAAAACTCATATATTGTCCCCATTTAAAAATAATAAAAAATTATTAAAATCACTTGGTCCATCTTATATTCGTGTTCAAAGCCTATTTGACTCGAGTAATTAAACCCGAGGTGTTTCTCATAACTTGGTGTCTATGGTCAACTAACTTGAGTTAACCGACCTAAAGCTCGTTACATGAGTTATTTAGTTGCTTAATGGACAAGAGTCCGCACATAAAATACAATATTTGAGAAAAGCGACATAAAAATTTATATGCACATATTCAGGGGGAGAAAATGAAAATATCCGCGGAATCGAGCTCACCTTAAGGTCCTAATCATCTTATGGGTTTAACTTTCATTAGTAAGGGAAAATACTTATTTGACAGTCATGTTCACTGTTCTTTCTCACAAATTTAAGGTTTGGAATCATGATCACGAGAATATAGTGACACTTAACACAAGTGAGTCACTTAGACACTTTACTCCATTTCGAACCTAATTGAGTACGTGGGGAATTTTTAATTAATTTTAAAGACTCTTTGTCCGGCACATTCATTCCCTAACCTACATATAAATATCCAAACACCAAAGAACGATTTTTTCCAAGTTTGATCATTAAGCAAACACTTAGTTTTTGGCGGTGAGAAAAACACAAGATTCATAATCGAAATACCAAACTGCTGCTTCCTTCATATCTGTTAGAGTTTCTGAAGATCAAGGGAAGGTGACTTGAGTTTCAGTTGTTGAAGAATGTGGTGTTCTTCATACATCCACAAGAGATAGACGATTTCACAAAGTTAGGAGTTGCCACAGGGGAGCGCAATTCAGGAGAGTTTTGGAAAGTGCAACTCGGAGTTGGTGCAGGAGTACATAATCCAGGAGAGCTATTGGGATTACAGTTAGGAGATTAGATAGTACGTGTCATTGTTTAGCTGATAGACTGTAAGTTACAAATCGTTTATAGTGCATTGTTGACGGGTAAAATGCCCGAAATTTTTACCCAGTTGGGTTTCTTCGTAATCAATTCTGTATTGTTTATTGCTTTCATAATTGCTGTAATTTAACATAGAAAAATATGAATTGTATGATTAACCATCTAGAAAATAATTAATAGTGACTTGTTGCTATTTAATTGTTAAGTAATTTTAATTCCGCATAATCACATATTCACCCCCTTCTAGGTGTTGTTAGGGTCGAACTACGTATTTTCAGCTTTCATAACCTGTTGATTACCCAAAGAAGTAATTCATGATAAAATATTTTGGAAAATGAAATTTTCCTCGTCCTGTAGTTCGAGATTTAACCAACTGATTTCTTGTTCACTAGTCAACTTACATAGCAAAAGTCCTGAAAAAATTTCATATAGGCAATTGAGATGTCAATTTGATACCCGATGGTACTACTTGTTCACTTGAAAAGTAAAGAAAACTATTTTCATCCTCGAGATAACATTGAATAATTTATTGATCATGAAGTACGTCTTTATGCAGTAAATACACTATTGTATCTTTCTAACGATTTGTAATTTAAGATTAGTTGGTTATGACAATGCAAAGTATTATTTGGTCAACATAAAGCTCTTCAACCAATTTATCTATTCGTATGTGTTGCATGATAATTTACGTGATAGACATGTTCACAAAAGCATTATCTACTGCAACACTTGAAAAGATGATAAATGAGATATTCAAATCCCAAGTGATGTCACCATGAGGCGAGTGAATACATATTGTACTCTCCTTATTCGGATTGAAGTTTTGTCTTGTCGGATTTTCATGGCAAGGTTTTCAATGAGGCAATATGTTCCCTTCACTAGGGTTTTTTCCCACTAGATTTTTTCTATGGAGGTTTTAAGAGGAATATTCCTTGTGAAATGAATATCTATAACCTACAAGACATTTAACCTCAAATAATATGCTATAAATTGTATATGAGACTCCTAAAGAGTTCAATAACAATAGCTATTTTCGTCAAATCATCATGCTGACTACAATCACCAATGATTCATAATATAACGAGACAACACAGAATTTATTTCATCATAATTGCGACATTGACGCCCAAGATTTGGATGACTTGATATAAGGATTTTCATTAAGTCCAAGAAAAATGAAATAATGTTATTAATCATCCCTTGCTTAACCATAAGCAGTGATGTGAAATTTAGATGAATAGATTTGCCATCTTATGATTTAAGATAACAAATTAATTAGTAAAACATCATCAATGATCGGTATGCACTGTTTATAAATAACAATACTCACAAAGTGAGTTTTCATACATACACATTTAATTGACCTTATAATTTCACCAAGGTTTGATAGAGAGTGTGTATGTGTTTAGGAGTGGGTGGGGAATGGGGACAGAAAGTTATCTGTCTAAATTTATTCTTTTATTTTTTGGCGATTCTATAATTTAATTTTTTTGATCTAATTCAAGATCATATTAAAATTGTCTTTCTAACAAAAAATATGACTTGTGATGGTCAACTGGCTGGTTTTCATTCAACAGGGATCCGAGGAATACAAAAATGACAAGTTTCATACCATCGCATTTTTATTGAGAGCAGTAATAACACTAAAGGGCTAATTTGTTGAAGTCTTAACCTCCATTAAAAGGTTTTCGAGGAACTTAAACCTTTGAAACAACTCAAAGGTTGCAAAATAATTCATTCATTGACAACCTAAAACTTATGAGCGTGTCTAGCCAGCTATGTATCATCACTAATCCGTAAAATAATAAAAATAAACTAACTCATAAACCACTATTACAACCTTTCGATTGACTCAAAAACAAATACAACATAAAAAATAAAAATAAAAATAAAATCGACAGAAATATACGAAGTACTACTGCATTTTGCATAAATCGAAGATCCCAACTATAATCTTTTGGGTTCAGAAAGAAATAAACCCGAATAAAAAGGTAAAATGTAGCCCATCATACAAATCAAGGAAAGTGTGAAGTGAGATTACGTCTAACGAGCTAGTGGCCCATATCATGTGTTGAATCCAAATTGGACTTTCCATTTTTCGACAGAGAATGGACATAATCTCAAATAGACTAAACAACGGGTACTTGCACAAATATCCTATATTTTGGGGTAGCTTTGAAAAAACATGATAAAGTTGAATTAAATGGTAATTTGATATATTTGAACGTTCAAAATATGCTCAAACCTAAAAATTACGGCTACCACAAAATCGGCCTCCAAACTGGAAAAATCAAGGGAAAATTGGAAGAAGAAGAAAGAAATATTCCACAAATTCGTTCATTATTCAAAATTTTGAAAAAGATCAAGGCTACTTCAACATTGAGAGTTCTGGAAAAAGATCAAGAAAACTTCATGTAATACACAAACAAAATTACATGTTTTTTTTTTTAATTGGCTCCCCAATTTTGTTATTTTAAATTTATTTAATATTCTCTTTGCATAGATTATGAGAGTAACAACTGTAATTATCAATTTTCAACTAAATAATTAACATTTATAAAGTTTCTTTTTGATGATTTTGTTATTGTGATTGGAAATATGTTTGAAAATAACATTATTGAACTTTAGAAAAAATGGATTGTATCAATACATATGAAAAATTAGTTTTGAATCAACTAAATCGTTGATGCATACAAGGTGTTTGACATAGGGAGAATGTGAATTCTGTCACTTTTCTATGAAACAAAGTCACAGTATCTCATTGAAACAATTAGCTAGATGCATATATGTGCGTTTTATAAATTTAAATGTATGAATTCAAGCAATGTTTTATGTTAATACGTATGAAAAAGAAAATTGTGAATCAATTACATTGATGCATACAAGGTGTTTGCTTAATAAAAATATGAATTCTATCACTATTCTATGAAAATGTCGCATTATGTTACTTTTCTCTTAAAAAAATTACAGTATCTCATTGGAGTAATAAACTAGATGCATATGTGTTCATATTTGAAAATTTATTATATGAATTCAAACCTTATTTTATGTTAATTCATATGAAAATCTGCGACTTTTTCTCGTACATGTGTGTTATTGGAAATTCAAATATACTACTTGAAATCTTCTTTTAATTTTGCATTCAATTCATATTTATTTGAATCAATTAAATTGATGCATCCAAGGTGTAGGGAAAACGAGAGTGTGAAAAAGTGATATTCTATCACTTTTTCATGAAAAAAGTCTCAGTATCTTATTAAAGCAATTAAATAGATACGTACATGTGTGTTCGTTAAAATTAAAATATACGAATTCAGACCTTATTTTAATCTTGCATTCAATTCATAAATTTTTTTAATCAATTCAATTGATGTATCTAAGGTATTTGTGAAAATGAAAATGTGAAAAAGTGATAATCTGAAAAAGTGACATTATCTGAAAAAGTCACAGTATCTTAGTGCAGCAATTAATTAGATGTATACATGTGTTTTTGAAAATTTAAATATACGAATTCAAAACTTATTTTAATCTTGTATTCAATTCATATTTGTTTGAATCAATTCAATCGATACATTTAAGGTTTTTGCAAAAAAGAGAATGTGAAAAGAGAAAAAATTAGACATTTTTTTTCTTTTAATTTCTGTTTTGGCGTTACCATTCTTGACCTATTCACATGCTATTTTATTTGTTCGTCGATTGAGGTTTTTGTTATCGTTTTGAAGTATTCACGGCAAACCTTGAAATACATATTTCTAATTTAAAAATGGATAAACGATGAGTTTATAATAACAAGTCAAAAATGTCGCAAAAAATGAAGTTAATAGTTATGGTTCATTTTACGTTCAATAATTCATGTAAAATAATTTTCGATATTTAAACTTCGTCTATAACATATTTATCATGGCTACATTGCAAATTTTCTAACAGATTTTAAATCGCTCAAAATGGATAATCGTAGCAAAAAATACAGTATCAAACGAAATCTTTTTAATAATAAAAAATTTAAAAAGTGAAAAATATCATATGGAAAGTGCCACCGTTAGTCTTTTGAACGATTTTGCTGTTTTATATTTTTAGTGGACGTAATAATTACGGCTATTAAAACTTTAATTTGGTTTAGTGTATTCTTTTCTTTGTAGAGTACTGTATCTAATTTCCTAAACAAGGCCACTCTTATTCAACCCAGTCTAGCTAGTAGGCCCAAGTAGATACTTGTGATCATTTATGAAAATATAGCAAGTGAAAATTATAGCCTACCAGAATTTTGAACTTCAAACTTCAAAATTTAGATTTACAAGGTTTTATTTCAAAAATCAGATGATAATTAAAATTTTAAAATATTAATAATTATATTACAAATTTAAATATGCATATTCATTCTATCCAACCATACACACAAAAACCTTAATTATTTCATCATCTCCATTTTCTCTCTATCCTACTCTCTCTAGCCATCCGTCGCCGCCACCACCACTACGTCCCCACCCGCACAACTACCATTGGCACCACCATTTGCACGGCTCGAAGTGGAGCCTTTACGGCGGTGTTGCTACCGCTTTCCCTCATCCCCTTCTCCATTTTCTATCTGCCACAATGCAACCCTACACTAACGTCGTGCGAAGCATCCTGTGACCATTACTCAGCCGCTTCGATATGTTTTCTTCTATGGTGATTTTGTGGCATTGTGTGGTGATTTTTGTGGTGATTTTTCAACATGTTTTGCTACGATTTTTGAGGTGTTGGTGGTGCAGCGGTGATAGGGTGCTGTGGTAGTGGCGACGGCTGTGAGTTTGTGGATTTTTTTGGTGGGGTGGTGGTTAGGTGTAGTGCAAATGTAGATATAGGAGATATTGGTGGTGGTGGTGTGCTGTGGGTGGAGTGGTGTGGTGTGCGGATGTGGTATGTTGTGGGCATGGTGGTGGATCTGTGGTGAGGTGTAGATTGAGCCTCTAACGGCCCAGATAGCAACAGCAGCATGAAGATCGCGTTGGTGGTGACGGATTTTTTTTTTTGGTTGTTGGATGGGTATTGGTGGTGGTGGTGGTGGTGGACATATGGTTTGAATGGTGTTTGAATGGTGATGCTAATGTTGACGGTTTGGTGTTGTGGTTGTGGTGGTCGTGGTGGTAGTGATGTTGGCTACGGTATTTGAGACGATGTTTTTTGTTGTCGGGATGTGGTAGTGGTGGTTTTAACGACGATGGTTTCGGCAACTGGCAGTGGTGAGATGGTGATTACAAATGTTGGCGGTGATCACAAATAATTTGATTGTTTGTGATCAATACATTGGTTGGTGCGTGACCAATAAATACCGTGTGACTTAAAAATTTGTTAATTTGTGCAAATAATTTGATAAATTGTGATCTAAATATAATTTGTGGTCAATTAATTTTATCTTTTGTGGCCATGAAATAAGCTCTGACTTATAAAATTTTTGATTTGTAACCCATAAATAATGTGACTATTAATTTGATGAATTTGTGACTGTAAAATAATTTGTAATCTATAAATTTTTTAGTTGTGATCGAGCATTTATTTGTAACCAATTAATTTAATAATTTGTGACCAAATTGTATAAATTTGTGACCTTATATTTAATTTATAATGTATATATTTAATAAATTATTTCAGAAATAGAATTTAATAAATATCTGAGTTCTAAAATTTTTAATATTTTATCTTAATTTTGAAATGAACTCTTATTTATGAATTTTTCCCCTACAACAATTATATAATGATTCATATTAAAAAATCTATAATTTTTTTGAATTGTTTCTAGTATCCTCAACTCACATTTTTAATAAATTTTAGTAAAATTTAGATGTTCTCAAATAGAATTTTCTATTTGTCACTTGCTTGATTTTAATTCTTTGATAATTTATTATTATTTTTTAGTATGTGATCAAAAAGTAGGAAAAAGTAACGAGAAAATTATATTTTTATTTTTTTGAAGAATGTATGATCGAATATGAGTGTAGAGGAAAAGTAATTCTCAAATAATCAAAATGACTAAAATTTAGGCTTCTCCAATAACTCGTGATTGTTTGAGGATTTCATTAATTGAAAGGATTTGAATAGATTGTGGTGAATTTTGAACTCATATATATACAGAACGATCTCATTAAAAGTTCTAGCACGTCTCTTTAAATATTAGTGGATTTCAAGACTAATATAAACCACTGACAAAAATGAAAAAGTAATATAAATGAATAAATAATAATATAAATAAATAATTATAAAATACCCCATTTACAATTCTCATAAAATTAAAATAAAATACAGCCCGTGACATAATGGACATACTATTTAAAATTCAAATAAGTAAAATATAGAAAAAAATATAAAAACTAACATGAATCGTCTTGTTTCTCGCCCCCACTCTCATTCCTTGTCTTTGTGAATTTGTAAGAAAGGATTCTCAACTTTCTAAGCAAGTTTTTAGACCTTCTTTTTCCATTTATTTATTTTCTACATTTCATTTGTTTCTCTTAATAGTTAATATTCTTACAGAGCTTGAATTAATTGATTTTAAATTGGTGTATATGCCAAAAGCTTTGAAAAGTAATTCATTGTTGTTTCAAAGAGAAAATTATAGTGAGAGGAGGGAGCTTGTTACACATTCGTGAACAGAATTACTTATAGAATGAGCAATATTTTAATTTTTTTTTCTTGTTTTATTATATTGAATAATGTTTAGCCGTCCATATTAAATGTACATGCCATAAGTCCACTCTAAGCGCATTATAAGTGATAGCATTTGTCATTATCGAAAAATAGAGCTCGAGGAATTACAAGTCCAATAATAAACCTAACAACTAACTTAATAATTGACAATTGTGCTAGCCTTAACCACATACCATTATGATAATAAACAAGTATTGTAACGTTCATATTTGCCAATATTCGCGTTTGATTGAAAACTTGATAGTAATTTATTTGCTATGGCTGGTTAATAACCACTTTTTTTTTTTTTTTTTTGTGCGCAAGGAGATTAAAGACACTTATTTCTTAAACAGTTGTGCATAATGAGTATAAAATTTCACAAATTTTAAGAAATCATATAAAAAAAATATTATGTACCACTCGCTATAGCATCCTAGCGAATTCATTCTCTAATAAAGGTTGGTTGCAATTTCTTACATTGTATTAATTTACATTGAAAAGGTAGCCAGTGTCATTTTCTACCAGTGAAATGGACAAAAAGTATCAAAAATTTCTCAAAGTTGTAAAACAGCTATTTTTGATATTTTTGCAGCAATTTAAGTCAATTTTTCAGTCAGCGTTCATACGAGGAAATGACCAAAAATTTATTATAAAGTTTTATTCTGTTTTTTCTCGGAGTTGATTTGTAGGTCCCGTGGAATCTTCTGCTATTTTTATAGGTGGTGGAGTTGGAAAAGAAAAGAAAAATTCATGAAAACGATTTTAAATATTAAAAAATAATCTCAAACTAAAAGTGGCCTCAAGTTCAAATGATTATTTGTAAAAAATAAATATAATCCCTAATTTGTCAATGACCTCTTTCTTTACGGTAAATATGCCTATGTTTGATATAACTTAAAATTTAGATTTAAATATACGTTATCAAGATATATACAACTTTTCAATAACACATTCTACTTAATGTGCACGGAACTTTTCGGTGATTGTCTCTATTATTGGGGGACTAATTGCACTATTGCAACAAAGTAAACTGTTCAAGCAATTTTAATTTTAATTCTAAAATTGCGCTTTAATTGTTAGGAATTTTTGTTTGGCAAGTGAATAATTAACTTATAAATTTTTAGCCAAACCTTAAACCCTAATGGGCATAGCCACATGCACTCTAATGATCAAGAAATAGCGATTGTATAAATAAAACTTACCAATAACATTTACAATGCAATATTCGATAAGTCGTCTCATATATTGGAAGTACAGACACATAAAATATAGTGCATGTTTGGTAGTGATTAAAATTTTGATTTTAATTTAAGTAAAATTTAATAATTAATTTTAACCAAATATTTTATAAGCCCCACAACTTATAATCTCACATTTCATCAATTTTTACTAAAATTTAATTTTAATCTCCACCAAATTTGACATATATTAGTAAAAGAATCCTTTTTCACGTGTAAATAGGAGGGGAGTTTTCAAAGCCAAAAATTATAGATGCATTAAATATGATAACCTTTTAAAAATTTTACACATGGAAAACATGGACAATTCTATCTCAATTATGCTATGTGTACATCATTATTTACACCATTTTTTACACTTTGCCACATGACAATACACTGTTGGACAAATTAAAATTTGGACAGTTTTTCCACCCAATCAATTGTTGACAACACTTGTAATGTCAACAATAATTAGCAAAAAAGAGTGTGTGACATTTTTCATTCGACCCTTCTGCAAAAGTTGCTGAAATCTTTCGGTGGTTTAGTAGGTAAGAGAAATGAGTTGAGATCGACCAAAAGCTTGACTTGTGGCCTCATCTCAACGGCCTATTAGCAAACTCAATGATGTCATTCTACCCTTTTGCAAAAGTTTTTTTAGTCCAATTATGGATCCGCTTATGAGAGTAGTGGTCAAAGAGATGATGAATGGAGTTAGCATCGCCACCTCTGAAAGTGAAGATGGTGGAGGCGATATGCTCCAACATGTAGGACTTGGACGGACAATTTTGACTTAATGCCCACGGTGGGCATGGATATTAGATCATTTCTAAGGACTTGGATTGCTCGAGTGACATTTTGCTTAGTTGATAGTCGAGTACTTTGTTACGTAAGCAGAGGTGTAATAGATACCATATAAGAGAATGAATTCAATGAAAATAGTATGTAGAACGTTTTACACTTCCTTGATACATCGTGAGGTATCCATGTACATTGAGTGGCAGCTATACAAAGAAATAATTACAAATGCATCTCTATAAGGAAATGATCACATGAGAAGAAACTTTGTGTAAAGAAGATTCCTGACGTAGTGAATCTGCAATATCAAACATACTTTATGTGGAGATTTTATTTATTTCCTAATACAAATATTTACTACGTGGTTTCTTTTCCTCCCTATCTTAATTCTAAAAAACTTTCTGAAGAGGAAAAATAAAAATGATAGAAAATACGAAACAAAATTTGAATAGCAGTAAACGAAACTCAATATCAAGATATTTCGCCTTACTTTGTACTATAACGAAGTATTCTTTTGAGTGTTTATAACCCGCATAAATAAAAATTGATAGAAGTGAAAGATAAATAGATAGTATTCGTGAATTCCTGATGAAAAGACGCGATTAAAAAAATTACATAAAAATATATAAATAATTTATAAGCATGAGGTCAAAGATAATAACAAAACAAGTGATGGCCGAGTTCCAGCTTGTTTATGGTATTCAGCACACGGTTTTGCAATGACACGGATTTTGTGAAGCACTCAGAGAGAGATTTATGAGAATGAAATTGACAACATGCATGCATTCTGTAGCATTTCGGCATTTCCTGACGTTTGTGTTTTTATTTATATGGACATTACATCAATCGTGCATTATTTTTGAACGTTTTGGACACGTGAAATGCAAACCAAATTAACCTAATAGCAAGTTCGATAGAACTCGACAATGTCTCTGGTGGGACCATCACTAGCAAGCTATCAAATATACTATAAAAAAGTAATATTAATTCCCATAACGAATCTTTAATGAATCAGCAATTATCATTAAACTTACTTTTATAGTATACTGAAAATTAATAAGTATTACTTGGAACCTGGCTTATGTACTCCCTTTGTTTGTTAGTAACTGGTCTGGGCTGTGCATTTGCATTGAGATATGAACTTGACTTGCATTAAGTAATTATATTACAATGACTGAAATTTAATTTACGAGTCAAGTTGAATCGAGTTACTTAAATTTCGTTACCCCTTTACTTTCTAGCAAAGGATTGTTGTCGGGAAACAATTGAAATATTTATTTAGTCAAATTTACTAAAATCGCGTTCATGATTTATTTACAAGCTCAAATAAATATAAAATACTTATATATATATATATTACCTCTAGCAGCCTGCATCCATAAGGGGCAGGTGAATATTAATTTTGGTCTTCTTCCCATTGAAGCCATAAAGATAAAGGAAAGGACGACCCGAGAAGGAAAAAAACAGTAGGTATGCCGGCATCTATGGTCCGCAATTAACGGTCTGTTCTATTATAGAATAAAGCAATTCTATTAATTCTTTATATTAAAAGAATTCTTAAACCTGATTCATTTTGGCTGGAATTACAACTACTTGCTAGAAATTTTGTCAATATCTTTAGTCGTGTTCAAGATACAACCATAAACAAAAAAATTTTAATTTTAATTTCACAATTCAAAAATTCCGTATTACGATAAATCCCTTTTCATCACTCTATACAATATATATTATCTCGAGTCATTTTCAAAAAGATTATCTGTAATCTGAAGGCGTGTGGAGGGAGTAAGAGACAAAACCCTAATGTAGACTGCTAACCATAGTGTTCCAACTTATTTGAGCATAGAAGATGAGCTTAAATCTGCCCCGCCCCCACCCACCTCCCCAAAACGACCATTTTTGGTCCTCACCTTGACCTGAATGGGCTAAATCTGTGGGCGTATTCCATTTCCGGTTTATAACATGTATGGTAAACATTACTTGGCAGCACAATGCTAATGCATGGAGCCAATTCTTGGAGTTATCATCAAATGTCTTTCACAATAATTAACTAAAGTGTTGCTTAAGCAGTATGTTTTGAAAAGTCCTAATGATTGGAACTTGTATTAATTGACGATTTAACTAGGCAAGCTGTAATTGTCTTTTATGACTTATGAATATTGCTCAATATCTTCTTTGGCACCGACCAAAGATTATTTGAGTTTATGCAAGTTAAATGAGTTTGTTAAATAGTCTAATCGAATTTTAATAGTTAATTTTGAATACTTAACGAAGTCTTTCGTTTATAATCACTCGTTTTGAGTAGCAAGTCTGAAATTTGTAACACATATTTATCCTTTAGCGACGGATCAATCGAAGCTTTTTTAATTTGTTTTTTGTGTCGTGTCACATGGATAGAGGACATTGAACGAAAAGTTCAATTTTATTTTATTTTTTAAATGATGTGAGAAATTGAGATGATTATGTTGGAAAATGAAAGATCTGAATGAATAAATAGTCTTGATCTTGAAAGGATAGATTTAAATTTCACGAAATTTATATCTACATGTTTTTAATTACGTCTTTTAAATTCTAAAAAAAAAAAAGCTTTTTGATCCAAGAGTTGTCTTTTTTTGTTCTAAAAGTTAACAAATCCTATATTTCCTTAGAAAGTTGCAACAATTTTGAAAGACCTTGACTTTGGATGTATGTTGACATCCAAAGGTTATATAGGGAATTCAGTAAAGTGGTTTCACACAACAAAAAAATGATTACTCTTTCTATTTTTCTTACAACAAAAATCTCTCTTTTGTGTAAAAATTTTGCTTCATTATTGTTTTATTCGATGACTCCGATGCGATTGAGTGCTGCTTATTTAGGATGAAATCCGTTCAATTTTGGGCGTGAAGGTTTTAAATTATTTGGACCCACGTGTTAAATTGTACAATTAAAACCAACAATTCACTCTTCAATTGTTTCTAGATGGTTAGATCAAATATGTCAATTTATCCTAAATTTTAATACCACAATCAATAATTAAAACAATAAAGAATACCAAGAACGATCACGGAGAAAATTGGGTAAAAACTTCAGACACTTTGCCATTAAATAATCTACAATAAATCGAAGCAAACTTATAGTACAGCCTAGAACCATCTATCCCGTAGAACTCCTGACCGCAATTCTTGTAGTCTTCATTGATCCTACTAGAGGCCTGCTACTTCAAAACAAATCCTGACTCTTGGTTTATACATTAGCCCTCTTGGACTGAGTGCTCCAGCGTCGATCTCGAATTTGTGCTTCTGCAATAACTTCCGATCTCTGGTATCGATTTATTTTCCGTGGATTAGATGGTTTGATATTTGATCAAAAGATTTATGTGTTTTGATATGTGGTTTTATATGAAACAATATGATTTAATAAAAAAAAATATGATTATGATGAATTTATAGATCAAGTAATATGTGGTGGTTGAATCTTGGAATCGATGAATGTTTTAGATCTTTAAATGAATGATCTCTATGTAATAAATATGATTCAACACACTTTTTAACGTTAATAGGATATGATATATATAGGGAAAAGTGTTTGGGATGAAAAGGGATTGAAAAACAAAGTGTTTGAAGCAAAATAGAATCTTGCACGTCAACCCTAGCTTAAACGCCAAGTCAGCGACAGGCGAGCAATAACTAAACACTCTTCAGCATTTTTATCATAATTTTCTCTCCCAATATTCGATTGAGGTGATTCAAAATGAGTTCGAAAGCTAACTCAAAGAGATACAATTTTTCTAGAAGTAGCCTTTTCCAAATTCCAATATTTTCTATATGAAAAATGCATTGTAAGCTGTGACTAAGAATTTGGAACATAACTTTTGCGGCTCTTTGACACTATTTAGGCTTCTAATTGCATTCTCTTGATCATATGTGATATTTTTGGACATCTTGAACTCTTTCAAGAACTATACTACCAAGCCCGCTTCTTTTGACTTTAGTTATGACTTAATAACTCATTTTTTTACTTTAATTACAATTCGATAAATTCCTACGACAATTCAACTAGAACTTGATTTGACTAAGAAAATTGCTAATTACAAATTTAGAAATTTCCAATTATAATTTGGGTTTAACAATCTCCCATTTGTCATTTCGTGACAAAATCATTTATTTCAAAGTAAAAAAATTCGAAACTACCCAAAAAAAAAAACTTTCTAAAATTTTCTTCAATACTTTGTCAATCCGTTTCCTGAAACATAACCACAATACCATATGAAAAGCAACAGGAAGCTAACAAAATAAAAATCATATAAATTTCAGCAAATATATCAAATGACTCCTCCTAAGTCATCTATCAATAAAAAAATTTAAAGTTCTCCACCTAAATCATATAATCAACTCCCTGCAATAAATACACATCACTCCCCCTTTTGTCACAAATAACAAAGGATAAACAAGTAATAATCATATTAAACACAGAGAAAAATGAGTAAAAAAAAAAATATGCACATGTATAATGATGCAAAACATGTAATTGGAGAATAAAAACTTTCTAATTTCGAGACCAACTGTTTATTTTTTATAGATTTTCAACTTTATCATTATGAACAGTTATTTGCTTCCTTATACATGCATAGTTAATAAACAAGTAAAATTTTCTCACATAACTCATTTTAAACCTAGATAGTGGTGGCTCATCACTTGGTTGCTATGCCCGTGGACAGCTTGAGCCGAGCCCGCTTGGCTAGCCCACTAGCCTAGCCCACAAGCCGACTCATGGGCTCGCCTAACACAGTGACCGAAACGGTCACTGAAAAAAGTGGCCTGAACTCTTCCAATTTATTCATTGATTTTTATTTTTTCCCTTCTTTTTTCCCTATAAATACTCTTCCAATTCTCATTTTCTTTAACACAACTCTTACTCTCTACTGTCTAATCTCTTCTACATTTTACATTCTAATCTTAATTCTACTATCTATCTACTAGACTACTACATAGTTTACATTCATTTCTTAATTCTACTTCTACATTCAATTTCAATTATTTAATATCAATTATCACACTACAAATTTACAATTACAATCTTACACGTCAACTTTCTTTCAATTTTTGATTTGTTACTTACGTATATATTTTATATCAATTCACAAATGGATTTGCATTCATTTGTTGAAAACTTGTTCAGTATCGAAGACGAATCACCTATCACGCCACAAAGTCAATTTCACAATGAATTCGTCGGTCTAAATGAAGCACATATTCCTAAAAATATTTCGGATTTCGATACTCATGGAAGTAGTAATCCAATTGATTTAGATGACGTCGATTTTTTCGAATCGGAATATGATGATGAACATGAAGTAGATATCCCCAATGTAAGAGGAAAGTGAAAAGGAAAAAATAGGCAAAATGTTGGGATAATTTTAAATTGATTCAAACATGTCGTGTGGTCGATAGAGTTAGAGAATCTAAAGTAGTATGTAAATACTGTCAACAATGATTGACATGACAAAAAGGCATTGGAATCACCCACATCAACTGTCACTACAAAGCATGTGCCGCCAAACATGGACTTCTTCGTGCCGGTCAAATGCAACTGCAATTTGGTAGTCCAGCACCGATTCTACTACTACACGACTTTCTACGTTGATGTATTCAGAGAAGAAAGCTCGAACGAGGACAGTGAAGTTCGTTGCCGTTGCTGAGTTACCTCTAGCAATAACGAACAACCAACACTTCGTCTCGTACGTGAAAGAATATCTTCAACCGAGATACGTTGGGGGTAAGTCAAAATACTATTGTTCAAATACAATAGAATATTTTCTTCATATAAAAAACTATTGATTGTCGATTTAGAAAAATATGGGGTGTTTTAACTTCGGATATATGAGAATGAATTAATAAAAGAGGTTATATAGCTGCAATTGCACACTACATAGACCCACTTTGGTGTATGCATAAAAAAATTATTACTTTTAAAATTATTGAGTTATCTCACAATGCTAACAACATATATAACCCTATTATGAACATTATTAGGTAATATCTTTGCCAGAGTAAAATTCGTTAATTTACATTCGACAACGCTAGTGTTAATAAGGTAGTTATTGATAAATTGTGTAGAGTACTGCAGCCCGATTTTAGAGATTATTTGTTTCATATTCGATGTGTGTATCGTATTTTTAATTTAATAGTGTAGGACAGTTTGAAACATATTAAGAATGAAATTCAAAGAATTATGGATGCACTGATGTATATCACAATTTCATCTAGTTGAAAACAAGCATTTGAGGAATTTTGTTTCGAATCTAGGGTGACGAATACGAAAATATTTATTAGTGACATAGGGTATAGATGAAACTCCACTTACTTATTATTAAAATCATGCGAAAGTTTTGAATATTTAATAACTGAATTTTATAACAATATGCATATTAGAAACGATAATGATACTGTTTTGAATGAATCTGATTGGATTTTAGCTTTTAAAATTAAAATTTTTTTGACAAGTTTTTATGATTTTACAAATATTTTGTTTGAAATTTACTATCCCACTAGTTATATAGTACTTGAACGTCTTTATATAATTGTTAGGACTTTTCATATATATAAAAATGACCCCGATTTTAGTGCAATTATATATTCCATGGAATTAAAGTTTATAAAATATTGAGAAAACTTACCTATGTTATTTCCGTTAGCATGCGTACTAAATTTGTAATTGATCAGATTTCAAGAGTTTTAACTTTTAATACACATATCACTTATAGAAATTTAGAACAAGATTTATGTGAAATGTATGAATTATATGTAGAACGAATGTGTGCAAATATTAATCGGGTACCCTCTGCACCTACTCCTCCCATTGATATACCATGATGGCCAGTAGTTTCTACAATGGCAAAAGACCTAATAACATCTCTGGTTAGCATTGTAACCCCGGAGTCTGCTTTTAGTGTAGCTAAGAGGATTCTATCCGAGGTCAAGAGCCGACTGAAAAAAGATATTTTGGAAGCATTAATGTGCGTGAAGGACGGCAAGACGGTCATTTTTTACTGCAAGATAAATATGCTGAAATTGCATGTCGTCAAGTGATTGATATTTAATTTAACAATATTAATCAAAATTGGTTATTTTATAATACTTTTTTAATTTTAAAAAAAAAATTGTACACGTAACAAGTTGTTCGTGTACATTTTTTAACTCTGCCTACTCGAAAATGACATGCAAAGATTCATTGGTGAATGAATATATTCTTCAAAGTATGAAGTCAAACTCAGTGTTACTAGAACCTTTATAAATTAAAGAGTTAATAATTAATTGTATAATTTTTTTCTTTTTCCCCTGTCTATGAGCGCGTGCGCGCACACACATATATTTCTTTTAGTTTTCAAATCTTATGTGCGGACTCTTCTTCATGAAGCTTTCTACGTAACATTTATAATGAGTTTTATGCCGATAACTCCAAAATCAGATGACTAATAGGGCACCAAGTATTAAGATACTTGCAAGCTTAATCACTTTAGTCATATATGCTACGAAAAAAGTATAATATTGTCTTACAACATTTTATGTAGTTCAAAGATTTTTCTTTGAAGTTTAATTATAATCTTTCTTTTAAGGCAAATATAGGGCTGTCCGTGGGTCGGTTCGATTAGGTTCTGAAGAGACCCGAACCGACCCAAAACTTTCAGGTATTTAATAAATGAACCCGTCGGGTCCAAATATAATTATGGAACCGTTCGGGTTCGATTCCGTTCGGTTCGGTTCGGGTAGGTTCGGTTCCGTACCATAATCAAGTTTTTTAATATTTACAGTAACACTACATAAATACAACCAATGACATTTCATTCGTAACTTTTACAAATTAACGTAGCCCAATTCAAAAATATATAAATAATTAGCCATCCAATAAGATTAATTCAATGCATACAAATGCCAAAAAATAGATATTAATATTACAGCAAAACTACATAAAGTATATTCATTTGTTTCAAATTAAAATGAGCTAATGGATTTTAAAAATGATTTGGACTTTAAAATTAAAATTATGAAATAATCTGATTTATTTAATTAATTTATTAATTTGTATAGAAAAAAATAAAATAATTTAATTAATTCAATATAAAAAATAAAAAAATTATTTAGTTTCGATTCTTCGGTTCTTGGTCTAGACTCGAGACCCGACCCAAACCTATCGGTTCTCGATTCGGGTACCCGTTCGGATATTTAATTTATGAAGAACCGCTCGGTTCGGTTCGGATTCTGTTCGGTCCGGTCCGATTTGGTTCGGGACTTTTGGACACCCCTGGGCGAATATATAAGAGTTTCAATCAACTAGTTTAAATGTTATTTTATATTTAAAGTCAATTGACCACATAAATGACCTCCATCCCAAATCTCAAACTCACAGTCAAAACTCACTCACAAAAACCTAATGTGTGTTGTGCATAGGATACATGTAATAAGATATACCAAGTATTCCAAACAAGTTCTAAACAAATTAATGAAAATTTAATTTACAATATGAACTTGACTAGTACTTGATCACAAAATAACACGTCCAATAAAAAAAATCATTTTATTAATAAATGATAAAACAAAAAAAATGAAACTCCTAATTTACGAAGAACATATATGCATTCATGAATATATAAAATCATGAATAATGTAGATGCATGCACCTAAATGCCTAATCCAGGAGGCACACAAAAGCGCTTACCATGAAGAGCAACGCGAGCAATACCACAATGTAAATCATTGTTTTGATATGTGAGTTCACTCTTTTTGACCCAAATCTTCTACAACAAGATGTAATCTTGGTCAATGAAGTCATCAACTCAGTTAGATGACTCACTTGATTAGTCAATAATCTAACGTGAGTAGTTAGATCTTGTTTATTTTTCCTAATTAAGGGCTTACCGCATTTAGGTATAATGTGACCTAAAACACCACAATTATGACATGTGGGAATGAATTTAGGAACAATTCTAGATTTCAAATTTTGAACCTTATGTAAAGGAAATCTAGTTGTATCGATGATTTTGTTTCTTGGACACCTATATTCTTGCTCTTATTCCTATTCAAGAGCTCACGACACTTAGATCTTATGTATCCAATCTTACCACAATGGTCACACGTGGGAATGAACTTGAGAGTAACTCTAGGTCTCAAATTCTGAATCTTAGGTATCGAGGTAGGTACAAACTTATTTTTTGAAGAAGAAGCAATATAGGAATTTGTTTCATTAAAGCCTACATCTCTTCTATCCCCAATTATTTTATTCAAACATATTATGCTATCAATTTTCTTAGATCCACTAGAAAAATATTTGAGTTGGGTATTTGATTTTTGCAGAACACTTATAAGAGATTTAATCTTAATATCTAAAGACTCTTTCTCAACTCTTAACTTATTCAAACTTTTAGTGGATTCCTCAAGTTTGGCTGCAAGACTCTTGTTTTCTAATTCAAGATTATTCGATTTTTTAAAGGCAAAGCGATTCATTTTTTTCAACTTAAGGCACTCCTCATACAGTTGGTCATAAGCATCCCAAATTTTCATATCATACTTAGATCCCGAATCAGAAATTGATTGACTCATCTAGACAAAATATTGGGTCAAGGATCGCTATTAAGATCTGATACCACTTGAAGGTTTTAAATTATTTAGACCCACGTACGGAATTGTACAATCAAAAGTAACAAGTCACTTTTTAATGTTTCTACATGGTTAGATCAAACAAGTCAATTTATCATAAGTTTTAATACCTTAATCAATAATTAAAACAATAAAAAACATCGAAGAATTACGGAGAAACTCCAATTAGGTAAAAACTTCGGACACTCTGTCAGTCAATAATCCACTATAAATCGAAACAAACTTACAGTACGGTCTAAACCTATCTATTCCGTAGAACTCTTGACCTCAATTCATATAGTTTCCCTTGATCCTCTGGAGGTGTGCTCCTTCAAAACAAATCCTGACTCCTAGTTTATACCTTAGCCCTCCTGGACTGCGTGCTCCGACGACAATCCCGACTTCTAGTATCTCACCTTAATCCTCCTGAATTTGTGCTTCTGCAACAACTCCCGATCACTGGTATAGATTTATCTTCGATGGATTAGACGATTTTGTGTTTGATAAAAAAAAATTGTGTGTTTTAATATGTGGTTTTATATGAAACAATATGGTTTGATCAACAAAATATGATTTGGATGAATTTATGGATCAAGTAATATGTGGTGGTTGAATTTTGAAATCAATGAATGTTTTGATCTTCAAAGGAATGATCTATATGGAATAAATATGATTCAACACATTTTTGGACATTGATAAGAGTATGATATATGTAGGGAAAAGTGTTTGGGATGACAAGTGATTGAAAAACCAAGTGTTTAAAGCAAATTAGAATCCTGGACATCGACTCGCAACTCGAGCGTCAAGCCAGCGATATGCGAGCAACACTTCAGCATTCGTTAGTATTTTTACCATAGTTTTCTTTCCTAATATCCGATTGAGGTGATTCAAAATGAGTTTGAAAGCTAACTCAAATAGCTACAATTCTTTTAGAAATAGCATTTTCCATTTCTATATATAAAATGCATTGCAAGTTGCGATCGAGAATTTGAAACATAATTTGTGCGACTTTTTGACACTCTTTAGACTTCTAATTGCATTCTCTTGATCATATACGATCTTTTTGGACCTCTTGAACTCTTTTAAGGACTATACTACCAACTCCAACTCTTTTGACTTTAATTAGGACTTAATAACTCATATTTTGACTTGGATTACAATTTGATAAACTCTTAATACAATTCAACTAGAACTTGATTTTGATTAAGAAAATTGTCAATTAGAAATTTAGAAATTGACAATTATAATTTAGACTTAACAGGGCGAAAATTTCTCGTAGCCTTGAGCATCAAAGGGAGGAAAATTATCTGAAGGAGATATTGTGAATTCAATCGGCTCGTATTATTTTTAGATTACTTTTTGGATAAACAGTATCTTCAATTTTTTTATCGATTCAAACGTAATGCACAATTATTTATGTTAGTGAATATCGCATTAGAATTTTTATATATAGCATGAACTACAGATTAAACAGATATGCATTGAAGGGAATCCAAATGAAACGTAGTTAGCATTAAGCACACGGTACTGGTGGTGTAAGATTTCAACTGCTACAGATAATTATTTTGGAATTATGTATTAAGAGAATAATTATATTAATTAAAAATGTAAGTAACAACAAATTGAGGTTACCTAAGAGAAGACCGAGAGCATAGGAATAACCAATTTTATGGCAAGGTGGCAGGAATCAAATTAATGTCACCTCTTAATCTTATGACTTAGTTGTCATCGTATCCCTTAAAATATATTATTTGGATACAGTCAAAATGTTGCCAGTTATACATTACTTTTATAATCCATTAATTAATTAATAAAGATCAGTGGAGTTCTTTCTTTAATTAATTCTTTAATGAGGCTATATTAGGGAACTAGCTAGGGTTGGCCTATGCCTGACTTTGAAGGGAATTTACCATAATTAATCACATCAAAGGTTTCAAGAGAATTTTTTTTTTTTTTCAATTGTATGCTAAAGATCATTTGAACGAGGGCATGTAATCTCAAGATGGAGAGCACTATCGTAGTGAAAGAGTTCGATATTGATGGATCTCGATTGTTGGACATTTTTTGGAAAAGTGCCGCATCAACTAGACATTAAACTATTTCTCTTAATTTGATAGCCTTTTAGAATAAAATCCTAAACTCTAGCATTATGTCACTTCTTCATTTTTATTTTATTTTTTATATTTTTCATCAAAATGAGGACTGAAGGGTCGATTCTACCTAATTGTAAGATTGCTCAGTTAGGTTTTAAAAATCTTCAATAATATCCATTCAATAATGCCCACGTCTTCCAATAATCCTATAGACGAATTTATAAATTAATTGAATAGAATATAGTTGCACATGAATGTTGGAACTACTAATCAATCAGTAATTAAAAATATACAAATTGTCACATACATTACTAATTGAAATATTGAAAATTAGTATATTAACTAAATTTATATAACTAGTTCCATTCTCTAATACGTCATCATTAATCCCTCACAGGACCAGATTCAGTAAAATTAGCAAATCTTTGAAAGAGTTGAACAATCTTCATTAATTTGGTTATCAAGTACAAGTGGTCCTTCATGGTTTTGATCTGTCTTAGAATGTGATCTTATTTAGGTACAATTGATACATTAATTTATTTATCAATCTGATCTGAAGACTACCAAAAAATATGGAAGAAGAAGATTTCAACTTGTTTGTGATACAGTTCCCACTTGATTAAATATAATGTTATATATTTTCAACATCAAGCCCAATTTGCCTTATTGCGGTAAATATTAGACTCTAAGCCTATGTTCGATACCGATTAAAATCAAGATTTTAATTTAAGTCAACAATTCATTTCAACTACATATTTTATGGGTTCCATAACTTTTCAACCATACATTTCATCAATTTTCATCAAAATCTACTAAAAACATAATTTTAATCCCCACGAAACGGGGTTAAATGAGTTAATAAATCAAGAACATTTTTTTTACAAGGGCATTGCTAACTCAAAATGGATCCTTTCTCTTATTGGTATTCAAAAATTGAAACGAAACTATAATGGTCCTTTTAATAAAAATTGACTTTTTATTAAACAATCAAATGGAGAGAAACTTTTTGCAGGGACCATTGGTACCACAAAATCGATTGGTTAGGAGGCCACACCGTCAACAAATGTAGGTAATTGTGGTCAAGTTGTTTGCCATGAAACTTACAGGTTGTACACCAGCTCTAAAATTTTCCTATTTTTGCTTGTACACTAGCTGAGGTGAATGTGCAAGAAGGCAGTGCCCAAATTTGAGCCTGCATGCGCATGGGGACTTGACTTGTTGGGAACTAATGATCACGCATTGTGGTACACAAGTACTTGATACTTTGAATTGCATCATCATTCTCCATTAGAATCATTATTTTATATTATCATGGAGATCAAATGTGTAGATCTTATTTGATCAATTATGTGATAGTAGTACCAACGACCAAGTCGAATCTTAGTCCCTTTTATGCAGACTAAGTTTTTAACGAGTGTTAAATGAGGAAAGACTTGAAAGGTTCCCTAGCATAGAGATGTGAGGAATGTAGATTTTATTAAAATTTGAGGTTCCATCATAAAAGGTGAATTTTGTTAAACACTTTTTGGTGGTGATTAAAATCAGATTTTTAGTATATTTTGATAAAAGCTGATGAAAGAATAATGCTCCTTGAACAGAGCTTTTGACAAGGGTGGGTGATAGCACCTAATTGGGTGTTTTTTTAATCAAATTGTCCATCATGTGTTGATACGAGTTCCCCCTGTTTTTGAATATGTCATTGAGTCTTTCACTGTAACAAACTTATTGATGGAATGTGTGATTGAAAAAACGTGAGACTTATAAAATATACGGTTAAAATAAATTGTTGATTTTGATTTAGATTAAAATTTAGATTTTAATCGACACTAAACAATGGCTAAGAGTAGTAGTCCAAACTTTTATATGTTGTATAATTATTTATTATATATAATGTGAATTTATTCTTAATATGTCTCCGCAAGATGGTGATTTGTTTTTGAAAAACCATTCTTAGAATACATGCGCTTGTTTAAGTCTTTATTAGGGTGGTTGCTCATTTGGATTTAATGAATTTTGATATCATATTAAGACTTTAAAATATTAATTTTGCTAAAAAGAGTAGCTGGAATACAATTAGTCCAAATGAAAATATCATAACTAAGTATAAAATAAGAAGCAGCCGTGTGGGCTACCATATTTCCCTTTTCGGAATACTAGTCAGAGTTGAACGTGCATGTATTGTACATTATTCTTCAATATTTTATAGTGCTCTAAAAATAATATTTGTCCATCCATTTACCCATTTGATCAAAATATGTGAGAAATGTTAATTATTATATATGTATGTAAATAGTGAAATGCATACTTGTATGTGAATATTAAAATTATAAATAAATGTATAAATGAAGATGAATGGCAAATACAACACATGAATTAATGTGAATAGTAGTTAATTTAGAATTAACACCAATGAATATATACTTGACGATGAATGTTAAATCATTTATACTAAGTGAATATAATTTAATTCCAATTAAGTGAAACAGGATTCTAATTAACACACATGGACGTGAATAATGAATTATATTTCTTGATGTAGAATTTTAATTAATATTAATTAAATGAATGTGAATGATAATTAATTAAAAATGAATCAGTGTTTTAAAAAATCTAATTGGCCCGATCGGTTTAAAAATTGGGAATCGGAACCAAAATTGGTTCGATTAGGCTTATAAAACATATAATTAAAAACTTATACCAAAACCCGTTGAACCTCGTGACCCGTTCTTGGTTTAACTGGTTCAACCAATGTATATATTTTCGGGTATAGGCTAGAAGTGAGACGTTTTTGGAGTAAAATTCAAATTTCATTGTGGCAAATAGGTTTAGTATGTTGTTGTATGAGTAATGACAATGGGATTCATGAAGTGATAAATCTCTCATTAATCATATCCAATGACTCAAATAGAGAATAAGTGCATGCACATCTCTGCAATTTCACTACAGATGGAAAAAGAAAAGAAAAACAAAAACAATAGATATAATAACACACAAAGTCAGCGTTTAGCATAATATGGTTTATCATCATTGCATTCTCATCCTTGCACAATTTTTCAATTATTTATCAACATTTTTGTTGTATTTATTCTTGATTTGATTTGATTTGATTTGATTTTTATCTTTATCAATGTTTACAATGATCTTTTAAGAGGGAGACACCATGTGGACTTAACCATAATAGTAATGAATAGCCTAGGCACAAATCTACCTTCAGCACTATTCCAACTTCTAGGCCATTGCCTGTACTTTAAGCCAGAAAAAAATAATGCCTAGGATTCCCACAAGGAAACAATACATTGCAATCTATCATATATGTGTGTAATATCCTCAATGTTTTGATGGCATTTGTGCTTCTTTGCAGTTTCATAAATAAGTCAATAGAATATGTTCCAATTAGACCCTTAGAAGTCCATTGGCCATCTCTATGGGTCCAAATGTCTCCATTACTACAGTTCAAATAAAACACAATCATATTACTAGAAATAATTGATGCCAACATTACACAAAAATAAAAAAAGTAGAGTGCTAGTTTAACATAAATGCATGCAAGTGGCTTTTATCACAAGATGATTGCAGATTTGCCTTTGTTCGTGGGTAGTCTGTCACATGGATTACTTCCAGTGCCTACAAACAATTTCACTGACTCAACCCAGTTGGTTGTTTTCACTGGCTTTCCCCCAAATTTTTCTTATCTTTCCTGGGGGCAAAGCCCTGTTTAATGCAGCTTTTTGTAAACATTAATTTACAACGTTAAACAACTCATTGTGACCGGATGAAGACAAGTAACGCACTTCCAAATGCAAAAGTAATTGTTGTTATGTGCAGACTAATTCTACTCTTGGAGAAAAATGAGATAATAAAAGGAGCTATCGCATAGAATAATATAATATACCAGGTCTTTCCAAGGGATTTCCTATAGTTTTCGAAGAGATTCTATTTTCAAAATATTTCCGAAATGAAAACATTAACCTTTTTAAATGGGATTTATGTCATTACTTTAAAAATGATGTATTAATTGATAATGCCATCTAAAAAGGTTGAACCCCTATCTTGAGGGTCCTCCACCGCCCCACCTCTAGAGGAGGTAAATCGCGGGATGTGCCTCAACAGGCCCATGTACAAAAGCTGTCATACTGGTGCCCACAAAGAGTCAAATTCCATACCTTGTAAGAGGTAGGAATCAAACCCTCACACTGCGACTGACAACTTAACTGAAACTACCTCCCTCCCGTCCTTTACACCACTGAGCTATGCCCCGGGTGACGATAATGCCATCTAAATTAATACTTAGACGTAGTGGTGTTAAATAACATAACTCCGAACAATTCATAAGAAATCATACAAGTCAATATAAGAATGATTCCCCTCTCTCGTTCACACACACAATCATTTTAAGCCACATACAAGACACAGCCTCACGTGTAAGTTGCTGTAGATATATGTCACTGGTGCAACTTGGTTTTGTTTTCTATTTTTTGATTCTTGAGTGAACCCTTTAAATGGAGAGCCAATACCACCCCCTTAAGTGTATTTTTGTAGTGCAAACAAGAAAAAGTGCCAAGATTCAATAACTCATAGAGAAAAGCTGAAATGACTCTAGAGGCTGTCGTTTTCCAGCAAGACCCTTTTAGCTATGCTAATTGGAAAGATTATAGCAATAGGGGGGAATATGGCTTTGACCTTGGGATTCAAGAAGACAAGCCGAATGCTGAACAAATATCAAATGGATATTGGGATTCTCCTCCTTCTTCTATTGCTCAAAGTGTGAAAGATTGCGAGACCCACAACAGTTCTTCACCGGAAATTTGTGCCGGGGAAGGGATATTTTCCGGCGGAGGATACTCTCCAATGGTGGCTCCAACTGTCGCTACCAGCCGGCGAAAGAGGAGAAGGACCAAGAGCTGCAAGAACCAGGAAGAAATGGAGAACCAAAGAATGACTCATATTGCTGTCGAAAGAAACCGCCGGAGACAGATGAATGACTACCTTGCCATCCTCCGCTCCTTGATGCCCCCTTCCTATGCTCAAAGGGTAGGTTTCCATCTTTCTCCCTCAAACCCAAGTTGGCAGGACATAAGTGTACATGTTCACATAAATTTATAATTATGAGTACTGATGTTTTTATGGAGATATTATTAATCTTATTGATTTTTTTTCTTGATATAAATGATTAGGGAGATCAAGCATCAATTGTTGGGGGAGCTATTAATTTTGTGAAGGAGCTTGAACAACTTCTCCAATCTTTGGAAGCCAATACTGTGGCCAAGAAGCAACACTACACTAGTGCCCACTCCCATTTATTCTCCAATTTCTTCACCTTCCCTCAATACTCAACACGTCCAACTCGCCATGGAAATTCAACGGCTAGCAGCAGCGTCAACGATATGGCAGAGAGGCGGTCGACAGTGGCGGACATCGAGGTGACAATGGTGGAGAGTCATGCTAACATCAAAATATTATCAAGGAAAATGCCAAAACAGCTTTTGAAGATGGTCACTGGATTTCAATCTATGTCTCTAACAGTTCTCCACCTTAACATCACCACCGTTGATCAATTGGTACTCTACTCCATCAGCGTTAAGGTATGTATACATGTTAATATAAATTCTGATCTTAGTTTATCTTCTCTTCTCTTCTCTTTTCTATTATCACATAGATTAATTAATTAATAAAACATAATAATCTTAACACGATTTATAGTTCATCTTAGAAGTGCTATTAAATCAAATGATTATTTCCTTGAAAAGATCAAAAATTCAACTAATTCTGGAATTAATCATATACGAAAGATAGCAAAGGCGTGTATCACGCTTATGTCGTCATTTAATCGCAACCAGATCAGAAAATGAAATTAAAATTTATCGACATAATTTAAATAAAAAATTATATCCTTCGCGAGATACTTAAATCTTTAATTGAGGGTGGTTCAACATATTTCAAAACATAATGAAATCTTGAGTTCGAGTTTCACTAGTATCCCCTTAATAAATCTGCGCATATGTGTAAGATATATGACAAAAATAATATGATAAGCACATGAGAACATGTTTTGAAGACAATTATTAAAATACACAAACTAGCTATTGTTGGGCAATTACTAATGAATTATTTATAATTTATCTCAGGTTGAGGATGATTGCCAGCTAAGTACAGTGAATGAGATTGCCAATGCTGTGCATGATATGGTAGGAATGATCCAAGAAGAAGCTATGTCTAGCTGAGACAACCCAGAAAAGGGGGGTTGGAATTTCCCATGTTGTCAAGATTACTAGACAATTTATTATTATCAAATCATTGCCTATTTTCTATTGTAATTGAAATTTTAGGTATTAGAATTCTCTCTTTTTATATTCTTCTAGGGATATTATGTATCTCATATTTAGCCTATGTGAAAACATGTTTGCCTACCAAACCATAATCTGGGTTTTTCTGTATAGTTCAGTGCAGTGACAATTAGAACTAGCCTAATGCTCTATCATTCGAAGATTGGGGCCTAATGATGAGGACAAGTTTGATAAAGACTTCCTACTCAAAATCAAATACATGGTTAACTCGATTATTTCCCTTAATATTATTTCTCCACTACAGGAAAAAATAAATTATATAGAGTTGTTGTGATAGTGATGAATAATATGTAATCAACGAAGAAAGAAAACTTCCAATAAACATGTGTTCCAATCTATATGAACCACATATTACGATAGTTAATGGAGCACACTAATTAATCTATTAAAATAAATATAATTAATTAATGACGTTCCCCTTGGAATCCAAATCTCAATCTAATCCATCTTTATTTACTTTAGTGAAGTTTGATAATATTTTTCTTGAACATGTAAATTTTGATTTTCAACACTTTACATCTTAAATTTTCGTCTATTATATGCAAAAGAAAAAAAAAAGCACGTGAAAAGAAATTATCACTAAATAAATATTTTTCTTAAAAAAAAAAAAAACTTTTAGTTATTTTGACAAGATAACATGTCTGTTTAATATTTCTTTAAATTAATAATAATCTTTTAGAGAGGAAAAATACACCATAAAGAAACCACTCAATCTCCGATTTAATTAGTCTTTTGAACAAAACAATTAAGGTTGTTAATAAATTTTTATTTTATTAATAATCCTTAAAGTTTTAACTTAAAAATTATGCTTCTCTTTTGCAGATAATAGCGTTGTAATTTATGTTGCAAGAAGTTTTCAGTATAGCCGACATATAGCACTTGACAAAGCAATTGCTAATTATTTCTTTCTAATTTTATAGTGTCCAATATTGTAACATATGTATCCTAAAGGTGATAACAGTAGTTCAGACATATATTATGTTATTTATTTTTCATTATGAATTTTTTACTTAATTATTCTAATTTAGTTCAATTATTGTTATGAGATGTATGTTAGGATCTGTTTGATAGAGAAAAGTGGAAAGGTATTCCAATTCCATGTTAGTTGGAAAATAAAAACCCACTAAATCCATAGGAATTCATATTCCATAAAAAAAATGCAATTTAAAGTGATTGTACCTTGGAATTTGATTTCTATTTCTATGTTGCAATCAAACAACCAAAGTTGAATTCGTTTTTCTCGAATGTAACATTTTTTACGAACTCCGTTACAATCAAACAGTGCCTTAATTAATTTCTGCTTTGTTATTCTATAATTCATTAAACTATAATATTTTGCTCGAGTTTGAGCATATAGTGAGGGGCATAGGCCTATGCCACCCACTCTCGTTAGACATGAACATGTTGGACTATTACACCACTTTTCCGTGTTTTTGTCTCCTTTAGATTATAATTATTCTGACATGAAGTCTTGTGTGTTTGGTACTCGGTCTGCATTAGGCCTACCAACAGGTCAAATTGATCACTGATGAGCAAAGATTCGTGACTTGAGCAGGAATAGTCTTTGTCAGCATATTGGAATTGGTTCTGCACTCAAAGCGGAGTACTCAACAAACAGTTTTTGAGTAAACAACAAATAGTATTATAAGAGGCACTCTTGAGCTTCATGACAGTATCATAGACATCCTTCCCCATTTAAAAAATGATACTAATTTCTCATATTTATAGTTTCGAGAATGACATTCCATTTTTTTCAATCATATATCATTGAAAATGAGGTTGAAATACATGAAATACCCTTGATAAAAAAATTATAAGATTAGTTGCAGTTAATTTACTCAAACTCAATCGACCCCACGATCCCCACCCTAACCACACAACTTGTCTCACCCCACAACCCATCGCCACCACCAGTACGTCATCTACCATTGTTGGTTTCAAGGATTTTTGGAATTTGTATTCACCATCATAACAACCTCTTTCCTTGAAAGGACAAACTTTTCAAGAAATTATAACAAGTGCAAGATCTGCTTCTGAATACTTCTCCCTAAAAGGGACGGGTTACGCACAATAACTTTTGAAATGTCAGTCATGGGAACACCTACAGGTCAAAAGAAATTAAGTTTGGGCAAAAGGACATTATGTCGATTGTTCACAAACACAGTAGGATGCCCTAACAATATGTGATATATGGGTTTCGTCAAATCCATAATTCTCGAATAGCATTTTTACCTGTTCCAATTTTTTATTAGAAATTTTCCCAACACTTGTTTCGAAAGGCAACGTAATACGAAAAATCTTTAGAGATACCGATGAATAAATTGTCATCTGACCTAAACAATGTATTGTATGCATATGCATATGAATCTGAATATGAATTATTTTGATGACTGTGTATTATCTGGGAATGGAATAGTAGTGTTAGTGGTGACGGGTTGTGGAATGGGGCAGTGGTGGTTTGTCAGGGGATTGTGGGGGTGGATTGGGTCGGTTTGGAGAAGAAACACCTTTTTTATCTAAATTATTTTCTTATTTTTTTTTTAATCAATTCTCACTAACTTCGAATAGCTCTAATTGAACATAAATTGCATAATTGGACTATTCCAAAGGTAGATAAATGATCAGTCCATGAAATAGTAAAGTTTGATTTTTGTCAAGATTATGTTATCAAAAGTCTTGAATAAACTATTGATATCAAAAATCAAACAACTCAAATAAATTTATTTTCAAAAAATGCTATTCAAACCCGTAGAAAGAAATTTAAATATCTTCATGTGGGACTTATTTAAATTGCTGTCAAGCCATTATTTAACTTGGTTTAGACATCTCTATTCTCTTAACTCTCAGAGATAAGAGACTTTTCAAATTTGAACATTCATTTTTATCTATTCTTGAGTCAAATATCAAAATTGGTCTAATTTTTTCAAATTGTCATCCAAACTTTACCGTTTGTCTTAATGATGGAGCTATTTAATGCTCTTAATCTTCAAATTCAAACAAAAAGTTTCGATGTTGATGATGTTTAAAATCATTTGATGTAATATATCAAATATATTACAAGCTTATGAATAATACTCAGACTCTATATTCGAGCTCTTCGCTCATCTACAAAAGAAGAGAAAGCCTCCTTGTGAAGGTCATTCATCTTCATTCCAATACCATGATACCTAAACAAATACAATGGAATCTCCAATCTAGAGGATTTGAATGGGATTTTGAACATGCTCAAAATCCAATTCCTATTCCAGCCCGAAATATCCCTAAACAAATTATTTCATTTCCCGATGGGCACATCAAGGTGATTTTTGACAAAGCCTCTTTGTCAAATAATCTTCAAAGATTTTATTAATCTAGATCTGAATATAGATTTCAATCTTCTCGATTTTGACCATTTTCAGAGAAATTCAAAGGGGTTAATTTTAATCCAAATATTCCAAAAACTCTATATACTTATAAGGAAGAAGAATCAGAATAACCTAATTCTCCAACTCTATGAGATATGCCGCCATCTGAAAAACTTGATCAGCAGTGTAACGTCATTTCTTTTACAATTGATAGAAAAAATAAGTTCGAAACTGATCAAACTCCTTCAATCAAAAAATTCCGTCATACTCTCAAAAGATGTTTTCAAAAGAAGAAATAGTATCTTTATGGGAAAAAATTAAGATTCTCTTGAAGATTTTAGTTTTTATGAATGGATACATTTCAAAGTTTTTGGCAAAATATTTGCTAAAACTAAATCTATTTAAAACACCCATGTTAACAAGAAAACAAGAAAAACTCCATCCGGTCAAAGTTTTCAATCTGAACATCCTCCTATGCAAGAAATAGAAGTTTATCGTGGAAACACTGATATTATTGCATCACCTCTTAAGAAAATACGTATTCCTTCTAAAAGGCGAGAAGATTCTAGCCTCACGGTTAAAGATGTCAAAAATATTTTTGTCACTGAACAATTATACAAATATTGTTCTTCATTGTGTTTTGTTCTCAATTATCTAGAATTGAGGCCAATTCTGAGTCTGAGACTTCTTGATCTAAAAAAGAAGGGAAGAAACCTCTAGATACTGTTTTCAAACCAATTGATTCAGGACTTACTCTAAAATTTAAAAACAAATCTTTATCTTCTGAATCAAGTATTTTGCAAGAACATGCAAATCAAATTTTCAAGTTGGAAACTTCTAATAACATCAATACTATTGAAACTTTAGAAGAACTCGAGCTCAAATGATTGAAAATGAATCTTCTCAAATTAATAAATTGAGAGGGCAAAACTCAAAAATTCCAAATTATTATTCGTGTCACTGCCTTTGGCAATTTAGTGTGTGGTTTCAGGGACAGCTTAAAAGCTGTTGGACCAATTATCTATTCGTCGAAGATCGTGATGAAATCAGCAAAGCTACTATTAGTCAACAATAAAATGATAGTTTCAATACTCTCGTTTTCTCAATTCTCAAACATTTCATTGGAACTCTTACCTTGCTTCAAGATAGAACAAATGAGATTTTATTAAGGGCGTGTTCGGTAGAGATTAAAATTGGATTAAAATTGAAAAACTAGTCGTTATTGTTGATTTTTATTAGACAAGTGAGACCCAATAACGACCATATTTTCAATTTTAATTGGATTTTAAGCTGTACCGAACATGCCCTAAATCTTACTTGTTCTAAACTTCATTATTTTCGTTGGTACAAGCATATGCAATACCAAAGTTCTTTACCAAGAAGACAATATTTAATATTTTTGGAAAGAAATATTTATTTCTGAACTTCCTAAACTCTTTGCAGAAAGAGTAAGAAATTTTATCAAATTGCAACATCAAGAGACTATTACTTATGTTCTCCTTACTTATGGTGAAATTATAAATTTCTTCAATAAAAAGGGGGTTAGCATTATGTAATGATTTTAAGCTCAAAGTAAAATTGAAATCAAAGAGATCTGAGAGTCGCAAAGAACTCGGATCATTCTGTGATCAATATGGTTTTGAGAAAGTCATCCCTCATCTTCAAAATTAAAAAAGAACATTTTTCCTTCATATTTAAGAAAACGTTCTTTTAAAAAAAACAAAGATCTTTTCAAAATAATCCTCTGAGATATTCAAAACCGAAATATTCGAAGAAAAAATCTTTTAGGACGAAAATCTCTAAAACGTCAAATATTACTTGTTGGAAATGTAATCAAACATGTCATCATTCAAATAAATACTCTATGAAAGGAAAGATTAAGAATCTTCAAATTAATGGAGAAATTAAACTTGATCTTCTCAATTTACTCAATTCTAATTTTGATGAAAAATTAGATGATTTTGAAATTGAAGTTGTTTATCAAGAAAATTCTGATGTTGAAACTAACTCAAATACCTCTTCAACCTCTTGTCAAGGTAAAGAATTTTGTGGATGTAAACCCACAAACGTTCTTACAAAAGAAGAACTTATTCAAGATATAATTGAGAGGATTAAAGATCCTCAATTAAAGAGTAAATTCTCTCTTCTTTTACCAAATTCATCCAAGGCTCCAGTAACACCGTTTAGTATGAAAGATATACTTTAACAAGTTTAATACTGGAAGCTCCTCCTCTTCAAAATCCTCAAGTTCTAAACTAATGTCAGAAATCAATGAGATGAAATCTCAAATTGTTTCATTAGATATTCGGATGGAAGTTGTTTTCTTAAAAACCAGATCTATGGAACAAGAAAACAATCTTCTCATGAATCCTCCTCTTCTAATGAAGACACTCGTATCATTTCTCAAGAAAATTCTCATACTGAGGAAGAAAATGCCAATGTTATCAATTAGATTCAACTAAAAAAAGGTACTGTAATATGACTATTTTAGTTAGCAAAGAATTCAAATTCACTTCTAGAGTCTTAATTGATTTAAGAGATTATCAAAATTGCATTAAGCAATGATGAATACTTACAAAATATTTTAAAAAAAAAACTACTTAGTGTCTGTATGGTGCTAGCGGTAAAAAATAAAAAAAGAAAAGAAAAAGTAAAATAAAAAACTCAATATTTAATATAAACTTTCAAAAGTTCATGTTTGCAATTCAAATATTTGTTTCAAAATTATATTATATCTAGTAAAAGATTTAGACTAAGAAGTTGTTATTCTTATGACTCATTTTATTGTTCAAATTTATTATTTTCAAGCTAATTCAAAAAGTTTTACAACCAATATTTTGGGTCAAGAAATATTTTTCAAATTATTTCAAAAATTATTAATAATATTAATTATAAAAAAAACATATTCAATTTCTAGAAATCAAATTTCAAAGAATTGAGGAACAATTACAAAATCCCTTAATTATTGAAAATATTTCTTTATTTCAAAAAAGAATTGAAGAAGTATGTTTGACTATTCCAAATATTTTGTTGGGATATAAAGAAATAAGGGTCCGTTTGATTGCAAGGGTGGAAAATGGGTGGAAAGAAAATGTTTTACAGGGAATTGATTTTCTTAGAAAATGTTTTACTGAGAATTGTAATTAATTGTGTTTGATTGGTATAATTTTCCATGGAAAATGTTGAAAGTTTGGTGTCCATTTGGCTTCGTTTTTTATGGAATTTGTCTATTAAAGTGATAATTTTTTCTACCATTGGGTTTAAAATGTGTTCCAATTGTAAAAAAAAAAAAATTTGAAAAAAAAATTTGAAAAAAAAAAATTTACCATACCGAATATTCTTCGTTTGACTTTGTTTTGCATGAAAGTTGTCAATAAAAGTGAAAATTTTTTTTACCATTGTATCTAGAATTTGTTCCCATTCAAAAAAAAAAAAAAAAAAAAAAAAGCTGGAAAATATTTTTTCACCTAATAGGTGAAAAAACATTTTCCACCATTTGTGCATCAAAGGGTTGTACCTAGAAAAAGGGAGGAAAACATTTTCCATAGAAAATTTCGCATATCAAACAGTCAAAAAGTGGAAGTAGGAAAATATTTTCCTACTTCCATGGAAAATTACGCGAATCAAACAGAGCCTAAGTTTCTCTTTCTTGCAATTTTGATTCTTGAATAAAATGTTGATACAAAATCAGGTCCTATTCAAATGAATAAGGAATTACTTGATCATTGTATCAAGAAAATCAATAATTTACTTGAAAAATGACTTATTCACCCAAGTAAATCATCATGGAATTGTTCTGCATTCTATGACAATAATTCCGCAGAAATCGAACAAGGTGTTCCAAAACTCGTTATCAATTTTAAATTTCTCAATAAAGTTCTTCAATGGATAAGATATCCATTGCCTTAAAAGAATGATATGATAAACAGATTACTCAAGTCCATTATAATTTCAAAATTTGATATGAAGTTAGGATTTTGACAAATTCAAATAAAAGATGAAGATAAATACAAAACTACTTTTAAAGTCCCTTTTAGTTAATATGAATGGAATTTTATACATTTTGTTCTTAAAAATGCTCCTTCAGAGTTTCAAAAAATTATGAATGATATTTTTAATCTTTTTCAAAATTTTACTATTGTTTACATAATAAATACAAAACTGCTTTTGTTGTCCCTTTTTGGTCAATATGAATCTGAAACTTCAAGTATTTAAAGGGATCAAGCATCAAAACTCAAGGAAGAGTTTGTAGCGGGAGATAAAAACTTCTCCAAGAAAGCTTAGGATTTCCTTGTATTATGAAGTTTTCTTAAATTTCTGTGTTCAAAATTTGATCTTCAAATAAAATAATTCTTCATTTCAAGTCTATTTTTGTATTATCATTTTTAATCTCTTGAACTATTCTCACCCATGGCCACCATTTGGTATCAAAGCCATAAGTGCTTAGGGTGAGGTTGTAGTGTCATACTATTTTAGGAACAATATCAAGAGTGAAACTGGTTACACTAGAGCGTTGGACGGCCTGTAAAGCCAGAGTATGCGTTTGGTGGTCTCGTTGTAGATTGGGTTAGATTCACTCTATCTTGTAGCATTGTGTCCACAGCGGTATATTATTATAATTTCATTTTATTTAATTATGTCTTTAATGTCAAATTGGTTTAGGAAAAGTAGTAGTTCAAATAGTAGAAATGACAGTTTTTCAAATACTTTTCAAAATGAAGAAGAATTAGATCAAGAACATTCATTTACATTTGATGATTTCAATTCTCATAAACTTCAAATAATTCAAATTGAACAAAAATTGCAAAACTGGACTATTCCAATGATAGATAAAAGATCTATCTATGAAATAGGAAAGATTGATTTTCGTCAAGATTATATTATCAAAACTCTTGAGCAAACTATTGATATTAAAAATAAAATAGTCAAATAAACTTATTTTCAAAAGAAGCTATTCAAACTCATTGGAAAAAATTTAAATATCTCCCATATGGGATTTGTTCAAATTGCTATCAAGTCATTATTTAGACTTGGTTTAGACATCCCTATTCTCTTAACTCTTAGAGATAAGAGACTTCTCATGTTTGAACATCCATTATTATCTATACTTGAGTCAAATCTCAGAAGTGGTCCAATCTCTTCAAATTGCTATCCAAACTTTACTATTAGCCTTAATGATGGAGTTATTCTTAATTCTCTTAATCTTCAAATTCAAACAAAAAATTTCGATGTTGATGATCGTTCAAAAGCATTTGCTGTAATATATCGAATATATTACAAACTTATTAATACTCATCTTAATATTCAAGTTCTTCGCTCATCTCCTAAAAAAAGCCTTCTTGTGGAGTTCATCCTCTTCATTCCAATACCCTGATGCCTAAACAGATACAATGGAATCTCTAATCCCAAGGATTAGAATGGGATTGTGAACATGCTCAAAATCCATTTCATATTCCTGCTCGGAAAATCCCTAAACAAATTATTTCATTTCCCGATGAGCACATCAATGTGATTTTTGTCAAAGCCTCTTCGTCAAATAATCTTCGAAGATCTTATTCATCTAGATCTAAATTTAAATTTGAAAATCCCTTTCAATCTGCTCGATTACCTAATGGAGGCCTAGTGTGGGGATAGTTCAAGAGATAAAAAATGATAATACAAAAATAAACTTGAAATGAAGAATTATTTTATTTGAAGATGCAATTTTGAATTACAAATTTTGAATAAAGAAATTTAAGATGACTTTAGAACACATGGAAATCCAAAGGCCCTGTTCTCTTTGTCGTTTTCCAGCCATTTTCTGTTTTTAATTTCTCAAAACAACGAAAACGTGTTCTCTATCTTATTTTCAAAAACGAGTTTTTCAAAATGAAAAAAAAAAAAAAAAACACAAAACAGAAAATGAGGAAAACGTCATTTTGAGAAATTCCATACAAAACAAGGCAAATTTTCAAAACACGCGAAACGGTCTATCCCTCTCTCCCAACTCTCTCCCTCATAGAAAACCATCGCCACTCTCTCCCTCTCCCTGCAAATCGATATCCTCTCACACCCACCACCCAAAAACAAAATCAGTGATTACGGCCAAATCGAACGATTCTAGACGGATCTTCAAATCAAGGGCGTTTTTGTTCTTGTTTAGACAAGAAGTTTGAATCTAGGTTTCGCGTCTTCAAAACAAGGTTTTGGTTCCTTTGCTTGTGATAATAGTTGGTTATTTGATTGCTATTCCGTGTCATAGTACTTGGTTCCGATTTTGCACTGGTTTTTAATTTGTTTGCTGTGAAACCTAAGTCGGGTTGGATAATATGTTGGCTAGTCAATTCGCAGGGGGAATGCCTACTGGTGGTGGAGGCGGAATTGAAGGTTGAATTCGTAGGGGGAATGGGTAGCTGGTTGTGGAGTTGGTAGAATTTCTGGGTAAGGCTGTGTCTGTGTCTTGCTATGTTGGTAGAATTTCTAGAATGGTGATGGAGTTGGAATTGATAGAATGGTGATGTTGCTTGTGTCTGTGTCTATGTTCAGCTCGAAGAGAACAAATGTCTCACATGGATTTAAGATTCTGATATTCTGATTTTGGTGATTCTGATAGAATGGTGATGTTTACATGAACGTTGTAATTTTTTGGCAACTTCACTGCTATCATTGTTTGAACTTGCAAATGATAGATATGTTGCTAAATGATAGATACTCTTCCATTGTTAGTTTGTATTTGCCTCTTCTAAGTATGCTTTGCATACATATGTCCACTGCCAAATTTGAATAGATTGCTGTATATGGCTTAAAAATGGAAACTGATATAAGGATTGTATAGTGGACTTTTTGAAGCAAAAATGATACCTCTTTTCTTAAATACGGAATTATTAGAAACCTTTTTTCTCTATGAATGTCGTAAGCCATTTCATTGACGAAGTTATTGATGGATTGAATTGACATCCCATCTGTAGAGTTCCAGCCAAATAGTAATTATAATTTGATACCTGAATCTCAGTTGTTAATTGTGCCATATGTTATTTATAATTTGCTTTAGTATCTTGCTATTCTTTATATTTGGCTGATTCTTACTTAGAGTTGATGCAGGATTGAAATGTATTTATGGAATGACTTATACATTTTGTGATAATTTTATTTAAGTGTTGAACATAGAATATGGGTGGTCACAGAGTTAGGAATAAGGAACCAATTTTTCTTTTTAGTTCACATGCTATGTTGCCAATTTTTATGTGACTGAATGATGGTTGTTATGACTTATGACAATTAATGTGGGTATATTTTATTCACAGTATGGATGATAATGTGAATTTTGATGATTCCATTGATGAAGAGTCGAGTGATGATGACTTGTCAATGATGGATGAGTTTGACGCAGACCTTGACAATTTTATTCGTCAGGAGCACGTTTTAGACAAGTTGTTCATTGAGTATTCAGAGAAGAATATGGTGTTCCAAGATATACCGGAGTCAAGTCAAGTACAAGAAGCCATATATTTTGATGCTAGTCAAACAGCTCAAATGGGACAAGTTATGGATCAAATTGCTACACAAATGTGGAATGACTACCCAAGATGTCGTACACGACTTTATGGATTTATTTTGTATGTTCAGTATCTGCTTATTTTATCATGACACGTAACATTGTAATTGTATCGATTGAACTTTTTCATATTTTGTAATTTAGGTTGTGTTTTTGAAATCTTGAAAAAGAATTCGACGTTTCACCAATTTCATAATTTATATGTTATTTAATAATATATTAACATTAAACCATTAAAAGTTATTGAATAATCATTTTTTTGAATAAAATATTATTAAAAACAATTCTCAAAATTTCAAAGTAAACGTGTTTTCTATGTTTTTGTTTTCGGAAACAGTTTTTCAAAATGGCAAAGAGAACGCATTTTCAGAAATCTCAAAGCAGACACTCAAAACACAAAACACAAAATGAATTCAAAACTCAAAATAGAAAACTGAAACACGAAGAGAACGGCCCCTAAATTTTCTTGAAGAAGTTTATCTCCCGCTAAAAACTCTCCCTTGAGTCTTGATGCTTGATCCCTTTAAATACTTGAAGTTTCGAACTTGAAATCGTATTGAATTCTTCAAAGAAATCTGGGACAGTGATTGAGGACAATAGTTTCTTGAAGGATTGTTGTCTGCAATTTGTTCTCTTCCTCACAGCTTTTTGAATAATTGAATATGTTTTGAGTGGGCTTTTGAAAGAAGGTTTTTAATGCAAGAGTAGTTTTTTAATTTGTGGAGGAGCTTTGTCCTTATCATCTATAAGATGAGAATCTCGAAGATAATGATCAATTGAGAGTAATGATGTTGAAGTTTTTTTCTTATTCTTCTTTGAGAAAGAAGAATCCATTGATGTTACTCACAATTACTCTTTCAAGAAAGTTTGTTTTTGTATGAACTCTCTAATAAGGAAGTCCGCAAGAACATTAGTTTTTCCTAGAATTTTGAAATCAAAACATGATAAGATAACTTGCCACCTTGCAAATATTTGTCTTGAAACAAGGTTATTTACATCTTTTTACAAAAAGTCTTTTGAATCTTTACAATTTATTTTTTAAACAAATTCGTTATTGATTAAATCATCTTAAAATTTTGAAATGTATAAAACAATTGATAAAAATTCCTTATTGACTGTAGAGTAATTTCTTTGAGGACCAGTCCAAAAACCTGAACGAAACCTAACCAACTGTTTTTGATTTGACTCTTTTGAAATTTGCTTTAAGACCCCCACCATACCCTATATCTAATGCAACAGCCTCAATAATAAGAGAGGCTAAAGGATCGATAATTGAGATGCAAGGAATATTTTCATAGCGGATTTTACCTTTTGTTATGCTAAAGTATGCTCGTAACTCTATGGTACAGGATGCTTTTACTGCCTTTGTAAAAGAGGAGCACATAATAGCATTATATTTTTAACAAAGTCTGACACATAATTGACACGGCCTAAAAAGCGCTGCAAACTTGATTTGTCTAGAATTTCATCAAAAAATTTCTCCATGAATTCTAAACTTCATTGAATTGGAGTAATGGTTCATAAATGAATGTAATGACTTAGGAACCTAATACATGTTTGACAAAGAACAACTTTTTCTAACAAAAATAGCTAAACCATTATTCTTAATACAATGAATGAATGTATTGAAATGTTGTTCCAAACTTTTAGAAAATATGAGAACATCATCTATTTAAACAATAATAAAATTTTAAAAAGAATTGAAAATATCATTCATAATTTTTTAAAAACTCTAAATGATAATTTTTAAGATCGAATAGCAAAACATTCCATTCATATTGACCAAAAGAGACATTAAAAGGAGTTTTGTTTATATCTTCTTTTTTAATTTGAATTTGTCAGAGTCCTAATTTCATATCAAAATTTGAAAAGATAACATATTTGAGTAATCTGTTTAACATATCTTTCTTTTGAGGTAATTGATAACTTATCCATTGAAGAACTTTATTGAGAGGTTTAAAATTGATAGCGATACTTGGAGCACCTCGTTCGATTTCAGGAGAAATATCGACATAGAATGCAGAGCAATTCCATGGTAATTTACTTGGGCGAAAAGTCATTTTTCAAGTAATTCATTGATTTCCTTAATATAATGATCAAGTAATACCTTATTCATTTGAATATGATGGGATGTTAGATGAATATTTGATTCGTGAAAATCAAAATTGTAAGAAAGAAAAATAACATGTTTCTTTCTATCCCAAAAAGCATTTGGAATAGTTGAACATACATCTTCAATTCTTTTTTGAAATAAATATTTTTTTTCAATAATTGAGGGATTTTGTAATTGTTCCTCAATTCCTTGAAATTTGATTTTTTTTTTTTTTTTTTTTGAGAAATTGAATTTGTCTTTTCTTGAAATTAATAATATTAATAATTTTTGAAATAAATGCTGCTTTTAAAGAATTTACATTTTTATAAGAAGGAGGATTTGAAATTTTAAAATATTTCTTGACCCAAAATATTGGTTGTAAGACCCTTTGAATCAGCTTGAAAATGATAAATTTGAACAATAAAAAGAGTCCTAAGAATAATTTCTTGGTCTAAATCTTTTATTAGAAATAATATATTTTTGAAACAAATATTTGAATCACAAATATGAACTTTTGAGAGTTTATATTGAATATTGAGTTTTTTTATCACTAGCACCATATAGATGCTCAATAGTTTTTTTTCAAAATATTTTGTAGGGATTAATCATTCCCTAATACAATTTTGATCAATTCCTGAATCAATTAAGACTCTAGAAGTGAATGTGAATTCTTTGTTAACTACAATAGTTATATTCCAGTACCATTTTTGAAAATGAATTCAATTGATAATATTAATATTTTCTTCCTCAGTTTGAGAATTTTCTTGAGAAATGATAAAAGTGTCTTCATCAGAAGAGGAGGATTCATGAGAAGAATTGTTTCCTTGTTCCATAGATCAAGTTTTAACAAAACGACTTCCATTTGAACATCCCTAACTCGACGTAGATTTCATTTCATTGATTTCTGACAATAGTTCAGAACTTGAGGAGGATTTTGAAGAGGAGGAGCTTCTAGTATTAAGCATGCTATATATAACTAAAACATCATTTATTACCAAATTCTTCAATAAATTTTTTGTTTAAGTTTCCACTAGTACATCTATTCAAAATTGTGTTTGAACAAAGTTTTTAAAGTATTTAATTCTTAAAAGAGAACTAATTAAATTGCAACTAAGTATAGAGAATCTCATCTTTTTTTTCTTGAAAATGCCTTTTTAGTTATATCAACCGCATTTGAAATTATATATGGCTCAAAAAGTGGGGATGGGTATATGTGATACTTAAAACTAGATATAAAGGGATGTTAGTATGATTTTTTAAATGTGAGAAGGTGTCTATGATATTTTCCTAAAGCTCATAAGGTGTCTCTAATGTTTGTCTCTAAATTTTAACCAAGGTCGGCCTTGGGATTTTGTAGGACTGTAGGTCAACATCAAATATAAGACCCCTACAAATATTTTAAAATTTATATAATAATAAAATAATTTTTTTATTAAATGAAAATATTCAAAGCTATAAATTAATAATCTAAAACTTTTAAATAATCTAAAATTACGAGTCTAAATCACTTAATCTATTCATTTTTCTTCAATTAGTCAATTAGCCTTGCATAGTTACAGTTAATTAGTTGCACAAAATAAGATAAAACATCGAGTTACCTGATCTACTACAATTTACAAATAAAGAAAATATGAAGAAAAATTTGCAAATAATATATTAGTCCGAAAACTAATAATAGAAATCAAGATCCATATATAGAAGTCAAAGCATAATTATAACGAAGGCGCGATATAGATATAACAATTGAAAAACAAGAAAAAATTGGAAAGAAAAAAAAATACAAGAGGGCATAAAAACTAAAGCTAAAAAAATCATACATGTCAGTGTTACTGTTAAAGACGGTAAATGAAAGCTAAAGATTTTGTAGATGGTTGAATTTGGAATGAGGAATTGGGGATGACTAAACAAAAAAATAAAATAAAATAAAAACTTAAAGGTCAAGTAACAAACAAAAGAAATGACAGAGAAAAAAAAAAAACAGAGAGAGAAAACGAAGAGTCCGTCTAAAAATGAGAAAAAATAATAATAATAAAATGAGAAGTTAAAAACTTTTTTTAAGCTGAAAATATAAAAAAAAATTGGAAAATTTTCTAATTTTTTTCCGGGTGCCTCTTACCAAGACGGGAACCTTTGACGATCGCCTACTCTACTTATAGTCAAGATTTACACTGACTTTAACTTGTTCAAAAGAGTCTTAAAGCACACGAGGTTGCATTTAAAAGTTTTTTTTTTTTTTTCATAAAATAAGAAATAATTGGTTTTTTTTAAAAGTAAAATAAAAAGAACTTGCTTATTGCACAACCCGATTACTCCTAATATCTTCTACCATTTTAGAGGATGGAGACATTCAAGCGATAATTTCTCAATTAATATATGCATTTTAACATAAATTCAAAAATCTTACAATGTCTGAGGCACCTTCTATTGCACCCATGTGACGTGGACTGTCGACTTGTATAAGATAACAAAGCTGTTAACCCTGAATCCCGGAAAGAGAACATAAGATCAATTTCATTGGTTCAGGATGGTAACAAGGCAAGTATGGGACGCATCGATCATTCTCATCCCGGTCCAATCGGATATTTTTGTAATCTTACCCCATCCACATACCCGTTTAAAACGAGATACAGTGGGTTAGGGGCAGGTCCCTAACCCCATTTATCGCTTCATTTACTTTTTATTTATTTTATTTATTGCTTTTTTTTATGTCTTTACTTAGTAAATATTATTATTTTTTTACCAATTTGTTAGAAACACCTTATGTTTTCTTTAAAAATATGATAAATATATTATTTTTATTTGATAAAAAATTTAAATTTAAAATTAATTTTAAACGGGACAGGTAAGAGGGAGGGGACGGGTAGCGATTAGGTAGGTAATCCCCGCCTCGTTCGGGGGCTCCGCCTCACGAATTTCGGGTTGAACGGATTTTTTGCTATCCCTAATTCTAGTGAAGTTGGTCGTCGTAACTATATGCCTCAATTGTCCACCTCATTTGAGTTCATCCCAAAAGGCCTCATATAAAAGTACAGTCAATCATGATTGTGAAGACACAACTCCCCCTCGTAAGATAATATGTATTATTTACTCTAAAAAGAATATTAGACTAACTTGTAGTCTCGAGAGTCCACTGGCATGTAGAGATCTACTCAAAGTCTAAAATTATGAGTAAACGCTACACTTTACACAAAACAATTAACTCATTCAACTACTAGATAATATTAGGAGTGGGTGTGGTCCAATTCCAAAAAGAATCATACTAAACCAAATATCAATAGGTATTTGAAAATGGAACCATTAGTTCTATCATTGAGTATGAAACTAAACTCGAACCTAATCATTTACTTCGGGCTTAGTCCAATTCGATTCATTCAATTAAGTTCTCTAATCAATGCCAATGGAGTGTTTAACTAAACAAGTTTTTAAATAATAATAATTTAAATATCTAAATCCTTCATAATCTTTTTTTTTTTTTAAAGATTTATATGGGCTTGAATGACATCTTGAAAACCATGTTGCAATCTCACTTCCATTTTTTTAGTACAGAAAGTTAGCACGAATGACGTTTAAACCCAACAACACCTGAAGTGTATAGTGTCGAATTAAAATAATCAACCAATAAAAAGCAACAAATAATTTCTTTATTATTTCCAAATGATTAAGTTTAATGTCAAATTAAACCCCAAGTGTCAATCATATAATATATTATAAAAGTAAGAACACAATTTGGCAACGGAGGAAAGTCCTTTGAAGTACTCTTTACAAGGATAAAAAATCCCTAGGAAAATCTTGCCAAAACAATCCACTAGAAAATATAACTTACACTTTGTCCAAATACAATTAAACATTGGTAGACTCTGACCACATAACTAGTAAATCACCGAAGAATCTCTTCTATTATGCAACTTGTACTTCCCATCAACTCTGAACTTCTTTTTCCTCCGCATGGATAACCAAGAACGAACTCGTTCTAGAATAACTAGAACTCTAGCTATCTCTTCCCAACCTCAAAACTCTGAAAGCTTATTGGTGAAAGTAATTGATTTTGTTGTTTGATATTCGATCTTTTATTTTTTAATTTTTTGATTGAGTCAAGTGATTTATAGAATTGATGTTTGATCTTTGTAGGATGTTCTCTTGAATGAATAATAGCTCAACCAATAATGCAAAAGATGTTTTGGAATATTGAAGCTTTGATCATGTGGTTGAATTAAAAGATTTTTGAATTGTGTTATTGATCTTTAGTAATGTATTCTCTTGAATGAATAATTGTACAACCACACAGAGAAACAAAATCTAACTTGTGTATATATACTAGGGAGTCTTGAGGTTGAATAAAACTCCAAAATCTATTGAAATCGTGAACAAAATTCTGCCAGATGACACCATTGCTCTAGGGTCGAACTCACGGCAGTGCATCCACCGCTCAAGCGCCCATGATGTGGTCAGATTGCTAAAAAGCACGCTTGACCATCAAGCATGCGTCCAACAAGCGATTTTGCGATAATTTTTTCTCCTTGTTCTGTATTTGACTCTTTCAAAACCTATTCTACCGACCCTGACTTTTTTTGACTTCAATTACAACTCAATAACTACGATTTTGAACACGGAACTAACCATTACAATTTGGACCTAACAAATACTTTGAGGGGCCCAAAAATGTTAACTTGCAAGGGATGAAAACAACTCAATCCTCTTATTAATCCAAAATTACATTTATGAAATCAACAAAATACCATAATAAATTGAATGAGTTGAATGTCCTATGCTGAATTTCGGAAGAAAAAGCAAAATGATTGGGGGCGTTGCAGGAATCATTGTGTAAAATAAAAAGGAAAAAATATCAAGTTAAATCGGATTTCTTGGTTCGTGGTATTATAATTGAGTATCAGATCAGAACTGGTCGGTACTTGATTTTAATACCCAAGAACCGATTAGAACGAAAGCGGTTGATTCTGGGCCGATTCTGGTTCGATTCAAGAGTTCTGATAAATTTTGTCCACCCCTAAATAATGTCACACTGCTTTCTATTAATTGTCCATGTTCAATGACCAGATCTTCAAAGGTTTGATAAAGTCTATTTATCAAAATTTACATCGACAACATTTTTATGTCTTATACTTTACGCTTCAATTCCCATCATCGTCAAATCCCAATAAAATGAAAAGCAGAAAAGATTGATATCCCTCAAAATTTCTATAGCAAGCTAAGACTTTGCCTCAAACTATGAAAAATGCATAGGAAGTTGAAATCATTATATGATGTGTCGCATACACTTTTTTGTAGCGTGAAGAGGTTGCAATCATATATGAAGAAAAGAAATTAAAAAAAAAGAAAAGAAAAGAAAAGAAAGAAAAAGGTCGCAGCAAATTATGTAAAAAGCTGATAGCAATTACTGAAAGAATCGAAAGAAGATAAAGAGTGCCATGCACATGACTTGCAATTTTAGAGTTCAGATAACAGTAAGCCATTTCTGGCAAAAGCTTTTCATGAATTTGAGGCAAAAGTACACACACACACAGACACACATCTTTTTATAATCTTTCAGGTGAATTATTGACCATTGAATTATTCTGAAACAAGTTTATTCCTTTAGAAACTTGTGATTCTTAGATTTGGAAATCTACATTACACATTGTGCACATGTAATATTGTAATTATATATATATTGTTTTTTAAAATTACCATTGATTTACTTCTGTACAAGTAACATATATTATGTTAAACTGTCATACAAATGTACAAAACACTTCCTACACTGTACGTGTACGTGTTGAACGACCAAAGCTCATATACAATTCTTTGCGACTTGAGTTTCTAACTCAAAAGATTAATCTAAAAGTAGCCTGATTTCTTTATAAACTCAAGACCAGGGACGGATCCAGAACCAGACTACAGGGGAACTAATACGTAAAAAAAAAAAAAAACTATACATAAATCTGTCCCTGCTCAAGACAGTCCAAATATTAATATCTAGTCAATATTGGCCTATTGTTTGTGCATCGTCTAACACCTGATCACGCTTGTTCTTGCGTGGAGATGTCAAATAAATTTATGCACAATCCACTTCATACACGAACTGTATCATTTCCCGTCTTTCTTTGAATCAATGATTGTGTGCCTTTAGCAAGTTTTCACTCAAATCGAGGCCTTTCAATATAACTTTTGTTGACTAGCTAGATTCACTACTGAATTACATGAAGAATCACTCGTCCTTCCAAAATATGCAAGTAATGACAAGGAGAAGAGACCAAGCCGAGTACACCCCTGTAAAGCCTAAATTGAGAAGATTTGTTGTCAAAAGCATGTACATGTAAAAAGCCTCAAGTATGGGTTCTTTAAGCAGTTGTAGAAGAATCTAATTCGGATTTTGGAAGATGATACAAATACAATTGAATAAAGTTGTTTTCTGGGATTTAATTGGTCTATTCAAGAAGCTGAAAAATGTAAAGTAATTTTTTGTAAGAACTATTAAGGAAAATGATACAAAACTTAATAGATTCCTAACCATTTGGCTTTCCATAATTTCAGGCCCCCATGGGTCGTTTTATTAGCTATTCATTGACGAGTCGTATTGAGTTGACCAATCACTTGACTTATCTTGCATCAGAAGATGATGCTAAAGTTTGAAGTCTATGAATGAGCATATATGTGTATTTTTAGTGCTGTTTATATCAATTTCTGAAACTAACACACACACAAACGCGTAAAAGTACATTCAACTTTTAATTTTATTCTCCTTGAAATGGCATATGCTACTAAGTTCCCGTTTGATTCAGCTAAAAATTATACTTAAAATTCAAGTTAAAGTTAAAGTCAACAATCAATTTTAACCATACATTTTATGAAATTCACAATTTTTCCAACAACAGGTTGCTCAAAGTTAGATAAAGTCAATACTGAAGTTGAACTCATCGCTATTGGCTAAGGTTCCACATCCTCTAACAAATTTTCTATATCGAATCAAGGAACATGACAGTGAAAATAAGTTAATTTTTGCTCTCTTTTTCTTTCTGGGCCACTTCACTTTAAAGTTTAAACTGAAATAATGCATATATGAGAAGATTAGTATGAAGACCACTTTGACTCGGTATGGGAATTGAGTGGAAAAAATGGCATTAATGAAAGGACAAGAGCCAATGAGGACCCATTCATTATTGATTCCTCTGCGCCCATTGGCCGTTGAAGGGTCAACCGTAAATGGCATAATTAGACTGGCATCGTGATAGGGACGGAAATAGGATTAATTAAGAGAGAGATTCAAAAGTATATGGACAATTCAATTTTCATGTTTTAACTTTCAAAATTCAAATCTCATGTATTAATTAATTAATTATATTAAGGTCATAATTATACAATTAAACAAATTAAAAAAATTATAGGTCAATTTATTTGTCGATTACAGATTTTTAAATAAATTGGTCACAAATTATTTTATAGAATTAAATAGTTCGTAACATACACCAAATAGTGGGTCACATACCATCACAACCAACACTACTGTAATTGCCACTACGGCCACTTGCGGTCTACCTTCACCTGCCACTGTCGCCACCCCCACAATAGCATCACAACACCACTAACACCAACACTGCTACCAACATAACCGCCACCACTAGATCAATTCCACTGCCAACAAAAACCATCACAACCACAACTATCAGATCTCCAGCCACCAACAACCACCTCCACCACCATCCACTCACATGTTAACTATTTAATAGGTCACAAGGTTACAAATGTCAACCCTCTCCAACAGAAACTCGTCGCCGTCGCCATCACCATCACCATCACCATCATTGTCATCGCCACTACAAAAAAAAAATGTTGTTTCAGAGATAGAATTATGTGTTGTTGAAGCCCTGAAATCCTTTGAAGATAACTTTTAGAGACGGAATCTGTCCGTCGGTAAATCCGATGGTAAACATCTCGTCGGTAAATGTAGCGATGGATTTATATTAGTGGTCGGTAATGGCGACGAAAAATTTGTTGCTGTTCACCAACGAAATTTTTCGTAGCTAATTGGTGACGAAAATTTCGTCACTAGTTTATTTGTGATTAACGACGACTTAATTACTTGTTCCTAAAATAGCTACGGATCTCTCGTTCTTGTTTCCATCCCTAACTACCACCATATTTCCTACGGAACTAATTGTTCCTAAATAGCTACGAATCTTCCGTATTTTGTTTACGTCGCTAATTACCAACATATTTCCTATGAAAATAATTGTTCCTAAATAGCTACAAATCTTTCGTTTTTGTTTCTAAATAGAAATTCCATTATTATTATTATATTAATAAATTTCTATTGTGGGTTAAAACTATTTAAAAAGTTAAAATATATATAAATAAATCATAAATAAACAAATATGAAATACAAATATTTTCATTCCATTACTTAAAGGTTCAAAGTTACACAAAATTAGATCGGCTTTGCTTCCATTTCAAAAGCCAATACTAAACACTTGATCAATTAGCAAAAGAAAGTTCTACATATTCAATAGTAAATTTTTATAAACAAAGATTTTCGTTGAATACAAAGCCCATACAAGCGACCACTAGGGGTGTAAGCGGTCCGATTTTTGCGGTTTTTGACAAATTTTCAAACCAAACCGTTTTGACCGGTTTGAGAAAAACGCAAACCTAAATCAAACCGTTTTGACCGGTTTGAAAAAAAACTCAAACCTAAACCTAACGGTTTGGTCCGATTTTAAACCGCCGGTTTCGCGTATATTTTTTTTCCGATCTAGTGTCTACTTTTATGCCATTAATTCAATATATATTTATATCTTACTAGCAATAAATCTAAAACAAACTAAATATATCTACTATAAATTTAAATACCAACAAAATAAAAGTAAAATCACAATAAACTAAAGCATTATTTTTTTTCGCCCTTTTGACGTTTTAGGATAATACTTTACGATAAAGATACAATACAAGTCCACTAAAATAAATATAATGTCCAAAAAGGAATAAACGAATTAATAATGTCCCTTTTCGACTAGTAAAAGGAATAAACGAATTAATTTTGTCACAGAACTTAAAAAACATCAAATTTTGTCACAGAACTAGAAAAAGGAAAAAACATTCACATACTCAAGAAGCCACGGAACTCGTGATCAATTTTGTCCTTCATACACAAAAAAAATTTTAATTAGCAAATTGGAAAAAAAAAAAAGAATTAAAACACAGATCCATCTAATAATGGCTTCCAAAAGACAAGCTGCAAATATTTTTTCTCCCCCATTCCACTATATATATACACCTTCATCTTCTGCAATTTAACACGGAATTATACATATTCTCTCATATGTAAACAAATGTCTTTTGCGCACCTGATAGCCCGAATTTCAACTTTAAGCATTACTCACGATCAATAAATATGTAAACATATTTCAACTAGCAAGTGACAAAATTTCAATTTTAAGCCTTATTCACGATCAAATAAATATGCAAGAACCTGAAATAATCTAATAATACCAACGAACGTACACTACCGGCGACTGGGATGTTTATAGATTTTGAGGGCGTTGACGATTTGGGGGAAACCAGGAGGCACCGCGGGGAGCGAGGCTGCGACCGGCGAGTTGCGAGTGAGAGAAATGGAAATTAGAAGATTAGGGTTGTGACTTGTGAGTATATGGACTTGGGTTGGGCTGTTTAGTGCTACTTCTTTCAAATTTGGGCCTTTTTTTTATATATAATTAGGTTTGGGCGGGTCGTAAATTTTAATAATTAATAGGAAATTAGAAATTGACAAAAATACCTACAAAATGACAAAATTATTCAATTTTACAAAATTGAAATTTTGGACAAATTTTCAAAAAAAATCAATTTTTTATTTTATATATTTTTCGCCGGTCCGATTTGGTTTCAAACCATAATTAAAATTTCCAAACCTAAACCAAACCGTTTTTGACCGGTTTGGTTTGGTTCAAAACCATTTCGTTGACGGGTCCACGTGGCACCAAACCACCGGTTTCGAAATTGCGGTTTCGATTCGATTTTCCAGTTTGGCGGTTTTTGCTTACAGCCCTAGCGACCACCCTTAAAAGGACATTGAGTTGCTTCACACCAAGCTTCAATGTCAATTTTAGGTTGTGACACATTTGAACCATATTTTTCATGAATCGCAGCATCATATTTTTCATGTAAAACGAAAAAAGGCGTGGATTATTGTATATTACAAGTGAATGTAGTAACGTAGCCAATGGCCAGAATGCAAACAAGCCAAAACTATAAAAAAAAATGTGTTTTGTACATCGCCAATCAGTTCTAGATACATTCTGATTTATGTCAAATATCAATGACAAGGAATCAAAATGAACTAAACAATGCTATCAACAAATCGATCAAATTTCTTTAGACCCGAAGTCAGAATGGATTAAAAGTTTTTTTAGTGCTGCTACAATATATAACTTCAGTTAGCTGGAAGATACAATATATAGTTCTTTATTACACATACATTCCAAAGTAAACCAACAATATATAGAAACATGATAGAACAAATGAAGTGGTGACACTACTAGGAAGTTTCTGAGTAACTTAACGTACGTGAGCAAATAATGAGTCCATGAAAACTCCAAGAAGGTAATCATTCAACCACCATTTAGTGTCTAGGACCAGCTAACTAATGACATGGAATTTAGAGTTTAGAGACTAATCAAAACTGAATTTATTTGTACTTACCCACACAATTTGTAGTCTCATTTTCCTTTGTTTCCACAGTGTACACATTCGAATAACTATGAAGCAGTAGGTGGCTTACCTAATTTCTCATGCTGGAAACAATCAATAAATGAATAATTTAGTTTAAAAGATTCTTGATTGGGAAGAAATCAAACAGCACATCATGCATAATGTATATAAATTCCTCATATTGAAGTCATGATTTCTCTATCATTATGTGGATAAAAAATTGATATTTAATTCGTGTATATGAAGTACTGATGCATACAAAAAGAATTAGACAAAGTCTATCAGTGCAAGGAAAATGTGTAGCAGCTACAAATAAGGATGTGGCACATCTAAAATAGTGGATTTGCCACTGCCAAGTGAGTGAGGACTTGCACCAACATGCTTAATAAAAAGACGGACATGCTTTTTTTCCAACTTAATTTCAGACCCAACATGCTGAGTATAAGGACAAAACATGATAATTTTTCCCCTATTGATTTCAACCAGAACATGTTGATTTTTCCCACATCTAACATAAAATGGATAGATAAAGCTCTTTTAACAAATGAAATTTTGGTATAAAATGATCATAATATATAGAATAAGATGCTTATATATAACATGTCAATCATCTACATGCAAGTTAAACATTACCAGCCTTAGCTTGTGGCAGCAATTGTTATTGAAGCAGCTTTGTTAACCAAAAATGAGGCTATTAAATATTAAGAAATATCCAACAACAATTAAATGAAAAGTCGAATATATACCTTCCAACAACTTTAGCAAGAGTTTGAATATAACAATCAATATGTTACTTAGTCGCCCCTTCACCGCCAAGCTTATCCATGAAAATATGCCAGTGCTCATAATCAAAACCGGGGAAAAGCATTGCCATCTCCGTGACTGGGCGGTCATCGAAGTTCGACCTCGAGTTCAGTGGCCAGTAAGAAAACCCGGACCGATTGACTCGGCATTTGATTGTGTTATATCGAGTCAAGTTAGGAGAAGTAACCTGCAAAGAGTAGGACTGGAGTTGCGGTGCGGGTAGAGGACCAGGTTCCAAATCCGGGGTAGATGAAATTGGGTTTGGAAACAGAGAAAAAGAATAGATGTCTTAGGAGGAAAGAAGTAAAGAGAAGCCAAAATAAAACTAGTGTAAGAACTAGCTAGGAGGCTTGAAAATTTTAGAAAGATTTGAGAGTGAATAATAAAAATTTAAGAGGGATTTGGAAAAAGTTGAAAGATGGAGACAAAAGTCCCGAACCGAATCGAGCGGTTCTTCATAAATTAAATAGCCGAACGGGTATTTGAATCGAGAAGCGATTGGTTTGGTTCGGTTCTTGGTTCTAGGCCAAAAACCGAATAAGAACCGAATCTAAATAATTTTCTTAATTTTTTATATTAAATTAATTAAATAATTTTAGTTTTTTTCTAAACAAATTAGCAAATTTAAATAATTTTCCACTTTTTGGTATTTGTATATATTGAATTAATCTTATTGGACAGCTTGTTATTTATATATTTTTAAATTGAGCTACATTACTTTGTAATAGTTACGAATGAACATGTTATTAGTTATATTTATGTAGTATTGTTGTAAATTTTAAAAAAATTAATTATGGTACGTAAAAGAACAGAACTGAATCGAATCGAACCGAACACAACCCGAACGGTTCCATAATTGTATTAAGACCTGACGGTTCCATTTATTAAATATCCGAAAATTTTGGGTCAGTTCGATTTTCAAGAGAACCGAACATAACCGGACCATGTCCAGCCCTAAGTTTGAAAGGGTTTGAGGGTGAGGGGTTATGGCGCCATGGAGAGTGGGAAATATTTAGGATTTTAACGGGCCATTTTAATGGTAGTGGGCTAATGGGTTTTGGGGCCAATATCAACTGAATATTTTCATGGGAACAATACATAGTTCCTATTTTTAAAGTTCACATTTCATAAATAACAAACTTCTTAAAAATATTTCAAAAATCAGGTGCTAAATAAATTTATTAAATATTAAATTATAATATATTAAATATTAAATTATAATATAATATATATTAATTATTTACACCACCCCATGACACCTCACCCACCCCATCTCCTCACTACACCACCTCCCTCCATCTCCGGCATCGGTCCGGCCACTGATCCGGCGACGGTCAAGGCATTGCTCCGGTGATCACTCCGGCGACCGTTCCGGCGATTTCAAAATTTTCAGAAAATTGAAAATCACACCCCCCAACCCATGGATTGGTCACAATCGGCCACAAACGGTCATAATCGGTCACAATTGGTCACAACGAGTCACAATTAACCGTTCACAATCGGTCACAATCGGTCACAACGAGTCACAATTAACCGGTCACAAACGGTCAGAATCGGTCACAAACAGGTCACAAACGGTCACAACCAACACATATTTGGTCGAAATCTCATCCCACACCACCAAATTCAAATAAATTTTCGTTAAGGCTCACATCAAGCAAAGGCAGGAGTTCATCGAGAGAATCTAAGAGGGTGAAGAAGCCTGTTCCCAACAACCACAACCTCCACATTCGGCACACCATCACTGTTTCTACCTCCACATCCCACAACTGTAACTACTACTGAACTCAAACAATTGGGCACTCCAGAACTATTGCCGACGCCGATTAATGGATTTGCACTCCCAGAAATTCAAATCGCCGACACCACTGTAATGGTTGGGTCGTTTCCAACCAAAACCAGCAAAATATAGACCCCAATTTAGCACCAATTCAACACAAAATAATACAATTCAGCTGGGAATGAATAATCCAAGCGGTAAACTTGATTGATTGAACTGAAATTACAAAAAATTTCCTTTGGATCTGCACTCCAAAAAATTCAAATCGCCGACATCGCCAAAAAATAAAATCACCGAATAATGGATCTGTGACGGAGCCGACACCGCTTCACTCAGCGACGTTCAAATCGCGCGACCCTCACATCAAGCAGGTTGCTGTAGCGGTGCGGCGGCGGTGACCATCTTGAGCGGTGGTGCGGCATCTTCCCAACTGTCCCGACACTACTGCTTCAGAGCGGCGCCGCTCAGTGGTGGCGTCTTTAGAGCGGTGGTGGTGTCGTCTTCGCAACAGTCCGATAATGGTGGCAGTGGCGTAGACGGGATTGGGGATAGCGAGGGATAGAGAGAGATGAGCGAGGGATAGAGAGAGAGAAAATAATATAATTAATCATCTTATTTATCACCTGAATTTTGAAATGTAAACTTTATCACCTGAATTTTGAAATGTAAACTTGAAAGGAAGGGTTTGAGGTAATTTTCTCTATTTTCATTGGAAAATGCTTAATAAATATTTATTTTTTTACAAATTTTTTTGACAGAATTTTTGCCGTTGATAATTATTTAATAATTTTTAAATTTTACTTTCAAAGTTTACCAACAAGTAATTTTTTCGTTGGTTATTATTTTATTATTTTATATAATTTTCAATGGAATCAACCGTTAGAAAATTCCGTCGCCATATTTAATTAATTATTTTTTTATTTTTAAATTTTTACCACCGGATTAATAACAAAATTATATTAACGGAAATTTTTCATTGCCAATTCCGTTGGTAATTTAATATTTATTTTATAAAAGTAAAATAATATTAATCTGTTGCTAATATGTTGTTGTTCGGTTAATAATAACAACGAAAGTTGTTTGTCGATAAAATTCCGTCTTTGTTGCCTCCATTTCTAGTAGTGAGCGCCACCACCATTTTGAAACCCTCCAAGAACAACTTGCACCACCACTAAAAACAACTATTTGCAAACTGAAATCATGTAAACCACCAACTAACATCAAAACAATTACAAAAACTTAGGCTAAGCAGATCAGATCGGAAGAGGAAGAAATAATACCCCAAAACCCCAAACCTTTTCCCACACAAGTACCAGTCGGCATAGACGTCATTGATGCGATGCTACTACGAACGATAGAGTCGACGGACTGTAGCGTTGATCGACGCAACTGCGAACTCTCAACAGCCCCCCAATGTCAACAGTGTTGGTCGGCGCAACTCCTTCATCGCTGGTCGCCGAAGTTTGAATGGGTCGTCGGTGTTCGAAGGGAGAGATGTAGAGAGAAGAGGGAGAGGAAGGGGAAAAAAATTAGGGTGCGTTCTCTTTGTTGTTTTCGGGCCATTTTCTGTTTTCGATTTTCCAAAACGAGGGAAACGCGTTCTCTTTACTATTTCCGAAAACGCATTTTCGAAAACGAAAATTCTTTTTACACTGAAAACGCAAAACGGCTTTTCAGCCGTTTTGGCTGTTTTCCAGCAAAATCAAGCAAAAATGGAAAACGCGGAAATAGAGTTACTGTTCAGTCTCCCTTCCACGATTATCTCATCTAACCGGTTTCTCTCCTCCAACGCCGATGACCACCACTACACTACCACTGCACAAATCGCAGATTGGAACCAAAAGCAAAATAAAAATGAGTTACACCCAACCACCGCGCAGCCAAAAATCGCACCACCACCACAACCAAATTCCCACCCAACCACCGTTCACAGAGAAAACCAGAAGCAAAATAAAAAAGAAAAAGGAGAAAATGAGTCGCACCCAACCACCGCCGCAGCCAAAATCGCACCCCAACCACAGCCAAAATCGCACCTAACCACAGCCAAATTCGCACCCAACCACCGTTCACAGAGAGAACCAGAAGCAAAATAAAAAAGAAAAGGGAGAAAAGGAGTCGCACCCAACCACCGCCGCAGCCAAAATCGCACCCCAACCACTGTTCACAGAGAGTGAAGGGGAAGAAGAGAGAGAGAGACCCGACGATGAGGATGGGAAGAAGGCAGAGAGACGCGACGGAGAAGGGGAAGAAGAGAGAGACGCGACCGGAGAGAGAGATATGGTGGAAGAAACACGGGAAATGATTTGGGGAAAAAGAATGCGTTTTCCATTTTTAGTTTTTGGAAATGATTTTTCAAAATACCAAAAAGAACACATTTTCAACAATTTCAAAATAGACACTCAAAACACAAAACTCAAAACGAATTGAAAACTCAAAACAGAAAAGTGAAACACGAAGAGAACGCCACCTTAGGGTTTGGGTGGATGGATGTAGCTAGGTAGGTAGGGTGGATGGGTATATAGATTAATTTAATTTTAAAATATTATTATTATACCTGATTTTTGAAAAAAAAAAAAAATCAACCTAATTTTTGAATTGTGCATTTTAAAATTCTGGGTAGGTGCAATTTCCAAATTAATTAATTGGAGAGCTTGGAGATTTTTTTAGGCCGACCACATTTTTTTTATAAATAAATATGCTACATATTAATTACATTAATTATTATTAATTTTATTTATCATCACACTTATATTCTTAACTTTTTTTCTTCATTATATCCTCATTTTAAACATTTCATTAATAAGAAAATATTGTCTTTAATCATAATTTTAGTCCAAAAATATTGTTAACGTGCTTTAAAATGAGGATCAAATATTTAATCGTATTTTTGTAGTATTTTTTGTTTTGTTTATTCAAAAATACAATCGACAAATGAGTTTTTTTTACTTTTTTTTTTTAAAGAATTTTGGAAAGAAACCATAATCATGAACAATTTATATTAATTTGAGAATAATAATGTGATGAAAAAAATCTAAGACATAAATGTTATGTGTAAAGGTTATGAACCTTTCACACAATTAAAGTGTAGTCTAGTCATTAAAAACTGTGATGTGAATATATTTAGCCATTTGTTTTATAGAAGATTTTAATCATAAGAGAAAAATGAAAAAGCCGGAAACGGGTTCATAGCGAGCCTTGTCCGTAAGCCCATGTTTGATGGTTATTATTTTGAGGAAATAGAGTTTTGAGTAGTATTTTTTTTTTTTTTTTTTTTTGCGAATGTATGGTTAAAAAGTTAAAAAAAAATTAATTTTATGTATAAAATATTTTATTGTATAAATGTGTGGTTAAAAATGAGTATGCAAATTAAATATTTTTAAAATAATGATAGTCAAATAAGGGCTAAATTTTGCATATTTAATACAACAATAAAGCTATTTGTACAAACACGGTGGACAAACATGTGCTGTCAAAATTTGAGTCTTTGATGTAAAAAATAGCTTTTAAAATGGATGAATAGGATGTTGTCAACAAATGTTAACAAAAATTGTACAAGTAACATGATTCTTTATACGATGCATTAACTTAAAATAATTACTAAATCCATCATTTAACGATATTTTATTTCGAAATATGCATCATATAATTGGTTGTGAGTTCTTTAAAATGATATTAAGAACCTAACATGACGATCGGGAAATATAGCCCGAAAATAAGGAATTTCATCAATCAATTGTACATAGTACATACTGACAGATAATTTAATTAAGCATAGATGGATAATCTCATCAAAGGTGGAGCTCGAAGGCCACCAATCAAGCTTCCCTAGAAGGGATCGACCGAATCCGAGATTGATTGGTCTATTACAACTCCAATAATTGATTGGTCACGTGTTCAGATACATAAGGTTATTGACGTGATCCGAACCCCTCAATAAATGAACAGTGGTTGCATTTTCCACTCATGAAAAACTGCCGATCACTTGGGAAAAACTTCCAGGCACACATACCGGAATTGATTGCCTATAAGCATCCCAAAAGGAGGTCATGTATTTTGGTAATGCATTTTTCTCTATATTATAAACAACCTTTCCAATTCCTTGCCTATATACTTCTCTTTCTACAAATACCTACTCTCAATCTGGAGGTCAGACGAGGGAGATTGGCCCCAACCTCTTTTTACAGGTGAGAAGGTGACAGAAGTGACTGACAACATATTGTTTTGATAAGGAAGACAGAAGAGTCGTGACAGAACAACCTATATACGATATATTAGACAAGTTCCTTCTCCAAAATCTCATCTAAAGTCCCCAGATTTCAATTTTTATGAAAACTGAACTTGAAAATTGCCAAAGAGCAGCTAGCACCGCTCTGGGGGCAGCCAGTTTGCAAAACATTACAGCATTGAAACAATCAGTCTGATAAGCACAAACACAAGAAAAACAAAATGAATTACAATTTTTTCATGCAAGAAGACGGAACTAAGCTGTCTAAACATCAAGAATTTGGGACATCAGTATGTTACATACTGCCCTAAAAGAAAGCTATATCTTGAATAATTTCGCACCAAAGCAACAACTATGCGTACACATTTCAATTGTACAAGAATACATTTTCAGAAAGCCCAGATTGTCAATATGTTTGGGGACATGGAATAGGAGTTCGGGTATGGGAAATAGACAAATCTTATATGTTTTCCCTTTCTTTTTTGTTAAAACCTCGAATTCCATATTCCATGCCACCAACCATAACCTCAAAGACGAATCAGCTCACTCACTAATCATCTGCCTCTGTCATGCTATGAGTAGATATTATTAGTCGGAATTAATATTTGATGTTGAGCTTGAAGTTATGCTCGAGTAGGGATCGAATCCTGGCTTGCACTGTACTTTCTTAGGGAGCGCTTCCCAACAAAGGAAGAGGACTTCTTCATTGGAATAGGCTCTTTCTGCAGAGAACGCCGCATTGAAGCACTCTTTATTAGCCTGTATATGCTTGAATTTCTACTCCCTCTATTTGCATTCATATATGAATTTTTTTCAATTTCCAGTCTAGTATCTGAACACCCTTCATCTTTCTTCGCCTGAATGTCAACCACCGTATTATAAATCATTGAAGCAGCAGAAAAATCCATTGATATTGATCTCCTAACGGGTTGCAATTCCTCATCCAACTTCACCCTATTATCAACCAAATCCATTGATATTGATCTCCTAACGGGTTGCAATTCCTCATCCAACTTCACCCTATTATCAACCAAATCACTTAGTACACGTAGCTTACCATTCCTCAGATTGGGACTAATTGAGTTTTTATGCAAAAGGTCAGCCAGTTTCCCGTCTTCAATTTGTATTGGTGATTCATTTTCAATCCCAACCCTCATTTCTCTTGTTTCATCTGTTTCCACTACGTGTTGATCCAATTCACCATCTATTCGAGCCTCTTCCCTCGAACCTAAATCATTCGAATTTGTCAACACAGAGTTCCCCGGAGATGTATTCACATTGCTGACTATTGGAGCGCGGCAAACAGGACAATTTTGATGAGATCTTAACCAAGTATCTATACAAGGTAAATGAAAAGCGTGGCTACACTTTGGCAAAAGCCTAAGATTCTCGTCTTCTTGAAACTCATTCAAACAAACAGAACAGTCTGTCCCTTCAATTAAACCCTGGCCTTTTTCATACTTAAACACAGAAATAGAATCAATCACTGATTGTTGAAGCCCAACAGTACGAATATACCATATGGGATGATTCACCACTGGCCCGTGATTCTCATCAATAAAATCCTCCCTATTGTTAGCATTCTCTACAGTTTGTGAATTTCTCCTCCTAGAATTTCTCAAATTCCAACGGTATCTACGGATTGTGAGATAGACAAGAAACATAAAAGCAGCCGCAAGAATACAAAGCATAAGAATCAAAATGGTGGGCATATGATGCTTTGAGCTAGGTGGAGATGAAATTGACCAAGTACTTGTGTTCTTGCACTTATAGGGGCATCCACTATAACAGAAATTACAGGGATCAAGGCCCTTTTCAGGTTTACGAATTTTATCATCTGAAAAAAGTTTTCTATGATGATAACCCATCAAGAAATTATTCAAGATTTCAAGAAACAGAGAGGAGAATCAAAGAGGAGATTAAATTAAATAGTTACCTTGTATGTAAAAAGAACAAAGAAGATGAAATTCTTTCTGAGAGTTTTCTTCCAAACCATGCTATTTTTCTAGTGGTTGGGGATGAATATGGTGGAATTTATTGTTAATTTCTAGATTTCTCTATCATATTGGCTGAGATTTCATTTTCAATGCAACTGTGCAAGACGCTCACCTGTGGTTTCAGTTTCGTTTGTTATAGTCAATGTACTAGTTGTTTAAAGAATTACGCGTTTAGTAGTGGTGGGGCAAGTCACGACAAAATTCCAAGCCTAGCTTGAAGGTTTTTATTATTGAAATAATATAGATTATTTTCATAATTTAATAAGTAATTAATTCAGCAAGTAGACTATAACCATAAGCGGCAAAAATCATTTGATACCATAACTGTAATGCAAATTGGGTTCCTATGAGTGATATTAATATGAGTCGCGCTATTCGCACCGAAAATGGTTGACATGTAGGTTGACAGACCCTCACAATGTGGGCTCCACTTTTTTTTGATCACGCGAGGCCGTCGAATGTGAGAAGTTGTTAAATTTGTTGTCATCCATTTTCGGTTCAGATGGAAAATCCCTATTAATATATCATATAATTACAAGACCTTTATAATTTGCATTCTTTATCAATGTGTTCTTGTAATGAAAGTTCGATCTCAAACGAAAATGGTTTCATTTTTTAAGAGCATATCTTTACAATAAGTGATGCTTTTATGTCTTATTACTTTTTATATTTTGTGGATAAATTTGTACAATTTTGAGCTACAAGACGATTTCATGCAGTTTTCAATATTATAATCCCCCATTAGGTATAGAGTGGTTATGGGAGGTCGCGTGCTAAATTTTCTAATTTAAATATAAGCACATAATATACCGAAAATATTTTGTTGAAAGAATACTTAAACCACGTGCCTAACGACTAACTTAATTAAAAATTTATGGATTATGCTTATTGTACATAAAAATGACACAAAAAGGATTACATAAGGGAAAAAATTGGATGAAAAGTTGACTGTGTTTTAAATTGACAAATAGTAGAATATCGTGTGATATTACGTAATCTCTTATGTAAATATCGACATTTCCATTATCTCCTACCGGTGCCAATTGAAAATTACAGTTTTGATCTAATGACCATGGTGGACATTTACCCATACCCGCCCTGGACATTAGATCATTTTTGTTGAAAATTAACCCCAAAATATGGCTCTCTCAACTCTCCACCTTTTTCTCTGTTTCTTCTTCTGAGAGAGGTGCATGGTAACGTTGACCTACTTCATATTTTGAGATAATAATATGTAAAGAAACTAAAATTATTGCGTAAAACTCAATCGGAATTATAACCTTTAGCTTGGCATAAACTTTCCGGTGAAAGATGTGCTGCCAGCAATGCCAGTTGCCTATTTTCAGGTGTTCCGCTTAGTTCCTCGGTGGCAGTAGTTGCTGCTCAAGGATCTAGGAACAACGCTAGTAAATGGCAAACAAGGGCATAAGATCTGTCTCTCTCACAATATATTCCAGGATGGCAAACGAGGGCCTGGAGTTGGTTTTGATGCTACAATGTGAATTCATAAAGTTATCTCCAGTCATTATCAAGTGTCTAAAATAGTTTCTCCAGTATGGAAGTATAATATGCAGTCTACTAATCCATAGTCATTAAAATTGGACAGGACCAACCAGCCCATCTCTCGAAAACAAATAAACTGGCCAGCGTACCGATTTGAATTGTAGTACTGAACTGTTTCACATTAGGCCCCCCATTTGGTTTAACTAAGAATATTGATAAAAATCTAAATCAAAGTCAACAATCAATTTTAATCATACCTTTCATGAAACTCACGAATTTTAAACCAATATCTGATTTTTATCTAAACCAAACAAGGGCTAAAACAGTTATAACCCATGGAAGACCGGTAAAAGCGAGCAGGTTCACATATAAACCAGAACTGATTCAATATGGCAAATATACCACATGAAATAACTGTTTTCAGCTGCAAATTTTACAGCCAGGAGACGCAATATATTACTGAATAAAGCTGGACCAAAAGAGAGCGATTTTACTGAGCCAGTTACAATTAAGTAAAAATGTCTAAAACTAAGTAATTCATCTACTACTGATCATTAATAGAAAGAAACACCACCAACAATATCTAAATGGAATCTAGAATTCAAATTTTTCTACTACAGCAAATGCAAATAAGTTTAAAACGGAAATGATTCCTAGTAGAACATAATTTCCTCTGTGGACTCTCCTTGGCAAAAGAAATCAGGAACAATCTTCATAAGCAGAAATCCACATCTTCTAGTATGGCTTGTTGGCTTAAAAAATAAATCACTTCAGAAGTGACCTGCTGAAAAAATACCTTTACAAATAACCAACAGGATGATCAGCAATAATTTACCAAATAAATGATAGATCTCAAGTCAATAGGAGAATTCTGTTTTCCCATGCCCATCAGATGATCAGCAATAATTAAATCGAAGGAATGATAAATATCAAGGCAATAGCACTGCTGGTTCCCACGTAGCACTATTCTGTTCCCACGAACCCAGATAATTTAATGCCAAAGCTCACTACAGAAACCATTTCGTGGTGTCTTGCTGGATACAATATCTGAAAAAGAGTCAACCAACTGTCCTGCCAAACTACTCGGATCATCAATTAGAGTTTGTATAAAAGTATTGACTACTCTACGTTCCTGCTCTGTGGACCTAAAGCTGAACCATGTGAGAAACTTCAATCTAAACTCCTGTTTAATATGACCGTCACATTCGAGCCAACGAATAATCTTTACACAGTATTCGAAGTTCTCATCCAAGGATCCTGGCCCATTGTAGACTTGCAATTGTGATCCATTTGTTAGAGTGCTATCAGAATCCTGCATCTCTCCATTGCATATACGTGTTCTCTTCAGGCCAGCTTCTACCTGGGACTCAACAGCTGGTACTTCCCCATTTTTCCCATGATTCCAGTTGTGGGAATCACCACTGCCATGTGACCTTGCTAAACCATTCCTCTGAAGATCATGAGAGAAAGCATCGTCATCTGCTTCAACACCCTGCACTAAACCACATTCATCATCTCTCGACGACTCGACTGGAGGGGTGAACTCTTCATTCAGATCAGGAACTGAAGCAACATTTAGGTCAAGCCCACGTCGAAAGGATGGCAACCTATCTTCTTGTAGAGATTCAGGCTTAGCATCACAGACTCGACAGCCTTTGTTAATATCTAAACCACAGAATCCCCTGAAACCTCCTTGTTCTTGTATGCAAGCTAACCTTAAGATCTTACCGAGGTCTCGAACTTTAAAACCAGAGTCCAATTCGATGTCTGTTTCAGTCATGTGCTTTGTTTTGGCACTAGGGCTTCCTCCATTGTCTGAATTCTCCTTCTGATAATTTACTGAAACAGACTCAAAGTTCTTGTGAACTATCTCTACACTCTTTGTAAAACACCTGGCCTCAGAGTGTCCAAAGTCACCAGCCTCTGTGTAGGATATAATTCGGAAGGTATACTCCGTGCAAGGCTGCAGGTTAGATATCCAAATCCTCCTCTGAGACCTTGGAAAGACACAGACAGGCTCTTTTCCATGAGTCTCTTCTCTCGTCTTACAATACCAGAGTTTATAGCCCTTAATATCATCAGAGGAAGCAGTAGATAAGTCTATCAATATAACTACAACAGAAGATGATGTTACTTCCTCAAAGAGGAATTTGCAAGCTGCGGGAAGAGAATCCTCTGCCAAGGGAGCAAACAAAAAACTTTTACTCCTATTACATCGTAACTTCATTTGAAATACAGAAAAGTAAAATCGAAAGTAGTACCAATGCAGTTCAGGGTAGCACTAGATTTTGAGGCCAGCAATTCGTCAGCTTTCTCAATGGCAAGGGAGCAGATTGTCTGCACATCACCAGCTACAGATAGCCTGCTGACAATGCCACGACCCATTTTGGATGAAACGCCATTCAATAGGCCCACCTCCGTTTCTAACTTGGCTTTCGCTTCTTTAATAAATTCATGGAGTTCTTCAAATCTGGAAGTTCCATCCAGCAGCCTATAACTCAAGAATATTCTATAACACAGGATATCTACACGTCGAGCTTCCTTAGCCACAGTTAACTGCTTCTTCCAGTATCTGCCAAAATATACTCGTGAGCTACAAAACCAGAATAAATGAGGTCCAAATTAATGGTAACTGTAACCAAGTCAGATAGCATGGAACTCTATGCAAGTCATCTGGCTACCTAAAAGAAATAATACTAGAATCCATGTCAAGTAAGATTTTACATAAACACCGAAAATGTTTATTGTATAAACAATGATACTGCAGCAATTAATAAAAGTTACAGAACAAGTGGAAAGACCACCATTATAAACGATGAGAGAAAAGACAAAACAAAATCAGTTAGGAAACCACATAATTTATCTGAAAACAAATATCCATGAAAAATGTTAAAACTAGTCAATCCCTTTTGAGACCCTTGAAGGAAAGTAGTGCGTATTACCTAGCTGTTAAAGAACACGATGAACAGAAAACATGCATTTCAGAACTTTTCCCATGTTGCTATAGCTCATAATATTGACAATCGTGATGATGATTAGAGACAAACCCTTGTTGAGGCCAAAGAAGGCAATGACACTCGTTACAAACTAAAATGTTAGCATACGTATTATAAGTACAGGTCATTATAATATGTATATGTACTGTGTGAGGCTCCCTTTTGATGCAATTATCTATTCGCCTACGATGATGATTACAAAGACTACAACATAGATGATCTCGATGAACCTACAATTTATATTTTTTTATAAGAATCTATAACAGGGAAGGAAATAAGGAAAATAAAAACAGAGAGAGAGAGAGAGAACAGAAGACATGCTGTGGCATGAAGAGGGAATATCCATGCCCTCATAGGTAGCAAAGTGTTATCATTACAAAACGAAACTCTAAACATTTAGCAAAATAAGTCCTCTATTAAATGATGTATTGTAATCCACATTTAAATATTATTTAAAAATTTATAAAAATAAAAGGACTACAGTAGACAAGTGGCTCATTTTTAATTTATGTATCTTCTGAAACTTGTTTCGCGTGCAATGCTAGTGGAAATATTAAAATCGCCTTCGCTAGAACAGGCCACAAAATGTGGGAGAGGGTGGTGTGTAATATAATGATCATGTTGAAAAAGAACTTACCCAAGTATCCCTGAAACTTTGCCACAAGAAGCACAACAATAGCTTCCATCCAACTGCATCAACTGCCCGAGGTTAACAACTCCCACCTTCCCATGTTGGAGGGCACATTCAATGTGGCAAGATAAGCCACAGGAGTCTTCCAGGCCAGATTCAGAGGTGCATTCCAACCAAAGACTTGGGTCCTTGTTGTCATCAAATAAATGACAGATGCAGCAAGAGCACCTCTTGCAAAATGTGTCATCAATTGAAAGAGTTGCTCGACAGGCAGAATTCTTACAGATCCATGAATCCATACATTTAAAATCGGGTGTTATTTCTGTAGCTGGTGGAATTCGAAGAGGGTTTTCTCCTTTCCGAGGTTGTTTCTTAGCAGGCATATCCTTAAGATTTGAAGCTGCTCTCTTGAGGTCGGGATTCTTTAAAGACTTCCTATTAGCCTTTGGATGTACTTCGGCCATTGTACACTTAATGAAGCTGACTTTCTTATTCTTATTATTTACTTCGGAAATATCTCCTTTCGTCAGATATCAGGAGCAGTTACGGGAATCTTGAAGCTTTATCCAGGACTCCACTTTCATCTGTTTTTCTTTGTGCCCAAGATGAATCATGTTGGCCACCAGAAACTGGATAAAAAATTAATTTAAAACTTCAATACAAAGGTATCAATAGCACGGGCAGTAATACAGGAGTAAACTTGGGCACATAATGCTGGATAATTAATAAAAAACATAAAATAGCTCAATATAAAACCAACTAACTTTGGGTAGAAAACAACCAAGCAAGAAGAGAAGAAAACGTATGCAGAAACCGTGCATGCCATATGTCAGATAGGCAATATATATGGTTTCCTTGAAATTATCTTCACTCAAATACAAAAAATTTCCTACCCTTATTTATATGTTAATTTCAGTTGTAACCTCACAAATCACAGCCACAAGTTTTTTTTTGATAGGTAAATAAATAATAATTTGTTGGCGTCGCCCGGACACAGCCACAAGTTAAAAAGATTGATTATGTACTAACAAAAGAAGACAATTTATGGAATTAAAGAAGACATTTCATCGAATTAAAATTGTACCGATAATGTAAGAGAGATAACATTCTATACTATCATGCTTCTAATTCGTTTCAAGACAACAAACTAGATGAGGTTTTGAAAACTCGATTCAATGTAAGTTTTCGGTGCAAAAATAATAAATATAATTGCCTCTAAATATATTAAGAAAAAGACATTATTTGCTGTGATCGTTGTGGTTTTACGGAAAGAAATATTTTGTACTATTTTTGGATACGGTAATTTCTTTTCCACAACTTTTCCTCTTAAATCAACTATAAGTATCTGATGATAAGGTGCCTGTGCCCATGGGCATTCAGAAATGATTAACAGCCCAAGTTAATTTTGGAGAAATACTAGCTCCTAGCTTCCCTTCGTACTGTAATTTAATTTTACCAAAGTCATCTCTGTGTATCAATACCTGTAGAAGAACTACTCCAGAGAAGGAATGGTAAATTGATATTTTACTTGTCAGGTTTTCCTCTAAATCTGTATATAAACAGTTTTGTTGACTCTAAATTGAATAAACACTCTTTTCTATTATAAACTTTGGTTTACTTTTCAGTTAAATTGGTATTCATAGATTGTGCATTTTGATCTGCAAGGTTTTCGGAGACAGCTTTCTTATGTTGTACCCAATTTATTATCCTCTTTCGTTTGTGAAATCAACGAAAGGAAAAAATTGTTTAATGGACCTTGTTGCTACTTTCATTGTTTAAGAATCCCAATTGAGGCCCACTTTAAGGCCAGCCTCAAAGCCAGGCAAATAAAAAAACATCTAAGGCAACACGCTAATTATGAGACAATTTTTGACAGTGCATGCCTCAGCTGAGTGTGGTGCACGTTTGTGAGGCATGCACTCCTTATTCTCAATACTTATTTACTTTGCTACCTAGGAATAGCCAACTGCCCAATTAGTTATTATTAACACATTAAAAATTGTGTTTTCTGATTAATCCTCCTTGGGAATCTATTAACACAGTTTAATAGGACACTTCTAGAAAAGCAATAGAGTTATAATCGAAGGATTCGAGTAGAAAGGAAGTCTTTTTTGGCAAACAATATTACTTGTATTGATGAACCAGCTAATTGTCTACTATTTGGGATTTGAGATATTTATGAATAGAAAGTAAGCTATGAAGTTCAAGTTATTTAAGAATCTCATCCTTAGAACTAGTTTTACAAAATGCGTAGAGTACATCAAGATATTATCATTTCTCTTACTATGATAAATATACTAAGCCCCTGTTTGGTAAAGATTAAAATCTAACTATTAATCTAAGTCAAAGTCAACAATTAATTTTAACAACATATTTTATGGGACCCACAACTTTTCAACTACACATTTCATCAAATTTTATTAAAATCTGCTAAAAAATTGATTTTAATCCCCACCAAACAGGGGCTAATACTATACATTCACGAGAGGTGTATAGTATTATGAGCTCTCTTCTAGTATACTCATTTTTCTCAAACCATTTGCCTAATTTTACTTTTAAAATGTATCTGATGTGTTATATTGGTCATCATTTATGGTTTGGGTCAATAATCACTTGCGAGCGGAAGGTGTTAGAGTGGGAAGGAGTTGTATAAGTTTGAATTCGACTCTCAACCTTGAAACTATTTTCTAGATTTGAAATCTTACAAAAAATTAGCACTTGGATTGTAAATTGAGTTCTTAGCCATTAGAGTACAACAAATTACAGATTTGGAGCATGGAAAAGCATGCCACATGACTATCTTGTAAATTATGCTAGTATAGTGAAGTTTTCTTGACACTGATGGAAATTAAGTATTAGCATGTAACATATTCTAACATCAAAAATACCCATATATAGTTCCACGACCATATTTAGCTAACCTTTAGCTGAGCTAATATTTGGCATTCGGTTTGGGCAACAAGACCCATGATCCACTTGCCCAGTTAAATGGAGAGTATTAGAAAAACATTTGGATCTTGCTTGTAGTAACAAAACATAATTTCTCTGCTAAAAGATTATAATTTAAATGCAGGATCATGCTTCCAAATTTATAGAAGATACGATGCAACAAGCAAGTCTTGTATTTTGAAATCTCTGCAACAATATTTTAATCAACTATATGTATAAAGTGAATAATAATACAACTGCACAACACGAAAATCCAAAATACTAAAAAGATAAAAGGATACAAATTTTTGAATGGGATAATATAGCAGAAAAAATCCAATGCTAAAAATAGAAGAGAATCAGTACCTGAAAAACATAATATCAAAACCCTGCAGCAGAGACAACCCTGATCTTCAGGACTCACAAATCTAGAGAGACAAGGACTTCAAGGTTTAGGAAATTTAGTTTATCAGTGTTGATACCTTGGACAACCATCTTCATCACTTGTTGAAGCTGTCATTGGATACCACACGCTTATGACGACGCAGAGATTATGGGGAGAAACTAACGGATAACAAGGGTAATGAAGCAGTGGGTGTTTGAGAAGTGAATAATAACCTATAGTTTACGCCTTGCAAGGATAATAGAAGTCAAAAGGAAAAAAAAAATAATTAGAGTCTTGACCCGTAAAAGTATATCATAAAAAACGGTATGAGAAATATAGCAAAAATAATTGATATAAATAAAACATAGGTTGATAACAAAGTTAAAGCCAACTAAGATGTAAATTTAGGCTACAGGCTGCATGCTAGCTCAGTTGGCCTACATTTAGCTAAAATGCATCAACATGGATCAGGTCACAAAGGAATGGGTCAAACTTGACAACATGCATCCAGAACGTCTTTGGCAATCAATCCTAAATCTTTTCGCCATTTAACAAAATCTAACCCATATCTATTTCATTTTTCCCCTTTTTGTGTCTTTTGCCCTGGCTTCAAGTAAATCAAGACCAGAAGCAATGCTGAGCAAGTCCTACAATGCCAGATCAACTCTTACTAAATGGACAATTATACCTTCTCGTTGTATATTCTTTCCAAATATTTTAAAGAACCCTACAATATATTTTGAATCCAAAAGAACAAAAAATGTTCATTAAAACCAAAGGGACCCCAAATGTATTATCCTTCATTATGAATATCCTACGTGGGAAACTAGTGGACTACAATATATTCGCTATTTCATGACCAAAACATCCATTCTTTATACGCAGCAGTAGTCCCAATATTATTGTTAAAAGTCTTGGTCAAGATGTTCCAAGACGTCCAGATAGTATTGTTCAAAGTCTTAGTCCAGATTTACCAAGACCCCCAGTGGTAAGGCAGAACTGAATTGGTTTGGACTACGTAAAAATCAATGTAACTCCCAAGAAACTGTTAGCTGAGGAGTCAGAAATTCGACATGGTTCCCTGAAAAATTTCCTCCCCCAAAATTGACTTTTCAATCCCTCTTTTATTTGTTAATTTCACAAACAAAAAGGCACTAAATCGGGTATAAAATAACAAATAGGTCTAAGAATAAACAAACAAGAATAAACACAGATCCAAACGAACAAATATGAATGCTAAATATGACTGAAGAAAAAATCAAACCCTAAATCAAACAGAGCGTAGACAACAAGTTTAGAGTCTATCGAACCATATACATACAGATTCATAGAGAAAAAAAACATATCAATTGGAATCATTTACCATTCCCTTTCTGAAGTTGTTCCTCCCCTCGTATCGAGAAAGAAGGAGAGAGGGGGTGAGGTTATGAATTTGATAATGTGAGATCACGGTACGACTACGAGGGGAATCTAGGAGCTAGAATCTCTCCAAAATTAAATTGGGCCGACTGCACGGTTTGGAAAAGCCCATGGGCTCCCATTCGTCAGATATCCACAGTTGATTTAGAGCGGTTTGATTTTCATTAATTGGGGAAAAAAAAATTTTGAATTGTAATTCAAGAAAATTTGTCGTTAAAAAGTAGAAAAATTTGTGTACGTGTAAAATATTTTATTGTGTGAATATGTGATTGAAAATGATCTTGTAACAAATTATAAAATAAATTAATAAGTGTCAAACATGCAATTAAGGAGAAAATGTCGTAGAAAATAAATGGATCTTGTTTCTTACTACATGTACATCAAAATTTATATAAAAGATTATATGATGTCATATGGTACTTTATCATTCGTCAGTTTACCAATTTTTTCCCTTCAAATTCCAAAATAAATTACAATATCCAAAACATACACACTTGTATACCATAATACAATGACAAAGCAAATTAAGCTTTATTTTTGATAAATCTGAGGGTGATTATTCAATTATTTTTACGTTAAAATTAGCTCACAAAACCTCGTCTAGTAAATTGTCTTGAAAATAAAATAATGAAACATAATGACATCAAATGTTATATCTATGTTAACACGATTTTTAAATCCATAAAGGTCTTCTTTAATAATAGGGTTAAATGCACCAATCGCGCTATGCTTTCCTTAATGTTCATATTAGCTACTAAATTTTTATATCTCACTAGCAACTGAACTTCCCAAAATGTTATACAATCTATCACTCACGAGCCAAAGATTGCAGCTCGAGTGTGACACGGGCAAAAAATGGCTCGAGCTTTTTTTGGGCCGAGCTGGCTTGATTTTTTTTTCAATTTTGTGTAGGCAAGTAACCGAAAGTAAGTAGCTGAAGCATGACATGTGCCATTTTGGCGTACCACACGGGCAGGCCCTCGGGCTTGAGCCATCGTTAGAAAATGAGGCTCGACTCGAGCCGCGAGCCATGCCGGCTCCAGCTTTTTACGGGCAAAGTCACGGGCTGTCCAAACCGATGTGTCAGATTGACATCCCTAAATATAATATTCAATAAGATATTTAATCATTATCTGTCAATTGCTTGACTGAATTTTTGTGCATTGAACCAATTCTAGGATCAATCTACTCCATCAAAGTCACAAATCACCTTCCAGTACATGCCGCTCATACAAACTATAAACATTCTTTCCCCATGTTCCACCAGCTTTGTTGACATAGTTGTTCTCTGATTTTTTTTTTTTTTTTTGTTTGTTGACTCTCTTGACTATTTAATCGATCCACCAATAACACTTTTAACTAAGTGTTCCATAGCATTTCTAAGTTGCGGGTTAATATTGATTTTGTGGCTCTTGAAATGATTCAATAACCATGTTTCACTTAGTCCTCGTCCCGACTTGTAAAAGGTTCCAAACTTCTGAGTTTGAACCGACTTTTCTAAGCTGCTGAGTATATTACAACAAAACTTAGCCCTTGTTTCACAACGATTATTTAAAATTCTTTAATTTTTATACTTAATTTCAACCACACATTAAATTCAAAATTTATCCCACTTTTTAACCATACATTCTCCAAAAAATCATTATTCAAAACTCCACTTTCTCAAAATAATGGCCATCAAAGAGGGGTTAAGTATGATATGAAAACTCAGTACGTCCAGAAAATTTTTGAACATTTTTAGTTTATAATGGGAACATCTCCTAAATAAACAGTTCCATATCCTTTAATGCTAAATCAATACTCTAAATCGGAGAACAAACAACCTGTGTATCTTGGATGGAACTACCAGATTAAAAGAAATCTATTGAAGAATGGTTGAGAGCCAGGTTAGAAGTAGAGATATGTCCATGGAATGGTGTTTCATCCAAAATAGGTCGGGGCATTTTCAGTATACTAGCTCTTTGTAGCAAGTGATGCGCTAACAATTTGTTCCCTTGCCATTGAGAAAACTGAAGAATTTCTAGTCTCAAATTTCTACTGCTACCCTGAAATTCATTTGTACAACTGGTTTAGCTTACAGTATCTTTGTATTCATCTTTAAAGAAGTAACATCTTCTTCAATTGGAGTTATATTGGTAGAATATCTTTCAAGATATAGATATATAAGTATATTAGTAATTATTAAAATAAAAAACATGTTATAATTTATCTCACTTTAATAGAAAACTAGTTTCATGTGCTTCGGACCACTAGTTCCTGGTCATGGGTAAACAACATTGTACGTGGAATTATGGGTGGATACGATTCCATTTGATTCTGGTTCCAAAAGAATTGAACCAAATCGAACCAAACCAAACCATGAACCAATAGTTTTTTTTGTTTTTTTTAATAATGGAACCAAATCGAGACTCGATTCTGGTTTGGTTTGGATCAATTCTAGTTTCATTACTGATTGATAAAAAAGAGAGAATATTTAAGGAAGAAGAACAAAAGTTTGATGCTTCAATTTCAGAAATTCATACTACGGTGGTGGTTAAGCGCGATAGTAGACGGTAGGCGTTAGTTGTTTGTTTCCACGTGAGGGTTGGTGTATAAATTGAAAATAATAAATAAATTAGCATCTGGTCTTCAAAATGAAATAGAGTCTCCAGTTTCCACATTGAAAAAAGAGAATCGAAGGTACATGACCTTTTTGTCATGATTTTCAATTGAATTTTGATTCACTAATTTGTGTGTGTGTAATAAAATTTAATATTGAGTTTTGTTCTTGATTCTAAAACTAGAATCAGGACCAAATGGTTCTCATTTCTAAGAATTAAAATTATTAATTTTTTTTTTTTGTAGAACCGAACTAGATCGCTCGATTTTGATTTGGTTTGGTCTGGTCTAGTTTGATTTGGTTTGGTTATTTTGTCCATCTCTACGTGGAATACACGTAATAAAACTTTTAAGGTTGTAAAACTCTTTTTATTATTTAATATTAATTACAAAAAATGATATTTCCCCCCTTTTTAAGGTGGCTTAGATTGACTTGCATGCACATGCCCTCAGCCAAAATACATTCACATGAGGACAATTCTCGTAATACCAATTCAGTCAAAACATTGATTCCATTTGACAAATTTATAAATTATTTTATAAAAAATAATAGTAGTGATTATTCACATAAATTATATAAATAATAAATTATTACAATTATATATGTGTAATTGGAATTATTATTTGACTGAATTTATAAATTATAAATTCATTGCCAAACGGAGACTGTAATATGTACTGATTTGTTTTTGTCATGCTACATGTGAATTCTTTATTGATCATTTTAATAATATTAATATATAGCAATTTAAAATTTTAAGGTTCAAAAGCCACCAAATTTCGGGATAGTAGAGATTACATTGAACTTAACGTCACGAATAAGTACATGAACTTTGACACTCCTTTATTGTTATTTGTTCGAATTAACTACTACTCGTTTTGCTTATCACAAATGCATTGTGCATATTACAATATCTAGTTGAATGGTGTTGGAAATTTTATTACAATGGTTGACTGACCACCATTCTCATCATCAATCCTTACATTAATTTTTAAACTGTTTTCTGTTAGCTGTTGCCAAAAATAAGTAAATAAATACGGAATACAATATTAAATTATATCCTTATGATTTATAAATTATGTTCAGTTGAAATTCATAAAGCTTTAGAAACGTTTCAATTTTTCTTTTCTCTTTTAGAATTAAAAACCATTAGGTATGTTTGGTATGAATATCTTAAGTGTGCACAGTTCATCTTAATTGTCAAACCGAGCGGCTCTGTCAGGCCTGTAAAAGGTCTGGCAGAGCAAATGTGAGATGGGGTGTGGGTGTTTAACATTTGGGGTGGGGATCGAAGGGGGGTTAATGAGGTGGGGTGAAAACTTTTGCTCCGCAACATTATTCCTTAATTGTCAAGATGCATGAAATGTTATTTGTCATTGTTACCTTTTGGTTCGACATTTGGAGGGTCGACGCCTTGGGAAGAAGGTGGCATTTCTATTAGTTGCGATGTAGATTCAGGGACTAAGGGTTTCTCTTTAAGCATAGTCCCTTCATCAGCTGATTTGGACGAAGCAGCTTCAGCAGAGGGTGATAAAGCAAGAGCTGCCAAAACCAGAGCCTTCGAAGGAGAGGCTGAACTTTTCTGAGAAATTCAGGTAAACCATTAGTACATAGAAAAATATGTTTGTGAATAAACAAATTCAGTTACCTTTCTCCTAAGGATAAGAGGAGCATCATCATCATCATCATCCTGCAAAATGGAAGATGCTGAAGCTCGCCATTTGCGACTGGAGGTACCCTTGGCTATAGTGGTCTTGGCAGGAGGAGAAGCAGATGGAAGAATAGAACGTTTAGCGCGAGCAGGTGAGGAAGGATTCCTAATGGACACGGGAGTGGCCAAAATAAGAGAAGTAGAGGAAGTGTTTAGCCGATCCAGTAAATGGAAGGCACGATTAGCATCAGTTGCAAACAATCTGTGTTTTACTGATAGTCAGAGCTTTTCAAAAAGAGCATTTGTGACAGCGGTAGAATTGAAAGGGGCTAAAGAGAAACCTTCGGCCAAAAGGTTATTACGGGTGTCAATGGCCTGCACCTCAATTTTATTGATAGTATGGAAACGCTTTGTCAAATTCTTTGAATAACAAGGAAGAACATGCCACGTTTGGCCGAAACCAAGTTGGCGAGCAAAAAATTGGAGAGCATATATCTCAACCCCTGCTTTAGCATTTGTTCCTGTGACAATGTCTGGAACAGTTCTCTCCCAATCAAAAATTGAACCCAGATGGGTAAAGAAGTGCTCACTTCGGCTAAAGTAGAAGGAGGCCGTCGTACGTATAGAGGGATTTGATGAGGAGAAAAAGGAAAGAAAGAAGACGTTGAATTCAAAGTATAAAAGAATGTGAAAACGTCCATACTGGATATATTTACGGGGCTCAATTGATGAATGAATAGCCCATAACAGCTAACTGTTCGAGGAGGAGACGGTGGAGCACCAAGTTGTGAAAAATAGGATCTCAACCACAATTGAGCAAGCCAAGGGGCCCACTATCAGTGGGAGACGCACCATTCTTTAATTGGAGTTGGAGGGAAGCTATGCATCTATAAAAGGCGGCTAAAAAGAATGAACACAAATTCAAAGATCTGCCACGTGCTAATTCATGCGATAGAGGCAGATAACTCAATGAGGGTTTCAGGTTGGGGACACAAAGAACATATTTATAGAGCCAGACCTGAAGGAAGGCAACACGCTCAGCATGAGTAGGCTCAAAATTGGAAGTAGTATAAAGGCATTGCATGCTTGAATAAGATTCGGCAGTTTTCTTGTCAAATTGTGGAGTAATACTGGAAATCAAAATATCAAGAAAGATAGTATCGTCCGAGGGCGAAAGATTTACTAAGGCTCCAACTTCCCTTAGAGTAATGGACATTAGGCCAAGAGGAAAAATAAAAGTGTTATACTCAGAAGACTAGAAACTCAAGGCGATTGGAAAAGCACTGTGTCATAAATTGGGGGAAAAAGGGTAATTTCTAATAGGTCCAAAATCTTGACACGATCAAAAATTGTTATGGTGGGACCATAATTTACCATACGTGCATGCCATCTACGAAAACTAGGATCAATTTTTGGTCAAGTATGGATACCTTTATCGCAGATTGGCTTCAATGGCAGAGAGTTCGGAAATGGAGGGTCTCCAGTGCAAGGGAACAGCTGGCCCACAGCCACTTGTTCAATGGCTTTGACATTGTTGAATGATGGACCCAAATAGAATTCATTGAGGTCAGCATTGGCTTGTGCAAGGAAGTTTGGATTTACATACGGCCTAGTAAGGATTTTTCGAAAATCTTCGAAACTGAAAGCATCATCAGATTGAGTTTGTGAAGTCGCCATTGAGTGCAAAGTACAGTCTTGTTAAGGCTTGCCTAAGAAACGTAGCAGAGAAGCAAGAAGATGAACAGTAAAATAGTGAGGAAGAAGCGCGAAATATAGAGACGTGGTTTAGTGGTGCGATGAAATGACGTGTCTTTTGGGTTTATAAGGGTTTGTAACGTTGCACCTTTTTAGGCTATAGAAGGAAATAATGATTGAAATTCTCGAGAATTTCAAATGTCGACTGGAAAATACAAGGTGAATATGATATAGATTAATCCTTGGTATTAAATCTGCTATATTGGGAGGTAATTATTGATACACTAAAAGTGCAGTCCAAATTAAATAGCCCAAAGAGTGAGGCTCAATTGGGGAGTTCAGGATAAATGCCCAAATAAGTTTATTGATGAATGTAGAGGAAGCTCACGAACACAATAACATCATCGCACAAGCTTGCAAGACGTTCAGAATCTGAGCGAATGGAGTGCCCTACGGTCGCCCAGAGCGATGACCTCGTTCTCGCCCAAACCTTCGAGTCGCTCAAAATCTTAACACGTGAGATATTATGGTTATCCAGAATAACAGTTATTAAAGCAATTATCGAGCAGACTTATCACATTCCACGATTCAAGGAGCCCATTCGATGGCGGTTGAACGACAAAGAGTAATGACAGCAGTTAGAGGTAGCAGTTCCACGACAATTTAGCCACCATGAAGAAAGTGGGTAGTTATAAAACAATCAAACAATTTCCAAACGGTTTTTCACGAAAAAATCATCATGGGAATAGAAAAAGGAAGAGAAGACAGAGAGAAAAAAAACCTCGAATCAAATACTCTCAAACAGAGAATATGTAATTTCAATTTCTTACATTAACTTTAATGATCCATTTTCATTAGTCGTGTGCTTGCGCCGCTTGGAGGCATTCTGTTTGTTTTCAATTGTAACTCTCATCAATAAAACACTCTTTTTTGTGACTTTGTCTCAAGAGGTTTGTCTATTACACAATCGTCTGAATTTTTTTTAATTGTTAGCGACTACCCGCGCGAAACACCCTCTTTAATGCCTAATTTCATCGAATAAGCAATACAAAAAAATATTCAGAAAAAACTACATAATCCATTTTTCATAATTACGTGAGTATATAAAATTAGCAATGGATCAGAACATGGTATGTACTAACAATTGAAATGCACTCTAAAGCACTTTGATTTCCAGCAAAACCCGTCTGTATACATTTTATAAATGGATTTAAACATTCAATCAAAATTAAACATTAATTTTAATCAAACATTTACAATTAATACTCGTTACTCGTACATTTCATGGGACTCAATAATATTCCGGTTGGAATTTTGCCCTACTAAAATAAAAGTCATGATGAACACAAACAAGAAAGCAGAAAATAAACACAAGAACACAACTATATGTTCACCCGATTCGGCAAGAATGCCTAATCTGGGGACTCGAGAATCAGCTCAATCCACTATGTGAAAACCATGCCTTCTAGAGAGGATAAAAGTACATCAACCAAAATCAGAACCTAGTTTTACTCACAGATCCAAGAGAATCTCATAAAACTCGACTCAATTGCACAAACCTATCGCACTAGAATACAGAACAACCACACACTGCCAATATTTCAAGTCAAGAAGTCATTGTAGCAAGGGTTATTTTACAATGTTTATACTAGATCATTCACACAAGGAAGATCCCAGAATCAAAGAAAAGAAGAAGACAGAGATTCGAATAGAGAAAAACCATACTCTAAAGTCAATAGAGTAATGTTATTTATTATCATGATGATAGAATATCGATGATGTTGCAACACATTATCTTTCACTTGTCTCTCTCTTCCTCCTCTTCTCTCTCATAAAAATTAAACTGTAAAATTTCATTATTACACATAGACTGTCACATCACCGATATTCCATCATTATAATGATAAATAGCATTATTTAAACCAATGTCCATCCAAACTAAATCAACAGGAGCGAGACCAAGAGTAATATTAGACCAAGTGTTGATCACAGCCATTGATCAAATCCAACGGCGCACAAGTCATTTGAAGAAGCACAATTCGGGTGCATTGTAAGTAGCCAATTGGAGGTTGCCACATGGACCGTCCATGTCAACTAGACAGAAAAGGAGAATTACAAAAATGACCCTAACTTTATTGTATTTGTGAAACACGTTTTTTTTTTCCTTTGATTACTATTTATAAATCACTGTAAATTTGTCAAACGGAGGCTTAATCATGACTATACTTTTTAGATTGACATTTGGCAGTAATTACATCTCTTTTGAAATGAAAAAGTGCTATTGCTAAAAGCTCCATTGACAAAAATTCACAAATGTGCTAAACCGACCCAAAGAGCAAATAAAACTGGTAAAAAACAAAAAGTGAAAAGTTCAATTGTTGATTGACCATGAATTACGGAATGCACAACTTTTAATTTCCATTGATTATGGGTTTATTGGCAACTAATTGTCTTGGAAGTGGAATCATTAGGAGTATTTTCTAAAAGAGCAAAATTATTAAGATGAGTTTAAACTCTTACATGTCTATATTTGCTATTTAATTGATGTAATATTTATTCCTTAAGATGTTATCCTAACATTGTAACTCGTTTGAGTCTTGATCAAATTTGAAATTCGTATGTCTCATTTGAGTCCTAATCGAAAATTACTCTTCTGCATTTAATGGACTCTATATCATATTAAAAATTGAATTTTCAGTTTAAAAGATTAACATTGTTAAGAGAAGTATATTGAGCCTTGTATACTGGTCTATGTAAGTGTTATACCCTAATTCCAATCAACTTTGGATATAAACACTTTGAATATATATATATATATATATATATATATATATATATATATATATATATATAATCAATGCATATGTATGGCAATATCTATTATTTAATTGAATTAATATTCTAATAAATTAAATAATAGAATCCTTAGATTCAAGTTTTGGTGATTTGTTAATCACAAGGAGTTGTGATTGTGAGATACAAATTACATATGACTGAATCTTAAATCGTCTGTGGTCGAAGTAATAACGAGATACGGATATCGTTATTACAGATAGACCATCGCGTGTGGCATTCTTACTTGTGAAGTAAGTAGCTGATCTCACAAGTTAAAGTGTGGTGACATTTGAATGAACACGTGGATATTTTGTTATAGAACAAAACATTGGAGACCCGCTGAGAGATTCCACATGGATAACTATCTGAGTGTTAGTGGTTAATCTCTAACGTTCGGTAGTGGAATTGGTCATTTGACTTGAGGTCATCATGGTACCTTATATGAGGACAGTCATACTTTGGTGGTGTTGGATGTTGCTCTGCCAAGGGTCGCTAATACAATATCGTTCGGGCATGTCAAGAATTATATGAAGGTTGTGAATGACTAATAGAGGATTCGTCACTCTTAGATAGTAAGAGATTATGATCTACATTTTATCCAGTTAAGTTGATAATGAAATCCTTGACCAAGGTGAACTCATAAGTCGGAAAAGAGTTTTCGACGTACATTAACTTAATAGTGAGATAAAAGATATGATCAATAATTAAGATTGACACATACCCATATCTCATAATTGATCGGATCATATTGACGAAAGGATTATAGTTTCACGGTAAACGAACAAGTTTGGTTTTGTCATACTACGTGATATTTCCCGTCACATGTATTGCCCTGACACATTGTTAGATGTCAATCTGGGACAATGAAAGTGAATTAGTGATAAATTAAAAGGGGCGTTTTAATATATCGATTTTGATTAGATCAAAATAATAATTCACGTCGTTAGGCATCTGATCGAGAACCTAATGGGTCACACACAAAAGAGATCAGAAGAATGAGATTTACCAACTAATTAATTGACAATGTCGGATAATTAATTAATTGAGTTGTTTATTAATAGACCCGAATTAATTAATTGGATTAATTAATTAATTAATTGGATTAATTAATTCATGGACCAGATTTAATTAATTTGATTAATTAAATATTGGATCAGGTTAAGTTTAACAGATGGGCCGAGCCCATTTGGACTCATATTAATAGGCTACTAGGGTTTGAAAATAGTATGGAATTTTTCATTATTCGTGTTAGCACAAGAAAAGAAAACCCTAGCTGTCATTCTTATTCTCTGTGTGGATCACTATTGGAGGCTGGACAATTGGACAGCTTGGATTGCAGATCGTGATCATTGGAGTTCAAGAAAAAGCAAAAGAGTTTGTGGAATTCATCAAAAGTATCATTCTCATCACAATTTCTATCTAAACACATTGCAGATCCTCGTTTGGGAATTGAAAATTGTTTTATTTCCGCTGTGCATGTTAAGTAAATTCCCAACAGTGGTATCAGAGCCTACTTTGTGTTTGTTAGAAGCTGTTTTGTATTTTGGAACAATCAAAAGTTGATTGTTTAATTTTTTCTTGAATCTAGCAATTTAGAAAAATATTTTTAATCTTCAAAAATTTGTTTTGAAAGAGAAAAATAATTTCTTGGTCAAATTTGGATCTGAAAACATTGGCGGTAGGGCGCCGCCACCGAACCCGGCGGCGAAACCACCAAGTCACGGTAGAGGGTAGCAAGCTGCTACGAACTGAAGCGCAGCCGATCGTTGTCGCTGCAACACGCAGCTAGCCGATTTGCCGCTCGCTCTTGGAAAACGCAGCAGTGCACGGCGCTGCTACAATCATTACTCTGGTGGTGCGAGCGTGCACCACCATTGCTCCATGGTGGCGGCACATGAGAAAAGAAAAAAAAAATATTATAGGGTTTCGTTTTCAGACGGGTGAGAGGGTGGAGGCGGGGCCTCTTGTGCAATTTTCGAAATTTCAGGCCCCCGTATGCAATAATGGAAAAGGGGTCAAGTTTGCAATATTTTGATTAAGGACCTGTCATGCAATTAAGTTAATTGAAGGACTTATTTTTTAATTTTAAATTTGGGTCAATTTGCAATTTTCAAAATAGTTTTGAATTTAAATATTAAAATGGTTTTTAATTTGATTTTCAAATGGTTTGACCTAAAATTTCAATATTGACCCGTTCAAAATTTTATTTAAAAATTAACGATTTTTATATTTTCGTTAAAATTGGATTTTAACTTAAATATTAAACTTTGACCCTAAATTGAATTTTATTTTATTTAAGAGTTTTATCCTAAATTAAAATGTTAATTCATTTTAAATTAGAGTTAGATTTTAATTTAATATTTAATTAAAATTTGATTTTAATTAAATTATCTACCCTAGTATGTTGTTGAAATTAGAGTTGGACTCTAATATGACATTTAATTGAAATTTGATTTTAATTAAATTGTCTCACCCAAAAATATTTTTTGAAATTAGAGTTGGACTCTAATTTAGTATTTAATTAAAACTTGATTTTAATTAAATAGTCCCGCCCTATAATTGTAGAATTAGAGTTGGACTCTAATTTAATATTTAATTGAAATTTGATTTTAATTAAATAAGTCCGCTAATTAAATTAATTGATTAATTTGATTAATTAATTATTTAATTGTTCCGATCCATTTGTCTAAATTAGTTTAGACGACTTTAATTGCTAGAAACTTGAAACATGTTTGCATATAATATTAGATATTATATAGGAACGCATTTATATGATAAATATTTTATTAGTGGATGATTATGGACTCGACCATGTGGATGTGTTGAATTGTTAGTTTTATTCTTGTTGTTTTATGGGGCCTGTGAGCTCTAATTTATTTTGGACCTGCGAGTCCGTTACTATTGTTATTATTATGGGTCTGTGCGTCCAATATTATTTAGGTCTGCGTGCCAACTAGTATAGGATACAAGTTGCAGCTGGACTAATTGAAGATACAAGAAGAGGAGGAGACCATAGAGATGGAGCATTGTATGAATCAATGCTATACCCCCTAGGAACTGACCGACTAGTCTTCCTTATGGCTGGGGAAGATTAGATAATATAAGTTCATAATCGTCCACACTATTATATGTATGTTTATTTGCATGTTAAATGTATAATAAAATATATATAATTATTACGATGAGACCTTTTGCATGAAAAACCATTCGTTAAAAATATTAAGTCAATTTATTATTTGCCTTCCATCATTATAGTGAAAAACGAGATTCCTAAATCGATCTTAGCTTGTTGAGTACACTCAAGGCTGGTCTATTAGGGATATGTTTGACACTATGAAATATTAGATATTTCTAAATGATGGGTTTGATTTAACTAAAATTTATCTTTTGTTGAGCATACTCAAGAAGATAAATTGTAGAGGCATGTTAAAATATTAAGTCATATTTATATTCGCCTTCCACCATTATAGTGAAAAACGAGAGTCCTAAATTGATCTTAGTTTGTTGAGTACACTCAAGGCTGGTCTATTAGGGATATGTTTGACACTATGAAATATTAGATATTTCTGAATAATGGGTTTGACTTAACTAATATTTATCTCTTGTTGAGTATACTCAAGGAGATAATTCTTAGATGCATGTTAAGCTAACACATAAGATGTGTGAAGATAAAGAGTTGTCAGTTTAATGATCTGGGAGTTATATGGAGATACAATTGATAATAGTATCTACTCAAATATTTTATTAGAGTTTGTTGAGTACACTCAAGATTTTAATATAACAAATGGGATCTCAGCCCACTGGGAATCAAGTACGGATTCTATAAATTTATGTGAGAGGGTCAAAATTTGAGTTAAACAGTGGGAGCAAAATTAATTTAATAAAAGACCATGTTAAATTAATTCATGCATTATATATATTATATCTTTACTTTTCGGCGTTTACATTTATTGAATCATGAGTAATCACATATATTTGAGAGGCATATTGTATGCCAACAACCAAAGCAAATTTTCTTGATTGACGCCGCAATCTGAGAATTGTTCTCAGGCATGAAAAATTGGTTGTGTCATTGAGTAGCCCTTTCTAGAGACACATGTTGATGACTCGATAAAAGAAGAGGTGGCTGCTATAATAAACACAATGATGACGATAGTACTACAACATATGTGATATTTGTGACTATGTCACCTGAGTTACAAAGCAAGATAAGAGTATAGATGCTAACACATGATTTTTCATCTCAATGTGTTGAATGATGAACAATCATACGAGGAAATATATGATATTTTCTAGCAACTATACCGGTGCATAATGGCAGAAGAATCTTCAGTCGGTGCTCGTGTGCTGAAGATGCAGACTACTTTGAGAAGTTGTCTTGATTGCGTTCAGTCATGAACAATGAACTAAGTATAGACTTGGTTCTGCAATCTTTGTCAGAGAGTTATTCATAACTAATTATGAATTTAACATGAATAAACTCGAAGCACGCTCATTGAAATGCTGAACATGCTTAAAACTGTTAAGTCCAACATCTATGTTTGTAGTGGACAAATCTTAGTCATAAATTCCTATATGGAAGTTTAAAGGATGCTTTAGGAAAGCAACCAAGATGACTAAGACGGTTAAAGCAAATAAGAACAATACCAAATCTGATGATCCTTATTATCATTTTGGAATGGTAGATCATTGGAAATGAAATTACAAGGCTTATATCTACTTCATTAGTTTCATGAGTATTAGCTACTAGATATGGATCTCATATTTGTATAAATATGCAGAAATTAAATAAAAGTAGATCGCTGCAGAATGGAGAAGTTGACCTACACGTTGAAAATGAGCAAAAGTTGTTGCATTGCCTGTAGAAGCATATTTCTTTTCATTGCCTTTAGGCTCGATATTAGAATTAGAGAAATGTTAATTTTGTTCTCACCATTATCAAGGGCATTAAATAAATTTCATATTTGGACATGAATTATTTTAATGTTAAGGACAATTGTTATTCCTTTTTATCTTGATAAAATCTCAATGGTTATAGTAAATTACAAAATGACATTTATATTCTAAACATTGAGTATTCTATAATGAGTATAGAAATTAAAATGCATAAAAATGATAATCTAAAGAACACCTATATCTGACATTATGGATTTGATCACATAAATAAGAATGCAATTCCAAACTTACATGGAGATGTATATTTGGATCAAATGATTTTGAATCATTTGACAAATGCGAATCACGTCTGTAAGATACAGTGACCAAATCTCCTTTTACTTGAAAAGGAAAAAGATCTGCACAATTATTAGGTCTAATACATAGTGATGTATGTAGATCCATATCAATTAATGTCAGATGAAGTTTATCTTATCTCATCACATTTACTAATAACCATTTCAGAAATGATCATATATATTTGATGAAATTCAAGTATGAAACTCTTGAAATGTTTAGGGGTTCAAGCTAAAAATAGAAAAACAAATAGGTAAATATATTCTTACACTAAGACTTGTTCGAGGTAAAGAATATCTAAGATGGAGAATTTTAGATTATCTAAAAGAGAATCAGATTCTCACGCAGTAGATTCCTCCACATACATTGCAACATAATGGTGCATCTGAAATGAGGAATCGTACATTATTAGATATAGTGCAATAGAGAACAAGCCATGCAAGCATTCAAAAATCGTTTTGATTAGGGGCGTCCAAAAGTCCCGAACCGAACCGGACCAAACCGAACCGAACCCGAACCGAATCGGACCGAACCGAGCGGTTCTTCATAAATTAAATACCCGAACGGGTACCCGAATCGAGAACCGATGGGTTTGGGTCGGGTCTCGGGACTAGACCAAGAACCGAAGAACCGAATAAGAACCGAAACTAAATAATTTTTTTATTTTTTATATTAAATTAATTAAATTATTTTATTTTTTTTCCATACAAATTAGCAAATTAATTAAATAAATCAGATTATTTTATAATTTTAATTTTAAAGCCCAAATTATTTTTAAAATCCATTAGCTCATTTTAATTTGAAGCAAATGAATATACTTTATGTAGTTTTATTGTAATATTAATATCTACTTTTTGGTATTTGTATACATTGAATTAATCTTATTGGACGGCTAGTTATTTATATATTTTTAAATTGAGTTACGTTAATTTGTAAAAGTTACGAATGAAATGTCATTAGTTGTATTTATATAGTGTTGCTGTAAATATTAAAAAATTTTAATTATAGTAAGGAACCGAACGGAACGGAACGGAACGGAACCGACCCGACCCGACCCGACCCGAACCGAACCGAACCGAACCCGAACGGTTCCATAATTATATTTGGACCCGACGGGTCCATTTATTAAATACCCGAAAGTTTTGGGTCGGTTCGGGTCTCTTCAGAACCGAACCGAACCGACCCACGGACAGCCCTAGTTTTGATGTCATGCACTGATTGCCACATAATGCGCACTAAATCGTGTCTCATCTAAATCGGTTGATAAAACTTCATACGAGTTATGGAAAGACCCAACTTATCTCATATAAAAGTTTGGACTGTGACGCTTATGTGAAGCGCACTGAATCGGATAAGTTTGAGACTAAATCCGATAAATACATATTTGTGGATATCCAATAGACAATTGGATATCAATTCTATAATCCCGTTGAGAAGAAGATGTTCATCTCAAGACGTGTCGTACTCTTAGAGAAAGTGTTTACTCTAAGAGAGACAGTGGGAGTAGAATAAATCTTGAAAGAGTTCAAGATTCCACGGATATAATTGACCGAATAGATGAACCTGAGTCTTATCCCACACCAACTGAGGGACATACTCTTGATCCAGAAGTGGAGACTTCTGAGAACACGTTAACTCCGTGTAAATCTTGTAGGATCATTTGACCTCTTAGAAGGTACGAATCCGTGATTATTAATCAAGGATAATGAACCTACTAATTACGTAGAAATAAAGTCAAGTGTTGACTTAAAGAGATGGACTTGTTGTATGTAATCAAGGTTTGACCTTGGACGACTTGCCTAATGGATTAGAACTCATATGTTGTAAATGAGTTTACAAGAAAATGTCAATATGGATTGAAACAAGTCTCTTGGAGCTGGAATCTTCGATTTGATGCGAAAAGTCAAAATGTTTGATTTTATAAAAAATGAAGACGAATTGTGCGTTTACAAGAAGATAGTGGGAGCATTGTTCCATTCTTGATATTATATGTATGAGACATATTATAGGAATCGACGTCTCTATATTTCAATTGTTGAAATTATGGTTGTCAAATAATTTCTCTATGATAGATATAATAGAAGCAAGTTGATCTATAAAGATAGATCTAGAAGATTGCTTAACTCATCTCAATCTATACAGATAAAATCTCAAGAAGATTTTATATGGAGAAAATGAATTGATAGTTTATGGATACACTAATGCTAACTTCTAGTCAGACTAGAATAATAGTATATCTCAATTAAGATATTAGTTTACTCTTAAGGGGTGTGTTGGAAATGTTCCAAATCTAAAATAACCGTTGATTCAATAATAGAAGCCTTATATATCATTGCTTTAAAAAGCAACAAAAGTTGTGGTCTGGATCAGGAAGTTCATTAATGAACTTAGAGTAGTTCCTAACATTGTTGATCACACACTTCTGCATTGTGATAACAATGGATCCGTTGTGCAAGCGAAGGAACTAAGGTCTCATCAATGATCTAAACATATGTTAAGGCGGTATTATCTTATCGGAAAGATAATACAATGAAATGACGTAAATAAAGAACGAATTCCCACAAGTCATTAAATTGTAGATCCACTGACAAAGAGTTGTCGCAACATAAACATGATCGTCATGTAGATTCTTATGGTATAAGATACATAAGTGATTGGATCTAATACAAGTGGGAGTTTGTAAGTGTTATGCCCTAGGCCCAATCAACTTTGGACATAAACACTTTGAATATATATATATATATATATATATATATATATATATATATATATATATATATATATATATATATAATCAATGCATATGTATGGCAATATCTATTATTTAATTGAATTAATATTCTAATAAATTAAATAATAGAATCCTTAGATTCAAGTCTTGGTGATTTGTTAATCACAAGGAGTTGTGATTGTGAGATTCAAATTACATATAACTGAATCTTAAATCGTCCGTGGTCGAAGTAATAATGAGATACGGATATCGTTATTACAGATAGACCATTGCGTGTGGCATTCTTACTTGTGAAGTAAGTAGTTGATTTCACAAGTTAAAGTGTGGTGACATTTGAATGAACACGTGGATGTTTTGTTATAGAATAAAACATTGGAGACCCGCTGAGAGATTCCACATGGATAACTATTTGAGTGTTAGTGGTTAATCTCTAACGTTCGGTAGTGGAATTGGTCCTTTGATTTGAGGTCATCATGGTACCTTATATGAGGACAGTCATACTTTGGTGGTGTTGGATGTTGCTCTGCCAAGGGTCGCTAATACAACATCGTTCGGGTATGTCAAGAATCATATGAAGGTTGTGAATGACCAATAGAGGATTCGTCACTCTTAGATAGTAAGAGATTATGATCTACATTTTATCCAGTTAAGTTGATAATGAAATCCTTGGCCAAGGTGAACTCATAGGTCGGAAAAGAGTTTTCGACGTACGTTGACTTAATAGTGGGATAAAAGATATGATCGATAATTGAGATTGACACATATCCATATCTTATAATTGATCGGATCATATTGACGAAAGGATTATAGTTTTACGGTAAACGAACAAGTTTGGTTTTGTTATACTACGTGATATTTCCCGTTACATGTATTGCCCTGACACATTGCTAGATGTCAATCTAGGACAACGAAAGTGAATTAGTGATAAATTAAAAGGGGCATTTTAATATATCAATTTTGATTAGATCAAAATAATAATTCACGTTGTTAGGTATCGTGATCGGGAACCTAATGGGTCACACACAAAAGAGAATCAGAAGAATGAGATTTACCAATTAATTAATTGACAAGTGTTGGATAATTAATTAATTGGGTTGTTTATTAATAGGTCCGAATTAATTAATTGGATTAATTAATTCATGGACCAGATTTAATTAATTTGATTAATTAAATATTGGACCGGGTTAAGTTTAACAGATGGGCCGAGCCCATTTGGACTTATATTAATAGGCTACTAGGGTTTGAAAACAGTATGGAATTTTTCATTATTCTTGCTAGCACAAGAAAAGAAAACTCTAGCCGTCATTCTTGTTCTCTGTGTGGATCACCATTGGAGGCTGGACAATTGGACAACTTAGATTGTAGATCGTGATCATTGGAGTTCAAGAAAAAGCAAAAGAGTTTGTGAAATTCATCAAAGATATCATTCTCATCACAGTTTCTATCTAAACACATTGCAGATCCTCGTTTGGGAATTGAAAATTGTTTTATTTCCGCTGTGCATGTTAAGTAAATTCCCAACAGTCTATAGTTTCCATGTTTAAGCAACCTAGCTATTGTTCTATAGCTACCAAGAAGCTGCTGAAATTCTTAACCTTCTGTCCAATTTCATAGAGTGAAGATTTGTCCAGAATAAATTAGTCCATTATTGGAGAAATGTCTAGAAAACAACCAAGTATCGTCTTCGGTGCCTATAAATACTAGGTTCGTGCATGTAAATAGATTGTATGAGTGACGAAAAGAGTGAGACTGTGATGAGAAACAATCCTTGAAAGGTGTTCTAGACATCCCCGCTTAATTCTTTATAATTTATATTCATTGGATGCCGTGTCCATTTAAATTTTGATAATTTATCTTCACTCTTTCTCGTACATTGATCCAGTAGTGCTACTTACGCCCTCTTTAGACATGCTTCTCTTCATGTTTCATTTTGCTTGTCACATGCACAATAATTGACACTATTGTATTGGATATGCTCTAACTATCCGCTTCCTTTCTCACTTGTAATAATTAATTTAAAAGTGTTATCTATGTAACAAAATATTATTGAACATTTCTGAATTAATGCCTAAAAAGAAGAAAACTTCAAATAATGCTTGTTTGAAAAGTATTTATAAATTTTTAATTATAATTAGAAAGAAATCGATGAAGGATAGGTTGACGCACTTGTGAAACCTGTATAACATAGATACAAAGCGAGTTTAAGTGTGGAAGAACCGTTTATGAACATTAGCCAAAAATCGGTTTACCTTTCTTTCCCAGTCACATCTATAATATATTAAATATCGTATCAAGCGAGAATTATTTTTTAGATGATTTTAGCTCAACTACAATTCAATTATTTCAATAGTACATTACATTTCCTTTTACAGTATATATTTAATTGAATATTAATTATTAAACATGCACGCAAATAAATAATTGAATTGTATGAGAACAATCAAATTGATTCATGAATATGGAATTTAATTAATATAAATCAATAAATATAGAAAAAGAATTATGTATACACATTTAAACAAAGGGGGTGTAAGTGAACCAACATGAAATTTAATTAATTTGAATTAATAAATATAGAAAATAATAATTTATATACATTTAAACAAATGGGGTATACATGAACCAACATGTAATTTAATTAATTTGAATCAATGAATATCGAAAAAGAATAATTTATATACATTTAAACAAATGGCGCTATATCATAGATTAAATGAATAATATTGAAATTAAATGAGTGTACATGAACTTGAAAATTTTAATTACTCTTGTAATAATTGAATAGCTTCCAAAATTATATGATATTTAATAATTTATATACTCTTAGAATAATTTATGATAAAATGAATAATCTTGAAAATAAATATGTGTTTATGAACTTGAATAATGTATTTACTCCTAAAATAATTGAATAACTCTCAAAACATGTGTATATAAATTTGATGACTTAATATTAAATTTTATATATCCATAAGTATTAATTAGTTTACATGCACATACATGAATAATTGAATTGTCGTATTTTAAGAGTAATTGAACAACCCCCAAAATATATAAAATGTACATACATGAACTTGAAGAATTAATTGAGTGAATTTTAGTATAATATATATAAATTAATGTTAATTATTATCATACACGAAATAAATAATTGAATTGCATAAAAAGTTCATTTCACATAAACAGTTTTTTAAACTATTTTTTATATTTATTGATTTTCAAATATCCTTTTTACAGCGTTTATAAAGTATTTCAAAATAACGTGCAATGCACGTTTAGTTGTGACTAGTCTCGATAAAATTGTGGTTAAAATCAATGTCCGAAGTGCAGTTCCACCAAATATCATTCCGGTCCGTATCCCCTAATAATGTCAAACAAAGCAGAAATAAAAGGTCTATATATTAGTAATAAAAATGGAGAAGCATGTAGCCATGGAAATTTGGCCCCTATTTGGTGTTGGGCATGATCTCAAAACATGAAAAGACGTTCATTTACAATGATACCAATTTTTGTTGGGCACGGCTTTGTACTTCTTCAACTAAAGTCCACTAGGTTTGGAATCCTTGTCCCAGCCCTTGAGAAGGTGGAAAGTTAGTTAGAAATCATATTTTTAGTAAATTTTAATTAAAGTTGAGGAATTTATGTTTGAAAAATTGATAAAAGTTGTGAGTTTCATGAAATGTGTGGATAAAAATAATTATTGATTTTAACTTCAATTTTCTAAGTTACGGCAAACAAGGACTTAATTGGTTTTTTAATGAATTTTGATCACTTTTTTCTCCTTGAAAGCAACATATAAAGTTAATTATTATGGTAGTAAATAATGGAGAAACAAAGAATAGAAGTTTGACGATAAATAAAGTTACCTTAACTCCTTTGTGAAAAATCCATTCCATTATGATCCCAAGGGGAAGTCCAGTCTCCAGGGACGGACTCAGAAATTTTTCTAGTGCGGACGGTATTAGTAAAAATTAAAAAAAATTAAATTATAACACACATATTATACTAAAATGAAATACATTATAATTGTTCTTTACGAGTTTTCTTACTTTGATATCTTTGTACAATCACCTCATTATCAATCTTTAAGAATATATCTTTCTCCACATAAATAATAAGACTATCATTCATCCACTCATCTCCAATTCGATTGAGCTATCTTTCACAATATTCATGGTAGAAAATATTCTCTCTACCATAGTAGTTGCAACAGGAAGAATTAGTGTCAAAGTCAAAACTTGTAAATCATTAGATATGTTCTACTCTTATTTGTCAAAATTAACTTCTGTGCAAGAGCACTGAAACCATTCAATTCTTCAACCTCTTTGCTAGAGAGGACATCAAAAATGTAATTATCAAGTTGATTATCAAGTGTGAAGAGATCCACTTCTAAAAAATCTTGTGGATAAAACTTGGCAAAATCGAATAAATCTACCCGAAAGTGATGCAAGTTGGTCATTTGTGGAGGACCACGATAAGGGCGACCACCATGTGCAGAATGCATAAACATAGCATCCATGTTTGGAACATCAATATAATGATGCTGACAAAAAGAAGAAATATGTTGCAAGAAGGAATCTCACCCATCATCTCTCATAAGTTGGAGTCTTTTTTGTAAGCTTTCACCATATGCATTGCATTGACAATGTCTTGATCTTTCATTTATAATGCCTTTGACAAATAATTTGAAATCCCCAAGATACTTCTCATTAAATGTAGATTAAATGTAAAATCAAACGATTGTATTGACTCCAACAAATTGAATGTATCACTTTTTTTTTATCACAAGTACTTGATCCATCTTCAACAATCATTTTAAGTACATCAATAACAGCCGTAAACATGCTAACCAAAGAATTGCAATGAGATCCCCAACGAGTATCACATGAACGCTAAAGAGTGGTTTCTTGATTAAGGCCCCGTCCACTTAAAATATCACCATTCTCCAATGCCTCAACAATAAAATCTGATTGTTTTTCTCTATGATCACAACGTTTAGATAATACTCCAACATTATTTACCACATTTGCAACCACATGAATGAAATTAGTAATCGGCATATTCTTCTTTGCTACAACTACAAGGACTAGTTGAAGTTGATGAACAAAACAATGAATATAAAAGGTACAAGAGTTCTCATTTAAAATGAGTGCTGTGAGACCATTGAACTGACCTTGCATATTACTTGTCCCATCATCACCGTTTCTCTGCAAATTAGAAATGCTTAAGTTATATATAGAAAATATCTAATCAATAGCATACTTGAGTGAGACAACTGTGGTAATGGACACATGTTCGAGACCTATGAAACGTTCATTTACAAGTCCATTTTTCACATAACGTAACACAACTAACATTTGCTCATTTGTTGACACATCACGAGATTCATCAACCAAGATAGAAAATAATGTATCACCAACATCTTTAATAATAACATTTACCGTTTCAGTAGCACAAGCACGTAATATATCCTTTTGTACCTTAGGGGATGTTAATTTGAAAATTTGAGGAGCATTTTCAAATGTCACAACTTTAACCTCATGATTACAATCAGCCAGAAATTGTAATTAGACTAGAAAGTTATCTAAATTCAGAGAATTCTTAGATTCATAATGGCTCAGAAATGAATGTCATTGTCTCAACAAAACTCGAACACAATCAATTGATGTAATAAGACGGACACAATATTCATTTCTCATTTGTTCTAACTGCTTGAAGAAAACTATTTGAATGTGTTGTTCTTGATTCATCAAAGTTTCACACTTAATGCGAGATTGATTATGTGAACTATTATGCTTTCCAACATGAGTACCAAGCATCTTTTTATCTTTCCAATACGTAAATCCTTCACCAACAAATGAGTCGCCTCCACCTTGTTTCCTACTACTTATTTTTAAAAAAAGATAGCAATACAAGCAAAAAGCTACCTCTTTTGCCCCACTATACTCCAACCAACCATCAAACTCGTTAAATCAAGAATGATTGAATCGTCTAGATTTTTTTCTTCAAATTGTCTTTTCTTAAATTCATGGTTAAACGGCTGACAATGACCCTTTTGCATATATACTCTTTGAACTTGATCTCTAATGTTAGAATTGTAATTCATGATTGGAGTCATTAATCCAGGATTGGTGGGAAGTTTAGCAACATCAAAATCGTCTCCATTTGACGTCTCCTCATTAACATGTTCCGCAACCTCAAAAGCTTTTCTTTTATAAAATGTTTCAATGACTAACTATAATAAATAGGAATTGGAATGTAAATAAACAAAATAAAAACATGATCAAATCCAATGGGAATTCAAATTGACAACATATGTTTTATTTCCTTGAACTTCAATTTTGTTATTCCTCCTGCAATGGCAGATGGATATCAACAGATTGGATATCACTCTGAATCTCTGAAGGTTTGAAAAGCTACTTAAAATATGCATTGGATGTTGAAAATGAAAGTAAACCAGAAAAATCAACGAGATCAACTCGCTTGTTGTTGGCTTGAATAGAAATCACCTACCGAATACCGATGAACGCTATTTGTTCAAACCACCATTAGCATCAACAATCAAGAAACTACGAAGCCCAGGTGATGCTGAAAGCCTAAAACAGAAAAGGAGCAGAAAATGTCAAAAATAAATCCGTACACCAGGCTGTCGCCAGCAGTAGCATTCGGACATGCTCTTTGCTCTTTCAGCTTTCTCTATAAATTACAAAACTTAATTAAACAAAATAAGGGGTAGAAGAAGAAAATTACAAAAAATTATTCAATAATTGCCTCATTCAATTTATACACACGGCTTCAGTTCTTCAATTTCATCGATTTCATGAATTTGGGACTTTTTTTTTTGGTGGAAATTGGGGATGTCAATTCAAATTTTTTTAATCCTCTGTGGGGCGTCAGGGACACGTGTGTTTGGTGTTCAATCTGGGAATTGGAATGGATTGAGCATCCTTCTATCTTACAATCGGGCCAATTATTTGGCCCAATTTTTATTTTTTTTTAAAATTAAATTTAGTAACTGGATTACTGAAAAAATTGGGGCGACCCAAAGTCCAGCCTACACTGGGCCTTCATTGGTCTGCCCCTGCCAGACTCAATCACGCTACAGTAACATAACGGTTTACATAACTCTTGACAAAATGTTGCATGACATTTCATCATTAGACTATTTTAAACACTGTCAACATCCCTATCAAATCATCTGTTGCCAATTGAGATTATATCACTGCATTGTTACAATTTTCTATCAAAATAACAAAATCTAGTCCAACTATATAGTAGCATGTTATATTAATGTATGTCGCTCGTCCCTGCCATCCCGAAATTGCTAATAAATTACATGACAAGTGTCACAAATTCACAAAACTCAACCAAAATATTGAAATATGATTTAATCATTGCTTACCATAATGATGAGTGTCTCCACTATCAAAAGTTTTTAAAAACAAATGTCCCTAAAAATTGTCCAAGGAAAGAGCCATCAACCCAACTAAAAATGGGTTGGAAATCAAACAGTTAAAAAGCTAAAGGAAGAAATTTCCACTTTAAAAATTTGCCTCGAATCAAGGTCTAATTAAGGGTGGTACTATTAAAAATCTCAGAATTCTCCTTTTTTTTAAAAATGTAGTTCATTAAACAACGAAATAGCAAACGATACAAGGAGGATTTTCCTCCAACACAATGCCCTCCATAAAGAGTTTAAGTGCTTCCATGACAAAACATAAGTTACCGCAAAGCCAAATAAAACCCAAAAACATATAAAGAAAATGAAACCAAACGAGCCCCTATCTCACTCCAACCACCGGCCACAGCCTCAGTCCGGCAGTGGGCTTGATAGAGAGACTACATGGACCATATCTGGGCAGGGGACACTGACGCCAGTAGAAGCCCGACGAAAAGATTCTGGTTGGTCTTCCAAGGCCCACGGTCGAAACTCTCCCTTTCCCCAACATATCCCACACAGGAGAAACACCCTGAAGCACGAAGCCCAAACTACCAACCAAAAACATGGCAAGCGACTAATTCAAACCGACAATCAAATCGGCGAATTGGACGGGCAGAACCTTCACCAATACAAAACCTCTACAAACACGAAGTCAAGAGGACAAACTAGGTCTACAAAAAACCTAGAGAAAACCTTACAAAGGGCAAAGGAAGAACACGGAAGGACGAGCAAAAGAGAAGGGAGAAACAAGAAGCAAAGAAAATTGAAATGCCTTTTTGATCGAAAATTTCATCTTTCTTCCTTCAAATAAAAAACTCACCTAAAACACGCCTGAAACACCAAAAAATGGCAAAATTCTGCCAAAATTTCATCAAGAAAACTTTAATGTTCACATTAAAATTAATTTCTATTTTTTAATATCAAAATTGCTGTGGTGTTGTCTGAGATCACAAACGAGAAGTCGTCGTTGATTGCCAATTTTATAAATGTTGGTGATTCTGATTGAAAATCAATACATGTTGGTAATTGAGACGAAATTATCGATAACGATATTTTTCATGATCGCGATGCACCTCCATCAACAATTATCAAGGTAATATTTTAAGTGATGTTGTCTGGAATCATGAATGATGCTTCAATAACGACGAGAATTTTTATTCGTTTTATGCTATTATAATTTTTAAAGATATTGACATAAAAATTATTTTTTATTATTTCTTTATAATATTACCTACTGTTAAGTTATCTTTTTATATTTATTTTGTCTTGACAAATTTTCAATCAATGTTTTTATACATTTTATACTGGGAAAAATTCATTTATCCTACTTCATCTTTACCCTATTTCAAAAATAACAAAACAACTTTCACATTTCAAAAATCAGATTTTTTGACCTATACATACACATATTTATAAATATTTATTTATATATTTAAATATATAAAAAGATATAAATAAATAAATACACACACACACACACACACACACAATTGACCCACCCCACCTCCACCACCCCCACCGGTCTGGCGACTTTTCCGACGACCGCTCCGGTGCCGATTCCGACGACTGCTCCGGCGATCGTTGAGGCGACTACTCCGATTTCGGTGGCCGTTCTGGCGAATGCTCCGACTCAAGTCACAAGTCACAGTTTAGGTCACAATTAAGGTCACAGGTCACAGTTCACGTCACAACTCAGGTCACAAGTCACAGCCCAGGTCACAACTCAAGTCACAAGTCACAGTCCAGATCACAACTCAAATCACAAGTCACATTCCAGGTCACAAATCAAAATTTTGTTCATAGTCACGAGTTATTTATTATTATTTTTTATATAAGGATCACAAGTTATTTTCAAATGATCACGGGTAAATTTTTCGGTGACAACTTATTTAATTTTGAGTCACAGTTCGAATTTTAAGGTCTTAAACAATTAATCAATTCAAACAACTGCCGCCCACACCTCACCACACCACACCACACCACCGGACCATCGCCTGCATCGCACCACCACCATTAAAAAAAAAATCACCTCAGATGCCCGCAAGTCGGCACCACCTCATCGTCAAACCGTAACCAATTACAAACCACCACCAACTTCCAAACCACCACGCAAACACCATTAAAATCACAAATTCACATGGGGAAAATGAAATTCTCACACAATCGACAGTGGGTACACATTTAATTGACCCAATTGCCTCGAAATTTGATCCCCAAATTCGCGACTAGGGCAGCTCAATTGCTGATCGGCTGACAAAAACCAGGGCAGTGTTGCGACGTTCTTTGCGACGCGACGGCAGCCCGTCGTGACGCCGCCGAGAATAAGAAGCGACGGCGTCGCACGACGGCTGATTTACGATGCAAAGACATCGTGACGCTGCTGCGATTTAAAAAACCACCGGAGGAGGAAGGGAAGGGGAAGGGGAAGGGGAAGGGGAGGGGAGGGGAGGGAGGGAAGTGAGGAGAAGGAGAGCACCACCGGCTCCGCTACCACCAGCATCGCGACGCTGCTGTTATTTAAAAAATCGTCGTCGTCGTCGGAGGAGGAGGAGAAGGGGAAGGGGAGGGGGGGAGGAGAAGGGGAGCACCACCGGCTCCGCCACCACCAGCCAGCACCACAGAGAGAGACGGGGAGAGAGAGCGGCGTGAGAGGGGAGAGAATGACGAGAAACTGGTTGTGATAATTTTAGGGTTGGGTTGGGGTGTATATAATTTAATTTTCATAATATTTTTATTAATATTTAATTAAATATAAAAAATCTGTATCTATACATTTAAATATCTGATTTTTGAACTTAAAACACTAAATTTGATTTTAGAAATCGAATTTTCAAATGTAGGGGAGGGTGTAATTTCCACTTTTATATTTATGTATTGATTTTCTTTAGTATTTAAGCCCAATATCCAATTTGGCCCTTTACCTTCCTCAAACTAATGTTCAAATCAATGTTTTAAAACATTATTATATAATAGTGCAACTTAAGCATCGAATTAGAGGATCTTCTATAAAGACCAAAATCCCATGCTAATTATTGTTTTGAATTGTTTCCAACAATTTTAAAAGAGTGATAACATTTAACACAATTGTTACTAAAGATGAATTTAGATTGTACGTAAATGTCATTAATTAATGGATCGCTTCAAAAAGGGGGAAATAAAACATATTTAAAATGTTCCATCACTAGCATACCACTGTATTAGGTGATATATTTCCAATGGTGCTAAACAGGATTATTCATTTCAAAATCAACCTCTTTATTGAAAGTCACCCCCAACAAATTTCAAAGAACTAACATTTTGTTTTCCTAGGTAAATAGGTTTTTTAAAAAAATAAGGTAAAATTCTTTCTTGAGTTTAGAATCATAGGGCAAAAGGATTTCATAACGTTAAAATCACGTTAAATATCTCGATATTAATTAGCTCTTGTTTGGACTCCAATTTAACGAGGTTTTGGAAAAATATATTTTGGAATGGTAATTTTTAGAGAACGTGTGGTAAAATTTTTAGATTTATGTATAATATTATTTTATAAAAAAATTTATGATTGAAAATAAAGAAAAAAAACATTAAGTTAAAATGAAGCCCAAACAAGAGCTTGAGATCAGCACTTCATGATAAGCAAAGCCATGAGGTAAATAACAATCCAAAATTTTAGCACTACAAACAGCAAAAACATCGAACATCTTCATTCCACATGAATATAAAATTCGGATTTAGAAGACTAATATTACATATTGAAATAATTATTACTCACGAGGACTCCACATCAACCCCAAAAGGCCTCGTTACTTTCCTACAACATCAGCCCCAAAAGGGCCCCATCGCTTGTCAATGTGTCCACTCATTTGCATCAAGGTCGTCATGGCCCACCCTAAACCTAAAATGCCCAAGTCGTTGAAGCACCATCTAGCAAATGCGCACTCTACCTTGATACTGGGATTAAAGGACAAATGAAAGTGTTTCGCGCGGGTAGTCGCTAACAATTAAAAGGAAATTCAGACGATTGTGTAAGGGACAAACCTCTTGAGACAAAGTCCCAAAAAGGAGCGTTTTATTTATGAGAGTTAAAATTGGAACTAAACAGAATGCCTCTAAAGGGCGCAAGCACACGAGTACTGAAAGAAGGATAATTAAAGTTAATCTAAGAAATTGAAATTACATGTTTTCTGTTTGAGAGTGTTTGATTCGAGGTCCCTTTTCTCTATGACTATGCTTTCCTTTTATATTCCCATGATGATTTTTACGTGACAAATCGTTTGGAAACTGGTACCCATTTTCTTCATGGTGCCTAACTTGTCGTGGAACTGCCATCTCTAACTGCTGTCATTACTCCTTGTTGTTCAAATGCCTTCAAATGGGCTCCTTAAATCGTGAAATGTGATAATCGGCTCAATAACTGTTTCAGTAACTGCTATTCTGGATGACCATAACATCTCATGTATTAAGATTTTGGGCGACTCGAATGTTCGAGCGAAAACAAGGTTGTTGCTCTAAGCGACAGTGAGGCACTTTATTCGTGCAAACTCTGGGCGTCATTCAGGCTTGTGCGATGATGTTATTATGTTCGTGGGCTTTCTCTACATTTACCAATAACCTCATTTGGGCCTTTGTCCTGGACTCTCCAAATCGGTTTCACTCTTTGGGCTATTCAATTTGGGCTGTACTTTTAATGTGTCAACAATTACCCCCCAATATGGCAGATTTAATACCAAGTATTAACTTATGCAATATTCACCTCGTATTTCCTAGGCAATATTTGAAATTCTCAAGAATTTTCAATCATCATTTTCTTTTTGCAGCTTAAAAAATGTGCAACGTTACAAACCCTTATAAACCCAAAAGACGCGCCATTTCATCGCACGACTAAATCATGTCCCTGTATTTCGCGCTTCTTCCCCGCTATTTTACTGTTCATCTTCTTGCTTTTCTGCTACGTTTCAATCTTAACAAAACTGCACTTTGTACTCAATGGCGTCTTCACGAACTCAATCTGATGATACTTTTGGTTTTAAAGATTTTCGGAATATCCTTACTAGACCTTATGTAAATGCAAACTTCATCGCACCAGTCAATGCTGACCTCAATGAATTCTATTTAGGTCCGTCATTCAATAATACTGAAGCTATTGAACAGGTGGTGGTGGGCCAGTTATTTCCTTTTACCGAGGACCTTTCATTCCTGAACTCTTTGCCATTGAAGCCAACTCGCTATAAAGGTATTCGTACTTGGCCAAAATCTGATCCTAATTTTCGTAGATGGCATGCACGTATGATGAATCATGGTCCCACCAAAGCAATTTTTGATCGTGCTAAGATTTTGGACTTGTTAGAAATTACCCTTTCTCCCCCAACAGTGCTTTTCCCAGTCACCCTGAGTTTCTAGTCCTCTGAGTATAATACTTTTATCTTTCCTCTTGGCCCAATGTCCATTACTCTAAGGGATGTTGGAGCCTTAGTGAATCTTCCGCCTTTGGGTGGCACTATCTTTCCTGGTATTTTGATTTCCAGCGTTACTCCTCAATTTGATAAGAAGATTGCCGAATCTTATTCAAGCATGCAGGGCCTTTATACTGCTTCCAATTCTGAGCCTACCCATGCTGAGCGTGTTGCTTTCCTTCAGGCCTGGCTCTGTAAATACATTCTTTGTGTCCCCAGCCTGAAACCCTCTTTGAGTTATCTGTCCCTGTCGCAAAAATTAGCACGTGGCAGACTTTTGAATTTGTGCTCATTCTTTTTTACCGCCTTTTATAGAGGCATGACTTCCTTTCAACTCCAATGAAGGAATGGTGCATCTCCTACTGGTAGTGGGCTCCTTTGGCTTGCTCAATTGTGGTTGAGAGCCTATTTTTTACAACTTGGTGCTCCACCGTCTTCTCCTCAAACAGTTAGCTGTTGTGGGCAATTCATTTATCAAATGAGCCTTGTAAATATGTCCAGCAGGGATGTTTTTACATTCTTTTATACTTTGAATTTAACGCCTTCTTTCTTTCCTTTTTCTCCACATCAAACTCCTTTATACGTACGGCCTCCTTCTACCTTAGCCGAAGTGAGCACTTTTTTACCCATTTGGGTTCAGTTTTTGGTTGGAAGAGAATTGTTCCATGACATTATCACAGGAACAAATGCTAAAGCAGGGGTTGAGATATATGCTCCCCAATTTTTTGCTCGCCAACTTGGTTTCGGCCAGACATGGCCTGTTCCTCTTTGTTATTTTAAAAACTTGACAGAGCGTTTCCACATTATCAGCAGAATTGAGGCGCAGGCCATTGACATCCGTAATAACCGTTTGGCGGAAGGTTTCTCTTTAGCCCCTTTCGCTTCTACCACTGTTACACATCCTCTTTTTGAATAGATCTAGCCATCAGTGAAACGTAGGTTGTTTGCTACTGACGCTAATCATGTCTTTCATTTACTGGATCGGCCAAACACTTCGTTTGCCTATCCTGTTTTGGCCGCCCCTGTGTCCATTAGGAATCCTTCCTCACCAGCTCGCGTTAAACGTTCTATTCCTCCATCTTATTCTCCTCCTGCCAAGGCTACTACAGCCAAAGGCACTTTCAGCCGCAAACGACCAGCTTCAGGATTCCCCATTTTGCAAGATGATGATGATGCTCCTCTCATCCTTAGAAGAAATGTAACTAAATTTGTTTACTCACAAACATACTTCTTTATGTACCAATGGTTTACCTGAATTCCTCAGAAGAGTTCAGCTTCTCCTTCGAAGGCTCTAGTTTTGGCAGCTCCTGCTTCATCGCCCTCTGCAGAGCTTGCTTCGTCCAAATCAACTGATGAAGGACTATGCTCAAAGATAAACCCCTGGTCCCAGAATCTTTATTGCAACCAGCAGCAAGATCACGACCAGTAGAAAAACCACCTACTTCCCAGGCCGTCGATCCCTTAAATGTTGAACCGAAAAGTAATACGTATTCTAATGTTTTACCTTTGCTTGTGCTTCTGGTTTTTTTTATTCGTTGTTTTCTTGAATTATGCATATGTTTCCATGGAGCTGCCCGTTGTAGCAGAATCTTCCCGTCTAGATAAGGGGAAATCTCCACAAGTGGTGAAAACAACTGGTGACATGCTTGAATCTCCCAGGATTGATGATATAGTAACCTTTTAACTCACTTTCATGTTCACTTTGCCCATCTTAGTGAAGGTCTTCATTATTGGCCTCTTTCTTTGCAGGGTACTGATGACATTGTGCGTTCTATCCAAGACTTGTTCACTTCCTGGGAACAAGTAAAGATACCTCGCCCTACCTCAACCAGTCATTCTTCTACTTCATCTTTGACTTTTTCGGAAGAAAATATGAAATCTCTCAAGCAGTCAATATTCGAGTATATGTCTTTCATGGACATGGAAATTGGCCAGTCCAGCGTTGCTAAACAGAAGGATAAGTTTGAATTGTTGAGTGCGAAATTGGCGCAAGCACTTACACTTCCTTCGCTCAACACTTCTGCTGCTTTAAAGCGACATTGAAGGTTGTCCACTCTGACATCCTTTCCTTACTAGCCAAGAATCCAGACCTAAAGGCTAGGAGTACTAAATATCTTCGTACTTCATCTGAAAAAGAATCTTTGCTGTTGGAGATGAACAAAGTCGGGGACAAATTAAAAGAAATCTCTTCTGAAGTTACGGTCGAAGACTCTCTGATGATATGCTTGGCTACAGAGATGAAGGAGCTTCAAACGAAAATGAGGGACTGTAGGGCGACGATGGTTGCTAAAAAGCGCAATGCTTCCCTAGGAATTGAACGAGCCAAAGCTTTGTTTGAGCAGTACAAAAAACTAGATGTTGATGACGATTTTGTAATTGAATTGGACATTGCTTCTTCTCAGCAGAGCGAGGATTGGGGAAAACTCAGGGAAAAAATACGTTCGGCTTGGGGCGAATTATAATTAAGACATCTAGTGCCTTAACTTTCCTTATGTAATTTCGCACTAAATGTCATTGCAAATCTTTTGTGTAACAACAGTTTTTTGTCATTAATGAACAACTGTTTTGTTTACTTGCGTATTTATTGACGTTGTATTTAATCGTCAAACCCCTCAAGCATTTAATTACTTTATTCTCTCTTGGTATTCACATCTCTTTTTCCAAAACTTTGGGCCATTTGATTTCAATTTTTATACACGAATGTGGTCGTTCATATTCCGTCCTTTCATCTTCACGACTCTATAAATGCGCGTGTATTTCTCACTTATCATTCTCATTTTTATCTTCTTCTTCGAAAACTGATTTGCTGCCATCGTTTTGACACTTCAACGGTTGATCCAGAATTTTCATCTAAAATAGAAATGGATCGTTTGATTCACCCATTTTGTCATCGGTCTTGAGTTACCTTTGGTATGGGAGGTATAGGAAATGCTCTTTGGCCAACAAAGTTCTTCCCATCATCTTCACATTCTCCATAAGGAGTTCAATGATGGAAGGCGATTTTGGATGACTTTCAGGCCATTTCGCTTGCTGAGAGTGCTTTTCAGTCTCCTTGCCTATCATTGCAGCGATGCAATTAGGAAGGCGATTTTGAGGGTCATTTTCTCCTTGTTGCTTGTTGAGAGTGTTTTTCAGCCTCTCTACTTGCCTTTGCAACAGTGCGATCAGGACGGCGATCAAAGCCAGTTCACCCTCTTACTTTACGATCAACCGAGAAGTTAATCTGTTCTTCATTGTAACTATTAGAACATTCAATATTTCGTATCTCATACTTTGTAATGAATATTTGATAATAAAGGACCTTATTTGAATGTATTTCGTTCCTGTATTATTTATCTATGGTCGTCTGTCACAATATTGATTATGCTTTTATTTGTTCACTTTTCCATAAGGAATGAACATATCTTTTTAAATATTTGCCATTAATAAATCTCATGTTCTTGGTACCATATAAATCTTCTAAATGATAGGCTTCATTAAACAACACACTATTTACTTTATATGGCCCATCCCAATTGGGCGACCATTTGCCATATTTCAAGTCCTTGCTATCCAAATAGAGTATTGTTTTCCAAACCAACTCGCCCAGGCTAAATGACTTGGCTATGACTTTTTTATTGTAAAACTTAGTCATTCTTTGTTTCTGGACTCGTAACCTGTCTAGGACGTCCAATTTTAAATCGTCCAACTCCAACAAATTTTGAATTAGCGACTCAGCATGTTCGCCATCATTTATCTAATATTGCAAACATATTCTAATTGATTGCACGTTGATTTCCATAGGTAAAATGGTCTCCTGTCCATAAGTAAGTTGGAAAGGAGTAACCTTGGTACTTGACCTATGCAACGTTCTATAAGCCCATAAGGCCCTGTTCAGACATTCATGCCAATTTCTAGCATTTTCATCTATCGTTTTCCTTATGATATTTTTTAGAATCTTATTAGAAGATTCCGCCTGTCTGTTAGATTGAGCGTAATATGGTGTGGAGTTTACTAACTTAACTCTAAACTTGCCCAAGAATTTCTTCACTTGATCTCCATTCAAGAAAGTTCCATGATCTACCATCAAAGTTTGTGGAATTCCAAATTTATAAATAATATGATAACGGATAAATTCTATGACACTCTTTTGGGTGATTTCTTTTAAAAGTATCGCTTCTACCCACTTAGTGAAGAAATCGGTCGCAACTGTAATAAAAGTATGTTGCTTGGACGATGGGGGATAAATTTTCCCTATCAGGTTTATCGTCCAACCCTTGAACGGCCAAGGTTTGATGATGGGTGTCATCTCCCTTACCGGCGCTCTCTGTATTGGACCATGCTTTTAGCATGCTAGACAACTCTTCGCATATTGAACACACGATTCTCCCACTTTGGGCCAGAAATATCCACTCCTAATAATCAACCATCTCATCATTTGATCAACTTGATGAGCTCCACATATCTCTTCATGCACTTCAGCCATGATCGTCATGGCTTCTTGCAAACTTACACATTTCAGCAATATACCATCAGAGCGTTTTTTGAATAACTCTTCATCTATCAATGTGTAATTTAGCGAACGTAACGTCATTTTTCAATCGCCTTCTTTATTAGGTTCTTTAAGGAACCTTTTGATCTCTATCCTCCAATCTATTGCATCACCATCCTGTATACAATAAATTTCTGTTTTTTTCACCCTTCTTTAGACTACGATCAATATTACTCCATACTCATAAGTAAAATCCCAATTTAAAATTTTTTAATATCCCGAAGCCATCTGAGCCACTCATTTGTTATGTCATTATTTATCCTATTGACACATTGAAGTTCTATTTGGTCGAATTCTTCCAACAATTCTTGGGCAATTTCATATTGATTTATAATGGAATCACTTTGGCACTTGAAATCACCGATCAATTAGTGAATACCAATTGAGAATCGCCCCTAACAATCACATTCCTTACCTCCATATTTATCATTAATTCTAAGCCCACGATTAAGGCTTCATATTCAGCTTGATTATTGGTGCATATTCTATCTAAAGTGAATGCGAATTTGTAACAAATCCCCAAAGAATTTCTCAATGCCACCCCTACTCCTGCGCCTTTAAAGGTTTTTGACCATCAAAGTATAAAACCCAATGTTTTAATTCGAATGATTTAATTTCTAGTTCAATTTTTTTAGGCATGTCAAGGCATGGATGATCGGCCAGAAAGTTGGCCAAAGCTTATTTTTTATTGCCTTTTAGGGTATATATTGTATTTCGAACTCTGATAACGCTAAAGTCCAAAGACCAATCCTTTGATGTAAAATGGGGCGAGAGAACATATATTTAATCAGATTTACTTTAGAAATCAAATAAACGGTTACAGGCCGTAAATAAGCCCTTAATTTTGTACATGTGAAATACAATGCAAGACACAATTTTTCAATGGCAGAGTAATTGCATTCACATTTTGTTAACCGTCTACTCAAGTAATAAATAGCCCTTTTATCTCCAAATTGGTCTTCTTGTGCGACCATTCCAGCTATTGATTCTTATTCGGTCGATATATATACTTTCATTGACCGTCCTTGGATTGGTGACACCAGTACTGGTGGACTTGATAAATATGTCTTTAGACTTTCAAAGGCCCTTTGATACTCTTCCTTCCAGACAAATTCGTCTTGATTTTTCAACTTTAAAAGCGGCGAAAAAGTTTTAGTTCGCTCTACACAGTTAGAAATAAAGCGTCTTAAAAAGTTTACTTGACCTAAAAACCTTTGTAATTCATTTTTATTGTTAGGAGGTTTGGCCTCTAAAATAGCCTTTGCTTTATTTTTGTCAAGTTCAATTCCCCTTTTGTGCACTAGAAAACCAAGGAAATTTCCTACATTAACACCAAATGCATACTTCAAAGGATTCAATTTTAGTTTATATTGCCTCATTCGTTCAAATAAACATCTCAACTATTCAAAATGGTCTTCTTCTTTAATAGATCTGACCATTATATCATCTACATACACCTCAACAAACTTGCCTATCATATCGTGAAAAATCAAGTTCATTGCCCTTTGATACGTTGCTCTTGCATTTTTCAGGTCGAAAGACATGACCACGCATTCAAAACATCCTAAGGATCCAGGGCATCTAAAGGCAGTTTTATGTATATCATCCTCAACTATATAAATTTGATTATACCCTGAATATCCATCCATAAAGGAATATATTACGTGCCCGGCAGTTGAATCTACTAAAAAATCTACCGTAGGCATAGGATATTCATCTTTAGGCGTGGCCAGGTTTTGGTTTCTAAAGTCTATGCACACCCTAAGCTTACCATTATTTTTTAGTACTGGCACGATATTGGACAACCACTCAACGTATCTGGCCGTTCTAATGAAATCTACTTTTAATAATTGCTTTATTTCTTTCTTTATCTTGAGAAGTACATTAGGAGTAAAACGCATAGGGAGTTGTTTATGAGGTTTGAAACTTCGATTGGTTGGTAATCTATGTTCTACCAAATTTCTATCTAAACCAGACATATGTTCATATTCCCAAACAAAACAATCTTTATACTCTTTTAATAAAACGATTAATTTGTCACTAACCTCCTGATTGAGCATCTGGCTGATGAATGTTGGGCGATCTTCCCATTCTTTGCCAATATTTACTTTGACCAGAGGGTCTTATGCTTGAGCATATCCAGGCTTGGTGATTCCCATTACTTCATCCATGTCTCTTACAGGCACCTCCTCTTCTAAGCAGTCCACTTTATTGACTTCTCGGCCAATACTTTGTTCCAACTCGAACACTGCCAATTTGGCTCCCCATGCTTTCAAAGCTACTTCTTCTTTTGTCTTGTCTTTGCATTCTTTATTGAAAGCCATTAACTTGGCTTTGAGGGCCTGAATATCGGCCATTTGCCTTTGTTGCTTATAGTTCATTTCAAACTCTTTGATTACTTTCTTGCCAATTATGGGCTCCTCTATGGTCATAATGTTTGGCCTCATTTGACTGAACATATCAGTGAGTTCATCTACTGAAAATGGTTCTTCGCTCCGTGCAACAATTTGAGTTTCTTCTCCATCTTGGACTACTCTTACAGGTCCATAATTTCCCTCATACATGAACCTTTCTACGGAGTTTGCTTCTGTGACAAAAGGTCTATAATTTGCCTGGACTACTTCTACATCGCCCTTATCATTCCAGAAAACCAAGCATTGATGGAGTGATGAAGGTGTGCAGCGACTTCCATTTATCCAATCTCTTCTTAATAACACATTGTAACTGGTAGGACCATCTATCACGAAAAAGACTGTGGTCTTAGTAGTTGTCCCAATAGTTATGTCTAATGGCATAACCCCTTTAGCTGAAATTGCTCCTCCATTGAAACTCGTAAGGATAACTTCTGTTGGAATCATATCACTTTCTATTTTTGCAACTTTCCTCATCATCCTAGATGGGATGGTGTTTATAGCTGCTCTATTATCAATGAGTACTTTCACCACGGGTATGCTGTTAACTAGAACCTTAAAATATAGGGCCTTAAGTGTTTGGTCAACTTCATAGGTGGCTTTTTGAAAATGACCTTTTCGACAGCGTTTATTTCCACTTCTTACTTGTCTTCTGTTGAACTATCCTTTTGTGATAAGTCAACGTGCAGTATGTCGCACTAAGCTTCTGCTTCTGGAACTTCCTTTTTACTACATTTCAGAGTTTCCTTTTCAATTACCCAACCGTAGGAGGGGGCAATATTCTTGGAGGTGATCCATATTTTTCAAAGCGAGGTACTCTCTTCTTCCTTTTGGGCATCCCGTACAATACATAATAATCGAAAGAATGCCCAGATGGTTCCCCTAACAAGTCTACTTTACGAACTCTCTCTCAATCTAGTTGTTTCAACAAAGTATTACGCGATACTCCTCTCTTTCTTCTTTCCGCCTTCAAATCAATTTCTTCTTCGATGTCTGTTATGCCATCATCCTTTTCATCATTGTAACCCCCTCCAAAAGTTTGGCCTTCTTCCCATTCCAGTACACACGCTTCTTCTTCGTTATCCTTTCTTTCATCATAGGCCCCTCTGGAAATTTGGCCTTCTTCACATTCCAGTATACACGCTTCTTCTTCATTATCATCTCTTTTTTTTTCTCTTTGTTTTTGAATTCGTTGGCTAGTAAATAATTATTAACCATGACGGGAGGTAACATACCAAACTGAATAGCAAGGGGGTGATCTGGATCTTCTTCATCCCTTTTGTCTCGCTCAAATTTCAATCTCCCAAAATAACTTTTCTACAGTTCTCCCATCTATTCGCCTGTACCAGTCTCTTCCCTATCTCTGAGTACATTTTGATTAGCCACCTCAAGTAGTTTAGGGGCCTTAGGAAGTATTAATCATTGTTGTTGCCTCATCATTCGTCCATAATTCCATTGAAAACGTATTTGTTGGGTTCTAGTCATCTCATTCAAGGGTGTCACCCTTCCTTCATTGTATTGGAATGAATGCCATACATTTGGTTAGTGAGGTTGCGGCCTAAACGTCCTCACATTATTCGTTGGCCTGAACTGCCTCTCGAAAGGCGACTTTATAGAATGACGTACCTCTCCCTCTAACGGCTACGCGTTTGGAACAAAATCAGGGCGATGGTGACGATGCCCTGCTGCTGAACTCCCTGTTTTTGTACTCATCTCTCTTTTACATCTGGCACATAGGAAGTCTTCATTCTGCTTAGGTTCCTTCCCTTTGATGGGTTCGAAGACACTGGGGAGTGACTCAGAGTCCTTTTCTTCATCATCTATGACCAATTTGAATTTTGGCAACTTGTTTTTAAACTCAGTTGTCACCATATTTACTCCAAGTGGTTGTGGGAAAGGGTTCTTATCTACTGCCATCTTCTTCTTATCTTCGAACGTAATTCGTCCTGATTCGATGGCATCCTGTAACATATGACGGAAAATCAAACAGTTGTTAGTCAAATGTGACCATGCGTTATGCCACTTACAATATTTTTTACCCTTAACTTGTTCAGGGTTTGGCAACTTATGTTTATCGCTCAACTTTATCTGCTTATCCTTATATAATTTATCGAATATAAGGTCAGCTTTGGTTACATCAAACGAGAACGTTCTAACCTTTCTGCCTTCATCTTTTATAGGCTCATCTTTGCCCGATGTTCTAGGCTTAGCCATTATAGGGCAAGTATATGCATCTCCTTTGATTAGTTCAGCTAAAGATATTTCATTTTGGTCAAAATATTCGTCATTAATGGCATGAACGTCAAAATTTGGGTGTCTATAATAAGTCTCCTTACTATAATTTTTCATTTGTTCTTCTTCTCTTATTAATCGTTTATACCTAATCACGTTTGCGCTCAATTAGAAAAGATTTGGAAATTCCATATCCTGGAACTTCTTTTTTAGATCGAAGTTTAGACAGTTTTGAGCGATTTTCACAAATTCTTTTTCAGGCAGAGGCACAAAACACTTACTTCTTGTTGTTTTGAACACGTGAAGAAAACCTTCTGCCCATTCATTTGTCATTTAATGTAGATTCGTCAAATCAGCCAAAGTAACTTCAGATTCAGTCTTGTAAAACTGAGTATGAAACAATTGTTCCAATTGTTGCCATGTTTGAACAGAGTTTGCTGGCAAGTTAATAAACCAGGAGAAGGCTACTCCTGTTAATGAATTAGGGAACAACCTCATTTTATGGTTGTCTGTTACTTCACCACTCTGCAGTGTGAATCGCCCTATGTGTTCTAGAGTAAATACTTCCCCTAAACCAGTGAATAATGAAAATTCTGGCACCTTGTACCTCTAGGCCATGGATATGCTTGATCTACCCAATTAGGATATGACTTTGTATAAGTAGGCCTGATGATAGGACGCACTCCAAGAGCCATTTGATCTTGCACTATCTCTATGATTTGATTTCTCAACATGACATTGGAATCATATGAAATTCCTACGGGTTGGTTTAATGGTTGATTCGCTTGAGGCCTAACATTTGGTCATTAGTTGGCAACAAAATTGTCATTGTTTGGGCCATTATTATCATTGCACTGAGTATTTAAACCATCATTATTATGTGGGGCGTTCTGTCTATCATTCAGGACATTATCTCTTATAATTGAATTACTTCCGAGGTTGGTAAACCCATTACCACCATTCGAGTCGGCATCCCATTACCCCCCTGGTTTGAATTAGGTGGACCAAATGGTGGCTCTAGTCCTTGATTTAAATTCAAACCAGAAGAATTATGTAGTGAATTATGTCCTACAATTGTCTTGGTTTGAAAGTGGTTTACAACAGGCATAACTGGCTGACACATTTGGCCTACTAATTTGTTCATTATCGCATTTAACGTGTTCAATTGTTTGGCCATATTATCATAATGTGCATTCCCACTTTGGGTAAATCTCTCCATGTTATGAACATTTCGTAAATTTACCTGTTCAACGACATCTTATGTGAGTTCGTCGAGTAATGTACGCATGGTTCGAGGACTCAACTCTGTCATTGATTCGTAATGACTGTGATTGCTTTGACTTTGTCCCTCTGTTCATGGAGAGTTTTGCTGCTCCTCATATCGCTGGATTACAGACTGGACTACTCCCTGACTTGTTGGTTCTTTATCCGAATGTTCATAAGGCATAATGTTTCGCTTGTTGTATCTTCAACACTAAACACAAATGTCCCACTGGGTGTGTCAAATTGTTTCGCGCGGTAGTCGCTAACAATTCGAAGGAAATTCAAACGATTGTGTAAAGGACAAACCTTTTGAGACAAAGTCCCAAAAAGTGGTGCTTTATTTATGAGGGTTAAATTGGAACTAAACAGGATGCCTCTAAGGGGCGCAAGCACACTAATATTAAAAGAAGGATAATTAAAGTTAATTTAAGAAATTGAAATTACATATTTTCTGTTTGAGAGTGTTTGATTCGAGGTCCCTTTTCTCTATAACTATTCTTTTCTTTTATATTCCCATGATGATTTCTGCGTGACAAATCGCTTGGAAACTGGTACCCATTTTCTTCATGGTGCCTAATTTTTTGTGGAACTGCCATCTCTAACTGCTGTCATTACTCCTTATTGTTCAAATGCCTTAAAATGGGCTTTTTAAATCGTGAAATGTGATAATCGGCTCGATAACTGTTTCAGTAACTGCTATTCTGGATGACCATAATATCTCATGTATAAAGATTCTGGGTGACTCGAAGATTCGAGCGAAAACGAGGTTGTCGCTCTGAGCGACAGTGGGGCACTACATTCGTCTAAACTCTGGGCGTCATGTAGGCTTGGGCGATGATGTTATTGTGTTCATGGGCTTTCTCTGCATTTACCAATAACTTCATTTGGGCCTTTGTCTTGGACTCTCCAAATGGGTTTCACTCTTTGAGCTATTCAATTTAGGCTGTACTTTTAGTGTATCAACAGAAAGTATCATCCAAACAGCAGAATTAAAAGGACTTGATTCGACCTCGAACATAGGCGTCATTTTCTATTATGCCTTGACGCATTAAATCAACTTGATGTAAATATATGTGTGTACATAGTAAATTGTATGGAAAGTGTCACGAAATCACAAACTTCAACCAAAATCTTGTTATTAGGATTTAATCATTACTCACCATAATGATGAGTGTTTCCACTGTCAAATTTTTTTTTAAAAATGTACCTATGAATTGTCGAAGGAAAGAGCCATCAACACAACTAAAAATTGCTTGGAAATCAAACAGCTAAAAAGCTAAAGGAAGAAAAACTTTGAAAATTCAATGTTCCCTAAAAATTTGACTCGAATCAAGGTAACATTAGGGGTGGTACTATTAAAAATCCCAATATTCTCCTATTGAAGTGCCTTTTTAATCGAAAATATGTCGAGAATTTCATCCTTCTTCCTTCACTCATCAAGAAACTTTAATGTTCACATTAAAAATTAATTTCCTTTTTTTTTTTATGTCAACATTGTCGTGGTGTTGTCCGAAACTCCTGACGCGAAGTCGTCGTTGATTGCCAATTGTATGAATATTGGTGGTTCTGATTGAAAATCAATATATGTTGATAACTGAGACGAAATTATCGATAACGATATTTTTTATTATCACAACACACCTTCATCAACAATTATCGAGCTAATACTGTAAGTGATGTTGTCGGGAATCATGAATGATGCTTCAATCATGAAGAAAAATTTTATTCTTTTTATGTTATTACAATATTTAAAGATATTGACATGTAAATTACTTTTTAATCTTTCTTAAGTTATCTTTTTATATTTATTTTGTGGTGACAAAATTTTCAATCAATATTTTTATACATTTTATATTTATTTATTGATTTTCTTTAGTATTTAAGGCCAATATCCAATTTGGCCCTTTACCTTCCTCAAACTATTGTTCAAATCAATGTTTTAAAACATTAGTACATAATAGTGCAACTTAAGCATCGAATTAGAGGATCTTCTTTAAGGACCAAAATCCCATGCTAATTATTGTTTTGAATTGTTCCAACAATTTTAAAAGAGTGATACCATTTAACACAATTGGTACTAAAGACGAATTTAGATTGTACGTAAACGTCATTAATTAATGGATCGCTTCAAAAAGGGGAAAATAAAACATATTTAAAATGTTCTCTCACTCGCATACCACCTTATTAGGTGATATATTTCCAATGGTGCTAGACATGATTATTCATTTCAAAATCAACCTCTTTATTTAAAGTCACCCCCAACAAATTTCAAAGAACTAACATTTTGTTTTCCTAGGTAAATAAATTTTAAAAAAATTAAGGTAACATTCTTTCATATGTTTAGAATCATAGGGCGAAAGGATTTCTGTTTCGTGAAGCACTGTATAATAATGCAATGGCATGTTTAATTCCCACCTTAAAAAAAGATATTCTGACATAAATTCCTTCAATTTCAAACATAAAAACTGGGTTACAACTTCTTCAGCAAAAAATATGCAGAAGAAAAAGCATTTGGACATCTGATTTCTTCATTCGTTCCCTTTACATGTTTAGATCATATGTTATGTTTAATATCTCCCCACTTCTTCACGTGCGCACTTGCCTTCTTAGCCTGCAATAAGACAATATAAAGTTGATGTGATTAAATGCCAAAGTATATATGCAACCTTTATTTTCTAATTAATTAAACGTTAAGATAGAACGATTACAAAGAAATTGCCTCAGTAAAATATATAAGAAGCAAGAAAATAAAAAACTCACCTCTTTTTCCCAATCGCAACGAATTGTAATGATGGCCAGAATCAATGTTTGAATTGCAGTTCCGCCAAAAATCATCCCCGCCCAGATACCCTAAATATTTAAAAATTGTCATTTCAAGTCTTGAACTCCAAACTAGATACGACGTATTTACTATCTTGTAGTGCACAAGATTGAAAAGGACGTTAACCGTGTACTTCAGTCTAACGTACTAAACATGTCGTAAGATAAGTTAAAACAAATATATAAAGTGTGCATACCATAACTCCTTGATGAAAAACCCATCCCATTAAACATCCAAGTGGGAGTCCGAGTAGATAGTAGCAACCTATGTTTATATATGCAACATATGACTGCCATCCAGATCCAACAGCAACCCCTGCAAGGATTAAGACAACAGCTCGATCACTATCATTAATAAGAAAACTTTTAAGCTTTTACGTTGGAACTTGTTTGGAAACATCTTAATGAAAATGGCCAAAAACAAATAAGTTACCTGAAAGAATAGGCTGAACACTGTTGAGGAGAACAGTAAAGGCTAAGAGGATAGAGAGTTTGCTAACAGCTTTAAGAACGGTATCACTGGACGTGAATATGAGAGCAAGTTCGTTGTGGAAAAACATTATGAGGATCCAGAAGAATAGACCAATTATTATGGACTGTGTCACGGACACAATTGTAGCAAATTTGGCTCCTTTACCATTTCCCGCTCCCAGCTCATTTGCCACCCTTACTCTATAACATTTGAAAAAACAGACAAACTAGTCAACATATTTACACTCTGTTTGGCACAAATATATAAATTACTTATAAATAAGAATAGTAAGAGAAATAGTAACGAGTCCCACATAATAATAATCGGTAGTAGTTATGAATATGTGATTGAAATTAATGTTTAACTTCGACTGAACTCATAAATCTATTTATAAGTTGTATCCAAACGGTGGCTTAAAGCTTGAATATAAGGGCTTTAAGTTCTACACTATAAGTGAAGAAGAAAACGAACGTTGATCTAACAAGCTTCGTCTCTAAAAGACTACATCAACTGAACTCGTTCTAGAAATTGAGATTTGTTGATTGAGATGAAACAAGAATAATTCTTAGGGTTGTTTGACAAAATTTTTGATCATTAAAAATTTATACATGCGTTGTTGAAAAATTGACGAATAAAAGTTTTACAACAATGCTGAATGTACAGAAATTTTGTGCTAGAAGTTGTACATAATAGTCACATGGATGTGGTCCCACCTGATTTAAATATAATTTAAAAAAGTGAACCCCACATATTTATGTCTTCCCTATTTTTTTTTTGGGTGATGCTACATGTACCCACAAACTTTCACACAATCTTTTACACCCCCCTCACATGGAGGGGGGTCCACGATTATTTTATTATATGTGGACCCCCCTCCATATGAGGGGGGTGTAAAAGATTGTGTGAAAGTTTGTGTACACATAGCATTATTCTTTTTTTTTCGTTTCTGTATGACAAGGAAGGTTCAAAGTTTTATCAATCAATCAATCACTTAGGCTCTGTTTGGTACACATTATTTTTTTCATTATCATTCTTCTACTCATTTTCAATCACACATTTTTCAATAAAATAATATTTTCCATCACATCAATAACTTTTCCTTCATTTTTAACCACACATTTTCCATCAATCTACTATTCAATAATACATTCTTTCAAAAGAATGTATTCCAAACACACTCTTACTCTCTTTTCATGAGCCGTGCTACTTGGCCATGGCCAAGTATCTTATTCCCCCATTTCATAATGTGTTTTCTCACCTACTTAGTACTATGTGATTATTTTAAAGCTTTAGATGGGTTACATCAATATTATTATGTTAAATTAAGTCTCCGTTTGGCACCCATTTTTTTCTCATTCTCATTCTCATTTTTTTTCTCTTTTTTCATTTCAACCACACATTCTATCAATAAAATAATATTACACATAAACCTAAAAATTCTCCTTACTTTTAAACCACACATTCTTCCATCAATCACTATTCAAAAACACATTCTTTCACAAAAATGGGTGTCAAACACCCCCTAAATAAAGAGGAAGCTTCAGTTAGTGGGTTACTTATGCTTAAGCAGGAATACAAACACAGTAATCCGAAGGGTAAATGATAAAGTAGCAGGTAAGCTTCACCGACATCTTTGACAAATCAACTTCCAATTTAAGTGATTGGTTAACAAAGTTTTGAGGAAAAAATCAGCAGATTGGATAATAGATTTTGTCATTTTTTGAAAAGGCTTTAACTTACATACAAAATTATTTTATCGACGGAATGTGTAGTTGAAAATAAATATATATATAAAAAAAAGGGTTTTAAGGAACAAGGCTCATTCATAAACTTACAAATCCCATAAATTTATTTCTCTCGTCAAATTATGCTTTCTAATTTTATATACGACCTTCCCCCCTCTACACATGCAATAGCTACAACAAAAATGGTATTCACAATGAATAAAATAGTAACAAGCTATATTTAATAACAGATAAATATATCATAATTTTAAAATGAAATTGCGGCTAATCCGTGATATCAACTCCAATGTTTTCATTCGCTATAAGCCGTATTTTTTTTTTAATAATAAACTCGTAAAAACCTTGACTTGTAACATTTTAAAAGCCATGTTGCTTTATATAACAAAGACGTGTAAAATTTGACATCTAGGACAGCCTCATATAATCCACAAAATTTTAAATAAAAATAAGTGGGAGTAAGCCATTCAAATGGCAATTCAAGAGTAGGTTTCGAAGGTGCCATTGAATTTGGACACAAAGAAAACAGACAATTCATGAAAGAAATTGCAAGATTCATACGTGGCAAAAAAATATGGGAAGTGAAATATGAGTATTTACCCAGTTCCAGCAAAGAAACCAAGTGGGATCATCATTTCCCATCCGTTGATGTTCATACTGCAATAATCGACAAATAAAAAACATCGTGTGTCAAGTCCAGGTATTTTTTTTCACTTCTTCATTAGTTACCACGTTTGGTAGAGATTAAAATCAGATTTTCAATAAATATTGATAAAGGTGGATGAAATGTATAGTTGAAAAGTTATGAATCTCATGAAATATCTAATATGAAGCCTCCATGTGTCCATTATGATACCATTATAAAAAGAATAATGCTATTTGCAGTCGCTCACTACAGCAGTTGTCATATGTGGCATACACATGTTAAGTGTGTATTTAATGCATTAATGTGGTAAAAAAAATTATCACATTAATATATCAAATAACTACATGCCATGTGTGTGCCACATAAGGAGATTGCTGCAGTTCATAGTCATTTCTCCTCCCGCATCTATCACACGGGGCCAGCTGGCATTACCAGGGCCCATGTGTCCTGATAAAGTAATAAGGCCCAAGTTACTAATAAAGGACAACAATATAAAAATAAAGAGTTTGTAGCCAGAAGACTAGATTACGTGTATGACAGCTCTCAAATACCATGTCAATTTTAAATTAACAAGAGAATTAGAAGTAAAATTTTATACTACAACTGAGCGGCTTTTCATTATTCTCAAAAATTATTTACAAATCACACGTTATTCCATAAAATTATTTAGGTAAAATTATTTTTTAAACCTAAATATTTTTCTTATCTTTCAACTACACATTCTTCTAAAAATCATTATTTCAAAATACATTTACAAAATCACAATAAAATGGAGTATGAACAAGAACTAAATTTAATCAACCCACAAGTCTAATTCATTTTTTAATCAAAGTTTGATTTGTAAAATTTATTTTCGACTTTGATCAACTGATTACCAGTTGAATTTATTTTTTCATAAGAATTTTGGAAGAACATATTCTTTTATCATTTATTTATTTATTGTTTAAAGACTGAACTCAAACAGTGAATGTTTTAACACGTTGCTATGATTTTATGATTGGTTGACAATGTGGAAAGGAAAATGACAATACGTCAATCCCCAAAAATTGCTTACCACACAGATAGAGCATCTACTGCAATTTTAGCATTCTCCAGATTTCCTGTCATCACTATGAGTATCCTGTAGTACCAATTCTCCAGACTGTTCCATTTCAAATAAAAAAAGAATTAAATCAGTCCATTAACACAGAGAAACAAGTTCGCTAAAATATTTGGTATTGTTTAAATTTTTGTTAGCAAGTTGCTAAATCGAAAGAGAGTACCAAAGCATGACACCGGAAGAAGCCGATAGTTTTAAGAACTCCCAGAGGCCGGTAAATGCTTCGCCGGAGAAACCGGTCCATGTAAGAGGACAGCCACCACAAACGGTATAAAGAAACAGACCCAAACAAATAATCCACCAAGAGAAATTCAAGGTGAGAGTAGTGCCAACAATTCCCAATTTGAACTTGTATACAATCAACCAGCTTATCAGTACATGCACCACAAAAGCAATTAAATTCACCCAAGCAATAACTTGGTTTTTTATCTGACTCTGCAAGAATCTTTGTAGAGGGAACTGAAATGCAAAGCAGAAGTGCATAGGAATAAAATACAAAACCACCAACCCACAAAGCTCGGCCACGTCCGCCGGCTGTCCAAGTAGTTTCAGAATTGGGGATGCATAGAGGAATATTGGAAACGTCACAACGCAACACAAGAAAAGAACAATCCAAGAACGTTGTAAATACACTCCCAACATGTAGTACTTCTTTGCCCCATACGCCTGGCCACATAGTGTTTCCAAAGCACTTGCCATTCCCAACTAAAAAAAATTCATCCACAAAGTAAAATTCAGCAAAAATCGAGTAATGAATTAAGAAGCACAAACTTTTAAAAGAGGTAATGATTAAGAGTGTACCAAGAGACCGAAGTCGAAGCCAATAACGACATTACTAGCAATGGACATGGCAGCGAGCTCAAGTTCACCGAGGTGACCGGCGAAGGCTTGCGTGATGACGAACATGGAGTAGGATGCGATACGGCTAAAGATTGCCGGGCCGACGACACGCCAAAGCTTCTTTGATTCAATCCAAACCTTTTGACAAAGAGGTCGATCTTCATCATCATCTTCGACACTTTGCTTTGTTTGGATTGATGAGTAATCTAATAAAGGCGCTGTTATTTCCTCCGTTTCTCTTCCGTTCGACATTTTTTTTTCCCTTAAAAATTTACCTCTTTATCTGTGTGTGTAGAGAGAACACAGAAACCCAAAGGGTGCAAAAGTATGATAATCAACAGCTATACTTCTATATATAACCATCCAAATTCAAAATAACATAATAAATCGCATAATTCCCCGTACTCATAAATTTGACACATTTATTTGACAAATAATCGTAACCTTTAATTTAAATTAATCTAACGTTCAACATGTATTTCACTAAAATCATGAGAAAGTTTGTTATAGCTACTTGAGATCTATAAGATATTAAGTGTTGAATTGATTTAAATTAAATGTCAGGATTATTTGTCAAATAAATATGTCAAATTTATGAGTAGGAGTCCGTATGTGTATTTTTATTATGATTTTTCACACCTGCTCCAGTCGTCTCATGCTGTGTGTCCGATAATTTATGGCAATTAATGTAGACGAGATTGTTAGGTGGTACGTGCTGAGTCACGTGACTTTAGAGCTGAGAAGAGAAATGTGACACGTAAAATAGTGATAAGACCATCAGTGGCCAGCAGTTTCCAATAGTGAATTTATTATTAACAAAACAAGAATTGCTAAGGACGTGATTTATAGAGATTAAAATAAAATTAAAATTAAAAAATTAATCGTTATTATTGATTTTTATTATTCAATAATGACTATATTTTCAATTTTAATTGAATTTTAAACACAACCAGACATACTCTAATTATCCATAATCAACAAAAATGACGTATTATTTGTTTATTTTTGTGCTATTCATGTAATTACCAAATCCCGACGTAATATTTACATACTTCCATATTTATTTATAAATATACTAGAATCTCGACAGTTTATTATTTCATAAATTAATAATTCATGTTAAATAATTATTTTTCTTAATTTTAAATTTAGGGATAACGTGCTAATTTAATAATTTTTTTAATTTATAATATAATACATTATAAAAAAAAATTTAAGGATCACATATAAATTAATAGTTTCTTGATGCATAGTGCTTATGATTATAGACTATGATGCCTTCTGAAAATATGGCTCGATCATTATTTTTTGTTCATGAATTTGATGTAACATCGGATCTCATCTTTATTTTTCTTAACATGGTAACGAGTTCATATGTGAGTTTCTTATACTACAACAAAAAATTATTCAAATGTCACTCTCACTTTGAGATCTTCTTTCCGAGAAACGAGCTCCATGGTACGTAGAACAATCTCAAGTATTTGCTCGCCAGCCAACCTCTTTGAACTTGTTTCATTTTCTTCATGATGGTTCAAGAGATCTTCAACATTCATTTCATTGCGATTGTTCAATTCTTTGATTACATTTTGCAAATCTCGAATGCCTCCACCATAAAACGATTCATACACATTCTTAAGCTATGTTATCCACGAGCTGATTTTTACCTCAATAAATTATTGATTTTTCAATTATTTAATATTCGATAAATTAATAAACTTTTCTTTATTTCAAACTATTAATTTATAGAGACTTAAATATACATTAAATTATGAATAGAGACACTTCTGATATGCATCACTCACTGCCAACCTATATGGGGTAGTGAATTGAAAGGTACAAATAATAATTATCAATCTTTAATTACTCAATGAAATTACTAGAGAATTAATTGGTCTGGAATTTAATGAAACGTGCACGTCTGTAATTTTGTACAACTAGCGGAATACATTTACAAAAGGCCAAAAAGGAGAGGTTATTTCAAATTTATTAATTAGATTTGAATCACATTAAAATTTTTATTTTAATTTCTACTTATTTTCAATCGTACATTTTTCAATAAAATAATATTTTTCATGGCATTAATAACTTTTCCTTCTTTTTCAAATGTACATTCTTCATCAATCTATAATTCCAAAATTCATTCTTTCAAAATAATGTGACTCAAACACACCCTAAGGGTCGAAAATTTCGAAAAAAAATTATAATTAAAGTAATTTAACAGTAATTCCGAACAACAAATACGATAATAACCTAATAAAAAAGCATGCCAGTAAATCTTCAAGTTTACTCTAAGAAAGCCAAACGTGTAATAGTTCAATGTAATATATTTGTATAAGTACTATCAATTTATCCACATATTTACAAATTCTTTTTCGAATGGAGGCTAGGATACAAAAATGTTTTTTCTTAATTATTAAATGCCAAGGAAAAATAATAATTGCTAGGAAAAACAGCAGTCATGGCCGACATTAAGGACCAACCACCATTTCTAAATTGACAACCTAGGGTTGATTCGTAGTACATTTCCATTGACATTACTGGCGTCGCACGAGGTTGAATCCAAAAACGTTTACTGATAACACTGCAGTTTGCGGACGATATATATGCTTTCGTTCCACTTTAACCGTCGAACTTTTTTCCTTAACAAATAGTCACCGAATATATAATCTCTATTTGAGTCATATTCTCCCAAAAATCTTTTTTTTTTTTTTCTTCTTTCAATAATTCATTTTCAATCATACATTCTTTCAATAAAATAATTTTAATTGTAAATCAAAACTTTTCTCAACTCTTAATCACACATTTTCAAAAAATCACTATTATAAAATTTATTTTCGGAAAAATGGGGCTAAAACATATCTATATTTACGTTTCTTGAATTTGATCTTCCTTCATTTACCCCATCGCATCACTCAATCCATCATCATACATGTCAGTACTTCCATTGGATGAAAATTCTTCATGTCTTCTAAAGATAGGTGATTTCCACACAATTTGATGATAGCTTGGAATTTTCAAATTAAGGTCCTGTTTGTTTCTGATTCTCAAATCAATTTTCGTTTTCAACCACACATTCTTCAATAAAATAATATTTTCCATCACATCAATACTTTTTTCTTCTTTTTCAACCACACATTTCCCATCATATCACTATTCAAAATCAATTATTCCCCAAAAAATCCCTACCAAACAGGCTCTAAAGTGTTGTGTTTTCCAACAACGAAAAAAAGCAAATAAGGATTTTGGTTCCTTGAAGTGAAAGTCAACTAGAGATGGATTTAAAATCGAATTACAAGTCGAATTAATACGTAAAAAAAGATAAATTTACACAAAGAAATCTTTTTACAAGAATTTACTTTTGTTTTAACACTTAAAAAAGATTAACGAGCCAGGAACTTGAGTACTTGACCGAATATGTCCCTAAGCCAGCTCATGTCACCCTTCAAATTATGAGAATTAAGTTAGTTGTACAGTACTTTCCTACATCAGATATTGTAATTGATGTTTTAAATATTATTAATGTAAGCAACTGTGATTGCAATGGTTAAAATCAAGGATAATTTCTTGACAGTTAGTCGGGCCCATGTCAGAAATGATTCTTTGGCACCAAGTATCTGTCTCAATCTCACGTAAGCAATTGCGACTACAATTTTGTCACATGCGTACGTGCACCGTACCTCATAATAAATGTTTGTATATTTGTTTGCCCCCATTATTACATTATATTAAATTTTTTTCTCTATTCATTTCAACCACACATTCATCAAATAAAATAATATTAAGGGTGCGTTTGATTGCAAGGATGGAAAATGGGTGGAAAGAAAATATTTTACAGGGAAAAGATTTGCTTAGAAAATATTTTGCGGGGAAAATGATTTCAAGTGTGTTTGATTGGTATAATTTTCCACCCGAAAATTTCTTAAATTTTCTATTCGTTTGGTTTTGTTTTACATGAAAATTGTCCATTAAAGTGATATTTTTTTTTCTACAATTGGTTATAAAATTTGTTTCCATTCCGAAAAAGTAAAAAAAAAATTTCTGAAAAAATAATAATTTTACCATACCGAATGCAATTCGTTTGGTTTTGTTTTATATGAAAATTGTCTATAAAAGTGAGAAATTTTTTTACCATTGTGTCTAAAAGAATTTTCAATTACGAAAAAAAAAAAGCAAAAAAAAAAAAAATGAAAACATGGAAAATGAAAACCCAACAAAACCCAAAGAAAGTAAATTCAATGATTTGTGAGAAAATACGCGCGTGAGTGTGTCAGTGAGAAAAGGATTTCCATGGCAAAATAGGTCATCAAACAGGGAAAAGAGGCTAGAAAAGGAAAATGCTTTCCATTTTCTAGGGAAAATGGGTGTATCAAACACACCCTAAACATAAATCAAAAAAATTTCAACCACACATTCTTCCATCAATCACTATTCTAAAAATTTTCAACCCCCAAAAATGGAATTACTTGGAAAGATTAATTTATATTTGACTATTTCTTTTGTTTGAGACTATTTTTTGGTTAAAAATATATTTTTGAACGATAAATTGATGAAAAATGTGTAATTAACAAATTAAAAAAAATAAACTTGTGTATAATATTATTTTATTGAAGAATGTGCAGCTGAAAAGAAAATAAAAAAATATTTTAGAAATAATAAAAATTAAACGAGGACTTAGTATGTGATAAATATATTAAATATTCAACAATTAGAAATTTTCATAAATTGATTTTCATGAAATTTCATACGATAATTATAATATTACAAAAAAATATATTATATGGCTATGTTTGGTAAAAATTCTCATTTTCAACAGTAAATCAATTCTCATTTTCAACCACACATTCTTCAATAAAATAATATTTTCTATCACATCAATAATCTTATCTTCTTTTTCAATCACACATTTCCCATCATATCACTATTCAAAATCAATTCTTCCTTCAAAAAATCCTACCAAACACACATAATCTGGCCTTCAGCCTTCTCTTCTCTAAAGGATAAACACAAATCGGTGGTGTGGTTGGATAAGACAAAAGACTGTGAAATGTCAGGAAAAAGTTTTTGTAGAAAATTTTCTAACCGTGAATATTTAGGACGGTCAAAAGATGTGACGAGAGCACTCTAGAATGTGATTTAAAGCATTGAATCTTGTGATGCACAAGCTATGTTACAAACTTTCAAATTTGCCCAGGTTTTTTGAGCATATATTTTGCTCATGTATGGGCTCCATTTTTTTAAAATATATTTTTTTTATAAAAATTATTTACCCGTACATTTTTTCATAAAATAATATTACAAGTAAATTTAAATTTTTTTCTATTTTTAACGAGTAATTAGCACATAATGTCTTCACATTTCATTACTACTGTGAAAAATATTTTTATCTTTCATTTTTGACATTTTCACCTTATTTTCACCTTTCATTGCGTCAAAATGTCATTTTCATTCATTTTCTCAATTAAAAATTGTGAAATGACAAATATATTATTCTCTTTAAATAAAATAGAAATAAAAAATAATTGCAACCATAGTCCTAATTTTTTTAAAAAAAAGTAAAAATGAGTTTCAAATAAATTATTAAAAGGGTAATTAGCACATAATATCCCTACATTTCACTAATATTGGGAAAAAGTCTATATCTTTCTTCTTCTTCTTTTGAATTTTTTATCCTTAATTACACATTTGATTGCGTAAACCATCATTTCTATCCATTTTCATCCAATTTTTCAATAAAGAGATGTGAAATAATGAATATATCTTCATATTTAAATAAAAAGCTAAAGAATTAATTGCAATCATAGTTCCAATTTTTTCAAAAAATGTAAACGAATCCAATATAAATTATTTTAAAAATTACAAATTAATTTTTTTTGAAGTACGAACGAACCCCAAATAAATTATTCAAAAATTAGAAATTAGTTTTTTTATCAGATAAATTATTAAAAAATTAGAAATTAAATTCTTTTTTTAAAAAAAGTGCAAACGAGTCCCAATAAAATTTATTAAAAAATTTTAAAATTTTAAAAAAATTAAAAAGTGCAAACGAATCCCATATAAATTTTTTAAAAATTAGAAATTATAAAAAAATTCTTTAATTTTTTTTTTAATTGGAGGTATATTCATCATTTCACAACTCTTTATTGAGAAATTAGATGAAATGAATAGAAAATATGATTTGCACAATCAAATGTGTAATTAAGGGTGAAAATTCCAAAAAAATTAAAGGTGGATGTTTTTCGCTATAGTGGTGAAAGGGAGAGATATTATGTGCTAATTACCTTTTTAATAATTTATTTGGGAATTCATTTGCGTTTTTTTTTAAATGGGACTATGGTTGCAATTAATTTTTTTATTTATTTAAAGAAAATGGTATATTCGTCCACAATTTTTAATTGAGAAAATGGATGAAATGACCTTTTGCCTAATGAAATGTGAAAATAATGGTGAAAATGTCCAAAAAATGAAAGTTAAGGACATTTTCCACAATAACAGTGAAATATGAGAATGTTATGTGCTAATTACCCATTTTTTAACCAAATATTTTTCAAAAAATCACTATTTTAAATACATTTTTTCCTTAAATTCTCATTAAAATGTAGTCCAATCATGGACTTTATACTATTGAAGTTATAATTAAATCACCACTTGGGAAAAATTTGTAAAGGATTTAGTACTGTTTGATGACCAATAAAATATTTTTTTAATTCACTTTTTACCACACATTCTCACAATAAAATATTTTGCACTTAATTTCAAAAAAAAAATTCTATTTTTTAACACATTCTCTAAAAACATTATTTTAAAACTCATTTTCCAAAAAAAAAACTCATTTTAATAGTTGTCAAACAAGGGGCTTAATTTATAAATAGAAATAAATAAATATTGGATAATACTTACAAAATTATTGAATTGTGTAGTTCAAAATAAGCCTGGACGTTTTAATCGGAACCAAACCTCCCGAACCGAAATCGAATTGAAGCCAAAGGTTCTAGTCCGATTCCAAAAAAATAAATTAGGAATCGAAATTGAGAGGTTCGGATCGGTTATTGATTCTTAAACCAGAACCGTTGATACTTGAATGAAATCGATTTTTTATATAATTTTTATTTTTTACAATTTATATACTGGGTAAAAAAAATCCAAAATCTAAAAACTATAATTTGGGCGGTAATTTGTATAAAATTCTAGATTCTAACCATAAGAAATCAAGACCGACTCTTACTTTTTTGCCTCTCGCCTCACAAGATTGTTACATTTCAGATATTAGTAATATTAATATTTACAATTCGTGTTTTCTATGAATCAAAAGTTAGAGTTATGGTGTAAGTTGATGAATCAAAATGTTAATTCTTTGCAATTCATACTTTTTATATTCTTGCATTGTTTACAAATTAAGTGATTTTTTTTTTACAACACATGCAACTGAATTTGATATATTCATAACTCACACTATGGTGTACCTTTTTTAATCTCGAGTTCATGATTCTCTTTTAAAATATAATTTTTTTACTCAAATAGAACGTGTTCAATATATAGACTGCAATTTATTGATATTACACAATTAAGTATCTAAATAATATTTTTTTTATGTCAATTCGTTTTAAGAGTAGAATAATTTAAATATTGTCCATAATGAAATCGTAAGATCGAGCATGCCTCGCTTATGGATCAAATAATATTTATTAAGAAAAAATCATTTCCCCTCAAATTGTAATTTAATGTTTGATGTTTTAATTTTCCCCTCTTTTATTAGTACTAGTCTATTGCCCGTGCAATGCACGGGCAATGTGATTACGGAAGTAATGTTAGCGTTCAAAAAAAAAAATTTATCTGCATTTTTTTATACCATTTTCTGAAGTATGGAATGCATAATATATATATATATATATATATATATATATATATATATATATATATATATATATATATATACACAATAAAAAATAAAAGTTGAAGTCTCAAGTATATATGATTTTAGAAAGAAAATAAAATAATAAGAATGAAAGAGATATAAGATTGAATTTTATATATTACAAAAAAAAAAAAAAAGAGCGAAATTATAATCCAAACAAAATATGTTTTCTGGTGAAGCTTAAATTTTGAAGTATCTGTAAGTTCCATAATGTTGTAGTGTTATTATTATGGGAAGTTTGTTTTCATGTTAGTTTTTGCCTCGTGCAATGCACAGGTTGTGTTATTTTAAAGGTAAATAAATATTAGCATTGTGAATGTTAAGAATTTCTTTCGAACATAAGAAATTCTCGTGAATGTGTTGTGTGTAATATGTTTAACTAAATTACAAAATCAGATAATGTGATACTACTGTGGTTTATGGTTAATTGTCATTATCTTTGTCAAAAATTATATTTGAAAACGATCATAAGTTCAATTTCTTGTGTTTTCACTTCATACGTATGCGAATATGTGAAGGTATGCAAAATAATCGTGTAAATACTTGAAAAGATTAACTATTAATTAACATGTGTGTGCACACCCTAACAAATACCATGAACAGCATGTAACAAAATGGGGCATAATGTCCCCTCGAAACTTTTAAAAAGCTTACAAGTACTTACATATATCATAAGGTCCTCCATAAATTCCAAGACAAAAAGAAACAAAAGAAAAAGGTGCAAAGGACCCAAGTTACTCTACACAAACATATATATTATATTTAGACCAATTTATAGACTGACTTTTTTTGTTTGTTTGTTTTTTTTTTTTTTTTTTTTTCTGTCTTTGGAACATAAAATAAAATGAGAGAAGAGTTTAATTTTCATGGCGTCCAGGGCTTTGTTGGAGTATGGCAATTATGGTGTAATGGGTTGGGACCGGCTAGAAGTCTCCTGGATTAGCCCAATCCTCGGGCATCTCATTGTAATTTCCAAATCTTAGAAACATTGCGAGATGGTCTACCTCTCTTAAATATCATTTCCTTCCCGTTCTTTCTCTAAATCTTCCTGTGTTTTAGCCCTTTCTTGCCCTTTCTTGACTACATGAGTCGGATTCGTTGAACTGAAAGATTTCATATTTAGTATCGAGAATAAAGATGTTATCATGATTGAGTGAAGATCAAGCAAAACACATTTGTCAAAGATATAAGAAGTTGTTACTAAAAAGATTTTTATGATGTATTATGACCAGGAAGAGTGAGAAACATAAAACTTACCTCTTTCATATGAACAATGTGCTTTCCTTTGCATATATACAACATGTTTTATGCTTTTTGGCCTCTATATGCTTCAAACCTGAAGCAACTCCACATTCTTTGGGGTATTATACATGGCTTAAAATGAGAAAGAAATTTCTCTGTTTCGTTCCCTTGTACTCCACGAAAACACGCTTTATGTAAAATGTCATATGACAATATTAAAAGATTTTGATAGATTAAAAATTGTACAAATACAATAATCATGGATGCCTTTGAGAAGATGGAACTCTTGCTAATAACAGAAAACCTGTGTCCAATCATATAACAAAATGTCAATGAATATATTCTACTAAAGTAATGGAAAACATTATTAATAGACTAACCATAATTGAGAAATTTATTGAACTGCAAATTTTAAAGATTAGGGTAATATATTAACTCGTTTCATTAATTTGAATGGAGGATCACAAAGATCAGGTACCTATAAAATCAATGTTGATATATGGAAGATTCTATATTAAAGGTGTCGTGAACAAACCAAAAAAATGGATTCGGAGCAATTTGCGAAATGATAAATAATAGTACATATATGGCAATGGAATAAGAGAAATACGGAGATTATTATATACAACACATGTGTGTACTTGTTTTTATTTAGAAAAAACATGTTAGATGGTATCACCACTTACACTAATATGACATCTTTTGTTGATGAATTAATATTTTATTTCCAAGAAAATGTGGCAGATAGTCTAAAAAACAATGTAAAATTATTTTTTGAGAACTATACAAATGTTGAAAAAATATAATGAAAGTGTATTAGATGTTCATAAAAAAAATTATATTTTATTCTTAAATTAATTCATACATGTGAAATATACAGATGCAGTAGAGAATTTATTTGAACTTTCGAATAACATCAATGGAAATTTCGATAACCTGTATATAAAATGAAAAATATTATTTTATGCATAGTAAAATATTGTATTTTAAATATAATATACGAAATAAATATACATGTGAGAAAGTTGTTCTATGAATGTATAAAGGAAAGAATTTCTTTATAGACAACATTTTCAGTACATGAGTTGTGCGAAATATCTGTGGTTGATGGTTTTAGTAAAACTTTTAGAGATTTGATTGTTTTTGCTCTTGATAACGCTACATATAACTGACCATGGCAGAAAACTGGTTCTGGAAGATACAAACCGACAAAATCAAGTGTTTGACCTTGGGCTTTATTTATTGTCATTGCAAAACATGGTCTAATTGGAAATTGAGTTCTTTTAAATGGAATTGTGGTTCGATCAGATTTCAGTGGTATAAAAGGGATCCTCGGTAAGAAAACATGTTTTCCACAATATTCGTCAGTAGTGATTTCAGCAAGAATAACGTTTCTCTCAAATTTTCGACAAGTAAGACGTGTTCCATTGCATAACCCTTCAGAAGGATTAATATTTCGCAATAACATTACAGGACAATTTATTTTAAGGTTCAATTCATGAGGTGGAATACCATTTGATATCAAAGTATTTAAGAAATCTTCTTGCACGCACTGTTCTGATTTTTCAATTGCTTCATCAAAACTATAGTATGTGAAAATTTGACAGAATTTGTTCAAGCGAGAAGTTTGTTAATATAGTCAACACATTCATTTGTAGGTGTAAGAATAACACGGTTTACCATGGTATGTAAATGATCGATAAGCTTCTATATTTGGAAAAACACAATGTATCAAAGTTTTCGGAGACGTGATTTCATCTTCGAATGGTAAAATTATACTATTTGGAAGCTTAATACATTTACAAGTATGTTCTTGTTGTTCCATTTCCAATTCTAAGTAAGTAATCGCGAACGTAGAATCGAACTTTGCTCTCATATTATGAACTAATGGTAGATGTACAAACAAAGGCCATAGATATGAGAAAACCAAGCTAGCTTTCATTATATCTTCTTTTTTTCCTTTCGGTACAACTGGTAAAACCTGTCAAAAATCTCCTCCAAGAACGATTACTTTTCCACCAAAAGGTAAGTTACAATCGAGTAATATCTCTAAGCATTTTATCTAAAAGCTTCAATAGTACAACGATTTACCATAGGTGCTTCGTCCCAAATTATTAGTTTAGACATTTTCAACAAAGTTCCCAAAGGTGATTGTTTGCTAATAGAGCAATTGACTTCTCTATTGTTTCCAAAGGAATTTTAAATCACAGAATGAGCTGTTCGACCTCCGGAGTAATAAAGATACGACTACTCCAGACGATGCAGTTGCTAAAGCAATAAAATGTCTAGACCTTACACCAGCTAAGAGTGCTTTGTATAAAAAAGTCTTACATGTTCCTCCTGGACCGTCGATGAAAAAAGCACCGCTTGATTCAGATTCTACTTTTTCCATAATTGTATCGTATGCAAATTGTTGTTCCTTATTTAACATTGCGGCACGAGCAAAGGTTTCTTGAATTTCCAAATTAATTGTCTCTTCTGCAATCATTCTTGTCAACCTTTCATCTTCATTTATATTTACATTAAACGGCACAATTCCATAATCATTTATATTTTTACCCAGGGATTCTAAAATAGAACTTATATCCTCCAGAGTTCGTATTTCAGCGACTTCAATAGGTATATTTTGATGTACATAATCATCCATCATATAAGATTTAAATTTATCCCACAGTAACTTTGGATGATTAGGATTGCACAATGTAAGAAGTGTAGCAAAAAGTCATTTTGAAGAACAAGGCATTTCGTAAATAATAGCTTCGGATAAACATTCTTCACAACGATTGTCTCCACTTAATAAACCATGTAAAAGTGCTACTTCTCGAAATGTACCAACAGTTGTTTCATTAAAAGTTCTTATATCGTCAAATGATGTTGGTCCTCTAATATGGTTAAGAAGAATGCGAAGGAAATATCGTTCTCCTTCTGATGGATTCCCTGAGACAATTCGTCCGATAACAATTTGTTTCTTTCTGGGAGTCCAAATTTTGTTATTTGCATTCCAAACAAAATATGTTGGAATATCTCGATACAAAAGCGTTCGAACAAATTCGTTTGCTTTATTTAATCGAAAAAATTTAGTTAACATTGTTCTCCTTGTATTTTCATTCTCAATAATAGTAGATAAATCATCCGTATTTTTGTATGTAACTTGTTGATGATCTTCGGTATGAAGTTGTAAAGAATAAACAATTGGATAGATTTCTGACAAATTGAATGAAAAAGTCCTCCACATAGCCTCAGGTGGAGATATCCATCTAGCAGATTGATAAGCAGATATTTCATCAATATCTTTTTCTTTTTCATCTTTGCTAACGAAAAAATTAATACGATCATGTCCTTTGTATACATATTTGTACAAATATTTTACAGTTTTAATAGAAGAACATATTTCAACGTTGATATGACAGTCAAATTTTGCACTTAAATAAGGACTATATGGTACAACCCATTGATTGTCTAACATTTGACCTCTAACTTTAATACTAATACCATTATTACGACGTCTATACAATGGGTATGAATTATCTCCAAATATAGTACTATTACAATAATCTCTTGGATATTTATTCTTACAACCACTATTTGTCACCATGCATACATTTTGGGATTAAGATTTCCACAAGGGCCATGTATATTATGCTTTACAATAACCGAATAAAGATGAGGGTACTTGTTTTTATCGGGAATTTCACAAGATACTATCCTATCAACTTGTTGAAGCGAAGAAATCTTATGGCCACGGTTAAAAATTATCGATAGATGCGTGAGGAAGCCCTCTTTTTTGGAATTCAATCATGTATATATGAGCAACAACAGGACCAAAAATATTGTTCTTATACAAATCATTTTTAAGCTCTTCTAATTTTGCTCTAAATATACGTACAATTAAATCCGGTCGATTTTGAACCTCATCATTATGTTTCAATTCTTGCTTAATTTATGGCCAATTTGGATTACATGTTATAGTTAAGAATATATCTGGTTTTCCATAACGTTAAACAAGAGCCATAGCATCTAAGTATCTCCTTAACATATCTCTAGGTCCGCAAGTAAAGGATTGTGGTAAAACAAATTTCTTTCCAATTTTGTACCCTCTTGTTTCCCTGTTCTCGACACTATCTACAATACCTTGATAAAGTTCAGAAATTTGTTTACAGTTATTACGAAAGTAATCTAATCTCATTTGTTTCGATTTTAACATACATATCTACAACATATTGTTGAAAAAGTCTACCGTATGAAGCAACACAAACTTACCTGTAAGCCTAATACGCCAGCTTGTATGCATAATACTCACGACATGAAACACGATATCGTTTCTTCATTTTATGAAACCTTTGCATGAGGAAGAATAAAACAATTTTTATATATGTAACTAAAACATCGATATTTTTAAAATTAGAAAATATATGACAAAGTATATAAGTAAACCTTGACATTTTTCAATCATTTGAGCTAGAGAATTTATTATTTTAGGAACGACAACATGATCGGCCAAATTCTCGGGTTGAGAAGATGTGTGTTTATATCTTTGAATGCCTTCATGCCAACAGATTCACCAAATGGGAAGAGCAAAAGATATTGTAAAGGATCATAACAACCATAATAATAATGAACCTTATGCGAATCACCAGAATGACCATATATAGTAATATCACGAACATGATTATTTGCATTTTCATCATCATCAACCACGCGGCCTACTTGAGACGCTGAAGGAGTATTGAAAACTCTTTGATCGAGTCCGTGGTGACATTTTATTTGTATTCGATGGTCGTGCAAATTCGTTATATTACTTAAAGACCTGAAAAATTTACTATATGAATTTCCTTTTAAGATTTCAATTAGAAGAGTTAAAGTAGGTTCTACTAAATTTTTAGAAATTTTTATACGATTTTGAATTTCATTATCTGTATCATAAAAATATAATTGCATATAATGTGGCATATTATTTTGTGGCATAAGTTGATTTACATAATGATATATCTGTTCTTGAACTCTGAATGTGTAAATACCTCGGTATGATTTAAAGAGTTTCTTGTCGTACTTTACACCAAATGAAGTGAATGCAAAGTGGTTATTATATCCGCGTGAAAGTTTTTTGAATTCCATACATGTAGGTTCTTTAGAAATAAATAAATCATACAATTCATTTGGTGAATCAGGCATGAAAAGTTTAACTTATCCATCACAAAGAACAAAAACCTTTTGTTTCTCTATGAAATTTTTTCGCACCACAATACTTACAATAGGTGCATGTTGGTAACACATATGCAGTAGTTGGTATGTTCAAAAGGTTAAAACTTCCACATAATTCATAATCAAAAATATTAGTCGATTTTTCATTCGAAGTAGAACCCTCAGAATAAGATTCATGCACATAAGCAACGCCAGAATTATTATTTTGAGATAACATAGGATCATTTATCCTTTTACGATGATCAACACTTACGGTTTGAACTCGATTCCTCCTATCTGCTTGTCTTCGATTTTGTTGTTGACGTATGAAAGCATTATATGATTTACTCGTGCCTTCGGAAATACTTTCAAGATTAATAAACTCAGGCTCCTCATTACCAGTTCCCAGAGAATTCATCAGGCCAATAAATATGCTACCGATCTGAATAAAATAAAAAATATTTTAGTAGTCAAACAACTAACAAATAATACTAATACCAACTTTAGCATAACGATTTAAAAATGATGGGTGAAAGTCATAAAACTCTAGTATAATATTTATAAAATGCATTAATTTAAATTCTCAAATGTAGCTGTAGAAAGTAAAAGTTTCTGAAAGAAATAATTTTACATGTGTTAAAACATATATACAGCAAAAGTAAAGGTTGAAATATCGAAATTTGTGAAAAATGACTAAAAATATATTTCAAAAGGAAAGAAAAGTAGTATGCATAAAGAAAGTTAAACAAATAACAATTTATTACAAAAATTAATGAAGGTATAGTGTGTAGTCAATTATAACTATCGAAAAATACAATTGGACATTATATACAGAAGAACAATAAATACGAATTACAGTCCACAATAATATAATAGGAACTTTAAGGAAAAAAATACAAAGATTAATTACAGATTAAACTCTACAAAATTTAGAAAAGAATAAAAAAAATATTATACCTGAAGATAGCACAATTCAATCGATGTTGAAAATTTTAATATGTTTACTTTGAGAATGATTTTTTTGTAACTTAAAAAATTGGAAACAAATTTAATATTGACAAAATCATGAATGACTAAGAATACAGCAAATAAAGAAAATCATAATAAAAATAAAAAAAATCGAAGTTTATATGAAGTAAATTGAAGAAAGTCACATATTTTTTTTACCAAATTGAGAAGTGGCATCTCTCGAGGGGTTCGGGGGTCGAGGGGGCAGCGTCACTCGTGGGGGTTTGGGGGCAACGCCCCCAACGGGGATCGACCTGTATGTATGAAATGAAATATTTTCTAATATTTTTGAATTAAATTTGTAATAAGCGAAATTATATTTATAGTTTTTGTAAAACGTAAATTAGTACAATTTTTAGCTAAAAAAAGAAGAGGGAAAAAAAAAGATAAAAAAATTAAAAAATATATATATATGGGTCCCCGTGCGCACACGGGGAAAACCGGTTTCCCCGTCCGCGCACGGGGAAATCCAATTTCCCCGTCTGCGAACGGGGAAATTGTACAATTCTCCCCGTGCACGCACGGGGAGAAACACGGTGAGTTATTTTTTTTTATTTCTTCTTTTTTATTATCTTTCCTAGTTAATTTTTTAATGATTTTTTTATCTGCATAAATTCAGGTAGGATTGTATGTAAGTATTATTAATTGTTGTAATTTAAGTAGTAAAAATTTAATGTTGACAATCCAATAATAATACTGATAATACTAAAATGATATGTTGACAAATTTATTAAAATAACCTAATATGCTTCAGAATTTATTGTGAAATATAGAGAAATATTAAATCTACACAAACAAAATTAACTATACCTAACTACTTACAAAAATCTTAAACATGGAACACAATTATATTTACTTAAAGAAATACTAAATACTAAACATGTAAAAGTAATAATAATATGAACGAAAATAACTTCTACGTGTAAATACTTACAGTAAAAGTTTATGTTCTGCTGCAATAGCAAAGCTTCAAAATTTAGTCGTACAAGCTGAAGAACATAATGGAGTAAAATAAATATTTTCAAGATTTATAGATCGACATAATGATATTTGCATCCTAAATATACAAAAAACAAAATTAACTATACCTAACTACTTACGAAAATCTTAATCATGGAACACAATTGTATTTATTTAATGAAATACTAAACATGCAAAATAATAATAATAGAAACTAAAATAATTTTTTACATATAAATACTTACAGTAAACAGCAACGAAGGTTAAGAAATTCTCGATGATGGAATAAATTTTTCTTCAATAGTTCTCCTATATAAATAGAATAATCTCTTCGGCCGACTACAAAAATCAGCCGACTAAAAAAATATCTTTTCAGTCGGTTTGCATGTTTATTTTTGCTTTACTTCTCCAATACGTGATCTTTATAAAATATCAACTACATTTGACGGTTTGCACTAAGTCGGTTTTCAGGTTTATTTTATTTTTTATAAATATTTTCTTTGCCATTTTCTTTACATAGTAGGGATAATAACAGTAAATAATTGGGATATGAAATACAAAAATATAGCACGGCGCCTACATTTTTGACTCCCAATTTGTTTGTTTCTTGAATAGAATATTGAATGGAATAATATGAAATATCTGGGAAAATGATCCCCAACTTTTTGTTTCCTATTTTTTTTTACAGATGAAGTCGGCCAATTTTTTTGAACAGTACGAAACCAATTTCAAACCAGATCAATGTGAAAACTAATGTGACAAAAATGAACAGTGAATCTCACATTCTCTCTTTTAAGTGAAGGAGTGATTTAGTCTCCACTATCTTGAATCATGTGACTGGATTTCTTAGTTTCTTGAGGATTTTTTAGCTAAAATTTCTCCCTTCCAAAAGTATTATCTGAAAAACGCAGTTCGCTAACTAAGTTATCGAATAATTATTAATTATTCGTTTTTAATTTTGGCCCTACGTGCGGAATTAATCAATCAAAAGCAATAAGTCACTTTTAATTGTTTCTATATGGTTAAACAAACAGTCCAATTATCCTAAGTTGAGTTGCCACAGTTTGTAATATGGAAAGCAATAAATAACACCAATATGATGACGGAGAAACCCTAACTGGGTAAAAACTCCGGGACCAATTTACCTCTACTATAAACAATGTGGGTTATAGTTCAATTCCAAACTAGTTTCACTAGCTGTTGTAAACCATGCAACTCCAAGATCTGCTGCTCATTCCAATCTTGCGATTTGTTACCGTAGATAATGTCTAGCCAACCTGCTAGATCTCCCGATATACCTCCTGTAGCTTCCAAGTTCTACTGTACTTACATACTCACAATCTTCTACCAAGATATGTTGTAACAGTCTCACGTTCTTCTGCACACGTCTCTTCCAAGTGGATATCCAGGAATCACATATTCTCGTTCTTCTTCCTGCGCTTGTAGTCCAACATCTCTCAACCTCCAGAAACTTCTGAAATCCAACTGAGAAAGTACCTTCCTATGACCAATAAGAAGTAGGTGGTGTTTCGGTTTAAGGAATTGATGTTTTTCCCAACAGGTGGTTGTATGATCTCAAGAATCAAAGGATAGAATCAATGTAAGAATATCTTGGATCTTCAAAGGATGATAGGAAAAAGTAATATAATGACCAATCACACCAAAATTCGTCCAATGGCTTGGGTATTTATAGGAGAGGGGAATTAGGTTGAATGGGCCATGAAAAAGTCTCGAAAATCGAAATTAGGTCTGACCGAAAAATATCGTCGCTCGAGCGAGAAGCATATTTTGCTCGAGCGAAGGGCATATTGCTCGAGCGACATATGGGCGAAGGTCAAGCGATGGTGTCCCTGTTTCATCCACTCGAGCATCACTCTGGCGAGCAGCTAGCGAAAAACCGACATGAATCATTCTTGTTCCAAACATGAAACCCTGAACCCTAAGCAAACCACCAACTATGAAAGTTTAGAATTCAGTCCCTAAACTTTTATAATTGTTCAAGTTGGTCCTTTTGTTCACAGAATCGCCAATACAATATATAAATCTAACAAACTCCCCATTTGACATTCTGTGACAAAACTAAATACAAAACACAAATCAACCTATCAAAACTACTCAAGTTCAATTGAGTCAACTGAATGTAGCTTCCACTTTGTTCATCATGTATCCTGAAATCAAAACTTACATACCCAGTGTAAAAGCACGTGATACAGGAAATGTAACAATTAAACACATAATACCAAAAACTAGCTACATTGAGACGTAACACTAATGTCAATCCAAACAACAACAAAAACATTAGCATTACAAAAATATCAAAAACTCAACCAGCCATGCTTATGCAATGCAGATGGCACATTCTCCCCCTTTACTGCAAACCCTCAATGTTTTATGCAGTAGGCAAGTATATTATATGTTAAGCTGTAAAACCAATTTCCTGCATTTTTTTTTTATTTTTCAATTTTTCAATTTTTTGTTGTTTTTCTTTTAAACCATGAATACAACAAGTACATAAAAAAAATCAAACACACAAAAAATAATTAAAAAATGCATGTGACTTCTACCTATAAAACAAATAAATAGATGTGATACATGCATAAATCAATGTCATACGAAAATAAAGCATGAGCATGCATCAAAAATATCTAATCAGTTAGGTACACAAGTGCTCTTATCCTAACCTTCCAGTAGGCATAATAACTGCCATCAAAATAAGGTGGAACATATAATGAACTACTTATCTAGATAATATGGGTCAATGAACGAATTTAGGGTCTGATACAAATTGAAAAATGGGGTTCGCTAACTAAGTTACCAAATAGTTATTAATTATCCTTTTTAATTTTGACTCTATGTGCGAAATTAATCAATCAAAAGCAACAAATCACTTTTAATTGTTTTTAGATGGTTAAACAAACAGTCCAATTATCCTAAGTTGAATTGCCACAGTTTGTAATATGGAAAGCAATAAATAACACCGATATGATGACGGAGAAACCCCAACTAGGTAAAAACTTTGAGACCAAGCCAATTACCTCCACTATAGACAATGTGGGTTACAGTTTAATTCCAAACTAGTTTCACTAGCTGTTATAAACCCTGCAACTCCAAGATCTGCTGCTCATTCCAGCCTTGCGATCTGCTACCTAGATACTGTCTAGCCAACCTGCTAGATCTCCCGATCTACCTCTTGTATCTTCCAAGTTCTGCTGTACTTACAGACTCACAATCTTCTACCAAGATATGTTGTAGCAGTCTCACGTTCTTCTGCACACGTCTCTTTCAAGTAGATATCCAGAAATCACCTATTCACGTTCTTCTTCCTGCGCTTGTAGTCCAACCTCCAGAAACTTCTGAAATCCAACTGAGAAATTACCTTCTTATGACCAATAAGAAGTAGGTGGTGTTTCGGTTTAAGGAATTGATGTTTTTCCCAACAGGTGGTTGTATGATCTCAAGAATCAAAGGATAGAATCAATGTAAGAATATCTTGGATCTTCAAAGGATGATAGGAAAAAGTAATATAATGACCAATCACACCAAAATTCGTCCAATGGCTTGGGTATTTATAGGAGAGGGGAATTAGGTTGAATGGGCCAAGAAAAAGTCTCGAAGATCGAAATTAGGTCTGGCCGAAAAACATCGTCACTCGAGCGAGGAGCATACTTCGCTCGAGCGACATATGGGCGAAGGTCGAGCGATGGTGTCCCTGTTTTATCCACTCGAGCATCATTCCGGCGAGCAGCTAGCGAAAAATCAGCATGAATCCTTCTTGTTCCAAACATGAAACCCCGAACCCTAAGCTAACCTACCAACTATGAAACTTTACAATTCGGCCCTAAACTTTTATAATTGTTCAAGTTGGTCCTTTTGTTCACAAAATCGCCAATACAATATATAAATCTAACATTATCAATCAATAGCATGCTAGTATAAGTATCGAAAAGGAAAATGTTTATTAAATATATAAAAAATTAATCGAAATCGGAACAACGGTTCAAGTTTGTGTTTGTTTCCAATATTTTGTTTCCAATCATTATAAAGACCCAAATTATGTCATTTACGAAATACACGAAATATAATGGATGGTTCCAGGTATTGAAATACCCAAATCGACACACCCCGACCTAAGGCCAAGTTCAAAATGAAGTTTAACATTAATCATTCCTCAAAATATGGGGCTTTGGTTCTCAATAAAATACATACAAGTTTATTGAGTTCTTTAATTTTCTCTATATTCTATAATACATTATTTGCACGAAGTTGTAGCCAATTGAGTTAGCAAAATCTATTCATCTCTATCCACAAATCTCTAATCAGTTGAAGCAGAAAAAAGAAATTTTCCTTCGATCAAAGAAAGTCAAGAAGTTCTAACCAATTGGGTTTTAAAAAAAAACTCTTTTTGTTCAAAAAAATGTCAATATTCTCTTAACTTTAAATTGCACACAAAGCAGTATAACTATTCGATTTGGTCATGTCATTTTAACTATACCAATTTATGTTAAATACATATTTTCTTAAATATAATTTTTTTCGTTCTATATTCCATTACAATATTCTAGATGAATATTGTAACATTATTCTTGAAAAAAAATCCAAATCAGTATTTCAAAAAAATATTGTAGCATTTTTTGAGAATGAATGTTTTATTTGAGTATTTTGTTGCTTTTGAAGAAGCAGAAATTTACACAATAGCAAAACTAAAAATATCGTATTGTTATTCTTGAAAAAATATAATATTTGTAGATATTATAATCTAGAAGAATTTCATGTCAATATTCTAGGTGAAACACGATTCTTTTTAAACAATATTCTATAGAAATGTTGTGTTAGTACTCTTGAAAAGTATAAATCTTATACAATTTAAGGTTCTAAGAAATATTTTGTTGTTACTTTAATTGATAAATTGTCATGTTTTCTTTAATTGATTGTTATGTATAAATTATAATCCTTATGTTGTGCATATTCAATTTATATATTTTATTTGCATGTTATAATTGTTCACAACGTAAAATATATTATTTGTCCTTATTTAATTAATATATTAAATTTGTTGTTTCTCCCGAAGAAGCACAACGTTATACAATTTTGAAAAAAATATTACCTGCTCTTAAAGAGTATAACATTACAATTTCAATATTTCAGAAGAATATTAATATATTACTTTAGAAGAAGTATATTTTTGTATTAAATTAATATACTGAAAGAAATTCGAATATTTAAATATTTCGAAAGAATATTGCAGAATTATCTGAATCAATTTATACAAATTATCATTCTAGAAGAATATTGTGTTGCTCTAGAAGAAGCACAATTCTATATTTATTACATCATCTTTTATATCATTGTTTGCATTATGTTATGCGATAGCACACCATCGATCAATTTAAAAAACACACTTTACTCACCCATAATTTTTTGAAAACATGAGTGATGTCAAAAATAATGTACATCAAAGAATGTACACTTAATATTATTCTTCTTGAATAATAGTTTATTGTTCTTGAAGAATGCCAACTTTAAAAATTAAAACATTATGTTAATATTTCAGTGAAATATTAATTACTCTCGAATAATGAATTTTATGAGATACAACACATTTCATGATTTGAGAAGTTTTGTAGATCTCATAATATTTTAATTTATTAATTTATATTCCTCCTCAAGAAGCATAAATTTATGTTATATCAATATTCTGTCGTTACAGAAGAAGTAAAGTGTTTTAAATATCAATATTCCCTATGAATATTGTATTATTATTCTTAATATTTGGTTATTATTAATTCATAAATTTTTTAGTTGATCTTGGAGAAGCACAAATTCAATTCTTATATATCTCGAAAGAATATTATTATTTTTTATTTTAATAAGACAATATAACTCAAATCAATGTTATGAAGAATATTTTCATTTTGAAAAATACCTTATGCTTTATTATTTAAAGAGAAAAAAAATATTGTGTTATATCTCCTAAATAATATAATTTTATAAGTTTAAATTTTTGAATAATACATGTTGCGCTTTTGAAACAGTACAAATCTCGAAAAATATCATATGATTTATAATCATATTTAGCCCATGTTTGTTACCACTAAAAAATTAGTTAAAATTTAAGTCAAAACCAACAATTGATTTTAACCACACATTTAATAGGAATCACAACATATTTCATCAACTTTTATCAAAATCTGCTAAAAAAATCTAATTTTAGTCTCTATCAAACATGGGCTTAATTATGTTTATACTCCCAAAAAAGAGCATAACTAAATATAATATAACTAAATATTTTATTATTAATTTAAATAAATAATGTGTTGATAATTTGGAAAAAAAAATCCAATCAAATAAATATTATAGAGAATATTGCAATATTGTTCATGGAGTAGAATTTATTTATATGTGTATTTCAGAATAATATCATGGTTAATCTAGTGAAGATAATGTATTTCTAGATAATGGTAAAAACTAATATGAAATTCTGCAAATTCTTATTCAAGGCTTCAGAAGAGTCAATATTGTGTGATATGAGGAGACAAACTTATTATTACCAGTAATTTATTTTTCACTAACTAACGATAAACCTACAAAACAATTTTCTTAATTGATAAAGTGAATTAGTATTGGTACAATTGAAGCAAACATTATATTAAACCAAAAGTTTAATAAATCTAATATTTTATTATTTAGCATGTCAGTTAGACCATCACTGGACTAATAATTAAGCAAAATGAGAATTCAAGTAAACATTTAATGAAGAATTGGAAGATTCTTCAATCCAACGAATTCATATAAAATATTTGTTCTATGTATTATAAATTGGTCATTGACCATCTCTAGATAATGTTGGAACTAAATCCTTATAATTTTGATAGTTATTTGTTTCAATCTTGATCATCTAGATATTATTTATACCTAATAGATATGACACATTCACTAGATGAATGTATGGAGTTCACACATGAAGTTTGTGAAATTACTGCTCAAATTTTAAATTATGAACATAGTCTTCAAATTATACATTAAAGACAGTGTGTCTTGTTAATACTAGTGAGCCTAAATCTCAACATTTTAGTAAGTTCTAGTTGAGATGATAATAAATGATTTAATATTATTTTTTGTTAAACGCTTCTAATTAATCTATAAACCATAACTATTGAAAACAAAGTGCTTCTCTACTGTCTAGGGAATGCTATTAACGTCATGCCAACATCAAAGTTTTCTTCACTATATTTGATTTATGATTAGAGCCTAATTTTTTTTTCATATAATTATTTTGATAATGTAAGATATGTACAATTAATCCACTACAATTCACCAAGATAGAAAGTAAAGAATGTTGAGAGTAAATACATAATTTGAGCCCTTATCAAATATCTCAAATGTTAACGTGTGATATTTTATAGTGCTATTTGCTGATTATCAATTTGATTAGATAGTTCTCTAAACGTCGGGGAAAGGAATTAAAAAATTGAAAATAATATAAAAATGTATCATTATATTATCTAGATAATCGTAAAAGACAATTCGAACTATAAGTTCAAAAAACAATTCATTTAGATACGTTTACTAACAAAGATATCAACAATATATCACACACCAACTTTAAGTGCTTCAACTTGAATTGACATCTTGGAAGAACAATCCATTGACATTATATGTGATATATCTATGGCACGTATAAAGCGTGAATACATTCAATTTTAAAACAAAAATCTCCAAAAGAAAATGGAGCAAATAAGGAAGATGGTCTTAGTTAGAATGCGTATACTTTTCGAGAACATATAGAAATAACTAATTATAAAACCGTAGAAGAGATTCAAGTATTTTACATATTAAACGTGGAGATATATCAATAAGTTATATCGTTATGAGAAAGAAATATAATCGAAAAGAAAAGTTGTTGACAACATTTTTGTACATAATATATCGCTTCATATTATGAATAGCGAGGATATCAAAATAAATCCATCGAAGCATATCGATCGAAGAAATAATTGGCCAGATAGAAGGGGTACAATCCTAGTAGTTGAGTTTACTAGAGAAACTTAAAATTTCTGGATGTGCAATCTGGAAATCAAAATGTGTATTCAAGATAGTGAATTTCACAAAAATCGTGGTGGATGCAATTATAAATCCATACATTGTTATCCTAACGATGCGTGAAAATTTGAATGCAATTATAGCTAACTCATGTGCCATGACTATTAATGCTTTTCCTTGAAGGATTTAATATATCGAAGCATATAATTCAAGTAATAGTATCGCGAGGAAAATAAATACGTGTTGTACTCTTTTTTTCTTGACCAAAGTTTTGTGCCATTGATGTTTTTGACAGGTTTTTTAATGAGATTACTTTTATAGCATACTCAAAATAATGTATTTATTCTTTATTAGGATTGTTTCCACAAAATTTTTTCTAGTAAGATTTTAACGAGGCATGATTTTTATGTAATGAATGTCTATAACTTACAAGATATTTATCTCAAAATAATATTTTTATGTGTCACATTATGTACAACTCCCAAAGGAAGCAACAACACAATTTATTTTTCACTAGATCATCATACTGACTAAAGACTAATAAAGATTGATAAATATTATCTATAAAGACTATATTGCTTGAAGGCTATTACAAGTCAACATGAAACACGCTTCACAAGAATTGCAGTATGTAATATATTGAGGTAAAAGTTATGGATGACTTGATACAAGAATTTTTGTTTATTGAATAGAGGGAGTAGCGATACTCTTTTTCCTTCGCTCAAGTTTTGTAAAACTGAATTTTTTTGACAAAGTTTTAATGGTATAGTATTTTATTACTTCAGTTTTGTTATAATTATTTGCACTCTTTTTCCTTCGTTTGTTATTTTTTTCCTACTGAAGTTTTATCAAATAAGATTTTAATGAGGTAAATATTGTGTAATGAATAAATCAAGGGTAAGTGTTTTAAATTATATATTTATTAGTAAATGATCATTATAGACCTGTAGTCCTAATTATTATGATTATTGTATCATTTACAACTCTAATAATTTTTTATAAATATGAGACTTTGGTTCTCCATAAAGTACACATAGGACTATTGATTTTTCTATTTTTCTCTATTTTATAACAATATTGGTAATTATGAAGAAAAATATGTTGGATGCGTTAATTCTTTTACTAAAATTGACTTTCTTAATTTTAAATTATTTATATCAATCTTGTTAAAGATAATTTATCGCATATTCTTGTTTTAAAGACTAGATAAAAATAAACTCCCTAAATTCATTAAGGGCTGGTTTTGGTTTGTTTTTACTTTTCCTTCTTATAGAAAAACTTTTTGATTAATCTATTTTAACTAGTATTCGAAAACTATTTTTCAAAAGATTTTTTTCTTTCGAATTTTTTTTTAGAGGAAGTCACGTTGGACCGGTTTCATCTAAAATAAAAGTTCATATGACTAGAAAAACACTTTTATAATATTACTCTCAAAAACTAATTTTAACTTTCAAAAAGTCTCAAAAAATCATTTTAACTTTGAAAAGTTATATCAAACGGAGTCTGAAAACGGTTGAATCAAAATTTTAATTGGCTAAGTAGTTGAATTTGATTGGATACTCTTTATTAGGGTCTGTCCGTAATTATTGATTACTTCAATTAGAGATTTCTTGGGATAGAGAAGAATATTGTTGCATGTCACAGCGGCTTAGATAAGGATGATTGTGTTTCTTCAAATGATTTACGTATTGCTCACATCTTTTCAGTCACTCAAGTTGTTACCATGGATTGATTAAAACATTTGGCACATAAACAAAAACAAACAGTGTTTAAAAAAAGAAACAATACTACTGAGCATCAACTTAAGTAACTACATTTTATAGGTTCGATTAAATGAGTTATGTCATTTTGCATTTAAATGAATTTATGATTTAATGTCATGTAATTGTCCCATAAATTGGTGCTTAATATCAACAGTGGTGAATAACATTATTCTTCGAAAAATATCTCCAATGCAAACTTACAAGGACGTCGTCAAAAATGACATGATAGACAAAAATAGATAATGTTTAGGACTCGACAATATAATTAATTTTGTTTCATTTTGTAGAATATCTTCCAGTCTATTTTATTATCTATATATTAATGTTCATAAAAGACGCGTAGATGGAAATATTGAAATGTAGATGGAATGGAGACCAATTTAAACTTGACCATCTGTTAAATAATAATTGTCTCACCAACTAAAAATTCATCAATTGAAATGCCACATATAAATTACAATCTACAGGATGCATTAGAGATACTTTAAAAGTCCCTTCTCTTTTTATTTGGAAGGTTACCTAATTTTGGGATGAAAAATCCAATAATTGATTAATAAGGTAATCTAAAAAAAAATGTGAATTGCATACATATTCCATTTACAGATAAATTATACATCTATATAAATGGCACTCGATATGAGGTAAGAGCACCATTACCCACGAGGTGGATGAGCCGAGCTAGGGGCTCGTCTCGTCTCGTCTCGCCTGTCAAGGGCCAAGCTCGCCATTTTTTAATGTAAAAACCCTCCTCATTTTCTTTGAGTTTGGGACCAACTAGTTAATTTTTGAATAGGTGAAGTTAAAATGTACACGAACAATTTGTGATGTGTACATTTTTTTTAAAGAAAAATAAAATATTATTAAGAAAATAACAAAGTTTGATTATATGACGAAATTAAATATCACTTATTAGACTACACACAATTTCGGCATACTTATTTTGTACTTGAAAATGAACATTTTGCTAATCCTTTACGCACATCAAGCTTTCTAAAATGTCTTCTTTGAGACGGCTTCTGAACTCGGACAAAGTTTGCTTACATGCACTAAAAATAAACTCTGAAACTACAGTACTAACCAGAAGTGTTAGTAGATTTTTTGCAATTACGCAAATAATGGGATATTTACGTTTGTGACGTCACCAAAAATCAAGTAACTTAAATTTCATCGCATCAACATGTTCTACATTCCTAAGATTTGATGATTAAAATATCTTTGTAATTCAACATGCATTCCAGTTGGAGCGGACATGCGTCCAATGTCTGATTATATGCAGGAGATATACTAGAAGAACTTGCATCAACTCTTTCATCCCTAATGTCTGTAAATAAATAAAAAAATTCCCCATCTTCTTGAGGATTAACGTTGGAGGGTACGGAGGGTGCCCGACTAACATTTACTTCCAATCGATGTCATACAATTCATACATGGAAGTTAAAATGTTTTCTAAATTAGAATAAATAATAGGAGCATCAAAATTTAAAGGATTTTTGATTTATCTAATAACATGTTTAGTGCCTTTCAAATTGTACCTTGGGTGTAAAGTCTCGTATTTTATATTCTTAAGTTGGTTGGTGTCGCTCGTTTAAGAAACGAGTTATGGAGGCTGGCCCATTTAAAGTAATGAAAGCCCAAATCATAAGTTATTTAAAAGTCCCAAGATTTAAAGCATTAAGTTTAAATCAATTTGATCACAAAAATTTCTCATTTTGCAAATTAAAAACAATTATATCGAGTTAATGGAGTGAATAATTGTTTTATTAGTGGACATTCATAGAGATGAGTTACAAAATCATTTGAATAATTCATTTTCCTCCTATTTTCATGACGTAAATGTTATATAAACTTTTTTTTACAAGTGTTGACCCCGAAAAAACGTGACACTTATGTGGACAACAGATGTCGAATCTACTCCCACCAACTCAAGCAAATTCCGACGCGTTTTGATCGAAAAATCGATGAATAGCGAGACTAGAGTGAATGTGGGAGATGCTCTGTGACGGGAGACAAAAATGTCCGAGATCCAGCGGGTAAAATAAGGATAATTGCGCTAACAAAAATCACCAATCGAATGCTAATGAAAACCAAGTAAAAAATCCAACTAAAATATATGTGAGGAGCAAAACTAGATGTTATGTTTAGAATTTTGCAGGATCATTTATTATCGAGGGTTTAAGAGTTTAAAATCTCTGGATCCAACCCTTTTTCAGTTACAAAAAGGTTCTATTTATAATGTTTTGGCCGACGAGGTGTTCGTTGGATTAGAACCACGTGGCCTTATCTCCTTGACTGAGGCTTCACATCACTGCCAATCATACAATAAATTCATTCACAATGGGGCAGCTACCCTATACAATAGGGTGACACACCTAACACTTTTAATTACAAATGTTATATCAATCATTTCCAAAGATTGCTTCAGGATCTTGCAAGAGAACTTTAGCTTCATAAGCTTCAGGTGAAATGATGGTCTCGGTTGGAGGAGGCTTTATATTGGTCTTCTGGGTGAAGAACCTCGGCTTCTTTGATTTCTTTGTGCAGTGCATCGAATTTATGCACTTCAGCCGTTAGGCAGTGCTTCGACATAAGAGCTTCGGCCATCCATACTATTTCTTTACGTTTGACTAGTTAGGTCTTTGTTGACTTTTCTGCCTACATAAATTGCTATGTGGCATTTTAACTTGAGCCTCGAAGGCGAGGCGTAACAATAGTACCTTAAGTTTAGGCACGATTATTTATATAAGGCATGGACTGGTGTTTTTGTTGGGGGATGATATTTTCCATATCACATTATTTATACTTAGAGTTTAAGTGTACCTGACTTGTGTAAATGCTTGCTAGTGTTGTCCGAAGTTGTATACTTCGAGATATTTCTCTCTTCGTAGTAACCTTGAGAAGTGTCAGCAAAGCGAATCAAGTTCGAGGTTGTATTGTCCAAAGTGCCTTTGCACACCTGAAGCCCTTCTGAACTGGTTGATGAGAAGTGGCTCTGACCGTTGCTAGGTTTTCATCTTGCTAATTACGAAGGAACTGATTTTTAAAATGTTTAGGGGACATGAGGCATCCTGAATTATTGTGCCCAAATGATTTGTTGTCTTTTTATGTTTCCAAGAAAAAATAGCTGAAGTGGTTCAACTTCCTATGCACGCAACCATTACTGCACTTAATGCACAATGATGGATGTTTTGCACACGTCTTGCGAAGTTCATGCCCATGAGAGCGTGTGAAGCAGATGCTGTAATTTGGATCGTAAAAGACAAAGCGGTTGATGCATTTAGTGGTCCAGATTGAAACTTCAAATGAATGGTTGGATGATCCGGATCGACATCCAACAGATGGGATTTGAAAGCTTCTGCCTTTAAAATGGGAAGATTCATGACAAAAAATCACTGTTGCCTTTAACTCATTCCTCATTCGAATTTCTCAAAAATCTCGAAGTTTTTTTTCCTTCTCTTCTCTTCTGCACTTTTCAATTTCCGGCTATATTTCACCATTCTTTAATCCATTCATAAGTTCTTAAACTTTGAACTTTAAATCTAAATCAATGTCACCTCAAAACTCTTCTGGGGGGACGTTGACATTAGTGAGGTAACGGCTAAAATGGGAGTTCAATTACTAGCAAAGCAGACCTGGTCCGAGCCATTCAGGCTGGACAAAGTGTACTACTGCCTCCTAGGGGATAGGAAAGACAACGAGATAGCCTGGGGACTTCCAAAATCCCAACTTTTGTAAAATCGACCCACCTTGCCAACCTTAGGGAAAAATACCGGATCTCATATAATATAGAACTCCTTTCCCCAATCCTGACAAGCAAGCCTACTTTTCGAGGCAGGGCTAAGTTGTCATCAGCGAGTTTCTCCTAAAGGTCGGGCTTCACATACCTTTACATCCTTTTTTAGAGCCATACTTAGGTTTTACAGCTGGTCCCCACCCAACTCTTCCATAACACTTGAGCCCAACTAGTGGGAACCTACTTCCTCTAGAAGGAAACTTCCATCGGAAAGGACATGCCTCTCCACGTTTTTCAAACCATCTTCGAACCCTGGGTCCAGGGTAAAGGAGATTCAAAATGGTAGGACTCCCTTGGTCCGTGGGGCCACATTCCCCATTTGTCCTCACCTTCCCTCCTCCATCAAAGGATGGAAGGAGACGTGGTTTTGGTAAATTGGAAGTGGCAAAAATGTGAGGATGATATTGTCCCTCACCTCTTACTCTAAAGCTCGTAAGTGTTATGTTTGCCTTTTGATTTCTTTGGATAGGTGGATCTAATGTTAACATTCTTTTGTTGCTTTGCGGGATCGATCGAACGCTTCAAGTTAAGCGAGAGTGATTGGGAGAACTTAACAGGCATCTACCGCTGACTTTCTTCCTCCCATAGAGGCTGGAGCCCTCTTTAAAAACCTTATAAGTAAAAAATCGTGAATAAAGCCTCTCAGGCTAAGGAGGCTGCTAGCAAGGCCAAAGCAGAGGTTGGGGCTCTGAAGAAGAAGATCGTTGAAGAGTCGGTAAAGCTCGCTTTTGTCTTGGAAGAAATTGACAACTTGAAGAAGGAGGTTCACTTGTCTCATAGTGAAGTGGCCTCTCTTACGAAATGAGTGGAGTCATTTGATGCCCATCAGAAGCTGGTAGCTAAGGCCTTGGAGAAGGCCAATAAAGAGAATGTTGCTTTAAAAGAGTAAGTGGGGGAGCTGAACTTAAAGGTTTCTGACCAAACAGAAGAAGTGGAGACGGCTCGGAAGAAAGCTCAATTAGCTGGAAATGATGCCGTCAAGCATTACATTGCGAACTTCCATTTGATAAAGGCATACCAAGCTTCATGAAATACTAGTGGAGGTATGCCTACATAGAAATGGTAGAGTGGCTTCAGATGAGCATCAAAGGTATCAACACTTCTGAGTTAATGTCAAAATTTCTTGAAGATGGAGAACAGGAGCCTCAGACTCCGGCAGAAGGTAGCTAAGTGATTGAGATTGAAGATGATGCTGCTAAAGAGGCTCCTGAAGCCGTGGCTCCTGATGCGATCGTTCCCTTCGTAGATCCCCCTCCCCCACGTGTACAGATAGGTCTTTTTATTTTTTCTATGTAAAGGCTTCGACCACAATTGTAAATACTTTTTAAATGAATGAAATTTCTTTTGCTCACGTACTGATGTCACTTACTTCCTGCATTTATTGCTTTTTGTACATTGCAATGCTCTTTACTGTAGTTTAAACCACTTCTACTTCAATAATAATATTAAAATTATGCATATCAAACTTTAGTAACTTCGAACTTATAATAACATCAGATATATAATGACATAAAACGTATGCACATCGAACTTCAGTAACAACTTAAACTTTGTAACAATATCAAGTGTTAGGAGGTCGTGTACTTTCATAAGTTTCTGAACCTATAGAATCAAGCTTCAATGATAACATCAAACTCAAGCCTTTAACAACTTCAGATTTTAATTCGACTTTGTTTATTTGTAATTTACATAAGTGTTGGCAGTTCGCTTGCCTTTTTTTCCTAAGCATGGGGTTGAGTGGTCCGCCAATGCTGAGGCTTCCTTAACAACTTTTGTTGTTAATGGCATGTGCAACACTTCGCGAGTGCAGAGGTGGTCTATTTTAGGATCCGCTTCTCATCGAAACACCCACACATCTATTCATAGAGATGGGTCATCTATGAAGAGGTCTCTCTTTTAACTTTTGTCAGTATGAGGTATTTCATTACTTTCAATGAACTTGTTTTAACAGACTTAAGAACAATTTAACTTACCAAGATTAATAATTTTCTTGAGCATGAGGTTGAGCGGCTTCCTTAACAACTTTTGTCATTAAGGGCATGTGCAACACTTTACGAGTACAGATGTGGTCCATTTTAGGATCCAGCTCCTCGTCGAGGTGTCCACACGTCTCTTCATAGGGACGAATCATCTACAAAGAGGCTTTCCCCAGGACTTTTATCTCTTATCAGGTAGTTTAGTGCACAAATAATTCAATAAAAGTCAATTTCATTAGATCAAGAACTGTACAAACTTGATATTTACATCATTAATGAGAGTATTTTCGTAGATGCTCTGCATTCCATGGATGAGGCTGTGTCTTTCCATCAATATTTTCAATCTTATAAGTTCCAGGCCAAACCTCTTCCTTAATGCGGTAGGGGCCTTCCTGTACCTCTTCCAAGGATTCATACACCGTGTTCTTTGGAAAATAAAAATACCCTTCGAAGCACCAACCCATTCAAACAAAATGACTTATTCTTTACTTTAGAATTGTATTACCTGGTCATTTTTCGCTGGTAAACAGCCAATTTTGCTTGGGATTCATCCCTTTTTTATTCAATGAGGTCCAATTCACATCTTTTTATCTCTTCATTAGATATTTCATTGAAATAAATTCGACGAGAGGATAGCGGACCTACTTCAACAGGGCTCATTGCCTCGACCATGCAAGCTATGGAGAATGGAGTTTCTTCTGTAGCAATTCTGCTTATAGTTCGTATGGCCCAAAAGATTTGAGGCAGCTCATCCACCCAGGCCATTTAGAAGCATCCAATTTTCTTTTCAATGTATACTTGATGGTTTTGTTGACGGCCTCCACCTGCCCATTTGCATGGGGATGATATGGGGTGCCGAAGTGTTTTTAATGCCCACTCCTCGCACGAGCTTCTGACATTTTTGTTATTGAACTGTCGACCATTGTCCGAAACAATTGAATGGGGAATTTCGAATCTACAAATGATGTTTTTCCAGAAGAACTTGGAAGTATTAGCTTCAGTAATTTTAGCAAGGGACTCGACTTCTACCCATTTGGTGAAATGATCAATGGCGACAATTGCGAAGCTAGAGTTTCCTCTTCATTTGTGAAGAGAGCCTATAAGGTCAATCCCCCATTTGGCAAATAGCCAGGGGATAGAGACAACACTTAGCTCTTAAGAAGGCCGCCTCTATATTGTTGCAAAGCGTTAACACTCGTTGCATTTTTTTACGAACTGTTGCGCATCCTTTGTCAAGGTAGGCCAATAATATCCTTACTTCAACACTTTCTGTGCCAAGGACCATTCCCCAGTGTGATTGCTACATACCCCTTCATGAATTTTTTGGAGCACATATTTGTCTTGTTCCCCACCTATGCATCGAAGTAAAGGCAATGAGAATCCTCGTTTATACAATACATCGACTTGGAAGACGAAGTGAGTGGCTCATCTTTTGAGCTTTTGTGCCTCCTCTTTTTTAGAGGGTAATGTCTGGTCTTTGAAGAAATATACGATTGGCTTCATCCATAATGGAGTATCTTCGACCCACATTATCTCTTCACCAGTGACGGTGAAGGGTCTAAAAAGATGCTCTATAACCAGTTACGAGCTTCTTTGCCTGCATTTCCTTTGCTAGTCTAAGGCCCATGAGGAGAGCCTCATATTTTGCTGCGTTATTAATTGCTTTGAAGCCAAACCTTACAGTACATGTAAGCTTATGTCCTTCCGGGTTGGCAAGAACTATTCCTGCTCCTGATTTGGTGTACCCTAACGATCCGTTGACTAAAAAGCTCGATGTAGGAGGTTCACCAGGTCCAATCTCCTCTTCCATTTCTGGAATATAGGTGAACTCTGCTACAAAATCTGCTAAGGCATGTCCCTTTATAGTAGCCCTTGGCTTGAACACAATATCAAATTCACTGAGATCCACAGCCCACTTCAACAACCTTTCTAAAGCGTCAAACTTATGTAACACTTGCTTTAGGGAGAAGTTAGTTAGCATCTAAAAATTATATGCCTGGAAATATGGCCTTAGTTTTCGTGAGGGTATTACCAAGGAAAGTGCTAGCTTCTCCATGTCTGGATAGCGAGCCTCGACTGTCAATAGTGTTTTGCTTACATAATAAATAGGTAGCCGGTGATCATTTTGCTCCCTTATCAAAATCGAACTGATTGTCTCGGGGGTTACTGCCAAGTACAGCTACAGTGGTTCACTGGTCTTTGGTTTGGAATATGTCCCAAGTGCTTTTTCAGTTCTTATAGGGCTACTTCACATTTCACTGTCTACTAGAACTTATTCTCCACCCCCCTTTAGAGTTTTAAAGAAAGGTGACCACTTATTTGTGGCCTTAGAAACGAAACAGTTCAACACGACTACACGTTCGATCAGGCTCTGCACCTTATTTGGCTTCCGAGGTGACCGCATATTAATTAAAGCATTGATTTTTTCTGGGTTAGCTTCAATGCCCCTCTGGTTGATAATGTAGCCTAGAAGTTTCCAAAAGCCACTCCAAAGGCACATTTAAAGGATTGAGCCTGATCATATACCTCTTTAATACATGAAGTGTTTCGCTGAGATGTTTGACATGATCCCTTGCAAACAAAATTTTCACTAGCATGTCATCCACATAAACTTCCATGCTTTTCCCAATAAGGTTCGTGAACATTTTATTAACAAGCTTTTGGTAGGTGGCCCCAACGTTTTTCAACTCAAAGGGCATGACCTTGTAGCATTAGAGACCTTTATCTGTTATGAAAGACGTGTGTTCTTCATCTGCTGGGACATTGGGATCTAATTGTACCCGGAATATGCATCCATGAAGCTAAGAAGTTCATATCCAGTGGTTGAATCTACAAGTTTATCTATTCGGGGAAGTGGAAAACTGTCATTGGGACAAACTTGATTCAAGTTCAAAAAATTCGCACAAACCCTCCACTTGCCGTTACGCTTCTTTACAAACACTGGGTTAGAGATCCACTTTGGATATACAGACTCCCAGATGAAACTGTTATGATCAGCATTTCAACTTTGTCCTTTAGGGCTTCATATCTCTCCGGATTAAGAGCTTTTTTCTTCTGCCTTTGTGCTGTGGCCTTTAGATCAATGTTCAAGAGGTGGTAATTGACTTTTAGGTCAATGTCGATCATGTCTTCGTGTTTCCAAGCGAAGACGTCAAGATTTTTCAACAAGAGGCATTTTCAGCTTCTCATTGGCAGATTTCTTCCAATCTGCAGGTGTTTGATGGGGTCATGTAGGTCTATTAGGAAACTCTCTAGTTCTTTTATAGGGGCTGTCTGAGGTTCACAATCAATGATATGAGGGTCGAGCTTCTCCAACTAGCTATTGCTTCAGTAGCCCTCCATTTTTCAAGGGTTGTCTGTTTTTCACAGACAACCTATTTTCAGAGGTACATATAACTCTAAGGATGGTCCTTTCTTCAAATGCGTCCGTAATTTCAATGTCTTTTCCTTGTTTAGGGACTTCATCCATGTCAATGTCCATGGTAATCACATTGACGCTTATTGGTTCGGCTTTCCTTAGGGAATTTGAGTAATATTCTCTCGCGCTCCTTTGATTACCTCTAATCGTGGCTATATCGTTCTCGGTTGAAAACTTCATGTACATGTGGAGGATGGAAGTGACGGCCCATAGTTCCATGAAGGTTGGTCTCTCCAGCACTCCGTAATAAGCGGATCGATTATCTGATACCAAGAATTCTATGAAATGGTGAGCATTCAGGGTGCAATCCCCATCTCAATTGCTGGAGTGATTTTACCCCTTGGGATGATGCTATCGCCTGTGAAGCTATATAAGAGGAAACTCATTGGGGCTGATCAACTTTCATCTTATCAAAAATGGTTCCAAATATAATGTTGACAGAGCTTCCATTGTCTACTAGCATTCTTTTTAGGCAATTGAGGGCTACAATGGCCCTCACCACTAGGGCGTCGCAATATGGATAATGCACAACCGCTGCATCGTCTTGGATGATGGTGATAGGTTGAACTTTTCTTTCGACATAAGCTCAGTTGACTATGAAGCTCGTCATTGGGGGGTCCACTGCTTCCCTGGCATAATTTTTCTGGGAGTTCCTAGATTCTTCCCTAATGTACGGGCATCCAAAGATGGTATCGATTTCTCTGATGGGTTCTTGGCCAACATTTACTGAGGGGCTTCTTTTTTTTTTTTGACTTTCCCTAACTCATTTCGCGTCAGTATCTTTCCTCCCAGGAACGTTGTTTCTATTAGGATACCTTGAATCAATATTCCCAGGCTGTTGGATGTGCGTACCTCGCAATATCCCTGCAGCCTTCAGTGTTGTGGCTATATGAATGATGGCATGTACAGTAAAGAGGCGTTTCATCCCTATTTCTAATTTCAGCACCTCACCCTATCCCTTCTTGTTTGGGAGGTTTGATAGGGTCTGTTCTGGAATGTTGTACTAGGGTTTACTTCCCATAGGCCAAAGTGGGCACTACATTTTGCGTCGCTGCAACTAAAGCTTGCCCGGGGTTGAGAGAGGTCAATTGTCCTTGATGGTCTATCAAATGTGAAGTTAGGCATCTTCCTCTTTGCATTTGAAGAGGTGGGAGTCCCTGCTTAGCCCAGTTCCTATGATTCCTCAATTCTTCATTGAGAATCTCACGCCTTATCATTTCCAGTAAGGCGTCATAGCTGGTAGGGTGTTTGTTTCGAAAAAAGGGAGTTTATTTCCCATTATCCCCTTAGTGTCGTTAGAGTCGTGAAGCAGGATAAGAAACTTTTTAGAGATTCAGCCTGCTGTTAGCGAATATCTTGCAAGTGTTAGATAGGTCATTCTCCTTCTTTGCTTGTGACAAAGTGTTTAAGGAATGTCTTTTTGAGATCCGGCCAGATCCGAATACTTCATTCTGGTAGTCTAGTGTACTAGGTTTCGACAGCTTTACTTATGGTCAGATGGAAAGCTTTACACTTCATGGCCGGGGTGGCTCCCTTTAGATTTATGTGAGTCTTGAAGCTGTTGAGATACTTCGTGGGATCTCCTTCCGTCATACTTGGGAATTTTGGGGAATGTGAAGTGGTTCAACATGGAGCATTTCTAATGGCCTGGGAAAATGGTGAATTATCATCATCATCAAGATCACACGACCTTTTTAGTTTATCAGAATCCTAATCTTACCTTTGAATGGAGCCTCATTACATCATTTGGAGGCGTAATTGGTGGATGTATCAACTTCAACCTCCCTTTCTCGGGAGGCTTCCATCCTTGAGTGATGTTTGTATCCAGCCACTTGGCTTTGAACATCTTCTTCCTCGTGTTAGCGCCTTTGCGATAGGGTATGGAATACGTTCCTTGGGCTGCATGCGAAGGATCCAGGTATCCTCATTGGCCCCGCATGCTCATTAGCAGTTCATGCATGGCCGTATTGTGTTGGGTTATGTTCCTCATATTGGCGGCCATTGTAGCCACCTCTCTAGTAAATCTTGTTGGTACCTTATGGCCACCTCTTTAGTAAATCTTGTTGGTACCTTACCCCCGCCTCGCCTATTCTGTTGGTAAAGTCGATGGTGAGCAGCTGGGATGGCACGTGAGGGTTCTCTTTCTTTAAGGTGTTCCCTCGTCCTCCGAGGTGCATTCTCTTCACTGCCTGAACTTATGCCAACAAGCTTTTTCCTGGCTTGATGCTCCATTTTTTTCTTTGGATTTTCCAACGGTTTTTCTTCAAGAACACTCATTTTTCAAGGGGTGTAAAATTCCTTTCTATTTGCTTACAACCGGCTTCTTGTCACAGGACTCTCGTGGTTTAAATGTAGCATTTTTTCACAGACAGCGCCAATATGTTCACCCCAAAAAAATGTGACGTTTACGTGGACAACAGATATCGGGCTCATTTCCGCCAACCCAAGCAAATTTCGGCTCGTTTTGACCGAAAAATATGTGAATAGCGAGATGGCGTAAAGGCAGGAGATGTTCTAGGCGGGAGACAAAAATGTTCGAGTTCTGGTGGGTGAATCGAGAATAATTACACTAACAACAATCGCCAATCGAATGCTAATGGAAACCAAGTAAAAGATCCAACTAAAATATATGTGAGTAGCAAAACTAGATGATATGTTTAGAATTTTGCAAGATTATTTAGTATCGAGGGTTTAAGAGTTTAAAATCCCAGGATCCAACCCTTTTTCAGTTACAAAGAGGTTCTATTTATAGTGTTTTGGCCGACGTGATGTTTGTGAATCAGAACCACGAGCTCCATCTCTTTGATTGAGGCTTCATATCACTGTCTATCATACAATAAATTCATTGACAATGGGTCAGTCACCCTATACAATAGGCTGACACACTTACACTCTTAATTACAAATGTTACATCAATCATTTTCAAAGATTTTCGAAGGATCTTGCAAGACAACTTCAACTTCATGAGCTTCAGGTGAAATGAGAGCCTCGGTTGGAGGAGGCTTTATATTGGTCTTCTAGGTGAAGAACCTCGACTTCTTTGATTTCTTTGTACAGCGCCGTTAGGCAGTGCTCCGGCATAAGAGCTTTGGCCATCCATATATTTCTTTACATTTGACATGTTAGATCTTTGTTGACTCTTTTGCCTACGTGGATTGCTACGTGGCATTTTGACTTCAGTATCGGAGGCGAGACGTAACAATAAGAACTATTTTTATTGGTTTAAAACTCTTCAAATTCCTACTTAAAGACTAAATTTAACAAGGTTAATGATCACATTTAGTTTTTCACTAAAAATGGAGGTTACAAAAAGAGGAATGTCACTTTTTCATCCCAACTCTCCTCAAATCCGAATTTACCTTTATTTTTTTCTCAAAAATCCTTTTTTTACTTAAGCTCAAAGAAATAGCAAGGTGTGAAGGAGAAATGTTTCTACACATTTTGTTCCACGGTAGGTGGTGCTAAATATTTATCATTTTTGTTCATATATATATATATATATATATATATATATATATATATATATATATATATATATATCTATATATATATATAAAATTGAAACTGTGAACAAAGAGGTTTATGTATGGTCATAATCGGTTTCTACGATCCCAAGGAATTCTTCGGAATCATGAATTTGCTAGTATTCATCTATGTGAAATGTTAAATTATTTCCTATAACTTTATAAATATGTATATATATTAACGGCCAAAAGGGTGTACCAAGTGATATTAATCTTATTGAGCTTAAAGCTCACACCTTCTATTTTGACAATTTTTTCAGATTAAAGGATGGTTGAAGAAGTGGATTCATATGGATTGTAGAGGATATGAAAGGAGAAATAAGTATGAATGCAATTAAAGTTGCAAAATAAGTTAAACTTTAGACTCGTAAACAATAATTTTTAGCTTACTACCTGAATTTTGTTGCATCGTCCTGGATAGAATTGTTTGAATTTCTGCACAAAACTCTGATTCCTCTATTCGTTGGCTTTAGAATCATGTCAATTGAAGGTCAGTTGGATAAGTTTTGCCATTTTCCGTGTGTGGTGTTCGGAGTACCCGAGAACAATTTTTTTACATGTTTCAGTGTCCATTTGAGTGCCTAAATGTTGTTAGAAAATTCTGAAATTTTACTATGTTGTACTTGAATAAATTTAGAAAATACTGTAAAATTTTCATACAATTATGAATCCGAAAAATGGTCCAACTAAGCTTGATCGTTGGGTAGCGTGTTGCTGAATTTAACTTCGTTAATGTACGCTAACATTCATTTTAATCCTCCATTCTAGTTTGGCTATTTAACAAATTAAAGTTATCTACCTTAAATCATCCATTTTCAATTATTTTTGGAACTTGTAATAGAACGCAAGGATAAACTATAAAATAAAAAGGAAATTAAGAATTTTTTTAATTTAACCCAAATCTTTGAAAGAAAAAAGAGCGTTGTTGTTTTTGTAACGATTTTAAATTTCAAGATTTGGGTGGTTATAGCTCGGTATCAGAGCTTAGGGTTTTAAAATTGATTCTGTAGACATAATTGATGTATAAAAAAAAATCTTATTCATGTACTTACATGAGTAGATGTAATTTAAATGAGAACATGTAGTAGTAGTAGCAGCAGCATGCCAGCATGTTATGTGTTTAAAAGCTGTAAATACATATGTTCAACACATTTTCTTATGTGTTTAAGAAAAGTATTAAAAGAGAGATTGCATAAGAATTTGAATTCTCCTCGGTACTTTGCATCCATCAATCACCTACATCCTCAACCCATGTATGAAATTTTTATTAAACATTTTCATGGAATTTCAAAGTTATGATTTCACGAATTTTATTGTTAGTCGTGAAAAAAAATATGTATTGGGCTGTGATACTGTGGGTGATAGCTGGATAGAAGAAACCAACCGCCTATAAAAAGAAACAATCTAGTCATTGCCTTAGAAATGGCAATTGGGGCGTATTTGGATTTTTGAGGTTGATGATTCTCTAGATTTAGAGGATCATGTGCAAAGTGTTCATGAGCGTTGGGTGGCATCTAAGAATGCAGGGTATCAAATTAGTGATCAGCAAGTCATTCGACATTTCTTTGTTACATTAACACCTCTTGAAGGGCATATTGTAAAGCTTTTATTAAAAGAAATGGGATCAGTAATTCTATCGGGGAATCCTCATGAGATAAAACATGTAGATTTTTACAATACTCTTATAGAGTATTGGGAAACATATCTCGGACAAGTAATCTCACATTCCAGTTCAGATTCAGGAGTGATGATAGATGATGAGGTAACTCAACCATTGGGGATTGATGAAGTAAATCAACTAGCGGGAATCATTAAGGAAGCGGTAAAGGAGGACTCCGAAGAGGAACGGATGAGGACCCGAATATGACCAGTAGGAGGACCCGAATAGGACCCGGAGGAAGATTAAGAGGGAGATGTAGAAGACCTATATATAGACAAATAAAATAAATAAATAAGAATAATATCGATCATTATGTTTTTCTTTGCAATTTCAATTAAGTTAAAGTGACATGTAAACTTTCTTAAGTTACGTTTAGGTTTTAGATTATTAAAGAAGTCATGCACTTTTCTTTTAAAATTTCGTTCTTGAATTGGTGGTGTGCATGTCTAATGGATGAAAACTTATTTTCTTGTCTAAAGGAAATGGTGCAACCAAACCAAAACGATTTAATAAAAGATTTGTTGCAAGCGATGCAAGAGCTTGGAAGACAGCCCCGCGAGCGAACCATGAAATCGCCCTAACTCAAGCTTCGATTGTGGAAACTTTCAGAAGGTATAAACCACATTCTTTCAATGGTGAGGACAATCCATTAGCTGTTGAGGAATGGTTGTCAAAGTTGTGATGAATTTTCCGACTTATAGATGCCAATGATGCAAAAAAAGTACAATGCGAGGAGTTTATGTTAATCGGAGCAGCAAGTCATTGGTGGGAGTCAATGTCCCAAATGTTGATCGAGGCTCAACTTTGAGTTAGAATCAGTTAAAGAAGAAGTTACTGAGAAGTTCTTTCCCCAGCATTAAGGGATTTCATGGAAACTGAATTCTTACAGCTAAAGAACGAAAGCATGAATTCTCATTCATTACGAGAGGAAGTTCAACCAGCTAATTAGGTATGCTCTACATTTGGTGAATACTGAAGCTAAAAAAAATAAAGAGATTTCAGCAAGGGCTTCATCAGGACCTATAAGCGGTGATAATTGCCCTATGTAGATTCGCTTTCACTAAGGCTCCTGTGGATGTTGAAATGAGCTCATGCTATTTGGTATCAAAGGGCTAGTACTTAAAGTATGGAATAAAGACAAGTGCAGACCATCATGGTCAAGGTAGCCAACAAAATAAGTTTGTGGCTGGCAAAAGGAAGTGGAACAACCAAGATAAGGGAAAGGGAAAGGGAAAATAACATAATAAGAAAGTAAACAATGGAGCTGATGTCAGCATGGATGGGGGCAATCCCATTCTACCATGTCCTAAGTGTGACAAACAACATGAAGGAGAGTGTTTGATGGGAAATAACTTTTGTTTCCAGTGTGGTAAGTCATGCCACATGGTTCGAAATTGCCTAGAGTTTGTTCATAAGAAGAATGAGAAGCAGGATAAGAATAACAAAGGAAAAGCTCTAGTATTTGCTATGACTAAGCAAGAGGCAGAGAATAACCCCAATGTTAGAACATGTATTATTTTGATAGATGATTTTCATGCTTATACATTATTTGATTCTGAGGCAACGCTTTCTTTTGTTAAATTTTCATTCGTAGGTAAATCTAGTATTGCATGTGATAAGTCTAAAAGCATACTAAAAGTTAGCATTCCTTCAGGTAGGGGGCTAAATACAGATAAGATAGTTAAGTTAGTTCAAATGGAACTCGAAGGAAGAACGTTTGAAGTAAATCTTTTCATTATAGACATGAAAGATTTTGGCATAATTTTAGCATGGATTGGTTGGGTTGTAATAATACCACCATTTGATGCCAAGAAAATGAAGTGTTTTTTAAAACTCCAGGGAAAGAAGATTTTTTCTTCTTTGGATTAAAGACCAAACCTAAAACACAAATAATCTCAGCGTTAAAGGCTAAAAAAATATTGGAGAAAGAAACGAGTCAAGGATTTCTAGTTAATGTTTTGAGAACGCAGTATCAAGAATATAAGATGAGTGAAATACCGATAGTGTAAGAATTTGAAGATGTACTTTCAAAAAGTCTTTCGAGTACACCACCAAATAGGCAAATCGAGTTTGAGATAGACTTGGTTCCTGGAGCAGTATTAGTATCTAAAGCACCATATCGAATGACACCAAAAGAGTTAGAAGAATTGAATTGGGTCTATGAATCTAAGAAATAGTGAGAATTCTTGATCTCCATCAATTCGAAAATCCAGGATTTGAAACTCAATCACTTGCTACTGTTACTCTTGAGTTTTCTGTTGAGATCTATCCTGTAGAGGTACTCAAATTGGATCAGTGATCGATTTTGTGAAAGTCAAGATTCAAGAATGATTAGATAATGGATTTATTTGACCCAATGTTTTTTCGTGGGGAGCACAGGTATTGTTTGTTAAGAAAAAGGACAGTACTATGAGAATGTGCATAGACTGCTATGAACTAAATAAACTCACTATTAAGAACAAGTATCATCTGTCGAGAATAGAAGATTTATTTGACCAGTTGAGGTGAGCGAAAGTGTTCTCTAAAATTGATTTTCGATCAGGGTATCATCAATTAATGATTAAGTCGAGTGTTATACCAAAGTCAGCCTTTCGGACTGGGTATGGCCACTACGAATTTATTTTGATGCCTTTTGGTCTAACCACCGCTCTAGCAGTGTTTATGTATTTGATGAATATGGTGTTTCATCAATTTTTGGATCGATTTGTCATATTCTTTATTGACAATATTTTGATATATTCACAAGATAAAGATTAGAATAAAAAAAAATCTTAGAATGATATTAGAGACTCTAAAAAGGAAAAAGTTATATTCTAATTCAAGAAGTATGAATTTTGGTTTGACCTAATAGAGTTTCTTGGTCGTATATTTACTAGTTGCGGGATTGAAGTTGACCTATCTAAAGTAAAGACAATAACTAAGTGTAACAAACTAGTTAATGTGGGCGACGTTTGAAGTTTTCTAGGTTTAGCTGGTTATTATCGGATAGCTAGACCAATTACTCAGTTAACTTGAAAGGGAGTAAAATTTCATTTGTCGGATAAGTGTAAACAGAGCTTCCAAGAGTTGAAATGAAGATTGGTTACGATACCAGTGTTAACAATTCCGGAAGGATCGAAAGGTCTTGTGATCTACAGCGATGTATCAAAGTACGGCTTAGGGTGTGTCCTAATGCAACATGGAAAAGTTGTTGGTTATACTTCAAGACAATCAAATAGCGGCATTATCTGTATGGAAGCAAGTGTGAGATTTGTACAGATTATAAGAGTCTCAAATATTTCTTTTCCTAGAAGGAATTTAATATGAGTAAAGGAGATGGTTGGAACTAGTATAGGACTACGACTGCACTATACTTTACAATCCTGGTAAAGCTAATGTGCTTCCAGATGCCTTAAGTAGGAAATCAGGAGGCTAGTGGGCATTTTTTATGTCAGATCAAGATCAGTTGATTAAAGAGTTCGAGAAGATGAAAACTGAGGTTGATGTTCCTGTGAATCAAATTACATCTTAGATAGGGACTTTGATGATTAGACCAAATCTTATAGATCGAATTGTCGAAGCGTAAGATAATGATTCATTTCTCCAGAAAATTAGAAGTGATGTTGGATCAGATAAGATAAAGGATTTTGAGTTGTCATTAGATAAGGCATTAGAGTTTAAAGGAATACTTTGCGTGCCTAAGGACGAGGAATTGAGAAAGGAAATTCTAGAAAAATATCACTCACCTCGTACGCTGCTCATCTGGGTGGTACAATTGAAGAAAAGACCTTTATTTTTGTCGGTAAATGCATGGTTTGTCAACAAGTGAAATGTATAAATTCTTTCCTATCACTTTTTACATATGTATATATATTAATGACCAAAAGGGTTCACAAGTGATATTAGTTCTATTGAACTTAAAGTTCACACCTTCTATGTTGACAAATTTTCAGATTAAAGGATGATCTATGAAGTGGAATTCACGTGGATTATGGAGGATCCGAAGGGAGAAAGTTGCTTCATTTGTATAATTAGTCAGATTTGAAGAATTTATAATTCTTACTAGTTATGCAACTTATGTTTAGTTTCTAAAAGATGTTAGTCTACTTTACCTTTTCTTTAAAGACTTCATAGTTCTTTTCTTTTCTTTTTTTTATGTAGAAGTATGCATGCAATTAAAGTTGCAAAAGAAGTTAAGATCAAACTTTAGACTTGTAAACAATAATTTTCGACTAATTGCCTGAATTTTGTCACTTCGTCCTGGATAGAATTCTTTAAATTTCTGGAAAAAAAAAACTAGTGAGGTTTGAAAACCCCATGAGTGCTATGTCCGTTGACTTTGGAATCAAGTCAATTGAAGGTTGGTGGGATAAGTTATGCCTTTTTCTGTGTGCTATCACTACAACAAATGTTACCTTTTACAGCACGCATTTACGGCGTGCATTCAAGGCATGCCGTAAAAAAGGACTATTTACGGCATGCCTGAAATGCACGCCGTAATAATTCAGTTACTAAAAGTATTTACGGCATACATTGATGGCATGCCGTAAAAAGTCATTTTTTACGGCACACATTGATTGCACGCCGTAAAAAACCAAACTAGATTATTTACGGCATGCATTTGTGCGCGCCGTAAAAAAAATGAAAAAAAGTATTATTTTTCCTTCTTTTTCCCTTTCTTTCTTCACGTTTTCTTTCTTCTTCGTATTGTACCCTAATTTTTTTCTCTTATTTTCTTTACGCTTTCTTCTTCCCCGTCCCACTCAGCCCCCGCATCCACGTCGGCCACTTCATCCACCATCCACGCACAACGCCCCGTCGCGGACTCGCACTTCACATCACTACAGAAACAGCAGCCAGCGTTCATCGGTAATTTCCCCATTGTTTCCTTGTTCTAGATTTTCTGTTAGACAAATGAAAACCTAGCCCAGGTTAGATCTGCATTTGGTTTCCTTTTTCAAGTAATATACTTCTTTTTCCGCTTGTAGATTGAGATGTAACCGCGTGTCCACAGGTCACCCCCTAACCCCCAAATTCAGTGAAAGAAGGGAAAGAGAGGATTTTTTTTCAATCGCGAGTCTCTTCTACATCCGTATGTGTTTAATTCGCTGAAAGACCCACTAATTAGTATTTACTAGACTTCCTGCAGTTTTGTTCTCTTTTGTTTTTGGGGGCGTGGAATTAATTTCATCTATGAAAAAGATTAGATGACCAAATGGCAAAAATAATGAATTTTTCCATCTCTTTTCCTCGCAACCAGACACCAGAAAATACAAACAGTAGTAATTCTTGAAAGTCTAACCGTTATTTTGATTTGGACAGAAAAGGGGAAGTTTCGGATGTGAAAATGCAGCTCCGGCAACAAGCAGGGAGCAGAGCTTCTGGAACGGACGATTCAAAGAGGGAACTTTTCAAGAAGGTGATTTCATACATGACTATTGGGATTGACGTGTCAGCTATTTTTAGCGAAATGGTGACGTGCTCGGCAACCTGGATATAGTGCTAAAAAAGATGTGTTATTTATACGTTGGGAATTATGCAAAGAACAATCCTATGACAATTAATTTCCTTCAGAGGGATTGCAAGGATGAGGATCCTATGATTCGTGGTTTGGCTTTAAGGAGTTTGTGTTCACTACATGTTGCAAATTTGGTGGAGTACTTGGTGGGGCCTTTGGGAAATGGGTTGTAGGATGGAAATAGTTACTTGTGGATGGTTGCAGCTATTGGGGTTCTCAAGTTATACCATATTTCGGCTTCGACTTGCTTGGTTGCTGATTTTCCTGCCATGCTCAAGCATTTAATGTTTAATGACAAGGATGCTCAGGTAGACTGCTTACATGTGATTTTATTTGCTTATATATCTTCTTATAGATGCTGGTTCTAATGTTTAAATTAGTGTCCAACATATATTGCAATTGTTTGCTCTGTGAACTTGTTTGCTCTGTGAAAATCCATTTTCTTTGGAGGTGTTGGAAAGTTAACTGATTGATTTAATTTTATAAATATTTGATTATCTTTGAGCACGGTTTGAATCGAAGGATCATCGATTCATGTATCCAATCGACTTTTTACTTAAGACTGATACTAAATAAGAAGAGTTTGTAGTTGTGCTCTTATAAGAAGAGCGACTAGAACAATCATCGCCATTTTCCCTACCTTTGTCTGAAACTTGGATGCCCTGATCCATCTTACAGTACCCATTTTGAATACCATTTGGTACCTTTTTCTCTACAATATTCAAAACAGAAGCCATAGATTCACAAAGAGGTGAATCAGGACCGAAAGACAGATACATGGCTATTTGGTTTAAATGTTGAATGATGAAAACCATTAGGAATGTCAATTCTCGTCGCTCGGAGGGCTTTAGAGATTGTAATGTGATGACAATGAGAGGCGTAATTCTTGTTCTTGCGACGACCGGCTCCCACCGGAACATTCCTCATTGTACCACCATCCGTCATTCAATATCTCTCGATGCACTCTTGCAAAAATGCCGAGGTTGATTAACATTGTAATTGTTGTAGTAACAAAACTTTGTAACCATGCTATTGCAACGGGGGCAAGGAAGAAGTTTGTCTGGCTTCTTCAATGTCTTTCGTTGTGAATTTGTTGAACAGTTTCGATCATTTTCATTTTGGGGAGGATTTTCCAATGCATCATCTTCATCAATAGAGGGAATTTTAGGATTGTTAGCTGACTCTGTCAGAGTATTAGGATTTTGTGAATCCTTAGACGCAGCTTGATGTTGGTCGTCTTCTTGTGCCTTACTTTCACAGAATTCTCTAGCTATTTGGTCCTAAAATTCATAAATAAATTCCAATCAGCTACAGGCATAATAGTTTTTCTCTTTGATACTACTAAGTTTTTTCTTTGGAACATAGATGAACCACTACTTTTGCTCATTGGACAGAATAAAAAAGGTCGATACTATTGAACAATTTCTTATACCCAATTATTTAATCCAAGAATTGAATTTAGTATCCGAAAACAAGCAAAAATGGCAAAACACAGTATTGGAAATATTCAAAAGGTCATATAATTACAGAAACATTCCAAACAATAATGCTCAAGACCTTGCACAAGTATTGACCCTTTTGTGCAAGAAATATATCCAAATGCCCACATCTTAACCAAGAAACTCATATAAAATAGAAAAAACCAAAGTGGATGCAGAACTTTCCAGCATAAACACCTTTTGTGTAAACCAATAGATTCAAATGGATAAAAGTTTAGGCAGAATCAATACTGTCAAGTGGTAGTACACTAGAAAATTCCACTGGTTTGAGGTCATAGAACTTTCTGGAACTCTTATAAATGGAAGAAAATTCTTGGTTCTCCATGTGTATACTAGTAAGGTGAATTGAAGAGGACTAAGTCGAGTAGCGTTCAATAATGAGAAGTCAATTATCACAGCAATTGCTTAAAGGATCAGGGGAATGACACAGAAAACTTTAATCAAATCTTATATTTATACTTAATTTCTTTTATTTGAATTGAATTGAACATCATGTTTTATAATTGTCATATGTACTATGTTGATTAAATAAAAGTCCATATGTTTCTTGATATACTTTTGATTTACATGCTCACTCTAAATTTATTAACCATACATTTATTGTTTTTATGTTGTGCAGGGAGTTACTATTTTGTGGGAGCTAAATTGTCGCTCGAAGACGTTAACTTTGATATGGACCATCATTTTTTTTTTTTTTTGAAGTAGTAGTCTTTTGAGAATTATTTAGATGGACTTCACATTGACATATTGTATTGAACCGTATTCAATATTTTTATTTATCGAAACAATGGAAACATTGATTATTTATGGATTAATTTTATTTTGTTATTATTATATGTTTGCTGGTAATCAAATAAATAAATAATTTTTAAAAAATTAAATTGATATTTACGGCTTGCATGAGCATGCCGTAAATACTGCTTTACTTTTTACGGCATGCATATATGCATGCCGTAAATCGGTACCTTTTACGCAAGCGTTGATGCATGCCGTAAATGTGAATACTACTTTTTATGGCATGCATCACTGCATGCCGTAAAAGGTACACCAGTATTTACGGCATACAACTGAATGTCGTAAAACTTATTTACGGCGTGCATAGACGGCGTACTCTGCATGCCGTAAAAAGTATCCCACTTTTTACGGCATGGCTTTATACGGCATGCGGCTGCATGCCGTAAAGAGGTTTTTATGGCATGCATTGCATGCCGTAAAAGGTAACATTTGTTGTAGTGTATGTTCAGTGTACCAGAGTATAGTTTTTTTTTTTTTACAAGTTTGAGTGTCCATTTGAGTGCCTAATGTTATTAGAAAATTCTGAAATTTTATTATATTGTACTTGAATGAGTTTAGAAAATACCATAAAAGTTTCATTGAATTATGAATCCGACAAATGGTCCAACTAAGCTTGATTTGCTGAATTTAACTCTGTTAAAGTATGCTAGCATTCATTTTAATCCTCCATTTTAGTTTCGTTATTTAATAAATCAAGGTTATCTACCTTAAATTATTCCAATCATTTTTGGAACTTGTAATTGAATGTAAGGGTAAACTACAAAATAAAAAAGAAAATAAGAAAAAAATTAATTTAACCCAAATTTTTTAAAGAAAAAAAATGTTGTTATTTTTTTAATAATTTCAAATTTCAAGATTTGGGTCGTTACAAGGGGTCTATTATGCATGTCAAATGAAATAATATAGGCAAGTCTTCCCAATATTTTCTAAAATTTAGTTACATCATTTCTGTATTTAATAAAAGTTCTTGCAATAATAAAAAAGACGTTCAAGAACTCTAGAACTAGTGGATTAGTATACCCTAGATAAGATGTTTGTAGAATCATAAAAACTAATAAAAAAATCTTTTAACTTTAAAAGCTAATTCCCAATCAGTATAAGCCAAAACAAACTCATCGTCATCTCTTGTATGCCTAGAATTATAAAATTCTATAATTAATACTTTATATCCTTCACATGATTTTAGTAATAAATAAGTCGAGTTCCATCTATGAGCTACGTCAATTACAAACTTTTTGGAATCCATATCAAATTGAGCACAATATTCCTCGAATGCTTTTTTTACTTGATGATATGGTGATATATACTAATGCATCCTTAATTCTATTCATTTAATCTTCATACTATCTTACACAATTAAATTAAAAATGTGACACACACAACAAATATGAAATAGAATACCATTGATATCACAATTAAGAACCCTACATATTTAATCCTTTATTAACACTAGCATTATCAAACGTAAAATAGTGAATTTTATTTTCACAATGATATTTTTTAATAATTTACCTAAGAACGTTAAATATGTTGTTATCATTATAAGGATATTCAATTATCTCATAAAGTGACTGTTGGGTTATTGCATGCTTGTGGGCAAGGCCCAGGAGCCTCTCGCCTTAATGGTCGGCTCATCATTCGAGCCTCCTGCTCGACTCATACTTGGGCTTGTCTTGAAATGAGTTGAACCGAGCCGTTCATGGGTCGAGCCCCAACGAGCAAGTCAATTCTTTTGTCATCTCTATGTAAGAGATACATTCTCAAGTCAAGATTTATTGTATTCATATTATAGTATCTTATATTCATATCATATATTCATTCTCTTATGTGTAGATGCTTTATTTTTGCCTTCTAGTCTCTTGAGTTGAATGATAGATTGGTACGAATGTAAAGAAGATGGTTTAATTTATCCTTCTATTAGTATAGTTTATCTGTCTTTGTCAGATTTAGTAGTTATTAGAGATTTTATTATTTATTGAGACTTTAAGTATGAAGAATGCAATATTTTTTAGGTTAGGTTAATAGCTTTCAGGTATAATTGCCGCCACGGCTTCAAACTTTTCAAATTTTTGTAGGTTTTACTTCAACATTTCATTTATTGCACCAATGATCCCAAACCTTTCAAATGCATGTGAGTGGAAGACAAATGGATGAAATCCATCTATTTTTTGTTAGTTGACCAAAAAATTAAGTTTGACCACGCTTTTAATAATTTCAAAAATGATAACGTTATATTTTATCTCATAAAATAATTAAAACAAAAAAATAAAAAAATTTCATCTTATTCCTTCAACCCACCTCCCAAAATCAAAACCCATATCAATACCACCGCCACCAAACACACCCTACCCATCGCACCGCAAACCGCCAACATTGCAAAATCCCCAAAATTATTTCTGCACAAAAGATCCTCAATCACTACAAAATTTCAATAATTGATGGTTAGTCAATTTTTAGGTTTTAATACTACCGCTCCGGCGACCGTTCTAACGACTACTTCAATTCCGACGACTATTCTGGTGACCGTTCCGACGACTTCTCCGATTTCGATGACCATTCTGACGACTTCTCCGATTCCGGCGACTATGTTGATGATTGTTCCGGCGACTACTTCGGTAAATATGACATGTTAGTATTGATTTGTGACCTATAAAAAATGATTGTGACTTGTGAACTCAAACTTGTGACAATGATCTGACCTTAACGGCGAATTAATTAGACACAGTTAACTATCAAATTAATTGATCATACTGATCTGTGACCGGTCTATATTCATTTGTGACCTATACAAAATGACCATGACTTGTGAACTCAAATCTGTGACCAGTAAACTGCAACTTTAGTAACTCATTTATTTATTGCAAATCGATCACAGTTTATCAAATTATTGGTCACAACTTATTTTATGGTCACAAATCAAGAATTTTATAGGTATTTCTCGGTCACAAATAGAAAATTTTATAAGTCACGACTTATTCATCGATCACAAAATCAACATTTTTATTGGTCACAACTCGATTACAACTTAATAAATTGTGAGTTATAGTAACAATTTTTAGGTAACATATTATGTATCGATGACAAATCTAAGATTTTATTGGTCATAACTCATTTATTTTATTGGTGACATTCTCAAATTAATTGGTCACGCATTATTTTTTGTCACAAGTCGATTACAGTGAGTCACAATCACAATTTTAATTGGTCACACTCGATTACACGCACAAAATAATCACAGTCACCTCCAACCCCATATCGTCGGCACGCCCGACACCCACCGCACGCACAAACTAATCACGACCACCAACAATCACAGGTCACCAATAACCACTCACAAAATAATCAGTGTCACCTTCAACCCCATCTCGCCGGCACGATCGACACCGCACCCAACACCGCACATCACCACCTCACCACCGTCAATAGTGCCAAATCCACCACCTCCCCAACGTCGAATCCACCACCAACAGTGCAGATCTACCACACAACCTCACCCAACCACCGTTACCACCAAATCCACAAAATTGCCGCCATCGCCACAATGCTATTACCAAAACTAGAACATCGCGGCATATCTAGTACCAGAACGCGGTCGCAGATCCGAACCTTCATGGAGGATGAAATCCTGTAAATCGGAACATCGAGTCTCCCCAGCATCGTCGTGTGGAGCTTCTCCATCTTGTGGCGTACTGCGCCAAGGTCTTGGGAATGGATGCGTCGGAGAAGCGGTTGTGCGCAGAGAAGAGAGAAGAGTGCGGAGAGAAGAGAGTGAGGAGAAAGAACACGGTGAGACGAGAGAAGATGATGAAAATATTTTGATTGGGGTTTGGGTAATTATATTATGGTGAGTTTGGGTAATTATATTTATAATATATATAATTATAATGTATCTAATTAAAAAATATCTTATTTTTGAAAATTAAAAGTTCAGATCTGATTTTAGAATATAAATCTTGAAAAGTGGGGAATTGTGTAATTTCCACTTAATATAAATCATTTTAATCATTTTCAACTCTCTTTCCTATGCACACGGAATAAATTATGGTATATTCACTTGGGTATGTCATAGATGAGATCTGCAAGTTGAAACTTGCGTTTTTCAAGAAATGATGGAAAAAAGAACCTTATGGAATTATTTTTTTGAAGCGGGCCGTTTTTATTTTGTTCAATTTGACATATTTTTGACATGAGTTTTTTGATTTTGTGTTATAAAGGAATATTTGGATCATCAATATGTACAATCGCAAAAATTACTAGATGATAGCAAACCAGAATTTGTGGTTGAAGTGGTTTCATTACACCCATAATTATAGATTAATACATACATACATACATACATACATACATACATACATACAAATCTACACACATACATACGGATCTGGTAATGGTGGTGGTGGCGGTGGCGGTGGCGATGGTGGATAAGAGGTGTGTGGTGGTGGTAGGTGGTATGGGTTTTGATTTTGTTTGGTTTCCGGATTGGGGGTGGAGGTGAGGAAAGAAGACGAAATACATCGTTCTAATTGTTTTATGAAATAAAATATAAAATTACTAGATGATAGCAAACCAGAATTTGTGGTTGAAGTGGTTTCATTACACCCATAATTATAGATTAATACATACATACAGGTCTACACACATACATACGGATCTAGTAACGGTGGCGGTGGTGGATAAGGTGTGTGTGGTGGTGGTGGTGGTAGGTGGTATGGGTTTTGATTTTGTTTGGTTTCCGGATTGGGGTGGAGGTGAGGAAAGAAGATGAAATAAATCATTTTAATTGTTTTATGAAATAAAATATAAAATTACTATTTTACCTTTCTTGAAATCATTAAAAATGTAGGCAAACATAATTTTCTGGTCAACTAACAGAAAAGGGGATGAATTCCATCCATTTGTCCTTCAATTGCACGTACTTGAAAGGTTTGAGATCACTGGTACAATAAAAGAAAGATTAAGGTAAAATCTGCAAAAAATTGAAAGATTTGGGATTGTGACTGCAATTTTTCCCTACCTTTTATGTAGATAGCTCTACGGTAGATGTCTTGACTAGTATATTAATGAAATTATAATATATCGGACTTCTTTCAATTTGTCGGTCCTAATTCAGTATTCACAATTTTACATTGAAGATCAAACGTTTGGTGCTCTTTGTGAAAAATCAATGTATTTTTATGTCATTCTTTATGTTCGTTATATTTATCGTACACGATGCATAAATTTGGCATCAGAACATAGTCACAATCCTAGTAGAAATGGATATTGTTTGTGTGAAATTCGATGACAAAAGGTGTATTTTGTGACGGAACCCTTTTGCCCTATTTGACCTACGGAAGTAGTTGATCATTGATTGGGGTGAATATTTTCGATGATCATCTAGGTTTTTTACGAAGAGAGTGATCCATGTTTAGATTTGAGTGACGACATGTGATGACCCACCGATATTTGATGAGGAGCGCGATAGCGATATAAAGCTCTCCGGTGGCCCAAGAAACTAAAGGTTAGTTAAAAGTTTAGCTTGAGATCACATGGCATTATTTAAATCAATTCAATTGCTAGGAGTTAGGTGGAAATTTAGAAGTCGTTGACCAAAATAATTCCACGCTAAAATTACAAGATGCCTACTACGGAGAACAAATGAGATTTGTGATCGAAAATATATTTCTGCATTTTCACATGCTGACGAAACGGACTATTAGAGGATATTTATGTTACGCCCTTTGGTGCCTGCTCTATTCAATAGAGGATACGAGTCTATTTGATTGCTATTCAAAATCTTAAATTTATCAAAAAACCCTCTATGCAACCTTAGATTTAAACCTTACATAAATAATCTTCATCGACCGAGGAATATTATGTAGTGAGCCGCTTGGCGATTGCTCCACCTACGAGCCAAGCTTGTAAATCTTCGTGCAAGTCGCTCGCCTACTCGCATAAGTTAGCGAGCTGGACGGGCCCGAATAAGCACTATTATATCTTAAAATATAGTTTTTGCTTATTCTTAATAAAATAAAAAATCTACCATACATTTAAAATTGATGTATATAAAAGAACGCGTTTCAATTAAGTCCACGTTAAGGTGTAGATTAAAATGAAATTTTAGTAAATTTTATAAAAGTTGATAAAACGTGCAGTTGAAAATTTGCGAGTCTGTATTTAAAATAAATTGTTGAATTTGACTTGAATTTTTCATAATATTTTAATCTATGCCAAATAGTGACTAAAATGACTATTTTGATTAAATAAAAATTACCATATTGACTCCATTCCTTAGATAGTGCACACATCATTCTCAACTCTCTTTAGCCTTTGTCACCTTTATCCCTCCACTTTTGATTTACAACTGGAATACAATATCACAAGTACCAGATAGTACAATTTTCTTTTCTTAAATTTTATTTTGCTTAGTTCATTTGAAATTCATCAAATCACCCAATAATTTGGTATCAAATATTACTTTTATAAAGTCTTTTAGAATAATAAAATTAGGACTATAATAATTTTTATTTATTTTATCAAATTATTGGTAGAACCTAACAGATTGTTAAGAGCCATAGCCACCACCTCCAAAAAATTAACAATTATATCTGCATTTTTTTCTCAAGCAGCGGAACCGTCGGTGTTGTGTTTTCACGTGCCAGCCAGCAAATTCATTGACGTTATGGCTTGCCTAACCACTGTTATATAATGTTTTTATATTAGGAAAAATAAATAAATAAATGTTACCACCAGCTGGCAATGGTTGTTATGTGTGAACAATGGCAATTTACATACTTCAGAGTTTGCTTGGTCGATTTGGGTGAGCTAAGGGTGGTACGGTTTGGTTTGCTTGGTCGATTCTCAGATAATAACTAAAACAAATGGTAAGAACCAATTTGAAAATAGAATTTTCGAGTTCAAGATTTGCAGATACAAGAAGTTAAACACCTTGTGCAGTTTATACCATTTGATTAAAAAGAATATTGAACAGAAACCGAGAGATACATAAAACTTGAGTGTTTCCTCTTTTTTGCTCGATATCGTCAAAATCACTAGAGTCGAACATGTCTTCGAATTGACACAGTGTTTGTAGATAACTTGAGACTTGTCGTACGAGAAAAGATTAAAAGACTTGAAAAATCTCATAAAAGAATAAGATTCAATTTATTCATCGAATAAAGCCAAAGAGTCATATACAAATAATCTTAAAAACAAATGATCCTCTAAAATCCAATGTAGTACAATAAAATGAACAATCACAACGAATATATCATAGAGAAAGAAGGGAGAAGAGAGATAATAAAGACAAGGGGGAAAGGAAAATTACTATTAAACCCAACAAATGGATAAAATAAATCTCATCCGTCCAAACAAGCACTGATCTATGCCCCCGACAAACCTCCACGTGTCGAAAATTACATCAAAGCCACAGCAACAAGTGTTGCAGCAAGAACGGTGCCACCGATGGCGGCTCTCTGGACGAAACCGGCGTTGGAGCCATCAGATGGTGGCTGATCAGCGGAGGGTCCGGGTGTGGGTCCGGAAGGGGTAGGTGCAGTTGGTGAAGCAGCGCCTGGTGCAGTTGATGGGGCTGGAGTTTCACCGCCGGGTGATGGGGTAGGGCTGGTCCCTGGGGCTGGAGATGGGGAGGACGGAGCAGGAGATGGAGATGGAGATGGTGTAGCAGTGGGTGGCGCCACCGAGGGTGCTGGTGTGGGTGTGGCGGTGGGTGAAACCTTGGGTGCACCAGCTGGTGCTTGTGCCATGCATGCGGTGGCGAAGAGTGCTAAAAGGATGGTTACCTTAAACCCTAACGATGGAGCCATTGTTGCTGGAGAAAGAAAGCTTTTTTTCTTTATAATGAATTAGAAAGACTGGTGAGTGCTCGAGATTTTTTAACTTTGAAGGTGGGCAAAAGTGAGCGTAAAGTGAAGAATATATAAAAGAGGAGAGAGGGAGAGGGAGAGATGCGATGTCGATAAATGATAAGATTCCTTGGAAGGTTTCTATAATTAAATCAGCTAATACAGACATGGATGTGTTTTCGTGCTTCCATGTCTAATTAAATTAATGAAATATTTGTACTGCTAAATTAATTTAAATCAATAAAAATAAATTAGTTGCTAGTTTACACGTTTAATTTTAGAGTAAATCTATTTGTATGAACTTGTGATGATTTTCCTATTTTCATGAGAGTCTGTCTCATATTCATAAATTTAATAATTAGCTTTATCAATTCATCTTATATCCCTTATCACATTACATGATGATCATCCATACCTTGTACATATATCATTATTCTTAATTTTAAGGGCGTATAAACGAAATTGCAAGTATATACTAAATTGTACTTCAATAATCAAACTCTCCAAATTGTTTAAGGTTTCATCCAATCTAAAACAAACAATTACACAATCTATCATCAGTGGTTTATGTGACGTGAGCTCTTGATTTGTTAATAAGTAAAGTTATAGCGCATTTTAGTTCATCGAATAATGAATTGAAGGGATCTTCGATGATAGATAGTATTACTCATTTTAAACCTAAAAAAAAAAAAAAATTGAACTCCAACCTTGAGGGCCCCGCCCCGCCCCGCCCCGTCCCGTCCCGTCCCGTCCCTAGAACATCGTGGAGGAGGTAAATCGAGAGATATGACTCAGCAGGTCAGGGTACAAGAGCTATCATACTTGTGCCCACAAATAGTCAAATTCCATACCTTGTAAGAGGTAAAAATCGAACCCTCACATTGCAGCTGCCGATTTAGTTGAGACTACCTTACTTCTGTCCTTTGCACCACTGAGTTATGTCCCGAAGGCTGCTCATTCTAAACCTATGTATTACAGAATGTGGTTATTGGTATATTGAACATCAAGAATGATTGAATTTCTAGTTAAGAGTCAATGGTTTTTAATATTTTATTATTTATCAAATTCTTTTTTGCATTCACTTTGATAACTCTTTTTCAACAAGAAGAAAGAGAGAACAAAAAACAAAAGTTGGAATGATTCAAGTATAAATGAGCTGTATTTGTTAGAAGCTTCGTCACACTTTCATAACGGAGGACAAAGGAAAAAAAGGAAGGACAAGAGGAAACCTTTACGGTGGAATTTCTTTATTTTGTTACAACTTGAAAGTCGTGTAACCGCGTAGAAAAAATCAGCACGGAGTTATTTTCGTATGGTTGGTAAGATGTCATTATCCTTCTTACCAGAATGTGTATATGCTTGGTCGATCACGATCTTTTGATTAACCCAAAAAAAAAAAAAAATGAAATTTGACATGATTGATAGCTTTTCATATTTTTCAAATCAACCTACCAAATTAATGTACGATCGAAGTTTGTTCTAATATTATTTCGACACGTGTTTCATATATAATACTAGACAAGTTCAACAACAGAACGAGATTTTGAATTCTTTCTTTCTTAATATTGACTACTAGTTGTTATTCATATATCCTAAAGCCATACAAATAGAGACCTCGGATGACTGCACACTTGGTGTGTTATGGTAGAGATGTTAGATTGAAGAGCCAACCCCCCGAGCGAGAATCTGAGTTGAAGATGTAAGCTTTTTATGGATCTACCAATCGAATTATCGAAACCTAATGTCACGAGATCAATTGGTTGAGCATACTCAATGATCTGAATATTAAAATATGTGACGTGTCATAGTAATAAAGAACAATCTTGTTTATGATTAATTAGAATGATAGGGCTCTCATACCTACTACCATCCTCGTGTCATCTACAAAAATCAAGTAAACAAAATCAAATAAATAAATTATAACTGATTAAATAATGGGAACATACCACGTAAGTATTTTAGGGTGCATTTTAGTCACCACATTACCTCCTTTCTAGTAGTCGAGGAGTATGACACGAACTATTGTCCAAATTAAGCATTATTTTCCGTTTGAATCATTGACAAAGAGTATCGGACGAGATACAAATATTATTTAGCAATTTGCATCAAATCTATGACAAGAAAAGTCTCCATCGAGAAATCTTTCTTTACATCCTTAGCCAGATTGTCAAATGTTATCCACTCTCACAGAAAATTCTAGGCTGCAATCGAACCATAATCCCCAATTCTTCTTTGAGACAATTGTTAGGTGCCCATTTGATAATTTATTATCTATTAATGACTTATTCCTTTTGCACAAATAATTTAAGTGATAGTGGAGACAGAGTGTTTTGACAAAGAAAGGGTTAACAAATTGTCTTTTGGAGGTTTATTAATTAGCTGTATTATAGCCGTTAGTTGACAGATAATTGGGGAGAGAGAAAATACATTTAACTAATCAATCTAATCCATCTCTATTAGAGGGAAAAAAAAAAATCTTCGTTTTTCTTGGAATATTATTCATGGTTGGTAATGATTAAAATTTAAGTTTTAATTTAAGTCAAAGTCAATAATTTATTTTAATTACATATTTTATGAGTTTCATAACTTTCACCACACATTTCAAATTTATTTATCGAAATCTATTCAAAAATTAATTTTAGGCCTTGTATGGGAGGGATTAAAATCGGATTAAAATTGAAAATATAGCCGTTATTGTTGACTTTTATTATACGGGTGGGACCCAATAACGGCCATATTTTCAATTTTAATTGGATTTTAATCACTCCCGAACGGGGCCTTAGTCTCCATCAAACAGAGACATTATTTGACAAATTTAAGAATGAAATAAATATACAAATAAATGAAGTTAAAGAACCTCTAAGAAATTTCACTGCGGTAAGACTATATATTTGCGTTACAATATTCATTTACTTTGGCCACCTCATTTGCTTTCAATTTCTAGCACTGAACAAGCGAAAGTATTTAAACACGGCTATCTGCAAAAACTTGCAAAAAAATTTAAATTTTGATAATTTTATTTAGGGGTGGATATTTAATCGAAACTGAACCTCCGGTTCTGATCCAGTTTCAAAAAAATAAATTAGGAAACAAGAATCAATTGGATCTCGAATGGTTCTTGATTCTTGAATCAGAACCGCAAATAACAGAATTTTTTTATTTTTTTTGTAAGTGTTTTATTTTTTATAATTTATTCACTCCGACTCAATAATTCGGTCAATAAGTAAAAAATTTGCAAAATCCTGCAAGTAGTAAGTTTTCAAGGCACAAGTAGTAGTATCTTAATAAATCATATTCATTTATTTTAGTAATTGAATCATATCACTCTCGTTCATAGTTAATCTTGATCGCACTCTTTCCATCAAAACAAACATTTCTTGAGGCTCCGCACTAAAAGTAACAACTGGAATTGGATGCTATTGTGTTTGATTGCATTTTACAGTGGATTAAGAAAGTGTTGAAATATGTATTTTGTAGCATATTTTATTTGTTATTTATGCCAGATATTGACAAGATAATTTGTATTATCAGCTTATAATTTCTTTAAATAATGTTATCAGCAGAATTGAATCGGAGTTAGAACCGATGGTTTGGGTTCTAGTTCGGGTCCGGATTTAGGTTCGAGTCCAATTTTAGTAATTTCTGTTGGAAAAAACAGGATAAGTAGCTGACTTTGACACTAATTTTGAGCGGGACCCTCTTGGCTATTTTGAAAGATGAAAGTTGATTTGTGTTCTCGTCCGTGAATACATCAAAATCATATACTTACTTGTCAAAAATGATGCTCGGGTGAATGAGAAATTGAAGCTCAAAGTATGCCATGTGAAAGGAGTTTGTTGGTGGGAATATAAATTTTTAAGCTTTATCCCACATAGGAAGTGGATGAAAATTAAAACCACTTTATAAAGGATTACACTTTAGAGTGGTGTAATCATGTGTAGCATAGAGGCTCTCTCCACGTGCGCACGCAGGGGGGTGCAAATCTTGGACCGAAATAGGCTGCGGGCGCAACCTGCGTACACGAATGTCGGACCGAAAGGAGCAAAAATGGCCCCTCGTGAGTGTCTACGTTTTGCTACAATCTTTAATTTTTCCAACTGACTTTTCATTTTCTGAAACAGTTGAAACTCCAAAAACTCCTGTTTTAATTGCTATGAAATGAATGTGCAGCCAGTCTTTATATGTGTTTCGATTTTTCACAGTTCAACACACGAATTTTCATCTGCAAATTCATTTGTATCCAGTTTCTGTTTTTCTACATTCTGTTTCTGCTCGAGTCTGTGGTGATATTTTTCAGACACTTGTTCAGTTCGCTGAGTAGAATCTGCTGTGCTCGAATTTTACTGGTTTCTTCGTTGTATCCTGGGAAGCAGACGCTTATACTACCTCAAGCACGTACGGTGAGGGAGCGAATCTGTTTTAAGGAAACTGTGTTTAACACAGGCCTCAGGTTAAAAGTTTTATACAGTTTTAATTACTTGTTCTTGCTCGATTCGCATATTGATGTTGCATATTAATGTTTTGTAATTATTTAACTTACCTGTTATTTCTTACTGCAACGAATCATTGGATTTGTTATATGTACAATTTAATCTGTTATGATATGCAAAATCAGTGTATCTGCCACTGCATAGATAGTATCCATACTGCAAATCCGGTATCCAATCTGCATATACGGTATCCACTATGTAAATCCGGTATTTGATATTGAAACAATTATCCTACAAGCTTAAAATAGATTCTTTTGATAAGTTGTTTCATTTGATTTCTTGACAAATTAATATTAGTATATTGGAAACTAATATTTTTTGTTCCATTTTCAGAAATGGCAACCGAAAAAACTAACATAGATGTAATCCAAGCTGTGGCTACTGGAAATCAGGCTGCGGGCTCTAGTTCTGGTGTGGTTCAAACTGTGGCTAGATTGTCAGGTCATGTTGTGAGCCAACATATGGCTACTGTTCCGGTTAATTATAATGAAAAATCGGAGAAATTCAATGGCTTGAATTTCAAGAGGTGGCAGCAGAAAATGCTATTTTATCTGACCACCTTGAATCTTGCGAGATTCTTGACTGAAACTGCTCCAAAACTCAATGAGGGTGAGGGAGATGTTCAGGCAATCAGTACAATTGATGCTTGGAACCATTCGGATTTTCTATGCTGAAACTATATTATGAACAGCTTAGCAGACTCGCTATACAACGTGTATAGCACTATGAAAACTGTTAAGGAGTTGTGGGAGTCTTTGGACCGAAAATATAAAACTGAAGATGCCGCGGCTAAAAAGTTCATTGTCGGCAAATTCTTAGATTATAAAATGGTGGACTCCAAAACTATAATCAGTCAAGTACAAGAACTCCAAGTAATTCTTCACGAAATTCATGCCGAAGGGATGGTGTTGAGTGAAACTTTCCAAGTGGCAGCAATTATTGAAAAATTGCCCCATGCATGGAAAGATTTCAAAAATTACCTAAAGCACAAACGAAAGGAAATGAACGTCGAAGAACTAATTGTTAGATTTCGAATTGAAGAAGACAACAAGAGTTCCGAGAAGAAGTTGTTCGATCCTAGTGTTGCTAAAGCCAACGTTGTGGAGCATGGTCAAAGCAGTAAGGCCTACAAAAATAAGGTTGGGTCATCCGGTGGTAAAGGGACCAAACTAGGACCTAAAGGTGGAATTTCTAAAAGGAAGTTTCAAGGAAAATGCTTCAATTGTGACAAGGTGGGTCACAAGTCTTCGAAGTGCAGATTGCCAAAGAAGAAGAAAGAAGCAAATGTGGTTGACTACATGGCGCATGATGTGGCGGAGATGAATCTAGCAGCCGTCATTTCTGAAGTGAACATGGTGGGATCTAACCCAAAAGAATGGTGGATTGACACCGGAGCTACGAGGCATGTGTGTTCTGATAAAGAACTGTTTGCTTCTTTCGAAGCAATTGAAATGGGAGAAAAGTTGTTCATGAGAAATTCAGCAACTTCTGAAATCAAGGGACAATGCAAGGTGGTTCTGAAGATGGCTTCGGGGAAAGAGTTGACTCTTAACAATGTGTGTATGTGCCGAAAATTCGCAAGAACCTTGTGTCCGGGTCGCTTTTGAATAAGCATGGTTTTCGTATTGTATTTGAGTCGGATAAAGTCATTTTGTCAAAAAGTGGAATGTTTGTCGGAAAAGGCTATGTTTCCGATGGTATGTTTAAATTTAATGTAATGGTCGTTAAACCAAAAATGAATAAAGTGAACTCTTCCGCTTACTTGCTTGAGTCTTCCAATATGTGGCATGGTAGACTAGGACATGTTAACTATGATTCTTTACGTAGACTAGTTAACTTGAATTGCATACCCGCGTTCCATATTGATTCAAAACATAAGTGTGAAACTTGTGTTGAGGCAAAATTGACAAGGTCATCATTTAAATCAATTGAACGGAATACAAAACCACTTGATTTAATTCACAGTGATATATGTGATTTAAAATTTGTACAAACAAGAGGTGGCAACAAGTATTTCATTACTTTTGTCGACGATAGTACAAAATATTGCTATGTCTACTTGCTAAAAAGTAAGGATGAAGCGATAGAGAAATTTATTCTTTACAAGAATGAAGTTGAGAACCAACTTAACAAGAAAATTAAGGTGATAAGAAGCGATCGAGGTGGTGAGTATGAAGCACCATTCGCTGAATTCTGTGCACAACACGGAATCATACATGAAACCACCAGACCTTATTCACCGCAACAAAATGATGTTGCTAAAAGGAAAAATCGCACCTTAAAAGAAATGATGAATGCAATGTTGGTAAGTTCTGGGTTACCTCAGAATATGTGGGGGGAGGCTGTATTATCAGCAAATTACCTTTTAAATAAGGTACCCCGAAAGAAAATGGAAAAGACCCCTTATGAGTTATGGAAAGGAAGAAGGTCTTCCTATAAATACTTACGAGTGTGAGGGTATCTTGCTAAAGTGGCTGTCCCAACACCAAAGAAGGTCAAGATAGGCCCAAAAACTGTAGATTGTATCTTTATTGGATATGCTCAAAACAGTAGTGCTTATCGATTTCTTGTGTATAAATCTAAAATCTCAGAGATACACAAAAACACGATAATGGAATCGAGAAATGCTTCGTTCTTTGAACATGTATTTCCATGCAAGTCCAAAGAAGATGCAAACTCTTCTAAACGGACATATGAGACTATGACTGGAGATAGTCAGGACCAAGAATTAGAAGATGAGGTTAAGGTTGAACCAAGACGTAGCAAAAGGAAAAGGACAGAAAAGTCTTATGGTCCAAATTTTCTGACCTATATGCTAGAAAGTGAACCTCAAAGCTATCAAGAAGCTGTGAACTCCTCAGAAGGACCCCAATGGAAAGAGGCCATTAAAAGTGAAATAGATTCCATTTTACAAAATCATACATGGGAGCTAGTTGATCTTCCTCCAAAAAGTAAACCACTAGGCTACAAATGGATTTTCAAACGAAAAATGAAAGCAGATGGATCTATTGAAAAGTATAAGGCTAGATTAGTAATAAAATGTTATAGACAACGAGAAGGCCTTGATTACTTTGATACGTATTCTCCATTAACAAGAATAACATCTATTAGGATGATACTTGCGATTGCTGCTTTACGAAATCTTGAAGTACATCAAATGGATGTTAAGACTGCCTTCTTAAATGGAGATTTAAATGAAGAAATCTATATGGAACAACTCGAGGGGTTTTCATCTCCAAGGCAAGAAAAGAAGGTCTGTAAATTGGTGAAATCATTATATGGCTTAAAACAAGCACCAAAACAATGGCACGAAAAATTTGACAGTGTCATGATGGAGAGTGGATTTAAAATCAACGAGTGTGACAAATGTGTTTACGTTAAAGACACTGGAAATGGTTATGTTATTTTATGTCTTTACGTTGACGACATGCTTATTGTTGGTAGTGACAATAAGATGATTAAATCCACTAAAGATATGTTAAATTCGAGATTTGACATGAAAGATATGGGTTTAGCTAATGTTATACTTGGAATCAAAATTTCAAGAACATCAGATGGGCTTGTTTTAAGGCAATCACATTATGTGAATAAAATTCTAGAAAAGTTCAGTAATGATGATACTGAAATAGCTAGAACACCGATAGATACAAGTCAATATCTATCCAAAAACAAAGGTGAAAGTGTATCTCAATTAGAATACTCGAGAATTATTGGGAGTCTAATGTACTTGATGAGCTGTACTAGACCAGACATAGCCTACACAGTGAGTAAACTGAGTAGATATACGAGTAATCCAGGAGCTGATCACTGGAAAGGAATAGTAAGAGTACTTAGGTACTTGAGATATACTCGTAATTTTGGACTGCACTATACAAGCTATCCAGCGGTCATTGAAGGATATACTGATACTAATTGGATATCTGATATAAAAGACTCAAAGTCCACGAGTGGATTTGTGTTCACATTGGCATGTGCAGCTATATCCTGGAAATCCTCTAAACAAATAGTGATAGTCAGATCCACTATGGAATCTGAGTTTATAGTTTTAGATAAAAGTGGTGAAGAGGTTGAGTGGTTGCGCAACTTCTTAGAGGATATTCTAAGATGGTCAAAACCTGTGCCAGCAATTTGTATATATTGTGATAGTCAATCGGCAATTGGAAGGGCACAGAGTAACATGTATAATGGTAAGTCCAGACATATACGTCGTAGACATAATACCATAAGGCAACTACTCTCAACTGGAGTTATCACTATTGATTATGTAAAATCAAAGGATAACATTGCGGATCCGCTAACCAAATGGTTAAATAGAGAGTTAGTTGAAAAATCATCGAGGGGAATGAGACTTAAGCCCTTGAATGAATAAATTAATACAAAGGAAAACCCAGCCTAGTTGACTGGAGATCCCAAGATCTAGGTTCAAAGGGACAACCTAAGTGTAAAAACTTGATTGAACCACTGTGGGGGATATTACCTCCTATCCATTCCTATGATATAACAGTAATGCCCGTAAAAATGAAGGATAAGCAATAGGCTTTTAATGATTCTTATGCATCGAAAATCGAGCCAAGTAATGCGGGTTACTTGTAGTAAGAAATCACCTATGTGAGAGAGAAGTGGGGCCGCTTCTAAGGGAATTGTGTGGGGCAAAATTCTTGTGAACTCTCACAGAACCAGGCGTATGTTCATGGCCAAAACGAACATAATAATGAGAACTGAAATGTGTTAGGAAGAATCCTGTGTGGAGTATATCATCGTTTACATAAACGGCAGAACAGTTCAAGGACATCGCGTCTACTGGTCAGCTAGTAAAGTAAATATGCTTTTACAAGGGAAGGTTCAAAGGGTAACACCTACCTATCCTATACAGGTTTCAACCGTTGAACTATATCACCTAGTCGTCTTGTGTCACATTCATGTGTCGCTCCCATTTTTCATTCATGTGGGGGATTGTTGAAAAAAACTGGATAAGTGGCTGACCTTGGCACTAATTTTGAGCGGGACCCGCTTGGCTATTTTGAAAGATGAAAGTTGATTTGTGTTCTCGTCCGTGAGTGCATCGAAATCATATACTTACTTGTCAAAAATGATACTCGGGTGAATGAGAAATTGAAGCTCAAAGTATGCCATGTGAAAGGAGTTTGTTGGTGGGAATATAAATTTTTAAGCTTTGTCCCACAAAGAAAGTGGATGAAAATTAAAACCACTTTATAAAGGATTACACTTTAGAGTGGTGTAATCATGTGTAGCATAGAGGCTCTCTCCACGTGCGCGCGCAGGGGGTGCAAATCTTGGACCGAAATAGACTGCGGACCTTGAACTTGTGTGCGGGCGCGACCTGCGTACACAAATGTCGGATCGAAAGGAGCAAAAATGGCCCCTCGTGAGTGTCCACGTTTTGCTACAATCTTTAATTTTTCCAACTGACTTTTCATTTTCTGAAACAGTTGAAACTCCAAAAACTCCTGTTTTAATTGCTATGAAATGAATGTGCAACCAGTCTTTATATGTGTATCGGTTTTCCACAGTTCAATACACGAATTTTCATCTGTAAATTCATCTGTATCCAGTTTCTGTTTTTCTGCATTCTGTTTCTGCTCGAGTCTGTGGTGATATTTTTCAGACACTTGTTCAGAGTAGAATCTGCCGTGCTCGGATTTTACTGGTTTCTCCGTTGTATCCTGGGAAGCAGACATTTATACTACCTCAAGCACGTACGGTGAGGGGGCGAATCTGTTTTAAGGAAACTGTGTGTAACACAGGCCTCAGGTTAAAAGTTTTATACAGTTTTAATTACTTGTTCTTGCTCGATTCGCATATTGATGTTGCATATTAATGTTTTGTAATTATTTAACTTACCTGTTATTTCTTAATGCAACGAATCATTGGATTTGTTATATTTACAATTTAATCTGTTATGATATACAAAATCAGTGTATCTGCCACTGCATATATAGTATCCATACTGCAAATCCGGTATCCAATCTGCATATACGGTATCCACTATGTAAATCCGGTATTTGATATTAAAACAATTATCCTACAATTTCATCCATTCAAACGGTTCCATTTAGGAAATACTCAAACTTTAATGAATGACTCCAAATAATGAAATACTTGGACCGATTCATCGATGCACAGGCCTAATTCTATTGTTAAATTCTACTCAATGCCACATTAAATATGTCATAATCTAAATATCATATTGTAATGTATCCATATATATAAATGTGATATATCCTACTCATTACGCAGTCAGCAACATTTGTTTTAAAACGTTGAGACAATGACAGGAAAACATCAAGAATTATAAACCACCTTGTGATTTTATTTATTTATTAAATTATTTTAAGATATAATATCTAAGAAAGTTATAAACATGACCAATAAACTTTTAGTATCATTTTTTGAATTTACAGTGGACTGTCAACTATACAAATCAAGCCAAAAGCAATGAGCCTAATATGCAATATCGAAAATCTTAGTTGTTATTTTTCTTTCGAAAAAAAGAAAATTACACTGAAAGCAGCCAATGTATTTGAAATAACTTCTAAAAAAATAACTGTAAAAACAACATTGAAAATCCCTAGTTTCGAGCAACTGGTCATTGGCTATGCATTTGCATTCCTCGATAAGTACATTCTAATTCACATCAAGCAAGGTATTTCTTTGCCCTTATTGTGTAATCCATACATTGTTCTCGTGTCTTTACGCAAATGAATTGAAAGATATATAACAACTGCAAGTCTTGTATTCAATAGAATACACCATATTCAAGCATAAGTTGTCTTGTCGTTGTTCTTGGTTAATCAATATTCAATATAATTATCAATGTTTTTTAAAATTAAGCTAGTCATCGACTTGGATAAAAGTTCATCTTGCTGATATAGGCGTGCAGGGGTATTTATGTCATTTACCTGAATTAGTTATAGTTAGTTTTGTTGTTGCTGAGCTGTTAGTTTACAGCTGAAAATGAGCTTGTATATATGTACTGATAATCATTACAAGAATTATTAGAAATCATTTTTCTCAATTCACATTTCACTCGTGTTCTCTCTTTCATCTCTCTCTCTATTCTTGGCCTTTTACCTACAGATTTTCTGCAGATTCTACATGGTATCAGAGCAATATTAAGAGCTTCCGTTCATGGCTGATAATTTAGAAGGTAAAGATCTGGTAACTGCTGCTCTACAAGGCGAAAATCTGGTAGCTGCTACTCATCAAATGATGTCAGATCCTTCGAGCCCGTACTACATGCACTATGGTGACAACACAGGAATGCAGGTTGTGTCTGTTATTCTATCTGATGAAAATTACTCCACATGGAGCCGTGCTGTGGAGATGGCTCTCAGTGTGAAGAATAAAGAAGGTTTTATTGATGGATCTATAACTGAACCTTCTGCCAATTCACCTCTTCATTCCGCCTGGCGTAGGTGTAATCATATAGTTTCATCTTGGATTATAAATTCTATTCCAAAGGAATTGTATCCTAGTGTGATGCACAAGGAATCAGCACGGCAGATCTGGTTGGAGTTGAAGGATAGATATAGTCAAGGCAATGGACCAAGGATCTATCAGTTAAAGAAGATGATTGTTTCAATTTCACAAGGAAATGGTTCGGTGAGTGCCTATTTCAATAAATTGAAAGGCCTATGGGAAGAGTTGTCGAACTATAGACCTCAAAATCACAATTCCTATTATGAAGAGGAACAGATTTTGCAGTTTCTCATGGGATTAGATGACTGCTATGGTAATGTGCGTAGCCAAATCTTGATGATGGATCCGTTACCTTCACTGAATAAGGTTTTCGCATTAGTTCAACAGGATGAGAAGCAGAAAGACATTGCATCTAAAAATCAGAATAATGCAGAAACAGCTGCATTTGTGAGCAAACTGATGGTTGGATCAATGAACTCTGGTGGTGGTCAGAGACAAATATATCAAAATCCGAATTTTGGTAATCTGAATCCTGGTAATGTGAATTCTGGTAATGGACAGAGGTATAATTATCAAAATCAGAGGAGAGAAATACCTAAATGTAGTTATTGTAGAATTCTTGGACACGTGCAAAGTAAATGTTACAAATTGCACGACTATCCTCCAGGACACAGATTAGCCAAGAGCAAAGGCAGAGGTTTCACTCCCAGTGCTAATCAAGTGATTGCTTCACCAGACATATCTAATGCCACCTCTAGTTTTACCATCACACCGGAACAATGTCAGTAGGTTTTGAACATTCTAAAGCCACAATTGCAGACTCAATTTTCAAATATGAATCTTAATTCACCACAAGTGCCAAATATGCCAGATACTTCAGCTTTCTCAGGTAACAATTTCTGCTTAAGTGTTTCGAACATAGAGGAGAAATGGATAATTGATACAGGAGCTACTAATCACATGGTGTGTTCTATTAAACATTTATCCTCTGTTACTGCTGTGGTTAATACTAAGGTCAGGCTACCTAATGGTGATTGTGCAGTTGTGACTCACATAGGAACTGTAAAATTGTCTAATACACTACTCTTATCCAATGTTTTATGTATTCCCTCTTTCAAATGTAACCTGATCTCTGTCAGCAAATTGATCCATTCTCACCATTGTTGCCTAATTTTTCTTTCCAATTACTGCCTTATTCAGGACCTTTCTACATGGACAATGATTGGAGTGGGGAAGCTTGAGGCTGGCTTGTACCACTTCCAGCATAATGATTCTTCAGAAAACAATCTTTCATTCAACCCTTGTTCTGCATCTTCCATGTCTTGTTTGAATTTTCCTATGCTTATACATAGTGATTGTAATAAACTCATGACTAATACTCCTGTACCTGGTTTTACTGCTGTTGCTAGATTGCCAGTTGACTTGTGGCATTTTAGACTTGGGCATGTCCCTCATTCTCGAATTTCATTTTTGCATAAATCTGTACCTGAAATTGTCTCAAATTCTGAATTTCATTGTAGTATTTGTCCTTTGGCTAAACAACATCGTTTGCCCTTTCCAATCAGATCTTATGTTTCTAAATCTGTTTTTGAACTTATTCATTGCGATATTTGGGGTCCATATCAAACACCCTCACTTGATGGTTCGAAATATTTTTTAACTATAGTCGATGATTATAGTAGGTGCACTTGGACAAATCCAAACAGATTCTTCAAACCTTCTTTCACTTCATTGAAAATCAGTTCAATACCAAAATCAAAGTTTTAAGATCTGATAATGGGGCTGAGTTTGCCATAACAAATTTCTATGTCTCACAAGGTGTTGTGCATCAATTGAGTTGTGTTGAAGGACCACAACAAAACGGTGTTGTCGAACGAAAGCACCAACATCTACTGAATGTTGCTAGAGCACTTAAATTCCAAGCAAAACTTCCCAATCAGTTCTGGGGTGAATGCATTCTTACAGCAACCTATATTATTAATCGCATTCCCAGTTCATCCTTGTCTGAAAAGTCTCCTTATGAAATTCTCTTTTCCACCAAACCTTCATACTCACATCTTAGAGTTTTGGCTCATTATGTTATGCCTCCACTCTTCACAGAAATAGAACCAAATTTGATCCTCGTGCTATTCCCTGCATTTTCATTGGTTATCCCATTGCTCAAAAAGCCTACAAACTCTATAACCTCCTTACTAATACTACTTTTGTGTCTAGAGATGTTACTTTTCATGAAAATATATTTCCTTTTCATGATCATACATACCTGACCTCTCTTATTTCTGCTGGTAATGATGAATCTTTTCAATCCCATGACCCTCTTTTCCCATCTCCTGCTTACCCCATATCTGATCCTATACCTTCTGTTCCTGTCCAGCCTCATGTCTCTAATTCTGTTCCTATGATGACATCTTCATTATCACATTCTACTCCTTCATCTTCTTCATCCTCATCATTACCATTGTTTTCCAATAATATCAGAAAGTCTACTCGACCAAAAAGGCCTCCCAGTTACTTACAACAATTTCATCAGAACTTTGGTTTCTCACCCAATTCCACCTGTAATCCTCATGCCTTATCCACCACCTTAGGATATAATTCTCTTTCCCCTAAACACAGAGCCTATGTGTTGTCACTGTCCACTATTGCTGAGCCTCGATCCTTCAGAGAAGCTTCTCAGTCCCCTGCTTGGTGTGAGGCTATGGATAATGAGTATCAGGCTTTGATTGCCAACAATACTTGGACTGTCTCTTCTCTTCCTGTCAATAAAAAGCCAGTCGACTGCAGGTGGGTATATAAAGTTAAAATTAAACAAGATGGCACTAAAGAAAGGAAGAAAGCCCGTCTTGTGGCCAAGGGCTTCACTCAGCAGGCTGGTCTCGACTACCAGGAGACATTCTCCCCAGTGGCTAAATTGGCTTCAGTTAAGGCTCTTTTGGCAGTAGCAGCAAGCAAGAACTGGCACTTGCATCAGATTGATATTAATAACGCGTTTCTTCATGGGGATCTTGAGGAGGAGGTCTACATGAGGATGCCACCTAGGTATGAGCAGCAGGGGGAGCATGGTGAGGCCTTGGTATGCAAACTTAACAAGTCCATATATGGACTTAAACAAGCATCACGCCAGTGGAACACTAAGTTGTCTTCTTTCATCATTTCACAAGGATTTGTCCAATCCAAGTCAGATTACTCCATCTTTAGCAAGAAAACAAGCTGCTCATACACGGTACTACTCATCTGTGTAGATGATATTATCATAGGAGGAAATGATTTAACATACATTGAGCAATTTAAGAAGGGACTTGATAATCAGTTTAAGCTAAAAGATCTAGGAGTTTTGAAATATTTTCTGGGACTAGAGGTTGCAAGATCTTCAAAGGGTATTGCTGTTTGCCAACGCAAATATGCTCTGGAAGTTCTTGAAGATGCTGGTTATTTAGGGTCTAAACTTGCAAAATATCCTATGTTGCAAAATCTGAAATTAACTAAGGATGAAGGTGAGTTACTTGAGGATCCTAGTATGTACAGGAGGCTAATTGGAAGGTTGCTATACCTGACAATTACAAGACCAGATTTATCTTTCTCAATACAAGTATTCAGTTAATATCTGGAATCTCCCAGAAAACCACACTTGGAAGCTGCACATGCTTCGATATGTTAAAGGGACTCCAGGACAGGGTCTCTTCTTTGCTAAAAATTCAAGACTTGAACTTAAAGGATTTTGTGATGTAGATTGGGCATCATGTGTGGATACCAGAAGGTTAGTTACTGGGTTCTGTATATTTCTTGGAAATTATTTGATATCTTAGCGATCAAAGAAACAACACACTATCTCAAGATCTTCGGCTGAAGCTGAATATAGGGCCATGGCTGCAGCGGTTTGTGAGATTACTTGGCTCAAAGAGGTGCTGATAGATCTGGGGGTAGACCATCCCAAGGCTGCCTTGTTGTTCTGTGACAACCAGGCAGTAATCCATATAGCAAATAATCCTGTTTTCCACGAGAGAACAAAGCATATAGAGTTGGATTGTCATCTTGTGAGGGAAAGAGTGCAGTCAGGAGACATAAGATTGATGCATTTGTCTACACAAAACCAGTTGGCTGATTTGTTAACAAAAGCCTTAGGGGGAGCCATATTTACAACATTGTTAGCCAAGATGGGTGTGTTGAACATCCACAAGCCATCTTGAGGGGGAGTCTTGCTGATATAGGCGTGCAGGGGTATTTATGTCATTTACCTGAATTAGTTATAGTTAGTTTTGTTGTTGCTGAGCTGTTAGTTTACAGCTGAAAATGAGCTTGTATATATGTACTGATAATCATTACAAGAATTATTAGAAATCATTTTTCTCAATCCACATTTCACTCGTGTTCTCTCTTTCATCTCTCTCTCTATTCTTGGCCTTTTACCTGCAGATTTTCTGCAGATTCTATAGTTCAAGGGACGAATGTGTTGATGAGGCTAAATATTGTCGTACCCCCGCTATTGTTCTTTAAAGCATAAATTTAGGGGATGATCCTCGTCATCTTAATGACCTCTCATCCAATCTGTGCACAAACCATTGAAAACGACTTCTTGGTGTTACCCCAAGATTGATTGTGGGCTCTCTTAAGTACAAGGGTAATCACGACGTTGACCTAGGCTCGAGCCAATATATGACATAGTTGAACTGCCATAATGACAATTCATCGACTTTCATCAATTTTTTGCTAAAACCTTTATTAAAAGCTTTATCCCACAATTTCTGATAATTGTTTATATCTCTTAGAAAAGAAGGTTGACTACTCAAGAGAAAGAGTTAAATGCTTAATTTATCACTAAACTTATATATATATATATATATATATATATATATATATATATATATATATATATATATATATATATATATATCATGATTTATTTACTGAATTTTAAAATATTTTCCAGGGGTCACTAAACTTTAGCATATTGTGCACGCCATCACTCAATCACCATATTTTATTAATCATTGAGCCTTAAAAATGCTTTAAAGTGGTCACGGAAATTTATTATGTTTTATTCTATCACTCATTCGCCAAGTTTCATTGGTCATTGAACTTATACCTCCGTTATATTTTACTCAACGAACTTTAGAATGCTTCTGACTGGTCACTAAATTTCATAATGTTTCCCAAAAAAAAATGATTTTCAATGAGATTCGACGTAGATCAAGAAAATAAATAAAATAATTATTGATTAGATAATGAAGCTCTCAATCTAAGATGAGAATGTTGATATTGGTTAAGAAGGTATAATTTCTTTAGATGTCAAAAACTATATTTAAGGGGAAAGAAGAATGCTAGTTTGAAATTGACACAATTCTTAATTTACATCATAATCTTTCTTTACGTCGAAAAAATAAAATAGTGAAATTATTTATTTATTTCGAGTGAAATCTTAGGTCCAAATAAAAAAAATCATATCTCAAACAGGTAGTGAAATTTTCGATTTAAGGTCAATAATATTAATCAAAACCAACAACATATAATTTTGAGTCGTCATAAGGTAATTCAAGAGGAAAGAAGGGTGTCATCTTCGTGTATTGTATTTTATACTTTTTCAATTTTTCAATAGTTGCATTCAGTGAGTAAAATTTAGTGACTGCTCGGAAGCATTTTAAAATTTAGTGAGTAAAAAGTAGTGATCTGCGTTTGATGCATTTTTGAAAGGCTTAATAGCGCAAAACGTCCCTACGTTTGACCCCTATTGTGGAAAACATCCCTACGTTCCATTTTTTTGCATTTTCGCCCTTATTTCAACGTTTCCTTGCGCTGAACGTCCTTTTCACTGATTTTCAAGGTAAAATGACTAAAATACCCTTCTTTTTAAATAAAAGAGAAAAATAAGTTGCAACTATAGGCCCAAACGTTTTAAAAATGCCAAATAACCCCACCACTTCACCTTCTTCCCACATCTCACTCCCACTGCCACCAGCGACTTCAAAGCCAAACTCGACCACCATACCACCGGATAAGCAACCGGATTTTTACACCACCAACACCTCCTCATCCCACTCTACAATCCTATACCAACAAAACGTTCCAACTGTCCAAAAATGAAAGAATCTCAGGCTAAAAAAAAGAAAAGAAAACCACCATCTTCGTCGATGGTCCTCCTCAACCTACCACACACTGCCGCCTAAGTTACCGGAAAATGCTCCCCTCGTCGGCGATTTCAACCTACAAACACTTCCCCATCAAGCAATTACACATACAAATCATTTAACCATACAAGCCAAAAGACCCATCTCTTGAAGCCAAAAATACCGCGAACTGTCGAGGTTGGTTCATCCATTTTTGAGCAAATTTGACCATGACCCATAGGTGTATTAGATGCGCCATGAAGAGTTGGTGCTAAGATGGGTGGTCCGCTATAATGGGGATTGACGATGGCGTCGGAATTTGTCTTTGAAGGGGTTGAATTTGCTGTAGAAGAAAACAGCTGCAAATTTTGATTTTCAACCCACAAATTGGATCAATTGGATGATTAATTGGTACAATTAATTCATGATACAGTGTGTTAACAACCTGAATTGAAGGTATCAAGGTCGAGTTGGTGGATTGAAGCCTTGTAAAATCTTCGATTAACAGGGGATCGTTGTGTGCTGTCGAGGCTGGTTCGACCATTTTTGGGCAAAATTGACCATGACCCATAGGTGCATTAGATGCGCCATGAAGAGGCGGTACTAGGGTGGATGGTCTGCTATCATGGGGATTGACGACGGCGCCGGAATTTAGCTTTGAAGTGGCCGAATTCACAGTGTTTTTGGCTTCTTGGGATGGGTTTTTTGGCTTGCAATTTCTACCAAATCTGTTGCCATGAAGGTTGGATGTTGGATTGTATGTGTAGAGGAGAGCGAGGGCTTTCCGATGGTATGGAGTCCGATTGTTTGGGAGGTGGTTGGCCGGAGTTTTTTGGCTTCAAAGGTGGTAGCCGGCATTTGGATTTTTTGGCTTGGTGATAGTTTTTTCAAATATGGACTCATTTGCACTTTTTAAAAAGTTTAGGAGTAAGATTGCAATTTGTTCCTAATTTTCTTCTCTTTTATTTTAAAAAGAAGGTTATTTTAGTCAAAAGGACGTTCAACGCTAGGAAAACGTTGAAATAAGAGAGAAAATGCAAAAAAATAAAATGTATAGACGTTTTCCACCATAGAGGTCAAACGTATGGACGTTTTGCACTATTAAGCCATTTTTGAAACGCCTCACATATAGGTGTATGCATTTGATAATGTAATCAACTCATTTTGTTGACAGCATTTGCGCGCTTAAACGTTAAAATGTGTAATCATTTGTATTAAAAAATGTGTCCAAATCAGCATAACAAAGTCCAATCCATTTTTATAACTTAAAAAAAGGCAAATTGAATCCAACAAACATCAAATTAACCCAAATCACCAAGTCCATGAACTATATATAGCAATTTGTAGAGTTTTGACATTTAGAAAAATCAAAATCAAAATAAATATTTTGTAGAGTTCCAAACTAACTACGTCGATATTGAATCTCCTTCTTCTTTGATCTTCATCTAGTTTCATCGTTGAGATCTTCATCAAATTATAGAAATTTGAAGGTACATTTTTCATTTTTGTATTGCTCACCAATCAGAGGGTACATTTCCCATAATGGTGTCCAGAGGCCTTCCCAATATGGGGCCTCCATGTGTCCATTAAGGATGTCATTATGTTATAGGCAATGTACTCAGCATAACCTCCAATTAGAAATTTAAAGGTCCTTTTCCTCTAATTTTTAATTTTAGGAAAAAGAAATATTTAATTTCGTTCATCTTTAGGTTATAATGATTTTGAAGGCTTTAATTTGTTATCAAATTTTATTCTTAGTTCAATTTACTACGAGCCAATGGAGCAAAACAATTCTTTCATAGTATCTAATTCTATTTTTGAAGATAATGAGTTGGAAAAAAAGTTTCAAGAATGTTCGATAGGAAACTACATTTGTTGAAGATGTTAGTAAACCAAATGATGTTAGATGCTAGTAATGCACAATATTGAATTATTGACGATTGTGATGATGATGAAAAGGTTGATAATAATATCTTCCCATCTATAAGAAGTAATAGAAATTCTCGAGTTGAAATAAGAGAGCCCGATGAAAATAATATTATCCTGGAATATGATTTGGATGAAGAAGAAGAGATTGAAATTAGAATACGATAAAAGAGCTAGACAAGATTTATTATATATATATTTTTAAGTCGGTGTTAATGTCTAATTTAATTGTAGGAACTGATTATCAAGTAATTGTAACATTTATGATTTTGAGCTATGTTTATTTGTTTTTAATTTCGAAGAATATGTATAAAATTCAAACTATGTATTATTTTATTTATTTATTAGTTTACAATAATTAAAATAATAATAATTATTATTATTGTTATTGTTATTAAAAAAAACTCATAATTACGCATATGCTTCGTATATGCACACTTATGTTTATAATGCTTTATGTTCGACAGAAACATATTGTTATGCATTTTAAATCTTGGTGAAAAGCGTGATGAAGGTTTAAGTTCAATGGTTAATGAAACATGGTGATTAAGTAATGAAGTACAATCACTATGAAGCATTTTTAAAATTCAGTGATCGCTTAAAAACATTTTAAAATTAAGTGAATAAAGCTTGATAAATCTAAGTAACTAATTAAATATTTAACCTTGTTTGAGCCACATTTTAAGAGGAAAAAAAAAGCATTTTTAAATAGTGATTTTTGAAGAACGAGTGGTTAAAAATGAAAAAAAAATTTGATTTATATATAATATTATTTTATTGAAGAATGTATTATTGTAAATGAATTTTTAATAAAATTGGACACCAAAAGCAAGGATATTATAAAAATAAAAGGAAACTGGAAATCTACTCGGGCAAAAGTCATTCACAATTCGCCTGGTCAAGGCGGGCATCATATTCTTGTTTGACTTCCGGCGTTGAAATCGCCGGTCACCTCCTTACTACCATCACCTCCATTGCCGGTAACACGGTCACACTTCAATATCCAATCGTTCTCACGCTTGGTCGATAATTTTTGAAAGGTGATTCTTGTTTTTCAATTTATTTTTTCTCCGATGGAGCAACCCAGTGGTAAAGGAGAACATGCAGAAAAGAAAGCAGTGTCGCCAGAAGCGTCGGTTAAATATCCGATCCTGAGTCCGGGACCCGACCCGGATCCGAATCCTGGCGGCGGTGCCAATGAGGCGGCATTGAAGCAAGTAGATAATTCGAATATTACTGATATAAATATTAATGAAGAGAGTAATAATGGTGCCAAGGAGAGTAATGATAGTAATAATAGTAAATTGGCTGGGAGTGTGAAGTCCAAGAAATCAGTAAGGTGGAGCCAAGAATTGGTGATGGAATCGACGATACCGAGGGATTACGATCGCGGATCTGATAATCCCTATGTCAATCACTCGCCTGCACCTTCCAGCAATTCCTCGTCCACCAATTTGAAAAGTCAGAACTTTTACGCGTACATTCAGTACCCCTAATTGCATATTTGGATTTTTTTCGTGTTGAAAATTGATATGCGTATTAAAAGATATGATTTTTGTTTTTCGATATATTTGTTGTGCATTTAATGTAGGCGTGATTTATTACACATATGATCATAAACAGAGAAAAGATTGATTTATATTTATATGCCTGAATTAAACCCAGCTGCATGCCCATGGGTTGCATTTGATGTGCTGATTTAACGAAATTACAGACAAAATAGGTCACTAGTTTGTCAACCTTTTTTCTTTTTGTGTTTGTGTAATCTAGCTGTTGTAACTTGTAATGCTTTTTAATTATATGTTATTTGGCGTCTGAGCTGATAATTTTTTTTTTTTATATTCAACTTTCACTAAATTTAGAGGAGTGAATTTGGCGTGTCTAAATATGGTTAGTGGTGTTGTTTTTTATGGAACTGCTTGATGTGGAGTTTTACTATGATGAATTCTGAAACTGGTGATTTTTTTTTTTGTCCGTAGACACGATGAACAGTGTGAAGAATGTGCTTGGAAAATGGGGGAAGAAAGTCGGAGAAGCAACAAGGCAGGCTGAAGATCTTGCTGGGAACACTTGGCAGCACTGTGAGTTTTCTAGTTGTTTTATGCTTGTGTTCATTTGATTCCATGTGCAGTTATGAATTCCATGAACAAGAAGCTGTTGCATGCCACCGCAGTATAATTTCTTTCCCTTTCCGTGTAAAATTCCCATTAGATGGAGTTGGACTTAGTTTGGGACCGTACATATATACTGAAGTTCTGGAAAATGTGAAATTTCATTCAACAAAAACAGCTTACATGCACAAAGTGGTCTGGGAGGAAGGGTGGATTGGGCTTTCTCGTTGAGGTGAGAGTTGAAAAGTGAGGCTGCATGTGGGGTGAGTCACTGGAGTAGCAAACCTCTGATTTGTAAAGTGCATGGTTAATGTCGGGCTTGGAAATATTCCGTTTCCTTGTTACTCTTCATTTATGCATATGAACATATGCATTGCTTCTATTGTTATTCTTCGTAGTTACACTATCACGGTGACATAGTCAAGTCTGCCATTTGAATTCTATTGAAGCTGCTATTCATGGCTTCACAGTCTCCTGTTAGGGTTCCCCTGTCAGCCTGTTAGTTTTAGTGTAATTTACCCCCGTTTGATGGCCATTATTAAGAAAAAATGATGTTTTCAACCATGATTTTTTTAAGAATGTGGAAAATTTTTGGATTCATGTGTAAAATATTTTATTGTGTGAATTTGTGGTTGAAAATGAGTATGAGAATTTAAGAGTTTTGTCTTGAAGGGACGAAAACAGGGTCTTAATGGACTTCTTCCCAGTTACATGGTGCAATGGTAGGTGATATAAATAAGAAAAAAAGCTATGTATTTATATGAAGTTATGAACATATTTAGATCAAGTTTATATATTGGAGATAAGGCTTCATTTGTTAGGTTTTTTCATTATACAAAATTATGTAGATCACCATCTGATTTCCTCACTGTCCTCTACCCTTTGGCATGTCACCACCTTTCTTTACCCTTTTTACTGCCCCATACCACCTGCGTGAACCCTCTATACCCCACCTCACTCACGAGCCAACAAACAGCAGTAAGTAGAGACGCCATTACTCAACCAACAGATGCAACCGATTTATAGTCCTGAAGTATGTAAATATAAAGCAAGGAGAAATGCTTGTGTTCCAACATTCCTTTTCAAGGTTTTCTCTATTAATAACATACTACTGGAACTGAAAGTCTGACCACTGCATGGCCAACATTTGTGTGAGCTAAATATTGCTTCCACTCAAAATTATACCGCTAGTGGTTATATTCAAAAAAATATATATAGATAAAATACTCTAGCGTGGCAACCTTTAAGGGTTGTTCAATTGGTCAGGCCTTGGGTTTGCTCCCCAATGGTTACCAGTTCAAGTCCCCTCAAGGCCACTGAGGTGAGTATCCTATCGTAAACTTCAGGATCCCATGGAATTAGTCGAGGTGCGCGCAAGCTAGCCCGGACATCTACGATTATTAAAAAAAAAACTCTAGCGTGACCTCTTTGAAATAGAGTTATTTCAAGTTATTAGTTAGGTCACAAAGCCATTCTACTAGATATGGCATAATTATATCTTTTTTGAGTAAACGATGACAATTCAACAATATCTTTTGTTATCGATGATAAATATGAGAATATATCCACGAGGTCAACATGACTATAAAAATTAAAATATGAGCACATAATAATGGGAGAAGATTGACCTCATAGGCACAATACTAAATTTTGGGCATCCTTTTGTTATAGTTAATCAGTCATCTTTGATTAACATAATTATTTACATTATTAATGTGTTCCTACAAACTTTTGAACTGCACAGATTTACATTATATCCTTTTCTTTTTCTAACTAGTATTTCTCTCCACAGTTGAAGACCTTTTACAGCGAGACGGTGGTTTTCAAAGTTTATTCTAGGTCTATTGTGGTTTTTATTTTATAAATAGTAGTATTTGAAAGAAACTCTCCCACTCTATGAATTTCTCTTGAAACATAAATAGCCGATTTTGGTCAGTATAAAATCAAGTAAGACAATCAATGGTGCATGTGTAGTGTATATAATTATGATTTTTTGAAAATTGAGCAATGGATTGGAAGTTAAATCAACAAAAGTCGGTTATTCCTAGCAAAATAAGGCAAACATTAGCAATACAATTATAATACAATATTTAAATCCTGAAAAATATCAGGACCAAACGAAAATACAAGAAGCTTGAGATATCACTAGATATGTTACTTAAATGTGCTCACTATCTTATTATTTTCTACACGTGGTGATGATATTGTAAAGATAAAACATAGATTTGACATAGTGGAGACAGGGTTCCTTTAATTCATTATCATCTCAGTCAGATGCATGTAGACTTTTTTAGGCATTGTAGATGTCCAGGTCTTTCAAAAGATGTTACTTAAATTTATGTAATAGATTGAGTGGAATAACCGTGAGAGAGAATGGATAATATCATCGTAGTATGCAGAATCTTTATTTTTTCCCTCTATTTATTTAGTTTAATTTTCATCTGTTAATTGCTATTTTGACATTATGTTGATAAAACATACCCCCTGAGACGAACCTTATAACAAGATAGGTAAGTGCAGTGGATCTGTAAATTACAATCGATGGCAATAATCTTGGAAGATTAGATGATAAAATATATTATGCAGAGCGTACGTGTAGGCTGTATTTGATTTTTCATAACAGATAATCCTTCGGTTTGTTGGATATTTCATTTTTATGTGTGTGTATGCATATATATATATATATATATATATATATATATTATGCATAGGAGTTCTTAATTTATTGCTCAGAAAATCTCCTCATGTGTTCTGACATAAGAAAGGTGGCACTAACCTTCACATAATTGTATCCTTTAGATTCTATACTAGGGGACATGAAGAGGTTGTGCTTTAGTATAGTTTATTTTTGTTCTTGTGAAACTGTGCAATTTTCTGACGTGGTTTAAGTTTTTCACTTTATACTTTTACATTCAGACCGATTATACTGTTTTGCAGTAGACGAGCTAAACCTCCACCCACATACCTTTCTTACTTCTCCATTTGTTTGGAGTTACTGAATTGGGAGACATCTCTCTCTCTCTCTCTTTTTTTTTTTTCTTTTTTTCATTACACAGTGAAAACGAGCCCCAGTCTAGCTGATGCTGCCCTAGGAAGAATTGCACAGGGAACAAAGGTTCTAGCTGAAGGTGGTTATGAGAAAATATTTCGACAAACATTTGAGACAGTTCCCGAGGAGAAACTGCAAAATACATATGCATGTTACTTATCCACATCCACTGGTCCAGTAATGGGTGTTTTATACGTTTCTTCTGCTAAGCTTGCATTTTGTAGTGATAATCCCCTTCCATATGAAGCTGGTGACAAGACTGAATGGAGCCATTATAAGGTACTTTAGTATGCTCTCTCCAGAATGGGCTTTTTACGTGTTTGTGTTCCTTTTTATTTCATCGGGACAAATAATTTATTTTTGAGCTACCAAATCCTCATCCGGTCATTTCAAGATACAGTATAACTTAACATACGAGAATTTGCGATGAGTTTCGATCATTTACCTTGATTTGATGAATATAGATGCAACTGACTTAATTATCCTTGGTATAAACCTTAAAGATTTGGGCCAATTGATAAATAGGCATGGGTAGTAGATTGGATTGATTTGTGGGTTAGCGTATTTGGGGCTTTATTGAACCAATTGACAGCAACAATTATAAAACCAGGGAACAGAAAAGCTGAAAAGGAACTGGTTTTTTTTTTTTTGGGATTTTTTTGGGAACTAAACGTAAAAAGGAAATACTAGGAATAACTCCTGCTGCCTGATTGTTCTGCTCCTGGATTCGTGTATTAAGGTGGCTTGGTTATTTGGTGTATGGTTTGGATGGAAATGGCTAGTTGGTTAAGGTTTGTGGATTTTTGGATTTTAGATGAAAGATGTTATAGGCTAATGACGCATGAGCGTAGTAATTTGACAAAAAAACAAGAAAATGAACAAGGAAAAAAGGGAATCAAAGAAGAGAAGAAATGAATTTACTCATATATTCAATGATGCATATTAAAATGAATGAATCATATAAATAGAGCAAGCATCTAATCTAACATAAATAGAATTTGTAATAAACTAGAACTTTATCAAAATATTAAAACTAACCTAATCTAATTTAAATTAAACTCTATTCTAAAATCCTATCTAAATCCAATCTTTATTATATCTCTATCTCTATCTCCATCAACTATCCTCTTTATGGACCCATATAACTGACCTAACCCTGAGGTCTCAATAAAAGTAAGTGAGGCTGCTTTGGTTAGAAGGTCTATTGGAGTCTGACAACCTAAAAGAAATTGAATAAATGTTGATAACTTTAATTTTTGTACTAATTTAAAAATAATAATAATAATAATAATAATAATAATTATATATATATATATATATATATATATATATATATATATATATATATATATATATTTGTAGGAAAACAAACTAGTCGATTAAAGGAAGATTTACTTTCCTACAATTATGGTCTGTATTTTAGGAGTTTGTTTCCTAGAATTTTGGCTAATTTCCTAGGAATAATGTTCAGTATATTCAGTTATGATTTTGTACCATAGACACGAAGAGTAGTTCCTATTTTCTAGGAGTTGATTAAGGATCTACATTACTAATCCTCTTGTATATATATGTACTCATTTTATGGTTAATGATATACATTTTTAGATATTTTCTCAAATATCACTTAGCTACATGGTATCAGAGCGGAAGCTCTAAAACCCAAAGTCTCATCTCCTCTGTCCTACCCTGTTCCTGGGTTAGAAAACAGAGCAGAATCCGAGCAAACATCCAGGGACTCATCAGCACCTAATCCATCTCCTAATGCTCCCATCACTCCTTAATTAACTCAGACCGCAACCGAACACAGCCTCGTTCCCATCAGCAGTCATAAACTCAACGGCCAAAACTATTTCCAATGGTCCTAGTCAATAATGATGTTCATAAGTGGACGAAGCAGAGATGATTACCTCACTGGCGCTGCCACTCAACCTAATCCGAGTGATCCTCAGTTCAGAACTTGGAGGGCTGAAAACAATCTTGTTATGTCTTGGTTGATCAGTTCGATGACTACCGAGATAGGTGAAAATTTTTTGCTCTACACCACAGCCAAAGAAATCTGGGACGCTGCACGTGATACTTTCTCCAGCAGCGAAAACACAGCCGAACTTTTCCATGTGGAGAGCATCCTTCAGGACCTGAGACAAGGAGAAAACTCTGTTACTACCTATTTCACTACTCTTACCCGCCATTGGCAGCAACTAGATCTCTTTGAATCACACGAATGTAAGTGTCCACATGACCGTGACTATTTCAGAAAGATTGTTGAAACCAAGCGGATCTTCAATCGTTTCATGTACAAAAAATTAGGATGACCTAAACGAAAGTGCCACATCATAATTACACTATCCTTATTTGACTGACTAACTGATTTAAGACTATGGACTGACCAACATTGAGGACTGTTTCAATTGTTATTGGAGTAGGAGCAGACTGATGAAGCGTTCACATCAAGAAGATAGAGGCCCGTACGAAGCTCAGCATTGCCAATCGTCCTCCTCGAGCTCAAGTCCTGAAATACACAATATTTGGCAAAGAATTTAGTTTCACAGTGAAGGTCACTGTTAAGTTTGCTAACTGAGATGAGGTTACAGTCAAGATCAGGCACAAATAAAACAGAGTAGAGGATAAGAGTGTTTGAGAGATAAATTGTTCCTGTCCCTGCCACTTTGGTGCTTTTACCATTTGCTATCCGTACTGTTTGATGACCATTGCAAGGAGAATACGTTGTGAAAAGGGATTTGTCATCTGTCATATGATTTGATGCACCGGAGTCCACTATCCACGAAGAGGAGGGTGATTGGGCCACATGGAGTGCAAGGTTTCCCTAGCCATGTGTTGAACCATCCCCAGCATTTCAGGGGGAGTATTCCACTCATGAATTACAAAATTGGGATTGGTCAGCCCTCATTGAGTCAAGTCCACCTTACTCTTCTCTCTCTAGTCTACCGAACTCGATTCCTTACTCACATACACAAATGACCCTACAAAAACCATCAAACTCACCAAATTCATCATCCGAAGCAAGTCCGCCTTCTGTCATCTATCCTAAACATCTCCATCTCCCTGATGAAGCAATAAACGTTTACACAAGAAAAAAAATACCTCTGCAGCCCAAACTAAGTCAGCAAAATCAAGAGACTCTCCCGAACCCAATTGATCCTAAAAGGACGCAAGATGAGGCAGATCTTAGTCCACAGTCAGGTACTGAAAAAGTGACAGATTATGATCCAAATTTAGATCTGCCCATTGCTCAGAGAAAAGGCGTTCGATCATGTACCCAGCACCCACTTCACAGTTACATCTCCTACTCAAACCTATCACAGAAATTCCAAGCATTTGTGACTTGCTTGGATAAAATCATGGTTCCCAGTTCAGTTTATGAAGCCCTGAAGGTCCCTAAATGGCAAACAGCAACCCAGGGGGAGTACAATGCACTTAAGAAAAATGGCACATGGGTCCTAGCATCATTACCACCTAGTAAGAAGACTTTGGGATGTAAATGGATATTCTCGGTTAAGCAAAAGGCTGATGGGAACATTGATAGATATAAAGCTCGGTTAGTAGCTAGAGGGTTCACTCAGTCATATGGAATTGATTATCAGGAGACATTTGCCCCTGTAGCCAAACTCAATACAGTACGTGTTTTATTATCCATTGCTGTCAATCAAGATTGGCCGTTGTTTCAGCTCGATGTGAAGAATGCATTCCTAAACGGGGATCTAGTCGAGGAAGTCTATATGGATACGCCAGCCGGTTTTGAAATGAGCAAACAAAAGGAAAGGTGTGCAAGCTTAAAAAGGCGTTGTATGAACTCAAACAATCACCTCGAGCATGGTTTGATAGATTCACTAAGGTGCTTAAACAGGATGGTTACTCACAGTCTCAAGCAGACCACACATTATTCATCAAACATTTCACAGATGGGAGAATTACAGTGTTGATCGTCTATGTTGATGATATAGTTCTTACTGGGAATCACGAAGGAGAAATGAGAAGACTTAAGATCTTACTGTCCAAGGAATTTGAAATCAAAGATTTGGGACATCTAAGATATTTTTTGGGAATGGAGGTGGCCAGGACTAGTAAAGGAATTTCAGTCTCACAACGTAAGTATGTTTTGGATCTTCTGCGCGAGACCGGTATGAGTGGATACAAGCCGATTGAGACTCCAATGGACCCTAATATCAAATTGATTCCTCGGACTGAAGAGTTAGCAGCGGATAAGGGACATTATCAACGATTGGTGGGAAAGCTTATATATTTGACACACGCGCCCAGATATAAGCTTTGCAATCAGTATTGTTAGTCAGTTCTTGAGCAATCCGTCTGTAGATCACTTGGAGGCAGTGAGTCGAATTCTTAGGTACCTTAAGAAGGATCCTGGAAAGGGGTTAATGTTCAGGAAAACAATTGATCGATTCCTAAAAATCTACACAGATGCAGATTGGGCCGGATCTCCTATTGATCGAAAGTCTACATCCGGGTACTGCTCATTTGTTTGGGGGACCTTGGTGTCATGGCAAAGTAAAAAACAGCAGGTGGTAGCTCGTAGTAGTGTCGAGGCCGAGTTTCGAGCATTGGCTCATGGCATATGTGAAGGAATTTGGCTGAATCGACTACTATGTGAACTCAAGATGGGTACTTCCGATCCTATTATTATTATGTGTGACAACCAATCAGCAATTGCAATTGCCAAAAATCTGGTTCATCACGACAGGACAAAGCATGTCGAGATTGATAGGCACTTCATCAGTGAGAAAATAGAAGGAAACGTGATTTCTCTCAACTATGTACCTTCTCGGCAACAAGCAGCAGATATTCTAACAAAGGCCTTGTTTCGACCCAACTTCATCGAACTAAGTTCTATGGTTTAATGAACATATATTGTCTAGTTTGAGGGGGAGTGTAGGAAAACAAACTAGTCGATTAAAGGAAGATTTACTTTCCTATAATTATGGTCTGTATTTTAGGAGTTTGTTTTTTAGAATTTTGGCTAATTTCCTAGGAATAATATTCAGTATATTCAGTTATGATTTTGTACCATAGACACGTAAAGTTGTTCCTATTTTCTAGGAGTTGATTAAGGATCTACATTACTAATCCTCTTGTATATATATGTACTCATTTTGTGGTTAATGATATACATTTTTAGATATTTTCTCAAATATCACTTAGCTTCAGTATTAGTTATTGATGTGGGCTCTTGCTTGTATGAATCTCCATGTTTTGCTGGAAAGTGGCAGTAGAAAGTGGTACTGCTGTCTTTGAGGATGCTGTTGATGTGAGCATTGATGTTTTGGGGCAAGTAAATGTAATATTGTTGCAATTTTGATCTGTAGATTGATTGTTGATAATCACTTGTCACTGTAGTTGTACCCAAATCGTATGAATCCCACTTTTCTCTTTGGGTTATTTGCTCCATGAAGGAATTAGGATCCCGATTAATGATGTCAAGTCTCTCTCTCTCTTTTTCAAGGTCAAAGGATTTTCAAAAGTTTAGATGCAAATACTTTCTGGAAACAACCATTCATTTTGAAATCTTTGCCTATCTCACTTCTAATTTTAGATATCCTGAATCTCGGTTTGTTGTTTTAACTACATAGTATGTAAAGCTAATGCTTTGCAGCCTAAAGTTACTGTAAATATAGTAAAATTTGAGAGAAATGGTTCCTTTCAACTTCTTGCACTTGGGCTTCTTACCTTTCAATTTCATTATATTGTACTCTCTCCGTCCAATAAAGATAGGCTTACTTTTCTTTTCTTTTTTTGTCCCAAATTATAGGCAACTTTCCTTGTTCAGAGCACTGTTGATTTCTTAGTTTTCTATTATGTCCCTATTTAATGTGTCTTGTTATTAATAAATATGAACTACTTCTATTTAAACAAATATTTAATGTAAATGTATGTTAGGAAAAATGTAAATAAAATTCATATTTTCAATTATTTTAATTATATTTTTTAATCTGTGTGAAAATAGAAATAAGTCTATCTTTATGGGACGGATAGAGTATTAATTTTATGCTTTTAACTGACCTCAAATTCACTGGGATCCTTATCCTTCTGGGACAGAGGGAGTATCAATTTATGCTTTTAGCGGACCTCAATTTCACTGGGATCAAGAATTAGGGAAGGCATACGAGAACGTCGAGAAGGATATGTAACTCCCGGTTCATATCCTAACGTGTTCTGATGGATGAGATCCATTCCTGACCAAGGAAAGGAATAGGAAAGTCAAATTACTGTCAAACATTACTCGTTCTCGTGAATAGTGGTGATAAAATGGTGGTGCTTCATTAAATTTCGGAAGGTTTTTAAGTTTTATGGATAGACTTTTTTATCTCGGCAATTTACAGTGACCTGTTAAAAACCAATTAGAAGGGAGCAGCCAACATTTAAGTTTTCTTCTTTTCCAACTCAATTCTTTTCCTGTTTCTTGTATGAAATCTTTAGGGACTTTTGTTTTGGTTATCTACTTATCTTGCTATAGTTTCTATAACAGCTCACATATATTTGTTTTCTTATTAGCCTCTCGTCTCCCCTTGTCCTGCTTTATAATCTGTTTTAATAATACAAGACAAGATGTTTTCACAATCAGATCCTGAGCATTAGACTAATTTATAGATATTTGAGAACATGGAGATTTCTTTTACCATTGACTCTTGAATTTTAACATCTGTAATTGCCGAGCTACCTGTTTTTCTTTTGTGGCACCGATCATTTATTCCTTTTATGAATCATGCAATGCTTACTGATATTTCTCTGTTACAAATATTATGAACAGGTAGTTATCCCATTACATCAACTCAAAGCAATAAATCCTTCATCAAGCAGAACTTCAGCTGAAAAGTACATCCAGGTTATATCTGTTGATAACCATGAATTTTGGTATATGGGCTTTTTGAAATATGGTAGGGCGGTGAAGTGTCTGCAAGACGCCTTGCAAGTGCGCAACTTGCCATCCATCTAAAGTTGGACCCAGGTTCAAATTGTACTTTAGATCAAAGGTCGGGCTTCTTCTTAATTCATATTTTTAGAAGATTTGGTGCTCTTGGAAAAAAACTGAGCATGACTTTTGAACAATTGAAATGCACATTTGCCATCTTTGAGATTCTCAGGTTTTTCACATTAAAGTTATTACTAATGATTAGCCAATAGGGGCAAAGTAGTTTAAAGTTTTAATGAATATTCTTTGTCGTCCTTTACTGTTCCTTGCATTTACCAGTTCTTGAGGAAGTTAGCTTTATTTCTTTAAGCGTGTCGAGTTCATATTTTTTCCAGTTCAGATTGCATTGTTGTTGTATAGTACAGTCCTTTCTGGTAAAGGTCAGACCATGGAGATGTTACGTGTGCATCCTATGACTGAACAACTGATTTTCAATATTTATACAGAGCTTCGCTTTTATCGTGTCTAAACTGGTATTTTGCTCGACTGATATGCTAAGCGAGCCTCGATTCGTTCACGATCTCATCTTCACTTCTGTATTCTGACTGGTTTCCTTTTCCGGGCTGTTGCAAAAAAAAAAAAATCTCCTTGCCTCCCTCGAAATTAGTTGTATTAGGATTTTCCATATTGAGCATATGTTGGACTTTTTATAGCCTGGGAAAAATTCGTAACTACAATCATTTAAGTTTATGTTTTCACAAATATCAAAATTTGAGAAAGTTTGCAAAAATCGTGTCATGATTCACAATGGTTTAAAAAAAAAAAAATAGATTTATATAAGATAAGAAATGTAATCGAAATTGGTGGATATACAAGGACAAAAATGTGATATATGTAGATATATTTTTTCTTTAATCATATTCCATCCTATTTTTAGTAAAGTAGCTATTTTCATTCTATACTCTTCCATTTATCTTGCTTATCATGTTGTGACCAGGAAGTGATTTTTTTTCCCTATCTACAGTTAGCCATTGTTTGATGGAGATTAAAATCAGATTTTTAACTGATTTTGATAAGAATTAATAAAATGTATTGTCGAAAGTTTGTGAATCTCATAAAATATGTGGTTAAAATTAATTGTTGATTGTAATAAAAATTTAAATTTAAATTTGTATCAAATTGGGTCTTAATATGTTATATCTGTATAATATGACGATCTTACACTTTACCCCCTAAATAAACAATGGGAAAAGAAAGAAAAATCAAATAGAGTAAAAAAAAAATGTATTTACCTACGTTAAAGATTTTTTTGTTGACTCTGAATATGACGTTGATGGTCGAAGTTAGACCGTTTCCTTACTCTTTTCTGTGTAACTTGTGCAGAGTTACTATGTGGAAAAGGTAACACAAAGGAGCAGTTTTCCATTTGATGCTACCGGTACATAAACGTGTATATAAGCGTGTACATAATGTGAGTGGAGGTGGGGCCTACGCTACAGTGTCGTGAGCTCCACCACACTCACATTATGTATACGCCTATGTACACACCTATATACAAATAAATTAATCATTTCCATTTTGATGCAAGATGGACGCTAGCACGAGAAGCATTCGAGACTGTCAACCTTAACAAAGGTTTTTAGTATTACTCATTAATAATAGTGTCTTCCTCCCAAAATGGGACCCAGCTTTACCTATGTGCAATAAAATCCACCGTCCAAAATTCTAATCAAGTACTCATTTCTCTGCACCAATCACATGCTTCAACATCGTAATTTTCATTTAAATTCATGGCAGAAAGCTAGGGTATTTTATTAGGCTTTGTTTGGATTGAGAAAATGTAAGGCAAAGATTATGTCTATTAAGTTTGGTCGTGACTCCTGATAATAACGATGTTCCAAAAAATGCAAAGTATGACTAAGCGACAAAATCAAACTAGGCTTTATGAGCCTAAGCAACGAGAAAAAACTTTAATGGGATGATCTTATCTGGGCATGTGGTAGGATCGTTCATTTAAATCACGACATTTCGAATCTTGAACTAGTCAAAATGACATCTCTTGACGCTCGAGGTGGTAAGAGAGGGGAAAAAAAGTGTGCATGTGATGTCGAGGAGTCACATTTTGATTGATTCGAGTGGTTCGATATGTCGTGATTTGAATCAGTTATGTATCACGTGTGCATACAGGATTGTCCTACCGAAACTTCACTCCTAAGCGAGGCTTGACAACGAGGTCAAACTTCAAGCTTAGGTGAAGCTTACACGAATTTTTGTAATAATAATGAATTATAAAGAAAATTTGTTAAGAAGAAAATGAGAGATTATTCATTTCTTTTCTGTTTCGTTTGGTGCTCGAGTACTAGGTTTAAATTTTAAAAACGTTGTTAATCTGATTTGTAACTTTTTCTACACATTTCTTTCCTTAGATTTGAGATTTTTTTTTTTTTTCCTTTTTGTTTATGGAATACCTAAAATAAGCACACATAGATTCTACTGATTTAAGTATCAATTATCTAAAGTTGCTAGTGTGAGCGTTTGTTTAGGAGATTTTCTTTTTCTTTTCTTTTTTGAAAAATACGTATACTTTTTTGGAGAATGTATGCTCAAAATAGAATAAATTATGAATTCCATAAAATATATAGTCAGAAATAATTTTTAAAAAATTTCTCCCAAACAAGAATTATCCTTTTCAATCATTCGTGATTTTCAAAGTTTACTACCTAGTAGTTGATTTTGGGGATTTCATTTGACTTTGTTGGTTAAGATTGTACTGAGTGAATCTTGATTATCAAATTAAGGGAGAATTACATTCATGCTCCGAAATCTTTACTTTTTCGCAGACGTTACCCAAACTTTTAGCTTGTATTATTCATGATGTCAAATCTTTCATTTTATTGCAGCACAAGAACAAATGAACGGAATACAAATTCCATCAATTTGATCTTTAGTTGATCAAGAAAATGTATCTTGACCACATCAAAAATCACTCTTATAATTGTTAATTGGCCTAGAAAACTTTCCACGTATAGTCTTTATTTGGTATAGATTAAAATCAGATTTTTAGTACTTGTGCATCACGTAAATATATGGTTAAAATTAATTATTGATTATACCAAACAGTGGCGTGTGTTAAATAAAACAAAAACAAAAAAGAATAAATAAAAATAAATTGAAGATTGCAAGGGGGCAAGTTGTCATCATTATCTTAAGCTTTTTACGAGATCCACACATTCCATCAAATTTTACGAATGATAAAAGGGCCGGGCTTACTGTATATTCTTTGATGATGATTGTAGATGAAAAAGCATGCATAGTGCTGTAATATTGATGCTCGATGTCATATCAAACCTAGCTGTGAATGTGATGATGAAAAGAAGACACAAAATAGGAGACAGATATAGCAATACAAATACATAATGTTATATATAGAGAGGAGAAGAGAGTTGTTGTTGCTTTAATGCTGCTATTGGGGGCCACTGTTGATACGGGGCAAATCTTAGAAAAGGGAAGCACCCTTCGTCTAGTCACTATCTCCTCCTCTTTTTCCCTCAATTCTCTCGCTTTTCAACAATGGGGGCCCAACCATTGCCGTGCAACTCTCTGCAGTCGAGCTTCAATTCTATGTAGCATACTCCCTAATTGCGATTAGCATCTTCAAACGTAATAGACAAATAAAAAGATTTTCATTTCACGTAATATTAATGAATAATGGCAGGCTACAAATATTTCAAATTGTTGCAAGTTTTACTTAACCTTTCATTTGTCCTTCAGCCGCATGCAATTGGTTAGTACAACAAATTACTTGTACAGCACAACATCATACGTATTACAAGGTTGTAATAAACAAAAATTCAGTTTTCACCGAGCACGAGTCTTGACGCGACTCAGATTACTTCACGCATTCTTTAACCGAAATTTGAGGTTAAAATTGACTATGTTACTATCTAATTTTGAGAATAAAATATTAACATCAACATTTTAATTTACAACAATGCTTAATGTACAGAAAAATTGTGCCAGAGGTAATACAGAATACTCACATGATGTGGGTCCCACCTGATTTAAATATTATTGTAAAAAGTGGACCTCACATGTATCGTGTCTTCCCTGTTTTCTTTCGTTTATGTAGGGCAAGGAAGGTTCTTTAATTTAAGTCAAATGCAATAATTAGTTTCAATCATGGTTAGAAGTTAGAACTAAATAATTTCGAAACCATTTCCAAATTCCAATAGCTTTTAACTTTTTTAAAAAAAAAATTAAAAACTTATTTATTATAAACTAAACTTATTTTAAAGACAATCCTATGATTTTGGAACAACATTTTTAAAGGAGCGCGCAAAGTCGCGAATGGTAAAAAAAGAACAGGGAGAGACGGAGAGTTGAAGATGATAACGCATGAAGGAATAAATTTGTTCATTAGCCTTGTCGGCATGTCGCTACGCTATTATAGATACAAGATAGAGACTTTTGGACTTCATTTTTCTCTTTCTTATTTTCAATTACACATAAATGTTTGAAGGAGCCCAAACAAGGAATGTATGCTACTATACACAGTGGTTCCCTTCCAACTGACAGAAGAGAGTGGTATTTGTGTCACGTCAATTCATAGCGGATCTCATGGCAATTGGCACCTTTAAGGGATTACATCCGGGACCCCAGTGCAATTTGCTTTTACTTCTTCGTTCGTTTCTTTTAAGTACACTAATATTCGTTTTGATTTATTAATATTATAACTAAGTCTCTATGTAGTTGAGGATTAAAATTAGATTTTTAGTAAATTTTTATAAAATTTGATGAAATATGTAGTTGAAAAAATTATGAATACTATGAAATATGGAATTAAAATTAATTGTTGAATTTGATTTGAATGAAATTTTAGATTTTAATCTCTTTGGCACTAATTATTTTCTCCGTTGACTCATGGACAATATGATGTCGAAAACATGAAAATATCGATTTGACTTGGCAAGAGAATTTAAGGATTTAATTAATTTGCGCACGTTAGACGGTTAAGCCCTCGTTTGAGCTCCATTTTTCATAAAAAATGAATGTTGTAATGGTAATTTTTTAAAGAATGCGAGGTTAATAAGTAGAGAGATTTTTTGTGTTCAAGAGTAAATTATTTTATTGAAAAAATATGATTAAAAATGAAAAATGAGTATTTTAATAACGTGGTTCAAACGAGTGCCAAGTTTTTCGTTGAAAATACATGTTGTGATGTATTCAAGATTGAACATGGAGGACCTCCTATCCAATTGTATGCACTAATGTGACATTTGAGTACTCAAGAGTTCCTATCTAGCCGAAAACGTATTTTAAGGACAATCGAGAATTTGTTACAAGTACGAAATAAGTTAGGTCAGCACGATTTTCAAATGTCCGATTTTCCAATATAGGTAATCAAGGCTGTGTGCTTTATGTATCTAAGATTTGTGCAAACTATTACGAGTACAATCTAGACATTCATCATGTGAAAGCAAAACGCATAACAACATCAGATAAATTTGACCGATCGTTATAGAATAATATCATAGCTCAATACGTAGAATAATGTATACTAATAAGGACGTTGTGGACGCAAGAAAAAAAAAAGTAGAATCCCATATCATCAGAGAAGGGATATTTATTTTTCTGAATATGCAAAACTTGTAAAAAAACACTATTGAGGCTTTTTTTCATGTGAAAGAAAAATAGGGGCAAGCCCTTATAAGAGTTAGAACTAAATAATTTCGAATACGTTTCACTAATTTTTATAATAAGAACACCTGAGGAATGATCTAATAAACACGTATTCTCATATTAATCGAGTGATGGTTAAACAAAAGGTGAATTTCAATATTTGAATTAAAATTGATATTCATCAATGGACTGAGATGACATGTCATTGGTGCTTAGTATAAGATGAACACCGATATTTTAATTCTAATTTCCAGTTTCCATGTTTAAAGCGATTAAATTTTGGTCTTAATATCTCACTACTTGAAATTAATTTCGAGAAAATAACTATACTGTAATTATCTACTCGAGGAGTAAAATACATTTGACCTTCAAACTATTGTAATCAACTAAACAGGTCTGGCTTGAATAATTGGTCAAATTCATGCTTAATCAATTTCCAACAAATCTCATATAAAATGCCCTTACTCGAGACCTTAGGAAACTTCATCTATATTTGCAAAATAGTATCTTGCAAGCATGTAAATAAAATAGATGATCAATGGAGACCATTGGAAGAGGAGTTCATAATTTGTATAGAGAGATAAATATAGAATGTAGAGAAAAAAATTAGGGAAGATGAAAGCAGGAAAACTAGATATATATATATGTGGTGAACTTTAAATAGGAGGTTTTAATTACGTTACTTTTAGTATTTTTTAATGAGAATGATTTTGATGTCTATCGCATTGAAATTTTCAAGGAAAGAGAATAAAAATTAGAAATGAGATTGCTTTTTTGTTGTGAAACTATAAGGTAAATATTGATGATTATGTAGTATTATCATCATGCATAGATAAGTCTTATCTAATTTAGTGAGTGTATTTCATTCCAATTGTAACTTTCATTTTGAACTCTATAAATATAGGTATTGATTATCAATAAAATATACACATTTATGTTTTGAATATATACTTCTCTCTCTATTTATTTTCTATATTTCTCTTTTATTCTTTTAATTTTATAACACGTTATCGAAACGAATGCTTTTATCTAATTACTAATTTTTCTTAAAAAAAATTAGCGATCGAAACTTTTTGCACCAAAGTTTATACCTAATTTTACATTGTGTGTGTCTTTTTTTAATATTACAGGTTTCTACACCCAAATTCACAATTCTGCACTCAATTAGAATATTCAATGACTACCACTCAAGTTTGAAAATCCCCTATATCTGTCGTTTACTTGAATATTATGATGAAACTTGCATATATGTCTTATAACATAATAATTTATTTCCTCCATTAAAATTTAGTTGTATGAGATTTGTGTAGAAAAATTAATCCGTAAGTGTTGGGATGCATATTTCATTGAATTTCTTTACATCTCATTATGCACGTCAATTATTAAAAGTAATGTTTTATAATAGTTTTAATTGCATATTGTGATGAAACTAATGATGTAGATTAATATCTTTGTATGAAAAAAGAACTATGTAATTTGTTATGTCATATCACAACGTGATTAAATATTTTTGATGTTCTTTTATAAATCTTAAATTGATTATGTTGTTGCTCCTGAAGAAGCTTAACTCTACAAATAATATTCTAATACAAAACATACTCTTCAAGAGTTAATGTAAATAATAATTTGTTGGTGTTCCTGAAATAGTACAACATTGTCAATATTTTAAAGGAATATTAATTGCTCTAGAATAGCATAATATTATAATTTCAATATTCCAGAAGAATATTAATCGATTAATGGGTAAAAGCATGAATTATGATTTTCAATATTTCAAAAAAATATTGATATAACGCTCTTGAAGAAGCAAATATATGGTTCCTGAAAAGCTAATGTTTCGAAATAATACGTTATTGTTCTTGAAGTTGTACAACATTATAATTAATATCTTAGAAGAATATTACTCACTCCCGAAGAGTATGAATTATAATTTTTAATACTTTAGAAAATATTGACATATCAATCTTGAAGAAGTCATCATAAAATATAACATGTTTTCGAAGTAATACATCATAATTTTCATTAATATTCTAATTAAATTTTACTTGTTCTCGAAGAATATAATAATATAAAATCTAACATAAATTATGTTTTTACTCTAAACAATAATATATTAATATTTTTAAAGAGCATGATATTACTATTATTATTATTATTTTGGAATGAATTACGATTCAAACATTTGAAAATTCTAGAAGAATATTGTAGAATTGTTTAAATCAATTAATACAAATCAATATTTTTGAAGAATACTGTGTTGCTCTAAACAAAGTACAGTTTATATTAATTAATATTCTTGAAGACTATTATGTGGTTATTTTTTAAAAATCACAATTTAGATATTTCCAAGTAAATATTATATTGATCCTGAAGAATAGCAATTTTAATTAAATTGCTTTTAAAGAAGCAATAGTTTATTTATATCAATATTCCTGAAAAATATTATTTTGAAACTATAGAAGAGTCAATATTGTGTGATATGAACGGATAAATTTACCATTGCTAGTAATTTGTTCTTCAATAAATAAAAAAGAAACCTGCAAAGTTTTTTAATAGTGTTTCTTAATTGATACGATATATTAAACTCTAGTGACCATTTTGATAAATATTTTATTGAACCAAAAGTGCAATAACACTTATATTTTGTTGTTTGACAAGTCTAGTAGACCACCTTTGAATTAATAATGATGCAAAATTAAAAATTCAAATTGACATTTAACGAAGAGTCAGAAGATTCTCCAATCCAAAGAATCATGTATGATGTTTGTTCTTGAAAATTGGTCATTGATCTCTATTAGTTAAAATAGATTTGATATACCCACTAAATAATTGCATAATGTTTGCAACTTGATGTTTGCGAAATTACTGCTCAAATTTTAAATTAAAAGCATAATTTTCAGATTATACAATCAAGACAGTGGGTCTTGTTAATACTAGCGATCCTAAATCTCAACATTTTGATAAGTGTTAGTTGATATGTCGATACATGTTTTAATACTATTACTTGTTAAACGCATCCAATTAATTTAATCAAAAATAAAGTACTTCCCCAATTCTGTTTAGGGAAAGCTATTACATATCATGCCAACATCATAATCCTCAATGTTATAATTGGCTTATGATCAAAGTCTGATTTTTTTCATCTAATTTTTTTGATAATGCAGTACATGCAAAATTAATCCACCACGAAGTATTGGGATGGAAAGTAAATAATACTGAGAATAAATGAGTAGTTTAAACCCTTATACAATATTTCAAGCTCTAACAGGTGATATTTTATAAAGCGGTTTACCGATTGTCAATTTAACTCGCCAATTCTCTCAGTATTAGGGGGAAGAATTAAGAAGTTAGAAATAATGTACAAATGCATCATTATTTAAACTTTTGCAAAAGATAATTCAAACAAAAAGTTCAAAAGATAAATTATTTAGATGCATTTACTGACTAAAGAGATCAACAATACATCATACAACAACTTTAAATGCTCCAACTCGAATTAATGTCCTAAAAGGCAATTAGTTAATATGATATTTGAGGAACGCTTGAAGCGTGATGATATTTGATTCTAATATAAAAATATCTAAAAGAAAATAGAGCCATTAGCAAAGATAGTCCTGTTAAGGAGACATATACTCTTCATAAGTATTTAGAAATAACAAATTATAAAAACTTAGAAGAGGTTCAAGTACTTGAAATATTGAAAGTCGAGATATCTTAATAAGTTATGTCATTATAGAAAATAATATAATCGAAAAAGAAAAAGTTGAAACATAACACTTATGCACATGATGTATTGCATCATATAGCGATGAATCAAAATAAATTCGTCGAAATATATCGATCGAAGAAATAATTGGCCAAATGAATGGACGTAATCCTAACAAATTGAACTTACTAGAGAAATCAGAAGTTTCTGGATCTACAGTCCGAACACCTAAAAGATACACTTATGCGAAATGAAAATATAAAAAATAAAATTGTAATATGAAATGTAAGACTCCTTTCATAATGAATTTTGTAAAGATTTGTGTAAATAGATAAATTATCATGTGGTGGATGTAATTATAAATTTTTATTTTATTAATCTAACAATGCATGAAATTTGATGTGCATATAATAAATTGATTATAGCCAACTTATCTTGTATGGTTTCAACCAAAAAAAATGTATTCTCTCCAAAAAAATGCCTACCAAACTGAGGCTAAACTCAACATCGGTCTATACAATAGTCAAATATCTAGAACATTAAACCATTTAAATTTTACTAAAGAAATTAAAGGAAAAATTGCTGCGGCCGTCCCTCACCTTTGGGGTTTTGTTACTTTTATCCTCTTTCTTTGATTTTTTGCAACCCTAACCTCAACATTGTGTCTCTATCGGTGGCATCCATCCCTACACAATTTTCATCAAAATGCCTTCAAAGAATGGTGGATAATATTTAGAAATTAAAAAAAAAAAAAGAATGGTCAGAGTAAATAACTGTGAACAGAAAGCGGTGGTGAAGCATAGTCTTATCCCCACAGCATTTACTATACACAGAGGTGCATTAATTATGTTTGACGCCCAACCCTCAATTCTGACCCTCCCTAATTTTTCCTTTGTAAATTCCTTATTAATAGCTAAATACACCCATCCAGGCCATCCTAAAACTTCCACGTTTACGCTATTAAACCACATCGATTTCAACGCGCCGCTTTCACGCGCCACCTGGGGATTTACTTTTAAATGTCAGGCACGGAATTGCGTGCTAATGGCCCACCTATTGGCGCGTGGGGAGTGACCTCATTTTCTGCTCTGTAAACTGCTCTGCAGAAATATACAGTACTGTACTGTTACCCCCACAATGCCTTGCCGTGGGATTCAGCCATTTTCACCGTTTAATCACTGTACACTAGAAACAGTAAAATATTTTCTCAGTTTTTAAAATTAAAATAGTACGATAATGATTTCACCTGAACTATTCATAAGTCAAACTCAATTAAAATTAAATAATTTTATTTCAAAAAAGCAGGTTGTAAGTCATATTTCAAATCAACTGCAAGAATCGTTCAATGTATCACTGCACGAATAGTAAAAAAAATTACTGTTTCGGATTAGAGAGAGTAAAAGTATTACGAAAATTTTTACAGTTACAGGAAATATTATGTCCAAGCACGGACCCTTCTCTTCCTTCTAGTTTTCATTATCTTATCTCTTCGGTTTTTTAACCTAAAAATGTACAATTTTATCTTGAAAAAGAATTTGAAGAAAACCTGCAATTCCAAGTTGCCGGTAGGGTTAAGTAAGACGTAATATGTGTATTACCATTATATATAGGCTATAGATGATAATTAAGGAGTTGTATTTAGCTAAAAAGGATGGAGTTTGAGGAGGAGCATGAGGGAGAGGTACCGAGTTTTGACTCACTCGGCAACTCTAACTCGACTCGGCCAGTCAAAATGCCGAGCCCTGTTGAAACGTCGTTGAGGAAGCCTAGGTACAAAGAGTGTTTGAAAAATCACGCGGTGGGTATCGGCGGCCACGCTGTAGATGGATGCACCGAGTTTATGGCAACGGGAGCGGATGGAAGCCTGGATGCACTCAAATGCGCCGCTTGCAATTGCCATCGGAATTTCCATCGGAAGGAAATTGAAGGAGCCGGGGGTTTTGGCTTCCACCAGCACCAGCAACAACAGCTACTCTTGACCCACCACCCACACGGGCATTTCAGCTACAGAAGCCCAAGTGGGTACCTCCACGTTGTTCCCCCACAGCAGCAGAGACCTCCTCTCGCCTTGCCGTCTAGCTCAGGCGGCGGCGGAGGAAGTGGGTCAAGAGATGAGCTTGAGGACTATTATTCCAACCCCAGCAGCAGCGCGGGGAAGAAAAGGTTCCGGACCAAGTTTACACAAGAGCAGAAAGACAAGATGCTGAATTTTGCCGAACGTCTGGAGTGGAAGATTCAAAAACAAGATGAGGAATTGGTGCAGCAATTCTGCAATGAAGTTGGAATTAGAAGGCATGTGCTCAAAGTCTGGATGCATAACAATAAGCACACTCTTGGTAAGAAAACCTAACTGGACCACCTGGTTAACTAGAAAAAAAAGAAGATGAATGATTCAACTGAGAATTAAATTAGTTTGTGGAGTTGAAGAATATTATTTTATGTTCTTATTCTATGATTTTGTATCTAGCTTAGGGAACTGGGAAAATCAATCATGCAAGAGTGCAAGTATTTAGCAGATGGGGCAAGATTATTATTTCAAATTTGGGACTTCTGCTTAATCGGGAATTCTTTGTTATTATTAATTCCAATTCTAGGGTTTTGTTTCTCACATTTTCAATTTTCTTGATTCTGCTTTAGTTCTTGTTTTCGGGGCTATATTTTTATGATGGGTTTGAACATGAGGATGAGACCATAAATTATTTTTAATTTATTTCCTTGTTTCTGTATTTTTTGTACAGAAACTCACTCTTCTTGAATTCTTGAATTCAGCGTTGTTTTCTTTCTGGGATAGAATTGAAAGAAAAAGAATTCTAAACTTTCACCATTTTCAATACGCACAGCGCTTGGGCTTTATTAAATGTGTATGGATGGGATCCTTCTCCTTTTCACCGGAATTTTTGTTTTTTTCTTACTTATTTTCGGCTGAGTGATATCACAGCTCGTGCATGCCTGCAATTTTCTCCTCTTCCCATCCACTCTCTTTAAGAATGTACTTCCAAAATTTCAAGATTAAAGACTCCATCTTTCTTTCTAGTCCAAGTCCTAACCTCTTTCTTTCTTGTGTTGCATTTACTTTTGTATTCAAGAAGCATCTAATTCTTTCATTTCTGAAATTAATAAATGCAAGATCAGTTAAAATCTTATTTATTGTACTGATTTGAGTGTGCTTATTGGGAAGGAAATTGCTGAAGTAGATTGGTTATGATTTTATAGCTACACTACTGTCTTCATCTTGAGGAGGAGAATATATAAATATATATGTTCAATAGTGATGTTGTGAGTGTTTAAGGGGGAAAAAAACTCAAATAGAAACGTGGCTGCAAGTTCATGTTCGAGGAAGTCGATAGATCCAAAGCCTGTTCTAAAATTCTTTCATCTCTCTCTCTTTTATTCTTTACTAGCTTTTATCTTTCTGATGTTCCAAAGGGAACATGTGGGCACTACTGCAACATAACGACTTATGGAATGCTACAGAGGACATGCATGCTTCAATTTACACCAACATTTATATACTTTATTAATGCACATGTCTACCACTTCTTGCTTCTGCTCAATCACAGTGCAAACATTTCGTATATCCTTTTGTAGATTTTGTGGTTTTCACAGATTTAAATGTTTGTTCGAATTCCTGCGGTTTTGATCAACTCGATTCTTGGTTTTATTTTTGGTTAAGTCGAGACTTGTCTTGCTTAGAATTGGAAAAGATAGGTCCATTTGAATAATAATTTGTCTTTTATTTTGGTTGGAAAATATAAATTTAGGAAGCTAACGAAGTTAGTATAAGCAGGATGATGATGAAAGAAATTTCCTGTTTGAGGGTATCTGCAACTGCAACTCTGGTCCACTAATGGCTCCTTTGGTCAAACAATTGCATCATTAGTTTTTATTTATTTATTTATTTTATTTTTCAAAAAACGCAATTTTTTATTTTCTTCAATGCCTCTTCATGTTAAAAATAATGGCATTTTCCCTAAAGTTAGGGATGGAGATGATTGTATTTGACCGTCATTTCTTTTTCCCGAATTTCTTGAAAAGTAATTGAAGATATTTTAATCTTTCTATCATCACCAACCAAGAACGACTAAGTAACATGCTTTTTCAACTTTGAAAATAAATGAAGTTGGTCAAGAGATTCAATCAGCAAAATATAGGATCATGACTTGTTCCCCAAAGGGGTGTCTTGTCCAATGGACAAACAAGATTGTGTGTTATGTCGAACATTAAATTTAAGGTTTACCTGTTATTATTTCATAGTTATCACGATATTATCTACTTCGTATGTTTGGACGTGACATAACATTCAAACAATTACTAGCTAGGAAAGTATATTCAAATTTGGCTTTTTAACATTTTGACATTAAGATATTTACTAAAACATCATTATCATTTATCATTGTCGAAAAGGGAAATTGACCAAAATTTTCAATTCATCGGAATAATGTTATTCATTCTCACTGGGATTGAGCCACAATTTATGTGGCAATTACATAGTATTAAATGATAGACTCAATTAAATGAGTCATGTAACTTTGTATTTAAATGAATCTATCATTTAATATCATGTAATTACTACATAGATTGTAACTCAACTCCAGTGGGGATGAATAACAGTACTCATTCATCGTGTAACATGCTCCACTTTTTGTAGTGTTGACAGCAATTATGACGACATTAATTATTCTCCATTTGTGGTAACAATGTCCAAAAAGTTTGGGGATTAGTGTATTGGAACTATGTTTGTCTCTAAAATCATAATTTATTAAATTAACCTTGTGTTCTAATCATGCGTTGGCGTCCTAATTGTACTTGCTCACATTGCCTAGAGACTTCGATTTCAGGGGGATGGGCCCCCCTCCAAATGTATTTGTTTGGATCGGTATGTTTCAGTGAGTACAAAAGTAGACCCAAATAAAGTTGGATTGAATGCCCACCCCAAGTGGGCCAAAACACAAACCAAGATTGTATGTGCCTCATGAAAATTATTTTCTTTTAGGAGACATTATTAGTAGATACATTGCACATGCGACATGACACTAATAATAATAAGGAAGAGAGTTTTTTTTTTCCCCGAATAGTACCTCCAAAAAATTAATTTTAAAATATCAGATAATAATTAGATAAATTGCTCTAAAAGTTAGCTATTAAACTTGCATACTTTAAATATAAAATAGGGGTTAATTTCACAAATGGTCACTGAAGTTACATGAAAATAACAAAACGGTCACTGAAGTTTCAAAATTTCAAACGGTCACTGAATTTTCAGATTTTTTGGACAAGTTTGAGGCAATTTTTCGACAACTTTCGACCACCAAAATCATAGATTTCGGATACCGTTGGAAAGCCCACAATGTCCTCTTCAATTACCAAAAAAATCTTCCCAAAATTCCAAGTGATTCGGCCGGAATAAACCCACGAAGTCGGCACCCAAAAATTATGAAAATCTGCCCAGATTTTCAGATTTTTTGGCCGAGTTTGCGGCATTTTTTCGACACCTTCCGACCACCAAAACCGTCGATTTCGAATACCGTTGGAAAGCCCACAATGTCCTCTTCAATTATCAAAAAAATCTCCCCAAAACTCCAAGTGATTCGGCCGGAATAAACCCACGAAGTCAGCTACCAAGAAAGTCCGAAAATCTGTCCAGTTTGGGTAGCTGACTTCGTGGGTTTATTCCGGCCGAATCACTTGGAGTTCTGGGATGATTGTTTTTGATAATTGAAGAGGACATTGTGGGCTTTCCAACGGTATCCGTAATTGGCCATTTTGGTTGTCGGAAGTTGTCGAAAAAATGCCACAAACTCGCACAAAAAATCTGAAAATCTGGGCAGATTTTCATAATTTTCGGGTGCCGACTTCGCGGGTTTATTCCGGCCGAATCACTTGGAAATTTGGGGAGATTTTTTTTGGTAATTGAAGAGGACATTGTGGGCTTTCCAACGGTATCCGAAATCTATGATTTTGGTGGTCGGAAGTTGTCGAAAAATTGTCTCAAACTTGCCCAAAAAATCTGAAAATTCAGTGACCGTTTGTGAAAGAAATTTCAAACTTCAGTGACCGTTTCTGAAACTTTGAAACTTCGGTGACCGTTTTGTTATTTTCATGTAACTTCAGTGACTATTTGTGAAATTAACCCTATAAAATAGTTTACAACATTTTCAAGAAACTATATTTTTAAAGAACGTGTTTTGATATTTGAAAAAATCTATAAATTTAGAAAGCAAAAATTTTAAGTGTTCCAATAGTTTCTTTATCTTTAATATTTAATTTTACTACTCTTTCCTATATTTTTTTGTTCAATAGCTTCCCTCCAAATTATATTACTTTTATATATTGAGAATTGAAATATTTTGAATGCATTTAATTATAAAAAGTAAGTATTATTAGTGTGACATTCCCCCTTAATGTAATTAATATTTATTATTATTAACAAATTTTTTTTTCCTTCTTCTTTCCTTCTTATTTTTTTATTCTATTATATTATTATTTTTGAATCATTTTAAGATTTAAAATTTATACTTAGAAATACCAAAATATATCCTGAAAATTAAATTAATAATATAAAGAGTTGAAAGAACCATCAAACTTCTATTATAATCAAAAGAGGACTTGTTTTATAAAGTACGGTTAATTAGTTAGCTATATCACCATCCAAAAGCTCCAGTAAAAAAAAAGTGCCTGCTAACCTTCAAAAAGTATTCCGTAGATCTAACCTACAGCGGTCGGTATGGCGATATATCAACGTTCACTATATTATCCCATTTTCACTACATTCATTTACTATGTACAATCATCCTCATCAACATCGGTATAGAAGCGGGTGTAGTGGGTCCTTGTATACGTAACATGTATAGCTGTGAGATCATCCTAATCTGAGCTTGTCTGGTTGATTGTATGACTTCAGTTACTCTGGGGGCCATCTACAGTACAAAATACAAAGCGTGAACAATAACGTTCAGTAAATATGATGGTGCAATGCTGTCAATCAACCACACTTGGGCCCAAATCCTCATTATAGTGTACCGTGTGAGCTCACAATAACATAGCATTTACTTGTGCACAAATCAATGCCAAGGCATCCGTCCTTGCCCACCGAGACTCAGGATACCTCATCAGAATATATATAATATGAATCAAGGCTTGGCACCGTGCCTATCCGCAGTCTCAAGGCCACCAAGGGGCCTCCTGACACCGCCCGTATACAAGTGCCGAACTCTAAATACCCTATCCTTGGCTATCTTTAGTGACCGTCGGAGCCTCAAAGTGGTATATTTATTCGGACACAATAGTACGGTACATCTATAATAGGATTCACATTTAAAATTTTCAACCACACACTCCATGAAAATGATAACATAAATATGCATGGCCTTGAAAACGTACTATCCATACATTTTCTAAATAAACCCAATAAACAATTGTCACATCACCATGTCACATAAAGACAACAAACACATATAAACACATAACTTCACATAATCACGTATTTTGTACTGTAGTTGAAGAATATCAATATTTACCTTTTTCGCGACTTTCTTGCTCAATATCTGCATTAATAAAATAACCTCCATATTAATCCTAACTTATCGTGTTATTTCCATGTTATCAAATCTAAACTAAACTTATAAGATGATATACTTTACTTAATAGAATACCCCTTGTAACAATACTAATAATGATCTTACTTTATTACCAATAACTTAAATGAAATTTTCTTTATTGTTATAATAGAAATTCCATAACTTCTAAAATAAAATTAATACATATAGACATCATTCTAGCAATACACTATCATATTAATTTTTCATTTCATGTTTGGTCCATTTTTCATTTCATATATCACACAAGTGTGTGTGTGTGTATGTTTATATACACTAATACCTACTAATTAATTTCTTATCAAATCTATATATTATAATATTTTACTTCTTATCGTATCATATCACCAAATCAAAATAATTTAAGTTTAAACCTCAAATGCTAAATCTTCTCTCCAATTGACCATGTCCACATATATACATATATTAGTGGCCCAATTTCCATCACCAATATTATGATGATATTAATAATTATTATAGTAAATCATTTTTTATCTCTACTTTCTTTCTTCTTTAATTACTTCCATCCATTTTTTTCCTCAATATCATCATTTTACTATCTTTTTCCACAAATATCTTTCACTCAATCTTTGATTTAATTAATTAAATTTAACACCAATTTTATCTTCCTTCAATTATTAAGGAACCCTAAAACAAGAATTTTAAATTCCCACTCATGAATCAATTAAGTACTTAAACAATTAATTAAATTATTATCTAAAGAAATAATTAATTAACTCAACAATTAACTAAACAATTAGCTAATTAATTAACTTATAAGAATTTGGACCCTACCAAACAATTGATTAATTATATTATTAACTAAATAAATAAATAATTAACTAAATAATTAGCTAAATAATTAACTAACTAATTAAATTATGTAAAGAAAATGAAAGTTAAAAAAAAACATACCTTAAAAGGAAAGGAAGTGGAGGTGCCCCACTTCTCCCAAATCACCCAATATTTATAGTGTAGGAAAATGGCTTAAAGTGCAATTTCTCAAATTGCACTTTAACCCTTGGGGTAAGTATGCAAATTTCCCTTTTTACTTATAAAATTTCACTTTAATCCCTAGATAAATATGAAATTACACCTTTTTAAAATGAAATTGCACCTCTATACCCATAATATTATGTTACTTATAATTTCTATATAATTTATTTTATCAATTCAATTAAGTCCCTAAAATTCTTAAATAATTTCTAAAATATTAAATTTTTTACTAGAAAATTCCGGAATGTCACAGTTAGAATATTATAAATTGTATATAATAAACTTTTGTTCTTATTACAAAGTAGAAGACTCTATTTATAGGGTTATAAATAACTATAAAATGAAGATTACGTGATAATCATCATCCCACTATTAAGAAAAATAATCCCACATCATTGGAAAAATATCATATAGATTATTCTTCACAATCTTTCCATATCTACAATACCTTCTCTCAAACTCAATATGGTGTAGTGACAGTCAAATTGAGTTTGAAATTAAATTGGACCAATAAAATCTTCATTTTCCAATGATCGAATGATACTTCAAAGTTGCTTGCATGCAACCAAGTCAAACGAAGAATGAAAAATTAGTAAGAATGAAAAATCATCATCGGCCAATCTAACCAAACAATCGTCAAGACTTGAAGGAGACACAAGTATAACAAATAAGGCCAAAACAACAACCTTAAACGAGTTTAATTTTATTTTAGGTTAAACTTGTAAACTTATGACTCTTTAAATTTAGAGAGTCAAACTCGCTTTATTTTCTAAATGTTAATATAAAGAATTTTTTTGGAGCATAATTTTAACGGGTTGATTTTAAAATAAAGAGCATCATATATTTAAAGAACTTTGATATCCTTTTGGAGATGTTCTTACATGATATTAGAACATGTAAAAATTTAAAATTAATCAAGGGAATTACATTAGACCTAGTATTAAAGAATGTACTGAAATTAATGTTATTAAAATCGAACCGACATCTTGGTCAACTAGAAATTGATTTAAAATTTATCTAATTGCATGGAAAGGTGAACGTGTAATAGCAGTTGGAAGAAAATTTGAACCGGCTGGTTCATCTTAAGAGAAAAAATAATAATAAAATAGCTAATTCGGAACTGGTTTTATAGGTTTTTTTTTCCTGAAAAATGAATCATTTATATAATTTTTTTAAGGGAAAATTACAGCCACGATACCAAATCTTTCATTTAATTATAAACTTTTCCCAAACCTTTCATTTGTATCATCAACGGTAACAAACGTTTAAAAAACTCGCACCTAGAGTCCAAATTGACAGAAACCATTAGTTGACCAAAAATTAAAAATCTGACCAATTGTTGACTAATTTTTAAGGAAAAATGGGTAACTTTATATTTTTTTCATATAAAAAAACTAAAATAAAATAATTAAATCAAAACCAAAAAACCCTATTATCCAGCCCACCCCAAACCAAACCCCCAAAATGACGGCACCACCACACCTATCTCTACCATCGTCCTTCAGCCACCAATCTTTATCAAGGATCATTTTAAACTTTCAAAGAAAGAATATATAGAAACTATGATCCATCTGGAAAGAAACATTGGGATGCGGTCAAATAGGTATTTCATTATCTCAAAAGGACAACAATCTTGCTTTATACCATGGAAAATCTCAAATTTGTTTACTAGGCTATGTCGATGCAAAGTAGAAGAAGAACCACAGGATATATCTTTGAATAATTCCATTTCATCAGAATTTCACCAGAAATCTTACATGGAGATGGGTCCCACTGTAAATAAAATATTGCAAAAAAATGTGGGGCCACCTGTGTTGTTTCTTATCTGTTGGTTTTCTGTGTGTTCAATATCATGTACACACAGCAAAACTGTATATCTTTACATCAAGTAGTGAAACAAATAGATATAAATTAGTTTGTGTTGGATAAAATTTACACCAATCGGAATCACACCGATATGCCGACGAGGGGTTTTTACAATTGAGAAGCTGAAGTTTTGTTCAACTTCCCTTAGCCTTGGAACTTAGTAGATAGGGGCAAAAGATTCAACCATGTATTGGTAAAATTTGGAGATGATAGTTTTCTGATATGCTACATTGGATTAGCTGGAGATTTTTTTTGGTTCAATCACATAAATCCGATTTTTCCCTATACATACAATAGAGAGAAGAAAAAGAAAAATCAACAACTAGAGAGTAATCAAGAATGACAACTATTTATGTAGAGGTGTCAAGACGGATGGGCCGGCCATGACCCGTGAAAATTGGGACCGCGGGCCGACCCGTGACCCGTGCGGGCGGTTCACAGGCCAAGGAGGTGTAACCCGCGGGCTTCACGGGTTGCACCCCCACGGGCCGCGGTTAACCCGCGACCCGTAAAAAAAAATTGAAAAAAAAATAAAACAAAAATTAAAAAAGGGGGGAGGGAGGGAGGGGGGGCGGGGGGAAGAGAGCCAAACAAAAAAATTTGAAAAAATAAAAATAAAAAAAATTCAAAAAAAGGCGTAGCCTGCTGCATGGTCAATTTTTTTTTTTTTTAATTTTAACTAATGGTAATATAAATTTTCTAACGGTAATATCATCCCCTTCATCAATAAATTCCAATTTATTCTTACATTTATTTTTACAATATCCTCTCATTAGTTATTATACATTTATATTTCATAGTTCATACTTGTTACTACCTTACTACAATTGCAATTATTTAATTGCAAATATCATCATCATCTTGATTATAGTTCTTTCTTCTCGGTTCTCACTAGTCACTACTAAATTTTTTAATTCTACTATATTATGGATTCTCGCGATTCTTCTTCTCAAAATCCTATTTTCAATGATAGTTGCTCTCCATATGGGCCAAACCGGAAAAATTCTATATTTTTATAATTTTATTTATACAATCATACGGGCCAAACCGGAACGAACCGCGACCCGTGACCCGCATGAGCTCGACCCGGATGGGTCAGCGGGCTGGCCTGGGTTGTAGTCCAAAATTGTGGGCAGACTCATAACTGGCCCGGAACCCGCAGCGGGCAGGCTTTTTTTTTTTTTCATGCGGGCCGTTATCGGGCTCACATGTTGGCGGGCCGACTCGGCCCGGACCACCCGGATTGACACATCTATATTTATGGCTTTTCAACATTACAAAAGGTAAAATTGTTTTATGCCCAGAGATTGTTTTCAATTGTAGATTATAATTTGTTTCTTTTTATGACCTTGTTGAGTTATTGAAGTTTTCTGGTGATTTTTGTCCAATTTATGGAAAGTGGCGCTATAACTTGGTGGCTGAAGGACGATGTCGGATGTGGGTGTGGTGGTGTCGACATTTTGGGGATTTTAGTTTTGGATTGGATTGGGTTGGGTTGGGTGGAGTGGATAATAGGTTATTTTTTGTTTTTTATTTAATTATTTTATTTTATTTTTATATGAAAAAAATGTAAACTTATCATTTGCCCTTTGAAAATTAGCTAACAATTGATCAGATTTTTAATTTTCGGTCAACTAACGATTTCTGTCAATTTGGACTCTGAGAACGAGTTTTTTAAAAGTTTGGTATCGTGGGTGGTACAAATAAAAGGTTTGAGCAAAGTGTACAATTAAATGAAAGATTAGGTACTGTGACTGCAATTTTCCCTTTTTTTAATTACCAGTTCGATCAAAACAACTGAGGCGTAGGGGTAATTTTTGGTAAATTCACTTCTCATTACAGCCAGGGACAATTCGGTCACAACAAAAAGCGGCTTTTATAAGCCACGTTCAACTTCTGAGGGAAAAAACAGACTCTAGTTGAACTGGAAAACAAATCCAAAGCTCCCTCTCTTTCTCCGTCACTCTCTGATCTCCCTCCCTCTGAATTTTTTGTTTGTGTGTATAAGTAAAAGCTTAAAGCTTTACATATATCAGTAATTACAATTTCAGGTGGTACATTTTGTTTATAACGAAATGGACGCGCTTTTGCCGGTGATCAAACCTGGATTAGTTCATTTGCCGGCGAGTACTCTCCGTGATCATGCCTTGCTTTTCTTCGGGTCGGGTCGGATGGTTAAGCATTTGAACCCGATCCGGATTCCAAAGATTACGAATGTGAAAGCGGAAGCACACAAGCAGGTTTCTACTGCACCGATTATTGATTTCCGTGATCCGGATTGGAAGTCAAAGTACGAGCTAGACTTTGAGGCGCGTTTCAACATCCCGCATATCACTGATGTCCTCCGCGACGCCGTTTCTTACCCTTCCACTTTCTGCCTTAAAATGAGGTAGTGGATTCTTCTAAAATTCTAATTATAATAAAATAAAATTTGTCTTTTTGCCACTTTTTCTAGAGAAACCTGCACGTGCGGTGGAATTCATGTGATATTGATTTTTGAAGATTTCGTTGTAAAACTTTGTGAATTGACATTTTCTGATAATAAATATTTCAGCTAAGCCGGGATTATTTTTAATTGATGTCTTATATTAAATCTTCTCCTTTGATTCTCTGTATATAATGCCCCTTACTGTTTGTTCAACTTTTATGTACTTTAAAAAAATCAAATTAAGTGTGCAAGTGCTTTCTGCAAAACAATAACCAGATATTGAATCAAAAGCTAACTGAGATTTTTTACTTGAAGCTTGCTCTTTTCTTATTTGAAAATAATTTGAAATTCTGTTACAGGACTCCGGTAAGTCCAGATTTTGCAGAAGGTTATCCGTCAGATGAGGAATGGCACGGTTACATTAACAATAACGACAGAGTACTGCTTAAGGTATTATGCATTGTCCCTTCTTTGTTTGTTTCCTGTTTGTCTTGCATGCCAATCGATTAGCAATATTGATGTCTTTATAATGCTGACGGTCCGCTTCTTAGAATTTCTAATCGTATTTCATAGTTAAGATGATTTTTTGTCATTTGTAGATTTTAGGAGTGATTTCCCATAACAAGCACATTCCCTACTTTTTGGTTATTAGATTAAATTGATTTAGTTGGCATCTATAATGCATTTCTTATCAGATTATTATATTACTATAAGATTACGCCTGCGATTAGCATTTAATTGCTGAATTCTGAAACTTAAGATGTGCAAAAGGATATCTCGTGGAAGACCACTTGCTATGATGCACCGTCACGAGTACCTGTACGAGTACGAGACTGATACGCCGACACACGACTTGTTAAAAAGGTGCTAACGGATAAAATTTGTTGGAATATAAATCAGCCCAACAGACCAGCAGCCCAACAGCCCAAATCAGATTCAATTGATCACCAGTTCACCAGCAATCACATGTGCAGATTCAGAGCAGTTCACCAGCATCTCTTCTTCACGTGTTCAACTCTGTCTTCCAGCTTCAGTTTATTCTAGTTCCTTCTAGTCTCTTCTTTAGTTTGTTAGATAATTGGTTAGTATTATTTATTCTATAAATAGAGTAGGTTGCATTGTATTTTCCTCAAGTTGAATGGAATGAATTTTCACCTGCTTCCCTGCTCATTTGCATCAGGTCTATCCGGTTTCTCCCTTTTATTTTTTCCTCTATTTATTTCAGCTTAAATCTCAACTATCCTTCCTTGATTTCATCTGCTTCCCTGCATTTAGCAGGCTCTATCCTTTTCTCCTCTCTGTTTTTTCGTTCTGTTTTTCCCAGTAATTCAATTCGTTTTCTACCTTCCTTGATTTTATCATGGTATCAGAGCGAGTTTAGATCCTTTCATATGAAATTCATCTTCTTCTTTACTTTTTCTCAATTCAATCAAAAAAAAAAAAAAAAACGAAATGAGAAAAATCAGATTACCAGAAAACAGAATAGTAGCTTTACTCACTAGATGTTCGACGAAATGTCGAAACATGACTGAAAATTCCCAGATAAGAAATTGAAACCGGAAGTTGAAGATAGAACCTGCAAGGAATGGCAGACTTCTCAAGATCTTCCCAAAGTAATTAATTGATTCCCAGGTAGGGAATCAAAATGAAATTGAAGGCAGACAAAGTGTCTGAGGATGGATGATTTATTCCCAGATAGGGAATCAAATCGAAATTGAAATGAAATTGAAGATGGAACCTGCTGGAATGGCAGGCTTCTAGGATTGATTTTAACCATGAAAAGGCAGATAAGTTGGTTTCAACATGTAAAGAAGTGTCACGCCAGGATGCTAAAATATATAACCAGATGGAGGTAGAGTATTATGCTGATGCCTACTTGGATAAAGCAGATCTTGTTGATCATTTGGTTTCAGAGGAAGAAAGAAAAAAATAAGAGCAAACCATTTTGAATTGTACAAAATACGCACCACTGCAGTTGTCAGAAATTTTTTTTTTTCCTAGATGTTGCTTCTGAAGCTCTTGCAGAATACAAGTATGTTGGCCCAGATCAGAGGGCTGATTTGGCTATAGCTTGCAGAATTCGAGAATAAAAAGAACCTGAAAGTGATTGCAAAGAGGAATTGAATGATGAAACCAGAGCAGATGTTTTCCAACGAAGAAACAACAAAGTAAACTAATTCGAAACTTCCATCTCTACTCTCCTTCTCTACGGTTCAAAATGTTCCATCTTGAGGGGGGAGTGTTGGAATATAAATCAGCCCAACAGACCAGCAGCCCAAATCAGATTCAATTGATCACCAGTTCACCAGCAATCACACGTGCAGATTCAGAGCAGTTCACCAGCAAACTAGCAGCTCTTCTTCACGTGTTCAACTCCTTCTTCTAGCTTCAGTTTATTCTAGTTTCTTCTAGTCTCTTCTTTAGTTTGTTATCTTGTTAGTTTGTTAGATAATTGGTTAGTATTATTTCTTCTATAAATAGAGTAGGTTGCATTGTATTTTCCTCAAGTTGAATGGAATGAATTTTCATCTGCTTCCCTGCTTTTAGCAGGCTCTATCCTTTTCTCCTCTTTGTTTTTTCGTTCCGTTTTTCCCAGTAGTTCAATTCGTTTTCTACCTTCCTTGATTTTATCAAAATTAGTTTTATGCTAGTTATTAATATTTTTGTTGGAATGTTTTAAATATGAGTATATGTTTATTATTTACTAATATTTTGAGTTTAAAATATCTAATATTTCTATTAAAAAATAAAGAAAAATGATCATGTTAAGTGTTAGAGGAGTGTCGGTATTCGACATGGACATGCTACCCTAATTGAAGTGTCCGTGCAACAGGGACCACCTGGAAAAAGAAAATAAATATTGGGAATGTTTCCTACGCGTGAGCATATAGACACGTGCTAGCACGTGCCATGTGTTCTTTCAACCCTATTAGATTAAAATAGGTATTATATGCATGTAAAACTGGGGCTTTTTTAAACCTTGTCAGATTATCTTGCCAAAAGAGAATTTGTTTTACATCTTCAGCCACCAGACACTAGTTAGCACACATTTTGTTTTTATGCTAGTTGCCTCTGACATTGTTTTTATGACATGATTTCAGGTCATACGTTATTCTTCTCCTACCTCTGCAGGTGCTGAGTGTATCGATCCTGATTGTACATGGTTGGAGCAATGGTAAATGTCCATGAACTATTTTAATGGTTAACAAACATTAAAGTACCCTAAGAGTGATTGGCCATTTAAATATATGATGCTTTGACGCGGAACTTGGGTAATTGCCTATGGTTTCCAAAGGCATCAAATGATACAAAGCCAGTGAAAGTTTATAGTTTATAAGTACATGTTCGTCTACTGCAAACAGAGCTCCGTGTACTGTTTCCGGAGTAGATGAAAGAGGCATGTCCTCGAACAATGACACATTGCTCTCTCTTGATTCATTCATTTCACTTGGGTTTAATATAAGAATCCTCAAAATTCCCCTTCCCCTCGGGTTTTCTCAAACGTAGAAGGTGCAGTGTGTAAAGCACCAATTCACTGTCATGATCTTTCTGTTACTTTCACATCAGCCTGGAGTTTATCATGTCTAGAACGTGTAATAGGGTTACTTTGATATGTCATCAACCTTACCATTTCCATTAACTTTCACTGCATACTCGGAGGTTTTGAAAGAGAAAGGTTGCTGAATTGGATTAGTGCCTAACTGCCTATTAATTCCTTGTAATATGTATTTTTATTGCTAATTTATTCTGAAATATCACTAGCTTTTTAATGCGATGCAGAATGTCAAATTCATGAAAAAACATTTCTTCTCATCACATCAAACCTTAGATCACCTATTGTCGCATTGAAGTGTTTTTCCGATTTTTGCCTCAAGCTCTTCTGATTATATTTTGTCATCCCAGATTTTTTCCTAGAAAAGGTAATCAAGACATTATTTCATTGAAATAATTACTTAAATTCAGGGTTCATCGTGCTGGTCCCCGAGAAAAAATATATTTCAAACCAGAAGATGTAAAAGCAGCAATTGTTACTTGTGGAGGACTTTGTCCTGGTCTTAATGATGTTATCAGACAGGTATTTTCTGTGCATTAATGATTTACTCGTTTCAGTTTATATATCTTCTCTATATTATCTTATTATTGTCGCTCTACAACTTAAATACCATATGATTTAATTGAAAGACTTCACTAATTTATTTTTTGAACTTCTTTTGCTGGAAGACTAAACTATAGTAGTATTGTTTGGTAGCATCATATGTATGCCTCTTTAGGCTCTTGTTATACATTATTGCTTTCACATATGTAAATGAACATTTATTCAGAAGAAAGGATGTACACTGTTGCCACAACTGAAACACACGAACTAAACCACTGTAGTGTAATATGATTTGCTAACATTTTGACTTTTAACCTGGGAAGTTTGACGCTACACTAGCGATCTGTGCAGAGCCTCGAAACTGTTAAGTAATTGTTAGTTGTATTTTTAGCTTTCCTAATTGTTTGTTATAGATGCAGATTGTCATCACCCTTGAAATATATGGTGTGAAAAAGATTTTTGGAATTCCATTTGGTTATCGTGGGTTTTCGGACAAAAGTTTAGCTGAAATGCCAGTAAGTTCCTCATGATCATGTAGAATAATCAAAGATCTTTTCTTCATGCAAAACAAAATTCTTCTATGTAACACCCACTCAGAAGCGATCATAGATTGCGTTGGTCAATGCTCTTAATGTTTCATTCTTGGGCTAAGTCTATACATATTCTAATTACAATGTACATTTTAATAATGATCTGAACTGTGGCTTCTAGAAGGTTTAATTACTCCGATAGCATATTGTCTCAAATGTCAGGTGGCCTCAGTAGTACATGTATATATTGAGTTGGTTCCCTGAAAGGTATAATGTAGCATGTATATATCACTTATCTGCCAGCCTCTCTTGGTCAAAACGTGTGATATGTCCTGACCGTTACCTTGCCACCCTAACACTTGAGATTTTGGTGTGGATTATTCTATTGCATATAAAACATAACTCAAAAGCTCAGATAGGCTTATTAGTCATGATTTTGATATTGCAGGAAAAATAATATAAAATTGTAACTCACTTTGTTATCAGTTATCTAGGAAAGTGGTTCAAAACATCCATCTCTCTGGCGGAAGCTTGTTGGGAGTCTCACGTGGAGGGCCTTCAGTTAGTGATATCGTGGACAGTATGGAGGTAAATACTCCTTGTTTTCTCTTGCTTTTGTCATACAAAATTGGTTTGTCAAGGTGTGTTGTTTGATATGCCTTTAATAATTGATATCAGGAAAGAGGGATTAACATGCTCTTTGTGCTGGGTGGAAATGGAACACATGCTGGGGCCAATGCAATACATGAAGAGGTTGTTAAGACTGTGGCCGTTATACTCAAATTGGCACTCTTCTATATGTTGTTCTCTCATTTAATGTTTATTTTATCATAATCTTTTGATATGGAATTCAAGTGTTTAAATATCTGAGTAATTTTCTACAATTCAAATTAAGGTCACCCAACCCAGAATCTGCATGTCTTTAAACAATTAAGATTAAATTAGGATTGAAAATTTAATGAAGTATTACGTTTTGAGGTTTTGCACCATGTAGTAGTTGTTTTCGACTCTTCGTTACTGGTTCATCTTGAGGTTAATTGTTTTTTTTTTAACTTCTGCTATTTTTTTCTTTCTATGTTTACAATCCAGTGCAAAAAAAGACGGTTAAAGGTAGCTGTAGTTGGTGTGCCAAAAACTATAGACAATGATATTCTACTTATGGATAAAACTTTTGGTTTTGATACGGCTGTTGAAGAAGCACAAAGAGCAATTAATTCTGCATATATTGAGGTATGAGTTGGTATTCTTACTGATGCCTAGAAGTTCTATTTTTAATCACTATTATTTTGTTCATTTCGCTAGCTTCCTACTTGTTGGGCTTGTACATTAGAACTATGTAAGAAAAAATATTTTTTCACTCTTATTATAGGCACATAGTGCTTATCATGGTATTGGGATTGTAAAATTGATGGGCCGTAGTAGTGGATTTATAGCAATGCAGGCATCTCTTGCAAGTGGACAAATCGATATATGTTTGATTCCAGAGGTACTAGTTTTATGGACATAATTAATAATTACATACTTTAAAAATCCTATTAGCTTGATCACTAACATTTGTCACTAGCATCTTGTAGGTGCCTTTTAATCTGCATGGACCACATGGTGTCTTGAGTCATCTCAAGTATCTTCTCGAGACCAAGGGATCTGCTGTAGTCTGTGTTGCAGAGGGAGCTGGGCAAGTAAGTGAGATCATGTTCACCCATTTAGGTACTGTACAGGTGTCTATTATTGTTTAGAAACCTCTTATATGTACAAAAGGTTGATCCACCATCCCCTCGTGAATCTAATCTCGTTTTGGTTTCTTCATAATTTGAGTGTAATGACAAACATGAAATGATTAATTTGAAAATCTTCCCAGATGTAGCATTTGAAATACGACAGAATATGACTTCTTTTCATTTTCAAAAATGTCAAATCTTTCTCTAACCTGATTCATTAATGCTTTATCATGTTTCAACGGTGAACTTATTTAAACTCGAGTCTTTTTTGAATATGTAGGTTTAAATTTTGAAAAATTGAAATATTATGTTGTCCTAGTATTTCTACAATGTGGAAATGGAATTGACGATCAAGAGAACTGACTACTAACAAATTTACCGCTATTTTGGGTACACGTGTATCAATTTTATTTCTGAAGGTGGGAGTAAATTCTTCTGCCAATATTTTCCTCAGTTTAAAAGTTTTTCTTCGCCAGACATCAAAGCTAGACAAGGTTCTTGCAAGAAAATGATAAAGCTCTTATTTTCAAATTTCAGAATTCCTAATGTGAATATAACTAGTTGACAAGCAATATCTGTTAATTTTGAAATCAAAGCATATGGATCTCTTGAGTGTTATCAATAAAAAAGAAATGTCTATCCTTTTCGATTTCAGGATTTTCTTGAGAAAATAAATGCTAAAGATGCATCAGGAAACATCATATTAGGAGATATTGGCGTCCATATGCAACAAGAGGTTGGTTTCGGACCCTGATCATTGATCTTCATCTTCTTGCCATGCTTGTATTGGTTAAATTAATTGACAAATTTTTAGCCAATTGATTTTATGCAGGACAGTGTTACATAAGCATAAAAATTCCGTCTTTTTGTAATGTATTTTGATGCTTATGTTATTGTTAAATGTGCTCATGATTGTTAGATGCATCAATGGTTTGGTCCACCTGCATGCTACTAATACATTTGGAATTACTTCTTATAGACAAAAAAGTACTTCAAAGGGATTGGGTTTCCGGCTGACGTAAAGTACATCGACCCAACATACATGATCCGTGCATGCCGTGCAAATGCATCAGATGGAATTCTCTGCACTGTTCTTGGCCAAAATGCAGTAAGTCTCTTGTGCTTGTAGTCGTCTTTTATTTTTTCCAATTATGATATATCCCGTGCCATGCACATGTTTTTACGATTCTCTGACTGGCAGTTCTAGAGTTTTGAAAATTTGATTGAAATGGGGAAAATTAATGAATGAACTGTATCTTACAAATAGAGCCGTTTTTACCAGAGTAGCTAAAGCTATAATATTTTGCTTATAATAATTGTAGTCAGTTATTTTGGCTTATTTTTTATCAATATAACACAAACATTTTGGCAGGTCCATGGTGCATTTGCTGGATATAGTGGGATCACAGTGGGGATATGCAATACTCACTATGTCTATTTTCCGATTCCTGAAGTCATTGCCCAGCCCAAGGTTGTCGATCCCAACAGCCGTATGTGGCATCGTTGCTTGACATCAACTGGCCAACCGGACTTCGTCTAAGTAGAAGGTGATGTAACTTATTCTCAAGAAACCTTAGTTTCATGCTGTGAATTAGAGAGGAAGGATAGCCAGCTTCAAAAGGATTCTGGCTTTTGTCTGTTTACAGTTCTCCCCAATTTTTGAGGCGTATAGCATTTACAGTGCAGTTCTGCACTGACGTGTGAGCAATACGATTGCTAAAATATGAGAGATAAATTTTTTGTAATTTAAAGCGAATAATTTAACTCAATAATTTCTTGTTAGTAACTACGAAATATTTATACTGACTTCTGCAATAGATGAACCAAGGTACTGAATATCCTATAACTGTTGCCACTAGTCTATTTTTTCTTCTTTAATGCATACCATATGGTGCTATCTCAGCCTTTGTTTATTAGAGATTTTTTTGGGAATAAATTTGTGAAAAGTGATATTTTTTTCTTTCTTCTCTGGAGAATGTATGGTTGAAAAGTTGAAAAAAGTTATGAATCCTCGTATAAAATTATTTTTATTAAAAGAATATTGTAGATTTTTATTGAAAATGAGTTTTAGAAAATGAGGTTCAAATGGGGACCGTAGACCTATTTGACCATCCAATTATAATGGATGATTTCGAGAATTGAAATATTCAACTGATCCACTCGATGTCCAAGACCTAGTAATTTCTTTTGAATAAAGCTAGACGTACATTCTTGGTTGACAACAAGTTTGACATCCTCCCTAGGTAGAAGAAATCTGACCAGTGATGAAATTGATGCTTTTAAAATCAAGAGTAATGTTATTCGTCCCCAGTGATGATGAAAATACAGTTTATGTGGTTTTAAATGATAGGTTAAATGAAAGGTGAAATTAAATGACTTATTTAATTTTACCTATCATTTAATGCCACACTGACGCCACGTAGATTGTGTTTTCATCCCCAATGGGGATGAATAACATTACTCTAAAATCAATGATGTAGTTTGTTGTTATATGGAAGAATGTCCAATTTAATGTCATCTATGATGTACATGTAGCACGTTTGATTTATTTTCTAGAGGAATTATGGATTTTGGGATGCTAAGCACTCCTAGAACTTGTACATCCAAGACCTTATTACCCCCTGTAATTTTTTATTCCTCGAATGTCCTAGCGTACAAGTAGTTTAAGGCAACAATTGAAGAAACCGCATGTTTGTTCCACCATTTCCGATAAAAATTTACACCTGTGACTGGTCAACTAAAATATGGTTACATAATTAATAATTTCATACATTCTTTTGAACTTCGCATCAAATGGGCTTTACTTAATTAATTTAAATCCCATCAGTATAAGAAAAAACTGTCCTATTGTCTATTGCCAGTGCTTCCCCACAAGATATAATTGTACTGGACTGGGTAATCTTATTATCATTTACTCCTGCATGCGAATCCTTAAATAAATCTGGTTCAATCAGATAATTCTACTATGTTTCTGAACAATATTTTTTTACTCATCTGACATTTAACCACGTTGCCACACAGAAACAGGGACGTATATGGCCCATTTAATTTTTTTAGTGTAATTTCTTTTCTTTTCTTTTTTTATAAGGGTCTTGTGTCTATGTATGCTTCCACGCAACATGTTATAATTTGTTCGGTAACCTTTAATGTTATTGATCTAAAAATCTGATAACAAATGCTCAATGTCTTAGAGAAGTAGTTGTGGGGGAATAGAATAGGTCCTATCAAGAGATCTTGATCACCTCTTTGCTTGCATATACTCCTACAAGAGAATACTTTTTTAGCATGCAAAAGCAGCTTCAGTAGAAGGTGCCACAATTTGAACTCCGATGGTCAAATAAGTTATCCAAACAAGTTTCTAAAAACTAAGCTATCAAGACAAGTAAAAGATGGGAGCAAACGGGTTTGATTTCATACCCCTCTATCAATTAATAGGTACTTACAGATTTTGCAAGACTTGCAGCATTAGTCTTTTACATTTTTTTTTGAACATGTCGCCTACTTATCAGCGAGAATTTCGCCATAATAATCCATGCACATGTTGCTTGTCAATTGGTAAGGAAATTTCTTTCAAGGGTGTTGAGCCTTGCTATTCGGCAAGGCGACTTAGGAGAGGAGTGAAGTGTGTTGGGATTTTACGTATGAAATCACTTATTAAAATGAACTATAAAGCATAATCGTACACTAGCTATAAAGAAATGAACAAGAACACAAAAAAATGTTGACCCAGTTAAGCCAAAATGGCCTAATCTGGGGGGCTCAGGAACAACCCGTTCCACTAGTACAAATCTATCTTCCAAGAGAGAAATATTACATCAAACCACTCAATTCCAGTTTTGTTCATCGATCGAACGATCTCACAAAACAGAGAGTTCAAAAGTCACAAATCCAACCCAAACATTTAGAGATAACCTACACAAAATCAACCTCTATTTCAGGCATGGTTATCACACAAGAGTCACCTCTAAAACTGGTTAGATCTATTACAGAGAACACCATAAGAAGTAGAAAAAATTACAGACTCAAACGATAAAGCCAAAAGAGAGAGAAAGACGAAGAGTCTAGAATCAGAACAGTAAGGACTCAACAGTAACCCAACGGCGATATTATTACAGGATTAAATCTCAGCCATTGGTTTCATCTAACGGTCCAAATCAATTCAAACTAGCACAATCCGTGTGATGGCCCAGCTACCAATAAATGGTCGCCACATAAGCAGCATCAACCAAATAAGCAGCAAACGACAATTAACACAAATAGCACCAATTTTAAATGTTTTGAGAAATACAACTCTCACATTCTTCACCTTGGTTCTCAATAACATACTCTCTTGGTTATAGAATTCCACATGGACAGTCTGTTCATCATTATTGCCCAGTACCTACAAAGAAAGTTACCCTATGTCAATATGTAGTAAAGATAAACACAATTTAAACTTACCTACAGACAGAATTTTAGTTCCCTCAGAGAGGCAGAATTTTAGTCCCCATATCTGAGGGATTTTTATCAGAATGTATCTTGACAAGATTAACTTCACCTTGAAATAGTTTTTTCTAATAAAATGATACTTCACCTCAATATGCTTTGATATTTCATGATAGACAAAATTTTTGCTAAGTAAGAAAGCACTTTGACTATCAGTAAACATTGTAGGAGTATCATACAAGAAGTTGAATTCTTTTAAAATTCATTTTAACCAAATACATTCCTTAACATATTCAGTTTCAGTGCTGGATAATGTAACTAAAGGCTGCAATTGAGATTTCAAGTTATGCAATAGTCACCAAGAATAAAGAAATATGCTGTAGTTGATTTTCTGCTATTCTTATCACCAGCAAAATCAGCATCTACATAACCTTTAAGGGTTAAATTTTCAGAACTTTTCTCATACACTAAGCATAGATTTAATGTTCAAACTATATATCATAATAATCATTTCATTCCAGCCCAATGAGGCTTTCCAGGATTTGATATAAATCTATTTAAAAAACTAATTGCATAAGCAAGGTCAAGTCTGGTAGTTATCATAGAAAACATGGTTGAACCTAGAACATTTGCATAGGGTATGTTTACCATCTCGTTCAATTCTTCTTCAGATGTAGGAGAGTAAGAATGGAAAAGATTCATGTGACTAGATAGAGGAACATTAACAGTTTTGCTCTCTTTCATCCCAAATTTGGTTGCAACTTTATTTAGATATGCCTCTTGAGTAAAGCTTAACTTGTTCTCAGGCACATTTCTATTTATAACAATTTCAGGATTTTTCTAGCACTTTCTAAACCTTTCATATCATTTTAAAAGATCCTTTAATTTTATGATTTGAGACTTGCTAGGGCTAGCTAAAAGCATATCATCAATATAAAGCGGTAAGTAAACTTCACTCTCACTCTTAATGTTGTTATAGTATAAGCAAACATCAAAATCACTTCTTTTAAAATCTATCTTCAGTACATATGCATCAAACATTTTGTACCATTGTCTTGGGCTTTGTTTCAGCCCATATAATGATTTCTCCAATTTGCATACATAATCTGTTTTATTCTTAACCTCAAAATTTTGAGGCTGACTCATGAAGATCTCTTCTTCCAGCTCCCCATGTAAAAATGCAGTTTTAACATTCATTTGTTCAAGTTCCCAACTAAATTGAACAATTAGTGTCAAAACCAACCTGATTGTCTTATATTTGATTACAAGTGAGAATATCTCATTGTAATCAACCCCTTCTCTTTGAGTATACCCTTTTGCCACTAATCTAACTTTAAACCTCACAGGATCACTATGGCGGTTACCCTCTTTAAATTTGAAAATCCATTTACATTGTACTATTTTGTGATCTTTAAGTTTCTTAACCAATTTTTATGTTTTATTATCAATTAAAGATTGCATTTCTTCTTGTATTGCCTTTATCCAATTCTCAATTTTTTTCCTATTAACTGCTTCTTCATAAGATGCAGGTTCAGCTCGTTTAAGAGCTCCACCTGAGACTAGGGCAAAGTCAATTAGGTTCAGTAACTCATACCTAAGGTTAGGCTTGATTTGCCTTCTTTCCCTATTTCTAGTAAGTTGATAGTCTTGGATAGAAATTTGTTTAGAAGCATGATTAGGAACTTCAGGTTCAATTTTAGTTTGGGGTTCAGTCACCTCAACAGGTTCAGATTCAGATTCTTGATGTACATGATTATTTTCTTCATTTTCAGATCTAGGTAAATCAAACTTAGCTAGCTTCACCTCATTCTAAATAGTTTACACTTTCAGATTTGTTTGATTTATCAATTCTTTGTTTTAGGCATGGAATTTTTGATTCATTAAAGACAACATTTCTACTATTAATTATTTTAATGCCTTGGACACCTAAAACCCATAACCTGTATCCTTTCACACCCTCTGGATAGCTTAACATCACACATTTAATAGCTCTAGGCTCTAGTTTTCCTTCTAACTGATGTGCATATACAACACATCCAAAAACTCTTATGTGATTTAAATTTGGGGGCTCCCCTATCCACAGTTCATGTGGAGTTTTAAAACCTATACTGTTGGAATGGGATCTATAAATCAAGTAGGCTGCAGTACAGGCAACTTTGCCCAAAAACCTTTGGCAATGCCAGAACTGATTAACATGTACCTAACCGTGTTCATTATGGTCCTGATCATTCTCTCAGCAACCCCATTCTGTTCAGGTATGTATTTTACAGTTCTATGCCTCATTATCCCATTGTGCTTACAAAAGTTATCAAATTCAAAATTACAAAAATCAAGTCAATTATCAGTTCTTAATGTTTTTAATTTCTTCTCTAACTGATTCTCCTCAAATTTGAGCTAGTCCTAAACTTCTGAAAGGTTTCAAATTTAACCTTTAAAGGATAAATTCAAACCTTTCTAGAATAATCATCCACAAAGGATAAGAAGTACTTACTTCCACCAAATGTGGAATACTTCTCAGGGCCCCATAGATCAGCATGTAGATAGTCCAAGGATCTATTGGTTCTATGTGAACTAGTTTCAAAACTCACATTGTGGGACTTACCCAACACACAAGTCTCATAGAAGTCCAATGTTTCAATATCATCTTTTCCAAGTAATTTTTGATTACTTAAAGATTTTAATCCTTTAAAACCAATATGACCCATTTTGTTGTGCTAAAATTCAGATTTGTCTTTATTAATAGTGAGAAGACTGGAATCATGTGCAGTAACTGTTTTGCCTTCCAAATAGTATATGTCATTTCTTTTAGGTCCTTTCATTACAATTAGAGACCCTTTCATAATTTTCAGAACTTATTACCAGATTTAAATGTATATCCCTCATCTTCAAGAGTCCCTAAAGAAATAAGGTTTCTTTTCAGATTTAGGACATATCTTACATTATTGATTGTCCTGACAGTGCCATCATACATTTTGATGGTAATGTCAATCACAGTTTGAGAATTAGTGTCTCACATATAAACCTTTCTTGGTTCTATTTCTTTGTAATTATAAAATCAAGACTTTTCAGGGCATATATGAAAAGTGCACCTTGTGTCCAGAATCCAGTCTTTATTAGGCTCTTCATTAGACACATTCAGAACATGTAAACTATCCAATTCAGATACTATGGCAGCATTATTTAGATCATTATTATTCAGTTCCTTTTGTTTCTTTTTTCTAGTCAAAACAGTCCCTTTTGAAATGTCTCAACTTCCCACAGTTATAACATTTCTTATCACTTCTGTCTTTTGACTTAGATCTAGTTTTGGATCTCACTCTTCCCTTCTTGTTATGAAAATTAAATTCTTTGTTTTCAGTTCTTGCTCTTATAGACATCTTCTCTTGAGTTGGTTCTATTATCCCTCTTAAGCTCTAACTCTCCAGAATTCAATGTATCTATCACAATTGCTTGTGTAAGAGTACTCCTACCATATTTTATGGCATTCCTAATCTTTTTATAGGATTCAGGTAAACAGTCCAGTAATATAACAGCTAAGCCTTCATCCTCAAACTTTTTATAATTGTGTGCTGGACTCTTAACAATTATGTTATAGTCACTTAGGTTTCCTTCCAATTCTTTTCCAGGATCCATTGTAAAACTAAACAACTTCTCTAACAGATATATTTTATTATGTAGAGTCTTAGTCAAGAAAAGAGCATTAATGCAGTCCATAAAGTCCTACCAGTTTTAACACTATCAACTTGCCTAACAATGTTATGAGACAAACGTAAAATTATAGAACTATATGCAATTTTATTCATCTCTTCAATTTCGGTAGGTTTTGCTTTCAACTCATCAGAAAATGTGATAGGATCATCAAGGGCCTTTGCAATCCTTTGTTGGACCAGAATGACCCTCATTTTCTGCTTCCATATAGAGTAATACCCATTTCCATCGAATTGTGATCATTCGACCTTCAAACCCATTACGGATTCTGTAAAAGGGTGGCTTATACTCGTGGACATAGCAGAAAATGTTTTGAAAAACAATTTTCAGATAATCAGTGCAATGAAACCACAGAGTCAAAAGTGTTTAGAAATTGAAGAATAGTAGAAACAAATATTTGACAGTATCGTTAATCAATTCAATCAAGAACTCCACTCAAATATATACAACAGGTATGAAAGAAGCTTAAACAGATTACATATATATTATGCAGATATATGTTTCAAAATTTCAAAAAATTAATCACAAAAATTCAGAAAATATATAACCTATTATGCATATACCATCTACAGATAGACACTAAATCGAAATTAAAAGAATGTTTGGAAAGATCTTACCAATATTGTTGAAAAACAGTATTATTAACGCAAAGCCCTTAGTCGAGCACACCAGTCAGAGCATTCGATCAACCAATCAAACTTACCCAAAAACCAGTAAATCAGCCAGTGGTGTCTCGCCCATATTTAACAACGGTAAGAGCTAAGATACCAAAAAATAATACACTATCTGTTTAGATCTTTAAAGATCTATACAGATATGTACTTAATATACCTAAGAAAAGGATATTTTGTGAAAGAAAAACACAAATCTAGAGACCTTGATGGCTCTGATATCAATTTTGTTGGGATTTTACATATGAAATCACTTATTAAAGTGAACTATAAAGCACAAACGTACATAAGCAGTAAAAAATGAACAAGAACACAAAAGATGTTGACCCAGTTCAGACAAAATGGCCTAAGCTGGGGGCCTCAGGAACAGTCCGTTCTACCAGTGCAAATCTACCTTCCAAGAGATAAATATTACATCAAACCACTTGATTCCAGTTTTGTTCATCGATCGAACGATCTCACAAAACAGAGAGTTCAAAACTCACAAATCCAAACCAAACACTTAGAGATAACCTATACAAAATTAGTTTCTATTTCAGACATGATTATCACACAAGATTCACCTCTAAAATCGGCTAGATCTATTACAGAGAACACCACAAGAAGAAGAAAAAATTACAATCTCATACGAGGAAGCCAAAAGAGAGAAAAAGACGAAGAGTTCAGAATTAGAAAAGTAAGGACTCAACGGTAACCCAATAGACGATATTATTACAGGATTAAATCTCAGTCATTGATTTCATCTAACGGTCCAAATCAATTCAAACTAGCACAATCCGTGTGAAGGCCCAACTACCAATAAATGGTTGCCACATAAACAACATTAACCAAATAAGCAGCAGATGGCAATTGACACAAATAGCACCAATTTTAAATATTTTGAGAAATAAAACTCTCACAAAGTGTCTTGTCGATGTAGTTCGTGGATGCCCTGTGAGCATCCAACGAAGCCAAATAGTAAAAAATGTATAGTACTTGACTGTCCTAAATGAGAGTGAATTTTTATCATCTGCATTGAAAATGTTTTGGAACGTAATTAAGGATGAAAAATACGAGATTGAGTCTATAGATAATAACTTCTAACTAAATATAAAAGAGTGGGGTGGGGGTTACTGTTCACAAGCCGTGAGTCGAGCCGAGCCAAATGGCTTACGGCTCGGCTCAGTTTTTTTTTTTTTTTTATACGTTTGATTCAGTATTTTAAGTTACAGATATTCGTTTTAAGCGATTTAAAATTCGTTGAAAATGTTGAAGTGCGGCCATGATAAATATATGATCGATAAATTTTAAATATCAAAAATTGAAGTGCGGCCATAATAAATATATGCTCGATAAATTTTATATATCAAAATAATTTTACATTAATTGTGAAACGTAAAGTCGTGATTATTTATGTTTCTTTTCCATCACAACCTCATTCTAATATCCTTTTTTGAACTTTATTTTTTTACAATTTTTCGTTTGATTTGATATTTCACGATATGAATACCCATTTGGATCAATTTCAATTTTTTTAAAAAAACTTCAAATGTGATAATAATAAATATATTGTTGATTAAGTTAAAATATAAAAATGGTTTTATAGCTCGACTTGGCTAAGCCTTTTTTTTTTTTTTTTTTACGTTTGATTAGTTTTTTTCAATTTCTTTGGGTTTATTAGTTATTTTAACATTTTTTTCTCGATTAAGTTAAAATATAAAAATGGCTTTACGACTCGACTCGGCTAACCTTTTTTTATTAGTTTTGTTTACTATTTACTAGCCAAATGACTTGACGACTCGACTCAGTTAAGCCATTTTTATTTATTTATTTTTTACGTTTGATTCAATATTTTAAGTTACAGATATTCGTTTGAAGCGGTTTAAAATTTGTTGGAAATGTTGAAGTGCAGCCATAATAAATATATCGATAAATTTTAAATATCAAAATAATTTTACATTATTTGTGAAACGTAACATCGTGATTGTTTATATTTCTTTTCAATCTCAACCTCATTCCAATATCCTTTTTTCGAACTTTATTTTCATACAATTTTTCGTTTGATTCGATATTTCACTATAGGAATATCCATTTGGATCGATTTCAATTTTTTTTTAAAAAAACTTAAAATGTGATAATAATAATAACTTCTTTATTTTGAGTTTTTTCCCCTGTTATTTTATTTAAAAATTGATTAGGGGTTTATGAAATAAATGACAATGACTGAACATCGGGGATTGGTGAGAAGACATTTTTCGATAACTGGAGGTTGTAGTGGAAGGTGAGCCTCGATTTCTTCAATAACTGTGGGTGTGATTTTTTTTCATCTCCACATTTAATGTTGCCTCGAAACATTTAGTAACTTATAAGAAAATTTTATGTAACTAATATTTGACATAGATATTTGTTTTTAATACTTATGCTATTACGTACTCAACTACATCACAGCACGTGCATTGCACGTGCTTCTGACTAGTTATATAATAAAATGTGACAACCTTGTATGATTATGCACATATGTTTCGGTTTTTAAGTTAAAATTTGAGATGAGGGAGTTAATTTGTGGCGTCCTTATATTCATTGGTATTTGATAGTCTCAACAACCAAACCAAACCAAACTTGCAGAGACAGTGACTCCACTAGGGTGTCCTTGGGAACAGCAGATAAAAACGAGAGGGACATTTGAAAATGTAAAGAGATTGCAATTTTGGATATGCTGCTACGTGGAAATAGACTTTTCATACAAACTTTCTTTAAGTGCCCTCTGCTACCATGCAGAGCAGCAGATGTTGAGCTGGTTTTCAGACTACTTGTTCTTACCCAGTTGGAGGACGGAAATTCTTTAGGAATGAATTGGGATATGTGATTTAAAAAATTATTAGTACTTCACTATAATTAGATAAATATTTAGAAAATTATTGAATAAATAATAGGATATTATTATTATCTCTATAAAAATGAGTTGCATTATATTTTGAACAGATGTATGAAGTGCATTGAATTGACGATTGAAATACAAAATAAGGCGATTAGTACATGAGACACTATTTTGTATATGGGTAATGCTACATGTACACACACACTTTTACACCTCTCTCACATGGAGGGGGGTCCACGATTATTTTATTATGTGTGGACTCCCCTCCATGTGAGAGAGGTGTAAAAGATTGTGTAAAAAATTGTGTACACATAGCATTATTCTTTGTATATTGCTCCAGAATAAGAGGTTGACACTTTGTTATGTTAAAATTGTAATAATCATTACTCTATCAATTGGAATATACGGATTTATCTTAACTGTGGCGAGAGGATCTCGAAAGTAGTGAACATTAATATATTCGGAAGTGATCTGAACTTGACTATTTTGTGTACGAGTTTAATTCTCATGCATAGCCTTGATAAAGATGATTAAACTCCACATTGATTGCTTTAGGATTTACCTAAATCTATTACGGATTAATAGTTGTTATTCGTGAACACCATAATGTTTGATGTTTTAATGAGTAAGATTTAATTATCAGATCAAATACCTCGATACATTGAGAATCGAAATAAGCGAAATAGTGTCCATTGTTCACGAAAATAATTGTTCTTTTTAAATCACCGCAAGTGTACGGTTCGTAACAAGTAATAAAGTGAAATTGAAAATTCCGGATATCGTACCCACAGAGATTGAATTAATTTGATTCTAATTACCGAAACCTTAACCGAAACTATAAAAAGATGAGAATATTTGTTTTGATAAATTTATAACTAATCTAATACTAAACATGCAAATATGAATGAATTAATTAACTAAATGCAATTTGGCAATGGATGTAAATTTGAGTTTTTCTAATATGTGATGAATGTACTAGGATCACGAATTCCTATGCAATAATCTTTTTAAACTTAGTTTCACACATTGACACACGGTTGGAATAAAGAAGAATCAATACTCCTAAATTATCTAACAATCTCTCTCGAGTAGAGTTAAACCTATTCAAATATACGACCCGACTATATTTCTATGACGGATGCAAACATACAAGAATGCATGAGTTTTTATGAACACTTAAAGATTCACATAAGACATAGCGGTATATTTCTATCCCCTATCAGACCCTATGATAATTTATATATGTCGAACATATTCTCCTTCTTTCGAATGCATGAAATAAGCCACCAAACTCACACAATCATTGCGCATATAATTGTGGAGAAAAATAAATTCATATAAATCATTCAAATATCCCAAAACGTGTTTTTATTGTCACGAATATAAAACTAAAAAATAAAAATCATATTACATAGTTCATCTAATTCTAGCACAAAATTAATCTAGCCTAGCATGGTGGGAAGAAGAAAATCAGAAAAATAAATAAAGAACGACATCACCAATTCGATTCTTGAATTGGATATTCGTGTTCTTGGAGTTGATCTTCGCGTTCTTGCCTCTTTTCTGCTCTCAAAAGTCTTCTCCAATCCCCTCTCTCACTTTTGGACAGTCCTACGGTTTTAAAATACCCCACAAGATTCGTTTCCATAAGAGTTGTAGTCAAATTAGGAAATCAGAATTTTTTTCCCGAAATGGTTTGGGCTAGCGCCCAGTACAAAATGGGGCGGCCGCCCAGGCTAAATTTTTGGCTTCTGTTGATAGTTTTTATTTCAGGCGGTCGCCCAGGCAAAATGGATGGGAGCTTGCCCAGGCTAAATTTTCATTTTTCTTTTCCGCCATTTTCTTCATTCTTTCTTCCATCTTGGTCCTCCTCATTAATTTACTTCAATTGTAGTATTTCAACTTCCTCCCATATGTATGTTGGTCCTCAAAATTTCGTCAATTAGCCCATTTATCTTTCTTTCTTTTCCAATTGCTTCAAAACATGTCCAAAACTGAATTATGATAAAAGTAGCATAAGTTAAGTAAAATACAATAATAAAATGACACAAAAATCTAGTAAAATGGCCCCGAATAAGTGCACAAAAATGCACTTATCAAACACCCCCAAACTAAAGCCTTTGTTCGTCCTCGAACAAAACTAAAACTTAATTCCACATAAAACATGGTTTAATGACCTGTCGTGTCTCAGGATTGGACTTAGTACTAAACAAAATGAACAACTACACCCGTGCAAAATCAAATCAATCTCCACATGTTACATGCATAACTTGACGTGTATGTGTTTGAAAACTCATGCTAACATATTAAGATCATGATTAGCTCAACACCTGACCCAAAGTAGTCAAATATTTCTTTACTTCGCTCGAGAGATGCACACACCCCCAAACTAATTCTTTTCATTCTATTATCCCGGGATGTGCTCTAAAGTTGAACTCATTTACATCTACTCATTATCCTCTCTTAGTTCGGATGTATCGGACTATTACAAATTCACACTTTAACGAGTAGAGATTCTCCTAATTTTGATTACTTCAACCTCAAAAATTAAACTAAGTTACTCGCCTCGTATTAGAGATATAGTTTTATTGACCGAATGTTTGGGGCTTAATTAATGCAATGCATACATATATGTATGTATGTTATTCATCCATATTTTTTTTCTTTATCTTTTATCTTTTTTTTTTTTTTTTGATAATATCTTCTCATTTGCTTTCTATATAACCCTTGTAACGAGTTTTAGGCCAATGACTCCCAAGTCAGATGACCATATGGTACCAGGTTTTAAACTCTTGCAGGCTTAATCACTCGAGTTACACAGGCTCGAAAAGATATTTTTATTTACTCAAAGATTAATGCAATGCCCCTTTTCTTTTAGACATCCAATTTCTAAGACTAACCTCTAACTTAAAACTTTCACTTCGTCTTCATCTCATTGGTTTAAGATAATCCACATAAGAAATATCATGCACAGAACCCCTACTCATCTCAATGTTCCCTTGCAACCATTCAACTACCTCCAAACTATTCTAAAAATGGACCATGGTTTAGCACAAAAGAGGTTATTCGGGTTTATTCACTATGTTCAACTATTTCTAAGTAATGAACCAAATCATCAACTCAATATGTAAACATGAATATTGTGCACTAAAAATGTCAAGTTTAGCATTCACAAGCTTTGACTAATCTAATAGTGCGCTATTTTCACCATTCACAGTTCATACCTAGTCCAATATTCACATCATGGTCAGTGAAGTTATCAAACCCACACAAGCACACAAAATTCTAAATTAATGCTCGAAAATAAACAACTGAAAACTAAAAACTGAAAGTAACTAATAGAAAATTTCACAAAAGACTTTTTTTTATTTTTTATTTTTTTAATCACACGAAACAATCACACAAAAACTGCAAAACTGCAGTAACATGATGAATGAAATATTTTCACCCCCAAACTTATATAGAACATTGTCCTCAATGTTCAAAGAATAACAAAATGCCAACTTAGCAACACATAAAGTTAAGGACAATTTCACAAAAGATAAAGAACAAGGGACTAGGGATACTTTTCTGATTACTGTAGATGTGGATTTGAAGATGATGAAGGAAGAAAAATGTGGATCATGCATAAATTCTTTTGTGACATGTAGAGACGATGAAAAAGTAATCTTATTAAAAATCATATAAAAAAAAACTTGAGAAAAGAAATTCATAATCTAATGCATAATACGAAATAAATAAAAAGGAATAATTGTTGGGTTGCCTCCCAACCAGCGCTAAGTTTATAGTCTATAGCCCGACTTTACTTCGATAAATTCATGGTAGTTCAAGTCGAAGGATTTCACCATTGTACACCTTGCAATTTCCAGCTTTGCATCCTCTGTTAGCCCTCCAAACTTTGAATTCACCGTTTTCGTCTCTACCAAGAAGTCCTCCTAATTTTGGTTTCTTTTTCTGGCAATTTTGTTGAAGGGATAGTTTGTCTTCATTAATACATTGACACTCTTCGAGGGCTGATGGTTGTTTGGATAGACTATATAATGTAAAAACTTCTTGCTCATCATCTACCCTCAAGATTAACTCACATTTCTCCATATCAATCAAAGTTCGACCTGTTCTTAAGAATGGTCTCCCCAAGATTATTGGAATGTTTCTATTTTCTTCGATGTCCAGGATAAGAAAATCCACTGAAAAGATGAATTTCCCCACTTTAATTAGCACGTCTTCTATAATCCATCTAGGGTGGGTAAGGGATCTATCAGCTAGCTGCAGAGTCACTGTTGTTGCTTTAGCCTCTCCTAAACCAAGTTTCCTGAAAATAGAAAGTGGCATCAAATTAATACTTGCACCAGTATCACATAAAGCATTAAAAGTACCAGCTTCTCCCATTGAAATAGGTAATGTGAAACTCCCTGGATCCTTGAGCTTTGGAGGCAGTTTGTTTTGTAATCTGGCACTACTCTTCTATGTCGGTGCTACCGTTTCATATTCTAGAAGCTTTTTCTTCTTTGATATCATATCCTTCAGAAATTTTGCATAGCTTGGAATTTGTCTTATTGCGTCTATGAACGGGATATTAATGTGGAGCTTCCTTAGCATATCCAAAAACTTCTCAAATTGTTGGTCTCGCTGGTGTTTCTTCAACCTTTGTGGGAATGGAATAGGAGGCTCGTAAGGATTGATAGGAACGGTTGCCTTAACCCTTGGTGTATCTGAACTTTCTTTGGTAGATGTCTCTATTATTTGTTCAGTTTGTTCCACTTGCTCCTCATCTGAAGAAGGTACTGTTTCCTTACTCACAGCAGGTCTATTGACATGAATTTCTAGCAGTTGCACCCCACTCCTGGTGGTGATTGCGTTCACAGATGGATCCTCAATTCCTTCATTCCCCAAAATAAGTATGGCCATTACCTGCTCCTTTGGATTAGTCTCAGTATTGCTTGGCATGACACCTGGTAATCTGTTTGTTATAACATGTGCAATCTGCCCAACTTGAGTCTCAAGGTTTTTAATAGCAGCACCCTGAATTTGGAAATTTGTTTCAGTCTTTCTCATGAATTGGTTAGTTGTTTCCATGTATTTATCCGTCTTTTCCATGAGTTTTGCAAACATCTCCTCCAACCGAGGTTTCTTCTCTTGCTGAAACTGCCCTTGAGCTCGATTGTGATTTTGATTTTGGTTCTGATATTGATTTCCACCCCAAGAGAAATTTGGATGATTTTTCCACCCCGGATTGTAAGTGTTAGTTTGGAGGTTGTTGTGCTGATGTTAACCCCACTGGGCATACTCCACTTGTTCCATACCTTGTGCCAGAATTGGACAATTTGATGTGTTATGATCTGCTCCACACTCCTCACAACTTAGCTTTTTGACTTGTGCTGAATTTACTGTTTGTGATATGCTCTCTACCTTGTGAAATAAGGAATCAATCTTAGCATATAAGGCCGAGTAGGTATTTACCTCGTAGACTCCAGCTGATTTATTAGTACCCACACGCTCAGAAGACCACATACCTGAAGTGTTCCCCATTCTCTCAAACAATTCCCATGCTCCATCAATGGTTCTTGTGATTATGGAGCCATTAGACGATGAATCCACCATGCTCCTAAAAGAAGGAAGTAGCCCTGTGTAGAAAAATCTGATCTGTGTCTTTCTGTCGAAACCATGTTGGGGACATTTCCTTAACATGTTCTTGAACCTATTCCAGGCTTCATCAAATGACTCAGACTCACCCTGACTGAAGATTGATATTTCATGCCTCATCTTTGCTACTTTGGCTGGAGAGAAAAATTTAGTGCAGAATTTGTGAGCCAGATCATTCCAAGTAGTAATGCTTGCCACAGGAAGTGAATCCAACCACTCGAGTGCCTTATCTCGTAAGGTGTGTGGGAACAACCTAAGCCGGATAGCGTCTTCTGATATTCCTTGGTATCTGAAGTGTTGATACATATCCAAGAACCGGGATATATGTGTGTGTGGATTTTCATTTGCCAACCCATAGAACTGATGCCCATTCTAGAATAGTTGGATGACATTAGTTTTCAATGGGAAATTCGGTTGTTCGAATGGAGGGTACACAATGCTGGATTGACTCTGCACAACGAAGGGCGATAAGAAATCCCCAAGCAATGTATTTCCATCTTCTCATTCCTCAGCATTGCCTGGTATTGCAGGATTCCTCATTGGTTCAATCTGTTGATTTGCCATTGGTAGTTGTTCTTGATTTCCCTGCTATACTGCTCTAACTTCCCTTTGCCTGCGATGGAAAGTCCGTTCAATCTCCAAATCTGTTGGAAGTAGTTTACCGCCAAGCGACCTTAGCATGCAAACCTAAGGCAAGAAGAAAAAGAAACAGTAGCACTTAGATTAATCTAAATAGAAATGCTAAATAAAATACGTAAAAAAAAAAAGTAAAGACAAGTTCAAATTAGTGTCTAAGTAAATAAAATCAAACTAAAAATCAATCCCCGACAATGGCGCCAAAAACTTGTTCACGAAAATAATTGCTCGTTTTAAATCACCGCAAGTGTACGGTTCGTAACAAGTAATAAAGTGGAATTGAAAATTCCGGATATCGTACCCACAGAGATTGAATTAATTTGATTCTAATTACCGAAACCTTAACCGAAACTATAAAAAGATGAGAATGTTTGTTTTGATAAATTTATAACTAATCTAATACTAAACATGCAAATATGAATGAATTAATTAACTAAATGCAATTTGGCAATGGATGTAAATTTGAGTTTTTGTAATATGTGATGAATGTACTAGGATCAAGAATTCCTATGCAATAATCTTTTTAAACTTAGTTTCACACCTTGACACACGGTTGGAATAAAGAAGAATCAATACTCCTAAATTATCTAACAATCTCTCTCGAGTAGAGTTAAACCTATTCAAATATGCGACCCGACAATATTTCTATGACGGATGCAAACATACAAGAATGCATGAGTTTTTATGAACACTTAAAGATTCACATAAGATATACCGGTATATTTCTATCCCCTATCAGACCCTATGATAATTTATATATGTCGAACATATTCCCCTTCTTTCGAATGCATGAAATAAGCCACCAAACTCACACAATCATTGCGCATATAATTGTGGAGAAAAATAAATTCATATAAATCATTCAAATATCCTAAAACGTGTTTTTATTGTCATGAATATAAACTAAAAAATAAAAATCATATTACATAGTTCATCTAATCCTAGCACAAAATTAATCTAGCCTAGCATGGTGGGAAGAAGAAAATCAGAAAAATAAATAAAGAACGACATCACCAATTCGATTCTTGAATTGAATATTCGTGTTCTTGGAGTTGATCTTCGCGTTCTTGCCTCTTTTCTGCTCTCAAAAGTCTTCTCCAATCCCCTCTCTCACTTTTGGACGGTCCTAGGGTTTTAAAATACCCCACAAGATTCGTTTCCATAAGAGTTGTAGTCAAATTAGGAAACCAGAATTTTTTTCCCGAAATGGCCTGGGCTAGCGCCCAGTACAAAATGGGGCGGCCACTCAGGCTAAATTTTTGGCTTCTGTTGATAGTTTTTATTTCAGGCGGCCGCCTAGGCAAAATGGATGGGAGCTTGCCCAGGCTAAATTTTCTCCATTTTTCTTTTCCGCCCTTTTCTTCATTCTTTCTTCCATCTTGGTCATCCTCATTAATTTACTTCAATTATAGTATTTCAACTTCCTCCCATATGCATGTTGGTCCTCAAAGTTTCGTCAATTAGCCTATTTATCCTTTTTTCTTTTCCAATTGCTTCAAAACATGTCGAAAACTGAATTATGATAAAAGTAACATAAGTTAAGTAAAATACAATAATAAAATGACACAAAACCCTAGTAAAATGGCCCTGAATAAGTGCACAAAAATGCACTTATCATCCATGATGAGATCTAATTTCAAAATATCGTTGCTAAAATGCTTTATGTCAAAGTGTTGAGTTTTGATAATATTTTATAACGATCAATCAAATCTCTACGACATTGTCATGTTCTAGATCTTGTGACGACTCGCGGTCTAGCTCCCATGGGAAAAAGATCTCTCTAATGGTTGGCACAAAGTTGGCGATGATGTCTGATTCGGCCAAAAAAATGAATTAAAATTTAAATGAAAATCAATAATTAATTTTAACTATACATTTTATGAGGTCCACGACTTTTCACAACGCATTTCATAATCTTCTACCAAAATTTACTAAAAATCAAATTTTTATCTAAATCACACTGAGGCTATATATATATGACGACATTCAGAACCAACGAAAATTCTTTTCTTCCTCCTTTGTGGTAATATGCATGGTTTAGTTTATGATATGATGGCTCAATGAATAATCGTTTTTTGGTAAAATGTGTGGGTTGATTTGAGAATAAAAGATGTAATGGAAAGTGTTCATGGAAAGGCCAAAGCAATTTCAATATCATAGATATTTGAATACAACATTACAAAAGTAGGAAAAATATTAAATCGATCAGTGTCCCGCCATTAGAATAGTTGAGTGCATATTGTCTCCCGTCCCAAAATCGAACCAATGTATAAAATTGCAAGACTTGACATTGCATTAAGAGAATAAAGTGAACTCAAATGATCTAAGTTTGTTTTCCATTTAATTTCAAATTGGAGATTAAACAAAGGAATGGAGAAAAAACACTATCAACTATTACGAGGAGATGACTATGTCCAGTTTAATTTATAAAGGAAATTTAACCTAGGAATTGTTTATTCTTCACTGAGTGATTGTTGATGAAGAGAATCCTTTGATCACAGCGACTGTTTCCAAAACTTTTTATGGTATATATGTAATGGTTACTTGTCATAAATCAAAATAATTTAAAAGGATAAATCTGTATTAAAGAATAAATTGTTGGAAGAACTACGTAACACTTCATCAGCATTTAACTTTATTTTTTGTTGGAGCCCCAAATTATCTTGAATAAATAAAAAAAAAAAATCACATTTGGTAACTTAAAAATTCTATATGTTTATTATTGTTTCCAACTTTTCATATTCAAATAATTTGGGTTATTACATTTACTATATTCCACGAGAAGGTAACTTATTTGAGAACGTTCAATCTTAAAATTTGTTAACTCATTTGAGTTGTAAATGGATGGACTTGTTTTTTGAACTTAATGGGTTCTAATGCAATTTTGAGTCAACTTTGTTAAGAAGAATATTTCAACTACTCATTTGAGTTGTAGATGGATGAAATTGTTTTTTTTTTTTTTTTTGAACTGTTTGTCATCGGGATATAATTTAAGTCAACTTTGTTAAAAATAATATTTCAGTTACTTATTTGAGTTGTAGACGAATTGCAATGCTTTTTGAATTAACGTCATTTTTAATCTACTTTGTTAAGAAGAATATCTCAATTTATATTTGGTACTTAGTTTTAGCTTTTTGTTTGCTAGAAATGGGTCCGACTTCATTTTTAACCACACGTTTCACCAGCTATCAATTTTATCCACTTTTGCACAACACATTTCATGGACACACCAACTTTTATCAACTTTTAAGAACATTACATAGCTCCTTAACATGGAATATTACCCTTGACAACTTCTTGTTGGACGTCACTGATGTGGCCGCATCGGCGATTTTTTTTTTACTTTATCCCTTACCACCGATGTGACAACGTGGGTATTATAACATCCTTCCTATTGTGGGTAAAAGATCAGTTCTGTTTTAAAACGTATCAACCAATGATATTCCGTTGAACGCAACTCCTTAATAAATCATTTCCCCAATAAAGATATAAATTAGTGTTTTGAAAGCCCAAAAATGTTGCAACAAAGTTCACACTAAATTGATTCTGAAACTTGTGCAATAATTTATTGAATTGTACACATTCTTGATATATATATATATATATATATATATATATATATATATATATATATATATATACAGAAATGATCTAATGAGCACCGATGCTCATTAGATCATTTCTGTATATCAGAAACGATCTAATGAGCACCGGTGCTCATTTTATCCTAAGCACCGATGAGTTGGTACATTAATTCATTGGTGGATAAAGATTTTGTGAGTTCCAATCCACCAATGAATTAGATCATTTCTGTATATATATATATATATCTTAAGAAGAAAGTGACTGCAAATGACTTGATTTTTCAGGACCTCGTTAACATATCAATTTATTTTGCTGATTTACTCTAGTCTACTCTTAGAATTTCCGAACACGAAAAAAATAATAATAATAAAAAGTCGAATTGAATCAAAATCCACAATCCTTATTGTGTTGAGAGGATTTAACTCTATGATTTTCCATTCATCTGAAAATCATTGACCTGAAATCAATATTGAATCCTACCAACAATGATAGGTCTACCTGAATTTGTACTAGTCATGAATGTTGATCGGTTTTTTCGGTGAAGATAACGTTAACTAGTGGTCCGACTACTTCAAGTGGCTTAAAAAAAGTAAAAATAAAAATCTTAGAAAATGATCCAACCTGATTGACAATTTGAGACTGAAATTTAAACTGTCCCGCTGCATAGTGCATCGCGTTCCCAAGGCTTCTTATAATACATAAATCCTTTTTTATTTGGCTGATTCAGTTCAGAGCATAAAACGGTAAAATCAAAACATTGACTAGTCATAATCACAATACAGTCAAGACCAAAAGGTCGGGCCCACATTCCCAATTTTTCCTAAAATCCCAAAAAGTAACATGAGTGGTGCTATGTGTACACACAATTTTTTACACAATATTTTACACCCCCCTCACATGGAGGGGGGCCCATGATTATTTTATTATGTGTGGACCCCTCTCCATGTGAGGGGGGTGTAAAACATTGTGTAAAAAATTGTGTACACATAGCTTTATTCAAGTAACATTGCGAGTAATCATTGTCCCTCAAAAACCAGAGTGTACGACGTCTCTCCTCTATCACAAATCCCCTTTCGGTGTTTATCACAACTTCCATTTTTGAATATTTTCATAATTTCCCCATAGTTGAAACTTTTGTTGACCTTAAAAACATGTGCCAATAGAATCACGTCCATTCCAAGTGGGTGTCATCTGCCCACTAAACATCCCGTTAAAAGTAAAGGTCCCTGATCGAGAAAAAAAGTATGATAATCGGTTGAATTTCGAGATATAAGTTGCAAAGTAGGTAATGTCTTACAGATTGTCTCAAAAATATAAGCAGCTCCAATAAGGGTTTACGAATTGTCTCGAAAATATATATCGATCACAAATAGGTGAAGACTTGCGAATATAAACCATTCTAATATATGAGTACTTACAAACAGCCTCGAAAAATGTCACAGATAATTTGTCAAAATTTCGACAACATCTCTTCTATAATATAGAATGAACCAACCTGCAATATAACATAATATCTCCACGCACATATACAAAGTAAATTGGGGTCCACTTGCCCTTCAATTAACATGATGTTTATAAAATGACAATGTAGATAATGTAACACACGTAGTGAAATATTGTCACATCATACTAGCAATAATGTAATGATACTAAGATACTAGTATCACAATAGTCGAAAATATGAATTTCCATCCATAGAGAGGCTTCTCCTATGACCTTTCGTGTTATCTGCTTTAACGAATTAAGAGGTGATCCTTTTTGGGATTCAGCAGTACTTCGAAGCGCGTACGCTTCCCTGCATAGTGAATGATTTATCCATACAGAGGCTAGTCTTATAGCTAGTCTCGACGATAGTGAGAGGCGATGAATAAACATCTTACGAAATCAGGGATAAACATCTAGCTAGATGGTGGATAAACATCTCGTGAATAGCTCTCGAACTATCGGAGTCTTATAAGCGGTCTCGAAATGACAAGAGCTTACGGTTAAGCTCGACCGTAGTAAGATGCGAGGAATAAATATCTTGTGAAATCAGGGATAAGTATCTAGTGAGATGGGAAATAGACATCCCGCGAATAGATCTCGAACTATCAAAATCTTACAAGAGACCTCAGAATGTCGAGGTCTTACAGCTAAGCTCGACAATAGTGAGAAGCGAGGAATAAAAATCTTGCGAAACTAGGGATAAGCATATGGTGAGACGGGAAATAGACATCCCGCGAATAGCTTTCGAACTACCAGAGTCTTATAAGAAGCATCGGAATGACGAAATCTTACAGTTTAACTAGACAATAGTGAGAGACAAGAAATAAACATTTCGCGAAATCAAGAATAAGCATCTGGTAAGATGGGGGTTTATAAGACTTTGATAGTTCGAGAGCTATTTGCGAGATATCTATTCTTCACCTTACTAGATGCTTATTCCTGGATTCGGGAGATGTTTAATCCTCAGCTCTAACTATTATTGAGTCTAGTTGTAAGACATCGTTATTCTGAGCTCACTTATAAGACTCCGATCGTTAAAGAGCTATTCGTGGGATGTCTATTCCCTGCCTCGCCGATGTTTATTTCTGGTTCGCGAGATATTTATTTCTCGCATCTCACTATCGTCGAGCCTAACTGTAAGACATCGTCATTCCGATGCTAGTTTATAAGACTCCGATAGTTTTAAAGTTATTCGCAGTATGGCTAGTCCCTGCTTTGCCGATGTTTATTCCTCGTCTCAATATCGTCAAACATAATTGTAAGACCTCATGATTTCGAGACCAATTTATAAGATTCCGACAATTAGAGATCTATTCGCGTGATGTTTATTCTTCGTTTTGCCATATGCTTATCCCTGGATTTGAGAGATATTTATTTCTCGCTTCTCACTGTCGTAGAGCTTAACTGTAAGACTTCATTACGCTTATAAGATTCGGATAATTCGAGAGATGTTCACAGAATGTTTATTCTCCTTCTCCCTAGATGCTTATTCCTGGTTTCATAACATATTTATTCCTCGACTCTTACTATCATCAAGCCTAGCTATAATACCTTGACATTCAAAGGCCGCTTATAAGATTTCGATAGTTCGATAGCCATTCGCAGGATGTCTATTCCCCACCTTGTTGATGCTTATTCCTGGTTTCGCGAGATGTTAGTTTTCTCTCACTATTATCGAGCCTAGTTGTAAGATCTCGTCATTCCGAGGCCAATTTATAAGACTCTGATAGTTCGAGAGCTATTCTCGGGATTCTGCCAAAGCGGATGGCACATTCCTCCTATGTACAAAAAGTCATAGGAGAAGCCTTTGCATAGATAAACTATCCACCATGTAGGGAAGCGTTAACGCTTCGATGAAGAGCTAAATCCCAAAGGGGACCACTTCCTAATTCATCGAAACAATAGCACATGCCTTCCATTGATAAAAAGTCATGAGAGAAGCCACTGCATGAATGAACCATTCACCATGCAGGAAAGCGTGAACACTTCGATGAAAAAGCTAGATCCCAAAGGGAACCACCTCCTAATTTGTCAGAGCAGACAACACATGCCTCTCATTCACAAAAAAGCCATGGAAGAAGCCTTTACATGAATGAACTATCCAGCGTGTAGGGATGCGTGGGTGCTTCGACGAAGAACTGAATCCCGAATGAGACCACCTCTTAATTCGCTGAAGTTGATAGCACATGCCTCACATGTACAAAAAGCCATGGGAGAAGCCTCCCAAACATAAAAAAAGAGCTTACATTCAACCACGAAGATGACTTTCAAAAACACTTCATCTTCACTTCACATAAACTTCAAAGTGAGAGGTGATGAATAAACATGTCGCGAAACTAGGAATAAGCATTTACTGAGGCGGGAAATGACAAGGTCTTATAAGTTTGATTAAGTAAAATCCTCTACATATATTCTTCTACCTTTTGCAAATAAAAACTGGATCGAGCAACTCGATAATGTATCAAGTCGAGTGAGCGAGAAAAGTTTTACTAATGGAGAGAAGTCGCAATAGTTTCTTCTTTTAACTCTAATTAAAGGATACATGCCATTGCCATCACTAGAAATTAAATAAAACAACGGTGCATGGTTTTCTCTCTCGTCCATTTTTCATCTGAGACTGACCATTGAAAAGTTTTGTCTTTATATTGCTATGGTAATTCATAATTGACAATTCATCTCCTTTTCTTTCATGCAAGAAAAACCTCTCTAATTGTCTTGCTTTTAAATTGAACGAAGCTCCCGTTTTCACCAAAACTGATATTGGGTATGAATGAAGAAAATATTCACATTTAGTCCAATCTTCTCCTTTTAGAATTTGGGTTTCTTTCATCACTTTTATAGCTCAAGCTGGCAGCAGCCTCCAACACTCCATTTGGACTTTGGGGCACTGATGATGATGATGGAACAGTGCCATTACCCATATTTGCAGTAATGGTAGAAGAAGAAGTCCTATTAATTGATGTCAAATCTTGAATTAGTTCAAGGCACTTCAACACTCTCCCCTGCAACAATAAAACACTTGTATAATTTGAGTCTTGGACCACTTCGTCTGAAAGCAAGAGTTCAATTTGATAGACGGGATTATTTCTTAAAATTATGCTAGCCAAGAAAATTGTCTTAGTCTGAGATTTTTATTGAAGTGGGGACATGTATAAATTACCTTCTCTACTCTTATGAAACCAGACAGGGTCTTATCAATGTCCATTGCCTGTATTTCTTCCCCTGAAACATACATTGCTATTGCTGCAGCTAATTCAGATGGCCTGAATTCCAAAAAGTCAATACCTGCATTCAATTTCCCAACCAAAGTTTGAATCAAACATTTTAAATTACTGAAATAAAAGTACATTGCAAACCACTATTAAAGAAAGACCTCTGATTGTGCTTAAGATCAGTTGAACTGATCTAGTAATCAATGGCCCTGATGGGAGCTCATCGTTTTTCGCCATTTTCCGGAGGATATAGTCGATGAAGTTGCACGGAGTATAAGCTTGCATTTTCCATTTCAAAATGCTCAGTACCAAAAGCTCCATTCTACGTATGGTTTTACCTTCAAACAAGAATTTTGGTTCCCCAACCTGTTCCATCAACCCAGATTAACAAATAAGATCATTAGTAGGCACATCGAAACCAATGCAAGTAGAATATGTGTTAATTATTTCACCTGTAAATCCACGGTGAAAGGAACTTCAATTTCCTCCATTTTGGCTGCTAGAGATAAACAAGCCACGGCTAACAACTGAAACCCCCATGTCTTACCTCTCTGTGAACATCAAGAAAATTTTGACAAATCAGGAATGGAGAAAATAAGAATTTAATCACTATAAAACAAAATGGCAAATCAATTGGGGACTCACGGGCAGGTCATGCACAGATTGAAATCGGTCAAAGTAATTTATAGCCAAACACAAACACAGTGCTCCAAATCTGTAGTGAGCATGAGCCTGCAAACATCAAATAATCAAAATTATTAAAAATAAATAAAAAGCCTTTGTGATGCATTTGCAATTTATTTTTAAATGCCCAATATAACATTAAATGAGTGAATTATCATAAATGGTACTGCAAATCCAATGAGCACCAAACTTTCCACCAGTTTTTAGATGAAAACTCATTAATGAGTGAAAACCCCATTTTTAGAAAATTGATGAGAAAAATCAACAAGTAATAAAACAGCATTAGAGATGAAAATGAAAAACATCAATGGAGGAATCAAATATATAAAAAATGATTTTGATTCAAGAAACAGGAAGAAAGAAAATCAAACCCCGTTTGGTTGATTAAACAAATGATCAAGAAATCTAAAAATAATCACTTCACCTTACACATCCAATCAACAGCCTCTCTTCTCACACTCATATCCAAATCCCCAGTCCTCAGTCTATTGAGATAATCATCTCTGGGCATGTGCTCCATTTCTCTCTCAACCATCAAACCGATGCTCTCTTCACTCAGACATGGCAAATGAACCATTGTCTCAGAATCTGGTCCGCCATCGACAAAGCTCATGCCTTTATTATCATCGGTTTGACAGCTGACGTCACTGAAAGAATCAACAAGATCGTCATCATCAAAGCACATAGTTTTGGTTTCTTCATTACAGAGAAGGTCCGATGGTGTACACTCGTAACTGTTACTGCAAGCCATTTGAAAAATCACCTTCAAAAAATGTGAATGGAACTTGTCTCAAAAATTCATAAGCAGCAAGGATTTTTTATGGGATTTTTCTGCATGTAAAGATTGCATTATGGTTTTGCCATACTTAAAGACCTTCACAGAGAGAGAGAGAGAGAGAGAGGGGGGGGGGGGGGGAGGAGGGGGCTGTCTGGATGAAGAGACTGGGGATACGCTAAACAGAGGAGCTTTATGTAGGAAATACACATTTGTCTTTAGGGTAAAGGGAAATTGAGGGAGAGAAGACTGAAAAAACTAATTAAAAAGGGACATTTATTTATTTTTACATATTTGGTAAAAAAATTAATTATTTATTAAAAAAGGGAGGAAATAAAAGCTGGAATTGGAATGTAAATGACAAGAATGCCCTTCGTAAAGTGGGAAAGTTGTTGTGTGGTCATTAGTAAATATTGATTACATGGAAAGTAACTAAATGGTAATTAAGGGAGTGAAAGACAGTGATAATTTAATAATTATTTGATGGATTAACGATGTTATGAGATTACATTTTAATTTTGTTAGTTTATATTTGTAAATGTACCCAAAGGTGATTTCAATTTTCATTTTGCACCCTATAATTTTTGATATTACAAAAAGTTACCTATAGATTTTTTTTCAACTTCTCTATTACATGTGAAAAAGAAATAGTTATGGATAATTGAAGCCTTGTGAGTTTGTAAGTACGAGTAATCTCAATTAATATCACGATCAAAATGCAACATTTACGATAACTTGACATCTTTAATGGAAGTGTTTATTATAAGTACGGAATTTCATAAGTCGAAATTATAACTTTACCTCTTTTATTGCGAAAGAGTTCGTTAATGAGTATTATTAATTAATATGGGCAAGAAAATCAAAATTTTAAATCACAAGCTTTAAAATTAAAAGAACTTAACTTTTTATATTTCAATAACAAATTTGAAATGGCACGCGTAAGATGGGTCTATTTCGATAATAACTATGTACAGAATAATACAATTTCATTTATGAAGAAAAACCAACCTTTTCAACCGTTTGTCGATATCTTACTTTCTAGATCGTTCAGTATTAATGAAGTAAGACCACAAATAATAAATTGTTAATATTTTTTAACTTCTTCCACATTCAAACAATATCCTACTATTTGATTACGTACACTAAATTTGTAGAAGAAATATTTAAACGGTATCTTTTTCCTAAAATGTACATCTAAACCCACCACGTTCCCAGTTGAGATGAGCTCATTAATGAACGGCCTGTAACATTACGAGTACTACGTTTAACACTGTCTATTTATAAAGAGTTGTAGACTTTGTGACATCGAGTTGCAATGCAAAAGCTCGTTGGACTGAGCAGACATCTAATGCTTTCATTGCCCATTCATTTTTTATGTAAGTTAAAATGAAGTTATGATCATATCTCTCTTTTATTGCGAAATAGTTTATTTACGAGTATTGTTAATTAATATATTTCACATTGGACAAGAAAATCAAAATTTGGTTTGTCCTTTTTATATTATTTTCAGTTTTCAATTTTATAAAAACGTAAAACTTTTATTTGGTCTATTATTTTTTAAAATGTATTTTAAAAAAACAAGGTTAAACTTATAACATAAAACTCAAAATATATTTCTTACATTTTCAGTACTTTCAATGAAAGTATAAAAAAATTCAGAATAAGGGAAATAATCGTTTAAATAAAAAAAATTCTAAAAAATAAAAATTATAAAAATAAATTCTAAATTCTTAAAGTAAAAATCAAAATCAAAATTTTAAAAAATAAAATTATAAAAATAAATTCTAAATTCTTAAAGTAAAAATCAAAATCAAAATTTTAAGAAATAAAATTATAAAAAAATAGAAACTCATCCTGGTTATTTAAATAAAAATTCTAAGGAAATTTATTTAAATAAAACAAATAAAAGTTCTCAATCCACATTATTAATTTTTACATTTTTATTTTCTATGTTTTCTATGTACAATCGCCCGAGATGAGATGGGCTCATCAATGAACGACACGTACAAAGTATAGTCGGCGTTTCACACTACCTATTTGTGGAGGGTTGTAGACTTCGCGACATCGAGTTGTAAGACAATAGCTGGTTGGACTGAGTAGACATATACATATATATTGTCATTGATTTTGTTGGCCATTCATTTCTATTGTTAGTTAAAATGAAGTCATGTATCGTTAATTAACATATTTCAAAATGGGCAAGAAAATCAAAATTTCAAATCATGAGATTTAAAACTACGAGCAATTAAATATTTACATTTCAATAACAGTATTGAAAAGCGCGAAGAAGATTTGACTATAGCTACAATTACTATGATAAAGAAGATTCCAATTTCATTTGATGATATCTTACTACCTAGATTTTTCAGTATTAATGAAGTAAGACGGACAAATAATCGATTGTTAATATTTTCTTTAACTTCTTCCAAATTTAAGCTAGATCCTACTATTTGATTACATATACTAAAATTGTTGTAGCAAGATATAAATAGTTATTTTTTCCTAAAATGTACAACCGACCTCAACTAGGAACTCACCACGTTCCTAGCTGAGATGGGCTCAATAACGAACGGCCAGTATCAAGTTGAGTTCAACATTTGACAGTAATTAGATGTACGCCTATTTCTAGAGGGTTGTCGAGTTCGTGACATCAAGTTGCAAGACGCGCTTTTTGAACTGAGTAGACATCTATATTTTGATTGCTTTTGTTCATTTGTTTCTACTGTTAGTTTAAAGAACATTGCTACACTTACAAATTTGGTTCACAGAATTTATGTAAGGGAGTATTTTGCAGTATTTGGTTAAAAGATGACAAAAATAAAAATGAAAATGAACAACACAGATGCTGCCACGTAAAAGTTCTAGTTCTATGAAAAAAACCACTGTACACTTAGAATTATTCTAGTTTAAATGAAGTTGCAATAAGCCCTTTTTGGCAACCGAAGAAGAGGAGATTTTGTTTAGAAATTAGAGCAAGGTAAGTAAATTTCTTTGTAGGTAAATAAGTTTTATAATAAAAATGATTTTGAATACATAAATACTAATTCACTCTATCCCATAAATACAGACTTGCTTCTATTTTTACACAGATTAAAAATATATATAATTTAAAAAATAATTTGCAAACTTGACTATGATAATTAAGAAAACAAAATAATCGGCTAATAGAACAATTAGTTTATGAAATACAAAATTAATTACAACTAGTGTATGTTAAAAAAAAAAAAAAAAAGAATCAAAGTTCAAAAAGAAATCTTGAAACTAATTATATTTTAGAGATATTTGGTAGAATAATGCTATTTAAGATTAGAGGTGCTTTGCACCAATCTATGTGAAAGTTTTTGTCACATTGTATAATGAAATCAAAATTTATTTATATTTTTCCATATAGACCGATGATAATAACCACTTTTTGCTACATAGAATTATTCATTTCACCATGCCAACATTTTCAAAAGAAAATTAAACTCTTCATGAGAGAGTGCAATAGCTGATTTTAGTAAGTTTTTACAAATATTATCAGTCCTAAGCCATACCCTCCGGCAGGGTTAAACCATCTTTCCGGGATATCATTTCAAAGTTCTTCCATATGATAGGAAATGAAAAGGGATCATAAATATAGTGGGCACATGAGAACTCATTTTTATGCACTTAGATTTGAATGCATAGGATACTGATTTTGAATCTTGAAATTATGAGAGAAAGCTTGTAAACTTAGATGTAAAGGAGCATGCATGTCGTGTTTAATTATATATTCTCCCCTTTCTTAGACTTGGGGCAACACAAAACTCAAGTCCCTTTTCTTCTCTTAGAGATGCTCTCTCACTCTCTCCATAGACACACATTCAGAGGAATTGTTTACCTTTGCAGCACCTTCTTTTACAAGGGTGGGGGGCCTTAACCCCGAAAAATTCTGGTTAGACCAAATATGAGGCACTTTTAACCACAAGCATCCCATGTCACGTGTTAAGACATAAAAATTCCATGACCACACCCAAAAAAACTTTTTGGTAATTTGTAAGAAAACATATTCTTCTTGGACATGAATGCATGGACATTGGACACAAGATGTGGTCCTCCTACATTTACTCTTTTATAAATTATACAGCTATTGCTTGAGATTCGAGCTCGTCAACACTGCCCCCCATAGCCACCACCCCCCACCCCACACACACACATCTGTCTGTGTGTGAGTGTTGCTCAGCATATATCAAAAGCATGCATCCAGCACATCAGCCATTGCTTCTGCTACTCCATGATAAGCGCTGATATTTGGTTTATAAATGCATATATTAATCCTCCATTTGTAAATTGTAATTCCATCTCAATCTTAACTTTAAGTAGAGAATAAAAATAATGTGGCTAGACGACAAGGGCCACAAGGCCAAGCTTCACCCTTTTACAAGCCTAAGACTTAGGCTTGGATGTAAAGTGTGGCTAACGACAAGACCAAACTTCGTGACTATGTGCGCTTTTTTAGAACACTGATAAAAATACTGTTGTGTCACATTGGAAAAAATGGGTAACAATGATTTGCCAAAGAAAAAAACATTGCAAATAATTTTTAAAATTACTTGGGGTTGCTTTCTCAAATTAATCTCAACGGATTTCTGAAATTATTTCATTGGAGCAGGAGGGCAATGAGTATTAACAAATTGGGAAGCTATAAGTTCTTTTAGACAAGTTTTTACATCTGAAGGTCACACATATCAGGGAGAGGATGCATTATTTCAAATAAATGAATAGGGCTTTGCACCTATGTACATAAAACAGAAAGGAACATCCAAAGAATACGACGGGAGATTGAATAAAAAAAAATTCTAACTTCCTTATGTTTTCTATATATAGCTTAAATATACAGTTAAAAATTTGTTCAGATCTTCATTGTCATACTTTTACATTGTTTACTAAACATCTTTCTCAGTCATGGTAACAAACTGATCCTGGAGGCAGTGTCCATGTAATATTTTCATGTTAGTTCTTAATATAAAAACATATTCTCTCTTGCTGATTTTAAATTTCTTTTTCTTTTGGGGTTTTCTCTGCTCTTTTCCTTTCCTTTTTAAAAATAAAAATAAAAATTTTGACAGGGGCAATGGACCCAATAAATTGCAGTTGTTTTAGTTTATAAGATTCAGTCCAAGTTGTTGAACAAGCAGCAGATTTGGATGTCTTTTTTGTGCCTTTTACTTTGTTTATTCTTCTGTCTTAATGGCCAAAGACTCATCATTCATGCTAACGGCAAAAGGATGGCTTCATAAAGTATAAAGTCAATTACAACTTTTTATTCAAATTTCTGGAAAAGGGTTATTTATTTTTCGAGCAAAGATTCCTGCACAGTAAAAATAACTTGCCAATGCTGCTAAATGCATGGCATAGAAGAGAATCAATACGAAAATTTCTCAGATTTGTGACTCTTTAAAGGTCCATGACTTCATGGTCAAACCATAATTGGCTTGAACGGGAAAATGTGGACTTGGAACATGGCACAAATATCAAAATTTTACTGTGTCAGTTTTCATGATTTTCTTGCAAGAAAAAGGCGTTTTTTTCTCAGATGGAAGCAATGATTTGTGTGGGTTTTTGTAGACCATTTATGACTTGTTGTTCTAGGTATTTGGATCACCAAAAATATTGCCTACTAATAATCAAGAATGTCCCACTAGCTTGAAACAAAAATTCTAAAGCAGACTAGTTCAGCAGAAAAAAGAATTATTTGAGTAAATAATGGGGGAAAAAAAAGTTCATTTTGGCGCTAGAGTGCCCATTTACTGTACTTTTGGAGTTGATGACCAATTTATGTGTAGGAATATGTTTCAATGCAAAAAACGAGAGGTAACAAATACTTTTGTTGATTGGTTAATTGATAACGTGTTTTTCTTTGAAGTGCCGTGTTCGAAAATTAGATGTGTTCTTCAATATGAGGAAGCCCATAAGGAATCAAGTTTCAGTAATTGATAATGGTGTCTTGAATAAAATCTAAGTATGCTATAGGTCTAGTACGTTACCAAAAATGGATTATTGGTGAATTCATTCCCTACACCAGTAAGGCTGCTTTTGTTCTATTACTGTGTTCATGCTTTTCCTGAAAGCATCCTATGACATGGTGATGAAGGAGAACACTATACTTTACTGTAGAGGATTTAGTGCTGAATTCTATTTGCTTTTCTGCAAGGTCTACTTTTGTACCAGGCCAAGCCTTCAGGTTGTTTAAGTAGATGTGGACAAGGTTGTTGTGCTCCTAATCGAAGTATGTTAGCCCTTGCTAGGCAAATTGTTATCAAATGACATCCCGACCAATGATGTTAATCGTTATTTATTGAGTCGACCGATGACTAAAGTGAAATATCAACACCACAATTGTAACGACTTAAACCTATAACATATTTTGACCTTTTGAAGTAGCCTAATTTTATTAGAGCTACTCATGACCCAACCCATTACTCCTTGGATGACTTTTTGGTTGATAGCACATTTATTCATTCCTATGAACTCTTGGACCTAACTACTCTTTAACCTAAAAGCCCACTTAATTGTTTTATATGTTGGGTCCTATCTTTTGGTCTTGGTAGTGTGTGAAAACGTTATTTTGCTAGCCTACCGTTTGAGAGAAATCGGCTGCATTCCTTGGCTTTGTGCTTCTTCTTTGTAGCGTCTTTCTCTTTTCTCTTTCAGCCTCTTTGGCTATTTTTGAGGCTGCAATAATAGTTCATACAGTGTGCTTTGTGGACAACTAAGCAACCGAAGTTAAGGGTGGTTGTAGGAGTGTTTGGGTCTTGGAACTTTGTGGTTTGATTCAGTATTGTGTGAAATACTGAGTCCGAAAACTTTGGTGTCAATATTCTGCTCAACATTTGGTATCAGAGCATTGGTAGCATGGTGTGAGGCCAAGACCAGAAACCGACTGGAGAAACAGATCAAAAAATTCTGTTCGATTTTCATCTCCAATCGAACCTGTAATCTCATTTTCTGGCTAGACCAGTTGCCGTTTGAAGAATCAATACTACAGCGAGAATCTGCAGGTGGAGGCGTACCTGGGTCCACTGCATCCGACGTAGTCTGGGAAAACTTTCTTCAGATAATATTTTTCTAATAAGATTTATAACCTTTTGTGGTGTTAGTTTTCTGTTTCAGGTGATACAGTGAAATTTGGACGATTTTGCCCATGCGCATTTGTGATTCAGTTTTGCATTCAATCGGTTGCAAGAGACTTTATGGCGAATAGTGGTGGCCATAGTATTAAATACGTATTTCTCGTTATTTACGGACTCGGATAGGTCCGCTCTGGTAAATTGGCTAATCCTGTTCAATTTCAAGCACTAGCACGTCCTTGTGAGAAGTGACAATAGGATTGATGTTATCGTGTGGGATAACCATTACTTGTACTAGAAATTTTGAATTACTTGCCTTTAGTTGCTACGTGAGTAAATTATTTATTTGATAAATTTCAGCATATTATCTCTGTGATATTCTATGCGTGAAGCTGTTTTGGTTGACATATCTCTTGTTGCACTGTTAAGTCCCTAAATTACCTAAACCTTACCCGTTTGAAGATTCTCTTGATTTGAGATCGGAGATTCTTACGAAACGCTGAAAATCTAAAACATTGTATCAATATTGTTTGCAACCCTAAGTCTACTTTGTGTGGCTTAATTGTAATTTTATATTTTTGATTGATTATTAAAATGACAACTCATAATTTTGATTTGAGAACTTTTAACCGAAAAATGTGATTTTTCAATTTAGCGACAAAAATGAGAGGTATTTTCATTCAACAAAAGGTTTCAAAGGGCATTGATGGCAATTTTCTGGCTAATTTTTCAAAAGAACGAAAAGAAGTTGATGAGCTTGTTTATACCTCAATTATTTTACACTTATCTGACGTAGTTTTGAGAAAAGTGGGTAAACTAAAATCACTGATGAACTTTGAAAAAATTTGGAAGACTTGTGTTTGCTCAAATCTACTCCAAACAACTTTTACTTAGTTCAGCTTTTTTCCAGTTTTAAAATGGATTTTTCAAAAAATCTTGATAACAATTTAGACGTGTTTCACAAATGTGTTCGAGATATTGTTAACTGTGAAGAGTCGGTGTCTGATACATATAAGATTATTATTTTACTAAATTCCATACTTGATACTTATAAGGAAGAATGCTATTAAGTATGGTAGAGACACTTTAACGCCTGAAATTGTCATTGACTCCCTTGTAAGTAAGATGGATATTAGAACTGAAAAAATGATAAGAAAACTAGTGAGATTCACATGATGAGAGATAGAACTCAATTTAGGCAAAACGCTCATGATAGGTACCAAAGCATTGGCGAGTCAAGTAGTAATGGAGATAGAAAGAAGGGTAATGATAGGTCTAGATCCAAATCTAGGACCAATGTTAAGAAATATTATGGCTGTGGGAATACATGACATTTTATAAAGGATTGCTATAACGAGAAAAGTAAGCAAAAGAGTAAATAGAGAGATGAAATAAATGTATTATCATCTATTTTCGATAGTGGTGATGATGATGTTTATATGATTACAAGTCCTATTGCTTATCCCGTTTGCATGAATTGATACTTGATTCTGGTAAATCTTTTCATATGACATCAAAAATGACTGGTTTGAAAATTTGCATGAATCAAATGATGGGCATGTTGTGCTGAGTGACAATTTGTTGGAATTGGTGATATTACCTTAAAATTTGACACCGATTTTGTGTATACTTTAAAAGTTGTTAGATACATCTTTGAATTGTCTAGAAATTTAATTTCAGTAGGAAAACTTGAGAAAGCTACTTCACTGGTAAAATTGGAAATGAAATTTTAAAATTGGTTAAAGATTCACTTATCTCTATTAAGGGAATCAGAAAAAGAAAAAAAGATATTTATATCACTACTGGGGAAATGATGAGAGATTTAAATTCATCTATCTCTTCTAAGGCCGATCACATAGATAAATGACACAATAGACTAGCACATGTGAGTATTAAGAAAATTAGACTTCTTAATGAAAAATGTGCATTTGGAAATGACTGTGTCTGATTTATCTTTCTGTGACCATTGTGTGCTTGGTAAATATTATAAAACTACTTTTTTCACGAGTGTTCATAAAATTAAAGGCATACTTGAATATGTGTATTCGGACTTATGGGATCCTTCTAGCAGTCCCACCTCGGGTGGAAATATGTATTTATTGTCAATCATTGATGATTACACTTGAAAAGTGTGGGTTTATCTCTTAAAGTATAAATCTGATACATTTCATAATTTTAATATTTGTAAAAGATAAGTTGAGAACCAAACTGGTAAGAAGATTAAGATTTTGAGAATTGATAATGGTCTAGAGGTTGTAATATTGAATTTGACAATCTGTACAAAGAAAATAGGATAACAAGACATAAAATTGTTCCATACACTCCACAGTAAAATGAGGGTAGCGGAAATGATGAGTAGAATCATACTTGATAAAGTGCGTTACATGATGTTCAATTATGGTATCCCGAAGTCTTTTTGGGGAGAAGTTATAACTGATTAATCTGACTCCATCTGTTGTATTGAATGGTCATACTCTGCATGTAAAATGGTCTGGTAAACTAAGTGATTATTATATGCTTAAACTTTGGGTTGTGCTGCATTTTCTCATCAGAGTGAGAAAAATCTTGAATCTAGAGCTAGAAAATGTATTTTTCTAGGTTACCCTGAAGGTGTTAAGGGTTATACGTTGTGGGATGGGAGCTAAAAAAGGGGTTAAGATCATTGTGAGTAGAAATGTTACATTCAATGAAGGTGAAATGTCGTGTCTTAAAACTGAATCTAAACATGTGAGTGAAGAACAAAGTGGAGAGAGAAATCTGTTGAAAGTTGAGTTCGGAAAACTTAGCACATCTGTCCTTGTTATATAGAGTGGGGTGGAGAATCATGATCAACAACCTGATATGGAAAATAGAGAGGAAGTAATGATAGAAGAACATCCTAAAGAAGAGAATTCCTTAGCAGATTATAATTTAGCTAGGGATAGGAAAAGAAGACAATCTAGAGCACCTATAATATTTGGATATGAGTTTGAGTTAGCTTTTGCTCACGCGAGCTATGAGGAGTTAGCTGATAGAGAGTCAAAAACCTTTGAGGAAGCGATGAAAAGTGAACAATCTGAAAAGTGGTTTAAAACAATAAAAGATAAGATGAGTTCTTTAGAAAAGAATCAAACTTGGGAGCTAGTACCTAAACCTAAGAATAAATCTACCATTGACTTTAAGTGGGTATTTAAGGTTAAGGAGGGTACTAGGGCATCTGAACCCTTTAGATTTAAGGATAGGTTAGTGGCCAGGGGAACACTTAGAAGGAGATGGTTGATTATAACAAGATTTTTTTCACCTATTGTTAATTATACCACTATTAGAGTCATAATTGCATTGGTTGCACATTTTGACTGGGAACTTAACAACTTGATATAAAAACTACTTTTTTACATAATGAACTTGAACAAATTTTTATGAATCAACTAAAAGGTTTTTAAAACAAACTAAAACCTGATTATGTGTGCTTCTTGAAAAGATCTTCAAAAGGGAAATGAGAGATATTTTGTTTCACCAAAAAAAAATATTTAATTAACAATCAGCTAGATAGTGGTATAAAAGATTTAATTCTCTTGTATGATCTATAGGGTTGCAACGGAGTAAGTTTGATCATTGCCTATATTTCCAACATAATGATGCTAATAATGAATATATATTCTTATTGCTATATGTGGATGATATGCTCTTTGTTGGTTCGTCACCTAAATGGATAAGTAATATAAAAACAAATTTGAATGGTGAATTTAACATGAAAGATTTAGGAAAAACTAAAAAAATCATAAGTATGGAAATTGAAAGAGATGTGTCAAATTCTATTTTGTTTTTATAACAGTCATCTTATGTTTCAAATGTGTTAAAGAAATTTGGCATGCATGATTGCAAACCGTTACATTACCTTTAGCTAATCAATTTGCATTATCTAAAGACCAGGCCCCCTGTAATGAAAAAGAAATAGAATACATGAGTAGAATCTCATACTCAAATGTGATTGCTTCTGTTATGTATTTGATGGTATGTACTAGACCAGATTTAGTTTTTGCTGCTAGCACTCTTAGTAGATACATGTCTAATCCTAGTCCTGGGCATTGAGAGGCCTTGAAATGGATGTTTAAGGTACTTAAAAGGAACTAGTAAAGTAGGTCTAAGGTTTGGTGTTAATAAGAATGGTGTGAAATTGAAAGGTTTTGTAGATGCTAACTATGCGGGGATAGAGATAATAGAAAATCTACCTATTTTTATGTGTTTACTTTGTCTAACTCTTGTATTAGTTGGAAATCACAGTTACAACACATAGTTGCACTATCCACGACAGAATCTGAATACATCGCTACCACTGAAACTATTAAAGAAGCTCTATGGTTTAGAGGTCTTCTTATGAACTGTGTTTTAAATAATTATGTGGTAGTATATTCTGATAATCAAGCTTCTATACATTTATGCAAAATCCTGTTTTTCACGAACGTATCAAACACATTGATGTTAGACTACATTTCATTAGAGATATTGTGTACAAAAAGTTGTAAAACTTGAGAAAATACATATACAATATAATTTCTCAAACATGAGCACTAAGGTACTACCAGTGGTGAAGTTTAGAAGTTGCAAAGATCTTCTAAATATTGGTGGAGGTAAATAATTTCCAATTTCATCAGTCCCCTTTTTCTGAATTATTACTAATGTGTAATAAATTTTCTTTGCAAGTCCTTTGACATCAAGGTGGAGGCTTGTTAGGAAAATTGTTGTCAAACGACCTCCCGAACAATGATGCTAATCATTATTTTTTCAGTAGACCAATGACTAAAGTGAAACATTGACACCATAATTGTAAAGACCTAAACCTATAACCTATTTGGATAATTTGAAGTAATCTAATTTTATTAGAGCTACTCATGGCTCGACCCATTACTCTTTGGATGGCTTTTTGGTTGATAGCCCATTTATTCATTCATATTAACTCTTGGGCTTAACTACTATTTAACCTAAAAGCCCACTTAATTGTTATATATGTTGTGGAAATTACATCACACCCTACATTTGGAGATCTCAATTCTAAAATCGGGTGAGAGCTTTTTTCTTTCAAAAATCAGAAATATTATAATTAAACTTCTTGCTAAATATATCAATTAAAAAACTAATTCATCTACCACACCATTTAAATCTCAAACCCTAATTCTTCTCCCCTCTCTCTCGTTCCCTCCGCTTCTCTCATCAACCTACTGTTCCTCTCCATTTTCATGTCTCTCTCTTCGCCGCCCGTTGGAGGAGGAGTCCCGTAATGTTGACAGAATTTCCCTGTCTCTCTCTTCGCCGCTCGAGACTGATGCTCCCGTAATGTTGACAGAATTTCCCAACGGTGCTTCCGTAATTTCCCGGCTGCTGCGAACTCGCAGCGTTTCTCAGGTAGGACTGCCGCACTCATCGAAGGGTCGCCGACCACCGTTTTGTCTCCATCAGCCTTGCCTTAGCCCCCTCGTAACTTCTTTCGTCTCCCTTCAGATCCATCAGATTGCTAGTCAAAAAAGAGTGATGCAGCACCGACGAGATTTCTCTCTGTTTTGGTGGTGGTTGACGGTGGTAGATATGATGGTTGAGGCCGGTGTGAAGTGGTTTTTGTGGTTTGAGTTTCTCTGTTGGCGATGCAATGCTTGTCTCAATGGTGGTTGTGATGTCGATGTTGGTGGCAACATTACTAGTTGTGGTTGGTGCTTTAGTGGCAGAATGGGTGGTGGCAGCGTTACTGGTTGTGGTTGGCGATGGTAGATTAAATTAGTTTTTTATTAACAGTGAATAAGTGTTGGGTAGAAATGGTGGTTTTGGTGGCGGTGGAGATGCTGCGGTGCAGGCGATGGTACGGTGGGGGCGACTGTTGTTTAAACCTATGGTGTGATTCGTGACCAACTGTGACCACATAATGGACTATCTGTGACCTTAAAATTCGAGAATTTGTGACTAAAAATTAATCCGTGACTTGTAATTTGTTGATCTGTGACCAATAAAATAATCTATAACCTTTAAAATTATTGATTTGTGACCAAAAAATAATCCGTGACCTCCCAAAAATCTTGAGCAAAATACAAATTGTGACTTATAAAAGTTTTGAACCGTAACCTCGAAATAATTCGTAACTTATAAAATTTTTGATTTGTGACCTCAAAAATAATATGTGACCAATTAATTATGTACTTGTGACTATTAATTGTATAATTATGACATCATTATATTTAATTAATTAATTAATTAATTAATTAAATCATAATAAATTTTAATAAAAATCTGATTTTTGCAATTCTAAACTTGTTTTCTTAGTTTTGAAATATGTGATAGTTATCCTCTTGCTTATGAATTTTTCCCATATATGTTGGCTCTCATCTTTTGGCCTGAAAGTGTGTGAAAAATGTTATTTTGCTAGCCCACCATTTGAGAGAAACCGACTTCATTCCTTGGCTTTGTGCTTCCTCTTTGTAGCGTCTTTCTCTCTCTCTTTCAACCTCTGTGACTATTTTTGTGGCTGTAATAATAGTTCACACCGTGTCCTTTGTGGACAACCAAGCAACCGAAGTTAAGGGTTGTTGTAAGAGTGTTTGGGTCTTGAAACTTTGTGGTTCGATTCAATATTGTGTGGAATATGAGCCCGAAAACTTTGGTGTCAATATTCCGCTCAACGGCCCCTTTCTATCGTAATGGTGTGAGACATCAAAGATTGTTGCCCTCCATCAACCGGTTCATGTTTGACACAAGGTTCTTTATCTTTTTTCTTATGCTACATTCCCGTTACAGTTCTAGTTCAATTTTAATTGGATCAAATGGCCTCAATTAGTTGCAACTTTTACTTCGTATTCAAAGTTCATGATGCTCATATCGAACCTCTTTTCTTGCACATAATGAAAGTTCTCTTCTAAGTTGGAGGTAACTTTTCAAAAACCACACAGGAGAATATTCCTGCTCAATAGATCTAAAAATCAAAATGAAAAATTTGATTGATATAATAGGAGAAAAAAAACTCATTGCCTCTAAATAAAAAAAAAACTCGAGTTGGGATATAATTTTATTTTTTTTATTGGGGGAGGCTTCGTGAGATAGGATTGCTTCACTTTGTTGTCTGATTGAAATTCAGAAAATTCTAAGATTGCTCTTAATCTGTCCTTGCCACTGCATTTTTCTGTTTCGATACAGTACGATGCATAATGAGGATATCACACTGCACATTTTATAAAACTTCAATACAATATGACCTCTGCCTTCATGGAGGCAACAAGCACGAGAACTCCATAAGCATCTCTAAATAACGAAGCAATGGGCAATTTTCATATTTTAGAAGAGATGCCTATATAGCCACAAAAACAGTGGTTCAAAGCATGCAGATAAAACATGAAACAGCACTATAATTCAGCTTAGTCACGTTCGTTCATGAATCAATTTTCTAGGCGTCAGAGATTTGAAGGACAAATGACATTACTCTAATTTAAAAGTTTGATTGATATCACAGTCATTTTTGTTCTTTCAAATAGATTTTCTACGGCTATAAGCAGAAAAGGTGCATTCAGTCACCTACGTACTTCGAGAATTTGAAAAAGTTATCCTGATAACAAATTGCAAAGACAGGCCATAGTGAGTGTATATGCAAATTACAGTCAATAGACAGATTGTGACATTCAAGCCCACCTCCTTGAGGAGTAGATAGATCCATCAGCTCAAGCCTCATCCATCTGATCCTGCAGAACCCCAAAAGGTGGTATAGACGAGTTAAATCATTTAAAGTCGGGTCTTTTATAAAACTAATACCAATTCATGCAATTGAAAGAAAATTCCAGATACTTGTATAAGAAAATGTAGCAAAAGCACGTCCTTTTTGATACAACTGGTTGATACCAGATGTATTCAGGAAGACGTAATGGAAAAACTCCAGATACTTGCATAAAAAGCACATCTTTTTTGTAGCTTGGATGCTAATCTCTAACACAGAATAGGGAAACTAATTCATTTAAACTTCAGTTTTAGCACAAGAACTAGATCTCACCCAGACCACCCTATTTACCCTTGGACTACCATTTGATCAAGAACAACCAGGTTTTCAGAAGTCAATCATTAAATGTATCAAAACTTAGTGAGGCCATGAAAAAATAAAAAATAAAATGGTTGAGACCCTACTTTGACAGGCGAATTTTTTTAAAGCAGCCTATTTTCATGGTGGAAGATAAACGGAGCCCACCTAAAAAAAATTCTTTTAAAAAGCTTTCTTTCTACCTCATTTTTTCCCCTAGTGTTCTTATTTACCTTGCTAAAAAGAGTCATGTTTCTCTTTCTCCTCCTGTTCCTCAACCTCACTGCCACCCTCAATAACCCTATTTACCCCCTTGAACTACCATTTGATCTTGAACAAGACATGATAAGCTAGGTTTCCACAGGTACATCATAAAATGTATCAGAACAGACCGTGAGAATTAAGAGATTGGGAGGGATTTTCAAGGTCAGTCAAAAAGAGCCAACCTACAGAATTTTTTGTTTAAAAAAAAAAAAATGCTTCCTACCTAAATTGTCTAAGTTACCTGCTAGAAAAGGGCATTATTTCTCTTTTTCCTCTTCGTCAGCCCCATCCTGATCTGTCCCCACTGCCACCCTCAATCACTCTTGTGCATCCCTCCCACCAGCATCCTTTTTCAACTGGGTACCCCACTGTTTTATCATTCTTTTTTCCTTCCGAAGATTGGCAATCTCACGAGTAGCTGCTGAGTAAAAGGCAGAAAAACAAAGGGGTGCGGCATGGGGTGGAAAAAAGGAGGGGAGCTGGGCCATAATACAGGTAGCGAATGGAGAGAGAGGGCAGGAAGGGCACTCAAGTATGGGGGTTGCGCTTACAGGGTGGTGGGTAGGATGAGGAAGATTAGTTGAATGGTGCAGACAGAGTAATTTGAGATTATCAAATCAAAAGAGGCCTTTTTGCATAAAACTAGAAAATGAGGCCTTTTCATTAATTATCTCCACCTCATCCTTCCGGACAATTTCCTCGTATTTATATCTTGATAAATTACCTTCCTAAATTTTCTCAACTAAAGTGGCAATAGTTCTACATGCTGAATTGTACACCATCTGCAATAACAATGTTGTAGAAGCTGCCAGCCTCTAGAGGCAGTTTTGTATTGCATAGCTGGAATAGACACCAAAAAGAGGTTGTTTACAAATTGGGGTCGTTGACCACTCTTCTCTGACAATTACCGACTTCCAAGCCTGCCAATAGGGATTCTTTCGGTTTCTGTTTGACAATGTTAAAAGATTTAAATATAAATAAATAAGTCATTCCCTCTATGACAGTTTGCGCTTTTAAAAAGATGGTAGATCATTTTTTCCCCACAAAAGTACAGGTATCGTATGCTATCAATAGGATTCTTACTGTTTGTTTATTCCAGGAAACTCTATCTACGTGTTGGATTCCATTCATTGAATGATATCGAGAATTTCACATGTATTACACGATTTACACAATAAGATTCAACAAAAATCATTCCACAACCAGAAAGATGGCTTACATTCTACACACACAGTGATTGATCATTACATTCCTTAACGTAACTTGAGACAAATTGATGTAGGGAGACACAACCACTTTACCCAAAATCTATAACTGATTGGGGGAGGTGTAATCCATCCTATATCACCCAGAACTAAGCCCGAGAATCCACCCTAAGCCCATTCCATTTGGGCCTCACTTCGAAGGAGGCCTTACGAAGGCGCTATTGGGTCAATCCCAAATAGTGACAACATGCCCACCCCCATTTCAAGCATGCTCTGGCGTTATATACCACTCCATGGAAATGCTCCAGCATTGACTCAAACATAGGTCCTCCAGCTCTAAGCTTTAATACCAACTAATGTGGGGAGATGTAACCACTTTGTCCAAAAGCTGTAGCTTATTGGAAAAGTGGTTGCATCTCCCCCTACATCACAAATTAAGATCCAATGGGAACAAAATTTGAGACGTATTTTTTATCAAACCAAAGGTAAGTCATTAAGTCAAGTCAATAGAACTAGGGAGACAATTATTGTGCTTAAAAAATTATCTTTTTCCCCAAAAACAGAACTATATGGAAGGGATATGCAACAACACCAACCATTTTAGTAACAAGGGTTTCAAAGACTGGACTTAAATATTAAAGAGTTCTTATCTTAAAATATGTGTCTACCTGAATGTCTGAGGTCCAAAGAGTGAGATTGTCCCTCAGAAGCTGCATGATAAGAGTGCTATCCTTGTATGATTCCTCACCCAATGTATCCAGCTCAGCAATAGCTTCCTCAAATGCCTTCACACAAAACGAAGAAAATATAGAATCCAACACATATCATCTTGTTTCAAGTGCCAAAGGAGCCTCCTGTAATAACAGTGCATGCATGATGTGCAAAAGATGACCTCAATAATACTGTGTATTTTAACATTATCCCCAGATCAAGGCATAGGTCTGGAACATACAGGAGGAACATGGCTGTATATGGTCAAAGGTATTAACTTTAGTGGTTTCAAAGGTAGTTTATACGTTTCACACCATTCAAGCTAGTTGATCCACCAGAGATGCAGTAATATGGAAGATATCCCCAATCCATTCTCTCGAAATTTCATATGCTCCTTAATGTGAGATCACTACAGTTCTCTTATTTAGTCGAGGCATCTTGGTGCACTTGATTTAATATAAAAAGAAAGAAAAAGTTGAATAACTATTTAATTAGAATATCAAAATAACTACACCTAATTCAATTGTACCGTAAATGAGAGAAATGGTCTCTTAAGCCCCTATTTGGTTTAGATAAAAAAACATATTTTAGCCCTTGTTTGAGCCACATTCTTTGAATATATATATAATATCACATTTTTTAGCTGAACCAAACAGGGGCTAACACTATTTCTGTTCAACTTTACACCTCCCTGTGTATGGCCTTTCTTTGCAGTTGTGCGGATCACTAAATAACAAATGTTAGGAATGGCAGAAATCCATTGTAGGTAATAACAAGTGAACAACTAACCTGTTTGGCCATGCTGCAAGCCCTCTCTGATGAATTTAGAATTTCATAGTAGAAAACAGAAAAGTTCAGGGCCAAACCCAATCGTATAGGATGTGTGGGAGCAAGATCGGCAAGTGCAATGTCCTGTTGAACAGATGAATACATGAATAAATTGTTGGTCGTGCTTTGTAATTAAGATTTCAATCACACATGATGGCTTTAAATCTCTAAACAATTCATCCACTAAACAACAAAACATTACAGCCTTCAAATATAGAAATATAAATCTCGTTTACAGAAAAGAGAAAATGAGAAGCGGTGCAGGAGAAGCATAAAGAAAGACGAAAATTGTTCAACTCTTCATGATTGCGCAGGATGCCAAGAGAAAGACTGGAGAAAAAGGTTGAACTCTCCAAACATTTATAATAAATTTTATTAAGTTTCAAAAGTTGCTCATATACTCCATGAACATTGATTTAACTAGGAGAAAATTAAAAGTGTGAAAAGACAAGAAGCAGCAATTGACTAAAACAAGCAGACTAAATCAATCCGAACAAAATTTAATACATCAAGTAGCATCATACTCTCTGGATTGGAGAAGATTCGTCATCTCTCACCCAACATCTCATAAGTGTAATTTATCCCCTGTTTGATCCTCATTATATAAAAACTCATTTTTTTTCTAAATTTATTTTCAACCACAAATTTTTCTCAATAAAATAATTTCACATAAATCCAAAACTTTTTTACTTTTTAACCACACTCTTTCCAAAAAATCACTACTACAAAATTTATTCTCCCAAAAATAAGCTCAAACAAACCCTTAATTCGTAAGTCAATGTGGAAAATATCAAGGTGAAATGCCACAACCACCATGGGTTTTGCTAAAATTGCCTTCCCAAGTAAAAAAAATACCATTCCATGTTCTTCCTTCCAATAATGCACACCGTCTGCTACGCAGCATAACAACATGCCAAAATCTGTAGAAAACCAAAACTTGGCTCCATCCTCGGTTAGCACATCACATTCTCCATCAAAATCCATTATATCATAAATCCTAAAAAAATCGTGCTCATAATTGCCATTAGCAATCATATAAAGCCCAACCACAATGTTATCCACCTGTTACGTGAATTGAATGCATTGTGAGGTGTAGCAATTTGCATATGTGATACCTTTAATGTGAAAAATGATGTCAATGTTCTTTGAATTTGTTTTCAATTGGTCATCGGCATTGAGTGAGCCTTGTTGATAATCGCTATACACATTTGAATCATCACACTTTGATTCTTTAGCATTTAGCTTAGCTTCGTGGTTCCCCTTCCGTGCCTCGATGTAGTGGATAACGCTCATTTTTCCTGCGTTATTTGATTCCAAATCATGAAAATCAGTATGAATGACGAACTTGCTTGATCACCGACTCTTCTCCTTGAAGTTAAACAACGAAAATACAAATGATTTCCCACTTTTGTGATTCCCAAATGAGGACCCAGATGACCTATCCCCTAATAACTCAAACACATCGTTTGGGGATATAGGCAACGGGCTCCTTATCAAAAAGATTTTTCAATATCTTCATAAAAATTCTGTGGACCATCATTGTTCTCGTCCGAATCGAATCCACCCCATTGTTCGCATTGAGTGGATCAAATGGATCTTTGTCGACCTCCGTCTCACTATCTGATGAAATCTCCATCATTGTATCCCTTGTGGAATCAACTTATCACGCTTAGTGTGCGACAGCATGATTGCCTGCTGCATCAACAAACCAATCTGATTAACGGATGTGCGTGATGTGCATCATGTCTTTGTGCACAGTCTCTCCTCTAAAAAGGCGTCTTGTAAGAATGGTCATACTCTCGGCGCCATTGCTAAAGCATAGGCCCGTTCTGATGGAAGCGTAAACGACCAAGCGATCAACTCTTTGTTGATTACGCAGAATGCCAAGAGGACGACGAAAAAGATGAAACTCACCAAACTTTTATTATAAATCTTGTTAGATTTCAAAAAGATTCCGTGAACAATGATTTAAATAGGACAAAATTAAAATAAAACATGTGAAAAGACCACAAGCCTTAATTGATGAATAAATCAAGAAGTCTAGAGGTAGAAAAAAAATTTATGCCCATAATCTGTTTCACAAGTCCTCGACTAGAAAATTCCTATGTTTTCTCAAGATTAAAAAACCCAAATTGCCCAAGTCTTTAAATCTCAAATTTGAAACTTACCACAGATTACTACCAAGGTAACATAAAAAAACAAATAAACTAAACATCACCACATAATACATATAATAAAGTCTAACAATAAGAAACAAATATAAATAGTAAATCGATGACAGGTGTCAATATAAACATACAAATGACACGGACATAATTCCAGTCTTCCCTAATAATTGCCTTAACAATGCCCCCAAAAAATGAAATCGCAATCATGCTAATAATAGAAAGAAAAACTTACTGTAAATATACAAGTATAAAAATATTTGATTCACCTGAGCAGCCTTGTAAGCAAGCATAGTATCATCAGCAGCCTCCTTGCGCTCGTTCCCAGCCTTAAACTCGGCCAAGTACCTATAATAATCCCCCTTCATCTTCAAGTAAAAAACCTTGGACTCACTCGAAGCAGCTGATGGGATCAAGTAGTCATTCAGAATCTTCAAAATCCCAGCACAAACATCGGACAGCTCGCTCTCGACCTTCGATCTGTAGTCTTTGACAAGCGCAACGTGGTCGTCGTTCTTGCGCCCCTCCTCTTTCTGTTCAATCGAAGAGACTATGCGCCAGGCGGCTCGGAGCGAGCCGATGACGTTCTTGTAAGCCACCGAGAGGAGGTTGCGCTCCTCTACAGTGAGCTCGGAACCGGCCGCGCTGACAACCAGCTTGTCCATGAACTGGACCATCTCCTCATAGCGCTCGGCTTGCTCGGCTAGCTTGGCCATGTATAGGTACTGTTCCCGGGTCAAAGCCATCGGAAAAACCTGCGACTAAAGAGAGAGAAATACGAGATTTTTGGGTATTTTTGGGAAATGACTTCGTTGTATTTGCCAACCATATTTCATTTGGGGGAAGATATCTCTAGAGGTCCGTAACTTTATAGAAGTTAGCACTTGAGTGCCAAACTAATTTATCTTAGCATTTAGGTCCTATAAAATTAATTACGTCCAACTAATTTTTTAACTAGTCGTGTGTATCGAACTGATGTATCATTATTTTTACGAGCATAATAGGTAATTAAAAATTAAACTACAACGCTTAAACTATGGTTTGTATAGAGAAGTACTAGATATGAATATTCATTTTCTTTGGGACTTCAGGAAAAATATCATACAGTTTTTCATTTGGCCTTTCTTGATAAAGTTATTTTCTTTTTTAAAAATGTTTTTTTAAGTATTTGCTATTGAAATAGGGTAAATTCCACAAGTAGCCCCTAATCTTTTATGAGTGTGGCACTCATGGTTCCCAACCCAATTTTATTTATTTTATTTTATTATATTTTTTATGTGTTATAATTTAAATCATCTTTAAAGAATATAAAAAAAAATAATAAGATAAATAAATAATTAAAACGAAATGGTTAATGGAGTTTTTTTTTTTTTTTATCACGTCTCGTCTTCCTATATTTGTTGCATTCATGTCTCTAATTTTTTAACAGTTATGACACTTATGTTTTCAGTTAGCCGTAATAATTTATTTGTATATTAAATGACAATTTGATGTTGAATTGAAAAAGTAAAATATCCAAAAATATTTTATTTATCCAAATTAATCTAAGGGCGTGTTCGGTCGTACTTAAAATCCAATCAAAATTCAAAATATAGTCATTTTTTTATCTCACTCGTCTAATAAAAGTCAACAATAAAGGTTAATTTTTCAATTTTAATCCAATTTTAATCTCTACTGAACACGCTCTAAATAAGGACTTTAACTTTCATTTAGAGATCCTAATAAGCATTTATTTGGTAAAGCTTTTGTTTATTAAGTGTCTGTTTGACAACCATTTTGGTAGAAAAAAGTTTTGAATAGTAATTTTTAAGAGAATGTGTGTTTAAAAAGTAAGAATTTTTTTTATATATATGCAGAATATTATATTGTATGAATATATGGTAAAAAGTAATCATGTAACAAATCGTAAAATAAATTGAAAAGTGTCAAACATGCACCAAAAGTTGGTAAATTTCATTTTCAATCATACAATTCATAAAACTTGACGTCTTTTGTCAAATTTTAAAAATATCACACGGGCTGCTAAGATAAAACTCATTGGTGCTGTGTCTATCCCTTTACTTAAATTTATCAATGATATCTAGGTCTTGTCTAGCTGATTTTGAGCACAATTTTTGTGATTTTTTTACCGTTGCAAGCCTAGGTTGGACCCACCTATTAGAGTATAAAGTAAATAAAAGTCTGCTGAATTGTACATCCAACGGTCCAAAAATCAGTTTTTGTGTATACAAAAATCCGTTCCAGACAAGGCCTAATGAGTGTCATACAGTCATTTACTGATCAAATTACCGCTTTTTGTTTAATTGAGGGCATAAACGCTACAGTTTTAAGTATGAGACATGAATGCCGTATTTTTGAAAGATTAAGGACCCGTTTCACCTAAAAATGTAACCTTGCTTTTGTTATGCCTTCGCCTCTTAAACCTAGCCGCCTGACATGGCTTCATCTTTCTCCTATATGTATGTGTGTATGTCATGGAACCCTAATCCTTGGAATGCAGTTCCATAGCGAATGAAAAAAAATACAGCCGCTCACATCTCGAACCATCACTTACACCAACAGAGGTTATCCCCTCCAAACTATACCCCATCCTCCTTCCAATGCAAAAGCAAACCCACTCTAGTTCAGGTAATTGTTGTTTCTTCTTTCTTTCTACGTTAATTAGATTATACCATTCCAAAAACAGCACGATTAAGGTAAATGGTTTCTGGTTTCTGGGTAGTTTTTAACAAATTTCAATTATTTAGATTGGTTTGTGAGTGCTTCATTCCCACTTCAGTTTGCATATTGAATTCTTTATTGTTGTTATAAAAACACTGGCTTGAGTTTCCCCAGTACATCATGTTTAACTTCTACTGTCAATAATAGGCGAACCACATGGGCACTGTCACCAGTGTGGTGCCTTACCTTTGCACATGTGTGGAAATGGGCTAGGCAGTCACTATTTCTATGCGTAAAGTAAATTGCGTGAAGAGGGAGCGTTGTTCCTCTTGTGAAGCATCATCTCCTTTAGTCATATCTCTAAAGGAGGAGCTTCAATCTATGTCGCTATCTCTATATTGATGATGTTTCCTAAGGACATAGTCCCCTTCTTTGTCAGTTGTCACCGGGCTGAGGCTCGGTGATTAAGCACTTGTTTGGCCCCGGTTATAATGAGTTTTTGGGGATAATGTATTTTAGAATAGTGATTTTTTTGAAAAATGTATGTTTAAAAAAGAAGAAAAAAGTTTTAGGTTTATGTGTAATATTATTTTGATAAGAAGAGAAATAAAAAAGAATTATAAAACATGTTTGAGCCCCATTTTTTGAAAATAATGCAGTTTTTAATAGTATTTTAATAGAGAACGTGTCTTTAAAAAATAAGGAAAATTTTAGGGTTTGTGTGTAATGTTATTTTATTGAAGATTGTGTGATAGAAAATAATGAGAATCAAACAAGGACATAATTTTAATGGGATCAATCAGGAGCTAAACTGGTTTTCCGTGTCTATTCTGTCTTCCACACCAGCTGCCTCATCTTATTCCTCGTATACAAAGTGTGCACATTTGCCATTATAGGTATTATTGATAATATATTTGCTTATGGATTTATAGAAGCACTTGAATGTTAGGTTGCAATGTTGTTTTGTTTGTTTGACATCTATAGTTTTCACGGGAGGGATTTAGTACATCATATCGAGAAGGTAGTGTAATTGAAAATTGGTTGCTATGATGAGATACAGAATTTGTTGAAAGCTCATTGTGCTTGATGTAATATCGACAGTCACTGTCGATCCTGAGCGGTTACCTGAGCAACCTGCAGTTTCTAATACTCTTTGTGTTCCAGTATTCTGTAGTAGAAGTTAATGGGTAGAGATTAGGATAATATACTTCAATCCCAATGTCTTATATTCACTATCAACACCCATTTATGTTATAAAGCCTCTGTAATTTCCTGCATCATAATATTCTTCACTGTTATCTGCCAGAGTTTCCCAGTGGGCATCTTCATGTCAATTTCAAGTTATTTGGCTTTTGGCTTTGCTTGCTACATTTCTCTTTCTCTGATAGTTCATTGTCTTTTTAATTTCACGTGTTTTTATCATATATTTTTCTAGTTTATATTCTAAATAAGCAAGGCTGCCATGATGAATATTTCAGCACATTGAAAGTTTAATAATGCTTAATGGAACATCGAATATCATGTCGATCCTGAGCGGTTACCTGAGCAGCCTTATAGTATTAGATGAACTCTGTATATCCTCTTCCTATATTCTATTACTTGTGTGGTCACAATATTTTCATTCCTACTGCATGTTAACGCTAAAGCTTTTCACCCACACTTCCTCATTTCATCGAAATTTCTTTATAAGTTCATGGGAGCAGACATATAGTTGCGCAAGCTACCCATGTGAAGCTGTTCATTTTTCAAGTCTTCTTTATGCTAAGCCCATGTTTGGACTCCATTAAAATTTTAATGATAATGCATTTTTCTCTCCTCTTTTTAACCTCACATTATTCAATAAAATAATATTACACGTAAATTTAGAACTTTTCCTTCTTTTTTAATCACGCATTCTTCAAAAAATCTCCATTCCAAAATATATTTTTCTCCACAAACACATTTTAATGAAGCCCAAACAGGGGCTTTGTAATGTATGAACTTTTCGTAAATTGTGTTCATTTTTGTCACTTGATACTTCTCTTTTAAATGTCATTGATTTCTCTTCGGTTACGAGGATGGATTGACAATTTGATTGTGGATATTTGACATTAATCTTTCCAGAACTTTGATTGGGAAAAAATGCTTTTAAGTCATGAAGTACCTATATGCTATTTGAGTTCTCCCCTTTCGATTTAAATACCCAATTAAGAGGGGAGGTGGGAACAGGTCAATGAATTCTGGCAATATGATGCCTTACCTAGTATGTGTTAGCAGCAGGTGGTACAGGAAGCATTCTTGATGTGTTTGAAGTATTGGGAGAACAGACCACCTTAGTCTCTACAAATGGGATCAAGCTGTTTGTTCATTACATTTGGACGATAAAAGATTAATGTAACCACGGTTAATTGGAAAGCAGATGCCCTATAACATATTTTCCAATGGAAAGAAATGAAGAACAAGGATCGATCCCACATTCGCAAGTGGAAGGACTTGGCTTTAGCCTTCCTCAAGCAGTACAAGCATAACATTGATTATGTATTAATCAATATTCGGTTGATTGACTTTCTTATGTAGTGATTTATGTTTGGGATTTCGTGCTTTGAAAAGTCTTTAATGATGGATAGGGGTTGGTGTAGTACTTATGCCGAGAGGGAGACCTTTAGCCTTGGAGAGTTGCAAACTAGCGGACATTTTGGGAGTAACCCGCTTCCCATCACTCAATAGGACAATTTCTCACACAATAGATTTTGAGATCGTGTCATTTGTTAAATTATTGGTGGCAAGGAAAAAAAAAAAGAAAGGAAAATGTTGCAAATTGTTAAATATGGGTACATAGGTATCCTTTTTTTCTAAAGTAATGTTATTTGTAAGCAGTGTTTACCAGCTAGCGATGATTTTTCTCTTAAGTAATGTTATTCGTAAGTGGTGTTTACCAGCTAGTGATGATGTGATGTTGATTGGTTTGTGATCTCAAATCTTACATTGAAGATGATAAATTAATTAAAGTTGTCTAAAATTAAAACAATGCTTAGGATAAGTCGTGTTTACGAATAACATTAGTATTCTCGTGACATTAGTTCCTATTTACTTTCCAGTTGTGAAATCCAACACAATCCCAATGTCCGGTGCCTGTTGACCCATTGGTCCACACGACATACTCCTATACTTTTTTTCTAAGAACACAAAAGGATTGCGAAAAATCAAACATGTTTGATTATAAATAAGAGCATTATTTTTACTTTTTTACTTGTTTTTATCCGTAAAGACAGACGGTTGTACCTTTTAAGGTCAACTTTAAAAATCAAATCAAATCAAATCAAAACACTATAAATATGAGTGATTATTTTATTTTTTTCTCTCTCTATAAGTAAAGATTTTACTTCGTTTTAACCATAAGACTAACTTTAGTGTTAAAATAAATTACTTGAATATGACTCTCAATTAAAAAAGAAAAAGTTATTTTTAACATATTTCAGGATATTACCGTTTTCTTATTTATAAGTAAAAACGTTTACTTATTTTAACGGAAATTACTTTTAAAATAAATTTTTTATTCAATTTTAACTTTTGAAAAAAAAAATTAATTCTTTTAATTACTGTCAAATAAAGTAGCTCAATATCAATTTCAAGTAGAAGGATTTAGCCGGAGATCAATTTCACAATTCATAAATAACTTTCTTCAGTTTATCTTTGACCAAAATATATGGAGTTTGTTTGGGAGGAATTAAAATTGAAAATATAGTCGTTATTGGGACCCACTCGTCTAATAGAAGTCAACAATAACGGCTAATTTTGCAATTTTAATCCGATTTTAATCTCTACCAAACAAGTTCATGGAATCGAAATGTAAAAGCTATACTTTAACACGAGATGGCTACAAGTTGATGTTGGAGATTTTACACCAATAATGTGTAGCATCATCTTGCTCTCTTTGTATTTTTCTTCGCTTATGTTCATGAGATGCATATAGATCAAGATCTAAATCAAATGGTACGAGCGAAACATTATCACGTTAATGACCTAATACGAATCTCATTCAGGGAAAGGGATGAAATTCAAAAAATGAAAGAATAAGGTTAGTAACATTCAATGCTGACAAATAAAAAAGCAAAGAATCACGAAACTTATTGTTTCTCTTTAAATTCTATTTAGTCATGTATGCATTAGCAACCTTAGAACCACATGAAAAAAAATTAAAAATAATCCTACTTTTTCCCCCCTAAAAGCTCACACTTAACCAGAGATTAAAAGTAATGTGTTTGAGAAAACTAAAGAATTTTGAATAAGAAAACAAAGTATAATGTGAAAATTACACAATAGCCTATATTTAAAGATGGTGATTCAAAAATAAGTTTTAAAGCTTGCATAACCAAAAATCAGGTGATAATTGAATTATCATCCCAAATTCTAAAATTTTTCACTCTCTCTTCTTTCTCTCCACCTTCTCTATTTTCCCTCCGCCATTTTCTCTGCCCGTAGGGATGGCTCATGACTGTTGCACAGGGACATAGCAGCACCACTGCACACGATTGTGTTGATGTCGTAACTGTGCTGCGGAAAGCAACGATCAGTTTGTCTCTACACGCGGCGTTGAGAGTTCCGCTCAGCGACGTTGTGCACGTTGGCCTAACGAATTGAGTTCTCCGCTACACCGGTTCGTCAATCTGATCCAATGATCAAAAATGAGTTGTCAAAAAATGAGCAAACGATGTTGGAAGATATTACTTGTGCTCTTGTTTTTGTGGTTTTGTTGTGAGGGTTGTGGTGTTGTGCGGTTGCAGTAGCGATGGTGGTTCTATATTGTGCATTGGGTGTTCTGTGTTGTGCAGTGGTGGATTTGCGGTTGGTGGTGAAGGTGGTTGTCGATAGTTTGCACATTGTGGTGCCGGTGCTCATGAGGTCATGGTGGCTCACAATTGTTCCTAGGTCACAAGTCTCTACGCGTTAGTCATTTGTCAATGTACACAAGTTGCATATCAATTAAAATTTGTTACAGATCAATGTCTATAGGTTACAAATCAATTAAAATCACTAATTAGTGTCAACATGTCACATTTCATTGGTCACATGTCATATTGTATAGGTCACATATCAATGTCTATAGGTCACACATCCAAAAGAATTTATCACATGCTATTTGATCAATATGACAGGTAACATGTCAATGTCTAAATGTCGCAGATCCAAGAGAACTCGTCACGGGCCATCGAATCAACATCACATATAACAGTTTATATGTAGTTTAAATCACACTAACAAAAATCCATCACTAGAGCTCAATTAGACAATCCATCAATTTTATTTCGCAAAAAATTCGTCAATTAAAGTTCAAATTCAAGATTAACATCACAAGTAACAATTTACATGCCAAGGACTATGAAAGGAGATGGCGGCGATGGATGCCGATGACTGTAAGAGGGGATGGCCACGCTTGGATGTCGATGACTATGGTTGGGACTAAAGAGAGATTGAAGTGGGTCGAGATATTTTCATATATAATATTTATTAATTACCATTTGAATTTTGAATGTGTAAACTTGTTTACTTAAAATTGAATTGACCTATACTTAAGGTTTGATATATGAATTTTTCCCAAAGTGTAATTTTTGAGCATTTCCTCTACATATATAAAAGAGGAGAATGGTTGTCACTGTTCCTGAGCCATTTGGCCACTAAAGCCGAGCCATATTTCGAGTTAGCCGGCTAGCCGAGCCATATTTCTCTCTCTTTTTTTTTTCCTTCCCCTCGTGGCTTTCTCTCCTCAAACACGCCACTCTCCCATTTTCCCATCTGACACACGCAACATTTCCCATCTTTCTTCAGCCTTTCCAAACTCTGTCTTCTCCCTACAATAATTTCCGTTCCTATTCGAAATGGTGGGGAGCTGGAGAGAACGCGAAAGGAAAAGGGGTCGGTCGCTGTATCAAAGCCTCCGCCTCCGACGCAAGACAAAAAAGGAGGTCGATGAGGTGGGTGTTTTGCTAGCTGTCCGAGCAGGGCATCAAATGATCCGAAGTGGCGAGAAGCGGAAGAGAGGACAGCAGGCGAAGGGGGCCAGTCGCCGTAGCAGCAAAGCCCCTGCCTCTCTTCTGATGTTTTGGTTTCCAACGCAACGTCCATTCTTCTACACTCTTCCATGGCTTCTTTCGGTTCCACGAATTCCTTATTTTTTGTTTCTGAAATTGAAAAATGGGCACTTAATTGATTTTTATTCGGTTTTCAGATTTCCTGTAATTAGTAAATTTCTTTGTAATAGAACTCTAATCATGGAAAAGAGGATGCATGTGATTTATTGATTTATCCCGTTCAACTACCGTTTATGAAATTAGGGTTTTTGAAGTTCGATTCCGATGTTTTATTTTGAGTTTTTGAATCTGGGTTTCTTTAATTTTTAGGTAGACCTCAATGCTGATCATTATTAAGATTTGCATATATTTTGGGTTTGTGTATGGTGCACTTGTGGAAATGAGGAATTTGTTTTTTGGCTTTCATTTCTCTGTCACTGTTCTTAATCTACGGTTATCATGTATAGACTTTTTGGAAATTGTTTGTTGATAATAACAAGCTGACAATATTCCTATTAATTTTGAGGGGAATCCAAAGATGAGAGATTGGATTGCGAAATTTGTCAAGAATGGGTGATGCTGATGAGCTGACTGAGCAACAGGCCCGTCAACTTCACTTTGATCTGGAGTCATCTTACAACTTGTTTATGGTGGCATTGCCCACTGCTGGCAGTTAGTTGGGGGTTCTAGGTAAGATCATAACTAAGTGGGCAATTTTTCTTTTTCTTATATATTGTTTACCAGCTTTTATATATCTTGTGTGTTGTGTTCAATTGGCCTTGGTAGGATCTGGTTTTTAGTCGTGGTTGCGGACGTTTTGAACTTATCATATGCTTAAGAATGGTGGGATTTTGATATTGTGATCTATCTCTGTTAAATATGAAAAATACAAAATACTGCTTTGTTGTATAGTATGTAGTAATATAGTATGAGAAGTGATATCCTTCGGGAAAAATGTTGCTACAACATCGAAAGGAATCATGAACTTCACAGATAGAAGTCATCACTGCACTTCAGATACTTTAATTGATACAAACTGTTTGAATAAAAGAAATAGGAAAAGAAAATAAAGGGTTCTTGAAACTTTTTGAGAATCTTGTTTGATCGAAATATTTTATTTATCGTCTTTGAAGATTGGAATTTTTGATCGGTTATAAGAAGAGATATGGGTCGGTGTTGATGTTTTGTGCGCTTGCTTTCTGTATTGTTATTCCAACAGTAATAGGTAAATATGTGTATATGTTTCTCTCTTTTAATTGGTATTTAATTATGTTTGCTTGAATGGATTATTAAATTTGATTCAAACAATTTAAACATGAAAGTCTCTTAAATTTGTAGAATCTTGAATTTTTTTGGGTTTGGGAGTTTTTGATTGTGAGTTTGATGATTACTAGGTAGTATGATTTAAGTTGAATTCTGAAATGGGTCATAACTCATAAGACAGTTAATACCTTTGATGTCTATTCCTTTGATGTTCTTGTTTTGTATTATTTGTTTAATTTCTTGCTCGTGTATATTTTTTCCTTTTTATTTAACTGTGGTGTTGAATCTGAGATTTAATTCAGTTCCACTAGGTGTTTCAAATTCAGCGTACAATTTTGACCATGGGCGTTTCTTGAGTTGTATCAGTTACAACAACGACAAGTCATGGCAAGGAGCTTCTTTTCATGCACATTTCACGAGCTAATGACAATGGGTATGGTAGTGTTATTTTATTCTCTTGTATAGTTTTGCGTCGTTAATAATGATTGGCAATATATTAATTGCTCCTGTTTCAGCAGCACATCTTTTTGCTTGCTTGGGAGCACTATGTTATCCACATATATTGAATTAATTAGTTGAGGTAAATCAGATAGTTTGATAAATGAGTTTGCAGAAACGTTTTTTAAATGCATTATTGTCGTTTAACTTTAAAATACACTAAAAATCCATACAGCTAATATTTTGACATGTCTTCATATTTTTAACAATTTGATACTTCATATTCTCGGGTTGATTCGGTCATCGTTGGACAGGTATTGCAATTATAGCATAGCGCCGAATATTTGTGATCATTTATTGTCTTTCTCTTTAAATCATATTTTAGAGGTTAAAACCAAAGGAGAAGAGGACCTATACTCTCATTTTATAGATGAATTTATTATGTTAGCGAAGCTTGAAAGATTCTTCTTACCTCTGCATTCTCCCTGGGATTTTTATTTTCATTTGAATTTTTCCTTAGTTAGATTGACACTGCTTGGGGGTGTTTTATTGAATTCTTTGTTGTCTTATTTTGATGAGAATGTGCAGCAAGAGATCAAACTTTTTGCAGAAGATGATGTACGTTCTAGGGGTTCTCATTTATCAACTTTGGGTAAATATATATTCATCAACAATCTCTGCTTTGCATTCTCCATCTTTATTTCCCTCCTATTTTTCCCTAGCCACATGAGTTTTATGATGGATGTTAATAATTTGATGGAAGATTTGAAGATCTTTCTTGCACTTCAAGATTGTCTTTTGAGGTCTTTTTGGTGATTCCAAAAGCCTTTGTTAGGTTTCTTACCCTTATTTCTACATTGTTCTTGTCATTCAATTTAAATTAATTAATTGTTTTCCTATCTGAGTGACATGAACGTGATCTAATTCACAATTCAGTGTTAGGATAATCCATAATTATGCTTATATTGCAACAGTATGAAGTTAATTAATAAGACTTCCTTGTAAAGTAGACCTAATATGGTGCTCTCTATTCCATTTAATTTTAGTAGATTACAACTTTCTCATCTACCTCATTTTGCTTATTCTTCTTTGCTTTTCTTCTAAATTATAATTGGTATAGTCTTAAGATGTCATATCTATCTTTATCTTCTTCCTTCAAAAATTTATATACTTCAAATAATACACTGTGTTTTATGTTTCTATAGGTATTGTAAGTGTGGGATGTCTCATAATCCAGATGATGTCGTGGTGCAGTGTGAAGGGTGCAAGGGCTGGTATGTACACATAATTTATATGCTACAAATGCATTATGTATTTTCTGTTATTGAATAAAATGATGGGTTGTGGCCTATTTCGATCCACTAATTTAAAACTGAGTACAAATTGGTACCAAGGTGAAATTTCTTCTACAATGATAATGATGTATCTTTAGTAAGGTCTTTCCCATTTATTGTGTTGACGTTGGATCTGTAATTGAAAGTGTTAATTACATTTAGTAAAATGGTGTCATCATGTTTGGAAGAAGAGTCATTTAATTTATGAACTACTTTTCTTCTCCTCTCTTTTCGTTTTATTTATTTATTCTAATACTTAATATTGTGCATGTGTTTGATGCATGAAATTGGTTTTAGAAAGCATCTTCTATTGTAGTAAACACTAACTTTTTTTGGTCATTTTGCAATTCCATTTAGACATAGACTTGTGGGTATTTCTGATGTGGGTTTTCCTATTTTTATTTGTGATTTTATGTAGAACTAAATCAGGGACATTTAAGGAATGGAGAGGATAGATCCAAAATGTATGTATTTCATCTCTTTTTTCCTTCAATACATAGCGTTCAGATTCTTCATTTTTTTTAGATTTTTTGGTTACTGTTGTTTTCTCCATTTCTTTGGCAAAAAAAATCTGAAACTATGTTCTTGCCATGACCAACCATACAACATTTTTGGATCCTCAGCAATGTTGGCTATGTAACCTTCTTGCTGGTCAGGTAGAGTTTTAAATATGTTAATTGGTTTCTTGTCTGTCTTATTTGTATGTCTCAGTTTGAATGGGAAAAAAAGAGAAAAAATGGGGCTCAAACTTGGACTTCATTTTCCTATTATCATTGATATAGAGCTCGAAAACTCTGGTAAATGAGTTATAAAGAGCTCTGGAAACTCTGGTAAAGGAGGGGCTCTAAAATAAGAAAAATGGAGCTCTAAATAGAGAGCTTGAGACTGGTAAAAGTCTGTAGAGAAATATGACATTATTTATCTGAAAAGTAGAATTCTGGAGTTGTAGAAATCAGGGCTCACCATTGGAGTACTAAATCTTGCTATAGTCTTACCTCAGGTAGTTTATTCTCTTTATTGTCGGTTGCCTGTTTTGCTTGATTATGAATGTTGAATAGGCTTTGGCGAACTAATGTAGATGATAACTGAAACAAAATATAGCCATTTTATTTGAGTTGTCATTGTTTGTGCTACAGATGATTTTCTGATATAAAATAGTTTCTTTTTCTCATTAAATGATTGTGTCCCTTGGTGTGGGTCCGTGGGACCAATTATTTGGTGGTGGAAATATACCGGCTTTTGTCCTGGCATCAATATCTGCCTTGGTAGCTGGTGTCATTGCAATTAACATGCTTCCTACTCTTAATAGTAGTTCCTACAAACCGACTGGCTTCCACTTTGGTTGATCAAATATTCTTGGACAAGACGATTACAACTTGTATATGCCAATGTCAGCCACATAGACCAGTATCGAGCGCACAAATCTTCTGATCTTACTCTTATCATTTCTCTTCTAGGGAGATGAGTATTCCGCACTCATATTTCATTTATTTTTTTTACCCAAGTGGGCGATGGTTGTGCTAATATATATGTACATTATTTCTGTAAGAAGCATATATGATATAGCTTACAATCCCATTTGTTCATATAATCACAACATACATGTGAAGACATATATACATTTAATACAATGTGGGCTTACTTTTAATCCATTTTAAATATCCTTGTGCAGCTTCTAGGAAGAGTGTTCAACATCTTCCGTGAAAATAATCCTAAGCTTGCTGGAGATCGGTGTAGGACTGTTATGAGGCCTCCTCAAGTTCTTCGCGAAGGCACAAAGAAAACTGCTTTTGTTGATTTCATGGATCTTTGCCAAACGTATGTCGTTTCCTCTTCGTTAAATTATTTCAGCTTTGCCAGTTGATAATTTTCTTTTTCGCTAATAATTTGGTCCATTAGAGCCCAATAGATTACTGCATTAAACCTGTTGTGCCAAGGGGGACGAAATTAGATTTAACTTCTGTTTGAATCCCATTCTTAAAAAATTTATTTTCGACTACACATTCTCACAATAAATAATTTTACGTGTAAACCAAAACTTTTCGTTTTTAACTGCGCCCACATTCTCCAATAAAAAAATCCCTGTTACAAAATATATTTTCCTAAAAAAGAGGGCTCAAACGGACCCTTAATTCTCCTATTTCAATTTTTCTCTGTGTTTTGGTTTGCACAAGAATTTGGGGCATGATTTTTGCACTTTTAAAGTTACATATTGATTTTCCTGATTTCTAATTCCTTGTTCCTTTTGTACCTGGTGACGGTTGTTTCTCTTTTTCCTATAATTGAATAAATTATTCTTTGATGTCTGTGCTTGGTAACGTTTCTAATGTTGCTTTATATTTACCCCATCTGGACACTATCTTAGATTATAACTTTCTCAATGTGGTGTTCCTAAGTATAGGATGCATAGGCAACCAGAGCATGTTATGACTTTCTTGCTGGCTGATATGGGAACAAGTGGATCACTTGATGGTTAATAAAGATTGGTAGTCAATGGGAGATTTGAACCCAAGAACTTTGAGGGAATCCTGTGGGCTGTGGCACTATATCAGTAAATTCTTTTTCTTTGCCGTATTCGTGGTGAAAACAATTAGATTAAATGCAATAAGATACACGTAATTGATAATATGAATATCTAATATATTTTGAAAAGGAGTGTACTTTTTATATTTCTATTATCAGTTTCTTTTTCATGTAGAAGTTGATTTTTCCATTGTTCAATTTTAGAATTACAAAAATTATAACGGTTATCGTGCAACGCACGATCTCCACTAGTATTATATACAAGAGAAGACATGAACTATGTTTTCTCTACTAAAATAGCAAAATTAGTAACTCATTATTTGTCTTCGTAGAATGTTAAGAGACAAATATATCTCAATTATTATAAACTTTTCAGAATTATATATATTTTTCTTTCATCTACTTTTCTTGGCAGTCTACGCTCTCCTTTTCTTTTATTTTAAATGTTAATTGTTATATATTAGATTTTTAATTAAAATAATTGTAAACCAGAAACCCCAAAAGCCGCGCCACTAGTGACCGACCGCTGTAATGGGACACACCACGTCATCCTCGTTTTCCCATCCACGCGACCACGCTCCGTTAATTTCTGCATCGCTTTAACGTCCCCTTTTTCGTTTTAAAACAAAATTAATTTTAATTTAGGTTATTAAAATTTAAAGAGAAATGTTATTTATTCCCGGTGGAATGCATCTCCAGTCTACGTGGATGTAAATGATTGATTAAATGATGAGTGAAATTATTAACATCAACGTAGACTGGAGATGCATTCTAACTGGGGAAGAATATCATTTTTCAAATTTAAAACAGTATTATCTCAAGAAAATCTTGGATTTAAATAAGAGAAAACCTTAATTTAAATAGCAGAACCCCACATAAAAGGCTTATTGAAATGGGAAAAGAGAAAAAGGAAAGTTAATTTCAGTAGGTAAGTTGGATTGACAATTTTTTTCACGAAAAATATTTTTCGACTTCTGATCATATGATCATATTTTTCTCAAAAATAAAAAAAATATTTTCTCGAAAGAGGAGTAGCTTTTTATTTTTTCCCTCTTTATTCCTCTCTCCTATTTATTCATTGATAAAAAAAAATGAATAAATATAATAAATTTTAAATTAAAAAATAAATCGATGAAACACATTTAATTAATATTTTTCTTACAAATAAATACTATAATTAGAGCTTGTTTGGGAGGAATTAAAATCAGATTAAAATTGAAAATATAGCCGTTATTGTTGACTTTTATTAGACGAGTGGGACCCAATAACGACCATATTTTCAATTTTAATTGAATTTTAAGCCCTCCCGAACAGGGCCTTGAATTGTCAGATTACAAATTTGTATTCCCAGTCAAACTCACATACTTACATTCTCTTCTTTTTCGTTTTCGGATTCTTTACTTCGTGGGTATTAATGGTAAATATTGGGGTACATTGTATCAAAATTTGTTACCTTTTTGGAACACTGAATTTTTTATGATATTGGGGAAATTGGATTTTCTTCTACATTTGTTTTACAGTGTAAGTTCTTCACAAAGCGGTAAAAATCTCTTTGGCGGCTGAGAAAGACTGGAGTGAAGAAGAAGAGAAAAAAGTAACTGGGTTTCATCAACTTATATTGAAAAATTATACATTCGGTTCCCTTTTACTTCCATTTTCGGTGCATTTCCTCTTTCATCAAAAAGTTATGATCTTTGCATTGATTATCTGTGAATATGTGTTGTATGTGACTCTCTGCGTGACGTATTAGTTTTGCTCTTACAGACTGAGTTCTGATATTTTTCGTTGTTAGTCCCTCTTAGTGCTTACGTTTGCCTGTGGATGAGTGGATCCAAATAATTTTCATAGATATTCTCTGGTCTGGAATGAAATTCACAACTTTTTTATAATTTAAATTATTAATTACAATTGATACAGTTGATTTATAATGAAATTCACAGGGGAAGATACAGTTGATTTGCTATGTCGAAACAGAGATATGGTGCCCGGAATTCTGGATTGCCTTCAGTATCTCGATTTCAGAGTGGGTATATGCCATCTGGGGTGGTGCCAGTTTCACGAGCTGTAAATGTAGGCAAAGTGTTAGACAGCCCAGCAGGATCTGACATGGATATGGGGTCTGATTCTGACAACGAGTTCAGTGGTGCACAACATTCACTTGAAACATCTCCGCAAGACAACAAAATTTCCAATGTTGACGCTATATACAAAAATTCATTGAATGGGCGTATGGATAATTCTGGCAGTCACAGGACTCACTTGGGGAGTCGAGGAGGGCTCGGTGATAGATTTCCAGTGGGATGCCTGGATTCTGTCTATGACGAACCATCAGACTCCTTAACAAGCTCAGAAGTGAATTCTATGCCAACCAGCAAAACATACGTGCCAGATGCTTACAGCTCTCGTGTCAATTTGCAGCCAAATGAAGAGGTAAGAGCTTCTGACCTCTGCTCTTATGTAGTAGGCGTGAGTAAGACATACTTGGAAGATTGTTATTCTTTTTGGACTAATGAGGTGTGCTCGGAATACACTCTGTCATTCATTCCCAGCTAGAATGTTTTAAATTTGATGTTTGTATTGCTTTGTCAAATATTATGCTCAACTGTTTTATGAACCTTCAAAGTTGTATTAATCTATAATCTGATATTTTATGGCTGGTCCCGGAGACATTTCATGTTGCAATCCCCCTTCCTGATGCACTAGGAATTGTTTGCTCTTCTTTGGTGCTTTCTTGATGAGGAGGTCCAAAATATTCTTTCTTTTTTGCCGATAATTCGGTGCAATTGTATGTTGTTGTGTACTGATTTGCTCAAATATTTGTCAGTCATTTTAATCTCTTGAAGAACCCTCTGTAAGATGTTTAGTCCTTTTTCCCTTGGATTTTTGGTGAGATCAACAAATTTTGTTGTCAAATAGAGAGTTAGGAATAGTAGATTAACATGGTAAACCTCATTTACGTCTTCATCTGTTGTTATTTGTTGTCATTATCTATTAGTATTCCTAATGTCACAATTATAGCTAGCTGCAACTACTGCTTCAAGTACATCCTAATACTATTTATTCCTGCTATTATTATTATCAACACAGGTGAATTACTGTGATATACTGTTCAGATTTTCTTTCATACTCTATGGTTGCAGGATTTCTGCAGTGTGCCAATGCAGAGTAAGAAGTTCTATGATGACTGTATTGCCAGTGCACCCCCACTGACTTCTTCTTTTCGGCACGTTAATCAAGTTGCTGAAAAACCTGTGTCATCTAAAGATAATATTGCTACTTTTTCAACAACATCAGGTGGTTCTGCAACTGTGATCGAACCTAATGCATACAAGGGTACGCCTTTTGGTGCAACAGAAGTCAGGACTCCTGAACCATCAGTAAGGTACGCGAATGTCTGTGTTTGTAAATGTTCCTTACAGCCCCACCCAGACCAGGTTAATTGCTTATAGCCTTACTCTGATGAAATAAAGTTAACAGTGGTATTTCACAGGACTGCGGCTGTATCTTCTCATTCTTTATCTCCTCAATATCCTACATTTCACGCAAGGTGCATCTAAATTCTTTTGTAGTAGGCTGTATTATTCCATGATATATCCCGCGGTTTGGTCCTAAAAAAAATCTCTAGTTCACAGTTCTCTTTCTAGCCCGTTTTGAAGCAAAACATCTACTATTTCTATATAATGTTGTTCATCATCCAAACCGGATACAGTGGGCTAGGTTACTGGTATGGTGTTATATCCTATGAGGCATGTGTTCGGCTATGTCTTCACTCTTGGGCGAAGGGCTGCATGGAAGCTCCCGTGTTTTTGAAAAATGAATGTGCACTGCTGAGGGATGCTTTTGGGTGAGATCCTTACTGATGTTTTCAATCTCTATATGGTTATTTTGTGCCATTACAGGGCATTTGTTGCATGATAATTGGATTTTATTGTCGATTTTTTTACATTGTTCACTCTCACCTTTTTAAAGAAAGAATTGAGCTCATTTGCTGCATTACGTGCCTGGAGTCTCCGCCGTCTTTGTTTCGGGTTTGATTTCTTATTTAAAAATTCGTGTGGGTTGAAGGCGGGTTCTGGGTTCTACCCAACTCCGCGAAGGTATTTCGTAATGTAAAGCTGTGTTGTTGTTTTAGAGTCTTGAAGTTCGTGGTTTTCATATATCATATCTGATGACTTCCATCTAATTCTAAAGTCGAAAACACAAAAATTATGCTCGTGTTCCCTTTCAAAGACCATTAGTTCTTAGCATCTTATGCACAGATAAACATTAATTTTCTTGAATATTCTGATTTTCGCACTTCTAGTGTAAGCTATTGTTTACAAATTCTTGTTGTATTTGTAGGTTGAAACATGTATTATTACAATCGGAGGAAGAACTCCTGAGAAAAGAGTCTTCAGAACTTGTCAGCGAAGGAGCTTCTGTAAAAACGAAGAAAACCATTGGCAAGATTAAAGTTCAAGGTTCTTATAGATGTTTCTTGAAAGAAAGTTATTTCATGACTAAATTTGCACGTTGTGTATTAAAGATCCTCTTTATTGCTGATTATTTTGCAGTGCGAAGAGTGAAAATGGGTCTGGACCCACCTATGGGCTGCACATTTTCATCTTTAAAGTCATCGTCTATAGTAAAGCTGGAATCATTTCAGTGTCGGTTATCCAATGTAAAATCAATTTTCTCTTCTGAGAGGAGAGTGCTGCAAAAAGCACATGTAACCCCAAGAGTTCCTATCGATGGATCGTTTTTACAGCAAAGTATGACATATATAGTTGTTGGAACTCGCCGGTACATGAAAGAAGTTCCTGAGCTCATTAAAATTGGTGTCAATGCTTGGCGCAACAGTTCTTCATCTTGTGAAGTTGTGCAAGGTATGTAGGCAATTTGTGTCAAAAGAATCCTGCAACTGATGGGTTATAACTTTTGATATTCATCCTTTATTTGTTATCCTTTCTCACAGTCATGCCCATTCTATTTATAGTGGCCATGGGACAGATTATTGGTCGTATATCCTCTTCATCAGTTCTCTTTGGTATAAAGTTTAATATCACATAGATTTCTGATATGCTCTATTTTGTACTGTATTTTCTAATAATTTTTAAAATACACTCTTATCGGAATTAAATTTTATTTTGCCTCTTAAACCTTTTTAAATTCGAAAACTTCATGAATATATTTGGGAAATAAAAATGTTTATGCTACTTCGACTTCTTTATTAAGCAACATTTGACGATAAAGGCGGAGTTCAAGTGGTTTAGTGTTTATGTTGTGGAAGTTTAACTTGATGACTCCAACCTACTTGGTTGGCTAGAGTGGTGAAATGTGATTTAGGATACTTGAAGAGTATATTACATTTGGATGGCAAAACATTAGCTGGAAGTGGTAGAACTGTTTCAGACCCAATGCAGGCATGCTGGTTCGGGTTTCACGGTGAAACTCAGAACCTGACCAATTTTCTTCTTTCTTCTTATTTCTACTTATTGAATAAATAAGTATTTTACTGTAGATAATCAAATTATGCACCCTCGGTGAGTACCTAATGTAGTCCATCTTTTAAGCCTCAATTCCCGAAAGAACTGAACCATAGTTACGATGCTGGACCGTATTTGTACTGCACTTTCGTAGTGAAGGACTGGTTCTATACTAAAGAATTGGAGTTATGACCAGCTCGATCCAGCTCTTACAAGAATTATGGAGAACCAAACCTTTCCCATCCTAATATTATTTTTGGAGAAAAGCAGATAGTTTGGGAATTATTAGGGCATGTTCTCTTTACTATTTTCAGACCATTTTTAATTTTCAGTTTTCGACAACACTGAAAACACGTTTATTTACCTATTTTCATAAACGAATTTCCAAGAACGAGTTTAAAATTTACAAAAAAAAAAAATGGAAAACGCCAAAAAAGTCGTTTTGACCGTTTTCAATTGAAATCAAGCCGAAACTTCATTTTTTTTAATTTTTTTTAAAACAATTTTTTAAAATGGCAAAAAGAACGCGTTTTCAGCAATCTCAAAATGGACACTCAAAGCACAAAACTCAAAATAAATTTAAAACTAAAAATTGAAACACAAAAAGAACAGCTCCTTAGTTATTGATAGATTCATGTTGGTTTGTTATTTTAACACGAGATGAAACTGCGTTTATTTCTACGAGGGCATGCATCTTACACTAAAAAAAAAAATCCTATTTTCCATTTTCATATCGATTATCTTGCTAAAAGGAATTTCAATTCTTGTTGACAGAATCACATTCTTGTTTATTGAGATTAAAAAGTTCGCCCGATGAGGATGCAGTGAGAATGCAGCCAGGATCTGGTGAAACTCGTGTTTTGTATGTCTTCTTTTACTCTAAAAACTTGTTACTTGCTCAATCTCATAGGCATGGATGGTTAAATATTCTTGCCACTTGAATATAGCTTGCCAGAAGGGTTTGGAGATGATCTGATAATTGAAGTCCACGATTCAAAGGGAAAGTGTTTTGGACATGCTATAGTTCAGGTGGCTGATATTGCTGAAGAATTGGTATGATAGTCATCTCTTTTTGACCACATTTGATTGCAAAAACTGTTGCATGGTTAGAGTGATTACATTTGTGGGTTTGATGCAGGGAGAGAGGCTTCGTTCATGGCCTATATATCATGAGCCAGAACATGAACTAGTTGGAAAAATACAGCTGAATCTAAATTATTCGACAACTCCCACTGAAAACAGTAATAAGGTAATGTCACTCTGTAGTACTAGATTTATCTCCGACTTCATAATTGTATCAGACTTAATTTGCTCATTCTGTCTGGTTGTCTCAAAATTACTGACCAATGTCCGAGCCGTCCTAGGTCCACCTTATTTTATGTTTATTTCTTCAGGCACAATCACAAATTGCTTCTGGTTGTGGATAATTTTCATCTTTAAATGTGTATTCCAAAATAATCTAATGGTTTTATTATTCAACCCTTTCATTTTACCAAGTTCTATATGTTTGTTTAGTCAACCTAATTGTATGTTTGGCATAGCTTAAATTATAATTTAACCTAGTCAATCATACTCTCTATGTACACATTTCGTATGACTTACATTTACTATCTACTTATTATCCATACATTTCGCATGACCTACAAGTTATAATCACATATATGCACTGCCAAGCATGCTATGAACGGTTCCAATTTCAATCATTCCGTTTTATAAAATTTTAATTAAATAAAGAAGCCTCCAGTTAAATTAATGTGTAGCCACTTCATAAAATTTCTTTTCAAAAGCTTTGGGAAAGTGATACTGAATGGGTGAGATGGTATTTTCCTTCTCTAATCCTTATTTTACCGAACGAGGAAAGATTCTTTTTCCGGAAACATGACCACAGTTCTTGTTAGTGATTTTATATCTACAAAGTTTTTGATACTTGTGTATTGCTAAATATGGATAGGGTTGTTCAGATACTGAGTTTAGCATAACCTCTGGCAAAATCATATTTGCAGGACTATAAGTAGTTTATACAAGATTGGAGGAGGTAAATATAAAACTTATACCGCAAACTCATTGATTCAATGTAAAAATATATTATATATATCAATGAGCAATTTCCCTTTTTTTTTTGGTGCGCGCTCGCGTGTGGAAATGATCAACATTATTTGAGAATTGACTTCGTAATTGTTATGCAGCAGAATCACTTTAAGGTGGCGGTTTATTAATAGTTATAAACTTTTTTGGCAATCAAATTCGTATATCTATATTAAAACTTTGCATTGTAGGATGACATGAAAGAGAAGATCCTATGTGTTTTAGTTTTAACATTTCCTGATACTTATTTTATCAGAATAATCAATTGATATCTTTTTATGTTTTTCACTAGTCTGTATTATCTTGGTGTTAGTTTTGAATATTTTATGGAACGTGGAAGTCTGGAAGATACATATTATTCATTATTTTATCTTTATACAAGCTAAAATGTATGAAGGAAATTTTCTACTTAATTTCTTTGCTTATATATTTTCATTGATATATGTATGTCAGTGTGCATCTGTCGCTGAGACAATTGCATATGATTGTGTTCTGGAGGCAGCAATGAAAGTACAACAATTTCAGCAGAGAAACTTGTTGCTACATGGTTCTTGGAGATGGTTGGTAACTGAATTTGCATCTTACTATGGAGTTTCAGATGCATACACGAAATTGAGGTACTGCAGAACTGTGATCAACTTGTTTATTGGAAGAATAATTGTCCCAGATTATTATTGTTATTATACGTAATCTATTTTATTGAAATCCCACGTCTTTGCAGATATCTTTCATATGTTATGGATGTTGCCACACCAACTTCAGACTGTCTGGAGTTGGTTAATGATTTGCTTCTACCTGTTATTATGAAAGGCAAAACTAAACACACATTGAGTCACCAAGAGGTAGGAGGAATCCAATGTATTTTCATATGTCCATTTGAATGTTGTCTCATGGTTTTGCGGCCTGCTGATTTTGATAAATTTTAGGAAATTCCTCATTTCCCAATCTCGAATGTTGGCCTTTTTCGTCCCATGGAACTCTGTTGTTTTGATTCAAAAGTTATTTATAGATATTAGTCTTTATAACTGCTGTAACTTGTGCTTCTGCCTTTCTTAAAATATAAGTCAATCTCAAGTATCTTAAGCGGTTTAAGCGGTACTTGGGAACATGACTTCCCTAGTAGAGACATCCTCTGTAAGAGTTTGGTAATTACTGAAATACTAAATATCATAGCCCATCAGAAAAAATAAACAAAGGAAGTTAGAACATTGTGTAGTTCTAAATAGTATCATTTTCTTATGGAATCAGTATTCCTACATCCCTACCAGATATGTACTATAGACAAATTATTAAGGTTTGCAATTTATGAAAGTTATGAAAGGTTTTTCTCTGTCTCTCTCAGCATTTATGAAGTATCTGTCCCCATGTCTCTTTTAGATATGTATTATCCTTGTGGGAACTAAGAAAAGTATTATCAGCCAGAAAGTTAAGTTAATATGATCTGTTGGTGAGGTCCTAGTTACTGGACCTACCTAAGGTGATGTGTGTTTTTGGTATTTCACTCTTTCCGAGCACGGCACAGGGCACTCAACCTGAATGTAATTCGTTGCTGGATATAATTTATTTTAAAACAAGTGCATAATGGTTGAAGCTCTTATAATCTTTTTGTGTTTATCTAGTCTTCTATTGCATTACATAATCACATATCTTGGACCTGTTTGAGCCCCATTTTTTTGTATAGAATGCATTTTGGAATAGTAAATTGATGGAGAATGTGTGGTTAAAAATGAAGTAAAATTTTTTGAGTTGTGTGTAATATTATTTTATTGAAAAATGTGTGGTTGAAAATAAGAGAGAAAGATGTATTTTGAAAAAAATGGGGATCAAACAAGGTCTTTTATCTTTGTTTTTCTTTTTTATTTTTTGAGTTGACTCTTGTCAGTTGTCATCACCCAATATATCTAGTTTCTAGTGATGGCAACTTCCGGCTTTGTTACTATATTTACAATGTTGACAATTTTATGCGTCCTGACCAGGGTCGTATTCTGGGGGAAGTTTCTGATCAAATTGAACAGATATTTAGTTTGGTTTTTGAGAATTACAAGTCACTTGATGAGTCGTCATCATCTGGTATTGTCGATGTGTTCAGACCTCCTACTGGACTGGCGGCTCCTGCTCTTACTCCTGCTTTGAAACTTTACAAGCTTCTGCATGACATACTTTCTTCTGAGGCACAATTGAAATTATGCAGATATTTTCAGGTGAGCAAACTTCTTAAGCTTAACTCAATCCCTTTTACCGACTTGTTTCCACTTTTTAATGGGCTAACTTTTATGCAGAATGCTGCAAAGAAGAGGTCCAGGATGCACTTGGCAGAAACAGATGACTTGGTCTCCAGCAATAACGAAAACATATTGATGGATCCAGTGGCTCTCTCTACTGCTTACAAGAAAATGAAATCACTTTGTTTGAACATTCAAAATGAGATTTTGACTGACATTGAAATCCATAAACAACATCTTCTCCCTAGGTAATTTGTTTCCTTTGGTAATAGTATTTGTGATTGTGTGCTATTTATGTATGATCAGAACTAGGGACCAGAAGTTATTGACAATGGGTGTTTGCAACATTTTATTCATTTGTTTCCTTTCCTCTTTCAATTTCACTGTCTTCATATAGGTGTTATTCTTGACTAACAGAGGTTTTGGATTTAACCTGAGCATACCATAGAATTTGTAACTGGGTTCTTGAATTCTTTCTTCTCTAAATTATATAATTGATCATTAACTATCAATTCTTAATAATGATTAGTGGTTCTGTGGCTTTGGTGTAGTTTCATAGACCTTCCCAACCTATCTTCATCCATATATAGTACAGAGCTCCATAGTAGATTGCGGGCATTTCTTGTTTCATGCCCTCCAGCTGGACCATCACCTCCTGTTGTGGAACTTGTTATAGCAACTGCTGATTTTCAAAGGGATCTTGCTTTGTGGAATATCAGGTATGGAATTGGTCATAATTCATTTTATTTTCTAGTTGTACTCACCGTTGTTTATATTTTACTTAATGGATTTTTGCAGTCCAATCAAAGGTGGAGTTGATGCAAAGGAGTTGTTCCATTTATATACAAGTGTCTGGATCCAGGAGAAGCGTCTTGCAATGCTTGAATTTTGCAAGCTTGATAAGGTACGACATTATCTCTTTATTTACTACAGAGAGTAGTTGTGTATTTTATGATCATTCATAGACGAATTGTTTATCTTGATGGGCCGATTGCACTAATCCTGGTCACTCTAACCACCCATTACTGGAAGCTGTGATCTTGAACGGTAATGCCATTATGGTTGAATGTTGGCCCTTGGTGTCCTTTTTATTTTTATATCCATAGATGACCAACCTGTTTGAAATGTTCATGCAGTCTTGCATCACTGCAGAAATTGATGTCATTTGTTTTTTTTCTTGTTAGATAGGTAAATTTTATTCTCGGCATCATCTTCCCTCGTCTATTCCATTTGCCACTTGCATGTTCCCTATGCTCATGCAAACAGAGCGGATAGATATTAAAATTAACATTCTGATCTTAGAAAATAGCATGTTAATATATAGATAAAGGCCATTCTCTTTTATATAAAATGACTTTTTAAACAAGGATCAAATAACAACAATTTTCACTGATCCAAGCCACTAAATCTTAGGCTGTTAATCATTATAATTTACAGTTGTAGATTATCTACATGTTATTTTTTCATTTCTTTCACGAAGTTTGTAGAGAGAAGCTACCCATGGTTTAAATGCATAAAACTATTACTATTCTGTGTACCTACAGCTCATTTGTTTACTTGGGATTGCTTCTACATCATGGCTACACTTATGCAGACTCTAATTTCTTTTTTTGGTAGAATAAGAGGGAATTATACACACTTTTGGAAAAGAGGTTGAGACTTACGGCTATATTTTTATGAGGACCACTTTTCTTTCTTCTGTAAATAAGAGGGAACTACACATTAAGTAATCAATATTGAAATAAGTTTTAGACTACATGTTATTAATTCTCACTAGACTTCAACTAATGCCAGGTAAAGTGGTCCAGCTTCATACATGAGATATTCAACTTTGAAATAAGTTTAACTCTGTGTTCCTTTTGATTCTCACTAAATTTGTGTAATGCAGGTGAAGTGGTCCAGCTACCATACAGCCAACTCCACAACTCCTTTCATTGATGACATCTATGATCGGCTGAAGGAGACACTCAAAGAATATGATGTCATTATCAGTCGGTGGCCGGAATATACTTTTGCATTGGAAAGTGTATGTACAGTTCTTTCTCATTTTATTGTTCACTTTTCTTCCATCTCTCTCTCTCTTCCCACCCCCTTCCCTCCCTGAACAATGTGCTTTCCCCAAAATTTATTTCAGTTATGGAAGTTGTTTAGCCTTAACTTAGCAGCATAAATAACGTGAATTTTGAATTGTTCTCCTAAAAATTAAGGTAGATACATGTGAAGTTACATAACACCCTCGCCAAATTCTGTTGAATTCTCAGAAATATTGTTTGTGTTAATTGAGTTTTCTATTATCATCTGAACTTTGTTCAAGTGATAATTTTATGTGCAAGGATTTACTTTTCTGCATTACTCTTCTTTTGCATTCTCTCTCCCATTCATTTTTTCCTTGTATGCATTCTGTTTGTATCTTTGAAAGGCCATAGCAGATGTTGAGAAGGCAGTAGTTGAAAGCTTGGAGAAGCAGTTTGCTGAAGTTTTATCTCCATTAAAAGAGAACACAATGCCCATGAAATTAGGTCTGAAATATGTTCAGAAATTTACGAAGGGTAATTCGACTCCTTATGTCCCCCCCAATGAGGTACTATGAGTTTTTCTTTTTGCAATACAGGGATTTATTTTCATTCCCTCCCGAGCAAACAACTATTTTATTTATTTATTTTTCAGTTGGGAATCCTTCTGAACTCCATGAAAAGGTTGCTTGATGTTCTGCGGCCCCCGATAGAAGAACAATTAAAGATGTGGGGCTCCTGCATTCCTGAAAGTGGTAATGTGGTCCCGGGAGAGTCTCAAAGTGAAGTAACAGTGATGATTAGAACCAAATTCAGAGCTTATTTGCAAGCAGTCATGGATAAACTTGTGGAAAATGTAGGTATTCATGTGGGAATAATTATATTGATGCACTTCATTTCGGAACTTCTCTAAGTATTGCAAGACCTGTGACATATGGGAATAGAATTTACTGTAGATATATATAAACTACAGAAAATATGCTCTTGTTGATTGATTTGAAAGGATATATTTGTAAGTCATCAGCTTTAACTACAAATGCTCATACTTTTGGCAGTGTCAAGGTTTCATTGTTTTCTACATTTTTCTTTGTGTAGACAAAACTGCAGCGTGCTACAAACTTGAAGAAGATAATCCAAGATGCAAAGGAAAATGTAATAGAGTCCAATTTACGGGATAGGATGCAGCCTTTGAAGGATTTGCTGGCCAATACTATTAATCAACTACAAACTATACTTGAAACTCAAGTGTTTGTAATAATGTGCCGAGGTTTCTGGGATCGGATGGGTCAGGTATACAGTATACTACTGTTAAAAGCATACTTGTTTTTTCTATAAATAGCACATTCTATATGATTCTTTCTTTAATTCAGGACGTGCTAAGGTTTCTGGAGGATAGGAAGGAAAACAGATCCTGGTATAAAGCGTCACGAGTGGCAGTAACGGTAAGTTTCACTGATCACATACAGAATTTTCCCAAGCTCTCATTTACTGAATGAGAGATTTTTCGCTTCCTTTTCTATAATATTGGTCGAGTTATCAATATTTTCCATGTTGGTATTACTTCTTTTTCAGGTCTTGGACGATACATTTGCTTCACAAATGCAACAGTTGCTTGGCAATGCACTACAGGAGAAGGACCTGGGACCACCACGATCTATCCTAGAAGTGCGATCGATGCTATGTAAGGATGCTGTGAACCACAAGGAAAACGACTACTACTACTGAAGTGTAAGTAACTGTACATACAGATGGTAACTCAACATGGATACTGTGATAAGCTTGCCACTCCGTGGATTGGTGAAAAATAGCCAGAAAGTCGAAGTGAAGGGATGATATTTTGCATGATCAAGCCTGAGAGAGGAGGGATTTGCTCAATTTTGGAGGGACAGCAATTCTGGAGCTGCAGAAAGACCAATGCTCATGGTCTCTATGGTATCTGTCTGTCTTGAAATTTAAGCACACAATACAAGTCTCTATAAGTAAATGCAACAATAGAAAGTCGCTGTTCTCAATTCTTGTTAGCAAAATATTTCTTTGGTGTAAAATACCTCGAGTTTTTGCTTGTCTGCTTCAGTTAATAATCACAAGTTCAATGTTCAGATGCACGTAAAGGGTTTAGCCTCACTAAAACTAAACAACTAGATGATCTCAAACTCACGACGAAATGAAAATCGGGATACAATCAACCCAATGTGAGCAAACTAAAAGTGAAAAGACATAGAAGTCGTGTTATACCGACCATTTTGAATAATTCATTTTATTAATCGAACTTAAATTATTCTAGTTTATTGTTAAAATAAGTAACTTTAATACTTATAACTAATAAAAAAAAAAAAACAAACGATCTAAGGAAAAAGACATCGACGGTGAAATATCACAGGAAGTATTTAAAGTGAGTTTGAAATTTCAAGTTCTTTGAATTTAATAATTGAATTATTTGTACATTAAACAGTTGGAGGTAGGGTCCACACGCAAATTTCCAAACCTACCCAACATATCGGGCATGTGCTAGGTGCTTGCCATCGGATCTTCGTATTCACCTAACGTTGGATAGATCTTAAGTTTGAGGATAGTAATTAGTTGATGAAATTAACTTTATACACATTTGGGAAGTATTTATGAATTATTTAAATTATAAATGTATAAATATTCGATTTCACGAAATGTGATTATAAATGACTTAAATTTTTAAATCGTTTATAAGATTAATATTCTATGTACAAACTTTGGATGATTCTCTATGAGGTGACATGAAATGATATACTAATTGAGTGATTTTTATTGGGTTATTGGCTCAAAACGTCCCTACCTTTGAAGGGTTGTGTGGAAAACATCCCTACGTTTGATTTTTTGGTGCGCAACGTCCCTACCTATCAAGTTTATTGTAGAAAACATCCATACCTTTTATTTTTTGGCACAAAACGTCCCTACCTTCTGCATTTCTTTGCACTGAACGTCCTTTGCACATTTTTTTTAATTCAAAATGATCAATATACCCTCCTATGTAAATTGAACAAGAAAGAAAAATAAAAAAAGAAAGGATAATTGGCACAAAACGTCCTTACCTTTGAAGGTGTTTGTGGAAAACACCCTACCTTTTATTTTTTGGTGTAGAACATCCCTACATTTCACATTCTTTGCGCTGAAGGTCCTTTTCACCAATTTTTAATATAAAATGACCCTTATACCCTCCTATATAAATAAAACAAAAAATAAAAAAATAAAGAACTAATTACAATCAAAGTCCTAAACGTTTTTAAAAAATACAAGTGAGTTCAAAATTTATGAAAATATTAAAAATAAAAATAAAAAATAAAACCCCCTATCTTCTCCTCTGCCTCTCTTTGAGTGGGGTCCCTTTTATATTACTGGGTCAATAATCCCTTTTATTTTTTTTATTTTTAATATTTTCATAAATTTTGGACTCACTTGTATTTTTTAAAAACGTTTAGGACTTTGATTGTAATTAGTTCTTTATTTTTCTATTTTTTGTTTTATTTATATAGGAGGGTATAAGGGTCATTTTATATTAAAAATTGGTGAAAAGGACTTTCAGCGCAAAGAATGTGAAAGGTAGGGATGTTCTACACCAAAAAATGAAAGGTAGGGTGTTTTCCACAAACACCTTCAAAGGTAAGGACGTTTTGCGCCAATTACCCTTTCTTTTTTTATTTTTCTTTTCTTGTTCAATTTACATAGGAGGGTATATTGGTCATTTGAATTAAAAAAATGTGCAAAGGATGTTCAGTGCAAAGAAATGCAGAAGGTAGGGACGTTTTGTGCCAAAAAATGAAAGGTAGGGATGTTTTCTACAATAAACTTGATAGGTAGGGACGTTGCGCACCAAAAAATCAAACGTAGGGATGTTTTCCACACAACCCTTCAAAGGTAGGGACGTTTTGCGCCAATAACCCATTTTTATTTGTCAACTAACATCCGCCGAATTTAATGTTTGCGTGTGGTGTTGATTAAGGTTTTTATATTCAAAGGTGGCTAAAACTTCGCTTCAACCAAGCAACTTATACTAAAAATTAAACGAAACAAGTAACCTACTCAATGATTTTTAGAGTGAATTTTAATAAGTTACTCATTGAAAATTTAAGTCGAAATAATTTTTTAACACAACATCTAAGTGTACAACAATTCCTAACGAGCACTTAGAGTCCGTTTGATTGCAAGAATGAAATTCGGATAGAAAGAAAATGATTTTCAGATAATTAAATTATCTAGAATTTGTTTTATTGGAAATTGTCAATTAATTGTGTTTGATTTGTATAATTTTTCATCTGAAAAATATTGAAATTTTGGATGTTTTAGTGTTCGTTTGACTTTATTTTGCATGAAAATTGTTCATTAAAGGGATATAATTTGTTTTCATTGCCCAAAAAAAAAATTTGTCTAAAAATGTTTTTCCTCAAAAATGAAGAAAATGTGAGCATGTGAGTGAATGATGAAAAATCAATTCCATAGAAAATTTGGGCAATCAAATATGCAAAAATGTAGAAAATGAAATTAATTTCTATCTTACATGAAATTGAAGTGCAATCAAACAAGACCTTAAAACTTTTCTGTACAAAGTGAAGGTGGTAAATACATAAATGACGTGATAATCAATGAGAAAAATTCGAATAAAAATTAAACACGATTAAAGGAAAGAGCTATAATCAATTTAATAAATATTGGTTAGTTATGATGATTGAATTTGAAGTTAAATATTCTTGATTTAAATTAATAATATAGAGTGATCTCATTTGTACATTTCAAGTGAACGTAAAATAACGTATTAAATAAAAAAATATTAAAAGAGTTGCGTCAATCTCAAGTAGTAATTAACTGCAGAATCCAATCTTTATTAAGAAATAAACTAAAACACATTGCAATTATAGTGTAGGACACGTTCCTTTCTTCTTCCCAATACTAAGGAATTTTGTAATTAAATTAAACATAAAATATATATTCTTCTTCGTCATCATCAGGTCACCATAATATTGTACTAGAAATCTTTAAGCAATTTTCGGACCTGTTCCAGCGTGACAAATAGCACGATTGTAAACGGTCCTTGCCTGGAAATCGTGGGAATAAATCCTTTGTAGAGCGCCATGGGCCCCTCGGCCCGAATAGTCTTCAGTGCACAATCCAGGGCCCCACTGTAAGGTGGGGCCATACCGGGCTCCACCTTCATGTTCATAACTCGCGTTTTGATCACGTCCACGGGGTTGGAGGCCACCGCCGCCACGAACCCGGCAGCGAAACTGGCCGTCACGTGGGTGCCAAGGCCGTCCTTCATCCAATGTTTTTCCAGTATTGTTTCTTTGAATTGATCATATGAGGCGAGCTGAGAAGCCGTCACTAACATGGCGCGATTCACGGTGAGGGAAGAGCCGCGCCACAGGCTGGTTACGCCCTCGTTCTTTGCCATTTGAGAAATGGCGTCCACCACGCTCTTGTAGTTGCGCCGCTGGGCCAGAGGGAGACGGCCATCGGCTTGCATCCGAACCATAGCGACATCAGCCGGATTCCCCACGGCTGCTCCGATCCCACCGGCCACGAGTCCTGCCGTGATCTTCATCATCAAAGGCATGTTTTTTGTGTTGGGATCGGTCCATTTTTTCTTCAGGATGTCGTATAGTCCCATTCTGGTGGTGGAATACAGGGTCTGGCGTAGGATTGTGGCAGAAACGCCGGAAAAGAGAGCTTTGGCACCATCTTGCTGAATGATCCTAACCCCAACAGAAATGGGTCCAACGCGGGGTGGCGGAGGGAGGTGGACGTGGTGGTGGGCAGATGTCGGAAAAGCAAGAGCCGGACGAAGGGCTGGATTGGGTGCAGACGCTTCACCCTGGAGTTGCATCCGGACCTTAATCAAATCAAGTGGGTGAGTGCTACACCCTGCAATAATCGAAGCAATGCCTCCTTCTACAAATCCTTTCAAACCCATTATCAAAAATAATTCTCAAAACTGAATTTGTTTGGCTTAAAACAAAAGAAATACGAGCAAGGAATTTGATTCCTTTCCCTAAAGAATGAATAAGTTTCAAGAAGAAGACCAGTTGGAATTTGAGTTCATCTCACTGGAAACCAGGAGATGGGAATGAAGACCGAAAGCTATGGAAGAAAAGTGTGGAACGTTGGTCCTTTGAGACATATGCCGTAAGAGACTAATGAAATGGTTTGGTCTGAGAACAGAATGAACGGAGGGATTTTTATAGGGGAAAAGGAAAAGGCGTGGAAACTAGGTTTTTAAGTCACACTGACGACCATATACGGCTGAAAAGGCAAAAAATATTGTGGAAATCTCTCTTGACTGGTGCTTTTTGACGCGGTTCATTGTAGTTATTTCAAAATTGGCCCGGCCAAGTGGCCAACTCATGGCCCTATGGAAAAATTTATAGCCTTGACTTTGAAGTTACTGATTGCCAATTTGAATTTTAATCGTTAAAGTCCTATACAACTCATTCAAGTTTTGTGGCTACGGTAAATCAATGCCTCTCTCTCTAGGAATTTGACAAATGTATAGTGACTCCCACTAGTTTAAAATAATTATAGAGGCACCCCTGAAGTTTGTACCAGACAACAAATTCCACTCCTATTTTTATATATTTTATTTTTACTTTACAAGGTATCCTCAACTAACATTTTGGTGGATTTTAAAAGATTATAATTCCTAATGAATCTCGTGGATTTGAATAAATTTTCACAAATTTCATAAGAATTTCATTAAATATGGTGAAATTTCAAAAGATTTGATTATATGTATTTTAAGCTTGAAATCCATCCAAATCTTTTAAAAACCATCCATTAATAAAATCTTTATAAATCTACCAGTTATCGAGGAAACCTAAATTTTGAAGGATTTCATTAAAATCTCAATTGAAAATACCTAAATTTAAAAAGATTTTAAAAATTCATCACAATTTTAATTGAAGACACATCCCTAAGTCTCGATGTCAAAAAATAATAAAGCAGAATAAGAAATATTTAAATATTTTAGACGCTTTGTTATTATTTTTCAATATTGAAGTCAAGGAAATAAATGTTTTATGTCAGAGCTTGTGAAATTATTGATTTTGTAGCAATTGAATGAAAATAAGATAAATTTTATGAAAATTCGTGATTTTTTGGGTCGTATTGTAACAAATCTTTCGATAATAGGTAAGAAACTCTTTTTCTTTATTAAATATGGTAAAAGGTAAAATATTATGTTTGTAGATATGTGATTAACATATATTTCAAGAGATATTTGTGTAACTGGAAAATTAAGGCTTGCGGTTGGTATGACTGAATATGTGTTAAATACTCGAATTTTTTACGTGATCAAAGAAAATTAGCTAGTTCAAAATTTCAAACATTTTTAGTGTTCATATTAAAGGAAATTCTTTTAATTTCTTTTGTCATTATTTTTTCCTTGTTGGGTGTAAGAAAAATGGTAAATTGCTCACTTATGATCCACTCATGTCCAAATATTGTATTAGCTTTTTTGCAACGACGATAAATTTGGCAATAATATAAATTTTTAGAAATATATTATGAACCTGTCTGGCAAAAATTAAAAGCAGCTTGGAATCGATTTTGTACCATTTTTTGTCAAAATTGTGGGGGCCACATCACACAACAAGGTCCACAATGGCCGAATGGCGGCTCCAACGGTTGAAATTGTGATTTCAATCACAAACAGACAGGGCCTATATTTTTGGAGAAATAAGGTTTTAGTTCTACATTCGTTAATTGAGAACTTTACTTCTACTCCAAATTTCTATTTTTATCGATAAATGGGTCCCAAATCCACCAGCAGCCAAACCCTCGAATAAAATATAAAAATGAGAGCGAAAACTAGAATTAGAATAATGAAATAGAAAATAAAAGATCGAGCTAGGACTCAAATCAAGTCTAAGGACGTTCGGTACAAGATGGCAAAATTAACTACAAATAATAGAGTAAAGGAAATATCATACTACGCTCTTTAAAAATTACAAAAACCTTCCATAAAAGTTTGTTTTTAACAACAAAATCTCTATTTTTACGGAAAATAAGTTTTTAATTTCCAAATTGAATTGGCTTATTGACAATGTATGACGTAAAATAAAGTTAGCATTGAATAAGGTTAAATGTTTGGATTATTTCCCTTTTCAAGTCAAATTTTTTAATTAATTTGTTATTTTTTCATTTAAACAGAAAAAAAAAAAATTTTGGAAAACATTATCGAGCTGTAACAGTTTTTGCATTAATTGACTTTCAAGTTAAAACACAATTTTCTGATCAAAATTAAAGTTAAGAAAAAAGATCGTTTCAAAAATAATATAGAGACAATTAGTAAAATAATAAATCCATATTTATTTGCACAGAGAGGATGTCTTATCTTAGTAAAAAGACAAGGAGGCATCGGGTGGGTCGGTCCGGGTATCAAAATAACCGGAATCACCCATTATACTTCGAATATTTCGTAAAGGGAACCATTCGGATTCTTGTAAATACTAGAATCGAACACGAACCCGAACCGTTGATTCTGATTCAATTTTGATTCTACCCAAACATTTAATAAACATTTTCCTATGAGCCCTTTTGATACTTGTACCTAGTACACTACTGCTTGAAAATAATTGTGTAAGGGAGAAAATTTAGCTAAAAATTTTTTAAGAAGCAAAATAGTGAATACTAAAAATCACGAAAATAGGAGAAAATTAAATTATGGGCGTGTTCGGTAGAGATTAAAATCGGATTAAAATTAAAAAACTAGTCGTTATTGTTGACTTTTATTAAACGAATGAGACCCAATAACGACCATATTTTTAATTTTAATCGAAAACAAACAGGCTCTATAATTTGTGAATAAATTAATTTTCTTAATAAATTTTATTCAATCCATAAACGAGGCATACTAGAGTATATAGGCCTTGTTTGAGAGAGCTTTTAATCAAATTAAAATTGAAAATATAGCCGTTATTGGGTCCCACTCGTCTAATAAAAGTCAACAATAACGGCTATATTTTCAATTTTAATCTGATTTTAATCCCTCCCATACAAGCTCATAATTTAATTATGAACAATGATTAAATTCTTCTACTCTTAAAACGAATCGACATAGAAAATACTAATTAGATACATAACTATATAGCACGTCACTCATGGCATGATTCTACCTAAATTATGACGAAAGTGTCTCGTCTACAAAGTAATCCACTCAATTATTGTAATAGAATTAGTGACTTCCACATTGGATGATTGAGATTCCACTAACGTTGGTTCTCAAGTTCTTTCAACAAATTACAAATTCACACTATAGCCCAAATTATTCTCTCTAGAAGACCAATGTAATTGCAGTCTTTAAAATAATTTAGAAGAAGAAAAATCATTTTCTTATGTTAATTTAGAAGTTAGGATATAGAAAAATATTATTCATCCCCAGTGGGGATGTATCCCCAATCTATGTGGATGTAAATGATTGGTTAAATGATAGGTGAAATTAAATGACTTATTTAATTTCACTTATCATTTAATGCTACATTAACGCTACATAGACTAGGGATGCATCCCCAGTGTGGATGAATAGTATTTCTCTAGGATATAAGTAAGACAAATGGTCGAAAAGCACAAATAAAATTGATCTTCTGTCCTCACTCCCCAGTGAACACGATAAAAAATTCTTACTGCTGACGTGTGATGATAACGTTATGATTTTATTCAATATTATTATTAGGTCATCTTTGGCATCTCAACGTGTGGACACACTTGTTACAACTTGCATGTGCATTTATTCTTGTTTGAATAGTTAAGCAAAATTATTGCAACTAAGTGGCGTGGGATTGGATGCCAAAAAGGACCCATCCTATCGAATTCCATAATAGAGTTTGTGCTCCCAATTGCTCCAACATTGAATGCGAAATATACATGGAATTAGGTCCAAATTTTGATTTTCCATCATTTAGAATTTTATTTTTCTTGGAAAATATTGCAGAGAACGAACCACGTACAAGCAATTTGAATATCTTTGAGAATAAAATTTAAATTAATATCCGAAACTTCACGTTCCATGAATATTTTATAAAAAATGGCATGATATAAGGTTTAAAACGATTCTTAAATGGGATTTTTTTTTTTGGTACAAGATGAAACCAGATTTTCAAGGAATGCTTGAAAATTGAATTGAGTTAGATATTTGCAAGTTCTTTTCGAACATCTCTATTAGTTAACCTAATCTAGCTAGAAGCAATAAATAAGGGCAAGTTGAGTTCGCTGATGTATATACAATTATAATTATGAGACCCATCTTGGTCATCGACCAAAGTGCCGGTGAGCGGGTCATTGGTTCAACAACGGGCTACTAAGTGAATTGTCGAGTCATTGTCGGGTCGAAATGAAATAAAATATATTTTCTTTAAAAAGAACATAAATATTAACATAAGTTGAAAAGATAAATTGGGTCCTTTGAAGTTTTATTTAGTAATTGAAATTTAATAAATTCTCTAATTTACCCAATATCTTTATATTAGGCATCATATCATACTGTAGTTCAATTTTCAAACTATATACCATATTCAATCTAAACATATATATAACTTTTTAAAAAGTTTTATTTAAATTTTTAAAACACGTGATGTAACTTAGTCAATTGTTTTTTACATGATTTAAATATTTAAATCACCTTTCAAAAACAATAATCTCAATAAAGCCACATAACTACATATAGTTTTGATCAACAATTTAACAACCAACAAAGGTAGCCCAGTGCTAAACATGATGTCTCGAGTTCAAGACTCGGGAACTGGGTCACCGGTTTTCAATCGATTTGAACGGGTTGTGACCTTCTGACCCTTTGGTTTACCGATCTTTTGATCGGACTAGCTAATAGATTTTTAATTTCCACAATCTCTATCCAATCATTTAATTTAATTTTTTTTTCGTTAAGGGATCAAATAAGTTAGACCCTCGTTCCAATAATTTGAAGTTAATTTAATATAAGCATCATAATGAAATATTTTCTATTGCAACGGTACCTGAATGTATTCCGAGTTATTATTAATTTACACAAATTTCTAACTATTTCTTAGGAGTTGCGTCTCGTTGACGTTAAAATTTTTAATCAGTGTTGTCTCAAAAATTGCAAAATATCCAATCGATCAATTAAATTCGAAATTCAAATATTTTTCGAGGTCAAAAAGTCGAAAGCGTCACTTGAACATAACAAAGGACGATTAACACGTGGGAAGAAACAAGTGTCAATATCTTAATGACGAAATCAATTAATCAAAGGTCAGATTATGAATTCCCAATATGAAAGGGTGAAATTAAAGTAAACGGAACCTTTCGAGGCATACATGGGGACGGATTATTTAAGCTTGACTTAGGATTCCAAATTATGTGGAAATGTAAAAACTCAAAAGTCATTTTTTTTTTTTTTTGGTTTTTCTTTTATGGTTGCCATTGCTAACCCCCAACACGTGTCCAAGCTAGATACAAAACAAGACCAGACGGAGTCACCACATCGTAGGGCATGTTTAGTCGATTTTTCAAAATGTCAAAAACTACTTTTGATATTAAAAAAATATTTTTAAATATGTATGAATAATTTTCTGAAAGTATTTTATCTGATTAGAAGACTTTTTCTTCATATAACATTTTGAGAAAGTTCGTCTACAATAAGTACAAGTACAAACGAGGTCAAATAAAAGCCATTATGAGGGTGAGGGAGGTGTTTATTGACCTGAATAATTAATGTAAAAACTAGAATAATGAATTTAAAAATAAAGTAAATAAGGCAAGAAATAAAAGGGGGATTGAACAAGTCATCGTGGAGATTCAACTTTATTCTTATGGAGTTTTTAATGCAATAAACAATTTGTCAAATATCAATTAAGTAATAGAAGAAATTTTGTAAGCCACCCAAACTGGAGTGAGAAGATGAAGACTGATTCCATTGGCAGTTTGAAAGTCTAAAATCTATTTATACTTACTCTGGACGTGACAGTTATTTCGATTAAATAATTGATTAATCAAAGACAAAATTATTAGGCTACAATATTAAAAACGTTACAAAAGATAACTATATAAATTATAGTAATTTGATATAAAATGGTCGAGATCCGATCCGGTTTCCAGCCCGTTTATTTTTTTTAGTGTAAAAAAAAAAAAAATCTTGTAAAAAAAAAATCATATTTGTGTAAATTTTTTTTCTACATATTAGTCTGACTTGTAATCCGATCTTGAATCTGTCCATGGCAGGGGCGGACCCAGCACCTGGTCAGCCCCAGTGGCAACCCGTGCTGGATCAGCCGGTAGCTTTTTCAGGTAAGTCGCATGCTCGCTGTCCGCGGAGAAGAAAAAAATGAAGAAGACGCTAATTTTTTTTTTTTCCTTTTGGGCCTTTTTTTTAAAAAATAAGGCCCAGCCCAAATCTCAATCAATGGGTTTTGCTTGAAATTGAAAGTCCATTACCCACAAAACCAAATACAATTCCTAAATTGAAACCGGCAGAGGACGAGGTGGGAGACGACTGACAAGTCCAGGGGCGATTGGCGAATCCACGATAGCAGTAGACGATGGTGGACGTCAGACGGTGGTGATTCAATAGTTGCAGCAGCAGAACTAAATGCAATAGCTGGGCTTGGACAGCTTCTTCTGCGACTGCGGGAGAAGGCGTCCGTTAATCCACAGGCTACAAAAACCACCTTCCCTTCTTGCCTCAAGAAGGTTTAATTTTTATGTTTTTGGTCTATTTTGAAGTACCTTTGTTACAAATTAGTGATTTGGGAATTTCGTGGATTTTGATATTAGTGATTTGAGTCTGGTTTAGGAACTATTGTTCATTTAATAACTCTACAGAATTAGGGCATCAGAATTGGAATAGAAATAACTCTCTTCGAATTTGAAATGGTTGTTTATGAATGGAAATTGTAATGTTGCCAATTGCTTTTGAGAAATAGCTGTAGCATGTTAGTCATTTTCTAATTGGACCAACTTTAGTTCATTTGTATTTTATTGATGATTCTATTTTGTATAATTTCATTAGACTTGGGCTTAGTTTCTTGGAATAAAATGATACATATGCTTGTACATTGTGGAAATATTCAGGCTCTGTTTGGTATACATTATTTTTTTTCATTCTCATTATTCTACTGATTTTCAACCAAACATTTTTCAATAAAATAATATTTTTCATCACATCAATAACTTTTCCTTCATTTTTAACCACACATTTTCCATCAATCTACTATTCAATAATACATTCTTTCAGAAGAATGTGTCCCAAACACACTCTCAGTAGTGAAAAATTCTTGAGCATTGTTTTGTAGTAGAAAGTATTGGTTTTGGTTTTGGTTTTGGCTTTGGAATTGGGTGGTAATAAAAGATGGGTTAACCTAAGGAGTTGAAGATCTACAAGATTTTGTATTCCAATCAGCCTTAAAAAATTCATTTGCGACGGTGAATTTAGAATTGTGGAGAGATGAAGAAGATCAAGTCAAAGGCTTGAGTGTCGCAGGATTTCAAAGAAGCTTTTTTCTAATATGCGTGTTCTAAAAAGGATGTCGTGTTGTTTGAGAAGTTGACAGATGGTGCGGTCAACGGTCAATGACCATCCTAACTCACTCGAAATTCTGGGTTTGTCCCTGGTCCATGGTCGAGATAACTGAATACTTACCTTACCCAACTTAACAAATATTGAGTTACTAGAGTACAATTTTTTTTTTTTTTTTGAATTACTAGAGTACTAGAGTTACTAGAGTACAAATTTACTAGAGTACAAATTGAGTGCATAATTAAATTGAGAAAATTAATATGACTGCATACTTGATAAATATTTTAAAACACGAATAATCTGTTTTACGTAAAACAATTAACTATTTCGTTCACTGATGGTCCGCGAAACCTTTTTATTTTTCCTTTCATATTTGATAAACTAAAATAATCATGAACGTCACGTTTTGTTATATTCTAAAGTTAATTTACAAAATCAATATATTAACAAACTAATTATAGTCAAAGGTTACATCTGGCGCGGCTATGGTGAGTTGAGCTTTTGTTAGTTAAAAAATGTTGATTGTTTGGTTTCAATCCCGTTTGACTCCTATCATTCCACATTATCGTAGAAATATGTTTTCTTATTTTATATACTTTTTCTTATTTTATATTTTAAAACTATTAAATAAATAAAATAATGCTTACCAAACATATTAGCCCCTGTTTGGGTCACATTATTTTTTTCATTCTCATTCTTTTACTCATTTTCAACCACACATTCTTCAGTAATATAATATTTTTCATCACATCAATAATTTTTTCTTTCTTTTCAACCACATATTCTCCATCACATCACTTCAAAAAAATGCATTCTGTCATACTTTTATTTTTTATTTGAATATTTAGGAGTGTCTTAACTCTCAAGAATTAAGGTTCAAATTTTGAACCTTAAAAAAAAACATTAAAATTCAAATTTCAAACTAAAAAAAAGTGAAAAAGGCCAAAAAAAAAAAAAACAATATAAAAAACATTTTCGGAATACTGCATTTAGAAGAAGTCCAAAATTTGAGTGTTTGATAAGTCATTATTTTCCATGAAAAATGAAAAATAAATTTCAACTTCTACTTTTGCCTTATTTGATACACTTTGTTTTCCATGGAAAAAACTTTCTTGGTTTAGCTCACATGCTCACATTTTCTTTGGTTTTGTGAAAAACTAATTTCCACCAATTTGGTGGAAATTAATTTTTCAGCTTTTTTTTTTATTTTTGCAATTGGAAAAAATTATGGACACAATGATAAGATTTTTTTTTTATCACTTTTATTGGCAATTTCCATGCCAAACGAATGATATTCGGTATGACAATTTTTTTTTTTTTTACAATTGGAACAAATTCTAGACTCGATGGTAATTTTTCAGGTGTAAAAATATACCAATCAAACACAATTAATTACAATTTCAGTAAAACAATTTCGAGACAATTCAATTCTCAATAAAATATATTTTTTTCCACCCATTTTCTACTTTTGCAATCAAACGGACCCTTACCGTTTTGACCGAACGAGCTTTTGTTCTCGGAAAAGTGGTTTTAAGTTTCGCAAAAGTTGGGAGTCACATTCTCATTTTTTAAATATAGCCATACACTAATTTAGACTTTAAGGTCAATGTTTAGTTTAACCAAAGGCAGTTCTGTGTACTCGAAAGATCAGGAAAATGGGTTCTATTGTGGAGTCTTAGATGACATGATTGCATAGAGTTGCTACAATTGTGTTTGGACTTCGTAATATTTTATTATTTTAAAATTGTATTTGAGGTCAATATATTAGAAAATTCTAATTTAGCCCCTGTTCGGTATACATTAAAATTTTCATTCTCATTCTTCTACTCATTTTCAACCACACATTTTTCAATAAAATAATATTTTCCATCACATCAATAACTTTTCCTTCTTTTTCAACCACATATTCTCCATCAATCTATTATTCCAGAATACATTCTTCCAAAATAATGTGGATCAAACACACCTTTAAACTTAAATTTAGATCATATATCTATATTTTAATTTGTTTTAAAGTGCTATTATGTTGCTAAATAAATTTACACACTATCCATTTCATAAGAAACGAAAGAACGAGGCATGAATCGAGTCATGCATGGAATTAATCATATGAAGGGTGGTACATGAATCACTCCACCGCGTTGTGGTTCGAAGTCCCATCGAACCAAAAAAATGGTTTAATCTGACAATTGAAATTATTTGATTTGGTTTTAAAAAAATTCCACTACGTGTAATGGTTTAGAGCTTGTTTGGTAGAGATTTTTTGGGGGAATAATTAATTTTGAATAGTGATATGATGGGAAATGTGTGGTTGAAAAAGAAGAAAAAATTATTGATGTAATAGAAAATATTATTTTATTGAAGAATGTGTTGTTGAAAATGAAAATTAATTTACTGTAGAAAATGAGAATCCCTACCAAACAGGCCCTTAATTTGAAAAATAGTAGAAATTATCTCGGAAGATGATATGAAATTCACATTCAAAATTTCCAAGGGTTCGAAGTTTTCCCAAACCCTTTCAAGGTGCATTTTTGCAGACCCGTTGCCGATATTTGATCTAATATACAATTGAATTTTTTCTGCTATTTCATGGATTATCGTCTCTGAAGGTAATATCTGAGAATTTGTTTTATGGGCAATTGGAATTAAAGAATTATTATTTGAGAAAAAAAATATGTGAACTGTTGATCGCCAGAAACCAATAATAACTTTAGTTGGCTCATGCAATGTTTGGTGATAAATTAATAGTTGGATTGATGGACTGGTAAGATCCATATAGAATTCTGGTTTTATTTGATCTTCTGAAATCCTTTACACATTCGACGTTGGTAACGAGTTATGTTACCATACCGCAGCTGCACAAATGGGTTGCGGTAGTCGAAAGAGTACCGAGATTATTCATCTGTCACAATACTTGTTCCACTAGACTGTAAATATATGAAATTTTTTGGATTGGTTATGAAAAAGTTGAATGTGGATTCATCAAGATATGCAGTAGCAATGCAATACCAGGTTATTAAAAAGGGGGCCACACGACAATTCAGTAAAATTCTATCTAGAGATGAAGAATGATGAAGAATCGGCAAAGCTTCCAATTTTTGTGGATATTGAATTTGTAGCAAGGTTGCTATCAGCTGTTCAAAACAAGAGAAATCGAACCCTCGGTATAGTTTATAATGTAGTGTACAATCAGTGCCGGACCCAGGTTTTGAACTCAGCCCGGGCGGACATTGACTAGTCAACGTCGACCATTAACGATCGTAAGAGCTATATCGTTTATTAATATTTAATTATATAATATTAAAAATTATTCAATATATATATAAACGCACTAAAACGTAAAAAATATGTACATATGAAAACGTAGTTCAATACAATCAAAAGTACTAAAGAAATACGCAACACAACCTATTATGTAACTGTAATCTTAGACAACTGTATTCTACGAGATCTCATGCTTTGAAAACGTTGCAATATTGCATCATTCTCAATTTTTTCAAAAATCTCTTTCTCCATTTTGTTGCGCAAGTCACTCTTGATTAGATTCATAGCAGAGAATACTCTTTCAACACTTGCAGTTGCCACAGGTAATATCAAAACCAATGTAATCAACCTATAAACCAATGGAAAATAACAAGAGCTTCTTATTTCAACCAACTTCCGAGCCACACAAGAAATGCTATTGAGATTAAAGAAGGGTTCAGTAATTCTCACATATATAAGGAACTTGTCAAATTCAGGTCGAAGCAATAAAAGCTCTTCATTATTGAAGTCCAAAGGATACAACTGAGCAAGACGTAGCAATTTATCTCTATCAAAAGCTGCAAAAGAATCTCTTGAATTTAAACACGAAATGCAAGTTAGGAGCTCAGTAGCCATCTCGGAAAAATGATCATTCAACTCTTGCAAGATTGAGTCTATCACGTAACAATACAAATCAACATAAAAACGATGATAATAAGTCACCTGCTGAGTTCCACGCCTAGGCCGACCTCTCAATACTACAATATTCTCCATATTGGGTACAAAAATATGTCTAACAACACAAAACTCAGTCACCCTACTCAACAAATTATCCCAGCCATTGTCTCTCATGTCCTGCAATGCATACTTACACAAATTTAATAAACCCACAGCATTCTGAATATCATGATCCTCCTTCTTAAAGGCTTGTGAAAAGTTGTTTGTAATTGCTAGAATTTCAAACATGAAGTGGAGACCGAACACAAACTCAAAGCTCTGTATAGTGTCCATCTATCTGTCGGCCATTGATTTCTACTCTAAATTTACGCCATCTTCTGATATATCCTCAAGAACATCTATGATAGTATTAAACATATTAATAATACGAGTAATTGTCAGTAGGTGTGAGCCCCATCTAGTATTACCTGGGCGTGCCAAACTCATTTCTTGAAACTTACCACTCCCACCACAAAGTTCCACAATATTAAGCTTCTCCAAAATCTCGGCATCTACACGCTTACATGATGCACCCACCAAATTCACAATAATAGAAAACATATTAAAAAAATCACCAAGCACGTTATTCCTACGTGCCATTGAAACAACTGCCAACTGAAGTTGGTGAGCAAAGCAGTGGACATACATAGCATGTGAGTTCTCTCTTAAAATTAAAGCTTTCAAACCATTGAACTCACCTGACATATTGCTTGCTCCATCATAACCTTGACCTCTCAGACTAGATATGCTCAACCCATGAGTAGAAAACATTGCATCAATGGCATCCTTAAGTGATTTGGCACAAGTATCAACGACATGGGTAATGCCCAAAAAAGCTCCTTCACGACCCCACTTTGGTCAACAAACCTCAAAATAACTGCCATTTGTTCTTTTATAGAATTATCACGAGCCTCATCAACCAAAATTGAAAATAAACAATCACCCATCTCATTGATAATAGCCCTTGTTGTCTCTACGGCACAACAATTAACTAAGTCCTTCTGGATCTTTGGTGAAGTCATTTGGTTATTTCCAAGAGCATTAGTGAATAATACCTCTTTAACTTCCTCACAACGAGCTGCATACCAGTCTAGTAGCTCAATTAGATTTCCTCTATTAAGAGACTCTTTGGATTCATCGTGACCACGAAATGGCAATCCTTGCATCAAAAGGAATCTAGTACAATCTAGCACCGCAGTCAATCTCGTCCTATAACTTTTTTGTTGACTATTACTTTGACTTGAAATAACATAAGAGATACTCTGCTTTTGATTCATCAAGTTGGCACACTTTGCAAAAGCTTGATTATGAGCACTATCAAAGAGACCGACATGATCTTTCAACGTCTGTTTGTGCTTCCAATCCCTAAAGCCGATTTTAGTGAATATATGTCCAGCCCCTTGACCCCCTCTATTGGGTTTGAACAAGTAGCAATGCAAACAATACGCCGCATCATTTTCTATACTGTACTCCAACCAATGAAATTCAGAGGACCACTCTTTTCGAAAATACATATTATCATTTCCTATCTTTCTTCTTGGAAAGTCATGTCCATATGGTTGACAATGACCTTTCTCCATGTATGCCATCCTAACATCATCTCTAATATTGGGATCGTATGAGCCGATGGGGGGGCGTTTCCCTGGATCAGATACAAGATCATCCCCATTGAATTGAGATCGGGACTTCTTTGTGTTATTTAATAACTGTTGTGCTCGACTAGAATCAGTTGCGGGACTAGATGCACAACTAGATAAAGAAGAACCAGGTATGGACTTTCGTTTCGGTTGAAAAAATCGCTCCATAATCTACAAAATGCTCCAATTTATTTTTCAATTAAAATTGATTAAAAAATAGTATAGTTTAATTGAGCTCAACATTTTCTTCATTAATTCTTTTCACTTTTCCCTAATTTTCTAAAAACCTAAATTACCAAAATCCCCAATTTAAAACTACACAGTCATAATTTCATGTAACAACCAAATTAACAAAAAAATTAACAACCAAATTAACAAACAAATTAACAAATAACAACCAATTAACCATAAAAAACAAAAACATAAAGTATGAGAAGTGAGAAGAGAACTCACTTCTGAATCTGACCGAGAGACTGAGAGGCGAGAGGCGACTAGACTTCCAAGCTGCTGCCCGTGCACCGGTCACCGGTGGTCTGCTGGAGGCTGGAGCTGGAACTGGTGGTGCAGCGGCTGCAGCCACAGGTAAGCTTCCAATCGTGACTTCGTCTGCTTATCCTCTCTTTTGGTTTGGGTAGGCTAGTTCAATTGGATTTGAAGATTGAATCAATTGGGAATTTGGGATTTTGATCATTTGGATCTTGTAGAAATGGGTTGGTTAACTGGTTGCAAGCCATTGGGCCTTATTGTTGAAAAATAATAGGCCCAAGCTCAAAACAAAGGAAACAAAAAAATAAAAAATAAAAAAATTCGTCTGATCTTCTTCACCAGTTCCGCCGGCTCTGCAATTCTTCCCGGCGGACTTCAAGGTACCGGCGAACCCAGCACGGGCGGCCGCGGGGGCTGGCCAGGTGCTGGGTCCGCCCCTGTGTACAATGATTTATTACAACTACAATGCGGAAAACAAAATACTCAAAGTGTACAAAACCCAAACCAATCGACTCAAATCTTCTTCAACCTCACCTCCAATGTGTCTTGTGATATTGAGCTCAGATTTGTATCACATCGGATCATGCCCTATCATCCACATGAATGACAACGAATATACCGACGTTCAATTTAATCTATGGTCCAAATACATATCAACTAGCACAATTATTCCAAGCACAAAAGGCCAATAATCATGTGCCAAGTGGATTTAAGTGATCCACATCACACCCTCAATTTATAAACTACCTAATCCATCCATGTGGATTCAAGAATTTCAAAACAAGGGATGTCCATATGATCCAGTGATTACAGAACAACCTGCAATTGAGCAAATGAGATCAGATCTTTGTGACTAACAGGACCTGAGGAAATAGATATGGATACTACTTATGAAGTCATATCGCATCTTAACATCCATGGGTTTAAAAAGTTGCAATAGGCAGAAATAAGTGACAGCTTGGAATTGTCTGCTATTCATGAGAGGTTTCAATTCAAAGTGCATAAATCAGATAAAAATGAATATGTGCTGAAGTGTTTGGACGATAGCTGCAAATGGCGTTATAGGTCATCGGAAAATGGAAATTACAGAAATGTTCAAGATTAGAAATATCGAGAATAGTCACACAAGCTCGATGGACGTAGGTTTGGTAGATCATTGACCTGCAACTTGTTCCTTCATTGCCAATTGTATCAAGTACAAATTCATCTCTTCAAGAACAAGATACATCCTTCTTGACATTATAAAGGACATGAACACCTATGGAATATATGATAATGCTTGGAAAGTCCCGAACTATTTTATGGGAAGCTACCGGCCCCTACTTGCATATGCTCAAGGTGACAAACCGAGGTTCATTAACAAGAATAGAAACTGATGAATGTAATAGGTCCCTACATAGTTTTGAGGCATTGTAATGATAATAGACAGGACGTACTTAAGAGGAAGTTACTCTGTTCACAGTTTGCATACTAAATGCAAATCACGACATCTTCATTCTTGCCTTTGGCATATGTGATAATGAGAACTATAGCTCAAGGGAATGGATCCTACAACATTTGAAAGAAGCAAAAGGAGAGCGTGATGGATTGTGTATTGTTTCTAATACGCTTAAATGCATTTAAAATTTGTATCCAAATGCAAGTGTTTGTTCATACCAACATGAACAAGAAATTTGGTAATAATTCTTAAAGTGTGGATAGCCGGTAAGCGAGACAACTAGGGCTTACACAATTAATGAGTTTAACAATATGAGACATATCAAACTTATAGATGAAGATAATTGACAATAATGATAGTTGATAATATTAATGAACATGTCGAGATGTATATATATTTTTTGTTGTGGTGTCCATACAAAAGTAGGAGTGATGAATTTTGTCATATCCTAGAAAAAAATTAAAGGAGTTTATTTTGGTTCTAATGAATGACGAATACGATAAGATTCAATTAAGTGATGTAGTACTATGAATGCACCACCTCATTATAATAGAAATATACATATTTTAGTGCAAGATTGATTTTCAACTTGTTTCTTGAATACAGGAAACGCACATCAGATTTAAGTTGAAGAGAAAAATATGATGAACTTAGAGAAATGATTAACATTAATTAAATAAAATCTATAACCATCCAAAGAAGGTTCAAGACTAGGCCCCCCACATAAAGTAGGTCAAGAGCAGGGGCAGAGCCAACCTGTCTAAGTAGGGAGGTCCCAGAGTTGAAGGGGTGGGGGGTCCACAGCTGCCTTCGATTTTTTTTTTTAAAAACATTATCTGTTAAAATGAAGGAAGTTGGTACTTTGTGATGGAGAAAAGAAACAAATGAATATAAATTAATGTACATTATTAACCAAAAAAACAAGAAACGTATAAAAGAAAGTACTAATTTTTAATTTAGTAAAATCATACCTTATTACAAGCGTTCTTTTCAAGTTTAAGTTTTTGAATTGGTAGGATTTAATTTTTTTATTCATTTGAGGACATAATGGTAAATACAAAAAATAAAATAAAAAAATTTGTCAAAAAATTGGGGGGGGGGGGGGGGGGTCCGGGTCTCCCCCAGGACCCTCCCTCCCTCCGCCCCTGGTCAAGAGTGCCTTGACTCGTGAGACAAAATATTAATAGGGAGCCTATGGATCTTAGTACAAAAAAAGATTGACAGAAAAAATTTAAAGTTAACATAGAGGTTATATTCAATAGTTCAGATCCTAAGAGAAGTACGGTGATCTTGATGGAGGGATGACATGGCCAACCGTGCCACGACGTTGGAGAGGGACAATCAAAATATTGGTTGTATGACAGAATGGCCGAAGTAGAGGAATAAGACCATTCGTAGATGTCATTATTGATCATACCTTGGAGTTGAGGTTACTCGAGTGCAAGTCATTCATAAGAAAGAAACGAGAAAAAATCTCAATAGAAGTGGACTTGGATTGGCAAGACTGAGAGAATGAAATTATTTTCTTTTTAATTATAGGTACATACAAGGCATTATGCAAAATAAATAAATAATAATAATAATAATAATAATAATAATAAACGAGAAATAGGGATTGAACCAATGTGAGAGATCGATAGACTTGAACCATTTCTGAGGTTAATGTCATCAGGGCCTTCATATAGGGAGATCGACCCCAAGTGTAACAGGGAGATCACCCCTAATAAGTGAATGTGTAGGGAGTTATAAAAAGATTTTTGAGGATAATTCCGAATATGTGAGAAAAAACGTTAATCATCGTTGCCTTATTTATAGGTGATGATTGAGGACTACAATTATTATTATTATTATTATTATTATTATTATTATTATACTTTTCATTTAGGGTAAAAATTACAATTATAATATTCTATTTTTCAAGTATAAAATAGTCATTACAAAATCAATAAAGCCCCTATAAATTCTCAGAAAAATTCTAAAAATCTCGAAATTTAGTAGAAATTTTTTGGAGCCTTACATAAATAGTTTATTTTTTTTTCTGCCGCATTTACTTGCACTAGAGAAATTTTTTTTTTAAACACATTATACTCTTACTTATTTGATAAATTTTAAAACAATTTACGATGCATAAAAATTACCCTAAAATTCTAATTAAGAGATCTTCGTAATAACATGCTAATACAGTAAGAGGAAATTACATAAAAACAGATATTTAATTTTTTAAATTCAAAAATCAAATTTTAAGTTTATTTAATAAAAAAATAAGGTATTAATTGAATTTATAATTAAAACCTTAATTTATTTTCATTCCACCGTCTCACTCTTGTCTCTCTCTAAACAGATCGGGCTTCAAATATTTTCTCCATTCTCCCTCTAAACTCACCCAATTGCCTCCCTCCATTCTATCTCACCTTTCTGTCGCCACCGCCGCCTCTTTCGACCATGAATTCCTCACATTTTCGTTGCCGTCGCCTGTCGTTGTCACATAGCCCTATCACCACCGTCAATCCATATCGCTCGCCAGGAACTTAAATCGCGACAGTGAAACTTTGCACTGCGCGACAGAAGCTTCAATCACTCCTCACCTTTCTGTTGCCGCCATCTGCAGTCGTCGCCCAACCCCATAACCATCCTCAATCCATTTCACCCTAGAAGGAGCGCGAATCGCCGCAAATTGCGACGCAAATCCACCCACTCTAGTGACTCTTTGCAACTAAAGCACCACAACGTTGCTATGCCGATAGTGTTTTGTATGGTGGCAAGGATTGTGGCGGGGGATATGGCGGTTGGGGTGGTGTTTTGTGTGGTGGTGGTTTTGTAGTGAAATTGGTGGTTGTGGTGGTGAGGAGGAGGAGGTGGTGGTGAAAAGATGGAGAGTACGGTGTTCCTACTGGTTATCGTAAGATGGTGGTAGTTTTGGATGCGGCAGTGGTGGTGGTTCGGCGCTCCGGAGGCGGTGGTTCTACCACAGGTCACACGTGTTCTTGCTGGTGGTGAAGAGATGGAGATTACGACGTTCCTAGTTGTTGTGAGGTGGTAGTGGTTCTGGCGACGGTGGTTTGGCACGCTGGGGCGATGGTGCGTCGAAGGTCGCAAGTGTTGGTGGTGGTCACCAATTATTTAGTCGACTGTTACCATTAAATTGGTTAATTTGTGACCAATAAAAAAAAAAAAATTTGTGACCATGAAATTATATGTGACCTAAAAATTTATTAATTTGTGATTGACTAATAAGTTGTGACTCATAATGACACGTGGCCTATTAATTTTTTAATTTGTGACTTATGAAAATTTTAATCTGTGATCGTAAAATAATTTGTGATCTATAAATTTTTTGATTTGTGATCGAAAAATAATCTGTGACCAATTAATTTGATAAAATGTGATCAATAAATAAGTTGTAACCCATTAGTATGTATACGTAATCACTGGCAAACCCACAACAATATTTTTTTTTACTTAAATATTTTTGAATTCTCATTTTTGACCCCACAAGAAAAATGGTCTCGATCCGTCCCTGTACGTAACCATGAATTGTATAATTGTGATTTTAATATATTTAATTAATAAAATACAATTAATTAATACCTGATTTTTGCAATTTTTAAATTTAAGACCTGAAAATTGATTTGGTAATAGTTAAAATCTGATCCATGGATTCTTTCCATACAGTAAAGAGCATACGTGTTGCTATACAAATTCATTCCGTTGATGTACTTGCCCACTAACGTTAAAATCGAATCGAATAATAATTCTAGTCATTTATATGTAAATCTAACTTTTTAAATTTTGGTACTTCAATTTTTTTTAAATTTTGGTACTTCAATTAGGTGCCCATTTGATTTGGTTTTGTTTTTTACTTTTATTTTTTATGGAAGAATTTTTGGAAGAAATTTTCTAATTTTGTTTAGAAACTAATTTTTAAAATTGCGTTTTATTTTCGAAGTACCTTTAAAGAAAGTAAAATTGAATCAATTTTCTCTAAAAAAAAAAAATATTTTCATAAAATTAATCAAATGGGTTTAAAAGCTATTTTCGGGTCTCAAAAATTCATTTCGATTTTTGAAAAATTATGCCAAACGAGACTTAAGAAAAGTGTGGTTGCAGATGCCTGTTTCTAAATTTCCTTTCAGGCAAAATTCGCACCAATGCAAATTGTCTGCCTTATGTTACTTTCTTACTTTATTCTTCTTTTTAAAGTCTATAGCGTCTTTCGTAAGAGTCATCCACTACAGAATTCACCCGTCAATTCTCACTCGTCAAAATTTGTCAATTCAATTTTCAGTTCACCATTTTACCCCTCCCCAACCCACCGGTACCACCACCGTCGTCAGTGGACCACTGCTTCACGCAAAATTATTCTAATTCCTCGCAACACTGAAGTCTATGTGTAGCAAGAAAATCCGGTTCTTAGGATTTCTCTTCAGTTCGGTTCTAATCCTCGGCGCTGGTTAATCAACTGAATACTGAATAAATGCTAGCAATTGTCGCGATTTTACTGATTTTCGGTTTCGTAGTAGGCCAGAAGTGGAAAAATGCGGCGGCGAAGAAAGGCGAGATTTTGAGGCAGGTGGCTATGGCCTCGAAAGAAGATGCGGAAATTGCCAAAATCCAAGTAGTTGAAGCATGTAATTCGCCGCCTACGTTTCCACAGGTCGAAAGGCCGGTTCCACAAGTTGAAAATAGGTATTACTGTGCTGTCTGCTATTGCCCCACCACTACTCGGTGCTCTCAGTGCAAAGCAGTTAGATACTGGTGAGTTTTGTGTGCGTGCGTGTTGGTTGGGGGGGGGGGAGGAGACATATTGAGTTTATTAGAATTTGATGCATAAATGATATTGGAATTGTATACGCATGGGTTAATGGATGAATTTGCTCAATTTTTCGATGTTCAAAATAAGAAATAGGGCTGTTGGCTGAGGATATTCCTGAAATCTGGGTAAGGATAGTATGATAGTTGGTATGCTCCTTCTGGGTATTTTGAATATGCTAATGATTACTCATAAGGAAATCGAGGTCCTTTACGGTCAAGGAGGACATATATTTATTAGGTTGAACTGTCACTGTGGGATTCTAGCTGTTAAAACTCGTGCATTTCCAAAGCAAAAAGAAGAAAAATGTTGAGAGACATCGCATCGAAATATATGTTTTACTATTGGACTTAGGAAGGTCTTTGGAGATCAATTTTCTGGGCAGAGTTTCTGTCAAAAATTTGAGGCGTGATTTCCGTGTTTTCTAATGGCAAGTTTGGGTTGTGGGACAAGGAATTCATGTTCATTGTAGAAGAGTTGAATGGTAAAATAAAATTTTGTTACTGTTTGAAGTGGAATCTATTAACCACGTTTGATCTTAATTGAGAGATGAGTTGATACATGAAAGAAGGAAACGTGATAGCTATAACACCTAAATTACTTTCCATGTTTGGTACAAAAATCAGTCAAAAATTATTAATTGATTCTGTTGTAGATATCATTGAGACTTCGCACTTCAACAAAGAAGCACGAATTTTGAAAATTGAAGATTCTTCATTATAGAAATGTAACCTCTAAATGCATCAAGGCCGCACGTGTTTAACTAAAGATATTTATGTTAATTGCCTGAAAATAACTTTTTGCACTGGTAAAATCATGGTAACCCCCTATTCTCAATAAGTGGACGTAAGAAGGGCGAAAGAAAACTCATCTCTTTGGTACATAAAATACAATGTTTTATTAATCTTGCTTCTCATGCTGTGACCCATTATAGTGGTCTTTTTTCTATTTAGAGAAAGTGCAGAACACTGAGTAGATGGACTTTATTGGATCTTACTTTCACATGTCACTTATTAGTAATAGGCTGTCCTTAATGATTGACTTCTGTGCTGCATGAGTAGGCAAAGCATGGCTTCTTCTAGTCACCTTCAAATTGAATTTACTCTTTCAATTTGTAATGCTTTGATTGTTGCAACTTTCTTAACTGAAAACTAATATTTTCTAGGAGGGGATATGAAGTGAAGTCCAGATGTTATTCATTTTTGTTATTTTTACATTATAGTTTCATTGTTTTCTAGTTCTGGTAAGTGTCAAATAATTCACTGGAGACAAGGTCATAAGGATGAATGTCGGTCAAGAGTTATGATGCATGCTAGCAAGGAAGATGAATGCGGAGTGGAATCAGCTTCAGAGAATCAGTTTGATATGCATGCAAAAGATCCAGTTAAAGTCTGCTCAGATTCCACAGAGTTGCTTACTGATTCTGGTTCTGCAAGTACCTCATTGCCTTTCTCCTCTTCTTCGACAAATCAAAGTGAAACGTCGTTTGATGCTTCCATTAGCGAGGTTCTCCAGACAGGAACGCCGATCAGGTCAGCTAACGAGACTTCTGAAAGTATTAATTCGGACATGTATCGGACTACCTCGGTTTCTGACCATGCAGAGTTTTCTAGCCCACCCACTTTGAATTCTACTGTTTATTCTGTAAACAACAACCCCAGTGCTAAAAGGATCAGAAAGATGCCAGCTAATAAAATTGATGAAGGCTTCCATTCTACAAGCTTCAAAGATAAAAGAGCCGATGATGTTGCTGCTTCAGAAGAATTTCTCTCAGGTGCAACTGAGTCGAGGAATTTGCAACACTCTAGTTATTTAAGGACATCTTCTTCAGCTGGACATTGGGAAAATGAAGCAAACCTATCCAGTAGTAAAGAAATGAGGTCTAAGTTTTTGAGGGGTTCTGGCAATAATCAAATATCACCTTTAGAGATGAAGAGGTCACAAAGGATGTCGTCTTCAGGTGGACATTGGAAAAATGAAGCACGACTAAGCAATGCTACTGAGAGGAGGGTGTCTTTTACGGATTCAGGTGATTATCAAAAGATCTCAAGAACCGAGAGTCATCATCATTCGCCTTCGGAAGTTGAAGGCGCCCGAATGTCGTCTCAACCTGCTCACAAAGGTTTGAAAACATCAATGTGGAATTTTGTACAGCAGCATTTTAGAGTGCCAAATCAGTCAAAATCCTACACAGTTGGCAACTGGAAGGACTCTAGAGGAAATAATAACCAGAAGGTTACTTTTTATTTGTTTTTTTAAAACTTTTGAAGCTGCAAGGTTTTATTCATTACATGATGTTCCCTGGATCCTTTGTTTTTTTAACAGGCCATATTTTCACCGCAGCTGTTCACGCAATTGTACTTTTATGATGTGGAACTTCACCCTTTTGGCCTTGTGAACTGTGGAAACAGGTAGCTGTGTCTGTATAACCCATCGCTTGTGATTTGGTGTTCTTAGTGCATGTAATTCAAATTGATCATATTCCAAGTACTCTGAAACTGGTGGATGTGTTCCATCTCAAAATAGTGAAAATTTTTAGTCAACTTCAAATTTATGACTTGAGAATCTCATATTACTAGCCAATTGTTCGTTTCTGATACTTAAGTTGAACAACTAAGTCGTTATTAGTCTTCGTTTAAAAGAATATAAATCTGAAACATCAGTGCATAAAATAAATGGATTAAACTAAAAGCTTTGATTAGATAGTACAATGCAAAATGTTCGGTGCTGTACTTTGGACTTCAGAACCATTTAACATCTTTATCTCCTTTTACATATTATAACTTTTACATATTATAACACTTTCCATAATTCTTCTTGGATGATTGCAAGATACATAACTATTATTTTTAAATAAATTATGTTGCACAGTGAGAGATCATGAACAGGATTTTCTGTTGAGATTGGGTTCTATGTTCACAATCTGTTTATGCTTGATAAATGTGTGTAACTATTGCAAGCATGCTGCAGGCCTGCAGCTATATGAAGAATTTCACATCAGTTCCACAATGGTTGTTTATCAAGAGTCATTGCTGCCTTATTCCCGTTATTAGTGTCATGATCTATAAACCATGTTGGATTTTGGATACTTCATTTCTTTAGTGAATTTGACTTTGGACATCATTCTTGGAGCTCTTAGAATTCAAACCATAATGCTTTGGACAAAGTCTCAATATGACTAAACTTAGCACTGTGGAGAAGATTGACTTGTACGAATAGGCTGACATGTTTAGTCTGATGATGATATTCTAGGAACACATATTAAGGGAAAATCATTATTATTTAGCTCCTTTTATGTTGTTTGATTAACATACCAGGACAGAACTTCAGGAGAAATTTTGATATAAGTGGTTATATCTGTGTTTCATGCACTGGGTTTTAAATTACAAAATGTGGCCGGCAAATGTTGCATTCTTTCTTGTCTTCAATATAATGCAACTTTCTTAATTCTTTTTGCAGCTGCTACGCGAATGCTGTGCTTCAGTGTCTGGCTTTTACTCGGCCAATTTCTTCTTATCTTCTTCAAGGGTTCCACTCGAAAACATGCAAGTTCCTCTTTATAATTACTTGATAGACCTGCACTTTTTTAATCTTTTTTACTCTTTTTTTTGTGCTTATTCTATTTGACAACGATTCAGGTTGCAAGAAGGATTGGTGCTTCATTTGTGAGTTCGAAGGTCTGATACTAGAGGGACAGGAACTGAGATCTCCTTTATCTCCAATTAGGATACTGTCTCAATTACAAAAGATTGGAAGTCATCTTAGTCACGGAAGAGAAGAAGATGCCCACGAGTTTTTGAGGTATATAGCGTGAAGCAGTTTCAATTGTGGTTTAAGAAGTTTGCAAGTAAATATGTTGACTACGATTATGTTTCTGCACTATCAGATATACGGTAGATGCAATGCAATCTATATGCCTCGAAGAAGCTGGGGTTATTGGCCCATTGGCAGAAGATTCAACACTTGTAGGTCTGACTTTTGGGGGTTATCTTCGATCCAAGGTTTGTCCTCATGATGATTCATCAACAGGACCGATTTTTTCTAATAAACCATTGTCAATTCGTCAGAACACTTAGGAGTTCTTTGACAAAGCTTTTGATAAAAGTTTTAACAAATTTTGGTAAATGTTGATGAAATTTGTGGTTGAAAAATTGATAAAAAGTTGTGGGTCCTATGAAATTGTGGTTGAAACTGAAGTTCAACCTGTTCAAAAGTTAATGAAATTTTAGAAAAATTTTATCAGACAAGGGCTTAATCTGGTTTTTGGTACTAATTTATGTTGTCATGGACTTTTACTAACTAGTGTTGAGTGGACATACCAGATTAAGTGCATGAAGTGTTCAGGGAGATTTGAGCAGTATGACCGACTTATGGATCTTACCGTGGAGATAGATGGGGATATTGGTTCTCTTGAAGAGGCTCTTGCACAATTCACAGCATCTGAAACGCTTGGTGGAGATGATAAGTACAAGTGCAGCAGGTTTGTTCATCTCCCAGTTCAATCAAAACTTATTGGAGTTGCGGCTCTTGCAATTTATTTCTCATAATGTATTGCCGTTATGGCATCCTGATCAAGATCACCTCCATATACAATTTTTTATTCTATTATTATTATTATTATTATTATTATTATTATTATTATTATTATTATTATTATTATTATTATTATTACTACGTAATGGGTTATCTATATTACATTTGGTATTTTCTTTAGTTAATTGAATCTATGATGTTGCCATTGCAGATGTAAATCTTACGAGAAAGCTAAGAAGCAGTTGACTGTACTCGAGGCTCCTAACATTCTTACAATTGTTCTGAAGAGATTTCGGGTAACTCGTGTTTTAGTTACCTTGTATTTTCTATGCTATTTATGTTTTCTAATTATATATCTGTCTTTGTTTTTGCAGTCAGGAAACCTAGGAAAACTAAAGAAGCTCATCCAGTTTCCGGAGGTTTTGAACCTTGCTCCATTTATGAGTGGAACAAGTGACAAATGCCCTATGTATAGTCTCTTTGCAGTGGTTGTTCACTTGGATATGATGAATGCTGCATACAGTGGTCACTACATAAGTTATATTAAAAGTTTCCAGGGAGATTGGTTTAGAATTGATGACAGCAGGGTATGGTTTTATGTACAGTTTGGCCTTCTTATTTTTGTACTTCAAGTTGTTCTTATTTTCTCACTTTTTCTTACACGAAGTTAGACGTTGTGAGATCCCTGTTTCTGATTACACTGGCATTTATTCTCGGAAGATGTAACCCTTGGCACTTGAGTTCGCTGGATGATTGCAGTACCTACTTGTTGAAAGACATGCCTTCTCTTTTGAGATTTACCAGAAACATAATTGCATCATGTTCTCAATGTTCGCATACTGCCAACAGAAAGTAGAATAAGATAGGAGACACAAGAAAATGGCACCGGATCATGCTCTTCAGGAAAAAAATTCCCAGCTTATTCAACCCCAGTTCTCCTTCCTGCCGCCTACATCCCTCTCTGCTTAACACAGCACCTCTCTGCTGTTGCTTGCTTGCAACGAAAAATCCAACATAACAGAATTATCAACTATTTCTGCTATCTTAGAAATCTGAATATTGCTTGCTTGGTTTTCTCATTTCCAGAGAATGTCAAGACACTGTTTTTGTTGTTGAAGTCAAACACTAACCAAATCGAATGGTTTTTAACATCATAACTAAACAAAATATGTAGTTTGAAAAATATATGCTTTACTGTTTAGAATTCACAGATGGAAACTCTCGTCTGTTGGTAGTTTAGGTTCTATATAAATACAGACTATTTGGTACTCAATTGATTTGTCTTCCGAGGTGATTTTGATTTGGTGATGTTTTCATATCTCTGTGTCTGCCCCCTTCCTCCCACTTGCCTTCTTTTCAGTTTTCTTTTTGGGCGGTGAAGTATTTGGAATATGTTAAGATTTAGGATCTTGCTGTAATTGGTACCATGTAAACCTTGAACAAGGCACACATGGCTGAACAGGCTTTGAATCGCCAGGTGGCTGTCTGAGTGCCTACCTGTCGTTTCACGTCTGCTATTGATGTAGTCAGAAACAAATATCTTGTATTATTCTTTTGGAATACATTGAAGTTTTTCAACCCTTTCAAGTAACGAGCAAAAAAAAAAAAGGGCATGAAACTTGCTTTAGTTGGTATTTCTGTCTCTTAATGATTGAATGGCTCACTAGAAGTGTTTTGTTGTGTAGGTAATCCCTGTGGACCTAGAGACTGTGCTATCTGAAGAGGCATACATTCTTCTCTATGCAAGGTAATTCTAATTGGTTGACTGATTATTAATAAAAAAAATTAATTATTTTTTATTTGTTTAAACAAGGTATTTATTCTTATAGGCACACTCCCCGTGGTCTATCTTTGGTGAGGAACGAGAGTGTGTATTCTGATGGTAAAACAAAAAGGGACATGGAAGCCATTTCTTCAAGTAACAGTGGAAAGAAAAGAAACTCGAAGACAAAATCTGAGACGTTGCATCTTTGGCCTGAAAGTCACCATTATCCCAATGATTTCACTGACGACCATATATTGGATTCTGATGGCTGGAGATATCGCTCAATGCAAGGAAATCATATTGTGGATTCATTAAGTGATAGTTCTTCCATTTTCAGCATATCAGATACTAGTTCCAGTACAGATAGCACCAAGGATGCTAGCGCAGAGGACCTATCTGACTATTTATTTGGGTCTGGCTCTTATCGTCCATAAGTGGTTTTGTTGGACTCAGGTGTATCTCTCTCATTGCATTCGACACTCATTAGTGGGGGAGCATTGAGTATCAGAAAGAACTCCCTGTTGTAGACTTTGTATACTAAAACAATTGCAAGAAGTAGATAATTTCCGAGTTTGATAATTGTAGCAGATAAGTGAACGTAATCTGATTTACCCTTTTGGGAATAGTCATGATTTGTTCACTCCAAAGGGGGAACAAACAATCAGCAAGAGCAACTCAAAACATTTTTTGAGGAGTTTGAATTTTGACGGTAAGTAGTAGGTTGTAAATTGTTAAGGCATTTTGTATTTCAAATTATTGTATAATTAATGAGTATCAATAATAGCTCTCGGGGGCCTTTCTAGTATTCCCCTGCATTTTTGGCTGCTAATCTTTTTCAGCCTCATTCTTCTCCTGTGGAGGGGGCAAGTTTTGAATGCCATCTGCATCTGTACCTTCGCATTTTGTAGCATTTCTACTTTTATATGGCCGTGGACTTCTATTTTTTTCATCAGCTTCTTATAGAAAAGATGCTATCATAATTAATAATTTATTTTTAAGAGTTTTGAATAAATGAGTTCAAAATCAGTTTTTTGGATTTCAAAAGTCAAGTGGAACGGACTCTTAGTTGATTATGATTTACAGAATACAATCAACTATTACATTCACACAAGGTAACGCTCACACTAGAAGAATACCGTCTTTTCTACCGAATCCATAACTGTACATAAATTACATACGAGCAATGTTAAGCGTATAATTTTTGGTTGACATCACTATGTACTTTCCACTGGATTTCAAAAAGTTCTTGGCGGGAAACTGTTGGTTTTTAAATTGACGTGACGGTTGATCTTACTATATACTTTCCACTGGAATTCAAGAAGTTGTTGGCGTGAAAGTGTTGATTTTTAAACTGTTCAATAATGTGTTGTTACGTTTCACTTAAAAAATGACGTATATGTTATCTAGCATGAGTGATGACATGTGTGTTGCTATTTGTACACCACCCCTCACAGGAGAGGAGGCCAACTCTAATAAAAAATTCGTGAACCCTTGTGGGAAATGTACACGGTGTCACATATAGGCATATAGCAATACCCTTGATTATGGAAGGCTCTGGCCCTAGTTCAAATGTAATTCCAATGTCATGCAGCAGATTCCTATTTCTCTCTCAATCTCAGGTCAAAAACTCAGTAATTCCAATTTGTTTCCCTGATTCTATTAATATTAAGAGAGCAATGGTCACCGCTAGCAGTAGCCCTTCTTCCTCTAACCCCAATAATAATCGGGCCGGCGGTGAATTCACAACTCTAAAAGAAAGAGTCACTTTCCAGAAGGAAATTAAGAAGAGTAAATTCATTGCAATTGCTGGTCCCGTTTCCGATGAACGCTCCGCTTTTTCCTTCCTTTCCGAGGTAATTAACAGTTAAATCATTTTTTTTATTGAAAATTTCCCAAATTTATTATGTGCAATTTGTATATGACGCTCGAAGTGATTTAGTTTTGATTTGCTGAATGGAAAAGAGTTACAAGACTTAATTTTATTTTCCTTCTCTGTCTGGTGGGCTCTTGGTATTCAGGTTAGCGATCCACGTGCCACTCATAATTGCTGGGCTTACAAGGTATCTGCTAATTTATATTTTGGTTCTCCTACATATGATTCGAATGCTACAATAATTAGTTTCCTTTTGCAATTTTTAGCTTGTTATCTAGGCTTCCCAATTGGTTGAAGATACCAAACTAATTTACATAATTATTCCCTTTCTTCGAGAGAAATTATTGACAATCTGTTTTAGTTGAACTCGGTTAGAACTGCAGTGTATAAAAAAGAAACTTCTGCAAGCTATGTCAAATCGATTTCATGGTAGGCCAAGTTTTGGGCAATGAATATAATTGCTTAATGCCATCGTAAGAGAATCCACAATAGTAAGAATAGTATTTTGAACTTATTATATCATACTTAGCTTTCTGGCATTGTAGATAATTATGTATGGTGGATCATGATGTGGCAAACCTACTGTCAACATATAATATAGACTAAGCGATCACAGAAAGGAATGAGGGATCTGACTTCATTTAGCTGGATTTTGGTTCCTTGATTGAGCTGCCTAATGTATTGCTAACGTTCCAAACCACACCAAGATTTGTATACGTAAGACATGCCTGGCTTGTAATAATACTGTTTGTGGCTTCTTTCATCTCAGGTTCAACCAGTTGTTAAAAAGTTAATCAGCATAACCAACATTTTCATAAAAGTTTCAACATTTTGAGATACACATTCTTTTATCAATTGCGTTTGACATAAAATTGTTACAGTTTATTGATTGTCATACTCATATTTCTAACTAATACTTAACTTCTACAATTGTTGTTCCACTTTGTTACCCAGATATTGGACAGAAAACCAAGCTGAAACCTTAAGTAAAAAATCTACACCGAGGTTATATTGAAATGCACCGTGCCTTTTCATTGATATGTGTTTGGAGAAAGTTTCTCCTAAAAAGGTTGCATTTCTTTACTGTCTAAGGCAGTGCATGGGCTATCTTGATTGGTGACAGTACAAGGAAAAGAAGGAAGGCCTTAAGCACTAAGAAGTTAGGGAAAGGTTACATAAATCCTTTATTGTGATGCTCTGACAAAGATTTGCTTTGAGATTCTGTATTCTGCATTCGGTAGTGTTTACTCCTGGCAGTATCAAAAAACTATTCCCTGCCTAGATGCTGTATCTTAGACTCTTAGTAGGTAGCTCAGTTAGGCATTTCTGACTCATCTTTTGATGTATGTAGTTGGAAAGATATTCATGCATCATCTGGTGCAAAGTGTTCTATGGGAAGAATGATTCCTCTTATTCAAATTAGTTATATTTTTAGCTGAGTCTTTTTCTCACTTTTTTGTTCTTATGTAGCCTTCACACTTCATATTAATATGTTGCCTTTAACTATACTCAGTGTGCATGTAATCCTTTTTAGGTTTACTCAACAAAATTCTTTTAACTTGTACCTACAATAATTAAATGTAAGGATGAGTAAGTGCGACCATAACCGTTCCCTTTCTTTGGTAAGTGCGACCATATCTGTTCCCTTTCTTTGGTTTACCTTCTTGGAGTTCTGAAATCACTGTCAATAGATAGGAATCTTGCTGAGTGTATGGGCTCTTGTTTGTGAAACTTAATATCACATTCTTTCTTTAGATAATGCCACAAACTTAATTGGTCCTTAATTCTAGGTTGGAGATCAATATCGGAGTAATGATGACGGTGAACCATCTGGTACAGCTGGCAAGCCAATACATTCTGCAATTGTCTCTTCTGGAATAGATAGAGTTATGGTTGTCATTATCAGGTACGGGCTCCAATATTTCAATTGATGAAAGGTGGTGTAAGTTATTAAAATCTTTTATCGATTAACATATTTTAAAGATGATCTGGAACTTCAGATGCCTGTTTTGCTAGTGGCTATAATTCGATTCCTTTTATAGTTGATAATCCTTCATTGTCGTCTCTTGCTCAAAACTTCAGAAATCATTTTAGCTGACCAAAGGTCTGCAATATTTGCTTCATTGTTCACTTTATATTTCCTCTCTTTGGTTTAGGTATTTTGGTGGAATCAAACTTGGAACTGGAGGATTGGTTAGAGCATATGGAGGAGTAGCTGCCGAATGTTTGAGGAATGCTCCAACATGTCTTGTAAAATCAAAAGTAAAATGATTGTACTTTTACATTCTATTTCTATTTCTATTTTAGCTCCTTATTAATCCAGTAATTGCATTTAAATCACTTTATGCCTGTCTTTGCTTTCACACTATGTCACCGGAAGCATGCATACGGGTGCATAAATCAGCATGATTCTGTTGTAGGTTCCTATGGGCTTGGAGGTACCATTTGATCTTTTGGGAGTACTCTACCATCAAGTAAGATTCTGATTCTTGAAGCTACTTAACTTTGTATTATTTCTAATTCTAATTTTTGCTAGCTATTCTTTTGACAATTCTCATTTTGACATCTTTAGGCTTCATACAAGTTAAAAGCAAAACTGAAATGCCCTTTTGGTTTGATCTAGTGACAAAAATGTTTTAGTTTATTCATCCAGATATAAGCAAAGCCGAAAGATAATGCTGCCTATCTATTTCTCAAATTAATCAAAATTTGTCCACTTCCTTCTATATATCCCACTCTGATTGATGGGGCATGGTGGATGGCATAGGGAGTAGTATTTTCCATTTACTGCTTCCCCCCCCTCCCCCCCGCTTTAGCTTAACTTCCTAATTTCTGTTTTCCTTTTCGTCTTTTCCTTATGCTGATTTGATATTCTCCCATATTAGTGCATGTGTTCTTTTTTCCCTTGGTAATCTGATAAACTATGAGCATGGTGTGTACCATCTTATGTATTTTTTCATTGAAGCACATTTTGGACTTACATCTTTCGAGTTTGAAGGGGAGATGTTTGACGCAACTGGAAGTAATATGTGATGGTTGCAATTTCTATCGAATAATTGAGGGGGATTATCTTTAGATTGCAAAACTATAAGCAGTTATGTTTAATTTAATTAAGCCTTATGTTAAACAGGAATGAAATGCCTTTAAGTTCTAATAAGCCCTTCATTTTCAATAAATACATTTTTCCAAATCTCATTTTCAATCATACATTCTCCCATAAAATAATGTTACACGTAAACCAAAAACATTTTTCTTATTTTTTAACAACCCGTTCTCCAAAAAATCACTATTCAAAAACATATTCCCCCCAAAATCTCATTTTAATGGAGCCCAAACATCCTTTAAATTTAATAAGATAAGGAATTTGTGTGATGGACAAGATAGAATCTAATGTGTAGAATTAATAGAACCAAGAGCATGATTTAGCCTATCCTAGCACAATCTTGACATACAAAGACTGAGATTTAGAATTTTCTGAGTCCTTATAGCGACCTACCGTAGTCAGTACTCTCATATCATAATCTGTGACATAGGTTATTTCATTAACATCCTTTATAAATTGAACTTATTGCTTCTTAGTGTTTTATCTTTTTAATAGTTTATTCTTCCTAGTTAGGAAGAATGGTAACACGACTCCATCTTATGCTTGTTGACTTGCAGCTACAATCTTTTCAAGTTGAGGACATCAAGCAGGACTATGATACTGGAAAGGACAATGTTACGATGATCACTTTCAAAGTTGATTTTGATCGGGTACAGAGTTTGGAAGAAGCTATCAAGGTAAGTTGTAGCCGTGATATTGTGTTTTATAAGCATTGAAACACTTGTGTTTTTGGTTATCTCTTTGGAAACATGGGGATCTTCAAAGCTTTCGAGTTCACCATTTCAAGATGGGTGGCAAATTTCATCTTGTCTGCAGCCTTTTCTTTGCTTGATGCTACAGTGTTAATATATTTCACGTGGGCTGTTGATGCATGTATCAGATATTAAAGTAACGAGAACAGGTTGTTGACCCATATTTTTGATGTATACAATAAGTTCTTTGTAGTGAAATTTACGCACGACAAAAGGACAAGTTGGATATTGAAAGAATTGTGAAATGTACGTTCCTGTACTTACAATATTGAAATTAACTTCAGGTGAATAGTCGCTTTCTTCAATTTGACTCTTCAGCATATATAGTATATCTATATTTTTAGTTGCCTTCAGTTTTCTTAATTTCTGGGCTACTTCTAAATGTTTGGCTTTGTAGAGTCATTCTTTTAGCTTATTCGATCGATATTGAGGGGATTTTATTCGTTGAATTTGCTAGTAAAATACTCATGGGATGAAGGGAGTGTGAGTAAATTATATTAATCTACCTTAGGAATCATTGGTCGAGGTGGCGTAGTTTGCAATAGGTTATTGTTGCATTGCTAATGTACAAACTCGGAAATGAGAATACAATGAATAGAAAGAGATGCGAATAATCATAATGAGAGTGGCCATTGTTCGACTACACAAAAGGTACCTTCAGTGTGTAAAGCAAGATTAAAAAATGGTGCAGCTAGAACTATTAACGAGAGCATAACTTAAGTATTAAAAATTTAGATTAAAAAACAAGGTTAAAATTTTTAAAGATAACACTGTATAAACTTCATATTTTTTCTTCATTGCTATTTTCAAACCTCTATTTTCTTACTAAAACCAAGTGGGGTCGAAGAAATTAATGTTAAGTATGACAAAATTCAACTACGATAAAGCTTTATCAACTTTTACATCATTGGACTTTAATTTTAAATACACATTTTACGAGACTCGTGACAACTTTTATAAATTTCTCAATCATACATTTCATCAAATTTTATTTAAAACTTTTATTAGAAATTTTGTCAAACCTCCTCTTCTTAATCTAAATAATTATCCTTACAATTTATTTGCAAACTCTTGTGTACAGTCAAAAAAAAATTATGTGCATATATGTATTTAACTTTTTATTTAAAATGGGTGGAGGCCAGAGCACGCAAAACAAGTCCAATCTTACTCCATGAATATTCTAAAAATGCATTGAACACATTGGAAAGGGAAAACAAATGTGACAAAATAAATTATGCAAATACCAAATTAACATAAAAGTTAGAAGAAATCTCCAAATATTATGTATATTTACTCAACATAAACCAAGAGACAAGGTCGCTTTCATGCTTCGAGTTTAGTTGTTGGTAGCCACGATCAACTACGTGATACCATTATTCGTTTTTTTATAGATTGAGAGTCAACTTGGTTAATGTAAAGTCAATTATATGAAATGGAGTTTGATTAAGTAGAAGGGTCGAACACTTTGAAAAAGGACTCATGTGACGACCCTTTTCCATCTTGGGAGCGGATTACTACTAATGCGTTCATTATCATTAAATAAATTTAGCAATCAGAAATTAATGTACGTGCTAGTAATGGCATGAGAAATTCACATATGATTTTTTATGTGGTCTTTTTTCAAGAAAAGACCAGCTGCATTTTATTATAACATACTTGTCATTACCATGTAATTTATTTTTTAGCATAGTACATTGTTACATGGCACTTTTCTCCTTGTACAAAGTAGAAACTCTAGTTCTTGGTTTCTGCTTTGGCTTGATTTTGCTCATAGGCTTTAGCTTCTTCCGCGTTGAGGCAGCACTTGCAACCTCCTTTGCCGCCATATCCTCCGCAGCAACCATGTTTGCAACCTCCTCCATGGCCACTGCCACCTCCATGTCCGCCACCTTGGCCCCCACCATGACCTCCTCCATGGCCGCTGCCCGAACCGCCATCTTGGGCATTGTTCTCATCCACAGTATCTGCTTGCTCGGCTTCATTTGCTGCATAGACATAGCTATTATGTTAGGCGTATCCAGAATTAAGCTTAAAATCGATAAAAACCCTTAAATTGTTTTGTAAACTTGATCATTCAATTCTCACCATTTCGGCAACAGTATCTATTACAGCCATTGCGGCCCCATCCACCACAACACCACCGGTTTCTGCAGTAACCACCACCACCTCCACCTTGGTTAGTTTGCTTTGGTTCATTACTTTCCTCTACTGCCTCAACTTCATTTTCTGCACGGAAAATTATAATTATATTGTTAATCATCTAGTTAAAGTTTCAAACCTAAAAGCTTAATATATATCATGCCAATTGACTATTCTTTTTTCGCTTGGTACATGTCTAACCATTTCGACAACAATATCTATTACAGCCATTGCGGCCCCAGCCTCCGCAGCACCACCGGTTTCTGCAGTAACCACCACCGCCTCCACCTTGGTTAGTTTGCTTTGGTTCATTACTTTCCTCTACTGCCTCAACTTCATTTTCTGCACCGAAAATTATAATTACATTGTTAATCATCTAGTTAAAGTTTCAAACCTGAAAGCTTAATATATATCATGCCAATTGACTATTCTTTTTTCGCTTGGTACATGTCTAACCATTTCGACAACAATATCTATTACAGCCATTGTGGCCCCAGCCTCCGCAGCACCATCGGTTTCTACAGTAACCACCACCACCTCCACCTTGGTTAGTTTGCTTCGGTTCATTGCTTTCCTCTACTGCCTCAACTTCATTTTCTGCATGGGAAATTATAAATATATTGTTACTCAACTTGTTAAAATTTCAAACCTCATGCCGATTAACCTTTATTTATTTATTTTGCTCGGTACAGTCTAACCATTTCGACAACAGTATCTATTACAGCCATTGCGGCCCCAGCCTCCGCAGCACCACCGGTTTCTACAGTAACCACCACCGCCTCCACCTTGGTTAGTTTGCTTCGGTTCTTCAACTGGACATATTAAAGATAATAAAAACAAAGAACTTTAGCATATATAAACCGACATTCAATGAAATCTAAAATTTTACTATAAACATTAGACGGCTTAATATAGCATTGCAATCAAATTGATGCATGTAGACAGAGTAAAAATTATTAGTTTGGAACAATATTGGATATCTCAAATATGACTACAAATATGGTATGTATGATAAAAATTTAATAATACTGGACGTGATAATTGACAAAATTTATCACGTACATATATGGTCCACCTAGAATGTTAAAAGTAAGTTACCCTTTGTTTTCTCTTTAGTGTCGTCTTGGGATGCAGCTTCCTCTGCAACAGCTGAACAAACAAGAACAAGACCAAGGAGAATAAAAACCTTAGACTTCATTTTTCAGAATTCACTTATTAGTATAACAAGAAAAGACTTTGAGAATGTAGTGAAAATTCTAAAACCTGATCAATTTATAGGGTAAATGAAGCCACAAAGAGACATATGACGAGGGAGGGACAGTATTAATGGCTGATTGGCTTTTTTGCCGATACCAGGTAAGTGTTGAAGCTTGTCTTGAGTTCTTCTGTCAATTCCAGTCTTATCGATTCGATTACGATTCTGTTTGAAAAAATTAACCAAAAAAATAAATAAGAAATAGCAAGGTGGATGCATCAAGACAATAACATTCTCTATACTCAATAGTCAAGTTCTCAGTACGTACTAGATGTATGCGAGTTATGTCAGCAGAAGGTGAGAATTCAAACTTGGATTTTGGATTTTTTACACAGAGCCAGAGCAGGAAATTTTGATTGAAATTCATATCTAGACAGAGCCGAATCTTGTTGTTATAATCTTTGAATTCCTTTGCATAGTTATCGCACCGATGATATTGAATAATTAGGTCACACCTTAGACCAAGATGTACCATTGAATATTTCTAAAAATAGCTGAGGAATAACTATAGAATTTTTTTTTTCTTTTTTAATCTAAGAACTAAATTCGGTTGCAAAATGTAATCAAACCATCATAGCTCTATTAATGCTTAATTTTCTTTTTCTGAGGTCTAAATGGTATATGATAAATACCTTTGATTGTTTTAGCTTAAAAAGTTGATAAAAAATTAAATCAAAGTTAATAATTAATTTTAATCATATATTTAATTTAACCTATAATTTTTATCAACTTTTTAACTATATATTTCGTCAACTTTTCAAAATCTACTAAAAAATCGGTTATTAGCAAAATCAACGGGCCCCAACTTCAGTTTAGTCCCTATGTTTTAAAGAATTAATCTAGATATACATTACTAGACGATATTGTTTTTGACAATGTTTGAATTGTCAAAATCTCTGTCATTGAATGTTTAAAGTATTGTTAAAATTAATATATAAAAAATCAATAACTCACAAGAATGTCGTTCATGATGTCAAAGTTCATGTACATGTAACAAGATTGTTTTCTCAGCTTTCTCTAAACTCTTACGGGAAATGCAACTTTTATTAATCTTTCAAATATACATTTCATCAATTTTTACCAAAATTTAATAAAAAAATAATTTTTTTAAAAAATGAACAGGGACTATGACATTGACCCTATGTTTGGCCCCCATTTTTAAAAAAAATTATTGTTTCAAAATTCATTTTCACCCGCACATTCTTTTATAAAATAATTTTACACGTAAATTCAAAATTTTTCTTTATTTTTCAACCATATATTATCATTCAAAACACTATTCTAAAATGTATTTTGGCAAAAAACATGGGCTCAAACAAGGGTAAATACCCAACCTGCCATTTTTGGCACCCAGGTTACCAATCTATCAAATCCATGCGAGTATGTTGATGCCCACCTAGCATAAACCATTTAGTTCTCAAAAATTGCGTGAACATAGCTATTAGACATTTACTTTGAGCTAGTTGTCCATGCTGTTGGAAACAATAAAGAATAAGACAGAACTTATATCGCAACGAACTTACAAAACAGAATAATATCATTGCAACATATAGACAACAAAATTAACATAAACGATACTGACTTGAATTTCAGATTGAGGCTAGCACAACGCTATGTCCTATAGCAGAAATTCGCCCCTACTCCCGTGCTTGTAGTTCGATGAGCGTCTGCCACCAGGATTCAACAATCTATATCCAAGGAACGAGCATTCGATTCTTGGTTCTGGCGATTATACTCAGTGTTTTCTTCTCTCAAACAAAATTTATGAAGGAATAAAAAATGCAGGATTTTTCGATAAAAAGCAAGCAGACGTTTTCTCTACAGATATATAGAAAACGAAGATCCTTATCCTTTGTATCGGTTATGGTAAAACAGTTGTGTTGATCAGACACATCCATTCAGACAAAACCGAACAAAACCGAAAAAGAAAATTATAAGCGCTAAAACTGAAATTTAGACATCACAAGACCCAAGACCCCCAAGGCCCATCTTTTGACTATATAATATATATATTTATATAGCCTATCAAGGAGCCCAATTAAGCCCAAATCATATGGGTCAGGCCCAAAGCCCATTTGAGTGGTCTTTTATCCAATTTAATAAGGATATAACTTTCACACTTATAAACAAGTTTTTCTTTCTATTCCTATCCTATGTGGGATAAACAACAACATCCAAAACCCTATTTCTATACAAACTCTCCAACAATACCCCATATTTGTATAGCAAATAGCGTCGATTACTGAGGGGTTTGGACGGCTTGGAGAAAAACCAGATTCGATTTGCATCAGGATAGGTGTCTTTTGGACTTGAACCTTCCTTAGTGAATACTTATCGGAGTTACTAGTGAATCAGTATGTATAGGAGACATTGAACTGTTCACCATGTTTAGTAAACCAAGACAACAAGTATCACACATATCAAATCTTCACACCTTTCAAATCATACGGTTGCATTCATTTTGGTCATGAACAGTCCTGAATTCATAGAAGCTTTAGAGAATTTAGCCATGTCATTCTCATGAATGCGACCCCACATTACTACTATATAGGTGACACGATGATTATATAAATACCCTGCAATATTCTTTTTAATATATACTTTGTGTCATTAAGAATGATTAATCATTCACCCTTATCATCACAGGTAGCATACGGTTCTTATCATAGGAATGAACAATATTGTATGCTCTATTCTTTCGAGTTTCACTCAACTAGTTTTCCTTTTTGAATCTAGAATTGGATAACCAAAATTGCTAGGTTTGGTTTCCGCCAAGTTACTCCTCATTGCATTGGCTTTAAGTCCATTCCCCTCGATAGATATATCACTTGCTCCTTTGGTATACCCTTTGTAAGTTGATCTGCAATATTCTCCTTTGATTTCACATAATCAATGGAAATAATGCCACTTGTGAGCATATGTTTTATAGTGTTATGTCGACGCCTTATATGCCTTGACTTGCCATTATATATATGACTTTTTGCTCTACCAATAGTTGCCATGCAATCACAATGTACACATATGGCTATCATAGGTTGAGGCCATAACGGAATATTTTCTAAGAAGTTTTTAAGCCATTCCGCTTCTTCGTCGATCTTATCTAAGGCTATGAACTCTGATTCCATTGTAGAACGTGATATACACGTTTGCTTTTGTGATTTCCATGATACTGCAACCCCTCCAAATGTAAAAACATAACCACTTGTAGCTTTTTTCGTATCATTTGAAATCCAATTTGCATCACTATATCCTTCCAAAACTGGAGGATATCTTGTATAATGCAATCCATAGTTCATTGTATATCTTAAATATCTCAATACTCTAATCAGAGCTTCCCAATGAGCCTTTGAAGGATTGCTTGTATATCTTGCTAATCTATTCACAGAATAAGCGATATCCGGTCTAATACAATTTGTAATGTACTGTAGTGTACCAATGATCCGTGCATATTCTAGTTGAGATACACTATCTCCAACATTTTTCTTCAAGAAACTTTTAGGATCAAATGGAGTATTAGATGGTTTGCTATCAAAGTGTCCAAACCTTTTAAGTATTGTTTCCAAGTAATGTGATTGGCTAAGTATATATCCATCATTACTTTTTTGAATTCGAATTCCTAAGATAACATCTGCTTTTCCCATGTCTTTCATATCAAAGGTCGAATTCAATATCCTCTTTGTGGAGTTTATGACATCTAAGTTTGGTCCTATGATGAGCATATCATCAACATATAAACATATAATTACATAAGAACCATTGTCAAACTTTTTGATGTAAACACATTTATCACATTCATTGATCCGAAATCCATGTGATATCATTGTGTTATCGAATTTTTCATGCCATTGCTTAGGTGCTTGTTTAAGTCCATATAAGGACTTTACAAGTTTACACACTTTCTTCTCTTTCCCTTTCACCAGAAAACCTTCAGGTTGTTCCATATAGATTTCTTCATCTAACTCACCATTAAGAAATGCGGTTTTTACATCCATTTGGTGTATAACCAAAGTGTAAATAGCTGCAATAGCAATTAACATCCTTGTAGACGTAATCCAGTTACTGGTGAGTATGTATCAAAGAAATCCAGCCCTTATTTTTGACGATAAGCTTTTGCTACCAACCGAGCTTTATATTTATCAATAGTACCATCCGGCTTCAATTTCTTTTTGAAAATCCATTTATAACCAATCGGTTTACATCCCGGTGGTAAGTCTACCAATTCCCATGTATTATTTTGTAAAATGGATTTAACTTCATTATTTATTGCTTCTTCCCAATATATCGATTCAGATGAAGTTATAGCCTCTTGATATGTTTGTGGCTCATCTTCAGTAAGAAAGGTGTAGTAATCAGGTCCAAAGTCTTTTGGAACTTTGATTCGTTTTCCCCTTCTAGGTTCCATTTCTTCCCTTTACAACGATGTGTCTCTATTTGACTCAAAGTCCTTTTCTCGAACAACAGATGATGGCACATCATCACTTTCATGACTTAAATCATGTATCTTTCTTTTATTTTGATCGAGTCTTTCTTTATATAGGAAAATATGCTCGAACCATTCAGCCTCATTAGACTCAATAATGGTATTTGATTGAATTTCCGAAATTCCAGATTTAATAAATAGAAATCGATAAGCTGCACTATTATTGGCATATCCAATAAATGCACAATCAATAGTTTTAGGACCAAGTTTTACTCTCTTAGGTAAAGGAACATGAACCTTTGCTAAGCAACCCCACACTTTCATGATTTTGTAACTTGGTAGCTTCTTGTACCATTTTTCATATGGAGTGCCAGTCACTTTTCTTTGGTGGGATACGATTTAAGATGGTATTTGCAGTTAGTATAGCTTCACCCCACATATTAGGTGGTAAACCAGAACTATTAAGCATGGAATTCACCATGTTTTTCAAAGTTCTATTTTTACGTTCTACCACTCCGTTTTGTTGAGGAGTATAGGGAGCTGTCGTTTGATGTACTATTCCATGAGAAGTACAAAATTCTGTGAATGCATTTGATTCATATTCTCCTCTATCCGAACGCAGTATTTTGATCTTTTTATCTAACTGATTTTCCACTTCTGCTTTATATGTCTTAAACATATTCAAAGCTTCATCTTTAGAGTGCAATAAGTATACATAACAATATCTACTGCTATCATCTATAAAAGTAATATAATAATTCTTTCCTCTACGAGTTGGTGTTGATTTTAAATCACCCAAATCTGTATGAATTAATCCCAATAACTCGTTTGATCTAGTGACAACAGATTTATATGACTTACTAGCAAATTTTGACTCAATACACATTTCACATTTATGCATGTTATCCATAGTACAACTAGGCAACAAACCAAGATTAACCATTCTATGCAAAGACTTAAAATTAACGTGTCCTAATCTAGCATGCCATAGTGTAGAAGATTCAATCAAGTAGATGGAAGCCTTATTTATATTATTAATAACATCATTCTCAAGTACATTGAGTTTAAAGAGCCCTTCAGCCAAGTAGCCCTTTCTTACAAATGTTCCCCCTTTAGTAAGAACAAACTTGTCAGATTCAAATACAAGTTTAAATCCCTTCTTGCTTAGAATGGGATCAGAAACAAGATTTTTAGTAATTGTAGGAAGATGTAATACATCCATAAGAGTAAGTTCTTTTCCAGAAGTTAATTTCAGAACCACTTTCTGTTCGGCGACATTTTGCGGTAAGATGAATTGCCCATAAACATCTTTTCTTCGCCATTGTTAGGAGTGTAGGTGTTAAACATATTTCTGTTTCCACAAATGTGCCTTGTTGCACCGGTATCCACCCACCAATCCTTGCTATCAATCACCATATTAACTTCAGATATAACACCAACAAATTCTTCAGCTACATTAGCCTGATTGTTGTTGTTGTTGTTAGTCGCAGGATTTGATTTCTTGTGGTGGCAATTTTGTGCTTTATGTCCCGTTTTTCCACATACCCAGCAAGCACCCTTAATTGCCTTGAAATTCTTTCCTTTTGGAGCAAAAACACTTGGACATTTGCCTTTGTTGTTGAACTTTTTATTCTTCTGGAATTTAGGCTTAGGCTTGGATGATTCTCCACCCTCAATGACATTGGCTTTGGCTTCGAACACTGAGGCATTCAACCCTTCACTTTTTCGGTGATCTTCTTGAACCCTTAGTTTGAGAACCAGATCCTCCATAGACATATCAGTCTTCTTGTGCTTTAAATGAATCTTGAAATCATTCCATGACGGAGGTAATTTCTCTATTACAGATTCGACGGAGAATACTGTTGGTAGGTCCATTCCTTCTGCAGCAAGTTCATGGATAATAATTTGCAATTCTTCAACTTGATTGACAACAGCCTTTGAATCCACCATTTGGTACTTTAAGAATTTTCCAATGATGAATTTCTTTGATTCAGCATCTTCGATCTTATATTTGTTCTCTAGCGAATCCCAGAGTTCCTTTGCAGTTTTATAAGATCTGTACACATCATATAGTGTATCATCAAGGCTGTTCAGAATATAATTTCTGCATAAAACTCATTGTGTTTCCAAGCATCGACTGCACTGAGTTGTTCTGCAGAAACATTTTCTCCCTCTACTTTAGGACATTCTTCCTTGACAACATGAGCGAGATTCAACGTTGTTAAATAAAACAACATCTTCTGTTGCCATCGTTTGAAGTCCAATCCTTTGAACTTGTCTGGCTTCTCAACATGGGGTTTCAGTTTCACGCCAGTCCCAGATTGTTCCATACTGGAAAATTAAACTAACAAAATAAACACGAAAAAATAAATTTCTGCTATAGATTCTTGGAAACAATAAAGAATAAGACAGAACTTATATCGCAACGAACTTACAAAACAGAATAATATCACTACAACATATAGACAACAAAATTAACATAAACGATACTGACTTGAATTTCATATTGAGGCTAGCACGACGCTATGTCCTATAGCAGAAATTCGCCCATACTCCTGTGCTTGTAGTTCGATGAACGTCTGCCACCAGGATTCAACAATCTATATCCAAGGAACGAGCACTCGATTCTTGGTTCTGGCGATTATACTCAGTGTTTTCTTCTCTCAAACAAAATTTATGAAGGAATAAAAAATGCAGGATTTTTTTTTTCAGTAAAACGAAACAGACGTTTTCTCTACAGATATATAGAAAACAAAAATCCTTATCCTTTGTGTCGGTTATGGTAAAACAGTTGTGTTGATCAGACACATCCATTCAGACAAAACCGAACAAAATCGAAAAAGAAAATTATAAGTGCTAAAACTGAAATTTAGACATCACAAGATCCAAGACCCCCAAGGCCCCAACGCCCATCTTTTGACTATATATATTTATATATATATATAGCCTATCAAGGAGCCCAATCAAGCCCAAATCATATGGGTCAGGCCCAAAGCCCATTTGAGTGGTCTTTTATTCAATTTATTAAGGATATAACTTTCACACTTATAAACAAGTTTTTCTTTCTATTCCTATCCTATGTGGGACAAACAACAACATCCAAAACCCCTATTTCTATACAAACTCTCCAACACATGCATGCTTTGCACTTAATCTATAACAATCTGATTTTGTTGTCGAACATATTTGAGATATTTTAATTGTAATAATGCAAGATGTGGCTAAGATAAGTTTTAGGGGATAAAATTCCACATCGAATAAAAATGAAAATATAGATCAATTTATAAGAATTTTGAATTACTTCTCTTAATTAGGTTGACCTTTTAATATGAAACTCTAAGTTTAAACATAGTATCAGAGCCCATTAAACTTCAAAAGATGAAAACATAAACCAATTTATAAGGACTTTGAATTACTTCTCTTAATAAAATTGACATTTTAAGTTGAAACCCTAACAAGTATGCGTATACACGGTTACCACTATTTTTATGTATCAGTGAAGTTCTGCTTTCTTGTAGGAATCCATGCACAAAAATCTGTATGTTTTTCGAATTCTCCAATTCATTGGACATGAAATCTCTTCCAGTCAGCTTCAAAAAAAAAAAAAAAAAAAGAATAAATGAAAAGAACGCTCAGATTTAACCTTTGGTTAGAACTTAGAAGGGTTAGGGAGAATACTAGCAACACTGTTGACAATCACATACAAGGGTCTCTGAACTTGTACTCTAATTTCAATTGGTTCCGGTGAGACAATGAAGAGCTTTGCCTGGTAAATATATCAATTAATGTTTTCATTATAGTATATTAATGATACAGATAATTTTCGATCAATTCTACTATAACATCTGCTCGTGTGTTTGCAAATGGAAGAAATAATATTTCCAAAATAACATCAACTGTCTTACGCTTACATATCAAAAAATGATCCAAAATGGGATCTATCATAAGAGTTTCGCATTTGATATTTGAAAGGAAAATGTGGCACAATGATGCTATGACCCAATGGGCCATTTGAGTTAGCACAGCTGGACCTTAATGAAGGCCCAGCCCAAAATCTGTTTTCTCTTGACTTGGTGCAAAAGCGTGATTTTGAGAAAGTTTGAAACCGTGACTTCACTTACCTATGTTTGGACGCTAAGGATGTCACCACATGTCACCTCCAACACCGTTGGATTGGCGACTGTAGAGTGACTCCTTTAAATGGGCTCCTAGGGTTCGAGATCTACACAACTTGGCTTCGAGACTCTTCTATTGCACTCTGCGCCGTTTCTTCAAGTTTCTTTTTCTCTTCACTGTAGAAATCAAATCTACTCATTTGATTTCTGATTTTCTCTCAATAACTTGTTATCTTGTGTGATTTCATCCTTTGAGAGTTGGTTCTTATGTGAACCGTGTGTTGTGTTGCGAAGAGAGTTATCTTTTGTGATATAAAAGGGTCCAGTCTGAGTACTATACTTTTGTATCTTTACCTTGGGTTGATTCGAGCATGGTGGTGATTATTCTTGTGTGATTGAAGCACATATTTGAGGACTTGTGGCCTGTGGGCTTAATAAGAAGATAAGTGTTTTATTTGTTCATCTTGGTTTCGAGTTTTACAGTTTATTGTTCTTCATTGTTAAGTTATTTCTTGAGTACAGATTTCGGTTTACTTGAAGTTATATTTTCAGATCTTTATTTCTGATTTCTTGCACATATATATTTGTTGTTTTGTGAGCTAATTGATTGAACTCCTCCCAACAATATTCATACAGAATGAACAATGACATTCCAATATTAAAACTACTGCTGGTGTTAGCGAATTAACATTGATTATGTAATCGACGAATGATACCACTTATTAATAATGAGCAAGATGAATGACACAATTTGAAATAGCAACCACAACAATATGGCACGTGAACAAAGATTTTATTAATAATGGAGAGAAATACAAAAATACAGTGTATCTAATACAATTTTAATTCTCTCGAAATCATATGAAAGCCCTACAAGTCGTGAGCTATATATAGGACCCAAAAGAATATGTTATGTTGGAAAGATGATAAAAACAAGCTAAAAATAAGGAAACAATATTAAACAGCTGTTCGTGCATCAAGCAAGCGGCGTATGGCACTCAAGTGGGAAGCAAACGGCAAACCAGCGCTTCCAATGACGCCCAAACACTGAGTTTCGGTAAATAATCCAATTTTTCATTGCGCCCCCTTTGTTGCTCCAAATTTCAATTGCCAACTTTATCCCTCTTTAATTCCTTTTTCAACAAATCTCCATCTTGACACAAGTTCCATTGCAACAAACAAATCTTAAAAAATTCTTCATTTGGAGACAAATTCAACTGCAAGGAATAAATCAATGTCTCTTCAACAAAACACTCTCCATCCAAAAGTTCTCCCACTCTTCCACAAAGTCCAATTAAGACAAACTCAATCAACTAAATTCAAACAATACTGCTTAACAGAATTACTTCGGGTAGCAAAATTGCTCGAATTATTACCACAAGAAACATATCACAATTAATTCAAAAATTATCAAAATAGGACTGAAACACGTCATGAAACAGAATCAACACAACCAAATGCTCTTGTTAAAGGTTCATTGCTAGACTTGATGAGAACCACGTAGCAACGAACACTAGGCAACCCACAACGAGATTGAAGATCCCAAGAAAGCCTAAAGAATAATCCCGATTTTGAGTTTGAACCAAGAATTAATGAACCAAGCAACCAAACAAAAACGAAGTTTGAATGACCTCTTGATTACACAACACGTGATCCACACTCGGTGTTGAACGCCACAAGAATCTTTAATTGTATTAAATGCATCACATTTAATCTCAAAAGTTTTATCAAAATTAGGAAGTGCTAAAATCGGTGCCTTACACAACCTATCTTTAATTGTATTAAATGCATGCTCTTGTTCATCACCCCAATGAAATCCCAAACTTTTTTTAACAATATCTGAGAGTGGTGTAGTAATTGTGCTAAAGTCTTTTACAAAATGCCTATAAAAATTAGCCAATCTGTGAAAACTCCTAACTTCAGTTATGCTTTTAGGTGTTAGCCATTCTTTAATAACTTTTATTTTCTCTTCATCAACTTCTACCGCATAAGCACCCACCACAAATCCTAAGAAAATAACATTTTTCATGCAAAATGTACACTTTTTAAAATTAGCATGAAGTTGTTCTTTCCTTAAAACCACAAGTATACTTTTAAGATATTCTACATGCTCATTAAGGTCTTTACTATATACTAAAATATCATCAAAGTACACAACAACAAATTTATCTATAAAAGCACGTAAGACATGATTCATTAAGCGTATAAAAGTGCGCGATGCATTAGTGAGTCCAAATGGCATAACTAACCATTCATATAACCCATATTTAGTTTTAAAAGCAATTTTCCTTACTCATCGCCTTTCCGCATTCGAATTTGGTGGTATCCACTTTTAAGGTCTATTTTACTAAACATGCAAGCACCATGCAATTCATCCAACATATCATCTAACCTAGGAATTGGATGACGATACTTTACCGTTATGTTGTTGATGACTCTACAATCCACGCACATCCTTTAAGTTCCATCCTTCTTCGACACAATTAGCACTGGAAGGCACATGGACTCATGCTCTCCCTCACGTACCCATTGTTCATCAATTCCTTCACTTGCCCCTGAAGCTCTTTTGTTCCCTCTGGGTTACTTCTATAAGTTGGTCGATTTGGAATGACGGCTCAAGGAACGAAGTCAATTTGATGTTCAATGCCTCGAATGGGTGGTAATCCGCTTGGCATGTCCTCCGGGAACACATCTTCAAATTCCTGCAAAAAAGAGATAGCCAAACTAGGGAGGGGTGTGTTAGGTTCCTATAAATTGAGGAACGATTCCTTATAAACCAACAATAACATTTGTTGTCTCTCATTTATTACCTTTTTCAACTTACTCCCCTTTACAAAGAAATTTACTTTCGGCTTGTCTCTCCTCTCAAAAGACTCTCTTTCTTTTCCCTCATGTGGTTTCCCTCTCTTTTGCTCTCCACTAGCCACCTCAACATTTTCTCTTGTACTCACATTATTTTCTTTCTTTTTTTCTAATTTTTTCACTTTCCTTTCTTCCTCATTTTTCAATTTGATTTTGTTTTCATACACTTGTACCGGTGTCAATAGCGCAAGGGTAATGGACCTCCCATCTTAACAAAACTATAGTGATTCTTATACCCATCATGAATGACTTTCCTATCATATTGTCATGGTCTACCCAACAAAATATGCCCTACATACATAGGTACCACATCACACATAATTTCACCATTATATCTACCAATGGATAAACTAATCAACACCCTCTCATTTACCTCAACTTCTCCACTATCATTCAACCATTGTAACCATATGGCCTAGGGTGTCTCAATAAGGTTAATCCCAATTTTTCAACAATCAATGATCATGGTACATACAGTGTTGTTAACGTGGCATCGTGTATGGAATATATGTTTTCCCTTTGCTGCTCCAAGTCATCTGTCTTAATTTGAGTGTTGAGAGCTCTCCTCGTGACCAGTAACCCACAACAACAAAATCAGTGTCATTTCCTTCACTAACCTCCTCCAAAGCCGGCATGCCTTCATAATCATCATCATTGACACTCACCACCTCTTCATTGTGTACTATCATCATTATTTTACTTGGATATTGAGAAGCGATGTGTCTAGTTCCCAAGCACCTGAAGCAGTTGATATCCCGATTTCTAGCTGGTTGTGGCTCTGTTTTGGAAGTTGTTCTGCTAGCTCCATCATATTTTCCCTTTGGTAGTTCAGTTCTTCCTTTTGCAACAACTCCCACTTCGGTTAAGCCATCACCTTTGTTATCCCACTTCGGTTTCCAAGACGAATTAGACCCCGAAGCACCCAATAGTTGCCTAGCTACCCCCTTCCTCTTCAACTGTTTCTCCACCTTCATGGCCACATACAACATGTCTTCAATTTCCACAAAATGCTGCAACTTCACAATATTAGCAATGTCTCTGTTCAATCCATTTAAGAAACGAGCCGGTGGCTTCCCGATCCTCTTCCACATTCGCCCTAATCATCAAAATTTCCATCTCCTTATGGTAGTTTTCCACCCTCTTCGGTCCCTGATATAAACCATGCAATTTTTGATGCAACTCCCTGTAATAGTCACTAGGTACGAACCACTTCCTCGTGATAGTTTTCAACTCATCCCAAGTATTAACTGCTCGCTCCAAATTTCTCTTCCTTGATGTAACCACTTAATCTCACCAAATTATAGCGTAGTCAACAGACTCAAGAACTGCAATTTTCACCTTCTTCTCCTCCGAATAATTATGGCAATCAAATATTAACTCCACCTTCTTCTCCCACTCTAGATAAGCATCCGGATCACTCCTTCTCTTAAACGGTGGAATTGACATCTTAATATTGCTCATATTCTCATCCACTTCATCTCCAAAACGACTTCTACCCCTTCTTTCAAACCTACCTCATCTACTTCTCATTCTACCCATATCACCCACCATCGATGCACCATCATCCATATCACTGCTAAATCCATAATCAACATGCACATCCATCCTAGGCTCTCACCTACCCGATCTCCTTGCATTTGATTGTCCCCTATGAAGGTTTGCTACCTATGTATCTAATCCATCAAGCCTTTCACTCACATCCCCAATCATCCGCTCAAGCCGCCTTATTACATCATCCGCCATATGGTTTTGATTCGGCTGCCTGTTTGAATTGGAACCCTCTTTGTCTGACATCCTCATTCTATTGAATTTCTACCTTACAAATGATCACTCATGTATCACCCAATTATTGATTTTTTCTCTTTATTAATCTCGCCACTCTATCTTTTACCACTCAATGCTTTCGCCAAAATACTTCAAAGAACAAGGTGAACTCTACCAATATTGTATTCCCGTGGATCCAACTGAGTATTGATCACGAATTGTGATAGGAGAAAAAAAGATGAAAAATGACTCAAAAACACGAAAGAAGTGAAAGGATGAAGAATAAATTCAATGGACTATTCAAGTATGTAAAATAGAATTAATTTTGAAGGATCCCTTTTTTTTTTACTCAAAACTGAAATCTAAACTGATGAAAATTTTTCGGTAATACCAATACTTTTTTTTCGATTTTTTTTTACCTCGAGAATTCAACTACAAATCCAGCAAAACAAACGAAATTTGATTTGGACTTGTAATTAGTCCGAAAAATAACTTTGACTCTTTTTTTTATAATTTTCTGGATCAAAACTCAAGAAATAAGACGGACCTGAAGAACGTGAAGAACAATGGAAAAAACAAAAACAAAAACAAGACTCAAACAAGAAACAAAAGATATAACCTAATTATTTTGGAACTTTACTCTGATACCAACTGATGAGAACTACGTAGCAACGAACACTACGCAACCCACAACGAGATTGAAGATCCCAAAAAAGCCCAAAAAATAATCCCGATTTTAAGTTTGAATCAAGAATTAATGAACCAAATAACCAAACAAAAACGAAGTTTGAATGACCTCTTGATTACACAACACGTGATTTGCACTCGATATTGAACGCCACAAGAATCCTCTTGATAAGTTCAGAATGTTCTAAAAAGAACAATATTTAAAAAGCACAATAGCCTCTCGAAAATATCTCAATAGTAAATTTTTCAAAAGGTTCATATATTGAATAATGAGGTCTTATTTATACTAATGGCCAAAAAACCTAGTAAAAAAGTAACTAAGTTACAAAATATTGTAAAATTGGAAAGAAAATAAAATTCTAGTCTAACAAGGAAATTCGCGAAAAAATTAAAGTTCTCGCCAAATTGTTTTCGGCATGATTCTGTACAATCGCAAGCCCAAAAGTACCATGCGTCCTCGTAAACTTGTGTAGAATTTCGTCCCGTTTTCTAAATGTACTCATAGGCAAAAATTTGACAACCGAGTTGAAAGTTATGCCCATTTTCATCCATTCTGCTCGTTTGCTACTTGAATCGAGTTGATCCATTTGGTTTCTTTGGTCCATTTGGTTTCTTCTTCCGAACCCAACATGAAACTTGTTCATTGACTTGTTAACTTTGAAACTTTGTCCACCATAGCTTGTGCAAGCAATCCCATTGCCTCTTTCACCCGCTTTGTCCTCGAACGTGTCATCGGGTCTAGAGGTGTCAATCCGGGTGGTCCGGGCCGGGTCGGCCCGCCAACATGTGAGCCCGGTAACGGCCCGCGTGAAAAAAAGCCCGCCCGCTGTGGGTTCCGGGCCGGTTACGGGTCGGCCCACAATTTTGGACTACAACCCAGGCCCGCCCGCTGACCCATCCGGGTCGAGCCCATGCGGGTCACGGGTCGCACGGGTCGCGGGTCGTTCTGGTTTGGCCCGTATGATTGTATAAATAAAATTATAAAAATATAGAATTTTTCCGGTTTGACCCATATGGAGAGCAACTATCATTGAAAATAGGATTTTGAGAAAAAGAATCGCAAGAATCCATAATATAGTAGGATTAAAAAATTTAGTAGTGACTAGTGAGAACCGAGAAGAAAGAAATATAATCAAGATGATGATGATATTTGTAATTGAATAATTGTAATTGTAGTAAGGTAGTAACAAGTATGAATTATGAAGTATAAATGTATAATAACTAATGAGAGGGTATTGTAAAAATAAATGTAAGCAAAAATTGGAATTTATCGATGAAGGGGATGATATTACCGTTAGAAAATCTATATTACCATTAGTTAAAATTAAAAAAAAAAAAATTGACCATGCAGCAGGCTACGCCTTTTTTTGAATTTTTTTATTTTTATTTTTTCAAATTTTTTTGTTTAGCTCTCTCTTCCCCCCCCCCCCCCTTTTTTTAATTTTTGTTTTATTTATTTTTTCAATTTTTTTTACGGGTCGCGGGTTAACCGCGGCCCGTGGGAGTGCAACCCGCGAAGCCCGTGGGTTACACCTCCTTGGCCCGTGAACCGCCCGCACGGGTCACGGGTCGGCCCGCGGTCTCGATTTTCACGGGCCGGTTTTCACGGGTCATGGCCGGCCCGTCCGTCTTGACACATCTAATCGGGTCTCCTTAGATAATCAACGGATCTCGTCCCGGGATTGTCCTCGCCAGGCTCGACTCCTGGATCATATCAAGACTCAATACCTTCAACTACGGTTAAATCATACGCCACCAAATCTATTTTTTCGTACCTTTGTGGAGGCCTAATATCTCTCCTATGTTTGTCTCTAAAATTGAATACGATTACACCGTCAATTATGGAGGCAAAGCGACATTATCCACAACTTCTGACTTCGATTGAGATATATTTTTCAACGTAGACTCCAAACCAAACTCCATGGGACTATTCGAAACTGAATATTCACCAAACTACTAAATTTCTACGTATTATTCTTCAATGATCCAGACATACACCTGGAACCTTTTATATATTTGCAACACAACTCGGTCACATTTGCTAACCTTCAAGATTCTACCTTTACCAGTGTACATGTACCCTTTCGAATCAAGAGTACTCAAAGAGATAAAATTTCTTTTTAAATTTTAGGCACGTCTCACTTCATCAACTGTCCTAATTATCCCATCAAACATCTTGATTCTGACTCTTCCAATACCAGCTATCCGACAAGGTATATTATTATCCCTCAGCACAACACCTTTGAAAACTTCTTTATATGTTGAAAACAAATACCGATTGGGATACATATGAAAAGAACAAGCTATATCAAGAATCCAATCATTGTCAGGTTTGGAGTCAACGTAAAAAATGACCAAAACCGCTCCATCACTGTAGTCTGTAATATTGGCTTCACCTGAAATTTTTGGTTGCTTTCCGTTCTTATTTGCAGCCAATCTTTATCTATTCTACAACTTGTAGCAATCCTTCTTTATGTGCACATTCTTCTTGCAGTAGTTACAAACTTTTTTATAGTTAGACTTTGAACTGCCCCTCTTATAACCATCATGAACAACAAGACCGTCTCTACAAACCTCAGATCCAACAAAATACTTCATATTCTCCTTTAAAAACAAAACATTATACACATTTTCAAGAGTGAGAGTATCATAGCTATACAGAATCGTCTCTAAACAACATATATGAGAGTATCCAAGGTCAGTCCGTCGCCTGAGCAAGGACTAACCTGGGGGGTTAACATCCGACTAGGCAATTTAATTAAGTTAGGTTATTATATGCACTTGGATCATGATCCATTGAGGTCGGACCTGTAAGGTCAGCTCGGAAGAACGACTACCGAAGTTTGAGAAAACATAATGATTGCAGAATCTTTATACACTAGCGTAATCTTCAATTAATTAATAACATTCCGAAAGGATTACGTCAGCGCCCACAAAACCCACCAATTGTATGTTGTAGCTTTCTTCTCTAAACAATTCATTAATTAAGGAAGGGCCCATTTGAGTTCGACCTTATGATTGCCTGATGAAGCTAACCTCAGTAACCAATGTGGATATGTCATTAGTGTACTCTCTCAGTTCAACATTGTTTGTTGAGTTGACAAATAACCAATCAGGGTTAAAAGTCATTTGCATAGAGTCCTAGCTCGGTATTGTTGAGTGACAAGACATGAATGTAAAAGATATTGGGTCTTCTTTGCCTACAAAAGGATTATGATATCTTTAGAAAATGGGAAGACGCTTTCATATTTCAAATATCTCATTTGATGAAAACTCTTGTAATTTATAAGGGATCATCAATAAAAATCTTCATTTACTTTTCCAAACTTGACTTGAATTAATTTAAACACTTTTTAATGTCAACAGTATTAGAATTGTTAATTCATGAATGTTCTAATTCAAACAGGACTCATAACTGGATTGTGTTTTAAGACTAATTAATTGAAGAAAAATATATAATTATGCTTTGCTTTTGATTAAAATCTGTTATAATTGGGTTGAATTTGATTTATTATAAATCGTTATAAGTGTTTTATTTTATCATAATTTGATAATTGGTTGGTTCTTTCAAATATCAATTGATTTGTAACTAGGTTGATTTTGATTTATTATAATTGTGATAACTTTTCAAAACTATCCTTAACGTTTAAAAAATTGGTTTAAATTTAGTGGATGCTGGCTTCGTAGGGTTTTTTTCATCTTTTATAGATTTTTTTTTCAAAAAAAAAAAAATACTATTTTTTAAGAATTAAATAAGTTGAGTTCATCCGAAGATTTGATACTAGGGGTGCAAGACAAACGAAAGTGCAGGCCGACAACCTACATGTTTGGAGAAACTTGAAAGAAATTCATGACAAGAATGCAACTAGAATGTTACTTTGTAGTAAGTAAAGAATTCCAGAGGTTAATCACTTGGGATATGAGAAATTTTTCATGGTTCATTCAAATGAGGCTTAGGTTTGTGAAGAATCATATCCAAGTAAAGAGAGCTAGAAAATTGCACGCTCGCAACGAATAAGGTTATTGCAAGATTGATAATTGTTGGTGTTCGTCTAAATATAACAGTAAATAGGTTGCGTTGTAAAGTAGGTTTAAATTCAAAGTGATACATACATGATAAAGGCTTTATAGCCACACCATTTTTAACAAGTTACTAGGTGCAAGCAACGTGCAATGCACGCTTGCCTAATTTATATTTAATAATTTTGTTTAATAATTAATTTGTTATTAATAAAGATGTAATTTTTTTAGTTAATTAAATAATTAATGATGTAATGTTTATGTAATTGTTAAATAATTAGATTGTGATTTTGATGTTATGATGTAAGTTGGTGAGATCGAAGAAAATAAGTAAAAGTTGACAAATTTGAAGAAATGGCTAAATTGTAAGGGATACAAAGTTCGGGGACTAAAATATAAATACTTAAAAGTTGTGCCGAACCTCACGATGAAGATTTGAGAGTGCTCAGAGTCAATTGGATAAAGGAAGACGTCAATGGAATCAAATTTAGTCAAAAGATGATCACAAATCAATTTCCAACCGAAAAGTTATGCTCCGATGTTTCAGTCTCATATTGAGACCTATTTTTGGCATATAAAGTGATCGAATTGGAGAATGATGTCAGAATCAAAGTTGTAGCCAAATAAGTTAGCTTTCCAACGCATTTTGAATCGCCTCAATCGGACACCGGAATACAAAGTTACGATAAAAATATTGAAAGAAGGTGCAGCTGCCTGTTTAAAACAAGAAATTCCGTTACATAGTCCGTTAAAACAACAAATTCCGTTAGTTTTTCCGTTAAAAACAAGAAATTCCGTTACATAGCCACTTTTAATATATAGAAGATATCGGTTGGAAACTTGCACATTTTTAATTATTCGATTGGTTTGAGTTCAACAATCAAGCTAATCCTCTTTATATTCTTTGTCGTCAATTCTATACATGTGTCTATTACCTAATATCAAGCAAGAATGAATAAAATTATAACTTCTTTTTCTTCAAAATACTATATAATATATCTACGAATCAAACAACAAAATCATGGAGTCACGCTCTTTTGTTTGACATCTCCATTCCTCCCCCTCAATATTTCTTGCTAGTAAGAAGCTTTTCGTCCTGATTCTTAGCAATTGTTTGGATTCCATTCTTTAACTTGAATTATAATTCACTTGATTTGGGACACATAAACAGTGATATTTAGTAATTGTGACCAGTATAAGAGCATGTTTGAGTCTCATTTTATTATAAGAATGCATTTTAAAATAGTTGATTGATGGAGAACGTGAGGTTAAAATAAAAAAGAACAAAAATCTATTTTGAAAAAAATGGAGATCAAACAATGGCTAAATTGGTTGTAGGCCTAATTTGTTAAATGGAGTAAACATAAAGCAAAAATGACAAAAATATCCAAATACTAAATGTTTGCCCGTGCTTGGTTTAGATAAAAATAAGAATTTTTAATAAATTTTGATTAAAAAAATGATGAAATGTATAATTAAAAAGTTGATAAAAATTGTAAATCTCCATAAAATACTCCTTACATCCCATTTATATAGGCTAATTTTGTTTTTCACACGGATTAAGAATATTTAATGTAATTGGGAATACAATTTTTGCCAAAAGCTTTCCTAATTTACTCTTATTTAATTATGAATAACTAGTAGTAAATTATTATTTAAAGTAATAAAAAAATAAATGTATATTAGTAAACGAACAAAAAAAAAAAACATTCTCAATAAAAAAACAACTATATAATTGGAACAAGAAGATAAGAAAAGTCGGCCTAATTATGATTAAAAATGAATGTAAAAAAAATGAATTTTACAAAATGAAGGTCAAACCCGGACTTCGTGTTCAAATTTTAGCGAATTTGAGTAGGCAAAAACTATCAAATTAAAAAAGTGATTTTTATTAGCCACGTGTAACGTGAAAATGATATGAAATTTAATATTACAAATATCTAAAATTTGTACCATGTCTAGACTGATAATAACTTATAATTCGTTTTTTAGTAAATCAAACCAACATTGCTTAATTAAACAGCAATTGAATTTGTACGAAAGATCGTTGCCAGAATTTTTAGAGACACTACCGCAATTAAGCTATATTACATTGTCCTTGACAATGTGGTTGACAATCCTCTATGTGGAAGAAATTTGTACAGTGATGTAACGGATGTGTTCAAATAAATATTATCGATAGAAAAGTTTTATAGGAAACAAAATAACATTAACATTGGAGTTTTTTTAATCATTGATATTTTTTTAAATTATCAATGAAATAATAAATATGTTATTTGTTGACATACAAAAATGAGGCACAATTAAATGGTCCAGAAGATGGAGCCCAGTTAGGAAATTTGAGGGGAAATTATAAAAAATCATGGGTTTAAAGATAGTTTTTTAAAAATCAGGTCCAAAGTTTATTTATTCAAAATTCAGATAATATATCAAAACTCTAACCCTAATTCATCACTCTCAACTCCCTCACCCTCTCTCTCTCTCTCTCTTCACTCCCTCCCCCCCACCTCTCTCCGCCTTTCTCTCTCTACTCTCCGTAGCATCGCCTCGTCGACGAAGACCATGGTGGAGATCGTCGATGTGCAGCGGCGCTTCATCTCCATCGCCTGTACAGCGGCGAGCGCCTCTTCATATCTGAGCTTCGTTGTGCAATGGATCGCACATGGCAGCAGATCTTCGAGCTTCGCTGTGAACGGGTCATTCTTTTTTTTTTTAAATTTTTGAGACGATGTTGTCCGTCAGAGCTGTCGTTCTTTTTTTTTTTCTTTTGATGTGGTGTTGTGTAGTGGTAGTTCGATGGAGCTACGCCTCGATAGTGGTGATGTTGGGGGTGGATTTAGTGGTGGCGGCTTTGTTGGTGGTAGGGTTGTGGTGTGATGTGGTGTTGGTGGATCTGACGAGGTTTGTTGGATCTGTTTGGTGGCTGTGGTGGTTTCTAGCGGTGGAGACATTGGTTTTGTTGGTGAGGTTGTGGGTTGGGTATTGTTGGTTTTGCAGGTGGAGGTGTCGACGGTGCGGTCGACGATGGTGGTGGTGGCGCGGTGGATTTAGGTAGGAAACAGGCGATGGTGGTGATGTTGGTGGCCGTGGTGGTAATGGTGGCGACGGGGTGCCAGTGGCTAAAGTGGTAGTGCCAGTGGTATGTGACCAAGTATTTGATTATCTGTGACCAAGTATTTAACTGTGACCTAAAAATTTGACAATATGTGACTGAAAAATAATCTGTGACCAATGAAATTAACCATTTTTTTATTGTGACCAAAAAATTATATAATCTGTGGCCGTAAAAAAATCTATGACCAATTAATTTGGAAATCTGTGACTGTGTGACCTATAAATTTTGATCTGTGACCAACTAATTTTGAAATCTGTGACCAACGAATTAGTGTCTGTCTGGGCGCGAAAGGTATGGTAATTCCAACCGTTGCAAATTAAAAATTGGACCGTTGATGGAATTTTTAATACAAAATGTCTGACAGCTTGTAATAGATAAGATGGCCATTTACACCCCATTTCCCCATTTTACCCCTCTCATTATACACCTCAACAACCCATGCCTTTCCTCTCTCTCCCCCAATCAATTCTCTCTCTTCCGTAGAAATCCTTGCCGACAAAGGGAAGGAAAACCAACCGTGAGCAACCTTCCCAGATCTGCACTCATTTCACTTCCTCCGTCAATATTGTTTCCACATCCTGAAGACACCACTCCCACACCATGGATCCAAGACCATCATCGGTAAGGGTCGACAATGTCGGTGATTTATTTTTTCACAACTGTTCCTCCCAAAAATCCAACCCTCCTCCAAGCTAGACCCAAGTGCCGGCTCGAAAGATCGCCCAGTGGAGCAAAACGTGATAGCCACATATTCATTGCCGCCTGCGAGACGGTGATAGCTGACGGTCACCGTAACGGGAAATGCTTCACTAAACACAGTTGGGACCAAGTGATCCAGTTGTTCAACACCAACTCCGGACACGTCTGGACCAAGAAACAGTTGAAGAATCATTGGGATTCTCTTCGTCAAAAGCATAAACGATTGACGGAGCTGTTGAACTGCACTGGTGTCGAGTACATCTCTGCAACTGGTACAATTGCTGCCTCGAACGAGTGGTGGGAGCGAAAGATTAAGGTACCCAGATTTATTCCAGTTCAATTTACAGTTTGAGCGAGAAGAATAATGGCATATCCTTCAATTTCATACCTGTAATAAAGAAGAATTAAGCTCAGTGAACATTTTCCATTTCATGTTGGTGTTTGGTAGAAGATAACCTCTGTCGAATATATGTAATAGCTGCACTCAAACTGCTGTGGTATATTTTCCAGTAATCTTTTCGTATGGGTATAGAAAATATTCCTTCGATTGGGACATGTCAAGTATTTTGAATATTTTTGTTCGATGCTTCTCAAGGTCTAATAATTCTACTAGTTGGATATTGTAGACAAATTGCACTCATGGGGACAATTGTGGAATGGTATTAAGAATAATATTTCATGTCTGATCCTATCGTGAATATTAATGTCAAAATGGTAGTTCTCTTCCTTTGAACATGCTATTGCTTGTTGCGGCTAGGATAGTCCCATTGCTCTGTAGGAGTTAAGACAGGTTCAACATATACCCAATCTGAACAAGCATGATTTCCTCTGCAAAGAATCTCCTAATTTGCAACCTACAGAGAGTCAGATAGCTGAATTTGATTGTTTCCGAAATGATGAATGGTGGTCTAATGAATTTGATTTTTCCTCAAGACAGGGGGACTCAGCTTCTTTTCTTCATCAATCTGAAAAAATGTGTCAAGAATATGGACTAGGGCCTCTAGGATACAATTTTCATAATCTGTCACAAACTGGGTCGATATGATTTTTAATGCCTATTGTCGTTTTATCTAGTAAGGTTATCATAGAAATTTATAGTTCTATTTGTTACTTGCGCATAAGAGGGAAAGAATTATAAGCTGATTATTGGTCTTGTGCATATGAGTTTTATCAACATATGGGTCTTGTGCATATGAGGCATATGTAGCTAATAAGGGCTCGTGGCCAACAATCATTCATATATATTTCTTGTCATAAATAGCAATTATAGACTTCAAATACATTTGTTTTCTGAAATGAATAAAACGCCCCTGAATTATTAATGTGCAGGAGAACAAGGACTACAAAGAATACAGGAACAAAGACTGTCGAGAGGTTTACAACTACAAGGTGTTGTTCGAGGACGCTTTCGACGGCGATAAGTACACAGTCACACCATCGCAAATGTGCCGGACCGGATTCGCCATGTTTGAAGATAGTGGTTATGAAGACCTGCTCGACACTCATCCGGACACCGAGGAGAACAGTGGGTCAAGCGATGAGGGCGACAAAACCTGTCGGGATGCAACCAGCATGGATGTCTCCAGACCGCGAAGTGGAGACAAACGTCAGTCTGGCAGCAAGATCACAAAAGAGAAGAGATCAAAAATAGGAGCCTGGGATTTGTCGTATTCTGTAAATCGCGCCACCTCGGCAAGTCAACAAGTAGCTAAAAAAATTGACAAATTGGTAGGTCCTGCTGTGACGGATGCAAAGACACTCATGTCGGAGTTGATGGCGACGGCAGACTATAGAAAAAAACTGAGCTGTACTTCTGGACTTGCAAGTTTTTGGGCAAAAGGTCTAACAGGGAGATCCTCGACATGCAAGATGATGGGAATGATAAAATGGACTGGGTTGAGTGGAGATGGCACGACGAGAGGAAGGGACGACGAGAGTGATGTGTGTAACGGGTCGGAGAAATTTGGTGCACAATAAGTAGTACTTTGGTTCGGGAACACTTGTTGTTTGTAGTATTATTTTTTTTCTTTTAGCGATTTTTTTCTATGAACACAGTTTGGTGTACTTCGTCATATTTATATTCTGCAACATATCTGTACTGTAAACCTTTTCATGCATATTTTCAGGCACTTTTGTCAACTTTTGTATGAATGGTTCACTGTTGTTGACAAATATGTCTCAAAGTAGACTAGTACAAATAAAGTAGACTAGTACAATCAATAGTGTCTCAAATAATGTGTTCTTGTTGCTTTGTTCTATAAAAAGAAACATTCACGCATAAACTCCTACACAACTAAGTATGGACCGTTCTGATTTTGAATGTGAGCTCCTGCCATACTACGATGATGAAGTCGACATGGACGAAGAGGAAATTGTGCAACGACTTCAAGATGACATTGTGGAATGGTTTCGGTACTGTCGACAGGCAGAAATAGACGTAGCAATGTACTATCGCCAACAAAGAAGTCGAATATGGCGGTTCCCTTTTACGAGAAACGGACACATGTTCATGCTGGATGCCATGAAGTATAGTCCAAAAACGTGTTATGCAGAATTTTGGATGTATCCCGCAACGCTGCGAGCATTCACGCATATACTCCGCGACAACTATGGACTGCGTAATGGCCAACAAATAGACGTGTATGAACAAGTGGGGATGTTTTTGTGCATATTAGCACATGGAACAGGGTACGACAGGTTCAAACATTATTCAATCATTCTTTGGAAACTGTTGGCCACTACTTCAAGATTGTACTCGGTGCCGTGGTGGAATTTAGTGAACGTCTAATAAGACCTGATCCGAATTATAATCACGGTGCAGAGCATCACGTACCAAATATGAACAAGCATCTGTTATTTCAAAATTGCATTGGTGCGATTGACGGAACACACGTCAAAGCTGTCATATCGCGGGACGAACGAGTGAATTTTATCGGACACAAGGGTATCCCAACACAAAATGTTCTTGTAGCATGTGATTTCAATTTATGTTTCACATTGTGCATACAGGGTGGGCGGGGACCACGCATGATGCACGCATACTGGCATGGGCTATACATAGTCCTGACATTGATTTTCCACATCCTGCATCGGGAAAATATTATCTTGTCGACTCTGGATTCGCCCATAGACCTCGGTACATGGCTCCGTATAAAGGGTCAGATATATTGTATCATTTTCAGTAGTTCTACGACGATCAGACGGGTCGGAGACGAGAGTTTCGAAACGTGAGGGAGAAATTTAATTTTAGGCATTCGTCATGCAGGAACGTAATAGAGCGTGCATTTGGTGTGTGGAAAAATCGGTGGAAAATTATTGATCGTATGGCAGTTACAATTTCAAAGTGCAAACTGCGGTTGTATTAGCTACTATGAGTATACACAACTATCTTCGACATACCGAATTTGTCGACGAAGCGTTCGTAAATGTGGAGGTGGATCCGGAAGCGGCGGAGGTAGAACTTCCAGATGAGCAGGAAGAAGCCGCTGGTAAAATGAATGTACCAGAAAGGCAACACAATGAGTGGGATATATTTCGAGATTACTTGGCTCAATGTCAGTAAGCGTGTTTGTATAACAACGTCGTTAGCGTACACTAATGTTGTCTATTTAACTTTTAAATTACTATGTCGTGTGTTAAAATCATTTGTAGTGCTTTGCGAATTGGAAACTAAGAAAATAAAAAAAAAAATTGCAATTTATCTTGACACTACCTTTACACGTGAATTTTGAAAATGACAAAAAAAATAATAATAATAATTAAATGGACACTACTTTGCACGTTCAATTTGAAAATGACAAAAAAAAAAAAATAGGCAGTAATCTTTCCCATTACCTTCATACGTTAATTTGCTTCCATTTATCAAATAAATAGTGGGCCCACACACCACATTATTTGAGGTGAGAAAAAATAGATGTGAGATAGGCATGAATAATCAAAGGCTGCAAGTGTTTGTATTATTGGCAAAAGTGGTGATTTGAGGTGAGAGGATAGGGTAGACAAATTGCACATGGAGGATAAAAGGGTCATTTTTCGTTCAAATTATCTAGAACACATGAAATGGTTTCAGCAAGTGGGACCACTTGATTTGACTGAAAAATTAATTTTGGATGGTGAGAATTTCTCCCAGACACACGCTTAATTGTGACCTATAAAAATTTTGAATTGTGATCGTAAATTGTATATATGTGACCAGAATAGTTACCGGAATAGTCGCCGAAATAATTGCCAGAATATGAGCAGTGTCGGAACGTTCGCCAGAGAAGAGTGGTGGTCAGAATGGTAGTCGGAATAGTCCCCGGAGCGGTATGGGTGGTGCATGTGGGATGAATTAATTATATTATATTAGAATTAAATATTTAATAATAAATTGATTTAATAATTTATTTTTTCATTAAAAAAAACCTGATTTTTAAATTTTCAAATTATAAACCTGATTTTTAAATTGGTGTAAAGTATACACCTTATTTATGAATTTTTCCCAAATTTGAGGGACATGACCAAATGAGACCATTGTAAAATATAGTGGAGGCTCATAAGCGGGGGACTATTATCGCCCAAGCTTGCAAGAAGCCTAGAGTCTGAGCGAATGAAGTACCTTATTGTCGCTCAAACCTTCAAGACGCTCAAGATCTGAGCGAATACAGCGTCTTGTTATTTAAAGCGGCGATTATTGAAGCAGTTATTGAGCAATCTTATCACGTTTCACGATCCAAGAATCTCGATTGCAAGCAGTTAAAAGAGGGAAGTAATAGCATGCACTTTAAAAACGGCAGTTCTTTCACACATCAGTCATTATGAAGCAAGTGGGTAGTTATAGAGCGACAAACAATTTTCAAACGGTTTTACAAGAAAAATTGGCAAGGGAGTATAAAAGAAAAAAAAAAGACATAGAAGAAAGGACCCAATCAATCACTCTCAAACAGAGAATTATGTAATTTCATTTCGTTTAGTTCTTATTGTTAACTTTCAAATTATTTTGTGTGCTTGTGCCCCTTAGAGGCGTTTTGCTTCTTCCTAATTGTAATCTTCATAAATAAAGCATCCATCGTTGGAACTTTGTCTCAAGAGGTTTGTTCATTACACAATCGTCTGAACCATCTTTTAATTGTTAGAGAGGCTTGATAATCCGCACGAAACAATTTGGCACACCCAGTGGGACAATTTGTGTTTGAGGATACGAAAATTGAAGCAATATGCCTCATAAGAATTCTGATAAAGAACCAGCAAGTCAAGGAGTAGTCCAGTCTGTAATCGAACGATATGAGGAGTAGCAAAGTACTCCACGAACAGAGGGACAGAGCCAGAGCAGTCAAAGTCGTTACGAGCCGATGACAGAATTGAGTCCTCGAACCATGCGTGCATTGCTTGGGGAACTCACACAAGATGTCGTTGAACAGGTAAATCTACGAAATGTTCATAATATGGAAAGATTTACTCAAAATGGGAATGCACATTATGACATCATGGCCAAACAACTAAACACGTTAAATGAAATCATGAATAAGTTAGTGGGCTAAATATGTTAACCAGTTGTACCAATAGGGAACCACTTTCAAGCCGGACGATTGTGGAAGATAATTCCCCAGGCTCGAACCCAAATCAAGGAATAGAACCACCTTTTGGACCATCTACTTCAAACCAGAGGAGTGGTGGAATGCCAAATTTGAATAGTGGTAATGGAATATCAAACTTGGGGGGTAACCCAAATATAAGAGACAATGTCCAAACTAACAGACAGAACACCCCGCGTGTTAATGATGGCAGAAACACTCAGGCTAATGGTAACAATGGTTTAAACAACAGCGTTTTTGCCATAAACCAAGGACAGAACATCAGGCCTCAAGTAATTCCACCAGTGAACCAACCTGTTGGAGTTCCATATGATCCCAACGGTATGTTGTGGGATTAAATTATGGAAATAGTGCAGGATCAAATGGCTTTTGGGGTACGTCCTGTTATTAGGCCGACTTACACAAAGTCATATCCTGATTGGGTAGATTAGGCATATCTGTGACCTAGGGAATACAAAGTACCATAATTTTCATTATTCACTGGTCTGGGTACTCTGAAACATATAGGGCGATCCACACTGCAAAGTGGTGAAGTTACTGATTATCACAAAATGAGACTATTCCCTAGTTCGTTAACAGGAGTAGCTTTTTCCGGGTTTATTAATTGGAAAATGCTATTTGTACTCACACATTTTTACAAAATGGTGTACTCACTCTCACAAAAAATGAGGGCCCCACGTGAATTCAAAAATGGTGGCTGTGTGGTCCCCGCTCCTCTTGTGTGTAGTGAGTAAGTGAGTTTGTAAACCATGTAATACTTTTAGCATGGTCCTTATTAATTTGCCAACAAATTCTGTTCAAACATGGCAACAACTAGAATAATTGTTCCATGCTCAATTTTACAAAACTGAATTTGAAGTTACTTTGGCAGACTTGGCGAATTTACGTCAAATGTCAATTGAATGGGCGGAGAGTTTCCTTCAGAGGTTTAAAACAGCCAGGAGCAAATGTTTTGTACCTTTGCCCGAAAAGAATTCGTCTAAATAGCTCAAAGTTGTTTGAGTTTTTTACTTAAAAAAGAAATTCCAGGACAGGGAATTCCCTGACCTTTTTGAATTAAGTGCTAACGTGATTAGGTATGAACGAATAATAGGAGAAGAAGAACAAATGAAAAATTCTAGTAAGGCGACTTATTATAGAAACCCAAATTTCGATGATCATACTATTAGTAACAAATATTATGATCAAACAGAAGTATGTTTGGCCGAATCGATTAAGGGAGATGCATGTGCTTGTCCCATAATGGCCAAATCCAGGACGTCAGATAAGAATGAGCCTTTAAAAGATGAGAACCAAAAGTCTAGGGTATTCTCATTTGATGTGACCAAGCTGACCTTATATTCGACAAATTGTATAAGGATAAGCAGATAAAATTGAGTGACAAACATAAATTGTCTGACCCTGAACAAATTAATGGTGAAAAACATTGTAAATAGCACAATGCATGGTAACATATGACTAATAATTGCTTGGTCTTTCGTCATGTGTTACATGATGCCATCGAGTTAGGACGAATCACGTTCGAAGCTAAGAAGAAAATGGCAATGGATGAAAATCCTTTCCCACAGCCACTTGGGGTGAACATGGTGACGACTGGTTTCAAAAACAAGTTGCCAAGATTTAAGTTGGTTGTAAATGATGGAGAAGAAGATTCTGGGCCACAACCTAGTGTTTTTGAACGTATCAAAGGGAATGAGTCTAGAGAGGATGGAAGCATCCTGTGTACAAGATGCTGGGGAGAAGTGAATGCAAATATAGAAAGACCAGGAATGTGACGACATCACCATCGCCCTGATATTGTCCCAAATATCCAGCTTGGTGGAGGACGGGGTACATCATTCTATAGAGGACCGCCTTTTGAGAGGCAGTTCAGGCCGATAAACAATGGGAGGACATTCAGGCCGCAACCTCACCAACCAAATGTATGGCATGCATTCCAGTATAACGCAGGAAGGGTTGTACCTTTCAATGAGATGACCAGAACCCAATAAAGGCGTTTTCAACTGAACTATGGACGAATGATTAGGCAAAAACAGGGATTGTCACATCCTAAGGCACCTAAACTGATTGAGGTGGCCAACCAAAATGTTCTTGAAGATAGTAAAGAGGCCGGTATGGGCGAATCAATGGAAGAGTTACCAGAAAGTTCTTCCGAGAGATCAAAGTTTGAACGAGGAAAGAAAGATGAAGAAGATCCAAAGCAAACCCTTACCATCCAATTTGGTACCTTACCTCCTGTTATGGCTAATAATTATTTACTAGCCAATGAATTCAAAAATAAAGAAAATGAAGAGGAGGAAAGGGTGTAATGAGGAAGAAGCATGTGTGCTGGAATGTGAGGAAGGCTAAACGTCCCAGGAGGTATATGATGAAGAAGAGAACGATGACATGACTGATATTGAAGAGAAAATTGATTTAGAAGCAGAAAGAAAAAGAAGAGGAGTGTCGCGCAATACTTTGTTGAAGCAACTACATCAGGAAGGTGTTCGCGATGTGGATTTGTTAGGAGAACTATCTGGGTGTTCTTTTGACTACTATGTGTTATACGGGACACCCAAGAGAAAGAAGAGAGTGCTTCGCTCTGAGAAATATGGGTCACCTCCAAGAATATTACCTTCCCCTAGAGGTTGGATAACCAAAGAAGAATCATTAGAAGAAAATGAGAAGGGAGTCCAAGATGCAGAAACTCAGTGCGAAATATTGCATGTTGACTTATCACAAAGAGATAATTCAACGGAAGGCAAACAGGAAGTGAAAATAGATACAGCTGAAAAGGTCATCTTTAAGAGACCAACCATGAAATTAACCAAACATTTAAGGCCATTGGATGTGAGGCCTTAGTCAATGGTATACATGTGGCGAAAGTGCTCATTGATAATGGAGCAGCCATAAATACTATCCTGTCTAGGATGATGAGGAAATTTACAAAGACAGAAAGTGATATGATCCCAACAGAAGTTATTCTCACAAGTTTTAATGGAGGAGCAACTTCAGCTAAGGGGGTAATGCCACTGAACATAACTGTGGGAACAATTACTAGGACCACGGTCTTCTTCGTGATAGATGGTCCTACTAGTTACAACGTACTATTAGGAAGGGACTGGATTCATGAGAGTCCTTGCATACCTTCATCGCTCCACCAATGCCTGATTTTCTGGAATGACAAGGGCGAAACAGAAGTGGTGCAGGCAGACCATAGGCCCTTTGTCGCAGAATCAAACTCAGTAGAAAAGTTCATGTACGAAGGAAATTACGGACCTATCAGGGTAATTCAAGATGGAGAAGAGACTAAAATTGTCGCACAGAGTGAAGAGTCATTTTCAGTAGATGCACTTACTGAGATGTTTAATCAAATGAGGTCAAACATAGTTGCCCTAGAAAAATCAGTAATTGGTAAAAAGATAATCAAGGAACTCTAATGAGTTGTCAGCAACAAGAACATATGACCGACATTCAGGCCTTCAAAGTCAAATTAATGTCTTTCAATAAGGAATGTCAAGAAAAGATGAAAGAAGAAGCAGCATTAAGGACGTTGGGAGACAAATTGGCAGTGTTCGAGTTGGAGCAGAATATTGGCCGAGAAGTCAACAAGGTGAATTGCTTAGAAGAGGAAGCGCTTACAAGGACCTTGACAATGAAGTAATGAGGATCACAAAGTCTGAGACTTTGTCTCGAGAGGTTTGTTCCTTACACAATCGTCTGAACCATATTTTAATTGTTAGCGAGGCTCGATAATCCGTTCGAAACACCATTATAGGAATATACACAACAAAAATTAGTGCATAAAAAGATATCTGCAAATCTGAGACTGTGTAGTAGTAGTAGTAGTAGTAGTAGTAGTAGTAGTAGTAAAGAAAACTGACCACCTAAACTAAACTCGTCACAACAGAGTGAGATTAAATCTCTACTAGAAACAACAAGATATCAAAATCGCTCTGATACCAATTTGTTGAGAATCCGGACCAAATAATTAAAGAACGAGAAAATAAGCAATACGAAGAATATTGGATCACACAGGAACACGATTTATGTTGAAGAAGAAGAGAATTTCATATACCAAGAAACTAAAAATTATTTTTACAAGATATGATACTCTCAATCTAAATCTAAACAATTCTCTCAAATTTCTAATGCATATAACACTGATCTAATTGTTATGTTGAGTCTATGAAGAGCCTACACCACGTGGAATATATATAAGAACTCATACAAGTATTTTGGATGAAATACAACTCAGGCAACGAGTCAGAATCGAAAAAGGATTCTTGCCGGATAACACTATCGTTCGAGCGTTGGGCGGGCGACAGCTCCACCGCTTAAGCGAAACGCTAGCGCTAGCGCTAGCTCTCTGTTCCCTTTTTCACCCCCGATGCTCAAGCGCCAAAGCTAGCGGCTAGTTAGCGAAATTGTAGCAACCTTTTCTCCACCAAAACCCCAAAACCAAATCTTCAATTTATCCAAAGTCCTTTTACCAATCAAACTTCCAATCATTGATGAACTTTAATCCCTTTTTCGACCGGATTTCCAAACCATGAAGACTCTTGTTTCTTTTATCAATTTATCAACTCAATTCTAATCTCAATAGAAATTTGGGTCATACTTTAACAATATCTCTAACTAATACTGCATCTTAATGCAAAGTAAGAGCATTAGGAAATGACCATAACATCGGTAACTATCTCGAAGAGGGAAAGGGGAAGACATGCATACATGTGTCAAAACACGCAAGAAGACCCAGGCTTGTCGGGACGTAGGCCATTAAAACCCTGCCAGGCTTAGATTACCCGGCCAGGGCATAACTTACATTACCTCATTTGGGGTTGATGGAGACAATTTTCAGCCACTCCACATCTAGGAGACAAAAGGCATTCAGAAAATTTTCTATTCCTATGTTTGCCATCTCAGTTTTTAATAAGCAAACCCTCTTGCTCAAATTTGCGATACACGACATCCAAAAGTGAAGGGGGGAAGAAAATAACTAACTGGTAGAAAATTTTCAGCCCCAACCAAGGTACTGCAACTCTTCATTAATTGAACAAACTGTAATCCGAATTGCAGAACATATATGGGGTTTAATTAATCAACTAGCATGTATTCAGTTAATTAGAAACCTTCTAGCTTTTATTAAAGGAAAATTGGCCATGCAAAGAGAGCAAAGATTTTTTTACCACAAAAGCAAGCATGCATGCAGGGAATAATTGTACAGCATGTTGGAAAATTCCAACATATGGGGTCACACATGTATCTATATTAAAATGTGTGGTGCTATTTTTAAAGATTAGTCAATAAAGTGATCCATTAAAGCTGATTTTGAACTAAAGAGTATTAAATGTCATGAAATTAAAGTGTAGAGACCAGAACGGTTATTTTAAATTGATGAGTGACCAATTTGAAAGAACTAAAAGAAAATAACTGCATATACAGTTATTATATCATGGGGTCATGGTTCCCAATTGAATGCGAGTTTTTTTTATCTCTCTACATCACCATCAACAAAGTAGAACTCTAAGGAACCACGTATGAGTTGAAAGATCATAACCCGTATAATTCAAGCAATCAGATACATTGATCAAAGTATGCTTCCACTTTTAATATTATCATATTTCAACATAGAATATGCCCTTATTTGACACTCATTTTGGAGAAGAATTTGATTTGGAATAGTGATTAATTGAAGAATTTGTGATTAAAAAGTAAGGAGAATTTTTGAGTTTATGTGTAATATTATTTTATTAATAGAATGTATAGTTGAAATGAAGAATGAGAAAAAAAATGAATGCCAAACAATGGCTATATGTGTGCGCGCTCGCATGTGAAAAGGGTTTGACATAATTAGGGTTTGATATAGTTTTGGATTGATAATCCATTTTCAAATTTCCATCACATCATGCTAACTGGATGCGAAATGCATATGATTTGCAGTTATTGTCGATCCCGGATTCCAGCTCCTGAGTAGTTAGCAATATGAAAATTTAACTAATGCAATGCTCCAAGGTAATTAATAAACATCAAATAAAGAGCTATAGAGGATTCATGTCAAGGATGGAAATAACTAAACAACAAAAGAAAAACAAAGCCACAAATTTTACGTCAATACTGATGATATTCAAATATAAGGAATCATAGACAAACAATATTATGCCAACCAGAAATAATAAGAAAGAGTTGATGAGTACAGCAAATTAAATAAGAACTAGAACAAAATATGATTCTCACATTTCTACCCTTAAAAGCAAAAATACAGATCGATTATGAGGGATAAATGTAATGCCACAATCTACATATTTGCTGGCAGTATTAGCACTAGACTTTGAGGAAAAAATGAGCCCAACAACAATATTAACTGCATCAGAACTTTTCATTCCCCAGTATACAACAATTTTCAGGCTCTCCATTACTAGAACACAGTCAAACTGCAAACCAACAATATATCATCGTCCTCCTTTAAAAAAATCGACGCCAATCTTAAAAGCATCCATCACCATTGCTCCAATGTCTCCTTAATGTCAACTTTTATGCCTCTCCCCATCATCTTATTTGAACTCTTCGCCACATATTTTCTTCTTACGCCCTTCTCTTTTTACTACTTTCCGCATATCCATTGTGCTTTTCACCTCCAAACATCACTTCTCCACCATTGTCATTAGTATTTCCACCTATACCCACTATAGTAGCATTTTCAGCTTGAATGTTCACATTTTCCTGAAATTCAACAATTTCATAATTTTTAAAACCTTCATCGTCAGAAGATATATATATAGCTCCATCTTCATCATGTTTTGCATTATGTTCACCCTTGGATACACCCTCGTCCTTCTCAGGTACCATGGTTGAGCCGAATGGAACCCACATCTTCTCTCTTTTTGTCTCTTCATTACACCCTAATGGCACAAACCCTTCACACAGATACGTGCCCTTCGCCACCACTTCTGGCGGCGGCGGCACCGCAACAGCCACAGAGTGGAACCCTTTCCTACACCTTACATTCTGACACCTCAAACAACAGTCTTTGTAAACAATGTTATACTCGAACACATGATAGCAGTATGGACACATGGTCCAGAAAGTAGCATCATCGGTCCCTGATTTAACACCCTGGTTTTTTGTCAACTCTTTATCAAACTGAGCTTTCTCATCGAGGTTTAACAGAACGTACCGGGCTTTCAACACCAACTCATGAGCTTGGAATGATAACGGGTACGTGTTGTTCTTCGGGTTGAGAAGTGGAACTAGGTTTTCAAAGCTGTCCCTGATTCGAGTAAGGTCGGAAGTAAAACGAGGGAGGCCGAGGATGGAGTAGTAATCAGGTATATCCGGGGCGATATAAGGGACGGAGAGGACAGAAGCAATGGCTATCAACAGGGCAGGCGAAGGGTGGTTCGGATCTGATACCTGTGCACGAAGAGCAAATTCCCGGCAGTCGGTGAACTTCCGGCGAGTTAGAAAATATTCGGCAGCATACACTAGCCGGCTAGTTTCTTGACTGGGTTCAGTACTGCTGCGAGTTTGCATGGTTTGGAACTTGCAAGTTGCAAGAGTTTTGTGTGTGACAAAATCTGATTGTAAATAGAATATTATATAGTGGGAGTCGGGGCAGGTGATAGGTTAGAAGTAGGGTTATAGGGATTGAATGTGCAAATTTCAGATTTTCGAAATCTACCAAAAGCATTAAAGTATATAATAAATACAGATACAATTCTCTCTCAAATTTTAACTTTCTGAGATTTACTTAATTCAATTATATTTATTTATTTGTATCATTATTCATAAAAGTCACATTTGGATATTGACATGCACTCCTTTTTTTATTGGTTACAAAATAGCAAAATTTAATATGACTAATTCATTCATTCAAAACGTTACTCACTAATTCAATTTTCAACAGTAGGTGAAGGTCCCACTAAATTTAATGAAATGACATTGCCTGCCTTGTACAAAAGTCTAACGTCATTAACTGAGGAAGTAAGTGACTTAAAGATGATATGGAACGGTAGAACAAAAGTTGCTATCAGCACTTCAGGTGATCTATGATCTCTCACATTCTCAGATACAATTGCCAAGGAGTTTACTCGAACCCATTGGAGCTTCTTGTTCTTATCGCTCTCCCAGCACAGCACAATCAAACTCGTAAACAAAAAGTCGAAGCTAACTTTATAGGCATATTATTCGCTCCTCCGAGTAACAAGTACCATGCAAGTATATGTCATAGCTAAAGCCACAAATGATGTGCCAATATAAATGCAAGCCGTTGTAGCACAAACATATAGATACCTGGAAAAAAAAGAGAGGAGGGGGGGGGGCCAGACAGTTAATTTTGCTAGCATGAGAGTTCTTATATATGTGTTTACTCAACAATAAAAGCACATTGGAGAGGAAATGCTGAAAGCTTAATCACGTTTCGCAAACTAGGTAATGAACACCCTTTCCCATTAAAGAAACTCATGATGAGGGTCAAGATCCTAATTAACTACTACACATGCAACATGAGGAAATAATCTGCATTAAGAAAAGCTTACTTCGGAGAAAAGACGCTCCAAACAAATAAATGGTTCCTCATTAGTAGCAATATGATGGTGTATGCAACAAGGAAAATGGAATTCAAGCCAAGGGGGACAAGACAAGGATAGCCAACACACGTCTTGAGCAAATGTCCGAAGTTCACATCATCCTGGGTATCCACGATTGCGCTCATATCCTTCACAGAAACATATATCAACATGCTGAGAAGAGCTAACATTGGGGATGCATAGGTGATAATGAACATCAAAATGCCGGATATAAAAGTTGAGTGGCTTGAGACACCCTGTAAATCATCAGACTTGATTTAAAAATCAGACGTCCCATGCATTGGTACGTAAAGCATACAAACACATGAAATGAAATAGATCTTGATCAAGTAACAAAAAGACGTACAATATAAGCCCCTGCAACATCAATTGTAGCAAGAGTATTGGTGTTGCCAAGACCAAAATGGCCCGCCATTCCCACATAATAGAGTGCAGCAACCTGGAAAACAAAAACGTTATATGAGCCATAGTCAAGTATCTCTAATTTCTCTTGCAACGTAAATCTCCAAATACGTAGATACATGCTCAGCAACAACCCCAATCCCAACCCCAACCAACACAAAAAATTATCAGGCGATAGAAGTATCAGACATAGATGGAATGCTATTGATCAAATAGCTATCTGCAAGGGTTTTTTGAAGTTCTTTATTTCAATTCTATATGACGGCAAAAAAAAAAAAGCTAGAATATTTAGCCATTAAACTGACCTCAACCCATTGCCTGGTATGTGGGTCACCATCAGAAAAATACCAAATGCTAGCCAGGAATTGAACAAGAAGTAATAACACGGGCATTGAATTTATGGGCTGTTGTAGCAACAGTTGTAGAAGACACCAAGAAAATACACAACACCAACCAATTGCATATATAGAATCTCTGAAACCCCAGAACAAAGGTTCTCTCTGAGTTTGAGGATAAATGTCACTGGATAAGCAAAATAACCTGAAGGTTTTAGAATTCTTGAGGGGCATAAACCACGGGATGGCAAAAAGGATTACCACTGTAAAGATGCTGAGAAGTGCATAAATACTTTGAGCCAATGCGGTAGCAATAGCATCACTACTGGCAGATGTGACAATGCTATCTTGATAATTCAGGATATATAGCAGAACCAACCACCCCGGAAATAAAAAACTTACGGTGAATAACATGACAAAGCGTGATTTCCAAAATGGCCAAAGAATGGCAGTTAAACTTATGCTGATTACAAGGAGAACAGATATCAGCTGCAATGACTTGATAGGAGCACTGCCTGCCTGCTCAAGCAATTTTGAAATGTCAGGTAGATGAGCCCAGTTGACACCCCCTTGATGCCAACCTTTCAGAATTCTTCCAGATATAAGAACTGCAACAATAGAATAAATTCGACTGCAACTTCTCTTTTGTTTACGGTTTACATTCTGAGCATGGAGCAATCTCCCTGGAGTGCTGAATTGCAGTGTTTTTCTGAAGAATAACAAATATAAGGACATTGTCATAAAATGCCATATGTATTGCTCTTCCTCTACCATAGAACTTGATCCCATACTTGAGATGAGAATAAAAATTACAGCCAGAGAAAATATCTCGTCCAAATGCCATTTTTGCATGTTATCTATATGAGAAAGGTGTTGTCTTCCCTCAAAGGGGGCATCTCGCCCATAGACAAAAAGAAGGCACACTAGCATCGAACAAGATAGAAGCATGGCTGCTATTCCCGAAGCAAGTAGACCAATAGGTTTCTGTAATACAATAAAAGGAGGAAAAAGTAAAAACAGTTTATAACTAAAACAAACGACCATACTTTTGCTGACTATCAATGTAAAGAAATAGAAATGTAATTGTTTTCTTTCATTTCCTAAGAAGAAATCAACTTTTAGATGCCAAAGGAGGTAAACTTACATCAGTTGCTCTACCTGATAACCACTTGCTTGCACTGTTAAGGAAATTTCGATACGCTAAAACAATGTTCCTGTAGTCATCTCCACCAACAGATCTGTCCAAAGATCAAAGAAAATATTTAAGGTTTCAACATATGATAATTGTTCTTTATGGACAATTTGTGAAGGATGTTTTCATCAGAGAGCAGGTTCTGTGTGGAAGCTATAGAATCCTCACATCTACATTCCCCAGTATACAAGAATGGACAAAACACATCAAGGTGGAGCATGTGTATTATATACACCAAGCTTGTTATAAATAATTCAACTCTCAAGCTACCCAAGGCTTTGTGGGAAATAAATCCACCAGATTTTCTCCTTTAAAGCATATGCGGAATGAATGACTTTCTGCACTATCCTTCTCGTATAAAATGACCATCGATCTCAATATTTTATGTTCTCCCAAGGGAAAAAGATTGGAAAAGTAAAAATGCAGACCAATTACCACAGTACAAATTTATAGGCTGTTCACTATCACATTCCAGTTCCTCGTTCTTCAATCACAAAAACCCCCATGTGAGATGTGCCATAGCACCACCTTTAGATTTGGTAGCAATTGGATTTCGTATATTGCTTAAGAAGACGTTTTACTAATCAAAGGACTATATTTATTTTTTGTCCCGATAAGAAGACGTTTTACTTGACATTATGAAAAGTGGTTTGTAATAGTTAGTGATGCTAGCTTGAGTACCAACGTAATAAGGTTAATCTCCCCCCTCTAGACAGAAAACATTAGCTTTCACCCATCTAACCTTTCCGAAACCCTCTCAATCACCGGGAACGGAAGTAAAAATTTACAAGATTCCTAAAAGGTTGCAGAACAAATCTGAGGAAGCAATCAAGAAAAATAGTGAGTTGTTCACAAACTGTAAATTTGACAAACTCTTTCTCTACTTCAAATCCACCTAACAAAGACACTTCTTTGCACTTTCCTCCACCCCACACATCCACCACTTATGTAAACTGAAATGGGCGTGACAAAGGATCTACTGGATCTACTTGCTTCCAACCTCTCCATAAGATGAAAAGAATCCTTCCAACAAACACACAACGTCTAGCCATATATCTCCTGTCAAATGTAGATTCTGCCCAATGTGCATACATCCCTCAATTTGTATATTTAATTTGCCCTTAGAGAGTACATGGCCACTCTTTCACCAAATTTAAAAAGCTTAAAAAATTAATAACCCCTTAACAATGAATTGCACTCAGAGAATTTAAAACTGACTTACCAAACTATCGAAAAAGGTGTTATCCAGTCTACTCACAATCAAGTAATTTAACTGTCGAGAATACCAAGGCTTTGATAGATATATATTGCTTTCAGTATTTTTACTATGCGACACAAAACGCAAGAATGACCTAAATACTCTAAATATCTTAACAGCTATAAAAGATTTACAACCTGGAAGAATTTTTAGATTTCCAAGATTCAAAAAGTGCAGCAGCATCTAAGTATAAGCAACAAAACATCTCTGCACCATCATGTCCACCACTTCCAGACTCACATGAGAATCTTCCGCATTCTACCTCTGGAAATTGTGCTTGAAGTAATCTGAGCAATTGCCAAGAATTCAACTCTAAAATTCTTAATTGTTGTTCATCTGCTTTATAAGGAAAATAAGCAAGAACTTAATCCAAAGATGTGCTAACTAGGAACCAAAAAGCAATCACAATTCTAGAGAAACTTAATAAACCGCGTACAGAAAAGAGACAGGAAAATGAATACATGCTTATAGGAAAATGACATTAATGGGGACATTCAAAACCTGTCCACCATGCCAAAGTTTTTAATTTATGTGTACTATAATAAACTTTTGCACATTATATTTAAGATAGATTTGATAAAAGAATTCTAACAAAATATGAAAATAGATAAAACTACATCATAGTTCTTCCCAATACATGGAGAAAAACGATACTAATAATAATTACTGCCATAAATACATTCCCTCCTTGCAATATTCAGTACACTAATACTTAATAGTCTCATTTATTGCAGGGGCTGAAGAACTAGATGATCGTAAGGAATAGATACAAGAGAAGAGAACAAGATATAAAGAAAATCAATACAAGTCGAGTATACACATTTAAAAACATTTTTCCAATAACCAAAAAAGTACTAGATTTTGCTTTGTGAAGCTGGCAGCCACTAAACATCATTTATAGCACAATTTTCTTCTACTCTCCCAATCCTTTTCTTTTTATTAAGCCCCTGTTTGACAACCATTATTTGAAAATTCTTTTTTCTACATACTCATTTTCAACTAAATATTCGCATAATAAAATATTTTGCACGTAAACTCAAAATTTTTCCCTACTTTTTAACCATATATTCTTCTAAAAATTACTATTCAAAACATTGTTTTGACCAAATAATGGTCATCAAACAGAGACCTAATTAATTCATCTTCCAATCTGCCTCTCTACAAGCTATGCTTACCACAGATGCACCGATACGGACCCTTCGAAATACAATTTTCAAAAAGCGCTGGCACGACACGTCGTCGACATGTTGATTAAATTCTTTAAAATCCTTCATTTATATAAAATAAATTTAGTTTTATAATTGTTATTAATTCTTGTTGAACTCTTTTAAATATGAGTATCTATTTGTTATTTAACAATAATTATGAGTTAAAAATATATAATATTTTTTATAAAAAAAGAAAAATGACCATGATAGAGTGTTTGAGGAATGTCGGCATCCGACACGTGCCCGACACGGACACGTCACCCTAGTTGAAGTGTCCATGCAATAGAGGTTCTTACCCTCCCTTCCCAATTATCAATATAAAACCTGAATAAAATATGCCATCAATAATTATTTTACGAAGCATATAGTTTCAATTTTAAGGTTTGGTAAATGGTGTGCTTCAGCTCCTTTTTCTTGGTCAAAAATAGTAAAGTCCACCACCCTACTACTTTTTGGCTTCCTAACTGTAGGGTAATATTAGTTAGGAAGTCCAATAACTTTCATTTCAGCTAAATGCTATTATTCTACACGTTTTAGGACGGTTCAAAATTGTCCCTCTGCCCTTCCTCATGCTGTCTCCCATTAGCAACTCAATTATCATGACAGGTCTAACTACGGAATGATTGGCAATCTGTCACAAATATTTTGGAATGATTGGCAATCTGTCAAACAATATTTTAACTTAATCTTCATTATATACATCTACTTGACCCATAAGGTATGCTATACAGAGTTTGTATTCAACTAGGAACATATATACTTTATACAGACACAAAATGGGAACTAAGCACTAATATCTGCACAACAGACAAAATCAAACTAAAAGAAATTATGGTACAGAGAAATGAGAACTACAACATACAACCACTGGAAGATTTCCCAGTTGTTTCCTTTCCAACATAAAACACAAGATGCTCAGACATCCTACTCACTATGAAGTCTCAACAGATATAAATATAATTATTGACAAAAACTTTATTGGACGATTTCTGCAGAGGACAAATTCATATTACAAAGTAAAACCTGTTAGAGATGTGAAGACATCTGCCATTAGCGTGCCAATATTGTTTTTTGGAATTGGTACACCAAAAAGAAGAGCTAGCGTTGCTGCAATGTCAACCTAGAAACCAGAATAAGGAAGAAAAATGTGAAGGCATCAGTAGATAGCTATGGTACTCAAATCTACTGCTTTTAGGTAATATATATAATAACAAGAAAAAATTACTTATTGAGCAACTAGAAAGTGATGCATATAATATGCATTAAACAAATAGCAATAATGGGTTAAATTCGTGATAATCAGCGTAAACAAACATATACTATTATGCTAGAATTCATAATCTCTGCATGAAATGAGGCCAGTGACAGAAAATATGAAATAAACTAGTCAAATTCACAGGATCAATCCAATTGCCACCAAGTAGTATTCACTCCCCGCTTAATATACCATTTTATGGAATGCACTTATGCTAAGATAAACAAGGCTAAAGATTGCACACTCCAACACACAAGGTCATTGTAAAGGTCGATCCTAAATTCATTCCCACCCCAGTAAGAATCCAGATTGAACTTCCAACCGAAATGATAATGATGCAGCACCAGTAGAGTTAATTCGTGGTGGGTTATTCAGATAAAAGTTAGGTCCAAGTAGCTATCGGTTGCAAGATTTGTGGAGAAACTGAATTTCCTATTTCGGGATAGAATACCTCTATAGTCTGCAGTGAACTCTAATGAAGCAAAAGAGTAGTAAGAAATGTCAGGAAGTCAAAGCAGAATGTTCTAGGAACTTGGAGATAAGTGAGTGTTTTTGGTTCTGCTGTAGATCTGTGATAGTGATTCTGTGTTGAAGAAAAAATAGAGAGAATATATTAGTTTAAAGGAGAAATTTGAAGAAGAAATTGAGAATTTCAGGTCTAATTTCAAAGGTAAAAGAGATTGAAATAGGTGGAAGAAGAAGCAGAAGAGATATTACCAGAATTGAAATTTCTAATAATTACTAAAAAAACACTTAGTCATAATATAAAACAATTTACTTTTTATTTTCTATGCCAGGAATAAGTGCTTATTTTGGCAAGTCTTCAATGAAATATCCACCACAATCTGGATAAAAAGACTTTGCACTTGGTAAACATTACTCAGCTTTTTCTTATATAAAAAGTAGATGAAGGGGAAATACGTATTACTAACCAAGTCAATGGAAGATACATTATAAACGATATCCACCCGCATGTGAAACTTTGTGGGAGTACAAGAGATATAGATATAAATGCAAACAAAAGAACGTAACATGGTATTAACAGCTCTGCAAAGAGCTAAAGGGAACACCCTATACCTGGAAAGCTTTGATGTTAGTTTCTGATGTATAACCAAATGTTCCTGGACTGATAAATAGTGCCAGCGAATCTGTTTCCTCGTATGAAGAACCACCATGATTACCACTTTCAGTCATGCCATGATCACTTACAACCAGCTGGAAGTTAAATGCACATCAAAATAGATCAATCAACACAGTCAAGTTCAACAATGAACGAAACTTGACATAGCAGAAGCCTTGAATTGGCACAGAAACCGTAATCTCAGCTGGTAACATCTTTAACAATAAATATTGCCAGACATTGTGTCATATTATCCCCAAGAAATCTGATGATCTGGGGTTTGAATTCAGTAGACCAATTTATTGAAGGAAAGTCAAGCGGAGATGTGTTCACCAAGAGGTAAGCGTTCAAGAAAGAAGAATAAAAGTTTCGAACTCTGTAGATAACATGGCACGGGCAGATGCTAACCTACATTACTATTTAACTCTTCATTTTTAAATGCATGAACTCATGTGCCAAAGGACAGGTATACAGAATACCTGTTCGGCCTTTTTCATAAATAATAAATTTACAAAATATAACAAAAATGCTAATTTCTTCTTTGGTGCACCATAAAAATTAAGAAAAAGAGACTGCAAAATTTTGCCAATAATTTTATGTTTCCACATCTCAGATGCCCAAACTAAGAAACACTGCACACAACAATCTGACAACACAGGACTCTTTCATAATACAATATATGATGTTGAAGAAATATTTAAAATCATTTAAATATATCTTCAACACGCCCCCAGGTGTAGGCGGGATTCATTTTCCCATCAAAGCCTAATACGTGGATAATTTTATTCAAACATCCGATGACGAGACTTAAACTCAATACATTTATCTACAGTGATACCACATTGAACCACTTGATCTAGCGGTTCAACGTGAAATCAAAGTCTCATCGTCACCTGCTTAAATAAAAATTATCCACGTGTTAGGCCTTAATCGGAAAAATGAATTCAGCCTACACATGAGGAGGCATGTTGAAAATATATTTAAATGATATAAATTTGACCTCGTCTAAGAGCTTAAACGTTTACATCAAGTGGTTCGACGTATATGACTCATTCTAGGACATGCAGAATAATGCAAATACGTGTGTATAAGTTACTCCACTTTCAGTACTTGTGCATTCTTAACAAATGTATATCACATTAATATCATGCAAATAATTCTACACATACTGCCCCAGGCAACACTAGTTAATATAGGGTAACTGGTAAGATAAGATTGTATAGGCAGAATGATACTAGTTGGGCACCAGCAATACCAGGTTATGAGAATAAGGCAGCACGAACCAAAAGTGTCCCTCTTTGTTCAGCTTCTTGGGTTTGTATAGCGCTTGAATGAATCATTTTAATCACTTCATCCATCTCTATAAGTTTGGGGGTCATCAAGATACTGGAATAATGAATAAATATTAAGTTTCGTGAGATCTAAACTGATTTAAGAATGAATGGCTAAGGAAATATCATTACCAATTGCGTCCACCAATATGTCCAACGTGATCCAACCCAAGATAATGAAGAATCTGCAATATTTCAGTTTCAATGAAAATTGACGTGTGTCCCCAAGAAGAAATAATTGTGCCAGTATTCAGTAATCATAATTGACTTCCCTTTTACTGAGACCATAGTTTAATAAATCTGCCTGAACTATGAAAGTGTAACTCTAAATTCAACAGGAAATATCATCTCAGTTTACAATCATAGACTCAAATTATAGAGACTAAATCCAAATTAGAAACTGAATGAGCACTCATTGTCATGGTAACAAGACCGCTCTTCCTCCTTTCTCTATTATATCAAAGTGGAAAACAAAGCACATAGCTAAAAGGCAGAAATCAAAATCTAGAATGATATAGCTATTAAAAATATTTTTTGTGTAAAAGGGAATCAAAATCATCATTTATGGCACATAAGTCCTACCATAAAAGGATAGAAATATAAATCCAAAGGTCAAAGAATACAATGCATTTGTGTGGAAGGAAAAAACAAAAAGGGTAAGAGACACGAAGATCCCAAAAAGATGGCTGTGTAGAGATCACAAGAGATTCAGCTTGCAAAAAAGTAGTCCCACATTTACATCAAAACACACATCTGTGCAAATCATATATTCTACTCCAACAACATGAGTGACACTTGGGATCAACTATTCATCATTTTAACCTCAAGTTCTCAACAGTTTATATTTTAAAACAACAAGAGCTAGATTAAAAGAAGAGAGAGGATGGAGAATCAGTACAAAAGTAACTGAAGGTGTGGGCAATAAGTTTTGATGACAAAATGATGGACTTCTTCAGCACAATGGAAATGATTTAGCATATGCAAGTGAATCTATTTCATGCATATATGTAACATCACCATATTTATAAGATATGAAACCATGCCTCACACTTGAAAAGTTTGCATTTACCAGAAGATCCCAGTCGGTACTTTTAAGCTCGTCAGCCAGATGTCGAGATACGTTGTAATCCACTTGAATGGTATCTTTTACCTAGCAAGATCAGACCAATCTGACTGTCAGAATTAGGTAATTACCACACTTGGACCTTCTCCCCCCAAAACAACATGCTCATAAAGGAAAAGATGGAGAAGGGAAAAAAAGAAATCTACATTTTAGTCGACAAATGTTAGCACAAAATGAACAAACAAACATAAAACTATGTTGATTTCAAGACACTAACAAACCATTACCTTTTAGACAATTAATTTAAGTTTACTGCTTCAATTCCTTTTTATGAAGAAAAACCTGCTCGACTCATTTTATTTTTTCTTTCTTTTATTCAAGTAAATTTTTTAGAAAAGAAAAATTTCAGATTAAAATTACAAAGTATTCCCCTGACTTTTAATGGGTATAATCCATTTCCAGATCTGATCACCAAAAATATTGGTCCAGCTTCTGCAAGGGAAAAAATTGATTTCCATATGGAGCTGCAAGTACATTTTGATGCAGAAGTGATCAAATTTTAGATTAATATACATGAGCATTTCCTAGTTAGTACATCTTCCCTAGTCATGCCATCATGCACCATGCATAAAATTGGAAAGAAAGAACAAGAAGGTGTAGGAAATATATTACTTCAATAATCACATTCTTCTCTGTTATTACTAAGAGCCATTGAAACTATGCACCAAATTTGGACTTCAGTGGTCTATGCAGCCAATCTAAGAGAGTGCAGTAACTTAATTGAAAAGGAGAAAAGGCGAAAGTTAAAGGTGTGATATACGTGTATGTATGCGTACGCCTGTGTACAAAGTTAGTACACCATTTCATCCAATACACTTACAAAGAAATGACAGCACAATTAGGAAATTCATTTAGAAATGGTATATCTATACAAATGTTTTTAAGAAGTGCCATGAATAAGGAAGACTTACGAAGAAACTGCTAACTCCATCATATCTTGTGAACATTCTTGGGAACAATTTAAGCCATGTTTCATCACCGAGCATCACCATTTTCCAGCCAAATCTAAAAAATTGCCCTGTAATGCATAAATTGAACATGCAAGTCAGATAACGGGTGACAATAAGCTAGATTAGTTATACAGTAACTGAATTGATATCCAACAGGCTATCGAAATTACCAATGAGGTTATCGTCCAAAAACGCTTGTGTGTTGAAATTAAAAGCAACGTCCAAGAATCCCCCGACAGCTCCAGAAAGCATGGCCTGCTTATATAAAATGCTAATATCTTAGAGTTAGGGAAAAAAACTGGGTTGGCTGTGCTTCATTCCTCGTGCTGTGAGTTTCAGGAGAAAAACGATTGAGTTACCTTTAGGCGGGGCATAGTAACAGTTGGAGGTGCTGCCTTAGCATGGTAGCCAGTTGCCAATCCCTTAGCCAGTAATGACTGAGTATATGGCATAGCTTCCACAAACTCCTTACTTGGAGGCATACCATCTCTTCCAAGCACAAATTCTGCCGGAAGACCATCAATAACCTAAATTTAAAGAATAATAACAATAAATGGTCTATACACCGATTCTGACGAAATAAGTCGTGTAATGCTTAGAATCTACAATTTGAAGAAAATGACTAGCAAATACTAAAAAATACCATTAGAACTAATCGATCGAATACAGGAGGGACTCCAGAAACTTCCTGCATTCACCAAAATTAAGATACATAATATTCAAATTCAAGAAATCTTTACTTTTAAAGTACATTCTCTCTAATACAGCAGAAAACTTCAACCAACATCTTTGGTAAACTAGCAATTTTATCCAATTAGGCAAAATTATAACGCAATCTCAGTTGTTATTTTCCATATAATTCATCATACCTTAAAAAATATGGAATAAATGCTAACCTGGTACAAAGACTTGAGCTTGTCAGGTGGTAACGTTGAAACATTTTGAGACAAGTCAGTTGGATCAGAACCCGGTGGATAAAAACTCTCCAGCCCACTTAAACAATAGAGAAAACAAACGCCCACGTGGGGGAAAAACAATCAAATTGTTGCAGAGATTTACTACATTTTCATTTTTTGACATGTATTTAATAATAAATACCTGATGCCTGAGAGAGTTGGCTTGACAGGGAAGAATCCCGTAATGAAAAGAGAAAGGCCAGTGATTTGGATTAGGACTGCTAAGATGGTGAACAGAGTCAACTTTGTGCATGTCAATGAAGAATAATTACCGACTGTTTTGATGTTCATGATGCAAGCCCCGATGCACAGATTAGAGATGGAATAACGCACAGATTTTCTTCGGAGAATTTGAAATAGATGCAACCGCATGCCGCCTGTGAAGAACAGAGGGTCAGGCGGTGAGGACAAGGGTATTTTGGAGATTACTTGGGTCAATATACGTTGAGAAACTTCTTGAGCTCAAATAACATGGCAAATGTTGACCAAAAATTGTATTTTGAAATAGTGTTTTTTAAAAATATATAATTAAAAAATAAAATTTAATTTACGTGTAAAATTATTTTATTGAAAAATTTATAATTGAGAATTAATTTTGAAAAAATAAAATTTTGATAAAATATGGCTCAAATATATGGTTAAAAAATAAGAAAAGATTTTTATTTACATGCAAAATTATTTTATTGAAAATTAATTTTGAAAAATGAATTTTTGATAAAATATGGATCAAACAAAAGCGTTATTTTTATGCATTTATTAGAAAAAAAATCTTTTTATTACGAAATCTCAAGTATATTCTTTGCAGAAGTTCGACTCAGACCAATTTAGCGAAGAATAATACTAGAGCACCAATTTATACGACATTATATGATGGAGTCAATTAAAATTTATGTTATTCATTTAATTGAACTTATAATTGAACGCGTTAATAATGTCACCAAACTAGTGTTAAATATGAGTAATGTTAAATAGTTTTTTATCAACTAATTAATGTTTTATACATTTGTGAAAAAAAAAAGGAAGGAGAAAGCTCAAAACTGTTTTTCTTTATAAAAGTTCAGAAATTATGTATTTATAAAATATTAATAAAAAATTAGGTGTTATTACAATTAAACACACACCGCTACCATGTTGAAGATTTATTTTTCTTTTTTTATTTTTTATAGTCGAAAATGTTAAAAATTAGATTCAAACCTTTTGTTAAGTAATAGGTGTCGATGTTTCTCGCGAGTTTTCTATACCGTGATTTATGCCGCAAGTGTACGGTGTCAAATTTTGTAATATAGTGGTAGAGCCCACAGATATTGTAATTTAATTCCTACCAAATATTAAAATTATTTCAGCTTTTACTTTATCTAGAAAAATTAAATCTCCAGTCAATGTTTTTATCTTAAAATAATATGAATGTGTAACAATTCAAATGAAATGAAAACAAATATAAGAGAATTATCAATGTGAGAAAGTCTAGGAATTGATTTCACATCACTATCAATAATGTCTTTCAATTTCTATAGTTACTTCTATCATTTTTTTCTAAATTCATACGCAAGAATCTTAGGTTAAATTTTATTTCCTCTCTCGAGTGCTAAATAGAACATATTTCTATAATTTGGCCATGTTTAAGCCAAATTATTGTATAATGAGAATGAAAAATATAGCCATTATTGGGGCCCACATAAGAGATAGAAAATTTGAATTTAAATGTTGATGTGATGGATAACGATCATATTTTTCATTTTAATGAGATAATAATGTAGATCAAACGGTTAATTCCAATATTTCCATTTCGAATTAACGCTATAGAAATTATATGCGCAGGATTCTTAAATGAAATAAGCATCAAAGGAACTATACTTTCTCTCCAAAACTATAATTTTCTAGGTTATTTTATTCTTAGATCGCGCCTAAATTTTCATCTCTCGAGTACCGAAATTGAGGACATCAAATCATTCAATTATTGAATAGGTAATTGAAAGCAATGTGCAAGAATTAACACAAATAAATTAACGAAAAAATCAAATGAATTAACTATAATAGAATCCAAACATGTCTCAAGTTTAGTTACATCAAACCCTAGATATTGAAATTTGTTCATGACTACAAACGACATATTAAATTCTAAACTAAAGAGCATAGAGAAGAAAAGAGAATAAGAAAAATTGATTTGTCGCTTGAATTCTTCTCCAATTCGTTGTCGTTTTTGCTCTTGATGATTGCTCATTTTTCTTTTCTCCTAAGCCCTTTTTCTCTCCTTGAATTAAGTCTTCCAATTTATATTTATAGCCTCTTAAGATATCAACACGGATTGGAGTGGGTCAGGCCGAAAAAATTATAAAAAATAACTATTTCTTAATCTCGGGAGGCGGTGCCCAGTACCGGCGCCGTAGCGCCACGTCTTTTGTCAGTATTTTCAAGCAGGGCCCTGTAGCTGGCACCACGGTGCCCAGCTCTCTGCATTTTTTGTGTTTCTAGGCTGCCAATTGTGGCGCCCAAGTCTCTGCCCTTATTTATTTGCCTCCGTCTTCGCCTCTTTTTCACTTCATTTTTTTTCTTTGTTTCACCTCCTCTTCAAGTCCACTTTTATGATCACACATAGCTCCATCCGAAGCTCCAAAATATGCTATTTTCTTCGATGTATCTAACCTACAAAACAACATGAACAAACACATCAAAATGCTCAAAAGTGCTCAAGAACAAGTCGAAAACTATTGTTTTAAAGGTATTAGTTCAATGAGTGATTTACACTCATCAATGTTGAAACTGCACGGAGTCACCACCATGTTGATTCCCTACACCACATGCCACCACCATGTTCGAATTTGCTTGGATAATTTTTGTTTATGTGATTTGTTGTTGGTGTATTTGGTTGTATTGGTGGTGGTTTTGTCATGGTTCATGACATATGGCGATTCGTTTCTGTGATCACTTGTGGCGGGCATCAATGGTAGTGTTTGTGGCGTGATGGTACATATTTACTCGTGTTTGTGGTCGTATAAGGTTACGAGGTGGTGGTTTATGGTGGAGATATTCATGGTGGTGGGTGGTGGTGGTGCGTGGGTTATTTAGTTACAATACATAAAAATTACATGCACGATAACGGTGATATATGTAATTTTCTTGTGTTGATGAATAATTGTTGGTGTTGATGAGGTGATCGTTGGTGGTGATGGGGTAGTTGTGACATCGATGGTGGTCATGAGGGGTGGTAATGAATTACTAAGGTTTAAAAAATGAAAATTACAACAATGTAAGTAGACTTTGCTAGAATTCCATGTTTCTCATTGCATCCACAATCATATTGATACTATCGAGCTAATGGGAGGCCACGTTAATTACATATAAGATAGGCCGTGTTATATTGTGTAATTTTATATCACCATCTTGATATCAACGCCATCATGACCATCAAAAGTCACCACAACATAAACACAAGAAAATTACATACACGATTGTTTACATACGAGATTGTTTAAATGTCATTGTAACAATTACCTTGAAGTGGTGTCAAACCAACATACTCTAGATACTTTCAACCCTATTGTTCCTTCGTAAATCCCCACTATCCATATTTTGAACTCACACAAATCGCACTAATATTCCAACTCTCTCAATTACACGTGTTTTAGAGAGTTGAATGTCATATTTTTGTAAGTGGCCTGTGTGAATATAAGCCAAGAATGAGCCTGATCGAATCAACTTTTTTCCATGACCCTCAACCTCTAATTTCATTTCGTTATTTCGCTGAATGAAAATACCCGATCGGCCAGACTTTCTCAAATTCCCACCACCTGCCCTTCGCCTTTCTCAGTGTCTCGTTCAACAGTTATCCATGATTTAAATTGTCTTCATGTTACAACTTGCATTCGTTCTCTCAAAACTACAGAAGTACATCTCAATATATAACACCCCACATCTGCTAATCGTTTAGTCTCAAAACTTCAAAAGTACATCTCAATATAAAACACCCCACATCTGCTAATCCAGTGTCCCCACTCCCAAGGACATTTTCACCCTATTGTAATTTTTCTCCCTCTATAATACCAACACAAGGAAGTCTTGTTGGCACACAGACATACTAATTTCGTATTCATTTGTCAAATAATTTGTACAGAATGACAATAATTCACCTTTTTTCTTTTTCCAGTGAACGCCATAAAAACAGAAAATGCACCAATCCCATACACTACCGTTCAGTTTCAAAAATTTAATTGACAATGGCAACTGATTTCATCGAGCTTAAAACACTAATGCTACGAGAAAAAAGAGAGGTTCGGGAGCAAAGAGAGAGATGATATCTAGTTTGAACACACTTTATAAATAGTATGTACAACCACTAAATTAGTGATACTGGGAACAGTCACTGATCAGTACAAATGCATTGTAACCAAGCACAATGGTTCAAAAGATCTGCTGCTCATGTGACAGAATACACAAAAAACATATAAGCCGGAATTTATAAGACAAGCTAAAAAATGCATATTGTGTGAGAGATAATTGGAAATGAGGTGTACAAATTTCCCCTCCCAACTAATTTGCTCTTATGATTTCACATCCTTCAGTACTCCCCCCTTCTCAAGTTCACCAACGAGGTCCCTCAGAGCAGGAACCTTCATGGCAAGAGTCCTATACAATCTAGAGTACCGAGCTCGGGTTCCATCTGCAGTCCTTGCAAGAGCAAGTAAACTTAGAGCCTCCGGGAGTTGCGAGAATACTTCTTTCATCTCCTCCAGGCTCATATTTTCCAGAACGGTTGGTCTTGGAACGACCATAACAATTTCCCCACCTTTAGGTTCCTGAACCCGTGCATCAGCTTTAATGACCAATTCGGAATTTGAGTTGGCTCCGCATTTGATGATGAATGGAGTTGTTGAACCGGTGTTGAACTGTAAAACATTCCACTGCGCCACGTCGGTTTCAGCACCATATGCCATGTCTCCAGAAAGTTTGCGAGCATGTGCAGTGTCATGAAGCTGGTCATCCTCTTCAGAAGTTGACTGCATCACAACAAGAATATCAGATATGTGTAGCAGTGAGAATCTATCAGAAGTTTAGCCAACATTCTAGGCATTAAGACCAGCATATTACTCCAACATGTACACAGTATTGACAGATCCTCTATTGAACACAAAAAATAATGTCCCTCCTATTTCCTAAACAAAGTAACTTGGGGATGGCACCAAGATAAGCAAACATCTTTCGTATAAAAATGGGGTTCTTAACGCCCAAAAATTTCCTCACTGCATTAATTTATTGAATTTCTTAGCATTTTGGTAAATGGTTAAAATATCAGATATGATTGCTTTTCAATGAGCCACTAAGCATAGAATGTGATTGTACTAAAGGTTGGAATGTCTATTATCGACTCAATCCTGAGACAAACCCCAGTTATATAAAAACCCCGAGGGGTAATTTCAAAGTAAAGAAGATTATAACTTCTCCAATTCTCATCTTCAAAGATCATAAACATCGGCACTCCTTACCAATAGGATAGCTACAGGATCTCACTTCCTTTCACAAAATTATATGGTTCTACAAATCTAACCAAATGCCAATAGAGTCGGACAAATGATAATCTTAAGCCCCTGTTTGTTTTGGATTAAAATCCAATTAAAATCTCAAATCAAAGTGAACATTTAATTTTATTCACACATTTCATGGGAACCACAACTTACACATTTCATCAACTTTTATCAAAATCTACTAAACGGGGTAATTCTTGTAGTTTACGCTACCTCTAGGGCATGTCTAGCTTCAGCGATATGCCTCTGTGCACAAGGATGATCAATGTCAAGCAAGGATGGCATCCGTTCAGCAAGTTCATCAAGAGAGGCAAGTGTTGATTTCTTCTTACTCTTACTGAGAACCTTCGCTGAGCATTGCTTCAATATATCCTATTGAAGTATTAAAATTAAAAAGAACATTTCATTTACTTGTTACCTGGTCCACATAAAACCTGCTTTTCAGCAACTACATGGATAGAATCATAGAGAAAGGTGAAAACCTTGACTTGCTTCAGTATGGAATCCAAGGAAATTAATGATGCCAGTCTTGCATCCTCAGCAGCAGTAGAAGGATTCCGAATAGGTGAAGCACTATCTTCCAAATTCAACATTGCGGCATCACTTCTCATTTGTTGCAAAATCTGATGATTGAAACAAATAAACCAGTGTGACAAGTAAATAATTTAATCATGATCATACGATTCACATTTTCGCAACCATCTCTCAGCCTACAAACTGAGCATTAGCAACATATTATAGTTTGATCCAGTCAAGCAATCAATCACCAATATCAGTGGCGATCGCTTCAGAGTAAAAATGAATAGTTTCATTGCACGGTATTAATTGACTGTACTTTTCTAACCAACCAACTGAAATTAGAAGACCACAAGAGAAATTTCTATGTTTCCTTGAGCCATATCATGTTTATGCTGCTTATGACATCAACTAATCTTGCACGATGCCTTTTGCAGTCAAAGACATTTCCAACAATATAATGCGCTCAAAAACTTTTTAGCATAATCAAAACTAATATGTCACTTATATCAATTTCAAGCCATGTGTCCACAGCTGATGCAAGTTCACCACCACCCCAAGCATAAGCTAGCACAAACTTCTTATGGTACTGCACTACCACAAACAACATTTTCATTCTAAAACTTGTCTGGTACACCATAATCAATTGATCAAATGCCTTCACATTTTCAGGAACTATAACATGCAATTTTTTCACTAATACAGTTTCCGGTAGAAGCACAAAAGGGTAGCAACTTGAAACAACACCAGAAACTCAAACGTGTAATACACTGGGCTAAAATGCTGAAGGATAGATTTCAAATCCTTCCTATAGGCCGGGGTTCTACAGAAATAAGAAAAGCTCTTCCAATAAGGTATGAATATATGGTCTTTTTTCATAAAAGTCTAATAACACCCTCTAAATGGCCTAGTCAACTATGTAGCAAATGCTATACTGAATCATCTTTCAAGCTGAAGAATGAGTGTTGGTAAATTGGAAGGGTGCAGAAGCTCAGCAGAGATGAATTTCAGCATCTCACATGTACTCGAGATGCTCCTAACCTGTGAAATGAAAATCTGTTGAACTTGAAGATTCAACATTTACAGGACCTGGGAATCTCACTTTTCAACCAACGGAACGTTCATAGGCAGTCAATTATTCCTTTTTAGCCTTTTCTTCTTTGAAACATAAAGGTATAGATCACAGTCCTTCTCAAAGGAACTATTGTTCGATTCTGTTGCTCTAAAACAGTAAAAGCAACTAATTATCAACATTTTTTTGTAAAAGATTCAAAACCAGTAATGTATTTCTATCAAAAAAATAAAACTATATACAAAGAACAATGGGGAAGGGATTATAAAATATTTTTATTTAGATACTTCTAATTGTAAAAATAATTAATAAAAATAGCCAACAGTTTGACTATTTAACAAGGGAAAAATTTTCTTAGGACGGTTACTATTTTCGATACTCTAAATCAGTTTCTTTTACTTGGGAAGCACGGTGATTTGAAAAAATATAAGTAGAAATTAGAGGTCCAAAAACAAAAAAAAATGGAGTCAATGGTTAGTTTTGTATTTTACATGGACAAACACAAGACGGAGAAAAGGAGGGTGGACAAGCAAAAGCAAAGAAAGCTGTAAGACTCTAACTCTGACCTTCCTTCTCTTGTGATCCACAGACTCCAGAGCTCCACGTAGCTTAGCTACTTGTGCAGAGTCTTCTGCCACTTCGGCTGCCAAGGTACCTGAAATATCCTGATAAAGACAAGCATAATATTAGTAATATTATAGAAGTATAGAAGTATAATGACAGAAACTAGTTTCCAGAAGCTTAACTAAACATTGCCTTCAGTTTTCACAGGAAAAATAAGAAGCAAATGAAGATTTTAAATCTTTAGACAACCATGGACATCATACGATACAAACAGAAAATACACCTTGTTCAGTATTGAAAGAAACTAAACATGCAAATTGATACTGAACAAATAGGCAGAGTATAGAACAGAATAAGACCACCATTCACCGCAAGCAAAATGAGGATGAAAGTACCTAACTGGAAGTCATTAAAGCTAAAAAATTTATGAAGAGCATCACTAGAAACTTCAATTTACGAAGTTTACAGATGAACAGTTTCTCAAAGGTTTATTCAATCAATCTTTTGAGAAAATCCTTTACTTTTTGAGGCATCCTACATTGATGGTTTTGGATCGTTGAGACATAAAAGCTTCCCAAGAGCATTGGTTCCAGAGGAGCAAGTTGCAAAGTTTGATAAACATAACAATGTAATTAATGCAGTCTCAATAGCCACAAAATGACTCTATTAAAAATTTGAATTGTGTGGCAGAAATAACAAATACTAAGTATATAAGTTCAACACATCTTGAAGGACAGCCAACAGACAAACGAGGACAATCCTATGACAACAGTGTGGCACGCTGAAACTGTAGAACATACCCTTAAGTGTTGTAATTGAGAAGTATAAACACGCCTTGCATACTCAGATAAAAGCTGCCCAAGAGCATCAGTATGAGGAGGTTGTGCAGCACCCAGTCCAGCCATCCAACCATCCATTATTGCTGTAGATAGAAGCTCCAGCTGACCAGTTGCTCCCCCTACTCCATCATCAGTAATGGAAAGAAAATCAAAGTTCTCTGCAAGCCAATTTCTGATTTGACGCTGGAGCTCACCAGCCGGAGTATGAACAAAAAGAGCTGCAAGAGCCTTGTTTCCAACTGCAAAACTTTTTGCTTCCTCGGTAATTTCCCTCAGTTTTCCACCCGTTACATGCTGTCTCCATGTTTCCTGTGCATTGTAGTCCAAGGGGCACATAAATCACTAAAAGTGTACGGGTCACTAATACATGGCAAAACAGGAAAATACTGATAAATATACAGAGGGCATATAGAAGACTGCTAAAGCCATTCATTGCAACTTCTAAGTGACAACAAACCATATTAGTAAGTGTTAAAGATTGATCGGCTATAAGAACAAGCATGCATAATATTTACAATGTAAGTTTGGAGAATTGAAGCATAAATGACGATTACTAAGCTCCAAACCTCAAAGTTTGTTCAATGTCATAAAATGCTAGTGGCAAAGATTAGAAGTATGTGAAATATAAAGTAAACACAAAGGGATTCCAGTGGCAGACCATCATAAGCTCTGGCATCTTATTCTTTATGCTAAATAGATTGCTTCTCAAAAACTTATTTATCGAAAATAGTAAAACTTTAGAATGTAGATGGCCATAGTCCTATATGATTAAAGTTTTCGCTAGGTGCATAGAAAATCTTTTGGTCTTTGGATGATTCAAAGAAGTGCGGATTAAGCTTGTAACAAGCATATAACGCGTACGACATCTTGGTCAGTCAACCAGTCGAAACCTATTGCTGATGTTCCTTAAATATGTTTTTGATATCTTTACTCTCTCAAACAACTTGTTCTGAGTTGTAAAAGTCCTGAGAGAAGTGCCATCTCCTCAAAGGGCTGAAGGGTTGTTCTTTACGGAAACAAATAGGTGAACAGTAGTACTACCAGTATTTGGAAAGAAATTACATTAAGTTTGAGAAGTCCAGAAAAAGGTTCTTTGGTAGTTGTTTAGGATTAGTTTAGCTTAATCACCATAAATAGCAGGGCCATCTTTTTTTAAGTTCTGACTAATTACTTCATTACACCTGGCATTTGATTATTGAATATTTTTTATGGAGCAATTTTATCATCACCACCATACTTGAATCAATAGTTTCAGTTCATCCTATTCAGATTTCTCAATCTTAAACTTTAGTAATATTGCTCTCAGTTCATATTTTGTTGAACGAGATCTAATATGTTGATTCTCATATGAAACTGATTCTTTTGAATCGCTCCTTAAAGGAATATGCAGATATGGCATGCAGAATTAAATGGAAAACCTACATGTTAAGGTTTTACAATTGGACCAAGTCAAGCTCATCTTTTTTCGAGGTTGCCTTCCATATTTGTCATACAAAGAGTTTCATAATCTCGGTGTGTATCAATTTGTTGTATGATAGCTTGCATACGAAGTTTTTATGCAACTTAGTCCATCCCATGTTACGTCATATTTCTGGTTTCATTGCCTCTTCTAGAGTAAGTTATAAGAGGGTCAAAAAATTTATGCATTTAAGCCCAGTTGGCAATAAAAAGGTATAGATGAAAAAGTAAATGAGAGAACAAAAATTACGATGTTTTGTGTGATAAGGGAAAATATCATTCAAGTCACCTGATCAATGCCGCGTATTTTCAAAACCACTGACGACAACTTTGACTTCTTTTCTGGCTTTAGATTTACTTTGAACCCTTGAATCTGTTCCTCAATCAGTGAATTCCTCGTGATAGAATCATATCTCACTGGAGATCTTCCAGGGCTACTCCCACGACTAGAGCTTCTGCTGCGTCCATTAGTAGTCTTCTCCAGAAAGCGCTCAACAGGAGAAACCTAATAACAAAAAGAATTATCTCGCCAAAATATCGAATGCCGTTTAGGTCTTAACACCTGTTAATACGATGGCAAAAGTTTTCAGTACCTTAATTGATTGTAGCTCTGGTGACCGAGCAAGCAGAGACCTTATATACAAAATCCTAACACGTGAAATAAGCATGGTATCCATCACCCTCTTTGGCTCCATTTTACGAATAAAAGCAAAAACAGCATCTCTTATTTCAGCAAGTATTTCATGCTCTCTAGAAGCACCTGCCTTGATTACCGCAGCTAAAACCTGCCACATTACATATCACATGGTTTTGAGGAAAGATAAAGTTCATGAAATAAAATAAGTATGAACCAAGTATATAATGATAGCTATGAAAAAAGAATCCAGAGTGAGAGAAAAAGTCAAGTCTAGCCATATTGGTTTATCTCGCGTGTTTAGACATTAGACAACCATCAAGAAAGGTATACTGGATACCCAAAAAACACTTCTCGCTAAATCTGGGAAATGAAGACCAAAAATATAACATGGGCAATCACACCTGTCTAAAGCCACGTAGGATACAGTTATTGCGACAAAGAGCACTCAGAATCACATATATTCCTTCTAGTCTGCCTTAATAGGTTCTTCTACTTGTAAGCTACCCGATTTAATGAAACTCTAATTCACCCAACTTACTAAGTCATGAAATTTTTTGTCCATTGGTCTAAATGGATTGAAGCAGCATTTATTTTAGTTTAATTTTTGTAGATTTCCAGCAGTTCTACATATTATTTCATGGCATATATTGGGTAAGGTCAGGAAGAAAATACTTACATATTGTGATAAGAACAAGCTATGCACATAAAATACAACCACCATCGAAGGGATAACACACCCTAATAAAAATTGAATGTCGACCACTATTCATAACAGAGCATCACAATAGCATCTAAAAAACTAACAGATTTCAAATGACTGAAATAGTTCTATATCTAGAAGCATGAAGAAATGAATAAATATTCATACCAGCATCAAAAGCTTGTTAGCACCATCTGAAATGGCAGCAAGACTGTCGTATTGTTCTGGATCAAAATCATTAAGGGCAGAAGTAAGATATTCACCAGCTGGGGTCGTTTTCACCCTCTCAGGACCAGATTTAACCAAAGCAACTGTGCCCTCTGTCTCACCAGAAGGTCCTTTAACATTAGTACTATCAGTCCTGTCAAGAAAAATCGAAGAGAACCCTTCTTAACCATAAATGAAGTAAAATATGGGAAAACAGAATTAGTTATTGGGAAACGGTAACAGAAATGAACCTTCCCACTTCTCGAGACTGAATAGCTTGTCCTTTGGGAGATGGACTTGACACCTAAGAGTAAAGTTCATGCAAGTGAGATGCACACGTACCAAATCTAAATTTGAAACTCAAACCACAAACACTAAACTAATATGTATATTAAGATAGCATACAGATATAAACATTTTCAACAAAGAAACAAAGACCAGACCCAAGTTAACAACTGTCATAACCCACAACAGATATTCAAGAAGATCGATGATGAACCTGAGGTGTTCCAGCTAATGAAGCTTTTTCTGTCAATCTGTCAAATAATTTCTCATTTTCTTCATGCAATCTCTGCGAAAGAAAATAAACATAAATATCAGTACAAGGACAATTTATTGCCAACAAAGATGGTTGGATGTCTAAGTTTTCTTTCAATTAAAGCAAATGTTGAAAACAAAGGCACAGAGTATAAATATTTTAAAGCATAGTAACCACCAATATAGAAGCACCCCTCATATAAGATCAATACACTGCAGTACCTCAATAAGGGTGTCACGTTTCTTGAGTTCCTCCTCAAGTCTCTTGGTAACTGCAGCAGAATCCATGTCATCCACTGTTGTTTTGGTAGTTTGCACCAATGTTCTCGATTCTGAGCCATTTGTTGACTTTTTCTCAGTTGAAAAAAGAGCTTCATTTAGTTGTGATTCAATGCCCTTCAGTTTTTCCTACACAGAGGCATTGATATCAGTGAAGTTCAGCTATTCCTTGGTAAAGTTATCTCTTCATCGGAATTTAGTTTTCATAATATAAACAAAAATGTTATCTGAATTCAGCCCAGCCCATGTTTGATGCACATTTTTGGAGTAAGAATGTATTTTTACTGTTGATGTCATGGGAATATGTGGTTGAAAAAGAAGGAAAATTTATTGATGTGATGGAAAATATTATTTTATTGAAGAATGTGTGATTGAAAATGAGTAGAAGAATGAGAATGAGAAAAATAATGTGGCTCAAACATAGGCTCAAAATATAAAAATCAATAACCCTTGGGAGATAAAAAAAAGGCTAGATCATCTGATTAATTTCTTATAACAAATCCCTCTGTATTACCTTCCAATAAACCAAAAGCATGTATCAACCCATAAGCCACAAAATTATAACAATTGTACAAGTCCGTTGTCTGATGATATAACTGAGGTATCATAATGGTATCCTATATTGATTATTTTACTGGCAAGCGTCAAGAGATTCATTAAGCATGTATTGAAAGACTAATATCACTGATAGGAAAGATGGCCCATGTTGATAGAGATCATTATCATCTGATGCTAATAACTATTCTCTAGGCATTGTTCCCTCAGCAGGCATATGCAGTTGTCCACAACCCGCCAAAAGGGTAATGACAACAATCTTTCCATTAGATGTGCAAATTACAATTTTTCGGGTTAATAGCAGCAAACATCCCCAACTTTTTTTTTGGACGACTGAGTCCCTAACCTTTGATAATTAGTGGGATTCATCCAAATGGATGGTTTACATCCATTTTTCCGTTAGTTCAACCAGAATATTCAAAAGGGCAAATTAGTCCTTTCAGTATTTTTAACTAAAATATTAAAAAAAGCAAAGAAAAATAGAAAGTTCATAACAAAATAAACAAATTTAAAAAGAAAAAAGGTCATCTTTTTTCAGTACCCCAACACCTCCACCCACCCTCCCATAAACCCAACTCCATCATGCCACACCATCACTGCTACCCTCTCATTTTTGGCAGCAAACCATGGGGGAGAAATCCCCCCTTTTCTGCCATCAAACTCTGCCATATTTGGCAGCAAACCACTGCCATCAGAAAATAGAAATAAACAGCTTATCTTTAAGATGTATATCAGTTTCCCCAAACATCACAGTGACAAAGAACATTTAAAAACTAGTATAATGTTCGCAAAAATTTATTCTTACATACAAAAAAATCTGAGTAAAAGCAGATTTATCCTTAAAATGTATCTCAATTTAGATTCAATATACCATACGTCAAAAGAGGAATATCATAAATAAGAATTTTACCCTATTATTATATCCCACATCACAAGATCAGGAAAAATCAAATTCTTTCTCATAAAATCAATCAAAAGAGAATGCACATATCAGCAAAATCATTACACAACCATAATTCATTAACTTCTGGAATGGTTGACCTGCTGGAGAAAATTGGAGAGGGGCCCAAAAAGCTGCGCTTCTGCAGCCGGGCGGTGGTTGCAGTGGTGTTTTTTCTTCTGCCATTTTTTTCTTGAGAAGTTTAATGGGAACCAAACACGACCTTAATTATTTAGTTAATGTCCGCCGATATGGGATTTTGTTAATCAAAATTAAATAGGTGAAGGGTTGGCAGAGGTCCTGTGGCAGTGGTGGGGCGATGGGTAGGGGTGGGGTAGGAGATGACAGTGATTTTTTGTTTATTTATGTGGCCTATGTTTGGCCATGTTTATAGACACTCAAACCACTTATCATCCCGACATTTCGAGGGACCTACAAGTACTATTCACTTATCCACCATTCATTTCTATCTATTTATAGTCTAAACCATTTATAAACACTTCACAAACATGTTTTTATTTATTTATTGAATTCCCTTTTTTTTTTGGCCTTTCCAAATTTTTCATTTTTAAATTATTTTAATTTAGAATAATAAAATGATTATTTGCCCGTTTAATTTTTTTAATATTCTGGTCAAATCTGTTGACTAACAGAAAAATGGATTGAAACCATCCAGTTGGATGAATCTAGTTTATTTATCAAAGGTTGGGAACCCAATTGTCCCAAAAAAAGGTTCGCGATGAAGTTGCAGAAGAAGTGAAAGGTAGGGACGTTTGTTGCGATTTACCCTGATTTTTTTCATTGCCAGAGCAGAGGAAAGTATGAACTCAAATGTTTTGATAAGGCGACATCACATCTTACATTCGCATATGACAGCACCAGGATTAACAGATAAAAATGTCGAAAGCACAATAATTCAACCACATTGTGTTGGACTTTCTAACTATATTCTAGAACTCCTGGAGCCATCACTTAGCAATAAAAGAAACCAGTGACAGATAAAAAGAATGTAAATCCAAACAATCCAAAAGAAAACAAGCATTATATTCACTAAAGGAAAAAAATATCATCAAGAAAAGTGTACAAGTCAAATTCAAATCTACAATAAACCGACAAAAGGAGATCAGAATAGGATTTTAGTACCAACCTGTAAAATCTGAATTGTTGAATCCCGTTGTTGTATTAGCAATTTCTGGTCCTGCTCTACTTGCAACAGTTGAGTAACTTGATTCCTAAGTTGTGCATTCTGATCCTTCTCTATTTTATGCTTATCAGCAAGCATAATATTCTCTGACTGCTCCACATAACACAAGGTTATATTGTTAGAAAAAGGGGACTTTGAAGGAAATCAGTCGTCAGGGTGCTGTACTTAAAAAAACATTTAAACATCATCTGGCACAATTAATGTGGTGTTTTGAACAATTCAACAAATTAAATCAATCGAAGGAGAACAATTCATGAGTGTTCTTGTCAGAAGCCAGTATATGTTAGAGACTGAAGAACAGCTAAACAAAGGGCCAACATAGATTTTCATTGCCCTGTCTCTGAAACTGAATTCAAAAGAAGCATTATCCATTATGTGTCTTGGATCCATGCTTGGAAAAAAAATGATTATAGCTTACACGTCAACGTAGTATATTATTCTCAGTAAAATTACAAAAGGAAGGAGACTATTATATGTATGCTGTTGGAAATTTAAGCAAAAAAGAAATGAATTTATTGCAAGGAACAATCAATATAAAAACGCCATAAGCTTGCTTGGCAAAGTAATGATTACAATGGAATTCAAATTAGAAACGCAGCTTCACAAGTACACAATGAATGCTCTAATACACAAGATACCAGATAATGGTACATAATCTACAGAAGATGTAAGAATTTGAACTGATCTTTCAGCACAAAGGGTATGTATTTTCACGCAAAATTAGGGAGGGCCAAACAGGCTTCTGAATTAATAACACATAAATTATATTTCATGAATTATTTAAATGTTTAGTTTTTATCTTGCAACATGCTGGACTAGTATTCTTTTGTTTCATCTTATTGATTTTTTTTAACAAGTCTATTCATTGTAATATGTGATTCCAGGTAATATTTTCATATTAGTGACTTTCATCAATTAGGTAGCCAGGTTGGACATTGCATGATAGATTATGGTTCTTGCACAAACTTCGAGGGAGAATTACGAGCCATTCTGGGAGTACAGCTACTATGTCGGACTTTGAAGGATGGGATGTAGACGTATTTGGATTGAGTTCGACTCCACATTGGCAGTTCAGTGCCTTCCGATAAAACAAGAGGACAGTGGCATTTTCAAGGAATTTTAGACCAACTAGGTCATAGCCAATTAGCGATCTCGACTCATATATGATATATCCCACATCTAAGGAGACGGGAATTATGTCTACAAGGCTTTAAAGGAGTTTCAATTACAGGACCTAAGACCACGAATCAGAAGTATGATATATCTTGAAGTAAGGTGGGTTCCTCGTATTAGAGGATGATTTTTGCTGGTTACTTTGCTTTAAATGTTTTACTAATGCTTTATATAATAAGCAGTACTTCCACGTCTATAGGTTTCATTAATCTCATTTTCTTCTCCTCAATTATATCTCTAGAGGTAATGTCCATGTCCCCCTCCCGTCTATACTGCATTTTCATATCAATGAACACGGTAAGGGTACTCCAAACCCCCACATTGGATCTAGATGGAGACCTAAAAATCCCGCCTAGGCTTTGATGATGTTTTACTAACGAAAAAGAAAAAAAAAGAAAAGGAGCTTCCCATGGGGGACTTTTAAGACCTATAAAGGAACTCTTTCAACTGTTGCAAGATACCAACCTAGTATTAGTATTTCTTCCCCTAAAAAGCCACCTAAGCATGGTGCAAGAGAATGGTTTAAATAAGCTGTAGGAGTTATATGAAGAAAACAGTGTTAAGGACCATAACAAGTATTTAGAATACACAACTAAGAAAATCATGATTCCACAAACCTTTAAATCCGACTGCAATGTAAAAGAAACTTTCCATGCTTTCTGAACTTCATTGAAGAGTAAAACGCACTGGTCATTTGCATGCTTTAAAGCTTGTTTTAGACCCACAACTTCTTGCTTCATATCACTGATTTCCTTTTCCTTTTCATATAACTCTTTTCGTGCATCATTTGCCTACAAGGGATATTAGAAGATTCTTCCATCACATTTATCTCCATGTCAATTGCCACACAGAACATGAAGCCATAAATAGGCAGAAAGCATACTAGAAATTCATGACAATTGTAAATGCCTAGATTAATTTGTCGAAACACAAATAGCATCCAACTATTGGCATGTAAGATGAGTAAGTTTGTTCTTTCAAAATAATTAACAAAGAATCTTTTCTCCTCCCTCCATCTCTCCAGCGGGGATATATAAATTGTTACATGACGAGGACAAAGAAAAGAAGCAATGTTTCTATTGATATGAATCGTACAGGAATACTGCAGAACTTACAACATCTTTCCATTTCTTGATCGTATCCCGATTCCCAAGGCTCAGCACAGCATTTCGAGCTCTAGCAGAGAAATTGAGGGATGACAATGTCTCAGACATGTTTGAGGCATTTGGACAAACATTAACAATCATCAAAGTTTTCGAGCTTCCACCTACAGAAAAATGTAGATATGAAGTCTTCACCAACAAATCCACCGGAAAAGTCAAAAATGAAAAGGTGGAAAACAGAAGCTCATATTAACTGAAAATACATTGGCAAAGGCTGGCCACTACTGCACATGAAAGAAGAAAAGAATAACATGTATTTTAGTATGTTGTCCTCTACATTAATTAGCAACACAAAAAGTTCCTTCATTCGTTGTATTTTAGTATGTTGTCCTCTACATTAATCAGTAACATAAAAAGTTTCCTTTATTCATTTTCTTGAACAACGCATACAGGATATAAATGGTTAAAAGTTCAGATATGGCACACACCAAGGGAAAGCAAAACCTCAATCAATGAGCCACATAGACATCAGCTACTACTTTTTGAATAATATAGTAACCCATAAAATACAACAAAAAAAATGCTTGATAATTAAGTCGTCTAACAATATTTTTCTTGTATTACCTTCTTTCAAGCAAAAGTAACAACTAACAAATAAATAACACATGAAACTATTTATGGATAAATTAAAGTCCGATGTTGTTTTGTCATCAAGAGATCATCAAGTGGTGAAGAACCAATATCTAAGTAAAACCTTTCTAAGGATAAAATAAATCCCATACAAAAATATAAGAATAGATCGTAAATTTAAGAAACATATGAGATTTTCCTACTTCGCCCATGTGTTGATGGCCACTATAAAGAGAAATTGGGGGAAAATGATGTTTTAAATAGTGATTTTTTTTGGAGAATGTGTGGTTAAAAAGTATGGAAAAGTTTTGGGTTTACGTTACTATGTAAATATGTGGTTGAAATTTGAAAATGAGTATGAAAAATAAAGAGTTTTGTTTTAATGGGAGTCAAACAGGAGTGGCTTAATGAGATAATAAATCCTGTTTTCCCATTCGATTTATCCCCGCTCCACATTGTTTGGTGTCTGAGATCAAGAAATTATTTTGATTCTATTTCTTTTGCTTCTTTGTATATTATCCCATTCTTTCTTGTCAGTCTCTTCAACTGAGGGGATTTTTCCTGAGAACCTCAAATTCTTGCATAGCAATACAGAAGTATGATAGCACTTAGAAGTTGAGGCACTAAATAATTTCATGTACCAGTCAACTAGGATATAAAAAATTATTAGGATTCGATAATTAGTGTAGCCTGTTAAAAAGTTGTTAGGATCGGTCCTTCGAGATCCATACCTTTTACACTCGTAACACATTCAAAATTTCCTGTAAATAGTCTCTGCACCGACTAAAATGTCTCATTTTCCCAAATGCAACTTGTATTTTCTCTTTATTTTACTTTCTGGAAGTAGCATATAGTATTGATGTGGTTAGTAATCTAAGTTTCAACTCTCAAGTAGTAGCATTCTCCTAGTAGAATATTGTATCAGCAGTATTTTCAAATATCATATAAAAAAGACATTCAATATCACCCAAGAGGACATTTAATTTGGGAAAAAGTAGAGGAAGAAAGAAAAGAACAAGTCGCTCCAATGACTGTATCTACATAAAAATGTGAGCACTGTAAGTGGCATAATTTTAGCAGCGGTAGTACAGACTTTTGTTCAAGTATACAAAAGTTAAATAACCAGAAGAGAACTAAGAATTGCATTATATCCAATTGAGGAAAATACAATTGTAGATTGGCACAAATATAAAGTCCTCGAAATACCAATATAGCAACAATTATTCAGAGGCAAATTTAAATAACAGAGGCATCAATACCTAGTGAATCTGCAAGAACTTGTGTTAGTGCTGAATTCCCATAAGGAATGTTATCCTTCCTAGAAGTTAAGGATGCCAAAACATCTCCCAATCTGCATGTACAATACTCCATAGCTTGTAATGGATGACAAAGATAAATTTGAAAAATGTAGCAATCTTGATGATCAAAATAATCTACTCAAAAATTTACTTCCATTATCATCATAGTCAAATGCAAATGTTGAAATAGTATCCGTTTAACTGGTTTCCATAAACAAATACTATCATGTGCATGGAAGCGGATAAAAAATTGGGAAAAAAGACACAACAGCAGCGGCACCATACAAACAAACAATATGTGACTTAGAACTATTAATATGTTATCCAACTATGATAAATAACTGTATAGTCTACAAAACTATGATAAATAACTGTATAGTCTACAAAAGAATGAAAAACTGCTATGATTAAACATAAGAACTCTTTTAGAATTCAAGATGTCCACATTAAAGAAAAGGAAAATCAAATTTCCATCAAAGTGTAAAAGAGGAGGAAATTTTTTTTTTTTTTTGAAAGGTAATCAAATATTTTATTAATCAGTGCATAATACACAGGAAGTGTATTATCAACTTAAATCGGAAAGTAACAACATGAAATTAGACAACCCATCAAAAGAGGAGGAAAATATAAGATGAGAACTGTTGGAAATAAATCCCACATCGCCCGTGGACAATGTCTTGGGCCAGTTTATAAACAATGTGGCAAACCTCTCTTGCTGAACCGGTTTTGTGAGATGAGTTAGGCCCATGAATTTCTACATGGTATCAGAGCCCATTATGCTCCAACGAGCGATTCGATCCCGTTAAGACTCCAAAAGTGAGCACGTGGATTTCAAGATTGGTCTGCTCAAATGAGCCACCATCTTGCGGGGGCGTGTTAAGGGATATAATCCCACATCGAATAAAGATGTTGACACAGACCAATTAATAAAGATCTTGGACTACTCCTCTTAATAAGGTTGACCTTTTAAGATGGAGCCCCAAATCTTAACAAGAACGTTGTTGTTAAAGATGATTACAGAAATAAATGCACGACTTACGCTGAGAGCGATTTCAAAACATGCAGAAACTCTGCTGCACGCTCGCCAGTTTCTTCTTCTACAATTGAACTTTCACTTCCAGCCAAATCAACAAGAGAAAGCTTGCTATATAAATTCTCACCCGTGATCAAGTTGTTATAGTATATATGTATCATCACAATACTGAAAAGAAAATAAATAAGCAAATAGATTAATAAAACGTCAGCAGAATAAAAGAACTGAGAATAATCTGCCTTTTGAAAAAGCACAGAAGAACAAGACGTGAGTATAAAGACACATGTCCCAAACACTATTACCATAACCATAAATCTTCAACCTATTCGTGAAATATAAAGCAATTTCCCATTTCTTGGGTCGTTCTACCCACTATCAATGATTTACTCTGACAGGAAAAAAGCGACAATGACCTACTCAAAAACATGATGTAATAAAACAAGAACAAATTATAAGACATTTGCGCACTTCAGAGCAATTTATCCAGTTTTCTGTCCTTAAGAACCACTTTGAGGCCTATCTATAAGCAAGTTGTGTATAATTCTCTTAAGAATTTCACGTGATTTAACTTCAAATCAATTTTTTGCACAGAATCGATCAAAATGGATTAGTAGTCACAACCTCTCAAATGATTTAGTCAAAAGGAATTGCAGATATTATTGCAACCTCAAATGGATACTGCTTTACAACATATAATTTCATCACTCCAGAATGATGCAAAATGTGTACTTAAAATTAATGCAAATTTGGTGTTTTACATAGGAAAGGGCTGTAAACAATATTTTTTATGATGTTTAGGCCGAGAGTTTTTGTTGTTTAATTTTTTTCTGAAATTTGAGTTTTTAAGCTTTCTTGTATTTCAGGAGTCTGAGTATTTAGTAATGGTCCTAACACAAAAAGACATGGTTGCATCTTTTTTGATCGATGAGCATTACAACATTTTTTTACTTCGAAATTTTTTGCAGTCATTAGTAATCTATAATTGGTCATAAAATCTATTAGTTAAGAGCTTCCAAATCGCACTGCTATTAACTATAAATAATAAAGTTGAATAATGCGAATTTGATAACCTTTGCAAGTGTGGAGTGCATTTTTTTTTTCGTAATCTATTTGTGATTCCTGCAAATCTAGCACTAAATTTTTCCATTTTTCAACATATTATATTGGCCATTACATCCAAATTACATATTAAATTAGAACGGTGCCGATTCCATTAAAATTGATGTTACTGGATGATGTTACTAGCACACAAGATAGCCACATAAACTTGCTTAACTGGCTTTGGAATGCTTAGAGCATGTTTGGTTAATCCTAAATATAAAGTAATAAATACTCAAAAGTAACTTTTAAGCTTAACCAAACATATGCTCAGCTTAAAAGTTAACTCTAACTAGTTTTAAGAAACTTTTTTTCCCAAAAGTTAGCCTTTACTTAATTTCCAAAAACAAAATTTTATTTCCTTTTTAGGCTTAGACAAACATGCTGTTAATCTATTAATTAACCAGCCAACCTTAGGCCACAAAATCCATTTATGAGGCCCTATGAGATCTTTCTAAAGCTGTTCTACACAATACTAGCTGCAACTGCAACTGCAACAGCTCCTAAATTTATAAACAGCCTTATGCTTATATATAATTGATTTGAGGTCACAGGTCTTGCAGAGGGGGACATGTATTCACTTAACCATATGAAAAACTGACAAGAGTGTAAAATAAAATAAATCCCACATGGATTGCACAAGAATAAAGTTAACTGATTAAATAACAAATGCATAAGCAGAATAAGTCTCAAGATTATATGGCAGAAACATCAACAGAGATCATACAGATGAGAGACGTTAAACTTCAATATATCAGTTCCTCGATTCTGAAATGCTGTTTTGAGACTTCTGGAGAAATCCATAGGATTCTCAACTTTTTCTTGCACAAGTTCTACAACATAGTCTGATGACCCAACACGTATATTAGGTAGCCCATTTCCAGATTCCAAAAGCAAATCACTTATCTACAATCACATTAACGAGGTCCAACATCAGAATTGTATATATTTCATTTATACAAACACGAAACACATGCCAGATGGAGGGTGAAGCGTGGCATTTAACATTTTATACATAGAAAGCAAGTAACCTGCTCGTTATAAAGCTCAAAGACAGAAACTGAGAAATTATATCGAGATGTTGAAGTAGCATCTGAGTTTGATAAATCAAAAAGCTCCTCAAAAGATCGAGCATATAAACCACGGTCATGGCTAGACCCTTCCTGCAAAAGAGTGGAAATATCAAGAGAAATATAGAATGATCAAACCAAACAGCTCCAACATTCACGTTCTTGTACTGTTATATATAGGTAATATTTTATATATCACATATAATATTACTATATAAAAGTACAGCTCTAATGGGCATATACTTGTTACATAGGATATACTTTATCATATAGATAATCAATGTAGTCAAATGGCACAATACAGATTGTACATCATTGTGTATTTTCATTATAACTCATTGAAAAACTGGTTTTACAGAATATGGGGAAAAGTTTATACATCACGTTGAAAAAAAAAAGGTTTATAGATGCCTGCAACGAGCAAATTATGAAGTGATACTATGATGTAGAATCAGTGGAGAATTAATTTCACAACAGAGAAACAAGAGGAGGAAGAAGAAGAAACGGGAAAAAGGAAGAAACAGTGAACGAAAAGGAGAAGGACAAGACGTGACAGCCGCCAATCGTAGTTTTACTCAATCAATAATTAATTCAACAACAATGAAAAATCCAATAAATAGTAAAAAGAAATCTACTAGTGACGGGTTTGGGCCAACACACTACTACAAGTCCAATAATAATAAAAACACAATTAATAAAAATCAACAATAAAACAGAACGTGATGTCCGCATCATACTAAGTCACACCTCATACAAAAATGGATTGTCCTAATTCTTCTTTCTTTCTGACTTTTTAGTTCGTTTTTGTTTTTTAGGTGTATGTGTGAGGAGGGATATATATATATATATATATAGAGAGAGAGAGAGAGAGAGATAGAGACCATAGTATGTGTCTTTCCTGAGTGGGTTTGTCCATATGCAAATATAGTGACATTATATCCATCAAATGCTGACTGAACAAAAGGCTGAATATCGCTGAAGAGATCGGCTGCATATGGTGAAGTCACATAAAGTTAGTACAGTTCCAGGATCTCCTGACACGGAGAAAATGAAGGATAGAAGTTCCACCTTGTCCAACATGAGGTCCATAAACCCTGTCAAACTCAAAATCCTTCTTCGGATTGGAGAGGCTATCATCACCAGTATTTACACTAAGTGTACAATCATCAGGAAATTCAACAACAGATGGACCTTCATCTTCAAAAAGCGGTCTTGCACGACAAAACACCTTTATGTTTCCTGTCATTGTTAAACATGGGTTTCATATAACATAAGAATGAGAAGCCCTTTGAGACAGCTTGCATCTCTGTTAGAGTTTTAGATATAGTGACAATAGAAAGGCAAAGAGAACTTGGAGAACCATTCAGTACCTTTGGCAGTCAACAAGTCATTAAATAACTTTTTCTTCTCAGATATCAGAGGGGATATTCTAGACTCTGTTTCAAGGGCAGCCTGATCTGAAAGTAGATGAAATATGTATCCAGTAAAACATTTTCTTAAACAAATATACAGCGTCTAAATCGTCGGGAAATTCGTAATGTGTGACCACGTCATAACTGTTAGTTTAGAGATCTAAGCCAAGAAGTCGAGTGTGACATGAAGAAAAAAGTTTTCCATGGTGCAAGAAAAGATCCCTTCAGTATCATATTCGATACAGTTACTGTTACTGAATGTGAAAGAGAGAAATTCACGAGGGAACAAATGGGAAAATGAAACAACGGAAGAAGAGGCATGAAAATGATTAAAACCATGAGATCATCTTTGTAAAATTTAACTAGTAACTGATAAAGAATCAGTCCAACAAAATAAACCAAAAAATCTTGTACGTCTACCCCAATCCTAAAGCCAAACTAATTTGTTTACCTAGCTTACGGGTCTTATCAGCAAGTACACCGAGGTATCGTGTCACGCGATCAAGTTTAGCATTGGAATATTCTTGAAGATCGGTAGCTTCTTGTCTCAAGTCCATGTAATCTTCCTTGACAATCTGTCCGAAGAAATTAAATAAGATTCAATTTAAGAGGAAATAATATTTATGGATAATAGCCATACATGCTCTTATAAAACTACAGATAGGGGAAAATAAATCAGCATATTTATCACAAAGTGAATCTGCATGATGTTTACTGAATATGTTCAAATGCAATTTTCTTCTTTCTCAATTCTCATTTTTATTTTTAGCCTATATTTCAACTTCCAAGTCCTTTGAAGAACTTATCATGTTTCTATATCACGGTGGACATAATATAATACCTTTTAACAGATTATTTACTTGGCTTCAGATGTATATACGGTCATTAATACTTGGCTTTAGATGGTTCGAGCAAGGTGACCCTTTGTTGCTGCTTTTGTTTATGTTAGTGCCGGCGTTTTACGTAGTTTACTGGAAGGGGCGAGAGAAGTGTCTTTGCTAGAAGATTTGAAATAGAGAGACAATGAATCTATGTTACAGTGAGGGGACAGCACACTGTTTTTTCTTGAATGCTCCCAAGGACTGGTTCTATAATCTTCTAGAAATTTTGAAAGGCATTTACTTGTGTGTCTATTGACCTTTAAAATACTCGAAATTTCTATGGGAGGTAATTATCCTTAGAACATTGGTCCCTGATAAACCGGAGGGTTGAGATAAGGCCAGATGGGTGGAAGAAATCTTTTCAGTCTGGAGGAGGTAGATTAACCCTTATTCAGTAGTATTTTGCAGCATCCTATATTCATATGTTGAAGTTTTTTATGCCAGGCAAGGTAGTTGCTACTTATAAAAAAATATCTAAGATGGTGAGGAAGACAGCAATAAGCATCGCTTGGTTGCTTGAGAAAAGATAAGTAGAAGTAAAAGTAGCAGAGTTTAGGTGGTCAGTAGTTTTAGATTGAAAAGTATCTTTGATAGAAAAATGGCTTTTAAGCCTTTAAAAAGTTCCCCTAGAACAATCTTCTTTGTGGAAAAGGGTTGAGTAACACATGACCAGACACAAATGGATGGGATTCCAAAAGGAACATGAGAAACTCGTCCAGAAAACCCTGGAATTTTGTGTCTCGGGGGTATTTGTCATCCATCCAGTTCACAAAATACAATGCCGATATGGAAGATAAGAACCGGTTCTTGGAAAACATTTGGAATTGTGAATGCTTCGTTTCCATCCTTGCTTTCCAGATTATATATCTATCTTTGTCGAAAAGTTTCCATTAATTCTGAAAGTTTGCTTTCCATAAATGAAATCATGAGTAAAAACTTGAAGTTTTCTTTTCCAAGTAATCAACCACAAAATAATTAAAGATCAAATCTTTATGTTTGTCATATTAGCAGAATTTCAGAATAAATATAGGCATTTATTGCACATATTAGGATTATTTTTACCAGAGATTAGATGCCTTCATTGGAAAATAATGGTTCGTATTCCTTATATATAATACTCAACTCGTTTCTCAATAGAGGAAACAGAGCCTAGAAAGCTTATGTCGTAGCATATAGAGCCAATTTCACAACATGGAGAGAGGGTCAAGTACAAAATCTGAATGAGCAATTTTTTGTATAGTAAGAAAAGCCCCTTTGGAAAGTTCCTATGCATGGTGAAAGCTAATTACAGATCCACTTCATTAATTGTTTTATCTCAAACCTCTTGCAAGAGTTTGGTGAAGAGCAGTCTTTTTCTCACTAGTATTAAAAGTAGTTCAACTCAAACAATGCCTCAAAAAAAAAAAAACTACAGCCGAAACTGATGCTTTACTAGCCCTAAATCTAGTTTCCACCAATAATTATGGTGGGCATTCGTTTTGTTCAGGTGCAAGTAAAACTCTGAACTGTGCCCTTTAACTCGATGAAGACATGAATATTATAGTAAATTCTTTCTTCACCGTTAAGAGTTGGCAACTGCCAGCTAGAATACTCTTAAACTCCATAGTAAAGAGTTTCAAAGTTTTCCAGTAATTCTCAGCACCAAACTGGATTTCAACATTCCCATGACTATATTTCCAATTCACCAGAAACCCCAATAAGTGTGAATTTCCAAATATTCCACCGAGTACTGGATGCCAACATTCCCATGATTCCATGCATCTCCAGAAACCACAACTAGTGGGAAGAAATATCCCACCGTGGATATGAACATTACAGTCACTTCAAAATTCAATTCCACAAGAACCGAGTTTTAGGTACCACCAAGAAAATTGAAAGCATCTTTCAAATGTCACCACAATTGAACAGATGATATAAGTGATTTCTTTTTATTGAAATTTCAACCATATCCACTTATATATCAAAATTAAGTCTCACAAGCAAACAACTTCAACTTATATAACCATAAACACATTATCCTAAATTCGTGTGTCCGCATACCATATATACCCAGAAAGATTTACTTCACCAGATTCAAATGAACAAATCATTTAAAATGCATTGTCTTCAAAACATACAGATGAAGTAAAATAAAATAGTTATCTCACTGTTTCAAAAACATGTAAAGAGAGGGGAAAATAAAAAAAAAAAAGTTAAAGCAAAAAATGGGACCTTGACTTTGTCCTTCAATTTCTGGAGCTTAGAGTTAAAGCCCTGCTTCGTGAGCTCAGAAGCCGACGACACGGACATCGAGTAGCGACGCACCACCGGCGCCACTGACGCCTTCTGATAATCATCACGCTCCACCAATTTCCTGGGCTCAAATCCGGTCACCTCCCAATTCCATCTTCCCTTCTGCTCCCCCATTCTCAAACAAAACAAAATAGATATCCACACAACTCTTCCCACCTCCCGAAATCAAATGTACTCTCTCTTCTCCGCCTTGCCTTGGTAAGGTGAGGTGACTGAATTGTGGCTTTAAATTTTTGGCTTTTTGGCAATATAGGTTGAAAATTTAATTTTAAATTTAAATGATAAACTATATTTAAGTACGACATCGTATTAGGATGAGTGATTTTATAAAGAGACACCTTTGGACAATTGGGTTCACAAAAAATTAGCGCCCGAAATGGAGTGAGAACTCGCTCTCATGATTGTGTTTCAAAATTTGATAAGGCACTGGCAGTGGCACGTGATAGCGTTCATTACGCTGAGTTGGATAACGTGCATTCTTTGCAAATATTAGGTTGGAAAAGAGTTTGGCGTGGATGCTTCGCCTGTTTGAGCTTATTTTTGATAAAAATGTGTTTTGAAATAGAGAATTTGTAGTTAAAAAATAGTGGAAATTTTATATTTACGTGTGAAATTATTTTATGAAGGGTTATTCTCTTCGTGTTTCAATTTTTAGTTTTGAATTTTGAATTTTGAATTCATTTTGGATTTTGTGTTTTTAGTGTCTATTTTGAGATTGCTAAAAACACGTTCTTTTTGTCATTTTAAAAAATTGTTTTCAAAAATAAAAAATGAAATTTTAGTTTGGTTTTAACTGAAAACAATCAAAACGACTTTTTTGGCATTTTCCGTTTTCTTTGTAAATTTTAAACTTGTTTTTGAAAATTCGTTTTTAAAAATAGGTAAATAAACGTATTTTCAGTATTTTCGAAAACTGAAAATTGTCTGAAAACAGCAAAAAGAATAGACCCTAGTTCGAAAAAAATGAGGCTAAAAAATAAGTTAAATGTCACTTCAGTAACAATAGAGTTTTTTTATAATAAAATTAAGCTTTTGTTTGGTGCATGATGTGTACAATTTTTGTATAATCCAACCACCCACGACCTCATGCTCGAGGTCATGATAATCTCGAACACTCTCCTAAGGTCAGAACATCCTCAAGTTTACGTGGCCGGGCTCAAGGTCATCATGACCTCAAGTTCTCTCTCTGGGCTAGAACATCCTCGGGCTCGTATAAGTGAGCTTGAGCTCGGACTTGAAGCTCTTGGACATCTCGTGTCCTTCACTATCATTTTCCCTCTCATTCTATCGGGTTGTGCTTATCCAAATACCTTATCTTACAACTTCAATCAAATTACAACTCCTAAGTGTGGAAAGACACCCGAGCACTTCATATCTCTTTAATCAGATGAGGTGCTCAACTGATTTATCCTACTATGAGTGCACTACTTAATTCTGCCAAGAATGTATTACATGTCTTTATAAATACAAACATTTGGATCATTATTCACATACGTTTTTACATTCAATTTATAGCCTTACGCTTATATTTTTCCGTCTCGCTAACTAAAGCATCGGAAAGGGCGATGAAGTCATGCCCCGTTGCCTTTGTTTTAGGCCTTGTAAATTATGTTCATACTCATTCTCGATCGTTAAGCTCGAGTATCCTCGAGTGCAGATCATTGACACATTTGTTTCTGCTCTTGGAGATCATGTTCCTATTCACACCGTGTTGTCAACTCGAAAAATTAATATGTACGATTTTTGGTAGCATCAGTACCCATTGTTTTTAAAATACATTTTTATTTGTCTTATATATAATCATACATTTTTCAATAAAATAATATTATACACGAGTCCAAATTTTTTCCTTTCGAACCTTTAATCTTTTTTAATAAAATATGAGTTCTTACTTCAAATTTCAATTTAATGATGTTATTGAATTTCATTTTTTAGATCACTCTTGTGCGATTTAAACCAATTTAGGCTCGGTAATATTCGGATTTATCATGATTTACGGTTAAGTTTGAGTGTGTAAATGAAAAGATTAGTCAAATAATGAATCAAGCCCCTGCTTAGTAGAAACTAACATCTAGATTTTAATATAAATCAAAATTAAAATTTAATCATATATTTCATAGGACCCACACTTTTCAGCAACACATTTTCATCAACTTTCATCAATATTTATTAAAAATCTGATCTTAATTAACGACTAAACATGAGTTAAATTTGATGATCTTTAAATGAAAATAGAATTGATCATCGTGAAGTTGTTTGAGTTCAATTTTTTTCTAAAACTCATTTCCAACCACATATTCTCCAATAAAATAATTTTACACATAAATCGAAAACTTTTTTTTTTCTTAACCACGCATTTTCTAAAAAATTATTATTCAAAAATTAATTTTTCCCCTAAATAGGGCTCAAATAAGGGCCGCCTATATTTCTCTAAGGTCATGCTCGGAAGTTTCTTTTTCAAGGTTTTGACCGTTTTAGGTGGCAATGTATACGAGAGGTAATTGATGATTGTTAATCTTTCTGAGTACTAATTTTGAGTGGTTTTAAAATCACCCAAAATCGGTATAATACAAATTTGATCTTATTTTTCAGTCTACTAAATCAGTTGGTTTTGACCATTTCCCAAATTCTCTTCCAGTTATATTATTTATAAAATAATTATTTACAACCCACGCGTTCAGTTCAAAATCAACTCGTAAATAACAATGCAATAACTAAGAAATTTATTTATAAACAAAAAATATTTTATAATTACCTAATTTACTTATAAATAAATAAAAAATACTTATCAAATATAATTCACTTTAGTATAAAAATTTCTTATAAAGTGAAAATACTATTAAGGCCCTGTTTGAGCCAAATTATTGTAAAATGAGAATGAAAAATATGACCGTTATCCATCACATCAACATTTAAATTCAAATTTTCTATCTCTTAAGTGGCCCCCAATAACGGCTATATTTTTCATTCGCATTCTACAATAATTTGGCTCAAACATGGCCTAATAAGATAAAAGATCATTCATAAAATATAAAATGTTACTTATAAGTAAAAAATCATTTATATGTAAGAGATTATTTAAAAGTACAAAATTAACTATCACTGTAAAATTTACTTATAAGTAAAAAATACTTATAACTTAAAAATCTAAATATAAGTAAATATTTTACTTTTTAAGTTAAAATTAACTTATATACATAAATTATTTATAGGTAAAATATTATTTATGAATAAAAAGGTTTCATATAAGAAATTATAATTGAAAAAATTTACTAAGGAACATATTTCTAATTTTATTCTTCTAAAAAACTTTCAAAAATGCTAAATAATAAAATCTCGAGCATGAATTGGATTGTTTTGAAAATCACTACTAAAACCACAAAAAATCGAATCCTTCAAAGCCACCCAAAAACGATAATTTCAAAAACTCCATAACCAGCACCCCAAAACTACCAAATAGACCCTAAAGGTTCTTTTACAACTTTTGTTATCTTGATTTTTTCTTTTTAGTTGTAGATGATATCGATAAGTGCTTCATGAGACATTTAATCTGAAAACAAGCAAAAATCGAGCCTAACGATTACCCGTTAATTTTGCCCGACAAATGTCATAAAGCCCTTGTCACGATAAAAATTGGAGTATGTTCCAAATTTAGAGAGGGTAAACTACTAGAAATTTGAATGAAAAGTAGAAAAAATGATTACATACATACATATATATATATATATATATATATATATATATATATATATATATATATATATATATATATATATATATAGTCATGCCGTAGCTACAAGTTTTCTTTTGGCTCGGTAGCTTCCACCCCTGAATTGGAGATTTTAAGAAGCATGCGCGAAGAGTTTGTCTTGTTAAAAATACGAGCTGAACTTGTCTTTTGTTATTGGAGGTAGGTCGTATTTATAGAAATGAAAGAGTCAATTTACGCCTTCAGTTTGGTAGCTCGAGTAGTCAGTGTTGTTGGGAAAATTGGTGTATACTTTATATGCCGCTAATAAAATACACGTGCATGCAAATATAAATAGAGTAACGATTTATCGAACATATCGTGCATATATAGTAATAAGCAAATCACGACTTACTCAAGCGTAAAAAATGCAGAAATTTGAAGGGGATAAAATGAAGCGAAGTATGCAGATGCAAATCTCTTTAAGACGGTTTTCGCCCCTACACTGATACTAACATGATCAAATGGATATTCGTCTCCCCAAATATAGCGCTTCTTCCAAAATAATATAGCACAATATTAATTTTGTCGAGCGAACCAACGACTGACCGTACTCTTCTAGAACGAAAAATATCAAATACTAATATCGAACACGAAACTTGAAAATAATTTGAAAATTATTTTGACATAATTTAGAGAATGAATGATTTAGAAACCAATTATATGGAATTGATTTTGAATGAAGAAAATAGAATTAGGAGGATTTTATTTATAAATTTTCACGTGTCTCTTCCTAACTATCGCATTTATTAGCAAAATTAATTTTAACCATTAGATCGCACTATTTCATTTTTAATGGTGTAAATTACACATTATCGAAAGATTACGACATTTCATCTACACCTTTTTGAAAAGTCACATACATTCTGAAATAATATGACTCTTTAATTCGCACCATTTGCAATTAAAGAATCGCGATTCGTCATCGCATCAATTGAAAACTTTTCCAATTCACACGTATAAAATATCCTAAAAATTTCAACAACTGTAACTAGCATTAGTCAAATTTTTTAATCTTAGACCACGCTTTTTGTAGATGTACGGACTACGGACTAGTGGTCGAACTCAAATGACAATCTTTCTTGTTATGTTATTGCTAGGTTGGCAGAATGTGGAACAGTGGCATGTGAAGTTGGGATGCTTGCCTTGTGATTTTAGTTCTCCGCAAAATGGTAATTTACCTTAGATTAGCTGAGCAGCTGTTTTGAAAGTTGGATCTTCGTCTTATCATCTCGGCTTTAGCATGAGGTAATGTTCTCGTATGAGCTAGAACATGACTTGTTTTCTCATTTGCGTCTTGTCCCACGTTACTTGGCCATACACAACCATAACTCAAAGTCCGATGATCTATTTTAGTGCATTATTTTCACGTGTCTTTGCATTCATTCATAAAACTACATCTCTTATCCTCTATGACACGGAGGTTGATTGGATCGGATTTCATTTAGGTTATGTTTGAGCCCCTTTTTTAAAAAAAAAATACATTTTGAAATAGTGATTTGATGGAGAATGTGTTGTTAAAAAATAAAATAAAAAATTGAACCTGCGTGTAATATTATTTTATAAAAAAAAAATGTGAGGTTGAAAATAAAAGAGAGGTAAAATTGTATTTTTGAAATAATGAATACCAAACAAGTGCTTAATGAATTGGGTTCTAATTGATCCTACTTAGCATTTTAACATGTGTTGGATAATAATAGTTCGACGCTGAATTCACACGACAGATCTACTTGTAGGATTGCTACGATGGTGGCTTGAGAAACTATATGACACCCATTTTGGAGAAGAATAAATTTTGAAATAGTGATTGATGGGATGAATGTGTGGTTAAAAAGTAAGAAGAAATTTTGGATTTATGTGTAATATTATTTTATTGATAGAATATGTGGTTGAAATGAAGAAAGAGAATGAATGTCAAACACACGTCTATTCTACAATGGTATGCTTTTTAGTCCTCTAATTTATCTATTCGTACAATTTTTATTGACACTTTTGGTTGACAATATTGATATTGTTAAAATCTGGATCATTGATTTAAAAAAGAGGAATTCCATTTGTACATAAAAAAAAAAATCCACAGAATTTCACCAGAGACAATCAATGGGTCTCACTGTGTATTTAAAAAAATGTGTGTGTCCCATATTGTGTGAGTGTTCTGTTGCATTTCTGTGGACTGTGCTTCTGTACGTGAAGCACTTTTGTTTGAAAAATAGTTTGTAAAATGGATGAATGCGATGTTGTCAAATCTAAGCCCCTGTTTGGCCCCCATTATATTACATTTCATTACATTAATTTTTTCTCTCTTCATCTCAACCATACATTCATCAAATAAAATAATAATACACACAAATCAAAAACTTTTCAACCACACATCTCCCATCAATTACTATTCTAAAAATTATTTACCCCCCAAAAATTTAATTTAATGGGGGGCAAACAGGGGCTAAGTTGTCAACCAAGATTATAAAAAAAGATTGTACAAATAACATGATTGTTATGTTAGCATAAGAATAACTAACAAAGAGGGGGGTGAATTGGTTATTAAATTTTTTTTGTTAATCACTCAAGATTTTAATAAGTGAGCATGCAAATGATAGAGAATAGTCTAAACACGAGTAAACACGTAAATGGAACAATGTAAATTTGCTCGAAGTAAATGCGTTAAGTAAAAGGGATAGAGAATGCAAACGATATGTTATGGAGGTTCGATCCAATCCAATGATCTACGTCCCCCGTTACCAAACTCTCTGTCACGAGTAAGGCCAAATGTACTATAATGGTAACTTACAACAAGGAGTATCAATCCTTAAGTAACTTACAACAAGGAGCACCTATTCTTAAGTGACTTACAACAAGGAGCACATATCCTTATAATCGAGTTTTCACAAGGCTCTCGAAACCGTCAAGAAATAAGTAATAAATTACAATGAAGAAACTCTCTTAACAAATGATATAATCAAGTTAAGTATTAGAGAGTTAGGTAAACACTTCAATAGATAGCAAATAATAAAACTCAAGTGTTGATATTGTAAACTTTGATGAATAATGAATAATGAAATAGTTTGTATCTTTGTATCAAAGTTTTTCAACCAATGATCTCTCTTAACAAATAATACGAGTTAAGTATGAAGAGATATTTACACTTTAAATCAAAGTGTTGGCAAATAAAACTTTTATCAAAAATGAAGAATAGATAAAGTTTGTGAAGAGTTCTTTGCAAAAAAAAATTTCTTGATAAAATGAATGAACTATATTTAATCAATCAAGAAACTCTTTTGTAATAAATGAAATAGAATTTATACTCAAGTAAATTCAATGATTTCTCAAGGAATGTACAAACTACAAAGGACATCTTCTATAATTGTAGAAAATGAATGGTGCAAGAGAGGGGCATTTATCACTAGGTAAAAAGATTGCTAAGTTGCTGATCAATTTGAAATTATGTTTAAACTTCACCTTGCCTCTTTTTTTTGAGATTATATCGAATTTTTATCTCAATGTCCGATTAAGGTGATTCAAAATGGGTTAAAAAGCTGACTCAAGGGGCTACAACGTTGCTTCAAAAATATCTTCAAATTAGATCATTTTATATGTCAAACATATATCCCAATATGAGATTGAAGTCAACCGACAAGCCGGATAGCTTTCAGTATTTTGATCATATCTTTTTCTCCTGATATCCAATTAAGGTGATTCAAAATGGGTTAGAAAGTTGACTCAAGGGGCTACAATTTTGATTCAAAAATATCTTCAAATTAGATCATTTTCTATGTCAAAAATCTATCCTAATATGAAATTGAAAATCGAAATATAACTTTTTGATTGAAAGTTGAAGTGTGCTCTTTTGAGGGACGTTTGAAAATGATTTTTCAAGGTTTTTGATATATTACAGATGTTCAAAATCATTTGCGGTAAAATGGTAATCACTATAAAAGAATAATGGTTAAATGGAAACAATTTTTAAAGATTTCAAAGTTCTACATTTGTATAAAAAATAGTTATAAATAAATTAATGTCAAATATTAATTCCAACCATACATATATAATTATTATTCGTTATCATCCACAAATATTTGAGATCACATCACTGTTTTTCTTATTATTCTTAAAAGAAAAAAAAAAAACCATACATTGATATTTCCAGTTCCATCCTTCTAAACCAGACCAAATAGGACCATTAATGAATGCGATGAAGGCCCACGAACAAGGTACCATCATCGCCCAAACTTGCAAGACGTCCAGATCTGAGCGAGTGGAGTGTCTTAAAATCGCCCAGAACGAACGAGCCTATTCTCGCCCAAACCTTTGAATTGTCCAGGATCTTAGCAAATCTGAGGTAATATGGTTATCCAGAGCAGCAGTTATTGAAGCGGTTATTGAGCAACCTTATCACATCTCACGATCCAAGAATCACAGTTGTAGGCAATTGAACGACGAGAGTAATGACAACAGTTAGATAAGGCAGTTCCATGACAAGTCAGCCATCATGAAGAAAGTGGGTAGTTATAGAGCAATTAAGCAGTTTTCAAGCGGTTTGTCATAAAGAAATTATCAAGGAAGTATAAAAAGGAAGAGAAGATATAGAGAAAAAATCCCGAATCAAACACTCTAAACAGAGAATATGTAATTTCAATTTCTTAGTTTAACTTTAAACACTTCTTTTAGTACTCGTGTGCTTGTGCCACTTGGAGGCATTATGTTTATTTCCAATTGTAAATCATCGCCACATAAAAACCCTATTTTTGAGACTTTGTCTCAAGAGATCTGTTCCTTACACAATCGTTTGAATCCTTTTTTAATTGTTAGCAACAACTCGCGCGAAACACCCTGCCATGATTCTGTGGATCATTATCCGTATGAATGGTATAATTTCTAAAGATTTTGATTTTCTTGTTAGTAGAATCTTTCTTCTAATTGATTGCCCGCTAATCGAGAGTCATTTATTGAATCACGCTATATATACATTTTAATGACAGTATGATTGACACTTTTTCCACGTGATACAATCAGCTCTTTTGATTTGTTCAATAACATTTCATATCGTTGTTTAGATTGTGCCACTTAAGGAGGACGTCAATTAAAATGTAAATAACTACACCTAGCATTATTGATATGAGTCATGCTGCAGTTACAGAAATTTTATTTCTGTAAAAATACCAGAATAGACACATGGGGTGGGCCTCATTTTTTATAATAATATTTTATTCACATGGAGCCCACCCCCATGTGAGTAATCTGTCATTTCAATAGAAGGAATAGTTCTGTACAAAGTGAAATTATCCTATTGATATTCGTTTCTGTAGTCTACACGTTGAGTAAATACAACGGTTGCATAGACAGAGAAATAGTTTGACAGGACTGAGCACTGACATAAGAGGCAAACTATGTGCAGATTTTTGGAGGTACCATTAACACGTTGAATTACTTGAACCAAATGTCCACTGCAAATGTATCTGCCCCCTACAAATGTCCACCTTTTTTTTTTAAGATAAACCCATGTACAATTATATCGCAGCCTGTGTCCAAACTCATGATTGGATCCTCCACGGGAACCAACGAAATGGTGTGCATTGATATTTGGAAAAAAGTTGCGAGTGTGGTCTGAATATTGTGCTTTACATGTAGATGAGTCCCGTGAATCCGTTAGTTTTGCAGAAATTTCTAAAAATCCAGCCCTGATTTTCAATCTTTCGTTGCTATTGTAGGAATGATTTCTTATGCATTTTTGTCCGAAATTAAAAATGCTTGCGAGTATTCAAACTCATAGTTTACTTTCCTCTAATATGTAACTGGCTGCACCATGCAAGTGCACAGTGTACAGCATCAACCTTCAAGCATGGGATTAGAAAGCAAAAAACTCAAATTTTATAAAAGATTTCTAATTTGTAATTTAGACTTTTGATTCTTGCCATGAAGGGGGAGCCCATCCAGAAAATTTTATTTGTTGAAGAGGGGGTTTCTGACTAATTTTTAGCCCTTGTTTGGATTTCATTTTTTTCAAAAATACGCCTTTTTCAAACCTAGCTTTTAATCACATAACCTCCCATAAAATAATGTTACACATAAATTCAAATAAAAATCTCATTTTTTAATCGCACATTCTTTTAAAAAATAAATATTTCAAAACATATTTTTCCCAAAAAATCTCATTTTAATGGAACCAAATTGGGCTTTATGGTATTGCATAAAACTGAAAATTAGTTAATTACAAGTGATATCTTGTACATGGTATTGATTTATTCAAGACAGACAAAATTATTCATTTAAAATAAATGCAATAGACCAATAGTGGGAGCGAAATTACCAACATACATTTTATATTTTTAGGAGGTAAAAGAGGATAAATCTATCTATTTATACACATGTGAGAAGTTAGACCTTATCATGCCTCGTTGATTTATATATACGGAAAAAAAAGAGAGTAAATAAGTAAGGATTTCGCTATTTGTACATAAAAACATGTATATAATGAATTACATAATATAATGTGTAAGGAAAAAATTGAATGAAAAAATAGATTATATTTTGAACTGACAAATGATAAAGGCCCTGTCCGTTTTCCATTTTGGATGCACATTTTAATAGTTTTCTTAACCGTTGCCAATCACACGGGCGTTTTTTACTCCTTATCTCACGTTGGGACCCACTTGCAGGAAAACAACTGTCAAAAAATGCATTCTCAAATTGAAAAATCAGAAACAGACGAGTACAAAGTGTCATGTAACATTATGTAATCTATTATGCAAATCTTGATATACATGTAACAAGATTCAATAAATAATAAGTGTTTTAATCAGGAAAAAACTACACACTAAAGGAGAAATTTATTTTAATATCTGTCTAGCCCCTTGATGTAATGTAAGCTCTGTTAACATTTTTGGAAACTAAAATATAATGTACTGTCCCCCAATCAACTTATCTTGATAATTACTTTTGACAAGAGATTTGAGTAATAATATAACTACCACTATACAAATATTAAGAAATTGTGAAAAAGAAAACAACTTATTATGTAATGTTGTTCCTATTGAGAGAGAGAGAGATAGAGAGAGTGTCATAATATTTCATCTTTTGATTATATGACATGTCCCAACTTTAAAACTTTGGCAATAATGTTTCATTAATTTTGTTTAATTTTTTTTTTTAATTTTCATTAGAATTTCAAACTGAGATATTTGACAATGAGTCAACAATTACACTTTTGATTGAATATATAATTTATCCAACTAAGTAGCGAATCGAGTTTTATCATTTCGGTACATTATATGCGAGCATGGTACGAGCTAAGTGATAAGAGGAGTGAAGGACAATCACTCGGTCCATAGAAGACTACTTCTCATCTAGGGGAAAAAAAAGACTATGCTACAAGTACATACTCCTTTTACATAATACATTACATAATTGACACGTGGTGCGTATTCATCGGTAGTCTACAATTTTTGACTTTTCCACACTTCACATCCACAACCGGATTTTTTCAACATGAGTCTATGTAATCTATTATGTACAATAATTATGTACATATAGATTTATCCAAAAAATAAAATAAACCTTTTTTTGATCTCTATTTTTTAAAAAAATATCTTTTTTTCTTTCTTATTTTCAACCATGCATTTTCAACCCAAAACACTTTATTTCATTTTTAACCACATATTTTTCATCAATGTACTATTCAAAAACATATTTTACGCAATGGACAAGACTGAAACATGTGCTAAATATCATTATTTGTGTTATATGATTGAGCTGTGAATAATGTTAGATGTATACTTCAAGTGTGCATCGTTGTTGACATTTGATGAAGTGTTAAAAGATGATTGGAAGAAAAATTATTTATTTTTTAAATTATCTAATAATGTATTGTCACGTGGCATAATACAGAATTCACGTAGCATGATTGTGGAGTTGTTGGCCTTGGCATGACCGAAAATCTGTGCCTCGAAATAAAGCAACATTTTGTAGTTAATATAAAATATCTATTGTTATCCTATTTATGCCTCGTCTTGTCAACAGACCCAACGCTCTATACATATGGGCTATGACTAGGCACTGACTTTATCTTCAAGGGTTATTTGATCAAATTTGGGGTTAAAAGGTCCGGCTGAGCCCCATTTTTATATTAAAAATATATATATATATTTTAGAATAATGGGTTTTGTTGAGAATATATGGTTAAAAAAATTGTAAAATTATTTTACAAAATAATGTATAGTTGAAAAGAAATTTTTAAAAAATGAGAATCAAACATAATATCATTCAGATGAAAAAATGTACATAATGATTTTATACTTTGGTCGTTTTTCAAATGGTCATGTGTTTGTTCAAGCACGAGCAATTTTTATACATATCTGTAATACATTAAATTACTTGTAATTCTTTATAATCTCCTTATAATTTGAAATTAAAACCAAATATTAGTTTTAATTACATTCATAACTACTACTCATTTATCCTCGACACATTTTGTGAGTTCCATTACTCTTCTTCGTATTATCCCACTATATAATGAAACCCCAACAAGCCAAAAATTTGAGTAGTACTTCGTACTAGGTTTTATTTTTTCCTTTAGTTATATGATTGTGTCTTAAATTTTTGAATTTTACCGAGTACTCCGAGTCAATTGTGTGCACGTCAAACCTACATGTATGTGCAAAACAAGATATCATGAAAATGATTGACAATCCAAAGTCCAAGATGGTCAGTATCCTATTCTCCGATATTTAAAATCCTACTATAGACAAATTTTTAAAAAATGAGAATCAAACATAATATCATTCAGATGAAAAAATGTACATAATGATTTTATACTTTGGTCGTTTTTCAAATGGTCATGTGTTTGTTCAAGCACGAGCAATTTTTATACATATCTGTAATACATTAAATTACTTGTAATTCTTTATAATCTCCTTATAATTTGAAATTAAAACCAAATATTAGTTTTAATTACATTCATAACTACTACTCATTTATCCTCGACACATTTTGTGAGTTCCATTACTCTTCTTCGTATTATCCCACTATATAATGAAACCCCAACAAGCCAAAAATTTGAGTAGTACTTCGTACTAGGTTTTATTTTTTCCTTTAGTTATATGATTGTGTCTTAAATTTTTGAATTTTACCGAGTACTCCGAGTCAATTGTGTGCACGTCAAACCTACATGTATGTGCAAAACAAGATATCATGAAAATGATTGACAATCCAAAGTCCAAGATGGTCAGTATCCTATTCTCCGATATTTAAAATCCTACTATAGACAAATTTTTAAAAAATGAGAATCAAACATAAACATAGTATCGACAATATTAAATACCAATTTAGCTGTCGGTACTATATATGGAATTTTGTGATCCCTACAATACCACATCTCCATCTTGTTGGATAAAATAACAGTAAAGTGTAAAAAAACTTATCAATAGATCGAATCTCGTGACAGCACGATATCCTAAAGCGAAATTGCCCGTCGATAATTGCTGTGACCTCTGTGGACAATCACCTCCAAGATACAACGATCAAATAAACCAATTGTGCAGCAATCACAAGATGTTTTCAGAACTCTCAAGTGTACTCCAAAAATTTGTAAAATTAAGAACAATATTTGTACTGTATAGAAATATATAATCTCGTTTTTCTTATATTTTCTAATACCCAAAAGTGTGTTTATATAGGCAGAAAGAGATGTAACTTCTTCCACCATGATCTAGTATTAAGTTGCACATGTAATGGCCAATGGTAATGGGTATTAATATTGGGCAGTTAAAGCTGTCATATTCTATTGGCTAGTTGATCTAATAAATAATTCCGAAAATAATTTAAAAAAAATAATTATTATTTTATTAGAACAAAGACTTTTTAATATAGTGCGTGAGGCGTGACTCGAACACCTGACCTCCCAGACAAATTCCACACTTTTCACCAGTTGGGCACTTTATCTTAATTAATTATTTTTTTCACATATTATATTTATTGTATAAATATATAACACATCTCACCTTCAATATTTCCCTACCGACTGCTTGCATTATATTGTTAAGGGCAAAATTTCACGTCACATGAACTGAAAACAATAATCTACGTATTAAGTTTTGAAGTCTACTCATTTAACAATACTAGTTTTTGTCCGTGCGATGCACGGGTTGGGTGATTTTGAAGGTTATGTTAGTGTGTTAAAAATATTAATTATCGTGAATTATATCTTGAATGTTAGATATGAGCAATTAATATTAATTATCGTGAATTATATCTTGAATGTTAGATATGAGCAATTTTAATTATCCCAGTAAATGTAATTAGTCAACTGATTATATACAACTACGAAAAATTGAATGACAGGGCAATAGAATAATACAGAATATAGGAAAATAAATATTACAAGAATAAACAAAGTTAAAGATACACTATTTATGACATTTTATTTGCTAAAATGCATGGCGAGCATCCTGAAAGCATTAACATTCATTGATTTGCAATTTTAAATATAAGTTAAGACAAAAACCAAATTCAATTTGAACATGTCTTGCATGCAAAATACGTTGCCCAAGTCTAAATTTTAATTTAATTAATCTTACTAATAAAATTTTTGGACCCCGGATGTAGTAGGAACTTGTACATTTGTCTTTTGTACTGTTCATTTGTGAAGAGTTTTTATTCCCTATTTTCCCCTTCCACAATTGTTGACTGACACAACTTACCGGATTTTCCTTATGCTTATCGTATTTGATTTCGAATTGATTCAAAGAGAGTGAAAGAAATCGATTCTAACTAGTTATGGACAAGTTACCGAATGTGTAAGAGGCTTACCGGGTCTGCATATTCTTACCGGAGAAGGTTCTTACCAGTTTTGAGGTGATTACCGTATTTGCAAGGAACTTACCGATTTTGTAAAGGCTTACCGAATTTCCTCTTTGCTTACCGGATTTCCTCAGTCCTATATATATATAGGAAATATATATAGGTTAAATATTAACTCAGGAAATATAGTAATTAGGGAAACACAAATTTTATCGTCGTTGAAACTACAATTAAATTAATCATATCCACTAAGTTTTCAATTTCACAATATTTTGAACCTAAAAATTAATGATATCCACTACGTTTTCAACTCTACAATATTTTGAACCTAAAAAATAAATATAAAACACTTAACAAGGATTTATTAAGTACTATAAATTCAGGTTAATTCATTCATCACACTTATTTTTAACTTTAGTACTATTTTATAAATCAATTCTTTTTCCTTCTTAGTTTATACATAATTTCGGTATAAAACTTTATTATTTTTTTTATTGCGTTCTTTTTTCCACACCTATTATTAAAAATAAATATATGAATTCTTTTTATTTACAATTTAAATTTTGTTTAATAATACAAAATTAAACATATCATTGTTAAGTGTTTTTTTTTTAATATTAAAAATGTAATATATATATATATATTTTTTATTTTTTTTTTATTTTTTTTTTATTTATTTTTTTTTGTATTATTAGTTATATTGAGGAAAAAAAAAAAAAGGAACATAGCTCCGCACAGTGCGGAGCATTTGCTCCAAACACTTTGGAGCAAATTCGCTCCAAAGTGTTTGGAGCAACACTTTGGAGCGAATTCGCTCCAAAGTGTTGCTCCAAACACTTTGGAGCGAATTTGCTCCAAAGTCTTTGGAGCATTTGCTCCGCACTCTGCGGAGCTATGTTCCTTTTTTTTTTTTTTTTCTTTTACTTGCATTGCTTTTTTTTTTCCCTCCATTTTCTATATTTCAATTTAACTAATAATTTAAAAAAAAAAAACACGATACTAATAACATTATCATTGTTCAAAGCACAATAAAATTAATCATATACACTACGTTTTCAACTTCACAATATTTTGAACCTAAAAAATAAATATAAAACACTTAACAATGATTTATTAAGTACTATAATACTTATTTTTAACTTTAATACTATTTTATAAATCAATTCTTTTTCCTTCTTAGTTTATACATAATTTCAGTATAAAACTTTATTATTTTTTTTCTTACGTTCTTTTTTCCACACCTATTATTAAAAATAAATATATGAATTCTTTTTATTTACAATTTAAATTTTGTTTAATAATACAAAATTAAACATATCATTGTTAAGTGTTTTTTTTTTTAATATTAAAAATGTAATATATATATATATATATATATATATAAACACTTTGGAGCGAATTTGCTCCAAAGTGTTTGGAGCAACACTTTGGAGCGAATTTGCTCCAAAGTCTTTGGAGCATTTGCTCCACACTCTGCGGAGCTATGTTCCTTTTTTTTTTTCTTTTTCTTTTACTTGCATTGCTTTTTTTTTTCCCTCCATTTTCTATATTTCAATTTAACTAATAATTAAAAAAAAAAACACGATACTAATAACATTATCATTGTTCAAAGCACAATAAAATTAATCATATACTGATATACACTACGTTTTCAACTTCACAATATTTTGAACCTAAAAAATAAATATAAAACACTTAACAATGATTTATTAAGTACTATAATACTTATTTTTAACTTTAATACTATTTTATAAATCAATTCTTTTTCCTTCTTAGTTTATACATAATTTCAGTATAAAACTTTATTATTTTTTTTCTTACGTTCTTTTTTCCACACCTATTATTAAAAATAAATATATGAATTCTTTTTATTTACAATTTAAATTTTGTTTAATAATACAAAATTAAATATATCATTGTTAAGTGTTTTTTTTTTTTAATATTAAACATGTAATATATATATATATATATATATATATATATATATATATATATATATATATATATATATTTATCTATTTATTTATTTATTTATTTATTTTTTTTTTATTATTAGTTATATTGAGGAAAAAAAATGGAACATAAATCCGCACAGTGCGGAGCATTTGCTCCAAACACTTTGGAGCAAATTTGCTCCAAAGTCTTTGGAGCATTTGCTCCGCACTCTTCGGAGCTATGTTCCCTTTTTTTTTTTTTTTTTTTTATTTTACTTGCATTGCTTTTTTTTTTTCCCTCCATTTTCTATATTTCAATTTAACTAATAATTTTTTAAAAAAAACACGATACTAATAACATTATCCTTGTTCAAAGCACAATAAAATTAATCATATACACTACGTTTTCAACTTCACAATATTTTGAACCTAAAAAATAAATATAAAACACTTAACAATGATTTATTAAGTACTATAAATTCAGGTTAATTCATTCATCACACTTATTTTTAACTTTAGTACTATTTTATAAATCAATTTTTTTCCTTCTTAGTTTATATATAATTTCAGTATAAAACTTTATTATTTTCTTGCGTTCTTTTTTCCACACCTATTATTAAAAATAAATATATGAATTTTTTTTATTTACAATTTAAATTTTGTTTAATAATACAAAATTAAACATATCATTGTTAAGTGTTTTTTTTTAATATTAAAAATTTTATATATATATATATATATATATATATATATATATATATTGTTTTTTTTTTTTTTTTTTTTAATGCTCCAAACACTTTGGAGCAAATTTGCTCCAAAGTGTTTGGAGCAAATGCTCCGCACTGTGCGGAGCTATGTTCCATATATATATTTTTTTCTTTTACTTATATCATTGTTAAGTGTTTTTTTTTTTTATATTAAACATGTAATATATACATATATATTTTATTATTAGTTATATTGAGAAAAAAGAAAAAAAAAAAAGGAACGTAGCTCCAAATAGTGCGGAGCATTTGCTCCAAACACTTTGGAGCAAATTTGCTCCAAAGTGTTTGGAGAAATGCTCCAAAGTCTTTGGAGCATTTGCTCCGCACTATGCGGAGCAAATTTTTTTTTTTTTTCTTTTACTTCCATTGTTTTTTTTTTTATTTTTCCCCCCTCCATTTTCTATATTTCAATTTAACTAATAATTTTTTAAAAAAAACACGATACTAATAACATTATCCTTGTTCAAAACACAATAAAATTAATCATATCCACTACGTTTTCAACTTCACAATATTTTGAACCTAAAAAATAAATATAAAACACTTAACAATGATTTATTAAGTACTATAAATTTAGGTTAATTCATTCATCACACTTATTTTTAACTTTAGTATTATTTTATAAATCAATTCTTTTTCCTTCTTAGTTTATATATAATTTCAGTATAAAACTTTTTTTTTTTCTTGCGTTCTTTTTTTAACACCTATTATTAAAAATAAATATATGGATTCTTTTTATTTACAATTTGAATTTTGTTTAATAATACAAAATTAAACATATCATTGTTAAGTGTTTTTTTTTTTGTAGGTTCAAAATATTGTGAAAGTGAAAACGCGGTGGATATGATTAATTTTATTGTATTTTCAGCGAGGATAATGTATTAGGATCGTGTTTTTTTTAATAATTTTGTTTTAATATATTATTTGTAGTAACCAAAAGAAAGAAAGAAAAAAAAAATTTACATAGAGTGCGCACAGCTCCGTAGAGTGCGGAGCAAATGCTCCGCACTCTACGGACTTCGTAGAGTCCGACTTCACTGCCAATTGGATTTTTTTTTTATATTAAAGTGAACAAGTGTAGGCATGTTATTGATTGGAAAATGATCTTTTTTTTTTTTTTGTCTGAGCAACTGCCGTTATTTTCAATCGATTTTTTTTTTTGTTTCATATTACTTTTTTGAAGAAAGTCAACAATTGTGGGCAATGAAGAAGTCGATATTACCCTTTTGTTTTGATTAAATGTGGATGAAAAATATTTCAAAATGATGAGGATAAAGTGGGGAAATGGGGATGAAAAAAGTGGGGATAAAATGGGAAATGAAAATACGTCCTAAATGAATAGTAACCAACAGATTCCCTCTTTTAATAGAAGAGGGATTAACATTTTAAGTTGAAAATTTAATATTCAACATTTCTATGTCCTTTGCTTATGCTCTATGCGGTTTTTCACACCCGACTACTTTTCTTTCCCACTGTCGACTACGTATGTTGAGCAAGCAAAGCTCCAAGTGGCACCCCAACCAAAAATAGGACTTAGACTCAGCTCATACTAGGCCTAGTCGAGGGCTCCCAAGCCCCCTCTTGTTTTGTTATCTTTTTTTAATTAAACCAGTTTGTCAGAAAAAAAAAAAAATTGACGCTTTTGTTGACATCCTCCCACATTGTAGTGGGACCCACCTATGACCCATATGAATCAAAAAAGAAAAAAATCCCCCCATTGTGAGGGGGCTGTCAGGGAGGGCTCCCCGGTAGCACAACATTGTTCATCTTTTTTACAAAAATAGAAATTTGATTTTATATATATCAATTAAACACCGATTTTAATATATTTAGTAAAATAGAATTAAATATATATATATATTTGAAATGTTCAAATACTGACTCTTTAGCATGGCTCGCATGCTAGGTCGAACTCGAGCTTAGCTCGGGCTCGACTTTTGGAGCCGCTCATGTATGTTGCCTAAGGATGAACATAGTTATATTTTCACACTTTTTGAAATATATTCAAATCACACCATTTTAGGTTCCAATTCAAACCATTTTTCCGGCTTGAATTGGTTTTGTAAATCACGATTTTAACAATATAAAAATAATTTTTTTCAAATAACTGGAAAATAAATAATTGGTTTGAAGTCTCACTATAATAGTTTAAATTGAAACCTTTTGAACTTAAATGTAACGTACTAATATATTTGTCTCAATACAAGCTTGAACATATAAATCACTACAAGTTCAACCATAAAATTAAGCTTGCAATTTCATTCTTTAGATAAGTAATATATTATAACAAAAAAAAAAAAAAAAAAATTCTCCTAAAGATGTAATAGAAGACATCAGTAAATTTGATGAAATATAAACTCATCTAGTAAATAATATATTTTTAATAAAAATAAGCAATTTTTTTTAAAAAATTGGGCGAACAGTTGGATTTAAACTAAATTATTTCGGAACAATTTGATTCGATTTTAAAATGGTCAAAATTTATACTACGTGAAACCAAATCAACGATTTTAAACTTGCGGTTTCGATTCAATTTGATGATTTTTTTTTTGTTCATCCCCAATTTTGCCATCCCTATTACCTAATGCACTCCTCCATGCCTCCATCCTTACGTGGTGACGGTGGTGGGTAGTTTGGGGAATGGAGTACTGGTGCAGTGGGCAGGGGCGGAGCCAGCCCATTGAAGTAGGGGGGTCCTAGAGTTGAAGGGGTGGGGGTCTACGGGCGCTGCCCTCGAAATTTTTTTTTTGAATGGGAGTTGTTGATCTATCAAGTATCTATATTTGAATAACTCGACTTTTTATATCAAAACAATTTATTTTAGTTGAACGACAAAGCCGAAGCTAGACACCTACATTTGAAAAAAATTGTCAAAAATACAAAAAATCAAAGATTCAGTCCTGGACACCTACATTTGAAGCAATCTGGAGCTAAAAATAATCACATACATGGAACAAATCAAGGATTCAGTAAATACAAAAAATTAAAATTAAAAAAAAATTTAAAAATTTTTTTTTGTCAAAAATTGGGGGGGGGGGGGGGGGGGTCCCGGGCAGTGGGTGAGGGAAGAAAGTTGATATTTTAACTAAAAATAAAGTTGACTGCTCCTATAAAATAGAGCAATGCTATTGGTACATAGGCGCTTACATAATGTGAGTGGGGGTGGGGCCTACGCTACAGTGTCGTGGGCTCCACCACACTCACATTATGTACACGCTTATGTACACACCTATGTATAAGTAGATTAATCCTATAAAATTTGCTACTTTTCTTTTTTTCTCTTTCGCTTGTCAATGTATCTGTCAAATTATGTGTACAAGTAGCATGATTCATTTATATTATGAATTATTCTACTTGTACGTTGAGGATTACATAATGTATATGTGACATCCTGTCATTGGTTGGGGGAAAAAATAATTTCCTCCAACCAAGCAATGACATGGTGCCACATATAAATTATGTTACTTTTAATGTAATCCTTGATATACCATGTAACAAAGTCCTTATATTATATAGTGGTTTATATAGAGTTTGTTTGGGAGATATTTAAATCCAATTAAAATTGAAAATATAGCCGTTATTGGGTCTCACTCGTCTAATAAAAGTCAACAATAACGACTAGTTTTTTAATTTTAATCTCTACTAAACAAGCTAATAATTATTTACATATACATGATATGATAAATATTATTGAATAAAAAAACTTCCACTATCTTTTTGATATATTATTTGTATGTAAATTATTATATAACTCTTTATTTACAGTTAACGTTGTTCTTTATACTGTGTTTGTTTGAGCATCATTTTTTCGTGTAGAATGCATTTTAGAATAGTAGATTGATGAAGAGTGTGTGATTAAAAATGAACAAAAAAAAAGTTAAGTTGTGTGTAATATTATTTTATTTAAAAATTGGCTAATTAGCACAAAACGTCCATACCTTTCATTTCTTGACATTTATACCTTTACCTTCAACGTTTTATGCACTGGACGTCATTCCGTTCACATTCCGTCTAATTTTCCGTCCATGAACTACAAAAATGATGTTTAATACCAATATATAAGGGTAAAATAATCATCACCGTTGAAACCCTTCATATCCTCTCTTCCCTCCTTGAACTTAATCCACACGTAAGTAGCAGTAACATGAAAATGAAAAATACTTTGAATTATTACATGAAATAAAGAAAAAAGGTCGTGAAGATTAACGTTATGTTGGAAAATTCCTGGATGTACAATTTATAAAGATGGATGGTGGATGTTCAATTCAATTTATACAGACATATATTGAAGGGGTGGTCAATTTATAAAGATGATTGCCGGATGTTCATTTCCAATTTATGCTGAACGGTGTAGCCACAGGGTAAATTGAAAAGGAGTGGAAATGGGTGCTGTGAAGTAAGTATTACATTTCAATGGCGAATGGCAGTTTTTTGGCTCAATGGTGAAGAAATGGTTCTGTTTACTCATTCTGAGAACTGAGTTCACATGGCGATTGGCGATAATAATCCCTACGTTGTTATATTTTAGCTTCAAACATCCATACCTTTAAAAATCATTGGCAACCAATGTCCCTACCTTTTAGAAAGATTTGCGAATAATATCCCTATCTTTTAAAAAATCGCGAATAGCATCCCTGTAAGTGGCCATTTCTTGCCCGTTTTGACACAACAATTCAAACACTGAATACACACCAATTCTATCGTATAAACTACACAATTCATCCACCAAATCACCAAAAAAAACTGAAGTAAAAATGAACACATACAATGAAACAATTGTGCTACAACTTTTCATATCAAATGTGCAAAATATCCACCGTGCAGCCAAGAAAAGTTCTGAACCAAGCATAATTCTGTACACCAAATTAACAAAAACAAAAGCTAAAAACAGGTCCTAAGGTGCTACATTACATCCAGTTCTTGCATGGCACTACCTATGCACTGAATGAACACAAACAAAAGCTAAAAAAATTGCCTAGGAGAACTTGGCAGTGAGCTTCACCCTAGTTAGGTGCTGGAGGTGGTTCCCCTTTACAGCCTCTTGTTGTGTCCTACACCACCACATTTCCTACATGTAATGACGAGCCCCAATCTTTTTCGTTGACCTGTGGTTGTTCCCGAAGTTGATTGTGAAGTAGACCTCGTCGGCTGACTTGAAGAAGCCACCTCATTTGGCTCTCTTCTTCTGTTTTTTTTTTGGGCCTCCCAGCCTTCTTTGTGTACATCGGTGGAGTGAGAGGGTTCAATCCTGGGGTACGCCATTCGTTCGGACCTGTGAAGGGAGAAATTGTTGGCGTATATGTCATGATATATGTGTCTTTCTTGTAGACGTCGTCCACGAACTCCATCACATTCAAGCCTCTAGATATAATGGAGGCAACCACATAGCTACATGGAATTCCTGACAATTGCCAACCACGACATGTATAGGTTCTCGCCCTTAAATCCACAGCATGTTGGACAGGCCCTGCATTATGTCGGACTTGAAACTTTTCGTTGCCCGCGTATTCGGCCCACTCCAATCTTGCAAGTGCAGTATGTTTCTCTAGAATTTTCTGAATTCTAGGACCTACATATGCTATCCAACGATCACAGGAGTTCCTACGGGCCACAATTCTCCTAATCAAATATACCCTTATATCCTCAAGCATGGTTAATATCGGCTTCTCTCTTGTAGCCACAATGGTGCTATAAAAAGATTCACATAAGTTGTTGAGTAGCATGTCACACTGATTCCACTCTCTGAAGTGGGATTTACTTCAATGTAAAGCTGGTTTTCCTTCAAGCCAGCCATAAGCAGCCGGGTCCAACTCCAACATCCTTTGCATGTGTTCTTCCCACTGTGACACAGTATTGGCTCTGGCTGCATTCCACAAACAATTTTTCAAAGCCAGACCCTTGAGGCAGACACTAAAATTGTTGTATAGATGTCGAACACACGTCCGGTGCTCTACATTCTCAAACAATGACCCAATTGCATTAGTCAACCCCTTTTGCTTATCTGAAACGAACGTCCAATGTATACTACTGTGTATGCGCAGATCATCCTTCAATAGCTCCAAAAACCACCTCCAATTATCTCCATTCTCAACTTCAACAACTGCGTATGCAACCGGATACATGCCATTATTAGGATCAATCCCAACTGCAATCAACAACTGGCTACCATGCTCCGTCTTCAAAAAGCACCCATCTACTCCAATCACCCACCTGCAGCCCCGAATAAAACCATCTCTCAAAGCCCCAAGGCAAATATACATGCGTCTAAATTCTCCCGCGTACCCCTCAACCATAGCAGTGGTCCTCATATTAGTCCTCTTCAGTTCCTTACAATAATCCCACAGCAATCTGTACTGATCCACCACACTCCCTCTTATTTTTTCAAGTGCATTCTCCTTCGCTCTGTACACTTGCCAACGTGAGATGTCCCATAAACCATCACGCTTAACCCTCTCCATGAATGTAGTTACTGGCATTTTTTGGTCAGCCCTCAAGTCAGCTAAATACCTATTTGACAGATACTTGGAGGTCACTCTAAAGTTCTTATACACCATAGGGCAGACGTGCTAGTCTACATAAGTTTTGATCACCAAACTTGTTTTTGTATGCTTCTTGGTGGCATACAACACCCATGGACATTCTCCATTGCATTTGGCTCGCAATCTGACAGCGTCATCCTTTTCGAACTTAATCTCTCTGTTCATTCTAGCTGAATATTCGGTGATTACATCCTTTAGTATGGCCTTTGACTCAAACACCAAGCCTACACAAACGAAATTCAATGCATATCAATGCTCAATAAAATCAAGTACATAATCATGTTTAAAATTGAAGTGCAGAATATGTTCAAGTGACCTATTCGAAAAACTGGATTCTCCAAATCTGTCTGAACATGAAAAGCAGCATTGGAAGCCCCCTTCTTGAAGTTGTATCGCCATCCTCTTCACTATCAATGCTTCGTAGATCATCGGAATTCCCATATTCGGTATCCGAATCCCAAAACTGCTCATTTGATACACCAAATCTAAAGTCAAAATTAGCCAACTCACTCCCACCTTCAGGCTCCTGCTCCATATCCATCTTATAATTGGACTCCACCAAACCTTCGACTTCCTCATCCGCCCTTGGTTCTTCATCCTGATCCTCAATTTCCTCATCCCCCCTTGGTTCTTCATCCTGATCCTCAACTTCCTCTTCCACCATTGGTTCTTCATTCTGGTATTCTAAGGTTTGCTCGAACTGTGACCACAACTCATCGGCATTCTCTTGCAAACATTGGTCTGACCAATTTCCATCATGCTCTCCCACTTCGACTTCTCCGACTGAAGGTATATAACAACCTTCGAATGTTTGGTCTTTATCTGTTTCTGAAGACCAAGGCTGCAAAGGCAATGCATATGATTGCAGTCGGGCTACGACCTATATTTTCACATCTGGATGTCCATCCCTGTCAAGAAGCATTCCCTTAACATCTTCTTCAGTCTCCAATCTCGTCAACCCCCTCCCTAAACTCATTTTTTGCTTCTTATAGTAAAATTTCAACACTATTTCATCACAAGTTCCATGTAAGAATTTATGCAAATTCTCTTTGGTGCACAATTTATCGTGAAAGTAGTCGACGAAAAGAATGAAAACCCCTTCATACGCCACATTGTTTGGCTTATCAAAAAATTGTCCTCCATAACATACTTCGAGAGTGAAATATTCAGAATTTTTACCTGCAGGCAATGTATAAAGATCACTTCAAATAGATAAAACTGACTGGACGCTAAACGAAAAAACAACTGCACGCCAAATGGAAATATGCATAGTGACAGAAAAATTGGGGGAAATGCACAATGGAATCAGATTAGTTCACACACAAATTTAGAGGATGAACAGTATACCATAACTTGGTCGATCATGGCTGGGGTTTCTAAAAAATGGAAGAAAGATATTGTTACTCGAAAATCTGAGAGACATCAATAAACATCATCAAAACTCAACGCAGACTCTCAACCATGCAAAGCACCAAAATACGAACTGGAAACTAAAAAACACCGAATACGTCGAGTTTCTTACCTTCACTCGCTTAAAAAAATCTGAAACTGTTTAGGCCACTGCTCGGGCAGATCAGACGCGAACACAATGAGAGGAGAATGGAGGGGAGAGGCGATTGGAGGGACGGTTGAAGAAATGGAAGAGCAGTTTGGAATTTTCTTGAATATTTGTGAAACGTTCGCACTTCGCGGGAAGAGAGGAGATGAAGGGTTTCAACGGTGATGACTATTTTACCCTTGTATATTGGTATTAAAAATCATTTTTGTAGTTCATGGACGGAAAATTAGACGGAATGTGGACGGAAGGACGTCTAGCGCACAAAACGTTGAAGATAAGGGCATAAATGCCAAGAAATGAAAGGTAGAGACGTTGTTCGAAATTCACCCCAAAGGTAGGGATGTTTTGTACTAATTAACTTTAAAAAATTATGGTTGAAAATAGGGGTGTAAGCGGTCCGGTTTTTGACAAATTTTCAAACCAAACCGTTTTGATCGATTTGAGAAAAGTTCAAACCTAAACCAAACCGTTTTGACCGGTTTGAAAAAAACTCAAACCTAAACCTAACGGTTTGGTCCGGTTTTAAACCGCCGGTTTCACGTATATTTTTTTCCTGTCTAGTATCTACTTTTATGCCATTAATTCAATATATATTTATATCTTACTAGAAATAAATCTAAAACAAACTAAGGCCCTGTTTGGGAGAGATTTTGATTTTTTTTACAGTAAATCAATTTTCATTTTCAACCACACGTTCTTCAATAAAATAATATTTTCCATCACATCAATAATTTTTTCTTCTTTTTCAACCACACATTTCCCATCATATCACTATTCAAAATCAATTCTTTCCCCAAAAATCCCTCCCAAACAAACTCTAAATATATTTACTATAAATTTAAATACCAACAAAATAAAAGTAAAATCACAAAAAACTAAAGCATAGTTTTTTATTCGCCCTTTTGACGTTTTAGAATAATACTTTACGATAAAGATACAATACAAGTCCACTAAAATAAATATAAGGTCCAAAAAAACATAATAATGTCCATTTTCAACTAGCAAAAGGAATAAACGAATTAATTTTGTCACAAAACTCAAGAAATATCAAATTTTCTCACAAAACTAGGAAAAGGAAGAAATATTCACATACTCAAGAAGCCACAGAACTCATGATCAATTTTGTTCTTCATACACAAAAAAAATTTTAATTAGCAAATTGGAAAAAAAAAAAGAATTAAGACACGAATCCATCTAATAATGGCTTCCAAACACAAGCTGCAAATATTTTTTCTCCCCCATTCCACTATATATGCCCACCTTCATCTTCTGCAATTTAACACGTAATTATACATATTCTCTCATATGTAAACAAATGTCTTTTGCGCACCTGATAGCCCGAATTTCAACTTTAAGCCTTACTTACGATCAATAAATATGTAAACAAATTTCAACTGGAAAGTGACAAAATTTTAATTTTAAACCTTACTCACGATCAAATAAATATCCAAGAACCTGAAATAGTCTAATAATACCGGCAAACGTACACTACGACGACTGAGAGGTTCGAGATTTTGAGGGCGTTGACGATTTGGGGGAAATTAGGAGGTGCCGCGGGGAGCGAGGCTGCGGCCAGCGAGTTGCGAGTGAGAGAAATGGAAATTGAAATATTAGGGTTGTGACTTGTGAGTATATGGACTTGGGTTGAGCTGTTTAGTGCTACTTCTTTCAAATTTGGGCATTTTTTATATATAATTAGGATTTGGCGGGTCATAAATTTTAATAATTAATAGAAAATTAGAAATTGACAAAAATACCTACAAAATGACAAAATTATTCAATTTTACAAAATTGAAATTTTGAATAAATTTTCAAAAAAAAATCAATTTTTTATTTTTTTATTTTATATATTTTTCGTCGGTCCGGTTTGGTTTCAAACCATAATTAAAATTCTCAAACCTAAACCAAACCGTTTTTGACCGGTTTGGTTCGGTTCAAAACCATTTCGTTGAATGGTCCACCTGGCACCAAACCGCCGGTTTCGAAATTGTGGTTTCGGTTCGATTTTCCGATTTGACGGTTTTTGCTTACAGTCCTAGTTGAAAAAAAGAGAAATGTATTTTGAAAAAAATGGGGTTAAAAAAAAGTCGGTATAGATTGGAGTCTGGACCAGCCAAAGATCTTTTTCTCTCTCCTTTGCGCTGGTGGCCTTTCAGTCAACAGTAGTATTGGGTTCCCAAAAACCAGACCAATCCAAAGCCATTCACAGCAGCACCATAATCAACACAGACTCAACACAAACGTATCAAACTGGCTAAAGCATTAATTCTCCCTCAACTAATCAATGTTCTTTCATTCCCTCTAATTTTTACCCACTGGCTAATTGGTGGACTTGTATATCAGAGAGAAGTCCTTTTCCCTCTCTCTTCTCTCTCATCCTCTGGATCTGATCAATTGAGTGAGAAAATGAATGGCCAAATGAAGCTTGTCTCTCTAGATATCTTAGTCTTTTAATCCTTTTTCTTTTCCTTTTCTTGCTTTAGGGTTTGTTCTTCTATTCCCCTCTAAATATAGAAAAACGCTGCCCTTTTCTCCCAAATGTATCTGTCTCACTCATAAACTCTCGCTTTTGATATTCAAAAACACTATTTTTAGAAACCTTTCTTTTCATAATTACTACAACATATATTATCGATCATTCCTTCTTCTGTTCGTCATTTATTTGCTGGTTTATTCCGTGTGTTCTTGGGAAGTGAGGGTTCTGATATTAATTAATTCTGATAAATTTTTAAACATGGCGAGGGAGAAGATTCAGATCAAGAAAATCGACAACGCCACGGCCCGGCAAGTAACTTTCTCCAAAAGAAGAAGAGGTCTCTTCAAGAAAGCTGAAGAACTTTCAGTTCTTTGTGATGCTGATGTTGCTCTCATCATCTTCTCCTCCACTGGCAAGCTCTTCGAGTATGCCAGCTCCAGGTTTCTCTATACTTTCTACTCTCTATTCTCTCTCTCTCTCTCTCTAACTAGAAGCCAGTTTTGTGCTGGAAGAATGAAGACATATTAGGAGAGAGATAAGCTTATATTATTTTGGGATTCTCAAAAAGGATAGTTATATTTAATGAATCGTTCTGAAAATATTCGGGGGGTGGGTGGGGGTTCTTTGCAGTCAGGTAGCATGCGTAGAGAGCAATGGCATCCTTATCCTGTCTGTTCCAATCTGGGTTTGTTCTGTAATTCTTCTTCTATATGCCTTTGCCTGTGTGCCTTATGCTGTTCTGGTTGAGTTATCACTGATCTACCACAAATATTGGTGCTTATTCTTTCATGAATATGGAAATAATATCTGGATATTATTCTTCAATCATTTCATATTGAGAGTTTTTGCAGGCATTTTTTTGCCCTTTTTGTCAAAGTCCCACTATCTCGAAGCTGTTTTTACTTCCAGAAAGTTCACGGCTTTATTACCAATATTATTAGTTGAATCTTGCAAGTTATATGCATACTAATTATATTGTTACAAACACAAATCTGCACATGTTAAATCGTTATGAACTCAATCATATTTATGTTTACCGTTTGCTAGTTATTCGAGTGCATGCTCGATATTGTAATAGACGAGATTTTAATCTATTTGATTTGTTCAGTACCTTGAATCCTCATTATCAGACATGTATGGAGTGATTTAACATGTAACCCTAGCTATTTTAATTTTCTATCATCTTGGTCTTTGGAAAGGGATATGATTTTTTATTGGCTCATCTGCTATGTAATTTTCCAATTATGGAACTGCCATTGTATGGTGTCAGGTGTAACTATTTGAACCATTTAAGAAAAAATCATACATCATTTCTAAATGCTAGAACTTCAAAAGGAGTTCTTAACTACTTTAAGGAGGAAGTATCTCATATTTTTTTTTATCTAAACTAACTTTCGTTGACAAGTTCAAAACATCAACATTGGAGACATTAATGGGGATATCATGGTAGGATTAGTGAAATATGATGTCTCCTTGAAGTCGTTATTGATGCTCGACGCTACCAATTGAATAGTCTTTGAGAATGCTTTAATGGGATTTTCTGTTATGCATGAGGAAAAAAAAAAATCTTTTCTTAAATGTTCATTTAACCAATTTCCTAACTTGTTATTCCTTTGTTTACGCTCCGAAGTACGAAGGAAATACTTGAGAGGCATAACCTGCATTCAAAGAACCTTGAAAAGATGGAACAACCATATCTTGAGTTGCAGGTAATTTTCTTCTTTTGCATTTCTTGTAATATGTTACAACATTGTATTAATGGTTGAGCCCAAGCAACTCAAGTTGATAATTTGGATGCTCGTTTTTGCCTCTAAACACTGAAAGTATAAGGATATGTCGTGCAGCTGGTCGAGGACAGCAACCTCTCTAAATTAAGCAAAGAAATTGCTGAGAAAAGCCATCAACTAAGGTATTTGTTTAATAAAATAGTTTTCTCAATTAATCTCTCTTTAATATCTATTGTGCAACATGGAGTATTTACTATTAACAGGCGCATGAGAGGTGAGGAGCTGCAAGGTTTATGTATTGAAGAGTTGCAGCGTCTGGAGAGTTCACTTGAAGTCGGATTAAATCGTGTAATAGAGAAAAAGGTTGTGCTTGACTGCTTGACATTTTGCCGATTCCATGATATATATTTTACATTTATGGACTTGTTCATTGACAAGCTATATTGTTCTTCTGACAGGGTGAAAAAATTATGAAAGAGATCAATCATCTACAAGAGAAGGTTAGCACAACATTCTAATTACACAAGACTAGATTGTAAGATCGATGAAAGACGCTTTGAATAAATTACCAAGCACTTGAGAACTTGTGAATGTGCAGGGAATGCAACTCGTGGAAGAGAATGAACGCTTAAGACAGCAGGTAACAAAACCGCCACAAATGTCTGTCTATCTATATATGTATAATGGAAGATTTCACTGCATATTTGTTTACAAGGTGATGGAGATATCAAATGGGCGCAAAAACATGGCTGAAACTGATTTAGAGAACATAATCTACGAGGAAGGGCAGTCATTGGAGTCTGTCACTGACAACTGTACCTCGAATGGCTCTCCACAAGATGATTATAGTTCAGATACTTCTCTTAAGCTGGGGTGAGTTTGATTTTTATTTTTCCTACGTAAGACCTCCAAGCCGTGTGGTTTTTAAGCTGAATTAATCTATCAGTATGCAGAATTAGCTTTCAAAAAAAATTTCCCACCCAATTTTTTTCACTTGAAGAAATGTTAGTTAAATCTTTGCTTTTTACGGGGATCTTCCGCATGAATACATCGCGTTACTTGATGTAGCGTTGCCTCCATCCAGAAGAGACCCTTTAGATATGGTTTTTAGACAACTCTTTTCTTGCAGGCTACCATATTCTGGTTGAATCCTAGGGGCCTAACTGTTGTGGGACAATTATATAGAGTCTCAAGCTATGGGAGAACTGACTGATTATTGCGAATGTTGAAGGTAATACCAAAACTTGTGGGATCATTATGAACCTGTAACCCTGTAGAGGACTGTTGCTAAATGTTCTCTCAATATTTTCCCAGTTTCTGTATTTACACTCGCCGGAAATGTTTGTGTTCAATTAAAGGGCTTCCACCTCGCACAAATCTTCTCTACAGGGTTTCTTGTTTGTGTTTTTGTTACCAGGCGTATGATTGCACGAACTTTTTTATCATTTGCATCATAAAAATAATGCTCAAATACAAGACAGAAGAAAGACGAGAATACATGGGACGGACACTATCCTAAGTTTCTTCAATTCGAATCGCCAGAAATTAATCAGAATTTGACCGTCTTTTTCACCATGTGCATATTTTCATCCAACCATCAAAGACGAGAATGCATCAGAGGGGTTGTTTTTTTAGGCCCTGTTACTTTTCGACTCTTCACTTGAAGAAAGTTAATAGCCTTTTTAGGAGGTTAGAAAAATCGAAGAATCTATTTTTGGAATAATCTAGAAATATTTTTGAAACCTACTATCTGAACGTTGGTTGACTTTTAATTTTTTTAAGTGAAAACAGCCAGCATTAAATTGTCGATGACTGAAAATGACGTGATAAAATTAGATCAACTTGAAAAAATTATTTCTAAAGTATTGCTGGAACGGATTTGAGCCCCCGTTTGTCTATTATTATTTTGAAGGTTTTTTACTTTTCAAACTCATTTTTTATAACGTTTTTACAATAAAATATTTTATACGTAAAATGAAAACATTTTTTTAAAAACTTTTTAATCACATTATTTAAAAATTTATTATTTCAACATTCATTTTTCACGAACAGGGGCTGAAAATACAAAGCAATTGTAGATAAAGATGACCTAACGTTGCGTAATCGTTGCTTGGGACGAGTTGCTGTGCCAAGTCGGTAAAAGACCTGGCACAGAAATGTGAGATGGGGTGGGTGGGTGTGTTCACATTTTTGGGGGTTTTTTTAATGAGGTGGATCCTCGGGTCCCACCTCATGTAAGATAGTCTGTAAAAGGCCTGTGAGGGAAAGCCTGGTAGAAAGGAAAAATCCTCGTTTCTTATTGTGAAATGTTAGGTGATAATGTCATGGTTGTCGCATTGCACTGTGAGTGGTCGATCTTGAGGGCGGGCATTGTGGCAGTGAATGTAAATCACACACTGTAAATTACGGCGGTACTTATCCGATCTGATCTCATCACTCATAAGTTCGATCTCGATAGTCTAATCTACTTTTTTGTAATGAGGGGGAGGTCGGACATCAAATATTATTGAGATCAGCCTTAACCACATCGGAAATGAATTGTGGAGGCTCCCTAATCCATTTCGAGTGAGTAAAACGCAAAAAGACGCCTTGTAGCGTACACTAAAAACTGTAACAATCATAGCACGTCCTCTCAAAATGATCCACGTCATCCATCATTAACGGAGAAAAATATGTTTGAACAACCATAGGTATGCAGCGTAGCAAAAGAAATAAAAATTCTTGAGTTAATATGAATATTAAAATCGGATTTCGGGGACTATTTCTTAAATCAAAAAACACTTTGTGAACCTTATTGGAGGCCTATAAAACATGACATTTTTAACCAAATCAGTTACCAAGTAGACAATCATAAGCCGTTGTTTGTCGCTCTCGATATACCCTTCATTTGAAGAGAAACGCATGCAATTCAAATATCTCAATTTCAAATAACTATTTCCTCTCGTGCTCCAATTTGAACATCAAACTAGTGAATTTAGAAAGTGAAAATCATAATTAGATGAGTAGAATTTGTTGATCAAATTTCTATCAACGGTCATGATTATTAACAATCTAATCTATAATAATTAGGAGTGGTTGTGATTATTAACAACATAATCTATAATTATTCTAACCAACATAATTTAAGTGGTTGAAAACGTTATGATTATTTAATTAGTTAATAAAGCAATAGGATTTTCCATCCTTCTATATTCATTCACCTTAATATTAATTCCACAATTTCATAATAATTCTATAATATGAAGATCAATTTTCCTATCGTGTTCAATCAATCAAAAATATTTCTAAGAGTGATCTGATAACGTTTCTTTCCCGAATTCATATGCGAAGTAATGCATTAAAAAAAAATAAAAAATCAATTAGATCACGCAAGTGTTAGATTCTTGAATTTTGAATTTCTTCAATGTTTCTTGAATCTTCCTTTGATGTCTTGTTCTTCTTCAGTAATTCCAAGCAATATTGTACAAATACGTAGGAAAGTGACTTGCAACAAAAGCTTCTTCAAAGCTTTACAAGAAATAATGATTTTATACCCAATTCTCTCTCTCAATTGTGTAGAATTTATGTATTTCAGCATCTAGCTTCCTCTCAAGCTTCCCCATTTTGGGTGTGTTCAGTGGAAATTAAAATCAGATTAAAATTGAAAAATTAGTCGTTATTGTTGACTTTTATTAGACGAGTGAGAGCCAATAACAACTATATTTTCAATTTTAATTGGATTTTAAGGTGTACCAAACACGCTCTTTATTCGTAGATGAATATCCATATTTATAGGATAAAATTTATGTCAAATTCGTGTCCTAGATGGTTTACATAAAAGTGATCAATTGAAAAAAGGAAATAAAATAATGTTTGGGACAAAATTGTGCGATGACAATAGTATAGGGAGTGAGATCGCGCAGCGTCAAGACTTTAGGGGCTGCTTTTGCAAAAATGATAATTGCGTTTGCAACCCTTAACATTTGTTTGAGCCCATTTTTGGGAAAATGAGTTTTATAATAGTGTTTTTTTAAGAATGTGATTAAAAGTAGGGAAAATTTTGAGTTTACGTGTAAAATAATTTTATTGGAAGAATATTTGGTTGAAAATGAGTTTGAGAAAAATATATTTTCAGATAATTCAATTCAAACAAGGGCTTAGTTTTTCATCTATTACAATTTGATCTCGTATGATATTCAATTTGTATCATTTCTTCTTTGAATCTTGGTCGTTCAGCTTTAATTAACTGTGAATTGGTCTGCAACATTATTCAATCATTCGTAACCGATTCAATGCAAGTTACAAGAGAGTACAATTAAGTCCCTAAACTTTTGAAATATCGAATTTAGCTCCCGAAAATTATGAATCACTTCCTATTTCTCCCATATGAAAAATAAGATCTTAGTTTTTTTACATATTTTTCCAGTGCAATTGCAAAGTTGCCACGAGCAAATAATAATAAAAATTTAAATGTCGGAACACTTCAAAATGTTTAGCTTAATGTCCATAAAGTCCAAACATACTATTGAACATACTAAAAAGAAACAAGATAAATGCGATTTAGTACTTGTTTAAATCACCATTCAAATTTTGAAGTCCTAATTCACCTTCAAATAAAAGAATAATGCTATCTAACACTAGAGGTGTCAATGGTAGTTTGTCAAGTGTAGAACTCTCGATTGCAGTTCAGATTCATGTCTAATTTCTTTCTGAATAAGACATCAAACGAAATGCTCATCTTTGAAGTGGAACACCGAGTTACCATCAAATAAAAAAAAATGTTATATAACACTAGATGTGACAATGGGTTGAGCCGAGCCGAGCCGAGCCGCTCAACACGTATACGCACGACCTCGGCTCGTAGTTGTCACGAGCCAAGCTCATGGCTCGTTTATAAGCTCGGCTCTTTACTCATGGGCCGAGCGAGCTCATCTTTTTTTTTTTCAAGATAAACCTTTTTTTTAAAGATAAACCTTTAAAAAAAAAGATAAACTTTTCTCCTTTATTTGAATTTGAGACCGACTACTTTAATTTAAAGTACGCGGGGTTAAAAATTGTACACGAACAATTTATTACGTGCAAAATTTTTTTAAAAAAATTAAAAAGGTATTATAAAGTAACAAATTTTGATTAATATGGTTAAATTAAGGCCTTGTTTGAGAGAGCTTTTAATCAAATTAAAATTGAAAATATAACCGTTATTGGGTCCCACTCGTCTAGTAAAAGTCAACAATAACGGCTATATTTTCAATTTTAATTTGATTTTAATCCCTCCCATGCAAGCCCTAAATATCACTTGACACGTGCAATTTTGGTATATTTGTCTTCCAGTCGAAAATGACGGTCTTGTCGTCCTTCACGCACATTACTATTTTCAAAATATTTTCTTTCAGTCGGCTCCTGACATCGGGCAGAACCCCCTTACATGCACTAAAAGCAGACTCCGAAACTAAAGTGCTAACCGAAAGTGTTAGTAGGTATTTTGCTATCGCAGAAATCACTACTCATCATCGTTCGTACTTTCGTAGAATTTAATTATTTTTTCTGAACTTTTCTTAATTGTTTTGTTATTAGACATATTATGATTAAAGTGATTAATTAATTAATTCAGCAAGCAATACATTTGGACTTGCGTCCGATGTTTGATTACATGTGGTAGACAAACTACTATTAGAGGAATCTCATGCATTTGCATCATATCTATATGACTTAATGCTTTCGAATAAAGTTAATACTTCAGCGTCATTTTCTGATATATCAATGGGAGGAGTAGGTGCAGAGGGTACCCGATTAATATTTGTACCTATTCGTTCTGCATATAATTCATACATTTCACATAAAGTTTTTTTTTCCTAAATTTTTATAAGTGATATGTGTATTAAAAGTTAAAGCTCTTGAAATCTGATCAATTACAAATTTAGTACCCTATAAATTATATCGATGGTCCATAATGCATACTAATGAAAATAACATAGGCAAATCTTCCCAATATTTTCTAAACTTTAATTCCATGAAATATATAATTGCACTAAAATTGGGGTTATTTTTATATATATGAAAAGCCCTAATAATTATATAAAGATATTCAAGTACCATACACCTAGTGAGATAGTAAATTCCAAACAAAATATTTGTAGAATCATAAAAATTTGTCAATTTTTTTTTTAATTTTAAAAGTTAAAATCCAATCGGATTCAATCAAAACAGTATCATCATTGTTTCCAATACGCATATTGTTATAAAATTCAGTTATTAAATTTTCAAAGCCATCACATGATTTTAAAAATAAGTAAGTGGAGTTTCACTATACCCTACATCACTAATAAATATTTTCACATTCGTCACCCTAGATTCGACACAAAATTTCTCAAATATTTATTTTCTACTAGGTGAAATCGTACACACCAATTCATTCTTAATTCTTTGAATTTTATTTTTAATATGTTTCAAACCGTCATACACTATTAAGTTAAAAATATGACACATACATCGAATATGAAACAAATAACTACCGAAATCGGATTGCAGTACTTTACACAATTTCTCGATAACTACGTTATTAACACTAGCGTTGTCGAATGTAAATGAACGAATTTTATTCTTGCAACGATATTCTCTAATAATGTTCAAAATAGCGTTATATATGTTAGTGTTGTGAGAGAACTTAATAATTTTAAAAACAATAATTTTTTTATGCATACACCAAAGTGGGTCTATGTAGTGTGCAGTTACAGCTATATAACATCTTTTATTAATCTCTTCCCATATATCTGAAATTAAAGATATAACACCAACATATTTTTCTTAATCGACAATCAATGGTTTCTTTGTATGAAGGAAATATTTTATCGTATTTGAATGAATAGTATTTCGACTTACCCCAACGTACCTTGGTTGAAGATATTCTTTCACGTACGAGATGAAATGTTGGTTATCCGCTATTTCTAGAGGCAACTCAGCAGTAGCAACGAACTTCAACATTCCAGTTCGAGCTTTCTCATCCGAATACATCCACGTAGAAAGTGACATAGTAGTAGAACCGGTGCCTGGACTACCAAATTGCAGTTGTATTTGACCGATTAGAAGAAGTCCGTGTTTGGCCACATATGCTTTGTAGTGACAGTTGAGGTGGGTGGTTCCAATACCTTTTCGCCATGCCAATCGTTGTTGACATTATTTACATAATGCTTTAAATTTTGCAACTTCATTAACCACACAACCCGTTTGAATTGATTTGAAATGATTCCAACATTTTGCTTGTTTTTCTCTTTTCGTTTTCCTCTTACATCGGGAATATCTAATTCATGTTCACCCCCCCGGTTCTTCTTCGAAAGCATCAACATTATCCGAATCAATTGAATTACTACTTTCATGAGCATCGAAATTTGGAATATTTTGGGGAACAAGTACTTCGTTTAGACCGGTAAATTCATTCTGAAATTGAATTTTCGGTTGATAGGTGATTCGTCTTCGATACCGAACAAGCCTTCAACAAATGAGCGTTGATTCATTTGTGAATTGATATAAAATGTAAAGTAAATAACAATCAAGATTTGAAAGAAAGTTGACATGTAAGATTGTAATTGAAAATTTGTAGTGTGAAAATTGATATTGAATAATTGAAATTGAAAGTAGAATTAAAATTGAGAAATGAATGTAGACTATGTAGTAGTGTAGAAGATAGATTGTAAAATCAAGATTATAATGTAAATGTAGAAGATAGGAGAGTGAGAGCTGTGTGAAAAAAATGGGGAATGTGATGGGTATTTATAAGAAAAAAGAAGGAAAAAAATTTAAATTCAGTGACCGTTTGCCAAACGCTCACTGAACTTGCACAGTGATCGAAACGATCACTGAATTTTTTTCAGTGATCGTTTCGATCACTGAAAAGGCTCAGGCTCGTGGGAGAGCTTGTTCGTGTGGGGGCGAGCCAACCTGCTTGGCTTAGGTAACGAGCCCGAGTCGCCCACATGCCGTCTTCTCACGAGCCGCTCGATCCATTTGCCACAATTATCTAACATCAGTGATGCTAAAACACTAATTTATTATGATAATATGTGATAAATTCAATTAAATGTGAAATTATGTGTTTCATTTAATGGAACATGTAATTCCATGTCATTAGAGCTATCATCTAGACTGATGTTAAACACTAATGGTGTTAAATAGCATTACTCCAAATAAAATACAATCCTATAATTTTCACGTAATTAAGAAAGTCAACAAATTAATTAAACAGAAATGCTCTAATTTTCTTTACACATTTACTTGAGTTTTCTTACCAATCACTCAACTTTCTTATTTATTATTTGAATTTTGTGTCGGTAAGTTTAATCAATTTGAGTTTGCGTCTCATAAGTTCTCTTACCAATCATAGAATATTGCGTAAGTCTCTCATCAATCATAAAAATGGCGTAAGTTCAATCAATTTGAGTAATTCATTGTCAATTTGTATAAAAGGCCTTGTACTTGTCATGCGTTCAGTATTCATGAATCGAGTCGAGCTACCACAAGCCCAAACGATTCAGCTCATTTTTCTAAATAAATTAATAAAATAAGTAAAAAATTAATAAAACAAGCCCAAACGATTCAGCTCATTTTTCTAAATAAATTAATAAAATAAGTAAAAAATTAATAAAACAAGTACAACATGAGGAAAAATGAGTCGACTCGGTGGCTTGTCTCTACGAGCCCAAATGAGTTGACTCATGAAAAATGTGAGTTTGACTCGATCTGGTCCATGGCTCGTCTCAATACGAGCCGAGCAGCCCTTGGAATAAATTGATCCCATGAGTCGATGAATAGTTTGACCAATTTACCAGCCCCTATCCCTACTTCGTCTCTCTCCAATCTCGAAAATCCAAAATGCTGGTCTATGGCTCGTCTCAATACGAGTGGAGCAACCCTTGGAATAAATTGATCCCATGAGTCGATGAATGGTTTGACCAATTTACCAGCCCCTATCCCTACCTTGTCTCTCTCCAATTTCGAAAATCCAAAATGATTTGTACCTGCATATAATTAGAAAAAAATCCTTAGAAAATGTCACTTGTACACTATTTCCTTGACACGATTGTTGACATGTCAGTGTTGACCGAGTGAAAAAATTATGTAAAATTTAAAATATTTAATGATGTATTGTTACGTGTCAAAGTATTAAAAAAATGTAAAAGATAATGTACATACGCTAAAATCCTTTATTATGCTTGCAGTTCCCTTTCCTTTCTTTCTTTTTCGTGTCGTTATCTATGCTACTTAGGGCTGCCAAAATTGCATCATTTCGCAGCAAAATAATACACATAAGTAGAGCTAGAGGCAGCTTTCTAAGCAAGAGACAGAAAACGGATATTTATTAACTAGAAAATAAAAATTATCTTGCTCGATAATGATTTTTCCGATGTGAGAAGATAATATGTTGTCGTACAAAAACTCTATCGAACAAATGGTTGATAAGTACGGAAAACACTTTTAAAATATTAGAAATATCAAGAACAAAGAAAATACTACTCAACATAGATTTTATTACAAAAGATATTGAAATGTTATAGCTTCATTAACATATTAATGAATGGAATATTATTGTTACGTTTTTTTTTATCGCAAGCGCACGATATCGTAACAAATAATATAGTGGACCTTTGAATCCGTATTATCGTTCCTACGAGAATTATACTTTAGTCTTAACCTACTTTTCCTAACTCGTATTTTTTATAAAAGACAAACAAATAAATGATTGTCATAGTTGTGAATATTGATTTTCTAAAATGAACTAAATGCCTAAAAATAAATGAAAATTATGATAAAATAACAAACACAAATGGATTAAAGATTCATGTATGTAAGATATATTAGGGCAAAACAACTACATCTAATGATCACCTTAATTCCAAATTCAAGATTCTAGCCTAATGTAGTGTTCGATCGAATTCTTCTACGGTATTCAATTTACCTCTCTCGAGTTCTCATTAAGTCTATTTAACTAATTCAATTCCATATCTCTATGCGAATGACCCTTAATTAAACGAGTTATGGCACTAGGAATACATATAACGACCGCAATACTAGGTATATGTATCTCTACATGTTTTACTTCGTTATCGAATTTTATTACACGTATTAAGTCTCAAACTCACCTTTCGATTCGTAAAAAACTCAATGGATCATCAAATTATTGATCAAGTAATTCAATGCATCGCAATTATAATAAAATCAACACATGGAAGAATAAAACACATAATTCTTGAATTAAAGAACTAAGGTTCTCAATAGATTACATTGTTTGTCCTAATAAGGAATTTAGCTAAACATGATAAAAAAGATGAAATAAATAAACATATTCGAATACATCACCGAATTTAATTGATAACAAAGATAGAAAACAATCAGTTCTTGCACCAAGATCTTCTTCCGCTTCCAATCTTTAATTTGAACTAGAATCCTTAATATATTTCTTCTCGCGAATTCCTCTTCTATCGTGTGTTTTTCTCTCCATTTTACAAAGTGTGATACCTTCTTTTCAATGTGTGAGAACCTTTTTTTCATGCCTCCTTAGGTTTATTTATACTTTTCTGCACGTTTTGGCCAATTTGGAGTCTTTTTGTAGGGGTTTTCGCTACCCAAACAATAAAAACCTAAAATTTGTGGCAGCGCGAGGCGCGCGGCACCTGGGCGCTGAAAATAATCGGCTTTGTAGCTCCTGGGCGTTGAGTCGATGTCCAACCTGCGTTTGCTTCAGTATTTTTGTCATATCGTTTTCTCCCAATATTCTATTAAAGCGATTCGAAATGCGTCGGAAACATAACTCAATGATCTACAACTTTGATAGAAATATATCTTTTCCAATTCGAACGTTTAATGGGACAAAAATGGGTCTCAATCTCCAACTAAATATTTGGACATCCTTGCGCGGTTGAAAATTGATTTGTTTTCACTCCTTTTGATCTTTAGTTGTATCCATTTGACTCCTAACATTCTCGAATCTTCATCATGAGCTTTGACACCGCTTTTGGATATTTTCACTTTAGCCCCCCCAAGTTTTGGATATTGCCATTTTTCGCTTCTTTCTTTCAATTTCACTTCCATTCATTGAGTTTCACCTAATAACAAATTATATAATGATGTGATGGGGAATATGTGGTTGAAAAAGAAGGAAAAATTATTTATGTGATGGAAAATATTATTTTATTGAAGGATGTGTGGTTAAAAATGAGTAGAAGAATGAGAATGAAAAAAATAATGTGGCTCAAACAGGGCAATTAGGCTATAATTTCATTAAAAGAATTACGAAATGTCAAAATTTTGGAGCGTGAATAAGTGTATAAAATACATTTATTAATTATTCCAACTTTCAATTCAACTAGAGCTAGTTGGCCACGTATAGAGAGTGACAGGCGGCATATGCAGAATTTATGTGGTGTGCTGGGGGGTTGTTTGGGTAGGTCCATTTTAATTTTTTTAAGGAATTTGACAAAATCACTTAAATTATTAGATCAACTTAAATTAAGAGTTGATTCTTTTTTTTTTTTTTAATTATTGGTAGGAGGAATTATTCCCATTGTTCATATAACCTGTAAAGGTCCTAAAAACAACCTTTATGAAAGTAATTAGTCTTGGCGAGAAATAGATCAAATTAGACTTTGATTCTGTTTGGCCATCTTTCTCATTCTCATTTTTTCTTTTCTATCTTATTTTTAACCACACAATTTTTCATAAAATAAGATTACACATAAATAGAAAAAATTCCTTTTTTTTCAAAACACACATTCAAAAAAAAATTATTCCAAACATTAAAAAAAAAAAAGGGTCAAATGGGTTGTTTATTTGATGTAGTTAAAAGTAAGTTGGTATTATTCCCAATTTACTCTCTCTCTCTCTCTCTCTCTCTCTCTCTCTCTCTCTCTCTCTCTCTCTCTCGTAGAATTTATGTTATTTGAGCATCTAACCTCCTCTCAAGCTTCCCCATTTTATTCGTAGATGAATATCCATATTTATAGGATAAATTTATGTCAAATTCGTGTCCTAGATGGTTTACATAAAGTGTTTGATTGAAAAAAGGAAAGAAAACAATATGTTTGGGACAAAATTGTGCGATTACAATAGTATAGGGAGTGAGATCGTGCAGCCTAAAGACTTTAGGGCCTCCTTTTGCAAAAAATGGTAATTGCGATTGCAACCCTTAACATTTGTTTGAGCCCCATTTTTGAGAAAAATGAGTTTGGTAATAGTGATTTTTTTGGAAAATATCATTAAAATGTAGGAAATTTTTTGAATTTACGTGTAAAATAATTTTATTAGAAGAATACGTGATTGAAAATGAGTTTGAGAAAAATATATTTTTAGATAATGCAATTCAAACAAGAGCTTAGTTGTTCATCTATTACAATTTGATCTCGTATGATATTCAACTTGCATCATTTCTTCTTTGAATCTTGGTCATTCAGCTTTACTTCACTATAAATTGGTCTGCAACATTATTCAATCATTCGTAATCGATTTGATGCAAGTTGCAAGAGAGTGCCATTAAGTCCTTAGATTTTTGAAATATCGAATTTAGCTCCTGAAAATTATGAATCACTTCCTATTTCTCCCATATGAAAAATAAGATCTTAGATTTTTTGTTTTTGCATATTTTTCGCTGTGCAATTGCAAAGTTGTCACGAACAATTAATAATGGAAATTTAAATGTCTGGACACTTCAAAATGTTTAGCTCAATGTCCATAAAGTCCAAACATACTATTGAACATACTAAAAAGAAACAAGATATATGCGATTTAGTATTTGTTAAAATCACCATTCAAAATTTGAAGTCCTCATTCACCTTCGACATAAGAGTTTGGGAACTGCAGAACTCTCGGTTGCAGTTGAGATTCAAGTCAAATTTCTTCTTGAATAAGACATCAAACGAAATGCTCATCTTTGAAGTGGGACACTGAGTTACCTCAAATAAAATAATAATCTTATACTATATTAAAGAAGGATAGTTCCGCAACAGTGTCCCCGCCCATAATTCTGGCTTCCATCCTGTCGAAGAAAAAAAAAAAAATTCTGCAGATTTTTTGAATTGAATACCGCCCAGAATTTTGAATTCAATCCCGCTCAACCAAAAGGCTTACTCCTTGCTTCATAAGCTAGAAAAATGCCCTGCCACTCAAAAAAAAGAAAAGCCTCCTCTCTCAGCGACTCTAACCTCTCTATCTCCAAATTCTGCCCAGATATTTTTATTGAACCATTGCATAGACGACAGTGGTGGTGTGTGTTGCTGGTTTGATGGAGTACATAAAAGTGGTAGGTAAGGGTGTTCTTCCCCAAGTCAGCATGTTATATCTCATTGTATACTTCCAGAATTCGACCTTGATGAACGAAATGCAGGTGGTCAGGTAAGCTTAATGAACGAAGATGAGATATCTGTTTTGGTCTAATGTGTGATTTTTGAATATTGGATGGTATTATTTAAATCCATTACTGATCACTCCATTAGAATTTATTATTGCAAATGATTATTCAACTTACAAAAGGAATGAAAAATATAAAAAAAATTTGCATAGATTTCTACAAAATAGAAGTTATAGTTTTGAATGTTTGATGGTAAACTAATATAGATTTCATCTTAGTCTTAGAATTTATTATTGCAAGAAGGAAAAAAAAGATTCGCCAAGAGTCGTTGAGAGCTTTCCGTACGTAACGGAGTCGTAGTGCATCACGGAGCTGGTAGTAAATTTTTTTTTTTTTAACATAGAATGAGTAAGATTATATCATATATATAATTTAAATTTAAATATGTTAAATTAAACTAAATAATTTACTTGATATGCCATGTATTTTCAACTTTGAGTAAGATTATTTATGATTATCACTTTGAGTAAGATTATATATGTATTTTACTGTAGAAACTAAATATTGACCATTTGAGTTGAAACAGGTCTTTTGGTTGAAGTGAAGATGAAAATGGCTACTGTAATGGTGTCCTCAGAGAGAATAAAGAGCAGAAAGCTGTTGCAAAGTAAGGACCATATGTGAGAGAAATAAAACTTAGCAGCCATCAAATGTGTAAGAAACTCTGCAAATTTTTGGTTTCTCCTGGAATTTTGTCTATTTTCTGTTTGTATTGTGACAAAAAAAAAAACATTATTTGGAAATTTTTGGGTTTACTACTATGACTTGGTTGTGTCAACCTTTTGTTTACAATGACATGAAAAATGAAAGCTGATGTCAAGGTGTTTGATAGAAGTTCTGCATCTGTTTCTTCCATTTTTTTTTATAAAGGTTTGGATCTCAATTTTGTATGTTAGTTTAAAGAATTGTTATTGGTAGCCAATTTTTTTTTTTTTTCGTTCGTTATAATATCTGAAATTCTTAATTTGTTATCACCCTTCCAAAAAAAAAAAAAAAAAAATAGCTAGATGGAGACATGGACTGTGTCTCTATCTAGAACGGAGACACGGTGTCTCCATCTAGCACGGAGTTGGGCAGTGATTTTTTTTTTTTAAACATAGACTTAAATTGCAATGAGTAAGATTATGCTATATATATAATTTAAATTTAAATATGTTAAATTAAACTAAATAATTTACTTGATATACCATGTATTTTCGACTTTGACTTTGAGTAAGATTATTTATGATTATCGCTAGCCTCAATTGCGAAACAACCTATTCGTATTTATCAGCTTGCTTCAATAAAATAGCTCAAATATGTAATATATAAATGGGCAGAACTCTCAGTAAAATGAAGAAATAAAATTACTTGCAATGAGGTTGAAGTCTCCATTTGCAGATATTTTTAAAGTTCAACTGGCCAAATTCATGAGGTTCTAGCTTTTTGATGTTCAGATTTACTTTTTTTTTTAAGTTTTGAGTTTGGTTACTTTGAGTAAGATTATACATGTATTTTCTTGATAGTTGTTAATTCTTTCAGATTTGTCTGCATAACAACAAAGTGAGATTTCTTTTCATTGCTTTCTTCACATTTTAGTTGCATTGCAGTATCTTCTGATAGTGAAGATGATAATTGAGAACAAGACAATTAAGAACTCATCTTTAAATTACTAATATTTTTATTTAAAACTACTCATTCACTCACAAGTTAATTTTATGAAGTGTTTTGCATCTAATTAGATTGGAAAATCAATTAGAATATGTTTTTCATATTAGAATTGTTTATCACTTCATATAAATTTGTACATCTCATAGTGTCATCCGACCTCTTACACCCTCCTTTAAGATTAGAGAAACTACGAAATTTCATCTCAGACAGAAACAATATTATTGTTGAATAACAACATCTAAGACAAGACCTATTGCAAGATTTTTGAATCGTTGTGATAATGAAGCCTTATTCTATTGTCTACAGACAGAAGCCTTTTTGGAGTTTACAAAAACTTTATTCTATTGTCTATTTCCATTCTGTGGCATCATTACAAACGTGAGTTTACTTTCCTCGCCATCTTTTCCCTTGACATCATTTTCTCTATCCTGCATTATTGGTTCTTCGATCTAAAAAACATTATTTATCTCTAATTCATTTGTACAATCTAGAAAAAAGACTTTGTTTATGGCTGGGGTACTAAATGAAGTTAGAAGACTCAATCTCCATATTTAGGGTGTTTTAACAGATGGTAGCATGTTGGCTAAGCTTAAAAGGTAGAAGAAGTTACATCAATTAATTAGTTGCTATAATATACATTCAACTTCTAAATGTAACAAACCCTGTTAAGTTATGAAAGCATCCACTTGTTTCACATATATCATCAGCAATTGTTGCTTTTATCATTTCTACCTAGAGCCATCAGAATCATCAAATATGCAAATTGATATATACTTGATTTATGTAAATTAAGAAGTTGAATGTGTGTATAATTATTTGAATATTTTTAGGACATAAATTTACTATAAATTGATATATTACTTATTACTTGCACCATTTTAGGTATCCAAAACAGCAATTAGCTGAATTAGTAGATTTGAACACTAAATGCGTAGAAACGTTAGCTATGCGTTTACAACGACAACGTGCCATTTCGGGTCACAATGTCTCGACTTGTTGGGGCTGAATGTACAAAAATAATGCGAATTGAACACTGAATTAGAAAAATGGCAGTCATACGATTAAAATGTCCATGCGTCATTTAGGTATACAAAGCAACATTCAGCTTAATCAGTAGAACTGAATACTAAATTCGTAGAAACGTCAGATATGCATTTAAAACAGCAACATACCATTTTGAGTCACAAGTTCTCGACTTATGGGGCTGAATGAACGAAAGTGATGCGAATTGAACAATGAATTAGAAAAATAGTACTCATACGATTAAAACGTCCATGCTCCATTTTAGATATCCAAAACAACAATCAGCCGAATCAGTAGAACTGAACACTAAATTCGTAGAAATGTCAGCTATGCATTTAAAACGACGACATACTGTTTTGGGTCATAAGGTCTCGACTTGTGGGTGCTGAATGAACGAAAGTGATGCGAATTGAACAGTAAATTAGAAAAATGGCAGTCATACGATTAAAACGTTCGTACACCATTTTGGTATCCAAAACAACAATCAGCTGAATCAGTAGAACTGAACACTAAATGTGTAGAAACGTTAGCTATGCGTTTACAACGACGCGCAATTTTGGGTTACAAGGTCTCGACTTGTGGGGGTTGAATGAACGAAAGTGATGCGAATTGAATACTGAATTAGAAAAATTGTAGTCATACGATTAAAACGTCCATTCTCCATTTTAGGTATACAAAACAACATTCAGCTTAATCAGTAGAACTGAACACTAAATTCGTAAAAATGTCAGCTATGCATTTAAAACAGCAACATGCCATTTTAGGTCACAAGGTTTCGACTTATAGGAGCTGAATAAATGAAAGTGGTGGGAATTAAACATTGAATTAGAAAAATGATAGTCATGTGATTAAAACGTCCATGCACCATTTTAGGTATCTAAAACAACAATAAGTAGAACTGAACAATAAATTCGTAAAAACGTCAGCTATGCGTTTAAAACGACGACATGCCGTTTTGGGTTACAAGGTCTCGATTTGTGGGGGCTGAATGAATGAAAGTGATGCGAATTGAACATTGAATTAGAAAAATGATAGTCCAGCACGTTCTGGACTGAGACATTGCCGTGTCTCCGTCCAACACGGAGACACGGATTTTTTTAAAAAAAAAAAAAAAAAACCACCCCAAACCCACAGTTTACTTTTGCACCACCCCCAAATGTATTTTCTTTCATTTATCTGATTTGTATATAATTAGTTATGTGGTGTATATATTTTTATTTAAAATTATGAAGTGTTTTGCATCTAATTGGCTTGGAAAATCAATTAGCATATGTTTATCATTAAAATTGTTTGTCACTTAATATAAATTTTTACATCTCACCGACTGTGCCTCGCACGGGTGAAAGACTAGTGATATCTAACACCAGTGATCCTAGAACATCAGTCTATGTGACAATATGTGATAAGTTCAATTAAAAATGAAATTATGTTATTCATTTAATGGAACATGTAATTCAATGTCATTAATACTGTCATCTAAATCGGTATTAAACATCAGTTGTGCTAAATATCATTACTCCAAATAAAAATACCATCCTATCATTTTCACGTAATTAAGAAAGTCAACAAATTAATTAAACAGAAATGCCCTAATTTTCTTTACACGCTGACTGGCGTTTTCTTACCAATCACTCAACTTTTTTAATTGTTATTTGAATTTTGTGTCTGTAAGTTTAATCAATTTGAGTGTGCGTGTCATAAGTTCTCTTACCAATCATAGAATATGGTGTAAGTTCAATCAATTTGAGTAATTCGTTGTAAATTTTTGTACAAAAAGCCTTGTACTTCTCATACATTCAGTATTAATGAATCGAGTCGAGCTACTCGCAAGTCTAGACGATTCGACTTCTTTTTCTAAATAAATTAATAAAATAAATAAAAAATGAACAACTTTTGTAAAAATTAATAAAACGAATACAAACATGAGGAAAAAATGAGTCGACTCGGTGGCTTGTCTCCATTCGGCCAAATGAGTTGGCTCATAACTCGATCAGGCCCGTGACTCGTTTCAATACGAATCGAGCAGCCCTTGGAATAAATTGAGCCCATGAGTCGATGAACGATTTGACCCTTTTACCAGCCCCTATCCCTATCTCGTCTCTCTCCAATCTAGAAAATCCAAAATGATTTATACTTGCAAATAATTAGAAGGGTAAAAAATTCATGGAAAATGTTACTTGTGCACTCTTTCCTTGTCACGATTGTTGACGTGTCAGTGTTGACAAGTGTTGATTGGGTGAAAAAATTGAGTAATATTTAAACTATTCAATAATGTGTTGTTACGTGTCAAAGTATAAAAAAAATGTAAAAAATAATGTACATGAAGCATGATTAAAAATCATTTATTATGCTTGCAGTTTCCTTTCCTTTCTTTCTTTTTCATGTCGTTATCTATGCTACTTAGGGCTGCCAAAATTACACCATTTTGCAGCAACAATAATACACATAAGTAGAGCTAGAGGCAGCATTCTAAGTAAAAGACAGAAAAAGGAACATTTATTAACTAGAAAATAAAAATTATATTGCTCGATAATGATTTTTCTGATATGAGAAGATAATATGTTGTCATACAAAAATTATATCGAACAAATGGTTGATAAGTACGGAAAACATTTTAAAATAATAGAAATATCAAGAACAAAGAAAATGCTACTCAACATTGATTTTATTACAAAATATATTGAAATGTTAGAGCTTCATTAACATATTAATGAATGGAATATTATTCTAACTTTCAATTCGAGTGGAGCTAGTACAGAGAGAGAGCAAAAGACGGGATATGCAGAATTTATTTGGTGTGCTGGGGGTTGTTTGGGTGGGTCCATTTTAATCTTTTTAAGGAATTTAACAAAATCACTTAAATTATTAGATCAAATTATTGGTAGGAGGAATTATTCCCACTGTTCATATGACCTGTAAAGGTCCTAAAACCAACCTTTATGAAAGCAACAAGTCTTGAGGAGAAATAGACCAAATTAGACTTTGCTCTCGTTTGGCCCTCTTTTTCTTTCTCGTTCTCATTTTTTCTTCTTTATTATTTTTTTTTAACCACACAATTTTTCATAAAATAATATTAAATATAAATAAAAAAATTCATTTTTTTAACCACACATTCTTAAAAAAAAAAAATATTCGAAACATTAAAAATTGAAAGAAAGGGGGCCAAAAGGGTTGTTTTTTTGATGTAGTTAAAAGTAACTTGGTATTATTCCCTCGACGCAAAGATAAAATTGAAAAAAAAAATAAAAAAAGATAAACAAAAAAAGCATAGGATTCCTTTCTTACACAAGACAACTTGACAATTGTGATGACAAAATGTACAATTTTTTTCAGGTTTCTATTTTGGCATACTCTTGTCTTCTAGGATTTGTACATGTCACATGCCTAGCACAACTCTGTTATTTTAGCCTATGTTTGGTTTATATATTTTAAAAAAAATTAAAATTTTGGTAAATTTTAATAAAAATTGATAAAATATATAGTTGAAAAGTTCTGAATTCTATAAAATATGTAACTAAAATTAGTTCTTAATGTTGACTTAAATTTTAATGTAATTTTTTTAGCTGAATCAAACAAGGACTTATAGTTTTAAGCTGGTTTAATATCTTGTCATTGGTTTACACGTTTTTCACAAAAAAATTGACACAGTCTCTGTTTCGTGGAAATTAAATTAAATTTTTAATCTAAATTAAAGTAAATAATTAATTTTAATCACATATTTAATGGGATCTAGAACATTTCAATCATACGTTTCATCAATTTTTATTAAAATATATTAAAAATCTTATTTTAGTCCCAACCAAATAAACAAGAGGCATATTAATTGTCAAAGCAACTACATCAATATTTATCAAAGAAAATATGAGCTGCTACTTCTTGTCGAGTATTTGTTTCTTTAATTAGAATAATTGAATTGTTAGTTACTAATAAATTTTATTAATTATACTAATCAAATTGCTAATCACGAAATTGAATCCTTGGTTGTACGATAAGAAAATTCGATTGATTTTAAATAATTAAATTGCTTGTTATAGAGAATCAATCCTACACGAAGATTTTGAATAAATCCTCGACTGATATTGGACAAGGAATACCCGTCTTTGTGTTAAATAGGAAGTATTAAATCAATAATTTAATAGATACTTTTTATAAAAGATAATGTTTTTTGTACATAACTATCTACATAATGTTTTACACGATGATGACGTGTCAAAATGTAAGTGGAAAAATTATTTAATTTATGATATTTTGATTCAATTAAATCTCACCATATCATTTATTGATAAATCATTATATAAATTGTTACGTACATATGTCTACTAAGTACTGAAAATAAATTGCTCCCTATTTTTTAATTATTTGATAATCAGAGTTATTCTTTAATTTGTTTAGTTATAATAACTAAATTATCAATTAACAAAACACAAATTGTTTTGAAGAATAAGATCGATTTAATTACAAAAATCTTGATCAAGTTATTATGTACCATGCCAACTGTTATTTAAAGAACACATATTTATTGTCAATGGCAGACGAAATTTTTTTGAGTTAGGGACATAATAATGGAACTTCCAAATCAATATACAAATTTAAAAATCATTCCTGAATATAAATCAGATAGAATGAAATAAACTATAAATATTAATTCAAATTCATTTTTTCTATCACTTTGAATTTTGTTAAAAAAATTGAAATTATAAGTTACTATCGTCTGTTATTGATTACCTTTCAATTTTCAAATGCAAAATAACTTAAGCTGATAGTGTCGGAGGTTCAACAAGTGAAGATGATGCAAGAATTACAATGAAAGATGAGGTCAATGATGTCGTAATGAAAGTCACTTTGCATCAGTGTTGGTAGGAAAAAAATGCAAATTTGTGTCCTAATTAATTGAAAATTTGATTGGGAAGTGAAGATTTGTAGTAGATTTGGTAATTTGTGTTAAAATTATAGACAATTTTTTAAGAATTAGTAGGGTTAGAATTTTGGTAATAGAGGTGAGGGAGAGAGTCGTGAGAGCAAGAGAGAAAATGTTAATTATGTTGTGATTTTGTCAAAAAAAAAAAAAAAAAAAAGGGAAAAAAAAAAAAACCAAAATTCCCCAAAAGTTGGGGTGTCAAGTGACACCCCATGAGCCCCCTTCCATCTGCCTGTGTTTACTGTCTTAAACAATGCGTGACATTCTTATCAAAAAAAAAAAAAAAACAATGCTTGACATTATATTAATATTCCTGAGATTGTATGAGCCCCCTTCATGACATAATTAAAAGTTGGTATGACTTCATCGTATCAATTGGTACTTGAGATTGTAATGTTCTTAAAATTTAAATTAATTAATATTCCTCGTCTCATAAAATATATTTATTGTCCATTTTTTTTATCTGTCCCAAATTAAAATATCTGATATAGTTGATTTCTTAATTTTTTTAACACACCCATATTTAATGTGCTTTGTTATCAATAAATATTAACTATTATTTAATGTATGGACGTATTAGAAAAAATATAAGAAAATTTTATATTTTCAACTATATTAATCACATTTTCTTAACATGTTTAAAAATAAAAATAAGTTCATCTTCGTGAGATAAAGAGAGCATATTATATTTGATACATTCTCTAAATTTCTCGTTTTTCTTACCTTTGAAACTGTAGATACCTTGAATTTAAGAAAATACCATTAAAAAAATAATTGTACATGAGAAGCAGTATATTAAATAAATATTTTTTCATTATATTTATTTCAAAAAATAAAAATTAAAAAATAGATCATATGCTATATAACCAAGAGAAGAAAGAAAAATAAAAATAAAGAGAATGGAAATCTAAAACCTTATAGTCATAGTCAATAGATATGGTTTGTGACAACAAAAATAAAATAATCATCCTATTTAATTTTGCAACATCATCCTTATTTTTTGCTACGTAGAAAATGGAAAAATCACACGCACTACTATTTATTGACCATAACATCTACGACTGTCGGTGCCTCGATTCGATGGTAAAACGCCAAGCAATAATGCGAGATCTCAATTATACACGAAAAGGAGCAGATTTCTGTGAAACAAAGGGAAAAAGTAGCGACAAACTGAGATGACTCATTCTATTTGTGCCACGTATTATCTTGTAAACGGTGACTTCCCTTACGGATTTTTTGAAAAAAATATTATTTTAAATGATTTTTTATAAAATGTATGATTAAAAGGTAAATTTTTTTTTAATTTACGTGAAGAATATTTTATTGTGTGATCGTGTGGTTAAAAATAATTACGTAGTCAATGGAAGACAATGATGGCTCATTCTACCCGTCGGCAAATGGGGTCCATGTGAAAAAGACGCCGCACCACTTAACTCTCATTTTAAACGAAATACCCATCAATTCAGTCAAGCTGTTTCTTGTACTATCTAAACATATTTACATGTTCCTGTGATTATTCCTATGTCTTGTTATGCTTTTTGATTGGTATATATATTAATAAATTATATTGTTGATTGTGATTTCAATCCAGCTATGTGTACAATGATTAGACATCGTCACATTATATTGAGAGATCGTAAAATTTACAATATCCTTAAATCATTGTACAATTGGATTTTCACTTGTGATTTATGGGATAATCAATTCTTGGTGAATAGAAGTTCTGTAAATTTTTTGGCTCTTCTTTTTTGGGAAAATACAGATGTGTGTATGTATAAGTGCGTGTATGTATTGGAAGATAGGTGGGCATGTGAGATGCTTTTAATGAGGCTGATAATGACAATGGCCCCTCTTCAATTGCATTCTCTCTCCTGCATGAAAGTTACTTTAGTCGAGTGTTCCAAAGTTAAGACTTGAAAGCCCATTTGTTTCTTTGTTTTATAGAGTAGAATCAAGATCAAGAAACATTATGAGACACCTCCGTAGCGGTTATAGCTACAGAGGAGGAGCCATGGCCGGTGCTTTTGTGTTTCTTCTGCCCTTTCTGTTTTGTAGCCTATTCACTCCTCTCACCCATGCTTCACCTTCCACGATGTGGGTATGTTTATGAAATCGCAATTTTCTTGTTTTTGCGTGTATTTTGATTGATCTATGTATAGTATGCGAATTCTGTGTTTCTTGTCTTTTGAGTGGTATTTACCTTTTTATATCTGGGTTTTGTTGAGTTTTGAGGGAAATGCTTGAGAAAGAAGAACACGAAAGAAAAATGATTTAAACTTTTATCTTTTGCTAGTTGTGTATAACATGAAAGAAAAAGATTTAACCTTTATTTTTTGCTAGTTATGTATAGTTTGAAATTTGGGAACAAATTTCTGAAAAGATTCGATCTTGAGAGGGATTGGCCTTTTTTTTTTGGGTGGGGTGGGGATTTGTTTTTAATCTTTAAGATTTTAGTGCGTACCTGCAGAAAGGAAAAAGAGCGGAAATATTACATAGTTGAGACTTGGGCATTGATGCTGAATTTGAAAAGGTGGAAACACCTTAGGATTTATTCCAAGTTGGGATCAGAAACTGGATTAGAAAATTGCAAAAAAGAACTTAATAGAGCATCATATAGGTAGATGTGGGATAAGGGTTTAGATGTATATGGAGTGGATGAGTTCGATATGTTGATCTATATTGATCTGGAAGCTTGTGGAGATGCACATGTTTTCCAGGATGAGCCTAATCGAATTTGACTATGTCAAGACTCAACAGTACTAGAAGATTTCCTTTTCTATCCTACTTTGGATTTTGGAAACTAGAAAAGGGGTTTTGGGATGATAGTAATCGGTGATGCAACAAGTGAAACTACGATAATGTTTTACCTTCCAAAAAGAGAAAATAATATAAAACTTCAGACGAAATGAGTTAGGTTTGCCTCTCTGGGGTGGAGGAGTGGGGAGTTTGCTTATCTTATAATGCTGGTGCAAGTTGTTAAAGAACAGGGACCACTTCTCTGGTAAAAAACGCGACTTTAGAAAAAAGTAGCATTAAATGGTTCCTTGTGGAATGGCAAAAGTGCTTAATTAATCGCAACCGAGGATATGTGATTTTAGTTCATAGTTCGGATTCCCGAGCCGGCAACAGATGAATCTGTTTAATTAGGAAATATCAAAAGTTTGTGCGATTTTGTTTGCCAACTGAAACATTGTCTTTAGTTAATCTTATTTGCTTGTGCAGGAGTGGAATGCTCCCAAACCTAGGCATTCACGACTTCTCAAGAGTGCTCTGCAACGCAAAACTGTGAGTAAGAGTTTTTTGAGCTATATGCATGTATTTTAACAAAAATTATTGTCTTTTGAGTTGGATGAAAACTTTTTGGAGCTATATGCTTGTATTTTCAACAACAAATATTGTCTTTTGAGTTGCATGAAAACTTTTCTTCATTGTTGCTTTTTTTCTTTCAGTCGAATGAACAACAGCTATGGATGCCTTTGGCTGACCAAGGATGGAAAACCTGTGCTGAATCAGACACTCCCTCCAGTGAGTAATAATAATCAACCAAAAATGGGTTGTAGCATTTTTATTTTCTTTTCCCCCTTTTCATGGAGGTCTTTTAAAGAGGTGTAATTACCATCTACGACTATATTCACACATTTCTAACCTTTACTAAATTACTCATTTCTTTGAAACAGCACTGCCAGAAAAATCTCGAGGATATATTCAGGTTTTTCTTGATGGAGGACTAAATCAACAGAGAATGGGGGTAGGATTTTTATAGTTTCAATTATCATTTTATAAATTACTTGAGAATGATGATTTATAATTGTAGATTGTAAAAAATTGTCATTACTACTTCATAAGTTGCTAATGTCAAACTAGTTGTCATTTGAAGTCACTGATGTTTACTCTTTTACAAAGATTTGTGATGCAGTGGCTGTTGCTAAAATTTTGAATGCAACTCTAGTTATCCCTCTTCTTGAAGTAAATTCCGTGTGGCAAGATTCGAGGTCCTACTCATTAACTCCATGCATTCACGATACTTTTCTAATATTCTAATCTTTCATATTTAAAGCAGAAATTATTTTAATAGCACTTGTACTTTTTCTCCTGCAGCACCTTTACGGATATTTTTGATGTGGATCACTTCATTAACGTATTGAAAGATGATATATCCATTGTGAAAGAGTTGCCGGATGACTTCTACTGGAGCACAAGGGAATATTATGCTACAGCCACCAGAGGTAATAGAGTCAAAACAGCACCCATTCATGCTTCAGCAAACTGGTATATAGAGAATGTGACGCCTATCCTGCAGAGGTGAGTATATAGTAGATATTTTTTCCTTCTTGTCAAACATTCAACCATTTAACAATATGAATCTTCCAGTGAACTGCATGGCATTTTCTGAAGCTAGATATACACAAACATTATTGTATATATACAGTTTAGAATGGGTAATATGTCTGCCAGTTCGCTTTGCTTAATGATAACTTGCTTGTCTATCTAAGGTAAATATACCAATCTTGATTTGTTTCCTCATGTTCTATTTGAGAACCCTTGGCTATATGACTAGGGCCTGCTGAGATGTGAATATGTAAATTTTGATCTGATCAGGAATTTTGTTTTTTCCAAACCCCATGGCACGTACAATAAACCAAAATTTTATTAACAAAACCTTCCAAGTGCTAACATATTTCGCTTGCTTTCATTCTCAAGAGAGCAACCAAAATTTTGTTAATGCTATTGTTGTACAACTTGAGACATGTTTTGGATTCATCAGATGGTTGACATTTTCAAAGGTACGGTGATTGAGAAATTGATTTAAGTTGATTTATGAGAAGGGTTGCAACATGTGACCCAAGAATCTGCAGTTAAGAGTTTGGTAGTTGTGTTTCTTTCGTCGAGTTTCCACATGACGATGTTAAGACAAATGATTGTCGTTTTAACCTCACACCGATGTCCCTATGGTTCTTTAGCTTTATTACTGGTATTGACCTTATCAATATCTGAAATCAATGTATGGGGACTGTTTGGTACCTAAATGGGCACCAAAATTGGACCGAATCATTTGTCAGGGAAGACCGAGAGCTAACTATCGAGACTGGACTATCCGGACGCATACTTCGTTTTCTTCAATTTTTCAATAAAGACATTAATTCCATTTATGTCTAAATTGCGGAGTAAATTTGCCTCTTACCATTTGTGATCTGTGGTTGATCAGTTATGGGATTGCTGCAATTGCACCATTTTCTCACCGACTAGCATTTGACAACATGCCCAAGGATATCCAACGAGTTCGATGCAAAGTCAACTTTCAAGCTTTAGTGTTTGTTCCTCACATTAGAGCTCTTGGTGATGCTCTTGTCAGTCGCCTCAAATATCCGCCTAGTGAAAGTGAATCCAATACTAATTACCTTAAAGATGTTACCGATTCTAGAAGCAAGCAAGGAAATGGAAAGTTTGTTGTCCTCCATCTTCGATTTGACAAGGTATGTCTACTTGTTCAAGACAAAACCTAGTTAATTTTATTTTGTATCTAACAAATCCATTCTGGCTTTCTCATAGTTTTGATTATTATGCAATGCAAATGGGAGTAGATTGTTGCAAACAGACTTGTGCTATCTTCCTAAACAGAGTTGTGTTGAAATCTGCGTGACTTGAGATTCCTAACCTGTCTGATGCAGGAAGTATCTTTATGGTGTTTCTTGAATTTGTTGCTTTTTCAGGACATGGCTGCTCATTCTGCCTGTGACTTTGGTGGAGGAAAGGCTGAAAAGCTGGCTCTAGCTAAGTATCGACAAGTTATGTGGCAAGGAAGAGTCTTAAACTCTCAATTTACTGACGAGGAGCTGAGGAGTCAGGGACGGTGCCCATTGACTCCTGAAGAAATTGGATTGCTGCTAGCTGCTTTGGGATTTGACAACAGTACTCGCTTGTATCTTGCCTCCCATAAGGTTTATAACAAAAGTTTGGTTTAGATTTTAGGCTTTTAGCACAAAACTTATTCTGACACTTGGCAGTCAAAAATTTGGTTTCATACTCTAAAGTTCCTGCTTTGTTAATGCCATCGTTTGCAGGTTTATGGTGGGGAAGCCAGGATCTCAACCTTGAGAAGTTTGTTTCCATTAATGGAAGATAAGAAGAGTCTTGCCTCTTCAGAAGAAAGAACCCGCATTAAAGGAAAGGCTTCCTTATTAGCAGCACTAGATTACTATGTTGGCATGCATAGTGATATATTCATTTCTGCTTCTCCAGGAAATATGCACAATGCTGTGGTAAGCACCGAATCTCATTTATTTACACTGGTTGCTGATATGAAAATTGCTTAAAATCTTTAGGTTACTAAATAAGATTCTGAGAATCGTATGTAAACATCATTCTGTCTTGGCCATTATTTTCAAATTAATAATGTTTCAATTACTGCACTTCTGCATTGTATAACTATTAAATAGTGAAAGCTGGGGAATGACGTTTCTTAGTTGCTCATCTCAGCAAATGTGTTACTTTACTTGGAATTAACAGGTGGGGCATCGAACTTATCTAAATCTGAAGACTATAAGGCCTAACATGGCGTTATTGGGACAGCTTTTCTTGAATAAAAGTTTGACTTGGCCAGAGTTCCAAGATGCTGTTGTTGAAGGGCACAAAAATAGACAAGGGCAGCTCAGACTACGCAAGCCAGAACAGTCTCTATATACGTATCCTGTTCCTGATTGTATGTGCAACGCTTAAAATTACTTTGTTAGCACGTGAGTGTTTTATGTAGATGCAGCTATTTATTATTTGTGGCCACTAATAATCGAATTATGATATCCCTATTTGCGTAGTCAGAGAGCCATACAAGTTTTACCATGCGTGGGAATTCTTTGAGGGTGGACGATCTTTGTAAAATATGGGGTCATATTTATCTATCTGAGTTTGATATATACACAATTCACTAATAGCCATACAAGTGCTGTAATATATTTACCGAATTCAATAATTTACTATTGTTTGTTTAGCTCAAATTGTCTAAATTTTACGACAGAATGTGCTTCAATGTATATGTTCATTCAAGCACCCTCGTGGCATGTTTGGTATGCGGACATGACAAAACTTAAGGAAAAAAAGTCGAAAATCTTATTTGTTCTTGTTCAGTACTGTATACCCAGTATGTCGGGGGGAGCTTCAGGAGAGTGGGAGAACATATTTTTAGTTGTAAGATTGTGTTCTCAAATTCTCCAGTTCTCCACTGATTATTATAGTTGGGCCCATATGTGAGGTCTGTTCTTTCAAAGTTCAGCTCCCTGGCTTATTACTAGGTGAAGTGACGCCATCTACCGAGTTCATTACAGATTTAAATTAAATCAGTGTAGAAAATAACTTTCCACCAAGTAGAAGAAATCTGTGGACGAAAAACATGGTAAAAATAAATTTCATGCCAAGTAGAAGAAATCAGTAAACAAAAAACATGGTCCCATCAACTCGGAAGTAATCTCACTAAACAAATACAATTGATATATAATGCTTTCCATCAATGTGTGATCAATTTGACCAAAGTGATCCTACAATACATCCTGAAAAAGATATTAAGATGTCGATAAATGGATGTGTACATAGGATTTTATCCAAGAACACGCTCTAAACTGGATGGTGCAAGAGTAAATATCATTAGTCTCGCTGATCTAACTGGTCGCCAAGTGTTGACCCGAGGATATTTGAACGCTTGATGTCATTTTTATCCTTCTCAGCCACTGGAGGACTATTACCTCTACGTAATGCAGCCAATTCCTTCACATCATCAGGATTTAGTGAAGGCGCAATCACCTCTTCAATGGGCAGGGTTCTCTTCGAGCCCTCCAGTGCAACACCGAGAACTATATTCTCTTCCAAAGCAGGTTTTGTTACAGGAGGCTGCATGATTGGTGCTTGTCTCATGTCTTCTTGTTTCAGTGTAGTACCAGAAACAGTATCTGGTATATCGCCTCCAGACTCTGGCAAGGAGTCTGAGGCATTGTCAACTGCACTGCCAAGAAGAGAACTTCCTTGGCCCACCTTTTTAGGATTGTTGCTATTAGAGGTGTTCTGAGCCGAACCAGGTGAACTTTTGGAGTTGAAAGTTGATGCTTCCACAAACTTAGAATCAGCCCTAGAGACAGATTTTGATGTTGATTTTGCTGTTGCGTTGTTGTTGACCTTGCGATCAGACAAAGGGCTCGCTGCCACGTTTTGGTCCTTCATTTCAGCTTTTGGCACTTGTCCAACCTCGGCACCGGCCTTCCTAACTGACGTCAGGATCTCTTTAGCCTTAAAGTCGGCAGGCAATGTTTCTTTAGATTTAGAATCAGTCCTTGAACTTGTTTCACCTTTAGCATCCACCATGTTATCAGGTGTTGACTGCACCGCAGCCTTGCTGTCTTCCTCGCCATTCACACGCACTTGACGAGATTGAGTTTTTGTCCTCTCTTCCCCATTAATTTTATAGGAGGGCTCAATCAATATCAATGGACGGTTTGATTCTGCTCCACGGTTAAAATCAGAATCTGCATATGGTATGTTGTCCAAGTCTGCATCACTATATATTTTCTGAACAGTACGAATGGGAGTGGCTAATCTAGCACGGTGATGCCGAATGACTCTGAGAAGGTCCAGAAGTATAGCTTCCTATTTTCCTCAACCAAAGAAACATTAATGACTTAAGGTCGAAACTAAATATATAGAAATTAAATGAATACATTTAGAAACGAGGAAATCAAAGCATGATATTATCTAAAATCAGATAAACTGCAGGTATAACAAAAATAAAATCTTAAAAGCTGTTGTATATTACTTCAAAACCAGGTAATCCAGTTTCCAATCCTAAGTGGCATATCATTGAGCAAAGTTTGAATTGGTAAATAGGTGCAAACTTGAACATAATCTGCACCTCACCTCTGCTGAATTTGTGTTTTCCCAAATCTTACAGCTCTGATACATATTCTAGGAGAGAGCAGCAATTTTAAACACGAAGAACAGGAAACCTCTTCCCAGTGCTGTGGAACTAATAGGAGTGTAAATTGTTTCCCCATGTAAACTTTCTACATGAACTAGCGACGAGTTGGCTGGAGAAGCTCTCAGGGTATATGTAATCTACTTCAGAGTACAACGCATTACCTAGTGTCAACTTAAATTTAGCCTCTGATGTAAGACTTCGCCGAATCCATTGGTTAGAACTTTATTTCTTTGTTTGTTGCTCCTCTAGTGAAGAGTTTGTAGGTCTAGACTTTTGCCTGCTCCATGTCTATTGTTATTATTTATTATTTTATTTCCTTTCAGTAAAAAAATTGATAGCTTTTTGGTACGCCCGTAGTACATTTTTTTCTTTATCAACTTCTAACTTTCTAACCAAAGTGAAATGACTAATTGATATATCAACAGTTTAATTTTTTCCCACAAGGACGCTCCAATGGATAGAGTTCATCAATCAACTTTCTCCCACACCTGTTTCCATATTCTGGAATCTTAACTTTGAACTGGTGAGTTAATATTACTGCAACTTTGGAAATGATTAATTCAGAATGACCAAAGTTCAAAACGTGTGCATCACTAAGATGAATCTGTTTCAGCTACTTTACTATGAGATTAAACTATCTGGTATCAACTTTGAGGTATGAGTGACATGACTGTAGTTGCAGTCGCAGAATGTATCAATTTAATAATCATGCAGACCACGTCCTAAAACAAGGGAAAAAGCCTGCAGGAAAATGTGCCCTCACCTTAACACACAGGTATTCTTCAAAATGTGAGGTCTTCACGAAGCAGGACACCAATATCTGTATCATTTGGGAGGCGATGAGAATGCAGTATTTGAGGTGAAAATTTTAGAATCATATTCAGGAAACAAAAAAAAAACACTATGATTATGTAAAATTATTTTCCACGCTTTAATAACAAATAAAATGCAGAAAGTACACATAAACAGGGTTTCACAAATTAATTCAACTAAGCATGAAAAAAAAAAAAAAAACCTCGGCTAAAATATCAACTTTAACATCATCGCATGCTAGACACCCACCATGACCTCAATCATTAGAAGTTATCATATGCATGGTACACAGCCATGTAGAGTTCTGGGAAACAAGAAAGAAGCAATGGAGACTGAATACAGTAACCACCAAAATAATTTTTTGCGAAAAGAACACAGGATTATTTATTTCTTTCCCTTCTTTAATGGTTTTTTGAGTTGTGGGGTGTGGGGTGCTAATAAGCATTCTTAGTTTACTATAATAATTTTCTGAGGAGGAAATACTTTTCGATGGTAATATTGGTCAGAAAAACAAAGGATTTTGATGATGTAATAAAATCCTACACCAAAATAATTACAATTTCGCATAATAATGTGACATAATTATCATATCAAGCATTGAAACTGACCAAGAGGGCCTGATTTTCAGGATTAATATTATCCAAAAATACTCTTCTATGCAACTTCTGTTGTTCAACTTGAGGATTCTTTGCCAGAACCTTCCGCATATCGGCAACAATGTTCTGCACAAGGCAGGGAAAAAATTGTGATGGGTCAGTACAAGATGAATTTCTTTTGAGAATTTATCAATTATAACCCAGAACAATCCAAAATGATCCTCACATTAATTTTGTTGACATCCAAGTGACTAATGGCCAGGTGGGTTTTAATACGCCAGTGAGTCTTTTGAGTGAGATTTCTCACAACATTCATGGTAAACTTGTGATTTGGAATGTGAACAGCTTCACGATCTTCACCTCTTACAATTGTTGGTGACCACCATCCCACATGCTTCCATTTGTAAATGCAAAATTATTGATAATCAAAAACATATTAATAGAAAGTAGACCCATTATAGAAACTCTGAGATAAAGCATGTGACAAACTTGCAATTTTGAGAATTAACCAATAAATGGAGATTGTTTTGTACTCATTTGATCACAAGGTGCAATTACAAACATTGGTGTATACAGGGCCGGTTCTGTGATTTTCGGGGCCTAAGGCGAACTTTATAAATTAGACCCCCCGAAATTTTTTTGTTCCCTTTGATCCCTATGTAGCCACGCCCATGACCAGTGCGATCTTTAACTAAAGTCTGTGAGTTTTACAAGTCATAGCATACTTGAGATCGAACCTGCGTAAAAATGTGGGGTCATGTTCGAGCCTTGGGGCAAGACTAATTGCCCCCTTGTACCTCTACAACCAGGTGGAAAAGAGTAAGAGAGTGAAATTAGACTTGTTAATTAATTACTCACTAAAAATTAATGATTAAGAGATGACAAAACAATTATAATTATAGCTATAAGCTTATGTAAACATCAATCATATAGTATAAAAAAGTCTACACACATTTGAATGATATTGAAATCAAATTAGGTCAATAAAAATGCATGCAATTTGTAAATTCTGATTTAAGTGAAAAAAAAAAATCACCAAAAACGAAAGAGATACGAAGCTAGAGAAAATCAATACAAAAAAATTTAACAAAATATTTAGGAACATATTTCAAAATCTCAAATTATAGAAGGTAAATAATAACAAAAATTCAAATATTTAGATACGCAAAAAAAAAAAAAAAATTGAAATCAAATGGGATTAATAATAATGCCATAATATATATTTTTTTTAAAAATATTTATTGAAAATTAAATATAATAATCACCAAAAAAGGAAAAAAATATGAGTTAGAGAAACATTGAAAAAATCCAAGAAAAAAGTAAATTTAACAATTTTCAAAAAACATTGTACTATGACATGAATACAAATAGTATTTTTTGGAATCACGTAATAGATTTTCTCATCACTCAAGTGTATTTGATAATTTTTATGATGCTAAATGTTTTTTTTTTTTTTGAAAGGTTATGATGCTAAATGTTGATATCAAATTTTTTGCCATTAATGAATTTAAGAAGCAAATTTTTGTAATAAGTTCAGTTCTCCAAACAACCGTTTGACACAAATTTTTTCCCAATTTTTTCAAACCATTTTCAACAGTTGTGGGCCCCAGCTTAGGCAAAAGGACGGGTTCTCTGTCGCTGAATGACCTTGCATGCATGTAAAGCTGTAAGCGTTAAATTTACTTTCATGTTACATTCTTATTTTTACATTATTTGACATTTATCCAAAAATGGCTTATAAAAAAGTTTTTTTTTTTTTTTTTGAGGCCCTCTCAGATTTTGGGCCCGAGGCGCCGGCCTCACTCGCCTCGGCCCAAAACCGGCCCCGGGTGTATATCAGATATAAATTACCACAATCGGACATAATGTGCTTTATTTAGATAAAGCTTATCTTCCTCGAATACTAACCTCAACTGGTGGTGATATCTAATACTGGATGGTTAAATGAGTTCAACACTAACCTCAACTGTCCCAGAAACTTCGTAGTCTTCAATCTTCGTCTGAATCCATTCATTCAAAACAAATGGCCGGGTTGCATGAATCATTGCACTTGAAAGGAAATTGGTGAATATCTAAAGATAACAATAAAACAAGAATTTAATTGGCAATTTCAGAAAATTGGAATGGGAGAGGGCTGGAAATGTAGAATGATAAATGTTCAAATAAAGAGAGCAATTTGATTTACACCTCACGCCCAGCAAGCGTCAGCAAGACTGTCCCGAGCCCTCCTGCAGTGAGCCATTTTTGGGTTGAGAAACCTAACAACTCCATGAACAACGACACAGCTGCAACCCATACTGCAGTGTATACAGTTCTGCCTGCAAACTGGAAGCCCATCTGCAGAGAAGAAAGAAAACTTTCGTAGAATGAAAAAATAATACTGGCATAATCTTCCAATCCAGGAAGCACATCAGTCTTTTACGCACACATAATATTTTATCCCGTTTCCTTTCTCTCACTCTCTGTCCCCCCCGCACAAAAAAAAAAAAAAAAAATCATTTTTGCTTTCCTTTTTTTTTTGGGTGTGGGTGGTGGGGGGGATGGTTGCCGGGAACTCATGTATAAGTTATTATCAGGAAGAGAATAAACATAATAAAAAAAATAAAAAAAATACGTATTCGTTTTTAGAGAATTTCACGGGGCCTCAAATATAAGGCAATAAAGAAAGAAATTTGTTGGTATGCTGTTATATGGACATTCACTTGATTAAATTTTGATAGCTAAAATCTTTACCTCAATCTGATAAGAATAACAGTCAAAGCAGTGAAGCTACAGGGTGAAACTATTTTGTGGAATTTATAAGTAAAATCTTATTTGGTGATTATTAATATTAAAGAATAAGACTTCAAACATTAAATTGATAGAGAAATCCAACTGTGTGATGCAAAGGAATTGGACCGTACATTTCTAGTATCAGCAGGGTCATTTGTCTCCATGAAGAATTTTTGTGCCTGCTGAATTACACTGCATAAAAGATCCAAAGATTGCTCAGTCCTAGCAAGCTAATTGTTTTATGAAACAAAATCCAACTAAAATAGATGAATATTACATGGATTAAAAAAAACATAATATCAAACAATGACACGTGTGAAATAACAAGAAGTACAGTTCCTCTGTTTAAGATTCAGAATTATAATAGAGATAATATGAAACAATTTTATTTATAGAAATTAAGAATATAAAATAATGAGCCTTGTACATGCATCACAGTTGTCAAAATGCCTAACTTGGGCGGTGCTACCGTTTCCCCAAAATGGAAAAAGGGTAAATGGAATATAATAAAGCTTCAAATGTAAAAATTAACGCTCATTAACATAATACTCTACACCATCCTCTGTACTCCAAATTTTGCATTTCTTCTCGTGTGTTAGTCATAAATACTTTATACAGCTACTGATCTGTGAACTGGATGGCCACATATGCACATCTAAACCGACTATCTTTTTTATGCATGATTGTATCCATGCATATGCACGCAAGCACGCACGCACATATGTATGTATGTATGTGGGTTTTCAACGGTATGTACCCATAAAAAGACTGAAAACTAACAAAATATTCAGCATGGACAACCATTTGTGCTTGACCTTGTGTGCAGAACTATTCCAAACTGGAACCATAACAACAATGCCATGAAACATTATCTCACACTCACATCAAACACAGTTCAAACAGGAAGCATAGAAACTACCTAATGCAAGAAAAAATCCCAGAAATAAACATCAGCTAAGAGTTTTTGGTCACATTATCATGTTTGACAGATGAAACAATGAAAATGTTGTACACCTTGATAAGCAATATGCAAAAGCCAAAACTGTTGACAAGGATCTGACGAAATTAAGGAGACGCTGCTTAACAAGTCGACTAGCTTCTGTGGGAAGAATCACCGGATCCAATGCTCTGTAAGATATTTACTTTTCTTCAGTATGTCATGAGTAATCTGATATGATACTCTTGTTTCTATAAGAAGAAATATGACCTGCAGATGAAGATTGCTCCAGTCCATAGCAGGAAAGGTCGAACATAAGATGTCATTAAATGATATGTGCTACTCCTTTTCCAACTACTATCACTTTTCTGTTGGACGATGTGAGGTAATAAAACTCAAATTGGTATATGACATAAACAATCGATTATTCATGAACTGAAATATAGAGAAAACTGGAACTGGAAAAACACGTACACGGAGCAATAAGTTTCTGCTTTGACGCACAATTGGCCCAAGTCCCCATAGTGCAAAAACAATAATACCAACTGCCGAAGCCAATTTGACCACAAGAGGACTTCCTTGCAAATGATGAAATGATCTGCATAACGAAGCTATTAAGTTTGAGAAAAAGACAGCATGAAGAAATAAGAAATGAAAGCTACTATAACTTAAATATGAAATTTGGAGCTGCTCACTGAAACATTATATAATTCCAGAATGCCAAAATGTCCAAACATATTAATGACAAGCATTTGGGTCAACTTATGATTTGATGACGCTTCTATACTTGTCTTGACATCATTTGTGATTATATGAGGTATCTAAAGTTCTTCAATCTCAGAGGATACTTCAGCATACCCGAAAGGCCAAAAAGTCTGACTCGTCTCTTAAAGCCTTAACTAACTTACTCCCATTTAGATTCACAAAATCACTGCTTCCATTGCCTTAAAACTGACTTCGCTTTCCGGACATCCCTTAATTTCATCTAATTATGCATGTGCAGTTCCTCATGGGATATGAGGTTATTTTTTTTCCATTTTAGACATTTTGAGGATAAGGAATTCGCCCAGCTACTTCAGATTTCCTTATAACTTAATATATCGTTCTGAACCAATAAATTAGTGGATTTTTTTATGTGAAACCACAGCCAAAGCATAAAAGAAATTAAGAACTGTAGTTGGCACTTGGAATCTATGATACTCAGACTTGGGAACGGGTATCGGGTACGGGTACGTATCTAAGTGTCGGATCTTTTATTTTTTAAAATGTAGGATATGGGGACATGGCTAAAAAGAGTCCAAATTTTGGACACGGGTACGTGGATACGTCTTTCAAATTTCAATTTTTTTACTAATCCAAGATGTCATTTTGAATAGACCAAAATTAATTATTCACAATGAAGAAAATGAGTATTTAATAAAGGATTAAGACAAATAAAATAGAATTTTGGGGTTTAGTTTTCAGTAATGAGAATTACTAAATTTTATATAAAATAGAAAATGAGGAACTAGATTGTAATTTGGACTTAGTGGAGTACTAAGTAGCACTATATAGAATCCATTTTCATTTTATACAAATAAAACCCTACACCACCTATAGAGAGAGAAAGAAGGAAAAAAAAGAAGAAAATAGAAAAAAAGAAGAAGAAAAAGAAGGGAAAATCTAGCGTGGCCATCTTTCTTCGCCCTCTCGGTGACGACGCTAGGCTTAGAGAGAGCAAAAGTGGGAAAGAAAAAAAAGAAGAAAGAAGAAAAAGAAGGAAGAAGAAGCAAAAACAACGAAGTGTCCGGTTGAAACTTGGAGGATCCGACATATATTCCATACTCATACCCATGTCGTGTCGTATCCGACACGGGTACTCCAACTATTTCGAAGAATCCGAGCATCATAGCTTGGAATAAGTAAAGATTCAAAGCCACTATATTACAAGGGTTGTAGAACATATTTGAGTAGAAATTGAATCTCAGCAATATAACCCAGGATATGGGAAAATACATTTCTTGATTCAGGAAGGTACTTCGATTGAAAAGGAGAAATTACCTTGCTAGAGTTAGAGTTGCACTCTTTACACAGCTAGCATCTACAGAGGGGCCTGGGTTTAGAAAAGAATGGCACTTGAACTGATGATATCTACACGGGATGTACACTCGTCTGTACATAGTCTTAGAAAAATATGCATTCCAAGAATTCTGTCTCTGAAATGTAAAAAAGAAACAATGTCAATGTGTTCCTAGAACAAAGATTGAACATGTCAGGGCCTAGTGAATAAAAAGATGATTAACCAGAAAATTATTTTGTTGACATAAATCACAACCAGAAAACTAATATCAATCTTATCAGCGTTCTTCCAGTTATATAAATTACCAGGAAAGACTAACCACCTTAAGCATGTTTGGTAAGTGTTTATAAATGGTTTAAATTATAAATACATAGAAATGAGTGGTGGATAAGTGGGTAGTACTTGGTATGTGTTTATAAATGGTTTGACTTTCCCCAGTTGGTAATTTGAATATACCAAGGGTGCAAGGACAAATATATTAAAAATAGGTAGAAAGAAGTAATGGATAAGTAGGTTGTACTTGTGGGTCCCTCAAAATTTGTAGATAAAAAGTGGCTTGAGTGCTTTTAAACAGTTCATAAACATGAGTCAAACGCAGGCTAAGAAAAATGCCCACCACAACAATTTTCTTCACTTTGAGTAACTACTTCCCCACCCCTAACCCCAGTGCAGGTGGAGCCAAGGGAAGGATATTTCAGTATTTCAGAAGAACTTCAATCGGGATAAACACTATGAAAGAGCAGTGCCTTCCTTTGTTTTGTTTTTATTTGAGGCGTAAAGCAAACCTACACCATCTACAAACCTATCTTTTGGTCCCTGATTTACATCCTAGACAAGTTGATTGAACAAAATACAATTACAAGATTCTATATAAATGATAAAAATATAAAGAACCATTGCTGACCAATTCATGAAACAATGCAACCTAACTCAAGATTAAGCTTTTGAGTCAGTTAAAGTTAACACAGTGTCTTTTCTAATCTAACTTTTTTTTGATAGGTAGTCTTTTCTAATCTAACTAAAAGACTGAAATGTATAAATCGTATTAAAGCAAATAAGATCTTAACAGAAAATGGGACATTGTAAGGTATTGTATGTGAAAATGAAAAGATCTATGTTTTTTCCACCATACTAGTGAAAATGCTGACAGATTAGTGTCCAAGAAACATAATTTGCCTTTTCCTGTCACATTCTGAAGTTAGCCATATGATGGTGTAGTCAGCAATGAGAGAAAACATTAGTTACTTGAGAGTAAACCACAAATAATTCAGCAATGACATTTTTACCTGAAATTGTTTGCTGCGTCCATGGTTCTTGCATATTCCAAATTGAAGGGATAGTTGCAAAGAACCAGAAACAGCCATTATTGATGAAAGTATGTTGCACAATGTAGTGAGGAGCAAATGATTATGATGCTACTCAACAGAAGTCTTCATAAACTTCAATTGGATAATGGCATAAGATTGACTACCAACCAACAGCCTTGCTATTATTAATGCCTGTTGCAGAAAAATGAGCATACTAGATTTGTTATCATTAATCATCCTTTGAAGCTAAGATGAGAAAGAAATTCAAAGAGAGAAAATGTCAAAATAAAGTAATGATGTGAAAATTGAATCTGGCACTATCACAGTGTGAAAACTAAAATTTCTTTCAACGGAAGTCGGAGGGGCGGGAGGTTGTCTGCCCCCGAAAACATTTTTAATTTTTTCCTAGAATTATATGAAAATTTTCTAGTAAGTACTTATATTATATATTAAAGGTTTCTGAGGGTTACAAATATATCTAGTGCAGTAGTGCCCATACGGGTTTTGCAGATGGAGAAGTACTTTCTCTAAAACACAGCTTAAAAGTGGCATTTGGTTCACATGTTATTAGAAGCATGTAGTAAAGTAGTTAGGTTTTGCTATATAAATCCAAGCCAGGGTAAGCCTCTGAGAACTCCAGTTGAGAGAGGTACAATTAATTATCAAGAACCGAAAGATATCAAAGCCAACTTGCACTGTTGTCAACAATTAAGTATTCACAGCCATTGAAATTGACAGTGCAACCAAAACAGCATCGTGAGCAACTATTGGCATATAAATGTACAATGCTTGTGAAAAATTAGAAGTGGCCTATCAGGACCAGTGGCAGCAGCAAGTTGTTAGGCGCCAAAGGTCAGTTCCAGTTAGTTAAAGTTTGTTAGTTAGTTAGCTGTCATTCAACTGTAATTCCCACCTATTTTTCCCCCTTTGGTTTGATATTTATATGGTGTAAACATTCCATTTTACAATACAATGAGACATTTTTAGTTTTCCAATATTCTCTCTGATCTTCAATATGGTATTAGAGCTTCTTCTCAACTCCAGCGCTGATTGCTGATAAACTCTGATTAATCATGACTGACTTTTCCGTTCAAAATCAACCAAATCAAAATTCATCTCCATCGATGAGTCACTCAGTCATTGATGATGTTTCCAGTGCATATTATCTTCATCACTCAGATAGTCCAGGTCTCGTTCTGATTTCTCAACACCTGACTGGTGAAAATTATACGTTATGGAGTCGTGCTATGACTATAGCACTTTCAGTTAAGAATAAGCTTGGTTTTATTGATGGATTTGTCATTCGACCCGAAGAAAATGCAGATCTTCTCAACTCTTGGATCCGTAATAACAACATTGGATTCTTAATTCAGTTTCAAAGGAGATTTCAGCTAGCATTATATATCTAGAGTCTGCTCATGAAATCTGGCTTAATCTTAAGGAATGATTTCAACAGAGGAATGGTCCTCGAATCTTTCAATTAAGAAGGGAGTTGATGAACCATACACAAGGCCAATTGTCTGTTAGTGCTTACTTTACTAAGCTGAAGACTATTTGGGAAGAGCTTAGTAATTACCGACCTTCATGCTCATGTGGAAGGTGTAATTGTAGGGGAAATAAAAAATTGGTTGAGCACTACCACATGGAATATGTTATGTCATTTTTAATAGGTTTAAATGAGTCATATGCTCAAGTTAGAGGACAACTATTGCTCATGGATCCAATTCCACCAATCAACAAACTGTTTTCACTTATCTCTCAAGAAGAGCATCAAAGATCTGTAAATGTGACTGCTGTGACTACTGATTCCTAGGTCTTTTTTGCTAGAAGTGATGTTAAAAGGACCAACACGGGGCAGTCCTATAGTAAAATTAAGAAGAAAGAAAGACCTGTTTGTACCTATTGTGGAGGTGTAAGTCATGACGTTGATAGATGCTACAAACTACATGGATTTCCACCAGGATACAAGTCAAGGCAGAAATCCAACTCAAATAATCAAATGGGATCCAGTTCAAACAACCAATCAGGTTATAATGTTCAGTCAAGTAATGCTATTGCTAATCAAATTTCTGATTCTATTCCAGATAAAACAATTGGCAGTGTTGGGAGCTTTGTACAAACGTTGAACTCTGACCAATATCAGCATCTAATGAGTTTGTTGAGCACACATCTTATTGATGCAAAGGTGGAAGATGAAGGTGCTAATTCTGGTAATGTATTAGGTACATGTCTTTCCATTTCCATTAACCAAATACTCAATTCTCGTGCACATTGGGTATTAGATTCAAAGGCAACCATCCATGTTTGTTTCAATCATGCATTTTTCCAAACATTGAAGGTTGTGCAGAATGTTTACATAACACTGCCTAATCATATCAGAATCCCAGTACAATTGGCTGGAACTGTTAAAGTAACTCCTAAATTAATTCTTGAAGATATGTTATTTGTACCTCAATTCAAGTTCAACCCGTAATCCATCAGTTCTTTCACAAGGAACTCAAATATAAACATCAGATTTTTCACCGATCATGATATTCAGGACATATGCAGCTTGAAGATGATTGGCATGGCTAAGAGAATTGGTGGTCTCTACATCATTGGTGCGGTATCTAGTGAGATGAAAAATGAATGTAATGTTTCTAAAGTTGTTTGTAATCCTGTTTTTTTTGTATTGAATAATGTGCCCTCACATATTTGGCACAATCGACTTGGTCATTTGTCCTTTAAAAGGCTGGAAACCTTGAAAGATCAACTGCATTTTAAGAGTGATAGATGTAATACACCTTGTCATATTTGACAATTGGCTAAACAAAGAAGGTTGTCATTCATATCAAACAACCGTTTATCTGCCAATGCCTATGACCTCATTCATTGTGATACTTGGGGTCCATACAACTCTCCAACACGTGATGTTCACAAATATTTCCTCACATTAGTCGATGACTGTACGATGTTTACTAGGGTTTATCTAATAAAGCATAAGTCAGATGCTCATATCATTATTCCCAAGTTTTTCAGCCTTAACGAAACACAGTTTCACAAAGTAATTAAGCTCTTCAGATCTGATAATGCTCCTGAGTTACATTTCATAGAATTTTTCAGTTCAAAAGGTGTACTCCATCAATTTTCTTGTGCAGAACATCCTGAGCAAAACTCAGTTGTTGAAAGAAAACATCAACATTTGCTTAATGTAGCAAGGGCTTTATTTTTCCAAGCACAAGTTCCTATATCATTTTAGGGTGATTGTGTCCTTACTGCAACATTTTTAATCAATCGAACTCCTTTCCCAATTTTGCAAAATAAAACACCATTCACTTTACTTTACAAGTCCCCAGTGGATTACAGCTTTCTTTTGGAAGCTTACATTTTGCTTCTACTCTTACATCTCATTGCCTAAAATTCCATCTTAGAGCATAGGCCTGTGTGTTTGTTGGTTATCATCTGGCATTAAAGGTTACATGTTATATGACATTGTTTCCAAAACCTTTTTGTATCCAGAGATGTGATCTTTCATGAACAAGTTTTTCATTTTCAATGTTTTCATTATATTTCGAAAACTCCTGATTTCATTGATCAATTTCCCCATCTTGTTCTCCTCAATCCTGTTCCAGATACACATCCTTATGTTCCAAATGTATCTCCTAATTGTTCTATAGCATCAGATCCTCCTACCACTTCATTTCCACAAAATTCTCTTCCCACGTCATCTTCTCTAGATCCTCTTGCCGCATCAATTATCCCTGCCACATCAATTATCCATGCTAACCAAACTATCAGAAGATCTCTTCGACATAACAGGCCCCCCTCATACTTACAGGATTTTCATTGTAATCTCCAATCTCACTCTACCACTCCTGTTGATACTTGTTCCTACATTTATCCCCTAAGTGACTACATATGATAAATTTTTTCCTTCTCATAATCATCTTCTCCTCAATATTTCCTTAAACATTGAACCCTAAAAATATCACCAAGTTGTGCAACATACTCATTGAAAGGTTGCTATGGCTGCTGAGTTAGCTTCTATGGAATAAAATAAAACTTGGTCTGTTACCAATTTACCTAAAGGGAAACACTCTATAGGTTGCAAGTGGGTTTACAAGGTTAAGTATAACTCTGATGAGACTGTTGATCGATACAAAGCACGATTGGTGGCAAAGGGGTATACTCAACAAGAAGGGCTTGACTTCTTGGAAACCTATTCTCCAGTGGCAAAGATGGTTACTGTGAAGCTTTTATTAGCGGTTGCAGCTATAAATAATTGGCACATTATTCAGTTACATGTCAATAACGCCTTCCTCCATGGCGACCTTTTTGAAGAAATCTATATGGACCCGCCATTGGGTTATGACCCTTCCATCTCATCTGGCAAACAGGGGGAGCATCTGGTTTGCAGATTACACGAAGTCCATTTATGGACTAAAGCAAGCCTCAAGACAATGGTTCTCGAAATTCTCTCATGCCCTCTTAATCCATGGTTTTCATCAATCAAAGTCCGATTACTCATTGTTCACTAAGGGTTCTGGAACAAGTTTTGTCGCTTTACTTTACTTTTATATGTTGATGATATAGTCATCACTGACTCAGATTTACAGGTTATTAATGCTTTGAAATCTACTCTTCACACTCAATAAGCTAAAGGACCTAGGTAAGCTCAAATATTTTCTTAGTTTGGAGATTGCTAGATCTCATCGAGGTATTGTCCTGTCTCAAAGGTATTATACTCTTCAATTATTTGAGGATAGAGGCTTTCTTGCTTGCAAACCTGCTGCCTTGCCTATGGATTCCAAAGTTCGCTTGAGCTCCTTTGAGGGGGAGTTGCTGGAAAATGGTTCTTTATATAGGAGACTGATTGAGAGGTTACTCTATCTTACCATTTCTAGACCAAATATTACATTTGCGGTACATAAACTCAGTTAGTTTGTTTCTCAACCTAGAAAGCCTCATCTAACAGCTGTTCATCATTTGTTACAATATATCAAAGCTGCTCCAGGCCAAGGACTTTTATTCTCTGCAAATTCATCCTTACAATTGCGTGCCTTCACTGATGCAGACTGGGGGTCATGCTTAGACTACAGAAAATCTGTCATTGGGTTTTACGTTTTTCTTGGGGATTCTATGGTGTCTTGGAAGGCTAAGAAACATAGTACGGTATCCAGATCATCTGCTGAAGCTGAGTACCGTGTGTTGGCATCCATTGCAAGTGAACTGATATGGATACATCAATTGCTTCTTGATCTTCATATAAGTTCCAAGGTTCCTGCTTTGATATTTTGTGACAACCAAGCGCAATTCTTATTGCTACCAATCCAATTTTCCATTAAAGGACCAAACACATTGAGATAGATTGTCATTTTGTGAGGGATAAAATCAGTGATGGTTTTATCAAACTTTTACCGGTTCGAACCAATCATCAACTAGCTGATATCTTCACAAAACCGTTGCCTGCATCTGTCTTATTTTTCTTGCTGTCCAAGATGGCTGTCATTAATCTTTACCATCCGTCTTGAGGGGGAGTATCAAGACCAGTGGACGCAGCAAGTTGTTAGGCGCCAAAGATCAGGTCCAGTTAGTTAAAGTTTGTTAGTTAGATAGCTGTCATTCAACTGTAATTCCCGCCTATTTTTCCCCCTTTGGTTTGATATTTATATGGTGTAAACATTCCACTTTACAATACAATGAGACATTTTCAGTTCTCCAATATTCTATCTGATCTTCAATATGGCCAAACACAAACAAGCCTCAGTCAGAAGCCACTAACCATTAAAAAATGTAATTCAAGTTCTGATACCAAATATAATCCCTCCTACAAACGCAATAGGGTCTTTTAGGAGTAACTCATACGACTTTTTCTTTCCAAAAATTAGGGCCAATAACAATACTAAATTGAATAGCCGAAAATCTACTAGCCTTAGTGCAATTTCACATGAAGTGATAAAAGAAAATTGTATAAACCTTCTGGCTCTCAAATTAAATTGGTGGTAAAATTATTTATTTAACGCATAAACATCAAAAAAACTCATACAGAATACTTTAAATTCGAATGGATTCACAAAACTCAATGTGAAATGATACGAGACAACGACTTCTTACCTGAAATTATATGATGCAAACGGACAGCACGAAGTGAAGGTACGTCGGGTCGAGGCTGATTTTTTTTTTTTGGGGGGAGTTAATTGACGATGCGGCAAAAAATAGAATGTATTTTTGTTGGCAGGGAGGTGGTTGTGCCGCCGAATAGACAGACTGTGGTTGGTACACGTGGCGACGGTGTTCAACGTATCGACGGGACCACCGGATTGGGGAGTTCATCTTTTCTATCTTGCCTATTCTAAATAATAAATTAATAATAAAAAAAAAGGAAAATCACGTGGGAATTAATTAAGGAAAAAATGGATGAAAGAATTATTATTATTTTAGTTAATTATCTGTTTTAATATATTATTTATTGAAAAATGCTCAGGTCTTGTTGGGTACAAATTAAAATTTTAATTTTAATTTAAATCAAAATCCATAATAATTAAACTTATATTTTATGAGATTTAAATTTTTCAACCACATATTTCATCAATTTTTATTAAAATCTATTAAACTTTCAGCTAATTATGATTTAATACAATATTAATTTTTCTTAGCAACTAAACAGATAACTAGAGTGCGGGAAAAAGAAAGCGTTGAAGGCCAAAAGACACATGGATAAGAGTCTAAGTGGATAATTCAAAGATATTCTAGAGAGAGGTCCGAAATAATAAATTATGGTAAACTCTGTCACGTGAATTATATAAAAACACATGAAATATAAAATTTGCATTTATATTTTTATGGGTGAATGATGAATTTCATTAACAATCTCTAAATTTGTAAATATGAAAAAGAAATACACTTTCGTTTGATAGTAATGATGGAAAATGGATGGAAAGAAAACGAATTCTAGGGAAAATAATTGTCTAAAACTTGTTTTTCAGGAAATTGTTAATTAAGTGTGTTTGATTGATATAATTTTCCACCTGGTCCGTTTGACTTTGTTTTTCATGAAAATTGTCAATTAAAGGGATAAAATTTCTTACAATTGGGGATAGAATTTGTTTAGATTGCCAAAAATAAAAAATAAAAAAAATTGTGTTCGTTTGGCTTTGTTTTTCATGAAAATTATCAATTAAAGGGATAATTTTTTTTATAATTGGGGGGTGAAATTAATTTCCAAAAAAAAAAAAGATGGAAAACGGTTTCCCACCAAAACCAAAGGAATTGGAATTCCTTAAAATCAAGGAAAAGCCGGTCACGTGGGCAAAACCAAGAAAAGTAATTCCACATTAAAAAAAAGGGGTTATCAAACGAGACAAAAAGTTGGAATTGGCAAAAATTTCCATTTTCTCTAGAAAAAGCAACGTATGGAACAGGACCTTATAACTTGTAATAGAAATCGCTCTTCTTCTAGAAAACGACATAAATTGATCAAAGTATTCAGCTTTTGCCACTGAACTGCGGGCCAGATTTATCTTCTCTCCTCCATCAAATACCAGTCACATTCACACTTTTCATAAGGGGCCGTGAGACTTAACAAATCAGGAGTTCTAATCAAACTATCTCACCAAAGCTTAAATCTTTTAGGTAAGGTGGTTCAATTACATGAACTTACTGCTACAAATTTGACAATAGAGCACACCTTGGAGCTCCAAAACATAGAACCAACAACGCTTTTGTTTCCAGTGGCAATATGGAACTCCGACTATTAGTTTTTCATTTTTCTTCAATGTGGTCCATGAGTGGATAACTGCATCAACCAGCCAATTTTAAAACCGCTCTCCCACTTCCTCGCCAAAAAAGAAACGACTTTTGATGGAAAATGACATTATAAATGCAGCGACTATCTCTTCGGAAGGTCTCTAAGCCTGCTCTTCATTTTCATATTAAAGTTACACCATCACTGAGAGAAGAGAAAGGATTAGAAGCCCTTTTCCGAAACCGAAAACAGCAATGGCTGGAGGTACGCCTTTCGATTCCGTTTTATGCTTCCACTTAATCGATTTAAATATGTTGATTAGGTTGAAAAACATGTTTTAATCGCATATTACGACTTACACCGACAACACTAAAGCAACACAACAATTCTTAAATAATTCATTTCTCCGAGCCTAATCGTTAGCACTGTGATCTTATTTACGAAAATTTCCTTCTTGTGAAATCTTGGGTCGTGAACGTGCTTCCAAAAGCCTGACTTCGCAGAGATGATAAAGAAGAATTTTTAAAGTTCATGATGAATGTTACTTTCAATTTCTCTCTTGGTGTGTGTTTTTGAAATATTCAACTCCATTTTATGATCTAGAGTCCAGAACAATTTTTTTTTTTTTTTTGAAATGTTAGGATTTTAAACTTTCAGAAGGTAGATATTTGTAAGATCATCATAAAGAAATACAGAACGCACAAGGATACATAACACAAATCCTGAATCAAACATCATATCTATGGTACTTCAAAGTTTCAAAAAAAAAAAAAAAAAAAAGGTCCAAAATTGGTAAATTGACCAACCAAAAATAAACCCTAAAATTATCAGATCGTAAACATCAATAACAATAGATTCTCTCCCTATTTGGTCCACATTATTTTTTTCATTCTTATTCTTTTACTCATTTTCAATCACACATTCTTCAATAAAATAATATTTTCCATCATATCAATAACATTTTCTTCTTTTTCAACCACATATTCTCCATCACATCAACAGTAAAAATGCATTCTTACATTCAAAATGTGTACGAAACGGAGCGTATTGCACGTTTGAAAATGGGTATATATATACTGTAAAAATAGCAAGTGGAACATTGAAGTATACCTTTTCGCACAAATTAAGCCCATGTTTGAGCCACATTATTTTTTTCGTTATTATTCTTCTACTCATTTTCAACCACATTTTTCAATAAAATAATATTTTATATCACATCAATAATTTTTCCTTTTTTTTCAACCACATATTCTCCATCACATCAAACAAAAAAATGCATTCTTGGACCAAATAGGGGCAAACTATCGGGAATTGCATTAGATTTAAGAAATCTAATTATTTCCTGTTTCTTCTTTTTTTTTTTTTTTTTTTTCTCTTCGATCTTCTATGATTTTTTTCTGTGCCAGGCTACTAGTCGTTAGCGTTTAGCCCAAGCCAAAATCTTAACCAGATTAATGAGTGGGGCTCATTAAGAAAGTGTGTGACAACTGAAACCAGCCCAAATTTCAATAGCCACTATTAAGCCAGGGCCAAGGCAATGCGATGTATTTTCTCTTAAATTTGTGAGAAGACTATGTTTGGTAGAGACTAGATATTTTTTGATAATAGATTTTGTGAAAATTAAATTTTTTTTTAAATATGTGGTTAAAAATAATTTTCAGGAAATAATTTTTGAAAAAATGAGAATCAAACAAGAGCTAATTACATAGGAGATAACTAAATCAAGATTTTTATAATTAATTACTAGAATAATTTATAGAGAAAATTACCTAAAACTATTCTTTTCAAGATTACAATTCAAAAATAAGGTGATAAAGTTTACAATTCAAAATTCAGGTGGTAAATAGGATTATTAATTATAATTAATAAAATTTTGATTAAATTAATAACCCCCACCCCACCACCCCGATTAATCCCAATCCCAGCACCCAATTCTTTATGCTCTTTTTCTCTCTCTATCTCTATCTCCGTCTCTCTACCACAGTACCCTTATCTTTCAATTGCTACCTCCGCCAGGAGCAGTAGCACAACAAGGCGCCACTACCACAGAATTGACAGCGGCTGAAGGAACAAAAGGGAGTCAAACATTGCGGCTTTAGGGAAATTAAGGCTAGGAAGGAGATATATACACATACAGAGGCAAGAGCTTGGAGGAAAAGAAAAGAATTGACAGTGGTGCTTGCAACAACAGTAAGTCCATGGGCAGTGGTATGGTTGTGCGCGGGTTCTACTGCAGCGGCACAATCGTGCCTGATTTTTTGGGGTGATGTTTCATTTTCGATCTATAGATTTTAGAGGCCTCACGGTGGTGCTTGCAACAGCGGTAAGTCCATGGGTAGTGGTGCGACTGTGCGGAAGTTTTGCTGCAACGGCACAATTGTGCCTGTTTTTTGGGCGTGATGTTTCATTTTCGATTTATAAATTTTGGGGGTGGTTTTGCAAATTGTGGTGCGGGTAGTGGTGGTGTTTATGGCGGTAGTGAGATTATTGTGGTAATAGCGGTGGTGGTCATTGTCTCATTGAGAATTCCGACATTCATTTTTGACTAAATTCATGAGGTTAATGCCAAAACTCAAATTCCACAAAATCTTCATATTTAAACTTAATTTTGAATCAATTGATTTTTAGGGAAAATGATGAAGATTGGTTTTAATGGCCTCGTGGCCTCGGACTCGCTTTGTGGCAACACTGATGAATTGTGCAATGAGATTTCGACCAAATATGTGTTTATTGCGACTGGTTGTGACCGATTATGACTTGAAAGTTTAAAAATTTTTTGGAAGCCGCCGAAGCGAGCGTCGGGGTGATCTCCAGAATAGTCATCGGAGCGGCCGCAGGAGTGATCGGCGGAAACTCACTGGAGCAGCCACCGGTGTGATAGTCAGAACAGTCGTCGGAGTGGCCGCGGGATCCGATGGCCGTCTCCGGCAGAGAGGTAGAGAAAGGTGGTGTAGTGGAGTAGGTGATTTTCATATTTGAATTTCTGAAAAATTTTGATGGGATGGGTGGGGTAGGGGGTGGCCTTGTGGGGTGGGGTGAGGTAGAGATAATTAATTATATATTATATATATTTAATTGGAATTAACACTTGAATTTTGAAATAATTTAACCATTTTGTTAATTTTGAAATTTGATTTTAATAGGCAGGATTTATGTATTGTTCCCTAATTTATAATCTATGAAATGGACCGACAAAATTTGTCTAAAGTTCAAGCCGGTAGGGTTAGTGACTACTGAAATCGAAAAATTATTAAATTATTTTAGAACAAAATTTAACTTAGTTGAAGCAGGTAAGGATTCATTCGACCCGTATTCTTCCTCAATAAATATTTTGCTATTTATTAACTTTAGAACTTTATTAAAACTTGAACTTTATGATCTTGCCAAGATCTTCATGTCAAATCATCAAGAAACTGAATTAACGCGGAACATACCTTAATCAATTGATTTCTGACTTGATTAATGAATTTTGAATCTGGATCTGTATATCTTCAGTTTGGTTGCTTCAAATCTCCATCATAATTCCTGATTGTGGGTTTTATGGATCTTCCTCTTCATATGCTTTCTCTTGTATTCTTGTGTTGATGAGATGCCACAAAGAATGAGAAAATCACACATGAATTGGGGACCATAACCCTTTATATATTTCCATATGTATTCGGCACATCGTCAAATACAAACCCTAATGGATCCGGTCTCTACACATATAGTCCGGCCCACACTTTAATTAGATGCTTAAAGCCCAATTACTTAATTCCTTATTAGATCACTTTAATTTTGTGCTTAACTTTAAGATAGCATTTATACACAGTTAATTACATATGTCGGCCCATCACGGGAAATTAAATAATTTCCCAACAATCTCCCACTTGGGCCACATATGCTACCTTATAAATGTGTATAACCTTATGAGCTCAAAACTTTTGCTATCATAACCAAAAGCATCTCCGAACAATCTCGTCCATTGATTATATCAACATAGGATCAAAGCGGTCTTCGTTATAAGTAACATAACTAAACCCATCAATGGTCACGTATATCAATACAATCAAATGACATAGATCAAGTGTGGAAGTGTAGCATGGAAATTACATGTAATGTGATCTAAACATGCCTATTTCCAACTGGTCCTGCCTTATTCCTTAATACCTTATGAGATCAACCATAAACTTTAATCAGAGTGGAACTGAACTGAATACTTTATTTCTGAAATTAACTGAATGTGCACAACCGAAATTATGTGTCAAAAGACAACATCTAAAATACAAACTCCCACTAAACTGGCATATCATCAAAAGATGCAACACCCATGTGAGCACCATGCTCATGAAAGACCTCGGGTGGTAGCCATTTAGTAAATGGATCCATAGAGTTTGTCCTTATATGCTTTATAAAAACCTGACCACTCTGAATTCATTCTTTAACAATTAGGAACTCAATGTCTATAAACTTTGACATCATCATGTTCCTATTGGAATACAAGACTGTTATTGTCACAAAATAACTTAAGTGGTCTTTCATTTCCATCCAAAATATGCAGCCTAGTGACAATATTTTACAGTCAAATTCCATAATCAAAATCAGAATATCCAACGATCTCCAATTGGTCTGATTTTCCTGAATGTGATCATGTAATCCTTTGTTCTCTATAGATACCGAATAACCTGATGGCTGCTTTCCAAATTTCTATCGCAAGTTAATTAAATATCTGCCAGCATTCCAACAAAGAATACTATATCCGGATATGTGCTATCCCGAGTATACATTAAATTCTCAATTGCCAAAGCATAGAGAATCTGATGTATATCCTTTATCTTTAAATTTATCATTGGGGCATTAATTGAGACTAAAGTTGTCTCCCTTAATTGTAGGGGTATTACTTGATTTTCATACCTACATTACAAATCTTTTAAGAACCTTATTGATACAACTCTTTTGTGATTACCCAAAAATACACCAAGAACAATTCTTGTGTATCTATATCCTTAATACAAAAGATGCATCACAAAGATTTGCTTACTCCCACTGAACTTGTGATATCCACAATCATCAATTGAATGTATCTCGAAACCAAATGAGATAATTATTTGATAAAATTGTGATACCTATTCGGGAAACCAGTTTAAGCCCATAGATGGATTTCTTTAATTTGTAAACCATCTAATGCAACTTAAGATCAAAATATGTCACAGATGCCATAATTGTCCTAAAAGAGTTTTCATAGAAACCGAAGAAAAATCTCTTTATGCATGGCATCAATCCACTCTTTAGAATTATTCCTTTGCATGGCTTGATGAAAGTTGATTGATAAGTCATTCTTTCGTCAATCCATGCCATCCTTATTTTCTTGGAGAAAGACTATAAAGTTATCCAAAATTGTCTTTCTTCTTTTATAGTGAATTTCCTTAATGACATTTGTTCTTGAGGTTGTTGAGTTTGTTTTTCTGGAACAATCTCTTGATTGTGTATGGGGGATTTTGTAATATTGTCTTAATCCGAAATTGCTTCTTGAACAAGATCTGGAGCAAGAATTTGTCCCTGAACCAAATCATTGTCAATTGCAACAGAAGGAATATATAAATATTCTTCATCTAAGACAAAATCATAACCTTATAACCTTATCTCCCCTCACAAACTCTACATCCTCAAGAAATCGAACATTTCCCGTTTCGAAAATTGACCTGGTAGTGGGACCTTTAAAAATTTGTAACCCCTTAACAATTACTTTACTTGGAACTTTGTTGAGACTTTAAGCTGCAGTCTTTAGTGCTTTAAACCTAGGAGGATCCTGATGTACTGTAGGTAAATTCCACATTCCTCTAGGAATATTGCAAAAGGTCCTGGACATTGTTCTCCTGATTCGTCATATCTTGGCATAGTATTTACCACTATGGTAAGATTTGACTTGTTAAATTCTTTTATTGAGTCGATTTTCGAACTCAGTCTTGTATGCCTTGAACATGTCCAGTGTATGGGATTTCTCATAGATGAAATATAGGTAGCCATATTGAGAAAGAATCGTCTATGAACTAAATAAATGACTGTTGACCATTCCAAGAAGCCGAAGGGAATGATCCACAGATATCCGTATAAATTAGTTCTAAGACATCCGAAGTCCTATTGGCACCTAATCTCCTTATGTTTGTTTGTTTTTCCCTTAATTTACTTAAGTCTGAAAATATCAAGGGAATCAAGAATTCTTTCTGACACAAATCTTTCCATTCTCTTTTGAGACATGTGGCCTTATCGCTTGTGCCATAACAAAGCAGAATTCTCATTGGTTAATTTATGTTCAATACCACGTGAATCAATATACGAGGTTTCTTTATAAGAGGCAACCGTATTAAACACATATAGGTTATCGTAACCGAATAAAGAACTGACACCCACAATATTTGAATTAAGAAAAAGATCAAACTGACTATTTCTAATTGAACAAGAGTGACCAAAGTTGTCCAATGTAGAAATAGAAGCCAAATTCCATCCAAAAGGACGGTACCGTAAATGTCTCTTTCAAATTCAAATAATAATCAGTCTTTAATGATAACCTAAATTCCGTAAAGCCTCAACCTTAACTGATTTGCCATCGCCCCAGATAGATGAATCTTTCAGCATCAATTGGCTTTGGCAGCTCAGACAACCTCGCATAAACACACTTATGTAAGTGGTGGTACCGAAATTTATCCACCAAGTGTGTCTTGATATTGACATTAAATTTACCTCAAAATAAACCAAAGTAAGAAATGTACTTTCTTTACAAGCTAAGTATAGCATTTAGCACAATCTCTCTTTATATATCCCAGATTTTTCACAAAATTTACAACTAAATTTATTTCGCTGTTAATTTTGAACCGAATCGAATGCAGCTTTCTTATTCTTTCTTTTCTTTAACTTGTCCTTAGAGGTACTAGCCAAGTGAGCACTTTCAGTCCTTTCTTGCTTCAGCCTTTCTTCTTCTTGCACACAGTATGAAATGAGCTCATTTAGAGTCCATTTATCCCTTTGACAGTTATAACTGACCTTGAATTGTGCAGGAATAGAAATTAAAACCAGATGTATGAGCAAATCATCAGATAACTCAAGCTTTAGAGCCTTTAAGTTTGAAGCAATATGAGACATCTCCATAATGTACTCCCGAATATTTCCTTTGATTTTATGCCTTAGTAAAACTAAGTATGCCAAAAGCTACTAGTTTCAGCCTTATCGCTCTTTGCAAAGCGTTTCTTCAATTTCAGCAAGAAATTTATTGGCAGTAGTTACCTTATCGGACACAACGCCCCTGAATGATTCTGGAATACTACGCTTCATGGTCATAAGACTTATGCGGTTTGAACAATCCCACTTATTAAAGGCCTTGTTTTCATCAATAGAACTTTTATCCGTAAGTGCGGCGGGTTGTTCGGTCCTTAACGCAAGGTCTAAGTTCATGCAGCCAAGAACGATCATAACGTTCTCTTTCCAGTCCTTAATAGTTGGTTCCATTTAGCACAGGAATGGAGTTGATGTTGGCAGATATTGTGGAAGTTGATGGATTAACTGAATAGAGAACTAATACTTAATCTACATGTTCACATAAGAATCCATATTAAACAATTAATCAATTCAAATAATGGTAAACCCCATCACAAGAGACCGAGCACAACATTGATATTTAGTCTTTGGACAGAAATATCAACTTGTAAGTGGTACTCTTGGTGTAGTAATCAAATATTGACAATAAACCATGTCAAACAATAAACCTATCTTTGGACCGATTTATTGTTCACATAAAATGAAACCTTATAATTGTCACATATTTATTACCACAGGTATGTAAATAATTCGGCCAAATATTAACCTTCCTTTGGGCCGGTCAATACCCGCATGAATTACGTACACACAACCTTTCTAATATTCCAAATAAATTAATCTAGGCAAGAGAGGTCACTTTGGTGACATGTTGCTTCAATCAATTCATTTAGAAAAATTAGTAATCCAAAAGAAATACCAAAATTTGAATTATAATTGTTAATCCTTAATTCTTTTATTCTATTTTGAAACTTTAGGGGCCTAGGGTTAATAATACAGAACTTTAGGGACCCAGAAATAATAATCCAGAACTTTAGGGCTCAATAATTAATTATGGAAAACTTTAGGAGTCAAAAAATTAATTATTCAAACTTTAAGGATCCAAAAATTAATTGTTGAAAAACTTTAGGAGTCAATAATTAATTATTGAAAACTTTAGGGATCCAAAAATTAATTATTTAAAACTTTTGGGGCCAATTTGGAACAAAATCAGAAACTTTGATGCTTTAATTACAAAATCAGAACTTTAAATGGCCCAAAAATAATTAATTTTAAAACTCCAAATTTCTGAATTATTAAAATCCATAACCTTAAGGCCCAACTTAAATGAACTTTAAACTTTAGGGGCTAAATAACCAAAATTGCAAACTGTAGGGGCCTAAACATTAAAATTAAAACTTTAATGGTCCAAAATAATTAATTTTGAAACTTAAGGGACTGAATTATTAAACCCGTAACTTTAAAGGCCCAATTGGATGAATTTATAACCTTAGGGGACTGAAACACCAAAACCTTAAACTTAAGGGGCTAAATTTTTAAAATGAAACCCTAATTTGAAATTGCAATCAAGGACCTCAAAACTTCAAATTTACAACCCAAGCCCCCGCCCCCAAAATTCATCCAAAACCCTAATTTTTTCAAAATTTAACAAAGCCTTCACTTCAACCCTTGGCGGCGCCGTTTGGCGCCGCCAGGCCACATGTGGCCGGGGAATCCGTCCCCGGCCCCCAACGCCGCCGCAGCTAGGAACGCCGCCGCAGCTCGAACACGTCGTTCGCCAGCCGTGACCATCGCCGTCGAAGAAGCGTTCGTTATCTTCTTGTTCCGTAGCAGCACGTCGTCGCATTGCTAGCCTTGTGTTCGCGACAGGCGCCTTAGCGCAACATCGCAAGAACGCCGCCGCCGCCGTGCAAGGCGGCGGCGGCACCAAAAAAATTTTTTTTTTTTTTAAACTGAAACTTCTGAAAATCTTTAAAATTAACCGAATAATTTTCAAATTTAATAAATCTAAATCCGAAATTATTAAATTTGAAAACCATAAAAATATACAAGAACCAAATTAAAAAATTTTGATTCCCAATGATTTAACATGAATAGGCTCTGATACCACTTGTTAGAACTTTATTAAAACTTGAACTTTATGATCTTGCCAAGATCTTCATGTCAAATCATCAAGAAACTGAATTAACGCGGAACATACCTTAATCAATTGATTTCTGACTTGATTAATGAATCTTGAATCTGGATCTGTAAATCTTTAGTTTGGTTGCTTCAAATCTCCATCATAATTCCTGATTGTGGGTTTTATGGATCTTCCTCTTCATATGCTTTCTCTTGTATTCTTGTGTTGATGGGATGCCACAAAGAATGAGAAAATCACACATGAATTGGGGACCATAACCCTTTATATATTTCCATATGTATTCGGCCCATCGTCAAATACAAACCCTAATGGATCCGGTCTCTACACATATAGTCCGGCCCACACTTTAATTAGATGCTTAAAGCCCAATTACTTAATTCCTTATTAGATCACTTTAATTTTGTGCTTAACTTTAAGATAGCATTTATACACAGTTAATTACATATGTCGGCCCATCACGGGAAATTAAATAATTTCCCAACATTAACGTGGTTTCAGGAGGACTTTCTTAATAATAAGAATAGAAACATATACAAATTTAACTACAAACAAATTGGAAGTATTTTGTTTTTATTAATTATGACAAGTGAAAATTACATGGAGCCCTACTTTTAACGATTGCATCTCCGAAATTAGAATTATAGTTTATATATACAAATATCAGATGATAATACAATATTTTAATATTAAATAATAATATTATAAAATTCAATTAATTATATACCCAAACCCTAATATTCATTTCCTTCCTCATTGTTAATTCATTCTCTCTCCGCCTTACCACTTCTTCTTTCCACCTCACTGTCACCGCCAGACGCCCAGACACCGGAGCAGCAGTACACAAGGCAGCGGGGGCTTCTCTATGCAGCGTGAAGCGAAAAAGCTGCTCGTAACGTCGGCTAGGCTTCTCTGCTGCAGCACCGCCTGCAGCGTCATCATCACCGCTGAGTAGAGAAGTTGAGCGCCGAGGCGCCTCGCGTAGTGAATGGCGGGGTGGTGGTTTACATGTTTTGACTATGGTTTTTGTTGGTGGAGATGATGGTGGATCTAGTAGTAGATGTGGGTTTTGTTAGATCGACAGTGGATATGATGATAACGTTGTTGGATCTGGTGGTGGTGGAGGCTTTGTTAGATCTGGAGATGGAGATGAAGGTGGCGATGATTTTTGTTGATACATGTGATGGTGGTGCCCAGCCGCAAATTTGGGGATTTTTTGTGTGGGAGTTGTCGATGTGGAGTGATAGGCTGCTGGCGGCGACGACGGTGCAATTGAATTATTGGTGGTGGTGGTGGGGGGGAGTTAGGTTGGGAATTGGGAGTGTTTTGTGACTAATTATTTGGTTGATTGTAATCATAAATTGATTAATATGTGATCAATTATTTGGTTGATTATGACAAATAAATTGATTAATTTGTAATCAATAAATAATATGTAACCTAAAATATGTGATTGTGACTCATAATTTACTAAATTTTGATCGAGAAATTACTTGTGACGGATTCATTTGATAATTTGTGACCGTTAAATAAGTTGTAATTTATAAAATTTGTGATCGATAAATAAATTGTGACCTATAAAATTTTTGATATGTAACTGAGAATAACTTGTGGTAGATAAATTTTTTGATCTGTGACAACAAAATAATTTGTGACCAATAAAATTTTTGTTTTGTGACCCAAAAATAATTTGTAACTAATTAATTCGATAATTTGTGATCAAATTGTATAGATTTGTGACCTTAATATATTTATTTAATAAAATATTCTTTTAATTAATAATTTCGTAAACAGAATTTAATAATGTTTGTTTTTTTTTTTTAATTTTAAACCTTATTTCTTAGTTTTGAAATGGATCCCAGTTAAACTCTTAGCTATAGATTTTTCTTTTGTGACAATCACTCATTGTCTATTTAATTATTTGCTTCAAAAGGCAAGAATTCATAATTATTATAACTTCTTAAGTCGTGTATGGTAAAAATTTTAATCTAGATTTTTGTTAAAATCAATAATTAATTTCAATCACATATATTTCATGCGTCCCACAATTTTTCAGCTATACAACTCATTAACTTATATCAAAATTTGCTAAAAATTTAATTTTAATCTCAAGCAAATAGGACTTAAAAAGCTCAAATTATACCCCTTGAACACTAAAAATTATTCATTGAATCGTGAGATTCACTACCGTGTAAATTGACCAAGACAACTAATAATTATTACTCCTTGTTTCGTGGACTATAATCAAGTATAATGCAAACTCTCACAAGTTATTATCTTATATATATTAAAAGTTACTATGTAACGGAATTTCTTATTTTTAACGGAAAAATTAACGGAATTTGTTGTTTTAACGGACTATGTAACGGAATTTCTTGTTTTAAACAGGCAGCTGCACCGTTTTTCAGTGTTTTTATCATAACTTTGTATTCCGATATCCGATTGATGCGATTCAAAATGCGTTGGAAAGCTAACTCATCTTGCTACAACTTTGATTCAAACATCATTCTCCAATTCGATCACTTTCTATGCCAAAAATAGGTCTCAATATGAGACTAAAACATTGGAGCATAACTTTTCGATTGAAAATTGATTTGTGATCATCTTTTGACTAAATTTGATTCCATTAACGTCTTCCTTTATCCAATTGACTCCGAGCACTCTCAAATCTTCATCGTGAGGTTCGGCACAACTTTTAAGTATTTATATTTTAGTCCCCGAACTTTGGATCCCTTACAATTTAACACTTTCTCCAAATTTGTCAACTTTTACTTATTTTCTTCGATCTCACCAACTTACATCACAACATCAAAATCACACATCTAATTATTTAACAATTACATAAACATTACATCATTAATTATTTAATTAACCAAAAAAATTACATCTTTATTAATAACAAATTAATTATTAAACAAAATTATTAAATATAAACTAGGCAAACGTGCATTGCACGTTGCTTGCACCTAGTATAATAAAAAACGTGAAATTCCGATGTTGCTTCCAAAATCAAGTTGGCATTTGTTTTGTACCACTTGCTCGTCAACTTTAGGCTCCGTTTGGGAGTCATTCTTTCTTCAAATAATACATTTTTTCTTTCACATCAAGTGGGGTCCATGACTGGAAAAAAACACAAAAAATGTGTGATTTGACACAAATAATGCATTTTTTTTGTAGAAAAATGATTACCAAACGGAGGCTTAGTATACAATTTTTGGCCCACGTGTTTCAACTTTAAAAACCTGAAAAGTTACTTAACCTTTGAAATTAATTAACTCTTCACTTTCTTAATAGATAGAAAATATTGGAGGAAGAAACCACTCACCTTCTTGGTAGAAGAGACATATCTTTGCTCCAAGATCTCGGTTTGCATTGAGAGCTTTCTGACTTTTTCGACGTAAGAGGCATTGTCTCTTTACTGTCTCGATTATCTCTTTACTGTTTTAGTCAATCTTGGTTCTTTTAACATAGAGAAGAAAGTGGCACAATTCATTTAGGAGGGAAAAAAAACCTAAACAATATGCTTATAAAAACGTATATTATAAAATCATTCTGGTATAGTTTCAAGTGAGCAAGTAATATAATATTGTTTTTACTAATTCGAGCATAATAGATAAATTAAAGCATAAAAAAATTGCAATTGCTATTAGAAAAAAATATTAGGCCTAATTCAACCTAACAAAACTAGCTTATCAGGGGAGGATTGTCCTCACCTTATTAAGTGGATCGTGTAAATATCACTAGCTAATAATACGTCACCTCATGCACAGCGTGGACCATGTCAAACAATTGTGTCCAAATCGATATTGGGTGCACCAAACATTGCAAAATTGGACATGCTCCGATGCCATATTAGAAATGATATTGAGCCTTACTCAACCTAATAAAATCGGCTTGTCAGGGGATGATTGCCTTCACCTTATTAAGTGGATCGTGTAAATATCACCAGTCAATGTGAGACTCTAATAATTATTTGAGATGAAAATGTTTTTAAAGAGACAAACAAGCGTGGAATCATTTCTCCAACTGGTTGTAATGTTTAATAAATTTGAGAATTTTTATGAAATTCTTTTTTTCTCACTACTAAATTCCATTATAATGGTATCTCTATCCCTTTCTCCCATCTAATCTTAGTCCAATTTCCATTATTCAAATGTCGAAAAACATAGAGTTGGACACAATCTAGTTGATCAAATCCAATCCACATATTCTTTTGTATTTGTACTCCAAGAATATCTCTTAATTCATTAAAGATAGTCGTTGTGTGCTTTCATGATCGAAAAACTACAAGAGTCTTTAAAAATTGTTATTGGGGGCATAAATTCTAATATAATATTGAAATTCTTTTTCTTCAAAGTACGAGGAGAGATTATATATAAATTTATTTCGAGGTTATGTCGATGAAAAGGAAAGGCATGCAAAATAAATATGATTTTTAAATAGTCATGAGCATCTACTCAAAGGCATTTATCTTCTTTAATTTTACCAATAATGAGCAACTTTTTCTCTGATGAAAACATAGCAAATAGTCCTTGTTTGAGTCCCATTTTATGAAAAAATTCATTTTCAACCACATGTTCTTCAATAAAATAATTTTAGACGTAAGTCGAATTTTTTTTTAACCACATATTATCCAAAAGATACTATTCCAATATATATATATATATATATATATATATATATATATATATATATATATATATATATATTTCCCCCCCCCCCCCCCCCCAAAATGGGGCTAGTGTGACAAATTTCAATCCTCAGGACTCTATCAAGTAATATTTAATATATAAAGATATGAAGAAAAATTCAAAGTCGATACGACGAGTCAGCAAGTCCAATCCAACGGCCCAAAATATTTCAAATATCGGCAGTTGCAAATTCAGTTGGGGCAAAGGAATCTACATAGATGCATGCTTAGCTATTGGTCTCATTGCACAGTACCCAATATTTTAAAATATCTTTTGATTAATTCCACAATAAATCGTATATTTTATTCGTAGCACATCAAGAAATGAATTAAAATTATTTAATATATCCAATCAAGTGCTACAAAATATTATGAATTCCATAGAAAATTATTATAAAATTTGAGATATATCTTAAAGCTCATCCTGTCAAACGCTATTCATACTTTACTGATATCTAAACACGTTTAGACTCAAGTCGAAACTCGAAGAAAATGCCCGTTTCACGCCTAGGTGAAAAAATAGATTGTCACTATATGTGACAACCTAAAGCGCACTTTTTTTTTTGATATAAGACCAAGAATAATTTGTGGCAGATAAATTTTTTGATCCTTGACAGCAAAATAATTCGTGACCAATAAAATTTTTGTTTTGCGATCCAGAAATAATTTGTAACTAATTAATTCGATAATTTGTGACCAAATTGTATAGATTTGTGACATTTATATATTTTTTTAATAAAATATTTTTTTAATTAATAATTTCATAAATAGAATTTAATAATATTTGTTTTTTGAAGTTTTAAACCCTATTTCTTAGTTTTGAAATGAATCCCAGTTAAACTCTTAGATATGAATTTTTCTTTTGTGACAATCACTCATTGTCTATTTAATTATTTGCTTCAAAAGGCAAGAATTCATAATTATTATAACTTATTAAGTCGTGTATGGTAGAAATTTTAATCTAGATTTTTGTTAAAATCAATAATTAATTTCAACTATATATATTTCATGTGTCCCACAATTTTTCAACTATACAACTCATTAACTTATATCAAAATTTGCTAAAAATTTAATTTTAATATCAAGCAAATAGGACTTAAAAAGCTCAAATTATACCCCTTGGAACACTAAAATTTATTTATTGAATCAGGAGATTCACTACCGTTTAAATTGACCAAGACAACCAATAATTATTACTCCTTGTTTCGTGGACTATAATCAAGTATAATGCAAACTCTCACACGTTATATAATAAAAAACGTGAAATTCCGATGTTGCTTCCAAAATCAAGTTGGCATTTGGTTTGTACCACTTGCTCGTCAACTTTAGTATACAATTTTTGGCCCACGTGTTTCAACTTTAAAAACCTGAAAAGTTACTTAAGCTTTGAAATTAATTAAGTGGTAATTACATGTAACCCTACTTTTCAAGATTCAAATTCATAAATCAGATTTCAAGTTTTAATTTTCAAAAATCAGATATTTTATATATAGATACAGATTTTTTATATTTAATTAAATATTAATAATAATATTATAAAAATTAATATATACATACACCCCACCCCACCCCACCCCTAAATTAATTTAAAACCCTAAATTCACACCGTCTCTCACTCCTCTCTCGCTCTCTGCGTCTCTCCCTCACCGCCACCACTGCGCCGCCACCATGCCCACCGAAAACCGTCTCTTCTCCTTCACTCTTCCCTCAGCCTGAAGTGAAACAATCACCGCCAGATGTTGATGCACTTATATCTGTCTTCCGATGAGATCTGCAGAACATGATCGAGGAATATTATGGAATTTTCAGGCGGGATGATGCGGCTTTTTGCTACTATTGTGTTGCCGGAGAAGAGGAAGAGTACGTTGAACCATGTGTGGTAGGTGGGCCACTCTCTGACGGCGGGAATGCCTTACAAGCATGAGTTTCAGCCGGCGAATTTGAACTAAGAAAATGCAAATTTCTACTGTATTTTTTTACTTATACCAGTTCATTCTTGCTTTAGATTTTGAGTTTGGTTGAAAGAATTGAAGAAAATTCAAAGTCTGGGCAATTTGGTTGTTGATCTAATTTTGCCTAATTTTACAATCGAGAGAAATCTTTGTTTTGCGGATGGTTGTTCAATGATTTTGTTGGCAGTGGTTGTGTTTGTGATGGTTGTGTTTGTGGTGGTTGTTGTGATGGTTTTTTTGGTGTTGTTGGTGAGGTGGCTTTTTGACTGTGGAGGTGGGACGGCTTCGGTGGTGGTTTTTGGTGTTTGGTGTTTTGTTGGAGGTGGTTTGTGTTATGGCAGCGGCGGTGAGATGTTGGTGCTGTTGGTTCTGGTGACAACAGCGATGTGGTGTTGGATGCAGTGGTGGCTGTAGGTTTGGTGCTTGTGGGGGCGGTGATGTTTGGTGGTGATGGTTTTTGGTGGTGGTGGAGGTGTTTGTTGGTGGTGGTGTTGGTGGTGGCGGCGTGACTCACAATTAATTAAGTTGTGATTGAAAAATTAATCTGTGATCGAGAAATAAGTTGTGACCAATAATTTGATAATACGTGACTAATGAAATAAACCGTGACATACAAAATTTTTTATTTGTGACCTCTAAATAATTTGTGACCTACAAAATTTTTGATCTGTGACCGATAAACAAATTGTGACTTGAGTTGTGACCTGAGCTGTGACCTGTGACCTGAGTTGTGACCTGGGCTGTGACTTGTGAATTGAACTGTGACCTGGGCTGTGACTTGTAAATTGAACTGTGACCTGAGTTGTGAGTTGTGACCTGGACTGTGACTTGTGACCTGAGTCGTCGGAATCGGAGTAGTCGTCGAACGATCACCGGAGCATTCGCCGGAACAATCGCCGGAGTAGTCGCCGGAATATTTCCTGGAGCAGTCGCCGGAGTATCGCCGGAGAGGTGGGGGTGGTGGAGGTAGGGGTGGGTTAATTGTAAATTGAACTGTGACCTGAGTTGTGACCTGGATTGTGACTTGTGACCTGAGTCGTCGGAATCGGAACAGTCGCCGGAATAGGCGCCGGAGCGGTCGCCGGAATCGGAGACGTCGCCGGAGTGGTCGTCGGAGCAGTCGCCGGCGTGGTGGGGTGGTGGTGATGGGGGTGGGTTAATTTTTTATATATATATATATTTATTTATTTATTTATTTATATCTTTTTATATATTTAAATAAATAAATAAATATTTATAAATATGTGTATATATAGGTCAAAAAATCTGATTTTTGAAATGTAAAAGTTGTTTTGTTATTTTTGAAATAGGGTAAAGATAAAGTAGGGAAAGTGAATTTTTCCCATTAATTAACTCTTCACTTTCTTAATAGATAGAAAATATTGGAGGAAGAAACCACGCACCTTCTTGGTAGAAGAGACATATCTTTGCTCCAAGATCTCGGTTTGCATTGAGAGCTTTCTGACTTTTTCGACGTAAGAGGCATTGTCCCTTTACTGTCTCGATTATCTCTTTACTGTTTTAGTCAATCTTGGTTCTTTTAACATAGAGAAGAAAGTGGCACAATTCATTTAGGAGAAAAAAAAACCTAAACAATATGCTTATAAGAACGTATATTATAAAATCATTCTGGTATAGTTTCAAGTGAGCAAGTAATATAATATTGTTTTTACTAATTCGAGCATAATAGATAAATTAAAGCATAAAAAAATTGCAATTGCTATTAGAAAAAAAATATCAGGCCTAACTCAACCTAAGAAAATCGGTTTATCAGGGGAGGATTGCTCTCACCTTATTAAGTGGATCGTGTAAATATCACCAACTAATAATACGCCACCTCATGCATAGCGTGGACAATGTCAAACAATTGTGTCCAAATCGATATTGGGTGCATCCAACATTGCAAAATTGGGCATGCTCTGATACCATATTAGAAAGGATATTGAGCCTTACTCAACCTAACAAAACCGACTTGTCGACTTGTCGGGGGAGATTGTCTCCACCTTATTAAGTGGATCGTGTAAATATCACCAGCCAATGTGAGACTCTAATAATTATTTGAGATGAAAATGTTTTTAAAGAGACAAACAAGCGTGGAATCATTTCTCCAACTGGTTGTGATGTTTAATAAATTTGAGAATTTTTATGAAATTCTTTTTTTCTCACTACTAAATTCCATTATAATGGTATCTCTATCCCTTTCTCCCATCTAATCTTAGTCCAATTTCCATTATTCAAATGTCGAAAAACATGAGTTAGACACAATCTAGTTGATCAAATCCATTATACTATTTGAAAAATCCAATCCACATATTCTTTTGTATTTGTACTCCAAGAATATCTCTTAATTCATTAAAGATAGTCGTTGCGTGCTTTCATGATCGAAAAACTACAAGTCTTTAAAAATTGTTATTGGGGGCATAAATTCTAATATAATATTGAAATTCTTTTTCTTCAAAGTACGAGGAGAGATTATATATAAATTTATTTCGAGGTTATGTCGATGAAAAGGAAAGGCATGCAAAATAAATATGATTTTTAAATAGTCATGAGCATCTACTCAACCCCATTTTTCTCTTTAATTTTACCAATAATGAGCAACTTTTTCTCTGATGAAAACATAGCAAATAGTCATTGTTTGAGTCCCATTTTATGAAAAAATTCATTCTCAACCACAGATTCTCCAATAAAATAATTTTAGACGTAAGTCGAATTTTTTTTTTTTTAACCACATATTATCCAAAAGATACTATTCCAATATACATATATTTTTTTCCCAAAATGGGGCTAGTGTGACAAATTTCAATCCTCAGGACTCTACCAAGTAATATTTAATATATAAAGATATGAAGAAAAATTCAAAGTCGATACGACGAGTCAGCAAGTCCAATCCAACGGCCCAAAATATTTCAAATATCGGCAGTTGTAAATTCAGTTGGAATCTGCATAGATGCATGCTTAGCTATTGGTCTCTTTCCACAGTACCCAATATTTTAAAATATCTTTTGATTAATTCCACAATAAATCGTATATTTTATTCGCAGCACATCAAGAAATGAATTAAAATTATTTAATATATCCTATCAAGTGCTACAGAATATAATGAATTCCATACAAAATTATTATAAAATTTGAGATATATCTTAAAGCTCATGCCGTCAAACGCTATACATAATTTACTGATATCTAAACACGTTTAGACTCAAGTTCGAAACTCGAAGAAAATGTCCATCTCACGCCTAGGTGAAAAAATAGATTGTCACTATATGTGACAACCAAAAGCGCACAATTTTTTTTTTTTTTAATAGAGATATTTTTACTTTGAAGTCAAATTTAACAAAATGCTTAATCATTGTTAAAATTTTAAAGGATGTGCTTAGTGTACATAATATATGTACATAGGGGTGTCCATATCTCTCACATGGGATAGAGTCCACAATTTTATGGGCCCACCCCCATGTGAGAGGATATGGACACCCCCATGTACATATATTATGTACACCAAGAATATTTCAAATTTTAGTATCTGTTTGGTACATATTAAAATTTTCATTTTCATTATTTTACTCATTTTCAACCACACATTTTTCAATAAAATAATAATTTTCATCACATCAATAACTTTTCTTTCATTTTCAACCACACATTCTCCATCAATCTACTATTCCAAAATACATTCTTCCAAAATAATGTGGATCAAACACACCCTTAAAAGGAAAAAAGTCCAAACAAAAATCTTTCATAACCAAAACCTAATTATAAATAGTCTTTTTTGTGCTCTGGTCTATGCTTCCCTTGTGAGTCGCCGTCCTCATTTACCACTAGAATAAAATATAAACAAGTTCTTATAGAGATAAACGCGTTTTTACATCTTCTTAACCCGACATGAAATAGCTGGGGAGGGGAGAGCAAATGTTCCTTTTTTTTAGGGTCCCGCGAACAGATCCAGTGAAGACGACGTAGGGTCTGTGGTTCAGGGAATTAGAGCACGTGGTTACGAACCACGGCGTCGGGGGTTCGAACAAAACTATCGAATTATTGATTTGGAGTAAATTATGTTTTTGTTGGAAACTTGAAAAATACATATGAAGTTCCTACGAGTTTTCAAGGCATGTGTTATTTTATTTAATTATATATATACAGTAATTAAAATATATTAAGAATGAATAAAAAAAAACCTTATTAAGCTTCATGGAACTTTCTAGTCACTAGGACATTTGTTTGTGTACAAGAATTGGAAAGAAAAATGAACGTGCAAACAAAGGACAAGATTTATTAATAAATATTTTAGCGTATACACAATGATAATGCAAATAATGCAATTGTTATACAACAACTGTCACTTTCAAATGTCATAGTTGTCATTGATTATTCAACAATCTATTATTAATAAAAAATTAAAAAAAATAAAATGACAACCAAATAAAGAATACAAATATTATTAATTCCTTTGACAAAGTCAAAAAGAATGAAAATGAGAATATACAAAATTCTTTTATTTTCTTGATTGCTATTATCTTGAAATATATTTAGCACTTGTTTGGTTTGGATTAAACTTCAATAAAAATTTTAAGTCAAAGTCAACAATTAATTTTAATCACACATTTTATGGGATCAACAACTTTTCAATCACAAATTTCATCAACTTCTATCAAAATCAACTAAAAAATTTGATTTTGATATTAATTTTAATTATAACAAAGATGTAAAATGAAAAAAAAATAAAAAAAATTGGACCTTCTCCAACCAATCTTTCTTTATATCTTTGTTAGTATTTTGTCTTCCAACTAGCGGTGTCAAAATGTCTGCGAGTCCAATAGATCTGTGGACTGATGCTTTGAACCAATCGATTTTCAATTTTATTTCAAACTCAAATATTTTACTCAAAACTTCAATTTTTTTAATCTTAATTTATATAAAAAGTTGCATAATGCTCGAAAACTCTATGCTTACAAGACTTAAAAAAAAGTTCCTGAAAATTAGCAATGTCAACCACGTTAGATTCCAAACATGATTCAATTTACACCTTCACGCACATCCATGTTTTAAATCTAGACTCTAGCCCCACGTCGTGAAACAAGCGAGACATGGTACATAAAAAAGTTACGAGGTCCAAATTGAATTTTATCACAACTAATAGGCGTTCATGTCCAAATAAAGAAAGTTAGATGACCAAGTTACAATTTACACTAAAATATGCAAAGACCAAAAAATCACAGCATATGTACAGGCCACACCCCCCACCAGACTAGTAGTTGATATCACATTTCGCAGAAAGTGTGTGTGACGTAATTCTAAAGAGAGAGAGATAGAGGGACGCCGGCGGTGGGATCTCAGTAAATTCACAAAAAATAGATTTAGTTGAGAAAGAGCTAAAAAATTTTAATCCTTTGTGTCTTTAACCTTTTCCGTTCTTTCGTTCTTCAATTTTCCTTTACTGGGTTCTTGTGTTCCGGAGGGAATTTTTAGATTTTCCGGCAAAATGGACGTTTGTTTCTTAAGATTCCGGTGAAATATTGGGTTTTCAGGTGGTCTTGCCGTTCCTTTTTCTTCGAAACTTCATAAAGTCGCAACCTTTATGGGTGGATGATATGAGGGACAAAAAGGTCAATTAGTATCATCCTCTTTAGTTATTCTCTTGAAATTTGCTCAAAAGATTAAATTCTCTTTAATTTTTTGAGCGTGTGGTTACCTAGAACTCTTTGGTCATTGGGGAAATGTATTGATGAAGTTTGTGATTAATTTAAGTGGTGATTTCCTCATTTATAACTGGCGGTAATTGAATTATTCCTGTCATAATGACGACACGTTCCATTCTGTGAAGTTAAGTTAATTAATATAATTTTAGAAATTATCGCGATAATTTCTACATAATGGGATGTGTTAAGGGACTTTGTTCAATCATTTAGCATTACTTTATCATATTCAAATTCAATTATTTGGGGGTTTTCTTGATTTAGTTGCTGTTTTATTCTACTTTTGGGGCTTGGATTGGATTGATTGACAAATTTTACTGTCTTTTTTTTTTTGATAGATTCTTGAAGTTTAATTTTTTCTGCTTCCCAATTCATTGATTCTACTTTAACATATATTACTATTTACTCTATTTTATTGAAAAAGAGAAAAAAAAAGGGGAGAAAAATGGCTCTTTCTTTCACTAGATTGTCGTTGTGGTGGTTGGGAGGTAAAGAGAAAGAGCAAGTCTCTAATGGTTCATTGATGAGTCCAATAAATACTTTGGGTGATTGGGGTTTGAGAGGGGAATCTGAAAGTTTGAAATTTTACTCAGTGAAGGGGGATGATAGAAGAATGCCCTCTTCGAGTTCGACTAGAAAAGTGAAAAGGAAATGGAAAAGTAGGGAGGAGAGGAGGATTGACAAGGAGTATGATGTGGTGTTGGTGCCATCAGATGGGGTTTGTTTGTCCGGTTCCGAATCCGATGATTCGGATTGGTCAGTTGGCTGGCTTGAACCACACGCGTCCGATTTCCTTGGCGATGTTGATGCTGATGACAGTTTTGCTGTGTTAGTCCCCTGCTATAGGCATGATTGCAAGGAATTAAATGAGGGACTGGAGGTGCCTAATAAACAGTTCTTTAGTGCCATTAAGAACTTCACAAATGAGTACTCCGCTGGTAAGAGCTGAGCTGTATATAAGAGGTGCATGTTTTGGATGGTGTGCTTATATCATTTATATCCTTTTACAATATCATTTCTTTTTACTGTAGTATGATATGTGATTGTTCTTTAATAGATGATGGTATTAGGTTTGATTGGAGCTTTTTGGATTTGCATATAGAAATTGATGTTAGTAAGTCTTACGTTGCTCTATGCTGGGGGCACTTAGATTTATCAAGTATTCTTACCATGTATGGCTGTGCTTAAAAGACTTTCTGGAAAAATAATGTGCGCTAGTAAAATAAGTAACTTAGAAGATCATCTTTAAAATGAAACATAGCATACTGAGCTTGTATACAATTAAATTTTTGCTGTCGGAGATATAAAAGACGACTAAGTTTGTTCTTTTAATTCTCAAGGCATATCCACTAGCCACTAGATTTTGCATTGCAGAAGTCGGGGACCTCAGCTTTGGCATATATTCCTTGGCGGGGGTGGGTTCTTGTTCAAAATTAGAATTTGGGATTACTTGTTGGATGGGTCCGTGAGATAGTGATATGCTGATATATGCACTTTTCTCGTTCCATGTCTATTATTGGATAAATAGAAACAGCAGGATAAGTGTTTTGACGGATTATGTAATTTAGGCTTGAAGATTTCTCTTCCCTCGTGCCCCTGACATCGGTTTTATTTGAGTCTTATATGTTCATTTCCAAACAACTGGCAGATGGAACCAAAGGACAGGGCCGCAATGTTTATGTATGTAACCTTTTATTTGTCTTTTTGAAGCCGTCTGCCTGGTCAACTTTTGACATCTTGCACTGCTTAGATTGAAACTTGAATGTGGGGTTTTGCATGTTTTTTGTGGATTTAATCCGATAGACCATCAGAGGCAATATAATTTATTTCTTTTCTCTTGACGAATTAAATATCTCTGTCTCAGAATCGTCTCAAGCAGATGTGACACCTATAGAAACTGAGCTTCACTTGCAATTTTAATTTATTTGTAGAAGGCAAAAAGTATATGGAACAGTGGCTTTCCTCTCTCCAAAATATGTGAAGCTGCAGTGTCTCTGAACATAATTACTGCTGCACTCTTTTACTGTGGAAGCAAAAGCCATAATTCTACGAATTAGAACATCCAAGTGTGGCTCAAAGTACGAGGAGTCTGTCAGAGCTTCGATTTCATGACAATGGGAACAAGATCTGTGATCTTTCTGCAGAACACCGCATTATGTTTTGTTCTTCATGTTATGTGTTAGGCGTGTGTTGACCACTTCTCTGGTGACTTACGTATTGAACTGATTGCTTAGTGTAATTACAATCACTGTGAATATGTTAAAATGTGTACGCTTCTAACTTGCTGCTATTGTTAGCACTTCCTGTTTTTCTGTAATTAGTCTATCACAATAAGCTGTTCATCTTGTGCGGAAACGCTTTACTGTCATTGTAAATTTGTAATCTGAAGTTCTTTGGAATGTACATAATATTGGAGCTCTTGCTAGAATTAGAATTGCTCCTTTCTTGAGGTGATAAATCTGTTTTAACATGGAAATTATCGAGAGTAGCTGCATTGCTGCTCTTTGGCAATAACCAGGTAATTACTGGAAAAGATGCTTGCCTAGTTCAAGGGTTATAAACCTAAATGGTAACTGAACTTTGCAAAAAGTTTTCATATGATCGCTGAACTTTAAAAATCACTCAATTCATCATTAAATTTTGTAAAAAATTTCCACAGGGTCACTGAACTTTGTAAAAGGTTTCTCAGGGAATCAATTCCCTGGGAAACATTTTGCAAAGTTTAGTGATGAATGTGATGATTTTTAAAGTTCAGTGACTCGTGAAAACCTTTTGAAAAGTTAAGTGACCCCGTGTATATCTTTTGCAAAGTTTAGCGGTGACTTGAGTGATTTTTAAAGTTCAGTGACCTGTGAATTTTTTTTGCAAAATTCAGTGACCATTTGGGTTATTAACCCCCTAGTTCAGTGTGGTAATAGATCAGACAAACATCATGAATTTGAGTTTTGCTGCCATAAAATTTTGCATGTTTATTGATGAAATATGTGAATTTGGTTTGCACGTTTAATAAATAAGCCCGTTTTCTTTGTTACTCTTTTCAGTTAAGTGGTTTAAACACATTGTAGCAGGCCGATGAACCTTGAAATGGAATTGAACACATTGCTGTTGTATGGAAAATGCGACTTTTGATATGTTTGGATTCCATTTTTTGAAATTCATTTTTTCTCGAACTCATTTTAAATCATACATTTTATAGGATCCACAATTTTTATCACATTTGTAATCACGCATTTCATCATTTTTTACCAAAAATTATTAAAATTTTTATTTTTAGCTTAAACGAAATCAGTTATTCTTAAAGTGTAAGAGCATGTGGTACTCCCCGTTGACATTTCAAGACCCCACTGCCTTATTTGAGGTTGCAATTGGAAGGGCCTCTTATCAGTTTTTGTGGTTATTATCTTTTTGTGTAGTTTGGTGGTTTATTCAAGTCTTTAAAGTACATATTCTATAACTTTTATCTCAGCATCGAATTATATTTTGTTTCCACTTTCGCAAAGATTGTCTACGTTTATAACATGTTTAGAATTGATAAATTTACGTGCAGAGGTACTTTTATGGCTCATTAGTGGCTTGTTTTCACTCGTCACTACAACACGTCCAGGTTAGTCAATTCCGAATTAGAAACCAATGTTCCCTAATTACGCCTGGATTAAGGGCTAGTCTTTTCACGTCCGAGTAGGCGTAAACTAGTTCGAAATAGGGTTATATGTACTTGTAGGTAATATGGTTCTAGGCTAGTTGATAATACAGAAAAAATTGCACCCATATCTCTCTCTCTCTCTCTCTCTCTCTCTCTCTCTCTCTCTCTCTTCTCTCTCTTGTTCAATCCTAGCCTATTGATCCATGTGTGCGGATAAAAATTTCAAAGATATGGTGCATATTGCCTACTGTCCCTTTACTTGTCATTATCTATTATGCTGTATTCTGTTATGATCAACCAATAGAGATGACAGATAAGTCATTGGTCTTCTAATTATTGGAGATTTATAAAGTATTCAAAGAATGACTATGTTGGCCCCTTTAAAATATTTTATGCTACCTATAATCTATGTTTGACGCGAATTATTGAATAGAGTTGAACACTGATTGAATAAGATTTTAACTTTTTTTTTTTTAGTATTGTCTATTACTATTCGAACCGTTTATCAAAAATATCTGTTTTATCTTTTAAGATTTGTTTTGAGTTAGGTGCTTGGAGCAATTTGTGGAAGAAACAAATTTGGACAGTTGCATTTGATTATGACACGAGAAGAAAACAGATGGGGTGCATGTTCTTGAGATCATTATTAGCAATTTTCATTATTTTGTTTCCTTTTTTTTTCCTCCTTCTTCTGGACAACATATATATAATATATGGAAGAAAAAAAAATTTAAAATTTTATTTGTTATACTAGATTCTATTTAGTACTATGATATTTTCGAAAGACAGAGAAAACAAAATTGACGAAATTAGGTAACTCGAGACTTTTGGAGGATAGTCTCTCTCCATTGGAAAGATTGTTTTTAAGTTACAATTGTTTAGCAAATACGATAGAATGACACATCTGAATATTAGATTTCGGAATGGAGGTCTTCGGCATGGAGAGCTTCGGTTTATTCTTTGACTTCACTTCTTTCCGTTGAGGTCTTCATTGACTTCGTCAACTTTGATTCCTATATCCACGTGATCTTAATCATGGAGCATCGGTGGCGAGGCGTAACAATAGTCCTCCAAGTCTATTCATGATTATTCACATGATGCATGGACTTCTTTTATCAAAATGTTTGTTGGGGCGATTATTTTTACGACGACGCAATATTCCTCTAAATCTAAATATTTATATTATAATTAGAATTTGAAAGTAAAATTTTAGGACTTGCGTTTGGTCATCAATTAATTGCTTCAGTCACAAGTTGGTTCCAACTTTTAAAACAGAACAACTAAGTTCCAACCTTTTATTATACTTAATACACTCAAATCCCTGATGATTAAAAAAAGTCAAATCCCATGCTAAATCACATCACGATCCTTACATTACGTGTCTTTATGAAATAAAAGTTGCTTCCCAACTTGCGTTGGTGCTCAAAACTTTGAAGCAAGACATGTTTTTAAGACGACTATGTGACAATTAATGAAGATTTGGATAATTTTCGTTATGACGAACTAATTATGCTACAATAAGAAAAAGTTAAAATTTAACTTTCTACTTGAACAATAAGTTGGGGGATCGATGGTGCAATTTACCTTTAAAAGTTTGTCAGAGAAGGGTCAAATTTCAAAAGTAAACAATGTGAAATTTGTTCCTTTAAAGAGAATCAAAGCGTGTCGTAGTCACTTCAGTTGTTCAACTATTGACCACATGTGTACAACTTTGTAAGAGTGGACATGTAAGGACCATACATATGCCGCAATTGTTGAGTTGTCAACATCTGTATGGTGCATTTTTTGTTTGTTTTGACAAAATCAATGAAATCCTATCATGTGTTTATATGTGAAAAAACTTGCGAAAGTCATATGTATTTGTAGCATGGTTCTGTAAGGAATACTTAATAATTTAATAATTTACACAATTTTATGGAGGTTGATCGTGAAACTAAAATAAAAAATAATAGACGAAAATGCCTCTTTTTAAAAGTTAATAATGAACTTCCTACGTGAACAAAGAAGGGACCTAACTCTCAAGGCAAACATTGTGAAATTTTTTTCCTTTTAGGAGAATCTAACATATTTACTTAAAAGTTGGAAAAAAGTAACTTCAATTTTTTAAACACAATTTCAGTTGGAAACAACATGTGAGGATTACAGAATGATTTAATTGAATTTAGACAGTTCACTGCGTTGGGACTAATTGCACAACTATAATAAAATTGTTAAACTAAAACTTTGTCAGTTTTTCAAGTTGAGGATGAACTTGCTACGATAACAGTAGACTGGGGACCCATAATTTAAATTTCGTTCCAAAGGCTAAACTTCTCGAATCAAATTAGTTGTACAATTTTGTACAACTAGTTTGACGTTAGAGGATGCGCAAATAATGGGTTTTGCTATTTGTACATTGAGGTGTCAATCCCGATGTACACGTAGCAAAACCCATAAACAATTTGGATGGTTGCCAACTTATCCAATGTCAAAGAAACAGTATTGGTAGCAGAATTGAAACCCCTTTTAGGAGAATGCCAAGCTGTTTAAAGCAACGGATGCCACGTTGACATAGTAAATCTTGGTTGGCTTTTTACAAGAACATTGTGAAGGGTTCAACATTGATTTTGGAGCTAAATGGGCTCTCATCCATGATCCAACATGCAAAAATCCCAAAACAGAACAGGTGGCGTTGGGTACCCTGGCGCCCAAGGCAAAATACCAAACAGGGGCGTCGTAGCATTCTGTCTTCTTCTCTCTCTTTTTTTTTATTCGCTACAAGTTGTTTTTTTCATCTCGAACTCTTTTTTATGTCCAATATCAACTTCCACCTCCTAATGAGCTTTTAAAATAGAACTTCAACTTGACATATGACGTCAATAGCATTCCAAACTGAATTCTTCTTGATGTGCACTTCAATTAGAATTCTTCAATTATTTCAACAAACAATTCGGTTCACACTCAAATTCCAACAATGTGCTAAAGCTTATTCAGGAGGATGGAGACTCCTTTGCTAAAAGGGCAGAAATGTACTACAAGAAAAGGTTAGAACTGATCAACTTTGTAAAGAAATCTCATCGTGCTTTTCGAGCCTTAGCTGATCGTTATGATCATTTATCGAAAGAATTGAAAAATGCCAATACTAAGATTGCTACTATATTTCCAAGACAGGTGTAATTAGGAACGAATGATGATGATGTTAGAAAAAATGAGGTGATGGCTAACTTTGGCATAAATTTTGAGTGAGATCTGTTTGCTTAATTTGAAAGATTAACATTGATTTGTGTTTTTCTCCGTGAGAATATCAAAATCATGTATTTACTTGCCAAAAATGAAACTCGGGTGAATGAGAAATTGAAGTTTAAAGTGGACCATTGGAATATAGTTTATGTAGGAGGGAAAACGAAATTTGAGTTTATCCCAAATAGGAAGTTGATGAAAGTAAGAACCGCTTTATATATGGTTACACTTTGAAAGTGTGTAATCATGTATAGCATCGAGACTCTCTCCACGTGCGCACGCAGGGGGGTGCAAATCATGGATCGAAATAGGCTTCAGACTTTGAATTTGTGTGCGGCACGACCTGCGTACACGAACGTCGGACCGAATTGACAAAAAATTGGTTCCTTAGGATGGCCTACGTTTTATCAATTTTTTTGCCTTCAACAACTGACTTTTGGTTTCTGAAACTTCAATGATTTTTGTCATTAAGTTTGAAACTGTTGAAACTCCAGTGGCTATTGAACCGACTTTTGGTTTATGAAACTCCAATGATTATCGTCATTAAGTTTGGAACTCCAATGGTTATTGAACTGACTTTTGGTTTCTGAAACTCCAATGATTATTGTCATTAAGTTTGAAACTGTTGAAACTCCAATGGTTATTGTCATTGTGTTAATGGACATATTTAACTCGTAATTATTTGGGTTAAGTCTATATAAAGCATCGATTTTTCACTGTTCCAGACATGAAGAAAGAGTTTGCATTATAATTCCAAAACACACGAAATTGTCCTCTGTCTACATACATATTTTACTGTATGTCAAGGTCTTGGTGGTGATATTGTTCAGATACTAAGTCAGTTCGTAAGAGTAGAATCTGTAGTACTCGGACTCTACTGGTTTACTGTTGTTTTCTGGAAAATAGACGCTTAAGTTAAATCTCAAGCACCTACGGCGAGAGGGCAAATTTGTTTTAAGGAAACTGTGTTCACACAGGTCTTGGATTTTAAAGTCCAACTTAATTATTTATTCTCTGTTTAGATTATTTGTTCAAAAATTATTTTTTTTAACAGATGAATGTGGGACCCCAAGAAAACCAAAAATACTCAAATCTCTACAATGAGTATGCCCAATGTCCCAAAGGTTCCTAAGGCACCAAAGAAGGATTTGAAAGGTCTAATAACAACAGCTTCACAAAAATTGCTAGCCAAGAAGAATTCGAAAAGGGAAAGAAACTAACAAAGTCGTAGCAAAATCTGGTTTGAGCAGAAGTGAAGTTCTTGAAGAAATTGACAAGCTTCAGAAAGATAGTTTGGCATTGCAAACTGTAAAAGAGTTTGTGAAGAGCTCTCATGAGAATGGGATCTCGAAGTACTGGGAAATTGAGAATCAGATAGGGGAGATGCAAGAAAAGATTAGCAGATTGCAAGATGAATTTCATGTGGATAGAGTCATCGAGGATGATGAGGCTCGGACTTTGATGGCTGAAGCTGCAATAAAATCGTGGGAAGAAACCTTGTATCAGTTGCAGGAAAAACAAGAAAGGTCAACCCAAGAAGCAAGAGAAGAATGTAAGAAGATTGAAGAGGCTCGTAAACAATTGAAGTCCCTCAAGCAAGAGTATCTTCATGATCAAATTGATGAAGAGAAGGCCAGTGAAAATGATACGACTGCGAAGGTAGGAGATGAATCTCGAATCTGGACTAAAGCAATGGGTGACGTGATACAGGAGATACAAAAATTGAGACGTTGCAAGAGAAATTTAACGAACAGATCGATTTAAGCTCCATGTCATCTCTTACAGTGACAGAATTGGCAGAGAAGATTGATGAGCTAGTCGATAAGGTGATTGGCCTAGAAACTGCAGTGTCGTCTCAAACTGTTCTTATAAACAGATTGAGAACAGAAGCCGATTATCTCCATGCACAGATTCAGAATTTGGAAGATGAAAAGGGGACTCTGATAGATGGCACACATAATCTGAGCAACAAGGTGAAGGAAATGGAGGAAAAGTTACAAATCATTGAGCATCTAAATGAGATGTGGAAGATCAAAACAGCAATCTCCAAACAACTTTTGCACAAGCTTATTCTAGTCTCCATCACCTGTCTGAGAAACTTAATAGCGTGAAGCCAGATGAATAACCAGAGATTACTTCATTAGTAGACGAAGAAAAAGTCCGTTGTTGAAGTCGACTTGCAAGAAGAGGTCAGAGATCAAAAGGATGTACCAATTTCGGGTGACAAGGAGAAAATCACCCCTTCTTCAAAATCATAATATGAGAAAGCTGTAAAGGATGAGGATTAGAAAGATCAGGTGTCTGATACTAAAAAATCTGTCCAATTATTGGGTCAGTTACCACAAGAAATAATTTCCATAGAACATGCAATTGAGCTTGTTAATAAATCATCATACGGAGACACGGAGAAAGAAGATGAGGTAGACTAGCCACAAATGATCTCGGGTGGGCTCGAGGATAGAGAGAAGATTTTGCTGAAAGAATATACTATAGTTCTCAGAAATTACAAGGAAGTCAAGAAGAAGCTATGCCAAAGATTGAACAAAGGAAAATAAGGATATTGTAGAAGGAAACAGTCGGCTGTCTAAATCTTTAGAAGATCGAGATGTTATGCCTGAACTACGAAGTGAGGATTTGAAAGTGAATGAAGATGAAAATAACAAAGAAGACGACAAGAAGTTGGGTTTCAATGATAAAACTCCAACATCAGTAGTTGAAGAAAAACTCTAGATGGATATTGATGCAATACTAGACGAGAACCTAGATTTCTGGTTAAGATTTAGCACTGCGTATCATCAGATCCAGAAAGTCAAGATTTACAGGATGAAATAAATAAATTGAGAAAGAAAGAAACAAGAGGGAAGTCTTTAAACAGACCTGAAATTTGAAGTCCGGCCAATATACAAGCACCTTAGGGAGATGCATACAGAACAAAGAGTGTGGCTGGAACAAAGTGTCTCCTTGAAAGATGGACTAAAGCGCAGGTTCGAGTCTTTGTGCAGCGTTCAAGAAGTAGAATCCCACATTGTTTGAGAAAATATAAATGATCCATTTAATAAGGTGATGGCAATCCTCCCATAATAAGCCGGTTTTATTAGGTGGAGTTATGTCCAATATTCCTAACATGGTATCAGAGCTAGGCCCAATTATACAATATCGGGTGCCGCCCAATATCGATTTGTTTATAGTTGTTTGGCATATTCTACGCTGTGCGTAAGGGGGAGTATTAGAATCCCACATTGTTTGGGAAAATATAAATGATCTATTTAATAAGGTGAGGGCAATCCTCCCCTAATAAGCCGGTTTTATTAGGTGGAGTTAGGCCCAATATTCCTAACATGGTCCAAGCAATATGGGATTCTAATAAGAAGAAATCACAAAAGCTTTGAAGGAAGGGGTTGAAGAAGAAGAAATCAGATTTAGTAGTCACCAAGCTGTAAAATTCCAAGATGAGATTTTGAACATGAAACAAGAAAACAACAAGGTAAGAGAGGAACCACAATCAGGTTTAGATCATGCAAGTACACTTGAACTTGAAAATGAAAAGTCACTAAGAAAATTAAAAGACGAGTTTGGTATTTGTGGCGATGAACCACAAAAGCAGTCAGCCAGCCATAATCGAATTCCTTTGAGGTCATTCATCTTCGGAATAAAACCAAAGAAGCATAAGCATTCTATTTTCTCCTGTATGCATCCCAATAGAAGATTCCAAGTCATGAGAACCGGTGTACCAATGTGATATATTCAACTCCCGCTCGCTCGTCTTGTTTTTTCAGCCATCCATTGTTATACTGAACTCTGTTCATTTTTCAAATTTTACAAGATTTGAGGTAGTAGAGTTTTGGATGGAAAGCATATAGAAAATGTAAGATTAACTGCAAACCAACTTGTGCCCTGGCTCTCAGCTTTGCTTTGTAGGCAATCGCCAGCCATTTTGGCTTGTTTCGTAAAACGCAGTATTAGACAGACAAAATTTATTATGAATTTTTTTTTCCTTTTAGAATGTTTTGAAACACTTCCTTGACGATTTGTCATTGAAATTTCTTATCATGACATTGGTGCTTAAGGAGCCAAGCTGTTACTCTGATTGCTTTGTTATTCTCATTTTGCTTTATTCGTTCCAATTTTCCATTTAGAATCTGATATACAAGAAAAATGATTCAATTCTTAAGCTTAAGATCATAATTCTTGACAAGATTATTCTCGAACCAACTTCACTAAGAACATGAACAACTCAAATTCAGTCAGTCATTAACAATATTTCTTCAACTACTAAATTTTTCAGATGAAAGAGAGAAGATTGCTGGAGTATTGGTTTCTCCTTTTAGAGCAAATGTCCAACACAAATGAAATTAAGAAGGAAAGGAAGATATTTACGAGAGGATTAAGCAATTCCTCCCAATAAAAAGGCTAATTATAATGGTTTGTTTCTTCCTCTTTTTAGGGTTTTAGCCATTTTATAATTTCTTGAAATTGAATGAATAATTTCCCGAAAAAAAAAAACAATGAATGTTCAATTTACATATCTTGTAATAACATTGGAAAATCACTAAAACGAGGATATGAAATACAGATGGAATTCAGCAATTTGCCCACGTTGAGAAAATCTTATCATTAATCATGCTTTGCATTCAAAAATAATACTAACTTACTTTAAAATGATGATCAGATATTTAATCGTATTTTTGCTTTATTATTTGTTTTGCTTATCTAAAAATACAATGGACAAATGAGTGTGAGATAATAAAATAAAAATGCGAGGAAAAAAGTTTGAAACGTAAATAAAATAATGTGTAGATGTTATAAACATTTTATGCAATTAAAATGTAGTCTAGTTATTAAAAGTTATGATGTGAATATATTTAACCTTTTAACAATCACATAACCGCATATTACAAGCCTTTGGGTCGCAGGCTTGGCTTCATCGGAGCATAGACAGATACTAACCTGAATGCATTAATGGTGGAAGGGAGAAGAGATCAAATAATTAATAAAATGCTGTAACTCGATCCGTTCCTTCTCATTCCAACTTTTATGAAAACCAGACTGGGTAATTGGTGTCTTTAAAATGTTGTTTATATTCAAAGAGAGGGCATTTTAAGATAGTAGAAAATAAAGATTCCACATTCAACCGGAGTTACATCTCTCCAATAATTTTGAAGCACTCTACATCAAGCACGATGCAGAAAGTTGAAATTGTCTAATCATCATCAAGAACACTCGAACGCCTCTGAATCTGAGAATCGACAGATGCACAAATTAATACGTGCAACAAAATAATTACTAAATCAATGCAGAAAACAGCAACTGGAAAAGAAATGAACATACGAAAAACTTACTGTTACTTTGGTTTGTTTAGTAGTTTGGGTGTTGATTTGTTCAAGCAACGATATGAGCCGTTCCTCAGAAACCTACGGATGAACCATCATAGCAATGTGATGTTTGTTTGAGCAGACTAATGAGACACACAGCACATGCACAACCTTATATAGACAAGCATCAGACATTGAAGAGCTACCTTCTCAGTTATCTGTCCCACTCGTGCAGCTCTCAGAATAACATCTTCAACCCCTCTGGCCTTCTCAGGTTTCACCAGTGCAATTCGAGCAACTATATACAAACATACATGGATAGATTAGAAAAAAAAGGGATCGTGCTTGTGCAATTAGAGAAAACATTAAGGAGGGTGTCCTTAACTTGGTTTTTAGGGATTTTAAATGATTCCAAAATTTTAATGTAATTATAAGCTTGAAATCTATCCAAATATTTTGAAATCCTTCTATTAATGAAATTAATATAATTCCATTAATTATTAAGGACACCTGAGTTTAATGGATTCCATTAAAATTAATCAAAATCTCAGTTCAGGGCGCTTAGATGTGTCCCCTTCTGTACGACAAGAAGAGACACACACAGAGGACACAAACAGGTGCACAGAATTGGGTGAATAATTTTGTTTACTAGAAAAGATGAGCTGCAGATTGGAGGTCATGATATACCTAAAAAGCGATTGTTTTGCATCTACACTTGTGTGTGATCCATGAACTCTTGTTAGGTAAAAGGAACTTAGATGTGTCCCCTTCTGTACGACAAGAAGAGACACACACAGAGGACACAAACAGGTGCACAGAATTGGGTGAATAATTTTGTTTACTAGAAAAGATGAGCTGCAGATTGGAGGTCATGATATACCTAAAAAGCGATTGTTTTGCATCTACACTTGTGTGTGATCCATGAACTCTTGTTAGGTAAAAGGAAACATTATAGGACCACCACAACACCAGAGATGTGTTGATTCAGAAAGCGTCCGAGCCAGGCGTGGCTCACATGAGGACTTCATTATATGCCTTGAAGTTTACACCTCGACTTATTGAGGTGCACCCTCTAAGCATAGGCTTCATGGCAGCTAAGATATGAACTAATCTGTCTTGCCCTCATCGGCTGTTTTCTATAGTCTAAAATGTTTTAAGAATTTTGAACCACGTTGAAAACAACCCAACCTGAAAGTTTGAAAGGGAAAAATGAATCTGAGAGAACAGAACAAGCGAAGCAAGAGTGCCCTAGCCTCCTACAATTGAAGTGGGATAAACCCCTCCCAAGGGAAGTTGCAACTTTTCAGTAGGCGACCAGTGACGAGATCTATGACTCACAACTTCATACTTTTCTTTCTTTTATCTTGTTATGTTACATTTTGTTTACCTACAAGAAATGGAAAGGGAAATGCTCCATTGCAAGTAGAGGATTGGGAAAAAGAAGGGAACATTGGACAACTGACAGTGATGAGGAAGATGATAAGGAATAAAATATGATGATGATTCCGTCAATACTGATAATATGGAAGACTTTTAGGCTTTTGCTAGACTTCTAGGCTAGTAGTAGATTATCAATTTTGTTACTATAATTTGACAATTCATTGTTTGCATCAAAAGAAAGACATTTCATGCCTGGCGAAAGGTCCACAATGTTATCCATGCCATTTGTCCCACAAGTGTACCATTCAGTTGGGTGAAACCAGCAAACTCAAAATGATAACATCCTTCTTCTATCTGAAGTAGATCTCACTACACCACCATGTTATATTAACTTCCAGAATACCAACCTAGTAGGCAGTCAATAGGACAACCCTGGTGGTACCATAATGACAGCTTTTATTATCATGCCCTAGATGAGGAACAAGCCCATGATGCTCATGACTGCATCCACAGGTGCAACACTTAGTTGGGAAAAATCTACTGCGAAAGGAAGTCCCACTTCTGCAGAACATAAGGTACACAAATATAAAATAAGCAAGCAGCCCTTTATGGTATATTCAAAGAAGTGCAGGTTTGGAACCCTACACAAGGGAGACGTCTCAATCACGTATGATGGCACCCGTGTACCTAGAGTTTGAGATCCAACATTGTTAGAATTTTTTTTTCTTTTATTTTCTTTTTCTTTTTTAAAAATCAAACCACATAAGGTGAAGTTTTTATTAATAATCCCTCAGTGACCTACCATGGACTGAAGGCCTTAAGGAGATGACCAAATCTGACCTCCCATGGACTGTACAAAAGCAGACGAAAACTGGGCCACCCATAGCCATGGAATCAGTGAGATGGCCCAATCAAGTTGGACCACTACAACCATCAAAGTGGGGTCAAAAGAGAATGAGCCATTTCAAACAACTAAAAGAAAAAAGAAAAGAAAAATAGCTTGGGAGATTAATTAATGCTTCTTCTTGCCGGATTTCTCTTGTTTCTCTGTTTCCTTGTTCTTGGTCGAAGGTCAAAACCACTAACACAGGAGTTTGCTTCCTTGGATCCCTCATGTAGCACTAGATTGGGGATTATCTTCTAGAGATTGAAATTTTTTTGACATATTAGATGCACTAGCTTCAATAATTTATTGGTAAGACTTAGAATACGGAAGTTGTTTAGCATTATATGTACCTCAAGACTTGTATCAATTGATTCTTTTCGGATAATAACTAAACTAATTGGTGTCTGTGAGCGCAAGTGCACATGTTACAGTTGGACTTCTTAGAACAAGAGCTAAGATATGACAGTATCAGAAGAGTTTTCAAGCCAAATTGTTGGAACTAAATGCTATGTGGGATAAAACACTACAAGATCTGAGCACATAGGACCATCTCTTGTACCCAAAGAACCACCACTAAAATTCCCAAGTCACCTGGCAATAAATGAGGGAGGACATGAGATCCCATAATGGTTAGACGTGAGATGTTGCTTAGCATACAAGTAACTGCATAAGGCATTATGAACTCATATGCACTAATAATCTAATGTGTGTTTAGCAGAACAAAGTAGTGGATTTGTACGTTAGACAACATACATTGCAATTATAACCTCCCAGACAACCCTAGGCACACAATCCACCTGAATAAGAGAGATGATATTCCTCTATTTTCTCAATTTTTCCTAAGATTCAACAGTCTGACATATAGGAAGAGATGATATAAGAATAATATTCCTATTTATATTAGTTGAAAGTCAAGTTTTTTATTAGTGAGTTAGTAATCCTCATTTTTGAAGATGACAACAAAAAAACACAAATTCCAACCTCACTCACTCCATAAGATTCGTTTCTATGCCATCCCCAGCCATAGTCTTTGTTTTGACAGCCTCGCCCATCCTAAGTCACGCCTAATTCACTCTATTCATACCCTACCTTTACCATTGCCTTATTTCGACACCTTCAGCCTCTCCCAGCGCAGCAGCCAAACTGCTAGGAAGCGAAACAGTCAGACCCTCATCATTCCCCAGCCACGTTGTTTACATAAAACAAACATGTCACTATCATAAATAGGTTGAATTCTCTCATCATGCCACTATTATGTTTTCAGTGCAGAGTTCAACTTACCTCTTGCTCGTGCTTCAGATGTGAGAATCTGACTAAGCATCACTTGTCTTTGCTCTTCCGCTTCCCTAATTCAATAATTTTCAACGTTCAGATCAAGAAAACCGCACCAAGAAAATGCTAATATATGCTTAGAAAACTAGAATTTCAACAAGCTAATACTAAAATTAGACCAAGAAAGATATTAACCTCTTAGCTTCCTCCTGGGCTTTCTGCTGTTCAGGGTTTTGCTGACTTCCCTATATTCAAAAATATTAGTAAAACCTAAAGATGGTACATTATTTAATAATGTAACACTCATGTAAGCAAATGGTCAGTCACCATGCCACGTTGAGCCATTAGTTCCTGCATTCTTCTTTGCCTAATTGCTTCCAATTCTGGGTCGGCCTGGAATACATTAAATTTAAGAAGAACAAAACCAATAATTAACATCTCACACTCTGCTAAGCTCAAATTTTTACTCCAAAATAAAAATAACACTCTGATGCTCTTTTATCATCGTGTAACGAGTTTGATTACATAATTTTTTTTGATAAGGAGTTTGATTACATAATTATTTATAAGCAGATCGAAAAGATATGTTTAAAAAGGCTTAATCGGGGTACTAAGGCATCTATCTTCGAGAGGCAAGGCATATACATCAAGATAGAACAATAAAAAATTCAAAAGAGTATAAAAAATACAAAAATATGCTAATAATATACCATAAACCCTTTACAAAAAAAATTCATAATAAAACTAATTAATAAAATTAAAAATCTGCCTCGCAAACAAACCTAAAATGGATCAACTGTGAGGCTGTCGGTACAGGGTTATCAAATGAGCTTATTAGATTCCATCTAAGTAAGAGGCTGCTCAAGGTTGGACTAGAATCCCAAAGTCGTAGATCAGCTTTAAGTAAAAACTTCAGATTGGTTTATTTTGTCTTCAGAATACGTTGTAAAGAAGCTTGTGATGAGATGAATCTATTAACTCATATCATTTACACCCAAATTAATAAGCTTATGGAGCAAAACATAAAACGTATAATTTTTCAAAATATAGTAAATGTTCAAGCTTTACATTCAGACAGGCCATACTAATCGTAGAGGGTCATAAATCGTCAAATTAAAAACAATTTTAGCTCTCTTGAATTTTCTAGGCACATTGAAAGGCTAAAAAAGAAAGCACCACGAAATTGGAAGAGGTAAAGCCCTAAATAACATAAATGAAATTGAGGCCTCGTATCACTATATATCTCAAATCTATGCAGAGTTCACACACGCAGAGAGGTGAAGTTACCATTTCTTCCTTCAATTTGGTGCAGATAGAATTGGAGTCTAGCTAGATTGCTTTGTGCAGAGAAGGAAATATACAAGAGGCTATACACAGCGTTTTAATTACGCGTTCATGATTGGGTAGATGCTTGATTGGTAAAGATTTAGCCTTTACCCCCCCCCCCCCATTATATCTCATTACATTACATTAAATTTTTTTCTCTCTTCATCTCAACCATACATTCATCAAATAAAATAATAATACACACAAATCTAAAACTTTTCAACCACACATCTCTCATCAATCACCATTCTAAAAATTTTCAACCCTCTAAAAATCTACAATAATGGGGCCAAACAGAGACTTAGTGCTATTCATTCCCATATATTATAAACACGGTTTAGGTGGCATTAATGTGACACTAAATGATATGTGAAATTAAATAAGTTTCATTTCACCTTTCATTTAACCTATCATTTAGAGTCACATAAACTGTATTTTTTACCCCATTGAGAACGAATAACATTACTCTTTTTTGTATGTTAAAAATTTGATTATTTCTTTACATATTTAGCCCCCCTTTTTTACTATCATTATTTTTTTAAAAAAATAAAAATTTATACATTCATTTTTAACCACATATTCACGCAATAAAATATTTTGTATATAAATTTACAATTTTTTCCCTACTTTTCCTAAAAATCGCTACACAAAACTTTAGGGGCTGTTCTCTTTGTGTTTCAGTTTTGAGTTTTGAGTTTTGAATTCATTTTGAATTTTGTGTTTTGAGTGTCTATTTTGAGATTGTTGAAAATGTGTTCTTTTTGATATTTTGAAAACACTCGAAACGCATTTTGAAAATTTTGATTTGATTATAACTGAAAACATTCAAAACGACAAATTTGTCGTTTTGAATTTTCTTTATAAATTTTTAACTTATTTTCAAAAACGCGTTTTTGAAAATAAGAAAGAGAATGCATTTTCACTGTTTTGAAAAATTGAAAACAGAAAATGTTTTGAAAATGATAAATAGAACATGTCCTTATTTTTCAAAAATAATAATTGTCAGGGGGCTTAATTAAAACTTTCATTTATTTTTCCACATATTTTTTGGGATCTAGAAGATTTTATCAACTTATTATAGAAACTTTAAAATAAATGTTTTTTTGTTAATGAAAGTTAATAATACAATGCAACATAATAATTTTATATTCAATTAAAAAGTATAATGAAATTGTAAGACCACTTTCAATCTTGTATTCAAGTAGCAAGTTGATTTTTTTTTTATTATTGTTGCACAATCAATTTCAACAATAAAAAGTGTCTAAATCATCTCTAAATTGTAATATGACCGGTATTGGATGAACATATCAATGATCAATAGGGCCAAGTTAGGTATTTGTGAGATCTAATTGTGTTGCTCTTTGTTTATGTTATTAGTTTGGTCTGACTTGATCAACGACGAGTCCATGAGACTTTCTTGTGGTGAGCTAATCTCATCTATACTCGATTTAGAGGCAGATCTACCGTGGGTTCAAATGTTCTACTAAAATTTGAGAAAAATGCTTATAATGTGTAATTATTTCCTCTTAAAAAATTAAGCATGCAGTAAAGTGCTCCCACGGCAATTAGAAAGTTTGTGAAGAATAAAGTACAATATGCTAATATAAATATACCGCACTGAATAAAATTTCTAGCTCCACCAGTTAATCATTAACTAGTTGGTTGATCAGGTTAACTTGAAATGCTCTTTGTTGAGTGGCGTAGCCTAACTAGTTTCGCCTCTGCATTTAATAACGCTTTACGTTTTTTAGAACATTGGTGTTATTACATGTTTTTGTTTGGATTTTAGTTTGGTATTAAATGTCCTAACATGGGTTTTGTGTATCACACAGTTTTAATTGTTAAAACTCAACATCAAGAGAAAAATTATATGAATTAATCTAGTTGAACAACTAGATTGATATAGGCCCCCGTCTGGGAGGATTGTGGATTTTGAAGAATTGATTAAAATGTCATAGTCATGTACAGGGAAAAGGTGGGTGAAGGACAAAAAAGGGAGCAACTTTCCATCCATGCCCTTCGTCCCTTTTCCAAATTTTGAAATTATTACAACAGCCCATTTGATTTTTCCATGGTTGCAAAAGCCAACGTGGGTCCCACTGTCATAGCCTATATCAAACTAGTTGTTCAACTAGATTAATTCATATTATTTTTCTCTTGATGTTGAGTTTTAACCATTAAAACTTTGTGATACACAAAACCCATGTTAGGACATTTAGAGGCTGTCTGGGCGTGATTTCTTCCCAAAACAAATCGATTAATGGACCGTTGGGTACTACAGTCTGGGTCCCAATTTGCAGCTAAATTTGACTTCATCAAAATCAATTGTCGAAAATGCCCTGTTTAATGGCAAAATGATTTTTGAGTTAATGGCAAAAAGGTCATTTTGCCATAAATATTCAAAAGTAATGGCTGTCATGTCAGTGTACCTGCAAATCAGATGAAAAGGAACGGTCCATTTTATCTTATTTCAACGGTCCAATTTTCACTAGGTAGTGCTACCAGACAGCCCCTTAATACCAAACTGAAATCCAAACAAAAACATGTAATAGCACCAGTGTTCTAAAAAACGTAAAGCGCGGCTAAATGTAGAGGCGAAATTTCAAAATTTACGAGCTTAGACGACGCTTAGACGAAAGAAAACATTTTTTTTATTTTTAATATTATTTTAAGTTGTTAATCATTTTAAAAATCATCGAATAATTAAAATAATACATATCAAATATCTAAATTTATAAAATACTATATTTACTTAGTAATTTCTACTATTGGTCAATTGTACAATTTTTAAGTTTTCGAAATACAAAAATTAAAATATTTTTCATAATTTCAATTTTCAACTAGACAAATCCTACTTAATAGATTTATAAAAACTTCATACATGCTTTTGAAATTTACAATAAAATAACGATTTTTAATATCATAATTATATAATGTAGATAACATTAACTATTTAAATAAAGTAACTTTTAACTTTCATACATAAAATCTTGAAAACATTGCAGACACGGTACCAAATCTTTCACTTTTTTGCAGACGTTACCCAAACTTTGAAACAATTCGCACCGAAAGTCCGCATGAACGATTTTCGTCCAATTGACCGTTAGTTAACCAAAAAAGTCAAAATTGACCAATTGTTGACTAATTTTTAAGTGACAAAGTGGTAACTTTCTCTTTTTCATATATAATTCAAAAAAACTAAAATCAAAAACTAAAAATTAAAATAAAAGAATAAAAAAAAAAACCAAACTACTGTTCATCTTCTTCCCCACCACCCGCCCCAATCATCCTCCTCCTTTCCGTCGCCGTCAGTTCCTCGCCTTTTCATCCTCCCACCACAAATGTCACGCCATCTCCCCCACCCATTCCTCCTCTGTTGTGGAAAAGGTCCATAAAATGGGTGGGGGAGAACCTTTTCCATTTCAAGATGGCGTGGCATTTGTGGTGGCAGTGATAAAATTTTTTTCACTACGCCGGCTTCCATCATCATCGCCATCGCTATTTTAATTTTTGGTTTTTGATTTAATTATTCGATTTTAGTTTTTTTCAATTATATATGAAAAATGGAAAGTTACCATTTTGCCCTTTAAAAATTAGTCAACATTTGGTCAATTTTGACTTTTTTGGGTCAACTAACGGTCAATTGGACGGAAACCGTCCATGTGGACCTTCAGTACAAATTGTTTAAAGGTTTGGTACCGTGGATGATACATAACAAATGTTTAGGCAAAATCTGCAAAAAAGTGAAAGATTTGGTACTGCAGCTGCAATTTTCCCTAAAATCTTTTAAAAACTTGAAATTAAAGTCAAACGATTTTTTTTTTTAAATAAAAGAAATCAATAAGTTAAAGTCAAATAAAAAACTTTTTTAAAAAAAGGAAAAAAAAAAGAAAAGAAAGGAACTAATAAAGCATGCTTAGGGAAGACGAAGAGATAAATTAAAAAATTCAGTCATTTAAGAATTGGGAAAAAAGCGTTTAGGCACGAAACGAGACATTTTGCTCGAATTTCGAACCTAAGCAAGCTTTTTAGAACAATGAACAGCGCCCACACCAACTTCAGACTGACATTAAAGTCAGCATTTTGGAATATATTCAGGTTTTGCAATTGGAGCTCTATAATTTTCATACCCTTTTAACCAATTTAACATACTCAATTTTTTCAACTTCAATATACACAACAAACCATTCCTACTCAAGCTACCTAAGTCAAAATCAAAACTAAAGCGTAGGCAATGGAGTTTGTGTATAATCAACTGAAATTCGAATGATTAATGTTACATTCTCAAATATGCTGTTTCACTTCCATGCATCCAAACATGGTGACATGATCTTTAATTCGGGGGAGCTGATCTTCTATTTTGCCAATCGTGGATCAGGGAACGCAGCGTGTGATTTGGAGTAAGGAGCTTATGATTTAGCCTCAAGTTAGTCATCGGTGATGTATCATGACCCATTCTTAGCCACACGTCGATGGCATCTAGTTCATAGGAAAACCCGTCTGCAGCTAGATGTGGGTTTTGCATGACATCCTGCATAATGAAGGTAGTTACAAAACAAAAATTTTGAAGGTGTCTCGCATAGAAAGTCGCATTGATCAATATAAATAGGCAGCGTTTTGTATTTTTGTTTTCTTTCACGTAAATTTATTAGAGAAAGTGAGAAAGACGGTAAAACCTGATATATGGGACAGCGGAAAGCACTAGGCACATTGCTCGAGTCCTCTATATCTATAAACTCTTCAACTGCAGACGTGTATTCTCTATTTGCATCTAGCTGGTTTGCTTTTTTCTTCACCTTATCGATCTCTTTCATCAGCCACCCAATATCCGTCTCATCTGCGCCTTCGTTGGTTGACAAACACTTTATAGCTATGGTACAAAGTTCCATTGCCAAATCCAATGGCCATTCCCCTGCCAAATGATCCAAGTCCCCAATGATAGCAGCAATTTCCATTGGAGCGGCCCAGTGCCTACCAATCAGAAGTTGCAGCATTAAGTTTCCAAAAGCCCGGATGTCTGATTTACTATCAGAATTATCATATGACGAAGGAGGCTTCAAGCCATAAACTTTCGCGACATTGTTACGTTCCAGGAGGATTTTTGAGGGACTCAAGTTGCCGTGAATTAAGGGCTTGGGCTGGGCCTTATGAAGGAAGCCCAAGGCTGAGCACACTTCAGCTGCTATTCTTAATCTCGCGTGCCAACTGAGAGCCTTGTTTTTTCCTATAGAGCTTCTTTCTGTTAAGAATAATGCATCGTGGAGGCAGCCATTGTGCATGTACTCGAAAACAATGCAGCTGAGCTCGGAGCAGAACCCGACTATGGCAAGGATATTCGGATGCTTGATTTGGCAAAGTATTTTTACCTGCCATAGTAAGGACTAAGGTTAATATCATGTTGGATAAAATAACAGTAAAGTGCAGAAAAACTTATCAAAAGATCGAGTCTCGTGACAGCACGATGTCCTAAAGCGAAATTGCCCGTCGATAACTGCTGCGACCTCTGTGGACAATCACCTCCAGGATACAACGATCAAATAAACCAATTGTGCAGCAATCACAAAAGGTTTTCAGAACTCTCAAGTGTACTCCAGAAATATGTAAAACTAAGAACAATATTTTTTCTGTATAGAAATATATAATCTCGTTTTTCTTATTATTTTCTAATACCCAAAAGTCTGTTTATATAGGCAAAAAAAAAGATGTAACTTCTTCCACCATGATCTAGTATTAAGTTGCAGATGTAATGGCCAATGGTAATGGGTATTAATACTGGGCAGTTAAAACTGTCATATTCTACTGGCTAGTTGATCCATTAAATAATTCCGAAAATGATTAAAAAATAATAATTATTTTATTAGAATCAATAAAGCCCAAGAGCCCAAGGCCCCAAGACCCAATCAAAGACTTTTTAATATAGTGCGTGAGGCGTGACTCGAACACCTGACCTCCCACACAAATTCCACACTTTTCACCAGTTGGGCACTTCATCTTAATTAATTATTTCTTTCAAATATTATATTTATTGTATAAATATATAACATATCAGTCTTCCACCTAAATTGATAAGGCTAAATTTTGCTTCTCCTTCGCAAAGTTCTGTAACATCAGCATTCATAGAGCAAATAGGACACTCACGCTGATCTTCATCTATCTTATAGAGTGCGCGCACATATTCTGATAGAATTAATGAATGCGGGTGTTAGAATTCGGGTGTGACCCGAATTCTTTGTTGAAGATAATTGAAAGTTCAAATTAAAGTGCATATTAAGAAGAATTCTATTTAAAGTGCTATTGCAAAATACTATTCAAGTTTACTTGGCAAATTCTAATTTAAATTATATTTGGAAGCCCATTGGGAATAAGAATTTGTATTGGACTTGAAGAAGACTTTGGAATGAAGAAAACTATCTATGGAAGATGTTTGGGTCGTAGACGAGGCGCCTAGGCACCGACAACTGTAAAATAAACAGCGAAGTCGGTGCTCGGCGCCAACCCTGCTGTTTGTCTCCTTTTCCGTTTTGGACTCCATTTTTGGCATTCTACTTCAACTACAAGTATGAGCGTTTGAACGTCCTCTATTTGTTCCCTATATATAGTTAGCTCTTCATTATGATTTATAAGAAGATAGAAAAAGTTAGACAAATCATAAACACATAATCTTTATATCCTCTCCCCATATTATAATAAAAGCTCCCTTCTTTGCAAATTATTTTATTCTGTATTCTTATAATCAATTATTTGATATTGTGTCTTAATCTCTTATTTTCTGCAAAGTATTTGCTGATTTTAGGGCAGCCCATTTACGGATCCAACTTACAAGCCCAAAATCTTTGGCCTCACTTACTAGCCCGACATTTGGAAAGATCTGGAATTGGTAAAAAACGTGTTTTTGGTGTGAAGGCGTTTTTGGAATACAAGGGACTTCAGTTGATGGATGACAAGTGGTTATCTATGAACGGTTAGATCAAACTGATTGGCTCTCTCATATAAAAGGAAATGAACGACTCTAGGGCTTCACTTCTTTAGATCTTGACTTTCTCGAGCAACTTCTTTCTTCCAAAAGAACTCTTTGTTTTCTCTCTGTATATTTTCTATGTTTGTGATCTTGTGTGATTCTGTATATGAGAGAGTGGTGTATATGAACTCTTGTGTGAGTTCATATGGTTGTGGGAAGATCTTGTACAAGCTGTGTCGATCGAACTGTGTATTCTGGATTTGTAATCTTTTGCCTATTTTTGGGCGGTTCTAGTGGATTGAGCTTAATCCTTAACGGATGCTCAACGGGGATTAGGCGTTAAAATCAATCGCCGAACCTCGGGGCTTTTAGGCCAAAAATTCTTGTGTTCTTGGGTTGATTTTTTTTGTTCTTGTTTACAAATCGATGGTTTTAAGTTTCTTTTGGGACCTACAGTGGTATCAGAGCCTAGGAGAAAAACTTTATCAATTTTTGTTACTGATTCGTTCGGTTTTGGTTTAGGTTTAGATCTGTAAACAAGTGTTCTTCTAGCTCTTCGTCCTTTCTAAATTTTAGTGGATTTTTTGGAATTTTCTTTTTATCTACCAGAACTCGTTAACTCGGTTTTTTACTTGCTTCGATATGCTGTTTTCACACTGAGTCACACCGAGTCCACATTGAGGCACACTGAGTCTGGCTCGTTTAGTTTCTGAAATTACTTTTCTCAAACACGAGCACCTTTTGTTGTCAAGTATCACACCATATAATTGAAAATTATTCAAAGTTTTTGGTATAAACTTTTCTGTTTAAAATCTGCAGTTTCTCTGAATCTCCTCTATATCCACCTTTGTCTAGGGGTCCCTGAGAGAACCCTAGAATCTAAGGGGACTAGGGTTTCGATTCAAGAAACTCGTTTTTTTCAAAATAGATTTCTTAAATACATATAAATATATACATGACTGCTTCTGCTACTATGTAAATCTTTAAAGAAATATCAAGATTTCTTTAATCCTGTCATTGAATTGCAGTTTATACTATTGATGTATACTGATACTTGAAACTGATCTGCTCAGGGGTTGATATTACTGTGTTTTTTGAATTGTTCTTCGCTGGAGGTACATTATTCAAAAACTCTCTGTTGCTTATTGTGTGTGAGCATAACTGTATATATTGTTTTCAATTTTATTGAGCAATCTGTAGATTATTCCTGCATGCTACTGCTTTATAAAATTGAGTTATCTGACATTGTTGACTGTGATATATTTTTTGAATATATCATATCTATACACTGATCACACTACTGCACACCATGACTTCTAAGGTTGATGTTCAAATATGGGATGGCAAAGGAGACTTCAGTCTCTGGCGCCAGAAAATTAAAGCTCTTATGTTACAGTTAAAGTGTGCAAAGGCCATTGATGAATCTTGGCCAGCAACCCTATCTCAAGATAGGAAAACTGAACAAGATGAATTGGCCTAGAGCACTATTTTGTGCACTTATCTGATTCTGTGATTAGGAAAGTAGGAGAAACTAAGACTGCTATAGAACTTTGGACTGCCTTAGAAAAACAGTATCTCAACGCGTCCCTACCTAACAAATGTTTTCTCTGGAGACTCTTCTTTAGTTTTAAGTTTGATCCTAGTCTTGATATAGAAGAAAATATGGATAGATTCAATATGATCACACAAGACTTGACAAGCTGTGGGGAGAAGCTCTCTGATGATCAGAAGGTAGTTGGGCTTCTTAATGCTCTAGGAGATAAGTATAGAGACATAAGAAACGCCATGGAATATGGTAGGAGTGAACTTACCATTGAAATAATTCATAGTTCCCTGCTGACCAGAGAGCTGGGATTAAGATCTGAATACAAAGAGGTGTTCCATGTTGAGGGTATGTGAAGAAATCAGAAACCCCATACTAAGGGTGTGAGTAATTTCAGTCATTCCAATTTCAACAAGGATAAAAATTTTGTCAGAAAAAAATGGAATAACTATAAAGCAAAGGACAAGAAACCAGATCAAGGAAAGGACAATCACAAGAAATGTTTCTACTGTGGTAGAACGGGGCACTTTATTAAAGATTGTTTTAAAAGGGCCAATGACCAAAAGAATGGGTCTAATACTTGAAATGCTTCTATTGCTACCACTTCCAATTATAAAGAAGCAGGAGTGAATATTGGGGTTACCTATGTGTCTTTATCTGAAAGTACTGAATAAGATTGAGTCTTAGATTCAGGATGTTCCTTCCATATGACACCTAATATTGACTGTCTATCTGATTATTCTGACCTTGGTGAAGGATCAGTTAAACTTGGGAATGATGAGGTGTGTCATGTTAAAGGAATGGGCAATGTGTTGCTGAAATTCAAAAATGGCCATCACCTACTTTTGAAAAACACCAGATATGTTCCAGCCTTAAGAAGGAACCTCATATCCCTAGGAGTTCTTGATGATGAGAGATATCAAATTGAGATTAAAAATGGTTCTACTAATATAATCAGAAATCAAAAACTTATTGTCAGTTCACTAAAATTCAATGGAATTTATGTTATAGGGGCTGAAATCACTTCACCTAATCATTCTGTGAACTTTGTCACACATCCCGATAAATCAGAGTTAGGGCATAAAAGGCTAGGCCACTTGGGTGAAAAAGGCCTTAAAATCTTGTCAAGTCAAGGGGTATTTGGAAAGGATAGTGTTCAAAAATTAACTTTCTGTGAACACTGCATAATGGGAAAACAGGTCAAACTGCCTTTCAAGGCAGGGCTGCACAAATCCCAAGATGTCCTTGAATACATACATTCTGATTTATGGGTACCTGCCCCTGTACAAACTGTACCTGGTTTCAGATACTATCTTCTTATTTCTGATGATTTTTCAAAGAAAACATGGATTTTCTTACTAAAATCTAAATCTAATACATTTTCAATTTTCAAAGAATGGAATTTACTAATTGAAAATCAAACTAATAAGAAGATAAAAATTTTAAGAACTGACAAGGGCTTGAATTTTGCAATACAGATTTTGATAAATATTGTTCTGAACAAGGAATATTGAGACATAAAACAGTCATCTATACTCAGCAGAATGGTGTTGTTGAGAGATTAAATAGAACCATTCTTGAAAGGAATAGATGCATGTTAATCAGTTCTGGTCTTCCAAAGATTTTTTGGGGAGAGGCTGTAAAGACAGCCTGCTATCTCATAAATAGGTGTCCTTCCAGTTCTCTGAACAATAGAATTCCAGAACAAATCCGGTATGGTTCATTACCAGATTACTCCTACCTTAGAACCTTTGGATGTGCAGCATATGCACATCATACAGATTCAAAATTGGACCATAGATCTTTGAAGGGTGTTTTCTTAGGTTATGGAGAAGGGGTTAAAGGTTATAGGTTGTGGCTAAGGGATCTGAGAGGTTATAAAGTGATTACAAGTAGGTCTATAATTTTTAATGAAGAAGATTTGTCTTGTCTTGGTGACAAATCTGGTGAAAAGGTAGGAAAAGATGATTTTGTAATCACTGATATAAATCTAAATAAAGAGGCTGAAAATGACCAGATTCATCTTGAGGTGGAGCCACATGTAGTGAAACTAGGAAATGTCTCTGATGTTGAAATCTTGGAAGATAACCAGCATTTGGAGCCTGCAAATGATCTGCAGGACCACCAGCTTGCTAGGGATAGAGAAAGAAGGGAAATAAGGCCTCCTTCCAGGTATCAGTATGCTGATTTTGTGACTGAACAATCTGAACCTGATATGTTTGATACAGAAACAGCTTTTTATGAAGAAATTGTCTCTTGCAAAGAATCCCCTAAGTGGATTAATGCAATGGAAGATGAAATGAACTCTCTATATAAAAATCAGACCTGGATCTTAGTGGAAAAACCCAAGGAATGCAAAGTGATTGATTGTAAATGGGTTTATAAGATCAAAGAGAGAGATGATAAGACAAATAGAAGGTATAAGGCGAGGCTTGTAGCAAAGGGGTTCACACAAAGGGAAGGGGTTGACTACACTGAGATTTTTTCCCCCGTTGTCAAGTATACCTCCATTAGGGTTTTACTTGCTATTGTGACACAATTTGACTTAGAATTAGAACAACTTGATGTGAAGACTGCCTTCTTATATGGTTCTTTAGATGAAACCATATACATGACTCAACCAAGAGGGTTTGAGGTTAAAGATAAAGGGAACTCTGTATGTCTTTTGAAAAAAATCCTTGTATGGGCTGAAACAGGCCCCTAGGCGATGGTATAAAATGTTTGACTCTTTTATGCTAGGTTTGAACTTTAAGAAGTCTGATTATGACCCTTGTTTTTACTTTAAGAGAGATGGAGAATCTGAATCTTTTTATCTGCTCTTGTATGTTGAGATATGCTCCTTGCTGGTCATAATTCTGCTACTCTTAATATGATTAAAGAGAAGTTGAAATCTGAATTTGAAATGAAAGATTTATGACCAGTTAAGAAAATATTGGGCATGAAAATTAAAAGGGATAGGATAAATGGGAAGTTGTTTCTAACACAAATGTCTTATGTTGAAAAAGTAGTTAGAAGATTTTCTCTTCATGAAGCTAAACCTGTTAGTTTGCCTTTGTCTGGTAGTATAAAACTTTCTGTTGATCAATCACCTAGATCAGAAACTGAACATAAAAGAATGATGAATGTGCCATATTCTAATGCTGTTGGATCTGTGATGTATATGATGGTATGCTCTAGACCTGACATTGCTTATGCTGTGAGTGTGCTAAGCAGATATATGAGTAATCCTGGTGAATTACATTGGCAATGCATGAAAAATCTGATTAGATATCTAAAAGGCACAAGTCATTTAGGTTTAATATTCAAAGCTGATAAAAATGGACTTAAACTAAAAGGATATGTAGATTCAGACTATGCTGGAAATCCAGATAACAGAAAATCCACAACTGCTTACTTTTATGTCATGAATAATACTTGCATTAGCTGGAAAGCACAATTACAAAAGGTAGTTGCTCTGTCTTCAACTGAAGCTGAGTATATTTCTGCAACTGAAGCTGTAAAGGAAGGGTTATGGTTGAAAGGCTTATTAGGTGAATTAGGACTTGTAGAAAAACCCAATTTTTCATGATAGGTCCAAGCATATAGATGTTAAGTTTCATTTTATTTGAGATATTATTGACAGGGGTGATATTAAGTTGGTTAAAATACTAACACAGGTAAATCCTGCAGATGCAGGAACCAAGGTAATACCAATAAATAAATTTCTAGATTCTTTAAGATTATTGAATCTTGAAGAAAACTAACTATCTGTTTTTGTACAGGTAACAAGAGCAAATGAAGTTGGACTAAGTTCTAAATCCACATAAGTACCGTCTAAAATGCAGCAAAAGGTGGAGATTGTAAAGTATTTGCTGATTTTAGGGCAGCCCATTTACGGATCCAACTCACAGACCCAAAATCTTTGGCCTCACTTACTAGCCCGACATTTGGAAAGATCTGGAATTGGTAAAAAAACGTGTTTTTGGTGTGAAGGCGTTTTTGGAATACAAGGGACTTCAGTTGATGGATGACAAGTGGTCATTTGTGAACGGTTAGATCAAACTGATTGGCTCTCTCATATAAAAGGAAAGGAACGACTCTAGGGCTTCACTTCTTCAGATCTTGACTTTCTCGAGCAGCTTCTTTCTTCCAAAAGAACTCTTTGTTTTCTCTCTGTATATTTTCTATGTTTGTGAATCTTGTGTGATTCTGTATATGAGAGAGTGGTGTATATGAACTCTTGTGTGAGTTCATATGATTGTGGGAAGATCTTGTGCAAGCTGTGTCGATCGAACGGTGTATTCTGGATTTGTAATCTTTTTCCTATTTTTGGGCGGTTCTAGTGGATTGAGTTTAATCCTTAACGGATGCTCAACGGGGATTAGACGTTAAAATCAATCGTCGAACCTCGGGGCTTTTGGGCCAAAAATTCTTGTGTTCTTGGGTTGATTTTTTTTGTTCTTGTTTACAAATCGATGGTTTTAAGTTTTTTTTGGGACCTACATTTTCTCTCAACAAACTGGTACTAGAGAATTCCAGTTTTCACAAGCGGGAAATCAGATCATTCAATTATCCTTTAATATGCTAAGATAAGCTTAATTCGAAGGAGATAAATTGAATGAAACAGCACAAATAATAATGCCACTAGTCCTTGAGCAATACCTTAGCTGTGAAGGCTTCAGGGGACGGAACATTTGCTGAATCGTACATTTTAATTGCAACTGTCATATGATTTATACAACCTTTATAAACGCTTGTCAATCGACCACGTGACTTCAACCTTAAACCCTCTGAGAAATCTTCAGTGGCTGCTCTAATTTCGGCAGCAGTGAATTCTCTGTAATCAAAACTTAAGGTGTTCAATGTGTCAGCACTACCCATTGCATCTTTTTCTCTACAGAACTCGATTCTACGTTGGATAACATCTCTTTGCCCTCTCAACTCCTCAATTTCTCGAACCATATCATTTCTTGTTCGCCCTGCTTTCTCCAGTTGAACCTCAGCACGTGATTTAGCAGAAGAGGATAATTGGAGTTTGTTATTGAGTTCTCGTTGGAGTTCTAGAATTGAGTTCAGCTTACTTCTTTTTTCCTCAACCTCACCCTGAAGTTCAAAGAGCTCATCTTTTCTGGAGTCTAGTTCTTTCTTTATACCAGAATTTTTCAGGACCTCTTCACTTACGCAACCTTCAAGTTCCATAGCCTATTGAAAAGAAACTACTGAATGACAGGAATCACAAATAATTCTACAGTTAGGAGTCGGGAACGATAATTTACCCAGGTACCACATAGACTAATAGCCCGTTCGGCTTTTGCACGCCTTCCCTTATTCGCGTTTGCTTCTTTTCTGTTCAAGTGCATTGCATCTTCAGCTCTTTGCACTTTGAGTTTAAGAGCTTCAATTCTTTCTGCTTTACTCTGGCAAAAGAATCAGTCTTCAAAACGCAGTGAAGCTGAATAACAAAACAGATGGATTTGCATAAAGAAGTTAAAAGGTTACCATATTTTCCTGCATAAATGAATCTGCAGAACTTTCATTACAATTTGCATCTTCTTCTTCTTCCTCTTCATTTAAAGCCAACAGTTGATTAACATATTGTTCAATCTCTTCACTGTACTTTTCCCACTCGGCAGGTGAATTATTGCTTCCTGAAGACGAAGAAGAAGGTGAATCCGGAGAATGTCTTCTACCTAGCAAACTTCTAAAGCCATTCTTCTCCGTAAACTTGGCAACTGCGTTTCCTCTATCGTCCTCTATAAGTCCGTCCTTATTTTCTTTTCTCAACGAAAGCAATCTCCCTCCACATATAACAAAAAGCTCACAAAAATGGGGTTTCTGACGAAGAACATAAAACGATCCACTAACAGCAGTTCTTGATTTCCTATAATCAGACACAATCATAGTATGACAAAATCGCCAAAAATTCCGCTGAAAACTAACAATGTTATGTGCCTACCATACCATGCTGAGGACTTCATAATTGTTAATGACAGGACTAATTTGGTTATCCGTTGGCTCGAAATTATTTCTAGCAATTGCTTGTGAATAGGCTCTTCACTTTTCTCCATCTTGAAAACCTCAGCTTTAATCTGTGAACAAAGTAAAAACCCGAAAAATCAATTACTTCAAATAATCTATTCCAAGAACATGTGAAAAAAACATAATCATTATGAATTTAATCCAACCCTTCCACAGGAGGCTATAATCTGGGATAATATTTTGTCATTATTTACTTCCTCGCTCTTGTCAAGATCTTTCAGCTTCTCATCACTCACAGAACTTGCAGGAAGTTTCCCAACTGCATTTACAAAACCAAGAAAGATGCATAATTGCATGAATATAAAAGCATATTAATTTTGCCAAGAAAGTTAAATGACTTACGAGGTGTGTATACATAATCTTTGCGTATGTTATTTGCTGCTTGGAGAACCACTATGCTGATTGAATTATTAGACCATTTGTTTAAGGCCCATTGTATAGTTGATAGTCCATCATAAAGGTCTCTTCCAATGGCTACATATACTTTCATCGTCTCAACTTCCATTTATTTTCTTCACATTGCTCACAAAATTCACTAGTGGGTGCTCGGTCCGCAAAAGGACTGTCTAAAATTGATTCGGTTCTCCTATTTATCCTCTAGAGAATTTCTTTGCTAGCAAGGTAACTCAATCATGATAGGTACGGTGAAGTAGGCGTGAGAAAATAAAAAGGATTGTCAATTTGAAGTGTGAAAAATGTAAAAATGTCGAAATTAATGCAAGGCTTTGAATTTGTGTTAAAGTGTCATCGAATTTCAAAAGGAAATTAGCAAAAAGGGTTGTGTGAATTTGATTTGTTTAATTATGCTCTGCAACACGGCCATGACTTTTACTCCTAATTACCTTCTCGCAAGGGCATAAATTGACATATGGGGTCCCCTTCATGACTTAAGAAATATTTGATTTTCATGGTTTGACTTAAAGTTTTGGAAATTCTCTGTGTTTTCTTCTAGACGTGTACTTGATCCCTAACTAAACACGTTTATCTCTCTTTTGGCCCCAATTAAAAAAAATAAAAATCTCTAAATTTTTTTTTACACAATTCACAACTTTCGTTAACTTTTTATCCACATATTTCATCAATTTTTATCAAAACTACTAAAAATTTGATTTTTAATCAAACCAAATGGAGCTTATAAGTTTATAGTTAAAAAAAGACAGCATGGTCATACGTTGTTAAACTTGTGGATATCCTAGGATATATTTCATGCATCCATAACAAAAATACAATATGAATTAAATTATTTTCATGATAAATAGTTATTTTTAATGTCGTCTATCTTTCGGCATAGTTTACAATAGAATAAGGAAGTTTAACATCGATTAAGACATTAAATAATAGTTATTATATATACCAAATTAGTAAACAATTAGATAAATAATGTTTAGTTGAGAGATGACATGATCACGCGGTATCTCGTGAATGAAAACAAGAAGAATGTTGGTGATGTTTTTGTCTTATGAAGAAATACTTGCATTGTCCCTCAATTGATTAATGGATGAAAAATGCTTGTGTCATAAATGTCTGACGGAGAAAATGACAGTATATGTATTGGCATGATGTGATTTGATGAAAAAGTTGACTATATTTTAAACTGTTCAATGATAGGTTGTCATGTGGTATTATGTTAAAAATTATATCAACCATTGTATTTGTATAGTATGATTCTTTATGGATTATGCATGACATATCATGATATATAATTATTACAGGTTTTTAGTAATGCTTATTTCATGGGGACCAACCTATACTATGGTAATACCGAAACTGATGAAGTGCATAAGGAGTTAGAGTTTATGATGAAGTAAGATCGCAAGGCAAAATAATGATTTCATGAAAACTTCGAATTTGTCCATTTTTGACGAATTGCTAGTCTAATTCGATTGGAAATTGACTCATGATCACAATTCAGTGCCTTTGGCCCTAATGTATGTCGAATTTTGGGCAAATTCCGTCGTTTAGGCCCTTAATTAAGTTTTTTTGCCGTTTATGATAATTTTTATTTTGACAATATCTCATTCAATAAAATTCGAATTCATATTCCGTTTGTTGGAGGACGATCCTAAATTTTAGGAGTTTCCATTTAAGTTGTTATCTCGAATTCTTCCATTTATGGAAAAATATTATTTTTTTTATTATTATTTATTTTTCGAATTTTGCTAGGGTTTTACTATTTAAAGTATTATAAACTCTTTGAGGCCACAGTTTATTGAATTAAATAAAATTTCTCGTGAGTTTTTCTCATATTTGTGAGGTTGTTCATCTTTCCTATAATATTTCGCTACGTCAGTTGGTATCAAAGTCGAAGTCGTTCCTTCACCATGCCGCCAGGAGATGGACAGAAGCCCGTGAAGCCCCGGTAGAAAAGGTACATAGACGTGATGAATCGCACAGTTGCATCAACAAATAGAGTTGCTGACACAGCAAATCACTGCAACATGCGCCTGTGGTCCAACTGGTTGAGGATTCTGATGGTGAGAATTTGTTTGCATAACCTGAGCATTCAATAGATCTACCAATCCGACGAAGGAGAGGGGGTGGTCAGGATGAAAAAGGCGTTAGGAATCAAGATTCAAGGTTGATATTCCTGAGTTTCATAGTGGATTAAGTCCAGAGGAGTTCTTGGATTGGGTGATTGCAGTGGAGGAGATATTAGAATTTAAGGAGGTTCCTGTTGATAAATGTGTGCCTCTTGTTGCGACGAGATTTCGTGGAAAAGCGACATGGTGGCAGCAGACTAAAGTGACGAGATCCAGATTAGGGAAGTCCAAGTTTGCATCATGGGATAAACTGAAGAAGCATATGAAGAAGTAGTTCATGCCCTACAATTATGTTCGGACCATGTACCAGCAACTGCAGAATCTGCGTCAAGGCTTGAAAACGGTTAGTGACTATACCACAGAATTTTACATGTTGATTATGAGGAATGAGGTGATGGAGACGGAGGAGCAGTTGGTGTCATGATATGTGGGTGGTCTTCGTCCCCAAATACAGGATACACTGAATATGTTTGATCATGTGACAGTTTTTGAGGCACGTCGATGGCAATACAGGTAGAGAAACAGTAGTCCAAAAGAAGTATAGTTTATTTCACTACGGGTAGTTCTTCCAATAATCAATAGCAGGAGATGACACGTCCTAGTAATCATAATCGACATGGCCCTCCTAGAACTAATCCTATTCAACAGCATGCACGTTCTAAAGGTAGTATTCGTTGTTTTGCATGCGGAGGTACAGGCCATAGACAGTCTGAATGTCCCAAGAATCCGTGCAGATGACGCTTTATTGATGAGGGGTATGGAGATTATGAAGGTCCTCATGTTTTTTATAATGAAGACACTGCAGAAGCCACAGAGAAGGAAGAGTTTGTAGTTGGTGATATGGGTCAGGCGTTGGTGGTGAGGCGGAGCTTTCTGATTCCCCTAGAGAATAACACTGACTGGCTACGTAATAATATCTTCCAGTTGACGTGTACCGTTGGGGGAAAGGTCTGTAGATTTGTTATTGATTATGGTAGTTACGAGAATGTGGTGGCTGAGGAAGTCGTTAAGAAGCTGGGTTTGCAAACTGAGAAGCATCCCAAACTGTATAAATTAGCTTGGTTGAACAGGGTCAGTGATGTGAAAGTGTCCCGCATGCTCAAGTCAATTTCTCCATTGGATCTACCTACGAAAGATCAGGTTTTATGAAATGTGGTAGAGATAGATGCATGCCACTTACTGTTAGGGAGACCGTAGTAGTTTGACAGACATTCTCTATATGATGGATATACAAACACGTACAACTTTCTATTTGGAGGAAAGAAGATTATGTTACTACCGGATAAAGGTTCAGTAAAAACAGTTGGGGACATGTCAATTTACTGACCAGAGTGAAGTTCGAAACAGAGATGGAGGAATCTGGGGTAGTGTATGTGCTAGTGGGAAAATTGATTGACAGGGAGCAGGAGGTCCCTCGCGGGGTTCAATCATTGCTAAAAGAGTTTCATGAGGTCTTTCCAGAAGAGCTTCCGATAGATTGCCACCACTGTGGGATATTCAGTATCAGATTGACTTGGTGCCTGATGCTTCTCTACCTAACCGGACGAAGTACAGGATAAGTCCCACTGAACATGAGGAATTGCATAGACAAGTGGAGGAGCTTTTGGCAAAGGGGTACATCAGGGAGAATCTTAGTCCCTGTGTTGTTCTTACTCTCCTTACGCCAAAGAAGGATGGGACGTGGCGCATGTGCGTGGATAGTAAGGCAATCAATAAGATTACAGTGCGTTACTGTTTTTCTATTCCTCGCCGGATGATTTATTGGACCAGCTTACAGGTGTTTGCTTGTTCAGCAAGCTTGATTTGAAGAGTGGGTAACGTCAGATTCGGATCAGACATGGGGATGAGTGAAAGACAACATTTAAGACGAGGGAAGGACTGCACGAGTTGTTAGTCATGCCTTTCGGCCTTTCCAATATGCCTAGTACATTTATGTGTGTCATGAATCAGGCTCTTCGCCAATTCATCGGTAAATTTGTTGTCATTTACTTTGATAATATTCTGATCTATAGTACTAACGATGATGATCATGTCCAGCACATTCGGGAAGTTCTTTCAGTCCTTCATAGGGATCACTTTTATGCTACAGTGAAAAAGTGTGCATTCTTAATTGATCGTGTTATATTTCTGGGTTGTGTGGTATCGAAGGAGGGGTTAGCAGTGGACACATCGAAAGTAGAGGCAATAAGCCAGTGGCCACAGCCTCGAACTGTTACAGAAGTACGTAGTTTTTATGGTCTTGTTTCATTTTATCGCAGGTTTATACTACATTTTAGAAGTATCATGGTATCAATTACAGATTGGATGGTAAGTTTCAGTGGACTCCCGAGACAGAGGCATCTTTTCAGTTGATTAAGACGAAGTTGACTACTGCTCCAGTTTTAGTGCTGCCTGACTTTACCCAGTCGTTTGAACTGCATTGTGATGCTTCAAAGGTGAGTTAGCGGTGGCAACGAGCCGAGCCGAGCCGGGCCAGGCCAAAAAAAGAGAGGCTCGGCCCGAGCTTTAGCGGGCCAAGCCGAGCCGGCTCAGATTTTTTGGTTTTTTTTTTTTTTTCCTTCTTCTTTAGCTGCCTTTGCGACTAAAAATAGTCGTCATAGGCAAAAGTGGCAGAATAGTCGTTGCGAAAGGCGACTGTCGCTTGTGAAGCGTGCACAGCACAAGTCGTCGACTGCGAAAGAAAGCCGCCTACAGCGACTTGTCGTCAAAAAAAAAAATTTTTTTTTTTTTTAATGGAGGCTCGCCCAGGCCACGGGCCAGCCCGGGCTCGAGCCGACTCCCCAAAGTGGGGCTCGGCCCGAGCCGAGCCCGGGCCGTCCGAGCCTTCGAACTTTTTTGCCACCGCTAGGTGAGTATGGTGGTGTCTTGAGTTAGAACAATTGGCCCGTTGCATATTTCAGTGAGAATCTTTCTGGCCCGAAGTCTTGGTACAGTACTTATGATATGGAGTTCTATGCAATAGTCCAGACAATTCGACATTGGCGTCACTATCTGTTCCAGAAGAAGTTCATTTTGTATACTGATCATGATGCCCTCAAGTACCTTTGTACTCAAGATAAGGCATCTGCTCGACGTGCCTATTGGATTGCTTACTTGCAGCAGTTTACTTTCGTGATGAAGCACAAAGCAGGTGTCCTTAACAAGGTGGCAAATGCATTGACTCGGCTCCAAACTCTCCTGACAGAAATGCGAGTGGAGGTTCCAGGTTTTGATAGTCTTTGTGAGCTATATGCTATTGATCCATATTTCTCCCATGTTATTCAGAAGTTGCAGGAAAGTGTGCAGTCGGAGTTTGCATGGGTTGATGGTTTCCTTTGGCAATCAGTTATGTATTCCAGATGGCAGTTTGAGGTTGAAAATTGTTCAAGAATTGCACAATGAGGGCCATGTGGGTCGTGACAGACATTACAACTTGTTGCTACTTCTTACTTTTGGCCATCATTGCGCAAAGATGTCGACAAGTTTGTAGAGCATTGTAGTACTTATCATTTGGCAAAAGGCAAGGCGACAAATGATGGCTTGTTTATGTCCCTGCCTATCCCAACCCAGCCTTGGACAGACGTTAGCATGGATTTCGTTGTGGGCTTCCTAGGACTCAGTGTGGATTTGACTCTATCTTTGTAGTAGTTGATCAGTTCTCCAATATGGTTCACTTCATCCCCTGCAAGAAAACTACAGATGTTGTGGCCTTATTGTACTTTTGTGAGGTCTATCACCTACATGGTCTGCTTACATCTATTATGTCTGATCGGGATGCTCGCTTTCTCTGTCGCTCAGTCAATACAAAGTTGGACTTCAGCAGTGCATATCACCCTCAGACAGATGGTCAGACAGAGATTGTTAACCATTCCTTGGGTGATTTACTACGTTGCTTGGTTAGTGACATCAAGTTATGGGATCAGAAGTTGTGTCAGGCAGAATTTACTCATAATCATGCCCGTTAACCGGAGTACAGGTTTTAGTCCATTTTAGGTGGTGTATGGTCTTATTCCTCGTGGTCTCCTTGACTTGGTCCCGATTTCTACTACTATTAAAATGTATGGTAGGGTCGAGGACTTCATTCAACAATTGCAGCAGGTTCACTCACATGCTCGTGATCAGTTGCCGACTGCTGTTACTAAGTATAAGCACGGTGCGAATCTTAAATGCCGGCATGTTGAATTTGAGGTAGGTGACTTTGTTTGGGCGGTGTTAATAAAAGATCGTATTCCTGCTCATGAATACAACAAGCTTACTGCAAGAAAGGTAGCTCTATTGGAGGTCATTGCAAACATTAATCCAAATGCCTATCGTTTGAAGCTGTCAAGTCATATTCGTACATCCGACATTTTTAATGTCAAGCATCTGGTGCCATTTCGTGGTGATAATTCTGATGATGATGAGGCTTCTTCTCCATCAAATTCGAGTGTGAATTTTTCTTACCCTGGGAGAATGATGAAGTGCATAAGGAGTTAGAGTTTATGATGAAGTGAGATCGCAAGACAAAATAATGATTTCATGATAACTTTGGGTTTGTCCTTTTTGGCAAATTGTTAGTCTAATTCGATTGGAAACGGGCCAATGATCACAACTCAACGTCTTCGGCCCTAATGTACGTCGAATTTTGGGCATATTATGTCATTTAGGCTCTTGATTAAGCGTTTTTTCGGTTTATGATAATTTTATTTTGGCAATATCTCATTCAATAAAATCTGGATTCTTATGCCATTTGTTGGAGGACGATCCTGAATTTTAGAAGTTTCCATTTAAGTTATTATCTCAAATTTTTCCATTTATGGAAAAATATCGTTTTTTTATTTTTATTATTTATTTTTCGAATTTTGCAAGGGTTTTACTATTTAAAGCAACGAAAGCCCTTTGAGACTGCAGTTTATTGAATTGAATAAAATTTCTATTGAGTTTTTCTCATATTTGTGAGATTGTTCATATTTCATATAATCTTCCGCCACGTCAGAAACCTGGTAACATTATGTCATATTCTATGCCTATGTAATTTTTAGTACCAATATAAGTAAAAAAATGTTGAAGTTAACATAAAGGGGGTGTATCTCATATGGTAGAGCTCAAGCTTCCTGGCACCTCCATTTCATTGCATGTTGATAGAATAGTTATATTTTTGACAGAGATGAGCTATTGTTAATTTTGCTTAAATTGAATTTCTTTTATGATGAGATTTTTTGCCAAGTGTGTTTGATGCACATTAAAATGGAAAGAATGCAATTTTTTTTGTGATGTGATGGTGAACATGTAGTTGAAAAAGAAGGAAAAATTATTGATGTGATGACAAATATTATTTTATTGAAAAATGCTTTATTGAAAATGAGTAAAAAATGATAATGAAAATAAGAATATGACTCAAACAATAATTTAATTTCCATTATTATATCTTGCATTCTAAGAGAATTAAGCCCTAGCCCCGTCACGGAATTTACCTCGAGCCCCAATCCCAGCCCTAAGGCAGGGTGGGGCAACCTCGCCACGTTTATAATTTTTTATTCTTTTCTATAAATTTTATGAGGTATTTGAGTATTTAAATTTTTACCTTTTATTTGTGTATATATATATAATTAACTAAAAATGAAAAGACCATAAATAAATTTAATAGCTCATCCAAATATATAAAGTCCATTACTTGTTTAAGGGAAATTTGCTTTTTTTGTTCTCAATCTTTGTAAAATGCAACAAATTTACTATCAACCCTTTTAGCATAATTCATCTCAACATTTTAATTATGCAGCAAAACCAGTTCTTCTTTCATTTTGACCATTAAATGATGAATTTGCCCTTTTCTTAAATATATAAACATAAAAACGCAATAAAACAACAAAAAATATATAAAAATGAAGTACCATAACTTTTAGAAAAATACAAATAAATTACACTTAAAATAATAAAAGAGATAATAACCATTAAAAAAAATAAAGTTTTAAAAAAAAATTCAATCTTCCCCAACTAGAGATGGCAATGAGGTGGGTTCGGGCCCGCCCCGTCACTCCCCCACCGCGCCCCGCCCCACCTTAGAAGGGGCGGGGCGGGGCGGGTTCGGAGCGTGAACTTGTCCTGTTTCCTACCCCGTTTATTTATTTTTATTTTTTCAAAAACTTAAAATTAACTATTTTATGTTTTTAATTTGTAATTAATTATTTTTTTTATTCTTCACGGGGCGAGTTCGGGGCTGGACACCCCCTTCCCGTCCCGCCAACCGGTTGGGAAGGGGTTTTTTCACCCCATTCGGGGCGGGAGGGCAGGGACGGGGAGGGTTTTTTTTGCCATCACTATTTCCAACCAAACTCACCCACTCACCCTATCAATACCCACCCACACCCAAACCTTCTAACGGAAATTGGTAGGTTGGTGATCACGACACACCTCCATCAACAATTATCAATGATAATTTCGTCTGTGTAGCCACACTCACCAATGGTGATTCGGTCGCTTGCGAGGGATGCATGACAGATGAAATTTATGTTTTCTGTATTTTTAAATTTTCTATAACTTAATGACATCATCTAAATTTAAATATGTTTTTTTATAATATTACTGACGGATAACTTATTAATTTAACTGTTATTTTATTTAATTATTATTCAAACTATGTGTATATTAAACATTGTAGACAAAAAGTTCTTCCTAATCTTAATTGTTTTTACTTGTTATTTAATTATCAAAAGATATTTTTTTTATGTAATATTTGTTTTCTTAAATTTTATTGCTTTACAAAGAATCAAAGATGGAAATTATGTCAGTACATTAATTTTACAAAGACAATCTTAACTTACTATTTTTGAATTGTTAATTTGTTAAGTACGAAACTTTTCCATCTGTAATATTTTTTTATTTTATTTTTATTATATTTATTTAATCATAGATTTCTGTTTATAAATTAATTTTTTTTAAATATTTTTTTTTGAATAATTATTAACAATAAAATTTGAACCGGGAATTTGTCAGTATAACTATTTGGAACGAAAATTTTGAAATTTTACCTAAATATGAGGTATAAGGCAACCACCTAACTTTCATAAAGGTAAACCAATTTTGTGAGTTAGAATTCATAGGCTACGTCGTAATTAGTTTTTGACCAGTAAAGAAGATCTTTAAAGGGGAAAAAAATGGAAGAGAACAAAAAATCCATGCAAGTGTGGTAAAACATAAATTTAGGTATATAATTATATACTAGATGCAAGCAACGTGCAACGCACGTTTGCTTAGTTTATATTTAATATTTTTGTTTAATAATTAACTTGTTATTAATAAAGATGTAATTTTTTTTGCTTAATTAAGGGCGTGTCTAGCGCGCTGTAAGGAGGAAGAAAATTGATTATGTTGCCCTTTTTTTTTTTTAAACCTACAGCCCTACAGTGAGAGAATTGACCCAAAATTGCGGCTCACAACGACATAAATTGTGTTGTCAATGGCTTGATTTCTGCTGAAAAGCAGAAACAGACACCCTATAAATACTTAATGATGTAATGTTTATGTAATTGATAAATAATTAGATATGTGATTTTGATATTGTGATGTAGGTTGGTGAGATTGAAGAAAATAAGTAAAAGTAGACAAATTTGGAGAAAGGGCTAAATTGTAAGGGATCCAAAGTTCGGCGGCTAAAATGTAAATATTTAAAAGTTGTGCCGAATCTCACGATGAAGATTTGAGAGTGCTCGGAGTCAATTGGATAAAGGAAGATGTCGAGGGGATCAAATTTAAGGCCCGTTCGGGAGGGATTAAAAGCCAATTAAAATTGAAAATATGACCGTTATTGGGTCTCACTCATTTAATAAAAGTCAACAATAACGGCTATATTTTCAATTTTAATCCGATTTTAATCCCTCCCATACAAGGCCTTAGTCAAAAGATGATCACAAATCAATTTCCAACCGAAAAGTTATGCTCTGGTGTTTTAGTCTCATATTGAGACCTATTTTTGGCATAGGATGTGATCGAATTGGAGAATAATGTCTGAATTAAAGTTGTAGCCAGATGAGTTAGCTTTCCAACGCATTTTGTATCGCCTCAATAGGATATCGGAATACAAAGGTATGATAAAAATACTGAAGGAAGGTGCAGCTGCCTTTTTAAAACAAGAAATTCCGTTACATAGTCCGTTATATTAGAACCTATTTTTGGCATATAAAGTGGTCGAATTGGAGAATGATGTCTGAACCAAAGTTGTAACCAAATGAGTTAGATTTTCAACGCATTTTGAATTGTCTCAATCGGATATCGGAATATAAAGTTATGATAAAAACACTGAAAGAAGGTGCAGCTGCCTGTTTAAAACAAAAAATTATGTTACATAGTCCGTTATATTGAGACATATTTTTGGCATAGAAAGTGATCGAATTGGAGAATGATGTCTGAATCAAAATTGTAGCCAGATGAGTTAGCTTTCCAACTTATTTTGAAACGCCTCAATCGGATATCAGAATACAAAGTTATAATAAAAACATTAAAAGAAGGTGCAGCTGCCTGTTTAAAACAAGAAATTTCGTTACATAGTCCGTTATATTGAGACCTATTTTTGGCATAGAAAGTGATTCAATTGGAGAATGATGTCTAAATCAAAGTTGTAGCCAGATGAGATAGATTTCCAACGCATTTTGAATCACCTGAATCGGACATCGAAATACAAAGTTATGATAAAAACACTGAAAGAAGGTGCAGCTGTCTGTTTAAAACAAAAAATTCTGTTACATAGTCTATTATATTGAGACATATTTTTGGCATAGAAAGTGATCGAATTGGAGAATAATGTCTGAATTAAAGTTGTAGCCAGAAGGGTTAGCTTTCCAACGCATTTTGAATCGCCTTAATCGAATATCGGAATACAAAGTTATGATAAAAACATTGAAAGAAGGTGCAGCTGCCTGTTTAAAATAAGAAATTCCGTTACATAATCCGTTAAAACAACAAATTCCGTTAGTTTTTCCGTTAAACCAACAAATTCCGTTAAATAGACACTTTTTATATATAGAAAGATATGTTGTGAACGTAAAAAATCCATGCAAGTGTGGTAAAACATAATATAGGTATAGAATCATGCTACATGTACAATGTTTATTGACAATGTTCGTTAATAACATTTTACTTGATATCATCACATTCATCTATTTTAAAAACTATTTTCTACATCATATGCTTGGATTGACAACACATAATTGTCAATCATATTTGTACACTTAGTTTTCATATAATTATAGTATATTTCCTATTTTCAAAGTAGGGTCCCAATGGGAGAGATTACTGTAACTGCAAATAATATGGAGAGTCATTAAATTATGTACAATAATACTTACAAAGTAAAAGATAAGAGTAATGTTATTCATCATTACTAGTATTAAACATCAGTTTAGGTAAGAATTATATGATATTAAACGATATATTTATTTAAATATAAAGTCATATGACTTATTTAATTGAATTTATGCCCCTGTTTGGCCCCCATTTTTTGGGATTGAAAATTTGTGGAATAGTGATTGATGGAAAAATGTGTGGTGGAAAAGTTTTAGATTTGTGTGTAATATTATTTTATTTGAGAATGTGTGGTTGAGATGAAGAGAGAGAAAAAATTAATGTAATGGAATGAGAAAAAATGGGGCTCAAACGAGGGCTATAAAATGTAGCCACCTAAATTGATACTCTGGCTTCACTGGATTAGATAACATCCAGAAGAGAATACGCTAACAGTAATTAATGCTAGAAAGCATAAATTGCACGCGCAGCCCTCCCCAATTTAGAAGATGTGGTGCACGTGTCTTCTTGGTCAATGTTCAAAAGGCAATGATTGCTCACAAAGACTTGCAGAGGAAGGGAGAAGGGGTGAACAAGCACACTTGGAGAGCGCAGTACAACAGAGCATTGTATGTTACATTCGAGAAGGATGAATCGCTCTATTGATTCTCTCACAATTGGTTGGACCGTAGGTGCGATGATTTACTTCACGGGACTAGATAAAACTTTCGAACTGAACCTGAATTGAATCGAACGGTTCGATTATATTTTTCTTAAGTTAAATACTCGAACGTATATCAAAATTGAGAATCGACAGGTTCAATTCAGTTCACTTCTTGGTTCTAGACCAAGTACCAAATAAAAATTGGACTTCACTAATTTTGTTATATTAAATAAGTTAATTATTTTATTTTTTTCTAAATAAATTTGCCATCTAATTAATTGAGTTCAAAAATATTTTTTTTTTTTTTTTTGTTTCATTTGTCAATTAATTAATTGAACCCAATATATCATTTTCAAGTTTTCACAGAATCAAAATTGAGTGATCTAAGTTTTTATCAATCTTTCTGCCGTTTCTCAAATAATCGAAACTGAGCGACTGGGCCTTTCATATTACCATTTTTTTTTTTTGCCATATTCCTTGAATTTTCTCTACTTTGATCAAGATAAATTATATACATTGGTGAATAAATATTATTAGACAACTTGTTATTTGTATATTTTTAAATTAGACTACGTTATTTTGTAAGATTTAATGAAGTGTTGTTGTAAGAGCTAAGATTAAATATGTCTTTTTTTGAATTAATGTAATGTTGTAAATGTTAAGAAATTTGATTATGGGATAGAGCTTAATGGAACCGAACAAAACCAATTTGATTCTATAATTAAATTTAGACCCGACGATTTCACTTACTAAATACTCGAGAATTCTGCCAAACCGTGCCAAAACATGTCTAGCCCTAACAGTCAAATGGGTGTTTGTCTCCCAAGATACAATGTTTTCTCCAAAAATTAATATAACACAATATTAATTTTGTCGGGCGAACCAAAACTTGAATGTAATCTTTTAAAACGGAAGATATCAAATACTAAGCCCTGTTTGGTGAAAATTAAAATTTAGCTTTTAATTTAAGTCAAAGTCAATAATTAATTTTAACAATATATTTAATGAGATTCACGACTTTTCTGTTACATCAACTTTTATCAAAATCTACTAAAAATCTTATTTTTAATCCCCTACCAAACATGAGCTAAATATCGAACACAAAACTCAATAATGATTTGAAAATTATTTGACATAATTTGGAGGAAATAATTAGAAATATTGATTTGAAGTACTATTTATGAATTTTAATGTCTTTGTTTCTAATTGATCATATCTTTTGGCAAAAAATCATTTAAATCGTTCGATCGTTCCTTTTTAGATTTGATCATGATCTAGTGATTTAAATTGCACCATATCAAAAGGTTATAATTCTTTGTTATACACCTTTTTCATTTGAAAAGTTACACCCGAATGGTGTACATATTGTACACTTATTCCAATTCACACATTTAATCTTTATATATATATATATATATATATATATATATATATATATATATATATATAGAAATGATCTAAGGAGCACCGGTGCTCATATTATCTTAAGCACCAATGAGTTGGCACATTAATTCATTGGTGGATTGGAACTCACAAAATCTTTATCCACCAATGAATTAATGTGCCAACTCATCGGTGCTTAGAATAAAATGAGCACCGGTGCTCATTAGATCATTTCTGTATATATATATATATTAGGTGCAAGCAATGTGCAATGCACGTTTGCCTAGTTTATATTTAATAGTTTTGTTTAAGAATTAATTTGTTATTAATAAAGATGTAATTTTTTTGGTTAATTAAATAATTAATGATGTAATGTTTATGTAATTGATAAATAATTAGATGTGTGATTTTGATGTTGTGGCATAAGTTGGTGAAATCGAAGAAAATAAGCAAATGTTGACAAATTTGGAGAAATGGCTAAATTGTAAGGGATCCAAAGTTCGGGGACTAAAATGTAAATGCTTAAAAGTTGTGCCGAACCTCGTGATGAAGATTTGAGAGTGCTCGAAGTCAATTGAATAAAGGAAGACGTCAATGGAATCAAATTTAGTCAAAAGATGATCACAAATCAATTTCCAATCGAAAAGTTATGCTCCGATGTTTTAGTCTCATATTGAGACCTATTTTTTGGCATGGAAAGTGATCGAATTGGAGAATGATGTCTTAATAAAAGTTGTAGCCAGATGAGTTAACTTTCCAACACATTTTGAATCGCCTCAATCGAATATCGGAATACAAAGTTATGATAAAAACACTGAAAGAAGGTGCAGCTGCATGTTTTGTTTAAGAATTAATTTGTTATTAATAAAGATGTAATTTTTTTGGTTAATTAAATAATTAATGATGTAATGTTTATGTAATTGATAAATAATTAGATGTGTGATTTTGATGTTGTGATGTAAGTTGGTGAGATTGAAGAAAATAAGCAAACGTTGACAAATTTGGAGAAATGGCTAAATTGTAAGGGATCCAAAGTTTGGGGACTAAAATGTAAATACTTAAAAGTTGTGCCGAACCTCACGATGAAGATTTGAGATTGCTCGAAGTCAATTGGATAAAGGAAGACGTCAATGGAATCAAATTTAGTCAAAAGATGATCACAAATCAATTTCCAACCGAAAAGTTATGTTCCGATGTTTTAGTCTCATATTGAGACCTATTTTTGGCATAGAAAGTGATCGAATTGGAGAATGATGTCCAAATCAAAGTTGTAGCCAGATAAGTTAGCTTTCTAACGCATTTTGAATCGCCTCAATCGGATATCGGAATACAAAGTTATGATAAAAATACTGAAAGAAGGTGCGGCTGCCTGTTTAAAACAAGAAATTCCGTTACATAGTCCGTTAAAACAACAAATTTTGTTAGTTTTTCCGTTAAAAACAAGAAATTCCGTTACATAACCACTTTTAATATATAGAAGATATATATATTTAAATTCCAACAATTATATTTTTTATGTAAAGATAAATGAAATTGGAATGACTCGGTAGCAACTTTAATATTGTTGCATTCTCACTTCTTATGTGTTATCGGGACGATTCTTCTATATTTTGAAAAGTTCGTTAAATGTATTAATCAAAAGAGTTTGTTGAGCACACGATGAAATTAGTCGAGTTGGTTCATCAGTTTAGAGTCTTCTAAAGGGTTTTGATATTGGTGTGCTCATTTATGAGTAATTGACATCAAACTTGAAGTACTGGTTCAAGTTGAGGTTGTTCAGCATCGACCGACTAACTTTTCTATATTATTTTGAGAATCATGTGAACTTGTCTACATCCTTGCAATTCTTTTTTTTTTTTAGATAAAACTAGTCAGAAGCACGTGCATTGATGTAGTTGTGTACATAATAATGTAGGTATTAAAAAAAAAACTATGTCAAATATTAGTTACATATAATTTTCTTATAAGTTGCTAAATGTTTCGAAACAACATTAAATGTAGAGATGAAAAACACCTACAGTTATCGAAGAAATCGAGGCTCACCTTCTACCACAACTTCCAGTTATCGAAAGATGTCTTCTCACCAATCCCCGTATCATTTATTTCTTAAACCTCTAATCAATTTTTAAACAAAAGAACAGGGAAAAAAACTCAAAATAAATAACTAATAAACCCAAATAAATTGAAAAAAACAAATCAAACGTAAAAAAAATAAAATAAAAATAAAAATAAAAATAAAAAGGCTTAGCCGAGCCTAACCATAAAGCCATTTTTATATTTTAACTTAATCGACAATATATTTATTATTATCACTTTTTAAGTTTTTTAAAAAAATTTGAAATCGATCCAAATGGATATTCATATCGTGAAATATCGAATCAAACGAAAAAATTGCAGGAAAATAAAATTCAAAAAAAAGATATTAGAATGAGGTTGGGATTGAAAAGAAACATAAATAATCACGACTTTACGTTTCACAATTAATGTAAAATTATTTTAATATTTAAAATTTATCGATCATCTATGTATTATTGTCGCACTTCAATTTTTTATATTTAAAATTTATCGATCATATATTTATCATAGCCGCACTTCAACATTTCTAACAAATTTTAAAGTGCTTAAAACGAATATCTGTAACTTAAAATACTGAATCAAACGTATAAAAAAAAATTAGCTGAGCCGAGCGCCCGAGCCGAAAAGCCATTTGGCTTGGCTCACTGCTTGTGAACAGTAACCATAACTGACTTTTTTATATTTAGTTAGATATCCTTATACTTCTTATACTTTTAATTAGAAGTGTGTACACAAAATATATAATGTCAAACTAATTAAAAATATAAAATGGTTTGAATAGAATTCATCGACTAATTTATAAATTGTTGTTCATTAAAGTTTTTTTTTATTTTTTGACAAAATGATTGTCACACTTTGTTTTTTACTATAATTCATTGAATTCACAATTTTTATTCATGTTAGAATTTAGGTGTGACTCGAATTTTTTGTTGAAATAATTGAATAATTTTAATTGAAGTGCACATAAAGAAGAATTCATTTTGGAATGTTATTTGAGTCTTATATCAAGTTGAAATTCTATTTTAGTAACTCATTGGGAGTTGAAATTTATTTTTGATTCAATTTTTTGATATCATATTTCATCAATAACTCTACTAGAAGGGTTTGGACTTCCCCTACATGTTCCCTATAAATACTAGGCTCTTTTATACAATTTTATGGCGTGAGAAAATAGATTACTAGAATTGTAAGATTTATTGTAATTTTTCTCGCTTCTCCATTATTCTTGAGTCAATAAAATCTCTTAATTCATCCGTCATATTCTTGTCTTTATTATTATTTTGCTTGATCATATATTTCATTATTATTTGCTATATAATTTCAACATCTCAATTCGGTGGTTTGCTTCACAACAATTGATATCAGAGCAATTCAGGTATCTTGGTTGTTTTACAACAATTAACTTTTTTCGCTTCGCATTTCATGTGATCCACCAACTTTTATAAACATTCATCAAACAAGTGCTAAATAACACAAAGTCTTTCTCTTAACGTCTCCAATTCTCGATTGGAATCGAAAACATCGGATCTTGACCTTCCCCAATCTTTTTTTGAAAAGTTTTAGTAGGAAAAATTGTTCTCATCTTTCTTAAGAACCCTTTATAGTACAAGAGATCTTTGAAATTGTACGGAGTTTTCAAACTCAAAACATGTAACATTTAAAATCTTGTTTTTCAAAACTTGAAATAATTTAAAATTCATATGAAGATTGATTTTCATTTAAACACGAAGTCTAAGGTTTCAATATCAGTAAACGACTCATTTTTTTTTTTATTTTTATCAACGATCCATAGTGTATGTACATATTTGATATGCCCTAATGGTCTCTACTAATAAATAGGAAAACAAACAAACGTAGCTTTCTTAATTAATTATATATTCTATCAAGTTTTATCACTTCAAAATAATTAGTGCACGATTTCTTTGGACTCGACGACGAAATTCACTGAAGTGTAAAGTTTGAATTAAGAATTAAAGCCAATAAATAAATAAATAAATATATATATATACATATATATATATATATATATATATATATATATATATATATATATATATATATATTTTGCTCACAATATTCAACTTTGATTTTCAAACAAAAACTTTTAGCTAACTTTTTGAACGTCAGTTTTTCTTTTGAAGTCCCCTGTTTGAGTTATATTATTTTTTTTATTCTCATTCTTTTATTTATTTTCAATCACACGTTTTTCAATAAAATAATATTTCTCATCACAATAATATCTTTTCCTTCTTTTTCAACCATATATTTCCCATCATATCAACCAAAAAAGTGCATTTTTGGAGCAAAAATGTGCACTAAGCAGGGGCTATAGTTAATAGAATAGAATTTTTTGAAAAAAATAAATTATGAATTTCATAAAATGAGTAGGTAAAAATAATTTATAAAAAAATCTTTGACAAACAAATCTTAAAACCATGCAAGTCGTCCGACAAAACATAGGATGTTCAAAAACTAGGCATGCAAAAACATACAATCATTAGATTAAAAAAATAGTTTTAGTATTTGTACACCGAAATTGACACCTAGTGTATAGTCTCCTCACAATAGGGGGGCTCACGATTTTTTTTCGTGGACCCCCTTATTGTGACTGGGGCTATACACCGAGGTGTACGCATATCAAACCCCATTAAAAAATTGTGAATTTCATTCATGATTCCCTCATAACGCGCATTCACACATACCAAGTCACATAACAATATTATTTTATTTTTTTGGCTCACAATATTCCACTTTGATTTTCAAACAAAAACTTTTAGCTAACTTTTTGAACGTCGGTTTTTCATTTGAAGTCTCATGTTTGAGTCACATTATTTTTTTCATTCTCATTCTTTTACTCACTTTCAACAACACATTTTTCAATAAAATAATATTTTTCATCACATCAATAACTTTTCATTCTTTTTCAACTACATATTCCCCATCACATCAATTAAAAAAATGCATTCTTGGAGCAAGAATGTGCACCAAACAGAGGCTAAAGTTAATAGAAGTTTTTTGAAAAAAATAAGTTGTGAATTTCATAAAATGAGTGGGTAAAATTAATTTATAAAAAATCTTTGACAAACAAATCTTAAAACCATGCAATTCGTCCGACAAAACGTAGGATGTATAAAAAACTAGGCATGCAAAAACATACAATCATTAGATTAAAAAAAAAGTTTTGCTATTTGTACACCGAAATTGACACTTATTGTGACTGGGGCTATACACCGAGGTGTACGCATATCAAACCCCATTAAAAAATTGTGAATTTCATTCATGATTCACTCATAACGCGCGTTCACACATACCAAGTCACATAACAAGCATTCGAATGTACCAAATCCAAGAAAAATGATTCTCGTCATGGATTTTCTTAACTCATCCTAATTTGTTTTTATTAAGGGCCTGTTTGGGCCGAATTAAAATCTGATTTTAATCTAAGTCAAAGCCAAATAATTAACATTAACCACATTTTTCATGAGTTTTCAACCACACACTTCAAAAACTTATATCACAATTCACTAAAAATCTAATTTTAATCCCCATCAAACACCATCTAATATGTAATGTATATGGTATTCAGTTAAACTGTATTAATATTATTAAAAATAAATAATAATTCAAAAGGGATGATGGATTTTTTTTTTTTTTTTTTTAATTTCCATCCCCACACACCATCAACAAGGCAAGGATGATAATGCAACCCTGTCCCATTCTCTATCCCTACTCCTCGATAATATCTACATATGTTAAGCCATGTTTGATTGCACTTCAATTTCATGGAAGATGGAAATAAAATTCAATTTTCCACATTTTGCATGTTTGATTGCCCAAATTTTTCATGGAATTGGTTTTCCATCTTTCACATACATGCTCACATTCTCTTGATTTTTGATGGTGGGAAAAACTTTTCTAAGCAACTTTTATTTTTGGGCAATTGAAATAAATTATATCCCAAATTGTAACAAATTTTATCCCTTTAATGGACAATTTTCATGGAAAATAAAGTCAAACGAACACCTAAAGATCCAAAATTTCAATATTTTTCAGTTAGAAAATTATACCAATCAAACACAATTAATTAACAATTTCCAGTAAAAACAAGTTATAGGCAATTCAATTTTTGGAATTCATTTTCTTTCCACCCAAATTCCATTCTTACAATCAAACGGACCCTTACTAAAATTGAAGGTGGAGTTTTTAACTATAAATCATAATATGAAACTAAATTAGTTGTATGTCGAGTTCGTATTTCAAAACGACTAAACCTCTTAGCATTTTTGAACGACGCAATAGTTGGAACTATAAAAATCTCATTCAAGAGCACGACCTCATGCTAATCCATGCAATCCCAAACGCTTAGTGTAACACAAAATTGTTTAACTTGCAAGGCATATCCAAAAAAATATGAAAATTAAACAACTTATATCGCTCGACAGTGTTGTGCTAACCGCGCCACTTCAACTACAAGATTTAAACACATCTTTAACCAAAAAAAAAAAATTATAACCCAACACGTATGATTCAGTAATTTGGGATTACTTCATATTTTTATATTATTGTTTATATGAAAAAAAATGTATTTGTAGGGATTCTCATCAATCCTTAAAAGCTGTCTGGATGACCGGATTTATTGTTCCCGTTTTCTCGCAAAAAAGTTTTCACAGCTTTAGCGCCGAAATTATGCTGTTTTGCCACGAATTTAACACCTTAATTGATAGATGAAGTTGTGGCAAAAAATGACTGAATGACAGTGTTGACTATTTTTTAAACAGTCTAATGAAATTCTGCCACATGACGTTTCTGTTATTTTACATGTCATCCAAAATGTTAGTGTAGCATGATTCTTAATGCCATCATACATTCATAATAGACAGACATACTTTCCAATTTTCAATTATGAAATAATGCTTGCTCTCGACAACGCCATTTTGTCCACTGTATCAAAATGTGAACACCAATTTCTTTTAAAATTTTTAGAAGTAGTGATTAATAAAGTTATTTAAATTAAATTATGTTGACCTCAATTTTTTGCATGAATCCGTGGTCAACGGAATCTCGGCCACCTCTCCTTCACATAAGCATCACCTGCGCACTATAACACACCGTTAGGAAGCAAAGACAACAGGGTGAGAAAAAAGATTCGGTGGCTATTTGCACTCTGATGATCAAGTTAACACACGGAAGAAAGAGAATAAAGTGCTAGAGATGAGAAACGGGGTTAGGCTAGGATTAATAAACCTTCATTACCTTTGGTGTAAAATGGGCTCATCTATATAAATGGAGGAAAGTAAGCCGAGATGAATCGTTGAATCTGGCCGAAGTAAAAGAACACGTTGCTTGATTTAATAGGCTCAATTCAATTGACATAATCAATTGTCGAGTCGGCACATGTAGGATCCTCTTCATCACGTGCACGCCACGTAATTTATAGATATAACAAATTTATCTCTATTTTTTGTTACACCAATTTTTTTTTTCCTGTCAAACAGGTTTTCTTTCGACTCTAAACTTGACAAACAAATCCAGAAATGAAAATTTTATTTACAGAAGATGAAGTTGTAAATGTAGAATCTTCCATAGAGTTTATAGAGATGGAAGTGTTGACATAAAGTCAAATGCACTTAATTTATAAGTGTCAAACTGAGTGAGTCGATTCGGATAGCCCTTTCAACAACTAGGGTTTACTGAAGCCGATAGCGGGTGTTGAACACCGTTTAAAGATGTAATTTGAGTTAGGCCCATACCAACTTTAAAATTGAGAAAATTATCTGATATTATGTTTTTCAAATTTTGATTTCATTAATCACTAATCAGGTATTACCATTTTTTTCTTTAAAAAATTAGGCAGTCACATTACCGTATATGCTTATATCACAATTAGATTATGCCGTAGTAAGACATCATGCTAAGTAGCAATCACACAATTAATAATTCACAATGATTTATCAAAACAAATTACAATAACATATCACTTAATTTTGAATTTTTTTTTTAGAAGTTTGTGAATTTTGAAATTGTATTCTTAAACTAAATTAATTTTGAAGATTTTCCTTTAAAATTGAGGATTAGATTGGCCCTAGACTAGGGATGTTAATCCGACTCGTCGACTTGGATGTCCCATGAAAAGTCCGAGCCGACTCGGCTTGTGACTCGGGCCAAGCCTCAATTTTCTACGAAAGCCCGAGCCTAAGTTGGCCCGTGTGGCTCGTTGGCCTGAACAACAAGCTAAAATGGCCTGTGTCACATGCCTGAGCATCAAGCAATAGAAGCAGCAGTTGTTGCACTGCCCGCCTGAGCAGCAACAACTGTTCAGGCTGCTGTTAGCCGTTTGCTTCAGGCACACATCACAGCAACTGCATGAAAAAAATCAAGCCGACTCGACTCATCTAGATAAGATCCGAGCTTAAAGCCCCGAGTTAAACCTTAATTTTTCGGCTCGATTCGTTTACATCCATACCCTAGACCTGCCAATATTGCATGTTGGGTTGCTCTCTCTCATTTTTTGGAGATCGTGAGAAAATTATAGAGTACAAATTGTATATAGTAAAAAGTTCACGACTCTTTAAAGAATATTTAGCTCAGAAATTGACTAGGAATTCAACAACTTATTAGAATACTTCTGGTTTTAATTTTTTTAGTAATAGGACCAAGTCGGTAAGCTAGACAATGAAATTTGAGACAATCCGTTCATTACGATAGACCACCCCATGAACCAACCCAAATTGCGACCACGATTGATTACGATCCGATTTATCAAGATCGAACTTATTCAAAAGGAAACTCTTTTAATTGGAGATTTTACTATAAATGTCTAATTTTTACTATAATAATTAGATTAATAAGTAGTGCAGTCAAAAGGATATTAAATATCAAAGTTATTTAGATAAACACGATTTTAAATATAGAAATATTTATGTTTGCTCGATCAAAAAATTCTTGCATTTTTATTTGGAGGAAAATATGTTTTACTATAATAATTAGATTACCTTTATAGAGATAAGCAGTGGTTTCAAAAGGATTGGACCTGTATGCCTCTTTAAGATTTTGTACATGAGACATGCTACAGGTATAGGAATTCAAATTCCTGTACCTGCCAGAACACACGCAGTAGGGATGGGTGGGTGGGTGGGTGGAGGTTTTGCCAATATTTTAATTCACATGGGGCCCACCCCATGTGGATGAAATTTGAATTCCTGTGTGAATTCCTGTTATTTTTTCCTGTACGCACAACTTTTTTCTTTGTACATAGTGAAAAAACAAATGGTTGCATGTTATTTCGACACATTTTGACACTCTTAAAGATAAGTCAAGCTATTCAAGTTCTATATAGATGCTGGACTATGTGTCATAGGCCGATTCTACGAGTCTAGCAACTAAACTATTTTTTGCATGTGCAGCTCTTCAAGCTACTGCTCACAATGACTGTATATTTTACCCACACTACTAGTATGACCAATTGAACGCTTCCATGTCTTGCACTTGGTGCGAGTGCACTTATCTAGTTCGACTCATTTTATTAATATTTTGCTCATCACAATAAAATGCATATTTGCGTTTAAAAAATTTATTGTGCATTTGATACAAACAATCAATTCAAGTAATTGAAAGGAAAAACATATAACCAATATTCAATAATAATAATCAATCAAATAAATATAATTCGTTAAATATAAGTCAAATTGAATATAATCAGTTCAGACACATTCTATATACATAATTTGATAGGAGAAAATGCAAATTTAGATTCTAATTAGTTGAAAATTTGATTGGAAAGTTAATATATGCAGTAAATGTGATAATTTGTAGACAAATTCTAAAAAATTAGAAGGGTTAAGATTTTGGTAAAAAGTGTGAGGGAGAGAGCAAGAGAAAAGAGGAAAAAAAATCAAATTTATTATGATTTTGCCCCCAATTTTGTGGAGATTAAAATTATATTTTTAGTAAATTTTGATAAAAGTTATAGATTTCAGGAAATACGTTATTAAAATTAATTGTTAACTTTGATTTAAATTAAAATTTTAGATTTCAATCGATACCAAACATGACTTTATATAAAAAAAACTCTCAAAGGTTGGGGGGTCCCCTTGAGTCCGCCAGTGCTCATAGCATATTCAATCCTACCCCGATATCCTTGCCTAATTTGTCCTACTATGTGGGGTTGTACCACAACCAAATTTCAAGCAAATAAACCCGTTGTAACGCTAAAGCCCATAGCCAATGCATGCAAGATCGTTGGAGTGCTCGCCTCAATAGCTTCATCAGCCTAGAGGTATTCCAATATCATTATCGTAGCTCGTGGAGCATAGAGATGCTAAACAAAGAACCTCCGACCTCTAATGGATGCCTAATGAGGGTCACAAAGCCAACATTGCCACTAGGTTCCTGACCCTCAGGGGCGGACCTGGGGGTGGCTTGGGTGGGCAAGTTTCCCCCAGATTTTGAAGATTTTTTATTTTATAATATATAAAGGAAAAAAAATTGTATCCCAACCTCAAATCCCTAATCCCCAGGTCCGCCCATTTCTGAAATACCCAATTGGGTTAAGGACTAATCGAACAATAGAAGCTGGATACTGGAAGGCTACTGGAAAAGACGGGGAAATTTACAGCTCAAAGACTTGTTGACTGGTGGGTATGAAGAAAACCCTATTTTTCTATCGTGGAAGGGCTCCAAAGGATGAAAAGAGCAACTGGGTTATGCATGAGTACCGTCTTGAAGGCAAATTAGCATATCACTACTTGTCTAAAAATTCCAAGGTACAAAATTGAAGATTAATCTGTTTTTAGACAAGTTTTAGTAAGAATTAATGTTAAATGTCCTGATATTATAAAAATTATTGCATGTTAAGTTGCTTTCTGGGTTGTCTGATCATAATTCATATACAAAACTTAATTATGTTCACAATCCCAACACTGTTCTCTATCAAATCTTTGAGAAAAGTAGTTTTCCAATGAATTTCCTTTTCAGAATCTTGAAACAGACGAAGGAAAATTTTTTAAACATGATTTCCTTTTCTTGGGATTTTGGTTTTTAGAGATTTTGGGATTAAGTGTTAATCTAATATTTTGATTTTAGTGTTTCTCTTTTGGTACACTTTGTAGAGAACAAGAAAGAAGTTTGGAAGATCACTGGTGAGGCAATTGATATGATTTATCAATAGATCTCAGATACAATATGATCATTAATTTTACTGTATAGAACAACAAAGTGTCAATTGTCATAAAGAAGTAAAAATTTGTGGAAAACTGCAAATTTTTTATTTTGTTGAATGGTAGAATTATGGAAATAGTAACTAATAAAATTGGATGTTGCCTGCGAAAGGAAAAGAGAGAGATGCTAAAAAAGAGAAAATGTTTATGGTCTTACCTGAATTTTTTTGGAGTTGTTTATTTGACCTACAGCGGAATTGCACGTTTAAGGTTTGATCGCATAAATCGAGCTACCAGTACTAATTTCCAGCCTATATAGATAGCTCAGTTTGCATTCCATTTGAATACTAGTTAAAAGTTTGGGATTAACAAGTTACAATATATAAGGTGGCAAACATTTAGTTTTCAAATGAAGATGCACTCACGTGCTAAAGCGTTTTCCTATGGCTGATGAGCTTTACTTAAAGTGAGTTGTACACTTTAAATTACATGGAAATTGCGATAGAATGACTCACAAGTAACATCGATTGGATCGTTATTATTTTTTTATGATGATATATTATTACTTGTTATCAGCTGTGATTGTGAAATTATTTAGAATTTTTTTCATGTCTATGCAGGTGACAATCAACTATCTACTAGGAAACTTGGGTAAAGAATATCCGTCTACTGTTGGAGTGGTTGATCTTGGAGGTGGCTCTGTACAAATGGCATATGTCATCTCTGATGCTGATACTGCAAAGGCTCCTAGGTTATCAGATGGAAATGATACTTATGTGCAGGAAATGTATTTCAAGGGTAGAAAATATAACCTTTATGTCCACAAGTTTATCTCTATCTCTCAGGTAAATTAATATTTGCTCTTTGTAGAGGATCACTTCCTGGAATAGCATTCCATGGAATATATTATACATCTCCCCCTATGTAACTACTCTATCTTGCTAAATGATTGAGCTTTTCATTCCATGAAATTTTGATTGTGCCCCCCCCTCCCTGTTTAAGAAGTCTGGGTCTGCCCCTGTTGACCCTAGATGGGTACTTTAGCCATCTTACTATGTACCTAAAGCATACCCTTTTGTGTCCAAGACTCACTAAGAAATGTGCATGATGCATGGATGTTGTCGCCATGCTAGGACAAAACCACGAGGACGATTAGTTAACAACTCATCGGCACATACCCTCTTGACAACTTTTATCCAATTTCCACCGGTAGACATTAAGGGTGGATGAATTATAATTTTCAAATCTTTCTCCTCCAAACTCCAAATTATGCTTTGTTTCTTCCATAGTGAAACAATATCAACCTCTCAAAGTTGCACCCTTAACAAACACTCAAAGTCTGAGTTATTGCCCTAGTAATATTACGTCAATGCCATTGCAACAAGTCTCTCCTAAAGTCCACTTCGTTCCCTAACCAAATAGATTTGGATACACTTCAATTTTGGTGGAAAGCTTCTTAACTTATTAGGCAAGCTTTCCATAAAGTTGATTTTCAAAACTTTATAGCTATGACTGTTTGCACAATGCATGAACATGCTACCTATTTGGATCTCTTTAAATTGAATTGCACCCGACCTCTTCAATGATCATGGACATTAGTGCCAAACTAACATTCAGTATGTGACAATATGGCCCGTGCATGCATTAAAGAAAAACTGAAATTGTTGACATCGATTTCTATACAAGTGACGTGAACGTCCTCCACATACCTAGACAAATCATTGGTAGCACGTGGCCTTCTCCCGTAGTGAGGAAGGCAGTCACATGCATTCCAATAGTGAAATCAATCAACTTGTATAGTATGTTTGGGTATAAGGCATGCTGAAAACGTGAGTGAAAATAGTGTTCGGGCACTGTGGGTTTATGAAAGAACAAACATGTGAGAGTAATTTTACTTCGAGTGTGTAAAATTGTATTACTTTCAAATGACACCAAACGCGAGCTTTTACAATAGAAGAAAATGAATTAGCACCGGTGGATGAAAAGACGTGTGACCTCATCTTGATGGTCGATGCACCTTCTCCTAGGTGTCACTCTATCAATCATAAATAATTCTTGTACGAAAGATATCTTGGAAGATGTGAAGTGAAAAATATTTTCTATCAATAGAGAGGCTAATTGTCTCGGATCACTTTTCCAGTAGAATATGGCACCTCGCCTAGATCATGAAGGATCGACATCTATGTGACACCCTGAGATGATGCATTATTTCGGCTACCATATATATGACCTCAGCTCGACCAGGTAGGACAGTGAAATAAAGTGCTAGACTAATTGAGCTTGCTGGTTGGTTGTTATGGGTCCATAATTTAAAATCTCATTAGAAGAGACGTAATAGAAATTATCGATACGAGCTCTCTGCAATTTGCATGGTATCATTACGCTGAAAAGAGAAGCTTTAGAACTCAAGACTGCCGGTCCAAGGGCCACAAAGTTGTAACAAAAAGTTTACATTTTCTTCTTCTTTCCAAGAGCCTGTTTGGTAAAACTTTTCATTTTCTACAGTAAATCAATTCTCATTTTCAACCACACATTCTTCAATAAAATAATATTTTCCATCACATCAATATTTTTTTCTTCTTTTTCAACCACACATTTCCCATCATATCACTATTCAAAAATCAATTCTTCCCCCAAAAATCCCTACCAAACACACTACAAATATTTCTGAATATTAAAAACCTGTTTAGGCCCAAGTATGTTCCGAACCCCCAAGTCCAACTCATATTTTTCGTACATATGTACAAAAGTTCCATTGTAATTTTTTTTTAAAAAAAAAAACCGACCAGCCCGGATCTTTCGCGTTCTAGTTTCAGACAAATTTTCTTCTGCGCAGAAGCCAAAAGTCACTGTTCTTCCCTCATTTTACTCTTTTCTATTACTTCAATTTACAACTTCCTCTCGTTTTATTCTCAATTGAAATCCCTCTCTCTCTCTCTCTAAAACCAGGAAAAGTTAAGAAAACTAATATCGGTGCAGTGTCCCTCTAGTTTTACGCCGAATGGCAGATGAAACCGCCTCGTACTCCCATTATATGCCTCCACCTGTTCCCACTATTAATCTGTCTTCTCCTCTCTATATGTACTCTCTTTCTCTACTGGGTCTTACATTTTCTCTCCAAACTTGCTTCTTAATATCAACACCAAGTCTCTTCTAGCTTTTACTTGCGTCTACTGCTAGCTGTTCTTGAGTAATTTTCCTCCTGCTTCTACTTTGCACGTGCTTCTCTTCTACTTTTTCCATCATAAAACTTCAAGTTACGTTTACCCGTTTTTTTGAAGCGTAAACTGATATGGAATCACATTCATCCATTTAATGGATTCTTGATAATGAGGTAAAAAATAATTAGGGTTTGATTTTGCAGTTCTAGTTTTATGGAGAAAAAAATTATTGTTCATTGATTTATTTTTGTGTGGTTTTTTAGGGGTATCTCTGATAAAGATTTGTGAAGAAATCTGACATATAAATCCAGTGTTTGAAGAAGAAAGTCACAAAAAAAAAAATGGCACCAGGAAACAACTGGCTTTCATTTTCGCTGTCTTCATTGGAAATGCTCAACTCTTGCTCACAGGATTCTATGGAACTTGCACCATTTGAGACCTCTTCCGTCGCCGGCTCTCACCACCTCTACTCTTTCGCCGATAACTTCTATACGAATGGTAATTGAATATACACCCATACATACAACTCTTTATCTATCTGTGTTATCCAATATTTGAAAATCGTATTAAAATCTTGACTAAAACTCCACTTTTTCTGTTTGGTGATCGAGTTTGAAAAGGTGGGAAAAGGACAAAAATTCCAAACTTGTTTCTGGCATTTCCGTTGCTACAATTTTTTCTTCAAAATCGTATATTTACTCATCCCAGTTCATTTTTTACTGGACTCAACTATTATTCAATTATTTTTTGGCATATTGCATTCAATGCTAAGCTTCTCTTATTTATTTCATTGGTAGCCCAGTCATTTAACCTTCATCATGGTGACCCTTGTTTTTTGGGTTTAGGGTGGTATAACCAGAAATCTCAAGCCATATACTCAGAAACTGAAAACCATCAAGCGAAAGAAAACAATTCCTTCAATTTCACCAGCTACATGGACCCATATATGTACCAATACATGCAGCCAGCGCCTAAACTTGAGGATTTTTTGGGCGGCGACTTGACGGAGACTCAAGATTCGTCCCTGACTAACATCTACGACTACGACCACCACCAGACAGGTGGCGGCGATGCCTACTTCAGTAATAATGAGCAGCAAGATCTCAAGACTATTACTGGGTTTCAAGCCTTTTCTACGAACTCGGGCTCGGAGGTTGATGACTCGGCTTTCGCGGTTCACACTCAGTCTCCGGTTGAGTCAGGGAGCGAGTTGGTGGCTTACTCTCAGTGCCCCATTACTGCTGCTGCTACTACTTATACCAATGCCTTATCCCTGTGTGTTAATAACAATGCACAATGCTCTGATGATGATGATGATAATAATAAAGCCATTGTTTGTGTTGACTCGGAGAGGAATTGCAAGAGAGTTACTGATACTTTTGGTCAGAGAACTTCCATTTACAGAGGCGTCACAAGGTATCAATTTTTTTTGATATATATATATATATTGAAGAAATATATTTTACTGATCATTATTTTTCGACTGATACAGACACAGATGGACAGGAAGATATGAAGCGCATCTATGGGATAACAGCTGTAGAAGAGAGGGCCAAGCAAGAAAAGGGCGTCAAGGTACAAATTCTAAATTTTCTAAGTTCTGACGAGCACTCAGGTGGCAAAGGACAGTGCTATTTCTTGGCTTCAATCAGACTTTTATGATGATTGATGGATTGATTGTACTTTATATTTCCTGCTAAAATTTCGTTCAATCTTGATCAAATGGGCCGCCATTTTGTTCAAGTTTAGGTGGGGTGGCGGGGGGGTTAGGTGGAGTAGTGGCAGGGGTGTTTTCTTTACAGTTAATTTTGATTATTCTTTGGGGTTTTATCCCCTGGTTCATAAATTTCTTGGGGGATATATTATATTTGGACCATGCTATGTGTACATAGCATGGTACATAGGGGTGTACATAATGTGAGAGGGGTGGGGCCCGCGCTACTGCCACCCCTCTCACATTATGTAGTAGCGCGGGCCCCACCCCTCTCACATTATGTACACCCTTATGTGTATGGCTATGTACACATAGCAATATTCATTATATTTATATACCTGAGCTAGTCTGAATGCTAGGGCCTGAAAATTCTGAATTTGTGATCAGTCTGCTTTTTGGCCTTTTTCTTTACTGCACATAGGACTTAATGGGTTTGACCAAGCCATCACTTTCTCACCTTATTTTGTGGGTTCACACACCCTTTCTTATTTTTATATAAATAATAATAATAATTGCATTGCATTGCATGTTCAACATGCTTCAGGACTAAACATTTGCCCAAAAAAAAGAGCCTACCTAATCTTTTGTTTATCCCTTCCTTGATTCACTAGCCTAGTGTTCTTATAATATTCATGAGCTCATTATGTAAATATTTTAGAAAAAAAAAATGTTTGTTTGGGACATAGCCTCGTTAAAAAGTAAGAAAAAATTACGGATCACGCAAAAAATTACTTTATTGGGAAAGTCTCTGATTGAGAATGAGCTTGAAAAAATTGATTTTCAAATAAGTTGTGCCAAACAAACCCTAATTCATTTTAAGAGATAAAATCCCACATCGAATAAAGATGAAAAACATAGATCAACTTATAAGGGTTTGTGTTACTCCTCTTAATAAGTTTGACATTTTAAGATAGAATTTCAAATCTTTAATATGATATCAATCCATTAAGCTCCAACAAATAATTCGATCTGATTAAGATTCAAAAAATGAGTATACGGATTTCAAGGTTGGTTTGCTCAAACGAGCCACCATAAATCCCACATCTAATAAAGATGAATATAGATCAATTTATAAGGGTTTGAGTTAATTCTCTTAACAAGGTTGAACTTTTAAGATGAAATCCAAATTTTAATCGCAAGTTGATAATTGTACCTGCTAATTTTGCTCAATTCGATCCGATTAATACTCAAAAAATGAGTACGAATTTCAAGATTGATTTGCTCAAACGAGCCACCATAAATCCTACATCTAATAAATATGAAAACGTTTATCAATTTATAAGAATTTTGGTTACTTCACTTAACAAGGTTGAAATTTTAAGATGGAACCCAAATCTTAACCGTAAGTTGATAATTGTGCCCGCTAATTTTGCTCAATGAATTGGGAAAAGTTCATAGCTTTGCATGTATTGGTACATTATACGTACGTTATACAGCATAATATGAGTTCACTGATATTGTACTGGATTTTTCGAATTTGTTTCTTTAAATTTCTAGACTGCAATAAATAGTCATACACTGATGTTTGTGTAAAATTCACATTTTGAGAACCAGAAAATTAAAATGATTAAATCCTTGCTATAGCAATGTAAGCCATTTGGTCGTCTGGATTGTGCCTACTCGCCGAATGAACCAGTTAAAAGGAATTAGTCAAAAAATTGGGAAGATGTAGGTTATAGTCAGGGGGTCTTGGGGGTATCGATTGAAATATAAATTTTCATATAAATCAAAGTTAACAATTAATTTTAATAACATATTTCATGAAATCCATAACTATTTAACTTTTAAAAAATTTACTAAAAAATTGATTTTAATCTCCACCAAATAGGGACAAAATCACAATGAATTTTAAATTTTCTCCTTTTCTCTCTCATTTTAACAAAATTTTAACTCTCCATCAAATAAGGGCGAAATATTGCATTCTTAATACCATTTTGAAGTGTTCACGATCTAATTTTCTACGTCGTTAATGGCGTACGAAATTATCAATCATAGCAAATGCCACAACTTGTCAAAGTAAGCCGTTCAAAATTAGTATTTCGGAAATTTCGAAAACATGCTAACTTTAAAAATTCATCGACGATCGTACGCTAATCGAATCTACAAATTGTTTATGTCATCTCAAAGTTTATTTCGAGAACTACATTAACGGCCATATTTTCAATTTTAATTGGCTTTTAATCCCTCCAGAACGGGGCCTAAAATAATCAAAACAGATATTGAAAATAGTTTAAAATGCGTTAAACGTGAGTTTTAAAGAAAGACTTTTAACTTGCATTTTCTTTAAAAAAATTCAATTATTTCATTGACATTTATTATTTTTGCAATACAAATGTCACAATGTAATTTTTATCCATTTATTAGGAATTTTTATATGGAATATAGCATAATTTTTTTTAGAAATTTTATATCTGAAAAAGTCATATTCCATGTAAATTTTTTGATACAAAATTACATGGGGCATGATTTTTTTGGACCTAAATTTTCGATTGTAAAATTTTTCCCAATTTTTTTGCAAGTTCGATTGTGCCCCCTAACTTTAAACTTCTGCGTCCGCCCCTGGTTATAGTACCAGCTCACGATTGTTATTTTGGTTAGCCCAAATAGATTCAGGTTCCATCTTGATCTTATGTCATGGTTGTGGAACAAAGAAATCTTGCATATACTTACATTCAGTCAATCTTGTATTTTGATTTTTTCTGCCGATTCTGTTTTCGAGTATGGATAGTACTTGATTGTATACTAACTCGTGTGCTTCTTTTGCATGACATTTTGGATTGTATTTCTTGGCTGTTGTTAAAAAATGAAACTATATTCTGCAGTGTACTTGGGTAAGTAATTTCTGAGTTAGCATGTCGACTCCTTTGCCTTTTCATTTATTGTAATGTCAATAATGTTGATGGAATCTACTGGATATATAGGTGGATATGACAAGGAAGATAAGGCAGCAAGGGCTTATGATTTAGCAGCTCTGAAATACTGGGGTGTCACCGCCACCACCAATTTCCCAGTAAATAACTCTACTCTTTATGCTAATGAATTTGGGTATATTTGGCAATTGGCATGCAGTGACAGGACTTGATGGGGGCAGTTCAGTGGATAAGATTGTAGCTTCTTTTTTCTTCAATACTTTCTAATCTTCTAGTTCACATTACCAAACATATAATTTGTAATTTGTCTATTTGCATTTTCTTGGCAAAAACCCGAGCTTTAGTTTAACCGGAGATTTCTCCTTTCAGATCGCCAATTACACCAGAGAGTTGGAGGAGATGAAGCACGTAACTAAACAAGAGTTCATTGCCTCACTAAGAAGGTTTGCATACTCTGTCCATTGTTTATTTTGTGGACAAACAACCTGAAATATAATGGAGTAGCTGAACTTATTTTGCTTCTTCATTTCATCTCTTTCTCATTGAACTGAATTATATTTCGATGATATATTCAGGAAAAGTAGTGGTTTCTCAAGGGGAGCATCAATTTATAGGGGCGTTACAAGGTCTGGAACTCATAGAAAAACTGTAGTTTGTATTTTCTTTGTTATAGATCTTACAAGACATGTCTTGTAGGTTTTTGCAAGAACTACCAAGGGTTCAATTGTCCTCATATATTAATTGCTTAATATGCAGGCATCATCAGCAAGGTAGATGGCAAGCAAGAATTGGTCGTGTTGCAGGGAATAAAGATCTCTACCTTGGAACATTTGGTATACATCACTTCCTTTAGTTCGAATTACCTTATTCTTTGCTCTTTGGAAGAGTAGCCTCCGTGCAATTCCATAATTTCCAATTTTGTTTTCATTTTAATGGCAGCTACTGAGGAGGAAGCAGCAGAGGCATATGATATAGCTGCAATTAAGTTTAGGGGAGCGAATGCAGTGACCAATTTCGAGATGAGTCGTTACGATGTGGAAGCCATTGCCAAGAGTTCCCTTCCTGTTGGTGGGACAGCCAAGCGCTTGAAACTCTCACTCGAAGCCAAAGGGAAACCTCCTACTAACGCTAACCTGCAAATACCGTCGAGCAGCAACAGCATCAACTTTTCGCCCCTTCAGCAGCCTGTATCCACCATTCCATGTGGAATACCATTTGATGTCAACTTCTTCCACCACCTCCAACCCACCAATGCAGGTGTCTCCACTGCTGCCCCGACCATGGTAACTCCAATGCCAGCTGATTTTTTCATATGGCCTCACCAATCCTATTAAGTACTCTACTGATGGTAACCCTTGGGCTGTCATTTGAAGTAATTTCTTTTAAACCGACCTTCATCTAACCCAGAATATAAGGTACTGCTGATGAAATGAAGGATAAAGTGTTTTGTTTTACTAGGTAGAAGCTGGGATGCTCTAAGTACTGTAGCTTCTCTTTAATAGATTTGGTTAGATGTATGCTGAACTATACAAGACAACTCAATGGGTATGGAAAATTTTTCAAATGGTTTTCCACCTCTCTGCGCTGTGCTGCAATGCATTCAATTAATTTTTGCTTAAATGAAAAATCAATAAAAATTTCTTGTATGGTTCGTAGTCGGATGTTGAGATTTTAGCTCCAATAATTTTGTTCAGTCAGTCGTCGTGTGTACCGAAGATGTGAATAACCATAGAATGTTTATTCGTTGTTCTATTTAGAGTCGAGTGTATGTGACTTGCTTTGAATGAATAGACTTTGAAATTTAACACAACTAAAGAGAAAAAGTGACGAGTAAAAGATTAAATTAAACAAAATTAGCATTAAATTTACAACTACTGTAAATACATGCCCTAACCTACAATTTAAAAGGCTAAAGTAGTCAATTTTGAAGCACATTCGGCCCAAGTCATCATGGGCTTCTTTTCATTGGGATTCAACTCTCAAGACCCATTCATAATCAATTTTTGATTTTCCTTTGGGAAGCGACCATAAAGACCCTAGTGTTGTTTGATTCAAGGCTTGAATTTCTATGGCCATGGCATTATGCCATTCGTTATATTTCATGGCTCGAGAATAAGATGTTGGTTCTTGATTTTTAATGATATTAATTAGGAAAATACGATGAGAATGACTTAGATGGAATAAAGAAAAATAATTTGCTAGTGAAGTATGATTAGAAATATAATCCTTGAGATGACCCAGTGGGGCGACGAATTCGTTGAGGGTGATTACCAATGTTCTAAAATGCGTAATGCGTTGCGATGCGTCGAGGTTGAGAATCAAGAATTACAAGTTTAAGCGTGTCAATGCGGAGAATAGGCGTCATAATGCATTTCGTACTTTCAATATTATTTTAATATAATAAATAGATTTTTATATTTAAAAAAAAACAATTTTTTATATCATATTAGAAAAAAAAAAAATTCACAATGGGACGTCTCAATGCGCACCTAGGCGCACATAGGCTCTCCTAATGCGCGCATTGAAACGCATAGGCGCGCCTAGGCGGTCAACAAAAACAGTTGACCGCATTTTTACGCGCATTGCCCAATTTGACGCGTTTTTTATGCGCGTCGCGCCTAGGCGGTGCATTTGCGCGAATTTTAGAACATTGGTGATTACTACTAATAGGAGCAAGTGCCATTGAAGGGCAAATAGTATAGGGAATGTCATGGGAAATAGAGGAAAAACTGGTTGAGCTATCAACCTGAGAAGATGTTGGAATGGCCTTTGAGAATCATTGGAATTAATCAGTGAGATTATGAGGGATAGAATCACTTGAAGAAACATCAGTGGAAACGATAGATGGCGTAGTATAGTCAAATGTTTCATCGTCATTGATTGGAGAAATGGTAATTGAATTTTTTAACGATGGAGATGTAAGATTATAATATGAAAAAATTGACTCATGAAATATGACATCACGAGAAACATAAAATTGATGAGTTTTGAAATCAAATATGCGATATCCCGTTTGACCATAAAAATAACCAATAAAAATACCAGGCTTGGCTCGCTCATCAAATTTATGTTGAATAATAATATTTTTACCAAAACATAAATACACGAAAACACGAAGAGATGAATATGATGGAACAGTTCCAAGTAAAACGTTATACGGAGATTTATATTTAAGGATTGAAGTTGGAAGTTTGTTAATAAGAAAGGCAGTTGTGATAATACATTCACCCCAAAAAGAAAGAGGCAAGTTTGCTTGAAATCGTAACATCACATTCTACAATGTCATTTTGTTGGGGGGTCGCAACACACTCTATGTAACCATGATTGAATTTGTTTAGAAAGAAATTCGGAACCATTGTCTGAACGAATGGTTTGGAGTTGATGAAGAAAAATGTCCCCATTACCAGAGTTGATATGAGCATTTTTTTTTTATTGTGTTGAATTGACGATTGATCAAATTTTAAAAAAATGAATTAATATATTGAAAGTTTCAAATTTATGTTTCGAGTACACTTTGAATAATTATCAACAATAGTTAAAAAGAAATGTGATCCATTTTGGAAGGAATAAGAAAGAACACCAAATGTCAACATGAATTAATTCAAAACAATGAGAAGAATAAGATGTGCTTTGAGAAAAAGAAAGATGCGATGTTTAGCACGAACATACATCATAAATAAAATCTTTATTTGCAACAGTAATTGGAGAATTTTTAGCTATGAATTCAAAATGAGACCCAAAAGGATGACCAATGCGAAAAGCCACAGGTCAAATTTATTACAATGCTCGAAAGAAAATGAAGTATTAAAATCTAAATCTACATCTAGATAAAAAAAGAAAAAAAGAACCATTTCAATCACTACCCCTACCTATATTCTTCTTCGTCATTCAATCCCTGAAACTAACATTCAGAGAATGAAAAAATTACATCACAATTTGTTGACTTTGTTAATTGTGAGATAGATAGTAAATTGAATTTAAATGACGAAATGTGAAATACATTCATGAGAGTAAGTGCTAATGAACAATGTTTATGTGTGTCACAGACACTTGAGAACGATCAGGCAATTGGACTGATATACTTGTATAAATTGTCCATTATGAAGAAGAAGATGAAAGAGATGTGCATATATGATTAGAACACCTGAATCAATAATCCAACTAGAGGATAGATAAGTAGGAGCTGTACTTGCCAAATGGATTGATGATCCACCAGATTACTCTTTGGCTAGAGAAGTTTGATTTATTGTTCAGGGGTCATCTGACTAGCAAAAGTAGCGGAAGTAGATGGCGATGTGCCTAATTTTTTTACCGGCTTATTTGGGAAGCCATGGATCTGGTAGCATGTACCAAGAGTATGACCATACTTGTTACAATGTTCACAAAAAGGACGTCGGCACTTTTCAGAAGGATGAAATGGTGGTTTAGATGCCTAAAGTGCTGTTGAATCAACGGTAGAAATTGTTCGAATATGAATCTCTTGTTGTTTTTCTTCTTGACGTACCAAACTATAGATATACTTAACTGAAGGAAATGGCTTCATCAAGAGATGCGAATAACTGAAAAACGATCATGCAGTCCCCGAAGAAACTCCATGGCAGTATGGCACGATCTTCTTTTTGTTGATAAACAACATTTTTAGCATTACCACATATACATGGAGTGACAAAGATGATGGAACTGAGTTCATCCCATAAAGATTTAAGTTGTGTGAAATATAATGAAATGGATACGCCTTCCTGCTTGAGAGCAGAAATTGATTGTTTCAATTGAGATAGAGGAAGTGTATCAACGAAGCAAGTATTTGAGGTATATCTGGTTGGTGTTGTGCAAGCACAAGTCCAAGAAAAAATTATATTTACAAAGGTTGTGTTTCTAGCGGGTTTATCGAGTGAAATACTGCCATTACAAAGAATTGGATGAGAACAAATTGCAAGATTCGAGGATGAATTTTCATCAATTGAAGGAGAATGACGATTATTAAGTTTTTAATTATCTATTAGTTAATATTTCTTTATTAAATACATTCGAATTTTAATTTCGTTTATTTCAAATTAATTCTAAATATTATGACTTTTAATTTTTGTCGTTATCTTTTATTTAATAATTATCTTGATTTTATTTATGTATTTAAATATTTCAATCTTTTAAATTCTCGATATTTAATATTTAAAATAAGAGTTTTTGCATAGATTTATGCTATTTTTAGAATGTATCAAAACAGAAGATGATCTTCACGCGTTGTGATATTCCTTTAGAATAAACGCCTTTGATACTGTGTTCCTTCATTGGCCTTACAGCAGAATGAGAGATGCGGGATCTTTGGGCTGGAGAGGCAAGGCCTTGTCGGCCTCGTTGGTGGCAGATTTAGTGAGGCTGAAGAAGGTAGATTTGTTTTTGGAGGATCGAGCTCCCTGAATGAAGTGGTGGTTGACATGGGTGTTGGGGCGGGGCCTTGGACCGGAGCTTGGTCAGGGCCCGTTTGGGGAGGCTGTGCAGTGCGTAGAAGATGCTTAGGGTGAATATGATAAGATAAATGCTATTCATCCTCAGTGAAGATGCATCTCCAGTCTATGTGGATGCAAATGATTGGTTAAATGATAGGTGAAATTAAATGACTTATTTAATTTCACATATCATTTAATGTCACATTAACGTCACATAGATTGGGGATGCATAGCATTTCTCATATGATAATGCCCAGTTGGAGTAGGACATCTGTCCCTATTGTTTGAAGGGTTGAGTTTCACGGTTTCACAAATGTTTTGCAACTTTTAGAGGAGTTATGGATATAGTGGCCATCAAAGGGTTTGTATCTGGCCCAGCCAAATAAATTGTGCATCTTTATAACTCGGACACTTCAATTAGAGTAACGTAATAAATAACAAATATATATTAATAGTTAAAATATTTCAATAAGAAAAATTAATAACAAATATAAAACTAAATTTATACTATATAAATGAAGTATTTTAAATAATTTAATCAACGTGTCGACGACGTATCGTGTCAATATTTTTTTGAAAAATCGTGTGTCATCGTATCCGACACGTACCGTGTCGTACATATGTGTTCGTGTCGGTGCATCATAGTTGTGCATTGTACCGGTGCTTAACACCAATTTACATAACAATAAGGCTTAGACAAAAGCTGAGTTGAGGGCTATTATTGAAGGGTTGAAGGTTTGCTAATAACCTGGGGCTTGTGTTGTTGAAATTGAATGTGATTCTCTAATTATTGTTAATTGGCTAAAGAACCATCAATGCACAGTCTGGTATTTGTGGGATTTTTGGGAAGAGCTATTGGTTTTGTTTCAGCTTTTTGAGGTTCATATAATGCATCAATACAGGGAAGGTAATCAAGTGACAGATATATTGACAAAATTAGGTGCAAAAGGGCATACACAGAGGTTTTACTGCCACATGGAGCTACCCAGAGCTACTCGTGGACTTGTCCGTTTAGATCGACTTGGAATATCTTATATTCGTAGTTGATTTTTTTTCTTTTGGGTTTATTTTGGCTGGTTGTCAAGGTTGGTTTTGGTTTGTTTTATTTGTTCCTCTTTTGTCTATGTTTAGTTTGTTTATTGTTAAACATGGTTTAATCGTTTGTCGTTTAGCAGATAAGGTCGATTTTTTTGGAGGAATGTCCACTATCGATTATGTAATCACGGTATTCCTCCGCCACAAGTGAGGTTTTATTAAATAAAACAGAGATTTGAAAAAAAAAAGGCTTAGACAGGTAATAAGCACCATTATTACTATATACCATTATTCTTGTGTTCTTGTGTGGATACCTCCCTTTTTGATTTCTGTAATGAAACTTTCCATAGTTTAATTCAAACAGTAATTCAGACTATAGTTCTTTCAGAGTTATGCAAGTACCAAAAATATCCTAATCAAGCTACAAAAAAAGCAAACATGGTATAATGGCTATTTTTCATATCTTTTTTGAATTGTAGTACAGCCATGCTTTTTGTCTGCATCAAATTCGTGTTTGCTCCTTCATGCTTGATAAGCAACACTTGAAAGATAACATGGAAACTCTCTGTGAAACTTCAAGTCTTTCTTCATCCTTACTAATGGCACAACAAATCTGCTGCTGGTCATCTTTAAAAGCGCACACAGCAGAAAGCAGACTACTTCAAAGCGTCTTTATATACAAACACTGCACCAATCCTTATATGAGAAAGATCACTCCATGACTAGTTCCATATGACGATTTAGGTCCTTGAGATACGTTGTAGCAGTATAATCGTCCAAGTCACACGCATCTACCATCAACGCTCTTCCTCCCGGGGATTTTTGTTTCATGTCTACTGGTTCATTCTCACCTCGCAATATCTGAACGACCTGAAGATAAGGGCATTTTCCCGCATTTAAAGTTTCTTGTCTTCTAATCGATAGAAAGGAAATACGAGACAGAGATAATGAAGGTGTACCTTCTTCATATTGGGGCGCATGTTGGGCAAATGGTGAAGGCACGTTGAAGCTGAAAACATGGCACGCTTCATTTCTATAACATCATAATTGTTTCCTAATTTAGGATCTGCCAATTCATTGACATTGTTCTTCTCCAGAAGCGGTTTTGCCTATGCACGTTGGTTGCATAACTTCAGAGGCATGTTTGGTATGTAGCATTCAATCTTATTTCACTTAGGAAACTCTCAACAGACTAATCTACATTAACTAATTCAGACTAAACAGGGGGGAGTAGATACTGTAATAAGAATAGATGAAAGCATACCCACATCACGAGGCTTTGTCTACATGAATCAACTGCACGACGACCTGTTATGAGCTCCAATAGCAAAACCCCGAAGGCAAATACATCAATCTTCTCGTGAACTATTCCGTGCATGAAATATTCCGGAGCCATATATCTGAGGCCAATTAACATACAAAGTGAAAATTATTAGCATCATAACTTTAAAATGAACAAATGCAGCAGGCAAATGAAGTTGCTCTGCTGTTGTACCCAAAAGTGCCTTCAATGGGGGAAACCACGTGATGAGCCCATTTTTCTGGAAGCCATTTTGCTAATCCAAAATCAGATATCTGCATAACATACAAAATACAAAGAGTTTCATCCATTTCTAATTACTCGATGAACAACGAAAATTATATATGTATCCTGTTCTTTTTCTCCTAGGATAACATGGTGAAAGAACCTGGGCTTCATAATCTTCAGAGAGTAATATGTTTGAGGCCGTTATATCTCTGTGAATTATGCGCCTTTGGCAGTCATAATGAAGATACTGCAATCCTTCAGCTACCCCGACGGCCACCTTATACCTTATTTTCCATTCTAGACTCACCTCAGAACCTGTGATACCGAATTTTCACTTCATCAGTCGAAATAACATGGGATTTATATTGTTTAACATCGTAGAGCATTTTTAGTCTAAATCCACAGTTGAACAACATGGTTAATTCCTGGTCCTTTTGCACTTAAAAGGTGTTATTGAAACCATATTCTTGGTCTGTATTCTCACAATTGATTTTTCATAGTTTAGAACTATCGTTCGACTCATTAAGATTCCAAATTCAAGCTTGAGTTTGAATCTGTATATTTAAATGCCCTGCAATGGTATGATCCAATCTAATATGACAATCCAATGACTAAGTTAAGAATTTGAAAGTATTAGTGAAGGATCTGGTATAAGTATACCACCATGCAGTACTGTGGCAAGGCTGCCATGTGGAGAAAATTGAAGGACAAGGTGCAAATCGTTAGCGGCACTGAAACCGATTAATCTAGCAGCATTCGGGTGGTCAATATGAGCTATGATCCCAAGCTCGGACAAAAAGTCCCCGACTCTGTCCTCGTCGTTCTTCTCTTTCTTCGTTATCTTCTTCACTGCTACAATTTGACCATCAGACAAGCACCCTTTGTACACTTCTGCATGCCCTCCTTTCCCAAGCAACTTATCTATCAAGATTTAATTTAAAAGTTCAATCAGCAATGAGTAGAATAATCTTTAAGTTAATTAAAATTTTGTCTGTACAAAACATGACAACAGGGTCCATTTTAACAGCTGGCTAACACAGGAAATAAATTGAAGTGTGACTCTTGTTCTGTACTTAATATTACAAACCACATGCAAGTTAAAATTGAAGCCTAATAATTGGAAAAATAGCAATAATGATAAATTAGAATTCTTTGATACTGACTGCTTCTCAATTATTCTCGAATTGCAGTATTTAGGGTAATTAAGGACCAGGTCTTTATAATCCCCAACTACAGAAACCTGACAGCGTTTTGAACATGACATTCCTACAGATTCATTAGACATCTGATCTTATCTTAAAAGAAGAAAGTACTCGACATAAACTCTCTAACACTGCCACTTGTACGGTTAAAATAGACCTAGCAATGAGTTAAATGGAATGACAAAAATGTAGTCCCAAATTTACTAGGAACAACATCAATCTACATTTGGACACCTTTGCAATGTATGTCCCATTGAGTCATGTATGACAAAGACAAGAAAATCCAGTGGGAAATGGAAGGTTTTAACCTAGTGGGAAATAGGTCCAGTGACTGCTTTCTGCTGTAGCTCGTAGCTCCATTTACATTTTTCTGCGATGATAGAATAGTCGAAGAAATCGTCCCACCAAAATTTTTAATATCTTTATGCATGTTCTATTTGCCGTTTTCAGGTCATTTTCAATTTTCAATTTTCGAAAACACTAAAAACACGTTTACTTACCTATTTTTAGAAATGAATTTTCAAAAACGAGTTTAAATTTACAAAGAAAATGAAAAACGCCAAAAAAGTCGTTTTGGCTATTTTCAATTAAAACCAAGCAAAACTTTCATTTTTTTTATTTTTTGAAAACAATTTTTCAAAATGACAAAAAGAATATGTTTTCAATCATTTCAAAATGAATACTCAAAACACAAAACTCAAAACTCAAAACTGAAACACAAAGAGAAAAGCCTCATTAGACAATTTTATTTCCAAGAACAAAATGCCTTTTAGATTCTCCCAACATAATAAATAAAATTAACTTATTTTTTTTTTTTATAATACTGTTTAATGCTATACAATTATCTCTACCAAACATGACATTAAAATATAACATAAAAAGTCATCTTCTATTGTTTCTTTCATTTTTGCTACGTTTACTAAAAAATACAAAAAACCCATAAATGTTATTATTTATTAATAGGGCATGTAAGGCTTAGCTTAAAAGTTTTCCCTTTTTTTTTCTGAACAGCATCAAGAGTGATATGCCCAAAAAAGTTGGATCATCCTATCCACTCCTTCCTCCTGTGGATGTCCCACCCCAGTCAAAAAGTTTTTGGTGGCCAAAAAAGAAGGCTAGGAAAAGCCCTTTTATTGTTTAACAGTGAGGTTGTTGATAACTTGATATCCAACCATAAAAACTTAATGAAATTAATTACAGATGTGACATTAAGACTCAATCTAGCCAGGAGATTGTGTATTATGGAAAAAACAAATACAGCAGCATGGAAACTTTAACAGCAGTCCAGAAAACCTTGAATTACGGTGTGCGTAATCTGTACCATAATACCATTTATGAAAATTGTATAAAGTTGGTATTTGTGCATCAAGGATTTAAAAGAGAGTAAATTTTTATTCCCCTTGCTTTAATTCAGTTGTGGGATTTGAATTTGAAAGTTACTGACTACCATGATGTAGGTGTAATCAGGGGAAATCCAATCAAATAGACATTAGATTTAATTCCTATTATGCAATAACTTGGAGGTTGAAATTCAAGAATTCAATCAACAATTACCACTGTTAACAAACTTCAATGAAAAAACAAAAACAGAGTATAGACTTCTAAAAAACAGAGCATGTAGTAGAAAATAATCAAAATATACTTACCAGGACTAAAATTATCAGTAGCTTGTTTGAGTTCGTCATAGGTAAAATTCCTCCAAGAAGGCTTAGGGACTACAACATCTCCACAATCAATGGTGTCTTCTGAACTACGATTCCTCCCCAACTTTCCTCTCAAACTCTTCTTCGAAAGGTCATATCCACCCAACAATGAAATTGTTGTAAATCTCCTAATTGAAGTCCTCTTCTTTATCTGACCCAACAAATTTTTCCATTGTAAACCATAACTTAATTCCCCTGAAATTCCTCTTTGCAAAAACGATTTTTCGCTACCGAAACTGCTGGTTCTCTCCAGGCTGCTGCTCCTGCTGCTATGATCTGAATCCGAACCTGATATGGGTATCTCCAAAACTCCCCTTGGAGACGATTGCTCTTCCTCCGTCTCTTCTTCATTTTTCTCAGCTTCTGGGCCTTGCTCTTCATTTTTCACATTTTCTAATGATTCTGAGTCAGAATTTTTTTCTTCTTGTTTCAACACAAGATTGCTTTCTTCCTCCACTTCTTCAATTTTCTGGTTTTCCAAAACAGTTCTGCCTGCAAAAATAATCAATCTTACAAAGAAATCCAGAAAGAAGATTATCTATGAGAGCAAAACATATAATCTTACGGTACCTTCCATGTTTATGATTACGATAATTTCAAAAAAGATTCAAAAAAACAGATAAAAAGATTTATAATTCACAGAAAAGTTGTGATATGAACATTCTGAAATTCACATCTCTCCCTTCCCAGCAAGAACAGAGAAGAGAGAGAGAGAGAAACAAAGAGACGGAGGAAGAGAGGAGGTGAGGGGTGTTTAAAATGGTATATCTTCCGAAGGTTGATATTCGAGGGAAAACCAGCTTTGCGGTGATTGGAATATATCCTATATTTATACACTAACCTTAATTCTGTAATAATTTCATTCTCAATTATGTTAACGTTACAAGATCAAATCTTGACCGTTGATCAATTAATTCGTGATTGATGGCGCAACCAACGCTTGTGCGGGTACTAAAAAGGGCAATAACGAACCCAACTGAAGGATGTGATTTTAGGGCATTTTCAAGGGTAGTTTAGTACTTTTGTTGGAATTTCTTTTATTTTACGAAATTAATGCCTCGTGCAATGAGAGATTTTTTGGGAATAGCTAAAGTGGTGAGACCTTCCTTCATAACTTTACTTCAATGATTTTCTTTTATATGTAAATAATTAGCTAAAATTTTCTTTCTTATTTAAAGGTAAAAGTAATTCATTTATTTTATTTTCAGTAATTTGCTAACACCCCCCTCTTAAATGAAATGATTTTAGACTATAGTAAAAGTAAGAAATGATTTTGTTAATGTTCATTGTTTATGAATGTGTATGTATGAAAGCCATGAAAAGATTAAGATTAAGAGTAAGATAAAATATACACGTATAGAGATTTCATCAAATAGATGTTACTGGGTCGAACGAGGGCTTTTAAAGGATTTGATTATTAGTGACTTCCTGAGAGGAATATTATTGGATTTCACAAAATATGTGATTAATAAGCACTTGTTTGATTTTGTTAAAAATCTTATTTTTAGTAAATTTTAATAAACGTTGATGTAACTAATGATTGACAAGTTGATAAAAATTGTGGTCCCATGAAATATGTTATTGGAAATGAATTTGAGGAAAATTGAATTTTATAAAATGACCGTCAAACATGAGCTAAAATAAGTAGTAGTTGCAAATGTTATGTTGAAATTATTGTTTGACTTTAATTAAATAAATTTTTTTAGTAACTTTAATATTTAACAAAATTGAGGAAAATTAGTATTTAAACTAGAGCATTTTGGGAAAATAGATTAGGGGTGGTTTGATAGGGTTTTGCTCATTGTAGAAGAGTTTTTTGAAAAAAAAAAAAAAACTAAGTTTCCTCTAAAAGCTCTGCTAAACAAATAAAATGCTTCCGAAAAATATCCAAACATATTAAAAAACATTTTCTTAATTTCAGAAACAACTTTTGACTTTTCAAAAATTCCTGCCAAATTAGCTCAGTATTGTGATTAAATTTTTTGTACTTCAACAAGTTATTCCAAAATAATTAAATTAAGCCCATATTTATTCTTTAAAACTCAGTTTTTTTTTTTTCAAACTTATTTTTAATCATACATTTTCTTAATAAAATCTTTTTGCACGTGAATTCATTATTTTTTTCCCACTTTTTAATCACACACTCTAAAATAATCACTTAAATCTATTATGTGAATTTTACTATATTTGATTATCCTATAATCTAGTTGTGTAAACTTGCATTAAAGGGATATGCTTTTTTATATTTACTTAGATATATAATTTGATAAAATAATCAACCAAAAACTCAAATGCACGCCTCTCTTCTTTTATGTGCGAACCCAACTTAACTCGGGATATCTTTATGTGTTACAACAATAGGGATAGTAGGTCAAAAATGTGAGTGTAGTATCACAATAATAATAGTTATAATTTGACTTTTGAATATTTATTGACCATTTATTTATGAGTAATCTATGGCATTAGTCTATGGTATCACCATCAAGTATGACTATAAATAGATTTGAGTATACCCAATTCGATGACTTTCTATATTTTGGTTAAATTAAGAGTCAAAGATAATTTGTGTATTGAAAAGATTGAATCTTCAACTAAAAAAATATTATTGTAGTACCATGCTAGTATTCACAAGAAGGGTTTTGTCACTTCGACAGAAAATTTTAACAGATGGTTTGACATAATTTGAGGTGGCAGAAGATGATTTGATATGAAACCTAACTGTATTTAAAATCGTCAAATGATATAATATCACGTGACATTATGTCAAACTTTACGTTAAAAAACTGACACTGCATCATGATTCTCACAAGAGAATGAATTTTCTACGCCCCTTTCTTGTGCCGAAGATTATAAAAAGATGAATAATCCCTCCTAAAATTATTATAAATTTATAGTTTAGTAATAAATTTTAGTACCTTACACGTGCACAATTTATGTACGTCCATTCATATTAACGCACGGAAGCAAAGTTATTAATGTCGTGCAAATTTTGTACGAGAAAAACGTAATATCGTGATTTTACAAGTTAATGAACTTCAAACATTTTCTCAACTATTTATTAAGATATTTTTGAAGTCGCTAATGGATTAATATATTTAATAAACAAACTAATCACGTTTGCAGTCAAAATTTGAGGTCGTAAAAAGAGTCGACAACGAGAGGATTGATCGGTTAGTGGGTGAACTAAACCTGCTTCTGTAAGTACTCATTAATATTTTCAAACTAATATGTTTATGCTTGACCCACTCACCTACCTCACCATTCACCAAGGTCACATTCAGTTAGAGGAGTATGTTTAACAGAATTCTCTCAAATTCTCACTCCTTTTAGTCAAAAAGGGTAAATAATACTATAAAACGACAAGTTAAACGACCCACTACGTATCCATTACACATATAAACGGTTCATTCATAGGACCCGTTTGACTGTGCTTCTATTTATTGTAAGAGAATTTCATGAGAAAACTCTAAAAATTATTTTTTAATCTCAGAAACACTCGTTTGACATTTCAAAAGTCTTGCCAAGCAGGCCCATAATCTCACTTCAAATCGAAGTGGCCGTTTTGCTCGCAATTTGACATGCTGAACTGTATATATATAACCAGGATTAAGAAAAAAGTTACGCAATCTTTTAACATTTTAAAAGTGATACATAGTGCAACTAAACAAAAGGATTATGGCGCGTAACTGTACTTTTAAGAGTCTGATAGGATATGGTACTTGAAATTCAAGGTGGGGCACCAACCTAGAGGAGTAGAAAGAGACGGATGTCATGTTATTGCATTGGTAACTAAAAATTGGGTTGGTTGAGAGTTTGCCTAAATGGTTCAGTTGTTTCAACTGACGATCTCCCACGAACTTCTTGGGACAATAAACAAATGACTAAAACAAAAGTCTGTGACATCAATGCGCAATAAGGGTTTGTGATGTGGATGGATTCTGTATTGCATTAAGATAAATTCCATAATCTGATGAGATCATGATTTGGCTTAACCAATCCAATGCTACAATCTGAAGTCATGCCTAAATATTCTTCAAATGAGTGTTTGCTTTATGCAAATCTTCATGGATCAGAACGCATTACTAAACAATAGTATATACAAAGCAGCGGCCAATATCTCGTCAAGTCCATTAGCATGCCGTAAGGCATATACAAATAGGATTACCACGAACATCGTGGCTTGATAGGGGTAGATAGAGATTAAATGGTGAAAGCTTTAAATTAGCCGATTTATTTAGACACAACATGTAAAATTACATAATTAAAAGCAACATGTCACTTTTAATTGTTTCTAGAGGGTTAGATCAAACAAATCAGTTTATCATAAATTTGAATATCACAATCAATAATTAAAGCAGTAAAAAGCATCAAAGATGATAATGGAAAAATCCTAATTGGGTAAAATTTTCAGGCACTTTGCCAATCAGTAATCCACTATAAATCGAATCAAACTTATAGCATGGTCCAGATCATCAACCCCATAGAACTTCCGACATCAATTCATGTAGTCTCCCTCGATCCTACTAAAGGCGCGCTCCTTCAAAACAAATCCTGATTCCTAATTTATATCTTAACTCTCCTGAACTGCGTGCTCCGACGCCATATCCCGACTCCTAGTACCTCACCCCAGTCCTCCTGAATTTTTGCCTCTAGAACAGCTCCTCATCCTTGGTATCGATTTATCTCTAGAGGATTAAATGAAGAACTCATTGTCTCTGTATGTTTTGATATGTGGTTTAATGTGAACCAATATGGCTTGATCAACAAATCAAAGTTTGGATGAATTTATGGCTCAAATAATAAGGTGGTTTAATCTTGGAATCAATGAATGTGTTTTTGATCTTCAAATGAATGATCTCCATGGAAAAATATGATTCAACACTCTTTTGGACGTCCATAGAGTGTACATTTATAATGGGTAGTGTTTAGGATGAAAATAAACTCAAAATTAGCTTGAAAATTGAATGTCATTGCGCCTTGGATAACCACGTCGCTCGAGCGTAGCGGCAGCTCAACATTCGTCAGTATTTTCATCACAACTTTCTCTTCTAATGTCCGATTGAGATTATTCAAAATGCATTGAAAAGATAACTCAGAGAGCTACAATTCTTCTAGAATTTCCTTGTCCAAATTCTAATGTTTTCTACATGAAAAATGCGTTGCAACTTGTGATTGAGAATTTGGAGCACGCTTCTACACTTCTTTGAATTCTAATTGCATTCCAAAAATCATATGTGATCTTCTTGGACACCTTGGACTCCTCCAATACCTATACTACCAATTCAACTATTTTGCTATAAGACTCATATTTTGACTTTGATTACAGTTTGATAAACTTCTAATACAATTCAATTAGGACATGATTTTGACTAAAGAAATTGCCAATTATAATTTGGACTTAACAAATGGAAAGAAGGGCCACTTAAAGAATTTGGCTGCCCTTCTTGCTTAAAGAAAAGCCGAATCCCAATTTCATCAACTCCACATCTATTTGTTTAGTAACGTAGATTGATTACTACTAAACAATATTAATAATAATAAAAAGCTAAAATCTTATTAATTAAGGCCTTGTATGGGAGGGATTAAAATCGGATTAAAATTGAAAATATAGTCGTTATTGTTGACTTTTATTAGACGGGTGGGACCCAATAACGGTCATATTTTCAATTTTAATTGGATTTTAATTACTCCCGAACGGGGCCTAAGGTTCAGTTCTGTACAGTATTGCGAGAACAGCTATGGCCAGAATTCATTCTCCAAGTATTTGTTTCAAAAAAGGACAATGGATAAGTATGGTTGGACATGACTTAACAATGCATTATCAATGTAGGTCCAATTGCCCTTGAAGCCCAGAGAGAAGCCTGTCTCGTAGCACGGGGTTCTGCAAATGGCATTGAATTGGAAAATACAAGACAGAAACATTTCCCATCTTTGTTTTGAAACAAGAGGTGCTCCACATGATGTGTAGGCATTGGCTTATGGATGTGACTCTGCTAAACTTGCAGAACCAGCTAGGTCAAATTTTCAGTATGAGTAACAACTAATTTTGGCTAGTCTAGGCATAAATGTTTATTGCAACAACTAAATCTGTAGCACCCCGAGTTCCGTTAACCCGGATTGCCACGTCATCGTCTTCTGTTACTGATTTAACTAAAAAGTTTTGCGGAAAATAACTAAATTTCAAACTTCGCATTTATAACGGTAAAAATCTCGTCGACAACAAAACTCATTTTAATAACTTAAGAAAATTGATTTAATTTCAAATCTCGAGTTTTTGAAATACTGAAATAACAAAGTACATTAATAGCGTTCAAATATGAAATTTTCAAATATAAATAACTGAATTCATTAAATTGTTGCCACACTGCCCATCAATCACGATCGCCTCCGAAGCCTGCAAATATTGTTAAAAAAACGGGGTGAGTATTTCAAAGAAATATTCAATAAACTCATCGCCGATAATTAATTTACAGAATAATTGAACACATATTTATACAATATACAACATGATATCATCATCATCTTTGGTTCATTTTCTTGAAAATCATAGGCTCTTTAAAAACATAGGCTGAGGGAAGTCTCGTCTCGTGCATTTAAGCACATAAGTTATGCATAACATCCTCATCTTATCTCATAAGAGATTCTCTTCTTTCTCATGCAATTAAGCATATAAATTATGGCAAGCATACAATATCATATATCTCATATGATATATTCTCTTCTCATGCATTAAAGCATATAATTCACGTAAATTCACATAAGACATGCAATTATAATTTAAACTAATTAATGGTGGCGAGTCTACCTCAAATGTCTCGATTTGCGTGAAAAGTGGAGCGGGATGAAATCTCAATCTCCTAATTGTTCGTACGTATCGTCTAGCCAAAATAGAAAATAAGTTTGAATTAGTATTTCGAATATTGAAGACTTTAAAGTGATAAAATAAAGTTTAGGGATTAAATTGGGAGTTATTGAAATTGAATTTGACAAATCTAAGGGTTGAAAATACTATTTTCAAAGTATTGGGGCTAAATGTGAAAAATAGGAATTCTGGGGACTTAATTGAAAACTATTGAAACTGAAAATAAATGTTTAAGGGCTGAGATTGAACTTTTAGAAGTTAGGGACTGAACTGCAAATATATTAAAACTGAAAATAGAATTAAAAGGGCTGAAATTGACTTTTTTTATAAATTAGGGACTTAATTTAACATTTACTAAAATTGAAAATAAAATTAAAGGACTGAAATTAAAAACATTTAAAACTTAAGGACTTAAATAATAACTTTAAAAATGTGGGGGCTTAGGGAATAAATTTCTAAACTTAAAACAAATTAAAATCAAAACATAATTAAAACTAAATCATAGGAACTGAAATAAAACAAATTTTAAACTTAGGGGCTAGGGGTTAATTTTCTAAAATCAAAACAAATTAAAATCATCTCCCTCGCTCCCTCTCTAACCCATTTCGATCTAGCAGAGAGGAGAGGGAGAAATCCGGCGACGGGAAGGGCGATTTCGCCACCGGCGAGGCGGTCAGCTCAGCGCCACCGTCACGTGGTGGCGTCGGTGCGTGGGTAGAGGTGGCAAGGGGATTTTGGTGTATGGGTCGAAGGCCAATGGGTTCGGGTTCGATTTTCAGTTGGTGTAATCGATCTCGAAAGTGGATGGGAAGTGAGGTAAGTTTATAGGTTATGCTATTTCTTGGTTTTGGGGTTGATTTGGTGTGAGGTGGTGGCTGTTCGGTGGGATGGTAGCTGCGATTGTGCGTGTTTTGCATTCGGTGTGGTGGTTCGAGGTGCATTGCTCGAAGTTGGGTTTTGATTTTTTTGGAGTGATGAGGACTGTTGTTGGTCTCGTGGGTCGAGTGTTGGGGTGACTTTGGTTGGTCTCGGTTTGTGCTGGTGGTTTGGGTTTGGCAGTGGTGGTTTGGTGTTCTTGAGGGTTGGTCTTGGTTTGGTGAATGGAGAAATGGGTTCGGCTGTTGATGCTAGAAACTGAGGTTCTAGCATCACACGATGCTTTCCACCCTCGGGGATGTTGTGGATGAATGGGCGTGGTTTGGGCAACAGTTGTCGCGAGTTGGTCTCGCATTGGTCGTTGAGGTCGGCACCGAGTGGAATCACTATCTTGTTGGTGCTAGAAATTAAGGTTCTAGCATCAACATGATTTTCCAAAGAATCGGATTGAAGAAAAATGAAGTTTCCTTACCCAAAGATTGTCACATGAATTGTGAAAATGGAGAGGTGAGGAGTTGATGTATGAATAGTGATGATTAGGGCACAAATTTCTAGGTGGGTAATTGGGCCAAGCAGTTGGGCTTTTGGAAATATTCTAATTTGGGCCTAAGTGGATTGGGCCTAAACATCAACATTTGGGCCTGACATAATTGGACTTAAATATTGGGCTCTAAATATTGGACTTGAATTATTAAAATTGGATCCAAATAAAATGAATCCGAATTGAAATTAAAATGATTACTCGATATTGAATTTGATTCGAAATAATTTAAATTCATTTATAACGGGTAGACGAACACGCTATTTCTTTAAAATTAGGGTTAAGGTTTAGCGACACGTTTTTCGAAAAATAATTTTATATCATTTAAAAGTTCTCGTTCGCTACAAAATCTTTCTACCCAAATAAGCTAGTCAGAAATTTGTAGAACTTGCTGGTCTTGTTCCCTTCTTCTTTAGGCCATTTCTTCCTCTTTATCTTCCCCAGCCACCCACCCTACGATTCTGTAAGAGAATTCGTGGAAATAGTTCAATAATTTAATATGGTAATTTCAGTCATTAAATGGGTTCGTGGCGAATTTATCATCTATGGCAGTCTGAAAACTTGCACTAGAAATTTCCAATTTATAATAATCCACCCAGAACGCCCCCAACCTTGCAAGCAAGCCCTCGGTCGAGGGTAGGAGGTTTGTGTTGAGTAGCAGTGGGCGACAAAATGGCTTTATTACCTATTTCGTTAGGAACCTTGAATTTTTTTGGTATTTCACATCTATGCATTGACATTTCATGTCAATGTATTTATACTCCTAAAAGTTGTTATATTTTCACATAGCTCCCTTCTAATACCGAATAAAGCAATTCTTAATTTTCTTTTTCCTTGTGATGCACTTGAAAGAGGGGGTGCATGTCAAGTATCGGCATATGATGTCTTCTTATGACTATTCTAGATGTGCAATTCCAATTTGATGGTAATATTCCATTTTAATTGAAAAAAGCAATCGGACATTTGGGGGTAGTATAAGTGATCAAGGGGTAGTAATTCATATTACAAGAGGAAACTTCGGATATAGTTCTAGGGACTGTCCGTTTCCAATTTTCCTCAAGATTTCAATCATTTTTTAAACCGTTGGAGCCACACTTGTTGACTCCCTCCTCACATTGGTGGGAACCGTGTTGAAGTTAACGGTTGAAAAATCAATGCTTTGGGCCTTTGGCCCAAAAAATTGCTCCCAGACAGAGCCCTATTACTATTATTGGTTGGTGCTTAGATTTCTTATGGGCATGGGATCTTTAGTACTGCAGTCTTATTGTTCTTCATTGTCTACACATGACTATTTTTTTCCTAGGTGCTCATTTTTATGGGCTTTTAGTTAGATTTTGCTATTCTCCGACCATGGTTATTAGTGAAAAAGAATTTCAAATTCAACGTGAATTCAAAAAAAAATGAGAAAGAAAATATGACTATCTAAAAATATCTAAGCCCCTGTCTAGCTCCATTTTAAGAAAAAATCATTTTCTCTTTCTTATTTTCAAATACACATTCTCCAATAAAATAATATTACACTTAAATCCGAAATTTTTCTTTATTTTTTAACTCAAATTACACAAAATTTAATTTTAATGGAGCTCGAACGGGGGTTAAGTGTGTTGAATTAAGAGAAGACAATAAACGTCTTTACTCTAGACTATTTATTCTATTACTACTTAAGGAAGGTTAAGGCAGCATAATATGCATGGTGATGTGAAGAGCTTTACTTGAGAAATAGAAGGAAAATGTATCACACGTGTAAAATCTAAGACTGTCCTGAATTAGCATTCTACCATGGTGAGTATTCAAGAATTGGTCCATGAAATTTGAATTGATTCAAAAAAAAATTGTATTGAAAAGAAATCTACATGAAACTTGTGTTGCGTCTATTTGTGTGAGAAATCCTGAATATATGCCTCCATTTGATAATTATTTTTTTACAAAAAAATGTATTCTTTGTGTCAAATCACACATTTTTTGTGTCTCTTTTCAACCATGAACCCCACTTGATGTGAAAGAAAAAATGTATTATTTGAAGAAATAATGGCTCCCAAACAGAGCCTTCAAGATATCATCTTACCACCTTACAAAGGGATGAATTCCCATGCTCTCATGTACGGTCTGCTGACCCCCACAAAATTTCTAATTTTTTATTTTGTTTTTGTTTTTTAAACACCTATTTGTACAAGGTTTTTTTTTCCCCCTCAAAATCTCATTCCTTTCCCAATACTTGTGTTCGCCATTTTTACCAAAAATGCTGTTTGTACAAAATGCTTTGACAAAGTTGGCTGACAAAGTGAGGTGTAAGATGGAGATGAAATGGGTTTGAACGGTTGTGATTATCACCTGAAAAATGGGTGCCAAAATGGAGGTAAATGGAGGTGAGGGCTGGGAAAAAATTCACAAAAGCCAAAAATTATCTCTCTCCCACAAACATTTTCTCTCTTACATTTCCCCCAAATCAAATCTCCAAAACTGCAAACTGAACACTGATTTTCGGCGGATTAGGCGGCATCTATCATAATATACAGAGGCTTAATTTGGACAGCAAGTGGCGTGTTTCTTCCAATCCAACCATGTCCTCCATCTCCGGAACCGGGTCGTTGCAAATGCGGTAAGAATGTATGGTTTTAAGGTGAACTCTACCTCCGTCCGAGATTGGAGTTGTTCGTATGAGCCATTTTACAATCATCATTTGAAGGCTTTTTAAAAGCACACGTTGCCATCTCTTTTACAAAATGTAGTATTGAAAAAATCAAAGTTAAGGTAGATATTTCTAGCTTACAGTTAGCTTTTTTTTCAATTTTTTCCCTCTCCAAATTACGTTCTGATGACCCAATGTCATTTTAAATGATGATTTGAGTAGCGAAGTGAGCTTAACTGATGATAATGATGATGTTGGAAATGAGTCTCGTGGGAGTCAAAATGTGCAGTGGGCACATGGAAAAGCTGGTGAAGATAGAGTACATAATGTGATTTTTGAGGAACATGGGTGTGTTTTGTTGGTATTTACTATGGTTTTAGTGGACCTGATGCCACTGATTTCTTGTTAGACAATCTTCATCCCAATGTTTACAAGGAGCTTAAGGGATTATTATGGTTCGACAAGTCAGAATCGTGCGAAAACACCACTTAATGTCCAAGAGTTTGGATACTAAGGAAAGAGTGGAGTTGGATAGAAAATTAAGGGAGAAATTGAGTAATTTGGAGGCTGATGTGGTTCGAGGAAATAATATTATTAACCATTTGGGGGTGTTGAAGTTGACCTTGATGCGATCTTGTGTTCTGGTGATGGTGATGAAGGGTGATGATGTTTACTTGATGAATGTTGAAGATAGTTGAGCAATTTTAGCAAAAAAGACTGAGAACGATGGGAAGTCGAGGAAGGATTTAGATGAAATGCTTTATGTTGGCATCGCTATTTGTATCTGTACCATTAGTACTTAATATGTGCAATTGTAAAATGAATTTTACTTTTCTGATTTACAAGTCAGTTTATTCTTTTACTGTCTTATTTTACTTTTTCCCCTTCAATCCAATTCACGGCTTATTCTTTGGAGATGTCATGTAGGTAATCTCTAGTAAAAGTGGCTTATAGTGAGATCGAAACATGCACATTAACAACTCAAAGCAAAATTAAGGCAACCATTTTGGTAATACGCATTCATGCTTATGAAACTATATCGCAATATATATATATATATATATATATATATATATATATGTATGTATGTATTACAGAATACTCGTCCGCAATCGAAGAGAATAGAAAATGTCATGCGACATTGATACATAACTAGTACTACAACCTACGTAAACAGTTCTTAGTTGTTATCATATTACAGTCTTTGTTGAAATCAATCCCTCTTGAAGCAACATCAGTGGCGAACAAAACTAAAGTCTTCTCACAAAATTGAGAGTATATCGCTGCCCGTTTCTCCTGACTCATCCTTCCATAAATACATTTCAAAGGGATTTCGGCCACAATTTCTTAAGTACTTCAAAAATGAATCTTACCTGTTTGTATCATAAAGCTCTCGAGATAAGCAATTTATGAAGGATTCAACGGTCATAAGCTTAAAGCTACAAGGAACAAATAAATAGAAAAAGAAAGAAGAAAAAAAAAGCACTTATTCAAGAAAAATCAAGAACTGGTTCAAAGCAAGTGATAACTTACACAGATTCTGAAACGGGATTTACAATCTCCCTTAGTTAAACGTTAAACTCAACATCTAAGTTCAACTGAAAAACCAAAAAATTCAACATCTAAGTTAAATGTTGAAACTGAGAAATCAACATCCAAGTTCAACTAAAAAATCGAAACTCTAGCATCTAAATTCAATGTTAAAACTCAAAAATGAGCATCTCAGTTCAACTGAAAAACAGAAACAGAGACGATATTCATTTTACCAAATCATGCAAATAAAGCCCTACACTGTGAAAGAATTAACTAATTTACTACAGGAAGAATTAACTAATTTACTACAGGGGTGGACCTCAGTGTTAACAAACTGGCCCCTAGCCCACCGCAAACTGAAAAATCAGCATCGACGTTCAACTTCAAAATCCAAAATTTCACCATCTACGTTAAATGTGCATAGTTCAGAGGAGGAGACCGACCTAAACCCTAAACCGCAAACTCAGTGCAAGCTTGTGAAGTTTTTACTTTCAATTTGGGTAAAAACAATTTAACAAACCGTGAAAGACCATGTCTAGTCACCTTATACATCTTCATAAATTAAAACATAAACCTTCAAAACCAACATATTTCATGTCAAAATCGCAAGTTACCAGTAATAGAACGGTTCCGAGATGATGTCAATCGATTTTGTGGTGGAATGAGACCGTCTCTGATACAGCGTTCAGTTTGAAAAAAGGTGCGGAGCTGTGCCAAACCAAGGTGCTGAAGTTGTACGACTACCGGAGGTTGGGATGATGCCGGAGGTGCTGGAGTTCACCGACTGCTGGAGGGTTGTGATTTTGGGAGGAAGGGTTTCTTTCAATTGATTTGGGGAAAAATGACGGGAAGTGTGGAGAGAGAAAGAGAGAGAAGTGAGGTTGGTTTTCTAATTTTCAATTTTTTTTTTATTCACGCCACGTCACATTGTAAAGTAGCTTAGTCAAGCTACTTTGTATGAGTAGCGCGATCGTTGTTTTTCATACTAGATTCATCTGCCACTACACAGATATCGATGATTTTTTCTCCATCTCAATCTCAATGTCAATCCCTTGACCCACAGTTTGAACTATGCTATTGGAAATGTGTATTTGACAATATTTGATAACGATGTAATTATATGACAATGAAAACTTGATTGCCATCTTTATAGTAATGTATTGAATTATTTTTATGAATGTTTGCCGCTTGCAAAAAGTTAACTTAATTTTTGACCCCACAATGAAGCATGTGGGGCTAAATAATCATTGTTGAGGATAATACACAACATATAGCTACTGCACCATCAAAAGGGCACACTATTGCACATGGATTCAAAGAGAGAGAACTAACCATATGTGATTTCCATTGTCCTAATTCACTCTCCCGTCACCAAGTTGGAGGTGGCAGTGGTTTTAGTCAGACATCCAATAATGCTCATGCAATTACCAGGAAGAGAACGGAAACCAATAACTAGTAATTATAAAACCTAAAGACTGTACTCCAACATTGTTCACAATGGACGCTTTATGAAACTTGAAACCATAAAATGTTTACCACCATAAGCAATTTTAGGGAAACTTGTGCTCAGCGACTTAATGGGAATCCATTCATTATCACCTAAGCAAAGGATAAATCCTTCTATCTTTATTGCCTTTTGCTTAAGCAAATAAGAAATAACCACCTTCGAGCTTTTATCATATTGAATAAAAAAATAACACCCAATATTTAATCTTGTAAACAACATTGTCACAATCAAATTATTAAATGAAACTATAACCTAGTTCCTACCTAATGTGGGACAAAGTGAACCTCTTGATCTGAGGTGGCAAGGTGACTCGTCACTGATGACAAAATAATCAATTAGAAGGTCCAATAGAAGGCATGCATAAGAGGGTTGAGCTCATGTAAGCAATGTAGAGAGCCTCTCAAAAGTTTCCGTTGGCTAAGTGACGTGAGCTCATCACTGGTGTTTGTTTGGAAGTTTTCACAAGCTACAATAGCTACAAGATTTACTTATTGACGTGAATAAGCCAAGCAAATTCCCGATAAATTTAGTTATAAGTAAATATGTAAAATCTTAAAATGGATGGTTCTTTCGAAGGTCGAAGTTAGAAATTACTTAGTTACTAAACCAACCCCTAAATGCAAAATAATTAACTTGTTTAGAAATAAAAATAGAATTATTTAACTCAAAATTTATTTAACTTTTATGCTTAACCAAACATGCAATAAGAAGGTAGGCATGCTCCTAGTCGAGCCAGAAGCCGATGGAAAACTTTAGGACTCTCATAACAGCAAAATCTTTATGGAAGAGTACCCTTATAGTTAGTAAGCTTCTGCCAATCTTCCTTCTTCGAAGAAATAATTAAAGTAAGATCAAAGAGCCTTACTATCAGAGCATAAAAGCTAGAAAAAGAGTTGGGAGCATTATGGCTCCAAAGATCATAGAGGAGAGGTTAGACTCCTAAAAAGCTCTTGGTCGTATAGATGTCTTGACACACAATGTCAACAAAACCTTAAGGTCAATTAAGGATAAAATTGGCTAAGGTACCAGAATTGATAGAAAGAGGCTCAATTCATCCATTTCTTGTCCACAGTGACATCTTTACTTAAATGTGGAAACAAGGGAATTATATTGATGTTTAACCTCAATATGAGTCAGCCACATCCAAATAAGATGACAAACACTAAGGTGAAGTACTAATCTAGGGAGTTTGGTTATTCAGTAATCAGTGCCATTGAGGAAGATGCAAACATTATCTTGTGTCAGCTCTACAAAAGAAAGAAGCATCACAAGTCAACAGTTAACCTATAAAGGAAAGGAAAGTATAGCAATGTGTATATCTTAACTTACAAATAATCAAGGAAATTCAATTTGCAAAAACTGATTCCTCGCCTGGAAAGACTCAATAGTTTCACCAATGTAAATTCAAGGGCAATCATAAACAACCTATTGCGATTCTCAAGGTCACATGAGTATTCAAACATATATGAGCTTGAATATTTGCAACATAAGTTCACAGATAACGAAAGATACAGAACAAGAAGCCTTCCAAAAAATTGTAATATAATAAGCCCAAAATTTCAGCACCATATTACATTCAAATAATTGAAGCTCCCCTATCATAAGCCATCAAGGATTAAAGAACAGATAAAGAGAAATTCAAAACCTTTCCGCCAAGCGTGCAGTCACTGCTCTCAGCTTAGAGTAAACCTTTCCTGCAGGCGATCCCAAAATTAAACTACAAAGTGAGTCCCTTGCCACCTTAATATTAGCGAAAGAGCCGAGTATATGAATCTTGGTATCAGCAATCACAATCCTCGTCTTGGTCGCATTCTCTATTGCAAACTTGGTTTTCCCTCCCTTACCACTCAACCTCCCAATCGCCCGGGACAAATGCTCCCCTTTCAGAGTCTTCACATCCTTAATCTCAAAGGACTCGACGTAAAGCTCGTCCAATCGGAGCAATGCCACGGCATCGATTACATCAAATCCGAGCATGAAGGCGTGCACAAAGTCCGCACATTTCTGGAGGTTGCTAACATCGGGGGTATCTTTCCGGGTCTTTAATTCAACCCGTCGGGCCTTGAGATTCATCCGGATATCAATTTTCATGTGTTCATATATAGGCGTGTAGATTTCCATCCACGCTTTCTTCAGCGGGGTATAGCGATGGGGAGGCACGGAGACTTTGCGGAACTGGATTTGGCCATCGGAAATTTCGTGGGCTTTCAGGGGCTTGAAGTTGGGCTTTTGGGCGAAGGGTACGTTGTTCGCTGCAGCAGGTGGAGGCAGTTGGACGGCGGGTACTTCAATATCCATTCCGGCGGCGGTCTCTTCGCCGTTGACGATGGCTGAGCTCATTTTACGGACAATTGGAAGAAAAATAGAGAAATAGTACAAAATGAAAAGCAAAACGATGAATTTAACGCCTCTCTATCAATCTCTTGTGTCGCAGTTTTATAAGCAAGGAATTGTTAAACCCTCCTTGGCTTGGACGAACAAAATAGAGAGCTAGGGTTGAGAGAGGATTGTGAGGCCAATAACAAGAGCAATAAATTGGGAGAAAGTTTGGTCCGGGCTGGAGGTTTGGCCCAGTTTACGTTTGGGTTAAAATTATGGGCCATGAATTTGGGTCCAATCGAACTCTTCCCTAATTCCCTTTGGATCCATTTGATATCTATAATTTTCCATGAAAAATGAAAAGAGGAAATTACATAATAGCCGGGGTTTAAAGATTATAATTCAAAATTCAGGGACAAAATTTCACTATTCACAAATCAGGTATAATATAATACAAACCCTACATCATTTTTCTTCTCCATCTTCTCTCTACAGTATAAACCCGACCCTTCTCTCTTTTCTTCTCCCCTCTCTCTCGCGTCCCCTCTTCTCCTCTCCCCTCTCTCTATTCTAGCAATCGCGCCTCTGCCGGTGCCTCTGCCAGCTCCTCGCTATGAGGCACCAAAGAGGCATCGCGCCTCTGTCGGTGCCTCCCTTCGAGGAACTAGCGTGGCGCCGCTGTGTATTTGTTGGTATCGTCGCTGCTATCTACAGGCGGCGTCTGTTGTGGGTTGATTGGTAGGTGTGGTTGTTGGAGCGATGTCTGTTGTGGGTTTCGTTGTGCGACGGTGGTGTGGTGGTTTTGAGGAGGGCTGTAGCAGGGTGGTTTCTTCTTTGTTAGTGTGGTGGTGGTGTAGCAGATGTGGTGGTTTTAAGGGGCTGTAGCAATGATGATTTTTATTTGTTATTGTTGGTGCGGTGGTGGTGTCTGTGGGTGTGGTGGTACGTTGTGGAGGCGGCGGTGGTGAGGTGAGGGTGGTCGTAGTGGTAGTGGATCTAGCGGTTGGGGTGAGTTTGGAAGGTTTTCTGTGTGGTGGTGGTGATAGTGTTTGTGTGGTTGGTGTTGGCCGTGGCCGTGGCAATTATTTGGTTAATTTGTGAGCAATTATTTGGTTATATGTGACTCTGGAAGAATCTGAGACCATTAAATTTTTTGTCTGTGATTGTGACTGTGACTGTGACCATGTGACCAATTACTCAACTGACCTAAAAATTTAATAATACGTGATTCAAAAATAATTTGTGACCAACTAATTTAAAAATCTGTGACCTCGAACTAATCTGTGATCAACTAATTTAAAAATCTGTGACCTTGAAATAATTTGTGACGTACAAATTTTTTGATATGTGACCTCAAAATAATTTGGGATCAAAAAATTTGACGATATGTGACCAGTAAATAAATCTGTAACTTATAATTATGAATATGTGACCATTAATCACAAACTGTGACTTTATTATCTTTATTTAATAAATATTTTTAATTAATTAAATCCATACCTGATTTTTGAATTTTCAAACTATTTACCTTACTTTTGAATTGAGGTAAAGACTACACTTTAGATATGAATTTTTCCCAAATGGAAAATATTTTCCATCTTTTACCTTATTTGTTAGGCAAATTTTCCTTGAAAATTGTTTTCCTCCAACCCCCCTTTTCTTTTCATGGAATTTGTTTTCCCACCACTTTGATAGGAAAATGGTTTTCCACCTTTTTTTTCATGGTAATTGGAATAATTTCTATCAACAGTGGTAAAAAAAAATTCATTTAATGGACAATTTTCATACAAAACTAAGTCAAACGAATGGTATTCGGTGGGGATGTCAATTCGAACTGTTAAAATCGAAAATCACTATTAACCGAACCAAATGGGGTGAAAAAAATCGAACCGATGGTACAGTGGGATGGTTATGGTTTTGATTTTAATGACCCGATTCGTGGTGGGACGGGTATGGTATTTAGTGACGATGCCCCTCTCCGAATCGATTACCCTTTAAAAAAATTAATTGAGCAATTGGGCTTTCCATTATTCTTTCCCAAAATTAATTTGGCAATTTTGACAGTTGGGCTTCCCCAAAATTCTGGCCCAATTAACATTACTAGTAAACCCTTAACTCAGCAACCTAACTCTAACCATACAAATTAAATTTGAAAATTGGAAACCAAACTTTAAAACACTCGTCCACTCAACCAATGAACCAAATCAAATCCGCCGACGCTCTGCTGTCTGTACCTAGAGGTGTCAGACGAACGGGCAGGCCAGAGCCTTGAAAATCGGGACCGCGGGCCGACCCGTGACTCATGCGGGCGGTTCACGGGTCAAGGAGGTGTAACCCGCGGGTTGCACACCGGTTCCCGCGGCCCGTAAAAAAATTGAAAAAAAAAATAAAACATTTTTTAAAAAAAGGGGGTGAGGGGGGGGGGGGGGTGAGAGCCGTTTGGGGCTCTCCCCAACAAGACTACGCTACATTTGACTGGCGGAACTCGCTTGGTAAAAAAATTAATTTTTTTTTAAGTAATGGTAATATCAACCCCTTCATTTATAAATTCCAATTTAGGAAAGTGCTACAAGTACATTAGGGGTGCCATAATGGACACATGGCACCCCACAATTGGAAAGTGTATTGGTGGGCCAACACACTCTTCAATGGTGGGGTGCCATGTGTCCATTATGGACACCATTATGGCACCCCTAATGTACAAGAAGAATTATCCTCCAATTTATTCTTACAATTATTTTTACAATACCCTCTTATTAGTTATTATATATTTATACTTCATAGTTCATAGTTCATACTTGTTACTACCTTACTACAATTACAATTATTTAATTGCAAATATTATCATCATCTTGATTATATTTCTTTCTTCTCAGTTCTCACTAGTCACTACTAAACTTTTTAATCCTACTATATTATGGATTCTCGCGATTCTTCTTCTCAAAATCCTATTTTTAATGATAGTTGTTCTCCAATAAATTTAAAAGATGATAACGTTGTAGAAGTTGGATCATCTCAAAGTGCAAGGAAAAAAAAATCAGATGTGTGGCAAATGTTTACAGTAAATGAAAAGGATGGAAAAGCAGTATGCAATATCTGTAAAAAAAAAATTATGTCTGGAGATATGGTTAAGGCATCGGCACACTACGAAAACATAAAGAGAAACATTTAAATGAAACGGGACATTTGGATCCTAGACAAACTCAGATTACTGGTTTTACTAATGCTAGTGGATCAGTTACTTTTACTAATTTTGTTTATTCGCAGGAACAAATGCGAGTTGGGATGTTGGAATTTTTAGCAGCTCGTGAAATGCCCTTCACATTTGCAGAAGATCAATATTTTGAAGAGTTCCTGCAAAAATACATTCAATCTTCTTACGTGAGCGTAAGTTGAAATATTGCTCGTTCTGATTCTATAAAATTATTTCATTCAATGGCTGAGAATTTAAAAAAATGATTTAAAAAAAATTAATGGAATTATGCGTTTCACGTCTGATTGTTGGTCTGGACGAAATCATAATGGTTATACTTGTGTTACATCACATTTCATTGATAATAATTGATTATTGTATAAGAGAATTATTGTTTTTCGTTTACTTGAGTATTCACATAATGGTGTAAATTTGTGTGAAAATTTATTACAAGTTTTTAATGAATTTGGTGTATTAAATAAACTATCTAATGTTACCTTTGACAATGCAAGTGCTAATACTGCATGCATTGAGCTTTTAATTAGAACGATTACACCTCCATATGATTCTAAATTATTTAACATGCGTTGCGTTTGTCATATATATAATTTAGTTGTGTAATATGGTTTGAAATTAATAACACCACAAATAAGTATAATTAGAGAATCTATTAATTATATTTCTTGTTCAGATTCTAGAAAACAAAAATTTGCAAAAATTTGTAAAATTCTTGAATTGAGAAAACGAAAATTTGTTGATGATGTTCCTAATAGATGGAATTCAACTTTTTTAATGTTAAAATCGGTATTTGCTATACTAATGCTATTAATGCATTTGTTAATTCAAAACAAAATCAATTTTATATAACTGATTCGAATTGGGAAAAAGTATTTAAAGTAATGAAATTTTTGAAACATTTCTATAAGGTAACAAAAGTTAGTTCTGGAGTTTATTATCCAACTAGTAATCTTGTACTTTTACAATTAGTATAAATTGTTGGATAGTTTTCATCATTTAGAGACAATCTATTTTTCTTTGAAATTATTACTTAATGGAGGAAAAGTTTAAAAAATATTATGAAAATATGCCACTAATTTTTCCAGTGGCAACTGTAATGGATCCTCGCATTAAGTTGTTTCGAGTTCATTGTGCTTTAGAATCACTTTCTGAAACATTAGCTTTTAATATAAATATTACAAATCGACAATTGAAATTTTTTGTTAATGAAATGTATAACGACTGTTTTATTAAATATGGTAACAATGAAAATATGTCTTCTTCTCCAATCTCCAGTACAACTTCTAAAGGCAAATATTCTTTTTTCTCCATAATAGCTAAGAAACGTAGTGTTCTTGGTTCTTCATCCACTACTTCAACTTCAACTGCAAATCCACATACCACACATGTTGAATTAGAAAGATATTATCAATTTGATCGTTATAGTTTAATACCTGAAAATGAAGTGGATAAGTTAGATATTTTACAATGGTGGAAATTAAATTAGCGGTCATGCCCAGTATTATCTAAAATGACACGAGATATACTAACAGTTCCAATCTCAACAGTGGCATCCGAGTCTTCTTTTAGTGTAGGTAACAGGGTATTGGACGAACGAAGATCTAGACTTAAAAGAAAATATTTTGGAAGCTCTCATATGCATGAAAGATTGGATATTCGCGGATCGAATGATGCAAGATAAAATTAATGATGACGTTGCTGAAAACTTCAAAAATCTTACAGTTCATGAAGATTCATTGAAAAATAAATATATAATTTTTCAACAACTAAATTATAGTTAATAGTTAAGACTTAAGTAGGTGACAACCTAGTTGGGATGTACTTTGTTATAAATAAATACCTTCACATAATTAGAAATGCATTTAGTTGTTAAATTTCAATTATTAAATTTGAATTTTATTTAAACATTTTTTGGTATAAATATGAATTTATCATTTTATTCAATTTTTAGTTTACATTTAACAAAAAATAATAATTTTGCTATCAATAAAAAAAATTATCGGAACAACCCGCGACCCGCAAACCGCAACCCATGTCTCGCAAACAACGACCCGTATGGGCTCGACCCGAATAGGTCAACGAGCGGACCTGAGTTGTAGTCCAAAATTTGTGGGCTAACCAGGAACTGGCCCGGATCCCGTAGCGGGCGGCCTTTTTTTCACGTGGGCCGTTACCGGGCTCATATGTTGGCTGGCTGACCCGGCCTGACGTAGCCCACCTCGATTGACACCTCTACCTGTACCTCTGCTTCAAATTATAGTAATCAACAACGAAATCTACTATCTTGTGAGAACACTTCCTGGGTTGTTTTGCGTCCATTGGTTTCAAATCATTTTCCATGTACAATTTAATTATACTTGATTGCATTTTTTTATAATATTATTTAAATATATGATGCGTGGCCCAGAAAATGTGATTTTTACTCTGTTTTCCTTGCTAGTTTATGCGTTCTTCAATTTCTCCATGTTCATAAGAAATAGAGAGTCGAATTATTAATTTGGTTACGTAATTTATTGTTTTATATTTGTTATTCATACATTTTCTTTTATTGCTAATTTTTTCTCTATTGTGTGTAGAAAATTCTACTCTTTCATCATACTTTGGAGCTTGTGCAAGGTTTAGCAAGGAGTACATGGACGAAGAAGTACATTTTTTTGTTTAAATCTTCAATTAAAACCATTCCTGATTAGGTAGTATGGTTGTATTATTACTCTAATTACATTTCTTATTTACTATATAAGAATCGATTTTGAGTCTTGACTCTTGACCTATGCTAATAAAAATTGTGGGGAAGAATGAAGATTGACTTATGCTAATAAGAGTTTTGACCTATGTTGATAATATTGTTTGTTATATTCGAATTTTGTATTTGGAAGTTGGGATATTTTTTGCATTTTCATTTGGGATATTCTTTGTTAAATTGACTTAGTATTGTGTTTTTTTTTTTATTGACTTTTCTTCATAATTTTTTTTAAAATTTTACGGTTGGAGTTTGGACTTATAAAAAAATAATTTATCTTCGTGGTTATTAACCGAACCAAACCGAATCGAGATACAAATCGAGTTGAGCCGAACCGACTTACGTGATTATGGTATGGCAAAAAATTTGATGGTGTGGTTATGGTTTTGGCCGAACTGACCCCGAACCGAATCGTTGCGATCCCTAGTATTTGGTATGATAATTTTAAAAAAAAATTTTTTTTTTTTGGCAATTGGAACAAATTCTAGATCCAATGGTAGAAAAAATTATCACTTTAATGGACAATTTCCATAAAAAATGAAGTCAAACTGACACCAAACTTTCAACATTTTCCATGAAAAATTATAGCAATCAAACACAATTAATTACACCTTCCAGTAAAACAATTTCTAGGAAATTCTTTTCCATGTAAAACATTTTCTTTCCACCCTTACAATCAAACGGACCCTTAAACAACTTTCGACTATGGAGGTGTCTATTTTACGTTAATTGAATGTACTACAAGCTTTCTCAATTTATTCTTTAAGCACTTCTACATGTACAGAAAAAATTTCTATAAAACATACAGATTACACACATCAAGGTGGAGCCCTTTTTTTTGTAATATTTAAATCACAGGGGCCCAGCCCCATGTGAGAGTAGGTAATTTTTACAGAAAAATTTCTTCGGTACAAGGAGAAAAATTCATATTCCTTTGGATCTGTATAGAAAATTGTGTTTTCCTCCTGACTTCTTTCTTAACATTAATATTCAACCCACTAAGTCATCATTTGAGAGAGTTGATGCGACTAAATTTGAAAATTAGGCAAAGCAATCTCTACTCATCATTATTTGAATGTGCTACAACATTTTTATTGAGCGGGACTTTGAGAACAGCAAAAATAGCAATGACTGTCTTTAACCATTGCACTTTTGGTCTCCAAGATTCAAAAGTAATCATTTACCTCTCCATTCAGGGTGCAATATGCAATTAGAGTTTACTCGAAAAGATAAAAATAAACTGAAAATTGTGTTTTTGTTGTGACCTCTTTATTAACATTCATATCCAATCCCACATCATTGAACATTATAAGATAAGTCATCATGTGAAATAGCTTTCGAAGTTTGAAAGTTCTTATTAGATGAAGCATTACCTACTTATCATTTTTTGAATGCGCTCATCCAACATTTTATTGAGCGAGTTTTGAGAATAGCAAAAATTAGCAACAACATCCTTTTAACCTTCGACACTTTTGCACTTTAATTGGTCTCCACGATTCAAAAGTAAGCATTTACGTATCCAAAATTCAACACGTCTCTCCATTAGGGCACAAGATGCATCGCTCTTGTTGCCTCTTTATAACTCGATTTTACTTGAAGATGAAATCGAACTGAAAGAGGTATTTCCGCTCTAACCACTTTATTGACGTCAATATCTAATAATTATAATCCATATTATTGAACATTGTAAGACAAGTCATCTTGTGAAGCTTTCGTAGTATGTAAGTTTTAATATTAGATTAAGCATTCTCTACTTATCCCTATTCAAATGTGCTCCTCCAACATTTTTATTTAGTTGGACTTTGAGAATAGCAAAAATAGCAACAAACTTTTACATCTTTGGATTCAAAAGCAAGCATTTACCTTTGCAAAATATGACTTGTCTATTTACTAGAGTGCAATTCTTGTCACCTCTTCATAACTCGAGTTTACTTGAGAAGATAAAAATGAACTCATGCCCACTAATTAGGTTAAAATACCTCAATTCTAAAGGGTATGACGTCTGTGATTTTTTTGAAGTCATGCTCTAAAATGCGACGGAGGCCAACTTTGTTCATTATGTGTTGGAATTTGATTGATACTATCTGAAATAAGCAGTAAAATTGGATATGAGTTCAAAGTAGTGGGAGCGGTCCGATTCAATCGGGTTTTGAAGGGAATCGATTCGAGTACCGGTGGAAAATTTAGAAATTGAATCATTGGTTCTATATCCAACTATAAAATCAAAACTAAACCTACATGTTCCGATTCAATTCAATCTGATCTGGTTTGATTCTTTATATTAAAAAAAATTAAACAAAGCTACTTTAATTACAAAAAAAAAAAAAAAAACAATTAAATAAGGCAACAAACAAAAATCTACTCCAAAACTCAAAATTAACTCATAAACATGAAAAAAAAGATAAATTATTAAACACAACATAAACTATAAAATCTCGATTAAAAAAATTATTTTTAAAGAAAATCCATATAATAATAACATGATTATCTCTAGTAATTTTCAAAGATCTTGAATCTTGATAACTGACCACTTTGAAAATAATGAAAAATTTGAATGCTTATGAAATATTGGACTAAAAATATATTTTTCCTATTGGGTTGTATTAAAACTTTGAATTTGTAAAGTATTTATAAAATTATTTATACTTAAATTTTGATTACTCATTAAAGGAAAGAAGAAGAAGTGTATGGAAAAAGGAATTTTAATCTGAGATAATTTTTGTGACTTAGTGTTTAAAGATTTGTGCATCTTGATGCAGCAAAAAGATAAATTCGGGAGAATCGAATTCACGATTGATTCTTAATGCAGTACCGAGAATCGGACCGGAACGGAATGAATCGGTTTTCAATGCCTGGCTGCAAAATCAACCCATTTACTAGAGGAATTGGAGCTGAACTGATTGGTTCTATTTGGTTCCAGTCCGATTCCACTAATTTTGAAAAAAAAAAAAGAAGCCTAGGAACAAGTTAGGTTACAAGAATAAAACCGGATTACAAGTTCATGTCTAATGGTGTTTTTGACCATTACTTTCAAATACTTATTGAATTCGTATTTAAATTAAAGTATGAATGACTGAAAGTTGATAATAGTTGGTGGGTCATTTTATTTGGTTAAAAAAATTGTGAATTTAATAAAATATGTGATGAATGATGAAGTTTAACCAATTTTTTCGACATTTAAAAACTTTACTAAGCCATATACCAATAGCTAATTCATAGCAACATGAAAATCCTTATTGAATTCGTATTTAAATTAAAGTATGAATGACTGTGTGATGTTTTGAAAGTTGATAATAGTTGGTGGGTCATTTTATTTGGTTAAAAAAATTGTGAATTTAATAAAATATGTGATGAATGATGAAGTTTAACCAATTTTTTGGACATTTAAAAACTTTACTAAGCCATATACCAATAGCTAATTCATAGCAACATAAACTGAATTCTCAATCAATTGTAACTACAGGGACCAACTTCCCTATTTCAAAAGGACGAAGGACAGTGTTGACATTAACTGGAACGTGGATGTTTTTTCACTTCGTTTTCTTTTTGGGTCCTCGTTGCTAAGGGCGTATATTGTCACGATGCTAGTTTTCTTACACTAGAACATCTTGACATCGTGCGACCTTAACGTTCATAATTCCCGTCCCTCACGAGAATACGTTAAGTCAGGCTTTCAACGTACCCAAATAATCTAACCAAAGAGACTAAATTACTACAACTTTAAATATTGGATTTGAAATAAAGACAATATGGAAACAAGTAAGATTTGGGGAAAAACTCTTATTTATAGAAATCACTTTAATCCCATGAATTCTACATATCTTCTATATATTAAAAGTGGCTATGTAACGGAATTTCTTGTTTTTAATGGAAAAACTAACGAATTTTGTTGTTTTAACGGACTATGTAACAGAATTTCTTGTTTTAAACAGACAGCTGCACCTTCTTTCAGTAATTTTATGATAACTTTGTATTCCGATATCCGATTGAGACGATTCAAAATGCGTTGGAAAGCTAACTCATCTGGCTACAACTTTGATTCAGACATTATTCTTCAATTCGATCACTTTCTATGCCAAAAATAGGTCTCAATATGAGACTAAAACATCAGAGCATAATTTTTCGGTTGGAAATTGATTTGTGATCATCTTTTGACTAAATTTGATTCCATTGACGTTTTCCTTTATCCAATTGACTCCGAGCACTCTCAAATCTTCATCGTGAGGTTCGACACAACTTTAAGTATTTGCATTTTAGTCCCCAAACTTTGGATCCCTTACAATTTAACCATTTCTCCAAATTTGTCAACTTTTGCTAATTTTCTTCAATCTCACCAACTTACATCACAACATCAAAATCACACATCTAATTATTTATCAATTACATAAACATTACATCATTAATTATTTAATTAACCAAAAAAATTACATCTTTATTAATAACAAATTAATTCTTAAACAAAACTATTAAATATAAATTAGGCAAACGTGCATTGCACGTTGCTTGCACCTAGTCTTTACAAATGAGACTATATTTATAGGCAAAAACCTAGCAAGTGTCTTGGAACCAATGACCAAGATCAATCTTCATCCAAGAGTTCTCATTGGATTCAAGTGACTTTAAACCTCCTAAGACCATGAAGAAGTAAAGTTGGAATTTGCATCATACAAGTAGCAAGTCTCTACAATTCCCACATGCTCTAGACATGTCACTTTCATAGTGACAAACTTAGCTTTTGTTTTCTCCTTGCCATTTTCTCTTGTAAGAGGCATAAGTGATCAACTTGAACTAGAATTCTCAAAATATCCAGCTTCTAGCCCATGGTATTTCTCCTTAGAAAACCACTTGGTGTGCTGGAAAAACTGCCCATGTCTTGCTCGTGTCAGCTATGTTATACGACACACGCAATCGTATTCTTGTCTTTGCTGTGTCTGCCATGACTGCCACTGTGTCATCCATGTCCGGTTGCGTCCTGGGTGCTGCCTACAATCTGCATGCGATGCTTGCCTGCGTTGTTGCCTGTGTTGCGATGCCTGCCTGCACACCCGAATTTCCTAGACTCGACCTGGACACGAACCTGCCACCATGGATATCAGTCATTTCCCCACCATTTTAGGTGACACCGACACCGCCATGTATCTTTGAAACTTAGACCTAATTAATCATAGGTCTACTTCATTTTCTCACTTAGTGCCATGACACCCCCATGCCATGATAGATCTCAAGTTATCATCTTGTGATCCGTCACAATACGGTTCCATTTGAATTTGGTTCTAAAATATTCGAATCGAATCATGAACGAATGATTTTTCGATAATAGAATCAATTTTTTTTTTTTAAACATGGAACTAAATTGGAATCAAACCATTCAATTTGGTTTTGTTTGGTTCAGTTTCATTGCTGATCGGGAAAAAAAAAAAAGAACATTTAAGGAAGAAGAACTGAAGGTTGATGCTTCAATTTGGGAATCCATGCAACAGTGATTGCTGAGTACGACGATGGTTATTGGTCTCCTTGTAAGAGTCGGTGTATAAATTGGAAAGGGAAAAAAATGAAAAATGACTTATGGTTTGGGTCCAAAATAAATTAAGGTCTCCCGTCTCCACGTTGAGAAATGAGAAATCGAATGTATACGATCTTTTTGTTTTGATTTTCAATGGAATTTTGATTATTTTTCTTGTGTGAATTGTGATTCACTCATTTGCAAGATAAAAATAAAAAAAATTATAAAATTTAAATATTAAGCCCCTGTTTGAGTTACATTATTTTTTTTATTCTCATTCTTTTACTCATTTTTAACAACACATTTTTCAATAAAATAATATTTTTCATCATATCAATAACCTTTTATTCATTTTCAACCACATATTCACCATCACATCAACTAGAAAATGCATTCTTAGAGGAAAAATGTGAACCAAACAGGTGCTAAGTTTGATTCTTGTTTCTAGAACTTAAATCGAATGAGAACCAAAACCACAACTAGAACCAAATGATTCGTTCTAAGAATCATAAGCATTAATTTCTTTTGTAGAATCGGACCGCTCAAGTTTCTTTGATTATAGGGTTCGTTTGATTGTAAAAATGAAATTGTATAGAAAGAAAATGAATTTCAAGGAATTTGAATTGCTTAAAACTTGTTTTACTGAGAATTGTCAATTAATTGTATTTGATTGTTATAATTTTTCACCTAAAAAATATTGAATTTTTGGATCTTTTGACATTCGTTTGACTTTATTTTTCGTGAAAATTATCTATTAAAAGGATATAATTTGTTACAATTTGGGATATAATTTATTTCCATTACCAAAAAATAAAAAAAGGTTGCATAGAAAAGCTTTTTTTAAAAAACCAAGAAAATGTGGAAAATCAATTCCATGGAAAATTTAGATAATGAAACATGCAAAATGTGGAAATTGAATTTAATTTCCATCTTCCATGGAAAATAATGCCAAATCAAACAGCGCCATAGTTTTTTTGTTGGAAATTTCCATTTGTATAGAAGAAAATATTACAGAAACCTTACACCCTCTCACACGAGAGTGGGTCCAGCGCAATAATAAAGTAAAAAAAGTTATCCACCCACCCGTCCTTTTGAGTATATGTAATGATTATGTATCTGTGCATGCATCATCTCTCTTTTTTGTCCACCCTACCGGTGTTACAACCCCACACATGTTCTACAGCTGCCCTTATGAAAAGTTCTTGAGTAATGCTACTTGCAGTCGCTCACTGCAGCAGTCGTTTTATGTGGCACACACATGACATGTAGTTATTTGATGCATTAATGTGATGATTTTTGACCACATTTAATGCATCAAATACACACTTGACATGTGTGTGCCATATAAGACGACTGCTGCAGTGAGCGATTGCAAGTAGCATTATTCAAAGTTCTTAGGCCTGTTTGATTGGGCAAGTTTTCCATGGAAGATGAAAAATATTTTGCCATTTTCCCTCAAAATGAAATTAATAATATGAACAAAAAATTGAATTTAAAAATTGGGGTTGAGCTGAGCTAGCTAGAGATGGACTTAACTTGAGAGTTAGAACGTTAATCATTAAATTAGTTAATTTGTTTAGAAAAAAATTAAAAATATTAATTAATTCAATATAAAAAATTAAAAAAATTATTTAAATTCGGTTCTTCGGTTCTGGGCCTAGAACCGAGAACCAAACCAAATCCGCTGGTTCTCAATTCCGATACCCGTTCGGGTATTTAACTTATGAAGAACCATTCGGTTCAGTTCGATTCGGTTCAGTCCGGTTCTGAAGTTTTGTCCAGCCCTAGAAAATAAAGTTAAACGAATATTAAAAAATTCAAAATTTCAATATTTTTCAATTAAAAAATTATACCAATTAAACACGATTAATTGACAATTCTCCTTTAAATAAGTTCTAGATAATTTAATTTCAGAGAATTCATTTTGTTTCAGCCCAAATTGCAGCGCTGGCCGGTTCTCCAATCGATCAAGAAATTGAATAGGAGAGGGAGTTGTCTTGCAGAGTCAGCACAATAAACCCCAAAAATGGCATTATTGGGGGACGATGGACGTGGCTACGAGTTGGCTCGGAAGCTTGAAGGCCACGGCGTCTGGCGGTCGTGGCTGGGGGATTCGCTCTACTCAACCTTCATCCACTTTCTCTCTTCGCAGTCATCGTGGGATGCCTTCATGCGAGCTGACGACTCCAAGACCAAGACCCAGATCCAGCTTCAGCTCCGTGCCCGCGCACTCCTCTTCGACAAGGCATCCGCCTCTCTTTTCATCTGTCCTAGTAATCAGTCCTCATTGTCCGCCCCTATCTCAAAGCTCAACCCTAATTGTAAGTTATATATATATACATATCTTTGAATCTATGAACTTTCATGCCCAATTCATCCGGTCGAACACGTAGTTAAGTGGAGTTTGTTTTCTTGAAATTTTGTTTCATTTTTGTTTTTGTGTATCTTTTAATTATGGAAAAGATTCTGTTGTACAGAGCTCCAATTAAATTGCATATTTTCAGATGCAAGTTAATTTTTACTTTAGTTTCTCCTATCTTTTTTATTTTTCTGCAACGGCCCATTTTCTGAATGCAAGTTTTATGTTTTAACGTGTATCAGTTGCTTCCTTTTCTTCCTTTCTACCCTCTAGGCTGTGTTTTCATTCGTGTCTCTGTTCTTTCCCCTTAATTTCTATATATGTTTACATGTATTACAGATTTGGAGTTGCATGGTGATGACGTGTATTTCACTTTAGAAAATGGCACACAAGATGCGGATCAACACCAACCAACGGCTATTTCAAATACAACATTATTGAAGGTTTTTCAATTTATAGCTCAGTTCCATTCCCTCGTGCAGTTGTTGCGAGAATGTTAGGACAGTGAATTACTTTACCTTCTTTTACCCATTTAGAAGCCCTAGTATAATTCTAGTGCTTCTTGTGAAGCAAGACGAGAGTGTGATAAAAGTCAAGAATCAACTTCAGTACTGGAGAACGAAAACTAGGAGAGATTGGTAACCTAACTATATTTTGTTTCTCTGTTCTCAGATTTTTAAGGGATAGAAAGGAGACACGTTGATCATGATTTTGTTTTCATTTCCGGAAAATGTCATAATAAGTTAATAACAACAGGAATAGCGAAAAGAAAAACCTGATTTTGTTCTTGTTTAGTTCTTCTTCAGTAACCAGAATTGTCTCCCACTAGCACTCACCTTTTCTGCTTTCCCTTTGGCCCCCATTTTATGTCTTACCATCCATCATAACCAAGTTGAATCTCAATTTATTGTAAGAGTGTACTAGTGCCTCTTTCTAAGAATGTTCTCCTCAATCCAAAATAAATTTGTTTTTCCTTCAGCCAGCACCTTGTCTATTTCACTGCACATATTGTATGTTGCTATTTATTAATTTGAGAACATTGGTTTGCACAATCACGATGATGTCATATCAATTTATATTGCTGTAGAACATGTAGGAGATACTGATTGAGGCAAGAATATCATGAAACGATAAGATTGAAAGTCTGTTCGCAGGAGTTGTAAATTTAGCTTAAGTGGACGTACTTGTAAAGGAGTAGCAATGCAGCATAGATTGGAGGTATTTGGAGTTATTAGGAATGCTTGAAAGTGAGCTGCTTTTATATTTAGGTTTAGTTATTCATGGAAAGAGATATATTTGGAGTTACTCAAATGACTAATGCTGGTTGAATTAAGTGGAGTTTTTCTAGGTTTGTTTTTTCCCTATGATTGTTGAATTCTTATTAGATTGGGAGGAAAATTGTACAGGACTGCTATATTATTGCCTGTGTTCTATGGACCACATATTGGACCATGAAGATACGTCTATATAGATTTAGTGTAAATGATACAAACATGATACACTATATTTATGGTTAAACAAAAAGTGTTAGAATAATAAATGGGCGCATATATGAGGTGATAAAAGTAATGCCTATCAAGGATTACGTATGAAGGAACTGAGTGAGTTGGTTTGGGTTTAAAGGAGGCTTGTAGTTGCATTGTTTAAGAAAATTCATGTAATAAGTTGGCCTAAAATCATATGAAATGTTATTCTTGAAAAGGACTTGAAATTTGTGACTTCGTTTTGGTGATGAACTCGATAGAGAGTAGATTGCAAATAGAGGATGTGCGAGCTGATCACATATAAGCATAGTACAATGCTTTGTGAGTTACACATCGAGACAATTAGTTCATGAATTATCCAGCCATCTTGTATTATTTCTTTTTTAAAGGATAGCACAACCTGGAATTTCATCATGAAACACCCATTATTTTCCTAAATGTCTCTATTTGTCTCTTGTTCAGGTGGTTTTGCTCTTCCTTTTCAGTGGCTTTACTAACATGACATAGATGTATTTAACAACACGGTGTGGCGATTCATATGTTATGATTTTTACAGTCTCTTGTTTGCTAATGGGCTGCTCCAAAAGCTCAACTTGATGCGAGGGAGTTATTTTAATTTAATCTGAGTAGTAAGTATGAACTGATAAAAAGAACTATTGAACTATCACTGTAAAAAAGTACAAATTTCATTAATTTCATACAGGTAAATAGGTTCTAACATTTTCAAAGAACAGAGAGAAACAGTTCTTCTGATAGTTTGTGAGCAACAACACTTCCGTCCTGCCTAGGATTTCCTGTGTTAAAAGTGCACCTTCTGTCTCTATATTTTTCTCTCTTCGTAATAAACTTATTTGTGTAACCTGTAATGCTTCACTGTTCTTTCTGCAAGCCTGAAAATTTGACTTCTCGTCATTATCTCTAAGAGAGATCACAGATGTCCTTGAGTGAATGGGAATCTCCAACTATGATTCAATTGCCATATTTAAGATTGCTTTATCTGAAGAATAATATAAGTTCCAGCATCCTCCTACTCTCCTTTTGAGTCATTGTATGACCAGGTTGACGGATAAATGCGATTTTTAAAGCTTTCTTTTGATTTTTTTCAATCAGTGCTCGGTGAATATGAGTTTTGCGGCAAGGTAGGCAACCTGATTAGCTAGCTACACCTATTGGTTCATTAACTTGGAAAACTTCTATGCACTCTGAAAATGTTATTTTCTGCAGTGGACTCTGATGATACTTTCTTTGAGGCTGGATTTAGTAGAGACTTACACAGATATTTCATCTGCACTTCTTTGCCGATGTCATCTCAAACCTGCATACTCATCTTTTAATTGATGCAAACTTTATGCATATTATCTTTATCATAATTTGAATTGCCATAAGAATTTAATTGATGTAAATGTTACTAATATATTCAATACCGGGATTGCGCTTGGTAATTAACGATTATTCAAATCCTGGATCACAAACCTATTTTTTGATCCATTGGTCCTACCGTCCTAGTATCATAGTGATGGAGATAGAACAGAAATAGAAGTTAGAAATATAAAATAAGAGTTCAACTCATATTATGATTGTTTTGATTAGAATAAGATTTTTAGTAGATTTTGATAAAAGTTGATGAAATATGTGGTTGAAAAGTTGTAGGTCTCATAAAATATGTGGTTAAAATTTGTTGACTTTGACTTAAATTAAAATCTGAATTTTAATTTCTACAATGATAAAATTATAGCTTATTAAAAGTTCTTTTAAATTTTGATTAGTTGCTTTATAAATAAAGGGCTTATTCATTTTAATATTCACCCTTGATTATATGAATAAAAATTGATCTGTTCTTGGACCCTCTCTCTTCTTGTTCTTTAATAATTATTACACTCCTAGGTCACATAGGCTACCGAATGACTGACTCATAAATACTGGATTGACATGCTATAATGATTCCATAAACAACTAGTGAAGATATGATAACCAAATAAAGTAGTCTATGTTTGGATTTGACAATATCATACCATAATCAAATGGGGCAGTGGGCTGGACGACCAGAGTTAATGAAATTGTAGCTATTGGAGCCACAGGATCCTTTCTGATTCACTATTCAGGATCCTGTTGAAATGGCAATGGAAAAGAAATATTCATGGGGCTAATGAGTGGCATTGATGTAACAAGGGTTTCTTTGCTGTAAACCCCAAGACTCTTACTTATCGTAACCCTCACTGTCTTGGATACCTTTTCTGATCACCCTAGTTTGTATTTCTTCCCAGTCATTTATATCAACTTCAAATGCCTTACTATTTTACTTTATGTGATGCATAAAATATAAAGATAACTGTATGAATTTGCTTTCCTTGCTTTTAAGATTTTCTTTTGCATATTCATTTATGCTTATGTTTTTGAAGTAATTGTTCTTATTCATCTCTTCTCATGATGCCGAAATATCTGTCTCTTATTAGTTCTTTTAATGCCAGTAATTTTTATGCCCATCTGACATTATTGTTGCATCTTAAAGGCTCAATCCAAAGCAGGTCTTGGTGCTGGATCAAGATTTAGTGAGTTAGAAGTTGATGCTGTGCCCCAAAGGTTTAAGCTTGAAGAGTTGCCAGAAACATGGTATGGTCAGTTCTATAAGAAATACAGAGCAAGTAAATCATATAAGTTATTGTTTGGGGATCGAGAGTCTGAAAAACGGACGCCTGAGCAGATGCGTACATATCTTAAAGTTCTTGAGAATCACAAGAGGAGGAGAATAGCTTTTAAGGAAGATAAGAACTTGAGTTTTGCCAATCCCATGTCGGAAAATTTATCAAATCTGCGATCAAACTCAGTTGTAGATAACAGTAGTGCTGTCGATGAAATGCCATTTTTCCCGGAAACAATGTTTACTTTAAATTGTGTCCCAGATAGTGCAGTCTTGCAAACAACTGTACTGGAGAACAATCAGAAAGTGGAGTTCAATGGGGTTCTGGATAACTTACCCCAGATGATGACCAAGAGCCCTGTTATCAGCCCTATTATGATAGAGAGGCTTGGTATCCGTCCAGAATACCTAAACATAGAACAGGGAGGAAGTCAAAGTCGTGGAAAGCTTGGATATCAAGGGAGCAGAAAACTTCTTGGTCAAGAACAAGCATCACAGATGTCGCAACAGGTGGTAGCACGGTTACTAACGAGTGTGGGATTTGACGCTTCTTCAGAAGTTCCTTTGGAAGTTTTGGCACAATTTTTGAGTTGTCACATCGGTAAATTAGGTCGTGCTTTAAAACTCCTAGCTGACAGTTACAGAAAACAGTGTTCAGCATTGGAGTTACTGAAGATGTTCCTTAAAACAGCTGGATATAGGTCAGTGATTGACCGTTTATGTTGTATTCTTGTAGTGTTTTGATTTGCCTTTTGTGGCTGTTCATATTCCTATAGGATCATTTTCTGATGAAATCTACAGTGTGGGGGTGAATGGATAGCTGGGTTACATGACACAATTCTAAGGTTCACAGATGGGACTTTACCATTGGTAATGGCCCACCTATCCACCCACCCACCTACCTACCTGCCTGGCTGGCTGGCTGTCTGTCTATCTATCTGGCTTCATTAAGTTCTGCATGTTCACTTTGTAAATTTGTTGTGGACAACGATTTTTTTTTCTGAGGTGTTTTAATTTGTTTTCCAGTCTTCCTCTATGGATGAAGATTGTTTCAGGAGAAATTTTCACTGTTTGTAGCCATCTGTTCTAGTTTTCGTAGAATTAATTTTTTTATACCTATTTTCTGTATCAGCTTGTATCATCTTTGACTATCTAACATGTTTCCCCATTAATCACCAGTAACCTTGGGACTTTATCTGAGCTTGTAAAGGATAATACGAGGAGTATTATTCAACAAAGTCATGCCCAAGTACCAGGAATGCAGTCACAGTTGCAACCACAGCATCAAGCTCCCATTCAGCAGTCTCAGCAAGTATATAATTTTATTTCTCTTTTCTTGCTATTTGTAATGTATATTTCTGTAGCTCTAGTTCAAGTTTTCGTGCTGTACTGTACTCATTTCAGCATTTTACGGACCAAATAATCTGTTCAATAAGTAAAGCCCAGTTTCACTCAGAATTGCCTGGATAAAATGGCTTTTCCAGGAAATCTTGTTCTCTAGAAGAGAACGTTAATTCTTGTAACCAGGAAAATCTTTTTCAACTAATTCCTAGAATCCTCTTTCTCCTCTCTCAACAAATGAAAGTCTATTCTAGGAGGAAAATGGAAATAAAAGAAGGCTCCTCTCCCCCTCCCTCTCTTTTAGGCAAGTCACTGGTGCTTGCTCTGTGCTTCCAAACTAGATCTTCTTCACCTTCTCCATTCTTCCAGCCATTCCTACCCACAGCTACCTCTTACCCCTTCCACGCATAATAACCATTCCCATTTCCTCCCATTAAAGTGTCTGGCTGTCACCACTTTCACATTGGCTAGCACCTAATCGTTCAAATTTACATACTTTCCTTTTCCACTTCATCTGTCTCCATTATTCATAGGCCACCACCATCCCCATCCTCTCTTCTTTGCCCCTGCCTTGTCCTACAGGAAGCTAAGTTTTAAATTGTTCTCTCCTTATTATTTGAAAGATTTGAGTTTTGATTTTGTCATGGCGATTTGATGTTTTGAGTGACTCCATACCTAAAGAAATTTTAGCATGTTTGATATGATTATGAGTTAGTAGTTTTTGAGGTACTCCTGGATTATTTTTGCTTAAATAATCTTTATTTTTGGTTTTTAACCATGAATATGAGTTCTGGATGGTGGTTGTTCAAGGGTCAGGTGGTGTAGTTGCGTCAGATTTTGATTATGTTGAAAGAATATTATTGATGCATCTTTTTATGCTTTAACTAATATTTGAAGGGAAATGGACCTTACTCGTTGATTCAATGCACGATCAGATTCTAGGCTACCTGTTCATCCCGTGGGACATGATAGTCATGCCGGGTGTCCATCCCCCACTTGAATAGTGAATTGTGCACAATAGGATGTAGGAGAAAACTTCTGTCACATGTAAAACAGGATTGACGTAAAGATTTATAGAATATTCTGGCTGAAGTAAAGAAACTAGTCAAAACTTAGGCTTTTAAGATGTGTTGTATTTTACTTTTACCCCAGTTTCTGTTTCAGCGTCGGGAGTATTTTTGTTGAATATGATGTTTATGTCAATTTGCTTCTGTTATAATTCAGATTCCAAGACAAATGAATGCACAGATGCAGCAAATGAATAATACCCAGTATCTAGCTTTTCAACAACAGCAGCAGTGGGAGAGGTTGAGAAGACAACAACAGTTGACAGCTCGTCCTTCCATAAATTCGAATATGAATATAGAAAATGACAGACCTATGGTCCAAGTGAAGATGGAGAATCCTTCTGATTTTCCATTGGATAATAATGCCTTCACAGCAATGAATGCCAGAAACCCCCAGGTGCATCAGTTGAGGCAGCAACAACTTGCTGCAATATCTACTCTCCGTGCTCAAGCCAACAATGCGTTTAGGCCTATGAATTCTCTTCAAATTCCACAAATCCAGTCCCCGTAAGGAACTCTATGAATTAGATTTGATTCATACTTTTTTCTCTTATTGTTAGTACTTTCAGGGTCATATGGAGTGAATTTTATTGATGAATATGCATTTTTATGTGTATCTAATATTTATTGCTTTAAGCAGGAACACTGGAATGGTTAGGGCTCAACCTGTGAAGGTTGAAGGCTTTCAGGAATTGATGAGTGGAGATGCTTCCATGAAGCACGATTCGGAAGAAAATAAGTTAATTTCTCCTCCAAAGTAATATGCAGTAGATGTCTAACAGTTGATCTCTATAGAATCTTCCGGATTGGATTCAATAGGTACCCTAGTTCATATGTTTACAGTTCTGTTACGAATTCGTCCCTTTTTTATGTAAAATCATCTATTCTGGTATGGATGTAAATGCACATGGACAACAGGTTAAGTGGAGTAAAGCTTTTGAATGAAATCTATTCTTTCTAATCTATTATTTTCTTGATTTTTAAAGAAGCATTTAGGGTCCGTTGTGGAAAATAGGTGGAAAGAAAATGTTTTACAGTGAATTGATTTGCTTAGAAATTGTTTTACTAGGAACTACAAATGTTTGGCTTCGTTTTTTTTAATGAAAATTGTCCATTAAAGCGATAATGTTTTCTACAATTGGGTCTAGAATTTGTTCCAATTGTCAAAAAAATAAAAAAATAAAAAAATTGAAAAAGAAATAATCATATCGAATACCATTCGTTTGGCTTTGTTTTATGGAAATTGTCAATAAAAGTGATTATTATTAATTTTTTTTTTACGATTGTGTTTAGAATTTTTTCTAATTGTCAAAAAAAAAAAAGAAAAAAAAAAAGGAAAATATTTACCCACCTAAACATTAAGAATTTATTTTCTTCAAAAAATGTGGAAAATTGGAAAATATTTTTTCAGGAAAATTTTGCCTATCAAACACTATAAAAATAGAAAAATGAAAAAAAAAAAATTCCATTTTCCACGGAAAATGTGTGCTATCAAACGAGTGATTGGATTCAATAAGTACCCTAGTTCATATGTTTACAGTATTGTTATGAATTCGTCCCTTTTTTGTAAAATCATCTATTCTGGTACGGATGAAAATGCACATGGAAAACAAGCATACTTTTGAAGTGCTGAGACAGCTAAGTGGAGTAAAGCTTTTGAATGAAATCTATTCTTTCTAATCTATTATTTTCTTGATTTTGAAAGAAGCATTTAGCTTTTGTTTCCCTGTAAGAATAAACACCTTATCCAATCAAAGTGTAACACTTGGATATTATAAAAAGATGCATGCAATTACCCAAATCTAAATTCTCCTAGGCAAAAACAACAATCCACATATTAGAAAAGCTAGAGAATTACATTTTGTACAAGTAGATCTTCTGTTCATCTCTTATTTCTCCACTTGTCTATTATTTCTCTCTCAACAGTTACATACAAACCAAGTAATGCATAAACGATACACAATTCATAATTCACTTGGAAAGTCTAGTATTCCTATTAGATACTTTAAACCTTCTTGTGATTTTGTAGATAATCTAAGAATCGATCAATATAACCATCTTGTATACCTTTATTCGACAACATTTCTCTCATCTCTTTCACCTTTTCCCTGTAAACGTTACCTCCTCCTCCCACCATCACCAATCTCAGTGAGCAAGCAACTGCGTCTTTAGTAAATGATCCGTCCAATTCATTTCTCGCTATCTCATGTCCCAACTTCTTTTCCTCCAATAGGCTGGAAATCATTCCTTGGTCCGCCAAGAAAGGCAACAAGATTATCCATTTCCCGAATTGCAAAGCCTCCACTACTGAGCTCAGCCCGGAATGACACAAGATTCCACCCACCGATTCATGGCTCAGTACCTTGAGTTGAGGTACCCAACTTGTAAAAACCACCCCACGTCCTTTGATTCTATCCTCGAACCCTTCTGGTAACTGAGTCATCTCATTATCTGCTGCCCCTCGTTGGTTCCTCAGAGCCCAGAAAAAAGGCAATTCCGACTTCTCCAAGCCTAATGCAATTTCAATGAGTTCATCTTGATTTGGTTTCGTTTCACTTCCGAAAGCTACATACACAACCGATCCTTTTTCTTTCGTGTCAAGCCATTCCTTAATTTCAATCCAGTTTTCGTTTTGCCCTTCAGAATCGCCATTAGTAGTTGTTGGGGGTAAATGACCGACAGGAATAATTGGTTTTTGGTAAATATTCTCTAGAAGTTGTAGCCACTCAGGCTCAAACTCATAACAACTTCTCATCACCACCACATCACAGCCGTCAATGGTGGCTACCAATCGGTACATGTCCGAAACATTACCACCGTCTATTATTGCCTCCTTAAACTGGCGATTAATTTGAAAGAAGCGCATAGAAACAGATGTTTCGAAGGGCACCCACTTGGGTTTCACGATGAAATCTTCAGGCTTCACCCGATCATCTTGATTTTGCAATGTAAGTGATGTTGGGCCAGTACAGCTCAAAATAGTTGCAGTAAATATACTGAAAAATGCACACGGAATGTTGCGCTTAGCAGCTTCTGGGTATAACCAGTATTGAGCAAAATCAGCAATAACCCAGTCGGGCGAGGAATCTTCCAACAAACAAATGATTCTTGGTTGAAGCTCGTCAAAGGCAATTTTAAGGTAGCGGACCATTTCGAATGGTAAATCAATGGTGGCTTCTGCTTCTTCAGGTAGATTATCAACTTTTGGCAATTGAATCTTGACAAATTCTATTAGATGGGTTAAATTCGGAGGCAGTTTGGGAAGGCGTTCAATGTTTCTTTGAGTCGAAACAAAGGAGACTCTGTGGCCTTTCTGGGCTATGAGCTTTGCGAGCTCTAGGTATGGAATCAAGTGACCGAAGGCCAGCCATGGAAACATGAGAATACGCAATTTACCCTGCTCAGCCATGGATTACAGATTTAGAGGTGCAGTGATAAGCAGTGTGCAAGATTTCCAAGACTTTTCTGTAAGTTTGTGATTGAGATATTTATTTTGATTAGGTCAATGCAATACTAACATGCATTTCATACCACAATTATCCCGTGAACCCTAATGATTGAGTGGTGGGGGCTCTGGGATAGTTCCTTATATTATGCACCCACGTGATCTGTAGATTAACTTTTCTATTAGAGAAATGCTACACTTACAATCTTTTTATGCATACATTTTGACAATCCTCTCACATGGGTGGGGCCCACAATCGTGGGGACATGGGGTGGGGCCCACAATGTCAAACTTAATGTGTAAAAAGGTTGTACATTCAGCATTTTTCTAAAAAAGACCTATCTATTTGATAGCCTCTATTTTCCTTGAAAGTTGAAATACTTTTTTCATTTTCCACCTTTTTAATTGTTTGATAGGTATAATTTTTTTGGACTTGGTTTTCCACTTGGGGTGCTCACGTGACCCATTTTCTTGGAAATTGATGAAAACTTTTTCCAGGCTACTGCGTTTTTTTTTGGCAATGAAAATAAATGTCATAACTCGTAAAAAAAAAAATTTACTTTAATATACAATTTTCATGTAAAATAAAACCAAACGAACACTAAAATTTGATGTAAAATTATTTTTTAGGGAAAAAAATTTCTCTCTTTTTTTTTTTTTTTTTTTAAGCAATGAATACAAATTTTATAACCAACTGTGGAAAAATTTATCACTTCAGTGGACAATTTTCATGTAAAACAAAGCCAAACAGACACAAAAATTTAAAATTTTCTGGATGGAAAATTATACCAATCAAACACCTTTGGAAAATTATACCAATCAAAATTTTCCTTGGAAGTTGAATTTTTTTTTTTTTTTTTCCATTTTCACCTTTTTAATTGTTTGATAGGTATAATTTTCTTGGGAATTGGTTTTCCACTTGGGGTGCTCAGGTGACCAATTTTCTTGAAAATTGATGAAAACTTTTTCCCACCATTTTGGTCGGAATTAGTTTTCTAGTTTCTTTTTTTTGACAATTAGAAAAAATTCTAGACGCAATGGTAAAAAAATTTCACTTTTGTTGACAATTTCCATGGAAAACAAAGTAAAACGAATTGTATTCGGTATGGTAATCTTTTTTTTTCAAATTTTTTTGGACAATTAGAACAAATTCTAGATCAAATGATAGGAAAAATTATCACTTTAATAAACAATTTCTATAAAAAAACGAAGCTAAATAGAACTAAACTTTCAATATTTTTCAGGTGGAAAATTATACCAATCAAATACAATTAATTATAATTCCCGGTAAAACAATTTCTATGCAATTCAATTCCCTGTAAAAAAAAAATTTCTTTCTACACATTTTTCATCTTTGCAATCAAACGAAAGCTTGACATCTTTTAACATGAAATTTATCATAACCATTGATTTTTACATCATCCTTTTACATCGGCGGTTATATTTTTGACATATGGGGATGATAAAAAGAAAGTCAACAAGAATGACAAGTAGTTTAATTGATTATCCACTGGCACACTCCAAAAATATCCAACATTTATATTACGTGCCTGTTTGTTAGAGATTAAAATCTAAATTTTAATTAAAATTAAAGTCAATAATTTATTTTAATCACATATTTTATAAAATTCGTAACTTTTTAATTACATATTTTATTAAATTTTATCAAAATGTACTCAAAATCTGATTTTAAGTAAAGGGCTAAGAGCTTGTTTGCTACTGATTTTAATCCAATTAAAATTAAAAATGTAGTCGTTTGGGTCCCACCCTTCTAATAAAAGTCAACAATAACGGCTAGTTTTTCAATTTTAATCCAATTTTAATCTTTACCAAACAAGCTCTAAATGATTTCTGCCAAAATGGATTATTCATATTGTCCAGAGTGGTTTCACAATGTTTTATTTTTTTTTTACCATATGCATTAAAGATCCTTAATCTATCATATTTGTCATACCTATGCAACAATTTTTTTTTATTTTTTTAAAAATCACATTTATATTATCGTCATTTTATTAATTAGCTCATCTCATATATGATGATACGCATTCCAAAAAGTTGGATATGATTGCACAAAATAACTTACTTGCCCATTACATTGTTAATTGAGAGAAAATAAAACTAATACAATGGTGCGACTACATATTTGCTCCAACTTCAAATCATGTTATTAGGCTATTTGGATGTAAACTATCATCAGACTAGATATCCTACTTTTGAGTGTCATCAGACTAGATATCCTAATTTTTCTTATTCACAAATTTTAATACAATATCCTACTTTTGAGTGTCATTAGACTTTCATAGATGTAATATCTTGGTGTTACTAAGATATCTGAAATTCGATTTATGCCATTAAGGTGTGATTTTTGAGTTTTGAGTTGAAATTTAGCATATAATCTCACACTATACATAATATTGAGTTTACTTGCTATTAAGTAAAGAATAAATTTGATCATAACTCGATATTTTGTAATGTTTATGGAAGTACCTCGATCATCTTTGTCCATTTTAATTGATGAGCTCATATGAGTGTTCATTTCTTGGATCTTCCTTATTTTGGTCTTGAATTGTCGTTTGTTCGAAAGGAGTTTCCGATCCTACATCATTAGTAATACATTTCTCATGATCAAGAATGTTAGTTTCATCGAAAGTGACATACATGGATTCTTCAACAACTAGAGTTCTTTTGTTAAAGACTCTATAAACTTTGCTAGTCGAAGAAAAACTTAAAAAGATTCCAATATCGAATTTTGAATTAAATTTTGAATTACATTTTCTTTTGTATTCAAAATGAAGCATTTGCAACAAAAAATTTGAAATAACCGATATTTGAAATTCTATCTTTCCAAAGCTCATGGGGGATTTTATATTTTCTTTCGAGTAATTGAAACTCTATAAACAATATAAAAAGTAGTGTTAATGGCTTCGCCTAAAAGTATTTTGGTAAACTATTTTCATTTAGTATAGTCCGAGCCATTTTTTGCAATGTACGGTTCTTCTTTTTACTATACCATTTTGTTGAGAAGTTCTAGGAGTCGAAAAATTATGTTCACAACCATATGTTCTACACAAATCATCAAAAACAATATTATCAAATTCTCCACCATAATCACTCATAATGGTAGTAGCAGTGTATCCCTTTTATTGTGAACCTTTTTACAAGAACGTTCAAATGCATTCAATATTTCATCTTTTAGGTTAAAAAAATCAAAAAAAATCTAGAAAAGTCATCAATAATGGCGAAAACATAATGTTTTACCCTTTAAACTTGTGATACTAGATGATCCAAAAATATTCATGTGGAGAAGTCAAAAAAATTTTGTAGTTGAAGAATGTTGTTTTAATTTGAAAGAACTCTTTACTTGTTTCCATGCATGACAAATTTTGTATTTCTCAAATTTCAAACTTGACAAACCTATAACAAAATAATTTTTGGAAATTTTGAAAGTAGGTCCATGCTAACATGACCTAATCTTCCATCTCAAAACCAAGTATCATATTTTAAACTCTAAAAATATTTTTCTCCGCATTCAATTTTAGTGTTAATGACATAAACATTCTTACTCCGACTTCCTATAAACATCACTTATTTTGATATAGTATCCTCAATAATGCACTTGGACGAATCAAATTTGATATGATAACATTCATCCCACAATTGATTAAAACTATGTAGATTACATTCAATGTTATCTACTAAAAAGACATTTTCAATAAAGGGAGATGAATGATTACCAATAATTTCAATGTCAATGCTTTTTCATTTCGCATTATCTCCAAAAGTATCATGACCGCCATCCTTTATTTTGAAGCTTGACAATAAAGCTTGATTTTCGGTCACGTGCTTTGAGCATCCATTATCCAAGGTCCATTTGCTCTCTATTTTCATTGATGCCTACACAAAGAATTCAATTTTTGGTCTTGGTACCCATACATCCTTGAGTCCTCGATAGTTAGTGTTAATGAATTTTTGAATTCACTTATAGTTGTCTTCAAAATGTAATTTATTTTTGATAGAACAATAAAAAGCTACACGTCCATTTTTATTATAAAAATTACATGTGACATTTGAAATAGGAGAAGTGGAAGCTTTAACAAAGAAATGTTTAAGATACTTTTATTTCAAAAATGGTTTATATCCAATTCCTTCTTTATCAAAAACACATTTTTGCTCATCAATCATTAAATCAAAATTTTTCTTGCCTTGAGTAAATTTGTGAATAATTTGAGTTAAATCTAAAAGCCTTTCTTGTAAAGAAGAATTCTCATTAATTAAAGAATCATAATCGATTTTTCCTTTTTCCAAATCATTTTGAATTTTTAAAAGTTAATTTACCTCAATTTCCAATAAAGAATTTTTCTTTTTGAGGATCGAATGATTTAAAGCAAGTTTTTCAAATTCTTCAAGAATTTCATCGTAAGAGGTAGATAATTCATTATATGAACAATTTTTATTCGAATTTACTTTATCATCAATAGTCATGAAGTACATGTTGACAATTTCCTATTGACTTCCATCTTCTTCGTGATCATCATCACTCTCTGTAACGCCCCAATTTTCAATAACACAAGGCACTACTAAGGTCGAAATATCCTGTAAATAAGTTTTCTCAATAAAAGCCAAAATGCATAAATATAGTTTTTTTCCAACTATAGTAAATTAGAAATAAATGCGGAACGTCATTTGAATAATTTACTCATCCAAGAGTCAATACCAAATATAATAAGTAAAATGCCACAATTTTCAAAAATACTGAAATATGAGATTTAAGACAAAATGGAAACCAACTATTAAAATACTTGCTTCAAAACAATCTATAAATTAAATTGTCTATTATTTAATCAATATTGCCCCGCTCATTGTCTTGTCTTGCCGAGCTCCTTAACCTGAAATAATGGATAAATATTGAGGTGAGCATAACGGATTATACTCAGTGGGGAAACAACAATCAGTCCAAGTTAAATCTCAACATGAAATTAAATTATGAATATAATACCAATACAACATACTGTAGAAATATGTACTGTGGGACACCCCCAAGGACCCAATTTCGATCCCGGACCTATTTACGGTCCCTGACAACATGTTATAAGCGCATAACAATTTTGCACTGTGGAACACCCCCAAGGACCCACTTTCGATCTCGGACCTATTTACGGTCCCGGCAACCTTTTCATATGTATAAGCATTTTATCACAATCAAAATCACACATCAAGAATTAACATGGACAAAAATAATAACAATTGCTTAAATATAAACCCCACCTCAAAGTCTTGAAAATTTTCTTGAAATTGAACTGATGTGATGTTACCGTGCTTTAAACTTTTCCCGCGAACTCGTGTAGCAATGACAAAATTAATATAATTTAGGATACTAAATCCTAATTAATACTTTAAAACTTTTAGGGACTTGATTGGAATTTTTGAAAGTAAAGGAAATGAGTAATTTGAAAATCCTTTAAATCTTAAGGGTCTAATGATGAAAATTAAAATGCTTAGGGCCAATAAAATAAAATTAGAAAACATTTTATAATTAACTTGAATAATACATAAACTTTGGGGGGGGGGGGGGGGGGAAAGAGTTAAAATTGCATAAGAGACTAACTTGCACATTTGGCCAAAGTTGGGGATTTAAAAAATGAAATTTCCATATTTAAAACAAAACCCCCCACTCCCAAACCCAATTCACGCAGAGAGCTACAGAGAGGTAAGCTGGTTTTGAATTTAAAGGTTTTCAAATTTGGGTTTTACACTTTTGATGACTTCCCACAAAAATTGAGGATTTAAGAATGAATTCTCCATATTTATACAAAACATCCCACTACCAAAATCCAATTTCACGTGCAGAAGGTCCCAGTTCGAAATTCAAATGGTTCCAAAATGGGTCTTTACATAATAATGGTTTTCAATCAAAATCGAGGTCGGAGAAGGAAGTCCAAAAGCAAAAGCAAGATATGGAGAGCAAGAATCCAATTTTCAGTTTACTATAAAACTCAATTTACTGCATTAACTCGAAAATTCCGTTTTCTTCTTTTTCCATTCATGAATATGTAGAGGGATTTAGAGATTATGTATTTTCTTGAAACTGAAAATTAATTTAGAAGAAATTACCTGCACTGATATGTCGAGAACGAGTTTTGGATTTGAAGTTCACAACTTGAATATGGAAGAAACTGGTAAGTATTAAAGGATTAGACAAAGATGATGGTGAAATCAAATAAAAATAATTGTTCAAAAGCGAAGAAATTTACCTATAGTTGAATGCCCAGATTTTGTGAGAGTTTGCAGCCGAGAGAGTATTTTGTTTGAAGGTGGAATGAATGTTTTTAGGTTTGAAAGTAGTGAGCCATACAAACATATACTTCAGAATTTGGACAAAGGATTGGGCTGATAATGGACTTGGGCCAAGGAAGAATATTGGACCAAGGGAATTTAAAATCGATGTGGTGTAAAATTCGACCCAATAAGGAAATATTGAATTTTTAAGTTTAAAAACATTTTGAATTCTTATATTAAATGTTTTGCTAGACGACCCGACGGATGTAAGATAATTTCCAAAATTTAGCGGAGATGTCGTAGCGACACAACTTAAATTATAAAATTTACATTTGAAAATTCGGGTCGTTACAACCTCCCCCACTTAAATAAATTTCGTCCTCGAAATTAAACTTATTTGATTTGAAAATGTCTGGGTATTTGGCTAAAATCTCATCTTCTCTTTCCCAAGTTGTCTCTTCTCTACCATGTCTGTTCCATTGGACTTTAACTAAAAGAATATCTTTATTCCTCAATGTATGAACTTTCCTCTCAAGTATAACCGCGGGAGTTTCCTCATAAGTCATATCTTTGTTAACATCCAAGGATGCATAATTAATAATGTGGTTCGGATCATGGACGTATTTTCTTAACATGGAGATGTGGAAAACATTATGCACTGCTGATAACTCTGGTGGTAAAGCCAACCTATAGGCCACGTTTCCAACTCTTTTCAAGATTTCAAAAGGTCCAATAAATCTTGGTCTAAGTTTCCCTTTTTTTCCAAACCTTACTACACCTTTCATAGGAGACACTTTAAGGAACACTTTTTCACCAATTTCAAATTGTAGTTCCTTCCGTCTCTTGTCAGCATAAGACTTCTGTCTATCTTGTGCTGTTTTAATCCTTTCTCTGATCTTTTCCACAGCATTTACAGTTTGTTCCACTATTTCTGGACCCAAAATCCTTTTCTCACCAACTTCATCCCAATGAATTGGTGATACGCACTACTTCGCCATAAAGAGCTTCATATGGTGCCATGCCAATAGTAGACTGAAACTATTGTTATATGCAAACTCAACCAATGGTAAATGCATTTCCCGAGTTACCACCAAAGTCTAAAACGCAAGCTCTCAACATATCCTCTAAAGTCTACGTATAGTTCTCTCATCATTTGTCCATCGTACGTGGATGATATCTTGTCTTGAATTTCAATCTAGTTCCCATAGTACATCTGCAGGCTTTCCCGAACTTGGATGTAAATACGGTATCCTGTCGACACTATAGAAGCGGTACACCATGCAATCTCACAATTCCCACGATGTACAAGCGAGCATCTTGGTCTAAACTGAAAGTCATCTTCACTGGTAGAAAATGAGCAGATTTTGTCAAACGATCAACTATGACCCATATAGCTTGATGACCTCTAGCAGATCTAGGAAGTCCAACGACAAAATCCATTGCTATGTGTTCCCACTTCCATTCTGGGATCTCAAGTGGGTTCAACAATCCAGACGGACGTTGATGTTCGGCTTTAACTTGTTGGCAAATCATGCACTTCTCAACAAATAAGCCAATTGACCTCTTCATGTTTCTCCACCAATAAATTTTTCGTAGATCCTGGTACATCTTCGTACCTCCTGGGTGTGCAGTATAGGGTGAATAATGTGCTTCCTCTAGAATTTCCTTCCTCAAGTTTTCATCCTTCGGTACACACAGTCTTCCCTTGAACATAAGAGTGTCATCAGTTGATACTTCAAAACCTTTAATACTGCCAGCGAGTACTCGGTTCTTAATCTTGCACAAAAATTTATCCTTTCCCTGAGCTTCTTTAATTTTGCCTCTGAGAGTCGGTCGAACAATCAAAGCAGCTATAATTGCAGTTGTGTGATGTGGAGGAGCTACAACTTCAAGTCTCATGTTGGCAAAATCCTTGATCAAATGTTCTTGACTGGTTAGGGCAGCTAACTGTCCTTTACCTTTCCGGTTAAGCGCATCAGCAACAACATTAGCCTTGCCAGGATGGTAGTGGATAGTACAGTCATAATCTTTAACTAACTCCAACCACCTTCTCTGTCTCATATTCAATTCCTTCTGAGTGAAGAAATACTTTAGACTCTTATGGTCTGTGTATATCTCTCACTTACTACCATATAGATAGTGTCGCCATATTTTTAAAGCATAAATTACCGCAGCCAATTCCATGTCATGTGTAGGGTAATTCTGCTAATGTGGCTTCAACTGTCTAGAGGCATATGCAATCACTTTTCCATGTTGCATCAGTACACATCCCAAACCTTGTTTTGATGCATCACTATAGATAACAAAACCTTTTGTCCTTTCAGGAATGGCCAAAACTGGTGCAGATATCAATTTCTGTTTCAATTCTTGGAAACTCTTCTCGCACTTTTCTGTCCACTGAAACTTCACTCCCTTCTTGGTCAACTGTGTCATCGGTCCAGCTATTTTTAAAAATCCTTCGATAAACCTTCGATAATAGCCAGCCAATCCCAAGAAACTACGAACTTCATTCACATTGGTTGGTGCATTCCAATTAGTGACAGCCTCAACTTTGGCTGGATCAACTTCAATACCATCTGCGGTAATCACATGTCCAAGAAAACCAATTCGGTCGAGCCAAAATTCGCACTTCTTGAATTTTGCATACAACCTTTCTTGTTGAAGTATCTGTAATACAATGCTGAGAAGATCCTCATGTTGTTTCTTGTCTCTTGAATAAATCAGAATGTCATCAATAAAGACAATTACGAATCGATCCAAGTATTGATGAAATACTCGGTTCATCAAGTCCATGAAGACAGCTGGTGCATTAGTTAACCCAAACGGCATCACAGTGAATTCGTAATGTCCGTATCGAGTCCTAAATGCGGTTTTTGGCACATCATTGTCCTTAACCTTCAATTGATGATAACCTGATCTCAAATCAATCTTGGAAAATACAGTGACACCCTTTAACTGATCAAACAAATCTTCTATTCGTGGTAAAGGATACTTATTCTTTACTGTGAGGCGATTCAACTCTCTGTAATCAATGTACATCCTCATTGATCCATCTTTCTTTTTCACAAACAATACTGGCACTCCCCAAGGAGATATACTAGGCCGAATGAATCCTTTATCCAATAGTTCCTGTAGTTGCACCTTCAACTCCTGAAGTTCCTTCGGCGCCATCCTGTAAGGTGCTTTAGATATGGGTGCAGCTCCAGGTACCAAGTCAATCATGAATTTCACTTGTCTATCTGGTGGAATACCAAACAGATCCTCTGGAAATACATCAACAAAATTACGCACAACTGGTACATCTGTAGTAGTTATCTCAGTTGTCTGAACACTAGTGATGCTCACTAGATATCCCTGACTGGTACTCTTTCTCAACATCCTTTGTGCTTTCAATGCTGATATGACACGAGGCATGGTTTTAACTTTTGTCCCAAAGAAGGTGAATTCACATTCTCCTGGTTTCTGAAAGAGCACTTCCCTCTCATGACACTTAATCGTAGCGTGATTACAACTAAGCCAATCCATGCCTAAAATGATATCAAAATCCCTCATGTCTATTAAGTACAAGTCTGCCTCCAAGTTCTTCCCATCTATTTCAAACTTAATAGCTTTTAACATCAGATTGGTGATAATAGTTTCACCTGAAGGAATACTAACCTCTAGAGCATCATTCACACTATCACACACATTTCCAATCTTAGCATGAAAACTAGCAGAGATGAAAGAATTCGTAGCACCAGAATCAATCAAAACGATAGCAGGTACATTGAATACTGATAAAATACTTGTTATCACGTCTGGATCTTCCTCTGCCTCCTTCTGAGTTAAAGCAAAAACTCAAGCCTTTCCTCTCTTGGCATCTTCTTTACCCTTGAATTCAGGACATTCACCAGCAAAATGACCATGTATCTTGCATCTGTAACACATCCCCTTTCCAAGCAGGCACTTCCCATAGTGTTGCTTACCATACTTCTGGCATACGGGTTTCTCAGTGCTAGCCTTTTTCTCAATTTTTCCCCATGTTTTCCCTTGCTTGTTCTGATATCTGCCTCTACCCATATTCTGATTGTCCCATTTCCTTTTCATTGGTGCCTCCGCGGGTTTCTGAGTAGTCCTTTCCAGGTTTAAGCGAGAGGATATAGCTTGTGCTCGCTCAATAGCTTCGGCATAGGTAGTGAGTCTTAAACCTGCCATGATTCTTCCAATTTCTGGGCGTAAACCCCTTTCAAATCTTTTAGCCTTCTTGATATCCGTGTCAACCAGATGGGTAGCATACCTGGACAACTGGTTGAATTTCATTTCATATTCCACAATGGACATACTTCCCTGCTTAAGTTCAAGGAACTCTGTTTCTTTCTAATCCCTGAAAGACTGGGGAAAATACCTTTGTAATATTAATTCCTTGAATCCTTCCCATGTCAGTTCAAGTTGCTGTGCATCAGTCCTAGTGCGCTGATATGACTCGCACCAATGATCTGCGTCCTCAGCAAGTTGGAACACGGCGCATGACACCTTCTGGGTGTCTGAGCAGGCTATGTGTTTAAAGATCCGTTCTAATGCCCTAAGCCATTCCTCTGTAGCTAAGGGTCCCTCTCGACCATTGAATGTTGGTGGCTTATATCTGCGAAATTGTTCAACAACCATGCTGGTGTTGTTTGCTTTAGCATGTGGATTCGGTAAATGAGGGGCACTTAAGTGGAAATTTGTTGGGACTTGTTGCTGAGTGAACCTCTGGAGAGCATTTGCGAGGTCCCTTAATACATTATTTCCCGCATCACCAGTAGCAATCTGGCCTGGTGTAGCTTGTCTTCCAGCAACCTGATTCGCAGGAGCTCGATTTGTTCTACGAGACATTTCCTAAACCATAACAATATTAGTCTCAGCCTCCACTTAATTGTGCAATTCACAATGCTCATCCATGAATAATAAAATTTAAAAAGGAATCATCATAGAAAAACACGGTAGAGCTAAAAAGCAAATTTTATTATTATTTCAAATTTTCCCAAAAGGAAAATAAAATAATAAACTTGCAACCAATATCTATAATCCGAAATATGTTCTCCTACTGAATTCCACAAATAATTCTTCATACATCTCCCTCTCATACGTTCCATTTGGTATATCAATTATGAAAGTAAATTCCATTGAAATGGGTTACTACATGTTTTAGTCTAATTCCGAGGACTAAATTTATAATTTCTAAAAATTTTTAAATACTTCACATCACAAGTTCAACTCCTAAATATAATAACTCATGGGAAAATTTATAACATGTACTGGATACAAACTTTCAAACATTTCAAACTGCATCAACTGTAGCAAAATTTCATTCTCATATAACTTTTCGTAATAAACATTCAAATTCAGATGCAGCTATATAATAAATTCATGGTATCCGGCAATGAAAATTTTCAAATTTCATCAAATAAAATTTTCTAAACATTTTACCTTTTCGGAATCGACGTGGCACGGCAAGAGCGGGTGGCATTCAAATTAATTACTAAACATTTTCTCATTTATTTTATTTATTTTGCAAAAATTTTACAAGTCTACAGAAAGGTAAAACTGCGCTCTGATACCACACTGTAACGCCCTAATTTTCAATAACACAAGGCGCTACTAAGGTCGAAATATCCTGTAAATAAGTTTTCTCAATAAAAGCCAAAATGCATAAATATATTTTTTTTCCAACTATAGTAAATTAGAAATAAATGCGGAACGTCATTTGAATAATTTACTCATCCAAGAGTCAATACCAAATATAATAAGTAAAATGCCACAATTTTCAAAAATACTGAAATATGAGATTTAAGACAAAATGGAAACCAACTATTAAAATACTTGCTTCAAAACAATCTATAAATTAAATTGTCTATTGTTTAATCAATATTTCCCCGCTCATTGCCTTGCCTTGCCGAGCTCCTTAACCTGAAATAGTGGATAAATATTGGGGTGAGCATAACGGATTATACTCAGTGGGGAAACAACAATCAGTCCAAGTTAAATCTCAACATGAAATTAAATTATGAATATAATACCAATACAACATACTGTAGAAATATGTACTGTGGGACACCCCCAAGGACCCAATTTCGATCCCGGACCTATTTACGGTCCCTGACAACATGTTATAAGCGCATAACAATTTTGCACTGTGGAACACCCCCAAGGACCCACTTTCGATCCCGGACCTATTTACGGTCCCGGCAACCTTTTCATATGTATAAGCATTTTATCACAATCAAAATCACACATCAAGAATTAACATGGACAAAAATAATAACAATTGCTTAAATATAAACCCCACCTCAAAGTTTTGGAAATTTTCTTGAAATTGAACTGATGTGATATTACCGTGCTTTAAACTTTTCCCGCGAACTCGTGTAGCAATGACAAAATTAATATAATTTAGGATACTAAGTCCTAATTAATACTTTAAAACTTTTAGGGACTTGATTGGAATTTTTGAAAGTAAAGGAAATGAGTAATTTGAAAATCCTTTAAATCTTAAGGGTCTAACGATGAAAATTAAAATGTTTAGGGCCAATAAAATAAAATTAGAAAACATTTTATAATTAACTTGAATAATACATAAACTTTGGGGGGGGGGGGTGAAAGAGTTAAAATTGCATAAGGGACTAACTTACACATTTGGCCAAAGTTGGGGATTTAAAAAATGAAATTTCCATATTTAAAACAAAACCCCCCACTCCCAAACCCAATTCACGCAGAGAGCTACAGAGAGGTAAGCTGGTTTTGAATTCAAAGGTTTTCAAATTTGGGTTTTACACTTTTGATGACTTCCCACAAAAATTGAGGATTTAAGAATGAATTCTCCATATTTATACAAAACATCCCACTACCAAAATCCAATTTCACGTGCAGAAGGTCCCAGTTCGAAATTCAAATGGTTCCAAAATGGGTTTTTACATAATAATGGTTTTCAATCAAAATCGAGGTCGGAGAAGGAAGTCCAAAAGCAAAAGCAAGATATGGAGAGCTGGAATCCAATTTTCAGGTTACTATAAAACTCAATTTACTGCATTAACTCGAAAATTCCATTTTCTTTTTTTTCCATTCATGAATATGTAGAGAGGATTTAGAGATTATGTATTTTCTTGAAACTGAAAATTAATTTAGAAGAAATTACCTGCACTGATATGTCGAGAACGAGTTTTGGATTTGAAGTTCACAACTTGAATATGGAAGAAACTGGTAAGTATTAAATGATTAGACAAAGATGATGGTGAAATCAAATAAAAATAATTGTTCAAAAGCGAAGAAATTTACCTATAGTTGAATGCCCAGATTTTGGGAGAGTTTGCAGCCGAGAGAGTATTTTGTTTGAAGGTGGAATGAATGTTTTTAGGTTTGAAAGTAGTGAGCCATACAAACATATACTTCAGAATTCGGACAAAGGATTGGGCTGATAATGGACTTGGGCCAAGGAAGAATATTGGACCAAGGGAATTTAAAATCGATGTGGTGTAAAATTCGACCCAATAAGGAAATATTGAATTTTTAAGTTTAAAAACGTTTTGAATTCTTATATTAAATGTTTTGCTAGACGACCCGACGGACGTAAGATAATTTCCAAAATTTAGCGGAGATGTCGTAGCGACACAACTTAAATTATAAAATTTACATTTGAAAATTCGGGTCGTTACACTCTCATCCCGTATTGATTGAAGGGCTTTCTTTTCGATGAATCTATTCTTCTTTTTGCTCTTTTCTTCTTTATTTTGGAATCGATAATTTTCGCAAAAACATTTCCTTTTCTTAACAAGAAGAACTGGATTATCAAGTTCTTCATTATTCATATTTTCGTTTGAAGTGCCTTCATCAACTACGGATTTAAAAGCAATTTGGTGCATTTCCTCGTCTTTACTTTTCATTGTTTTCTCTTTTGTCTCAGTGCAATTTAGCTCATATGTCATCAATGTTCCATAGAGCTCTTCCAATGGATATGTGTTGATATCTTTGGTATTTTCTATCAACATTCTCAATGGGCTCCATTCTTCCGAGAGTGACCTAAGTATTTTACTTACAACCTCACCATTAGTAAATTTACGATCAAAGTCTTTGAGGCCATTAACAATAACGGTGAAGCGAGTAATCATGTCAACAATAAGTTCATTCTCTTTCATGAAGAAATTTTCAAAATCTTTAACTAAGAGATTTATTTTAGTTTCTTTCACTTTGCTAGTTCCAATATGAGAAATTTCTAAAGTATTCCAAATATCATAAGCGGAATCACATGTACTATCACGATTAAATTTATTTCTATCTAAAGCACAATAAGTAGATTTTTGGCTCTAGCATTTAAAGACAATTTTCTTTTATTCTCTTCGTTATATTTCTATATAGGTTTAGAAATTATTTGATTTGGTTTACCACCATATTTAATAACCTTTTTAGGCACATATGTACTAAATTTAATAACTTTCCAAATATTATAATCTATTGATTGAATAAATATCGCCATTCTAGTCCTCCAATAGTTATAATGAGTACCATCAAACAAAGGTAGACGATTTGTAGAATACTCCTCAAAATTTTGAAAAATGTGGTTAGCCATTACTCAAGATTGTAAAATCTTTAAAATTGAGCACCTAGTTCTGCTACCAATTGATAACCCAAGAATAACTAACCAAGAGGGGGGTGAATTGATTTTTAAATCTTTTTTGAATAATTAATTTAAATTCAAGCAAGTAAAGACTAAATAGATTAATTCAAATAGTAAGCACAAATATAAAAGCGATAAGTAAAAGGGAGAGATGATACAAATGATATAATTGTGGAGGTTCGATCCAAAGTAATGATCTATGTCCTCCATTACCAAGCTCTCCGGCACGAGCAAGGCCTTTTCACTATGTTGATTGACTTATGGTGCAATTCAACCCTTTACAACGCTTTTGGTGATTTACAAACAAGGAGCACCGATCCTTATACAATGTTGAGCTTTACGGGACCTCAATATGACCCACACGATGACTTATAATAAGGGTCACCAATCCTTATACAATGTCGATCTTTTAAGGGACTTTAACACGACCCACACTTTATCAAGATGATTTTACAATGAAATTCCTCTCTTGATAAATAATACAAATAAATTAAGTACTAAGAAAGGCTAACATTTCAATGAATAGTAATAAATGATAGCTCAAGTATTAGATGAAAAACTTTGATGAATATGATAGTCAAAAATTAGATTCAATCAATCAAAGTGTTTCAATGAGGAGCTGAAGAAATAAATACAATGTAGGTTCAAAAATCTTCTCAAGAAATATATCTCTTTTAATGGGTGATTGTAATAAATTAAGTATCAAGAGAGAAATGAAAAACTTTGATGAATATGACGATTTTATAAGTTTAGTTCAATCAATCAAAGTTTCAATAGGAAGAAGAAGAAGAAGAAGAAGAAGAAGAAGAAGAAGAAGAATTTCAAAAACCTTCTTAAAAAATATATCTCACTTTCAATGAATAATTTGTGATAAATTAAGTATTAAGAGAAAAATTAGAAACTTTGATGAATATGATGTTTACAAGTTTGATTCAATCAAAGTTTCAATATGAAGAAGTATAAAAAGTTTATGTAATGTAAAAATGTAAGTTCAAAGAATATTTTTCAAATGAAAAACTTTGAAGAGTAGATTTTTAAAAGTTAATTTCATCAAAAGTTTTTTCAACCTAAATGATTTGATAATAATAAATGAGATGAGAAATCAATATAATTTTGCTCAAAAATATCTCATTTGAATGCTCTTAAGTGTTGAAATAAATGGCAAGTGAGTTAGTATTTATAACAGTCAAAACATCCAAAGTTTCTGCCTAGCTGGACGACCTTATCGGACGTCCGCCATTGAACTGGTCGACCAACTAGCCATTACAGTGAGAACGGTCAAAAAATGGAATGTTGGCGAACCGGGCGTCTGGTCGACCGTTGACTTTCTTTTTTAGAGATATGATTTAAGTTCAAGTACACTTTGAAAAATCAATCTTACTTTTGATCAAAAATATTTTATACAAGTGATATGAAAATAACTTTTCGTGCACAAAATGATTTTTAGCTATTGTCATTCATTATTAAAGATCAAAGTGTTATACATTTACATATGATCTCGAAACCCTAGTCTTTGATCTTGCTTCAAAGTTCCTTTAATGTTTGGCTCTTAAACTCTTGATCTTGTTCTTCTTCATGAGTCCAATTTGATAGTCTTGATTTGATCTTTTAAACTCTCGTCTAGAATGATTTGGTTTGAATGCTTAACTTTCACTTTGATCTTCCTATTTATGATGTGTTGATTTTGGCAATGCTTGATTGATTATAACATTGAACTATCATTACTCAAAATCATTTGTTAGAAATAATATTAATCTTGTTTGTTATGATCAAAATATTAAGGATGAAATCAACCATAGATCAATAGGTTAGCCAGTCAATGATGACCGACTGGGTGCTTCAGGTTTGCAAAAGTCCGATTGTGATTTTTTTTGGGTTTCTAATGTCTAAAAAAGCGCAATTCTCACTTACCTTAAAAGCAGCATATTCAAAAATATTTACTTATCATCTTGGAAAAGTTGATTGGTTAAATAATTAAAAGAAGGAAAGATTATATTAGAAAATATTTCCTTAATTTAACTATTGACCACAGCTTGACGTTTAGAAGTATTCTGACTTATTTTTGCAAGTTCTAACCAGCAAAAGATTCAGTTTAGCATCTCAAAGTAAAACCCGAATATACCTTGGCATGAATGATATAATTCTGTTCAAGAATTAGGCCACTTGGCATAAGTTAAGATTAGCGAATCTTTATCCAAATGGTGGTTGCTGCCGAATACAATAGTGAAGTGGCGATAAAGTCAAGAACGAATGGTTTGATTCCATTTCTCCAACAAGTCAAAAGGAATAAGAACACGAGGGAGTTGTTATTTATTTACTTTTGATTTTTTAGTTAATTTTGCGAAATTACTAAATCGAAACTATTGTATTTTTGCATCTTGATTAATGGATTAGTTCTTTACGCTATATCTGTGTTCTTTCTTACTTAATCCTATAATAGATCATTGTTTGCAAAACTTAAATATGTTAAGTCACTTCAGTCAGAACTGTACGTAAAACTACCCGTTGAAAGTTACGTAAAACTACCCGTTGAAAGTTCTAACTGATTGGCATATTCAGACATTAATGTACAATTATGACAAATTGTTTAAATTAACCAGGTTTAGGTATTAACATTAAGTTCTCATTTCAATAATCATGCACAAACATTTTTCTTTCAAAAATCAGGTGTACCTCACCTCCATCACATATAGACATCCACACCACAACAAAAAATATAAGATCATATCTCTATCTACTCTTTCTGTATCTATAGCTCCGACAACCTACTCTCTCTTTCTACTCTATCTAAATTTGTTCGTTGCTTCTACCAACTCCAACCACCATCACCATTACCGAAAATCAACTATACGACTACTCTCTATACCCCTTCCCAATTTACACAACCCCACACATCATTTCTTCTTCCCATATCACTGTTCTACACCCAATGCACTTTCACAATTGCTTATCACTGTCGCCACCAATCCCACCATCACTATTGGGATACATGCCAAGTTGTTGACATCAAAACCTTGACTGCTGCATCTAGAGGTAAGCTAGTGCTTCAGCCTCATATCTATCGCTTCTCTGTAAAGGTGACAAGAACCTAATGAGGCCTACTTGTGCTTCAACCATGAGCTATTGCTTCAGTCTCCTCTCTATCGCGCTACCACCGCCATCGACTGAACATGGCCACGATTGATTATTGTAGCGTAGATCTATTTAGATGGGACCATTGTGATGGTGGGTTGGATATGGTGGTACATGACATCACATCTGTTTGGAATAGGATGTTGTGATAGCGCGTTGCAGGCCGATGGTGGTAGTGGTGCATTGGTGGTTGTAATGGTGAATCTGAGGTACACGTGATGGTGGTAGTGGTGCATTGGAGGTTGTAATGGTGAATCTGAGGTACACGTGAAGTCTAGTGGTTGTGGATTAGGTTCAAATGACAATAAAAGTAGTAGTGCTATAGAGATGGGGGTGGTGATGGTGGTGGATTGTAGATTTGAGATGCGACGACGATTTGGGAAATGTCGCGGTAGTGAAGTGAGGTGTGCGGGATGGGATGGGATGGGGTGGATTGAGGTGAAGTGCATTTGTGACCATTTAATTGGCTAATTGTGATTAACTAACTAAGTAATGTGTGACTAATTTGCAACTAAATTTGTAATTGTGACTCACAAATTGTTGTTGTTGCCGTGATCCCATGTTATTGTGATCAATATGTAATCGTGACAAAAAAAATTTGTGTTATTGTAGCGAGATTAACTAAATTATAGGTTACAAAATTTTATTAGAGTCTACAAAAGTAACAACTTGATTTTTTAAAAGATTACATAAGTTGGTTATTTTTGAAAATATGTCTTAAGATCTTTATAATTATGTAAATTTTCCTAAATATAAATAGAGACACTACCATGCTATATACTAAATTAGGTTGCTAGCATCTTTAATCGGTGCCGTGCCAAAATCCAAATTAAAATTTTGATAACATAGCTTTCAATTTTATAAATAGTTAAAATTTTTCTTCAGTCTCTAATTGGGATTCATATTTTTCTACTTTAAAATTTTACTTTTCATAGTTGAACATTTTTTTTAACTACACATTTGGAATTCGAAATCTATCATATATTTATATATTTCTAACACTATACTACGAAAAGGCTCCAAACACTCGTCAAAATTTGAAAACTTTCCATCATAAGGCACTAGAAATTCAAATGAAAAATCAGCCCCCAATGGCTAAATTTTTTTAACTATGCATACGCATGGTAGAAACAAAAACACTCCAGTTTCCTACAGACAAGGCCGTGAGTACGCATGGCCATTTAACCTATGCGTACGTATGGTTAAGAAAAAACTACCCAATTTTTCCTTCCAATTTTCATCATTAATTCATTCATATTTCGACAGAAGGAAAAAAAAAAACCCGAATTTTGAACAATAAATAATTATATGACATTCTCCCAATTGTTCAAACTTTACACATATTCATACCTGGTAACACTAATGCATAAGGATTAGATATCTTTCGATTTGAATCTAACTCTAGTGTAAATCTCACAAAGTATTATCGAAATTCTGGTAGCATGATAGTTTTGAACCAATTATTCCTTATGACAATACTAATGAAATCACACACATGAGTGTTATGTTTTCACAAGTTTCTCAACTCGCTTAGTGCTATTATGTCCTTGCATATATCCTATTCGTGAAACTTTTACTAAAGAAACTCTAACTCTCTAGTGAGACGACACCATCTCGAAGTTCACATAGGTAAAGTTCTTCTAGTATCATTTGTTTATTTTTAGAGATACTTGTACTTCATACTAAACTTTATTAAGAGTTTTATAAACTCATCCCTCCAATCATAACAACCAGCACTATTTATCAATGATAGGGTTCTGTAATAGGTTAATAGTGCTGAAATTATCCACTTATCGAATGGCTTGTTATTACCCTTTGAACCTATATATACCTGTTTAGTATAAGTTCACCAATAATGGCACCACTGCCTAATTATTACCCTTTGAACCTATATATAACTGTTTAGTATAATTAGGCAGTGGTGCCATTATTGGTGAACTTTTAACCAAAGAGTTTCAACCCCATCCTTTTCGATGTTGATTTTACTATCTCTTTAGTAAGAGGTTTAGTCAATGGATCAGCTAAATTCTCACAAGACTTAACATATGTAAGAAAAATTATTCCCAGCTTGATCAATTTTCTCATATACTCATATTTTAGACTCATATGTCTAAACTTTCCATTATATGCTTCACTATATGCTCGTGCTAAAGTGGTTTGACTATCACACGAGACAAGTATTGAAAAAAAATATCCTTTGCACCTAAAGGAATTTCATAAAGAAGATCCATTAGCCATTCAACATCTTTTCCTGTTTCAGCCAATGCTACAAACACGGACTACATTGTTGAGTGTGTAATGCATGTTTTCTTCTTAGACTTTCAAGAAACTGTACCTCCTCCAAGAGTAGACTCCCAACCAGAAGTAGATTTGTTTTCTCCTTCATTCGATATCCAACTAGCATCGGTATGTCCTTCAAGAATAGTTGGGAACTTTGTATATTGTAGTCCAAGTTTTTTAGTTTTCTTTAAGTAACCAACAACATTCCCTATCGCCTTCCAATGCTCCGAACTTAGATTACTAGTAAACCTAGTTAGTTTACTTACAACAAATGCAACATCAAGTCTTATAAATTGTACTGCGTACATAAGACTTGCGATTGCACTTGCATACTCAATTTGAGCTATTGATTTTCCTTCATTCTTTTCAAATGTGATACTTGAAGCCAACATGGTTTTTGCCTCTTTAATGTTCAAATATTTGAACTTACTATTCTCAACATAATGTGATTGGTTTAATGAATAACCCCTACTATCCTTCTTAACTTTGATACCAAGGATAGTGTTCACTAGTCCAAATCTTTCAGTTTAAATATGGAAGATTGAAACATCTTCGTTTCTTTAATATCTTCTATGTTATTACTAATAATTAACATATTATCAACATAAAGACGTACAAATGTAATAATATAATCATATACTTTGATATACAAGCATTTATCAACTAAATTATGAGTAAAACCATATGACATAATAATAGTGTCAAATTTCTCATGTCTTTTTTAGGGGCTTGTTTCAAACCATATAAGATTTTGATTAGTTTGCATACCTTATATTCATTTCTCAGTAGAACAAATCCTTTCGATTGTTCCATGTAGACCTCTTCTTCGAGATCTCTATTTAGGAATGTTATCTTGACATCCATTTGATGAACATGTAAATCATAAATAGATGCTAGTGTAAACAAGATCATTATTGAGGTTATCCTAGCCATGGGTGCATACATGTCGAAGTAATCTATTCATTCTTTTTGTCGATACCCTTTAACTACTAATCTAGCTTTATAGGTATTGAGTGTTCCATCATAATTATATTTCCTTCTAAACACCCATTTACAACCATTGATTTAGAACCATTTGGTAAATCAACTATTTTTCAAGTGTTATAGAATTAATTTCATTATTTATTGTATCTTTCCAGAATTTGTAATCTCTGGAAGGCATTGCTTCCCTATAGGTTTTAAAATCACTTTCGAATTGAAGAACAAAAGAAATTGTTCTTACAATATCTTTCATATCTCACTCTACTAAGTAGAAAGAAATAAGTTGGGAATCTATTTCATCCGATCCTAGACCTTTTTATTTTCTAGATCTTTTACTTTTTCAAGGTTCACTTTCAACATCTCTAGTAGATGTCTCTTTTTGTGATTCTTTAGAAATCAGAATGTTTACATTAGTTTCATTTTGAGAATTTCTTGTTACCAATACATTCTCGAAAAACTTCACATCCCTTGATTCTATTATAACATTTTAATAACCTATAGGCTTTGCTCTTTAAAACATATCCCACAAAGACACATTTAATACTTTTAGGACTTGGTTTAATTTTCTTAGGATCCTTGTTCTTGTAATAAGCAAGACACATTTTATTCTTTTCTATGTTTCATATGGAAAAACCTTATTCTTTTTTCAAAAGAATCCTATTTACTATATGACAAGAACGAAGTAAGGCTTACTCCATAAGTTAAATGGTAATTCAAATTAAATAACATAGCATTTATCATTTCTAAGAATATCCTATTCTTTCTTTCTAGTAGACCATTTTATTTCCATGTTCGTGGTGTATACATTGTTGTGTTATTCCCTTTAGAAAAACACTGCCGTTTAATTTCAATGCCTCTAACAACGAGGTCGAATATGAGGCCGTCATAGCTGGCCTAAGAATGGCGAATGAAATGAAGATTGACTAATTGATTGGATATAGGGACTCTCAGTTAGTAGTAAATCAAGTCAACGAAGCTTACCAAGCTAAGGAAAAAAGAATGAACAATTATCTTCAGCCTGTAAAAAAGGAGCTACAGAAGTTTGGGAATGTCCAGGTTGAACAAGTTCCACGAACTCAAAATGGACATGCTGACGTCCTAGCTCAGTTGGAAACAAGTGAAGGAATTGAGAGGTTCAATAGCATACCAATAGGAAGAGTTTGTTGCCCTGCCATTGAAGAATTTGGAAATGTTCATATGGTGACCGACCTCAAACAAACATGAATGGATGGGGTCGTTTCGTATCTACAAATAGGTATATGCCCTGAGAACCCCATCATGGTAAGAAAATTGCGAATAAGGTCAGCAAAGTACACCTTAATCAACGATGTCCTGTATAAACGAGGATATTCTATACCTTTGCTTAGATGCTTGAATGAAGAAGAAGCACTACATGCCATGGAAGAAGTGCATGGAGGCATATATGGGAACCATGCTGGAGGACAGTCATTAGTTTATAAAATCATACGCCAATGATACTTTTGGCCAACCATGAAAAAAGATGCGTTGGAATTCACTAGAAAGTGTGACAAGTGCCAGCGATTTGCTCCAAACATCAATCTCCCACTTGAAGAGCTAAACTATGTAATGGCGCCATGGCCTTTCTCAAAATGGGGGGGGTCGATCTAATTGGTCCCATGCCTACAGGAAAAGGAGGCACAAAGTTTGCAATTGTGGTAGTCGATTATTTCACCAAATGGGTTGAAGCCAAACCTTTGGCCAAAATAATCGAGCACATGACTACTGAATTCACATGGAAATCAATCGTATGCAGATTTGGAATACCTCATTCCATCGTAACAGATAATGGAAAACAGTTCGACAACATTCGTTTTGCAAACTTTTGTAAGGAGCTTGGGATATAGAAGCATTTCTCTATACCAAATCACCCTCATGCTAATGGCCAAGTTGAAGCTATCAAGAAGATCATCAAGCATACACTGAAAATGAAACTTGATACTCTTAAGGGAGGATGGGTAGAGGAACTCCCCAGTGTGCTATGGTCTTGTTGCACCACTACTAGAAATAACACTAGAGAAACTACTTTCTCCTTAGTCTTTGGAGTAGAAGCTGTCATCCCACTTGAGGTTGAAATCCCTTCAGTCAGAACTTTAACATATCATGAAGATAGAAACAAACAAGTATTATGAGGGGAACTGGATTTGATAGAAGAAAAAAGGAATGCAGCTGAAATCAGAAATGCAGTTTACAAGCAACGCAATGCAAGGTACTGCAATCTAAAGGTGAAGAAACGGAAATTTGAGGTTGGTGACCTTGTCTTAAGAAAGGTCTTTTTGGCTACAAGAGAGCTGAACACTGGATCTATAGGACCTAACTAGGAAGGTTCTTATAAAGTAAACAAAGTACTCCTTAAAGGGGCCTATGAATTAGAAGACATGGAAAGAAGACCCTTGTTGTACCCCTGGAATGCAGAATACCTCAAGAAATATTATCAGTAGATGGCTGTATTATGTGATTGTTTATTAATAAGAAAGTACGTTTCTTAGATGGCGTTGTTTGTAAAAGGAATTACCAAAGCCATGCTCATGAAACAGGTTAAGCTAAGGTTGTAAGTGCTGCAACACTTAGTGCAATTCCCATAAGGAATTACCAAAGCCCTGCTCATGAAGCAGGCCGAGCTAAGGTTGTAAGTGCTGCAACACTTAGTGCAATTCCTACAAGGAATTACCGAAGTCCTGCTCATGAAGTAGGCCGAGCTAAGGTTGAAAGGGTTGAAACACTTAGTGTAATTCTTACAAGGAATTACCAAAGCCCTGCTTAAGAAGTAGGCCGAGATAAGGTTGTAAGTGTTGCAACACTTAGTGCAATTCCTACTAGGAATTACCAAAGCCCTGCTTATGAAGTAGGACGAGTTAAGGTTGTAAGTCCTGTAACACTTAATACAATTCTTACAAGGAATTACCAAAGCCTTGTTCATGAAGCAGGTCGAGCTAAGGTTGTAAGTGCTACAACACTTAATACAATTCCTACAAGGAATTACCAAAGCCTTGCTCATGAAGCAGGTCGAGCTAAGGTTATAAGTGCTGTAACACTTAGTACAATTCCTACAAGGAATCACCAAAGCCCTGCTTATGAAGCAGACCAAGCTAAGGTTGTAAGTACTGTAACACTTAGAGAAATTTTTGATCTAAGCTCACACGTACCATAGAAGTATTTAGTACTATGAAATGCTAGGGTTGAGTGAGTTTAGTTCGTAAAAATTATCTTTTAGAAGATTGCTGAAACTAAGAAAGTTTGAAAGAGAAAAGTGAAGTCTAAATTTTTCATTCATAAAGCAAAAACATTACAAAAAGTTTTTAAAAAAACTTAACAAAAGTACGTAAGGGAAACTATGAAGTAGGGGGATCTGGGGAAGTAACGTTTTCCTCAGCTGGAGCCTTTTAGGCCTCAGCTGTTCCACCTCCTTTTCTTGCTCCTTTTGAGCCTTCTCTAAAAAGTTAGTGTCCCAATTCGGCTGCTTTTGGTTTATAAATTTAATGATCTCACCTATAGCAAGAACATATGCTTCCTGAGCTATGGCATCAAAAGCTGGAGAAGCCTTCCATTCTTCTACTGCCTTGGAGACCTTGAGCTTAGCTTTCTTCTTATTAGCCATCACCTGAGCTATTGCTTCATCAGCTCGTTTCTTCTCATTCTCAGCCTGGGCACTTGCCTTTTCACCCCAGATCTGTAGAGCCTTGTTATCATCCATTAGCTTGTGCTCTGTAGTGAGGCCAGCATTAAGTTCTTCCCCCATCTTGTTGAGGTGATCCTCATAACTCTTTTTCTCCTTAGCAAAGGCCGCCTTCTCTACATCGACTTCAACAAAAAGTTTATTAGCTCGGTCTCTGAATTCTAGCACTAAATTGAGCTCAGCCTTGACTTGAAGAACATAAAGTTAAAGTGAAAACATTTAAATAAAATAAGAAAACTCTTATAAAAAACTTTTCAAAATTCTACCTTGTCAGCCACTAAAGTCATTCATTAAAATCAAAACTCTCTCTTACCGGACATTTATAAAGGATTTTTCTGGCAACCTCCGGCTACCCAAACCACCAGACATTGACACTGGTGGCAAGCCCTTAATCTCTTCTTCAATTTTCACCCCCATAACTTCAAGTAATCTGGACGGTATCGAGCTTCAAACTTCGCCGCATGAAATTCGGCCAAATGTCGAAATATCACCATCCTGCCACCTAACTGGCCAGAACTTACCACTAGCCAACCCCCCTCCTCAGGTCAGACACAACCATGAGACCAATTTAACCCAAACAATAAGCACAAGTTTTGAATTTCAAATTGAATCCTGCTCTGTAGCGAATGTCGCAACACCGCCACTGAATCTCTCAAGTTCCGGCGGCGTCCGGACAAACTCAATCTTGGAGCACCTGGACTGGGTTCGCCTTCACCTTGTGCACCTAGCCCAGCCATGGGTGTCCCTTAATTTGTCCCCTATCAGCCTGAATTTTATCTAGAAGCTTAAGTAGTCGCGAACTCGTGACAGCAGAAAATGAAATCTGTTAACTCCGATGCCGTCCTTTCAAGTCACGGTGGCGGACCACCTGGGCATCCTTCTTCTCACCATGGCTCTCCTAGCCCAGATATGGGTCAAGCCCAATTCCAACCAAGGCTCACTGAATTATTGATTGAAATTCAAACTCTACGCGAAAAATTTGGGACAGATGAATTTGATGCATCTTCCATACTCCAAACTTTCAATTAGATAAGGGAAAATGCAATTGATGATGGAAAAATGACGGGTCATCAATCAATTGGGCCAATTAAAATCCAAAATGTGGATTCCAATTTACCTAAGGTTAGCAAGCATGATGGTAATTTTTCTCATTCAATTGATGATGTTCGGGCAGTTTTCGCCTCAAATTCGATTCCCATAAATGCTATTAGGGTTCAAAAGGTCATGGGTAACACGTCTATTGATAGAATTGATGATCATTAGAATCCTAATTTAATCTCTCAAATTAAGGTTGTTGAACCTCCTCCAATTCCTATTTCTGGGGAATGCATTTCTCCAGTTGATATGGTTCTACCACCAGTGTCTACTGCTCATGCTATTGTCCCTCTAGTATTCGAGCCTTCGGCCAATAACTTGGCTAATCTTACCGCCAATTTCGAGCTCCCATCTAGGATTAAGCTTAAAATTGATTTAGCCGACTCTTTTCCAGCAAAAGAACCTTAAAATCGACCTTTGCAGGCCAAAAATATAGGGACCATACCACCTATTAATCCTTTCGGTACCCCAGTTACCACCCAGGTTCCTCGATCCTATGCTGTAGCTATCAATAATAGACCTATTGTGACTCAAGCTGAGAGGAGTCAGAGGAAATCATTTGCTATTGTCCTTCGTGCTCCTCAGGAATCTAGATATCATAGTTTGATTTCTAAAGAACCTTAGATTCATCATGGTGAGCCTGCTATATTTTTCGAAGAGTCGGATGAGCAATTTTTGGCTGAGGCTTACAGGTTTGCACTTGTTGGTAAATTTGTACATCACAAACCCTCTATGATCAAGGTACGTGAAAATTTTATGCGTTTTGGATTTATTGGAGATTATGAAATATGTCTTATTGATAATGCACACATTATAATTCATATGGAGAACGAGGATGATTATTCTCGATTATTTTTCAAACCCAATTAGTATATTGATGGCTGTCCCATGCGGGTCTTTAAGTGGACCCCCAGCTTTACTCCTCAACATGAAGCTCCTATTTGGGTGTCCTTTCCTTTACTGCTTATTCATTTTCGTGCCAAGAGCGCATTATTTGCTATAGCTATTGGGTTTTCGCTTCGTATTGACGAAGCCACTTCTGACCTTAGATGACCAAGTGAAGTGAGGGTATGTATTGAGATCGATTTAAAATTCCCTGATCGAGTGTGGATAGAAAGGGAAAAGAGAGGAAGATAGTGGTAGCCTGTTGTGTATGATAAGGTACCCGACTTTTACTTTCATTGCAGACACTTCGGTCATCTGGATGCGAACTGTTCCAGTGGCTCTCATTTTGCTCTACCGTCAGTGGTCCTCGGTATTGGTGACCTAAATCATAGGCCCAATCCAGTTCCGGCCAAAGAGAAGGGTAATGGTAAGGATGTTATGACAACACCTCGCATGAGGTGGACACCTATTAAGAAAAATCAATAGAGAAAAGATAGTACATCAGAAATGATTTCTCATTCTACTCCTCAAATTGTTACCACTATTGCTCCTATTATTCCCATCACTACAGTTACTAAATCATAGACAGCTACTAACCATATGGCTCTTAATCTTTACACTATTCCACCTGTTATTAGTCATATTGCTCCGTATATTACTAGCTCTCTACCATCTGATCATTCTACATTTACTCCCATTAGGGTAGATACTCAGAGTTCTCCTATCATTACTTTAGCCCCTCATTTAGTAGTTTAGTCTTTGGACCCCATCAGCAGTGCACGTATGATGGTTAGTTCTATATATTTTGATCCACTTTTGGTAGATATGTTAGAGAAGCCACAATGTTTTATGGAGCCAGATGTTCCTGTTATCTCTGCACATTGTCGCAAAATATGGAGGCTTTCTTATCTACAGATCAATCCGATTTTTGATATTTTTGCTCATATTGAAGTTCATTAACAAGGTCTATATCATCGATCTTTGGCTGATGACTTGGCATGCATGACTAGTAGGACAAAGGATGATGGTTTTGTCTAAGTTGGTTGAAAAAGAAATGTGAAAACCACCAATACTTCAAAGCCTAGGATGGTAACCAGGAGTCCAGTCACATGATACCTCTTCATGCACATCCAAATGAGTACCATCATATGGAATACGAGAGGTGTAGCTAATGTAGCTCCTCATCGGTACCTAAAGAAACTTATACAGCTACATCATGTTTATCTCTTGGTTATATTGGAGACTTCTGTTTTTCAGCATAGATTTGCATATATTCAACGATATTTGCGCTTTGACACGGGAGTTCAGATGAGTCGAACAAGATCTAGTTTTTGGAACACGGGTACTACTGTTATTGTTATTGTTGATCATCCCCAGTTCCTTTACGTTAGAGTTGAGGATCCCAGAATGGCCCGTCCTATCTCTGTGACTCCTATCTATGCTTCATGTAACGTTACTATCAGGAGGAATTTATGGGATGGTCTTCACCACATTTCCCTCGATATGGACGACCCTTGGTTGGTTGGGGGAGACTTTAATATTATCAATCATAATGGTGACCGCACTGGTCATAATACTCGTGATCGAGACACTACTGCTTTCTCTGATATGATGTTAGATTGTGGTTTAGAAGATGCTGGTTTTCTTGGGAATTAGTATACTTGATCCAATGGTTGATTCAGAAAGAGACTGGATATGGTACTCATTCATTCTACAGCTGCAACATTCTGTTGACAGCTTACAGTGAGGAACTTGAATCATACTTCATCTGATCATTTACCTTTATTACTTCGATGTGTTTCTGATGATGATCTGGGGCCTAGACCTTTTCAATTTCTTAATGTTTGGACCTAACATAATGATTTTTCATCCTTTGCAGCTCAGAAGTGGTCGCTCCCTACTCATCTTACTGGGATGGATGCTATCTGGGAGAAGTTCTTTAGGCTAAAATAGAGATTGTGTTGGTGAAATCGACATGTGTTTGGAGATATTTTTCAATGGATGCATGATGCCGAGGATAGGGTGGATAAAGCTGAGACAATATATGATAGAGACCCTATACCGGAGCATCGTGACCTATTAGATCATGCACATGCAGTTTTAAATAAGGCCTTATCTATTGAAAAAGATTTTTTGAAGCAAAAGGCTGGTTCACGTTGGGTATGTGAAGGAGATCACAATACTCATTATTTTAATGCGATGGTTCAAGGACGAAAGATCAATCATGTATTAGGTCCATCAAGATGCAGGCAGGGGTAGTCTTTGCAACTTCTGCTGACATTCAGACTTCGGCTATTGCATTCTACCAGGATCTTCTATCTGCTCCTACACGCCCATTGGACCCCATTCATTATGATATCATCCCCAGGCTTTTGACGGAGGATGATAATTTGGCACTAAACCTCATCCATTTGATTCATGAGGTTCGGGAGGCGATGTTTAGTATAGATGCTGACAGTGCTACCGGACCGGATGGCTTTTCATCCCTTTTCTTCTAACATTGTTGGGACATTATTCAGGATGGCAGTCTTGGATTTTTTTGAAGGCAGCCATCTTTTACGGGGTTTTGCTGCTACTACTATAGTTTTCCTCCCTAAGAAGGACGGTGCTTGTAGATGGACCGACTTCAGACCTATCAGTTTATGTACTGTGTTCAATAAGCTTATCACTAAGCTTTTGAACATTAGATTGAGTACATTGTTACCGCGCATTATCTCTCCACAATAGAGTGGGTTCATTCCTGGTCGCCTAATTGGGGACAACGTTCTTTTGGTTCAGGAGCTTCTCCATACTTTGGATGATAGAATGTAAGGGGGTAACGCTTTGCTGAAGCTGGACATGACTAAAGCATATGATCGTATGGATTGGAGCTTTATTTATTCTGTATTAGAGGCATTTGGATTTTATCGGATCTCGATCGATAGGATTAGGTAGTGCATCTCGAAGTGTCATTTTTCTGTACTCCTAAATGGCCGCCCTTGTGGTTTCTTTTCATCCTCACGAGGGCTCAGACAGGGAGATCCTATCTCACCATCCTTATTCATCATAGATGTAGATTAGTTCTGTCGCCTGCTCACTTAGAGGTTTCAAGAGTATCACAGTATATGTTATCGACATGGATGTAGTAATTTTATCTCACACCTTTCATTTGTTGATGATATGATCATATTCGCCAACAGTCAAAAATAGTCTATTAAGAGGATTCTTGGGTGTCTAGAGCATTATGAGGAGGTCTCTGGTCAGTTGGTGAATAGGGACAAGAGCGAACTCATTCTACCCAAATGGGCATCTATTAGTCAGATTTTGACTGGTTTTCGACACCAGCAGCAGCCGTTCACTCATCTGGTAGTCTCCCTATAAGTTCAAGAGAGAGAGTCAGATAGAGATTTTAGAGATGGAGGTATTTTGGACATTATGTTCGCAGAGGACACATTTACACTACCAATCCTCTACTGATATTTTGGTACCTATGGACCTCAAGGAATGATGCGAATCATAGGGAGATTCGCATAGTAGCCAAACATATCATTTGGAGGGTTTATCGTATGATCTCTTCTTTTCATATGGGAGGACTGTTTCAAGTGGTGTATTGGCCAGGGGATTTGATACTTACACCCATATTTGGTATTTTTATGGATCCCCATTCCCCATCTCCCCCTATACTAGTTCGGTGGCGTACTCCATCAGTCGGATCTGTCAAGATCAATACTGATGGATGCGTCAAAGATGGTTTTGCAAGTAGGGGACGCATCATCATAGACCACACATGACACTGTATTAGGGTTTTCTCAGCTTTGTATGGACCATGCTTGATATTAGAGGCAGAGCTCCGGGCTATTCTTGATGAGATTTTACTAGCTTATGGACTTGGTTTTTCAGCAATTTGGGTAGAGTCTTATTCCACAGTAGCTATTCACTGCATCATTAGAAGAGGAGGACCATGGGCTATTCAGGGCATACTCAGACGTATCACATATATCATATCCTTCGACAGATATACAGTTTCTTACATTTATAGAGAATGAAACCAGGTTGCAGATGCTCTTACTGCGGAGGGCTGGGATCATCGACGATATCAGATATATGGACTACATGACCTACCACAACATATTAGGGCACTAGTACAAATTGACAGACATGGATTGCCCAGTGCCAGATTTTGATTTGATTTGATTTTTATTTCCAATTTTTATCTTTGCCTTAATTTGCATTAGTTCTTATTGTAAAGGAAATAGTACTTCCTCGTTTACTGTTTTAATTTTCGTCATTTGTTTTTCACTGTAAGGGAAGTAGTACTTCCTCATTCATTGCTTTCATTAATTTCATGTAACCACGATATTTCTCCGCCACAAGTGAGGGCAGATTAATAAATCTCGGAGGTACCGCCCTCCTTTAATAAAAAAAAAAGACTAGCTCGGTGACAGTGAAGCTGAGCTGACACAATACTTTCTCCTATGGGCATCTCCGCTAGAAAGTTCTGCTCCTTATCGTTCCAACTTCTTGTCATAAGGACAACAGAACTGACTCCCTTGCAGGAAAAGGAGCTTAGAGGAAATCCAAGAATATCTCATGTTAGCACCCAACCAAGCCTTCAATGTCCGGTCTCTGAAGATTGGGGCATTTCTCCTAAGATTTGGATGAGGACTCTGCAGTAACAATTGGAATCGCCGAATGAAGGTGTAGCAGGCAGTTCTGCTGAACGCCATCTTTGCAAAGGTAGCTCAGCCTCAGACTCGGACTCCATCTCTTCATGTTAGTTCTGCTCTTTAGTAGCGACCTCCTCCCTCCTTCTTTTGGTAGCTTCAGCTACTTTAGCTACTTTGGCAACACAAAGGATCAACATGTCTGGTTGTTGGCCTATATATATAAGAAAAGAAGAAGTATTAAGGTTTGGCCAAAAGAAATAGAATTGATGAAGATGTTAAATTGTCTTACGAGGAGGAACATGAGTTGAAGTAGTAGGTCTGCTTGGTGCTGGGGTTGGAGGCAAAGCTCGGAGTAGCCCTGATTGAAATAAATTGTCATTTGAGATCACAAACTTACAAGACCTCTCTCTGTTGGAAAGAGCGCAGATGGAGTCAGCCCATTTCTGAATGGCCGAGCTCAGGTGGCAAGGTCGATAAACTGCAAAATAGGAACCAAGGGAAAATTAGACTTCTAACAAAACAATGAAATGTATGAAGACATGATGAGCTGTCACTTACAAAAAGAATGATAAAGGGTTAGAACTATATCCTCCCTATCCACCTCATCGGGATGGAACTGCCAATCCCCCAAAACGTAAAAAAATTCTTCTTTCCACTCCTTGATCGATGAAGGGGTATCTAAAACTAGAGGGCCTTCTGTTTTAGGCCTAACACTAGTATATCACCAGCTTGTATTTTTCCCATCTTCCTTAAAAGAAAAGAGAGAATTAAACTAGGATACATCTAGTTCGGTGTGACCTAACTGCTTCCATAGGATCAAGGTCGCAAATAAGGTCCTCCACCCATTTGGACACAACTGGGTAGGGGCTATTCCCCAAGAAGAGAAGAATGATCGAATAATCTTGGGAAATGGAAGTGTCAAACTGGCCAGAAAAATAGAGGTGTAAAGAGTAACACATCTCGTTGGGAAAGTATTAGCTCGATCAGTGGAAGAAGGGATTACTAACTCTACGGAAGGGGGACATTGTACTTAGCCCTAATCGTAGCTAAAGAATCAACCGTTATTACTGACCTAAAAGAACTTGCCCCCCAAGTTTGGCCAATATTCATTCTTTCCCATTGTGCTCTCTTCTCTCTCATCTTATGCCGTCATTCCACACTCCTAGGTGAGTTCAACGTAGGGTTGGGAGGGGATGATGGAGGATATAAAGAAGTAATGGAGATGGGGGTAAGCACTTCCTGACAGTCCAAACTGGCAGAAGAAGGACAAAAGGATAGGGTGGACGGAGATGTTGCAGCTTCAACCTGTTGATTTTCCTAGGACTGGACACGAGATTCGTCCGAACTCATATAAGCAAAAAGAGGAGAAAATAAATACGTAAAAAGAGAGGTATTCTAATTGGGAAAAGATACTTGGACGACGACCTTACTCAAAGAAAATAGAAAAAGCTAAAATATTTTGGAGCAAAATCTAAGAAGCTTGAGATGCAAAAGTAAAAGAGTGAAATGTGAAAAAGTTATTTGAAAGTAGAGGAATGTCAAAGGACAAGATCTGAACCATTTAAATGGAGAATTAAATGATTAACGACTATTAATCAATGCTTCTAGAAGAAGGAAGTTGCCCCACAGCTCACAAGGTGAGATGCGTTTTTGGCATTTATGGAGAGTAATTATTACAGAAATTGGAAGTCGTGCCAAATTATTTTTAGGAGGTCAGTCCCTTACCTAGGTTAGCATTGACATTGAGGATAACTGTTGACACCGACGTCCGAGGTCACTTAGTTCGGATTTGTGTACCCAATAAGGGGATAATGATGTGAGCTCGGATATGCGACACCAGTTCGGGTCTTGAGTGACTTACTCAAGAAGCTTGTGTAGTCCTTCAAGGTGAAATAATGAATAATGATTAAGAATTACTGTCAGGATATGGGCTTTCCATAAGGAGGATACACTTGGAAATGTCTTACGTCAGCACCCACATTATCCTCCAATCAGAAATCTTAGCCTCCCTTCCTAAGTAATGCATTAATTGCTAGGGATCACTTGCACCAGTAACTCATGATCAACTGACGGAGCCAAACTCGGCAACCAATCCTATTACTCCAACACATGTACTTATTTAGCTTGATATTGTAGATTGATATGATAGGAGGTACACTATGCATGCATTACCCCACTGTAAAAGGAGAAGGGGAGGGGACGAGAATCCGGAGGGAAGGGGGGGGACACTTTCTCGTTCTCTTCATATTTCAAATATCTCCTATAATGGGGAAAAAGAGTATGATTGTGTAATAATATTGTAATCCGTTGGAAAAAAGATCAATCAATTTAATGTTTATTCCCTAAGTTGGCTTGAATATTGTCTATACATTTTTCAACGTCAACAACGTATATGATACGCTATCTTAAAACGATATTTGCCTCCTCTAATATGTTTTTAGGATTTCAGCAATTAGTTTAGAGGATTTACGAGCCTTCAAGGAAGAAGCCTAAAAATACTATGATTCTTCCTAGTTGAACTTAGGCTCCGTTTGATTGGCGGAGTTTTCCAGGGAAGTAGGAAAATATTTTCCTACTTTCACTTTTTTGACCGTTTGATGTGCGAAATTTTCCACGGAAAATGTTTTCCTCCCTTTTTCTAGGTACAACCCTTTGATGCACAAATGATGGAAAATGATTTTTCACCTAATAGGTGGGAAAACATTTTCCACCTTTTTTTTGTTTTTGTTTTCTTTTTTTTTTTTGCAATGAGAACAAATTCTAAACACAATGGTAAAAAAAAAATTCACTTTTAACGACAACTTTCATGCAAAATAAAGTCAAATGAATGATAATTGGTATGGTAAATTTTTTTTTTTCTAAATGTTTTTTTGACAATGAGAACAAATTTAGACTCAATAGTAGAAAAATTATCATCTTAATGGACAAATTCCATAAAAAAAAAGTCAAATGGACACCAAATTTCAACATTTTTCATGGAAAATTATACAAATCAAACACAATTAATTACAATTTCTAGTAAAACATTTTCTAAGAAAATCAATTCCCTGTAAAACATTTTCTTTCCACCCATGTTTCACCCTTGCAATCAAACGAACCCTTACTGAAAACTTGAAGAAGGTTTGAATGGCCATTTAGCCTATGCGTACGCATGTTTAAGTAGATACAACACAATTTTGCTTCTCAATTATCATCATTAATTCATTCACATTTCAGCCAAAAAAAAAGAAGAAAGGCCCAAATCTTGAATAACAAATAATTATGGATTGTGCTATGTGTTCACAATATTTTTTATTGTGTGTGGGCCCCCCTCCATGTGAAGGGGGGTGTAAAAGATTGTATACACCACAAGGTATACACAACAAGGTGTACACATAGCATTATCCAATAATTATATGACATAAATGTGAGTTTTACAGTTCTGTAATGAATTCATCCCTTTTTGTAAATCATCTTTTCTGGTATGGATGAAAATGCACATGGCAAACAAACATAGTTTCGAAAGCTGTGATATTTCAAGTGGAGTAAAGCTTTTGAATGAAATCTGTTCTTTTTAATCTATTGTTTTTTTATTTTTTATTTTGAAAGAAACCTTTAGCTGTAATTTACTTACAAGTTTAAAAACGTTATCCAATCCAAGTGTTTTAACACTTGGATATCATTAGAAGACGCATGCAAGTGCCCAAATCTAAATTCTCCTAGGCAAAAGCTTCAATCCCCATATTAGAATCACTGCAAAAGTTAGAGAGTTGCATCTTGTACAAGTAGATCTTATTCTGTTCATCCCTTATGTCTCCACTTGTCTATTATTTTTCTGTCAACAGATACATACAAACCAAGTAATACATAAACGATACACAATTCATAATTCATTTGAAAAGTTTATTATTCCTATTATAATACTCTAAACCTTCTTGTGATTTTGTAGATAATCTAAGAATCGATCAATATAACCATCTTGTGTATCTTTATTCGACAACATTTCTCTCATCTTTTTAACCTTTTCCCTGTAAACTTTACCTACTTCTTCCACCATAACCAATCTCAGTGAGAAAGCAACTGCGTCTTTAGTAAATGATCCGTCCAACTCATTTCTTGCTATCTCATGTCCCAACTTCTTTTCCTCCAATAGGCTGGAAATCATTCCTCGGTCCGCCAAGAAAGGCAACAAGATTATCCATTTCCCGAATTGCAAAGCCTCCACTACTGAGCTCAGCCCGGAATGACACAAGATTCCACCCACCAATTCATGGCTCAGTACCTTGAGTTGAGGTACCCAACTTGTAAAAACCACCCCACGTCCTTGATTCTCTCCTCGAACCCTTTAAAAGGTGTTGAAAGAAATAATGTTTCTTCTATATTTTATTCATTCAGAAGGCATAGATATATATACAGTGGAGGAGCCATGGAATAAGGAAACTAAAATATTCTAATTGACTGGCTATCCTAAAATAGATGATTACAGGAATAATTTAATTATACACTAAATATTCTAAATATGTAATGTGCAGCGTATATGATTTGTTAGGCCCCCTCAAGATGGGGCTCCAGTGGAGACACCAATCTTGATAGAAAGATCCCGAAGCCGATAACGAGAGAGCGGTTTAGTTAGTGCATCTGCCAACTGATCTGCAGAAGAGACATGGGAGACGTGAAGGCGACCACTTTGCACGAGTTCACGAACAAAATGATAGTCTAGTGCGATATGCTTCATGCGAGAGTGAAAGACCAGGTTTGCACATAAATAAGTAGCACCAATGTTGTCACTATAGAGAGTTGGCGGAACACTAACACGGAGACCAAGTTCCGCAAGTAGTGAGCGAATCCACTGAAGTTCAGCAGCGGCAGAGGCAATTGCTCGATACTCGGCTTCTGTGGAAGAACGAGCAACAGATCGTTGCTTCTTTGAACTCCAGGATACGGGATTAGGACCGAGAAAAACAATATAGGCACCTGTAGAGGTACGATCATCAAGATTACCGCCCAATCAGCATCACAGAAGGCATGAAGAGACAGAGAGCTGTTGCGCTGCAACCGAATACCATAGGACCGTGTACCATTGAGGTACCGAAGGAGACGCTTAACAGCGCCCCAATGAAGAGTAGTTGGAGCATGCATGAACTGGGATAACTTGTTGACAGCAAAGGCAATGTCAGGACGACTGATGAGTAGATACTGTAAGCTACCAACGGCCTGACGATAAAGTGTGGCATCCGCAGGTGGAGAGCCATCATGGAGCTGCAGGGAAGAGGAGGTAGCCAGCGGCGTCTGAACGGGTGTAGAGTTCTCCATGTTGTGTTTGGTGAGGATATCCAGAAGATATTTATGTTGGGTGAGGAGTAGGCCCGCTGGATATGAAACAACCTCAACACCAAGGAAATATGATAAAGCACCCAGATCTTTGATCGAAAATTGAGAACCCAACTGATCAATAAAATGTTGGACTGCCAACTTATCACTCCCAGTAAGAATCAGGTCATCAACATAAACCAGAAGATACATGATAGTCTCCTGATGATGATAAATAAATAAGGATGCATCTGAGAGGGAGTTTGTAAAGCCAACCTGAAGAAGAAAGCGACGCAATTCAGTGTACCACGCTCGAGGAGCTTGTTTAAGACCATAAATTGCTTTGTTGAGCTTGCACACATGGTTAGGAAGATTAGGATCAATAAATCCTGGTGGTTGGGACACAAAGACATCTTCATCCAGTGGACCCTGAAGAAAGGCATTATTAACATCCATCTGACGAAGAGACCAACCTCAGGAAACTGCTAAAGAGAGAAGAACCCGAATTGTGGTGGGCTTAGCTACTGGGCTGAACGTGTCATGAAAATCAAGCCTTGGTCGTTGATGAAAGGCCTTGGCTACAAGCCGTGCCTTGTAGCGATCTATGGTGCCATCAGGTTTCTGTTTGATACGAAAAATCCATTTACAACCAACTATATTCTGAGACATATCAGGAGGTACCAAGTTCTATGTACCATTGCGAAGCCGAGCATTGAACTCATCGGACATAGCGGCACGCCAATACGGATTAGTGAGAGCCTGAGTGTGAGAGGTAGGCTCTGTGGTGGCAAAGTCAGTAGCAACAGTGAGGCTGTACTTTGGATTTGGTTTGACGATGTTATTTTTAGATCGAGTTACCATTGGATGGAGGAGAGAGGGAAGTGGGGAAGCCGGTGAGGTATGACATGAAGGGTGCTGGTGGGAGGTATTGTGAGGGGAGGTCACGGGAGATACCCCAAGAGGAGTGGTGTGCGGGAGGGATAGAGGGGATGTTGAGGGATCTCTGGATAGAGGATTGGAAGATAAAATAGGAAGAGTATCTTCGGCAGTGGGTGAGGGCTGGGGAATCGGCAAAGGATTACTCGGCACAAAGGCCCCCTCAGCCACATTCGATGGTACCTTATCCGGCATTCCACTGTGAGAGTCAACATCAGCACTGGCCAAAGGGGATGATTGGAAAGGAAATTCAGACTCGACAAACACAACATGACGAGAGACAAAAATTTTTTGAGACGAGAGATCATAACATAGGTAAGCACTTTGAGTGAGGGAGTAACCAAGAAATGCACAAGGACGAGAACGAGTTTCTAATTTGTGAGATGTGTAAGGACGTAGCCACGGATAACAGAGACAACCGAACATCCGAAGTTTGGAGTAGTTAGGCGGCGTTTGGAAGAGACACTCGAAGGATGATTTCATGGACATGTTTCATTTGGGCATACGGTTAATAAGGTAGACAGCAGTAGCAAAGGCAAAGGGCCAAAATGAGGAGGGGACGAATGTGTGGTGAAGTAACATTAGACCGGTTTCAACAATGTGGCGATGTCTACGTTCTGAAAAACCATTATGTTCAGGTGTGTGAGGTGGGGTGGTCAAATGGGAGATACCATGGGTCCTAAGGAAATCTCGGAGAGCTATATATTCTCCACCATTGTCTGTGTAGAGCGTGACAAGATGTCGATTGAAACGTTTTTCCACAAGTGATTTGAAGCATTTAAACACAGTCAAAACATCAGATTTATGTTGAAGTGGGTAGAGCCAGATTTATTTTGAATAATGATCAACAAAAATCACATAATATTTGTATCCATCACATGATAAAACTGGAGAAGTCCAGACATCCGAAAACACCAAATCAAGAGGAGAATGGGATACAAGTGAGGAATCATGAAAGGGTAATTTGTGGCTTTTAGCGCAGAGACAAGCATTACAATGAAAATTACTCGATGGACTAGAAGAGCAAGACACGGACTTGGACAATGACAAATGACGCATGACTCTATTGGAGGGATGACCTAAACGACTATGCCATAAAGAGAAAGGTTCGTGAGACGCGGAGAAAGCCAGTGGTGATGCCGACGCATTCAAAGATGGAGACCAAGAGTAGATGCCGCCGTTAAGTGGACCTTGATGGAGGGTGGCCCCCGTGCGAGGATCCTTCACCTGAAAGTGTGTGGGAGTAAAGACAACAATAACATTATTAGTTTGGCAGAGTTGAGAAACAGATAACAGATTCTTGTTTATTGAAGGAACACAAAGCGTATTTGAAAATTTGAGGGAAGAAGGATTGTAAGGTGGAGAGAGGGAACCTTTATGGGAAATGGTCAGACCTGCACCATTGCCAACAATGACATTGTCCGAACCCTCATATGGAGAATGGAGTGAGAGATTGGCAAGATCCGTAGTCACATGATGTGTGGCACCCGAGTCTAGAATCCATTCTGATGATGATGGAGCAAAGGAATAGGCTGCAGCATTGGCTTGAGGAGAAGCATAACTGGGCCTATTTGGAGTCTGTGGTGCCACCGAACCATTCCATAATAGAGGTTTGAGGGTTGGGCACCGCTTAGCAGAATGTCCCTGTTGTTCACACAGTTGACAGCGCCCAAGGTAAGGACGAGGGCCACGTTGATTCTGTGGTTGTGGCGGGCGGGGAGTCCATGTCCCAAAAGGCCGAGAAGAGCTGTTGTGGTGCAGACCCGTGAAACGACTAGGTGACCGATATGGTGGTCCAGTTTTAACAGCTGCATTGGCGGTAACAGGGAGGTTCACTTGGTTACCCTTCTTGGCAGCAAGGTAAGCTTCACGGTTGAGGAGCTTCTCATGTAGTTCTTCAAAGGAAATCGCCGTCTCACGTGCCTGAATGGCATTGGCAAGTTCGGTATAGTCCTCATCAAGACCTGTAAGAATTTTGATGGTAAGATCCTCAATGTCAACTGGGGCATTCATCAGTGCAAGTTCATCCACCTTTGACTTGATATTGTACATAAATTCTGTAATTGTCTGGGAGCCTTTGGTTGGGTTACTGAGTTGGGTTTTCAAATGAGTTATGCGGCCACGCGTCGGTTTACCATACGTGAGGTCCAAGATCAACCAAGCATCCCGTGACGTTCGGGCGGTTGCAATGAAGGGAATCAAAGTCGGAGATAATGAGCCAATAATAGCATTGAATATAAGCTGATCTTGATGCACCCATGAGTGATGTGCGGGGTTAGCAGTTGGAGCATCATTCACCGTAATGAATTTCGCAGGACATGGAAGTGTGCCATCAACAAAACCGAGCAGATCATAGCCGGTGAGAAGAGTATAAAATTGAAGGCGCCACGAAAAATAATTTGAGGCGGTAAGCTTCAATGGCGCTTGCGCAGCAACATTGAGTGCAATAATGGTGACTGGTTGAGCCGTGGCATCAGCAGTTGTGGACTGGACCAAGGGAGAAACGTGCTGTGGTGTAGATTGAGATTCCATGGTGACAGCGGCAGAAAACAAGCAGTAATGGCGGTGACTGGTGTAAAGGGAAAAAAGGAAGAGAAAAAAAAAATATGTGTTTTGATGTAGGCGTGAGCCAATGGCTCTGATACCATAAAAGGTGTTGAAGGAAATAATGTTTCTTCTATATTTTATTCATTCAGAAGGCACAGATATATATACAGTGGAGGAGCCATGGAATAAGGAAACTAAAATATTCTAATTGACTGGCTATCCTAAAATAGATGATTACAGGAATAATTTAATTATACACTAAATATTCTAAATATGTAATGTGCAGCGTATATGATCTGTTACCCTTCTGGTAACTGAGTCATCTCATTATCTGCTGCCCCTCGTTGCCTCCTCAGAGCCCAGAAAAAAGGCAATTCCAACTTCTCCAAGCCTAATGCAATTTCAATGAGTTCATCTTGATTTGGTTTCGTTTCACTTCCGAAAGCTACATACACAACCGATCCTTTTTCTTTCGTGTCAAGCCATTCCTTAATTTCAATCCAGTTTTCGTTTTGCTCTTCAGAATCGCCATTAGTAGTTGTTGGGGGTAAATGACCGACAGGAATAATTGGTTTTTGGTAAATATTCTCTAGAAGTTGTAGCCACTCAGGCTCAAACTCATAACAACTTCTCATCACCACCACATCACAGCCGTCAATGGTGGCTACCAATCGGTACATGTCCGAAACATTACCACCGTCTACTATTACCTCCTTAAACTGGCGATTAATTTGAAAGAAGCGCATAGAAACAGATGTTTCGAAGGGTACCCACTTGGGTTTCACGGTGAAATCTTCAGGCTTCACCCGATCATCGTGATTTTGCAATATAAGTGATGTTGGGCCAGTAGCGCTTAAAATAGTTGCAGTAAATATACTGAAAAATGCACACGGAATGTTGCGCTTAGCAGCTTCTGGGTATAACCAGTATTGAGCAAAATCACCAATAACCCAGTCAGGTGAGGAATCTTCCAACAAACAAATGATTCTTGGTTGAAGCTCGTCAAAGGCAATTTTAAGGTAGCGGACCATTTCGAATGGTAAATCAATGGTGGATTCTGCATCTTCAGATAGATTATCACCTTTTGGCAATTGAATCTTGACAAATTCTATTAGATGGGTTAAATTCGGAGGCGGTTTGGGAAGACGTTCAATGTTTCTGTGAGTCGAAACAAAGGAGACTCTGTGGCCTTCTGGGCTATGAGCTTGGCGAGCTCTAGGTATGGAATCAAGTGACCGAAGGCCTGCCATGGGAACGTGAGAATATGCAATTTACCCTGCTTAGCCATGGACTACAGATTTAGAGGTGCAGTGCACAAGATTTTCAATATTTTTCTGAAAGCTTGTTCTTTTACGTTGATTATGTCGGTACAATCTAACATGCATTTCATTCCATAATTGTCCTTCATCATTCCACAGGAAATCTAATAATTGAGTTGAACAGAAGCAAAACCAACAGAAATGGACCAGAATACTCACACATGTGAGTCCTGCGGAATCTTTTTAAATACGCGGTGGGATCGACTCCATTGTGAGTATTCAGGCCCATTTATGTGGAAGTGTTTCTGTACATGGGGGAAGTTTCTAATTGAGTGGCGGGAGGAAGGGATTGTTTATTATGTGTGTTAATTTTTATATTAAGTTCGATATTTTTTATATGAAATTTATCATTGTTATTGATTTTAACAACATTCTTTCACATCATTGATTAGATTTTTCGCATATAAAAGGATGTAATAAAAATGTCAACAAAAATGTATAAGTAGTTTAATTGATTATCCACTGGTACACGCCAAATATATCCAACATTTATATTAAGTGCCTGTTTGTTAGAGATTAAAGTCTAAATTTTAATTTAAGTCAAAATAAAAAAAAATTTTAAACACATATTTTATGGAATTCACAACTTTTTAACTATATATTTTATCAATTTTCATCAAAATGTACTAAAAATCAGATTTTAAGTAATGGGTTAAATGAATTATGCTAAAATGGGTTATTCATATTTCCATAGTGGTTTCACGTTGTTTTATTTTTCTACCATATGCATTGAATATTTTTAGGTCTTGTTTGATTCCTATTTTTTTAACCACACATTTTTCATTAAAATAATATTACACGTAAATAAAAAAAAATTCCTTCTTTTTTAACCACACATTCTCCACCATATTTGTCATACATATGTAACAATTTTTTTTCCCAATCACATTTATATCATCATCATTTCATTAATTAGCACATCTTATATGTGATTGTACCCGTTCAAAAAAGACGGTTATGATTGCACAAAATAACTTACTTGCCCATTACATTGTTAATTAGGAGAAAATAAAACTAATAAAAAGATGAGACTACATATTTGCTCTGACATCAACTATTTGGATGTAAACCATCATCAGACTAGATATATGAATTAATGGAACATCGAAGATGAGGACGTGACAAGTAAAAGTTGGGGACATAAGTACTACACGAAGCAAACATCAAGGACCTCTAAGAGCATTTATAGGAGACTTTTTAGGGAAATTTATACTTTTCGTCCCTAACATTTGCAAATTGATACTAATCTACCTTCAACCTTTTTAAGCAATAGACATTAATAATTTTTTGAAAATATAACAAAATCCATCTTTTTGTCCATTTTGACCATTAAAGTCACGTAAAATGAAGAATTTGCCCTCTCTTTAAATAAACACAAAAAGCAACTAAGACCCTAGTTGACTCCATTTAAAACAAAATGATTTATTTTCATACTTATTTTCAATCACACATTTACAAATAAAATATTTTGAACGTAAATTTGAAATTTTTTCCCACTTTTTAACGACATATTATCAAAAAAATCAACCCCACAATTCCGTCCAAACCTCAAGTTAGTCGCTTCCACTCCAACCACCCACTACCACCAAGACTCAAATTTTTTTTAAAAGAATTGTCTTAATAGATTTCGAGCGCTCTGTTCATTTTCATCCATATCACCACCCTTTGGGAAAGAATATGATCTATTTGTAATTTTTAAAGATTTGGAAGTATTACTACAATTTTCCCTTCAATTTCTTATTTAGTTGTTTTGTTTTCTTTATTTAAAGGGGATGACAGATTCATTATTTTACTCAGTTTTTTACTAAAAAAATGGAGTACGGACATGATTTGCAATTAAGTGAACTTGGGGTGTCGAGTGTTAAAAATGTTGAGGAATTTCGAAAAGATTGGGGACGAAAAGTGGAAAAATTTCTAATTTTTTAATGCATTTTCCCATAAAATATTAAAAAATAAGAACTTCCAAGTAGCAAAATAATATTGTATATACATAAAGAAAAATGAAAATTATATTGTTAGGTTCAATATTGTAATTGGTAATTTTGTAAACAAAAAGAACTTAATTGAACATGTGTAAAAATCAAGGAGTGAAGTGCAATTTTGCATAGTTGTGTTAGGTAGCCTAGGGTTTGAGTTCAAGTTTGGAAACAAGGAAGAAGCGACGTCGAAATTTCGCTAGCCTCACACATGACCATCGCTCGAGCGACAGAAACAAAACCATTGTTGCTCACTTCTCGCTCGGCGTCGCTCGAGTGACAAGTCCCCCTCGCTCAAGTGACATGTTACGCGACTAACCATAGTTCGGGATTTTGGAAAGTTTTACACGGCTCATACTACTCATACATCTCCAACTATAAATACATATACTCTTGCACGAAAATGGTGGTTGTGTCAGTGTGCCTCATGGTATAACATATTCTTATCATCTTTTGAGAGTTCCAAGAACACAATTCATTGGTGGAATCATTCATATCATTCTTGAGATCTAGCAACCAAGATTTAGGAAAACATCAAAGTTCGTGAATCCACTTGGAAAGTACTCTCTCAGTCGGTCATTGGGAGAGATTGACTGTAAGCACAGGGAAAAGCCCAAGAATTAGAGATTCTTGGAATTCCACTTGGCACAGACAATTGTAAAAGATCGGGAAACTGGTGGGTAGAGATTACAGGAATTACAACAACGGGAACTAGTGGAATTTGCTAAGCTGGAAACGAACTGTAATCCATATTGTCTATTTTGGAGGTAACTGACTTGATCCCAGAGTTTTTCCCACTTTGGGTTTTCTCCGTCAACAATTATTGATGTTCTTTATTGCTTTACATATTACAAACTGTGGTATTCAAACATAGGGAAATTGGACGTGTAAGCTTAATCATTTAGAAACTATTAAAAAGTGACATATTGCTTTTAATAGAATAATTCCATACGTAGGGGTCAAAACTAAAAACGGATAATTAATAAACATTCAGTAACTTAGTAGCCTTTAATTTGGTAATCCGTAACTTTCATATATCAATGCGTTTAGGTAATAAAGCTTATACGTCAATCACAATGTGATTAATCAATGACTTGGGCATTGTTCATAACATTACCTTTTTATCAATATATGTAATATGACGAAATATGCAAAAATAGAGTAAAAACCAATGTTTTAAAAAATTGGATCGGATATCGATCCCGAAAAAAAATGGGGGTCAAGAGTCAAACCGAAATCCATCCATTAATTTTTAAATTAAAAAAAAAAAAAAACACACACACACACAAAAGAAATTCAACAAATGAACATAAGTGGAAACTAAGCGGGCTAAAAGTTCCAAAACTTCTATAACTTGTTAATGACAACCTGCCCCATATGCAAACCCTATATCTAAACATTTTTTAGATAAAAGAACGTAGTAGATGGTTATAATCTTGTCGGTAGCGCCTCATCTTCTCTTATCTCCATTCTCTCACATGCACAAATATATATATATATATATATATATATATATATATATATATATATATATATATGTGTGTGTGTGTGTGTGTGTGTGTGTGGACACACACAAATACATGTCCCAAGTCTGAGCAGAAATATTAGTGTGCTTTCTACCTTCTTTTTTCACTACAATAATATTTTAGATTCACTATGAGTTTTGGACGACCGGAGAAACAGTAGGGATGATCGGAGATATGACAGCAACTAAGATTTATTGTATTTATCTAGCTACTTATAATTGTTTCTTTCAAAATAGTTGACTTAATGAACTGTGAAAATCGTAACTGGATCACCGATTCTTCGATTAAATTAGATGGTTACCAGAATTTACACTGGTTGTTTCTCATCTGATTTTACACATGTGACCGGACCAGATTTCAAGCCGATTTCCTATTTTTAAAACACTGATGAGAACTAAGAACAGAATAAACATAAGAGAAAATTACACAGAAACCTGAATTTTAAGTGTAAGTAAAATATATGATATATTTTTACTTATCTTTATTTATTGGCTTGCTTAAATTAGATTGACTTTTAATGTCGAAACATGGTCGAACAAAAAATATGTGCAATAGTGAAGTCCATAGACAGTAAGCCAGTCAGTGTTGACCAACTGGGTGCTATAGGTTTGCAAAAGTCCGGCTGCGATTTTTTTAGGGTTTCTAAAGCCGAAAAAGGTGCAATTCTCACTTACTTTAAAAGCAGCATATTCAGAAATATTTACTTATTATTTTGGACAAAGTTGATTAGTTAAATAATTAAAAGAAGGAAATATTATATTGGAAAATATTTCCTTAAATTAACTATTGACCATATCAACCATATCTTGTGTGATTCTTACTATGCACAACGTTTTATTTCAGGTAAAAGATGTTTGGACCTTGTGGAAGCCTTTATATAAGTAAAGAGGGACATTAAGGATCAAACAAGCTTTGAGAGAAAATTTTCACACACCCGGTGAACCTACAGCTTGACGATTTGAAGTATTTTGACCTATTCTAGTGAGTTCTAACGAGCAGATGATTTAGTTCAGCATCACAAAGCAAAAAACACACCTTGGCAAGACTGATATAATTCTGTTCAAGAATCAGGCCACTTGGCATAAGTTAAGGTTGGCGAATCTTTATCCAAATGGTGGTTGCTACCGAATACAATAGTGAAATTGCGATAAAGTCAAGAACGAATGGTTTGATTCCATTTCTCCAATAAGTCAAAATGAATAAGAAAGGGAGGGAGTTGTTATTTATTTTCTTTTGATTTTTTTAGTTAATTTTGCGAATACTAAATCGAAACTATTGTATTTTTGCATCTTGATTAATGGATTAGTTCTTTACGCCATATCTGTGTTCTTTCTTACTTAATCCTATAATAGATTATTGTTTGCAAAACTTAAATCTGTTAAGTCACTTCATTCAGAACTGTACGTAAACAGCAACTAAGACCCTATTTGACTCTATTTAAAAAAAATAATTTATTTTTCATTCACATTTTTATTCACATTTATAAATAAAATATTGTGAATGTAAATTCAAACAAATTTTTCACTTTTTAACCACACATTCTCCAAAAAATTACTATTTAAAATATCATTTTACACAATAATGGTCATCAAACGAGGGCTAAATATAAAAATGTATAAAGGAAAAATTGTAATAGAAGCCCTAAATCTTTTCCAAAATTACAAATAAATCACAATTAAATACAATTGATAAAAAAATTAGAAAAAGAAAGAAAAAAATTCTTCCTCCCGAACCTTCCTCACCCAATCTAACCCCACAATTCCGGCCAAACCACAAGTTAGCTGCCGCCACTCGAACCACCCACCACCACCAAGAGTCAAAATTTCTTTAAAAGAACTGTCTTAATAGATTTCGGGTGCAGTGTTCATTTTCATCCATATAACCCACCCTTTGAGAAAGAATATGATCCTCCTTTGGGAAAGAATATGATCCATTTGTAATTTTTAAAAGATTTGGAAGTATTACTACAATTTTCCTTTCAATATCTTATTTAGTTGTTTTGTTTTCTTTATTTAAAGGGGATGACAGATTCGTTATTTTTCTCAGATTTTTACCAAAAAATGGCTTAGGGACATGATTTGCAATTAAGTGAACTTGGGGTGTCTTGTGTTAAAAATGTTAAGGACTTCGAAAAGATTGGAGACGAAAAGTGCAAAAAATTCTAATTCATGTAACGTATTTTCCAATGAAATATTAAAAAATTAGAACTTCCAAGTAGCAAAATAACATTTTATATACATAAAGAAAAATGAAAATTATATCGATGCATCCAGGTAAAAAAGCTTATACATCATTCACAATGTGATTAATCAATAATTTGGACATTGTTAATTAATAATTTGGGCATTGTTCATGATATTACATTTCATTGTGATTAATCAATAATTTGGGCATTGTTCATGATATTACATTTTTATCAATATATGTAACATGACGAAATATGCAAAAATAGAGTGAGAACCAATGTTTTAAAAATCGGATCGGCATCGATTCGAAAAAGAGAAAGGGTTAAGGGACAAAGAGTCTAACCGAGATTCACCCGTTAATTTTTAAAAATACAGCTGATTATTCACATTTATGTATACTAAGTAGCATCCAATTTCACTTAATTGAAAATTAATTTATATTTATTTAAAATAAATAATTTAACACTCATTGTCATGTATAAATTATTTGGTATTAATTCTAAATTAATCAACATTCACTTTAATTTATGTATCGTATTTGTCATTCATCTTCATTTATGCATTTATGTTCAGTTTGAGTCAAATTATTATAGAATGAGAATGAAAAATATAGTCGTTATTGGGGTCCACATAAGAGATAAAAAATTTGAATTTAAATATTGATGTGATGGATAACGGTCATATTTTTCATTTTAATGAGATAATAATGTAGATCAAACGGGGCTTAGTTATAATTCTAATATTCACATTTGAGTATGCATTTTACTATTTATGTGCATGTATATTTATTAACATTTATTTTCAAGGATTTGCATTTCTCTCATATTTTGATCAAAGGGTAAATAGAAAGTCAAATATTATTTTCTCAGCACTTATAAAGCATTTAAAAATAGCAAGCAATGTACATTCAATTCTCACCACGACATATATATACAAAGAAATTCAACATGAACATAAGTGAAACCTAAGTGGGCTAAAATGCCAGAAACTTCTAAGACTGGGCGTAGGTTGGGTTGGATTTGGTTGAATTGGTTGTGAGTCCAATCCAAACACAATCCAACATGTTCGATTTGACAATAATTCAAATCAAAACCAACTCATTTACGGTTGAAACTCAACCCAATCCAAACTGACCAAACTCGGGTTGGTTTGGGTTGGGCTGATTAAGACATTTTTCGTTGAACAATTTTTTTATGGGTCCAATGATTGAGACATTTTTCGTTGAATTTGAATTTTTTTTTAAAGTTTTATATCATTTCAATTTGGACAAATTTCAGTTACATTAAAGGGGGTGATTTGAAATGCATTAAGTCAATTGAAGTTAGATAAATGATCCGTGGGATTAAATTCCATTCCAATATAACAATATAAATTTAAAAAAATTGTGAAACATGTTAAATATATTATATCATGATCAAATTAAGTACATATTAAATCAATCTAAATACATGTTGAATATCTGCATATTATACTTATTGAATAAAATGAATTCAACCTAAATACTAAAAATGTTAGATCATCCAAACTCAATACAAAATCACCTCATTCAATTCAAGTGTTTATTCAAAAATCACGTCAAAAAATCGAGTTTGGAAGCAGATGCACGAGCAGCAATGAGAGATAGAAGAGACGTGAGACACAAGATAATTTTGAACAATAGGTTTTAGATTTTTTATTTTAAGTACTAATATTCTTTTTAATATTTTTTAAATTTATTTGGTTGGGTTGGGTTGGGTTGTGTTTGATTGGGTTTTAATAGAGAACTCAAAACCCAACCCAACATGACCTAAAATTTGATTTCCTAGCCCGAACCCAACCCAATTGAACTAAAAAACCAATCCAAACCAATTGGTTTGGGTTGGGTTGATCGGTTTGACTGGTTCGAATTGATTTTTATCCAATCCTAAAAACTTCTATAACTTGTTAATGACAACCTGGCCCCATATGCAACCCTATTATCTAAACATTTTCCAAATAAAAAAGTAGCAGATGGTTATAATCTTGCCGGTAGCGCCTCATCTTCTCTGATCTCTACTCTCTCACACGTACAAATATATACACACACATACAAATACTTATATATAGTGATTTTTTCATTTTTTTTGTTCACTACAATAAGATTTTAGATTCACAGCGAGTTTTGGACGACCAGAGAAACAGTAGGGACGATCGGAGATACGACAGGGACAACGATTTCTTGTATTTATATAGCTACTCATAATTTTTTTTTTCAAAACAATTGACCTAATGAACCATGAAAATTGTAACCGATCATCGATTTTTCAGTTAAACCGGACTGTTGTCGAATTTTTCATCGGTTGTTTCTCATCCAGTTTTAAAACACAAGTAAGAACTAAGATCATAATAAACATAAGAGAAAATTACACAAAAACATGAATTTTAAGTGTAAGTAAAATATATGGTATATTTTTACTTATCTTTATTTATTGGCTTGCTTACATTAGAATGATTTTTAATGTCAAAACATGGTCGAACAAAAAATATGTGCAACAATGAAGTCAGGTAGGCAAGTCGGTTTTGACTGATTGGGTGTTAGAGGTTTACAAAGTTTGGCTACGATATTCTTAGGATTTCTAAAGCCTAAATAAAGTTCAACTCTTATTTACCTTAAAAGTATCATACTTAGAAATATTTACTTATCATCTTGGACAAAGTTGATTGGTCAAATAATTAAAAGAATAAAATATTATATTAGAAAATATTTCCTTAATTAAACTATGGACCATATCAACCATATCTTGTGTGATTCTTATTGTGCATAATGTTTTATTCTGGGTAAAAGATGTTCGGACCTTGTAAAAATCTTTATATAAGTAAAGAGGGTTATTAAGGATCGAACAAGTTTTGAGAGAAAATTTTCATACACTCGGAGAACCTGTAGGTTGACGTTTAGAAGCATTCTTACATATTTTCTCGAGTTCTAACCGGCAGAAGATTCAGTTCAGCATCTAAAAGCAAAACCCGAGCACAGCGTGACTGATATAATTCTGTTCAAGAATCAAGCCATTTGGCCTGAGTTAAGATTAGTGAGTTTTAAGGCAAGTGGTGGTTGCGTTCAAATACAATAGTGAAGTGGCGATAAAGTTAAGATGGGAGGGTTTGATTCCACTTCTCCAACGAGTCAAAAGAAATAAGAAAATAAGGGAGTTGTTCTTTATTTGCTTTTGATTGTTTCAGTTAATTTTACGAAATTATTAAATCGAAACTATTGTATTTTTTTATCTTGATTAATGGATAAGTTCTTCACGCCATATCTATGTTCTTTCTTACTTAGCCCTTGTTTGGTCTGGATTAAAATCTGATTTTAATTCAAGTCAAAATCAAACAATCAATATTAACCACATTTTTCATGGGCCTGACAACTTTTCAACTATATATTTCAAAACCTTCTATCACAAACTACTAAAAATCTAATTTTAATCCTCACCAAACACCATCTTAATCTTATAATAGATCATTGTTTGCAAAACTTAATTTTGTTAAGTCGCTTCAGTCATAATTGTACGTAAAATTACCCATTGGAAGATCTAATTGACTGACGTATTCAGACAGTAACATACAATTGAGACAAACTACTTAAATGAATCAAGTTTAGGTATTAACATTAAATTTTCATTTCAATAATCATGCACAAACATTTTTCTTTCAAAAATAGTGAACCTCACCCCCATCATATACACACACCCACAAAAAAAAAAAAAAAAAAAAAAAAAAAAAATCTAATATCATTTCTCTATCTAATCTTTCTCTCTACAAGTATCTCTAAAAGACTCTTTAAACATGAGATGCTCTCTATTTAGAGAGTTGATATTTAAACTCATGCTCCAACAGACTCTTTAAATTAATATTTTAATTTAGAGAGTAATAATTAAATGCATTCTAATTGTTTCAATTTTCAATGTAGGAAAACAATAAAATAATCTAAAGAAAAGCTAGTTAAAATAAAATATAAAGAAAAATAATAAATATTTTTTGGAGTAGTAAAATTAAGTGTTAAATATAAATAGCTTGTTGGAGTACTTCAAAATTTTAAGTTTCTAAATTTATAGATAGTCTCCAAATGATAGAATATGCTCTTTAAAAATAGAGAGTTATAGCTCTGATCGCCCACTCTATCCCCCTACTCACTCTATCTAAAATTGTCTATCGCTTCCACCAACTCCAACCACCATCACCGTGATCGAAAACCAACTCTATGGCTACCCTCTACACCCCACCCCAATTTACACAACCCCACATATCATTATTCTCCCCATTTCACTATTCCACACCCAACGCATCTCCTCCCACCATCGCCATCGGGATACATACCAAGTTGTTGACAGTAAAACCCTGAGTTAGTACTACTGCATCTAAAGGTAAGCTAGTACTTCAGCCTCATATGTATCCCTTCTCTCTAACGCCGACAATAACCTAATAAGGAACGCATGTGCTTCGACCATAAGCTATTACTTCAGTCTCCTCTCTATCGCGCTGCCATCGTCATCAACTGAACATGGTGATAATTGATTATTGTAGTGTAGATTTAGTTAGGGTCGTTGTGATAGTGCATTGTAATGGTAAATTTGAGGTACAAGTGAAGTCTAGTGGTTGTGGATCATGTTCAAATGGCGATAACAGTGGTAGTGCCATGAAGATGATGATGATGGCGATGGTAGTAGATTGTAGATTTGAGATGCTGCGACGATTTGGGAAGTGTCGCGGTAGTGAAGTGAGGTAGGCGGGATGGGGTGTAGTGAGATTAAGTGCCTTTGTGACCTTTTAATTGCATAGTTGTGATCGATTAACTAAGTAATGTGTGATTAATTTGTGACTAAATTTGTAACTGTGACTTACAAATTATATCGTTGCTGTGAGCCCATGTAAAAAAAGAATTGTGTGGTTGTGACCGTGACTAGATTAATTAAATCATAGGTTACAAAATTTTATTAGAGTTTACAAATGTAACAAATTGATTTTCTAAAAGATTACATAAGTTGGTAATTTTTGAAAATGTCTTTAAGATCTTTATAATTTTGTAATTATCCCTAAATATAAATAGAGACACTACCGTACTATATACTAAATTAGGTTGCTAGCATCTTTAATCGGTGCCGTGCCAAAATCCAAATTAAAATTTTGATGCTACCAAAATCCAAATCGACGCTACCAAAAATTGCACCTGTTGATTTTCGAGCTGAACGAATGAGAATGAGAACGAATGAGATCTTACGATACCTGAAATAAAGGTGTCGATGTGTACCCTCATCCTTCTTCCGATGCTTAAGTCAGAGAGAGAATTTGCAAAAAAAAAAAAAAAAGTGCTGAAAATTATGCAAAAAGGTACCTCGATAATGAATTGGAATGCCGTATTTATAACGATAGGTAGTATATTCCTGCCAGGATTAAACTGTTGAAGTCCCTAGGAGTTCTACCATGCTTAGGAGTTGCAACTTGATTAATTTTGTATTACCCAAGTGTTTGGAGTAAGATAGAACTCGGGTGGTAGAGTCCTTTCAAGATGAGATAGCATATTAACAACAAGACTTGAATTTCTTGGAAAGTCACAACTTCGAGGAGGTCCTTAGCCAATGGGAGAAATACTGGATGCTTGCCCGAGGAGGTCCCCATGTTCGTGGTTAGAAAGGAACCTCGAGCTGCCATGTGCTCGGGATATGCACATATTGGGATGATCACTGGCCCCCGTGCATCCATTCTGGAGGCTCCTGCTCGAGATTCTGGGTGAGATGCAATTTTCGACATAAGGAACGGGCATTACCCCTCAGGTGACCTGATCGAGGTTATGCTTGTGTTGAGATGAAATACATGATCAGCCTTTAAAAAGACATGATGGCCCTTTAGGAAGGCATGATCAACCTTTAAAAAGAGATGATCAACTTTCAGTATGATCATCCTTTAGAAAGGCATGATCAGCCAGAAGTAAAGCATGGTCTACCATTAGTAAAGCATGATCATCCTTTAGAAATGTATGATCAGTCTTTAGAGAGGATGATCAGCCATAAGGCGTGATGAGCCATTAGTAAGGCACGATCGACCTTTAAAAAGACATGATTAGCCTTTAGCATGATCAACCTTTAGAAATGCATGATTAGCCTTTAATGAAAGTGATCGGGTCGGAGGAGGTTTATGAGTAGATGGTTGCTACGTGGCTTCGATCCTTGAGCCAAAGATTTCCTTCTTTGGATGATTGCCACGTGTCCAAGATGGATGGCCAAGATTATGGGACCTTTTTATTTTCTCAACCTCCCATAAATACCCCCATACCCCACACTATTTGTCACTTTACACTCACACAAGAATCCTCGGATAACCTTGGGTTTAGAACTAAGGTAAGAGCTCGTGTTAGATAATTTAAGATTCTAAGTTTTTATGACTTAGAGATGTCTAGTGGGTATTCCTCGGGATCGAGTTCTTCACCCAACGATGTAGGATACTCCATAATTTCGAAGGCCATCTCTTTAGATAGTGGCCCTGTTAGCTACCCCGATCTTTGCTCTAGGTATAAAGAGCTCGAGTTCATCAAGATCGAGATGGGGTATGGCTTGATGCCTTCGTGCGATGTTAGATCCCTGGGACTCGAGGATAGGGTTACAAGTGCACCGAAGGGTAAGTTAACTATTTTCAAAGACACTCTCAAAGGATGAGATTGCCCATTTACCCCCTTCTTCGTCGAGATCCTGGTTGAGCACAATATGTGCCTTGGGCAACTTGTTCCAAACGGGTAAAGGATGATAACTTACTTTTTTATAGCATGTCAGGCTCTAGCGATAAGCTCGAGGCTCAACCTTTTAAGAATGATTTTCGAGCTCAAATTCCTCCCAAGTTTCAACTGCTTCGTATACTTGTCAACCCAGGGTAGATTTAGGATTCCAAAAATGTCGAGCTCACTAAAGGGGTAGAAAGAGAGGTTCTTTTTCATAATTCCTCAAGATTCCAACCATACATGCAGCCTTAAATGGATGGTGCCTGATACTACTCTATTTAATGAGAGCTAGAGTACTTTAAAGTGGTCCGAGGGATAGGAAGAGGCTGGATCACCTCATCGGTGACGATATCCTTGATATAGTAAATGTGAAAGGCATCGAGGGTAGGGTGTCATTATATAGTTCCTTGAATTTATACCGATAACGACCTCGGGTAATTAACTTCTTTTTTATTTTTGTGTTTGTAGAGCTTGAGATGGCGTTTGACAGGTCCTTCCTTAAAGCTGCAGTCTTAAGAGAACCTCATGGGGCTCAGCTCGAGCTCTGGGTCTAAAGAAGGGCAAGAAAAGAGCCCAAGATTAGACCCCAACAATAGCAGTAAGGGGCCCCAGAGAGACTTCAGGTCATCGGTCTCAAACGCCAGTGCAAACACCGATGTCGCCTCCTCTGACAACTAAGAGAAGACCTTCTATTATGAGAAGTACGCCCGAGGTTGTTGACCTTGAGGATGAGCCTATATAACCAACAAGTTTGATACTCGAGGATTACAGAAGGTGAACCCTCATCCCAAGCATTGTGGGTCATTACAGAATAGACATTGATGTTGATATCAGAATGAACACGCTTGAGGCCATGATCGTGAGGTGAGTTTTATTTTATCGGGTGTTTTTTTCAGACATTGAGCGTAGCTCGGGGTCTGGCACTCCGGGGCATGGACGATGCTTACAAAACTGCTCGACTTGGTCAAGGCCGTTGAGAGATGGGAAAAAAGAATTGCAAAGCTCGAGGTCAAACATCGAGCTAAGGACCAAAAAATGGCCATATTCGATGGCGAGCTCAAGAAAGTTCATGATGAGATCAGGGTGGCCAAGGATGAAGCAGAGGATGCTAAGCTTGATATCGAGTAAAAGACGAAAGAATTTGAGGCCAAGCTTGCTAAGGCTCGGGACGACTCTATTGAGGACATTAAAAAGTCTGAAGAATTTGCTGCAATCAAGGGAGAGTATGCATTGGGTTCTTATAAATATGCATTCAAACAAGCTCGACCATTCCTCTAGGCCCAACATCTCGACGTAAATCCTAACGACTTAAGGCCAGTTCTTGAGGTCACTGATGGTCTCGAACTTTCAGTGATCGATGACTAGGCAGATGTTGAGGATGATGTTGTCGATAGCCCTCGAACCTCAACCTCGACTATGACTTATCTCTTTCTTTTTTACTCTCTTTATATTCTATTTTGGTGATGTATATTGCCCGATCAAGGCTCGAACACTGACCATTTTGTACTGTTTTTGTCTACTTTCTATGTGTACATGAACGATCATTCATACTCATGTCGAGCTTGATCATTGATTTTGAAAAATGTTTTAATTAAGGCCTACACTTGAGAAGCATGCAATAGCTTGAAAAACTTTAAAAATTGATTTAACAAGTTAGAATCTCAAGGAGCTTGAAGCTCTTAAGCTTGAGCAACTTTATTTTAAATAATAATTTAATAACAAAGGTAGAAACTCGAAGAGCTTTAAGCTATCAAGCTCAAGCAACTTTATTTTAAATAATGATTTAATAACAACGTTAGAAATTCGAGGAGCTTTAAGCTGTCAAGCTTGAGCAACTTCATTTTAAATAATGATTCAATAATAGTTAGAAACTTGAGGAGCTTTAAGCTATCAAGCTCGAGCAACTTTATTTTAAATAATGATTAAATAACAAAGTTAGAAACTTGATGAGCTTTAAGTTGTCAAGCTCGAGCAACTTTATTTTAAATAATAACTTAATAACAGTTAGAAACTCAAGGACAAGATCGAGCAATTTTTAAAAGCGTTTTGGTGTTCATGCCTGAGCTCTCCCAAAGAGTTCATCACATATTTGTTCGGGCATGGTGATTATTCTTGTGTCGTGTGAGCCTTTGAGTTTCTTATATGTGGTAAGGCTTTGAGGTGCTTGCACGGGGCAAGACTTTGAGGTGCTTGCTCTGTGGTAAGGCTTTGATATTCTTGCAAGGGGCAAGACTTTGAAGTGCTTGCACGGGGTAAAGCTTTGATGCATTGGAGATTAAAAATAGTTTATTGGGATAAATTTTCGACTCTAACTATTCAAGTAAACTCATTTTTCATAAATACTGAGCGTGGGCACGCAGGCCTGACCACATGAAAAGAAAAAAGACGCAGGGTATGCAAACTCGACAAATTGAAAAGTGAAAAGACGCGGGGCATGCAAGCCTGACAAACTAAAAAGTGAAAAGATGTGGGGCATGCAAGCTTGACAACTGAAAAGTAAAAAGATACGGGACATGCAAGCCCAACAAACTGAAAAGTAAAAGCGAAAAGAAAAATCACTAGGTAAAAGTAAAAGAAACTGCTTGTAATAAATGTTTAGATTATCAGCGTTCTAAGGCTAGAAGAGTAGTCTTCCCGAGGTGTCTCTTAAGCTGTATACCCCTTTGCACACCTATCTTATGACTTCAAAGGGTAATTTCCAAACGAGTCCTAGCTTGCTTGGTGCATGTCCCTCAGCTTCGACTTTTTTTAAAACAAGGTCTCCAACTCTAAATTTCCTGGATGTTACCTTACTATTGAAGTATTTAGCAGTTCTGCTTTGGTAAGATTCTACCCTTATAGTGGCTTGTTCTCTTACTTCTTCAAAAAGGTCGAGGTGCTCTGTCATGAGCTCCTCGAATTTGAGGTCATGTCTCTTGAGGCTCAGCTAACTAACTATGATTGGAAGTGTGGCTTCTAAAATAAATGCCAACATGAAAGGGGTCTCTCATGTCGTGGTGTTGTAGGATGTTCTATATGTCCAAAATATAGAGGATAGCTTATTAGGCCAAGCTCATCTAGCTTCCTCGAGCCTCGTTCTGAGATCCTGTAAGATAATTCGATTTGTAACCTAAGCCAGGCCGTTGCTTTAAGGATGTGCAACCAATGTCATGAAGTGGTCAATCCCCAGGTTGGTGCAAAAGCTTCTGAACTGTGGGTTATCAAATTGTCTCATGTTGTCAGTTATTAGGGCCTCGGGTACTCCAAACCTACAAATGATGGACTTCCAAACAAATAACCTCAGCTTGAGCTCCAAAATTGTGGTCAGGGGCTCGACCTCGGCCACTTGGTAAAATATTCCACCGCTACGGCTACGAACTTCAATTGTCCTTGGGCAAATGGAAAAGGACCGAGGATGTCTATGCCCCATTGCTTGAATGGGGCTGTATAATGAATGGGGATGAAGTCCTCGATCAGAGAATGGATGACGTTGTCGAACCTTTGACACTTGTCACATCTTTGCACGTAGTCGACAACACCCATCTTCATGGTAGGCCTGTAATACCCGTATCTTATGAGCTTAAAGGTTAGAGCCTGAGCTCCTTGATGATTTCCACACATACCTTCATGGACTTCTGCTAAGGCTTGGGCCGCTTCTAAAGGTTTGAGGCACCGAAGGTATGGAAGAGTGAAACTTAGTGAAATAAAACTCCCCTGATCATGCAATACCTTGGTGCCCAAACAAGAATGCTCCTGCCATCCGCGGCTCATTTGGAAAAATCCCATTAGTTATAAAATCAACTATTGGGTCCATCCAACACGACTCATGCTCAATATCTATGATGGAGGGTGCTTGATTTATGCTTGGTTCTGTTACAAATTTGATGTGGATTGTTCTATCTAGACCATCAATTCCCATGAAGATGAGCCTGGACAAGGCATCAGCCTTACAGTTTTCCAATCGGGATATTTTTATAATTTCACAAATTTTGAATTGCTTTTGAAGATCATAAACTCTTAGGCATATAAGCTCATCTTGTCATCTTTTCTTTCAAATGTCCTCTCAATCTGGCCGATCACAAGTTGTGAATCGCTGAAAATTTTTAGGTTTCGAAGCTCAAGATTAATGGTGAGTTCTTTGCAATAACAACTACTTCGTATTCTGCCTCATTGTTTGGCCCTCAAGGCTTTAGGGTGATTTCTCTATGAAATCGGCCCAGGCCTGTGTTTTGATTGGGGTTGGGGCTTGAACTCAATGTCAAATTCACCAAGTTCAATAGCCCACTTCAATAGCGTCCTGGACACGTCGGGATTCTGGAGTATGTTTTTGAGTGGTTGATTAGTGAGAACGACAATTTTCGTCATTTTCGTAATTAGTGATGAAATTGAAAATATTGTCATAATTTTTGTGCTGCCACCACCAGGGCAAGAGCTATCTGCTTGACCAATGTATACCTGGTCTCGGTATCAAGTAATATCTTGCTCAAGTAGTAAAATTGGCTGTTGAGCTTTGTTGACCTCTTTCACCAATATGTCACTCACCGCATTTTAAGAAACTGCTAAGTACAAAAATAGAGTATCTCCAAGCTCTGGCTTCGTGAGAACTGGGAGAGGGTTGCCAATGTTTGTTTGAGCTTATAGAATGTCTTCTCACAATCCCCATTCCATTAGAAGTTATGATTTTCCCTCAGAGCTTTGTAAAATATGAAGCATCTATTCGCTGTACGAGACATGAACCTATTCAAGGCGACGACCAGATCCATTAGTTTTGAACCTCTTTCTTGCTCCTAGGGGACTCCATGGACGTTAGGGCCTATATTTGGCTTCAATTCCTTGCGTGTGATCATGAAGCCCAAGAACTTACCTGAGGCTACTCCAAAGGCGCACTTGGCTTGATTTAATTTCATGTTATATTCCCGAAGAGTAGAGAATACTTCCTTAAGATCTACAATATGTTGATTTGCCTACTTACTCTTTACTACCATGTCATCCACATAGGCCACAATATTTTTTCCAATTATCTTAGCAAAAATTTTGTTGATAAGTCTATAATAGGTTGCTTCTGCATTCTTCAGCCCAAATGGCATGACCCTATAACAATATATGGTTGAGTCGGCCATAAATGATGTTTTTTCCCAATCTTCTTCAGCCCTAAAGATCTAATGATATCCCAAAAATGCATCGAGGAAGTTGTACAATTTATGGCCTAATGTGCTGTCCACGAGGTTGTCGATTCGAGGTAAGGCATAGCTGTCCTTTGGGTATACCTTGTTAAGATCTATAAAGTCGATACATACTCTCCATTTACCATTGGCCTTCTTGATGAGGACAATGTTGGCGAACCAGTCAGGGCATTGAACTTCTCGAATAAATCGAGCACTGATCAACTTATCAATCTCCTCGGGCATGACCTCGCGATGTTCTGGGGTGAACTATCTCTTTGCTTGATCGGCTTTGCTCCTGATTTAATATTGAGTTTGTGGACCGCTACGCTTGGGTTTATCACGGGCATGTCCTCTATGTTCCATGCGAACACAAAAATATTACGGGATAAGTAGCTTATAAGCATAGCCATGAGGGTCTGATCAAGATCTCAACCAACCATCACCTTTTTATCATGCTTGAGCTAGACCTCTACCTATTCTTCTACTGGGGTAAGTCTTCCTCTAAGGTCGGACTCGGGTTCGGATGACAAGATTTGCATGATGTTGGAGCTTATTCCCAAACACTTGTAATATAGCATTGTCTAGCAGTTGATTGCTCTCCACGCACTACCCACGCACCTTTACTCGTATGGAACTTCATAGCAAGGTGGAAAAGTAGAAACAATAGCTCTAATCTTGTTAAGTAATGGCCTTCCTAGAATGGCATTGTAAGCCATTGAAGTACGAACTACCTAAAATGACTTGATTTCAGTTACCTGATTTTGATTCGATCCTAGAGAATACCTCATGAGAGAGTATGTTGGCCGTGCTCCCATTGTCAACCAAAATCCTATTACCTCAAAATTGGCTATGGTCACTTATATGACCAAATCAACATCGTGTGGATGTGATAAGCCCTTCAAATCCAGTGACCTGAATGTGATTTCTTCCATGTCATCAGGAATTTGCCTTAAGCTCGATTTACTTTCTGGCATACTGCTTACGCCCACTGTTCGAGCCTCCTCCTGATGTTATATCCCCGACAATAATGTTAATGGTTTCCGTCGTAGGCTTGTCATTTTCTCTTCCTTCGGGACCTTCTCCTTATCTCAATCATTTCTCAGGCACTTGTCATGATTGACAAATGAACTTAGAAATTTCCTTTTTATTAGAGCCTCAATCTCTCTTTGTAGAGCTTTACAGTTCTCCGTTGTATGCATATGATCCCGATGATAATCAAAATACTTGTTTCTGTCTCGAATATTAGGAGGGGACTGCATCCTTGAAGGCCATTTGAGCTCTTTCATATCCTTGATCTCCATCAAAATGTTAGACCTCGAAGTGTTCAGCCGAGTCAGTGACGTTGGCTGCATCTCATACCTCTATTTGCTCCACTGAACTTCCGGACGGGGATTAAAATCATGTTGTCTTTTGTGTTCGGGTTTTTTCAAGGTCGGATCAGGATTTCTCCTCGGGTTCAACATTTTATCCATATTAATATATTTTTCTATTCGGGTAAGTAGCCTGTTCACGGACTTCGACGAATTTTTTGACAGAGACATCTTGAAGGCCTCGTATCTTAAGGCATATGTAAGAGAGGAGATTGCTACTGTTATGGGAAGGTCAAGTATCTAAAGTCTTTCCTTATTGAACCTTGCATGAAGTTACGCAGAGAGTCATTCAGTCATTGCCTGAGCTGCATAAGGCAAGTGGCTGTCTTCTTGATGTGTTTGCTACTGGCAAAGAAGGCGGAAAACTTGTCGACTAAGTCAGAGAATGAGGCAATGGAATTGGGCTCTAGGGTAGAAAACCAATTTTTGGCATCGTTAGTCAAAGTTTGTAGAAAAGCTTTACACATCACGGGATCTGGTGCCACCTACAGATTCATGACATTCGTATATATGTTGATATGGTTGATAAGGTCAGTTGACCCATCATACTGCTTCATGCAGGGGAGCTCGAACTTATCTGGGAGCGGATAGGAAAGCACTTCCAATGTAAAAGAAGTGTTAGGGATAAACCCTGTCATCCCTTGGGTGTTTTTTTTTTTTTGCAGTCCAGCAGTGATTCTATCATGTATAAACCTGGCTAGTTCACCTGAGTAACCAACCTCGAAGCCGAAGCCACTGAGGGTAGGGGTGTCCAAAAGTCCCGAATTGAATCGGACCGAATTGAGAAATTCTTTATAAGTTAAATACCCGAACGGGTACCCGAATCGAGAACCGATGGGTTTGGGCAGGGTCTCGGGTCTAGACCAAGAACCGAATAAGAACCGAAACTAAATAATTTTTTTAATTTTTATAATGAATTATTTTATTTTTTTCTAAAAAAATTAGCAAATTAATTAAATAAATCAGATTATTTCATAATTTTAGTTTTATTGGACGGCTAATTATTTATATGTTTTTGAATTGGGTTACGTTAATTTGTAAAAGTTACGAATGAAATTTCATTAGTTGTATTTACATAGTTTTGCTGTAAATATTAAAAAATTTAATTATAGTACGAAATCGAACCCGAACAGTTCCATAGTTATATTTGGACTCGACGGTTCCATTTATTAAATATCTGAAAGTTTTGGGTCGCTTCGGTTCTGAGAACTAGAACCGAACCCACGGACAGCCCTAACTGAGGGTACGCCCGAGGGCCCGAATTCACCATTGTCATGGGCTTTACGAGTATCCCGAGCTCGAGGATCAGTCATGAACCTTCCTGGTTGTCCTACTATTGGTGTCGGCGGGTGCACCTGCATTAAATGAGCATCCTTCTAGCTTAGTAATTAAGTCAGCGTTGCAACTTATTGAAGAAGTTCTTCGAAGGTACCTTTGGTAACCACCTATGGTTGGGGAGTTGGTACTGCCGATAATTCTTGTTGATGAGCTGGGGGCTTCGCAATAGAGGATGGGTTTGGTGCAAATGAGCTTGCTGGAAGAAGACCTAGACGTGTGTTGACCATGGCTTTTGGTAGTATTTGCCACATACAGCGACAATCACTACACCAAATATGGCCTTTTGCAACACTCAAAATGCAACATTTGTCGATTAAATGTTGCTAAATAAGTCTATCGCAACATTTTAATAAGTGAATATTGCTATTGGTTAATATAAATGAGCTTTCGCAACATTTTTTGGAATAATGTTGCTAATGTCGCTTTTTGCAACGTTTATTGAGTGTTGCGAAAATTTTTATTTTTCGCCACGTTTATCAAACGTCGCGAAAAGTCCACTTTGCAACATTTTTTGAACGTTGCGAAATATCTCACTCTATGCAACGTTTATTGAATGTTACAAAAAGTGAGACCTTTTATTTTTTGAAACGTTTATTGAACGTTGTGAAAAGTTACTTTCTGCAATGTTTGACAAACGTTGCGAAAATTTTTGTAATTTTTAAAATTAGCTGATAGAAATCCAGAATAACCCAAACCCTAAGCTTATTTATGCCTCCCTCCATTCATTTCTCTCCAACCAAAATGGGTGATTTTTTTCCCTCAAAACTGCCCAAAATGCACCCAATTTTTAGCGACCCACGACCACCAAAACCATCGGAAATTGGTACCGATGGACAGCCTTTCATCTCATCTTCAATTAGCAACCAACAGCTTCCAAATCCATCAACTAAAGTTCGTTGCCTAAGAATCTGAAAATCACCAGAAAATCCACTTTCGGCCAAGCCCATGATCAAAACTCTACACTGGTCGATTGCCCATCACCATACGACTCCTTCCATGTCACCAATTCAACCCAAACATCATCATATAATTTCGAATTTGTCCCAGAAGCTACGCCAGTCGCGCAGTTCACACAGCCAGGTCCAAAGATTCCAATTTCTGGTGCTGTCCGGTTGACCCATGGTTGCTTTATAATTAAAAGTGCTTTATTCTTTCTCTTCCAGTTTTTTTTTGCTTTTCTATTTTGATTTGAACCTTTCCCTTTTTTTTTTATTATCCATTTCAAACATTTTCCCGATTAGCTTTCGTTTTTGTTAAAATTAAGGCTGCCTCAATCAGTTAGATTTGGGAATTTCATCTAAGGTTCTAATTGATGCTATGAATGTTGAAATTAGTTTGGAGTTTCGGGTTTTGATAAATCTAATCTTGAGGTCGAAGGTTTTTTGGTTCAACATGATATGGGGAATATCTACATATGGGTTTTCAAGGAAAAGCCTAAGAATGCTCTGGCTAAGATGCAGCTGAAGAATTATATGAATGTGCATTCTCGTCAAGGGGATCGACCCTTTCTATTTAGTGTTGATAAAGGTTTTGTTCGATCCCATAGGATGCAACATAAGCATTACACGGGTCTGTTTAACCCTCAGTGTATTCATGGCATTGAGGTTGTTCCTTCACCCAATCTCACGGATCTTGATGAAGATGACCGCAGAAGAAGGGCAGAACTCGCGGAAAGTTACTCGAACTTTACCATCCCACCTGAAGAAAGTGACTACAGTTCGTGGAGAAATATGCCAACCACATGAAGTCCGTGTTTACCTTCGTCCTAACCATGGGAACAACAATCTTACATTGACCTAGGACTTGTTTGTTGTGGATCTTGCTTCATTGTTCTCTAACATTATGTCATAAAATGTTGTGATTGATGAAATAGAACATGCAACCTTGTTCTTTAGCATTATGTCATACAATTTTGTGATTGATAGAACAGAATATGCAATCAATATTAGTTGTTATGTTCTATTTTTTAGCACTGATATACATGGAAAGGAAACAATAATATGTATGAGCAGTTATGTAGTATTTTGTTAACAGTGATTAGGTTTGTAATATATGAATCTTCTATATTGTATCATTGTATTATTCAATGTCTATTTTAAAATCTTGCATTCCTCAAAATCATTGTCCAAATCCCCTAAGAACATAGTGCCTTTTAAGACATTAAGGACCTATTTGTCTGGTTTTAGCTGATTCTTCCCTTTTTCGGCATCATACCCAAATTTTGTAGATGTTTCGATTTCAATAGGGTGCATTCAAAATTGTGGATTTAGGTGGTGCATGGCTGTCATAAGCTCATGCCACAAGGTGATGCTTCATGAAATTTCAAGAATGTGATATGAAAGTGTATTAAACAAGATATAATATGTTTTAAATTTTGATCTTAGTGTTGCCTGATGTGTGTTGGCGTCGTGTCTATGAATATGATGTTTTGTGTTCTCTCTCTCTCTCTCTCTCATGTGTGTGTGTGTATTATGCATTTATTTATGTACTTTATATTTTGAATGTGGTATAGTTTGTGTTATGTTGAAACATGGTGAATTAGAGGAAGTGTGGTGAAAGTTGAGAAGGGGAGGAAATGGCTGAGATATCTACTGAGGAGTCTGGAACGGGGAGGTCAAAGTCACTGGAAGGGGTATGTACTGTGCTGCAACAAGAGTGCCAGCCTGGGGAAGCGTTGGTTTGGAGGTCTTCCGAACAGCTGGAAAATGGGATCCCATCAACCTTACCCCCTTACTGGGATAGCAGTGATGATAACGACGGTATACCATTTGTCCCATTCAGGATACTTGGAATCCATGTTAGTGAATTCCTTTTGTTGGTTCTGTTTTAGTCAATATTGACAAAGTAACATGATATCTATCAATATTGTGCTAGACATTTGTCACATGCAAAAAAGAACTTGTTAATGTGTGTGCATGTGGATGCTCGTGTTATTTTGCTGTCATTGGAAACTTAAACTTTATTATTTATGTGCAGCTTATATCTACGCATTAAGAAGTGTACTCCATTTACACAAGACAAAGTGTTTGCAGTGGTTTATTCAAGGCTTCACGGATTTGAGTTGTTTTCTAGTTGGTGTGTATTCAAGGTCGGTGGGGCTATTTTACTTACTCCTTAGGATTTGTGGTAGTTCTTTTTTTTTTTTATTGAAAATGTATAGGATTTTTAGGTGCTTCAAAATTCTGGATCTAGATTTTGTACGAATATAGTTACATTTTGCAGTTCGATTAATAATGATTATTGGAGTCATTTGATATTATTGTCGTCTATCATGTTTTATGGTTGATTTATGTAAATCACTATACAAATAAAAAATAAAAAATTAAAAAAAATGTAAAAATACCTACGGAAATGATCAAAAAATGTTGGGAAAGACTGTCTTTTGCAACGTTCAAAAAAGTTGCAAAAAATGTCTTTCGTAACGTACAGAAAAAGTTGCAAAAAACTGTCTTTCGCAACGTTCATAAAAAGTTGCAAAAGTTCGACAATGCTAAAAAGCATTGCAGTATCCTTCTAATCTACGGCAATATCGAGGTTTGCAACATACGCACAAACGTTGCAAAAAACCTTTCGCAATGTTTTTTAAACGTTGCGAAAGACAGTTTTTGTTGAAGTGAATTATGCTACCAAAAATCGTACTTGTTGATTTTCAAGCTGGATGACAGAGAATGAGCACGAATGAGATATTCTAGTACCTGAAATAAATGTGTCGAGGTGTGTTCTCATTGCCCCTCGATACTTAAGTAAGAGAGAGAATTTGCAAAAAAATATGTGCTGGAAATTATGTGAAAAAGTACCTTGATAATGAATTGGAGTGTTGTATTTATAAAGGTAGGTAGTACATTCCTGCCAGGATTACACTGTTGAAGTCCATAGGAGTTCTACCATGTCTAGAAGTTCGACAACGCTAAAAAGCATTGCAGTATCCTTCTAATCTATGGCAATATCGAGGTTTGCAACATACACACAAACGTTACAAAAAAGCTTTCGCAATGTTTTTTAAACGTTGCGAAAGGCAGTTTTTGTTGAAGTGAATTATGCTACCAAAAATTGTACTTGTTGATTTTCAAGCTGGATGACAGAGAATGAGCACGAATGAGATATTCTAGTACCTGAAATAAATATGTCGAGGTGTGTTCTCATTACCCCTCGATACTTAAGTAAGAGAGAGAATTTGCAAAAAAATATGTGCTGGAAATTATGTGAAAAAGTACCTTGATAATGAATTGGAGTGTTGTATTTATAAAGGTAGGTAGTACATTCCTGCCAGGATTACACTGTTGAAGTCTATAGGAGTTCTACCATGTCTAGAAGTTCGACAACGCTAAAAAGCATTGCAGTATCCTTCTAATCTATGGCAATATCGAGGTTTGCAACATACACACAAACGTTACAAAAAAGCTTTCGCAATGTTTTTTAAACGTTGCGAAAGACAGTTTTTGTTGTAGTGAATGATGCTACCAAAAATCGCACTTGTTGATTTTCGAGCTGGACGACTGAGAATGAGCACGAATGAGATATTCTGGTACCTGAAACAAATGCGTCGAGGTGTGTCCTCATCACCCCTCTGATACTTAAGTAAGAAAGAGAATTTACGAAAAAATATGTGCTAGAAATTATGTAAAGAACGTACCTTGATAATGAATTGGAGTGTTGTATTTATAAAGGTAGGTAGTACATTCCTGCCGGGATTACACTGTTGAAGTCCCTAGGAGTTCTACCATGTCTAGAAGTTGCAACTTGATTGGTTTTGTATTACCCAAGTGTTTGGATTAAGATAGAACTCTAGTGGCAGAGTCCTTTCAAGATGAGGTAACATATTAACAACAGAACTTGAATTTTTTGGAAAGTCGTAACTTGGAGGAGGTCCTTAGCCGATGGGGGAAATACCCAAAACAAGGATGCTTGCCTGAGGAAGTCCCCATGTTCATGTTTAGAAGGGAATCTCGGGCTACCATGTACTCAGGATATGCACATATTGGGATGATCACAAATTAAAATTTTTGATAATATAGCTTTCAATTTTATAAATGGTCAAAAATTTTGTTCAGTCTCTAATTGGGATTCATTTTTTTCTACTTAAAAATTTTAATTTTTATAGTTAAACATTTATTTTAACTACACATTTTGTAAAATTCATATATACTACACAAGTTAGTAGATTTTTGCGGTATTCTTGGAGTAGTTTTTTTAAAATAATCTCTATTTTAGTTTCACCTCATCTAGTATGCTTTTAGGATTTCCGACAAATAATTTAGAGGATTTACAAACTTTCAAGGAAGAAGCTTAAAATCACAATTATTCTTCCTACTTGAACTCATTGAAAACTTGAAGAAAGTTTGTATATGTATTAGAATGAGGAAAAATCAAGTGTAGAAACAATTAAAAGTGACATATTGCTTTTAATAGAATAATTCCGTACGTATGGTCAAAACTAAAAACGGATAATTAATAAACATTCGGTAACTTAGTAGCCATTAATTTGGTAATCCGTGACTTTCATATATCAATGCGTCTAGGTAATAAAGCTTATACGTCAATCACAATGTGATTAATCAACTATTTGGGCATTGTTCATAACATTACTTTTTTATCAATATATGTAATATGATGAAATATGCAAAAATAGAGTAAGAACCAAAGTTTTAAAAATTGGAACGGGTATCGTTCCGAAAAAAAGAAAGGGTCAAGAGTCAAACCGAAATCCATCCATTAATATATATATACAAAGAAATTCAACAAATGAACATAAGTGGAAACTAAGTGCGCTAAAAGGCCCAAAACTTCTATAACTTGTTAATGACAACCTACCCCATATGCAAACCCTATTATCTAAACATTTTTCAGATAAAAGAACATAGTAGATGGTTATAATCTTGTCGGTAACGCCTCATCTTTTCTGATCTCTACTCTCTCACATGTACAAATATACACACACACACACACACACACACATACTTGTATACCAATACATATCCCAAGTCTGAGAATAAATATTAGTGTGCTTTCTACCTTCTTTTTTTTCACTACAATAATATTTAAGATTCACTATGAGTTTTGGATGACTGGAGAAACAGTAGGGACGATCGGAGATATGATAGCAACCAAAATTTATTGTATTTATCTAGCTAGTCATAATTTTTTCTTTCAAAACACTCGACCAAATGAACTATTAAAATCGTAATCGGGTCACCGATTCTTCGATTAAATTAGATGGTTACCAGAATTTACACCGATTGTTTCTCATCTGATTTTACACATGTGACCGGACCAGATTTCAAGCAAGTTCCCTATTTTTAAAACATTGGTGAGAACTAAGAACAGAATAAACATAAGAGAAAATTACGCAGAAACCTAAATTTTAAGTGTAAATAAAATATATGATATATTTTTACTTATCTTTATTTATTGGCTTGCTTATATTAGAATGACTTTTAATGTCGAAACATGGTTGAACAAAAAATATGTGAAATAGTGAAGTCCATAGATGGTAAGCCAGTCAATGTTGACCAACTGGGTGTTATAGGTTTGCAAAAGTCCGGCTGCGATTTTTTCAAGGTTTCTAAATCCTTAAAAGCTTCAATTCTCACTTACCTTAAAAGCAGCATATTCAGAAATATTTAGTTATTAGTTTGGACAAAGTTGATTAGTTAAATAATTAAAAGAATGAAATATTATATTAGAAAATATTTCCTTAATTTAACTATTGACTATATCAACCATATCTTGTGTGATTCTTACAGTGCACAACATTTTATTTCAAGTAAAAGATGTTCGGACCTTCGAGAAGCCTTTATATAAGTAAAGACGAACATTAAGGATTGAACAAGCTCTGAGAGAAAATTTTCACACACCCGGTGAACATACAGCTTGATGTTTAGAAGCATTCTGACCTATTTTAGTGAGTTCTAACCAGCACAAGATTCAGTTCAGCATCTCAAAGCAAAAAACACACCTTGGTATGACTGATAAAATTCTGTTCAAGAATCAGGCCACTTGGCGTAAGTTAAGATTGGCGAATCTTTATCCAAATGGTGGTTGCTGCCGAATAAAATAATTAAGTAGCAATAAAGTCAAGAACAAATGGTTTGATTCCATTTCTCCAACAAGTCCAAAAGAATGAGAAAACGAGGGAATTGTTATTTATTTTCTTTTGATTTTTTTTTTTAGTTAATTTTGTGAAATTACTAAATCGAAACTATTATATTTTTGCATCTTGATTAATGGATTAGTTCTTTACGCCATATCCGTGTTCTTTCTTACTGAATCCTATAATAGATCATTGTTTGCAAAACTTAAATCTGTTAAGTCACTTCAGTCATAACTGTACGTAAAACTACTCATTGGAAGTTCTAACTGATTGGCATATTCAGACATTAACATACAATTGTGACAAATTGTTTAAATTAACCTGGTTTAGGTATTAACTTTAACTTCTCATTTCAATAATCATGTACAAACATTTTTCTTTCAAAAATCATGTGTACCTTACCCCCTCACATACATACATCCACACCACAACAAAAACGAAGATCATCTCTCTATCTACTCTCTCTGCATCTATAGCTCTGACGGCCTACTCTCTCTTCCTACTCTATCTAAATTTGTTCGTTGCTTCCACCAACTCCAACCACCATCACAGTTACCGGAAACCAACTCTACGACTACTCTTTATAGCCCCTTCCCAATTAACACAACCCCACATATCATTTCTTCATCCCATATCACTATTCTACACCCAATGCACTTCCACAATTGCTTATCATCGTCGCCACTACTCCACCATCGCCATCGGGATACATGCCAAGTTGTTGACTTCAAAACCCCCACTGCTGCATCTAAAGGTAAGCTAGTGCTTCAGCCTCATATCTATCCCTTCTCTGTAAGGGTGACAACAACCCAAAGAGGCCCACATGTGCTTCAACCATGAGCTATTACTTCAATCTCCTCTCTATCGCTCTACCATCGCCATCGACCAAAATGGCCACGATTGATTATTGTAGTGTAGATCTATTTAGATGGGACCGCTGTGAAGGTGGGTTGGAGATGGTAGTACACGACAGCACATCTGTCTGGAATAGGATGTTGTGATAACGTGTTGCAGGGCAATGATGGTAGTGGTGCATTGGAGGTTGTAATGGTGAATCTGAGGTACAAGTGAAGTCTAGTGGTGCATTGTAGGTTGTAATGGCGAATCAGGTTCAAACGTCAATAAAAGTAGTAGTGCAATGGAGATGGTGGTGGCGATGGTGGTGGATTGTAGATTTGAGATGCGACGAAGATTTGGGAATTGTCGTGGTAGTGAAGTGAGGTATGCGGGATGTGATGGAATGGGATGGGGTGGAGTGGGGTGGGGTGGATTGCGTTGAAGTGCATTTGTGACCATTTAATTGGATAATTAATCAGTGATTAATTAACTAAGTAATGTGTGACTAATTTGCGACTAAATTTGTAATTGTGTTTCACAAATTGTCGTTGTTATTGTGATCCCATGTCATTGTGATCAATATGTAATTGTGAGAAAAAAAAAATATTGTGTTATTGTGACCGCAACCAGATCAATTAAATTATAGATTACAAAATTTTATTAGAGCCTACAAAAGTAACAACTTGATTTTTTAAAAGATTACATAAGTTGGTTATTTTTGAAAATATGTCTTAAGATCTTTATAATTATGTAATTGCAATTCGTGTACTTGAGGCAAGAAATGAATATTATCTAACATTCTGAAATCAAATTATGAAGATATAAGAAATTTCTTGGTACTTTCTTCCTCGGCCTTGTATTTGTTTTCAAGTGCATCCTATATATTTTTTTTGTCGAAGTGGTGTTAGTGTAAAGATCGTACAACCGATCCGAAAGAGCATTTGGGATGTGACCACGACATATCAATTTGTCGTCTTGCCTTTTCTTCTGTATCTTTTTCAGTTGCATCGGCACTTGGTTCCAAGATTGTGTCAAGCACATAGATCTTTAAATGCCGTTAGAAGGAATTTGAGTTTGTCTTGCCATTGCGAAGTTTGATCCACCAAACCTATCCAAGCGCACAAAATCTTGATTCATCAACTTGATGTTAGCCAACGTGTTTCCGTCTCCATCGCAGTAAATGTGAAGTATTGTTTTTAGATTGTTGTTGTTGGAAATATTGAAGAGGAGAAGAAGGAGATTAAACTTGAATAAGATAGATACATACTCTCAACAGATACATACAAACCAAGTAATACATAAACGATACACAATTCATAATTCACTTGGAAAGTCTATTATTCCTATGAGAATATTTAAACCTTCTTGTGATTTTGTAGATAATATAAGAATCGATCAATATAACCATCTTGTGTATCTTTATTCAACAACATTTCTCTCATATCTTTGACCTTTTCCCTGTAAACTTTACCTCCTCCTTCCACCATAACCAATCTCAGCGAGCGAGCAACTGCGTCTTTAGTAAATGATCCGTCCAACTCATTTCTCGCTATCTCATGTCCCAACTTCTTTTCCTCCAATAGGCTGGAAATCATTCCTTGGTCCGCCAAGAAAGGCAACAAGATTATCGATTTCCCGAATTGCAGAGCCTCCACTACTGAGCTCAGCCCGGAATGACACAAGATTCCACCCACCGATTCATGGCTCAGTACCTTGAGTTGAGGTACCCAACTTGTAAAAACCACCCCACGTCCTTTGATTCTCTTCTCGAACCCATCTGGTAACTGAGTCATCTCATTATCTGCTGCCCCTCGTTGCTTCCTCAGAGCCCAGAAAAAAGGCAATTCCGACTTCTCCAAGCCTAATGCAATTTCAATGAGTTCATCTTGATTTGGTTTCGTTTCACTTCCGAAAGCTACATACACAACCGATCCTTTTTCTTTCGTGTCAAGCCATTCCTTAATTTCAATCCAGTTTTCGTTTTGCTCTTCAGAATCGCCATTAGTAGTTGTTGGGGGTAAATGACCGACAGGAATAATTGGTTTTTGGTAAATATTCTCTAGAAGTTGTAGCCACTCAGGCTCAAACTCATAACAACTTCTCATCACCACCACATCACAGCCGTCAATGGTTGCTACCAATCGGTACATGTCCGAAACATTACCACCGTCTACTATTACCTCCTTAAACTGGCGATTAATTTGAAAGAAGCGCATAGAAACAGATGTTTCGAAGGGTACCCACTTGGGTTTCACGGTGAAATCTTCAGGCTTCACCCGATCATCTTGATTTTGCAATATAAGTGATGTTGGGCCAGTAGCGCTCAAAATAGTTGCAGTAAATATACTGAAAAATGCACACAGAATGTTGCGCTTAGCAGCTTCTGGGTATAACCAGTATTGAGCAAAATCAGCAATAACCCAGTCAGGCGAGGAATCTTCCAACAAACAAATGATTCTTGGTTGAAGCTCGTCAAAGGCAATTTTAAGGTAGCGGACCATTTCGAATGGTAAATCAATGGTGGCTTCTGCATCTTCAGGTAGATTATCAACTTTTGGCAATTGAATCTTGACAAATTCTAGTCGATGGGTTAAATTCGGAGGCGGTTTGGGAAGACGTTCAATGTTTCTGTGAGTCGAAACAAAGGAGACTCTGTGGCCTTTCTGGGCTATGAGCTTGGCGAGCTCTAGGTATGGAATCAAGTGACCGAAGGCCAGCCATGGGAACATGATAATATGCAATTTACCCTGCTCAGCCATGGACTACAGATTTAGAGGTGCAGTGCACAAGATTTTCAATATTTTTCTGAAAGTTTGTGCTTTTACGTTGATTAAGTCGGTACAATTCTAACATGCATTCATATCATAATTGTCCTTTATCATTCCACAGGAACTAATAATTGAGTTGAACAGAAGCAAAACAAGCATAAAGGGGTCACAATACTCACATGTAGATCCCGTGAAATCTTTTTTAAATGAACCGTACTATAGGTACAGAAATTTAAATTCCTGTACATGTGGATCCCGTGAAATCTTTTTTAAATGAACCGTAAATTCCTGTACTAGACAAAACACACACAGCAATGGGTGGGGTGGAGGTTTTTTGCCAATATTTTAATTAAATTAGGCCCACCCCAATGTGGGTGATATTCAAAATTCTGTATCAATTCTATGCATTATTCCCTATACTCACAGCATTATTCTTCTTAAATACATGTAGCGATGGCAAACTGGCCGAGCAAATAGTCGGCTCAACCGCTCGGCTCATGGGCGGCTCGGGCTCTTCAAGCACAACCTAGCTGGCTGACTCGCTAGGCGAGCGGCTCGTGGGCGACCCAACGAGCTCTCGTCTTGACGAATGGTTAATTTTTTATTTTTTAAAAAAAAAACGAGCTCGCCAGCCGAAGCTTGGCTTGACCCACGAGTGACGAGCCAAGTAAAAGCTCGGCTTGTTATAAACAAGCCACGAGCTCGGCTCGTGACGAGCATGGGCCGAGCTCGTGTGCATATGGGCCGACCCGATTGCCATCGCTAAATACACGGTGGGGCCCACTCCATTGTGAGTATTCTAGCTCATTTCTGTGGAAATGTTTCTGTACATGGGAGAAAGTTTCTAATTGAGTGGTGGGAGGACGGGATTTTTCTTTATATTATCCATGTACATATTAATTTTTATATGAAATTTATCATTGCTATTGATTTTAACAACATTCTTTCACAACATTGATTAGATTTTTGACATATAGAAAGATGTAACAAAAATGTCAACAAAAATGTACAAATAGCGTAATTGATTATTCAATGGTACTCGCCAAACATATCCAACATTTATATTAAGTGCTTGTTTTTTAGAGATTAATGTCTAAATTTTAATTTAAGTTAAAATCAATAATTTTTTAAACACATATTGTATAGAATTCACAACTTTTTAACCATATATTTTATCATTTTTTATCAAAATGTACTAAAAATCTTATTTTAAGTAAGGGTCTAAATGAATTCTGCTAAAATGGATTATTCATATTGTCCAGAGTGGTTTCACATTGTTTTATTTTTCTATCATCTTCCTATTTTTTTCAAAATACATTTTTCTCTTTCTTCTTTTTAACCACACATTCTTCATTAAAATAATATTACACGTAAATTATAAAAATCCTTCTTTTTTAACCACACATTCTACATCATATTTTTCATACACATGTAACAATTTTTTTCCCAATCACATTTATATCATCATCATTTCATTAATTAGCATATCTTATATATGATTGTACCCATTCAAAAAAGCCGGTTATGATTGCACAAAATAACTTACTTGCTCATTACATTGTTAATTAAGAGAAAATAAAACTAATACAAAGGTGAGACTACATATTTGCTCCAACATCAAATCATGTTATTAGACTATTTGGATGTAAACCATCATCAGACTAGATATGCGAATTAATGGAACATCGAAGATAAGGACGTGACAAGTAAAAGTTGGGGACATAATTACTACATGAAGCAAACATCAAGGACCTCTAAGAGCATTTATAGGAGACTTTTTAGGGCAATTTATACTTTTCGTCCCTAGCATTTGCAAATTGATACTAATCTACCTTCAACCTTTTTTAAGCATCAGACATTATTAAGAGCCTGTTTGGGAGAGATTTTTAGGGAAAGAATTGATTTTGAATAGTGATATGATAGGAAATGTGTGGTTGAAAAAGAAGAAAAAATTATTGATGTGATGGAAAATATTATTTTATTGAAGAATGTGTGGTTGAAAATGAGAATTGATTTACTATAGAAAATGTTAATCCCTTCCAAACAGGGCCTAAACCTTTGAAAATATAACAAAATCCATCTTCTCGTTAATTTTGACCATTAAAGTCACGTAAAATGAAGAATTTGCCCTCTTTAAATAAACACAAACATCAACTAAGACCCTATTTGACTCTATTTAAAATAAAATAATTTATTTTTCATACTCATTTTTATTCACACATTTATAAATAAAATATTGTGAATGTAAATTTAAAAAAAATTTCAACTTTTTAACCACACATTCTCCAAAAAATCACTATTTAAAATATCATTTTTACACATATTAAACGAGGGCTAAATATAAAAATGTATAAAGGAAAAATTGCAATAGAAGCCCTAAATATTTTCCAAAATTACAAATAAATCACATTTAAATACAATTGGTAAAAAAATTAGAAAAAGAAAGAAAAAAAATTCTTCCTCCCCAACCTTCCTCACCCAATCTAACCCCCACAATTCCGGCCAAACCACAAGTTAGCCACCGCCACTCCAACCACCCCCCACCACCAAGAGTCAAAATTTCTTTAAAAGAACTGTCTTAATGGATTTTGGGTGCAGTGTTCATTTTCATCCATATAACCCACCCTTTGAGAAAGAATATGATCCTCCTTTGGGAAAGAATATGATCCATTTGTAATTTTTAAAATATTTGGAAGTATTACTGCAATTTTCCTTTCAATATCTTATTTAGTTGTTTTGTTTTCTTTATTTAAAGGGGATGACAGATTCGTTATTTTTCTCAAATTTTTACGAAAAAATGGCTTAGGGACATGATTTGCAATTAAGTGAACTGGGGGTGTCTTGTGTTAAAAATGTTAAGGACTTAGAAAAGATTGGGGACGAAAAGTGCAAAAAATTCTAATTCATTTATTGTATTTTCCAATGAAATATTAAAAAATTAGAACTTCCAAGTAGCAAAATAATATTTTATATACATAAAGAAAAATGAAAATTATATCGACGCATCCAGGTAAAAAAGCTTATACATCAATCACAATGTGATTAATCAATAATTTGGACATTGTTAATTAATAATTTGGGCATTGTTAATCAATTATTTGGGCATTGTTCATGATATTACATTTCATTGTGATTAATCAATAATTTGGGCATTGTTCATGATATTACATTTTTATCAATATATGTAACGTGATGAAATATGCAAAAATAGAGTAAGAACTCATGTTTTAAAAATTGGATCGGCATCGATTCGAAAAAAAAAAAAGGGTCAAGGGTCAAAAAGTTGAATCGAGATTCACCCGTTAATTTTTAAAAATACAGCTAATTATTCACATTTATATATACTAATTAGCATCCAATTTCACTTAATTGAAAATTAATTTATATTTATTTAATATAAATAATTTAACATTCATTGTCATGTATAAATTATTTGGTATTCATTCTAAATTAATCAACATTCACTTTAATTTATGTATCGTATTTGTCATTCATCTTCATTTATGTATTTAGTTATAATTATAATATTCACATTCGAGTATGCATTTTACTATTTAAGTGCATGTATATTTATTAACATTTATTTTCAAGGACTTGCATTTCTCTCATACTTCAATCAAATGGTAAATAGAGAGTTAAATATTACTTTCATAACACTTATAAAGAATTTAAGAATAACAAGCAATCTACGTTCAATTCTCACGAGTACATATATATACAAAGAAATTCAACATGAACATAAGTGGAACCTAAGTGGGCTAAAAGGCCAGAAACTTCTAGGGCTGGGCGTATGTTGGGTTGGATTGGTTTTGAATCCAAACCAATCCAATCCAACACGTTCGATTTGACAATAATTCAAACTGAAACCAACTCATTCACGGTTGAAACTCAACCCAATCCAAACTAACCGAACTCGGGTTGGTTTGGGTTGGGTTGATTGGTTATTTGGTTTGGATCTGAGTACAATTCAAGTTGAACAATTTTTTTATGGGCCCCAATGGTTAAGACATTTTTCGTTGAATTTGAACAATTTTTTTAAAGTTTGATATCATTTAAATTTGGACAATTTTCAATTACATTAAAAGGGGTGATTTGAAATGCATTAAGTCAATTGAAGTTAGATCAATGGTCTGTGGGATTAAGGGTATGTTTGAGCCACATTATTTTGGAAGAACGTATTCTGAAATAATAAATTGATGGAGAATTTGTGGTTGAAAAAGAAGGAAAAGTTATTGATGTGGTGGAAATATTATTTTATTGAAAAATGTGTGGTTGAAAATGAGTAGAAGAATGAAAATGAAAATTTTAATGGGTACCAAACAGGGGCTAAGTTCCATACCAATATAACAATATAAATTAAGAAAATTGTAAAACCTGTTAAATATATTATTTCATGATCAAATTAAGTACATATTAAATCAATCTAAATACATGTTGAATATCTGCATATTATACTTAATGAATAAAATTAATTCAACCTAAATACTAAAAATGTTAAATCATCCAAACTCAATACAAAATCACCTCATTCAATTCAAGTGTTTATTCAAAAATCACGTCAAAAAATTGAGTTTCGAAGTCGAGGCACGAGCAGCAATGAGAGGCTGAAGAAACGTGAGACACAAGATAATTTTGAACAATAGGTTTTAGGTTTTTGATTTTAAGTACTAATCTTCTTTTTAATATCTTTTAAATTTATTGGGTTGGGTAGGGTCCTGTCGTGTTTGATTGAGTTTTAATAGAGAACTCAGAACCCAACCCAACCCAACCTGACCTAAAATTTGATTTCCTAACCCGAACCCAACCCAATTGAACTAAAAAACCAATCCAAACCGATTGGTTTGTTGGTTTGGGTTGGGTTGGGTTGATCGGTTTGACTGGTTCGAATTGATTTTTGCCCAATCCTAAAAACTTCTATAACTTGTTATTGACAACCTGGCCCCATATGCAACCCTATTATCTAAACATTTTCCAAATAAAAAAGTAGCAGATGGTTATAATCTTGTCGGTAGCGCCTCATCTTCTCTGATCTCTACTCTCTCACACGTACAAATATATACACACATACAAATACTTATACTTAGTGATTTTTTCATTTTATTTTTTTTGATCACTACAATAAGATTTTAGATTCACAACGAGTTTTGGACAACTAGAGAAATAGTAGGGACGACAGGAGATACAACAACAGGGACAACGATTTCCTATATTTATATAGCTACTCATAATTTTTTCTTTCAAAACACTTGACCCAATGAACCATGAAAATTATAACCGATCATCAATTTTTCCGTTAAACCGGACATTTATCGAATTTTACACTAGTTGTTTCTCATTTGGTTTTAAAACACTGGTAAGAACTAAGATCATAAAAAACATAAGAGAAAATTACACAGAAACATGAATTTTAAGTGTAAGTAAAATATATGGTATATTTTTTCTTATCTTTATTTATTGGCTTGCTTACATTAGAATGATTTTTAATGTCAAAGCATGGCCGAACAAAAAATATGTGCAACAATGAAGTCAAGTAAGCAAGTCAGTTCTGACCAATTGGGTGCTACAGGTTTGCAAAGTTTGGCTGAGATATTCTTAGGATTTCTAAAGCCTAAATAAAGTTCAACTCTTATTTACCTTAAAAGTAGCATATTTAGAAATATTTACTTATCATCTTGGACAAAGTTGATTGGTCAAATAATTAAAAGAATGAAATATTATATTAGAAAATATTTCCTTAATTCAACTATGGACCATATCAACCATATCTTGTGTGATTCTTACCTTGCATAACATTTTATTCCAAGTAAAAGATGTTCGGACCTTGTAAAAATCTTTATATAAGTAAAGAGGGTCATTAAGGATCGAACAAGTTCTGAGAGAAAATTTTCATACACTCGGAAAACCTGTAGGTTGACGTTTAGAAGCATTCTTACATATTTTCTCGAGTTCTAACCGGCAGAAGATTCAGTTCAGCATCTAAAAGCGAAACCCAAGCACATCCTGGCGTGACTGGTATAATTCTATTCAAGAATCAAGCCACTTGGCCTGAGTTAAGATTAGTGAATTTTAATTCAAGTGGTTGTTGCGATCGAATACAATAGTGAAGTGGCGATCAAATTAAGATCGGAGGTTTTGATTCCACTTCTCCAACAAGTCAAAAGGAATAAGAAAACGAGGGAGTTGTTCTTTATTTGCTTTTGATTGTTTCAGTTAATTTTACGAAATTATTAAACCGAAACTATTGTTTTTTTTTTTTTTAATCTTGATTAATGGATAAGTTCTTCACGCCATATTTGTGTTCTTTCTTACTTAGCCCCTGTTTGGTCCGGTTTAAAATCTAATTTTAATTCAAGTTAAAGTCAAACAATCAATATAAACCATATTTTTCATGGGTCCCACAACTTTTCAACTACACATTTCAAAAACTTCTATCACAATCTACTAAAAATCTAATTTTAATATCCACCAAACACCATCTTAATCTTATAATAGATCATTGTTTGCAAAACTTAATTTTGTTAAGTCGCTTCAGTCATAATTGTACGTAAAATTACCCGTTGGAAGATCTAACTGACTGACTTATTCAGACAGTAATGTACAATTGGGACAAATTATTAAATTAATCAAGTTTAGGTATTAACACTAAATTTTCATTTCAATAATCATGCACAAACATTTTTCTTTCAAAAATAGTGTACCTCACCCCTATCACATACACATACCCAAAAAAAAAGTGAAAAGATGCAGGGCATGGAAGCCTGACAAACTGAAAAATGAATAGACAGCATGCAAGCGTGACAACTATTAACAACAGGACTTGAATTTCTTGGAAAGTCGCAACTTCAAGATGAGATAGCATATTAACAACAGGACTTGAATTTCTTGGAAAGTCGCAACTTCGAGGAGGTCCTTAGCTGATGGGAGAAATACCCAAACCGAGGATGCTTGCCCGTGGAGGACCCCATGTTCGTGGTTAGAAGGGAACCTCGAACTTCCATGTGCTCGGGATATGCACATATTAGGATGATCACTGGCCACCATGCATCCATTCCGGAGGCTTCTGCTCGAGATTCTGGGTGAGATGCAATTTTCGACATAAGGAACGAGTATTACTCCTCAGGTGACATGTTGAGGTTATGCCTGTGTTGAGATGAAAGGCATGATCAGCCTTTAAAAATACAAGATTGGCCTTTAGGGAGGCATGATCAACCTTTAAAAAGACATGATCAGCCTTCAGCGTGATCATCCTTTAGAAAGGCACGATTAGCCTGAAGTAAGGTATGATTTGCCATCAGTAAGGCATGATCAGCCTGTAGCATGATCATCCTTTAGAAAGGCATGATCAGCCTTTAGAGAGGAATGATCCGCCATTAGTAAGGCACGATCAGCCTTTAGAGAAGCATGATCATCCTTTAAAAAGACATGATTAGCCTTTAGCATGATCAACCTTTAGAAAGGCATGATTAGCCCATAATGAGAGTGCTCGGGTCGGAGGAGGTTTATGAGTAGATGGATGCCACGTGGCCTCGACCCTTGAGCCAAAGATTTCATTCGTTGGATGATTACCAAGTGTCCTAGATGGATGGCCAGGATTATGGGACCTTTTGATTTCTTCAATATCCTATAAATACCCCATACCCCACACCATTTGTCACTTTACACTCCCATGACGGGCTCTAGCGATAAACCCGAGGCTTGACCTTTTAAGAATGGTTTTCGAGCTCAAATTCCTCCCAAGTTTCAACTTCTTTGTATACTTGTCAACCTGGGGTAGATTTAGGATTCCAAAAATGCCGAGCTCACTAAAGGGGTGGAAATAGAGGTTCTTTTTCATAATTCCTCAAGATCTTGACAATCCATTCAACCTTAAATGGATGGTGCCTGATACTACTCTATTTAATGAGAGCCAGTGGTACTTTGAAGTGCTCGAGAAGGATAGGTAGAGGCTGGATCACCTCATCGGTGACGATATCCTTGCTATAGAAAATGTGAAAGGCGTCAAGGGTAGGATATTATTATATAGTTCCTTGTATTTATATCGATAACGACCTCGGGTAATTAACTTCTTTTTTTTTTTTTGTGTTTGCAGAGCTCGAGATGACATTTGACATGTCCGCCCTTAAAGCTGTAGCCTCAAGAAAACCTCAGGGGGCTCAGGCTCGAGCTCTAGGTCTAAAGAAGGGCAAGAAAAGAGCCCAGGATCAGACCCCAACAATAACAGTAAGGTGCCCAGGGAAGCTTCGGGTAATCGGTCTCAGACGCCAGCGCAAACACCGCCGCCGCATCCTCCGACGACTGAGAGAAGACCTTCTATTTTGAGAAGTACCCCCGAGGTTGTTGACCTGGAGGATGGACCTATATAACCAAAAAGTTTGATACTCGAGGATTACAGAAGGTGAACCATCATCCTAAGTATTGTGGGTCGTTACAGAACAGACATTGATGTTGATATTGGAATGAACACGCTCGCGACAGTGATCATGAGGTGAGTTTTATTTTATATATCATCGACCTATATTTTCTATATATTTCTCATCATCAAGTGTTCTTTTTTCAAACATTGAGCGTAGCCTGTGATCTGGCACTTTGGGGCATGGACGATGCTTACAAAATGACCGACTTAGTCGAGGCCATTGAGAGACGGGAAAAAAGAATTGCAAAGCTTGAGGTCGAACGTCGAGCCAAGGACCAAAAAATGGCCATTCTCAATGGCGAGCTCAGGAAAGTTCATGATGAGATAGGGGTGGCCAAAGATGAGGCGGAGGATGCTAAGCTTGATCTCGAGCAGAAGACGAAGGAATTTGAGGCCAAGCTTGCTAAGGCTCTGGATTACTCGATTGAGGACATTAAAAATTTTGAAGAATTTGCTGCAATCAAGGGAGAATATGCATTGGGTTCTTATAACTACGCATTCAAACAGGCTCGAGCATTCCTCTGGGCCTAAAATCCCGACGACTTCAGGCCAGTTCCTGAGGTCACTGATGGTCTCGAACTTTCAGCGTTCGAAGATACAGTGATCGATGATGGGGCAGATGTTGAAGATGATGTTGTCGACAGGCCCTCGAACCCTGACGTCGACTAGGACTTATCTCTTTCTTTTTTACTCTCTGTATATTCTATTTTTTTAATGTACATTGCCAGATCAAGGCTCAAACACTGACCATTTTGTACTGTTTTTGTCTACTTTTGATGTGTGCATGAACGATCATTCATATTCATGTCGAGCTTGATCATTGATTTTAAAAAATGTTTTCATTAAGGCCTACACTCAAGGAGCATGCAATAGCTCGACAAACTTTAAAAATTGATTTAATAAGTTAGAATCTCGAGGAGCTTGAAGCTCTTAAGCTCGACCAAATTTATTTTATATAACAATTTAATAACAAAGTTAGAAACTCAAAGAGCTTTAAGCTATCAAGCTTGAGCAACTTTATTCTAAATAATGATTTAATAACAACGTTAGAAACTCGAGGAGCTTTAAGTTGTCAAGCTCGAGCAACTTTATTTTAAATAATGACTTAATAACAGTTAGAAACTCTAAGATAAGATTGAGCAATTTTTAAAAGCGTTTTGGTGTTCATGCCCGAGCTCTCTCGGAAGAGTTCATCACATATTTGTTCGGGCATGGTGATTATTCTTGCGCCGTGTGAGCCTTTGAGTTTCTTATGCGTGGCAAGGCTTTGAGGTGCTTACACGGGGGCAAGACTTTGAGGTGCTTGCTCTGTGGTAAGGCTTTGATCTTCTTGCATGGGGCAAGACTTTGAAGTGCTTACACGGGGCAAGGCTTTGATGCGTTGGAGATTAAAAATAGTTTATTGGGATAAATTTCCGACTCTAACTATTCAAGTAAACTCATCTTTCCTAAATACTGAATGTGGGGATGCAGGCCTGACCACATGAAAAGAAAAAAGACGTGGGGTGTACAAGCTTGACAAACTGAAAAGTGAAAAGATGCAGGGCATGGAAGCCTGACAAACTGAAAAGTGAAAAGGCGGCATGCAAGCGTAACAACTGAAAAGTAAAAAGACGCGAGACATGCAAGCCCAAAAAATTGAAAAGTAAAAGAAAAAGGAAAAATCACTAGGTAAAAGTAAAACAAACTACTCGTAATAAATGTTTAGATTATCAGGGATTCAAGGCCGGGAGAGTGGTCTTCCTGAGGTGTCTCTTAAGCTGTATGCCCCTTTGTGGACCCGTCTCATGACTTTAAAGGGTCATTTCCAAATGGGTCCTAGCTTACCTAGCGCATGTCCCGCAACTTCGACTTTTCTTTGAAACAAGGTCTCCAACTCTAAATTTCCTTGATCTTACCTTACTGTTGAAGTGTTTAGCAATTCTGCTTTGGTAAGATTCAACCCCTATGGTGGGTTGTTCTCTTACTTCTTCAAGAAGGTCAAGGTGCTCTGTCATGAGCTCCTCGGATTTGAGGTCATGTCTCCTGAGGCTCAGCAACCTGACTTTAATTGGAAGTGTGGCTTCTATACCAAATGCCAACATGAAAGGGGTCTCTCCTGTCGTGGTATTGTGGGATGTTCTATATGTCCAAAGTATAGAGGATAGCTCATTAGGCCAAGCTCCTCTAGCTTTCTCGAGCCTCGTTTTGAGATCCTGTAAGATAATCCAATTTGTAACCTCAACTACGCCGTTGCTTTAAGGATGTGCAACCGATGTCATGAAGTGGTTAATCCCCAGGTTGGTGTAAAAGCTTCTGAGCTGTGGGTTATCAAATTTTCTACTGTTATCAGTTATGTAGACCTTAGGTATTCCAAACCTACAAAGGATGGACTTCCAAACAAATGACCTCAGCTTGAGCTTCGAAATTGTGGCCAGGGCCTCGACCTCGGCCTACTTGGTAAAGTATTCCACCGCTACGACTATGAACTTCAATTGTCCTTAGGCGAGTGGAAAAAGACCGAGGATATCTGTACCCTATTGTTTGAATGGGACTGTATAATGAATGGGGATGAAGTCCTCGATCAAAGAATGGATGCGTTGCCGAACCTCTGACACTTGTCACATCTTTTTACATAGTCCACAGCATCCATCTTCATGGTAGGCCAGTAATACCCATATCTTATGAGCTTAAAGGCTAAAGCCCAAACTTTTGATGATTTCTACAATACCTTCATGGACTTCTGCTAAGCCTTGGAATGTTTCTGAAGGTTTGAGGCACCGAAGGTATGGAAGAGTGAAATTTTAGCGAAATAAACTTCCCTGATCACGCAATACATTGGTGCCTAAACTCGAATGCTCCTGCCATCAGCGGCTCATCTGGAAAATTCCCATTAATTATACAATCAACTATTGGGTCCATCCAACATGACTCATGCTCAATATCTATAAAGGAGGTGCTTGACTTATGCTTGGCTTTGTTACAAATTTAATGTGGATTGTTCTATCAAGACCATCAATTCCCATGAAGATGAGCCTGGACAGGGCGTTGGCCTTACAGTTTTCCGATCGGGATATTTTTATAATTTCACAAATTTTGAATTGCTTTTGAAAATCATAAACTCTTGGGAAGTATAAGCTCATCTTCTCATCTTTTCATTGAAATGTCCCTTTAGTCTGGTTGATCACAAGTTGTGAATCCCTGAAAATTTTTATTTTTTCGAGCTCAAGATTAATGGTGAGTTCATATGAGATAACAACTGCTTCGAATTCTGCCTCATTGTTTGTAACATCGAATTCAAATAAGAGTGCACATTGTATTTTGGTATGCTGTCTGGGCTAATGAATATGACTCCTACGCCCGAGCTTGAGGACTTCGATGCTCCATCAACAAATATCTCTCATGTATCCCTGTCATCAATGGTCGGGTTGTCACTTGGCCCCCGAGGCTTTGGAGTGAGTTCTACTATGAAGTCGGGCAAGGACTATGGTTTGACTGAGGATTAGGGCATGAACTCGATGTCAAATTCACCAAGTTCAATAACCCACTTCAATAGCATCCCGGACACGTCGGGATTCTGGAGTATACTCTTGAGTGGTTGATTAGTGAGCATGACAATTGGATGAAATTGAAAAAATTGTCGTAATTTTCGTGCTGCCACCACTAGAGCAAGAGCTATCTGCTCGACCAATGTATACCTGGTCTCCATATCAAGTAATACCTTGCTCAAGTAGTAAATTGGTTGTTTAGCTTTCTTGACCTCTTTCACCAATACATCACTCACCACATTTTGAGAAACTGCTAAGTACAAAAATAAAGAATTTCCAGGCTCTGGCCTCGTGAGAACTGGGAGGGGGGTTTCCAATGTTTGCTTGAGCTCATGGAATGCCTTCTCACAATCCTCATTCGATTAGAATTTATGATTTTCCCTGAGAGCTTTGAAAAATGGGAAGCATCTATCCGCTGTACGAGACATGAACCTGTTCAAGAAGCCGATTATACCCATTAGTTTTGAACCTCTTTCTTGCTCCTAGGGGACTCCATGGACGTCAGGGCCTGTAATTGGCTTCAATTTCCCTGTGCGTGATCATGAAGCCCAAGAACTTGCCCGAGGCTACTCCAAAGGGGCACTTGGCTAGATTTAATTTCATGTTATATTCTCAAAGAGTAGAGAATGCTTCTTCAAGAGCTACAATATGTTGATCTGCTTGCTTGCTCTTTACTACCATGTCATTCACATAGGCCTCAATATTTTTTCCAATCATCTTAGCAAAGATTTGTTGATAAGTCTATGATAGGTTGCTCCTGCATTCTTCAGCCAAAATGGCATGACCCCATAACAATATATGGCCTAGTCATCCATAAATGATGTTTTTTTCCGATCTTCCTCAGCCATGAGGATCTGATGATATTCCAAAAATGCATCGAGGAAGTTGTACAATTTATGCCTGACGTTTTGTCTACAAGGTTGTCGATTCGAAGTAGGGAATAGCTATCCTTTGGGAATACCTTGTTAAGATCTATAAAGTCGATACATACTCTCCATCTACCATTGGCCTTCTTGATGAGGACAATGTTGGCGAACCAGTCAGGGTACTGAACTTCTCGAATAAATTGTCCTCGTCAATCTCTTCGCGCATGCCTCGCGGCTTTACTCCTGAATTAATATTGAGTTTGTGGACCGCTACGCTTGGGCTTATCCTGGGCATGTCCTCTAAGTTCCATGCAAACACATAAATATTGCAGGATAAGCAGCTTATAAGCATAGCTACGAGGGTCTAATTAAGATCTCGACCAACCATCACCTTTTTATATTGCTCGAGCTCGACCTCTACCAATTCTTCTATTGGGGTAAGTCTTTCTCTAAGGTCGGGCTCGGGTTCGGATGATAAGATTTGCATGACGTTGGAGCTTATTCCCCAAACACTTGTAATATAGCATTATCTAGCAGCTGATTGCTCTCCACGCACTACCTTCACACCCTTACTCGTAGGGAACTTCGTAGCAAGGTGGAAAGTAGAAACAATAGCTCTGGTCTTGTTAAGTAATGGTATTGTAAGCCATTGAAACACAAACTACCTAGAATGACTTGTTTCGGTCACCTGCTTTTTGATTCGATCTTAATATAAGGGAAAGATTGACGACTCCCTCCGAAATGATCTAACTGCTTCCAAATCCTTAAAGTTGAGTTTTAATGGCTTTGAGCTGTTCGGTCGAGATCCCCATCCTAGAGTATGCCTCATGAAAGAGTATGTTGGCCGTGCTCCCATTGTCAACCAAAATCCTCTTCACCTCAAAATTGGCTATGTTCGCTGATATGATCAAATCATCATCGTGTGGATGTGATAAGTCTTTCAAATCCAGTGACCGGAATGTGATCTCTTCCATGTCATCAGGAATTTTCCTTGAGCTTGGGGTGTACTTCCTGGTATAGTGCTTAAGCCCACTATTCGAGCCTCCTCCTGATGCTATATCCCCGCCAATAATGTTAATGGTTTTTGCCGTAGGCTTGTCATTTCCTCTTCCTTTGGGACCTTTCTCCTCGTCTCAATCATTCTTTGGGCGCTTGTTATGACTGACGTATGAACTTAGAAAATCCCTTTTTATTTGAGCTTTGCAGTTCTCTGTTGTATATCCATGATCCTGATGATAATCACAATACTTGTTTCTGTCTCGAATATTAGGAGGGGACTGCATCTTTGAAGGCCATTTGAGCTCCTTTATATCCTTGATCTCTATCAAAATGTTAGATCTCGAAGTGTTCAGCCGAGTGAGTGACGTTAGCTGCATCTCTCATACCTCTGTTTATTCCAGTGAACTTCCGAACGAGGATTAAAATCGTGTTGTCTTTTGTGTTCGTGTTGTTTTGAGGTCGGATGAGGATTTCTCATCGGGTATCTGAAGTCTTTCCTTATTGAACTTTGTCATGAAGTTATGTAGGGATTTATTCGATCCTTGCCTGATCTGCATTAGGGAAGCGACTATCTTCTTGATGCGTTTGCTACCGGCAAAGAAGGAAAAAAAACTTGTCGACTAAGTCAGAGAATGAAGCAATGGAATTGGGCTCTAAGGTAGAAAACCAATCCCTGGCACCGTTAGTCAAAGTTTGTGGAAAAGCTTTACACATCACGGGATCTGGTGCCACCTGCATATTCATGACATCCATATATACGTTGAGATGGTTGATATGGTCAATTAACCCATCATACTACTTCATGCGGGGAAGCTTGAACCTATATAGGAGCGGATAGGAAAGTACTTCCGATGTGAAAGAAGTGTTAAGGATAAACCCTGTCATCCCTTGGGAGTTTTTTTACAGTCTAGCATGGTTCTATCATGTATGAGCCTGGCTAGTTCGCTTGAGTCCATGGTAACCAACCTCGAGGCCGAGGCCACTGAGGGTACGCTCGAGGCCCCAGATCCACCATTGTCATGGGCTTCACGAGTATCCCGAGCTCGAGCGTCAGTCATGAACCCTCCTAGTTGTCCTACTGTTGGTGCCGGTAGGTGTACCTACATTGAATGAGCAACCCTCTAGCTTAGTAATTGATTCAGTGTTGCAACTTGCTGAAGAAGTTCTTTGAAGGCACTTGTTGTAACCACCTATGGTTGGGGAGTTGGTACTATCGATAATTCTTCTTGATGAGCTGGGGGCTCCGCAACAAGGGGTGGGTCTGGTACAGATGAGCTTGCCAGAGGAAGACCTAGACGTGTGTTGACCATGGCTTTTGGTAGCGTTTCTCACAGAAAGCGACAATCACTACACCAAATATGGCCTTTTACAATACTCAAAAGGCAACATTTGTTGATTAAATGTTGTTAAAGGAGTCTATCGTAACATTTTAATAAGTCAATGTTGCCATTGATTGATATAAATGAGCTTTTGCAATATTTTTTAGAATAATGTTGCTAATGTCGCTTTTTTCAACGTTTATTGAGTGTTGTGAAAAATTTTCTCAACGTTTATCAAACGTTGTGAAAAGTCTACATTGCAACATTTTTTGAACGTTGCGAATGTCGCACTTTGTGCAACGTTTATTGAATGTTACAAAAATTGAGACCTTTTATTTTATGAAACGTTTATTAAACGTTGCGAAAAGTCACTTTCTGCAATGTTTGACAAACGTTGCAAAAAATTTTGTACTTTTTTAAATTAGCTGATAGAAACCCAGAATAACCCAAACCCTAAGCTTATTTACGCCTCCCTCAATTCATTCTCCTCCAACCAAAAAGGGGCTATTTTTTGCCCTCAAAACCTCCCAAAATTGCACCCAATTTTTGTGACCCACGGCCATCAAAACCGCCAGACATTGGTACCGATGGACAGCCCTTCATCTTCTCTTCAATTAGCAACCAACAGCTTCCAAATCCACCAACTATACTGGCCGGAATCACTCCCCAAAGTTCAGTGCCTACGAATCTGAAAATCACCATAAAATCCACTTTCGGTCAAGCCCATGATCGGAACTCTACACCAGATGATTGCCCATCACCAAACGACTTCTTCCATGTCACCAATTCAACCCAAACATCATCACATATTTTCGAATACGCCAGTCGCGCAGTTCACACAGCCAGGTTCGAAGATTCCAATTTTTGATACCGTCCAGTTGACCCATGGTTTCTTTATAATCAAAAGTGCTTCATTCTTTCTCTTCCAGGTTTTTTTTCTTTTCTATTTCAATCTGAACCTTTCCTTTTTTTTCATTATCCATTTCAAACATTTTCCCGATTATCTTTCGTTTTTGTTAAAATTAAGGCTGCTTCAATCAGTTAGATTTAGAAATTTCATCTGAAGTTCTAATTGATGCTATGAATGTTGAAATTAGTTTGGAGTTTCTGGTTTTGATAAATCTAATCTTGAGGTCGAAGGTTTTTTGGTTCAACGTGATATGGAGAATATCTACATGTGGGTTTTCGAGGAAAAGCCTGAGAATGCTCTGGGTAAGATGCAGCTGCAGAGTTATATGAATGGCCATTCTCGTCAAGGGGATCGACCCTTTCCATTTAGTGTTGATAAAGGTTTTGTTCAATCCCATAGGATGCAACATAAGCATTACAGGGGTCTGTCTAACCCTCAGTGTATTCATGGCATTGAGGTTGTTCCTTCACCCAATCTCACGGATCTTGATGAAGATGACTGCAGAAGATGGGCAGAACTCACTGGAAGGGACTCGAACTTTACCATCCCACTTGAAGCAAGTGACTACAGTTCGTGGAGAAATATACCAACTACTTGAAGTCCGTGTTTGCCTTCGTCCCATCCATGGGAACAACAATCTTACATGAACTAGGACTTGTTTGTTGTGGATATTGCTTTATTGTTCTCTAACATTATGTCGTAGATGAAATAGAATATGCAACCTGTTCTCTAGCATATATGTCATGCAATGTTGTGATTGATGAAACAGAATATGCAATCGATATTAGTTGTTGTGTTCTGTTTTTTAGCACTGATATACGTAGAAAGGAAACAATAATATGTATGAGTAGTTATGTAGTATCTTGTTAACAGTGATTAGGTTTGTAATATATAAATCTTCTATATTGTATCATTGTATGGTTCAATGTCGATTTTAAAATCTTGCATTCCTCAAAATCATTGTCCAAATCCCCTAAGATCATAGTGCCTTTTAAGATGTCAAGGGCCTATTTGTCTAGTTTTAGCTGATTCTTCTTTTTTTCAGCATCATGCCCAAATCTTATAGATGTTTCGATTTTAATAGGGTGCATTCAAATTGAGAATTTAGGTGGTGCATGGTTGTCATAAGCTCATGCCATAAGGTATTGCGTCATGAAATTTCAAGAATGTGATATAAAAGTATATTAAACAAGATATAATATGTTTTGAATTTCGATCTTAGTTCTGCTTGAGGTGTGTTTGTGTGTCTATGAATAGGATATTTTGTGTGTGCGTGTGCGTGTGTGTATTATGCATTTATTTTTGTACTTCATGTTTTGAATGTCGTATAGTTTGTGTTGTGTTGAAATAGGGTGAATTAGGGAAAGTGTGGTGAAAGTTGAGAAGGTGAGAAAATGACTGAGATATCTACTAAGGAGTTTGGAACAGAGAGGTCGAAGTCACTGGAAGGGGTATGTACTGTGCTGCAGCAGGAGTGCCAGCGTGGGGAAGCGTTGGTGGAATGGAGGTCTTCCGAGCAGCTGGAAAATAGGATCCCATCAACCTCGCCCCCTTACTGGGATAGCAGTGACGATGATGACTGTATGTCATTTGTCCCCTTCAGGATACTTGGAATCCATGTTAATGAATTCCTTTTGTTGGTTCTGTTTTAGTCAATATTGACGAAGTAACATGATATCTATCGATATTGTGCTAGACATTTGTCACATGCAAAAAAGAACTTGTTAATGTGTGTGCGTGTGGATGCCCTTGTTATTGTGCTGCCACTGAAAACTTGAACTTTATTATTTATATGCAGGTTATATATGCGCATTAAGAAGTGTACTCCATTTACACAAGAAAAAGTGTTTGCAATAGTTTATTCAAGGCTTTTTCTAGCTGGCGTGTTTTCAAGGTCGGTGGAGCTATTTTACTCACTACTTAGGATTTGTGGTAGTTCTTTTTTATTTATTTATTTATTGAAAATGTATAGGATTTTTAGTTGATTCAAATTTTGGATCTTGATTTTGTACGGATATTGTTACATTTTGCAGTTCAATTAATAATGATTATTGGAGTTATTTGATATTGTTATCTTCTATCATGTTTTATGGTTGATTTATGCAAAACACTATACAAATAAAAAAATTTAAGATTTAAAAAAATGTAAAAAGACCTACGGCAACGATCAAAAAATGATGCGAAAGACTGTCTTCCGCAACGTTCAAAAAAGTTGCAAAAAACTGTCTTTCGCAACTTTAGGAAGCGTTGCAAAAGGTCTTCGGCAACGCTAAAAAGTATTGTCGTATCCTTCTACTCTACGGCAATATCGAGGTTTACAACATACGTACAAACGTTGCAAAATGTCTTTCGTAACGTTTTTTGAACGTTGCAAAAGGTCTTTCGTAACGTTTTTTGAACGATGCGAAAGACAGTTTTTTTGTAGTGAATGATGCTACCAAAAATTGTACTTCTTGATTTTCGAGCTGGACGACTGAGAATGAGCACCAATGAGATATTCTGACACCTGAAACAAATGCGTCGAGCTGTGTCCTCATCGCTCCTCTGATACTTAAGTAAGAGAGAGAATTTGCGAAAAAATATGTGCTAGAAATTATGTAAAAAAGGTACCTTGATAATGTATTGGAGTGTTGTATTTATAAAGGTAGGTAGTACATTCCTGCCAGGATTACACTGTTGAAGTCCCTAGGAGTTCTACCATGTCTAGAAGTTGCAACTTGATTGGTTTTGTATTACCCAAGTGTTTGGATTAAGATAGAACTCTAGTGGCAGAGTCCTTTCAAGATGAGGTAACATATTAACAACAGAACTTGAATTTTTTGGAAAGTCGTAACTTCGAGGAGGTCCTTAGCCGATGGGGGAAATACCCAAACCGAGGATGCTTGCCCAAGGAAGTCCCCATGTTCGTGGTTAGAAGGGAATCTCAGGCTACCAGTTGCTCAGGATATGCACATATTGGGATGATCACAAATTAAAATTTTTGATAACATAGCTTTCAATTTTATAGATGGTCAAAAATTTTGTTCAGTCTCTAATTGGGATTCATTTTTTTCTACTTAAAAATTTTACTTTTCATAGTTAAACATTTATTTTAACTGCGCATTTTGTAAAATTCATATATACTACACAAGTTAGTAGATTTTTGCAGTATTCTAGGAGTAGTTTTGTTTAAATAATCTTTATTTTAGTTTTACCTCATCTAGTTTGCTTTTAGGATTTCCGACAAATAATTTAGAGGATTTACAAACTTTCAAGGAAGAAGCTCAAAATCATGATTATTCTTCCTAGTTGAGCTTATTGAAAACTTGAAGAAAGTTTGAATATGTATTAGAATGAGGAAAAATCAAGTGTAGAAACGAATCATGAAATCTTATGTTGTTTTCTTATGTTTGGATTTGAAAATCTATCACATATTTATAGATTTCTAATATTATACCATGAAAGGACTCCAAACACAAAAGCACCAAAAATTCAAATGTAAAAATTTGCCCAACGACTAAATTTTTTGAACCGTTTGTACGTATGGTAGAAGCAAAAACGCTTCAATTTCCTGCAAACAAGGCAGTGCGTACGCAGGGCCATTTAGCCTATGCAACGCATGGTTAAGCCGAAACCACCCCATTTTGTTTTTTCAATCATCATTAATTCATACACATTTCAGCCAAAAAAAGGCTCAAATTTTGAACAACAAATAATTATATGACATGAATATGATTTTATTAATGAATTCATCCCTTTTTGTAAATCATCTTTTCTAGCATGGATGAAAATGTACGTGGCGAACAAGCATAGTTTTGAAAGCTGTGATACTTCAAGTGGAGTAAAGCTTTAGAATGAAATCTGTTCTTTCTAATCTATTGTTTTCTTGATTTGAAAGAAACCTCTACCTTTTGTTTACTTATAAGTGTAAAAACCTATACCAATCCAAACACTTGGATTATCATAAAAAGACGCATGCAAGTGTCCAAAACTAAATTCTCCTAGGCAAAAACAACAGTCGCCATACTAAAATCACTTGAAAAACTAGAGAGCCACATCTTGTAAAAGTAGATTTTCTTCCGTTCATCTCTTATCTTTCCACTTATCTATTATTTCTCTCTCAACAGATACATACAAACCAAGTAATGCATAAACGATACACAACTCATAATTCACTTGGAAAGTCTATTATTCTTATTAGAATACTTCAAACTATCTTGTGATTTTGTAGATAATCTAAGAATCGATCAATATAACCATCTGGTATATCTTTATTCGATAACATTTCTCTCATCTCTTTAACATTTTCCCTGTAAACTTTACCTCCTTCTTCCACCATCACCAATCTTAGTGAGCAAGCAACTGGTCCTTAGTAAATGATCCGTCCAACTCATTTCTCGCTATCTCATGTCCCAACTTCTTTTCCTCCAATAGGCTGGAAATCAATCCTTGGTCTGCCAAGAAAGGCAACAAGTTATCCATTTCCCGAATTGCAAAGCCTCCACTACTGAGCTTAGCCCGGAATGACACAAGATTCCACCCACCGACTCATGGCTCAGTACCTTGAGTTGATGAACCCAACTTGTACAAACCATCCCACGTCCTTTGATTCTCTCCTCGAACCCTTCTGGCAACTGAGTCACCTCATTATCTGCTGCCCCTCGTTGCTTCCTTCCGACTTCTCCGAACCTAATGCAATTTCAGTGAGTTCATCTTGATTTGGTTTCGTTTCACTTCCAAAAGCTGCATAAACAACTGACCCTTTTTCTTTCGTGGGAAGCCATTCCTTAATTCATATCCAGGTTTCATTTTGCTCTTCAGAACCACCATTGGGGGGGGGGGGGGGGGGGGGGTGGGGGGGCGAAATGGCCGACTGGAATACTTGGTTTTTGGTAAATATTCTCTAGAAGTTGTAGCCATTCTGGCTCAAACTCACAATAACTTCTCATCACCCCCACATCACAGCCATCAATGGCGGCTACCAATCGGTACATGCCCGAAACATTACCACCGTCTATTATTGCCTCCTTAAAGTGGCGAATAATTTGAAAGAGGCAAATAGAAACAGATGTTTCGAAGGGTACCCACTTGGGTTTCACGATGAAATCTTCAGGCTTCACCCAATCATCTTGATATTGTAATTTAAGTGATGTTGGGCCAGTAACGCTCAAAATAGTTGCAGTAAATATGCTGAAAAATGCACATGGAATGTTCCGATTGGCAGCTTCTGGGTATAACCAGTATTGAGCAAAATCAGCAATAACCCAGTTAGGTGAGGAGTCTTCCAACAAACAAATGATTCTTGGTTGAAGCTCGTCAAAGGCAATTTTAAGGTAGCGGACCATTTCGAATGGTAAATCAGTGTCAGGTAGATTATCAACTTTTGGCAATTGAATCTTGACAAATTCTATTAGATGGGTTAAATTCGGCGACAGTTTGGAAAGCCGTTCAATGTTTTTGTCGAAACAAAGGAGACGCTGTGGCCTTTCTAGGTTATGAGCTTGGCGAGCTCTAAGTATAGAAACAAGTGACCGAATGCCAGCCATGGGAACATAAGAATAAGCAATTTACCCTGCTCGGCCATGGACTACTGATTTAGAGGTGCGGTGCACAAATTCTCAAACTTATTCTTTACATTATGAAAGTTTGTGTTAGAGATATTTATGTTGTCCAATTTTATTTTATTTTTGTTTTAACGTATTTTTCAATGAAATATTAAAAAATTAAAATTTTCAAGTTGCAAATAATACTTTATATATAAGCCTTATTCGTCAATCATAACGTGATTGATCAATGTTTTGGGCAGTTTTCATTAAGTATGAAAATATATGAAGTGACGAAATATACAAAAATGGAGTAAGAACGGGATAAATACAGATAGAGATACTATCATATTATATCTTAAATTAGGTTGCTAGCATCTTTGATGGGCGCCGTGCCAAAATCAAATTAAAAATTTTGATCACAAGGGCAATTTTTTTGCTCAATCTCTATTTTCTAAGAAATTCCATTCAAAGCAAATTGGAGTGTCTCAATAGATTTTGATAAACAGTGGTAAAATGTGTGATTAAAAAATTGCAAATCTCATGAAATATTTTATTAAAATTAATTGTTAACTTTGATTTAAATTTTAATCAACTTGTTAAGTTAAAACGAAACAGGGACTTAAAACTTCTTTGCTTCCATAATGCTATTCAGTGTTATCAATCAAACAATCTATTAATGTATAAACGAAAGACATTCAAACTGTTCCTTACAACAACACGATAAACCTCGTTACCCCCCACACTACTACATACCACACATTGGTGGATAATCAAATTGTCTATTAACTTTCAGAAAAAAAGGGGTCATTTTTTCTAGCATGTTAAAATTATCATTATTCCCTAATCAAGATTCCCCTCTTAAGCCTATAAGCTCAATTCAGTTAGTTGTGCTCATCCCAGTTAGTAGTGCTCTTCAGCTGATAGTGACACTTCTTTGGGACCACAATGATTTGTTGTAACAATATTGATTCTCATGTCAATTTCCTTCTATTTTTTACTTGCTCATTACTCCAGCTTTCTTGTATATATAGCTGGTATTGTAACCTTGTAATTAAGCTAAGAAATATAATTTTTCATCTTCATCATCTAACTGTAAACTTAGTCTTCATTTCTGATTTTCAACTTGGTATCATAGCCAATGGCTAACACCGGATCAAACAACAACACTCAGTCAGCCCAGCCCACCTCCAGCACCTTGATGCCTCCAATTTTGGGAGGAAATTAGATGTACACACCTGGGATAACTCTAACTCAAGTCCCATCAGTTAAGCTAGATAGAAACAACTTTTTACTCTGGAAAAACATGGTAATGCCAATTATCAAACGACATAATCTTGAAAGATTCATCACATGAACCAGAAGCTGTCCTGCTGAGTTTCTTGCAACTCAGACTACTAGTTCAACTAGAGTAACAGTAGAGATGGAGCCTAATCCTGAGTTTGGAAAATGGATATCAACAGACCAACTCCTGATGGGTTGGTTGTATTCTTCAATGACACCGAAAATTTCAATGAGAGTTATGGGATCATCAAAGTCTTCTGATCTCTGGAATGCTGTGCTAGATAGTTTTGGAGCTATGAATAGATCAAGGGTCATTTTCCTTGTTAGTGAACTTCAGAGAACCAGAAATGGAGCCATGAGCATTGACAAATATCTTAACACCATCAAACAGCTTCCAGACAATCTTGAAATTGCTGGAAAAATCATTCCCCACAATGATCTTGTCACTGAAGTGATGGTCGGATTGGATGATGAATATACCCCTATTGTAGTCCAAATCAACAGTAGGGAATTCATCACTTGGCATGAACTACAATCCATCCTTATGACTTATGAAAGTAGAATTGAGCATCTCAGCACTTTGAAAAACAATCTGGCATCAGTCAATTTAAATGAAGCCTCAGCCAATTTCGTTCACAACTCAAACACTTTCAGAGAAAGAAGGTTCAATTATGGTGGGATAAACAGCAAATATAGAGGAAACAGAAGTAGAGGCAGGGGAGGTAGACTCTTTGCAAACAGAAGTGCTTGTCAAATCTGTGGTATGAGTAATCACTCAGCAGCCAGGTGTCTTAACCGTTATGATGAGAGGTACATGGGTGGCAAATCGAATTTTCACTATCATAATAGCTCATCAAAACCAAATGCATTGCGGCTTCTTCTAGAACGATGGTCGATCCAGCTTGGTTTATAGACTCAGGAGCTACAAATCATGTCACAACTGAAAAAAGGAAATTTTATTGAGGCATTGGACTATGGTGGTAAGCAAACGGTTGCTGTTGGAAATGGTAACAAACTCCCTATTTCTCACATTGGCACAAGTAACCTCAATGCACGAAACAATAAAGTCCCTGGTCCTTAACAATGTGTTGTTAGTCCCTTCAATCAAGAAAAGTTTATTAAGTATTTCACAATTAACTTCTGATAATAAAGTATTCATGGAATTTCACTCTGATTCTTATGCTATCAAGGACAAAGGAACGAAGGAGGTGCTACTGGAAGGGAGAATTAAGGATGGATTGTATCAGATCAACCTGCCAGATGAAGTTACTCAGTCTCCTGCCTCACAATCTACTCATTCAAATAGTTTTAATTCTTCCATTTCTGTTGCTCAGTCAAAGGGTCTCATAGAGTCTTTATCTAACCTAAATTTATGGTACATGAGACTTGGTCATCTCTCTATCTCTGTAATGTCTCAAGTGTTCAAACTATGTAATGAAAAACTTGATATAAATGAAGTTCAACCTTTCTGTGATGCATGTGAGTTTGGCAAAGCACACTTATTGCCCTTTAAACTCTCAACTTTATTTTCTTCTGTACCCTTCGACTTGGTCCACACAGATGTCTGGGGTCCAGCCCCTTACAATCAACATCAGGCTTCAAATATTATATACTCTTCATAGATGATTACAGTAGATTCACGTGGATATATCCTATGAAAAATAAATCTGAAGCACTGAACTCTTTCATCCAATTCAAGAACCTAGTTGAAAACAAATTCAATAGAAAAATCAAAGCACTTCAATCAGACTAGGGAGGTAAGTTTAGAGCATTTACATAGTTTACTCTTAAATCAAGCATTCATATGAGATTTTCCTGCCCTTACACTTCATCCCAAAATGGTAAAGTAGAAAGAAAGCATCGTCACATAACTGAAACATGATTAACTTTTCTTGCCCAAGCATGGATGCCTTTGTACTAATGGTGGGAGTCGTTCCACACAGCCACCTACCTCATACACAAACTACCTACACCTGTTTTTCAAATGAAGTCACCTAGCCAAGTCCTGAATAATGAAGAGACCAATTACAAATCACTCAAAGTTTTCGAATGTGCATGATTTCCCTGTCTTAGACCTTATCAGCCTCACAAATTCAGTTTTCATTCCATCAAGTATGTTTTTCTTAGTTTCAACAACTCTCACAAAGGTTATAAATGCCTCAGTCCCACTGGAAAAATATATATGTCTAGGCATGTTGTGTTCAATGAAAATGAATTCCCATTTTAGCATGGCTTCCTAAATAAAATCAGTCATCCTCCTGAAACCACTATCCAATATTTTCCACTCAGCATTCCTTCTAACTCCAGTCTTGCAGGATCATCCGATACATTTCATCCTAGATCAACCCAACCAACATCATCTCATAGTTTAATTCTACTGGAGGAAATTGAAAATGAGATTCCAGAAGTAGTGGAAACTGAGTTAGATGATCAAATAAATTAGCAACAAGTTGAGACTGTAAGGCAAAATATTGAGCATCCTATGATTACCAGAAGTAGAGCAGGTATCTTCAAACTAAAAATTTACTCTGTACTTCGCAAAAGCTCCAAAAATTCACTAAGCAAGTCTGAACCAAATGATGTCCTTGAAGCTCTATCTGATGAAGCCTGGAGAGAGGCTATGGAGGAAGAGTATAAAGCTCTTATGAGGAATGAAACCTAGAAGTTAGTACCACCTATGATCAATCAAAAATTCATAGGTAACAAGTGGGCGTTCAGACACAAAAGAGATATAGAAGGAAACATTTTAAAACACAAGGCAAGGCTGGTTGCAAAAGATTTTCTACAAACTTCTGGTATCGATTACCATGAGACCTTTAGTCCAGTAATTAAGGTTGCTACTTAAGGATAATACTGTCACTAACCATGTCTAAAGGATGGAGTATCATGTAGGTTGATATTAACAATGCTTTCCTTAATGGAAAGCTAAGTGAAGTTGTGTTTATGAAACATCCACAGGGCTTCATTGACAAAGCCAATCCAACATTTGTTTGTAGATTAGAAAGAGCTCTCTATGGACTTAAGCAAGCCCCAAAAGCATGGTATGAGAAATTGAAAGAAACTCTTCTTGACTGGAACATCAAGTCAAAAGCTAACAATTCCCTCTTCTTCCTCTCAAGTGAAAAGCATGTAATTTTTTGTCTGATTTACGTTGACGATATTGTAATCACCGGAAATGATCAGAAGGTATTGCAGTGCTTCATCAATAAGTTACATTCACAGTTTGCTCTAAAGGACTTGTTAAAATTACATCAATTCTTAGGAATTAAGGTAAAAAGGTTTGAATCATGAATGCATCTGACACAGGTGAAGTATATCAAGGACCTACTAAAAAGGTTCAACCTTGAACATGTCAAACCTTGTTCAATACCCATGGTAATAGACAAATGCATCTCCAAAAATGAAGGTGAGGAAATGGCTAATCCTTCACTATACAGAAGTACTATTGGTGGCCTTCAGTACCTTGGCAATACACGACCAGATTTCAGTTTTGCAGTGAATAAATTAAGCCAATTTCTTCAAACACCTTCATACACTCATTGGAAGGCAGCAAAGAGGGTATTCAGATATCTTAAAGGTACCATGGAACAAGGCTATGGATTCAAAGAAGTGTCGATTTGAACATCACAGGCTTTGCAGATGCTGATTAGGCTTCTTGCCCAGATGACAGGAGGTCTATAGCCGGATATTGTATTTATCTTGGTGATACCTTGGTCGCATGGTCTTCTAAGAAACAACAGGTTGTTGCTAGATCAAGCGCTGAATCAGAATACATGGCACTAGCACTTGCTTTAGCCGAAATAAGTTGGATTGAGTCACTTATTAAAGAAATCAAACTGTAACCCGCCTTATCTCCAATTCTGTGGTGTGATAATTTAAGTGCTAGTGCACTAGCCTCAAACCCAGTTTACCATGCCCAAACTAAACATATCGAACTTGACATTCATTTTGTGAGAGACAAGGTCTTTGAAGGAAAGTTGAAGATCCAATACATTCCATCATCTGATCAAATTGCAGACTTACTCACCAAACCTCTCTCCCATTCCAGATTTCTCTTTCTCAAGGACAATCTTGGAGTTTATGAATAAAACTCTAGCTTGAGGGAGGTTGTTAAAATTATCATTATTACCTAATCAAGATTCCCCTCTTAAGCCTATAAGTTCAATTCAGTTAGTTGTGCTCATCCCAGTTAGTAGTGCTTTTCAACTGATAGTGACACTTCTTTAGGACCACGATGATTTGTTGTAACAATATTGATTCTCACGTCAATTTCCTTCTATTTTTTACTTGCTCATTACTCCAGCTTTCTTGTATATATAGCTGGTATTGTAACCTTGTAATTAAGCTAAGAAATATAATTTTTCAACTTCATCAGCTAGCTGTAAACTTAGTCTTCATTTCTGATTTTCAACTTAGCATCATTCAAGTTTTTGAATACTCCTTTTCAAACATAGATATTAAACATTGCTTCACGTAGTATAGTTCAATCTCACAAGATAAATCCTATTATAGAGTTAATCTAATAAAATTCATTTCAACCTCGTCAGGATCCAAGTCATAAAAATACATCTTTATATATATCCACAAGACTTCATAAAATCCAGTGTAGATAAAACTCTCAAGTCTTGAGCAATTATAAATATAACACCTTACAAACACTTCGAGTACGCTATTATTCTCCGACCCTTTGGCACCAGACTTTTTTTTAGAGGATCCAACTCATAAACGTAAAGTAACGGCTAAATCCGAAAAATATGAAAAAGATATCTCAACACTACTCAATTAAATCAAAGAAAAAAAGAAGTGACTTCAAAGCTACAATGTTCACAAATAACATTCCACACAATATACAGTAAAGCAAAAGTTATCTTCAAACCAGAATCCAAAGCTACACAAAACATATCTAAGCATGTGTTATCTAGGTATGGTCGTGATTAAACTCACTAGATTCAAATAATGTAATCAAGCAGGTATGTGGCACGGTCCCATACCTTGTCCTCTCATGCGCAAGTGACATTCCATTGTTTTTAACCAGCAAGTAATAGGAACAGGGCATCCCAGTTACGATTCACCTGATCACCATGCTTCTGATTATATTCTGTGTTTTGAATTCATAAATGTATCCCCTAATCAGACAAATTCTATGACTATCTCAAATTGTTCTTTTTTCTTCTTTCATTTTTTTTTTTGGGAACATAAGATATGTCGTCTCACTTCGTCACCATTGGTCGATCAAGAAAAAAATTGATAGTTAGGTAATAAGACAAGTAGAAAAGGGCTGTGCAATTATTGAAAAAAAAGAATTCACCTATGTTACACTTATCATTTGATTGCCTTCAGGAAATATCAGTGATACAAAAAATAAATAGAGTTAGTTTTAATTCCAACTAAATGCCTCAACCTTCTATCTGTGGCACACGGATCCCCAACCTTCTATCTATGCTATGACCTATGTTGCAGAATTTAGCAGGAGATGAAGGTTCATCGGAGGACGGCAGATATAGCTTGGAGGGAGATTTGGCAGGGTCAGGGCGGGGAAAGAGATGACATATTTTTTCTCTTTTTCTTTATTTCTATTCTTTTGTTTTAATTGAAAATAGGATATAATTTTCATTTTAAAATGAAAAATTAATTTTTAACAGTCAAATGGATAATATCCGTCAGTCAAGGACACTTAAGTGCCACATTTAGTAAGTTGAGGACTCCAGCTTATAAGAACTTTTGAAAGACAAGAAAAAATACTCAAAGGCAAAGGAAAAGCCTCAACAAATGAGCTGCAACTTAAGAGCAGACTGTTGGATATCGTAACAGTTAGAAAACATGTTGAGGCTCGAACCTTTGATCTATGAAGTGCTCCCAAAAATTGGCTCAAAGTCGTGTTTTTGCTGAACCTGTTTTTCTTAATGGTGCACTTATTATGAGATGGTGAGACGTGGTTTATCTCTAGCCCTTGGATTATTACTTTGACGGTGTGAGATATATATAAGTGTACTGTGCAGATATTTTTCACTTGGTACTGCCTTTTGAGTTCTTCCGTCTTTTGAGTTCTTCTAAGAGTGCATTTTTCTTGCAGATTAGGGTTTGGTCTTTTGCATTCTTCATCTCTCATGATGAACTTGTAAACTGAGATCATATTAGTTGTTAGCATCTATAATCTTTTTATCTGATTGATTGCTGTGAGAATAAGGATTTTCTTGTAGTCGCGATTTCAATCGGCTGTTTTGGGGTTTCTTGTGTGGTTCCTTTTAGATCTGCAATTCAGTGTAAAAAAGATAAGTGTTCTGTGCTTTTCTCTTGCGTTTGGAAGAACTATTTGTAACTTGTTGCCATTTTTGGGCTTATTTGTGCAACCGAGTGAATATCCATTATTTGGATATTCAACGGGAGATGTATGGATTAGATCTGGTCGCGGAACCTCGGGGCTTAGGCCGAAATAATTCTTTGTGTTCAATCTTTAATTTTCTGCAAGTTTACTTTCTGATATGTTGATATTTGTTGGAATCTTGTTTTAATATTGTGTGTCGGGGGCCTTTTCAGTGGTATCAGAGCTTGAACTAGGAACAAGATACATAGATCTTTGCAGAAAAAGTTCGATCTTTTGCAGATCACAAATTTTTTGAAACTGATGTTAAGCAAGTCTTTAAGATATTGAGTTTCTAAAAACTCGTTGGGTGAGATCTTTTTAATTTTTTGAAAAGTTTCTTTTGCAAATTAGGGTTTCTTGATTTTTCCCTTAATCAACCATACACCAAAACCCCCTGGAGACTAATCTTTATCCAAAGACTCATACGAGGTCTTGGGAATCTGAGATAAATCCAGTACGGGGGTGTATCTAGAGGATCTTGCAGGAGAGGTATACGAAACATAGACTTTGTGATCTATGTTGTTGTGTTTTTATCCGTGTTTGCTCTCCTTGATTGTGATTGAAACTTGGAAATCTTGTATACTAAGTGTACTACTGTGATTTTAAGTTACTGTAATTGTTGCGAGTCTCTGACTGTGCTTTACTAATATCTTGAACTTATATTTGTGTATTATCTTTTAATTCAAATATAGCTTCTGCTAAGTTTGAAGTTCCATAATTTGATGGTAGATGTGATTTTAACATTTGGTGTCAAAAGATGAAGGCAATTTTAATGCAAATGAGAGTTGCTAGGGCTCTTGATAGTAGTTGTCCTTTAGACTTGCTTCCTGCTAAGAAAACTGAACTTGAAGAGGTTGCATGGAGTACTATTTTCTTGTACTTGCCTGATAATGTTGTGAGAGAAATTGGTGAAATCAAGACTACTTCTGAACTATGGACTAAACTGCAAGCGAAATATGTGACTAAGACTATTCTTAACAAATGTTTTCTGTTGAAACAATTCTTTTCTTTCAAAATGGACCCTTCTGTTGATTTGGATGAAAACTTGAATAGGTTTACCAAGTTGACCCAAGACTTAGCCAACTGTGATGAAAATCTTTCAAAAGATCAGTGGGATGTAGTCCTGTTAAGCTCCATTAGTGACAAATATAGAAATATCAAGGTTGCTCTTGAATATGGTAGGGCTCATATTACTATTGATGAAATCATTAGTGCTTTAAGAAATAAGGCTCTTGAAATTAAATTTGAGACAAAAAGTCATTATGGAGATAACCTGCTTGCTAAGGGAAAAGGGTTTGGCACACCTAATTTTCACTCAAAGTCCCTAAATGAAAATAGGAACAAGTGGCATGATAAAAGTAAATCTAAGAATAAGGCAAAAGGCAAGAAATGTTATCATTGTGGTAAAATTGGTCATTTTATTAAAGATTGTTACAAGAAAAAAGAATAAAGCAAAAGGTAAGGCTTTTGATGATGGGAATATTGCAATGGTCTATAATGAAAATAATATTGAAGATGGGTTAGTCCTTGTTAATAATGAAAAGAAGCTATGTGAAGAGTGGATACTTGATTCAGGCTGTTCCTTTCATATGCATCCCAATAAAAATTGTTTTCTTGATTTTGAAACAACCACTGGGGGGCAAGTAATAATGGGGAACAACATGACTTGTAAAGTTAAAGGAATAGGAATGGTTAAACTGCTTCTAGAAAATGGTAATGTACTATTCCTAAAAGAAATTAGATATGTTCCTGAATTAGAGAGAAACCTGGTGTCTCTAGGCATCTTGGATTACATGGAGTTTGACATAAAATTAGGTCAATGACATGTCAAAATTCTTAGGGGCGCTGATTTGGTCATTAGTACCCCTAAGAAACATGGTCTTTATTTTTTGAATGTTAAACCTTTACTTGGCTTAACAGCTACTGCTTTACCTGAAACCTTTATTTTAGCAAAATTATGGCATGAAAGATTTGGCCACATTGGCAAGAAAAGTTTGAAGTCTTTACAAAATAAAAGAGTTTTTGGAAAACAAGACCTTAGTGACTCTGGTTCCTGTGAACAGTGTGTCATTGGCAAGCAAGTTAAGTTACCTTTCTTACCTGGATTTCGTAAATCCAAACAAATACTTGAATATCTGCATACTGATTTGTGGGGTCCTGCTTCTGTGACTACCTTAACTGGTTTTAGATATTATCTTTTGATCATTGATGATTTTTCTAAAAAAATCTAGATTTTCTTATTAAAATCAAAAGATGAAACTTTTACTGTTTTCAAATATTGGAAAACACAAATTGAGAACCAAACTGATCATAAGATAAAAATTCTAAGAACAGATAATGGTTTGGAATTTTGCAATTATGAATTCAATAATTTCTACAAAGAATATGGTATTTTAAGATATAGAACAATTGTTTACACACCTCAACAAAATGGCGTAGCTGAAAGAATGAATAGAACTTTATTGAATAAGGTGAGATGCATGCTTTTGAGTTTTGGTTTACCTAAACTGTTATGGGGTAATGATGTAAAAACTGCTGTTTATCTTGTAAATAGAACCCCTACTAGTGCTTTAAATTTTGAAGTGCCTAAAACTATTTGGTCTAAAAATCCTGTTAACTATTCTCACTTGAAAATATTTGGGTGTGCTGCATATGCTTATCAAAATATTGGTAAATTGGAACCTAGATCACTTAAATGTGTTTTCTTGGGTTATGGTGAAAATGTTAAAGGCTATAGACTATGAGTTAAAAATGAAAAAGGCTATATGGTGATTGTTAGAAGAGATGTTATCTTCAATGAGTCTATTATGCCATACTTAGAAGGTAAAGAAAATAACTTGACTGAAAATGATGTTCAAATTGAGGTGGAGCCTTCTTCAATTGAAAATGAAACACCTGCACTTGTTGTTGATGAATTTGATCTTGATGATAATGATATTTCTATTGAAAATGACAATATTTCTAAAGCTGAAGATCAATCTGATTCTGCTCCTTTGACTCTTGATGAATATCAACTTACAAGAGATAGAGGAAGGAGACAGAGTAGACTTCCTGCAAGGTTTGATAATGATGATTTTGTTTCATTATTTACTTATCAAGATCAATTTGAGAATATACCTAACTCTCATGTAAAAATTCTATACTTTGGAAAGCTACTATGGATGATTAAATGAGTTCACTCCTTAAAAATAAGATCTAAGAATTAGTTAAAAGACCTAAAGACCAAAGGCTAATTGATTGCAAGTGGATCTATAGGATAAAGGAAGGTGAATAGGGGGAATAAAAATGTTAGATATAAAGCTAGACCGGTAGCTAAAGGGTTTATACAAAAGGAAGGTGTTGACTATACTGAAATTTTTTTCCCATGTTGTTAAATATATAACCATAAGATGCATTCTTGCTCTTGTTGTTCAATTTAGATGGGAACTCTTTTCTCTATGGTGATTTAGATGAAAGTATATGAGACAACATGTTAGTTTTATTAAAGGTAATCCTGAAAATGTTGTATATCTGTTAAAGAAATTTCTTTATGATCTTAAACAAGCTTCGAGACCATGGTATAAAATGTTCGATACTTTTGTTTTGAAACATGGTTTTCAAAGAAGCAATTATGATGTTTGCCTCTACTATAAAGGTAAATGAGGTAAAAAGTTCTTTGTACTTAGTTCTCTATGTTGATGATATGTTACTTGCAAGTTATAATAAATTTGAAATTGCTGATATCAAACAGAAGTTGAAATATGAATTTGATATGAAGGATCTTGGTTCAACCAATAAGATCATTGGTATGCTGATTTTAAGAAATAGAGATAATGACGTATTATTTTTGCATCAAAGCGATTATATGGTAAAAATTCTGAAAAGATTTAACATGTTTGACTGTAAACCTATTACTTTACCTTCTTCAAATCATTTTAAACTTTCATCTTAATGTTGTCCTAAAACTGATGAAGAATTTGCTAGAACGTCTAAAATTTCATATGCAAATGTTATTGGATCTGTTATGTATCTAATGGTTTGTACAAGACCTAACCTTGCTCATAGTAGTAGTATACTTAGTAGATTTATGACTAATCCAGGTGAAGAACATTGGAATGCTTTAAAATGACTTTTAAGATACTTGAAATGTACTTTAAATTTAGGTCTTGTGTTTAAAATGGACAAAAGAAGAATTATGTTAAAGGGGTTTACCGATTCTGACTTTACTGTGGATAGAGATAACAGAAAGTCTACTTATTTCTTTACTCTCTGTGATACTGCTATAAGATGGAAATCTCATTTACAAAAGCTACTTGATCTATCCTCAACTGAAGCAGAATACATTGCTACTTCTGATGCTGTTAAAGAAGAGATTTGGTTAAGTAGATTGCTAAATGAACTTGGTTTTGTTGATGAAAATGAAAATTTGTATTCTGATAACCAAAGTGCCATACATTTAAGTAAAAATCCCATATTTCATGATAGGACTAAGCATATAGACATTAAATATCATTTCATCAGAGATATTATATCAAAAGAAATTATGAAAATTGGTAAAATTCTTACCCAGTTCAATCCCTCAGATATGGGAACTAAGATAATACTTTTAAACAAGTTTTTTAACCGTTTGAAGTTGTTATCTATTGATACTATGTGATGTTATATGGGCACTTGGAGTAAATGAAAAACATTTGGTGCTATTTGCACTTGGTTGCACTTATTAACCCAATTTTCTGGTAGGAAGGTGGAGATTGTTGAGGCTCGAACCTTTGATTTATGATGCGCTCCCAAGAATTGGTTCAAAGTCGTGTTTCTACTGAACCCCTTTTTCTTAATGGTGCACTTATTATGAGATGGTGACACGTGGTTTATCTCTGGCCCTTGGATTATTGCTTTGACGGTGTGAGATATATATACGTGTACTGTGCAGATATTTTTCACTTAGTTCTGCCTTTTGAGTTCTTCCGTCTTCTAGGTTTTTCTAAGAGTGCCTTTTTCTTGTAGATTAGGGTTTGGTCCTTTGCGTTTTTCATCTCTCATGATGAACTTGTAAACTGAGATCATATTAGTTTTTAGCCTCCGTAATCTTTTTATATGACTGATTGTTGTGAGAATAAGAGTTTTCCTGTAGTCGCAATTTCAGTCGGCTGTTGTAGGTTTCTTGTGTGATTCCTTTTAGATCTGCAGTTCAGTGTGAAAGAGATTAGTGTTATGTGCTTTTCTCTTGTGTTTGGAAGAACTATTTGTAACTTGTTGCCATTTTTGGGCTTATTAGTGCAACCGAGCAAATATCCATTATTTGGATACTCAACAGGGATGTAGGCGTTAGATCTGGTCGCCGACCCTCCGGTGCTTAGGCAGAAATAATTCTTTGTGTTCAATCTTTAATTTTCTGTAAGTTTACTTTCTGATCTGTTGATATTTGTTGGAATCTTGTTTTAATATCGTGTGTTGTGGGCCTTTTCAAAACTCTTGAACATTGTTAGATGTAACTTTAACATCTGAAAAAGCAACTAGAAGGTTGTCAATATGATAGGGATTGATTAATAGAAGAATGTGTGATCTTAGTGATCTTCCAAACTTCGTCGAAAATAATTTTTTTAACTAGATTAGAAGGATACTGTTCTCAGAAGTGCAGGAGCGTGTGAAGACGACAAAAATGAGAACAGCGCTCTAGACTTGAGACAGATATAATGAGGCTCTTTTTAATCATTAGTAGGATTACAAATGATAATGAAGTAAAAAATAAAATGATCATATTGTCCAAAGAGCTATTCCTTTAGGAATTTAAGTTGGATTATTGGTAAGAAGGAACTGACAAGAATGTAATAATCCAGATTAAAGTGGGTTTGAACCAGACTGCTAAGTAGAATTTTATGCAGTGTGAAGATACCTCCAGTTAAATGGTAAGTTCTAGAGAATGGGATATTAGACCAACTAAACTTGTGGTATCAAATGTTGGGCCATTAATGACATGTGAGTATCCAACAATAGTTGTCTTGCAAGCATTTGGAAAAACACAATGCACTGTTCGTCATTTCTGGAAACTCTCTTTTGAAGAATCCAAAGGTGCTAAAATCTGACAACTTTCATATCTCACCTAAATCCCTACAGCCACAGCCATATCCAACACTTCTACCGTTGTACGAAAGACTGAGTGGACTAACCCAGATATAAACCCAAATTGATTATCTGAAACCATAACTCAAAACTCAAAGTCATCTCAATCATTCTTGGGTAATTATGTGATTGGTTTCTCACCTTATCTGTTTCATAAAGTCTCAAAACAATATTTAAATAGTTGCTTGCCAATATAAGTTGCACCGACTCCCCTCCCTCATCCTAGACCTATAGTTATGATTTGTTTAGCAACATATCTAGATGTACACTGCAAAAGTCGTACTTTTGTGATTCTTGAGTAGTACTGTAAGAAACATTGTATTTAGAAGTCATAAAAACTCATGTTAACATATTCTCCTTGCCTTCCAAAAAAGCATTAATTTCAACCCGTCTAGGAAAATAAAGATCCAAGTTCGGATGGTGGTTGGGCAATTGGAGCACAAGAAGCTGTCAAGCATAGGAGTGCTCCAGGACCAATTAAAATTTAAGACCAGAATTGCTGAAGGAGCATTTGATTGAGAGTCTGCATGAATACAAAAAAAAAATATTCATGCCTACATTACACACAGTGCAAAATGGTGACACTGAATGTTATGCTCCAAACAAACCCTATTTACCAAGTGATATTGCTTAAGTTGAATTTAGTGTACTAGCAGAGCCTCCAAATTTTGTATTACCACTGGATGAAACCAGAGGCACCCTTTTCTTATATATCAATGAACAATGGTTTGCCCTGCAAAGCCAAAATTGAAAGTGAGATAGTCAAAAGAAAAAAAATTCTGAAAGAGACATAGCAAAAAATTTATGGTTCCTCATTTTCCCTTCTCAGCTGCAGTTCAGTTAACATAATACCCAACTCTTGCAAACAAAATATTACTGGATCCCAATAGACCCAATGCCAGATAGCTGCCAAAAAGCATAAGCCCGGAAACATGTGCAAAAATTCTACATTCGTATGATATGTGCTACTATGAAATCAAGTGCTACAAGACTCTGGTATATACATGAGAGTAAAAGGGTGATTCCATAAATCATGGCCATCAACCATATTGGAGAGGGACACAAATGATGAGTAGTGCTATGTAGCACCACTGGTGTTTAACACTTTCTTAATTTTTGGTTTTTAGCCATGAATATGAGTTCTGGATGGTGATTGTTCAAGGGTCAGGTGGCATAGTTGTGTCAGATAATGTTTATGTCGAAAGAATATTATTGATGCATCTTTTTATACTTTAACTAATATTTGAAGGGAAATGGACCTTACACCTTGATTCAATGTAGGATCAGATTCTAGGCAACCTGTTCATTCCATGGGACATGAGAGTCATGCCGGGGTGTCCATCCCCCACTTGAATAGTAAATTGTGCACAATAGGATGTAGGGGAAAACTTCTGTCACATGTAAAACAGGATTGACGTAAAGGTATATACAATATTCTGGCTGAAGTAAAGAAACTAGTCAAAACTTAGGCTTTTAAGATGCGTTGTATTTTACTTTTACCCCAGTTTCTGTTTCAACCTCGGGAGTATTTTTGTTGAATATGATGCTTGTGTCAATTTGCTTCTGTTATAATTCAGATTCCAAGACAAATGAATCCACAGATGCAACAAATGAATAATGCCCAGTATCTAGCTTTTCAACAACAGCAGTGGGAGAGGTTAAGAAGACAACAACAGTTGACAGCTCGTCCTTCCATGAATTCAAATATGAACATAGAAAATGAGAGACCTATGGTCCAAGTGAAGATGGAGAATGTTGGATAATTGTTTCAAAAACTTCACGAAACATAATATCCAACAAACTTAAAACATTTTTTTTTTTTTTTTGATAAGTTGTTTCATTTGGTTTATTGGAAACTAATATTTGTTTCATTTTCAGAAATGGCAACTGATTCAACAAACATGGATGTAACTCAAACTGTGGCTAATGAAAATCAGGCTTTGGGCTCTACTATGGCTCAAGGGCCAAGTTCTGTTGTGGCTCAGACTGTGGCTAGATTGCCAAGTCATGTTGTAAGTCAAACAATTGGCTATACTGTTACTGTTCTGATTAATCATGGTGAAAAATCGAAGAAATTCAGTGGCTTGAATTTCAAGAGGTGACAGCAGAAAATGTTGTTTTATCTGACCACCTTGAATCTTGCGAGATTTTTGACTGAAAGTACTCCAAAACTCCAAGATGATGAGGGAGATGTTCAAGCTGTTAGTGCGCTTGATGCGTGGAAACATTCGAATTTTTTGTACCGAAACTACATCATGAATAGTTTAGCAAATTCGCTATATAATGTGTATAGTACTATGAAAACTGTTAAAGAGTTGTGGGAGTCATTGGACCGGAAATATAAAACTGAGGATGTCGGGGTTAAAAAGTTCATTGTCGGCAAATTCTTAGATTACAAGATGGTGGACTCCAAAACTGTAATCAGTCAAGTGCAAGAACTCTGAGTAATTCTTTACGAAATTCATGCCGAAAGGATGATGTTGAGTGAAACTTTCCAAGTAGCTACAATTATTGAAAAATTGCTCCCCGCATGAAAAGATTTCAAGAATTATCTGAAGCACAAATGAAAGAAAATGAATGTCGAAGAACTGATTGTTAGACTTCGAATTGAAAAAAACAACAAGAATTCCGAGAAAAAGTTGTTCAATCCTAGTGTTGTAAAAACCAATGTTGTGGAGCATGGTCAAAGCAGTAAGGCCTACAAAAATAAGGCTGGGTCATCCGGTGGTAAAGGGACCAAGCTAGGACCTAAAAGTGGAATTTCTAGAAGGAAGTTTCAAGGAAAATGCTTCGACTGTGACAAAGTGGGTCACAAGTCTTCGGAGTGCAGATTGTCAAAGAATAAGAAAGAAGCAAATGTGGTTAACCACATTGTATGTGATGTGTCAGAAATGAATCTCCCAGCTGTTATTTCTGAGGTGAACATGGTGGGTTCAAACCCAAAAAAGTGGTGGATTGACACCGGAGCTACGAGACATGTGTGTTTTGATTAAGAACTATTTACGGCTTTCAAAGCAATTGAGAATGGAGAGAAGTTATTTATGGAAAATTCAGCTACTTCTGAAATCAAGGGACAAGGCAAGGTGGTTCTGAAAATAATTTCGAGAAAAGGGCTGACTCTTAACAATGTATTGTATGTGCCGAAAATCCGCAAGAACCTTGTGTCCGGGTCTCTTTTAAATAAGCATGGTTTCCGTATTGTATTTGAGTCAGACAAAGTCATTTTGTCAAAAAGTGGAATGTTTGTCGGAAAAGGCTATGTTTCCGATGGTATGTTTAAATTGAATGTAATGGTTGTGAAACCAAAAATGAATAAATCAAACTCTTCTACTTACTTGCTTGAGTCTTCCAAGTGTGGTGATAAGTGCATTTCTTTCACATATATAGGTTGTCAAAATGTGGATATTTGCGATAATTTGGATGAAATTGTAGCTAAAAATGTAGTTTACTTTATATTTAGGTTCACATCGACAAATACAACGAAAGTGGAGGAAATGAAGCAAGAAAGGGAGTTAATCGAGGCAAAAAAAAGAGATGCGGACTAAAATGTAAATAATCAAAAGATAGCTCCGAGGGAGAAACGAAAGTTGAGAGTGCAAAGAGTCATTTGGACATGAAGAGTAGAGTGAGGACAAGTTGAATTGGAGATAAATGGGCCAAAATGAGAGCTAGAGGAAAGTTAGGAGCCAAATTACAAATAGCCCCAAAAATGCCCTTAAGGCGCCCGCCCTCGCCTGCAGGGGAGGCGCGCGCCTCACCCCAACTAAGCCTCGACTGAGGCTTGGCAAAACGCCAAGGCGTGCGCCTTAGTTTCTACTAGGCGCGCGCCTCAATGTAAAACAGGGACAACAATGTCATTCTTTTATTTCGTTTTGGTAATATTTTAGGACACTTTTAGAGGGATATTTAAGGGGATTTTTTCGGGACTTTAGAAGAGAGCCGTTTTTTAGAGAGAAAAAATGGAGAAAACTTACATTGAAGAGGAGGAATGCATCATTTTGGATCTGATTTCGAAGGCTTGAAGAGTCAATTTCTAGATTTTCTTCCTATTTACATGATTCGGGTGATGACTTGCTTTTATTTTCTATGTAATTTTCATATTAATATGCTAGGCTAAGTTTACTTGTATTGGATGGATGATGAAACTACTTAATTTCTAATTTTTAATTCAAGACTTGTGATTTTTAGTTAATTCTTGTGTTGTGATTTTGTATACATGCTTTTTCATATTATTTTAATGTTTGCGCACCATTAAGACAATAAGTTTCTTATTCGTAGTGTTAAAAAACTCACGATAGGTATACCACTGTATATGGAACACATGAAAAATAAATATTAGGAATAATATTTATGAAGTGTGCGATCGTGTGTGATAATCCTGTATTTTAATGCATGTTTATCATATGAATGAGGACTAGAAATAGGATCGTGTCGTGGTCAACATAGGTTTATTATATCTTGGAAAAGAATAATAAATAATAGTGGAATTATCGATCGTCACGAATGCAATGATTGAATTGATTATCACAAGTTGAGAATTAAATTCTAGAGTCAAGTAGTGAATTCAGAAATCCAATACATTCATCCATTCTTGATTTAGAAACCACTTTCTTACTCTTATTGCTTTTGTAGTTATAGAACGTAGTTAAAATACAAATCAATCATCTTTTATTATTGTTACAAATTTTGGTATATCGGATACACTAGAATTGAACATTATTCCCTGTGGGACTATAACTCACTCATCATAATTATTATTTGTGCAACGAACCCTTACGCTTGCGGGATAATTTCACAACATGTGGCATAGTAGATTATGACATGTTAACTACGATACTTTACGTAGACTGGTTAACTTGAATTTCATACCTACGTTCCATATTGATTCCAAATATAAGTGCGAGACTTGTGTTGAGGCAAAATTGACAAGGTCATCATTTAAATATATTGAACGGAATACAGAACTACTTGATTTAATATACAGTGACATATGTGATTTACAATTTGTACAAACAAAAGGTGGAAACAAGTATTTCATTACTTTTGTTGATGATAGGACAAAATACTACTATGTGTACTTGCTAAAAAACAAGGATGAAGCGATAGAGAAATTTATTCTCTATAAGAATGAAGTTGAAAATCAACTTAACAAGAAAATTAAGGTGTTGAGAAGTGATAGAGGTGATCAGTATGAAGCACCGTTTGCTAAATTCTGTGCACAACACGAAATCCTACATGAAACCACCGCACTTTATTCATCGCAACAAAATAGTGTTGTTGAAAGAAAAATTCGTACCTTAGAAGAAATGATGAATGCAATGCTAATAAGTTCTGGGTTACCTTAGAACATGTGGGGAGAAGTTGTGTTGTCAGCAAATTACCTTTTAAATAAGGTGCCCCGGAAAAAATTGGAAAAGACCCCTTATGAGTTATGGAAAGGAAGAAAGTCTTCCTTTAAATACTTACGAGTGTGGGGGTGTCTTGCTAAAGTGGTTGTCCCAACACCAAAGAAGGTGAAGATAGGCCCGAAACTATAGATTGTCTCTTCATTGGATATGCACAAAACAGTAGTGCTTATCAGTTTCTTGTGTATGACTCTAAAATCCCAGATATACAAAAAAACACGATAATGAAATCGAGAAATGCTTCGTTCTTTGAACATGTATTTCCATACAGGTCCAAAAACTAAGCAAGCTCTTCTAAACGGATATATAAGACTATGACTGAAAATAGTTAGAACCAAGAACTAGAAGAAGAAGTTGAGGTTGAGCCAAAACGTAGCAAAAGGAGAAGGATAGAAAAATTTTATGGTCCAAATTTTCTGACCTATATGCTAGAAAGTAAACCTCAAAGCTATCAAGAAGCCTTGAACTCCTCAGAAGGACCTCAATGGAAAGAGGCCATTAAAAGTGAAATAGGTTCCATTTTGCAAAATCATACATGGGAGCTAGTGGATCTTCCTCCAGGAAGTAAACCACTAGGCTACAGGTGGATTTTCAAACGGAAAATGAAAGTAGATGGATCTATTGAGAAGTATAAGACCAGATTAGTAATAAAAGGTTACGGACAACGAGAAGGCCTTGATTACTTTGATACATATTCTCCAGTAATGAGAATAATATCTATTAGGATGATACTTGCAATTGATGCTCTGCAAAATCTTGAAGTATATCAAATGGATGTTAAGATTGCCTTCTTGAATGAAGATTTAGATGAAGAAATCTATATGGAACAACCCGAGGGGTTTTCATCTCTAAGGCAAGAAAAGACGGTCAGTAAATTGATAAAGTCATTATATGGCTCGAAACAAGTACCAAAAGAATGGCACTAAAAATTTAACAGTGTCATGATGGAAAGTGGTTTTAAAATCAACGAGTGTGACAAATGTGTTTACATTAAAGACACTGTAAATGATTATGTCATTTTATGTCTTTACGTTGACGACATGCTTATTGTTGGTAGTGACGATAGAGTGCTTAAATCCACTAAAGATATGTTAAATTCAAGATTTAACATGAAGGATACGAGTTTAGCTGATGTTAAACTTGGAATCAAAATTTCAAGAACATCAGATGGGCTTGTTCTAAGCCAGTCATATTATGTAGATAAAATTTTAGAAAAGTTAAGTAAGGATGATACTGAAATGGCTAAAACTCCGATAGATACAAGTCAGCATCTATCTAAAAACAAAGGTGATAGTGTATCTAAAGTAAAATACTCGAGAATTATTGGGAGTCTGATGTACTTGATGAGTTGTACAAGACCAGAAATAGCCTACAGAGTGAGTAAATGAGTAAATATACGAGTAATCCAGGAGCTGATCACTGGAAATGAATAGTAAGAGTACTAAGGTACTTGAGATATACTTATAATTTTGGATTGCACTATACAAGAAATCCAGTGGTCATTGAAGGATATAGTGATACTAATTAGATATCTGATATAAAAGACTCAAAGTCAACGAATGGATTTGTATTCACATTGGCAGGTGCAGCAATATCCTGGAAATTCTCTAAACAAATAGTGATAGCCAGATCCACTATGGAATCTGAGTTTATAGCTCTAGATAAAAGTGGTGAAGAGGCTAAGTGGTTGCGCAACTTTTTAGAAGATATTCCAAGATGGTCAAAACATGTACCAAAAATTTGCATATATTGTGACAGTCAATCAGCAATTGGAAGGGCAGAGAGTAACATGTACAATGGTAAGTCTAAACATATACATCGTAGACACAATACCATAAGACAACTACTCTCAATTGGAATTATGACTATTGACTATGTAAAGTCAAAGGATAACATTGCAGATCAGCTAACCAAAGGGTTAAATAGAGAGTTAGTTGAAAAATCATTGAGAGGAATGAGACTTAAAGCCCTTGAATGGACAAGTTAATATAAAAGAAAACCCAACCTAGTTGACCAGAGATCTCAAGATCTAGGTTCAAACGGAAAACCTAATTGATAGAATCACTGTGGGGGATATTATCTCATGTCCATTCCTATGATGTAATAGTGATGCCCGTAAAGATGAAGGATAAGCAATAGGCTTTTAATTATTCTTATGCGTCGAAAATTGAGCCAAGTAATGCAGGTTACTTGTAATAAAAAATCACCTATGTGATAGAGAAGTATGGTCGCTTCTAAGGGAATTGTGTGGGACAAAATTCTTGTGATCTCTCACAGAACTAGGCGTATGTTCATGGCCAAAACGAACATAATAATGAGAACTGAAATGTGTTAGGAAGAATCATGTGTGGAGTATATCATCGTTTACATAAACGGCAGAACAGTTCAAAGAAATCGCGTCTACTGGTTAGTCAGTAAAGTAAATATGCTTTCACAAGAGAAGGTTCAAAGGGTAACACCTACCTATCCTACGCAGGTTTTAGCCATTGAACTATATCACCAAGTCGTCATGTGTCACATTCATGTGTCGCTCCCAACTTTCATTTATGCGGGAGATTGTTAGAAAAATTTGAGTTTGTTGGTGACTTTGGCACGAATTTTGAACGGGACCCGTTTAGCTATTTTGGAAGATAAAAGTTAATTTGTGTTCTCCTCCGTAAGTACATCAAAATCATATACTTACTTGTCAAAAATGATGCTCGGGTGAATGAGAAATTGAAGCTCAAAATATGCCATGTGAAATGAGTTTATGTTGTGGGAAAACTTTAAAAAAAACCAAGTTTGTCCCACACAGGAAGTGGATGAAAACTAAAACCACTTTATAAAGGATTTCACTTTAGAATGGTGTAATCATGTGTAGCATAGAAGCTCTTCCCATGTGTGCGCGCATGGGGGTGCAAATCATATATCGAAATAGGCATTGAACCTTGAACTTGTGTGCGAGCACGACCTGCGTACATGAATGTCGGACCGGATTGACCAAAAAATTGGCCACTTAGAAAAACCTACGTTTTGCTACATTTTATTTTATTTTTCAACTGACTTTTCATTTTCTGAAACAGTTGAAACACTAAAAACTCCTGTTGTAATTGTCATAAAGTAAGTGGGCAAGTCACAAGATCCAAAGTCTATATATACCTCGATTTTTCCCAGTTTTCAGTACAAGAATTCATCTAAATATTCATCTGCATACAATTCAAGTTTTGTCTCTGTTTTCGTTTCTGTTTGAGTCTGATAGTGATATTGTTCGGGCTCTAACTCAGCTCACAGGAGTAAAATATGTGGTACTCAGGTTCTACAGTTCCACCGTTGTAACTTGGGAAGCAGACGCTCAAATTACACATCAAGCACATACAGTGAGGGGGCGAATCTGTTTTAAGGAAACTGTGTGTAACACTGGCATCAGGTTAAAAGTTTTTTTTGTTCCTTTTTGTTATTCGTTTTGTATATTAGTATTTTACAATTCTCATTTAATTATTTACTAACATTTATAAATCATTTATGAATCTGTTATATATAATTAAATCTGTATGCAAAATGATATGAGGAAATATGGTGTTTAAGTTTACTGCAAATACGGTATCTATTCTGCATATATGGTACTCAATTCGATATTATGTTTCATGAAGCTTTTGAAACAATTATCCAACAGAGAATCCTTTTAATTTTCCATTGGATAATAATGTTTTCACAGGAATGAATGCCAGAAACCCCCAGGTGTATCAGTTGAGGCTGCAACAACTTGCTGCAATATCTACTCTCCGTCCTCAAGCCATTAATGTGTTTAGGCCAATGAATTCTCTTCAAATCCACAAATCCAGTCCCCGTAAGGAACTCTATGAATTAGATTTGATTCTTACTTTTTTTCTCTTATTGTTAGTACTTTCGGGGTCATATGAAGTGAATTTGATTGATGAATATGCATTTTTATATGTATCTAATAGTTATTTCTTTAAGCAGGAACACGGGAATGGTTAGGGTACAACCTGTGAAGGTTGAAGGCTATCAAGAATTGATGGGTGGAGATGATTCCATGAAGCACGATTCGAAAGAAAATAAGTTAATTTCTCATCCAAAGTAATATGCAGTAGATGGCTATCAGTTGATCTCTATAGAATCTTCCGGATTGGATTCAATAGGTACCATAGTTCATATGTTTACAGTTCTGTAATGAATTCGTCCATTTTTGCAAACCATCTTTTCTGGTATGGATGAAAATGCACATGGCGAACAAGCATAGTTTCGAAAGTTATGATACTTCAAGTGGAATAACGCTTTTGAATGAAACCTATCTATTGTTTTCTTGATTTTGAAATGTTAGAAAAATATGGGTCGTGGGTCGACCATGTGGGATGACCTGACCCACAAGTTATTAAAAGGGTTGGAGGGAGTTTGAATTTGAAATTCAAACACAACTCCCTACAATCACCATTAACTCCCACAAAACCTCCATTCATTATGGATTGGAAAATAGAGGGAAAAAGAGGACATGAAACATGAAGTGAAAATTCGTATGGAATTTTACACCTAAATTGGAAAGTGCTTAAAACCATATTTTTGGCATGAAATCTTACAAAATTTGACACTTAGATTGTGGATAATAATCCATTTCCATTGTGATCGGGATTGAGATCATTGGAGATCAAGGAAATGTAGATTTTGAAACTTTGGAATACAAGGTGATTCAACCATGAAAAGATCTCGAAATTCGTCAGTTTAAGTAAGTTTTTTGACCCTAAATTTATGTTAAAGAGTGCTGTGTATTCTTACATTGGTATCAGAGACATAAAAGTTGTTTCCCTTGCATATTATTTTACTGTAAATGGAATTAATATGTTGAAAAATGCATGTATGCCATTTTTGTTGAAGCTTGAAGCATTGTTAATGGCATATCATGAAATATGCCACATAAATTCACGATATTTTTATAGCATATTCCTTATATCATGTAGATTATATTTGGAAATTTTTGGTTTTATAAATTTGGAGAAAAATGAAACCTTAGATAAAATTGTAGAAACTTTAAATATTTACTTCCATCTGCTCGTTCATCTTCATACAGTAAGATTAGTATGTTTAGAAAGGACTTTTCATAAGCTTTCCAACCATATAAAGAACTCAAATATTGGACTCAAAATGAAGAAGTTATGAGGTTTCGAAGTTTTGGATGAAAATCTGATTTTTTTTGCATTAAAATCTGTAAAATCAGAAACTTAATCACGTGATAACTTCTTCCACACTGTGTTTCATGATTCCCATTTGATATGGATTGATATATCTTCTCGATACCTTTCCAACAGTATAAAAAACATAATTTTTGGCCGTGAATTGAAGAAGTTGGCCTTCCGAAATTTTTACAGGAATCTGGGGTTAATTACCCCAATAGTCCCTGAACTTTACCAAAAGTTTTCACCAGGTCATTGAACTTTAAAAATTACGTGGTTAGTCACCGAACTTTCGAAACTGCAATCCCATCCATCACTGAACTTTAAAAATCACTACATTCATCACTCAACTTTGCAAAAGGTTTCTACGGGGTCACTGAACTTTTCAAAAAGTTTCCCAGATGGTCACTGATTCAATGACCATTTGGGATACGTTTTGCAAAGTTTAGTGACGAATGAGGTGATTTTTAAAGTTCGGTGATGGATGAGGTTACAGTTTCGAAACATCAGTGACTAACCACGTAATTTTTAAAGTTCAGTGACCTAGTGGAAACTTTCAGTAAAGTTCAGTAACTATTGGGGTAATTAACCCAGGAATCTGAAATTAAAAAAAAAAAAAATTGCATTTTTTCTTTGACGGTGAAAGGTAACCTGTGAAAAAAAAATGGCAGAAATCTGAACTGTTCTCATAGAAGTGAATGATTCCAAAATCAATTTTGAAAAAATTGCATAATGGTCCCTTAAATATTTCAAATGCAATTTCGAAAATTGCGTGTTGGTCTCCACACTTTTGAATGTTGATTTTTTCAAATGCAATTTGGAAAACTACATGTTGCATATTGGTCCCAAAATAATTTTTGGAAGTTGTTTATTCAAATACCAATTTGAAAAATTGTATGTTGGTCCCAAAATATGTTTTTTGGAAGTTGATTATTCTAATAACAATTTTGAAAATTGCAACTGGATCCTTGAAATATTCTTGATTTTTATGTGCAATTAAAATTAATTTTCAGAAAATCAAAAATATTTTTTTATTTTTTATTCAAATAAATTATTTAAAAAGTATTAAAAATATTTTTTGGATTTGATTAAATTCTGAAAATTTTTATAAAAATTAAGAATATTTGTTAAGTGGTATTTGCATAGTGGGAGTTATGTTTTTTAGGTGTTTCATTTTTATTTTTATTTTTTGAAATAAAAAAGACTCCGAAAGTATTTAAAATACCACGTTTTATATACGTTCATGAATTGTGTGGGTCTTGATTAGGTTATGCGATCCATTGTGACTTATTTTTCAAGTTTGTGCTCGATCAGATATAACTAAATAGATGCATACTTTTAGCTTCTTTAGAGGGAATACTAGAAAAGTATGTGTTATAGAATTTTTTAAAATGTTCAGTACTTATCAATATAAGTGAATCGATCTGGAACATGACCTAATGTGGAACACGTGAATATTTTGGGACATACATTTTTGGTTAAGCAGAATATGAGAATTCTGATGTCACTTCCCAATGTTGTAACATAAATTTAAATGGGATTGAGGATTTGTAAAATAAAACTTAAATGATGTTAGTTTTATTTTTGGAAGAATTAATTTGTGATATCATGATATATGTCATAATTGGATAAACGTGTATATTTATGCTTTTATATTTCATATAATGAAATTATCTAATTAAATACATGATATCTGTTAATTCTTTTATTGTTATAAATGTTGAGGTCAGTAGAACTAATGAGATTCTTACTTAGACTCATTGATTGTCAGTTGAGTGATAGTTCGGTAATTGAATTTAGAGAAAATCTCACCTATAACTATTTGATTCACCAACTGAGTGGGAGTTCTCAAGTTGGAAGAATTAATGTAATTCTCACTTAGAACCTATGGAATTTTGCATTATGAAATTAAGTTTATGATAGTGAAATAATATAATTGTTGATGATGATTGGGAACATGGTGAACTTTCGACTCTATGTCTAACGTTGAACTATCGAAAACGTTAATTTGCAATAATGCAAAATTAAATGTGCACAAATGGGCATTGATTGAGAATAAAATGTCTCTAAAAACTGATAGATCATGACATCAAAATCTATAGTAGTTAACATTAATAAATGTGATAAGAGAAATGCAATAATATTTGGCATGGTAAGATTTTGAGTGTACTAGAAGGATATGGTGCTTTAGAGAGCATCAACCATGCAATAGAAGACCTTATGTAGGCCATACTACTCTAGAGAATAAAGATTAGAACTTTGCTATGTACGACAAAAGATGGATTCTAGTACTTGAACATTTGAATTGTTAAGTTCTGTTATAAATTATTTTTTCTCGAATGTGACTTGACTAAGATGGTTAGCATAAAGTTGACATTTTTTGTTGGTCACATTTTTTTTAGACGAGTAGTAAGTTCAAACTAGTCTCTTTTTTTAATAGATGAAAATTCTGAAGGTCAATGTGGCTTACAAATTAAAGTGTCAATTTTCTCTATTGAAACTATCCGCTGCGTGATTTAATAGACGTGCGACTTGATGTTGCTAAGTCTCAAGAATACACTTGTGTTGCAATGTTCTAATTTGCACAAGACCTTGGATCTTAAGCATTAAATGAGATAGAACAAATGCGGAATAGATGGAGAGACTAGAAAAGGGACCAAGAAGAACATATCAGATAGTAAGTGAATGAAAGTGGATTTGGTAGAGGATCAATGTTATAAAGGTTCAAGTGCTTCAACTATACGGTTTGAATCTTTTAGCTTGAAAGAGGTTAAGTTAAATGATATTGCACTTGAATATATTCCTCTTAGTGTTGTTTACATGTCAACACTAAACATATTGAATCTTATCTTGTGTGGATAGTGAATTCAAATGTTAGAAACCCACTTTATATGAGATCAAGAAGTATCTTATATTGTCGAGTCTTTGACTAGATACAGAATAGATATATATAAATAATGAAGATGGAGTGGAGATTTATATGACTGATATTGCAACTTAGTGTTGCAAAGTGGAGAAACAAACATCATATTTGATATTAAGATAGTATCAAAGACTCCACTAAATTTGATCTCAGTTGTTCTTCCAAAAGTGGTCTATTACTTGAACTTATACGTGGTATTTATGTTCATACTCACAGTGGTGATGTTTAATTATAGTTCTGGATATTTGTACAATGGTTTGAGGTTTTGAGTTAAGAAAATCATTCAAAGCTGTAAAAGTTAAACTTCCATAGAGTAGATCAATTCGAATTTCTTGAGATATAGAGATGGAATTTTATATTTTCATTACATTTATAGATGGATTCACGCATCTCAGTTGTGCATCTGATTTTCTTAAATTGAAAATATTGCATTGATTTAGACTTCTCTGAAGTGGAGTGAAGACTTTAAGAACTATTTAATAGCGTGAATCTCTATCACGAGATATCGCTGATCTATGTAATGAAAGAGATTCTTATTTGATTGACTATTCCTTAATCACCAATAATTATATGATGTATTCGGTAGAAGGATGGAATATTACTGAATATGATGAAGTTTGAGATATGTAGTCCAATTTACGTATTTTCTTTTGGAAAGAATGTTGGTAAACTACAATGTTCAGTTAACAGAGTTTTCTCTAGATTGGTACCTTCAGAATTGTATAAGTTTTGGATACGAATACAAGTAAATAGGGGTTGTCTTAGACTCATAATCGATTATGTAAGTTCTTGATAATGAGTTTGGGAACATGAGTCTATTAAGAAAGAGATGTATCTCTAAGATACACATAATAGTCCAAAAAGGTACTTAAGTGAGATTTTGAATGGATGGATATCGGATCACAAGATGTGACATTTTTTTTAATATATATTTTTTTAAATATTATTGAAATTGATATTATGTGTATTGATGAATCATTTTTAAAAAAATACGTAAGAGTTGGTTTAAATTTCTTATTCAAGTGGGAGTAATCTGTTTCCGAGTGGGAACCATCTATCTGAGTGGAAGCTATCAAAGAACTATCCAATTTCAATGGTTCTTAGTTCCGAGTAGGAGCTAAGAGCTATTCAATTTCAATAGTTCATTGTTTAAAAAACCAGTGGAGAAATTTAAGGAAAGTGATGGAAGTATATATATGGAGTATATAATTCCAATCTAATTTGAGATTTGGTGGAAGTTCTAATTGGACATTATGCTTATTGAGAACATTCGGGTTCTTAAAAACTAAGTAGGAGACTAATGAATTTATGATAGATAAAGCTCTTTTTTTTTTTTAGAGAAATGTTAGATTCAATATGAGTATATTGAGTTTGATAATTATTTTTCTTAGCAGTGAGATTCACTTCTATACGATGATACTAGCCATGATAGTGTGTTTAATTTAGATTACACAAAACAGACTTTGAGACTTTATTTTCATTTTCAATTGAGAATTAATTGAAGAGATCTATATGAATCGATTTTTAGGCTTCATGTTGAAGACTTGTATAGTATTGTGGGAACTCTATTGTAACGCCCCAAATTTTATTGACTTAAACCTTGGAGCGTTACCAATATCTTTCCATGAACATAATTGAAGCGGAATATTCCAATTGAAAACTATTTGAATCGCTACCAAAACTATTTAAAAAAAGAATCATAAATTAATACTGCAATTTATTCATGTATGTATGGATAGATCAAATAATGTTCAAAAACAATTTAAGAATCAGGGACATAATTCGAGGGCAGCAATTACCATTGATATATCATTTTATGAAAATGGTTAAATCTCATATAAGGCAACTCTGAAAATTTAACAGAAAAATAAATTGAAAATGTGAACTCCATATTTTATATTCTCTACACGGGCAAAATAATGTTTTCAAATCCCTGAGTAAAAGTCAAAATATTAGTCCTGCCAAACATTTCATTTAATGATTTAATAAACATAACAAACAAAATGGTTATTATATCCATGATCATAACATTAATACACATAAAGATGAGTTAGCTGCACCATTGGCAGAACAGTTATGCCAGCACGTAGCACTAATTGACAAAGAAAGACTACTCAAAAATATTGTGAAAGTTGGTAACGTTACTGAGTCAAATAAAAAAAAGGAATCTTTCCAACCATAACTTCAGAGTAAGGAAAATATAGTTATTCAACCCAACTAAATGAAATATTAAGAACCCACAAGAAACGTCAATTCTAATTGAATAAATTCAGTCACATTACATCGGATTCGATTTATTAATTCCAGTAGATCTTGGCACAACGAAATCACCTCATCGCCCGCCAACCAACGACCCGATCTAACCTGTGTGGAGTAGGGAAAAGAGTGAGTACTTGGAAATACTCAGTAGGATACGATTAATGGTGCGATCCCGATTAAAATATATAAAATCATGCGTCAAAATAATCATACCGTCATACTTCATGAGTACAATAATCCATCAACATGAATAAAATAATTTAAACACGTGTCAAGAATTATCATACCGTCATCATAACTTTAGATCCGGTAAGAGCTCATATCATATCATATCATTTGTACCGGAATGGCCATATCATCATTTCATATCATAATCATATCATAACTTCATAAGTATGAAATCATCAACATGAAGTAATAATTTAAACGGGATAGAAAATTCAACTGCACCTCTTTTCCTACCTTGTTAAACTTGCTTTAGGTTGGAAGAAAACCCACCAAAATCACGTTACTGAAAATTTTTTTTTTATTCTCTGCCTTTGTGTGTTTCCCGTGTTTGCATAGAGTGTAGAAAAATTTTGGCTTTCCCAAAGATATATCATATCATAAAAAGTGGGATAAACAGGTTGGAATTCGTGTAGCATATACCAACACGTCTCTATCGTGAGCAAGGATATCTCAACCAAATATATGGGACACGTGGCTAGGAGGTCTTGCACCCAAAATATATAATAGAATAGGACAAAAGAATTAATTCCCATCACTTTCCACGGACACGTGACTACCATCAAAAACCATCCCAATTTGACTAAATGCCACAACATTTCAAATAAACTAAAATTCAAAGATAGACATAAAAGCCAAACACGTGGCTTCCCCAGCAAATCCCATTTCATTATATAAGTTAACTAAATTATAAATTAAGGAAATATTTTTCTACCTCGATAACTTATGCCTCGCATATCCGAATAAACTTTTTCTCGAGCCTAATATTCATAATTAATTATGATCTATCCAATGAGACCAATATTCATATACTTGTCATAACTCCATCAATATCTAAATATTTGGACATAAATAAAATTGGAATTTAATAATTATACCACCTTAGTCCCTAACTTTTCAAAACAATATAAGATAGCATACAAAATTAAATTCCACTTAATCAAAATTTTCGAGGCATTACATCTATAGTTACACTTGTAGCCTAATGCAGTCATCTTGACAGTGATACTTGACTTTTAACAAGGTTTAAATCTCGTATAAAATTTCATCATGTGGATGAAAATCACTGTATTTATGTAAAAGTCTGATTGTAGGTTGTAATTCTAATTTTGATGTTGATGACACTATATTGGCTAAGTATGAGAAGAAGTATATTAAGATCATTTTGAAATGGTTGGCCAATTTTTTAGACGAATGATATGGGTTTAGCAAATTGTATATTTTGTGTTAAAAAGATTATTTCAGTCTTCTTTCTCTATTACAAGAGCAGCATACCATAAAGATACTAGAATATTTTTTAAGTGTGGAATTGCTACTATATTGATATTCCTATGTCGAAAGGTGATCATATGAGCTTTCATATATGTCCAAGGACTCCATAAGTGCACAAAACAAATATTCAGAGAAACATATCTAGTACTATTAGGAGTAACAAGTATGCTATGATGTATACTTGCCCTAATTTTTGTCATTCCATGGATCTAGCCAGTAGGTATCAATATTGTCCTTAGAAAGGATATTGTGATACGTGAAGAGTGTTGCTGTCAGTTATTCTATTTGTTGTAGAATAAATAACTTGTGTTGGAATAGATATGTAAATATCGACTAAGGATGAGAGTCAGTGGAGCACAAATAGTTATTAGACTTGTGCAATCTTACTACATAAAGTAGCAAGAAAAATATCTTGTAGCATATAACTTGACAGTTGAAGAAATTGTTTGGTATAGATGTATTGGGCATCTAATGATATTAGTTGTGAATATGAGATCTATGATAACTATGCAAATTATCTCATGTGATGAGGATCTCAAAATATCATGATGGAACCAAACACTCGATAGTGTTTCCTTAGATACTTTGGGGTATGCTGAGATGAGACAAAGTGATCATGTTGTATACGTGATCCGGTCGCCTTAATAAGATATCAATATGAGATTACAACAAGTAATCAAAATGGATCTTGTTATCCATTAAACCTGTTTAGTAGCCAGATCGAGTTCTCGATTTGAGATTGCATGGATGAATAAACATAAGGAGAACTCAAGTTAGGTATCGGGGAATACCCGAACTAGGATTTGTACGGTGTTATTTGTTTATAAAAGATATGACATACGTCCTAAGAATGGGAGAAAACATCGTAGCGCGTGTTTCATACCACGTGTACTTTTACGACCAATAATGGGTAAATGAGTGAATAGAACCCTACATCCTCATTGTGTGAGATCTTGAGATTTTTATAACCCCATATATACCCTTATGACTTTAGACCGTTTCTCGAGATTTTATTTCGGGTTGCTAATAACTATGATTGATTCGGTTGGCTGGGACATGTCTAGGAAAGAAGCTGATTTAAAGTTGAAGGATTCAAGTAGGAAAGGAAAACTATTTTGACCAACATTTATATTTGTATTCACCGGTTGGACAATTGTGTTTAACCATTTAGGGTATAGAACACAATTGTGAATACAATGATATGATGTTGGATTCAAATATGTTCCATAAATATTCGATGGATCGAAAATACTTGAATTAATGTTGGAAAATGAGTTTGGGGTATAGCGAGATATAATGTTCCTCTAATAGAGCTACTATACATCCCTAACAGGTTTATAGTAGTGTGAGCTCTAATATAGTACCCTGGTAGGCTGGGCAAAAAATCGCCCAACCCGCCCGACCCGACCCAAACCGACCGGTTTGGGTCGGTTTTCTTCTTTTTTTGGTTGGGTTCGGGTTTGGGGCGACAAAAGCGGGTCGGGTTGCGGGTTGAACCAAAAAAACGCCCAAACCCGACCGACCCGACCCGCATATATATATATATATATAATCCCTCAAAACTAAGACAAACACAAGAGCAATCACAGACTCACACGAACCAAACCCTAAACTCTTTACTCTTCTCCACTCCCAGGACCCGGCCTCATTTTCTCTCGATCTCCTCTCAAATCGCCAGTTTATAGGGCTCATAGAGATAAACGGGAAAGAGGAGGATTCCATATCTCGTGCTCAACAAGTGAGTTTCCTTCTCGGTTAATGTCTATGGTGTTCAATCTTGCTTTATCAAAATGGGTTTGTGTTATATTTGAATTCTAACTAAGTTCTCATTCTCCCTTAATGTCTATGGTGTTCAATCTTGCTTTATCAAAATGGGTTTGTGTTATATTTGAATTCTAACTAAGTTCTTTTTTTATTTTTGTTTGTTTTGAAGTTAGTAGGGTTTCTGGGTTTTAATTCAATTGGGTTTTTTTCTGCACTAATGGCAGCTTTGAGAGGAAACAAAAAGAAAATGAAGGTCGAGAACAGGTAAAGGATTTAAACGATGTTGTGGCTTACAGGCTGAGTCCGTAGCAGCTGCTTGTAACAAGTGGCGTGACTTGTCCTCAACAACGGGTAAAAGGATTTCTTGAGCATTTGTTGATCCGTTGTCAATGTTTTTCTTTGTATTTGTGGGGGCATATCGTCTAATCTCTTGCAGATATTCCATACTTCCTGGTTTCTATTGATTCAAATTCCATTGCTACTATTAGGCATCTGGTTGAGTTTGAAGACTGCCGAAGTAATGGTCATAAGGTCTGTTAATATCACTTAAATATTAGGAATCCTATATGGTTGTATAGTAATCAAAATGACTGAAGTCCTACTACTGACAAAAACAATTGGAACTCGTCTATATCTCATATAGATAATTGCAGTTTTTATATGATCAGAGATTTCTAAAAATGTGAACTTTATTTAGGTTGGAAAACCAATCATAATATGCCAAATGTTGTGGGTTGGAAGAGTAACAGAGGAAGAAAGGTTCCAAGGTTTATCGGTCTTGCTAACACCATGGATACAACTAGGTATCTTCTATAAATTATCACTCCACCAACAGAATAGTATTTTTGGTAAACCATGATACGTCACATTTCTACATTTGTACATAAGTCGTCACAAACCGACCAATCCAACCCAACCGGACCGACTTTTGGTTGGATTGGGTTGGGTTGGTTTCAATCTTTACATGGGTTGGGTTAGGTTGGGTTGGGTTAGGTTGAATTTATGCCAAACCGACCATGTTGGGTTGGGAGAAAAACCAACCCAACCCAACCCACGCTCACCCCTACTCCCTGGTCGCACGATCTATTTATCATACAAATTTTTGTGAGATAGATCTTGAGAAAGATCTAATGTGTGACATTTATTGTCCCATATGGTTCGGATCAAACCCATCATGTGCGAGTGGAAGATGTTAGAAAAATACAGGTCGTGGGTCGCCCATGTGGGATGACCCAACCCACAAGTTATTAAAAAGGTTGGAGGGAGTTTGAATTTGAAATTCAAACACAACTCCCTACAACCACCATTAACTCCCACAAAACCTCCATTCATTATGGATTGGAAAATAAAGGGAAGAAGAGGACATGAAACATGGAGTGAAAATTCGTATGGAATTTTACACCTAAATTGGAAAGTCCTTAAAACTATATTTTTGGCATGAAATCTTACAAAATTTGACACTTAGATTCTTGGATATCATAAAAAGATGCATGCAAGTGCCCAAATCCCAATTCTCCTATGCAAAAACAACAATGCCCGTATTAGAATCACTTGAAAAGCTAGAGAGTTATACCTTGTACAAGTAGATCTTCTTTTCATCTCTCCACTGTCTATTGTTTCTGTCTCAACACATACAAACCAAGTAATGCATAAACGAAACCCAATTCATAATTCACTTGCAAAGTCTAATATTCCTATTAGAATACTTTAAACATTCTTGTGATTTTTTAAATAATCTAAGAATCGATCAATATAACCATCTTGTATATCTTTATTCGACAACATTTCTCTCATCTATTTAACCTTTTTCGTGTAAACTTTACCTCCTCCTTCCACCATTACCAATCTCAGTGAGCAAGCAATTGCGTCTTTAGTAAATGATCCGTCCAACTCATTTCTCGCTATCTCATGTCCCAACTTCTTTTCCTCCAATAAGCTGGAATTCATTCCTTGTTCTGCCGAGAAAGGCAACAAGATTATCCATTTCCCGAATTGCAAAGCCTCCACTACTGAGCTCAGCTCGGAATGACACAAGATTCCACCCACCGATTCATAGCTCAGTACCTTGAGTTGAGTTACCCAACTTGTACAAACCACCCCATGTCCTTTGATCTCTCGTCGAACCCTTCTGGAACTGTGTCGTCTCATTATCTGCTGCCCCTTCTTGCTTCCCAGAGCCTAGAAAAAAGGCAATTCCGACTTCTCCAAACCTAATGCAATTTCAGTGAGTTCATCTTGATTTGGTTTCGTTTCACTTCCGAAAGCTACATACACAACCGATCCTTTTTCTTTCGTGTCAAGCCATTCCTTAATTTCAATCCAGTTTTCATTTTACTCTTCAAAACCGCCATTAGTAGTTGTTGGGGGTAAATGACCGATAGAAATAATTGGTTTTTGGTAAATATTCTCTAGAAGTTGTAGCCACTCAGGCTCAAACTCATAACAACTTCTCATCACCACCACATCACAACCGTCAATGGTGGCTACCAATCGGTACATGTCCGAAACATTACCACCGTCTATTATTGCCTCCTTAAACTAGCGATTAATCTGAAAGAAGTGCATAGAAACAGATGCTTCGAAGGGTACCCACTTGGGTTTCACAGTGAAATCTTCAGGCTTCACCCGATCATCTTGATTTTGCAATGTAAGTAATGTTGGGCAAGTAACACTCAAAAAAGTTGCAGTAAATATACTGAAAAATGTTGCGCTTAGCAGCTTCCAGGTATAACCAGTTTTGAGCAAAATCACCAATAACCCAGTCCGGTGAGAAATCTTCCAACAAACAAATGATTCTTGGTTGAAGCTCGTCAAAGGCAATTTTAAGGCAGCGGACCATTTCGAATGGTAAATCAATGGTGGCTTGTTGGGATTTGGACATTGATCTAAGACTCTTTTAAGAGAGCCCTTAACATCTTTGATTTTGCGTATGGAGGAGTGTATTGAAGACTTAACAAAACATGAATTGTATACCCGTTAATGCATAGCTTACCAATCTTTTTACAAGCATAAAACATAAGAAAAATATATGCATTTATGCATATACTCTGCTGTCCTTGAAGAACAGATCAGAGGAGGAAGGAGCTTTGAGTTCTACATTGTTAAAGATGGTTTTTCTATAACAAATCCTTCATTTATTCCCACATATTTTTCTCTTACAAATTGGCTCTATTTATAGCCAAACTTACTAGATATTCTACAAGATATTTAGAGATATTTTCTACCTTTTGACTATCCACTTGCAAGTAGTAGCTTTCAACTTTGCTACTAGAACTTACTTTACTTGTAGAATGGTTTACTACTTTGTGTTGTACTAGTTATAATGTAGTCTAACTTAACATCAACTTAGTTAGACATTTCAACTAAACTAGTTACAAACTAGATTACAATAAAAATACAATTCTTCATGTGACAACAAAATGTCACAACTCCAACACTCCCCCATGACAATTTGGTTGGAACCTTCAAATCATTTCTTCTTCATCCTTCAGCCATGATTGCAATTTGTGATTCTTTGCTTTCCATTTGATTTGACTCTTTTTGTTGCTAATCTTCAACATAGTTATCAACACTTTTAGCCAAAGATCAACCACATACAAAGAAATCCTCCCTTTGCATCATCAGATTTTTTTTTTTTTTTTTGGCACCTTCAACTGCTGTTTTTCTTCAAATTTCTGCCCTTCTGATTTTGTGACTGCAACTCTTTGAAGTCTTTGTTTTTTATTTGATCCAAGCTCCCATGGTTGCAACTCTTCTTTCATAGTCGATCAACTTTCTTTAGCATAGGATCAACCTCACTCAAAGAACTTTCTCTTCGTGCATCTTCTCATCAGATTTTTAAGGACAGATGCTGATTCTTTTTCTACAATCAAACTGGATTGACTACAAGCTTTGAAGTTTTTGTTTTCTATTTGATCAAGGCCTTCTTTGGTTGCAATCCTACATCATAGGTGTCAACTCTTTCTACCTAAGATCAACCTCATCCAAAAACCTTATCTTGCATCTTTCCTTTCATCATTATCAGCATCTTCTTTTTCATTTTTCACAGCAACTTGAGGTTCTTTTGGCTTGCTACTGATGAAAACATATCATTGAAGTTCACACCATTTTGTTGAACATACATCTTCACTACTAGCCTGCCCTTTAGCTTTTTTGAACATGAAGTTTACACGACTCCTTTTTTTTTTGAATTGGAGTGCTACCTTCCATACAGTCATCTCGAAGGTTTTCTTTAGCTCATCTTTCACCTTTTCAATCAAGATGCAACTGCTATCAATGATCAGAAGATCATTCACATATAATGAGATGATGAACATCTTCTTTTTCTTTTTTCAACTTCTGGCTTTACTCCTTTTTCTCAGCCACTTTCATCCCCATCTGAGACATTCATTTCCCAGGGTTGCTGCTGATTTTTGAACTTCACCAGATTCTATGAAACATTTAGTTTCATCTTCAGAGTTTCATCCATGATTTTCCTCCTTGAAATTTCTTGTTTTTCATTTTTTTTCAAGCTCTCTTGATTGTAATTTCTACATAATTGTCAATCCTTTTTAGCCTTGAAATCAACTACATACAAGTAAACTTTCATTTTGAATCATTGGATTTTTGAAACATTCAAATTCATTTTCAGAAATTTGATTTTTGTTGAAATGAAGAAAGCTTCTATTCAGATTTTCATTGAGAAGAAGAAGTTTACAGTTGAATTTTGAAATTACTGGTTATACATTGATCTTACCGAATTCACCTCTTACTTACCGTTTTTACGGTTAATCAAAAAGATTGAATTTACCGGATTTGAATCAACTTACCGGATTTACATTTGCATACCGTATATGGTATATTACATGAAGCATACCGTATATGCAAGGCCCGTACCATATATGCACAAAGCTAACCGGATTTGCAAGGGTCTTACTGGTTTTTTAGAAAAACAGGGCACTTACCGGATTTGCAAGGAGCTCACCGTATTTGCAATAATCTTACCGTATATGCATGAACTCATCGGATTTGACAGAGGAATGCTATGTTTTTGCTCTTTTTTTCAGCCTTTTTCAACACTTTCTCAGCTGATTTTCTTGAATTGTTTGATGCTAATGATTTATTTTTTCAGCTCTAATCTTCAAAGATTACTTCTTCAACTCTAAATCCTTGCAAAAATATACCAGATTCAACCACTTCTCAGCTTTATTTTCCACCAGATTTCTCTGTTTTTTTCAGCTTTTCCCAGTTTTTTTCAGCTTCTTTAAATTTTTCTTCTTCTTTTTTCAACCTCAGGCCCCTTTCCAAGATCATTTATGCTCTGATACCATGTTGGGATTTGGACATTGATCTAAGACTCTTTTAAGAGAGCTCTTAACATCTTTGATTTTGTGTATGGAGGAGTGTATTGAAGACTTAACAAAACATGAATTGTATACCGGTTAATGCATAGCTTACCGGTCTTTTTACAAGTATAAAACATAAGAAAAACATATGAATTTATGTATATACTCTGCTGTCCTTGAAGAACAGATCAGAGGAGGAAGGAGCTTTGAGTTCTACATTGTTAAAGATGGTTTTTCTATAATAAATCCTTCATTTATTCCCACATTTTTCTCTTACAAATTGGCTCTATTTATAGCCAAACTTACTAGATATTCTACAAGATATTTAGAGATATTTTCTACCTCTTGACTATCCACTTGCAAGTAGTAGCTTTCAACTTTGCTACTAGAACTTACTTTACTTGTAGAATGATTTACTACTTTGTGTTGTACTAGTTATAATCTAGTTTAACTTAACATCAACTTAGTTAGACATTTCAACTAAACTAGCTACAAACTATATTACAATAAAAATACAATTCTTCATGTGACAACAAAATGTCACAACTCCAACATGGCTTCTGCATTTTCAGGTAGACTATCAACTTTTGGCAATTGAATCTTGACAAATTCTATTGGATGGGTTAAATTTGGGGGCGGTTTGGGAAGGCGTTCAATGTTTCTGTGAGTCTAAACAAAGGAGACTCTGTGGCCCTTCTGGGCTATAAGCTTGGCGAGCTTTAGATATGGAATCAAGTGACTGAAGGCCAGCCATGGGAAGATGAGAATATGCAATTTACCCTGCTCAGCCATGAACTACAGATTTAGAGGTGCAGTACGCAAGATTTCCAAAAAGCTTCTGAAAATTTGTGATTGAGGTTGAGATATTTTTGTTGATTAGGTCAGTACAATTCCGTCATGCATTTCATACCACAATTGGAAGGGCCCATTGACTAGAGATGGCAACGGGGCAGGGGCACCACCCCGCCACTCCTACACCCCGTCCCGCCTCGCGCCCCGTCCCACCTTAGACGGGGCGGGGCAGGTTTGGGGTGCGAACTTGCCCCATTTCCTGTCCCGTTTATTTAAAGTGTGTTTAGTAGAGATTAAAATTGGATTAATATTGAAAAATTAGCCGTTATTGTTGACTTTTATTAGATGGGTGGGACCCAATAACGGCTATATTTTCAATTTTAATTGGATTTTTTGTGTTATCAAACAAGCTCTTATTTTTTTTTTTCCAAAACTTCCAATTAACTATTTTATGTTTTTAATTTGTAAGTAATTATTTTTTTTATTCTTCCAGGGGGGGTTTCGAGGCGCTTCGGGGCGGGACACCCCCTCCTCGTCCCACCCCACCAACCCATCGGGGCGGGTTTTTTTTGCCCTCGAGGCAGCGCCGCGGCAGGGCAGAGCGGGTTTTTTTGCCATCACTACCATTGACAGGTTAGTTTTGCACGGTAACTACACAAATTGGAAGTAAATTACCATATTATCCTCCATGTGCAAATTTAACATCTTTCTCTCACCTCAAATGAGGAGGGTAAATTGGAAATTTGGAGTCTTATGGCCTGACTTGGTACTTCAATGTTGTCAGATTATGTTGAATTAAAAAATCAGCAACGATTCGATTTTTGCTCGTTAACAGTCCGAATTTTAATGGATCGTGCGCCCAGACACACCCTAAGCTTGACATCTTTTGACATGAAATTTATCATGATTATTGATTTTTACTCTGGCCAGCAAAGATATGAACATATGCTAAAAAGAATGTCAAGCAGTTTAATTGATTATCCACCGGTACACTCCAAACATATCCAACATTTATATTAAGTGGATGTTTGTTAGAGATTAAAGTCTAAATTTTAATTTAAATTAAAAGTCAATAATTTATTTTAGGAAAAATTGCAGTCACGGTACCAAACTTTTCACATTTTTGCAAACTTTGCCCAATTCTTTGTTTTGTGTCACCCACGGTACCAAACCTTTAAATAATTTGCATCAGATTCCAAATGGATGCGAATTGTTCAAAGGTTTGATACCGTGGGTGGCATAAAATAAAAGTTTGGACAAAGTCTGCAAAAATGTGAAAGGTTTAGTACCGTGACTGAAGTTTTCCCTTTATTTTAATTGCATATTTTATAAAATTTGTAACTTTTTAACTACATATTTTATATATTTTTATCAAAATATACTCAAAATCTGATTTTAAAGGGCTGAATGAATTATGCCAAAATGGATTATTCATATTGTCCAGAGTGGTTTCACAATGTTTTATTTTTCTACCATATGCATTAAAGATCCTTAATCTATCATATTTTAATACAAAGGTGCGACTACATATTTGCTCCAACTTCAAATCATGTTATTAGGCTATTTGGATGTAAAGTATCATCAGACTAGACATACAAATTAATGTAACATCGAAGATAAGGACTTGACAAGTAAAAAATGGGAAAATAAGTACTACATGAAGCAAAGATCGAGGACCTCTAAGAGCATTCATAGGAGACTTTTTAGGGAATTTTATACTTTTCATCCCTAACATTTGCAAATTGATACTAATCTACCTTCAACCTTTTTTAAGCAATAGACATTATTAATCTTTTGAAAATATAACAAAATCCATCTTTTTGTCCACTTTGACCATTAAAGTCACGTAAAATGAAGAATTTGCCCTCTCTTTAAATAAACACAAAAAGCAACTAAGACCCTAGTTGACTCCATTTAGAACAAAATGATTTATTTTTCATACTTATTTTCAATCACACATTTACAAATAAAATATTTTGAGCGTAAATTTGAAACTTTTTCCCACTTTTTAACGACATGTTCTCCAAAATCACTATTTAAAATATCATTTTTCCACAATAATGGCGATCAAACCAGAGCTAAATAAAAAAATATATAAAGGAAAAATTGCAACAGGAGCCCTAAATCGTTTTCCAAAATTACAAATGAATCAAAATTAAATACAATTGATACAAAATTTAGAAAAACAAAGAAAAAAATTCCTCCCCAACCTTCATCGCCCAATCCAACCCCACAATTCCGTCCAAACCTCAAGTTAGTCGCCGCCACTCCAACCACCCACTACCACCAAAAATCAAAATTTCTTTAAAAGAATTGTCTTAATAGGTTTCGAGTGCTCTGTTCATTTTCATCCATATCACCACCCTTTGGGAAAGAATATGATCCATTTGTAATTTTTAAAAGATTTGGAAGTATTACTACAAATTTGAATTTTCCCTTCAATTTCTTATTTAGTTGTTTTGTTTTCTTTATTTAACGGGGATGACAGATTCATTATTTTACTCAGTTTTTTACTAAAAAAATGGAGTACGGACATGATTTGCAATTAAATGAACTTGGGGTGTCAAGTGTTAAAAATGTTGAGGAATTTCGAAAAGACTGGGGACGAAAAGTGCAAAAATTTCTAATTTTTTAATGTATTTTCCAATAAAATATTAAAAAAATAAGAACTTCCAAATAGCAAAATAATATTGTACATACATAAAGAAAAATGAAAACTATATTGTTAGGTTCAATATTGTAATTGGCAATTCTGTGAACAAAAAGGACTTAATTGAACATGTGTAAAAGTCAAGGAGTGAATTACAATTTTGTATAGTTGAGTTAGGTAGCCTAGGGTTTGAGTTCGAGTTCAAGTTTGGAAACAAGGAAGAAGCGGCGCCGAAATTTCACTAGCCTCATGCATGACCATCGCTCGAGCGTTAGAAACAGAACCCATGTTATTCACTTCTCGCCCAGGCGTCGCTTGAGCAATAGACCCTATGCTCGAGCGATAAGTCCCCCTCTCTCAAGCGACGGTGTTACGCGGCTAACCATAGTTCACGATTTTGGAGAGTTTTACACAGCTCATACTACTCATACATCTCCAATTATAAATGCATATGCTCTTGCACGAAAATGGTGGTTGTCTCAATGTGCCTCATTGGTATAACATATTCTTATCATCTTTTGAGAGATCCAAGAACACAATTCATTGGTGGAATCATTCATATCATTCTTGAGATCCAGCCACCAAGATTTAGGAAAACATCAAAGTTCGTGAATCCACTTGGAAGGTACTCTCTCGGTCGGGCATTAGGAGAGATGGACTGTAAGCACGGGAAAAGCTCAAGAATTAGAGATTCTTGGAATTCCAGTTGACAGAGGCAATTCTAAAAGATCGGAAAACTGGTGGGTAGAGATTACAGGAATTACAACAACGGGAACTACTGGAATGTGCTAGGCTAGAAACGAACTGTAATCCATATTGTCTATATTGGAGGTAACTGACTTGGTCCCAAAGTTTTTCCACTTTGGGTTTCTCCGTCAACAATTATTGGTGTTCTTCATTGCTTTCCATATTACAAACTGCGGTATTCAAACATAGAAAAATTGGACGTGTAAGCTTAATCATTTAGAAACTATTAAAAAGTAACATATTGCTTTTAATAGAATAATTTCAGATGTATGGTTAAAACTGAAAACGGATAATTAATAAACATTCGGTAACTTAGTAGCCGTTAATTTGGTAATCCGTAACTTTCATATATCAATGCGTCCAGGTAAGAAAGCTTATACGTCAATCACAATGTGATTAATCAATGATTTGGGCATTGTTCATAACATTACAAGTTTATCAATATATGTAATATGACAAAATATGCAAAAATAGAGTAAGAACCAATGTTTTAAAAATTGGACCGGGTATCGATCCAAAAAAAAAAGGGTCAAGAGTCAAAGAGTCAAACCAAAATCCATCCATTAATTTATAAATTAAAAAATACACACACACACACACAAATTCAACAAATGAACATAAGTGGAAACTAAGTGGGCAAAAAGGCCCAAAACTTCTATAACTTGTTAATGACAACTTGCCCCATATGCAAACCCTATTATCTAAACATTTTTCAGATAAAAGAACGTAGTAGATGGTTATAATCTTGTCGGTAGCGCCTCATCTTCTCTGATCTCTACTCTTTCACATGTACAAATATATATATATATATATATATATATATATATATATATATATATATACACACACACACACACATATACAAATACTTGTATACAAATACATGTCCCAAGTCTAAGCATAAATATTAGTGTGCTTTCTGCCTTCTTTTTTTTTCACTACAATAATATTTTAGATTCACTATGAGTTTTGGACGACCGGAGAAACAATAGGGACGATTGGAGATACGACAGCAACCAAGATTTATTGTATTTATCAAGCTACTTATAATTGTTTCTTTCAAAACACTTGACCCAATGAACTGTGAAAATTGTAACTGGGTCACCGATTCTTCAATTAAATTAGATGGACCAGATTTCAAGCCGGTTTCCTATTTTTAAAACACAGGTGAGAACTAAGAACAGGATAAACATAAGAGAAAATTACATAGAAACCTGAATTTTAAGTATAAGTAAAATATATGATATATTTTTATTTATCTTTATTTATTGGCTTGCTTACATTAGAATGACTTTTAATGTCGAAACATGGTTGAACAAAAAATATGTGCAATAGTGAAGTCCATAGACGGTAAGCCAGTCAATGTTTACCAACTGGGTGCTATAGGTTTGCAAAAGTCCGGCTGCAATTTTTTTAAGGTGCAATTCTCACTTACCTTAAAAGCAGCATATTCAGAAATATTTACTTATCATTTTGGACAAAGTTGATTAGTTAAATAATTAAAATAAGGAAATATTATATTAGAAAATATTTCCTTAATTTAACTATTGACCATATCAACCATATCTTGTGTGATTCTTACCGTGCACAACGTTTTATTTCAGGTAAAAGAAGTTTGGACCTTGTGGTAGCCTTTATATAAGTAAGAGGGACATTAAGGATCGAACAAGCTTTGAGAGAAAATTTTCACACACTCGGTGAACCTACAGCTTGACGTTTAGAAGCATTCCGACCTATTCTAGCGAGTTCTAACCAGCAGATGATTCAGTTCAGCATCTCAAAGCAAAAAACACGCCTTAGCATGACTAATATAATTCTGTTCAAGAATCAGGCCACTTGGCGTAAGTTAAGGTTGGCGAATCTTTATCCAAATGGTGGTTGCTACCGAATACAATAGTGAAATTGCGATAAAGTCAAGAACGAATGATTTGATTCCATTTCTCCAATAAGTTAAAAGGAATAAGAAAACGAGGGAGCTGTTATTTATTTTCTTTTGATTTTTTTAGTTAATTTTGTGAATACTAAATCGAAACTATTGTATTTTTGCATCTTGATTAATGGATTAGTTCTTTACGCCATATCTGTGTTCTTTTTTACTTAATCCTATAATAGATTATTGTTTGCAAAACTTAAATCTATTAAGTCACTTAGTCAGAACTGTACATAAAACTACTCATTGGAAGTTCTAACTGATTGGCATATTCAGACATTAACGTACAATTGTGACAAATTGTTTAAATTAACCAGGTTAGGTATTAACGTTAAGTCCTCATTTCAATAATCATGTACAAACATTTTTCTTTCAAAAATCAGGTGTACCTCACCCCTATCACATACACACATCCACACCACAACAAAAAATCTAAGATCATCTCTCTATCTCTACTCTCTCTGTATCTATAGCTCCAACAGCCTACTCTCTCTTCCTACTCTATCCAAATTTGTTTGTTGCTTCCACCAACTCCAACCACCATCACCATTACCAAAAACCAACTCTACGACTACTTTTTATACCCCTTCCCAATTAACATAACCCTACATATCATTTCTTCATCCCATGTCACTGTTCTATACCCAATGCACTTCTACAATCGTTTATCATCATCGCCACCACTCCCGCCATCGCCATCAGCATACATGCCAAGTTGTTGACTTCAAAACCCTGACTACTGCATCTAAAGGTAAGCTAGTGCTTCAGCTTCATATCTATCCCTTCTCTGTAAAGGCGACAACAACCTAATGAGGCCCACATGTGCTTCAGCCATGAGCTATTGCTTCAGTCTCCTCTCCATTGCGCTACCACCGCCATCGACTGAAATGGCCACGATTGATTATTCTAGCGTATATCTAGTTAGATGGGACCGTTGTGATGGTGGGTTGGAGGTGGTGGTACACGACAGCACATTTGTTTGGAATAGGATGAAATAGCGCATTGTAGGGCGATGGTGGTAGTGGTGCATTGGATGTTGTAGTGGTGAATCTGAGGTACAAGTGAAGTCTAGTGGTTGTGGATCAGGTTCAAATGACAATAAAAGTAGTAGTGCGATGGCGATGGTGGTGGATTGTAAATTTGAGATGCGACGGCGATTTAGGAAGTGTCTGTTGGGAATTTACTTAACATGCACAGCGGAAATAAAACAATTTTCAATTCCCAAACGAGGATCTGCAATGTGTTTAGATAAAAACTGTGATGAGAATGATACCTTTGATGAATTCCACAAACTCTTTTGCTTTTTCTTGAACTCCAATGATCACGATCTGCAATCCAAGCTGTCCAATTGTCCAGCCTCCAATGGTTTCCACACAGAGAACAAGAATGACGGCTAGGGTTTTCTTTTCTTGTGCTAGCAAAAATAATGAAAATTTCATACAGTTTACAAACCCTAACAGCTTATTAATATAAGCCCAAGTGGGCTTGACCCATCTCTAAACTTAACCCGGTCCGATATTTAACTAATCAAATTAATTAAATCCGGTCCATGAATTAATTAATCCAATTAATTAATTTGGACCTATTAATAAACAACCCAATTAATTAATTATCCAACACTTGTCAATTAATTAATTGGTAAATCTTATTCTTCTGATTCTCTTTGTGTGTGACCCATTAGGTTCCCGATCACAATGCCGAACGACGTGAATTATTATTTTGATCTAATCAAAATCGATAAATTAAAACGCCCCTTTTAATTTATCACTAATTCATTTTCGTTGTCCCAAATTGACATCTAGCAATGTATCAGGGCAATACATGTGACGGGAAATATCACGTAGCATGACAAAACCAAACTTGTTCGTTTACCGTGAAACTATAATTCTTTCGTCAATATGATCCGATCAATTATGAGATATGGATATGTGTCAATCTCAATTATCGATCATATCTTTTATCCTTTGTTAAGTCAATGTACGTCGAAAACTCTTTTCCGACTTATGAGTTCACCTTGGCCAAGGATTTCATTATCAACTTAACTGGATAAAATGTAGATCATAATCTCTTACTATCTAAGAGTGATGAATCCTCTATTGATCATTCACAACCTTCATATGATTCTTGACATACCCGAACGATGCTGTATTAGCGACCCTTGACAGAGCAACATCCAACATCACCAAAGTATAACTGCCCTCATATAAGGTACTATGATGACCTCAAGTCAAAGGACCAATTCCACTACCGAACGTTAGAGATTAACCACTAACACTTAGATAGTTATCCATGTGGAATCTCTCAGCGGGTCTCCAATGTTTTGTTCTATAACAAAACATTCACGTGTTCATTCAAGTATCACCACATTTTAGCTTGTGAGATCAGCTACTTACTTCACAAGTAAGAATGCCACACGCGATAGTCTATCCGTAATAACGATATCCGTATCTCGTTATTACCTCGACCACGGACGATTTAAGATTCAGTCATATGTAATTTGTATCTCACAATCACAACTCCTTGTGATTAACAATCACCAAGACTTGAATCTACGGATTCTATTATTTAATTTATTAGAATATTAATTCAATTAAATAATAGATATTGCCATACATATGCATTGATTATATATATTCAAAGTGTTTATGTCCAAAGTTGATTGGACCTAGGGCATAACACTTACAAACTCCCACTTGCACTAGATCCAATAACTTATGTATCTTATACCATAAGAGTCTACATGACGATCATGTTTATGCTGCGACAACTCTTCGTCAATGGATCTGCAATTTAATAACTTGTGGGAATTAGTTCTTTATTTACGTCATTTCATTGTATTATGTTTCCAATGAGATAACACTGCCTTAACATATGTTTGGATCATTGATGAGACCTTAGTTCCTTCGCTTGCACGATGGCTCCATTGTTATCATAATGCATAAGCGTGTGATCAACAATGTTAGGAACTATTCTAAGTTCAGTAATGAACTTCCTGATCCATACCACAACTTTTGTTGCTTTGTAAAGCAATGATATATAAGGCTTCCATTATTGAATCAATGGTTATTTGGAACATTTCCAACACACCGCTTAAGAGTAAACCAATATCCTATTTGAGATGTGCTATTATTCCAGTCTGACTAGAAGTTAGCATCATTCTATCCATGAACTCTCAGTTCATTTTCTCCATATAAAATCTTCTCGAGATTTTATCTGTATAGATTGGGATGAGTTAACCAATCTTCTAGATCTATCTCTATAGATCAATTTGTTTGACAACCATAATTTCAACAATTGAAATATAGAGACGTCATTTCCTATAATATGTCTCATACATATAATATCAGGAATGCGACAATGCTCCCACTATCTTCTTGTAAACGCACATTTCGTCTTCATTTTTTATAAAATCAAACATTTTGACTTTTTGTATCAAATCGAAGATTCCAGCTCCAAGAGGCTTGTTTCAATCCATATTGACATTTTCTTGTAAACTCATTTACAACCTATGGGTTCTAATCCATTAGGCAAGTCGACCAAGGTCAAACCTCGGTTACATACAACAAGTCCATCTCTTTAAGTCAACACTTGACTTTATTTCTATGTAATTAGTAGGTTCATTATCCTTGATTAGTAATCATGGATTCGTACCTTCTAGGAGGTCAAATGATCCTACAAGATTTACACTGAGCTAACGTGTCCTCAGAAGTCTCCACTTCCTGATCAAGAGTACGTCCCTCAGCTGGTGTGGGATAAGACTCAGGTTTATCTATTCGGTTAATTATATCCGTGGACTCTTGAACTCTTTCAAGATTTATTCTACTCCCACTGTCTCTCTTAGAGTAAACACTTTTTCTAAGAGTATGACATGTCTTGAGATGAACATCTTCTTCTCAACGAGATTATAGAATTGATATCCAATTATCTCTTGGATATCTACAAATATATAATTATCGGATTTAGTCTCAAACTTATCCGATTCAGTGCGCTTCACATAAGTGTCACAACCCAAACGTTCATATGAGATACGTTGAGCCATTACATAACTCGTATGGAGTTTTCGTCAACCGATTTAGACGGGGCACGATTTAGTGTGCAGCACGTGGCAATCAGTGCATGATCTCAAAACGATTTTTGAATGCTTGCATGGCTTGTTCTCAATTGCACTATATCTAATAGTGTACTATTCCTCATTTCAGATACACCATTATGTTGCAATGTATGTGGAGGAATCCACTGCATGAGAATCTAATTCTCTTTTAGATAATCTAAAATTCTCCATTTTAGATATTCTTTACCTCGAACAAGTCTTAGTGTAAGAATATATATTTACCTATTTGTTTATCAACTCTTAGTTTGAATCCCTTGAACATTTCAAGAGATTCATGCTTGAATTTCATCAAATATACATGATCATTTCTGAAATGATCATTAGTAAATGTGATGAGATAAGATAAACTTTACCTGACATTAATTGATATGGATCTACATACATCACTATGTATTAGACCTAATAATTGTGCATATCATTTTCCTTTTCAAATAAAAGGAAATTTGGTCATTTTGTCTTACAGACATGATTCGCATTTGTCAAATGATTCAAAATTATTTGACCCAAATATACATCTCCATGTAAGTTTGGAATTGCATTCTCATTTATGTGACCAAATCTGCAATGCCAGATATACGTGTTATTCAGATTATCATTTTTATGCCTTTCAATTTCTATAATCATTATAAAACACTCAACATTTAGAATATAAATGTCATTTTGTAATTTACCATAACCATTAAGATCTTATCAAGATAAAAAGGAACAACAATTGTCCTTAACATTAAAATAATTCATGTCAAAACATGAAATTTATTTAATGCTCTTGGTAATGGTGAAAACAAAATTAACATTTCTCTAATTCTAATATCAAACATAAAGGCAATGGCAAGAAATATGCTTCTACAGGCAATGCAACAACTTTTGCTCATTTTCAACGTGTAGGTCAACTTTTCCCTTTTGCAGCGATCTACTTTTATTTAGTTTCTGCATATTTATACAAATATGAGATCCATATCTAGTATCTAATACCCATGAAACTAAGGAAGTAGATATAAGCCTTGCAATTTCATTTCCAATGATCTACCATTCCAAAATGGTAATAAGGATCATCAGATTTGGTATTATCCTTATTTGCTTTAACCGTCTTAGTCATCTTGGTTGTTTTCCTAAAGCATCCTTTAGACTTCCATATAGGAATTTATGACTAAGATTTGTCCACTACAAACACAGATGTTGGACTTAACAGTTTTAAGCATGTTCAGCATCTCAATGAGCGTGTTTCGAGTTTATTCATATTAAATTCATAATTAGTTATGAATAACTCTCTGACAGAGATTGCAGAACCAAGTCTATACTTAGTTCATTGTTCATGACTGAACGCAATCAAGACAACTTCTCAAAGTAGTCTGCATCTTCAGTACACAAGCACCGACTGAAGATTCTTCTGTCATTAAGCACTGGTATAGTTGTTGGGAAATATCATATATTTCCTAGTATGATCATTCAACATATTGAGATGAAAAATCATGTGTTAGCATCTATACTCTTATGTTGCTTTGTAACTCAGGTGACATAGTCACAAACATCACATATGTTGTAGTACTATCGTCATCGCTGTGTTTATTATAGCAGCCACCTCTTCTTTTATCGAGTCATCAACAGGTGTCTCTAGAAAGGGCTACTCAAGGACACAACCAATTTTTCATGCCTGAGAACAATTCTCAGATTGCGGCGTCAATCAAGAAAATTTGCTTTGGTTGTTGGCATACAATATGCCTCTCAAATTTATGTGGTTACTCATGATTCAATAAATGTAAATGACGAAAAGTAAAGAAATAATATATATAATGCATGAATTAATTTAACATGGCCTTTTATTAAATTAATTTCGCTCCCGCTGTTTAACTCAAATTTATGACCCTCTTACATAAATTTATGGAATCCATACTTGATTCCCAGTGGGCTAGAATCACATTTGTTATATTAAAACCTTGAGTGTACTCAACAAGCCCTAATAAAACATTTGGGTAGATACTATTATCAATTGTATCTCCATACAACTCCCAGATCATTAAGCTGACAACTCTTTGTCTTCACACATCTTATGTGTTAGCTTAACATGCCTCTAAGATTCATCTCCTTGAGTGTACTCAACAAGAAATAAATATTAGTTAAGTCAAACCCATCATTCAGAAATATCTAATATTTCATAGTGTCAAACATATCCCTAATAGACCAGCCTTGAGTGTACTCAACAAGCTAAGATCGATTTAGGACTCTCGTTTTTCACTATAATGGTAGAAGGTGAATATAAATATGACTTAATATTTTAACATGCCTCTAAAATTTATCTTCTTGAGTGTACTCAACAAAAGATAAATATTAGTTAAGTCAAACCCATCATTCAGAAATATCTAATATTTCATAGTGTCAAACATATCCCTAATGGACCAGCCTTGAGTGTACTCAACAAGCTAAGATCGATTTAGGACTCTCGTTTTTCACTATAATGATGGAAGGCAAATAACAAATTGACTTAATATTTTTAACGAGTGATTTTTCATGCAAAAGGTCTCATCGTAATAATTATATATATTTTATTATACATCCAAATGCAAATAAACATACATATAATAGTGTGGACGATTATGGACTTATACTATCTAGTCTTCCCGAGCCATAAGGAAGACTAGTCGGTCAGTTCCTAGGGGGTATAGCATTGATTCATACAATGCTCCATCTTTATGGTCTCCTCCTCTTCTTATATCTTCAATTAGTTCAGCTGCAACTTGTATCCTATACTAGTTGGCACGCAGACCTAAATAATGTTAGACGCGCAGGCCCATAGTAGTAACAACGAACTCGCAGGTCCAAAATAGATAAGAGCTCACAGGCCCATAAAACAACAAGAATAAAACTAACCATTCAACAAATCCATATGGTCGAGTCCATAATCATCCACTAATAAAACATTCATCATATAAATGCATTCCTATATAATATCTAATATTATATGCATACATGTTTCAAGTTTCTAGCAATTAAAGTCATCTAAACTAATTTAGACAAATAAATCGGAACAATTAAATAATTAATTAATCAAATTAATTAATTAATTTAATTAGCGAACTTATTTAATTAAAATCAAATTTCAATTAAATATCAAATTAGAGTCTAACTCTAATTCTACATATATAGGGCGGGACTATTTAATTAAAATCAAATTTTAATTAAATACCAAATTAGAGTCCAACTCTAATTCCAATAAAATTTTAGGGCAAGACAATTTAATTAAAATCAAATTTTAATTAAATGTCAAATTAAAGTCCAACTCTAATTATAATCAAATTAATAAGGTTGAATTTAATTAAAATCAAATTTTAATTAAATACAAAATGAGAGTCAAACTCTAATTCCAAGATATTAGGGCGAACTTATTTAATTAAAATCAAATCTTAATTAAATACCAAATTAGAGTCAAACTCTAATTTTAAGAAGCATTTAGGGCGAGATAATTTAATTAAAATCAAAGTTCAATTAAATGTCAAATTAGAGTCCAACTCTAATTTCAACAACATACTAGGGTGGATAATTTAATTAAAATCAAATTTTAATTAAATATTAAATTAAATTCCAACTCTAATTTAAAATTTAAAATGATTTAACATTTTAATTTAGGATAAAACTCCTAAATAAAATAAAATTCAATTTAGGGTCAAAGTTTAATATTTAAGTTAAAATCCAATTTTAACGAAAATATAAAAATCGTCAATTTTAAATGAAATTTTAAACGGGTCAAAATTGAATTTTGGGTCAAACCATTTGAAAATCGAATTAAAACCATTTTAATATTTAAATTCAAAACTATTTTGAAAATTGTAAATTGACCCAAGTTTAAAATTAAAAACGAGTCCTTCAATTAACTTAATTGCATGACAGGTCCTTAATCAAAATATTGCAAACTTGACCCATAATCATAATTGGAGACAGGGGCTCGCAATTTCACAAATTGCATGACAAGCCCCCATCCCCAATCTTCCACCCGTCTCAGCAAACCCTAAAATTTACCTTCTTTTTTTTTTTCTTGGCGGCGCCGGTAACGGCGCCGAGGATACATGATTCGGCGAACGTCGCCGCTGTCTTACAGCTGCGACGTCCGTAGCAGGAGCAGCGTTCACGCTGCTGTTGACTGCAGCGCGAACGCTGCAGATCGCAGCGACGACAACCGTCGATGCGATTGTCGCCGCTGCTCTGTAGCCGTCCCTGCAGCGCACGCTGCAGGGCCCGGCGGCGGTGTTGCCGCCGGCGATGCCGCCGCCAACCCCTTAGGATCCAATCCGATTTTGTCATTTTTTTTTTTTTTCAGATTCGAAAAACATATTTTAGGATGAAAAAAAAATTTTCAAAATTGCTAGAAACAAGAGAACAACAACAATCAACTTTTGATTGTTACATGATGCAAAACAATTTCTAATAAACACAAAGTAGGCTCTATTAATTAACTAATCAAATTAATTAAATCCGGTCCATGAATTAATTAATCCAATTAATTAATTCGGACCTATTAATAAACAACCCAATTAATTAATTATCCAACACTTGTCAATTAATTAATTGGTAAATCTTATTCTTCTGATTCTCTTTTGTGTGCGACCCATTAGGTTCCCGATCACGATGCCGAACGACGTGAATTATTATTTTGATCTAATCAAAATCGATAAATTAAAACGCCCCTTTTAATTTATCACTAATTCATTTTCGTTGTCCCAGATTGACATCTAGCAATGTATCAGGACAATACATGTGACGGGAAATATCACGTAGCATGACAAAGCAAAACTTGTTCGTTTACCGTGAAACTATAATTCTTTCTTCAATATGATCCGATCAATTATGAGATATGGATATGTGTCAATCTCAATTATCGATCATATCTTTTATCCCATTGTTAAGTCAATGTACGTCGAAAACTCTTTTCCGACTTATGAGTTCACCTTGGCCAAGGATTTCATTATCAACTTAACTGGATAAAATGTAGATCATAATCTCTTACTATCTAAGAGTGACGAATCATCTATTGATCATTCACAACCTTCATATGATTCTTGACATACCCGAACGATACTGTATTAGCAACCCTTGACAGAGCAACATCCAATATCACCAAAGTATGACTGCCCTCATATAAGGTACTATGATGACCTCAAGTCAAAGGACCAATTCCACTACCGAACGTTAGAGATTAACCACTAACACTTAGATAGTTATCCATGTGGAATCTCTCAGCGGGTCTCTAATGTTTTGTTCTATAACAAAACATTCACGTGTTCATTCAAGTGTCACCACACTTTAGCTTGTGAGATCAGCTACTTCACAAGTAAGAATGCCACACGCGATAGTCTATCCGTAATAACGATATCCGTATCTCGTTATTACCTCGACCACGGACGATTTAAGATTCAGTCATATGTAATTTGTATCTCACAATCACAACTCCTTGTAATTAACAATCACCAAGACTTGAATCTACGGATTTCATTATTTAATTTATTAGAATATTAATTCAATTAAATAATAGATATTGCCATACATATGCATTGATTATATGTATTCAAAGTGTTTATGTCCAAAGTTGATTGGACCTAAGGCATAACACTTACAGTGTCGTGGTAGGGAAGTGAGGTGTGCAGGATGGAATGGGGTGGGGTGGGTGGATAATTGGATAATTGTAATTAATCGGTGCCGTGCCAAAATCCAAATTAAAAGTTTTGATAACATAGCTTTCAATTTTATAAATAGTCAAAAATTTTGTTCAGTCTCTAATTGGGATTCATTTTTTTCTACTTTAAAATTTTACTTTTCATAGTTGAACATTTATTTTAACTACACATTTTGTAAAATACTACACAAGTTAGTAGTTTTTTGTGGTATTCTTGGAGTAGTTTTGCTTAAATAATCTTTATCTTAGGTTTTTAATCATGAATTGTTGTTGTTGGAAATATTGAAGAGGAGAAGGAGATGAAACTTGAACAAGATAGAAATGATGAATGAGACTCGAACACTATATGATACGCTGTCCTAAAACGATATTTACCTCTTCTAGGATGCTTTTAGGATTTTCGACAAATAGTTTATAGGATTTACAAGCCTCCAAGGAAGAAACATAAAAGCACGATGATTTTTCCTAGTTGAACTTACTGAAAACTTGACAAGTGGTTGAATATGTATTAGAATAAGGAAAAATTAAGTGTAGAAATGAATGAGGAAATTTTATTTTGTTTTCTTATGTTTGAAATTCGAAATCTATCACATATTTATATATTTCTAACAGTATACTAGGAAAAGGCTCCAAACACTCGTCAAAAGTTGAAAACTTTCCATCAAAAGGTACCAGAAATTCAAATGAAAAATCAGCCCCCAATGGCTAAATTGTTTTAACTATGCGTACGCATGGTAGAAACAAAAACCCTTTAGTTTCACGCAGACAAGGCCGTGCGTACGCATGGTTAAGCAGATACTACCCAATTTTGCCTTCCAATTTTCATCATTAATTCATTCGCATTTCAGCAAAAAAAAACCCCCAAATTTTGAACAATAAATAATTATATGACAATCCCCCACTTGTTCAAACTTTCATATATTCATAACAGGTAACACTAATGCATAAGGATTAGATATCTTTCGATTTGAATCTAACTCTAGTTTAAACCTCACAAAGTATTATCGAAATTCTGATTGCATGATAGCTTTGAACCAGTTATTCATTGTGATAATACCAATGAAATCACACACACGAGTGTTATGTTATCAAGGATAGGGTTCTATAATAGATTAATAGTGCTAAAACTTATCTACTTATCGAATGACTTGTTATTACCCTCTAAACTTATATATACTTATTTAGTATAATTAGACAGTGGTGCCATCATTGGTGAACTTTTAATCAAGGAGTTTCAATCTCATCATTTTCGATGTTGATTTTACTAACTCTAAGAGGTTTAGTCAATGGATCAGCTAAGTTCTCACAAAACTTAACATATGTAAGAGAAATTACTCCCTGCTTGATTAATTTTCTCACATACTCATATTTTAGACTCATATGTCTAAACTTTCCATTATATAATTCACTATATGCTCGTGCTAAAGTGGCTTGACAATCACACAAGTCAAGTATTAAAAAAATATCCTTTGCAACTAAAGGAATTTCATTAAGAAGATCGATTCGCCATTCAGCCTCTTTTCCTATTTTGGCCAATGCTACAAACACAAACTCCATTGATTCTTTCTCTATACGAAGATATTTTTAAATGTGTTCCAAAGAAAAGTCTTCAGAATTGTGAATAATCTTCTTCCTATATCCTTTCCAAATTCCTGGAATTTAGCAATAATTTCTCCCATTGAAAGGATTCAGGAAGATCAATTTTCACCATTTTTAATTTGTTGACAATGACTTGTAATTCGTGTACTTGAGGCAAGATATGAATATTATCTAACATTTTGAAATCAAATTATTTAGATATAAGAAATTTCTTGGTACTTTCCTCCTCGACCTTGTATTTGTTTTCAAGTGCATCCTATATTTTCTTTTGCCGAAGTGGTGTTACTGTGTTAGTGTAGAGATCATACAACTGATTTGAAAGAGCATTTGGGATGTGACCACGACATATCAATTCGTCATCTTGCCTTTTCTTCTCTCGTTACGAATTTCTTCTGTATCTTTTTCGATCGCAAGGGCACTTGGTTCCAGGTTTGGGTCAAGCACATAGTAGATCTTTAAATGCCGTTAGAAGGAATTTGAGTTTGTCTTGCCATTGTGAAGTTTGATCCACCAAACCTATCCAAGCGCACAAAATCTTGATTCATCAACTTGATGGTAGCCAACGTGTTTCCGTCTCCATCGCAGTAATTATAAAGTATTGTTTTTAGATTGTTGTTGTTGGAAATATTGAAGAGGAGAAGAATGAGATTAAACTTGAATTAGATAGAAATGATGAATGACGCTCGAACACGTATATGATACGCTATCCTAAAAATGATATTTGCCTCCTCTACTATGCTTTTAGGATTTTCGGCTAATAATTTCGAGGATTTACAAGCCTTCAAGGAAGAAGCATAAAAAATACAATGAGTCTTCCTAGTTGAACTTATTGAAAACTTGAAGAAGGTTTGAATGGCCATTTAGCCTATGCGTACACATGGTTAAGTAGATACCAACCAATTTTGCTTTTCAATTTTCATCATTAATTCATTCACATTTCAGCCAAAAAAAAAGGCCCAAATTTTGAACAACAAATAATTATATGACATAAATATGAGTTTTACAGTACTGTAATGAATTCATCCCTTTTTGCAAATCATCTTTTTTGGTATGGATGAACATGCACATGGCGAACAAGCATAGTTTCGAAAGCTGTGATACTTCAAGTGGAGTAAAGCATTTGAATGAAATATGTTCTTTCTAATCTATTGTTTTCTTTATTTTGAAAGAAACCTTTAGCTTTTGTTTACTTGCAAGTGTAAAAACCTTATCCAATCCAAGTGTTTTAACACCTGGATATCATTAGAAGATGCATGCAAGTGCCCAAATCTAAATTCTCCTAGGCAAAAACATCAATCCCCATATTAGAATCACTCGAAAAGCTAGAGAGTTGCATTTTGTACAAGTAGATCTTATTCTGTTCATCTCTTATCTCTCCACTTTTCTATTATTTTTCTCTCAACAGATACATACAAACCAAGTAATACATAAACGATACACAATTCATAATTCACTTGGAAAATCTATTATTCCTATTAGAATACTTTAAACCTTCTTGTGATTTTGTAGATAATCTAAGAATCGATCAACATAACCATCTTGTGTATCTTTATTCGACAACATTTGTCTCATCTCTTTAACCTTTTCCCTGTAAACTTTACCTCATTCTTCCACCATAACCAATCTCAGTGAGCAAGCAACTGCCTCTTTAGTAAATGATCAGTCCAACTCATTTCTTGCTATCTCATGTCCCAACTTCTTTTCCTCCAATAGGCTGGAAATCATTCCTTGGTCCGCCAAGAAAGGCAACAAGATTATCCATTTCCCGAATTGCAAAGCCTTCACTACTGAGCTCAGCCCGAAATGACACAAGATTCCACCCACCAATTCATGGCTCAGTACCTTGAGTTGAGGTACCCAACTTGTAAAAACCACCCCACGTCCTTTGATTCTCTCATCAAACCCTTCTAGTAACTGAGTCATTTGTTGGAGTTGTGACATTTTGTTGACACATGAAGAATTGTATTTTTATTGTAATCTAGTTTGTAGCTAGTTTAGTTGAAATGTCTAACTAAGTTAATGTTAAGTTAGACTAGATTATAACTAGTACAACACAAAGTAGTAAACCATTCTACAAGTAAAGTAAGTTCTAGTAGCAAAGTTGAAAGCTACTACTTGCAAGTGGATAGTCAAGAGGTAGAAAATATCTCTAAATATCTTGTAGAATATCTAGTAAGTTTGGCTATAAATAGAGCCAATTTGTAAGAGAAAAATATGTGGAAATAAATGAAGGATTTGTTATAGAAAAACCATCTTTAACAATGTAGAACTCAAAGCTCCTTCCTCCTCTGATCTGTTCTTCAAGGACAGCAGAGTATATGCATAAATGCATATATTTTTCTTATGTTTTATGCTTGTAAAAAGACCGGTAAGCTATGCATTAACCGGTATACAATTTATATTTTGTTAAGTCTTCAATACACTCCTCCATACACAAAATCAAAGATGTTAAGGGCTCTCTTAAAAGAGTTTTAGATCAAAGTCAAAATCCCAACATAGTATCAGAGCATAAATGATCTTGGAAAGGGACCTGAGGTTACAGAAAGAAGAAGAAGAAGAAGAAGAAGAAGAAGAAGAAGAAGAAGAAGTACTGCAAAAGGCTGTGAAAAGCTGTATCAAAAGGCAGTGAAAAACAGAGAAAAATAGAGGAAACTGGTGAAAAAATGAAGCTGAGAAGGGGTTAAATCTGGTGTGTTTTTTGCAAGGATTTAGAGCTGAAAAACTAATCTTTGAAGATTAGAGTTGAAAAACTAAATCATTAGCATCAAAAAATTGAAGAAAAAGGATGAAAAAAGTCTGAAAAAAGAGAGCAGGAACAGAGCATTCCTCTGTCAAAGCCGGTGAGTTCATGCATATACGGTAAGATTATTGCAAATACGGTGAGCTCCTTGCAAATCCGGTAAGTGCCCTATTTTTCTAAAAAACCAATAAGACCCTTGCGAATCCGGTTAGCTTTGTGCATATACGGTATGGGCCTTGCATATACGGTATGCTTCATGTAAATCCGGTATATGCCATATACGGTATGCAAATGTAAATACGGTAAGTTATTCAAATTCGGTAAATTCAAATCTTTTTGATTAACTGTAAAAATGATAAGCAAGAGGTGAATCCAGTAAAGATCAATGTATAACCAATAATTTCAAAATTCAACTGTAAACTTCCACTTCTCAATGAAAATCAGAATAGAAGCTTTCTTCATTTCAACAAAAATCAAATTTCTGAAAATGAATTTGAATGTTTCAAAAATCCAATGATTCAAAATGAAAGTTTACTTGTATGTAGTTGATTTCAAGGCTAAAAAGGATTGACAATTATGTAGAAATTGCAATCAAGAGAGCTTGAAAAAAATGAAAAACAAGAAATTTCAAATAGGGAAATCATGGATGAAACTCTGAAGATGAAACTAAATGTTTCATAGAATTTGGTGAAGCTCAAAAATCAGCAGCAGCCCTGGGGAAATGAATGTCTCAGATGGTGATGAAACTGGCTGAGAAAAAGGAGTAAAGCCAGAAGTTGAAAGAAGAAAAAGAAGATGTTCATCATCTCATTATATGTGAATGATCTTCTGATCATTGATAGCAGTTGCATCTTGATTGAAAATGTGAAAGATGAGCTAAAGAAAACTTTCGAGATGACTGTATGGAAGGTAGCACTTCAATTCAAAAAAAAAAAAGCGTGTAAACTTCATGTTCAAAAAAGCTAAAGGGCATGCTAGTGGTGAAGATGTATGTTCAACAAAATGGTGTGAACTTCAATGTTACGTTTTCATCAGTAGCAAGCCAGAAGAACCTCAAGTTGCTGTGAAAAATGAAAAAGAAGATGCTGATAATGATAATGATGAAAGGAAAGATACAAGATAAAGTTTTTGGATGAGGTTGATCTTAGGTAGAAAGAGTTGACACCTATGATGTAGGATTGCAACCAAAGAAGGCCTTGATCAAATAGAAAACAAAAACTTCAAAGCTTGTAGTCAATCTAGTTTGATTGAAGAAAAAGAATCAACATCTGTCCTTAAAAATCTGATGAGAAGATGCAAGAAGAGAAAGTTCTTTGAGTAAGGTTGATCCTATGCTAATGAAAGTTGATCGACTATGAAAGAAGAGTTGCAACCATGAGAGCTTGGATCAAATAAAAAACAAAGACTTCAAAGACTTGCAGTCACAAAATCAGAAGGGCAGAAATTTGAAGAAAAACAGCAGTTGAAGGTGCCAAAAAAAAATCTGATGATGCAAAGGGAGGATTTCTTTGTATGTGGTTGATCTTTGGCTAAAAGTGTTGATAACTATGTTGAAGAGTAGCAAGAAAAAGAGGCAAATCAAATGGAAAGCAAAGAATCACAAATTGCAATCATGTCTGAAGCATGAAGAAGAAATGATTTGAAGGTTTCAACCAAAATGTCATGGGGGAGTGTTGGAGTTGTGACATTTTGTTGTCACATGAAGAATTGTATTTTTATTGTAATCTAGTTTGTAGCTAGTTTAGTTGAAATGTCTAACTAAGTTGATGTTAAGTTAGACTAGATTATAACTAGTACAACACAAAGTAGTAAACCATTCTACAAGTAAAGTAAGCTCTAGTAGCAAAGTTGAAAGCTACTACTTGCAAGTGGATAGTCAAAAGGTAGAAAATATCTCTAAATATCTTGTAGAATATCTAGTAAGTTTGGCTATAAATAGAGCCAATTTGTAAGAGAAAAATATGTGGGAATAAATGAAGGATTTGTTATAGAAAAACCATCTTTAACAATGTAGAACTCAAAGCTCCTTCCTCCTCTGATCTGTTCTTCAAGGACAGCAGAGTATATGCATAAATGCATATATTTTTCTTATGTTTTATGCTTGTAAAAAGACCGGTAAGCTATGCATTAACCGGTATACAATTCATGTTTTGTTAAGTTTTCAATACACTCCTCCATACACAAAATCAAAGATGTTAAGGGCTCTCTTAAAAGAGTCTTAGATCAAAGTCAAAATCCCAACATGGTATCAGAGCATAAATGATCTTGGAAAGGGACCTGAGGTTACAGAAAGAAGAAGAAGAAGTGCTGCAAAAGGCTGTGAAAAGCTGTATCAAAAGGCAGTGAAAAACAGAGAAAAATAGAAGAAACTGGTGAAAAATGGAAGCTAAGAAGGGGTTAAATCTGGTGTTTTTTTGCAAGGATTTAGAGCTGAAAAACTAATCTTTGAAGATTAGAGTTGAAAAACTAAATCATTAGCATCAAAAAATTGAAGAAAAAGGATGAAAAAAGTCTGAAAAAAGAGAGCAGGAACAGAGCATTCCTCTGTCAAATCGGGTGAGTTCATGCATATACGGTAAGATTATTGCAAATACGGTGAACTCTTCAAGCACAAGCCTAGTTGGCTGACTCGCTAGGCGATCGGCTCGTGGGCGGCCCAACGAGCTCTCATCTTGACGAAGGGTTAATTTTTTATTTTGTAAAAAAAAATCTTTAAAAAAAAAATTTACGAGCTCACCAGCCGAAGCTTGACTCGACCCACAAGTCTGCTCAGCTTGTTATAAACGAGCCACGAGCTCAACTCGTGACGAGCATGGGCCGAACTCATGTGCATACGGGCCGAGCTGACTCGGCTCGACCTATTGGAGCCCACTCCATTGTGAGTATTATAGCCCATTTCTGTGGAAATGTTTCTATACATGGGGGAAAGTTTCTAATTAAGTAGTGGGAGGACGGGATTGTTCCTTATATTATCCATGGACATGTTAATTTTTATATTAAGTGCAAGCGTTTGGTAAAGATTAAAATTCAATTAAAATTGAAAATATAACCATTATTGGATCTCACTCGTCTAATAAAAGTCAACAATAACTGCTAATTTTTCAATTTTAATCCAATTTTAATTTATACCGAACACGCCCTAAGTCCGATATTTTTTTATATGAAATTTATCGTTGTTGTTGATTTTAACAACATTCTTTCATATCATTGATTAGATCTTTGACATATAGAAGGATGTAACAAAAATGTCAACAAAAATGTACAAGTAGCTTAATTGATTATCCACTGGTACTCGCCAAACATATCCAACATTTATATTAAGTGCTTGTTTGTTAGAGATTAAAGTTTAAATTTTAATTTAAGTTAAAATCAATAATTTTTTTAAACACATGTTTTATAGAAATCACAACTTTTTAAATATATATTTTATTATTTTTTATCAAAATGTACTAAAAATCTGATTTTAAGTAAGGGGCTAAATGATTTCTGCTAAAATGGATTATTCATATTGTCTAGAGTGGTTTCACGTTGTTTTATTTTTCTACCATATGCATTGAAGATCCTTAGGTATTGTTTGATTCTTATTTTTTTTTTTAAATATATTTTTCTCTTTCTTTTCAAGCACACATTCTTCATTAAAATAATATTACACGTAAATAAAAAAAATTCCTTCTTTTTTAACCACGCATTCTCCATCATATTTTTCGTACACATGTAACAATTTTTTTCCCAATCACATTTATATCATCATCATTTCATTAATTAGCCTATCTTATATATGATTGTACCCATTCAAAAAAGCCGGTTATGGTTGCAAAAAATAACTTACTTGCCCATTACATTGTTAATTAAGAGAAAATAAAACTAATACAAAGGTGAGACTACATATTTGCTCCGACATCAAATCATGTTATTAGACTATTTGGATGTAAACAATCATCAGACTAGATATACGAATTAAGGGAACATCGAAGATATGGACGTGACAGATAAAAGTTGGGGACATAAGTACTACATGAAGCAAACATCAAGGACCTCTACGAGCATTTATAGGAGACTTTTTAGGGAAATTTATACTTTTCGTCCCTAACATTTGCAAATTGATACTAATCTACCTTCAACCTTTTTCAAACATCAGACATTATTAATCTTTTGAAAATATAACAAAATCCACCTTCTCGTCCATTTTGACCATTAAAGTCACGTAAAATGAGTAATTTGCCGTCTCTTTAAATAAACACAAAAAGCAACTAAGACCATATTTGACTCCATTTAAAATAAAATAATTTATTTTTCATACTCATTTTCAATCACACATTTATAAATAAAATATTGTGATCGTAAATTTTAAAAAAAAAATTCTCACTTTTTAACCACACATTCTCCAAAAAATCACTATTTAAAATATCATTTTTACACAAAAATGGCCTGGGGGCTAAATATAAAAATGTATAAAGGAAAAATTGCAACAGGAGCCCTAAATCCTTTCCAAAATTACAAATAAATGACATTTAAATACAATTGATAAAAAAAAATTTAGAAAAAGAGAGAAAAAAATCTTCTTTCCCAAACTTCCTCGCCCAATCTAACCCCACAATTTCGGCCAAACCATAGCCGCCGCCACTCCAACCACCCTCCACCACCAAGAGTCAAAATTTCTTTAAAAGAACCGTCTTAATAGATTCCGAGTGCAGTGTTCATTTTCATCCATATAACCCACCCTTTGGGAAAGAATATGATCCATTTGTTATTTTTTAAAGATTTGGAAGTATTACTGCAATTTTCCCTTCAATCTCTTATTTAGTTGTTTTGTTTTATTTATTTAAAGGGTATGACAGATTCGTTATTTTTCTCAGATTTTTACGAAAAAATGGCTTAGGGACATGATTTGCAATTTAGTGAACTTGGGGTGTCTTGTGTTAAAAATGTTAAGGACTTCGAAAAGATTGGGGACGAAAAGTCCAAAAAATTATAATTCATTTAACGTATTTTCCAATGAAATATTAAAAAATTAGAACTTCCAAGTAGCAAAATAATATTTTATATACATTAAGAAAAATGAAAATTATAGCGTGCATCCAGTTAACAAAGCTTATACGTCAATCACAATGTGATTAATCAATAATTTGGGCATTGTTCATGATATTACATTTTTATCAATATATGTAACATGACGAAATATGCAAAAATAGAGTAAGAACCAATGTTTTAAAAATTGGATTCGGCATCGACCCGAAAAGGGCTCAAGGGTCAAAGAGTCTAACCGAGATTCACCAATTAATTTTTAAATTTTTTTAGAAATACATATATATATATATATATATATATATATATATATATATATATATATATATATATATATATATATACGTCCACGTTCACGTCCTAGTACCAATTTTAAATTAATTAACATTCACATTCATTTAATTAATATCACATTCAAAAATACGGTTCATTATTCACATTTATGTATGTTAATTAGCATCCAATTTCACTTAATTGAAAATTAATTTATATTTATTTAATATAAATAATTTAACATTCATTGTCATGTATAAATTATTTGTTTGGTATTAATTCTAAATTAATTAACATTCACTTGAATTAATCTATCGTATTTGTCATTCATCTTCATTTATGCATTTAGTTATAATTCTAATATTCACATTCGAGTATGCATTTTACTATTTACGTGCATGTATAATTATTAACATTTATTTTTAAAGACTTTTATTTCTCTCATATTTCGATCAAAAGGTAAATGGAGAGTCAAATATTATTTTCATAACATTTATAAAGTATTTCAAAATAACGTGCAACGCACGTTCAATTCTGACTAGTATAATTGAAACCTAAGCGGACTAAAAGACCATAAACTTCTAGGGCTGAGCGTGTGTTGTATTAGATTGGTTTTGAGTCCAACCCAAATTCAACACAATATGTTCGATTTGACAATAATTCAAACCGAAATCAATTCATTCGCGGTTGAAACCCAACTCAATCCAAACCGAACAAACTCGGGTTGGTTTGGGTTGGGCTGATTGGTTTGGACTTGAGTACAATTCAAATTAAACATTTTTTTATGGGCCCAATAGTTGGGACCTTTTTCGTTGAATTTGAATAATTTTTTTAAAGTTTGATATCATTTAAATTTGGACAAATTTTAGTTACATTAAAAGGATGATTTGAAATGCATTAAGTCGATTGAAGTTAGACCAATGGTCCGTGGGGTTAAGTTCAATTCCAATAGAACAATATAAATTAAAAAATTTGTAAAACCTATTAAATATATTATATCATGATCATGATCAAATTAAATACATATTAAATCAATCTAAATACATATTGAATATCTACATATTATACTTATTGAATAAAATGAATTCAACCCAAATACTAAAATGTTAAATCCAAACTCAATACAAAATTACCTCGTTCAATTCAAGTGTTTATTCAAAAATCACGTCAAAAACCGAGTTGAGAAGCCGAGGCACGAGCAGCAATGAGAGGCAAAAGAGAAAAGAGGCACACGAAACGTGAGGCACAATAGAATTTTGTACAGTAGGTTTTAGGTTTATGGTTTTAAATACTAATTTTTTTTTAATATTTTTTTAATTTATTGGGTTGAGTTGGGTTTGATTGAGTTTTAATAGATAACCGGAACCCAACACCACCCGACCTAAAATTTGATTTCCTAACCCGAACTCAACCTAATTGAACTAAAAAAAATCTAAACCGATTGGTTTGGGTTGGGTTGGGTTGATCGATTTGACTTGTTCGAATTGATTTTTGCCCGGCCCTGGAAACTTTTATAACTTGTTATGCCCCATATGCAACCCTACTATTTAAACATTTGCCAAATAAAAAAGTAGCAGATGGTTATAATCTTACCAGCAACGCCTCATCTTCTCTGATCTCTACTCTCTCACACGTACAAATATATATACTTATATACAGTGATTTATTTTTTTTATTTTTATTTTTGTGTTCGCTACAGTAAGATTTTGGGTTCACAATGAGTTTTGGATGACCGGAGAAACGGTAGGGACGATTGGAGATATGACATGGACAAATATTTCTTGTATTTATATAGCTACTCATAATTTTTTCTTTCAAAACACTTGACCCAATGAACCGTGAAAACCGTAATCGATCATCGATTTTTCGGTTAAACCAGATGGTTACCAAATTTTACACTCTCATCCAGTTTTTAAAACACTGGTAAGAGCTAAGGACATAATAAACATAAGAGAAAATTACATAGAAACATGAATTTTAAGTGTAAGTAAAATATATGGCATAGTTTTACTTGTCTTTATTTATTGGCTTGCTTACATTAGAATGATTTAATGTCAAAACATGGTCGAACAAAAAATATGTGCAACAGTGAAGTCAAGTAAGCTAGTCCGTTCTGACCGACTGGGTGCTACAGGTTTGCAAAGTCTGGTTGCGATATTCTTAGGATTTCTAAAGCCTAAATAAAGTGCGACTCTTACTTACCTTAAAAGAAGCATATTCAGAATTAATTACTTATCATCTTGGACAAAGTTGATTGGTCAAATAATTAAAAGAATGAAATATTATATTAGAAAATATTTCCCTAATTCAACTATGGATCATATCAACCATATCTTGTGTGATTATTACCGTGCATAATGTTTCATTCCAGGTAAAAGATGTTCGGACCTTGTAAAAATCTTTATATAAGTAAAGATGGTCATTAAGGATCGAACAAGTTTTGAGAGAAAATTTTCATACACTGGGAGAACTTGTAGGTTGACGTTTAGAAGCGTTCTTACCTATTTTCTCGAGTTCTAATTGGTAGAAGATTCAGTTCAGCATCTCAAAGCAAAACCCGAGCGTATCCTAGCTTGACTGATATAATTCTGTTCAAGAATCAAGACACTTGGGGTGAGTTAAGATTTGTGAATTTTAATCCAAATGGTTGTTGAAGCCGAATACAATAGTAAAGTGGCGATAAAGTCAAGATCGGATGGTTTGATTTCACTTCTCCAACAAGTCGAAAGGAATAGGAAAACGAGTGAGTTGTTTGATCATTTGATTTCCCGCAAGTGAACAAGATCGTGGTCAAGTAATAAAGTGATGAATAGAGTGTCGAACCCACGAGAATTATGTATTTGATCGAGTTAAACTTAATTGCACCTTTAATCGAATAGCAAACAAATTTTGTGATTTTTGTATACTAATCATTAAATTATCAATTAAACTAATGAAAATAAGCAAATGTGTTTTTCAAATATGTGAGATGCATTGCTAAGATGTCGAATCTCCCTTATTATTCCATTTTTAGTGTAACAATTAAATTGACAACTTGAAATCATTTATGTTAATCAATGTTTCTAATTTAATTGAAGGCTTCTCTCGATAGCGATCAAATTCATTCCCCTCATATGACATTTCTATCTTTCGATGAAAAATGCAAACATGATAAATGCATTAACAAGTACAAGAACACATATTGAAATCATATAAAGTATATATATATTCTCTATCGAACCTTACAATATTTATTATATTGTGTTTAAACCATATTGTCTCTCACGATAACAATAAAATCCACTAACAATTCAATTGGTGATCAAACAATTGAAAAGAACGATAAAATAATAATAAACATTCACAAATCAAATTAAATTAAAGTCAAAAGAATTATTTAAAAATTAAAAATATCATAACTAGAGTTCATCTCATCCTTAGCCTAACATATTGAAATTACAAGAAATCATATTTAAGTGAAAAAATATCACCCGAATTTTTTACCAAGTGAGAAGATGAAGGTGAATCTTGAATCTCTTCAATTGTTTCTGGATGAATCTCCACTTGCGTATTCTCTTCTTTGCCCAAAAATTAGGTTTGAACCTTCAATTGATTGAATTCTTACAAATCTCTTTCAATCATCTCACAAAAATTATGAATTATCCTCTTTTGATGATAATAATTGATGAGTATGAGATGTATACGAGAAGTTCCCTAATATATATTCTGATGTTATGTCTTTGTAGGAGTCAAAAATTGGATGAAAATCACATCCAAATTGACTTCCAAAGAGTTCCAATCGAATCAGAAAAGTTATTTTTGCTTTTTTATCTCTACACAGTAGTCATTATTTTGTCCATAATTTTCTCTCCCGATTGAAACAATTCAAAGTTCATTGGAAATCTAACTCAAAGGGCTACAACTTTTCTAGAAGTAGAGTTTTCCCAATTCGAACGTTTAATATGCCCAAAATGGGTCTCAATTTTCGACTAAAAATCTGAAATATAACTTGTGAGATTGAAAATTGATTTTAATCATATTACATTCCTTTTTAAGTTTTAATTACATCCAATTGTCTCCTAGAAATTTTCAAAATATCATCTTGTATCCGAATCAATTATTAAATAATTACATTTGGTTATCAAACTTTGGATTTTGCCCTTTTTCACCATTTTTTGTTTCTTTCTTTCCATTCCTTGTTCAACCATTGAGTTTTACCTATATAACATAAACAGAAATGATCTAATGAGCACCGGTGCTCATCTTATCCTAAGCACCGATGAGTTGGCACATTAATTCATTGGTGGATAAAGATTTTGTGAGTTCCAATCCACCAATGAATTAATGTGTCAACTCATCGGTGCTTAGGATAAAATGAGCACCGGTGCTCATTAGATCATTTCTCATAACATAAAATACAACAATTTATGATATATTTTGTCAAAAGAATTACCAAATATCGCTATTTTAGACCCCGAAGAAGTATATAAAATACACTTATCATGGTTATTTATTTGCTTTTGATTGTTTCAATTAATTTTACGAAATTATTAAACCGAAACTATTGCATTTTTTTATCTTGATTAATTGATTAGTTCTTCACGCCATATATGTCTTCTTTCTTACTTAATCTTATAATAGATCATTGTTTGCAAAACTTAATTTTGTTAAGTCACTTTAGTCATAATTGTATGTAAAAGGACTTGTTGGAAGATCTAATTGACTGACGTATTCAGTTAGTAACGTAAAATTGAGACAAATAATTTAAATTAACCAGCTTTAGGTATTAACATTAAGTTTTCATTTCAATACTCATGAACAAACATTTTTCTTTCAAAAATAGTGAACCTCACCCCCATCACATACACACATCCACACAACAACAAAAAATCTAAGGTCATCTCTCTGTCTAATCTTTCTCCCTAAGAATATCTCCAAAAAACTCTTTAAATATGAAATGCTTTCTATTTTAAAGAGTCAACATTTAAAATTATGTTTCAAGATATTCTTTAAATTAATATTTTAATTTAGAGAGTAAGTTTGATTCTCCAAATTTGGAGGGTCAAACTCACTCTTTATAATTAAATGCATTCAAAGTGTTTCAATTTTCAATGTAGAAAAACAATAAAATAATCTAAAGAAAACCTAGTTAAAATAAAAGATAAAAAAAATAATAAATATTTTTTGAAATAGTAAAATTAAATGTTAAATATAAATAGTTTGTCGGAGTATTTCAAAATTTCAACTCTTTAAATTTATAAATATTTTCCAAATGATAGAATATTCTCTTTAAAAATAGAGGGCTATAGCTCTGACTGCCTACTCTCTCTCCCTCCTCACTCCATCTAAATTTGTCCGTCACTTCCACCAACTCCAACCACCATTACCGTCATCGAAAACCAACTCTACGGATACCCTCTACACCCCACCCCACTTTACACAACCCCACATATCATTTCTTCTCCCTATTTCACTATTCCACACCCAACGCATCTCCGCAATCGCTCATCACTATCGCCACCATTCCCACCACCGCCATCAGGATACATACCAGGTTGTTGACAGCAAAACCTTGAGTCAGTACTGCTGCATCTAAAGGTAAGCTAGTGCTTCAGTCTCATATGTATCCCTTCTCTCTAACACCGACAATAACCCAATCAAGCCGCCTGTGCTTCAACCATGAGCTATTGCTTCAGTTTCCTCTCTATCGCGCTGACATCGTCATCGACTGAGCATGGCGACAATTGATTATTGTAGTGTAGATTTAGTTAGACGGGACTGCTGTGATGGTGGGTAGGAAGTGGTGGTACACGACAGTGCATCTACCTGGAATAGGGTCGTTGTGATAGTGCATTGTAATGGTGAATCTGAGGTACAAGTGAAGTCTAGTAATTGTGGATCAAGATCAAATGGCAATAATAGAGGTAGTGTGCTGGAGATGATGGTGGCGATGGTAGTGGATTGTAGATTTGAGATGTGGCGACGTTTGGGAAGTGTCGCGGTAGTGAAGGTGGAGTGAGATGAAATGCCTTTGTGACCATTTAATTGGATATTTGTCATCGATTAACTGAGTAATGTGTGATTAATTTGCGACTAAATTTGTAACTGTGACTCATAAATTGTATCGTTGCTGTGATCCCATGTCAAAGTGATCAATATGTAATTGGGACAAAAAAAAAATTGTGTTGTTCTGACCGTGACCAAATTAATTAAATTATAGGTTACAAAATTTTATTAGAGTTTACAAAAGTAACAACTTGGTTTTTTAATAGATAACGTAAGTTGGTTATTTTTGAAATTTTCTTTAAGATCTTTATAATTATGTAATTTTCCCTAAATATAAATCGAGACACTACCGAGATACATACTAACATCTTTAATTGGTGACATGCCAAAATCCAAATTAAAAATTTTGATAACATGGCTTTCAATTTTATAAATGGTCAAATTTTTTGTTCAGTCTCTAATTGGGATTCATTTTTTTCCGCTTAAAAATTTTACTTTTCATAGTTAAACATTTATTTTAACTGCACATATTGTAAAATTCATATATACTACAGAAGTTAGTAGTTTTTTGCAGTATTCTTGGAGTAGTTTTGCTTAAATAATCTTTATTTTAGTTTTACCTCATCTAGTATGCTTTTACAAACTTTCAAGGAAGAAACATAAAATTACGATTATTCTTCCTAGTTGAACTTATCGAAAACTTGAAGAAAGTTTGAATGTGTATTAGAATGAGGAAAAATCAAGTGTAGAAATGAATCATGAAATCTTATGTTTGGAATTGGAAATCTATGACCTCTTTATAGATTTCTAATATTATACCACGAAAAGATTTCAAACACTCATGAAAAGTTGAAAACTTTCCACCAAAGGCACCAGAAATTCAAATGAAAAAAGCCGGCTTAATTTTTTGAACCTTTCATACGTATGGTAGAAGCAAAAACACTTCAATTTCCTACGAACAAAGCCGTGCGTAAGCAGGGCCATTTAGCCTATGCAACGCATGGTTAAGCAGAAACCACCCAATTTTGTTTTTTCAATTTTCATCATTAATTCATACAAATTTCAGCCAAAAACAGGCTCAAAATTTGAACAACAAATAATTATATGACATGAATGAATTTTACAGTTCTGTTGTGAATTCGTCCCTCTTTGTAAATCGTCTTTTCTAGTATGGATGAAAAAGCACATGACAAACAGGCATAGTTTTGAAAGCTCTGATACTTCAAGTGGAGTAAAGCTTTTGAATGAAACCTATTCTTTCTAATCTATTGTTTTCTTGATTTTGAAAGAAACCTCTAGCTTTTGTTTACTTTTAAGTGTAAAAACCTTATCCAATCTAAATGTTTTAACACTTGGATTATCATAAAAAGACGCATGCAAGTGCCCAAATCTAAATTCTCCTAGGCAAAAACAACAATCCCGTATTAGAATCACTTGAAAAGCTAAAGAGCTACATCTTGTACAAATAGATCTTCTTCAGTACATCTCTTATCTTTCCACTTGTCTATTATTTCTCTCTCAACATATACATACAAACCAAGTGAATAACCCTCCCCCCAACTACTACGTACCGTACATTGGTGGATAATCAAATTACCAAGTTAATAATCCTTCCCCCCACACACTACTACATACCGTACGTTGGTGGATAATCAAATTGTCCATTAAATTTCGGAAAAAATGGGTATTTTTTCTAACATCATTCAAGTTTTTGAATACTCCTTTTCAAACATAGATACTAAACATTGCTTCACGTGGTATAGTTCAATTTCACAAGATAAATCCTATTATAGAGTTAATCTAATCAAATTCATTTCATCCTCGTCAGGATCTAAGTCATAAAAACACATCTTTATATATATATCCACAAGACTTCATAAAATCCAGTGTAGATAAAACTCTCTAGTCTTGAGCAATTATAAATATAGCACCTTACAAACACTTCGAGTACACTAAAATTACATACCAAATATATTCTCCAACCCTTTGGCACCAGACTTTTTCGTTAGAGGATCCAACTCGCAAATGGAAAGTAACGGCTAAATCCAAAAAATATGAAAAAGAGAATATCTCAACACTACTCAATTAAATCAAAGAAAAAAAGAAGTAACTTCAAAGCTATAATGTTCACAAATAACATTCTTGACAGTATACAGTAAAGTAAAAGTTATCTTCAAACCTGAAGCTACTCAAAACATATCTAAGCAGGTGTCATCTAGGTATGGTCGTGATTAAACTCACTAGATTCAAATAATGTAATCAAGCAGGTATGCAGCACGATCCCATACCTTGCCCTCTCATGCGCAAGTGACATTCCATTGTTTTTAACCAGCAAGTAATAGGAACAGGGCATCCCAGTTACACTTCACCTGATCACCATGCTTCTGATTATATTCCGTGTTTTGAATTCATAAATGTATCCCCCAATCAGACAAATTCTATGACTATCTCCGATTGTTTTTTTTTTTTTTAATAACCGTGGATGTCCGGGCCAGCTTGCGTGCACCTTGACTAATTTCACGGGATCCTGAAGTTTACAGCCGGGTACTCACCTCAGTGGCTCTGAGGGGACCGATTGTTCTTTTTCCCTTTTTTCCTTTTTTTTTTTTTTTTTTTTGGGAACTTGAGATATGTCGTCTCACTTCGTCACCATTGGTCGATCATGAAACAAATTGACAGGTAGGTAATAAGACAAGTAGAAAAGGGCTGTGCAATTATTAAAAAAAAAAAAAAATCACCTATGTTACACTTATCATTTGATTGCCTTCAAGAAATATCAGTGATACAGAAAATAAACAGAGTTTATTCGATTTTTGTACAAATAATAGAAATAAAATTCAGTATCAACAATAAAGTACCATGTAAAATGGATATTGAATACCATAGGATGGAAATACAGCAAGCTAGCTTCCTGACTTCCAAAATCAGGTAATCTGTTGCTCACCACTTTGCAACATGTTAGTTCCAAGAAGGATGCATTACGTATATTTACTCGGGGGGACTTTCTCTGCAAATTCAAAACTCAAATATATTAGACCTCGTAATAAAGACTTTAGAAGAAGTTCCTTTGAGTTCTAATAATTATTTCACAGTTGAAATTTTTATTAAGAGGCTATAACAATTACATTACATTCTGTTATCTTGTTGATTCAATAAAAGGCTTTAAAAAATTACAGTCATTCTATTTTCCATTCAAATAACGTGTTGGAACTTAAGGTATCACAAAAAGGAACGATAATTCCCCTTGGTGTACTCCGCATCAACCACAAACATTTACATCTAAGGAGGATGCATGACGAATGTAAGTATCAAAGTTACAGGGGTAAATTCCAGCTGAGGGCCTCAACCTTCTCTCTGTGGCACACGGATCCCCAACCTTTCAAAACAGTGCGTGGATAGTGCTTACCTGACGGAAAGGGTTAGTTTGAATTTAAAAAGTCAAGTTTTTCTCAAATGGACAAATGTGCCCTTATTTGAATTAAACCAAGAAATAGAAAAGGAAACGAAAACGAAAACGAAAACGAAAACGAAAACGAGAAAAATCAAAGAAAACCCAAGCAGAAAATCCCCAACCCCCACAAAGGCACCCTCCCACCATGAAGAAGATAGAATGGACCAGTGAAAAAAGCCCATCACTCTAAGAAGATAATATGGAGAAGCCGGGCTGCCTCTGTCTCTGATTTGGCAGTGCTCGGCCTACCAGGCACTTGCCCAAGCACCAAACAAATCTATGCTATGACCAATGTTGCAGAATTCAGCAGGAGATGAAGGTTCGTCGTAGGGAGATTTGGCAGGGTTAGGGCTGGGAAAGAGATGACAGATTTTTTCTATTTTTCTTTATTCTTTTCTTCTTTTGTTTTAATTGAAAATAGGGTATAACTGTCATTTTAAAACGAAAAATTAATTTTTAACAGTCAAATGGATAATATCCGTCAGGCAGGAACACTTAAGTGCCACATTTAGTAAGTTGAGGACTCCAGCTTATAAGAACTTTTGAAAGACAAGAAAAAATAAAGACTCAAAGGCAAAGGACAAGCCTAAACAAATGAGCTGCAACTGCTGGATATCGTAACAGTCAGAAAACACTTGAAAATTGTTAGACGTAACTTTAACATCTGAAAAAGCAACTAGAAGGTTGTCAATATGATAGGGATTGATTAATAGAAGAAAGCGTGATCTTAGGGATCTTCCAAACTTCGTTGAAAATAAATTTTTTAACTAGATTAGAAGGATACTGCTCTCAGAAGTGACAGAGTGTGTGAAGACGACAAAAATGAGAACACACTCTAGACTTGAGACAAATATAATGAGGCTCTTTTTAATCATTAGTAGGACGACAAATGATAATGAAGTAAAAAATAAAATGATCATATTGTCCAAAGAGCTATTCCTTTAGGAATTTAAGTTGGATTATTGGTAAGAAGGAACTGATGAGAATGTAATAATCCAGATTAAAGTGGGTTTGAACCAGACTGTTAAGTAGAATTTTATGCAGTGTGAAGATGCCTCCAGTTAAATGGTAAGTTCTAGAGAATGGGATATTAGACCAACTAAACTTGAGGTATAAAATGTTGGGCCATTGATGACATGTGAGTATACAACAATAGTTGTCTTGCAAGCATTTGGAAACTCTCTTTTTAAGAATCCAAAGGTGCTAAAATCTGACAACTTTCACATCTCACCTAAATCCCTACATCCACAGCCATATCCAACACTTCTACAATTGTACGAAAGACTGAGTGGACTAACCCAGATATAAACCCAAATTGATTATCTGAAACCATAACTCAAAACTCAAAGTCATCTCAATCATTCTTGGGTAATTATGTGATTGGTTTCTCACCTTATCTGTTTCATAAAGTCTCAAAACAATATTTAAATAGTTGCTTGCCAATATAAGTTGCACCGACTCCCGTCCCTCATCCTAGACCTATAGTTATGATTTGTTTAGCAACATATCTAGATGTACACTGCAAAAGTTGTACTTTTGTGATTCTTGAGTAGTACTGTAAGAAACATTGTATTTAGAAGTCATAAAAACTCATGTTAACATATTCTCCTTGCCTTCCAAAGAAGCATTAATTTCAACCCGTCTAGGAAAATAAAGATCCAAGTTGGGATGGTGGTTGGGCAATTGCAGCACAAGAAGCTGTCAAGCATAGGAGTGCTCCAGGACCATTTAAAATTTAAGACCATTAGATTAGAATTGCTGAAGGACCATTTGATTGAGAGTCTGCATGAATACAAGAAAAAACTCATGCCTACATTACACACAGTGCAAAATGGTGACACTGAATGTTATGCTCCAAACAAACCTATTTACCTTGTGATATTGCTTAAGTTGAATTTAGTGTACTAGCAGAACCTCCAAATTTTGTATTACCACTGGATGAAACCAGAGGCACCCTTTCCTGATATATCAATGAACAATGGTTTGCCCTACAAAGCCAAAATTGAAAGTCAGATGGTCAAAAGAAAAAAAATTATAAAAGAGACATCGCAAAAATTTTATGTTCTCAGCTGCAGTCATTTCAGTTAACAAAATACCCAACTCTTGCAAACAAAATATTACTGGATCCCAATAGACCCAGTGCCAGATAGCTGCCAAAAAGCATAAGCCCGGAAACACATGTGCAAAAATTCAACATTCGTATGATATGTGCTACTATGAAATCGAGTGCTACAAGACTCTGGTATATACATGACAGAATAAAAGGGTGATCCCATAAATCATGGCCATCAACCATTTTGGAGAGGGACACAAATGATGAGTAGTGCTATGTAGCACCACTAGTGTTTAAAACTTTCATTGGACCTATTATTTAATGCCACTGTGTTGCCACTTAAACTAGTACTAAACACCTATTATGTAGCACCACTAGTGTTTAAAACTTTCATTGGACCTATTATTTAATGCCACTGTGTTGCCACTTAAACTAGTACTAAACACCTATGATGCTACATAGCAATATTCTTATCTTATTGGTTAAACTTTCTCTACTCTATAATATTCTAGGCCTACTATTAATCATAGCATAGTTAACGTTGAAAATAATTAAGTATTAGCAGGTGCCAGTGAAAAATAAAAGTCTAACATGTAACTGCAACAAAAGGAAAGCAAATCAATGAGCTATAGTCAAATAGGATACTTGTGTCTACAAGCAGGGGCGGACCCAACTTTTGAATTTTTTTTTTTTTTGTAAAGTTATGTTCATTATCGATTGAAATCTAAATTTTAATCTAAATCAAAGTTAACAATTAATTCTAATAACATATTTCATGGAATCTATAACTATTTAACTTTTATCAAAATTTACTAAAAATTTGATTTTAATCTCCACCAAACTGGGGCAAAATTACAATAAATTTGAATTTCGATAACAAGCTAATTTTAAAAATTCTCCAACAATCGTATGCTAATCGAATTTGCAAATTGCTTATTTCGAAAACTACATTATAGGCATATAGAATAGTCCAAACAGATATCGAAAATAGTTAAACGTGAGTCTTAAAGAAAGACGTACAACTCACATTTTTTTAAAAAAAATTAATTATTTCATTAACATTTATTATTTTTGCGATACAAATTTCTCAATATAATTTTCATCATTTTATTAGGAAATTTTATATGGATTATGACATCAAAAAATTTCGAAATTTTACATCTGAAAAAGTCATATCTCATGTAAATTTTCGAATGCAAAATCACATAGGGTATGATTTTTTTGGACATAAATTTTCGATTATAAAATTTCTCTCAACTTCTTTGCAAGTTTGATTGTGCCCCCCTAACTTTAAACTTCTGCGTCCGCCCCTGTCTACAAGTCATGCTATTTTAAACTTATGTAGCATATGTCTTGCTCCAAAAGTCATATATACAGGAGCTATCTTAGACACAAGGGGAAAGACAAGCGAAGGAAGAGGAACAAACCTTGCAGCCTGGGGAGTTGATGCCTTCTTCCCCTTGACTTACTTAATGCTGAGTTGGAAAGCAAACAAGATCTACAGAGAGATGATAAGTGGGAAAAAGAGTTAATTATTTGCATGAGGGGAAGGAAAAGAACAACCTCCTGTTGCTTTGCAGTATTAGCAGGAAGGAGCAAAATGCATCCATCATAAATTCTACACATAGCATAAACCTGCCAACATGCTTTTATATTTTTTAATGTAAGAACAATTTGTTTTTGTTAATCATCTGATTTCTCATTTTCTCTATATTCTCCTACTTGTACCTCTCTTTCATGTCATCGTTTATCATCATCATCAACCAGTATGCACAAGTCATTGCTAATTCTCAAATCCGAAGCTGTATGAATTAGCAAGTCTTGTGAATATGAAATGATCCTTCGGTTTAAGAGTAAAAGAATTGCGTCACACTCCCCTAAAATTGGTAAGTCCACAAGGATCAAATAGGCTAGCTAGGTCAACAATGCATAGAGAGAATTTGAACTGATCAATTATCTATCAAAATGAGAAATTGATAAAGGGGGAAAAGAAAGTCAAGATGGTCACTTGCCTCCCATTTGTTGGAGGAAATTGTCCTGCTGTATAGAGTGGCCGTCCTAGAAAACTTCCACGAGAAGTAATTTGGCCTTTTGATCACAATTGCGAAATTTAGGATGATACAAGGTAATTACTGGATCAAGGTAAAGTTCAAACAAGCATTTCAAGTCTCTCATCATAAATTTGCCCATCTTTTGCCTCGCAACACAAGCAAAGTGCTTATGAAAATAACCCTTGCCAATGTGCAGACCAATCAAGTGTCATGTGAAGGATATTATATCCTATACGCCCTCATTTTTATCAAGAAACCCCTGAATTAACATTGTATGAGTTTGTGGATTAAGCTGGCAACCAAGTTTCTCCATGACATTTACCAGCTCAGAGCATCTATCAACAAGCCCCCTTTTCAACAACCCGTCAATCAGAAGCTTCCAAGCAACTTCATCATAATTGTAACCACATTGAATAAGCATACAAAATGCAGACTTAGCCTTCTCATCATTCCCTTCATCATACAATCCACAAACAAGCAGCTTATAGGATTCTATATGTGGTAGAAGTCCAAGCTTGAGCATGGTATCAAGTATCTTCATTGCTTCCTCATACATTTTCAACTTGCAGCAACAATTCACCAGTGCATTATACATATCTTCATTGGGAGACATTCCACATTGTTTCATATGATCAACCAACCTCCAGGCTTCTTCGAGACGTCCTTCTCGGCACAGTCCAGTGGTGAGTGCATTATAAGTGTTAACATTTGGTGAGCAACCAATGCCAACCATTTTCTCGAAGAGCTTAAGAGCCGTATCATATTCCATTATTTTCCAGACATCTGCAATATTAATTAAGTTTTCTTCTGTTTTTGGATCAAGTCCCGTTCTACAACGACTTCCATTCATTCGTTTCTCATGTAAGAGATGTTTGATTAAAACAGAGTAGGTATAATGAGATGGTTCACATCTAGCATCAACCATACATTTGAGCATATCAAAAGCACGATCTAGTAAACCTGAACGTCCATATCCATCAATTAATACTGTGTAAGCCTTGAAATCTGGTTGCACCCCTTCTTCTTTCATTTTAGCCATCATATCCTCTGCTTCTTTCAACTTCCCTTGGTTGCAATATGCAACGAGAAATGAAGTGTATGTGCAAATGTCAGGTTTATTTCCCAGGGAGACCATCTGATGAAATACCCTATAAGCATGATCAAAGGCATATTCTTTTAACATTTGCTCAATGAGAATAGTGTAAGTAACAATTGTAGGTTTCACACCTTCTTCCAGCATCCTTTCCAGAAATTCTGCTGCTTCAGGCAATTTTTTCTCTTTGCACAGCCCACTAATCAGCACATTGTAAGTGTATGAGTTCGGACGGAAGCCCTCACTACTCATTCTTCCAAACAAAGTTAGGGCAAAATCAAACTTCCCTGCCTTGCAGAATCCATCAATCAGAGTAGTGTATATAACTTCATTTGAATTTAAACCATTCTCCTTGAGAGAGTCATATACATGATAAGCTTTCTCAACCGCCCCTCTTTCACATAATGCATCAATGAGAGCACCATAAGTTAACTGGTCAGGAACTACATTTTGCTCTTCCATTAACCTGAGCAGCCTAAAAGCGCTATCTATATCACCCTCATTACATTGTCCACATACTAATAAGTTGAAAGTTACAAGATTCGGAGACAACTTCTGCTCTAGCATCTTACTAAGAAGTGACATTGCCTTATACACTTGTTTTACCTCACAATATCCAGATATTAACTCATTGTAGGTTCTAACATCTGGACGACAATTATTTGATTCCATCATGGCGAATATATCAAAAGCAGCATCAATAAATCCCTTCTTACAGTGCCCATCAATCAAAGCATTAAATGTCCCCACACTAGGAACCAACCTGTTATCTAACATTGCATCAAATAATCTCCTTGCTTCATCAAGTTTACCATCTTTACAAGTACCATCGAGAACAGCTGTATAAGTGTGAACATTTGGCTCACAACCTTTCTCCTTCATCTCCTGAAACAAGCTCAGAGCTTCCAAACTCCTACCTGAACCATACAGTGCATCAATCAAAATAGTGTATGTCCGGACATTAGGACAACAATTATCATCACCCATTTGCAAAAATAACTTCTTCGCCTCATCTACCCTCCCAGATTCACACAGCCCATGCATCAAATTATTGTAAGAAACCTCATTCCTCCGACAACCTTTTTGTGGCATTTCCACAAAAACTTTATTCGCATTATTTACATCACTCCTCCTGCAATGACCTAAAATCAATGAAGTGTACGTATGTGTATCTGGCCTCAACCCGGCCTGCAAAATCTTACTTATGTACAACTCAGCCTCCCTCACATTACCCAATTTACAATATGCATTAATCATTGTATTGAAAGTGTATATATTCGGCGAGAGCTTATCATCTAACATCTCCGTATAAACACATTTCATGTCATCAACCATAAGAAAACGCGCCAATGACATCAAGAGCGTGTTGTAACACCTAATGCTGAGCTTAAATCTGTAATCATTATCAGAAGTATTCATCTTCCGACATATATTCAACACAAAACTTGCGTCTTCTGCAGTTTCACAGGACTTAATCATTAAAATTCGTATTTTTTCTGCGACCCCAAGAAATTTGTTGGGGATCAAAATGCGCAAAAGAGAAGAACACGCTTGAACATTGGGTGTAAAACTGGGGGTACGGGAGAGAAAATAGAAGAAATTAAGCGCAGTTTGGGGATTAAGATGGGGGTGTTGGGAGAGGAACGACGAGAAAACAGAAGGGGATATTGCAGGGATTAGTTTTCTGAAGGAAGGGTGTTTTTGCCAATTGGGATGTGAAAGGAGGGAGAGGAGTTGAGAAGAAAGGTCAATGGCAATGGGGGTGGAAACGGGTAGTGGATCGGTAGTTTCAGAGGCAATTGAAAATGAGAAGGGCTTGGTAAATGCCAACAGGAAAAACACAGAAGAATGACTGGAGGATAGTAATGGTACCGGTTTGATGGTGGCGACAGCGGTTGATCGTATCATTCTGAATCGGAATACGGCGGAGGCGGCGGCGGAGGAGGAGCGGAGGACGCCATTCATGAATATGGATGGATGCTTTCAGTTAGGAGGTGAGATTCATGAAGCTGATTTTGGATCGAGGGAGATGGGGAAGAAAGAGAGAAGAAAATTGAAACGCTGGGTTTTTGTGGGAGTGAACTGTTCAGACTTCAGCGGCTGCTGAGTAGGGATTGTTGTGGGTGGCGTAGGGGTTTGGGTTGATGACCTGCTCGTGTAAGGTGTGTGTCCTTCGAAGAATTTCTTCGAGGACCAAAACGATGGAATGGATAAAGGAAAGGGTTTATTTTTCAACGACTCTTAAAATGGTAAGTTCGTCTATAAAAATAGAAATCCTTGTCATCGATGATCACGATACGTCTTTAAAAAATGAAATTCTTAATTAATGGAGGAATAATATCGCCCTTTTGTTCAATGAAATCCAACTATTGAACGAGAGTGGATAATTTACTCCTTACTATAAATAATTGCAGGGAATCATTTGATAATTTAAATTTTATTTTCTTTCAGATTTTGGACCTTAACTTTGAAATAATGTTATTGCTAAAGCACAAAAAAATTGAAATTTTATATCCAGGTACTATGTATTGATAGTATGAATTATCCAATCCAAATAAGAATTATTGAAATACGAATAACTAGTTCATGTTGTGTCATACTTGGCTACGTGGTGTGTGATAATTCGTAGAGTTTGAAATGTTTATAGCTCAAAGCGATGTAAGAAATGAAGGAAAGGGTTTATTTTTCAACGACTCTTAAAATGGTAAGTTGGTCTATAAAACTAGAAATCCTTCTCGTAGATGAAATGATAGTTATACATCTTGATAAAAAAATGAAATTATTGATAAATGAGGGAATAACATTACCCTTTTGTTCAATGAAATTCCACTATTGAACCAAAGTGGATAATTTACTCGTTACTAGAAATAATTACAATGAATCATTTGATAATATGGATTTTCTTCTAGATTTTAGACCTTAACTTTATGAAACGATGTTATTACTACAGCATGAAAAAATTGAAATCTTATATCAAGATACCGTGTACGGATAGTATGAACTATCACATCCAAACAAGAACTCTTGAACTGCAAATAACTAGTTCATGTTGTGTTGTACATGGCTACATGGTTTGTGATAATTCATATAACCCCCATTTGGGTCACCTTATTTTCTCATTGAAATGAAAAAAATATGACCGTTATCCATCACATCAACATTAAAATTCAAATTTTCTATCTCTTGTGTGGGCCCTAATAACTGCTATATTTTTCATTCTCACTCTGCAAAAAGGTGGTTCAAACAAGGTCATAGTTTGAAATGTTTAGAGCACAAAAGGAAAAAAAAATATTAATTTTTGAGAGACTGTTGCAAAGGAATTCATGGTCCGTCTAGACACACTAGTTAGATCAAGTGAAGTTAGGACGGGTGAAGTTTTATAGCTCAACATATATTCACTCTATGACCCATCTACCAACATTGGCCACGTCTCACTAGGGCTAAATCGTCACCCCCACAAAATAATTCAAAGTTATCAGAACCATGCTACATGTACACTTGCTCGGACCAAAACCAAACGCGATACCTTGTAATTATTGAGGCCCTCACTCAGACCAATTGCATGCTTGGATAAGCTTAAAATGTTTACTTAAAAAGCAAGCCTAATTTAGGCATTGTCTAGTTTAGAGATGGCAATCGGCTCGGCCAGTATACACATGAGCTCGGCTCGTTACTTGTGGAGTTGAGCTCGGCTCGCGAGCTCGTCAATTTTTTATTTTTTAAAGATAAACCTTTTTTAAAAAAAATATTGACCCTTCACCAAGGGTCGCCCGTGGGCAAGCTGAGCCTAGCAAGTAGCCCGTTCGACTCGTGCTCGAGCTCGTCATTTGACGAGCTCGAATCACCCACGAACTGACTTTTCAAGAGTCGAGCGGTCGAGCCGCTCGGCCTGTTTGCCACTACTAGTCTAGTTTATTCTGTTTTCTTTTTATCTTAATTTCTCTTTTGTCGAATTAAACCTACATGCAGATTGTATGTTGATAATTTCTTTGATTTTGATATTCTAGTATAGTACCAATCGCAACAACGTACTCAACACTTCATCATTAATAACTTGTAACATTATTACATTTGGTCATTAAAGACATATTTGGAAAAATTATGCCCCCTAAATCAAACTCTCGTAGTTATAGAAGTCAAACCAGCGTAGACAATCCAAGAATCACATGTACATTCTATTTCTTAATATGCCCTACTTGTATCGCATTATTTAAGCAAGAAAATGAAAATTTGTACCTTTTTTTCAAACTAAGTGGGACTCACCAGCACACAAACTGGTCAAATATGACTGTTATTCTACTGTACTAAGGGTCCATTTTTTTCTACTAATGTGAAACAAACCGGGGCTATAAATAGAGAATTGTACGGCTTTATTCATAAATAAAAATCGTGTCTGCTAATGCTTTGCTAACTTTAAACTGTTTTACTTAAAAGTAAATTATAGCTTATAACAAGTGACTTCTTTATTTTCTAATATTGATTAACAAGAATTTATTTAATTTTTATAATAAGCTCTTAAGTAACTTTTATTGCTTAAAAATAAGGGGGGAAAAAAGCAACGTGTAATCACATGTAGAAAAATAAAATACTTAGATGTAATTTTTGTTTTGTTTTTCTTAAGATTAGGCAAACATATCCAAACACGTGGAATGAGATTTTTTCTCTCTAGTTATTGACTTGTGCCTAATTATTTGGCCAAGAAAATGAAGAGACATGGGCAGTGACGGAGCTAGCACCCGACGAGGTGACATGGTTGAGCGTCCTAGCTCCGCTTGAATTTACATTGGCTACGCAACGCAACGCAATTGATATGTCATATGTGACTGCGATTTCCATCGGGTAGAAAAGATGAAATCATTTGGAACTTGGGCCTTTTTGTTTTAGAAAAGGCCAAAATTCACAAATGCATCAGTAATATATATTAATTTAGGATTTACTATGTTAATATATTATTAACTAAAAATACTTGGCATGAGTTTAAAAACATCCAAAATACTAGCTGCCAAAAATGAACCCAATGAAAGAATATGTAACCGGTGCATTAATGTCATTCCACTAATTACGTCCTGTGATGAAAAACCTTCCATAAAACCATATTTAATGGAAAAAGGGAAATGGCTCCGTGTATGAACGCATGCATCCATATCATGCTGGTTTTCGGTGCATAAAACACTACGGCATCTGGAACACGAAGACAGATATAATCAACTTCTGATATCGATCAAACATAAATATTGCAGCAGCAACAAAGAAATCATTTTTCCAGATTACAAATATATAACGAGGTATGAATCAAATGTTTGGAAAGAAGAAAGAATGATGATGATTGGAAAGCACATAGTTGCAGATATTTTCATGAGCATGCCATTACGTATTAACGAAACACACATTTGTCATGTTATACATATAAAGAATTCGTGAAACAAACTTCTCCAAAAAAAAAAAAAAAAATTCAACAAACTACAAGAAGACGTCTGAACTTGAAAATTACGTAGAATATATACTAGAATATGCCCAGCTGTTTATTAAATTGATAAAATAGCATACTAATCTGGAATTACCAGAACACATTGTAGAACACAAGCCTATGAGATAACTGATTTTTTTTTTTTTTTTAAGGGGAGATAACTGAATTTATAAGCTACTTCTGGACATCTCAAAAATAAAAATAAAAAGGAAACCGTAAAAAAAAAGCTGCGTCTAACTACACAATAGCATGATGTCCTGGGCGTTGGTTTGTTCAAGATAAGTAGTCAAAAATTTAAAAAAAAATGAAAATACTTGGCTATGTCCTAAATTGTTTATTCAAAGCATTATGAATTTAAGGGCGTGTTTGAAGGAGTAATCTTGGCTATGTCCTAAATTGTTTATTATTTTGATACTTTTTCACTTTCTATTTTTATTGTTGTGATTTTGTTGGGCAATTTTCAAAGTTTTGGTTTTTCTTCAATTAATGAGCCCATTCTTCCCCTTCTTCTTCTGAAACAAAAAAGGCCCATCCTTCCCCATTTTTCTAAAGTGGAAATTATGCCACACACCTACTTTTCTTTTAATATTTCCTAAATTGTTTATTGTTTTGATACTTTTTCACTTTCTATTTTTACTCTTCAAAAGGCAGTATTTTGGTTAATAAAATGATGAATAGTAAATCAGAAATATTAAAAGAAAAGTAGGCGTGTGACATAATTTCCACCCCAACAAATAGGGGTGCTTTTTGTTGTCGGAAATTCGACTACAGCAATCAAAAGAATAAAGAAAATAATAGGAAATAAAAATAGAAGATGAAGCGAGGTATGCCAAGTCAAATCTCCTTAAGACAGATTTCGCTTCCCAACAACGTGCAAACGGGATTATGGACGTCTGTCTCCCAAGATACAACGCTTCTTCCAAAATCGATATTGCACAATACCAACATTGTCGGTCGAACCAAAGAATGAACGTACTCGAACGAAATAACAACGAAAATATCGTAGGAATTTATGCAGAATATGGAGAGAGAACGAATTTAAAAAACAAGAATATACTAATTGATTTGGTGTACAAAAAACGAATCTGAAGGTCTCTATTTATAGAGATTGAAGTGTCTCATTGAATGGGTGTGTAACATTTCACGAACTAGTGCACTACTTGGTCTGATATGTTCTAGCCATTGGATCGCACTGTTTCATGATCTGACGGTCCAGATTAAACCACGAAGTGTAGTGTCCATTCATCATGCCTATTCACCAATTTCTGAACAGTCACCAGCCATGCAGATGCCACGCGTACGTCCAACTGAACCAACTGCCACGCAGGACTAAGTGACGTGTGTGCCACCTAGGACGCCAACTCATCGAGCCTCCCGTTGCCATGTCATCAAACCATGAGTCTATTTCTGAAAACTTTAAGGCTCCACAGCTCATTGCGACGACGAGTACGTGCAAAGTGCGCCTCTAAAGCGCCCAATGCGAACTTTGCGACGTGCGCGAGTCGGGGACGGGGCGCGGCGCGAGTGGTGCGAAGCACCACTCTAGTGGTGGCTAGTTAGCTAGCCTTTGGCTAGCCAAAGTTAGCTAAGTTATAGACCACTTATTAAATTATAACTTGTACACACATCCCACTATATAAACAAGTATTTTTTCTTGTAAACTTTCGATGTGGGATTCCTTATCATATATAAGACACTTAAAATTGGGCTTATCAACTTATGGGCCTATATTGGAGACTTTTCCAATTCACCCAAATTATTTACAATGGCCCACATAATTAAATATCACATTTAATTATTTAACACTTTATCAATTAATTCCAACACTTTTTAATTTGGCTGAGTCAAACCCTCTAATTTTCACTTTAGATTTCAACAATTGCATATTTTCACAATGACATTTTGGGTGTTACAAGATAGATAACCTAAGTATGTTATACAATTACAAAATATTGTTTTATTTAAAAGAAAATACCACCCTTCTAGTTAACAAGTAAAATTCAAACACGCCTCACTTAAAATTTTTAAATCAACTAACTTTTCTTATCTGTTTATTCCAACACAAATAAAAATTCTCTCATTTTCATCCGCTTCAATTTCAAAATCTCATAAATTTATCAAACGCTGAACAAGAAAATATTTTGTTATATCTATCCCTTCGAATCGATAAGTATATTTTTGTATGCTTAATTTAGTTTTGTTAAATTAGTATGTTTTTTTAATCGATAAATCTTATTTCGACATAAATTAACATGTAGATAATTTTTTTAAATTGATTTATAATTTTTTAAGCATAAACAAGAAATAAATTTAGGCAATTCAATTGTCTAGAAATTAGAATTTGTTTGATTGACATGAAAAATATATCATAGAAAGAAAAATATTTTCATTGTTTTGAGAAAAGCAAAATCCTAATCCCAAAAAAATGTTTTCCTTAAAAAAGGGAAAATTAGACATTCTTAAAAGTTGGAAAATATTTTTTATAGAAAAAATAGAAATCAAACAATTCAAAGTAAAAATTTGGTTGGAAAACTAACGTTTTCCATGAAAAATAAATACAATCAAACACACTTAATTTAATTTTCAACCTAAAATATATTATACTTTTCATTTTTTATTGGTGGGTAGATGAGAAAGAAGGGATAGATGAGAGAGAAAAATAAATAGAGAGTGAATTATCCGAAAAATAAAAATCACATCCCCCTAAAAAATATTTTCCTTATTTTCAAGAAAAATATGGTCGCATGACTAAAAGTGGGAAAATATTTTTCGTGGAAAAAAATTGTAAATCAAACAGCACAAAAATAGAAAATTAAGTGGAAAAAACACATTTTCCATGAAAAATCATTTTCCATAAAAAATATTGGCAATCAAACACACCATACAAGAAACCAAAGATCAAGATCTAGCCCCTGTTTGATCCGAATTAAAATCTGATTTTTTTAATCGATTCAAGTCAAGTCAAACAATTAATATTAACATCATCTTTCATGGGTCCCACAACTTTTCAACTACACATTTCAAAAACTTATATCAAAATCTGATAAAAATCTAATTTTAATCCCCACCAAACACCCTCCTAGTGAAAGTCCCTTGTTGCACTTGCTCCTTCACATAATAGAGTTATTCTCACAAATGGATGTTGAAATTCAAGAAAAAAATTCATATTGGTCCTTAAATTTTGTTTTAAACATATTTAGTTACTAAAATGCAAAACATACATAATTGGTCGAACATATTCAAACATGCTTGACACATTGTAACTTTTTCTTAAACTCAGTCAACGCGTCAATCGATGGACGAATCTCAATATAACAATTGGACCAAGAGTTCGATATACAAATAACATGTTAGAAAGGAAATCAATTGCCTAAATGCTATCATGGCAGCATCTAGCTAGTCCTGTGCCTTCCCGTTGAAGATTATGTTTGGAGTACGTGTTCTAGTATGTGTGTACTAACAACAACCCACCCGTTGCATAGTACTTGCCTTTAGCTAAGGGACACAGAAAAAAGGGAGTTGTGGGGATGAATCATCTTCGAAGGAATCAACTAACTCTAAGGTTCTCAGGCTGCAACAAGAACATAAATATACCTCCTGCTACTGAAACATTGAGAGATTCGAACTCTCCTGCCATTGGAATGCTTATAAGCTCACAAGATTGCCTACTTTCTTTTGAAAGACCAGCTCCTTCACTGCCCAAAACCAAGCACAAGGGCAAATCTGCCACAGAATCTGCAAAATCTTGAGAAAGCCTCTGCACTTTATTGGAATCTTTGTTATCTGCAGGATGACCAGCCAATATTTTCATTTGAAATTCTTTTCTGAGAGATTCTACATGAGTCCAATTACCAGAAACTATTGGAATCTGAAAGGAGGCTCCTCGAGAAGCTCTGAGTGCTTTCTCGTTGAATGGATCACAACAACCGGGAAGTAGAAAGACACCACCCTGTTAAATTAATAAAACATTTACATAAACATTATGAGGGTGAAAACCAGTTTGAGAAATCTCAAGAGGAAGATGTGCCATGTATCTGCTCTCTCTTAATGCATCTAATACTAGCTAGTAGGAAAAACCATTTATGTTCGTTAAATTAACAAAAATAAAAATAAAAGTTATGCATGCAATTTAAGGGTTTCTTTACATATTTGTCGCATCAAGACCTAATGCAATTTTTTTTTTTTTAATGTTTTCCTTTAGAGAATTATAAATAACTTTTACTTTCAGGGCATCTTTGACGTAGTTTTTTTAGAATAGATTTTACGAAAAGTGAATTTTTTTTTTATTTTTTTATTGGAGAATGTGTGGTTAAAAAGTAAAGAAAAACTATGGGGTCCATGTGCAAAAATTTTTTATTGGGAGAGTGTGAGGTTGAAAATGAGTTTTAAGGAAAAATGAGTTTGGAAGAATCTATACCAAACAGGGGCTCAATTTTCAATGCTGCCTCTCCTCAATAACATGATTAGATATCTGACTTCCGAATCCCACGAAATCCATTTACCTGTACCAAACCTTGAAACTTGTTCTGACTCTGTAATACAAAAAAAAATTGTGGGTTCAGCTGTTTGGGGTTAAACACACGGTGCATGACCCCAGCTGAACCAGCTCTCTGCACCTCAAACGGACAATAGCTACTTCTTTGCTTCCTGCCACCCCCTCCCCCTCTCCCATGAATTGTTCTGTCCAAAGGACAACGAATGCAAGCATGCTTTAATATATATAGACAAGAATCTTGCTACAAGTACACGCCCGTGTACCCGACCCCACGCCCCCCTCTCACAATGAGGGGGGCCCGCCATTATTTTAATCACCTCGGGGCCCCCCTCATTGTGAGAGGGGCTGTGGGCCCGTGTACCCGGGCATGTAAATGCCCGGGTACCAATAGCATAATCCATATAGACAAAATAAAAACCTAAAGAGTAGAATTCAAAAAGGAGATAGTAATATCTTTGCTTTAAATGGCAAAAGGGGCGATGTAAAGGCAACTTTTCAAGTTAGTATTATAGAAGACTCACTATTTGGAAAGATGAAAATAAAGAAAAAGAATAAAATTGACCGAAATTTGATGACTTAAATTTGAGCTAAGAGTTTCATTTATTTGAATGAACCTAAAATCTACTGTTTTTAATACAAGAGTTTCACGGTAGTATAAAAAGCATTATGTAATATGTATTCATTGCAAACCTGTCCTCTGAATGAATATAAGATACCAAGTTTAAAAGCTAGAAACATCAACGAAGCCTGAGAAAATGGAAGATCAAATTTTCACTTTGAGTGCATTCGAACTATGCAGGTTAAAAAACAAATAAAGAGAAGAAAACCTGATTAACTTGTAATTCTACCATAGATTATTCAGATGGCTGAAGCGAGAGTTACGGATGCTGGGACATAAATTACAATAAACAGGTGACGTCTACAACAACTAATTATTGAATACATTACTATTAATTGCTTACACCTCAATGCTTGTTGGAGATGGAGAAGCTGATAATTTCAGAACTATAAGGTGTAAAATCAAAAACTTACAATGCAGCATAGTTACTTACCCATCTAAAGGCAGTTGCTGATCTTAGTAGCGTGCCGAGGTTACCAGGGTCCTGGAGAATTTACAAGGATCAAACTTGTATGAAAATTTAGACTTAATAACTGCATCTTGTGATGAAGTAGTTCTCATAATAGCTCTCACAGTTTGATTTCACCAGATTTTATGTGACAACTGAAAAATGAATAGTTTTACACAGTGGATTACCATTTTCATATTTTATAAAAAATCGCATGTAATGTCAGAACATTTTATCATCAAACGTGTAGATGCTACCAAAATTGGAATTTATGTGATTTTAACTCGTATCTCCACTTCTTAGAGATGTAATAACATTCCTTAAGTATCGTCCATTTCTTGAGTATTACTACTAAAATTTTCAGTCGGTCAACGCCAATAATTACACAGGTCACCTGATGCTGACGTATAATCAGGATCTTATACTGGCTCTATTTGATATATGTATGGTGACCTTTCTCATTGCATATTCAGTAGGCATGGACATTGTTGACCCCAAAAAATGTTGCCAACAGATGTCGGGCCCACTCGTGCACACGTAAGCTTAATCCAACATGCTAATGCCAATCGACGGTCATAAGGACTCCAGAAAATGAGCGTGGGAGTGGCTAAAAGGCACGAGACGTCTCCGTTCAGGCCACCGGCATAAAAGAAATACGATTGTATAAGAAACCAATCGATAAATGACAGAATTTGTTGTAGAAGAATGTTGTAAAAGAAGTGTTGAAATGAGAGAAATAAAACTCCAAAATATTCAGTTTGTTCTATGAATTTTGCATTAGTCCTTATTGTATTACATGGTTGGGGTATTTATAGTGTTACAACTCAAATTGTGGCCTTTGGATCAATTTACACGTGGCCTCATCTCCTCGACCAAGACCTCAAATCCTAGCAATCAAGTTGACTCTCCTAGCTGTACTAACATTAAATGCTCTGACATTGACGAGACAAGACATAAGTAAGCTTTACACAAAAGTCACATCAATCATTTAGAAGAGATTTTCATCATGGCCGAATCCTCATAAGTGGATCTTTGATGGGCCTCGGACGTTAGAAGGAGGGGCCTCGGATTAATAACGAGGGCCTCGGATTGGTAGCCAGGGCCTCGGAACTTCACAACTGAAGCTAGAGAATGATATCCTGATCGAATCAAGCCGGTCCCACCGTCGTGACGTGACGCCACGTGTCCGTCCTGTTCTTTAACCCGTAACAATAGTCCCCCAAGTCCATGTGTGGTCATTTATGCCAGGCGTGGACTTTCAAAGTCTGAATTTTCTGTGCTTTACGCCATTTCTAAGAAAGTCGCCTGTAAAATTGAAGTTCTTTTGGAGCTACGTCGAGATGAGGCGAGTTCGTATTTGAACTGGCCGAGGCTGATTTCCTTTGGATGAGGCGAGTTCATATTCGAACTGGCCGAGGCTGATTTCCTTTGGATGAGGCGAGTTCATATTCGAACTGGCCGAGGCTGATTTCCTTTGGATGAGGCGAGTTCATATTCGAACTGGCCGAGGCTGATTTCCTTTGGATGAGGCGAGTTCGTATTCGAACTGGCCGAGGCTGATTTCCTTTTGATGAGGCGAGTTCATATTCGAACTGGCCGAGGCTGATTTCCTTTGGATGGGGCGAGTTCATATTCGAATCGGCGAGCCGATTTCCTTTGGATGAGGCGAGTTCGTATTCGAATCGGCGAGGTGATTTCCTTTTGATGAGGCGAGTTCATATTCGAATCGGCCGAGCGATTTCCTTTGGATGAGGCGAGTTCATATTCGAATCGGCCGAGGTGATTTCCTTTGGATGAGGCGAGGCGACGTGCATAGAAATTGATGCTGTGATGTGACGGTTTCTTATGTTTCCAAGGCCAATGAAGCGCATCGAGACGAATTTCAATAGCCGTACAAATTGTTTTTATTTAATGCACAATGATGGCCAATTATTGGGATGTGTAGTTAAGAGGAAAAATTCACGAGCGAGCGAGTGTTGGTTAAGGCACGCACAAAACTGATGAGTTGATGTAGAGAAAACGTTTGATTTCAAGTGGTCAAGATTTGTGCAATTTTGTACGTCTCGGATTAACCGAGATCCGATCTCGACGGCCGGTTTGAATCCTTCGCTAGTATAAAAGCCGAACTTTGTCATTTTCATACTTTACTTTCACGAAACACTCGAAATTTACGAAATCGTCCTCTTGTCAATCATTTTCCGACGAACTTCCGACGAACTTCCGGCGAGCTTTCTGAGTCTTTCCTTCGCTTTAGGTACTTTCTCCTTGCGTAGTTGTCTTCCTATTTTCCTTAGATACCCTTTTCTCGCACTATTCATATTCTTCCAACAACAATGTCTTCCGAGGCGTCTCTAGCCATGACAGTAGTTAGGAGTGGGGAGGAGTCAGTGTCCGGGGCCTCTGGTGAGTGGTATAGTATGACCGAAGAGCCTATAAATTATGAGGCGGGATGGGGGGCAGCCAAAATCCAATCCAATATCACTTCTGCCAAACTAGACGAACTTAGGCGGACCTATAACATCCCCCATTACGTCAAACTCTTGGTCCCTGATGCTCACGAAAGGGCTTGTTTTCCGAGGCCCAATTGTGTGGCCTTCAGTGAACACCTGCTTAAGGCAGGTGTGCGTCTGCCTCTGCACCCCTTCTTTAGGGGGTCTTGAGGACCTTCATGTTGTCCCCCACCCAAATTCTTCCCAATGAGTGGAGCCAAGTCGTGGGGACCTACTTCTGTGGAAGGAAGTGTCTACGGGCGAGGACCTCCCACTTCATGTTTTCGAGTCCCTCTTCCACGCCAGGTCGTGGGAAAAGATGACTCAAGGGGTGGTATTACATCACTCCTCGGGGCTCCCACGCCCCTTTTGTGGTCGGGCTCCCTTCATCCATTAAGGGGTGGAAGGAGTCGTGGTTCTGGGTGACGGGTAGGTGGCAGATGGTGGAGGGAGATGCTGTCCCAGCTGTTACCGCGCCGACCCAGTACTACGAGGCTTGTGAGTGTCGTCTTGAGTTCTTATAGCTTCAACATGCCTGTTTCTGATACTGATAACTGCCCCTTTTTTTTGTAGATTGTAGCACAAGGTACGAGCTTTCCGAGGCTGAGTGGGCCATTATAGAAGACATTTACCGACGGTCTCCGAGGCTCCGAGGCTTTTCTCACTTAATCGAAAGGAGCAGATACTTCATTGATTTCGGACTGATGGCCCCCAAGGGTAAGAGGCGCCTTTACTTTTAACTAGCTGCCTCCTTTAATGATTTTGAACTGACTTTTCTTCGTAATCGCAGATAAATTCACCAAGAAGGATTATGCCCTGCCTGATATGGCCAGTATAATGAAGGCCACCTCCACTGCCGGGGCGAAAGCACTGAAACCTGGGTCCACTGGGGCAAAACAGGTAAAGTCCAAGCTGGACCGCCTCAGCAAGAACAAAAACGAGAAAGAGGCTGAGGAGGAGGTGCAAGAGGAGGCCCCAAAGGTGGCAAGCCGGCGATGGCGAAGAGCGAGGGGTGGGCGATGAGCCACAAAAGAAGAGAAAAGCGGGCCCGGTGGGGGTCGTCAAGTTTTGGGACCACTGTGTCCTTTGAGAAGGGAGGTTCGGCGTAGAAGCTCCTCCGATCTTCGATTGATCTTTGCCATGGTGGCCCAGTCTAGGAAGATCGTCATGGATGACGTGGCGAGAGCAGAGGGGGCCACCAAGAAGAAGGTTGTGGAGAGGACTCCAGGAAAGTCTGGGAATTTCCGGGGGGGCAGGGAGGACAAAATAGCCCCCGCTCGTAATAGAAATGCGCCTCCGGAGGTGAGGGCGACCACCGAGGGCTTTAACAAGTTCTGGACGGAGAGGTGGCAGAATTATGTGGCCACCTGTGATGCTGTGGATCTCACCACTACTTTGGTGAGCCAAACTGCCAGGGCCTTGGGGGTTGCACTGGAATGCCAAACTGTTTTGGCAGATATTCAGTCAAGGAATAGGGCCTCTCGCGACGAACTGGAAAAGGTGAAGGCAGAGCTGGCGGAGAAGAAAGAGGCCAACATTGAACTGAGAATTCAGAGAGATGTTGATGATTCAAAACGCGATGCTCTCCTGGCAGAGATTGAGGCCCTGAAGAAGGAGGTTCACGAGAGCCAGTGTGAGGTGGCTGCCCTCACCAAAAAGGTGGAGATTTCTGACAACCACCAGAAGGTCACTGCCGAAGCGCTGGAGAAGGCAAACCTTGAATTAACTGGGGCCAGGGATGCCGGGCAGTTCATGGAGAAGGAGCTGAGGTGGCTTGAGGCCGAAGTGAAAAGATATGAAGCTGACGTGGTCGAGGCGGGCGATATTGCAGTAAGAAACTACATAGCCAACTTCCATCACACTGAAGAGTATCGACGCTTCGGCCTGTATTGGAGCAAAGTGGCCTATCAAGAGGTCTTTGAGAGGTTGGGAGAGGCACATCCAGAGCTTGATGTTTCTGAATTGAAGGCTGAGTTCTTAGAGGAGGAGGTTCCGCAGACACCTGCTGAAGAGGGTGAGGTGGTGGAACTTGACCCTGAAGATGAGCCTACTGAAGGGCCTCAACCTGTTGAAGCGCCTCAAGCAACAGATGCTCCAGCTCCCCCCCCGCTCCTTGATGCATTTTTGTAATTTTAGCTCATTACTTTGTAATTCATTCGGCATGTCAATATAACACAGATCTTGCTTCATCTTTGTGCTGCCATTTATCTTTTCCACAATGAACTTAACTTAATGCAATAGTATCAAGGCCTTGCCATACTTAAATAATTAATAACTAGAATGGGATAACTGAGCAAACTATCCAAAGAAAGCAACCAAGCAAACTTAGCAAATCTGAGGTAACTCAACTAAAGCTCCTTTACAAAACTTTTGACAACCGCTTTCCAGGGTATCATTCTGAAACTACCTTAACTTAATCCTTGACGAAACTGTTTTTAACCTCTCGCTTGGTGAACGGTTCATCCAGGCAGAGGCTTCTCCCTTTAGCGTTCAGCTTCACCAAAGGGAGGCATGTGATGTACGCTTTGGAGTTCGAACGAGGTGGCCTTCTTTTAAGGTTCCATCCTCTCCTCCGAAGTGCCCACGCTTCCCAGCTTGGTGGATGGTTCACCCAAGCAGAGGCTTCTCCCTTTAGCGTTCAGCTTCACCAAAGGGAGGCATGTGATGTACGCTTTGGAGTTCGAACGAGGTGGCCTTCTTTTAAGGTTCCATCCTCTCCTCCGAAGCGCCCACGCTTCCCAGCGTGGTGGATGGTTCACCTGGGCAGAGGCTTCTCCCTTTAGCGCTCAGCTTCACCAAAGGGAGGCATGTGATGTACGCTTTGGAGTTCGAACGAGGTGGCCTTCTTTTAAGGTTCCATCCTCTCCTCCGAAGCGCCCACGCTTCCCGACTTGGTGGATGGTTCACCCAAGCAGAGGCTTCTCCCTTTAGCGCTCAGCTTCACCAAAGGGAGGCATGTGATGTACGCTTTGGAGTTCGAACGAGGTGGCCTTCTTTTAAGGTTCCATCCTCTCCTCCGAAGCGCCCACGCTTCCCAGCTTGGTGGATGGTTCACCCAAGCAGAGGCTTCTCCCTTTAGCGCTCAGCTTCACCAAAGGGAGGCATGTGATGTACGCTTTGGAGTTCGAACGAGGTGGCCTTCTTTTAAGGTTCCATCCTCTCCTCCGAAGCGCCCACGCTTATGGTAGTTGACGAAGATTGGAGAAAACTTATTTATTTATAAAGCGCCGGGAACAACATCCGACATCGATTACATTCACTGATAATACATTCTCAGATGCTCAACATTCCACGGGTGAGGTTGAATTCTACCATCCATGTCTTTTATCCAGTAGGTGCCGGGCCGAATTTCCTTTTCAATTTGGTAGGGTCCTTCCCAGTTGGGTCCTAGGGTGCCCACCCCCGGCTCCTTTGAGGATAGGAAAACCCTGCGAAGGACTAAGTCGTTTATGCGGAAGGACCTCCTTTTCATCTTTGAGTTGTAGTATCGACTCATCTTCCTCTGGTAGGTTGCAAGCTTCAGCTGGGAATCATCCCTCTTTTCTTCAAGGAAATCAAGCTCACACCTTCGAAGTTCCTCATTAGATATCTCATTGAAGCTTAATCTTCTGGGTGAAGGTAATCCTACCTCCACTGGGCTCATCGCTTCAGCGCCATAAGTCATGGAGAAGGGGGTTTCCCCTGTAGGTGTTCTGCTCGTCGTTCGTATCGCCCATAGCACCTGGGGTAATTCATCTACCCAAGCTCCCTTAGCTGTATCAAGCTTCTTTTTCAAGGTGTGTTTGATGGTCTTATTGACGGCCTCCACTTGGCCATTGGCCTGGGGGTGATGAGGCGTAGAAAAGTGCTTTCTGATTCCAAGTTCTTCACAGAGGTCGCGGACCTTCCGGTTGTCAAATTGTTTGCCATTGTCAGAGACGATCGAGTGAGGGATGCCGAAGCGGCAAATGATATTCTTCCATAGAAATTTGGAAGTGTTGGCCTCAGTGATCTTTGCCAGAGGCTCAGCTTCTACCCATTTCGTGAAATAATCGATAGCTACTATGGCGAAACTAGCGCCTCCTCTGCCCTTAGGCAATGGGCCAATGAGGTCCACCCCCACTTGCTAAAGGGCCATGGCCGGTCACCGTAGTAAGTTCCTGAGAGGGTTGCCTCTGCACGTTGGAAAAACGTTGGCACTTGTCACATTTGCGAACGAATTGGAGAGCGTCTTTTTTCATTGTAGGCCAGTAATATCCCTGCCTCAATGCTTTATTGGCCAAAGCTAATCCTCCAGAGTGATTGCCACAGATGCCCTCATGAATTTCTCTAAGTACATAATCAGACTTCTTCTTCTCCTACGCACCGAAGGAGAGGTGCAGAGAATCCACGTTTGTATAGAACATCGTCCACTAACAAGAAATGGGCAGACCGTCTACGTATTTTATACGCATCTTCCTTATTATCGGGCAAGGAATGATCTTTGAGATAAGATATGAGAAGTTGCATCCAAGTTGGGGTACCTTCTACCCACATCACCACCTCTGCGGAGGTGGACGGCTGGGAGGTGTTCAATTGGGACCACCGCCAACAATTCGAGAATCTTTCGCTAGCAAGCTTAGATAAGGCATCAGCGTGCGCGTTTTCAAGGCGTGGTATCTGACTTAATTCAAATTTCTCAAAGGAAGGGAGTAGGCTCATTACCAATTTGAGATATGAGGCCATGGCTTTGTCCCTTGCCACGAAGTTGCCGTTTACCTGTCCCACTATAAGCTGGGAGTCGCTGCTGATGTGAAGCCTCTTTATGTGCATTTCCTTGGCTAGCCTGAGGCCAGCGAGGAGGGCCTCATATTCTGCAGCATTGTTGGTGGCTTTGAAGCCGAACCGTACTGCACTATTCAACATATGACCTTCAGGGCTCACAAGAACTACGCCAGCACCTGAGCCTGTCTCCCCTGCCGAACCGTCTATGAACAAATTCCATGTTGGGAGCTCTGAAGGCTCCGCCTCCTGGCCAATTTACGCACGTTGGTAAATTCTGCCACAAAATCTGCTAAAGCTTGCCCTTTGACAGCAGTTCTGGCTTTGAAGAGGATTTCAAATTCGCTCAACTCCATTGCCCACTTCAGTAGTCTACCCAAGGCGTCTGGCTTTTGTAGAACTTGTCTGAGTGGAAAGTTTGTCAGTACATGAATGGTGTGAGCCTGAAAATAGGGCCTCAATTTGCGAGAAGCGATGATCAATGCCATTGCTAACTTTTCCATGTCTGGGTATCGCGTCTCAGGAGGTATTAAAGCCTTGCTGATATAATAAACAGGCAGCTGAGTTGAATTCTCCTCCCTCACAAGTACTGCACTTATAGCCTCGAGGGAAACTGCTAAGTAAAGTTGTAGCACCTCGCCAAGTTTGGGTTTTGATAGGAGGGGGGCCTGCCCTAGGTGCCTTTTGAGCCCTTGGAAAGCCTCTTCACACTCCTCGATCCACCGAAACCTCTGTCCTCCCTTGAGTATTCTAAAGAATGGGAGGCACTTATCAGTGGATTTCGATATAAAGCGGCTCAAAGCAGCCACACGACCCGTCAAACTTTGCACTTCTTTTGGTTTCTGTGGGGATTTCATCTCAATTAACGCTTGAATCTTTTCTGGATTTGCTTCGATGCCACGTTGATTGACCATGTACCCTAAGAACTTGCCTGACGCTACCCCAAAGGCACATTTCAGGGGATTCAACTTCATGCGATACCTTCGCAGAACTTCAAAGGTTTCATGGAGGTGGGATATGTGATCATTCACTTTCAGACTCTTAACAAGCATATCATCTACATAGACCTCCATAGTTTTCCCAAGCAAATTAGCAAACATCTTGTTTACTAACCTCTGGTACGTTGCTCCAGCATTCTTTAATCCAAAAGGCATCATTCTGTAGCAATAAAGGCCTCGGTCCGTTATGAACGAGGTGTGCTCCTCATCGCCTGAGTACATGGGTATTTGATTGTAACCAGAGTAGGCATCCATGAAACTCAGGGACTCGTGTCCAGCAGTGGAGTCCACCAACTGATCAATTCTGGGAAGTGGGAAGGCTGTCTTTCGGACACGCCTTATTGAGATCGAAAAATCAATGCATACCCTCCACTTCCCATTGTGCTTTTTCACCAATACCGGATTGGATATCCATTTTGGATAGAGGGCCTCCCTTATAAAGCCATTGTTAACAAGTTTCTGCACTTCCTCTTTCAAGGCCTCATATCTCTCTGGGTTAAGGGCTCGCCTCTTCTGTCTGTGCGGGGCAACTTTAGGATCAATTTGTAGGTGGTGGCAAGCGACTCAGTGGTCAATGCCTACCATATCCTCATGCCTCCGTGCAAAGACATCGTGATTCTTGCACAAAAATTCTTTAAGCTCCCCTTTGAATCTTGGGGCTAAACTTCTTCCAACTGCGGCAAAGAACTTGGTTGGTTCCTTTGAATCGATAGGAAAGCTTTCTAACTCTTCCATGGGAGCTGCCTGGGAATCAGCCTCGGTTATTCGTGGATCGAGTTCATCAAGTGCTGGTAATTCGAGGCTACTGGTACCCGCCACCATGTGCATATCCCTAGGCTCAGCCTTCCTCACAGAGTTAAGGTAGCATTCCCTTGCCCCTCTTTGGTCTCCTTTGACCGTTGCCACCCCTCTATCAGTTTGGAACTTCATGCATAGGTGATGAATGGAGGTAATTGCTCCCAAGTCCTTCAATGCGGGCCTCCCCAATACCCCATGATAGGCTGACCTGCTGTCCACTATCAAAAACTCCATAAAACATGTGGTTGCTAGGGGTGGAGCTCCCATTTCTACGGCTAGGGTAATTTTGCCCCTGGGGATAATACTGTCCCCCGTGAAACCGTATAAGGGAGTGTCGGTAGGGGTTAACTCATGATCCAGGATCATCTTGTCAAAGGTAGATCCAAATAGGATGTTCACAGAAGCGCCATTGTCTACCAAAGATTCGCCTCGGTCCGTTCTGGCTATCACAGCTCTTACTACCAGAGCATCACAGTGTGGGTAATGAATACCTTCGGAATCTTCATGTGTAAACACAATCGGAGGCGATTGGCTCCTTCGCGAACTGATGCCCACAATGTAGCTAGTCAATGGAGGAGCCCTTGCCTCTCGCACGTAGTTCCTTTGAGAGTTTCTGGTGCTTCCACCAACATAAGGACCTCCAAATATTGTGTCAATCTCATGAACAGGGACATCATCAGGTCTACCTCGATGGTCTCTTCGTTGCTGTTCATTTGGGTTTCTGTTCCTTTCTCTTTCTCTTCCACGAGGAGATGCTTCCCTGTGATGGGGAGGGGCCTCGCCTCGCCTAGATCGTGAATCTTGCCTCGGCGGGGGCCTGCTCCTCGGTCTTGAGTTGTTCCGATTGTTACTTCTGGAATCCGAATTTCTGGGATGCAAGGCTATGTCTCTACGATCGAGCGGTGGCATGGCCGTAGGAATGGTGATAAGTGCAATAGCCTTGGGAGTTGCCTGCGCCGATTCGAGTTCCTTCCCCGGCCTCGTCCTCTATGGGGGGCCTGTTGTGTTCGTGGATTTTCAGGGGTACCCGTAGTCGGCACGTCCTCGTAGGCCAAAGTTGGTACAGCATTCAATGTGGCAGCGGCAAGTGCCTGTCCTGAGCCTTGGGCAGCTTCCACATTGGGTTGACCCCACTGCTGATCCATCAGGTGGGAGGTTGGACATCTACCACGTTGCCTTTGTTGGGGTTGTAAACCCCTACTTGCCCTGTTTCGATGTTCTATCAGTTCCTCATTGATGATTTCACGTCGCATCATCTCCAACAAGGCATCATAAGTTGGGGGATCTTGATTCTGCACATCTCTCCAAAACAGGGTATTCATGTTGAGGCCTCCTCTAAGGGCGGATAGAGCTTCGCGATCAGTGACTTGAACACAGCAAGTCATTTCGTCCGTGAAGCGGGACAGAAAACTTTTCAAAGTTTCTTCTGGCTGTTGTCTCATATCTTGGAGGCGTTGGATTGGGGCCTCGCCTTCTTTACTTACTGCGAATCTTTTCAAAAAAGTGGTTTTGAATTCTGGCCAACTTCGAATGCTCCCAGGAGGTAACCTACTATACCAAATTTCAGCAGCTCCACTTAAAGTCAAATGGAAGGCCCTGCATTTAACAATGGAGTGGCGCCTCTCGTGCTCATGTGTGTTTTGTAGCTATTCAAGTGCTTCTCTGGGTCGCCTCTCCCATCATATTTGGGTATCTTGGGCATAGTATAATGATTTGGGACCTGGGCATTTCTTAGCTCCCTTGAGAATGGCAGATTGTCATCGTCGTCATCTAAGTCACAGGATCTCTGGGGACCATCCGAATCATAATTAGCCTCAGCTTCATACAGGGCCGTTGCGTGGAAGGTCTGCTGGTTGCGAGCCTCCTCATCCCTCCTAAGGCGTTCGCGACGGGGTGGCATAGCACGGGGGCACGTTCTTGCCTTTCCTCCGCCGCAGAACCTCAGGAGGTGGGGGCTGTGGCCTATTCCTAGAAGCGTGGGCTGCATTCCTTTGTCTTCGCCTCTGACCTATCGGGCTAAGCCTATCAAATACACTGGCAGACCTCTGGGGCCTCGGTGCTGGCTCATATTCGGGAGGGAAATTATCCTCCATGTTGAACGGGGCCTCGGAGGGTCGGCCGGAAGCATAATTGGAGGAAATATCGACTCCAACTTCCCTTTCCACTGGGCTTCCTCCCCTATATTGCCTGGAGGAATAAGTTCTTTGACTCTGAACTTCGTCAGGTTGATATGGCTCTTGTGGAACAAAGGAGGGAGGTGGGGGACCTCCCTGGCCTTGCATTTGTCTCAATAGCTCTTGCATCGCCAAGTTTTGATTAGTAATGCTCCTCATATTGGCTGCCATGGTTGCCATTTCCCTAGTAAGCTGGGCCGCCAACCTCCTACCACCTCTCCTGTGATGGTGGTGGGGTCGACGTCGGACCGCAGGGGCCTCATTGTCAGCTTCTCTTGTTCGTCTGGGGGGAGCCTCTTCTCCTGAACTCATGTCTCTCGAAACTTGAATAAATTTGAACTTCGGGGGCTTCCTCTTACTCTTCTTTGAAGAATAAATCCTTTTTCAAGGGGGATGCCCAAAAATATTTCAGCAAGCCTTTTCCACGGGGTTGCTCGTGGTTATAGTGTGGTTTCCCACAGACGGCGTCAATCTGTTGACCCCAAAAAATGTTGCCAACAGATGCCGGGCCCACTCGTGCACACGTAAGCTTAATCCAACATGCTAATGCCAATCGACGGTCATAAGGACTCCAGAAAATGAGCGTGGGAGTGGCTAAAAGGCACGAGACGTCTCCGTTCAGGCCACCGGCATAAAAGAAATACGATTGTATAAGAAACCAATCGATAAATGACAGGATTTGTTGTAGAAGAATGTTGTAAAAGAAGTGTTGAAATGAGAGAAATAAAGCTCCAAAATATTCAGTTTGTTCTATGAATTTTGCATTAGTCCTTATTGTATTACATGGTTGGGGTATTTATAGTGTTACAACTCAAATTGTGGCCTTTGGATCAATTTACACGTGGCCTCATCTCCTCGACCAAGACCTCAAATCCTAGCAATCAAGTTGACTCTCCTAGCTGTACTAACATTAAATGCTCTGACATTGACGAGACAAGACATAAGTAAGCTTTACACAAAAGTCACATCAATCATTTAGAAGAGATTTTCATCATGGCCGAATCCTCATAAGTGGATCTTTGATGGGCCTCGGACGTTAGAAGGAGGGGCCTCGGATTAATAACGAGGGCCTCGGATTGGTAGCCAGGGCCTCGGAACTTCACAACTGAAGCTAGAGAATGATATCCTGATCGAATCAAGCCGGTCCCACCGTCGTGACGTGACGCCACGTGTCCGTCATGTTCTTTAACCCGTAACAGACATGTATGTAGGGTGTCCTAAGCAATTATTTTCTATTTAAAGAAGCCATGTAGTAGAACAACTAAAGTATTAAATGAAAGCACCATTAGCAAATGTCTACACATCTCTAACTTAAAGTTGGTAATTGAAGGAAACCTGGATTCCGTCAAGAACTAGAATTCGATGTGGGAAGGGAAACAATCTACAACAATCTTCATCATTCAGGCTGTTGCCGACACCATGAAATGTTGAAGGTATTCTCATCAATGCAATGACTTCAACAGAATCAATGGACTGAAGCCCAGAAAGCTTTCTCATTATAGCTGAGCTGACATGAACCACATGAATAGCACAATCAGCTATATCTTGTGGGACATCATATTTATCGAGTACAAGTAAGCACTCTATTGTAGGCCTATCTTGCAATGTTTCTTGAAAGTTGTATATTTCCCTGGAGACATTTGCAAGAGTCAGATCCCAAAAAGTGAAGCATCAATTTTTTCATCTATCATTTTTTGATGAGCTCCGACTTCTGATGGCATGCTACAACTTTACAAGAAGCCAAATAAACCTAATAGAGTCTAAACAAACAGAAAAAAGACGAGGCCTCAGACTGTTGGATAGAAAAACTAAAGTGAAATTACCAGATCATAAAGCATTAAGTGATTTGCAAATCAAATACAGATCACAATCATCAGTATATACAGACGCGTGAAAAAATTGTACTAGTTATTTTCATACCTGATACTGTGGGGACCAAACGTACTGTTCGGATATTGGAAATAACCCATAATCCCTATTACGAGAGCAATGAGCAAAGCGAAATCACTAAGAGCGTGGATGCAGATTAATAGTTGTTCCACCCTTAATGTGAAAGCTACGCTCAACCACCGCAGGTTTTATTATAATGAAGGTGACCTTATACCTATATTGATGTACTAACTATCCAATATTAGGTCAACCCGCTGTCAAAGATAAGTATACAATATGGCATGACTGCACAAGGTCAAACACATATATCCTCTCAAGTCCAAACACCATACCAAATATATGTTAAGAATTGGGGTTCCATCTTAAAAGGTCAACCTTGATAAGAGGAGTAACTTAATCATTTATAAGATAATTTATATTCCATCTTTATTCGATGTGAGATTCTATCCCTTAACATACCCCCATAAGATGATGGCTCGTTTGAGGAAACCAATCTTGAAATCTTTATGCTCACTTTTGGAATCTTAACCAGATCGAATTACTCGTTAGAGCTTAATGGGCTCTGATACCATATTAAGATTTGGAGTTCCATTTTAAAAGGTCAACCTTGTTAAGAAGAGTAACTCAATTCTTTATGAGTTGGTTTATGTTTGCATCTTTATTCGATATGAGATTCTATCCCTTAACGTACCCTCGCAAGATAGTGGCTCGCTTAAGGAGACCAATCTTAAAATCCTTATGCTCACTTTTGGAGTCTTAACCGGATCGAATTGTCCGTTAGAGCTTAATAGACTCTAATACCATATTAAGAATTGGGAAGGGATAGAATCTCATATCGAATAAAGATGGAATATAAACCAACTTATAAAGAATTTGGTTACTCCTCTCAATAAGGTTGACCTTTTAAGATGGAACCCCAATTCTTAACATGGTATCAGAGCCCATTAAGCTCTAACGAGCAATTCGATCCAGTTAAGACTCCAAATGTGAGCATATGGATTTCAAGATTTGTCTGCTCAAACGAGCCACCATCTTGCGGGGGGCATGTTAAAGGATATAATCCCATATCGAATAAAAATGTAAACAAAAATCAACTTATAAAGGATTTGGTTACTCCTATTAATAAGGTTGACATTTTAAGATGGAACCCCAAATTTTAATAATAATGATGAAAACATAGACCAATTTATAAAGGTTTGGGCTACTCTTCTTATTAAGGTTGACCTTTTAAGATGGAACCTAAATTCTTAATATGGTATTAGATTCCATTATACTCTAACGAGCTATTCGATCCCGTTAAGGCTCAAAAATGAGCACGTGAATTTCAAGATTGGTCTGCTCAAATGAGCCACCATCTTGCGGGGACGTGTTAAGGGATATATATCCCACATCGATAAATAATGTTGACACAGATCAATTAATAAAGATCTTGAACTACTCCTCTTAATAAGGTTAACCTTTTAAGATGGAACCTCAATTCTTAAAATGGTATCAGAGCACATTAAACTCTAACGAGCAATTCGATCCAATTAAGACTCTAAAAGTGAGCATACGGATTTCAAGATTGGTCTGCTCAAACGACCCACCATCTTGTGGGGACATGTTAAGGGATAAAATCTCACATCGAATAATGATGAAAACATAGACCAATTTTTAAAGGTTTGGGCTACTCCTCTTATTAAAGTCGACCTTTTAAGATGGAACCCCAATTCTTAACGGTACGCATCCTAAACTTTTGATATACAACATAAAATCCATCTCACAGTTCAATAGTTTTCTGCTCCTCAGTGGAATTCCTACAAACACTTGGCAAACGCACCACTAACTCCATAATCTCCTTTCAAAAGCCATAACAACACGAATCTGGAGAACGAGAATCAATGCCAACGAATCCATATGCCCTGTAAATTCTTCATAAACATGTAAAAAGAAAATTCAACACGACTCATTACTAATTTTCTAACCAAAGACACCAAAATTGAAGGTTCTTAACGCAAAATCCAAAAATATGAAATCTTTGAACAAGCACCTGTATGCACCAATTACTCTTACACATACTGATGAACAAAAATCCCAGGTACCCATTCTCAATACCACATGAATAATTTGACAGCATAAGCCTAAAAAGACTAACGAAAAGAGAGAAAAAAAACAGACCTTATGGGAACAGTCCCAACAACAAGAACCGAGCCATGAGAGTGTCTATAAGAGGAGCTCTGCCGAAGTTTGAGACAGTGTTTCACAAATGAGTTTGATGTACTTGTGATGGTTTTCACATGGTGGGGCAATGCAACTGTAATTTTTGATGCATTTTCAGTTTCTTCATCTTCATGAGCTTCTGCGAAACAATTCATTTTGTGGGTTCTAATTCTGGTTTTGAAATGTGAAGGCTTGGTTTTGGAATTTGGAGCATTACTGCGTGGCAAAGGGGTAGCTGGTAACAAGAATGTGTTCAAACATAGCATTCTGTATGTTGTTTCTCTTTCATTTTATTGAAATTTCTCTAATATATATAGCATTTATCGATTTCGGACCATTCTTGTGGGTGGGCCCTGTACAACCAGTTTAATCCACCGGGTTATTTGAAGTGGAAATTACACCTAGAAAGATTTTTATATTCCCATTTTCATAAATAAGGGATCAAGTTTAATTATGCAAAATTAGGTTTTAATTGATAATTAATATAAATTAATATTTAATAATAATAATAATATTATTATTATTATATATCAATCTATACATACACCCCCCTGCAAACCCTAAATTAAATTACAACCTAAACCTTTCCCTCCCCCCATTCTCTTCGGTAACCGTTCCCTCCTCACCCATTGTCCCTGCCACCGCCGCCGTCGCCACCGCCGCCGCCGCCGCGCTCCTTCTCCTTCAATCTCTTCCCCGGACTGATGTGAAGATGCCGCCACTACCACCACGCGATGCTGGAAGTCGCAACGCGTTTTTGGAGGATCTGAGCGTCGCTGCGTCACACATTCATAACGTCGTTGCCTACTTCAGAACGAGAGGCTGCAAGATATGAGAGGTGAGAGTGGAGAGGATTTTAGGGTTTGGTTGGGTTCAAATGAAGGTGGATGCAGCGCCGCACGATTGACTGGTTCTGGTGCTGGTTGGGTTCAAATGAAGGCTGTGGTCTGCCGCCATGGCCGGGATCTGTCTGCCATGGTCGGGATCTGCAGCTCCACAATTGATGTGGTTTTTGCATGTGTTTTCAGTTGGTAGTGGATGGGGGTGGTGGTGTTTGGGTGGCGGTCGCTGCTATAGCGTTGGATTTGTTTGTTGGCGGCAGATCTGGTGATGGTCTCGACGAGGTGCGGTGTCGTTGCAGACGGTGTTGTTATTGTGGCAGTGGTTGGTTGTTTTTTTGGTGTTACGGTGCAGGCGATGGCAGTGGTAGTGTGACGGTGGTGACGGGGGTGGTTTGAGTGGTGTTGTGGCAAGGGCGGGAGTGGGGTAGTGTTTGTGATCAATTCTTTGGTTGGTTCATGACCAAAGCGTTGGCGGAGGATCGAGACTGGAGTGGGGTGTTTGGTGTATGTGATCGGCATTTTGGTTCATTGTGACCCATCGATAAATTGTGATCTATAATTTTTTAATTTGTGACCAATGAATTAAATTGTGGCTTATAAAATGTTTAATTTGAGATCTCGAAATAACTTTGTGACCAATTAATTTGATATTTTGTGACCATAAAATAGGTTGCGTGACTTATAAATTTTGTGATTGATTTAAAATTGTAATTTGTGACCGATGAACGAACTGTGACTTATAAAATTTTGATTTGTGACCTAATTTTTTTTAATTGTGACCAAATTGAATAGATATGTGACCTTAATATAGTCGTCGCAACGGTTGTCAGAGATTAGTTGTGATCGGAACGGTAGCCGAAATAGTTCCTGGAGTGGTAGGGGTGGTGGGGGTGGGGTCATAGTATTAAATATGTAATAATAAATTGATTTAATAATTTATTATTTCATAAATAAAAATTTAAAAAAATCGAATTTTTGAAATTTGAAACTTGTTTTTATATTTTTGAAATGGTGCAAAGTAAAAACTTTAGATATGTATTGTTCCCTTATTTGAAAGCATTAAAAATGGTCGGGCCACTCTAGGCTGGACGTTCCGGTCCATTTCGGGTACAGCCCATATCCAACCCAATTTTGCGACTGTAAATTTGAAAAATTGAAGTGGAAATTATAGCACAAACCAGTTTTTTAATAAATATTTAAACATTACTTTGTGATTTTTTTTCCTCCATAAATACTGCAAAATTATAGTAAAAACAAAACATGAAAACTATCAAATCATATAGACATATAATTAAGGTAGCTAAATTTACTCCAACAGACAAACCCTCAACATAGGTGATTAATATCGAAATCCCCAATTTGGAGGCTCTTCATATTCCTCCCAAATTGATTCCATCGAGAATCACTCTCCTAAAATCTCCGAAAACATATATCAATTACACACACACACACACATAGAAGTGCCAGTGATCATGTAAGGAGAGTGATCTTTATGGATGATATTGCTATAAACTAGTGCACTAAGGATCAAATGAAAGCGGTTGTGGCGGTAATAATTTCAGTTTGCAAGGCAATGAAAATTTTACAGAAAATGTGTTTTCTTTTCTAAATTTCATTTTCAGAGTCTGAAAAACTTATCCAATTGAATAAAGATTACGTTTTATATAATTATTGCTGATTAAAATTTCATTTTTCTTTCACGGGGACCCATTTTGGAATAGGATTTTGAATATCACAATATTCCTGCATGTTTCTTTGGTGCAGAGCAAACTATTATTTTTAACTACCCAACGTTAAAAAATATGCAACGGAATAGTCATCAAGTTATCACCTCCTATTAACATAACAAGGTTTAATTGCACTAAATGCATTATCTTGCAAAAGGGAGGTGAAAAGAACTCATATTTACATGAGTATTTCTATTGCTTAAATATGTAATTTTCATATGTACACCATGTAGCACATATGTAACAGAACAAACTATCGTGTCTGTTCGTGTTTGCAAAAAAATGTAAACACTATATAATCATGAAACGTGATTTAGGTTCGTTACATTTCAGACATATTATAAGTATCATACACTTGTCAATAACATTAACTATTATTTGGTCTTGCTAAGTCTTTACAACTTTGACTAATATTGTAAGCAGTTTTTTAAAATGCGTAATGCGTTGCGATACGTCGAGGCCGAGAATCAAGAATCACAAGTTTAGGCGTGTCAATGCGAAGAATAAGCGCCATAATGCATTTCGTATTTTTAAGGCATGAAATATATTTTTATATAAAAAAAAAGTTACCAAAAAAAAAAAATATATATATATATATATATTTTTTTTGTTCTAAAATGCGCGGACAATGCGCGCCTATGCGCGCGCATTTTCGAACAAAAAATCAAAAAACGCATTTTCCGTGCATTCCCTGAATTCGACGCGTTTTTCCCACGAGTCGCGCCTAGGCGGCGCATTTGCGCGCCTTTTAGAATACTGATTGTAAGTATCATATAATTGTGTGTTATATTTCATAAGCACGTAAATTAATATTTCCCGCATTATCTCACCCCCGATATAACTAGTCTTTAAGATGGTAATCAAGGTTTCGATCCACTAGTAGTTAAGATGACTTGGTTACCGAAATTCCACATGATAAATACGGGTGAGTTCCAATCTACTACTCTTTAGGTATTCGGTATAAGGATACAATGGGTGGTAAATTCATTGAGTTGTGTTACTTTTTCAATTGTTGTAGTAAATTTTTAATGTGTTGAATGCAATGACAATTATACACTCATATGTAATATAACAATTTTAATTTTTTTTTTTTTTTGCACTCATAACTATGGTGTGTTCATAACAAAATACGCGGAATTTATCATCAACGACAAGATGCATAACATGGCATTAAGTTGTGTTCGCAACATTGCTAGGAGTGACTTCGTATGTCAACTATACAAGTATGAAAACCAGAAGATCTATGGGAGGCATCAAATGAAGGCCGATCTCGCCCTGAGGAAGGCTAGGAAGGGCAGAAAATGCATAGCTTTATATTCTACAAAACAGCTGACTTGGAATATGAGTAATTTATGGTGTATTTTGAATTCTTCAATTACAATTTTTTATAAAATGTACAAAAATTGAAATATTGTTGTGAAAAGAGAGAAAAGAGAAGACGATCAAAGAAGTTAATAGACTTGTATGTTAATGAGAACCAAAGTCCTATATTTATAGGGAATGAATGGGGATACATGTGGTAACAATATCTAGAGTTGAAGGGGTACAATTGTCATTCACCAATAACTTACTATTTACAACACTCCCCCCATATAATAAAATATATGTCTCGTTAAAACCTTGTTTGATAAAAATTCAATGAGACAAAAAATCAAAACGAAGGAAAAAGAGTACAGTTATTTTGGTGTATTAAAGATAAATGCTGCCTCATTAAAATCTTGTTAGGAAAATCCAATGGGATAATACCTAAGCGAAGTAAAAGAGTACAGCTACTCCCCCTAATACTGATCACTGAAAATTTTTGAGTCGACGCATTCCAATCTTGTGAATCAATTCTTGAATGTAGATATTGGCAGTGCTTTTGTAAATATATCAGCTCCATTGTCACTTGAACGAATTTGTTGAATATCGATGTCGTCATTCTTCTAAAACTCGTGTATATGAAAGAATTTTGGAAAAATATGCTTCGTCCTATCACCTTTGATATAACCTTCTTTGAGTTGTGCAATACAAGTATCATTATCTTCATACAAAATTATTGGACTATCTTTTGTTGAAATTAATCCGCAGATACTTGGATATAATTGGTCATGTTCCTCAACCATACATATTCTGGCATGCTTCATGGATTGCAATAATTTTAGAATGAATTGAGGATGTTATTGTCAATAATTGCTTCACAGATCTTCATGATATAGCTGTTCCTCCGCGTGTATACATGTATCTTGTTTGTGATTTAGCTTTATGTGGGTCAGAGAGATAACCTACATCTGCATACCCCACTAAAGCAAATCCTGACTTTTGAGAATAAAATAGTCTCAAATCAATAGTACCATTTACGTAACGAAAAATATGTTTAATATCATTCCAACGGCTTTATGTTTGTGTATAACTATATTTTGCAATGAGATTTACAGAAAAAGCTATATCGGGTCAAGTGCAATTCGCAAAATAAGTTAATACTCCAATTGCACTAAGATATGGTACTTCATGACTCAAAAATCTTTTCTACATCTTCAAGTAGACGAAAAAGATCCTTTTTTATATCAAGTGATTGAACAACCATATGTGATGCCAATGGATGTGCATTATCCATATAAAATTGTTTTAAGACTTTTTTTATATGTATATTGATAAACAAATAATCATTCTTGGAAATGTTCAATCTGCAACCCGAGACAGAATTTGATTTTTCAATCTCAAATTCATTCTTCAAATAATCTGCGGTTTTGTTAAACTCTTTCGAAATTCCAATTAAATTTAAATCATCAACATAAACTGCCACAATTACAAATCCAATATTTGTTTTCTTTATGAAAACACTTGGGCAGATATCGTCATTTTTATAACCTTTTTTCAACAAATATTTCTAAGGCGATTATACCACATGCATCCGGATTGTTTCAATTCATATAATGATTTTTGCAATTTAATTGAGAACATGGTTCTTGGGCATGTATCATTTGTTTCTTGCACTTTAAGTCTTTCAGGGACTTTCCTATATATATATCACTATCAAGTGAACCATACAAATAGGCAGTCACTACATCCATAAGGTGCATATCGAGTTTTCTTGACATAGTCAAACTAATTAAGAATCTAAAAGTGATTACGGGAGAACATGTTTTCTCATAATCAATTCCTGGTCTTTGTGAGAAACTTTGAGCTACGAGTCGGGCCTTACATTTTGTAATTTCATTATTTTCATTTCCTTTTCGTACAAAAACTCATTTGTATCCAACATGGATTACATTTTCAGGTATTCGAACTACAGGTTCAGACATTTTCCGTTTCTCTAAGGAATTCAATTCCACTTGTATGGTTTCTTTCCATTTTGGCCAATCATTTATATTTTGACAATCTTTAACAAACAGTAGTTCATGATCCTCATTTTGTATAATATTAAGAGCCATGTTAAAAGTAAAAATATTGTCTAAAAAACATTATTTCACTCCCAAAATTTATGAAATAACATATAATTTATTGAAATCTCATTATTTTCGGACACTTGTGATTCTTCAGGAACCATATTTTCAATATTTAATTGATCAATTTTCTCTAATGTTACTTTTTCGGAAGTTTTTAGTTGGTTTTTCTCTTGCACTTTCTTTTTCGAGGTACAGAGTCTTTTGAACCAACTGGTCAACCACACTTCTGATATATTTGAGATTCATTTGCTACGACAAATTGTCGTGCAGAGACATCAATTTTTGTTGGAATATTTTCTACTGATATATATGACTTTGTCACTTTTCTTGTGTCAACAAATGCATCGGCAATTGGTTTGCAACTTTTTGCAAATGAATAATTTTTTCAACATCTTACTCACGTTGATTGCTGTGGGAATCAAAATGAGATAGAGTTATTTCATTCCAAGAAATTTTATCTTGTTTATCAGGATGTAGTTTTTTCCCTCCCAAAATTGGGAAAGTCATTTTATCAAAATGACAATCTGCAAAACGTGTAGTAAATATATCACATGTTAAAGGTTCGAGATATTTAATAATAGGTGATGAATCAAAACCCATATAAATTCTAAAACTTCGTTGGGGACCCATTTTAGTCCGCTGTGGGGGTGAAATAGGGACTTGAACAGCATAACCAAAAACTTGTATGTGAGAAATATTAAGTTCATGACCAAATGCTAGTTGCAAAGATGAATACTGATAATATGCAGTTGGTCTGATACGAACCAATGATGCAGCATGCAATATGGCATGACCCTAAATAGAAGTTGGGAGTTTTGTTTTCATAAGTAATGATCTAGCTATAAGTTGTAGACGTTTAAATGGATCTACTAAACTATTTTGTATATGGACATGCGCGACCGAATGTTCAACAACAATCTCAATTGACATGCAAAAATCATCGAATGCTTGTGATCTAAATTTATCAGCATTGTCAAGATTAACAATCTTGATTGAATAATCGAGAAATTGCGCACGTAATTTTATGATTTGAGCAAATAGTCTAGCAAAAGCTACATTCCTAGAAAGTAAGGAAACATGTAACCATCTAATAGAAGAATCAATTAATACCATAAAATAACGAAATGTCCACATGGTGGGTGTATTTGCCCACATATATCTTCTGATCTTTTAAAAGATGTCCATGTAAGTTATTTATTATTCGACGCATCATTATAGCTCCTGGATGTCCAAGTCGATCATGCAAAAATATAAAATTTTTTGGATCAACGAACTTCTGATTTGTGATAATATTTGATTCAACCATTTTTATAAATGTATAATACATGCCGATGTGAGTGCATAAAATTTTTCTTTTATCTACTTCAGGCTAGATACAAAAAAAGTTATGCAAAGATATTCAATATTATTTTCTTGCATCGTCTCAATGTGATATCCCTTGCAACGGATATCTTTAAAACTAAGCAAATCTTTTCTAGATTTCTTTGAATAAAATGTATCGTCAATATATAATTTTATATTATTTGGTAAAATAATACAAGTTCTTCCGGAGTTTTTAACGATATTCGATGCACCTGATATCGTATTTACATTATTTTCTGCTAATATTAAGTCAAAAAAATATTTTTTGTCTTGAAAAATAGTATGTGTAGTTGCACTATCAATCAAACAAGTATATTGACAATCCATCGTGAATCTATAAGAAAACAAATATATTTTTAAAAAACTTGAATTTAAATTTAAAAGAGTAAACATAATTTAGTATTATAGAATTAACGATGCATAATAAGTTTTCAATTATTTTGCAAAAAATAAGAACATAATTTAAATTGAATTTTTAAAACGAAATGAAATATTAGAAAGTAAACTAATTTATATCTTTCATTACGCCACCCTCAATCAAATGGTCAATATTCTCATTTGGATCAACAAAGAAATCAGATACATCTAAATGAGTCACATTAATTGGACCATCATAATCAACAAAATTTGTCTCTACTTTTTCCTTTCCCTTGATTGATTTTTGGTAGAGATCCACAATGTGTTTTGCCGTACGACTGGTACGTGCCCAATGCCCTTTCATTCCACATCTAAAGCAACTTTCTTCGTGCTCCTTTTTGAATGTGTTGTTCGATCACTTGATATTAAATATCAATTAGTCAATATCAACATGTTAGGTGTTTCCCTTTAGGGATAAACACTAATTTAAAATAATATGTTCTTCAACACATGTGCTATTTCGAGAGTACGTTGTATTTTATTATTACTTTTTCAAGAACAATATGTTAATATCCTTCTAGAATATTAAAAATTATAATTTATACTCTTCATGAGCAAGTAATATTTTTCTGAAATATTAATTATGATGTTGTGTTACTTAGGGAACAGCAACAAAATATTCTTAGAAAATATTTATGAAATTGCAATTTACAGTAAAGTTGTTAACAAATATAAATAATATAATATACATATATCCTATATATAGCAACTGGAATTGCAATTTATATTAATTGAATAGTTACAGCGGGGAATGAAGCATAATCATTCAACTAAAATTAAATACAATCGTGAATTACGTACAAGTAAAATTGGGTTAAATATCCATAAGATCGCGTCAATAACATACACTTGCACATGAAAATATTTATATAAAGATATTTAAGTTGAATACAATAATGTTGTGCTTTTACTAAAACAAAAAAAAGTATTGAAGTTGATTAATAAACAAATAAAACTTACTATTTACAACAAATATGAGTATTTTTAGGAAACATTATATTGGGTTTTATTTTACATATTAAAAAGTATTTTACATAAATAATTCAATGTATTGTATTTCATGAAATAGTTTATTTCTACCAGGTATATACGATTTTTTTTTTCCCCAATACTGAAACCATGTTATAAGATCTCATTATCATTAATTGGTCCATTACAAATTTTATTCAAAAAATAGGTTTTACATAAAAATATTTATTTTAATATATTTAAATTATATTATTAAACAAAATGCGTATAATAACTATGTACATTATCAAACTAATCCTAAATTTAAAGGCTAATTATCGTCATTACCGAATTTCAAAATCACAAAACATTCATCAGCTGATATATATTTTGCAACTAGATTCAATGTTTTTCTACTAATTCCCTATCCTTTAAATTCAAGTCACAATTTTCGCACGAAATCTAAATTTTCAAATACACATGTTTTATATCACATTCTTAAATTGTACATTCTAACTTGAAACTATAGAATATATTAGACGTGATATAAATGGACAAAAGAATGTCACGGATTTATAACGACAGCCACAGTCACACAACCTTATAAATCACAATCGCACAACATAATAGGTCACAGTCATATAAAAGTATTAAATGAAGCATACAAATTGTGAAGAGATATTCACTGCATTGTAAATTTAGAATTCCTGAATGCCCAAGAAATTCCTAATCGGCATTTTGACAAACGTAGTAAAATTAGAATTTCACAAATACAAATAAATTTATTAGATGGAGAAAACCTTTTAGATTATTTTTTTCCTAGAATTTGTCCTTTTTAGAATATTAAGTTAGGATTTCTTGTTTTCCTTTAAATTTTAGAATTAGGATTTAATATTATTTGATTTTTATTATTAAATATATTAAATGAAATAATGTGAGAATAAATTTCTCCATATTTTGCCTAAATTTTCGATATTTTTTGTGAGTCAATGAGGTTCTGACGTCTTAATCATCATTAAACGTATTCCATTGCATCTAAGTTCATGACTTGCATAAATCGTACGCAATCAAGTACTAGCAACCCATTGGAGTCTCGAGAGATTTGGTTTTTATTTCTTTAAATTTTAATGGAGAATTGATGTCCGAGACGACCCGTTGGAGAATCTGAGTTATCATGAATTGGACTCGACAGTCACGGAAAACGATCAAAGCACAACGTATAGTCGCAAAATTTAGGCCGCGCGCGTTCTTCGGTGGGTCTCAATTTAACCCTTAATCCTCTCAACATATAAATGAAACAACCGCAAATAAAAATAATTTTAGTTACTGTCTGGTCAAAGATGAGGCAAATGATTGACAGGCATAGTTCAATATGGACAAAAAGGAGACGCTGCTAAAGGCTAAATTCGCAATGATTAGGGTGGGACCGTGAATAATGTGAGACTCAATGGCCCGTTGTTTTGAACGCACTAGGGGCCGGAAAGGGTGACCATCTTAAGTGCATTGCATTTTTCTCGTTTTAGGAAGAAGTTAACACCCCCTATCCCATCTTAAAATTGTTTCCTCTAAATTAAGGCCGTTTGGCAAGAATTTGAATTATTTTGAACATATTTAGATAATTTTTTAAAAATATTTTATCTGATTAAAAGAATTTTTAAGGAAAATTGAATTTTTTAAAGAGCTCTCCGACAAGTAAAAATCTTGTCAAATGAAGTAATTTTATTATGTACAGAAAAATTACGTACATTGGTAATTGTTGTCATGTAGATTCTAATGCAATACGATATATCAAACACACCATGTTTGACAATCATTAAAAAAAAAAAAAATTCTTTTTTCAAACTCTTTTTCAATCATACATTCTCACAATACAAATATTATGTACGTAAATTCAAAATTTATTTCTACTTTTTGATCAAACATTCTTCAAAAATCACTTTCAAAATTCATTTTTCCTCAAAAAAAAGCTCATTTTAATAGTAGTCAAACATGGGCTTATGTTGTGTTAGTTGAACATTTACAATTAATTTGAAAGAAGGAAATATGGCCCGGTTTCTTAAAACCAATTTTGAATCACACAATTTATGAGATCTACAATTTTTATCAACTTTTCAACCAGACGTTTTATCAATTTTTATTTTGAGTTTTATCAATACCAAACATGGGAATAGTGAGTGGATCTAGAATAAGTGGTTTAGGCAAAGTTGTCTGAAAATGTTTTAGGCTCATGAAATTCTTGCAAGGCATGAGTTGACAGTTGAAAACAACAGCAATGCAGTGTAACTCGAGGTTTCTCCCAGTTATCACGTTAATCTCGCTACACACTGTCTTCTTCCCTATCCTCGCCCAACCACTACTTTTCTCTCTCTAAAAAACACACACACACTCACACTACACAAATTGTCCAGAAAAAAATTGACCCCTTTTAGATAAAGTTCAAAAATAAAGTGTTAAATGGCATTGTTTTGTTCTCTTTTTTGTGTATATTTATGAAATAGTTGATTTTAATCTTAAAAATATGTTTGCTCTATAACACGTGCATGATTCCATCTTTACAAAAATTGAAAATTTTGAATTTTGTGTCAGTTATATGCATAATTATTTTCTTTTATTTCTGAATTCGATCAGTGATTAAAAAATTTCAGGACATATTTTTTCTCTTAGACCGCAAACCTTGCATGGTGACACACATATAGTGAAAAAAAAAAAAGAGCCTACATGACCAAAATTAGACAAATTTTGAGATGATGGGACTTTCTTATTTTTCATGAATTAGCACCATTAATTTAAAAGTCGAAGTCAACAGACCTTCTAAGTTCTAACGATTCAATCATGACAAATTTATTTATTTATTTAAATTATTTTGTCAATACTGTTGAATGGTAAGCATCCTGAAGGAGGGACTCAGTGTCCAAGATTCACAAAAGCTTAACACTATTTTTGCAATGCGGAAGAATAGACCATATGCAATCACAGAATTACTGCTATCTTCATCTCTCTATTCATTCAAATGTAGTCTTTTTTTGCTTTGAAGCCACCACTTTTTCAGACACCACCAGATCACAAGATAGTAGATACTGCAAATTAATTATTATGAAAAAATCCTAGCTAGGCAGACAGAAGCCTTGCCCAGCTACTGCTGTGTTACATTCATTATACACGGTGTCAGTGCTGATCAAAGTCTGAGGATCAGTTACCAGATAGAGAGAGCCCAGAGACAGTGATAAGAGCTTCTGGAGACTTAAACATATGCCATTAACTCTATTTAACAACGGTCAAAATCAATTCGCTGATCCCAAAGAGATTGAAGCAAAATGGATACAAAAGAAAGAATACTCACAAACTTTGTTCCCACAAAAGAAAAAAAAAGGTGGTCTAATCAAATGCAAATAAAATATCGATAGATACTTCTACTGAAACGAAGTTCAATAAGAAATTAATCTTGAAAAGCTATTTTCCCTTTCTATATTTCTCCTTAATTGCACAACATAAGACAGAAGAACCAACTTATACAAAAGATAACATCTAGATTGAGCCAATAGAATTACCAAATAGAAACCATAAGATGCCTATACAGAGATAAATAAATTCTAGCTGAAGTTTTCTCAGTTCTATGGGAGTGAACTGTACTGATTCCAATTGCTCCATGATGCTTGAACTCCATTCCAGTTGCTGGTGTTTTCATTTGCACTGCCATTACCGTTGGGTGGGATTGGAGTAACTGGTGCATAAGAATTATCGAAGAACCACTCAGTTGATAGATTTGCACTTGTTCCCTCTTTTGCTGAATTGCCAATTCCAGAAGCTTCTTGTTTTGCAATTTCCAGGTTCTGAAACAAAAGGGCCTCTTGTTTATGATTCTGGGGTTCAAGATTTGCAGTAATTGAGACACAGTTTTCCTTCTGATTCTCTTCAACAAAAAGCATAGCCATTCTTTGTTGCTGCAATTTCCAGTGCAAATCTTGGTTGATAGAGCTCAAGGACTCAATAGAAGTTGCTAGACTGTAGTGAACGTTCAAAGAACTGCCGCCCATTTCTTGAAGACTTGGAGTACTGGTTTCTCCTTGTTTGAGTGACGAACATAAAGGAAAATTGAACCCCATCATAGGAGAGCTTCCTGAAGGATCAAGACTGAAACAAGGGTTTGATGCAATTGCAGAAATAGAATTGCTTGACATATCCCCAAAAGAGGAAAACTGGTTAAAAAGACCAGTATTTGGATAGTCCAGCCTTGGGAAATTTAACCCTCCAAGCTGGAAATCCATGGCTGGTGATATACCTTGAAATAATTTCAATCCACCAATATCAGATGATCCAATGGAATCCCTCGAATCCCCAGAAATACTAGAATTGAAAGCCTTCATTTTCTTACTTTTCCGACAACCACCGCCAATCGGCACGTTGCGCAAGGCTCCTCCTCTAGTCCAGTACCTTCTACAAGTTTTGCAGAAATGCCTTGGCTGTGTCAGACTGTAATTGTTGTAGTAGCAGAACTTGGTGTTTGGTGAATCACATCTGGGGCACTTTAGAGCCGGTTCTTGGGGCTTTGCTGAGGTGGTTTTCCGGCCTGTCAATCCGCTGCTTTCATCTTTTCCGACGGACTTGGCCGCAATGGTATTATTATCTGGTGACATCCTTTGAGAACTAACCCTAATTCACAAGAATTTTGTAAAGAACTGTATTTATATAAGAGAGAAAACTAGACGGGGTTGTTCAGTTTCCTTTTGCAGAGGCAAAGACACTGAAAATTCATTAGTTTCATGCATGGAGTTGATAGAGATGAAAGGATGTTGATGGGTTCTTGCGATCTTCACCTAGAAGAAACAGCTTATAAGCTAAGTTTCAATGTCAGATATGATAGAATTAATAAATTGAGAGAGGACTAGGTATATATGTAACCCTGTATAAAGTGAGAAGGTGATATATCAGACAAAAAGAAATTACTTGAAAATAATAAATAAATGAAAAGGGAAGTTAAGGTAAGGTAAGAAAAAGAAGAGATGAGACCCCCATGACACATGCCCTATGCTGTGCAATAAATCGAAGAAAAATTATGGTGCAAAATTCCAATTTATGACATCTTAGTATATTGGTACTTAACATTTCAATTTATGCAATTTGTTAATAAGTCCATGTTTGGTCCGAATTAAAATTTGATTTTAATCCAAGTCAAAATCAAACAATCAATATTAACCACATCTTTCATGGGTCTCACAACTTTTTAACCATACATTTCAAAAACTTTTATCACAATCTACTAAAAAGCAAATTTTAATCCCTACCAAACACCCTCTAAAATGACAAGTGCAAGATGTGTGGGGCATTGCTGCGAAGGACTTTGCTACAAGTAAAGGGATTCAAAATCCCCGTACTTACAGCATAGACACAACATTTGGGGGGGAAATTTTTTTTATTTTTCAATATTTTATACATGGGTCCACTCTATGTGAGTGGGAATTCAAAATTCTGGTAAAAGCCTGGTAAAATTCATCTGTACTTGAAGCATTTTTCTTGTTGCGAAAGTATGGTAAGTGTATTTTACACACTTATCAAAGTTCTTAAAAATAGTTTAATGTTGATTATTTGAGTGAAATTCTACTTAATTTTTTTTAAATATTATTTTTCTAAGTAAAAGTTCCAACTTGGAAATGGCTTCAGCAAAAAGGGGAGATTTTAGGAGCTTAATTGAGGAAAAATGACGAAATTGCACGACTTTTGGAAGTGCGAAGACTTGATTGGAAGAGCTTTGGAAGTCAATTGAAGAATTTTACGACGAATGAGAACTAAAATTGAACTTTTAAAAAGTTGGGGGTCAAATTGAACTAATAAAAAACTAGAAGGATGGATTTAATATGATCAAAGTTAGAGGAGTTGAATGGACAAACTTAGAAATTAACGCTCGCCCAGCCTTGCGTCCAACTATGGCCAAGCAGGGCTGGGGCGAGCATTACAGATTCTAATTCCCGCATGAGGAAGAAAAAAGTAAAAGATCCCGTCAAGAATATAATCCTAAATTGCAAGAGCTTGGATTTTGGGAGACCTACATGGAAGTGCCTGGGGGGAAAGGTTAGGTGAGACCATTATTGTCAGAATCTGATTGGAATTTGAAAAGTCGATTTTTACGAATTAAGGGCACTTAATTCTGTGTTTCAAGACTATTGACGGACTCATATAAAATAGGGAAGTCTAATCTAGAGAAATCTCTCCTACATTCACAATTTATTCAATATTTGCAAACTAGAGGATTCTTATTAGGCAAAACACAAAAATTCTCTCATCATTGAAGAGGAAACCATCTATATTTTTCTTAGGCTGAAAGCAAGAGTAGAAGGAACATCATTCAAAATCTATTGAAGATTCAAGACTTAAAAAATTTACATTCCGTTATGCCTCGCCATCGAGGCTCCAAGTGGAGACCACGTCATGGTCCACGTGGAGATATAAGTCGCATCTGATAAAATCAACAAAGACCCAATTGGTCAAAATAAAGAAGTCAAAGAAGAAGCTGATACTCTTCATTCCGAACTTCCTTTGGCAGAAGCCCTCGATTAGATCCGAAACTCCCTTTAGCTTGCCCAGTATCAGAGTTTGAATTTCATTTTAACTTTCAATACTTATTTTTGATCTTTTTTATATTAGTTCTTATTGTAAAGGAAGCTGTACTACCTTATTTACTGCTTTATTTTTCGTCATTTACTTTTGAAAAATGCGGTTCGCTAACAAGTTACTGAATAGTTATTAATTATCCATTTTTAATTTTGACCCTACGTGTGGAATTAATCAATCAAAAGTAACAAGTCACTTTTAATTATTTCTAGATGGTTAAACAAACAGTCCAATTATCTTAAATTGAATTGCCACAGTTTGCAATATGGAAAGTAATAAATAACACCAATATGATGATGGAGAAACCTAAAATGGGTAAAAACTCTGGGACCAAGCAAGTTACCTCCACTATAGACAATGTGGGTTACAGTTCTATTCCAAACTAGTTCCACTAACTGTTGTAAACCCTGCAACTCCAAGATCTACTACTCATTCCAGCCTTGAGATCTGCTACCATAGATATTGTCTAGCCAACCTGCTAGATCTCCCGATTTACCTCCTGTAACTTTCAAGTTCTGCTGTACTTACAGACTCACAATCTTCTACCAAGATATGTTGTAGTAGTCTCATGTTCTTCTGTGCACGTCTCTTCCAAGTGGATACACAAGAATCACCTATTCCTATTCTTCTTCATGCGCTTGTAGTCCAACCTTTCTCAACCTCCAGAAACTTCTGAAATCCAACCGAGAAAGTTCCTTCTTATGACCAATAAGAAGTAGGTGGTGTTTCAGTTTAATGAATTGATATTTTTCCCTACAGGTGGTTGTATGATCTCAAGAATCAAAGGATAAAATCAATGTAAGAATATCTTGGATCTTCAAAGGATGATAGGAAGAAGTAATAAAATGAACAACCACACAAAATTCGTGCAAGACCCTCTGTATTTATAGTTGGAGATGTATGAGTAGTATGGGCCATGTAAAACTCTCTAAAATCGCGAACTAAGGTTAGCCTCATAATACTGTCGCTTGAGCGAGGGGGACATGTCGCTCGAGCGAAGGGTCTGTCGGTCGAGCGACGCCTAGGTGAGAAGCGAGGGACAATAGTTTTGTTTCTGTCGCTCGAGCGATGGCCAATTGTGAAGCTAGCGAAATTTCGACGCCGCTTTTTCCTTGTTTCCAAACCCGAACTTGAACCCTAAACTACCTAACTCAACTATACAAAATTGCACTTCGCTCCTTGACTATTACACATGTTCAATTAAGTCCTATTTGTTCACAGAATTGTCAATTACAATTTTAAACCTAACAACTTTCATTGTAAATGAAGTAGTACTTCCTCATTTACTGCTCTCATTATTTTCATTTAAACACGGTATTCCTGAGCCACAAGTGATGACATATTAATAAATTTTCGGAGGTACCGCCCTCCTTTAACTAAAAAAATAATAATTTCGATGTAGTATTCCTATCTAATTATGTATTCTTGCTATCCAATCATGACAAGCTAAATATTTTTAGGTTAGGATTAAATATGAAATATTGTTAACACTTTGATTAATTAATTGCTAGATTTTAGTTTAATTCTTGTGATTGTTAGTCACTTAGTTATTTATTATTCTCTTTATTCCGTTTTGATGATTTCCCACCATTAGAACGTGTTTGTGATTTATATTGCTTTCGAAAGATTCAATATAAATTAGCACATGCAATAAACAACACTAAGTCCTATAGAAAATATTGATATATACTTAGTCCAATTTTTTTTTGGTTTTGTCTTGTGATTTTATCTATTCACATCCATTATAGAGAAATAGTCGGATCATAGGTAAAAATTAAATTAAATTATCCTAAGAGATAAAGTTAACATATAAGAAATATTCATCGAGAGTGTGCCAATTCATGTTAACGGGTAGTGTATTTCATGATTTGATTAAACTCCAAGAATTTATTGCTTATTTCTGCTTGCTAGTTTTTAGTAAATAAGTAGATATGTTGAAGCAACTCAAAATCATTAATTTTTTTTTCTAATTAGAGTTAGTTTTATTTAAAGTAAAGCACGTAGATGATAAAATCATCATTGGTTTGAACTCTACTCATCAGAATAGTATTTGCTAACGATATGTTCAATTGCATGATAAAATTGACAACAATAAACATAAATATAGTCAGTGTTCTAAAATGTGCGTATACTCATGTTCGATATTTTTTCGAAACGCATCGCATATGGGGCATGCACGTGATAATGCGGCCAATCTATCTCGTTGACCGCATATGCATACTTAAAAGTCAAAATGCACTTGTATTTGTGTTGAAAATTATGCCAAAATTAGCTTAGCAAAGTCCAGTCCATTTTTATAACTTGAAAAATGTAAATTGAGCCCTACAAACATCAAATTAACCTAAATCACCCAACTCATGAATCATATACAGCAATCTATAGAGTTTTGATGTTTAAAAAAATAAAAAATCATAACAAATTTTTCGTAAAGTTGCAAATTAAAGCTCGAGCCTCCTTATTTGAACTTTATCTAGTTTTACTAGCAAGTGATGCAAGTAATAAACAATTTTGAATTGTTAATGGTTGTGATGATGATAATGAAGTTAATAATCATATCCTACCATATATAAAAGAAAATGGAAGTTCTTGAGTTGAAATAAAAGAGCTCGATGAAGATGATTTTATATAAGATGATATGGATGAAGAAGAGTTTGAAATGGAATCCAATAAAAAGTTAGAAAATATAAGATTTTTTTAAATCGATATTCGTGTCTAATATAATTGTAGAAATTGATTACAAAGTAATGTAGAGCACTATGTTTTTGTTAAAAAAAAATTGAAGAATATGTATAAAATTCAAGTAACTGTGATATTTATGATTTTGAGCAAAACTCTTTTTTTAAAAAAATTTAAAGAATATGTATAAAATTTAAAGAATGTATTATTTTATTTATTTATTAGTTTATAATATTAAAAATTGAAAATGTATAATTACGCATATGTTTTGTATAAGCATGCATATTCTTTTAATACTTGATACTCAATCGAGACACATTACAACGCATTAAGCATTTTACCACCTTGATATAGCTAATAGAAAGAAAAGAACAAATGAAAATAGAAAAATTTGCAGCCCTCCCGAGTCGTACCTCAACCACTCAGCATAGAAATGTTAAATGGGACGAACAACTCATAAGTTCGTGCCATTAACGAGCATAAAATGTGGAAAAATATTATAAAGCCCCTGTTGGTACACATTAAAATTTTCATTTTCATTTTTCTACTCATTTTCAACCACACATCTTTCAATAAAATAATAATTTCCTTTACATCAATAACTTTTCCTTCCTTTTCAACCACACATTTTCCATCAATCTACTATTTCAAAATATATTCTTTCAAAATAATGTGGATCAAACACACCCAAAGTATGATTCCTTCGCTTAAATTTTGTTTAAAAAAATAAAATTACATGTCCCTGTCGAAAATGTTGAAAGTGCATCCCAAACATATTATTTGGTAACCCCAGTCCCCAACTTATCACTTTTATAGCATTTGAACCCTTATAGATGATTTATCCTTTTTTTTTTTCAATTGAAAATCTCAATTTGTAGTTAAAAAGACAACTTGAACTTAATTAAACAAAATAAGGGTGGGCCCCTACCCGCTAATGATTTTTCTTTTCTTTTCTTTTTATCTTCCTATTTTCTACTCCTTAATTTCCACATTGTTTAAGCTCTATAAAACGGTTTAATTTATCAATAGATAAAAATGAGTAGTGTATAATAGTTATAGATTTGTTGAATGCGTTGTTGAAAGTGAAGTTTGTTTAATGATAAATGATTTATAAAATTGTCAAATGGAGGCTTAATTATGTAAGATTAAATCTTCATTTTCATAAAATAAGAATAAAAATTGAGTTCCTAGTCAAATAGAAAGGAGAAAACTCTCCATCCAAAATAACAGTTGAGAACCTACTTGCTATATTCCAAAAGGTTGGATACCTCAGCTACAATTTTGTGTACATTATAAAATCATAAATCAAATCTCTCGAAGCTATTGACTGACTCCAATTCTCCAAACCCCACTAAGATTTCATTCAGTGTACTTTTGAGTTGGCGTGGGTGGGGCATTCACCATTGATCGATGCTGATCACCATTCATCAAAGGGTAGAGGTGATGTGATAGAATGAAGGATTTTTGGAGGGCAGTTTTCAAAGAGTAGTACAGGAATGGTGTATATTGGAGAATTAATAGCTAGCAGCAGCTACTAGTTCAGACAAGAACAGAGCCCGACAACCGATGTGGGGTTCGCCAGGCCACTGCACCTTTGTCTCTTCCTTTCCCATGTAACGTCCCTTTTCATACTTTTAACCCTACAATTACAATTCTACCCCATTCCCAACGCGTATTGTTGTACACTGAGAGTGTACAAGTTTGACACTACTATCTGTTAAAATTTGAATCACTAATTATTTAAAATATTGTTAAAATTAATATATAAAAAGTTGTCGCTTCATAACAATGTTAAATTTGATGTCAAGTTTGACTTACATGTAACGAGATTGACAACATATATAATGGTTCCATAAACCCCATCCCCTAGTCACTAGGGTGTACCTTAAAAATTTGGATATTTTCTATATATTAAAAGTGACTATATAACGAAATTTCTTGTTTTTAACGGAAAAATTAACCGAATTTGTTGTTTTAACGGATTAAGTAACGGAATTTCTTGTTTTAAACAGCCAGTTGCACCTTCCTTCATTGTTTTTATCATAACTTTGTATTCCGATACCCGATTGAGGCGATTCAAAATGCGTTGGAAAACTAACTCATCTGACTACAACTTTGATTCAGACATCATTCTCCAATTCGATCACTTTCTATGCCAAAAATAGGTCTCAATATGAGACTAAAACATCAGAGCATAACTTTTCAGGTTAAAAATTGATTTGTAATCATCTTTTAACTAACTTTGATTCCATTGACGTCTTCATTTATCCAATTGACTCCGAGCACTCGCAAATCTTCATCGTGGGGTTCGGTACAACTTTTAAGTATTTACATTTTAGTCCCCGAACTTTGGATCCCTTACAATTTAGCTATATCTCCAAATTTGTCAACTTTTGCTTATTTTCTTCGATCTCACCAACTTACATCACAACATCAAAATCACACTTCTAATTATTTATCAATTACATAAACATTACATCATTAATTATTTAATTAACCAAAAAAATTATATCTTTATTAATAACAAATTAATTCTTAAACAAAACTATTAAATATAAATTAGGCAAACGTGCATTGCACGTTGCTTGCACCTAGTTGGTGTAAATGTTGTTAAAGGTCTCTTAAGCATGGGTAAATGGTAATTTCATTATTATTCCACAATTTACTACTCTTGCAATTGCATTGATGGTCCACTATATATTATTGTATTTCAATCACAATAGTTAGCGTCCTTTTTTCAATATTGTAATCCACATAAAAAACGCAATGAGATTAGCTAGTATTACACTATCACTATATATTAGTTATGTGGAGGTGAAAGTGTGCACTTTTGTAACAAAGATAACTTGAATAATTAATGCAGTGTCATTGTTTATAAATTTTTATCATTCAATGTATTTTTATTTCTATCTTAGTCATGTTCGCTTTCTATGCAACAACGCTAGATAAGTGACCTTACAACGCTTTTTCAAGTGTATTTGGTAGCTACTTTTAGATACAAAAGAACCAAGAACTAAGGATGAAGCGGTGGCGCGAGAACATTACCATTCTCACCCTATTGGGGATTTTTAGAAAGTGAAGCTGGGGCGGGGCGCTATTAGCCAGGGAATTAAAAAAAATCTCCATTAATTTAAATGAGAAACACTAAAATAAATAAAGTAAAACAAACATGTTCCCATCTTCATCCCGTTTTCTATTCGGGGCGAGGTCCCCACTGGGAACTAATATAGGAATACTGGTTTAAGAATTTGTGATTGCACTTCTCAAATCCATAATGTCCAACTTGAGAATAGATGACTAATACTTTTCACTTATTGAACATGATTCTGTGAGCAGTTCGTGACCCATGGATACCATAGGCTTGACCACATAGTTGTGTCGTATAACCCTCTAGAGATTTGTATTTATAAAAGAATACCAAAACTAACAATCCATTTAGCATGGCTTTTGCTTTCACTTTGTACTTTATGTGGAAGAGATTTTGGATGAAGTTATCTTAAGTTTGTTTGAAAATTAATTTTAAAAATATTTTCTATTCCAAAAGTACTTCTAGAGGAAGTCATATTGAACTACCTTTTTCTAAAAGTTTTTCTAATTATCAGAAGCGCTCTTATAAAAATTAGCCAAATGAGTTCAAAAGCAGATTTTGGGTCTCAAAAGCTCATATTGGTTTTTCAAAACCTATGCCAAGTGGGCCCTAAGTCTATGTGTTTATTTAGATGGTGTTTGAAACCCATTTTTTGGAGAATGGAAATTTTGGAATAGTGATTGATGAGAGATTATGTGGTGAAAAAGTTATGAAAAGTTTTAGATTTGTGTGTAACATTATTTTATTGGAAGAATATGTGGTTGAAATGAAGAGAGAAAAAAAAATGAGAATGAGAATTAGATAAAAATGGGTGTCAAACAGGGCCTTAAATCAAGTTCTTTACAAGGCGTATAAGGGCTATAATGCACACTTGCTAAGTCAATATAAGGACTTCCTGACTTTTCTTTCATTGTCGTTTTAATGACTAGAGTAATGTTATGTAACCCGACTATGGTTGCAACCTCAGTTTATGAGGCACTAAACTATAAGATAAATGAAGTGTAAAATTAAATGAGTCATTTAATTTCACTTATCAGTTAATATCACATTGACGCCACCTAAATTGAGGTTGCAATCCCAATGGAGCTAAATAACATTATCCCAATGACTAAACAAACCTTAAGAAAATAGTTTTCTCCCTTGCACTTGGTTCCTTTGTCTAAGTCAACATCAATTCACTGTTTATTTTTATTTTTTATTTAGAACGCCTAGTTGAGCTAATGTTGAGATCAATTTCTTATTCGAGGTTCAAGAGGAAGGAAATGAACCACCGTCCAATGGTGATTTTATGAAAGCATGGTCACCAATGACTATACCTTCTTGACACTTTTGATCCTGAAGTAGATAAATGTTTCTTGAGGATTGTATTAGGTCTTTTCAACCAAGGAATGATGCTCAGAAAGTACTTCGCGTAGAAAGGGAATAAGTATGATTTTTCATCTCTCAGATCGAGAGATCCTGATTCTCGAACTCGAGTAATCCTTTGTTCTCCCTCCAGTTTGATCCAAGGTCATTTTTATTTTTCTTCCTTCTTAAGAAGAAAGACGGTCATATCATTCTCTAGTTGAAAATTTTGATTTCTCATCAAAGATCCCAATCTAGAATTTTTGATTTCTGAAACCCCATTGCAGGACTTCTATTCAAAGCTTCTGTTTTTTAAAACACAAACATCGATTGCTCTAAGCTCCAATACATTATTGTTTTAAATTTAAGAAATTGATAAACGTTGTGAGTATAAAAAAATGTGTCCTTAAATTTAATTGTTGACTTTGACCCAACATTTTAGAAATTTTTATGTTTTTCCAAATAAGTACTGAGGGTGCGTTTGATTATCAATATTTTACATGACATGTTTTTCATCTAATTTCCTATTTTTGTACTGTTTGGTTTACAATTTTTTTTGATGAAAAATATTTTCCTATTTTTGGTCACATGACCGTATGTTTCTTGAATTCTAAGATATGGTGCTAATAATTTATATTAGTTCCAGATCTTTTAAGAACAATTTATGTTTATAAATTTTTATGATTTTGTAAAAAAGTTTTATGCTTCATGCTGAGTATATGATAAGAGCATGTCTTAACTCCAAGTTAAATTTAAACTGTTTTTAAAATTAGTCATGAGTGACCTCTCAAAGCATAAAGTCCAGTGAAGAGGCTAGGAGATGACAAAAAATTTTAAAATTTTAAATGAGTCTAATCAGGTTTTACAACAAGAAAAATTAGCTTTACAAAAGAAAATTTCTGAATTAGAACAAGAAATTATTAATTTAAAGATTTTAAATCCAATTGTTCAGACACAATCAGGTACTATAGAGCCCAAGAAGTCTATAGCTAGTCCAGCTCAAACGGAAGCTGGTAAAGACATATCAAATCCGTTCATGGTTCTGGGCTTACCAAAAGCTGAGAAGCGTGGTGGGATTAAAGAAGAAGAAAAAGAATGTGAATGTAGCAGAGAAAGAGAATGTCAATTAGTAGAAGAAGAAGAGTTTTTAATAGAAGAAGAATATTATTTTAAAGATTTTAAGGAAGAAGGAGAAATATGTTTAGAATTTGTAGAAATTGAAAAAATATATGATTTATTAGTAACAGAACAAGATATAGAAAATATGATAAATAAATTAGAAAAATTAGAAATTTTAGGAGAAAATGTTTTAAAATACTGGGAGAAAGATAAAGTTTTATGTGAATTAAAAATAAAAAATCCTGAATATATAATTAAGACTAAAAGTATTGAAGCTACAAATCAAGATGCTGAAGATTTTAAGATGTATATTAAAGATCTTTTAAAATTAGGAGTTATAAGAAAATCAGATAGTCCACATAGATCAGCAGCTTTTATAGTTAGAAAACATTCAGAAATAATTAGAGGAAAAAGTAGAATGGTTATAAATTATAAAAGATTTAATGATAATACAATAGATGATGCATATACTATTCCAGATAAGACTGTTTTAATAAATAAAATTCAAGACTGTAATATTTTTAGTAAGTTTGATTTAAAATCAGAATTTTGACAATGCATCCAGATTCTATAGAATGGACAGCTTTTACTTCTCCAGAAGGTCATTATGAGTGGTTAGTTATGCCTTTTGGATTAAAGAATGCTCCTAGTATATTTCAAAGAAAAATGGAAAATATTTTTAATAAACATAGTAAATTTATTATAGTATATATTGATGATATTTTAGTATTTAGTAAAAATAAAAGAGAACATAGAGGTCATTTACAAATTCTTTTTTCAGAATTTATAAAACATAGTTTAATTGTAAATAAGAAAAAAATGATGTTATTTAAAGAATATATAGAATTTTTAGGAGTTAATATAGGAAAAGGTAAGATTGAACTACAACCTCATATAGCTCAGAAAGCTTTAGAATTTCCAGATAAGCTTGAAGACCTTAAACAATTACAGAAATTTTTAGGATTAGTAAATTATGCTAGACCTTTTATTAAGGATTTAGGAAAGATGGCAGGGCCATTATATGGAAAAACATCTCCTAAAGGACAAAAATATTTTAATATAGAAGATATTAAATTAGTACAAAAAATAAAAGAAAGATTAAAAGATTTACCTAAATTAGATATGCCATTAGATACAGATTATCTGATTATAGAAACAGATGGAAGTATAACAGGATGGGGAGCAATTTTAATTGCAAAACCCAATAAGTATGCAGGTAAAGATCTTGAAAAAATTGTTAGATACAATAGTGGAAATTATAAAGAAAAAGGTAATATAAGTAGCATAGATTTAGAATTACTTGCAGTTAATTATGCATTAGACTCTTTTGAATTATTTATTATTTCTAAAAAAGAAATTACTTTAAGAACAGATTGTGAGGCAATAGTAAGTTTTGTTAATAAAATGAAATTAGAAAATAAAAGAAGTAATCGAAGAAGATGGTTAAATTTTATAGATAGAATTACTAATACTGGATTAATAATTAATTTTGAACATATTAAAGGTAGCAATAATCAGATAGCAGATTTTTTAAGTAGAATAATTAAAAATAAAGATTATGACTGATTGCTTACAGATGCAGAGACCCAGAGGACCAAGACCAGGATTGCCAATTGTTGGCAGTTCAAGTTCTCAGACAAACATAATACAGACTCATGATAAGTTAAGGTTTGGTAGTATAGAATTACTTTGTTTTCCAAATAGTAATATTAGTTTTAAGACACTGCCTCATATTTCAGTTACAAAATCGGAAAAATGTATTTTAGACAATTTATGGATTTCTTATAATAAGAATCCAAAAGACCAAAAATATTTTTTAGCATGTTTAAATGCACTTTCAGAACATTTTAGTCAAGATCATAAAAAATTTAAGTGTTATGTTGTTTTACAAGGTAGACTTCCAGGAGTTTATCATACTTAGTTAGAAGTTTCAGATTGTATTAAAAATTTTCCAAATCCTCTTTATAAAGGATTTTATTCAATTTCAGAAGCATTAGAAGAATGTAGAAAATTTTTAGGAATAAATTATTTTGTTGCACCGTCCTTAAAGAATGTTTCAGATCAACCTTTAGATTATGTTTCAAAATTTTGTGAGCATTGTGAATGTATGACAAAAAATTTTAAAATTTTAAATGAGTCTAATCAGGTTTTACAACAAGAAAAATTAGCTTTACAAAAGAAAATTTCTGAATTAGAACAAGAAATTATTAATTTAAAAATTTTAAATCCAATTGTTCAGATACAATCAGGTACTATAGAGCCCAAGAAGTCTATAGCTAGTCCAGCTCAAACGGAAGCTGGTAAAGACATATCAAATCCGTTCATGGTTCTGGGCTTACCAAAAGCTCAACAGACTCGGAGAGATCGTTGATTCTCCTACTTTCCAATTTAATCAGACTCAACAGGCTGAAAATCCTGTTACAGAAAATAAGATTTTTGAAGATCAGACACAGCAAACTGATAATCCTGCTACTAGACTTATTAGTCCAATAGATCTTAAACAGAAACAGCCAGTAAATTTCTCAGACTCATTTCAATCGTCTCAAGATCCAGAACAAATTTCTCAGACAGATTTTAGACGAATTCAAGAAATGTTTGATAAGATTGAAGAATTGCAGCAACAAGTTAAACAAAGTACTACAAAGAAAAAGAAGATACAGGTTAAAAAGAAAAATAAAGGCAAAAAGAAAGTTGAAAAAGAAAAAGGTTTGGAAGATTTCAAAGACAATTTTTCAGAAGAAAATGATAATCCAGATGAGTATCTTGTGGAGGAGATTCTTTGGACAGCATTGGCAGACATAATTATGAAACAAGATAAGAATTTTCCAGATTTTGATGCAAAACAAGACACTTGGCAAACTTTTGGTGATTGACAAGACAAGACTCAACTTCTCGGAGAATTTTTGTATGAAAAGAAGAATCTTTACTGTTTTCTTTTTGAAAAATTTGTAACGAATCTTACTATTTGATAAAGTAAGATTTGATTAGTTTTCTTTTTACTGTTTTCTTTTTGACGTTTTGAAAAAGCAAAGATTCCTTGCTTTTGAAAAAACGCTTTTTCTCTCCTATATAAGGAGACCATTTCTTCGTTTGTAGACACACAGAAAAGAAAAAACACAATACAAGCTTTTGTTCTTACAAAATGTTCTAATTTCCTTTTCCTCCCGAAAGGGAAATTCTTAATCATTCTTATTCTTAGATGTTATAATATCCCACAAAAATATGTTGTTTTAAATTTTGTTAAACTACTGACGGATCATTCCAGTAGGTATGTTTTATAGTTCTAAGATATGGTGCTAATAATTTATATTAGTTCCAGATCTTTTAAGAACAATTTATGTTTATAAATTTTTATGATTTTGTAAAAAAGTTTTATGCTTCATCCTGAGTATATGATAAGAGCATGTCTTAACTCCAAGTTAAATTTAAACTGTTTTTAAAATTAGTCCTGAGTGACCTCTCAAAGCATAAAGCCCAGTGAAGAGGCTAGGAGATGCATAAAAGAGGGAAAGGGATCTCTTTTTAAGAATTCTTGTTAAGGGAGTGCCAGTGGTGTCCTTACAAGAGTGGAGTTAGGCCAAAGTTCATATATCTCAGATAGCATTTTTTCTTTTGACGAGTTTTTCCAAAAAAAAAAAAAAAAAGTAAAAATGGGATATTATTTCATCAAAAGAATTAGATATCATGATTAAGAAGAGTACTGAGTAAGATATTTTTACAGCAGTTTCCACAACAGCTCTTCAACAGCCGTTTAACAGCCGTTTAATATTCTTCTTCTATTAAAAACTCTTCTTCTTCTACTAATTGACATTCTCTTTCTCTGCTACATTCACATTCTTTTTCTTCTTCTTTAATCCCACCACGCTTCTCAGCAAACTCTGATGGAATAATCTTAGTATAAGTAGGTGCAGAAATTGTAAATTTTTGTAATTGCATAAAATCTTTACTAATCATTATACTTCCATTATCTTTTAATAAAAAACTTAATCCTAAAATTAGATCTGTATTTAAAGATAATTCTCTTATCCAAACTGAGTCTTTAGGTAAACTATATTCTGTACTTCTACCGCAATTAGTCTCAAAACTAATTCTTGCTGGTTTTAAAATATCTTGATAACTATAAAAATTTCCATCCATTTGTTGAGCTTCTATGGGTTCTTTTGATTTTATTATATATTTTTCTGGTATGATTCTTTTATTAATTATACAATGACTACAACCTGAATCTATCAAACCTAAACACATTATTTCATAATTTTCTATTCTAATATAACATTTTACTTTAATACTTTTTAATTTTTCTGAATTACAAAAAACTTGAACCAATTCTGGTTCAGGAATTATTTCTGAGTTTTCTCCTTTTTTAGAGGATTCCATTAATTCTAATTTTTGTAAAATATACCTTTGCATATCTTCTAAATTTTCTATTCTTTTTCTTAATATTTTAATTTCTGACAATTCTATCTGAATTGAATTAATTTGCTTATCTTCTTCCAATTGTATTAAATTTTCTTGTAATAAACATTTTTTACATGCCTCTAAAAAACAATCTTTACATTTTACTCTTAATTTCTTACTAGGATACCATTTACATATATAATATGGTATGTTGTCTAAACCTGTTTCTGTTAACCAATTATGTTTACATTCTATATCCATTAATTCTAATTCTTCATCTGAATCTGATAAGTTTTTTAAATTTGAAAATTCTTGTATAAAATTTTCATAATCTGATTGTTCTTCTGGATTATTATTATTATTATTAAAACCTTCTATTGAGACAATACTGTAAACTGATTCTTTATCTGAAATATACTCGTCAATTTCTAATAAATCTTCATTTGTGCATTCTATAAGAGTACTTCTTTTATCATTATTATTTATCTTTTTAGGACAAGTTCTGGCTAAATGATCTATTCCTCCACGGACATAACAATTTAACTTATTAGGATAATTCCTTTCTGGTTTGAATTTTCTAACATGTCTGTTTTCATCTAAATATGGTTTTCTTCTATTAGACTTTCTTAAATAATATTTTTTCCTAATAGGTCTATCAAAATTTTTCCTATCATATTTTCTTTTACTTTTTTCTCTAAAATTATTTCCATAAGTTTGTGGTGTATAAATATCTTTGCAAAATTTATAATCTGTCTTTTTTAATTGATTCTGAATTTGCAATTCAACACATTTATTTTCTAAACATTGCATTATAAATTGAATTCTATTTCCTATACTCCATAATTGATCTTGTCTTTCTACAACATTTTTATTTTCATTCCATCTTTTTGTTATTTCTAATCCTAAAGGGCCTGGTAATTTATGAAATAATTTATTACCTAATTCTTGATTAAAAGTATTTCCTGAGATGGATACTAAATAATGATATTCATTTAAAAATTGTTTTACTTCTTTACCTTTAGTCCATCTATTTAAACTAAGTTGTTCTAAATTTCTTATAGCCTTATGTTGAATTAATAAGCATCTGTATTAGGATCTGCTCCTGTTAATAATTCATGTATTTTACTAACAAAATTATAAGGATTATTTCCTAATGCAACCAATGATTCAAATTCTGTCTATTTATCTTTCTTAAAAGCTTCCCATGTAGCTTTAGCACTTTCTCCTAAAAATGTTTCTAGATATCTATACATTTCTAATGGTTCCATATTATCTGCTAATCTAATATAATGGCCTATTATTGTATTTTTCCATACTTCTATTATATTATCCCAAATCTGAGGGTCATGTGCTGTAATATTTAATATTTGTGGTTTATGTACTGTCTGAAATTCTATTTTAGGTTCTAAAGGTCTAACTTTTCCTCTAGCTGTATAATTTCTTTCATTATGATTATAATCTGTATAAGCAAATCTAGGAGGATAACCAAATTTGTATATTGATATGTTTACGGTTTAACTTGCATAACTTCATCCGCCAATTCTTTATAATTACTTATTTAAAATTTACGACTTATTTTCAATTTCTTCTATATTAATTCCTACTCTTATATTTTGATAATTATCATAATATAAATATTCTTGTTCTTCTATTTGTTTATTTAAAAACAAATGATCTTCTAATCTTAAAAGTTCTGTAGGAGATAAAATCATTCCTAATTCTTTAGGATATAAAATTTTATCATCTATCTCTGTTTTCTCTTGTATTAAGAAAAGGTTCTTGTTCTTGTTTTTCTTCATTAGTAGTATTAGATTCTGTATCAAAATTATCATTTCTATTTATAGTACTGTAATTACCAAATCTTAGACTAGTCCTTCCGTACAAATCTTTATATGTTATAGCTTCTTGAGGAGTTAAAACTTTTTCTTGAGTTTCTAAAAACTTATCTAAATCCCATTCTAACCCTGCTAAAATTTCTGAATCATAAATTTTAGGTTTAATCATTTTTATTCCTTTACTACTCATTAAATTTACAACTTTATCTATATAAACTTTATATCTTGTTTGAGAATTATTACTACATCTTCCCAAAAATCCTATGCTTATTAATAAATTTTCTCCCGAAGTTACATCTTCATATCCATGTGTCTGAATACCAATTTTAATTTTTTCTGAAAAATCTTTTATTGTTAATAAAAAATCTGGATTACAATATATAATTCCATGATTATTATTCATATCTATCTCCGTACTAGCTATCATACTTTTTTCTATATTTTGAATTCTTTCATCATAAATAGTTAATAAAACTTTATTACCTAAATTTTTTCTCATTAATCCTTTAATTCCTATAACTATTAATCCTAAATGCATAAATCTATAATGCTTCTTTCTTAATTCTTTTTTAGATTCTTCCGAAATTAATGATAATTGTCTTACTTGACCATCTAAACACTGAATTGAAATTTCCCTAGTATGTCGAAAAAATTGAGTTCTTGATTCAAAAATACATCTATTATATAAATTTTCTGGATTAAGTAATTGTAAACCATGAGTTTGAAATCTATTATAATCTTGTTCAGGATCTATAATTTCTTCTATATTCTAATTATAGTGAGGCTGTCTAATTAAAATTCTTTCTATTATATTTGTACTTATACTAGAAGTACTATGCCTACTTCTATCAAAAATCTCTGAAGATGATCCTTGTTCTCCAATTGTTCTTGATCTGCCTGGAAAAATATTCATATCTTATAAAATGTTGTAGATATTTTTCTAGTTATTGTTTCTTATCCCGTATTTTTCAAACTTAATTTATTTAACTTATTTGTAATATTTTCTAAATCTTGAATTGGTTTATTCTCTATATTATTTAATTTTTTATTTATATTTTCTATTGCTTCTGTAGTTCTAAGATCTGGAAACTTTTCTTTATCCTCTACTTTAATAACTTTATTTAAAATATTCAAATTCTGTTCTTTAATAAAATCTAAATTTTCTTTTATTTTTAAAATATCTTTTTCAATATTAATAATTCTTTTACATAAATTACTTAATTCTGCAGATATCTTATTAACTTCTTTTGTTAATATGTCCAGCTTTATGAATTTAATCTGTATAATAATAAGATTCTAAACTGAAATCTGTATGATCTGATAAATAATTATTATCTAAATATTCAAATTCAATTCTTATTGATAAATCTGAACAGAATATCTGATCAAATTTATTTATAAAATATTCTTCTCTAAATTCTGTAATTAAAGATCTATATATAATGTTTTCTCTTAATTCTAAAGGTAAATTTTTAGTTACTTGTAAACTAGCAAATAAATAATCTATAGATTTACTTTTTTCAATAGAAATAAATTCTATTCCGTAATCTAAAATGTCTTCTATTTCTTGATAAAAATTAAAACTATAGAATATTTTTTCTAAATTAACAAGTAAAATTCTAAAAATCATAAAATCCTAAAATTATACCTTTGTAGCGTAATCTGTGGAGCTGAAACTTAAAATTCCAAAATCGGAACACACGCTCTGATACCAAAGAGAGGGGGGGCGGTTGTGAAGGCTGTTAAACAGTACATTGAAGAGTACATTGTGGAAGCTCGTAAAAATATCCTACTCAGTACTCTTCTTAATCATGATATCTAATTCTTTTGATAAAATAATATCCCATTTTTACTCTTTTTTTTTTTTTTTGAAAAACTCGTCAAAAGAAAAAATGTCATCTGAGATATATGAACTTTGGCCTAACTCCACTCTTGTAAGGATACCACTGGCACTCTCTTAACAAGAATTCTTAAAAAGAGATCCCTTTCCCTCTTTTATGCATCTCCTAGCCTCTTCACTGGGCTTTATGCTTTGAGAGGTCACTCAGGACTAATTTTAAAAACAGTTTAAATTTAATTTGGAGTTAAGACATGCTCTTATCATATACTCAGCATGAAACATAAAACTTTTTTACAAAATCATAAAAATTTATAAACATAAATTATTCTTAAAAGATCTGGAACTAATATAAATTATTAGCACCATATCTTAGAACTATAAAACATACCTACTGGAATGATCCTTTTCCTCCCGAAAGGGAAATTCTTAATCATTCTTATTCTTAGATGTTATAATATCCCACAAAAATATGTTGTTTTAAATTTTGTTAAACTACTGACGGATCATCATTCTTATTCTTAGATGTTAAAATATCCCACAAAAATATGTTGTTTTAAATTTTGTTAAACTACTGACGGATCATTCCAGTAGGTATGTTTTATAGTTCTAAGATATGGTGCTAATAATTTATATTAGTTCCAGATCTTTTAAGAACAATTTATGTTTATAAATTTTTATGATTTTGTAAAAAAGTTTTATGCTTCATGCTGAGTATATGATAAGAGCATGTCTTAACTCCAAGTTAAATTTAAACTGTTTTTAAAATTAGTCCTGAGTGATCTCTCAAAGCATAAAGCCCAGTGAAGAGGCTAGGAGATGCATAAAAGAGGGAAAGGGATCTCTTTTTAAGAATTCTTGTTAAGGGAGTGCCAGTGGTGTCCTTACAAGAGTGGAGTTAGGCCAAAGTTCATATATCTCAGATGGCATTTTTTCTTTTGACGAGTTTTTCAAATAAAAAAAAAAAAAAGAGTAAAAATGGGATATTATTTCATCAAAAGAATTAGATATCATGATTCAGAAGAGTATTGAGTAGGATATTTTTACAGCAGTTTCTAGGGCTGTCCGTGGGTCGGTTCGGTTCGGTTCTGAAGATACCCGAACCGACCCAAAACTTTCGGGTATTTAATAAATGGACCCGTCGGGTCCAAATATAAATATGGAACCGTTCGGGTTCGGTTCCGTTCGGTTCGGTTCGGGTCGGTTCGGTTCCGTTCGGTTCCGTACCATAAATTAATTTTTTTAATATTTACAGCAACACTATATAAATACAACTAATGTCATTTCATTCGTAACTTTTACAAATTAACGTAGCCCAATTCAAAAACATATAAATAACTAGCCGTCCAATAAGATTAATTCAATGCATACAAATATAAAAAAGTAGATATTAATATTACAGCAACACTACATAAAGTATATTCATTTGCTTCAAATTAAAATAGGCTAATGGGTTTTAAAAATGATTTGGGCTTTAAAATTAAAATTATGAAATAATCTGATTTATTTAATTAATTTGATAATTTGTTTAGAAAAAAATAAAATAATTTAATTAATTCAATATAAAAAATAAAAAAATTATTTAGTTTCGGTTCTTATTCGGTTCTTCGGTTCTTGGTCTAGACCCGAGACCCGACCCAAACCCGTCGGTTCTCGATTCGGGTACCCGTTCGGGTATTTAATTTATGAAGAACCGCTCGGTTCGGTTCGGTTCGGTTCGGGTTCGGTTCGGTCCGGTTCGGTTCGGGACTTTTGGACACCCCTAGCAGTTTCCACAACAGCTCTTCAACAGCCGTTTAACAGCCTTCACAACCGCCCCCCCTCTCTCGGTGAATTCCAGCCGTTTGTTGATGCATTCAACTCGCCGGAGTTCAGTTCATTTAATAATAAGAATGATATAATGGCGATGCCAGTTCTTGAAGAGTACTGCATAGGAAATGCAGAAGATGAACAACTCGGATTTCCAGCAGATATGGGCAATATTTCTAATGTAGGTATGCTTGCCGGACAAAAGAGCAAGGTTAAGAAAGCTAATGGACAACCCTCCAAGAATCTAATGGCCGAAAGAAGGCGAAGGAAGCGACTAAACGATCGCCTTTCCTTGCTCCGGTCAATCGTCCCCAAGATAAGCAAGATGGATAGAACATCAATACTTGGAGATACAATAGATTACATGAAGGAGCTCCTTGATAAAATTCAGAAGCTGCAGGAGGAGGATATGAGTACGAGCCACATGAACTTAACAAGAAATTTGAAGGAGCTAAAGCCAAACGAAACGCTAGTGAAGAATCCCCCTAAGTTTGATGTAGAAAGGAGAAACCAAGATACCCAGATTGAGGTATGCTGTACAGGGAAGCCAGGATTATTGTCATCAACCCTTAGCACCCTTGATGCACTGGGCTTTGATATTCAACAGTGTGTTATCAGCTGTTTCAATGATTTTTCACTTCAAGCTTCCTGTTACGAGACTGTTGAAAATCAATCAATTATGAGCACCGAAGATGTAAAACAAGCATTATTCAGGAATGCAGGTTATGGAGGAAGATGCCTATAGAAATATATATATATATATATATATATATATATCTCTCTCTCTCTCTCTCTCTCTCTCATCTATCCCCTCTCTCATATCTATCAACCAATATAAAATGGACAAATATAATATTCTCGAGGTTGAAAACTAAATCGATCAAACACATTTAATTAATAATTTTTAGACAAATGAATTGTTTAGAATTTATTTTCCTTTCATGCAAATTTCATACCAGTAATCGAACGTACCCTAGCTTATATTGTGAATTCCCCCTACATTGTAAGTTTGAAGTTTGAACAAACAGAAAGACAGTACATACAATACTACAAAAATATTATTGGATAATGCAAAGTGTACATAAAAATTGATCCATAAGAGTGTCCCCCACCCCATGTGAATGTATGAACATCACTATGGATCAATCTTTTTGTACATCAAGCATCACCCCATATTATTGCACTACAAACGGTTCAAAGCCCATGTCCTTGGTTTTAATACACACACAAATATTCAAATACTAGTCAATGCGGTAATATGTATATGATACGGCATTGATTGTTCTAAAAGTCAAGATGAGGTAATAATAGAAATACATAATGAGATAGAATTTCGAACTTGTAACTCTCAAGATTTACCTCAGTAGAAATATATATTCATATGGATCAATATTAATTTTATCTTACTAAAACCATACATGAAATACAAAGAAAAAACACCCCAAAAAAGATTGCCTTGAGAAACAAAGCGGAATGAGCAAACTGCAACTGCTGGCTTCAGTGTGGGAATCTCGTGAGAGGGGTGAGTTGATTCTTGTGAGAGAAAACCCAAAACCGGAACATATGCAAACACAGTTATATCTGTTCGAAAACGTTATGTCTCAATTTTCACGTTAATGGCTCTTCTCGATTGGAGGAGGAAAATATGTTTAATCAGACGATAAGATTCTTACTCATTATGCATTTTTTTGTCAAGTTTAACATATCAAGAAAAAATATTTAATCATACAAACCCGAGCTCGATCCAAATCAACAATTTTCCCGACATCAAATTGTTCATGAAAATTGAGCAAATTATATAATGTATTAGCCTAATTGTAAAATCAAGATTACAAAATTTCAAAATCCATCTTCCATTGTTTACGAGGAAATGCAATGTTGGATATATTAGTACATAACTTATATTCCGCTAATAAAAATACACGTGCATGTAAATACGAATAAAGTAACGACTTACTAAAATCATAATACATGCATAATAATGACTTACTCAAACGTATAAAATGTAAAAATACGAAGAAGATGAAATGAAGCGACGTATACGAATGCAAATATTCTTAAAACGGATTTCGCTCCTTGCACTGATGCTGACATGATCAAATGGACGTCTATTTCTCAAGATAAGAAGTTTCTTCCAAAATTAATATAGTACACCATTAATTTTGTCAGTCGAATTAAAGTATAGACGGTATTCTTCTTGAATGGAATAGATACGAATTAAAAATACGAACGAAATTTTATTTCTGAAAATAATTTGATCAGAATTTATTTCGGTAAAATAAAAGGAATGAAATCTTTGAAGAGAGGAGAGAATTAGAAATCAATAATAATTTGAATTGATTTGGTGTAGGAAAAAATAGAACTAAAAGTCTTTATTTATAGATTTTCAAGGGACTTGTTGAAATGTTGCATCTCTTACCAGAGACCACACATATTTTCACATTAAATGGTGTATACACATTTTCATTGAAAAGTTGCATTTCTTAACATAGATCATACATTTTCACATTAAATGGTGTATTATACATCTTACATTAATATAGCTCTTTACAATTGAAGAGACACACCTATTGAAGACATATTCCAATTCACACTATAAATAATTCCAAGGAGCAATACATTTTGATAGGGATAAAATTTGGTGGTTTTGACTACTTGATTTTACGGTGTAATATTATCGTTACCATGACAAAAATAATAACCTTTAGGCAAGTTTCTACTACAGAAAACTCTATAAATTAAATTCATTGATCACCATATTCGTCAGGAACATAACGAACAGGTGGCGTGGAAAAATACCAGCACCGTTCTCAACCAAAAAAATTCGTTACGATGGCTATTTTAATTCGTTTTTCAAATTTAATTACAATTTTTTTATGAATGTAACATTACAGTTCATGAAATACGCTCGATGTAACCTTACAATTATGCATACATTTTGAATTACTACAGAAAACTCTATAAATTAAATTCATTGATCACCATATTCGTCAGGAACATAACGAACAGGTGGCGTGGAAAAATACCAGCACCGTTCTCAACCAAAAAAATTCGTTACGATGGCTATTTTAATTCGTTTTTCAAATTTAATTACAATTTTTTTATGAATGTAACATTACAATTCATGAAATACGCTCGATGTAACCTTACAATTATGCATACATTTTGAATTACTCGTCTAACCTTGCAATTATGTAACTTTACATTTTTGTAACCTTGATTGTTTGGGATATAGAAATTCTAGTAACTCACTTTATCAACTTGAATATTGAATTATTTGTGAGTTACATTAATTGTAATTGTCCTCCTACACAATTGATGCTATATTTGCTAAGAATTACATTATGGAACTGTGGAGGCCTATGACAACAAGATAAGGGTTTAGAGTGGTCGTATTTATATAATATGGCATTATGTTAGATGATTGTCTTTGTTTACAAACTAAGCTATTGATTGGGATTTGTTATTGGGTGATTTGACATTATTTGGGAGCATGTTCTTGTTTTTTAGCGAATAACATTGATTCAAGATTTCTAGAAATATGATGTTACATGATTCGATATTTTGCTGAGTATACTTACATTACGTACTGTTAATGTAAGTATAGCGTTACATGTATCATACATGGGCGGATGTGGAGGGGAATGGATCGAGCTATAACCTGGTTCAGTCCCAAACACATTTAGCATTTTGGACGTAAAAAAAAATTATGTAAAATCAATTTTTTATGTGTAATCTTTTTTTTTTCATGGGCCTGTTTGATAGCCCTTTATTTTCCATGGAAGTTGGAATTGAAATTCCGTTTCCTACTTTTGTCGTGTTTGATTGCACTTTTTTTCCCTGGAATTGGTTTTCCACCTTTTTCTAGGTACAATCCTTTGATGCACAAAAACTTGATTTTGTTTTCTCACCTATTTGGTGGGAAAACATTTTCCACCATTTTTTTTTTCTTTTTTTTTTGTTGCAATGTGAACAAATTCTAAATACAATGGTAAAAAAAATTTTCACTTTTATTGACAACTTCCATACAAAACAAAGTCAAATGAATGATATTCGGTATGGTAATTTTTTTTTTTTTTTCAATTTTTTTTTTCAAATTTTTTTTTACAATTGGAACAAATTTTAAACCCAATGGTAGAAAAAATTATCACTTTAATGGACAAATTCCATAAAAAAATGAAGTCAAATGGACACAAAACTTTCTACATTTTCCATAGAAAATTTTACCAATCAAACACAATTAATTACAATTCCCAATAAAACATTTTCTAGGAAAATCAATTCCCTGTAAAACATTTTCTTTCCACCCATTTTCCAACTTTGCAATCAAACGGACCCTTAGTCTAATTTGAAATTTTTTTTAGTCCTATCTTGGAATCAGTCCTGGATCTGCCCATAGTAAGTTGCATAATAGGTGTGTAACATTCCATTTTCTTCATGCGAAACGTCTTAGGATCCCATTAAAACAATACTCTTTATTTCTTATACTCATTTTCAACTACACATTTACACAATAAAATATTCTGAATGTAAATTCAAAACTTTTCACTACTTTTTAATCATACATCGTAAAAAAAATTACTATTCAAAATATCATTTTTCTATTTTAAAGGTTGTCAAACATGGACTAAATATGTATTGCGTTGTGTTACTCTAAGGGAAAATTGGTAATAAACTCGAAAGGCTTAAGTTGTGATCACCAAGATTAAAAGTAGTGCACATTTATTTTGACTTACGTACATTACACTAATCTTACATTGCTCGTAATTCATGTCGCTCATTGTAATATTGTTGCATTCATTGTAAACATTTTGAAACTTATATTGCATTGATCATGATCCTTGTCTGTGAGTTTAGCCATGTTGATTTGGACTGTACTAGTTTTAAATATCCTTAAGAGTGTAAAATATGTAAAAAAAAATGACAATAATACCATAAAATGAGCATTACACTAACAATCTTGGTGCATCCATGCATAAGTCTGATGCTTACACATAATAAAAGACCCACTAACGATCTATCATAAGAGTTTTGCATTTAATATTTATTCCAAAAAAAAAAAAATCCAATGCTATTAGCTCACGATTTTTCTAAAACATGTTATATGTAAATCGAACCCGAATCGATGATCGGGTTTAAATTTGGTTTCAGTAATTACGTGAACTTAAATAGTTGCATTTAGAAAAATACGTAGGATGTGTTTGATTGATATTATCGAGGAAAGAATGTATTTCAATTTTCAAGTAGTGATATGATGGAAAATACGTGGTTAAAAAGTAAGTAAAAGTTATTGATGTGATGAAAGTTACTTTTTTATTTAAAAATGTGTGGTTGAAAATGAATTTTGAAAGAATGTATTTTTTAAAAAATGTGTGTCAAACGAGGGCATAAAATGTAATGAATGGTTCCCAGCCCAACCAATGCTTAAGCCTGAAGAGAAGATAGAAGTACTTTTGATTTCAATTGATTCTACATATTATGTACTTTCATCTGGATAATGGGGACTTATTGGAGGGCCAAATTATTCCGAAAAAATCACATTCAAAATTTCTCTCAAGTTTTTCAAGGAACCAATTTTATGCCAAATTAGTGCTATTTTTGTGCAATTTTCATGCAAGAAACTGGCTTAACTTGGTCCATTTATAATTCGGGCTAGATTATTGGGCCTTAGGTTTACGAGTTGAGTTATATACTTATATAGCCCCTGTCTGGCCTTTTTCCCATTTATAACGAAATTGTGGCCGTTATACATTGCATATGTTAGACAGCGCCGTAATTATGGACTACTTTAAGGCAAAATGACCTTTTTGCCCCTTAACATTTAATTCATTTTTCTTGAGAGGACATTTTTGGTATTTGATTTTCAGGCAGGCAAATAATTGCTAAAAATGGGAAAAAGCTCTCCCAAACATGAGCAGACGTCTTTAAATAATTTCTATAAAACAAGCTCAAACTCATCTTTTCAATTGCACGCATGGATTATCTTTGAGGAGCCATCGCCAATGCTACACTGAGGCAGAGAAATAGGGGGTTGCCATCGTTCGTACAAGAATTTGAATCTTTTTTGACATAAATTCAAGGATGTAAATGCACGCCAGTCCAAAAAGATGAGAAGACCAAATTTAAAGATTTCTTTTAAAAATTGAAGCCCGAAAACTAAAGAATTAAGCTTTGGTTTGGGTTCCATTTTAATCAAAATGCATTTCTTTCCCCTCTCTTCTTTTCAACTGCACATTCTCCAATAAAAAAATATTATACATAAACTCAAAAAATTTCCTTCCTTTTTAACCCCACACAAAAAAAAAAAAAAAAAACTAAAACTATTTCAAAATACATTTTTTTTTTCCAAAATTTGATTTTAATGGAACTCAAAAAAGGACTAAGAAAGAAAAATACACAACTAAGAGACTATGAAAATAGCATTTCATAACTAACAACCTTGAAAAATAATTTCAAATTTCAGGTGATAAAATTAATATAATAATATAGTCTAATTTACGATAAAATGCAATTTAAAATGAATCCTAAAAAATAGGAAATATTCCATTTAAAAAAAAAAATTATCGATCTCCAGCCACGATCAAACACTAACTTTCTCTCTCTATAATCTCGGTTCACAAGTCTTCTCCTCAATCATTACAATTTTTTCCCTAAATCATCGATTGTTTAATACAACAGTGCAATGCAGACGACAATAGCTTCTGAAATTCATTATTTCGGAGAAGTTGTAGCTCATTGTTAGATATATCAGATTTCCTTCGGGCAAATACGCATTTCGGCTCTTCTGGTTACATAGTAAATCGATTTGCAACTGTTTTTGCATTTGAAAAACATATATCAAGGTATGTATATGCTTTTGAAGTTTTTGTAATCATTTTTTTTTTGAATTTTATGGTCTCCGATCATATGTTTTGAACATCCGATATCCAAGCACCATTTGCTTTTCGTCTCCTTTGGTACCTATAAGGCATAGTTTAATTTTTTTATTTTTGGTACCCATACAAGCTTAGGCCCTAGGTAGTTAGTTTTAGTAGATTCTCGAATCCACTTGTTCTTTCTTTCAAAATATTGCTTCTTTTTACTTAAACAATTAAAAGCAATGTGTCAATGTCTACCACAAAAATTACATGCAATATTTGAATTTGAAGTTTTGGCAAACATGTTTTTGAGAGATTTTTGTTTTAAATAGGGTTTGAATCCAATTCCGCCTATGTCAAAAACGTATTTTTGATTTCCAAGTATTAAATCAAAATTTTTCTTCCCTTCGGTTTATTTATAAACAATTTTTGATAAGTCTTCAACTTTTTCTTTTATAGAGATGTTTTCATTAATTAATAGACTATGATCAATATTTATTTTTTGTTTTTCCGAAATTTTCTTTATTTCCTCTTTTAATAAAAAATTTTTCTTATTAAAAGCAGGTGAGTCGGGTTTGGGGCAACTCATCAACAAAGATTAAAGCAGGTGAGTCGGGTTGGGCGGATTTATAATTGACTCATGACTTATATAATATTAGGTCTCTATAGTTGCAATGACCAAAAAATCTGAATTATTTTCACACTTCATGCCAAAAATTTTACATGGACAATTAATATTAAATTATATGAAGCCAAAAATATTTTTGACAATTAAAATATTTTTGTGTTGAATGTGTAAATCTTATACTATTTTTCATAAAATGCATTATATTCAAATCCAATAATATTATTCTAAGAGTTTTCATCTCTTGTGCCATATTCAAGACTTCTCGTGTATCGCGTTTGAGTATATAGATACTAGTTAATTAGAAGTATATAATTTGTATATGATTTCTTCAAACTTTTCAACTATTGCACACAATTTCCCCAACAAGAATTGACATTCTAGGTTTTTCTGAATATTGTAGCTTTAGAGGTTGTGTGAAGAAACATAGCGACTCAATTTCATCCAAATAACATTATAACACTTGTAAAATTTATAAATATAGTCGGGTTGGATTAGACGAGTTTATTCGATTTTCATGAATTAACACATAACTCGACCCAACTCAACCCGCCCACACAACCAACCCACCCAACTGGTGTAAAAATAACAAGAAAACCGACCTAAACCGGTCGGGTTGGTTCGATTTGGGCGATTTTGAGGGGTTTGATTGGGTTTTGCCCACCCTTAACATAGAACTTGGGCTCTTGAAAATCTCATGCTTTGAGATGAAAAATTATGGGAAAAATAAAAAATAAGGCGTTTAAGTTTCTAAATTCAAAAATCAGGTTTATAGTTTAAAAATTCAAAAATCAGGTTTTATTTTTATTAAATAAAGATAATAAAGTCACATTTTTGTGATTAATGGTCACATATTCATAGTTATAAGTCACGAATTTATCTACTGGTCACAGATTATTTTGAGGTCACAGATTTTTAAATTAGTTGGTCACAAATTATTTTTGAGTCACATTTGTTGGTCATAGATTATGTTTTAGTCACATTGTCAAAATTTTTAGGTCACAGATTAAATATTTGGTCACAGATAATCAAATATTTGGTCACACACCACCAACAATAACCACCAACTTCGCCACCCCCGCCACAAAATCGCCACCACCACCATAGATCCACCAACAATAACAACCAACGCACGCCACACCACTCAATAGCCAAAAAAAAAAAAAAAACTAAAATGCAGCGAAATCGCTGCCGGGAAAGCGCTTTCCCGGCAGCGAACCTCAAGCCGATTTCGTCACGGAAAGCAGCGCGGCGAAATCGCTGAGCAGCGATTTCGCTGCTCCTTTCCCGGCAATAAATCGATCCGTGGCAAGACGATTTCGATGAAATCATCAACTCACTGGAGTTTCTGGCGAGGAGGGGGAGGGAGGGGAGGAGAGAGGAAGGCGGAGGCGGCGACGGTGAGGAAGAGGGTAGAGAGGGAGACGACAATGAAGAGGAGGAATATAAATGATTTAGGTTTTGTTTAGGATTAGGGTTATATTTTAATATATTACCTGATTTTTTATTAAACAAACTTTGCACCTGATTTTTAAAAAGTAAACTTTAAACCCCTGATTTTTTATAATTTCCCAATTATACCTACAATTTTATGAATTGATTATAAGGTATATCAACACAAGCAAAGCAAAGATACTGTTTCTCCAAGCGTAGTCAAACATTAGCACAAATACCTTGCATACACATTTATTTCAATTACAAACTAAGCAAAACCCAAGATCTCCCATATAATCACAATATTCCCAAAGTCTGTAATAAATATTAAATTAAATAAAAGGCAGACAAAATTTGTAACCCCACAAACACGTACAATCAAATTTGCAGCGTCGCTGCCACCGCCACCAGTACCACGACCACAAACAATCTAACACACAAATTCAACGTCAACATTGGAGCTGAACCTACAGAGTCTACTGAATGAATCATCTTCATTTTATCAAAAAAAATTCAAAATCCTAAACCCCCAAATCGTTTCAATTTCAATTCATTTTTACTCTCACACATGCAATCAACATCTGTATCGACACAGTAGAAATTGAAAAAGAGGAGTGTAAAGAGAGAAAGAAGTTGAAGAGAGGGATTGTAGGATAATTATTTAATATCTTAATCATAATCTTAAACTTCATTATCACTTGATTTGTGAAATTAAAACTATACCACATTACTTTTGAATTGTATCATTTAGGGTTTTGGCTAATTTTCCCTAAGAAGAATATAAGAAGCCTAAACAATAAACAAGCCCAATCTCAATAGGAAATAATATATCAAAGTAAGTAGAAATGAGTTAAATCTTTCAATGGTCATTGAACTTTGAGCTATATCATAGGTTACTCATCGAATTTCAGAAAGCATCCAGATTGTTACCCAACTTTGGTCCATTGCACTCCATCACTATTCCGTTATACTTGAAACTAAGGCCGTAAATAGATCGGATACGGACCGGATCTGCTCATATTCGATTCGATCCGATTCAATAAGAATAATTATTCGATTCGATCCTATTTGATGATTCAACGAATATTTGATTGTTACATCCGATTGACTATGTTATTTGGATATTCGATCCGATGACCCGATCTGAAATTAAATAAACCAGGAAAATAAAATCAATGTTGAAATTAACCCTTTTTAATTTTTTTCAATTCCTAAATAAGTTTAATTATTATAAATATTTCAACTTTTTTAAACTTTTAGCCAACTGGATTCAAATGCACAAATTGTTGTTTACCCATTTATTGACTCACTTATTTATAGAAGATATCTCCAAGCATTTTGTTATAAACTTTCAATGTGTGATACAAATCTATTTGATTTGGTTGTAATACACTGTACATTTAGTTTGCTGTTATGTACTGTACATTTGATTTTACTGTAGTGTATTTTTACTATTATATAATAGTTATTTATATTTTATTAAATTAATCATTTTTTCTATCTTTTACTATTTCATAAAAATTTAAAATCTCCAAATATTTCAATTAACACTATTATACTATATCTTGTTTATCGAATATATTTATTTTGTTAACCTCTTAAAACTGCATTTGGTATTATAATTTGTATGTATTATTAAAATAATTTTTAGATTGATTAATAATTTAAAATTATGTTAAAATAAGAAAATATTTTTTTATGTTTTTTCACACCTAAACTTCGTTTAGACTCGTCTAACACGAAACCTCGACGCATTACGCTTTTTAGAACAACGTGTACATGCATATTGACTTTCTCATTTTTTTATGTTTTGAATTTGATGAATTTTTTATTCTAAATTTATTTTTTTCAAATTTATTTATTTTAGTGACAAATAACGTGTCATAAAAAAATTTAACCGAGTCAACTATTTATAACAAAGGAAAAATTTATAACTAAGAGTTTAACTATGACTCGTTTCAAAATTAAGATAAAAAGGTTTTAAACTTTAAAAATTAGATATTTATTAAATTTTATTTGTGAAATAATTAATTCAAAATAAATTTTATAAATTAAATATAAGGTCACAATTTTATACAATTTAGTCACAAATTATCGAATTAATTTGTTACAAATAATTTTTCGGTCATGATTGAAAATTTTATAAGTCACAAATTTATAAAATTAATAGGTCACATATTATTCATTGGTCACAAATCACAATTTATATCATGGTCACTAAAATATTAAATTAACTGGGGACAAATTATATTATCAAATTATTGGTCACAAATTATTAAGTCACGCATTATTTATTGGTTACAATTTATCTATTTCATTGGTCACATATCGTTTATATTTGTCACACATTAACCAACTTATTGGTCACAATCAAACACTTTTGACCACCATCTCACCACGCCACATATGCATCGTCGCCAGAACTACCACAATCACCTCCGACATAAAAACCATCATGTCAAACACCACATCCAACATCATCATTATCACCACCACCATCGCCACCACAACCAACAAAACTGCAGCCACCACCATATCCAACATAACCTCCGCCATCGTTGGATCCAACAAAACTATCGCCACCCAAATATCGCTACCTCATTATGAGCACTACCACTACCAGAGCCCCCATCCACCAATTGAAAACACACCCAAAACCCACATTAGATCGTGGAGATGCAGATCCCGACCACGGCGCACAGTAGATCTCGACCATGGCGCGACAGGGCTGAATCGACAAATGAAAAAAAGGTAAGAGTTAGCTCGCTGAACTAGCGGGGGTCTCACTTGCGGCGTCGCGTCAACTCCCACCGGTTTCACACGGGAAGCGACACCACCCATAGCCACGCCTCGCTTGCATCGTCGCACAGCGGTTAAGTAGCGATCCTCGCTTTGCTATGTGTGCGGCATTGTCGCTGTCTCTTCGACTGCACTTATTGTCGTCTCTCAACCGTCGTGTAGAGAGAGAAATAGGAGATTGGGAAAGAAAACATGATGGGAGAGAGAGAGAGAGAGAGAGAGAGAGAGAGAGAGAGAGAGAGAGAGAGAGAGGGCGGCTGTGGTTATATATATATATAGAGAGAGAGAGAGAGAGAGAGAGAGATTTGGAAATAATTAAGGCTTGGTAGGGTAGATGATAGTGATGTGGATATGTAAGCGGGTTGACCTATATCAATATTTGATTCATTTAGTTAATGTATTATTAGATTCGAATCTTGATTAAATTATCAAAATGAGATTCTAAATTCATTTCTCATTAATTCATCGAATTAGGATAAAAATTCAATCCATTGATAGCATTAAAACCCTAGTGATGACGGAATTCCCGATGACAATAAACCAATGTTTAAAAAATCGGACCGGACCGTCCGGTTCAAATGGAAAAATCGGGAACCGGTCTGAAATCCGGTCCGATTTGATTTATAAACCCTTTAGTTTTAAAACCGTCTAAAAACTTGTCGAACCGGCCGGTTTATAAGAAAACCGTGACCCGCTCCGGGTTCGAAGGGTGAAAAAGGAAGGAAAACGAAACCTTTATTTTCACTTTCAATACAATTTCAAAAGCATCGTCTTTTTCCTCCTCTTCACTGTGCCACTGCTGTATCCATCGAAGGTATTTCTTCCAAATTTCTCTACTTTGTTCTTGACTCCATATTCTAAATTGCGTTATTCCTCCATTAACGGGTTAACTTCTTAAGCATGTTTGATTTCTTCTAAACACCTTGATTTTTCATTGTGTTCTTCATTTTTCAGAAATATTTATATTTTCTTCCAAGATTTCAATTAATTTAGGGATAAGAATTATTTATCTTGCGTATTTTGTAGGTTTAGAATAACAAAATTCATATTTGATTTGGGAAATTTGTTGTTCTTTTTGTATATAATTCTTTGTCAATACCATACCCCCCCACCCTCTGTCAGAGGACATCAAGAAATTGATCAAGCCCCTGTTTGGCCCCCATTATTTTGCATTTTTTATGGTTGAAAATTTTTGGAACAGTGAATGATGGGAAAATGTGTGTTGGAAAAGTAATGAAAAGTTTTAAATTTGTGTGTAATATTATTTTATTTGATGAATGTGTGGTTGTAATGAAGATAGAGAAAAATTTAATATAATTTAATGGGGCCAAACAGGGGCTAAATCTCAGAATTTTCCCATCTCCAAGGTGCTTAAAATTTGGGGGTAAGTGGCTATGGAGAAAGAGGAGTTTGTGGAAAACATTGTTTGCGTGGTTGACTTTTTGTAATACCAGAACTTTTGTTTAATCCAAAAATTTGAAGGCATTTGATCTTGTTGTGCCATTGTTTAATCCAAAACATTTTCATTAATATTGGAATTTGAGTTTTGTTCTTCTTCTCCCCTGCATTACTTGGTTTCTTGCTTTGAAAATTTTACTAGTAAGAGGCAGGTCACTGGTTTATTTTTAAAATTCACTGATCTCGGTTCAACATTTTGACTCTTGACCCTTTTTAATTTCCGAGTCTGATGCCCAGGTCCATTTTTAAAACATTGAAATAAACTCCTCAAAAGAACAAAATCAGACTCCAACGTCCTCTCCCTTTTCAAAACCAAAACACAACTTCTTCATAAAATCACAGACACGATTGAAATATCCCCGATTCACACCCCATATCAATCGGACACCCTAACCCCCCAAATCGAATTTTCCCTACAATCGAAGGCCTTCAAATCCGAAGTTGGCGGCCTGAGAAGCAGAAACGGTGGATATAGCATCACATTAGCTGGTCCTGATGGAAGGGTTCTAGGCGGTTGTGTGGTTGGTTTACCAATTGCTGCATCCTTTGTACAGGTTTGTTTGCTTTTATTTTGACTCTTCTGCTGCATATAGGCAGTTATTTTCAATCTGTAGTCCATTCTGATAGAAATTGTTTTTCTCACGGACTGTGCCCTTCAATCAGATAACAAAGAGAAGCAAAATTCAGTTGGTTTTTGATGTTTCTTGTGAGTATTCAATTGGGTTTTAACTTAATTTTTTATTCAGAATTTTATCTCCCCCAAAATTTTATAGTGCAAAAAGTAGAAATTTATTTCCTTGGAACACGTGTAGTACTTATGTTAGAGGAGTATTAATCAGTTCATTTTGTAGGACTTTACCGTTCTTTACTTGTCTTCTTGCATTTGCGATGGGGTTGAACTTAATGTGTTGTTTCTGTCATATCAGTTAATGAACTCAAATGTTTATTTAATTCTAATGACTGCGATTAGCTTGCTCAAATAAGAGCATAGTATCTGAACTGTTGCCTTGACAAGACTTGGAAGGTTGACATTTCTTCTGGCTGGCAATCGCTTATAAAATATGTTGTTTTTTTATTTTTTATTTTAATAATAGTTCCAACTATTTTGGATATATATGTAATGTGGATTCACTAGGATTTGGTTAATAAGCATATGCTCCTAAGCGCAGCCGTGGGGTCAGATCTCATCATTTACTCGTCTTAAATTGATTAATTTGATTCGATCATTTTTTTTTTCTCTTAAGTACTGTTTGTGTTACTAGTATTGAATTGGCACTTGAATTTTTTGATAAAGACAATAACAGAAATATGTCGATCAAGAGAAGAATAGAAAACTTTTAGTTTTCTTTCTTTTTCGATGGTTTTCTTTCTAATCAGATTGCAGTGTGATTACTTAATTTCTCACAACTTGTGCTTACTTAATTTTCATGGCTGCAGTAGTAGGGTGGTTGTAGTTTTCAATGATAGGGAAGAACAACCTGTTACATATGTTTTACTCCATTTGCTCTCTATTTACCTGTTGCGTAATTCCAATCCAATATACAACAGGTAGAACTGTATCAATTCAATAAGCAACACTATGCTATAGAAAATTCTCTAGATTACAGCAAGTATGACAGGAAAAGACGAAAACAGATATTGGCCAGCAAGCATGAACCCCATATCATCTGAATCCCATAGACAGTAAATATATAGCTAATATCGATTCAAGACATAATGTTTCCAGCAAAGAGTGTCATCAAAAAATTCCTACCATTAAATTTTTCTGATCTTGAAGTTGAAAAAAAGGTACGATAATGGTAGCCAAAAAAAAAAAAAACTTCTAGCAAAGATGTTCAAAACCTGTTGAAAGCAAACGTGTATTTGGGTTTAGGGTTTTGGAATGATTTGTGGCGTGAGAGATGAACTGATTTCTTTCTTCCATGCTTTGGTGAATTTTTGGGTTTTTTCATTAAGAAAGGTGTGTTTAGTTTTATTTATTAGTGGCGTGTTTGGTATTATATGTGTAAGAAGGATGGAGAGACAATTGATCATCTGTTCATTCATTGCGATGGTGTTCGGTGGCTTTGGAACACCATCCTAGCCACCCAACAGTTGGATTGGGTGATGCCTAGACGAGTTGAAGATGTGTTGTTGGCATGGTGGAGGAAACTTCGCGATAAGGAGAGTAGGATTGTATGGAATCTTATTCCGGGATGTATTGTATGGTGCGTATGGAGGGAAAGGAACAGCCGCTGTTTTGACGACAAGGCTAGAACAAAAGAGCAGTTCAGAGAATTATTTTATCTAACCTTGTTTAGTTGGTTTAATACTGTAGCTCCTAATCATGTAGATGGGTTGCCCAATTTCATGTCATTTATGTGTTGTCTAAATTGATAATACATTTCCCTTGTATTATCCTATGATGAATAAAATCTTCTGATTACTTATAAAAAAAAAAGTGTTTGGTGTTGATATGCTTTGATGACCTGGCAACCACGTATGCGTTTGATTTAACATTTGGAAGGAGTTAACTGCCACGTAGAAATTCCATAATCTACGTCGGCTTCAAGTGAGACGGAATCAACAGATCAAAGTTGAGTGATCACTGGGACGCATTCTAAAGTTCGATGAGTAACCCGTGACATAACCCAAAATTCAGTGGCCGTTGAAAAATTTAACTCAAGTAGAAACCCATTACTACACTAATCATCTTTGACCCTTCCAAATCCGGCAGCTAGATATCAAACTCCGTTTTGCAGTCAAAGTAGAAATCTTAGTTGTCCTTGTGTTTCTGCTTCTTCTCTGAGACAAGAGTGACTGATTATTTTCTTGGCTGTTCTTACTTATCTCTTGCACAATATTTTACATTTTGGCTGGCTTTAATTATTATTTTTGTGTTCTGTCATATGCGGACTGTGGGGTTTGATTATGTTTGGAATTTATAATGTATTAAATTAATGTTTTGCTCTATTATTTGTGGGAGTTTTGTGTCATCTTCTAACGCACCGGATCCCATCAGAACTCCGAAGTTAAAAAAAAAAAAGTTTTGTGTCATGTGGACGGTGGGTTTGATTATGTTTGGAAATTATACTGTATTACATTAATGTTTTGCTTTGATTTTTTGTGGGGATTTTGGGATTTTAGGACCCGGTCAAAACAGATTTCTGTTGAAGAAGTTGTAATTGTGACTTGTGCTATGTTTTGAAATTGGACTTTAGAATTGGAGGAGTTTAGTATTAAAATGCAGCTGTGCAGCCTTTGCTTCGTTTTATTTTAGTTTGCATTAGAGTTAATGGTCTTTAAAAAAATCTCAGGTGTCTATAGTCTATGGATTACTGAAAATAAATCGTGTTGATTCATTTTTCACAGGAAGAACCTTTAAAATTCATTGTCCTTAGTTTTAGGTACTTATTATTTCGGCCCCTAGATGTAAATCCTGGCTCTGCCACAGGCTACGCACAGGTTAATCAAGCTTATCAAGTTGGAAAGTCTGTAGAGCTGTCAAGTTTTGATTTTACTGAGTTAAGGTTCTTTGTGGTACTTCTGATTCTTTAATCATTGTATTGAATTCATTAAATTTTCTGTTTTACTTGTTACTTACCACATTGCTTTCAACATGTTCGATTAAATACCCCCGAATGAATTTTAGTCCATCATCAAGAAATCAAAATAGTGTTTCATAAATTGAATTGGGAGCATATTATGGGTTGACAACAAAACAGCGTAATTTGCGATTCTTCTTTTCAATTCAATTCTTTATTTCTGTTATTGTTTAGTCTCTCTAAAAGAGTTGTTTTTAATCAAGTTCCTGCATTTTATTTTACTTTTTATATAGGTGTAGACAAGATAGATACTGGTACTGTGATATATATGGCTGTTAATAAGCCTCGTGGAAGTAGTTTCTCGCGCAATTTTACTGCTGCATCAAATACGATATCGCAGATTCCTGGGCTTAAGCATGGTCCAAACGGCACTATGTTTCTTTCATCTGGCATACCGGACCTTGACAGTAATTTCTTTTCAACTCCTGTATAAATGGAAGTATGCAGTTTGTCCCATCTCATAAAGTTAAATGGTCAATGATTTTTGTACATAAAATGCGACTTGCAGAGATTTTGGGAGGTGGATTTACATTGGGAAGTCTTGTAATGGTTATGGAAGACCCCGAGGCGCCACATCATATGCTGTTGATAAGAAATTTTATGTCTCAAGGGTTGGTTCACAATCAACCTCTTCTCTATGCTAGTCCGGCAAAAGATCCTAGAGGGTTCCTTGGTACTCTGCCAAGTCCAATGTTCTCAAAGGATGAAAAATCTCGTGACCGTGATGCAGAACAGGTGCCCATCGTTTTTCATTAATCATACTCCTGAGCACCCGAATGTTAGTGCACATGAACTAATGAACATAGTATTGGCATCTCCTGGTGAACATTTACTTATTTACTGAATTGTAGGAAAAGGGCTTGAGGATTGCTTGGCAATACAAGAAGTACTTTGGGGAACAGAATTCAGAGTTCCAGAGAGGTTGGCATACTCAAATTCAGCACTGTTCTCTTATCTTCTCTTTTTGTTTCTTGTCATTTTGATCTCCAGAATGTTATTTATTATCTGTTAAAGAATTGTGTTTACTAACAGTATGTTGGCGGAAACACATCCTTGGAAGTAAGATATAGAGATCTAATTAAAATGAGTAACTCGTTTATCAATATCAATAGTCAAGGTTGATCTATTATTATGCTTACAAAGTGAACTATAATCAACGTCTATGATACAACTGTATTATGGATGACTAGGTAGGCATGTTTGCTGAACACAGCTAGTGAGGAAGGTTATGTATGAGAAAGGTGTGGGGAGAGTAATAACAGTTGATCAATTCAAATAAAAGAAGTTTCTGCTTATTTTAACAGTGCTAGGCGGACATAGTGCTTTGCATGTGGCAAGTGCTGCATGTGTGAGTGGATCCTAAGTTAACTGACTATTCTTAGATGAAATAATTGGGAGAAATCATTAAATTAATCTTAAAATAGAGCTGACTAGACAAATTTTTTGATTGAATACCAATCAAGGAAAGAAATCAACTATGTAAGTTTGTTACTTTACACAGTACAAATTGAGCATATAATTTTTCACCTTATATCCTGATTCAGAATACATAGCAATTTATTGAACCCGTTTTATTTGAGGAAGGAGGATCTCTTCCTCTACTTTGATCTCCCTTTTACTTTTGGTCTCTATAGCACAAACACTTCAATTAGGGTGAGTTGGACACGAGTCGATACAAACACTTCTTGGACACTCTACCGTAATCATTTTTCTTTTTATATTAGAAATGTTATACATTGTTAATTCAAAGTTATTAGCAAGTAACAAATAGGTACTCACGTTTAAAAGATTTCAACAAGAAAAATTAATGACAAGTATAAAACTAAATTTATACTGAATAAATGAAGAATTTTTAAGAATTTAATCAACGTGTCGATGACGTGTCGTGTCTGTAATTTTTTTTAAAATCACGTGTCTGCGTATCCGACACGTATCGTATCGGACACATGTGTCCGTGTCGATGCATCATAGCTTTTGGTTTTCCTGTATTGTTTTGCTTGGAAACCTAACTTGAGTCTGATATTGGAATTCTTTGCAACAATGATACTTTTACTTGAAGACAATTTTTTGGCTATTTGAATGCTCTTATCTGAAAGTATATACTTCAGGAGTTGAAGAAGTGGATTTTAGTTTAATTAATTTTTCTCTTCACCTTACATTATAAAAATCAACAGTTACAATTACAGAGAGATGGAATTGTACTAAATTATAATCCTATTAGGAGTATTAGACCTTTATCTGGACTTTAAATGGACAGACAATCGACACAGACATGCGACAGAGACAAGCTGACGCGTGATTTTTCAAAATGGTAGGACACAGACTTGTCAGGACATGTTGAATTATATTCTTTAACTTATTTCATTTCTATATTATATCTTCATTTTTATATTTCATTTATATTTCAGTAAAATCACAACTTTTTTATCTTTGATTTTAGCAAATGAAATGTTTTGAATTAAAGAAGTGGATATTTGTTTATACCAGGATAACTTTGGGTTAAACTATATTTTACTACTACTAAAGAAAGAAAATTGCACATAATGAATATAAACTGAATTTGATGTACATCATAGAATTTTTCTCACATTATTATGACTTTTCTTCACAAATGTTTAATAAATAAAAATTTCCCAAATTTTGATTTTCAAAATATATAAAATGGAGCTTTCCTGCCTTGATGTGTTGAAGACATATACGTCTTTTGTTAGGCTATAAAGAATATGATGGTGATTCAGCCTTGTGTCTCTGAGGTTGTCTTGGAGGTTTCCATCACATGTCCTAAATTTTAAAAAGCATCTGAAAAAGTGGGACATGCCACCTCAATAGGAGTGTCTGTGCTTAGCAGAAAATGGATCTTATTTATTAAGTTCTAACCTTTTTTGTGTATATATCAGAATTAATGTTTAGCAACAATGGAGGTAGCTATATATGATACAATGATCTACATAATCAAGAAATCACTTAACTGAAACTTACAGCTTAATTTAGGATCTGTTGCTCGAAAATTAATGAGAAGTTTATCAGCACGCAAGAAATTTTGCACTAATTTCTTTGGAGTTGTTATTTGTGTGATAACCTTGTCTCTTTATACAGCACACTTACTGTTTAGTCGGTTATCCTATTGGTAAGAACTAAGTAGTTGCACAAGAAAAGATTGCACTTATAAATAAACAATTGCTAATGTATTGCAGATGGAAAATCTGAGTACTGCAATGATTTTGACTTGCGGAAGCCCCTAGAGAGGCACTTCTACAGTGGACAGCAGATTGATTGCATTAGACTTCAAGATTCTGCTGATCTCACCACATTCCATGACCGTTGTTCGAGCTTCTTATCTCAAACTCCTAGGTAGTTGTTTAAACATTGTAGCCCGTATTTACAAGGCTCTTTGTACACTTGATGCTTTTTCAACATGCTCGGTATATCTAAAGAATTGTTTATGGCGGTGCTAAGGTTTTTGCTAGAGCTTTTGAACTGTGAATGCAAAGTTCAGTGGAGTGTGGAAACAAGCTGGACCCGTTATTTTCTTGGTTCTAGTTGCAGCAATTGACAAGAGTAGCTGCATTATAATGAAAGTCTGATGTTAATGGTTCAAGCAATTGTGATATGGTTATGCTAATTATTAGTATTGATATTTTATAATTTTATTGGAATAATGAATCCTTGAGGAAAGTAAAAGGATGACTAGAACAGAGATTAATTCTTGATGAGTTTTACTTTTACCCTTATAAAAATAAAAAAAGATGCTAGCTCTAAGAGTGTCAGACATAAAACCATAGCTTTCTTTACTTTTTCTGAACCATTATCGGCTATCAAAAGGAGGGAGAAAATAGAGGAGTTCTTGACAGTAGATTTCGTTTTGCCAAGGATGTCATCAATTGGATTGCCGAGTAGCACCTTTTATGTTCCATAATATATGCCTCTAAGAAAAATAAGTATTTTCATTCTGCGCTCCTTGATAATTTAGCATTACTCTGTCAACTGTATGTATGTGGCATTTAGTCATCATATTGGCTTTCATTATGCTCTGATAAAGTGTTATTTTCCTTGATGTTTACCCTCAAACTCTAATTAAAAAATTTAACTCTGTTTTGGCGTTAGTTCTGAACCTGAATAGCCATTTTTGTCTTGCCTTTCTTACTTGTTCTACCGGAATTAAAGCATTTTGTCAATTTTTTCTTGGATGATTCTGCTATTCTGATTGGTTGATTTTCAAATTGGAATTTTTGTTCTATATGTTGTCAGGAATGATAGGAACATTACATGTGCTGGTCGTATTGCCATTCAGTCACTAGGTGCACCACAATGTGACTTTTCTGACAAGGTCAGGGCTCATTTTCATGTAGTAATGAGATCGTTTTTCGGAAGATACACGTTTTTATTAAATATTCCTAGACTGTTAGGAAGGTTACTGGATGGATGAATGCATGTTATGAGTTTGGCTGTAAAATTCTTTTACAAATGACCCGTGCATTGTTTTGGTAGGAATGCGATATGCTTTCTTTTATCAGATCTCTAAAAGGCACAGTACGGTCATCAAATGCAGTAGCCGTTATAACCTATCCGCCCTCCCTTGTTTCACCATCCTTTTCAAAGAGGTTGCAGCATTTGGCTGACACCTTGGTTTCTGTCAAAGCAATTCCGGGTGCGTGTTTGTATATGTGTTTGCGCGCATGTGTTTTATGAGCTTGATATTAAATATAACACCTTTTTTGCGGGCTAATTATTTACAAAATATGCTTGAAATAGACGAGGATAAGGAAATGGCAAAGCTTCTTACAGGATATCAGGATATGGTTGGCCTCCTCAGTGTACACAAGGTGGCACGTATTAATACACAGGTTGCCTTTTCAGTTTGTTGTACTTAGGTTGATACTTTTGCGATTGTTTCTTTAAAACAAATTCTGTCCATTGGGTGAATAAGTAGAATTTCAGGCACATTACCTTCCCTAGTTAAGATTCTCATTAGTTCTTAAATGTGAACAGGTCCCCACAATTCTAGAGGCTACCACTTTCTCTATGAAATTGCAGAAGCGAAGATCCTTAATCTTGGAATGTCTAAACCAAGCCCCTATAGATGGTTCAAGCGGAAGCTCATATGCTTCTTCTGGTAGTTGTTCTGGATCTTCTAAGACAGGGGCCCTCGACTTTTAGTTGGTACATTACTTCCCCTTTGTAAATTAGGAGATTAAGCTTATTGAATGCCACACTTGCACCATTGTGAGAACGATGCACGTGTAAGTCAGATTTGATTAGATCTTCTAATTGCCTAGACTCTTATCCATTCTACTATCAGTAAATTACATATAAAGCAGAATCATGACCCGAAGTGTTATTACTGATATGGAAGAAGAAATCATGCTTAAGTATCTTAATATCTACAAAGAACCTACTAATAAAATTGTCTTTCCAACCTTGAACCTTCCACTTATTGCATATATATAAGTGTTATGAATTATATGAAAGAAGAAATTTGAGATGAAATCCAGTCATGTCTGTGTATTCTTTGAAGTGATGTTATTCATCGAGTTTAGATGGTCATTGATTTATGTGTAACTATATTGACTCCTCATTTTACTTTAAAAATAACATTGCTTATTCTTTTACAAGAGGGCTTTCAAGAGATTTGATATTTATATAGAATATCTTCAAAAAAAATTATACATTTCAACATTGCTCTTTATATTGACTCCTCAATAGCATTTTTCCTTCCTTTGTAAGAGGGTTTCCAAGAGATTTTCACTATTTATATAGAACACCTTTAAATATATTTATACACTCCAACCTTGCTCTTTAAATTGACTACTCATTTTACTTTTTTCAAGAAACATTTATTGATTTCTCATCATATTTCTTTATATGTCAATGGTCAATCAATTTTTAAAAATGATAAAAATAATTTATGAAGTGAAATATTCACGTCTATAGCTTATTAAATGAATTTATTATAAAATAAGAATGGAGTATGAGTTTGACTATTCATAACAAAAAAAAAGTTTCTTAAAACTTATTTTTTAGCATTGATTCTAAAATAGAGAGCATTTTGTACTTAAAAAAAATCTATTGAAGATAGTCTGCTAAGGTTGGATACAGTTTTCCCCCATCTTTTCCTCCTTGTTCAATGTGCACCCTTCGTACAAGTTTGTGTTTTATAGTTGTACTTGATGTAGTCTCGTGATTTTAGTAGTTGGAAACTGTATCAACTTCCTGTTTTTTTCTGCCCTTAATTGGGACCCGTCTATGCCATTTTTCTGAATCGATTTCAAGCTATTGGAATTTGAATGTATACAAGTCTCTACGAAGTTATTACCATTGTCATGATATCATCTTTGGTTAAATATTTTCTCATGCTACTTTTGACTAAGATTAAGCAAAGAATATAGTCTTTGATTATTCATGGGCAATGTTTTGATTATTCACAAGCTTAAGATTGTGGAGTATATGGTATGGAGTATGATAGACTTGAAGAAGTAAGGTACATTTTGTTTTGAAGGAACATGTAGTAGACAATGACGTGGGGAGAAAAAGGAAAAACACTCTATGTCACACACTAAGCCTATGTTTGATTTTCATCAAAATTAGATTTTAATGAGTGCAAATTTTTCAACCGTATTTAAAAGTTTCTGCAAGAAAGGATATTGGCAGTCTGCCATTAAAAAAAAAACTAGGGTTAATAAACTATTAGATCAACAAAAATGTGTGTAACGATACATAAATATATACCGATGGGGTGTTACACAATGGAATGAAGATTCTTAATCCATACACTAATTATGTGATTTATGATATCATTGTTGAAGAAGCCTCATTGTCTAGAGCAATCGAATAAGGGTGAAGAAGTATAAACGATAATGAATTTTTAAAATAAAGAAGGAAGAAAAAAAAATTTAGCCCCTAAAGAGCTAGGCCTTGGGCTTTCCTTAGGTCCGGCTATGTTGGCAGAAATCCTAGTTCGAACAGGGCATTCGTTAAAGAAAAATGTTATTCATTCTCAGTGGGAATACATTTCCAGTCTATGTGGATGTAAGGGTCTGTTTGATTCGTGTTCCTACTTCCACTTTTTTGACTGTTTGATATGCGAAATTTTCCACGGAAAATATTTTCCTCTCTTTTTCTAGGTACAACCCTTTGATGCACAAATGGTGGAAAATGTTTTTTCACCTAATAGGTGGGAAAACATTTTCCACATTTTTTTTTGTTTTTGTTTTTTTTTTGTTTTTTGCAATGGGAACAAATTATAGATACAATAGTAAAAAAAAATTTCACTTTTATTGACAACTTTCATGCAAAACAAAGTCAAACGAAGAATATTCGGTATGGTAAATTTTTTTTTTTCAAATTTTTTTTTTTTTACAATTGGAACACATTTTAGACCCAATGGTAGAAAAAATTATTACTTTAATGGACAAATTCCATAAAAAATGAAGCCAAATGGACACCAAACTTTCAACATTTTCCATGGAAAATTATATCAATCAAACACAATTAATTACAATTCCCAGTAAAACATTTTCTAAGAAAATCAATTCCCTGTAAAACATTTTCTTTTCACTCATTTTCCACCCTTACAATCAAACGGACCCTAAATGATTGGTTAAATGATAGGTGAAATTAAATGACTTATTTAATTTCACCTATCATTTAATGCCACATTAACGTCACATAAACTGTGAATACATCCTCAGTGGGGATGAATAACATTTCTCTTCGTTAAAATTACTTTTTACCTGCTCCGTCCTCAGCTTTTGACTTGAAATTACGAATCAAACCTATCATTCATTCTCCCCCAAATCTCTTTAAAACACTGCATATGAAATCTTAAAAATAGGATGTGGAAAAGTCAATTACAAAACTGTTCCTGACATTTTTCAGCCATTTCACTGTATGTGGGCCCACATGATTTAAATTGAAAATGAGTTTTTCTGAATTTTAATAGGTGTCAAACATGAGCTAATTATCTGGTTGTGAGACAATATAGCTCTTACATACGGCATTTGTCTTCAAGTCCAGGATCCATGGTGATTGGCAGATGCGAGTCACCTTTCAGTTGTTTTAGAAAACTATTAAGGAAACGAAATTCAAATAAAAACATCTAGGCCAGTGTTACAGTAGCCTAAGATTGGGCAGATTTGACTTCCCTAACCACGAATGAACATGTACATTATAGATGCAATTTTTGATTTGGACACCCTTTCGATGGACCATCCCAGGTGTTACCGTCACCTCGTCTTGCATTATTATGATTGTTACTGTGTATTGTCATTTAAATAATCTTGGAAGTGCCGAAAATCCCAAAAAATTACATTCATAGGCACCACTTCTACTCGCATTATGTCCACTATCAAAATTTATTGCAAGCAAGGCTTCATGCAAACAGAAAACTACATCATGCGAGTGTCATGCATACACCAACAGCAAGAAAATCAAACTACTTGTTGATATCCTACTTCGCTAAAAAATAGAGTCCGCTGATAATGGAAAATGGGAAATAATGCAGGCCCCAAAAAACAAATTTCCTGAAAATATTCTCGTCTAGACAAATGCATGCATTATACTAATTAAGCTATGTCTCATCAAACTGTGTAGCTGGTGGTATCACTCGGCCTTCAATGAGTTGGCAATGTCGATCACAAACCGGTATTTAACGTCAGATTTCGCAAGGCGATCCATCGCAGTATTGATGTAATCAACAGGGATGATCTCCACATCTGGTAATATATTATGCTTTGCTGCAAAATCAATCATCTCTTGCGTCTCTTTCATTCCTCCTATCCCACTGCCGGCTATTAACTTTCTACCTGTAGTCCATTGTGGATGTTTAGCAATATTGTCAAGACCAAACCCGGCCTGACCGGCAGGTCTGACCGAGAAATTGGGAATCGAGTAAAAACAAGAAACTTAGAAACCATGAACATAAGCACCATACCATATTTTGCTTTTATTTTAGCATATGTTCAACTCTCCGAACCTTGAACCTTGACCTTTTTATGAGGTCGATGCCCAAGCCAATTTCTTAAATATTGATGTTCAGGCATTATTTTTTTTAGCAAAATTGAAACCCCTTCCTCCCCCTACTTTAACTAATAAAAAATATATTTATTTTAATTTCTTATAATTGTACTTTTTAAGCTTATGCAAACATGATCTGAGAGTCCGTAGGGCCAAGCGAATGAGAAATATTACTGAAATGATTGCTTACCTGTAAGCAAGGGAAACGCTGGCAACTCAAGTGGCTTTTCTGGAACACCAACCAGTACCATCTTTCCATGAGGCTTCAACGAACCAAGCAAGGGTAAAATGGGGTGATGAGCAGATACAGTATCGATGATCCCGTCCAATGTTCCAGCTGCAGACTGAATATGGATAAATATAGAGATTAATGAGATTTAATTACTCAGCAGAACAACTAAATTAAATCCCAATTCCTCACCTTCATATCCTCTGGATCACGACTAACTAAAAACAAGTCGGCACCAAGTTTTTCAATAGCTTCCTTCTTCTTATTAATAGATGTACTGATAACTGTAACCTTAGCGCCAAAAGCCTTAGCAAACTTCACAGCTACATGGCCAAGCCCACCAAGCCCAACAACACCAATATTCATTCCCGGCTTATCGAGTCCAAAGTACCTCAAGGGGCTGTAAGTCGTAATCCCAGCACATAAGAGAGGAGCACCAGCGTCAAGGGGAAAGTTGTCAGGCCAACGAACAATGAAGTGCTCATCAGCAACCATTAAATTAGAATAACCTCCATATGTAATGGTACCATCAGTGTAAACAGCATTATAGGTCAGTATCATTTTTGAACAGTAATTTTCAAGATCGTTGGTGCATTGATCACACTGGCGACATGAACCAACCATACATCCAACTCCCACTTTGTCCCCGACCTTGACTTTCTCCACCTTGCTGCCAACCTCAGTTACTTCACCCACAATCTCGTGCCTGCAATATACAGCCCAGTTCAACATATGCTTCAACCACTTTTCCTTTCGAAGATCTGCCATCTTTCCATAACTTTAAGATGATTCAAACAGACTAATAGAAACTACAGCAACAGTTTGCATTCAACGTCTATGATTTAGTTTAGATGTAAAGAAACAGAACACTTACAGACATAAGACACTCACAAGAGGGGGAAGGGGGGGGGGGGGGGGTAATTTTTTTACTTTTTTATTGCGCGGGACCCACCCTCGTGAGAGGGTGTAAGAATTCTGTGAGCTCGTTCTTCTGTACAAATGGAATTTCTCTTTAGTTTATTAGATCAAATATCCATGGAAGACAACTCAGAATCAAGCCATAATTAGTGCAACTGGTGGTACAAAAAAGCAAAGATAGTTGTCGCTTTGTTTGATTTTCATTTAGATGGGACAAAGGGAATATGGAATCGGCAATGCTTGTATTCATCTAAATATGTCACAAGAATTTGTACAAATATTTCTATATTCTCCATTTTCAAATCCAAATTACAACAATCACTGATCCTCACAATATTAGCACAGTAATTGTGTGCGAGATGTGTGCATAGTGAACCACCCCCCTAAAAAGCCCAAAGGCATTACAGTACGGACACTTACAGACGCTCATTTAGGTCATAATATCTATTCTTGTTTTCTTCTTATCAAAACCATGACATGTCCGCCGCCACACTTCAACCAGTAATACCTAGTATAATATCACGTGTAGAGACAGAGAGGGGGGTTTTACCCGGGAACAAGGGGATACCGAGCGTTGCCCCATTCATTCTTGGCCTTATGAAGATCCGAATGACAGACCCCACAATACAACACTTTGAACTGCACATCATGCTCTCCGGTCGCCCTTCACACCAAATACAGTGTAAATCAAATCAAAACTAGTCAAATGCACAAAAATTACAAAAAAAACGGGGGTTCATATGAAATAGAAAGAAAACTAGAAATCGAGTCTATACCTTCTGGAGAATTTGAAAGGTGAAAAAACTCCAGATGCGTCTCTGGTAGCCCATCCAACAACCTTGATAGGGTGCTCTGTTTCTGGAGATTTCGCCATTTTCACGATATTAATTAATTCGATAAAAGTGATAGAAATTAATGAGATAGCAATGGGTTCTTCTGGACCTCTGTGCACTCTCTATTTACAGCAATAGGAATCGCACCCATCACTGAGGGCCGGGGATGGGTGGTCCAGGATATAGTCTAGTGTAAGTTAGGATACCTGGATATCAAAAAAAAAATAGGAATCGCACGTAACCGATTACGTCACCATGAATCAATACGTTGCCAGAGCCTTTAAGATGATGACGCGTTTCAAGATTTCAACCATTGTTCTTGAAGCTTGCTGGGTGGCGGGACCCACCTCATACGCAAGGTCACGTTTTGTAAACCCCTACAGCTGTACAGCTAGAAAAACTTATGGAAAAGTCGACATTTAAATAATATATGTACATAATAGTGTTCATAATGTGATGTGGACAAAATCATCTTATTGATGTGAAAGCGTGAAATTTGAATTAATAGTTGGATGTAGTGCCTCGTGTAATTATGGATATCATTATGTATAGATTTATGTACGTGTAGCACTTCTCAAAACCCATTGCTCTTCGCTTTTTTTTTTTTTGGATAAATCTATATGTACATAATGGATTACATGGGCCAATGTGGAAGAAATCCGATCATGAATGTGAAGTGTGGAAAAGTCAAAAATTGTAGACTATCGATAAATGCGCGCCACGTGTCAATTATATAATGTACAAAATGGATAACAATGAAAATTGAGAACCTCTCACATTGGTGAGGGCCCCATGTTATTAAAAAATTCCAAAAAAAAGTGGGCCCCCTATTGTAATTGTTCGGTCATCCTCCATTGTTATCAATTTCGGCACATGGAGCATGATTGCCTGTTTTAAGCACAAATATGGGGATGGATAATTTTTTTATTGAGGTGGATAAGATTTTTACTTTTTTTTTCTATTGAAATGGGTCCCGCGTGGGACCCTGTGAACCCTACAAATGGATCTCACATGAATAATTTTTTTAGTGGACAAGAATAATTGGTTTAGACACGAGAAATCAAATGAACCTTCTCGGGATTTAACTTATGGGCAATTCTACAATGATCTTGTGGGGGTAGTAGGCCCTCTTTGATATAAATTTTACTTTAAATTTTTATTTAGCCCTTGTTTGGCATCCATTCTCTTTCTCATTCTCATTCTCTTTCTTTATTTCAACCACACAATCTCCAAATAAAATAATATTACACACAAATCTATAACTTTTCATTACTTTTCCATCACACATTCTCCCATCAATCACTATTCCAAAAATTTTCAACCCATTAAAATGGGTGTCAAACACACACTTAAATTAAAATCAACAATTATTTTTAATCAACAATTTTATGAAATTTACAATTTTTCTCATACACATTTCAGTAACTTTTATCTGAAAGCTCAAGATTGGCTAACCAAGAGGGGGTGAATTGGTTTTAAAATTTTTTCCGTTAACTACTCAAAATTTTAATGATAGTGAACGTGCAAAAGATAATGAGTAATCTAAATACAAGTAGGCACGTAAATGAAGCAATGTAAGTTTACACAAAGTAAAAGCGTTAAATAAAAGGGACAAAGAGAGGAAATGATATGTTAAGGAGATTCGATCCAATGCAATGATCTACGTCTTTCGTTACCAAACTCTCAGGCACAAACAAGGCCTTTTTCACTATGTTTATTGACTTATGGTGCAATCCAAGCCTTACAATGCTTCCGGTTACTTACAAGCAAGGAGCACCGATTCTTTTATAATGTTAAACTTTATGGGACATCAACTCGACCCAAACTATTGAGATTTGCGGGACCTCAATATGACCCTCAATTTAAGAGAGTTTTACAAGTAAAGAGTCTTCTCTTCTTATCTAATAATAGATTCAAAGAATGAGTATAAGAAGAGAAGAATGACAAATACTTCAATGGATGGCAAATATGATAGCTCAAAGTGTTGATATGAGAAATTTCTTGAAGAACTAAAAATTTTCACAAAGTTAATCGTTCAAAAGTGTTTCAAGAGTTTGGTGCTTTTTCATCTTCTTAAAGATGGAGAATAGTATGGTTTTGAGCAATAAAAGCCTCACTTTAATGCTAAAGAATTGGTGATACAAATGAAAAGTGAATAAGGTATTTATAACACTCAAATCGGCCAAAGTTCTGTCCAATCGGACAAGGGATAGGGACGTCCGAATTGTCAAAAATACTAGCCATTTGAAGATATCAGAACGGTAAAAAATATAACCGTTGGAGGTCATCCGGAAGTCCGGATGGGCTTTTTGCCCCGGACATTTTCTCACTTGATTTTTCGTTTAATGGTATATTTTGAAGTACTTTCTCACGTATTATTTTTAAAGTAAGGCACCGTTTGGTAACCATTATTTTAGAAAAAAATGTATTCTTTGTGTCAAATCGCACCTTTTTTGTGGTTGAAAATGAAGGAAAAGTTATTGATGTGATGGAAAATATTATTTTATTGATGAATGTGTGGTTGAAAATTAGTAGAAGAATGAGAATGAAAAAAAGAATGGTTACCAAACGGTGCCTAAGTGACTCGATAAAAGTTTTATGCAATCATTTGATTTTGAAATTAATTTTTCTTATGCATAAAAATTCACTTTGAGCTCTTAGTCATTATTTGTCAAATGTTGAAGCATTTTACCTTTACATGAGTGTGAAATGTTTAAATACTATGTTTTGATCATCTTGACATGCATTGCTTGATCGTTCATCGACTTTTGTCTTGATTCTTTTTTAGACTACTTTTCGCGAGTTTCATTTCATATCCTCGATTTGCGAATATATTTCTGTGTCGATCTTCGTGCGCAAATTTACTTGACCTTAAAATTCATGTTATTAACTTTATGCAATAATCACTATAGACACTTGAAATCAATTTATTTGTGATAATCAAAACGAGATGTCAACCATAGTTAACAATTCCCCCCTTTTTTATTATGACAAACAAGATATAATTTGCAATAGAAGTATCAAACAAATTGTTATATATTCCCCCCTATCGATATGCCATGATAAAATGAATGTTCCCCCTATCGATGTGCCATACCATATAATCATAATCATGCATAATTATCAAATCTTCCCCCTTTTGGCATAAACAAAAAGAATTTTAAGTTTGAAAAAGTGAATAACTTAAAGATCATGCAATCAAAATATGCTAGTCAGTTCATAGGAGTTCATATACATAGAAAAAGATAAAACATAGACAATATATGTAATGGGGTAAAAGAGCTAGGGTGCCGGAAACAGAAAACGAGCATGGAGGGCAGCAAAGAAGGAGTCTTGTCGCTCCTAGAGGGCAGTCTGATGTGCCTGAAGTTGAAGTAGCAAACTCCCAAAACTATCGACAGTGGCGATGAGAGAGTCGATATGCCCGTGAAGCAGGTTGAATCGTTCCTCAATGAAAGAGCGATCAGTGAATGGACAAGGTGCACTGATTGCAGGAATGTCGGCAGGAGGAATAGGAGTATCTGCAAGGTCACCTTCGGATTCTTCCTCGAAGGGTAGAGTCGAAGGGCTGGAGGTAGCGTCAAATCCCTTAGTAGGAAAGTCCAATTTCCGTCCAATTAGGATAGAGTCCAAAAGAAAGAAATCGAAGTTACTTCGTCTTGATGACCTTTATGTGGAAAAATGATGTTTGAAATGATATTTTGCAAAATCTTACATGTGAGGCTTAATTGGTTGGCGCTAATTTTGGTAATATTTTCAAAATTCTTTTCGGTAACTCGACGACATGCCTTGGAGGGGTTATAGCCATCACAAGTAGGATGTACTTTATGGACAAAAATTTGTAGGTCACATGGTTGAAGTTCGAGAAGGTCACGAATAAGTGCTTTTGTAATGGTGATGCGAGTGTTTTTAACAAGACATGTGATAGTGTTGGAAAGTGAGTCAACGTGCATATCTTAGTAAAATTCTTTCATAAGGAGTGGGTATGCTTGTTCCTCCATGGTAGACACGGATACCCATCCCATTGTTTCAAAATAGTCTTCAATATGAAATGCGGGAGCCTCTATAGTAAAATCAGTGAAATCAACACTCTTTCCAATGAGAATGGGTGACTTTTCGAAAGGATTTGGCGGTGCCTCAGATTGTGAGTCCGGAGGATGATGGTGGAGGTCTTCTTCATCCGTTTACCTCGTTGAGAGCTTGACATTATGAGAATTGAGTTGATGAATTTCGAATTTCAAACTGGTGAGCCTGAATTTGTTGCTAAAATCACAATCAAATGGATTTAGGTGGAAAATCCGGTTTAGAAAGTGATTTGGTGAAGGATTTTATAGTTTAATTTGAGGAATTTTTAGAAAATACAAAGTGTGAAGCAAGGGTTTCGAATTTAAGGAAAATGGGGCGATTTTGAAGTGATTTCTTGAGAAACTTTGATATTTGGAGTAAAAACTCGTGGATTTTGCAATGAAAAATGAAATTGATATGATTTTGATTGTTTTAAACTGATTTCGAGTGAGTGTAGGGAGAGGTTTTTCGAAGAGAGGATGAAGAAATGAGAGGAAGAGGCTGGGAAGTCGATTAAAATCCTCTCAGATCCGATGATCTGGACTCCGGACAAACTGAGGATTCGTCCGGATAGCCAATTTTTTGAGAAAATACAATTTCTTTGCTCAATTTTGTGTATCCAATTCATCCATAATACCCAGTCCCCTTCTAATATGTGAGAAACGGTCTAGGGCAAGAGGTTTAGTGAAGATGTCAGCCAATTGATTTTTCGTATCAACGAATTCAAGTAAGATATCTCCCTTTTGAACATGATCCCAAAGAAAATGATATCGTATTTCAATATGCTTAGTTCGAGAATGTAAAACGATATTTTTAGACAAGTTAATGGTACCAGTATTATCGCACATAATCAGCATATGATTGTAGGATAAGTGATAATCATTTAGAGTTTGTTTCATCCAAAGTATTTGTGCACAACAACTTGCCGCCGAGATATATTCGGCATCGACCGTGGATAATGCCACCTAATTTTGTTTCTTACTAAACCATGATACTAGAGCAAAACTTAGAAAATGACAAGCTCCACTATTACTTTTACGATCAATTTGACATTCGGCCCAATCGGCATCCAAGTAGCTAAGTAAGTCAATGTGAGTAATTTTCGGATACCAAAGTCCTAAGGTTTGAGTCCCACTAAGATATCTAAAAATACTTTTCACGACTTTAATATGGGATTCCTTAGGATTCGATTGGAAACAAGTGCACATGCATACACTAAACATAATGTCGGGTCTACTTGCAATTAAGTAAAGAAGGGATCCGATCATATCTCGATATTTGGTGACGTCAATGGAGACTCCTTGATCATCTTTGTCGAGCTTCGAGGATGTGCTCATAGGAGTACTCATAGGTTTTAAATCACTCATTTCAAATCTCTTTAACATGTCTAGTATATACTTACTTTGATTGATGAATATACCATGACATGATTGCTTAATTTAAAGTTCGAGAAAGAATTTAAGTTCTCCCATCATACTCATTTCAAATTTCTTACTCATATTTTTCGAAAACTCTTCACATAGATGAATATTTGTTGCTCCAAATATAATGTCATCCACATAAATTTGAATAATAAGCATGTCTTCCTTTTGTGTTTTAATGAAGAGAGTGGAATTCGCCTTTCCAATTGAAAAATCATTTGAAAGTAGAAATTTGCTCAATCGTTCATACCAAACTTTAGGAGCTTGTTTTAGACCATAAAGAGCTTTTCTAAGTTTAAAAACGTGATTTGAAAATTTGTTATAATCAAGGTTCTATAAAAAATGCATAATAGCCCAAATGGTCACTGAACTTCGTAAAATGTTTTCACTGGGTCACTAAACTATAAAAATTATCATGTTAATCACTAAACTTTGCAAAATGTTATCTCATTTATCAATGACCGAACTTCCATTTAAAAAGTTGACGGAGATAATGACGTGGACGCCAAATCACTAAAGTGCTACACAAGTGGAAAAATGTTACTCCTACACACGTTTTCATTTGAAAAAAAACATAATACCATTTCAAATTAACAGACCTATATCCCGTCTCTCACTGTTGGAATATTCTGGATTCAGTTCCAATATCATATTACACGGCCTCCACATGCTCTTCTCCAGAAGTAACACAGGCGGCCTTCTTCCAAATCCTTCACCAGCACATGCCTTATTCTAAATCCTTCTTTAGTTTGTTATGTAATTAGGAATTCACTCTATAAATAGAGCTATGTACTTTATGTTTTACTTGAGCTTGATGAATAAATAAATTCTCCTTCTATCATCAGTTCCTTCAATATGAATTTTCATATTGAATCTATCTTTCAATTTCAGTTTATGATTTTAGTTCATTTTCTGCTGGTGTTTCATTTTCTTCCTGCTGGTTCATGTTTTCTGCTAATCTGTGCTGCTGTTGAATCTATCATTTTAATTTTTCTACAACATAAACAGAAGAAAATCCACAATTCATCTTATTCCAACCCTCGTGAAGAACATCCCAAATCCAAACAGCCAAATAGGAATTTCAGTCTCCCAAACCGAAGTTCTAGTTGAAGGGAGCCCAACATAATGTCCAGCAACATGTAATCGTGCTTAAATCCTCGAAGTTGATTACACCAAAAAATTTCAATCGCGGTCATGCTTCCATCAAGTGGTTACGATTGAAATTGAACAAGATGGTTGAGAGCTGCTTGTTTTATGTGATCTTCGTACCGAGGTTGAGGGGTTGCATCGGGATCAAGAAGTGGTGTTTTGAAGGAATGCGGGGTCACGAGGATCAAGAACTTAGAGAAAACTAAATGTTTGTGAATTGGAACTGGTGTTTTGAAGGAATACAGCAACTATTGAGGTTGAATGCAACCTGGAAAAAACTACTTTAGATGTTGTTAATGGGGCTGCATCGTGGATAAGAAGTTCTACCGCATTGGTTTCTATATGTTGTTGATGTTTGCTGTAATTTATTTTATTTTCTAACCCGGGTTGCTTCATTTAGAAGTGGGGAAATGGAGTAGTGGTGAAATGTGGATGATGTAGTTAGTTTAGGCTATATGTATTGGACTAATGTGTAGTCTAGGAATGTACTGATGTTTGTAATGCCTCTCTTTTGTAATGGAACTTCTTTTTTGCTCATCCTGTTTGTGTATTTGTGTTGATATGTTCATTGAAGATTGCATTTTGGTTTGAGTAATACATGGAGGTTTGTTGGCAGATGGTGTTTGAGCAGTTTGGTTTGAATTTAGATTTATTGTTGTTCATCACTTATGTTAGATTGATTGCTGGTTTGAAGTTAGGTTTGTTGATAGATTTATTGTTGTTTGTCAATGTACTTATCTTAGATACATTGTTGGTTTGGATCTCATGTTTCTGCTCATGATTATTGATATGTTTAAATAGAATGCTGGTTTGGATTTCATGTTTCTCTTTTACATGCTGAAACTGCACGCCTGCACAAATTCCATCTCATCATCAACATATTTAATCTGCAAATGCTTCTAATAGTTCATAGTAATATCCATCCATGGCTTCATATTTCCTTTGAAATGGATTAGAGCGGGAAAGCACAAGGCATTTACCAAATTCTGCCAGTAACGATATTGCTCAGTGCATTTCTCATTTCACTAAGCATCAAACCGAGGCCTAAATTCATACATTAACAAACTCAATTAACACAGCTAATACAACTGGAATTGAATGGGTTCGTACTGAGGCCTAAACTTTAAAACTCAAGTCACCATTCCATTCATGCAAAAACCAATGGGATACATAGTTAAAGTTATATACAGTACACAAAATTATAGAAAATTCAATGCCTCAGATAAAAACCAAAAACTAGAGAGGAGATGAAGATGATTTTGATTACTTAAACAATTAATTCACTTACATACCAAACATAAATACATTATACCCTATTTATATACAAGGATGGATATATACAATACATACAATTTCTACACACAGCTAACCAACTACAGTGTTTACGCCATTGATGAAATCCCCAAAATCAAGGAAGGTTGGTATTGCTGTGGATGAATCAGTTGGAGAAGATGTACTGCAATATTCATTTTTCCTGGTAAGGTAAAGTCGTTATTTCTTCTATTACGTTTTTATCTTTCTTCTTGCTAATTACTCCTTCAGTCCTTGTCTTTTTGTCTTGTGCAATTTGGTCCTCAGAACTTTCTTTTCTAACAGCCCCTTCAAGCTAGAGATAGTTTCTCTAACTCCAAGCTTGCTATGTAGATACAGATGTCTAGAGTTCAGTAGATGTTTGGTTAGAATGTCAGCCACCTGATCTACTGTCGGAACATAGCTGATTGTGAGTTGTTTAGCCAATACTCTATCACGAACATAGTGTACATCAAGCTCAATATGCTTGGTTCTGGCATGGTAAACTGGATTGGATGTCAGAGCACTTGCCCCTAAATTATCGCACCAAATTCTAGGCACTTCCGTCTGAGAAATGCTAAATTCATTTAGCAATGACTGAATCCAAGTGATATTGGCAGTAGTGTGAGCTAAGGTCCTATATTCTGCCTCAGTGCTGGATCTCGCCACTACCTGCTGCTTTTTAGAACACCAAGAGATTAAATTTCCCCTAAGATATACATAGTATTCCATGGTAGATCTTCTGTCGTCTGGGCATGAAGCTCAATCTGCATCTCCATAAGCGACGATGTTAAGGTCTTGAGTCTCTGGAATTATCAGCCCTATGTCAAGTGTCCCTTTAATATACCTGAACAGTCGTTTTAAAAGATTCCAGTGTGCATCAGTAGACTATTGAAGATATTGGCTAACTCTGTTTACCGCAAATGTGATATTTGGCCTGGTATGTATTAAATATTGGAGAGCTCCCACAGCACTTCTGAATAGAGTTGGATTTTCTAGGCTTCGTTCTTCTGTTTTTGCAATCAGTTTTCCAACTACCATTGGTGTAACACTGGGTTTCAAGTTTTCAAAACCAAAATTTTTCAGCGTATCAATAGCATACCTTTTATGTGACATATGCAAGCCAATTTCGTTTCTATAGAATTCAATGCCTAAAAATTTCTTCAAACTGCCCATGTCTTTTAAGGCAAAAATTGTATTCAACTTTTCAATTAGTTTTTGTACCCTTGAACCACAACTTCCTGTTATTATAATATCGTCAACGTAGACTAGTAAGTAGATCATATAGTCTTGAGTTACCTGATAGAACATTGAGTTATCAGCTCTTGATTGCACAAGTTCCCACTTCAGTAGTGTTTCTTTCATGTATCATGCCAGGCTCTAGGGGCTTGTTTAAGTCCATAGAGTGCTTTGCTGAGTTTACATACGTATGATGGTTTATTTTGATCGACAAAGCCTTAAGGTTGTTCCATAAAAACTGTTTATCCTAATTTCCCATTGAGAAATGTGTTATTGATGTCAACTTGCCTAACTTCCCAACCTTTCGAAACAGCCAGTGTAAGAATTATCTTCAAGGTTGGTGCCTTAGCTACTGGACTGAAAGTCTCATAGTAATCAACCCCTGATGTCTGTAAGAAACCTTTTACCACCAACCTAGATTTATACCTCTGAATTTTCCCATCTATATCATATTTCAATTTATAAACCCATTTGTAATCTATGACTTTCATTTTAGGATCTGCAAGAACTAATTCCCAGGTTTTATTTCTGATCAATGCTCCATATTCTTCTTTCATAGATTTGCACCATTTTTCACTTTTTAGCGCTTCATGTACACTAACAGGTTATGTCTCATCCACTGAGGTTGTAATGATATCAGCATAGATCTTTAGTTTGAAGATTCCTGCCTTAGACTTGGTCACCATAGGGTGTTCTATTGCCCGTTCATTCTCTGGTACAGCGGTTCACCTTTTAATTCACTTTCACATTCTGAGGATTCCTGTTGGGCTGCAATTTGTATATTACTCTGTTCAGCTTCTTGTATCCAATCCATATCAGATTCTCTGTCATTTACCATCATTCTTTCATCCTCATTTTCAGCAAGAGGTTCTGCAGGATCTTCTGTAAAGTGACTGGAATTCTTCTATGGGAACTTGACTTAGATGAATTTGTGGGTAGTTTATAGGAACTAAATTCAAAAGGCAGACGATGATAAATGGTGGAAGAATATTTGTCTTGAGATGTTTTGTTGAGAAAACCTTTTTTGAATGGAAATGAGCTCTCATCAAAGATAACATGCCTGGAAACATAAACTCTGCCACTAGGACTTAAGCACTTGAACCCTTTGAGAGATATACTAGGTCCCAAATAAACACACCTCTCAGAATGAAAATCAAACTTGTGCTTTTGGTATGGTCTTAGGCAGGGATAACAAGAACATCAAAACACTTTAAGTATTTGATAATCAGTGTCATGTTTGAATAATAACTCATACGGTGATTTATGTTGGAGATTTTGATTAGGCATTCTATTAATAATATATGTTGCTGTTAAGAAGGCTTCCCACCAATAGTAAAGAGGCATGTGTGCTTGAGATAACAGGGTGAGACCAGTCTCAGTAACATGTCTATGTTTTCTCTCTACCCTTCCATTTTGTGCTAATGTGTGTGGGTAGGAGTACCTTAGTTCTATCATAGATTCATGCTATTTTGTCCAGGCTTTTATATTCTCCCCACATATCTGATTGAATGGTTTTGATTTTCCTTTCAAATTGATTTTCAACAAGTCTTTTAAATTGTATAAAGTGATGAAGGACTTCAGATTTGTGCTTTAATGGGTAAATCCAGGTATACCTAGTACAATCATCTAAAAATAGAACATGGTACTTAAATCCTGAGATAGAGTTAATAGGGGCTGGTCCCCAAACGTCAGTGTGAATTAAATCAAGTGGCTTTTAGCATGAGATTAAGATAATTTGAATGGCAAGGCATGGGATTTACCGAGCTGACAGGCTTCACATAAACAAACTTTTTTATTATTGATAGACTTAAATTTATTACAAGTTTTTAGAAACTGAAGTAACACAGAGAGATGAGGGTGTCCTAGCCTTCTGTGCCAGGTTTCAATTTCTGATTCTAAGGCTTTGTCTCTAGTAGACTTTGCAGATTCAGAAAGACTTGTGCTGAAGATGAATTGAGATTTGTTTGGATGATGACTAATAGAACTTGTTTTTGAGATTCTTGTGTGGTGATTAGGTAGATTCAGCTGATATAATCCTCCTTTAAGCTTCCCCTGCACTAGAGCCTTCCTTGTTGCTAGATCCTTCACAACATAATTGTTAGGGTAAAACTCAACTGAAACATTATTATCAGAGGTAAGCTTGAAGACACTTATAAGGTTCTTTCTTATTTTAGGAAAATGTAGCAGTTGTTTTAAAATGAATTTCTCTCCAGTTTCAATATCAAACTTCTTTGAACCAATATGAGAGATTTGTAATGAAGTACCATTACCTACAATCATTTTTTCTTTACCTCCATATTCTTTTGCTTCAGCAACATTGTCTTTGTCAGTAGTGACATGAGGGCTCGCTCCAGAATCAGCATACCAGGCTTGATCCTCTACTGAACCTGAGTTTACAATGTAGGCAGATGGGTGAGAATTGGAACTCTGATCACTAGGCCTTTTTCCCATATACTTCTCATCAAATCTATTGTAACACTACACAACAGTATGGTTACTTAGGCTACATATCTGGCAAGGATTTCTTGTTTCATTTGAGCTTCCAAACCTGCCTCTGCCTCTTGTTCTTCCCCTGAAATTTGGGCTCCTAAAACCTCTGTTTCCTCCATTGAGTGAGATTAATTGAGCCAAAGTTAGTTATAACTTGGTTAAGATATTCTAGTCTACTCTCTAAGGTCATGAGTACGGAAAACAACTCATGCCAGAAGATCTGATCCTTGCTATTGACTTGCACTACAATTGGAGTATATTCCTCATCAAGGCTAGCCAGAACTTGAGTTACCAAATCAGTGTGCTCTATCTTCTTCCCAGCTATTTCAAGATTATCAGCAAGCTGCTTGACAGTGCTGAGATAATGATCCATAGACATGGATCCCTTTCTTATTCTTTGCAACTCAGACGTAAGAAATGTCACTCTAGACGTGTTAAGAATCCCATAATTCTCATTTATGGCTCTCCAAAGCTCACTTGAGCTATTACATCCCATTACTCGCATCACAATTTCAGAAGTCATTGAGGAATACAGACATCCCATTAGTAGTTGATCAATAGACAACCACCTAGAGTACTCAGGATTAGGGGATGATCTAACCATGACTCCAGTCTCAGTGGTGGTCTGAGTATCAATAGTCTGATGAGGACACTCATTGGTGCCAAGTAAATATCCTTCCAAGCCATGTCTCCTTACAATTGGTATTATAACATTTTTCCAAAGAAGAAAGTTATCTCTATCTATCTTAACCGAGGTTGCTTGGGTTAAATTCATCCAAAAAGGGGCAAAATTGCTTCCAAGAGCTAGGGCTTGAATTGTTGAGATGAGATTTGTGTTTTCTGGGTTTGTGGAGCTAGAGTCCGAGATAGGGGGTAATACATTTGCCATGGGTTTGGCTCTGATACCAAGATAAAAACTAGAAACTAAATAGGAGATGAAGATAATTTTGATTTCTTAATCAATCAATTCACTTACATACCAAACAGAAATACATTATACCCTATTTATATACAAGGATGGATATATACAATACATACAATTTCTACACACAGCTAACCAACTACAGTGTTTACGCCATTGATGAAATCTCCAAAATCAAGGAAGGTTGGTATTGCTGTGGATGAATCTGTTGGAGAAGATCTACTGCAATATTCCTTTTCCCTCATAATCTGGTAAGGTAAAGTCTTTATTTCTTCTATTACGTTTTTATCTTTCTTCTTGCTAATTGCTCCTTCAGTCCTTGTCTTTTTGTCTTGTGCAGTTTGGTCCTCAGAACCTTTTTTTCTAACAGCCTCCATTTTAAAAATCTGCTTCAAAAGGTATCATTCCACAACATTACAGCAACTCCAGTTGCACTTCAAAAAATACCATATAATCCAACAAAAAAAAAGCAAGATTTATCTGAAATGGATTTATCTAGTCTTCATTCAATCCCAGTAGTTGCTGCATTCCTTCAAAGCGCTAGTTCCAATTCACAAACTTTCAGGTTTCTCCAAGTTCTTGATCCTCGTTACCCCGCATTCCTTCAAAACACCAGTTTTTGATCTTGACGCAGTTCCCGACCATCTTGTTCAATTTCAATTGCAACCACTTGACTGAAGCACGACCGTGATTGAAGTTGTTGGGTACAATCGATTTTGAGGATTGAAGCATTATTCCATGTTGCTAGACATGAGGTTGAGTTTCCTTCAACTAGAATTCTGGTTTGAGACTAACGAGAGGATTTTTATAATTTAGTGGACCAGCGAACAGTGTTCTAAAATGCGTAATGCATAGCGAAGCGTCGAGGCCGAGAATCAAGAATCACAAGTTTAGGCGTGTCAATGCGAAGAATAAGCGTCATAATGCGTTTCGTATTTTTAAGGCATTAAATATATTTTTATATAAAAAAAATAGATTTTTTAATATATAAAAAAAAACAGATTAAAAAAAAAAAAAAAAAGGATTAGACGGACTAATGCGCGCCTAGTCGCGCATTAGGCGCGCCTTTTAGTTGGAAACGCATTTTTCCCGCATTTCCCGAATTCGACGCGTTTTGGTCGCGCGTCGCGCTTAGGCAGCGCATTTTGCCCTTTTTTAGAACAATGCCAGTGAAAACCTTTTGCGAAATTTAGTGACCATCTGAGCTAGTATCCCCTATAAAAATGTAACATGTATAGTCAAACTTGATCACAAGTTTAATGAAACGTTTTTTTTTCTATTTTTAATATTATTTTATTTATTCCATACAAATAAATAAGCCATGTTCAACACCTTTTTTTTTTCCACATACTCATTTTCAATCATATTTACACAATAAAAATATTTTACATGTAAACTCATAAATTTTTCCTATATTTTACTTACACATTCTTCAAAGAATCACTATTTAAAACTATATTTTATCTTTAAAAAATTTGTCAAACAGGGTTAAATAAAAGTACGCATTACCTTGAAAATTGATAGAAAATATTTTTTAAAACTTTTACAGTTGAATATTTTCTGAATATCAAAACAAGAAAACACCACTTTCGAAACAAATAATGAATATTATAGGTTGAATTATGTCTAAAGCTATTTTATAAGTTATTGAGAACTATTAAAAACAAAGAAATTTAATTTAATCAACTTATGTCATTTTTCAATTTATCACAGTTGTTTTCTTATCGGGGCAAGTTGAGCCTCCAATGCTACAATCATGTGTTTCTATAGGTAGTCTACTCTCAAGTGATGTCTCTTATGCTCATTATTATAAATAGTCAATTGAAGTTTTTGTGGATAAGTTGCATATTTTTTTGTATTTTGAAGTTCCTTGTCACTACTCGATTAGAATGAGAGATCGTCCTCCTTTATCATATCATATTTTGGGGATGATCGATAGATTTGGTTGTCGTCTGTGATCGTTTTTTTATTTGATCAGAAAAACGATCGCCTTCCTTGATTAACAAGCTACATCGTATCACGTCGAAGTCGAATTTTCTTAGTGTGAAAAATGATGGAGATAGAGATAAAATTTAGATAAACTTTAAAAATACAGTTCAATAAAAATTATGTTTGTTCAAATTAGATTATATTATTTTTAATATTTTGATAAAATCCTAGTTAATTAAAAGTTCATTCGATTTTAGTTTTATTTGCTCATTATAATAGTGATACCTTTCAAAATATGAAATAAATTGATTTTTCTTCCCCTAAATTCTTCTTTTTTTTGAATCGCTTTTTCTTTTTCTTTTGCGTTTCGTTTCTTCTCCAATAATTTGTTGTCAAATTGTTACTTTCCTACATCAATGTGTGGTTGAAAATCATTTTGGGGACATCAGCCAAACACACAACGTAATTATTTCAAAAACATAATTATCGTACTTCTAAAAATATCCAAAAGCAATTAAAACATATAACATATTATCATTGATCAACACTGAAACACAGCATACAGAGCAGCAACCACTCATATATATGGTCTCAATGCTTCTTATTAGATGTTTTATCCTAAGGCAGAATCATGATCCGAAGTGTTATTACTGATATGGAAGAAGAAATCATGCTAAAGTACATTCTTTTATCAGATAGGTGAAGAGATATTATCTAAGAGTCTTTCACCTTGAATATCTTAATATTATTTAAGATTGGCTACAGTTTTCTCCCTTCTTTTCCTCCTTGTTCAATGTGCACCCTTTGTACATGTATGGGGATTTTCAGACTAACCTGTGATTTTAGTAGTTGGAAATTGAATCAACTTCCATTTTGTTGTTGTTTTATTATTTTCTATGCCATATTTCGGAATCGATTTCAAGTTATTGGAATTTGAATGTGTGCAAGTCTCTACGAAGTCATTACCATTGTGATGATATCATCTTTGGTTAAATATTTTCTCATGCTACTTTTGGATATAGCCTTTGATTATTCATGGGCAATTTTTTGATAATTCACAAGCTTAAGATTGTGGAGTTTACGGGGATGGAGTCTGATAGATCATAGACTTGAAGAAGTAAGGTACATTTTGTTTCGAAGGAACATGTAGTAGATAATGACGTGGGAGAGAAAGGAAAAACACTGCGTGTCACACTATGTTTGATTTTCATCAAAATTAGATTTTAATGAGTTCGCAAATTTTCAACGGTATTTTATCGTAAAAAAATTTCTGCAAGAAAGGATATTGGGCAGAAATCCTGATTCAAACCTGCTCCGTCCTCAACTTTTGACTCTGCATATTTGGAGGTAAATATGAATTGTTAAAAGGAAACGTAAAAAATAGGATAGGGAAAAGTCAATTACAAAACTGCATTTTCAGCCATTTCACTGTATGTGGGCCCACGTAATGAGTCTTTCTCAATTTCAATGGATCTCGAACAGGAGCTAAGTATTGGAGTGTAAATAGCTCTTACATATGGCAACTTGAGAAGATGTGGGGCATTTCACTGTATGTGGGTCTACTTTAAATTTTTTTTTGTCAATTTTATGAAAAATGCATTCCAATGAAGTACTTGAATTTTTATTTTTCAACTTACACAAAATTAGAAAGTTTCCACCTTTGTCAATCAAACGGACTCTTAAGGAAACGAAATTCAAATAAAAACATCTAGGCTCAGTGTGTTACAGTAGCCTAAAAATGGCGGATTTGACTTCCCTAACGATTAACGAACATGTACATCATAGATGCAATTTTTGATTTCGACACCCTTTCGATGGACTATATACCAGGTGAGAGACTCAATTCCATCCACTACTGTAGGATCAATCTTGAGCTCGTGTCCCCAAGCCAAATGTCGTCACCTTGACTGGCATTATTAAGAATGTTACCGTGTATTGTCATTTAAATAATCCAGAAAATAACTTCTGTTTTTTTTTTTTATATGAATCCAGAAAATACATTCATAGGCACCACTTCTACCAGCATTATGTCCACTATCAAAATTTTCTAAATATGTAAAGTAGACTGATAATATCCTCAATTTATTGCAAATAAGACTTCATGCAAACAGCAAACTACATCCATGCGAGTGTCATGCATACACCAACAGCAAGAAAATCAAACTACTTGTCGATATCCTACTTCGCTAAAAAATAGAGTCCACTGATAATGGAAAATGAGAAATAATGCAGGCCCCAAAAAACAAATTTCCCGACAATATTCTCATCTAGAAAACAGCATGCAATATCCTAATTAAGCTAAGTCTCATGAAACTGTGAAGCTGGTGGCATCACTCGGCCTTCAATGATTTGGCAATGTCGATCACAAACCGGTATTTAACGTCAGATTTCCCAAGGCGATCCATCGCAGTATTGATGTAATCAATAGGGATGATCTCCACATCTGGTAATATATTGTGCTTTGCTGCAAAATCAATCATCTCTTGGGTCTCTTTCATTCCTCCTATCGCACTGCCGGCTATTAACTTCCTACCTGTAGTCGATTGTGGATGTTTAGCAATATTGTCAAGACCAGACCAGACCAGACCTGGCCCGACTGGCAGGTCTGACCAGAGAAACTGGGAATCGCGGAAATCGGTTTGGTAATAGAGTAAAAACAAGAACCTTAGAAACCATGAACATAAGCACCATACCATACAGGTGGTTCACCCCCATACCTTGCCTTTATTTTAGCACCAGTTCAACTCTTTGAACCTTGACCTTTTTACGAGATCGATGCCCAAGCCAATTTCTTAAATATTGATGTTCAGGCATGATTTTTTTAGCAAAAGTGAAACCCCCCTTCCTCCCCCTACTTTAACTACTAAAAAATATATTTATTTTAATTTCTTATAATTGTACTTTTTAAGCTTATGCAAACATGATCTGAGACTTCGAAGGACCAAGAGAATGAGAAATATTACTGAAATGCTTGCTTACCTGTAAGCAAGGGAAACGCTGGCAACTCAAGTGGCTTTTCCGGAGCACCAACCAGTACCATCTTTCCATGAGGCTTCAACAAACTAAGCAAGGGTAAAATGGGGTGATGAGCAGATACAGTATCAATGATCCCGTCCAATGTTCCAGCTGCAGCCTGAATATGGATAAATATAGAGATTAATGTGATTTCATGTCTCAGCAGAACAACTAAATTAAACCAAGCAAAATCCCAATTCCTCACCTTCATCTCCTCCGGATCACGACTAACTAAAAACAAGTCGGCGCCAAGGTTTTCAATAGCTTCCTTCTTCTTATTAATAGATGTACTGATAACTGTAACCGTAGTACCAAAAGCCTTAGCAAACTTCACAGCTACATGGCCAAGCCCGCCAAGCCCAACAATACCAATATTCATTCCGGGCTTGTCGAGTCCAAAGTACCTCAAGGGGCTGTAAGTCGTAATCCCAGCACATAGGAGAGGAGCACCAGTATCAAGGGGAAAGTTCTCGGGCCAACGAACAATGAAGTGCTCATCAGCAACCATTAAATTAGAATAACCTCCATATGTAATGGTAGCATCAGTGTAAACAGCACCATAGGTCAGTATCGCTTTAGAACAGTAATTTTCAAGATCGTTGGTGCATTGATCACACTGGCGACAAGATCCAACCATACATCCAACTCCCACTTTGTCCCCGACCTTGACTTTCCCCACCTTGCTGCCAACCTCAGTTACTTCACCCACAATCTCGTGCCTGCAATAAACAGCCCAGTTCAACATATGCTTCAACTACTTTTCCTTTCGAAGATTTGTAATCTTTTCATAACTTTAAGACGATTCAAACAGTCTAATAGAAACTACCGCAACAGTTAGCATTCAAAGTCTATGGTTTAGTTTATTAGATCAAATATCCATGGAAGACAACTCAGAATCAAGCCATAATGAGTGCAACTGGTGGTCCAAAAAAGCAAAGACAGTTGTTGCTTTGTTTGATTTTTATTAAGATGGGACAAAGGGAATATGGAATCGGCAATGCTTGTATTCATCCAAATATGTCACGAGAATTTGTAAAAATATTTCTATATTCTCCGTTTTCAAATCCAGATTACAACAATCACTGATCCTCACAATATCGACACAGTAATTGTGTGCGAGATGCGTGCATATTAAACCACCCCTCTAAAAAGCCCAAGGCATACAGTATGGACACTTACAGACGCTCATTTAGGTTCTAATATCGATTCTTTTTTTCTTATCAAAACCATGACATGTCCTTAATTTCATAAATAGCTAGCCGCCCCACTTCAACCAGTAATACCTAGAATAATATCACGTGTAGAGACAGGGAGAGGGGGTTTTACCCGGGAACAAGGGGATACTGACTGAAGCCCCATTCATTCTTGGCCATATGCAGATCCGAATGACAGACCCCGCAATACAACACTTTGAACTGCACATCATGCTCTCCGGTTGCCCTTCACACCAAATACAGAGTAAATCAAATCAAAACTAGCCAAATGCACAAAATATGGGTTCATATGAAATAGAAAGAAAACTAGAAATCGAGATCTATACCTTCTGGAGAATTTGAAAGGTGAAAAAACTCCAGATGCGTCTCTTGTAGCCCATCCAACAGCCTTGAGAGGGTGCTCTGTTTCTGGAGATTTCGCCATTTTCACTATATTAATTAATTTGATAAGAGTGATAGAAATTAATGAGATTACAAGCAATGTGTTCTTCTAGTCCTCTGTGCACTCTTTATTTATAGAGCAAGGCTCTAGTAATCACACGTAACCGAGTACGTCACCATAAATCTAATACCTTGCCAGAGCCTCTAAGATGATGACGCGTGTCATTTCGTGAAGATTTAAACCATTGTCTTTTGCTTTTTTTTTTTAGTGGACCAGAATAATTTATGCGAGAAATCAAATGAACCTTCTTGGGATTTAATTTATGGGCCTTTCTACAATGATCTTGTGTGGGTAGTGCTCTAACCAACTTTGGCCCTCTTTCAAATAAATTGTAATCTAGATTTTTATCAAAATTAAAATCAATAATTAATTTTAATCATAAATTTTACGAGATTTATAATTTTTCAGACACACATTTTATTAACTTTTATCAAAATTTACTAAAAATCTGATTTTAATATCCACCAAACAAGGTTTTAAATTATTCACTTACATATGTGTTTAATTTGAATTTAGTTGTCAATTAATTGACGTGATATTTTAAGTTCTTATTTGTCTTTCATTCTTTTAAAATTCTTTTTTACATATTCATTTTCGATCATATTCAAGCAATAAAATATTCTATATGTAAATTCAAAAACTTTCCCTACTTTTTAAGCATAAATTCTTAAAAAAATTCACTATTCACAACAATATTTTTTCAAAAAAATGACCACTAAACATGGGTTAAATGCATTCATTTATTTAGATATTCAATTATTTATGAATATTTAATGGATAGTTAGACGGGTACTAAAAACAGAAAGACCGAATAACATTATCATATAATCAATGGTGGACCCAGCACAAAAAGTTTTGTCCGAGCGAACGTTAATCATTGACCGTCGACAATCAGCGATCTTAAGAACGAGATCATTTATTAAAGGCAATGGGAGGGCTATTAAAGAGGGTGGTAGCTTGGATCAGGCCGACACGATGGGGCTTGGGGCAAACCACCGCCTCTTTCGTGCCCTTCATCTCTTCACATGCAGAAAAAGTTTACTTCTGAATTGTACAGTAATTCATTTTCTTTTACTTCAAGATGTTTTATATGTATATATATATCACACCTGTATATTTATCAAAAGATGGAATTTTTAAACAGCAAGGAAATTGGATATGGGAATAACATAAATATCACATATAAATTAAACACACAATACTAAGAAAAAAATTGTTCTTGCACTTTTGTTTTTAAGCTAAAATCCAGCCAACTTGGCACAAGATAAAAACCCAGAAACTTAGCCGGCAGAGATTTTGGACTTGTTCTTATAGACAAATATAAAAATAAAAAAAAAAAATTTGATAATCCATATAATATTAAATTAATTTAGAAGAACCCTATACAGATCTTCTGCTGTAAAAATCAAAACTTTTGTTTTTCTTTTAAATTACATAATTGTTCTCCTTGTGCTTGAAGTGTAACAGATCAAACAAAATCTGGTGACCATGGATTTTATATGCAGAGCAAGTGAATCTTTTCTTGGAAATTAAGAGAATGATTGGCAATTTTCAGCTACCTTTATGAATTGAAAATTGATCTGATATTTAAACGGATCTGTACATAAATTTTAAATTTTCATATGAAACTTATGTTCTTTAAAGGGGAGAAATTAGCTTGAACAAATCACCTGCGAAAAAAACTCAAAATTGGTAATTCTTGTTCACCAAGAACTCATCTTTCTTCCAAAAAAAGAAATTCAGAATCAAGAATTTCCGACAACAGAGCCGAAGAAAAAATGAATTGAAGGAAAGCTTCATCTGGATTTTCACAAAACTTAAAAAAAAAAATCAGAAACAAGAACTAGATCACATACTTTTCCACTAGAGGTAGAGAAAGAAAGCATTTGATTACCTGAAAGGGCTATAAGCGTGTTCAGTAGATATTAGAATAAGATTAAAATTGAAAAATTAGTCGTTATTATTGACTTTTATTAGACGAATGAGACTCAATAATAGCTATATTTTTAATTTTAATTGAATTTTAAACACAAACGAACACGCCCTATACAAAATTGTATGTGGCTCCTCTAACAAAAAGGATTTCAAATCAAAATAGAAGAAAAAAGATTTTCAAGTTGCCACCGCCAGTCACCCGATGACGCCAATGGTGACTCGACAGATCCAGCACGATAATAGCCCAAATGGTCACTAACTTCGCAAAAGGTTTCCACTTGGTTACTGAACTATAAAAATCATTTTGTTAGTCACTATGCTTTGAAAAATGCCATTCTATTAATCACTAACTGAACTTCCGTCTAAAAAAATTGACTGATATAATGACGTGGACGCCTACAAAAGTGTTACTCCTAAACACGTTTTCATTTTTAAAAAAACGTAATACCATTTCAAATGAATCGACCAATATCCCCGTCTCTTACCATAAACAGAAGAAAATCCCCAATTCATCTCATTCCAAACCCTCGTGAAGAACGTCCCAAATCCAAACTGCCAAGTCGGAATTTCAGTCACCCAAACCGAACTTCCAATTGAAGGAAGCCTAACTTAACGTCCAGAAACACGGAATCGTGCTTAAATCCTCGAAATTGATTGCACCCAAAAATTTTGGTCGCAGTCGTGCTTCAATCAAGTGCTTCAATCTTGACTGCATGATAAATGAATAAAATTAGCCTTCTCTCTCTCTCTCTCTCTCTCTCTCTCTCAACCGTTTCTTATTTTCTTTGATAGTTACTCTGACTTCATGGGGTATGTATATATATATATATATATATATATATATATATATATATATATATATATATATAAGACAAGACAATATGTTCAAGCAAATTCTATTGTACTTAGGATTGAAGGAACGTGTCCCGCAAGGAAGAAAATTTAGCCTCCGTTTGGTATATCTACATTTTGAAAAAAGTAGAAAAATTTGTACCGTTACATTTGCAGGCGGGACCCACGCGTGAGAGGACCAATCAAAAGTGGGGGCTGGAACAGTGAAAAAACGGTCACAATTTCTCTACTTGGAGGCTAACTAGATATACCAAACGGAGGCTTAATAAGAATGATTATAAAAGTGATCTCCTGTAGTGTTTTAAGGATATGAAAGGAATTTGGCAAACGAGTCCTAAACAAAATAGGACACGTGGACTGCCATAACAAAATCCCAATTTCAAAGTAATTAAATTATATCTAAGTACAATCAATTGACACATTCCTATCACACTCCAAAATCAAAGCAAACAAATCTTTTTAAATAAAAACTACCTTATCTATCTTAACTAACACGTGCCTACCAACCCAAACAATTCAAAATCAAAATAAACATCCCAAACACATGACACGTGGCAGACAACCTTTTAAAATATAAAACTAGTTTTTCCTCAACTTCTTCAAACTACATATCTTGGAGTTTACTTATCCGAATCGATTATTTCTCGAGCTTAATATGTATAATTAATTACAAATCGTCTAACGAGTATAATATTAATATATTTATTTTTGCTCTATTGAAATCTAAATATTTGAACAATACATAAGAACTTAAAACGTACTTCACATTAGTCCATAAACTATAAAAATATAAAAACATAGCATATAAAACAATAAAACTTTTATAAATTTTCGGGGCATTACATATGTCATTTTTCAATTTATCACAATTTTTTTCTTATCGGGGCAAGTTGAGCGTCCAATGTTACAATCGTTTGTTTCTATAGGTAGTCTACTCTCTGTTGATGTCTCTTATGCTCCTTATTATACATACTCAATTGAAGGTTTTTTGGATAAGTTGCATAATTTTTTGTATTTTGAAATTCTTTGTCCCTACTTGATTAGAATGAGAGATCGTCCTCCTTTATCATATTATATTTTGGGGATGATCGATAGATTTAGTTGACATTTGTGATTGTTTTCGTTATTTGATCAGAAAAATGATCACCTTTCTTGACTAACAAGTTACAGCATATCACGTTGAAGTCGAGTTTTCTTAGTCGGAGAAATGATGGAGATAGATAAAATTTAGATAAACTTTTAAAATACAGTTCAATAAAAATTATGTTTGTTCAACTTAGATTATATTATTTTTAATGTGTTGATAAAATCCTAGATAATTAAAAGTTCATTTGATTTTAGTTTATTTGCTCACTATAATAGAGATACGGAGATACCTTTCAATATATGAAATAAATTGATTTTTCTTGCCCTAAATTCTTCTTTTTGAAATCGCTTTTTCTTTTGCATTTCGTTTCTTCTTCAATAATTTGTTGTCAAATTGTTACTTCCCTACATCAATGTGTGGTTGAAAATCATTTTGGGGACATCGGCCAAACACACGACGTAATTATTTCAAAAACATAATTATCGTACTTGCAAAAATATCCAAAAGCAATTAAACATATAACATATTATCATTGATCGACACTGAAATACAGCACACACAGCAGTAACCATTCATATATATGGTCTCAATGCTTCTTATTAGATGTTTAACTCTGCAAGAAATTGAATTTCCAATGTAACTGTTTTATTCTGGAACACAAAATTTTGATTCGCGACAATCAAAAGGTTTTACAAAAACAAAGAGCAATTTTTCATAGAGCGCGTTAAGTCAGCCCCAAAACACACATTTGTGAGTGTTGTCTTCTTCGCAGCAGTGTATCTTCAAGAAAGTATGGAAATCATAATTTACTCGGCCTTAAATGAATTTGCAACGTCAATGACAAACCGATATTTAACATCAGATTTCTCAAGACGCTCAAATGCAGTGTTGATATAATCCATGGGAATGACCTCCACGTCTGCAAATATGTTGTGCTTTGCTGCGAAATCGACCATTTCTTGAGTCTCTTTTAATCCTCCAATGCCACTGCCACTTATTGACTTTCTACCTGTTATGACATTATGGATGTTAGCCATTATTTTCAAATCCAAACAATCGAAAGAAGTTAGAAACATCGATTCACTTGCTTACCAAAAATTAGAGGTAACATGGGCACCTCGAGTGGCTTTTCTCCGCCACCAACCATGATAAGATGTGAATGAGGCTTCAACAAATTTACCAAGGGTAGAAGGGGGTGAGCAGCAGACACAGTATCAATGATTCCGTCCAACGTCCCAGCTGCAGCCTATTATTGTGTAACAAAAACGAACATAGAGATTAATGAAGTTTCATGCCTCAGTAGAAAATCCTAACTATTTATTTTTGAACCACCTCATTTAAAAGCTGAAGCAGTAAAGACAAGACACATTCATCTAAATTTAGTGTCCAACACTAACCTGCATTGCCTCCTGATCACGGCTAACTAAGAACGAGTCGGCACCAAGACGTTCAGTTGCTTCCTTCTTCTTATTGATGGATGTACTGATAACTGTCACCTTACTCCCAAAGGCCTTAGCAAATTTTACAGCTACATGGCCAAGCCCACCAAGACCAACGACGCCGATATTCAATCCGGGTTTGTCGAGTCCGTGGTACTTCAAGGGGCTGTAAGTTGTAATTCCAGCACATAAGAGAGGAGCACCAGCATCAAGGGGCAAGTTCTCCGGCCAACGAATAACAAAGTGCTCGTCAGCAACAATTTTATCAGAGTAACCTCCATATGTAACGGTACCATCCGTGTAACGCGAACTGTAGGTGAGTATAAATTTCGAACAGTAATTCTCAAGATCATTGGCACATTGGTCACATTCCCGACATGATCCAACCATGCATCCAACTCCAACTTTGTCCCCAACCTTGAATTTTTCCACCTTGCTACCAACCTCTGTTACTATGCCGGTGATCTCGTGCCTGCAATAAACAACACAATTCAACATATGCATCGGGTACTTTCTTTTAGAAAATATATTCTTTTTTTCTAACAATTTTAAGGTGACTCTCCATGCACTTGAACACAAGGAAGAGAGTACACAGAGCAAGAATATTTGTACAATCATATAGAATTTCACCCACCCAAAACCCCCAAGTATTGTAGGAAAAAGTACTCCTAAACATTACCACACCCACCAATTTCTACCATTTGAACAACCTAAAAAGAGAATAAGAAAAACTAGGATGCTAAGCTTACAATTTTTCCTCACAAAACTCTAGTCACATTCAAAAAGAAGATTGCACGACCAAATTCTCTACGATTTTGGCTGAACATGTTTACGATTGCTCTCTCTGCCAATTCGTTTCCATTAGAAATTAAAACAATTTGGCATTAATCTTCCAACAAGAGACCGGAGACTGCTTCCAAGAAAATAATAACAATCCAATCTTACATCCCTCATGAATTTGGAACTTTTGAGGCAATAATTCCAACACCTTAGAATCACTAGAATAAAATAGTAACAAGATCTATTGGAATGGAAGATCAATCAAAATTAGATCTTTAGCAATCACAACATGCCATGTATGTTTCGATCCACCCCTTCCCGGAAACCATAAGGTAAAAGAATAGAGATCGTGTCACTCTTCAGATCGATAATATCTTCATATCTACAAAAACACATCCCAAGCGACTAAGGTGCGTTTGGTTTGCGTTTCTGTTTTCAGTTTTGAATTCATTTTTTGTTTTTTGTTTTGATAGATTATTTTAAGATTGTAGAAAATGCGATTAGTTTAAAAATTTTAGAAATAGTTTTATGACTTTTTTTTTCAATTAATTTGATTATTTAGTAAAATATATCAATTTTATGCTTATATGTGATTATTTAGTTTTATGGGTATTTGTATTGGGCAGGTTTTGCGTTATTTTATTAATTATTTTAATTTGAGAAATGTTTACATTCATTTTCCTCATTTTGAGTTTTATATTGTAACATCTTCCTTGTTTTCAAAAATGGATTTTTGAAAATAATGTACCGCACGTTTTGAGTGTTTTAGAAAACCGAAAATGGCCTCAAAACGGCAAACAAAACGCTCTCTAAATTGTTGTTTATTCATTTTGGTGTCCATCTTAGGATACTCATTTCAGCTATGTTGATAGACTAAAATAACACAAGAAGATAAAGCATTTAGGATAATGCTACATGTACACACACACTTTTACACAATTTTTTACACCTCTCTCACATGGAGGGGGGTCCACGATTATTTTATTATGTGTGGGCCCTTCCATGTGAGAGATGTGTAAAAGATTGTGTAAAAAATTGTGTACACTTAGCATTATTCAAGCATTTAACAGGACACTATAGGCAGTTTCAGACTTTGAAACTCCTGGATTTCCCGACAACCTCAATCATTAATCCTAAAAATAAAATTGTGTTTGTGTGTGTGTTAATAAACTATAAAGGAATAGGGAGGGCGGGGGGGATCTTACCCAGGAACAATAGGAAACTGAGTGAAGCCCCATTCATTTTTGGCCATATGAAGATCCGAATGACAGACCCCACAATACAGCACTTTAACTTGAACATCACGCTCACCTGTGGCCCTGCAAAAGTGCACCAAATCCATCAAACCATAATGCAAAATAAAGCCCACATACTAAACGATCGTGATCTATACTATACCTTCTGGAGAAGTTGAAAGGAGAAAAATGCGCAGATGTGTCTCTGGCAGCCCATCCAAAAGCTTTCACAGGGTGTTCTGTTTCTGGTGATTGTGATTTTGCCATTTCTTTAGCTTTTTGACTGTAAGAGCAAACTGTGAGATAAATAATTACGAAGCTGGAAAATGCCTGCAATGGGTTTCTCTTTCTCCGAAGGTTGGTGTCCCTTTCTATATAGAGCAAGATTTTAGGATCGTGACGCAGACATTGAGGAAATATCAAGTCCAAATCAGAGGTGAAAGTTTGACCCGTCTCTTTTAATAAATTGCAATATTTTATTCTTTATAAAACAAAACCACACCTACCTCTTCTCTATGTATGTACCAACATATTTTCTTTGAATAAATATATATATGTCTATTAAGGTTAAGCTCTGTTTGATGGATTATACTAGATGTACACAATCATTTACACATTGAATTACACATTTCTCACATGGAGGGGAGGGGGGGGGGGGGGGGGGCCACACAAAATAAAATATTCGTGGGCCCCCCTCCATGTGAGGGGGGTGTAACCTCATATGTAAACCTCTGAGTGTACATCTAGTGTAATCCCTGTTTCATATGTATTAAAATTAGATTTTTAGTAAATTTTTATAGAAATTGATGAAATACATGATTAAAAAGTTGTTCATCCTATAAAATGTGTAGTTAAATTAATTGTTGATGATTTTAATTTAAATTAAAATCTTAATTTTAATATTTACCAAACAGGGACTAAATACACCTATGTTCTAGATCTACTTTGGTCTCTTCTTGTTAATATTTAGATAAAAATAAGTATATAAATTTCGAGAAATATTGAAATGATGATTTAATTAATTCTTTCTTCACCGTGACAACAATTTTTTTCCAGTAAATAAATTTTCCTATTATGATGTAAATGGTCAACAAGTGATGAGAAAAGTAAAAACTTACAAAAGAATTGTAAATCCTTTTCTTCCTTACTGAAATTGGCGCTATTTTGTCAAATTTCCTTTCTTGCATTCTTATTTCTGATAAAGATCATACCCAGTTTGAATACTGGAAAAGAAGAGCAAACTACTTTTCCTATTGTTGTTGTTTTTTATAAATGGATAATGTGAAATATATCGATAAAAAATCATGTACAAGTACTCCGGACATTTCCGGACAAACAAAGATCGTGCAAATACAAGTATTTCGGGCATATCCGGACAAGCAAAGTGAGAAGATGTACAAACGAATAAATCTAACGACATAGCGCCAAAGATTCAAAATGAATTAAAACAATCGGATACAAAGAAAATCGTAAAAATTATGAGAAAGTAAATTGTATTTTTGGGCATTTTAATCATACATACATACATATATATATATATATATATATATATATATATATATATATATATATATATATATATATAAGTCGTTTGAATATGCATCAAAATATGCATCTAAGTCGTTTGAATTTTCTCAATACTCAAATCGAACTCAATATTCAATCTCATCCATGATTTTCTACAATGCATACTCTACATTTGTTTTTTTCCCTTCATTTGAAGAAAGTAATATTTAACTAACCACCGCATAAAAGACCTCTTTTTAATAAATAAAAAAATGGATAAAATTTTCAATGGTTGTTTTCGAATGTTCAAAACCAATATCTTCATCTGATTGAATCCACTTGGGATTCATAATCAAGATTTTTACGACTAAATTTTGAAATGCCGAAAACAATTTGCATCATATGATTGAGCCCTTGTTACAAATATTATTTTCAAACTCTTCTTTTATATGTACTTATTTTTAAACATAGATTCACACAATAAAATATTTTACACGTAAACCTATTTATCCTATTTTTTAACTACATATTTTCCTAAAAATTACTATTCAAAACTTTATTTTTCTCAAAATAATAGTTGTCAAACAAGGGCTGAATTTTGCAATATTGAAAACAATTTGCAAAAGTTGTTTCCGTGTACGTACATAACTTCTTCTTTTTTTTTTTAACCTCCCATTTTTTTTTCTAGTTGTAAGTCCCGCATGTATTTGCATTTAGAAAAATAATGCATGTACAAATTGGAAAAAAATATATAAATTATCTTTAAATTAATAAATATTGGTTTATTGATAAATTAATAATTTTCCTATATGTGAACAATAATATAGATAACGTAAATAGCTTACTCTATCGTCTATCAAAGAATGGCAGACTGACCCTGATTAGTTATTATTTTAATTATTTTGTAAAATAAATTAAAACGCGTATAAAAATATAAATGTTTTAGGGTAAAGCCATTTGTACCCGGGCATGTAAACGCCCGGGTACACGACCCCACCGCCCCCCTCACAATGAGGGGGCCCGAGGTGAATAAAATAATGGGCGAGCCCTGCATTGTGGGATGGGGGGTCGGGTACACGGGCGTTTACATTGTAGCAAAACCCAATGTTTAATTATCAAGTAGTTGCATGTGGGAACAAGTATTTTAATATGCCTAGATAGAGGACTTACATAATTTCATCAACTTGAACAACTTTGTGGTCGGCTGCTTTTCAATTATTTTTTTATTAATCAAAATTCAACCTTTTTTAGGAAATAATTATAATTTTATATTATTTGGTTGCCGGTTGGTTAGATCAAATGTTAGTGAATAAATTTATAAGCTATAATGTACATATAGTACAACATATTAACAAATAATACATATATAGAGAAGATGTAGGTTTTGGATTTATTTTGTTTTTTCGAGTTTAAACACTATTGCACAAATTACAAAAAAAAATAGAAATTCCTCTAATATCTTTTAGTCATTAACCACATTACATAAGCACAACCGTTTTAATGATGAAGATATTTTGATAATTTTAATTCAATTGTCACCTTACCAATCTGTAAAAGAATTTGTAAATGGCAATGCAAGCATTTTCCTTTGTCAATTCATCTCTTCAGATAAATATATTTATCCTGGTTAGAGTACATCTATATTCTTGTAGGAATGACAAAAAAAACTCGATAAACATGATACTCGCGTGCCCCGAGTATTCAAGTATTCGGATCGGGGATTACCTGTTTAATCTGGACGGGAATTATCCGCTTAAACGTGTGAGTAGTCCTTTTGTTGGCTTGCATAATTATAAATATATCATAAATATTACAGTTATTGTTCATTGTGCTGTTAATATTTACAACAAAAAAGTCATATTTCTGGAACCACAAGATACATTCTCAATGAATTTTGGGTCAACAATTTTTTATTATTCATAGAATGTAAGCTTCATTAAAGGTTCAAATGGTAGGTTTCTTAAATCAAAATAATGGACTTCGATTGAAATCGAGTTAATTATGTGTAGAAATTATATATCTATTCATGAGTACTCGATTATAGCCTAATATCAGTAATATGTACAAATTGAATTTGTGACGACCGAGAAATAATGGTCAAAAATTGGTGAGAAAAGAATTTTTTTTTTTTTGTTATAGTGGACTTCGATTGAAATCGAGTTAATTATGTGTAGACATAATATTTCTATTTACGAGCACTCGATTATAGTCTAATATGTACAAATTGACTTTGTAACGACCGAGAAATAATGGTCAAAAATTGGTGAGAAAAGAATTTATTTATTTTTTTTTTTTGAAAGACTTATAATACCTTCCCTCCTAAACGCCCTAACCACAAGTTGGTGCTATTTTGTCAATTTCCCCTTTTTTGCATTCTTACTTCTTGGTCTCTGGTTTCCAATTATGACTATTGCCAGTCTGATGGCTCGAAAAAAAAAAAAAAGCAAACTATGAGTGATTATTTTTAAAAATAAAAAATCTATTTATTCCATGTGCTTTTTGTATGTTCTTAATGCAATAGGCTAATTTAATTTATTATTTGAAAATATTATTTTTACAACTTTAAAATAATGTGAAGTGAATTGTACGGTGAACATTATCTAAGATATTTAAAATGAGATAAAAATTTATATGAATGAATAAATTCTCGTATAAAAGGTAAAATATTTATTGAGGTTGGGTGCACTATATTTTAATTGGGTTAAAGGTCTCTAATATTTTCTTATTTTTATACTTATAAATTAAACTTATTTTTTTGTTCCATTCTTATTTTCGACATTCAATTAAACCGATCATCCCCAATTATGTTTACTGTCCAAGTAATCAGTTAAGAGGTCATCGTACCTTTAAATGAGCAAAAGAAAAAAAAATAAATTAAAAAATTCGACAAAAATATTTATCCCTCGTGTTTTTAATAAATATATTGTGACAAAATATACTAATGAATTAAAGTTTAAGAGTAAAAATGTGCTAAAAAAATATTATTAGGTGCAGCAAACTCACAATTATACCCTTTATATTTCTTTTCCCATTAACAAAGAATCGTTCAGACTAGGCGTGCCATTAACAGGTGTCGGTAGGTGGGAAAGTGATCTTTCGCCTTGATTTTGTGACGCGAAAAATGAATCACGAAATTAAAAATCTTCTAGAATTTTTCGTGTCACGAAATTAAAAATCTTCTAGAAAATTTTTGTTCCTATCTAGATTTTTTTTAATGAAAATAAAGATCGAACCGGTAGAAATTCATTGGTTTTAGGCACGTTTGACGCGATTTTTTAAAAGTCGGAATGAACTTTTGAGATTCAAATTCCACTTTTGAACTCGTTTATTTAATTTTATAAAAGTTGAGAGACGTATAATAATTAAACTTATTTTTATACGTTAATGGCGATTCACTTATTAGAGAATAGTTGTTGATGCCGGTTGGCGACATGAAGGCACTTATTTTTTATTGGTAAAGCGGCAGCTTCTTGGAAATTTAGTGCCACTTTCTGGTTTTTAAATCTTTTTTTTTTTATTTTGCTAGAAAAATAATTAAATAGCACGTTATTTGTCAGTCATGGAAAGCAAAAGTTCGCTGAACTTGTCTAGAAACTAGAAAGAATCCACCAAATTATGAAAGATAAAATCTTGAAATTTTATTAATCGTAAGACGATAAAAAAAGAAGAATTAACCCTCTATTTATAAGGATTTACATGAAAACTTAGTTTAAAAGAATTAAAATTCAAAAAAAAAAAAACATTGAAAAAAATTAAATGATAAAAATAGCACTAAAACTTTAAAATCAATTTTCGAATCCTTAATGAATTGGCTGAAATCCATCATATGTCACCGTATAGCGGTGTGTTCAGTCTTGGTCGTTGTTTCCATTTCAAAAAGCTATTATGGGTCCAAATTGGAGCTCGAACGCGAAATATGCAATTTACTATTTTTCTCTTTTCAGTTCGACCGTTATTCAATCCATCCGACCACCTTTTCTACATCACAATGTATATGAACTATTGAAAGATAAAATGAAAAATAAAGGATCAATAAACTCTTCTTGTTTTATCAAGAGGGCGTTATTGCTCGTTTATTTTCTTCTTAATTACTGCTACTATTTATAGTCGTACACATTATTTGTTATATTTCAATGTAGAAAACGGAGAAGGAGCACTTTGCTCGTAAGCTTCTAGAATATGGCGCCTCGGAACTTTCTATTTGATGGTGGACAGCCCGAATCAGCGGAGTTTCAAACACGCAAGACAATGACACATGTTTAAGGCAATCTTTAGTTTCAATCCAGCGACCCACAATTCCACATGGTTTGAAAATAATGCAAGAAACATTCTTGAAATTTAATTTTAGGTAGGTATTTGTCAATTAGCCCATCTTAAATGGCAAAACCTCAAAATCTAAACTACAAAATCTTGTATTCAAACACTACAAAACGTATAGACGACGTCTGGAAATTTAGTAGTGCTTTTCAAACTAGCCCATCAGGGATATTAATTTTTTTTTTTTTTTTTTGTGTTCGAAAATATAATTTAAATGAAAAAAGGAGACAAAAGAATTTCATTTCAAATATTGTTATCGTTCTATTTGTGAAAATTATTCATATGTTACACAACTAGCTAGGTCATTGATAATGATAAAAAATATAAACTCAATATAGATTATAAACGTTAAAAAGAATACACGAAATCGTATAAATTTTGTATCTCAGAATTTGAGAAGCTAGCGATCTTATTTAAAGGATTACAAAAAATTGTAACATAAAAGATTTTAAACTATACTACTAAATAATTAATTATGTCCAAAGAGAGATGAGATGGTTCAAAACCATCAAATCCCATGACAATTGGTCCATAAAAAAATGCCTCAAATACCCGATTAGTTCAAGTTTTGTCTAGTCTAATTGAATACGAAAGTTCGGGACTAATTTACATTCATAATAATAGTTTAGGTACTACATGTGCGAAAAGGACAAAAAAGAATTAAAGATTGATTGGAGGAAGGAAACAAGATTCTTAGGGTTGAAAGTTGGAAGATTGAAGATCAATTTGCAAGATTTGAATTCAAGGTAGATAAAGAATTCAAGATTCAATTTTGAGCATGTTTCAAGGGTAATTGCTAAGTTTTCAATTGTTTGTACGATTGAGCCCCTGTTTGTCTACCATTAATCCAAAAAATTGTTTGCTACAGTAAAATTCTCCACCACACATTCACCCAATAAAATATTTTACACACAAATCAATAAAGTTATTTTAATTTTCAACCACACATTCTCCAAAAATACTATTCATTACACTAATTTTCTCTCAATAATGGGAGACAAACAAGCTCTGATTGTTTTTATGGTGTGAATATGATTGTAATAAAGATCTTGGGCCAAATTTTGCGAAAAAAATAATTTTTATTGTCTAATTTTATTTTATTTTCTGACAACGGTAAACTGGCTCTATATTGCTACTAAGGGGCTCCACTTTGCTATTGTAAGTGTAGCCTTATATACTAGTTATTGTAAGGGTTGGGTTATTTTGAAGGCAATGTTAATATATTAAATGTGCGCCAAACTTGTGTGTGTGTAATTGAATAAAGATATATAAATAGCTTTAGAAAAAAAAATCACATAAAGATGTGTTTGTGTGTGCACCAAAAAACTTAAAACACATACAAGGTCCAAAAACCGGCGTGGGATGTCACGTCATCTACAATTCGATTAGCCAACATGAAAATTTACCTAAAATTCATTTATCAAGTGTAAGCTGTCAAACGGGTCGAGCCACCCAACTCAGCACTTTCAATTTTTTGATTTTATTTTTTCCATAAAAGTAACAATGAAAAAAGGAAGACCACGCCCTTCTTACACCTCTAATTTTTTAAAAAAGGCTTGTTCAGATAGCGAGGCATTTTAGAGGTTTGAGCCTCGAGACGTAGTGAGAAGTAAGACTTAACATCAACCAATAAAATACTTCCAAAAAAATGCATTTAAAAAATAACAAACATTAGCTTGAAATATATAACCCATTTTTCAAACCTCGTTATAAAACAATTCAACAAAATTAGTGCACATGAATAATAACGGACAATAGGTTTGAGGTTCTACCTTCCTTGTATGATGTCCATTCATGCTTATGCAAATGGTGTGGGGCCAAGAAGTGTGGCAATAGACCCTGCACAAAAATCAAAATCAAAGGATAAATCGAGTATTAGCACAAATATATTGTTTTCATTCAGATTATAAAACAAATATCAGATTCGCATGACAAATCTTAAACTGTTATGCTTAGAGAAAAGACCCTTCCTAAGATACCGTGGTGTCTTAAGATAACTCAAGATTCTGAAAGGAAAAGTAACACCAATTTCATATCTGAATTATTTTTCACCATATCAATTGACTCATCCTCGATGTACTCTTGTCAAATACAAAATTCTATTTAAACAAGCACAAAAAATGCTTACGGTTTCTTTGTAACATTAAACAAATTCATCAACTAAAATTACACGATTTCTCATATCTCTAAACATGATATGACAGGCGTACATAAACCTAAAATGCTTAAACAATAATTGTGATAATAATTGCATCTTGTGAAGCCATTACAGTTGGAGAGGAAGCAGAATGACTTCGTAATTTTTTAGAGGATATTCCATGTTGGCGTAAACCTGTGCCTGCAATCAGTATACATTGTGATAATCAGTCGGCTATCGGTAGAGCACAGAGTAGTATGTATAATGGTAAGTCTCAACATATTTGTCGAAAACATAATATAATTAAAAACTGGCGTGGGATGTCATGTCATCTACAATTCGATTAGCCAACATGAAAATTTACCTAAAATTTAGTTATCAAGTGTAAGCTGTCAAATGGGTCGAGCCACCCAACTCGGCACTTTCAATTTTTTGATTTTATTTTTTCCATAAAAGTAACAATGAAAAAAGGAAGACCACGCCCTTCTTACACCTCTAATTTTTTAAAAAAGGCTTGTTCAGATAGCGAGGCATTTTAGAGGTTTGAGCTTCGAGGCGTAGTGAGAAGTAAGACTTAACATCAACCAATAAAATAATTCCAAAAAAATGCATTTAAAAAATAACAAACATTAGCTTGAAATATATAACCATTTTTCAAACCTCTTTGTAAAACAATTCAATAAAATTAGTGCACATGAATAATAACGGACAATAGGTTTGAGGTTCTACATTCCTTGTATGATGTCCATTCATGCTTATACAAATGGTTTAGGGGCCAAGAAGTGTGGCAATAGACCTTGCACAAAAATCAAAATCAAAATCAAAGAATAAATCAAGTATTAGCACAAATATATTATTTGAATTAATCTATGGGTACATAAATGGACACATAATGGTTGACATAATGTGAGTGTGGTAGGACCCACGGTACTGTAGCGTGGGCCCCACCCCCACTCACATTATGTCAACCATTATGTATCCACCTATGTACTCCAAGCAATGCTCATATTATTTTCATTCAGATTATAAAACAAATATCAAGTTCGCATGAAAAATTTCAAACTATTATGCTTAGAGAAAAGACCATTCCTAAGATATCGTGGTGTCTTAAGATAACTCAAGATTCTAAAAAGAAAAGTAACACCGATTTCATATCTGAATTATTTTTCACCATATCAATTGACTCATCCTCGATGTACTCTTGTCAAATACAAAAATCTATTTAAACAAGCACAAAAACTGCATACGGTTTCTTTGTAACATTAAACAAATTCATCAACTAAAATTACACGATTTCTCATATCTCTAAACGTGATATGACAGGCGTACAGAAACCTAAAATGCTTAAATAATAATCGTGATAATAATTGCATCATGTGAAGCCATTACATTATAAAGTTGGAGAGGAAACAGAATGACTTCGTAATTTTTTAGAGGACATTCCATGTTGGCGTAAACCTGTGCCTGCAATTAGTATACATTGTGATAGTCAGTTGGCTATCGGTAGAGCACAGAGTAGTATGTATAATGGTAAGTCTGAACATATTCGTCGAAACATAATATAATTAAAAATTTGATCTCAAATGGTGTTATTTTTATAGATTATGTAAAGTTTAGAAAAAATCTCACCGATTCGCTTACCAAAGGTTTACCAAGCGATCAAGTATACCGTCTATCAAAGGGAATGAGCTTAATGCTTACTACGTAAGAATTTTTGTAATGGTAACCCAACATTACTGACTGGAGATCCCAAAATTTTGGTTCAATAGGACAAGTAATTTATAAAAATTCAAAGAAGCACTTAGGAGTTACTCTTACCCCTTCCTACGATAAGACAGTGATATCTGCATAAAGTTTTAGGTTAAGTTATATTTTTAATTATTCCTATATCTTTGACTATTTAAGTGGACTATGTCATGTACTCTTTATAGGAGATCACCTATAAAAGTGTGAAATGTTGCCGTTTCTATGAGAATATTTCAAAGGCTTGAACTCTCTAAAGTACTTATAAATATCAAGAGTTGTTCATAGCCGAAATAAACACAACAATGAGAACTTGAAAATTTTTTGGAAGGTTATTGTGTTGATACTATTATCTTGATTTACACCAACGGCTGACAATTCAAGACACCGCATTCACTGATTAGCCAAGCAAATTCGACAGTATTCTATTAAGGAAAGTTCAAACCACATAGGGTACCTATCCAGATGTAATAACATCCCGTCTGATCTCTCTATAGGGTCTCCATAGTCTATTGCATTTATGTGGAGGATTGTTGGGAAAAAATGGTTTCAATTAGTTGGTTTGACCAACTTTTGACCAATTATTTTACTGGGTCCCGTTGGTTGGTCAAAAGCAAGGAATCATGCCTAGTGAATACCTGAAATTGAAGGACATTTCATCAAGACGTGACTCGCAATCTTAACTATCTAAGTCTCCCCCAACTCTCCACCTCATCTCTCCAATGATGAGTTGGTTGAATTTGGAGAATCTCATTTTATATCTATGGCAGCAGAAGGAAAAAAGAAAAATGATATCCATGGTAGTAGAAGTAAAAAAGAATAAGCTATCTGAAATTGATTTTGTTAGCTTGAATGATAATTCTAGAAACGATCCCATGTTAATAGTGCCAAGTCCTTCTTTTGTTGTTGAGGATGAGAAGTGGACTCCTGAAAATGGTAATGAGTTGCAACAGCAAGAGTAATATGATGAGGACGAAGATGATTGTCAGTAGGATAATGGATATATGGGAAAACCCATATATTCAATCAAAAGGTGGTTTGCGGTGGCGGATTGGTGGTGATGGCGACAACAAACGTGACGATTTTCTGACTTTTGGTTTTAGGGAAGCGTGGGGAGATTACAGGAAGATGAGCAATACTTTTTTTGGGTCTTTTCTTTAATTATTTAATTGTTTTATTAAATAACTTGTAAATATACCATTTCGTCATTCATTTAATTTGTCAATTTGAGTTAAAATTTCAATTTCAGTATTGATTATCAGAATTTTGGACTAATTTTGTTATATGGACTTCAGTTTCATTCAAGGTGAAAGGTTTTGTACTGCGGTCACAAAAATAAAAAGTTAAGGTATAATCTGCAATAAATTGAAAGGTTTGAGATCTCCGTTGCAGCTTACCCTAAAATTTGCATGCACATACTTCTATCTGCCAACAATGCCCTTTGTATAAAGTCATTGTCGTTTCGACCGTTTGTGTTAAGTTCCCTCCACAATAACTCTGTCTCTCAACCAGAACCTTCATCAATTTTATTAATGAACCATTATTTGTGGCGAAGGAATGCCGTAGTTACAGAAAATAAAAATCAAAGCAAACCAAACTCCTTGTAATCTAAATAACATTAAAAGATTTAAAGTCAAATTGAGAAGAGAAAAATCCCATAAATTAGGGATGGCCAGTTTATCCATATCCAAAGCTCCTCTAACTGATAATGAGATTGTGATAGAGTACAACCAAATCTGTGAAACACTAGACGTACCCAGCTTCAACGAACTATCGGCTACCAAGTTATCCTCGTGATCTATGTGTTGAATCTTACATGAGATTATAGACAACATGTATTGTATTTCTTCCCAGAAGTCCTCTAAATACCAAATACTACAAATCTTCATTCTTAGCTAATTAACGATAAACAAAGAATCTAGCTCCACTTCTAAATGATTAATTCCCATCCTTTTAGTATGGCGGAGCCCATGCAATAATGTCAATATTTTAGCGCCATTATTAGTACCCTCACCAAGTTTTTCAGCAAAGGCTATGACAATGTCACCCTTCTCATTCTGAATAACACCTCCAGCACCACAAATACCAGGACTGCCCATGCAACACCCATCAATATTGAGATTGTACCACCCCACTGGTGATCTTTGCCATCTCACTACTTTGAACTTTTTTCTTTTAATCAACTTTACTGGTATATTAAGCTCCCTCAACACTCATTCATCTCTTCTGGTTTAACATTTTTGCTTCTTTAATCTTCAACCCTGCTTAAGAGATCCAATGTTTTATCTTCATCCAAGTTGCTTCTATAGATTCCATATTTCTCTTCTTCTTGGCTGAACAACGCCACAACCATAAATGCCAACAAATTATACTAGGAATAACACCCACCAAAGTACCTTTATGTGATGTTTGTTTTACTATTCAATACCAAGTTTCTCCATGCTCCTTCCATCTCCGAGTCTACATGCATCGAATTCCCAATAAAGTTGAACATTTCTGCCAAATTTGTTGAGAAACATCCCCCAAGGCCAAGACTTGATCTTCGTATCCCCCCTGTAAGCAACACATACACTTTGATACAATTAGGATACCAACCTTTCGAATTTTGTCATCTACCAAGAGAGCTCTTTTCATGGCCAACTACATATTTAACAAAATATTCTTTGGAAGAGTTAGGTGTCAAATCAAATCATGCCACTATGATATTTGTCCCCGACATCTTGTAGCTTCCCTGGCACTTTTTGTCGAAAATTTCCCATCCAAGCTTTCAATCCAAATCTGTCTATCTTTACCTGTCTAAATTTTCCCCAATTTAACAAGAATATCTCCAACTTGTTCTCTCCTAACTAGCTCTTCTATCGAGTTTTCATTTTACCCCTTGTCACCTTTAAAATCTTTAATTTAGGATGTTCAACCAATTACACCCGATCTCCCAAAGGATTCATATTCGACCATCTATCCCACCAAAATGACACTACACTCTCCCTTACTCTCTATCTAGATTGTTTAAGAATGTTGATATGCAACTCATAACCATCTTCCAGAATCTTGATCTCTTAGTAGCATCCACCTGAGATATGTGTTATCCTCAATATATTTTGCCTTAAAAAATTCTGACCAAAGAGATGTTTCGGTTAAAATTTTCCAGGCAAATTTCATGTGTAAGGATAATTGCACTTCTTGTAGACTGTGAAGCCCCATGCTCCTCCTTTAACTACAAACTTTGTCCCATGCTAACAATTTCCTCTTAGGCTTCCCATTCGCATAGCCCCACAAGAAATCACTAAAGATTTTGTGAATAACTTTTATAACCGACACTGGTGCTTTAATACAAGAAAGCAAATGCAGAGACATGCTAATAAGGACATGTCTCAGAAGCAAAATTCGAGTCCCCTTAGACAACACCTTACTTTGTCAACTTCCTGTGGCAATAGGAACCCCTAAATATTTGAAAGGGAATTTACCTTCTGTGAATCCAATGAGTCGTAAGAGCATCCGTCTTCTAGACACAATGACTTGGTTAGAGAAAAAAAAGGAGGTCTTATCAACACTAACATGTCGTGACCACTCTTCATATTTTCGAAGAACCTCCTTTAACTCTCTAACAAAACGCCATCAAATAGGCTATGAAATAATATGAACAAGTTAGACCAATTGAGGACAAAACAACAGATCATTTGAATCAATACTTACCACAATTCCAAGTTTATTAATAACTCGTAGATTTTATATTATACCGTTAGTGTCCATCTTTTTAGTCATGAGCACGACTTTATTTCCATACTATTGTTGGTTGGTAAGATCTATGAAATAAATTCTCTCATTTCCTCGTCCTTTTGAATGGTCTAGATATTTGAAGAGAGTTGTGTTGTATGTACACAGAATCTATACATATAGCTTGCCAAGATGTCATTCCATATACATACTGTTTGACAGGATGCCACATGTATTTGGCATTGTTAGAAAATGTAGTGTTGGCAGCTAATGCAGTGCTGCCAACACTATATCTGGCACTTGTACAAGCATTGGACTATATTCGATATTAAATATGGATATTGAACTATATTCATTAATTTTGAATAAATTAAAATTCGTGTACAAGTATGTGTTTGATTATTATCGTGACATTTATATAGCTCATTTTTTATACTTAATTTCTAAAATTTATTGTTCTTTAAATTTATTTTTAATCACACATTTCATGGGATACACAACTTTTTAAATACAAATTTCATCAACTTTTATAAAAATTTACTAAATATATGATTTTTATCTAAATTAATTAGTGGCTTAGAATGCAACTAATCCTTGAAATGTATGGATAAACGAATTTAATCAATTGAGCCCAAATACAAATTTTCGTGACAAAGAAATACAAAACACGTTCTCCAACCATTCTTAGCCCTGTTTAATTTAGCCAAAAATCAAATATTTAATATATTTTAATAGAATATGATAAAATTTTGGGTTTAAAAGATGATAGAAATTAAGGATTTCATTAAATATGTGGTTGAAAATGAGATTAAGAGAAAATAAGTTTTTAAAAAAAATTGAGCCAATACTAATATTAACATTTTTATTACATTTTATACAAAAAGATTAAAAGAACCAATCATGTTACATGTACTTCATTATTTACATATTTGTTTAAACTATTACACATGACACAATCACATCTTTTGATTTCTCTCAACACCTTTTCTTGTCTAGATTGTGCCACATAGGGAGAAAGTCATCCATAATGTGAAACAAAATGTACATATAGTTTAAGTAACTTGCAATACATGTTTTGACTCTGACTAGTTGTTGAAAATGTGGATAGGCATGACAAAGCGCAGAAAGCCAAAATAAGAAGTATGAAGTAGTATTGCAAAAATGATTTTATTCATGCTACAGTGCCATAATTTTTGACATAATATTATATGACATTTCATCATTGAACTATTTTAAATACAGTTAGCTTTTTTCATTAAATCATCTGTTGTCATATCGAATTATGCCCTTGTTTGAGCCCCAATTTGAGAGAAAAATGCATTTTTGAATAGTGATTTTTTGAGAATGTGCGGATTAAAAATGAAGAAAAAGTTTTCCATTTACTTGTAATATTATTTTATTTGAGAGTGTGTGATTGAAAACGAATTTTGAAAAATAACTTTTTGATAAAAGAGGGCTCAAATAAGGATTATGTTATTGTATCTATTAAATTTTTTTAATGCAAAGTGGCAAGATCCAAAAGATTTTCAAATTCGTAGTACGGAGGTAACATGGATAGAAAATGCATGTACTAGCATGCCTTTTCGAATAAATAATGTTATTTAGTATTAGTAATGTTAAACATCAATTTAGTTGTCAGCATGTCACAAGTCCTAATAAATGAGTAATAAATTATTATATTTAAGCCTAAAATTTAATGATACAAGTGTTACCATCTAAATCAATGTTAAATACCAGTAATCCTAAATAGCATTACTCTTTTCGAATACGTTTGGTACATTTACAATTCCCTTACCACTCTAACTTCAATCACAATTATAAATGGCTGCGCATAGGAGTGAGCATAGGTTGTGTCAGTTTTTGCCTAAACACAAACTCAACCCAACATGATCGATTTGATCAAAATTTAATTCAACTCAACCTGTGTAAAGGTTGAAATTCAACCCAATCAAGTATCGGTCGAGTTGGGTTAGATTGAGTTGGTCGATTTGAGACGACTTATCAACAAAAATTAAAGTAATCCAATTTTTTATTATACTAAATTTGAATAGACAAGCTAAATAGTAAGTAAATAAATAAATAAATAAAATTATCTATTATCTTATTCAATCCTCATTAACCAAGCCTATAAAGAACAAAGTGCATTTAATATAATATGGAAAACGTATACTACATTTCTTGTGTGAAGAACAGTAAGCTTCTTCTCTAAAATATATCAAGGTAATTACATTTACACTATCTACTTATAATTTTTAGTTTTCTTTTACTATTCTAGTCATTTTTTTTTAAATGGCGGGTTGGGTTGGGTTGTGTGGGTTTATTCGGTTTTCATGAGTTAACCCATAACCCATGAGTTAACACAGCCAACCCACCCAACCCATGTAAAAACAACAAAAAACCCGACCCAACCCCGTTGGGTTGGTTCGATTTGGATGATTTTGGTGGGTTCGGTCGGGTTTTGCCCCCCTCTAACTGCACAATCATAGTTTAAGTTTGTTGTTACCGAGAGAAAAAATAACATGTTGCCGAAATCTTTGAAAAGTCATGATTTCGGGTTCAGAAAAATCATCAAACGTGCATCACCCGACTTAAGCTAGACCCAAATCAAACCAACACTTTGGTTGTCACAAGTTCTCTCACCCACAATTTCACAAAGAGAGGAACGAATGGGAGTAATGGTCGAAATCTTAATACCTCACCTCTCTTCTTGTCCTCTCTATTTCTTCTCTCTATCGCATTCTCAAACACACACACACCACACACATGGATGGGACACATCCAAGTGAATAGCGGCCAAGGCAAATGCATATAACCCCCAAATTAGGTCACTCCAATTATGGGTTAAGTTACTCTCTAAATGGGCCGATAACCATTCCATTAAATAGCCCATGTACAAGACCAATTAAATGGGGACAATAACATAATAAGTCCAACTACAACTTGGCCTCTCCAAAAGTGTTGATCGTTTCTGGATCGAGCCAAGTCTATGAGATCGATAAATTATCCGACGTCTATTTTAAATTATTGCCCAAATTTTTTGGGTATCGAAACCCAATAGAACCAATGAAAATTGTTAAGCATGGCAAGTAATGCCCTGACGTAGCGGAAGATTATAGGGAAGATGAACAACCTCACAAGGATGAGAAACTCACAAAGAAATTTTATTTAATTCGATAAATTGCGGCCTCAAAGGGCTTACAATGTTTTAAATAGTAAAACCTAACAAAATTCGTAAAATTAAATTAAAAAAAAAAGATATTTTTCCATAAATGAAAAAATTTGAGATAACAACTTAAATTGAAACTTCTAAAATTCAAGATCGTTCTCTAATAAATGGAATACGAATTTTATTGAATGAGATATTGTCAAAATAAAAATTACCATAACGACAAAAAGGCTTAATCGAGGGCCTAAACGACGAAATTTGCCCAAAATTCGACGTACATTAGTGCCAAAGGCCCTGAGTTGTGATCATTGGCCCGTTTCCAATCAAATTAGACTAGCAATTTCCCAAAAACGAACAAACGCGAAGTTATCATAAAATCATTATTTTGCCTTCCGATCCCACTTCATCATAAACTCTAACTCCTTGTACACTTCATCATTCTCCCCAGGGTGAGAAAAATTCGCCCTTGAATTTGATGGGGAAGAAGCCTCATCATCATCAAAATTATCACCACGAAATGGCGCCTGATGCTTAACATTAAACACATCGGATGTACGAATATGACAGCAGCTTCAAACGATAAGCATTTGGATTAATCTTCGCAATGACCTCCAATGGACCAACCTTTTTGGCAGTAAGCTTGTTGTATTCATAAGCAGGAATACAATATTTTGTTAACACTGCTCAAACAAAGTCACTTACTTCAAATTCAACATGTCGGCGCTTAAGATCCGCATCATGCTTATACTTAGTAACAGCAGCCTGCAACTGATCATGAGCTTATGAGTGAACCTGATGCAATTGTTGAATGAAGTCCTCGATCTTACCATGCATTTTAACAATAGTAGAAATCGGGACTAAGTCAAGGGGACCGCGATGAACACGACCATACACCACCTGAAATGGACTAAAACCTGTACTCCGGTTAATAGCATGATTATGAGGGAATTCTACTTGACACAACTTTTAATCCCAAGAGTTGATGTGATCACCAACCAAGCAACGTAGTAAATTACCCAATGAACGGTTAACAACCTATGTCTGACCATTTGTCTGAGGGTGATATGCACTACTGAAGTCCAACTTTGTATTAATCGAGCGCCATAAACTATGCCAAAATGACTGAGGAAGCGAGTATCCTGATCAGACACAATAGATGTAGGCAGACTATGTAGGCGATAGACCTCACGAAAGTACAGTAAGGCCACATTGACGGTATCTGTAGTTTTCTTGCAGGGGATGAAATGAACCATCTTGGAGAACTGATCAACCACTACAAAGATAGAGTCAAAACCATGTTGAGTCCTGGGAAGCCCCACAACGAAATCCATGCTAACGATTGTCCACGGCTGGGTTGGGATAGGCAGGGGCACATAAATAGGCTAGCATTTATCGTCTTGCCTTTGGCCAAATGACAAGTTCGACAACGCTCCACAAACTTACCGACATCCTTGCGTAATGATGGCCAAAAATAAGAAGCAGAAACAAGATGCAATGTTCTGTCACGACGCACATGGCTTTCATTGTGCAATTCTTGAACAATCTTCAACATCAAACTGCCTCTGGAATACATAACTGATTGCCACAAAAAAGGAAACCATCAACCCATGCAAACTCCGCCTACACACCTTCTTGCAACTTCCGAATAACATGAGAAAAATATGGATCAGTAGCATATAAATCACAAAGACTCAAAATCGGGAACCTCCACTCACATTTCTGTCATGAGGGTTTGGGTTGACTCAATGCATCTGCCACCTGGTTAAGGACGCCTGCTTTGTGCTTAATCATGAAAGTAAACTATTGCAAATAAGCAATCCAAAAGGCATATCGAGCAAATACCTTATCTCGAGTACCAAGATGGTTGAGGGCATCATGATCAGTATACAAAATGAACTTTTTATGGAATTGATAGTGATGTCAATGTCGAACTGCCTGGACTATTGCATAGAACTCCACATCATAAATACTGTACCGAGTCTTTGGGCTAGAAAGCTTCTCACTAAAATATGCAGCGGAGCGGTTGTTCAGACTCAGTACACCACCAATACCGACCTTCGAAGCATCACAATGCAGCTCAAACGACTGGGTAAAGTCAGGCAGCACCAAAAGTAAGGCAATAGTCAACTTCTGCTTAATCAATCGAAAAGATGCATCTGCCTTGGGAGTCCACTAAAACTTACTATCCTTCATACAATCTGTAATTAGTGCCATGATACTACTGAAATGTGGCATAAACCCGCGATAAAATGAAGCAAGACCATGAAAACTACGCACTTCTGTAACAGTTTTAGGCAATGACTACTTACTTATGGCCTCTACTTTCGATGTGTTCACTGCTAACCCTTCATTCGACACCACATAACCCAGAAATACAACACGATCAGTCAGTAACGCACACCTTTTCACTACAGCCTAAAAGTGATCCATGCGAAGGACTGAAAGAACTTCCCGAAGGTGTTGGACATGATCATCATCGTTAGCACTATAAATCAAAATATCATCAAAGTAAACGACAAAAAATTTACCGATGAATAGGAAAAGAGCTTGATTCATGACATGCATAAACGTACTAGGCACACTGGAAAGGCTGAAAGTCATGACTAACCACTCGTACAATCTTTCCCTCGTCTTAAATGCTCTTTTCCACTCATCCCCAGGTCTGATCCGAATTTGGTGGTACTCACTCTTCAAATCAAGCTTGCTGAACATGCAAGACCAGTAAGTTGGTCCAACAAATCATCCAAGCGATGAATAGGAAAACGGTAATGCACCGTAATTTTATTGATTGCCCTATTATCCACGCACATGCGCTACTTCCCATCCTTCTTCGGCATAAGGAGAGCAGGAACAAAATAAGGACTAAGACTTTCCCTGATGTGCCCTTTTACCAGAAGCTCCTCCACTTGTCTGTGCAATTTCTCATGTTTAGTGGGGCTCATCCTGTAATGTGCCTGGTTAGGTAGAGAAGCATTAGGCACCAGTCAATCTGATGTTGAATATCCCGCAGCGGTGGCAATCCATCTAGAAGCTCTTCTGGGAAGACCTCATGAAACTCCTTTAGCAATGGCTGAACCTTGCGAGGGACCTTCTACTTGCTGTTAACTGATTTTCCCACCAGCACATACACTATCCCAGATTCCTCCATCTCTGTTTCGAACTTCGCTCTAGTTAGTAAATTGGTGTTGTCCCCAACTATTTTTACTGAACCTTTATTCGGTATTAACACAATCTTCTTTCCCCCCCCCCCCCCCAAATAGAAAGCTGTACGTGTTGGTATATCCATCATGCAGTGAATGTCGGTCAAACTGCCACGGTCTTCCTAACAGCAAGTGGCATGCATCCATCTCTACTACATCACATAAAACCTGATCTTTATAAGTAGGTTCAATGGAGAACTGACTCGAGCATGCTGAGACACTTCTACATCATTGCCCTTCTTCAGCCAATCCAATTTATACGATTTGGGATGCTTCTCAGTTTGGAAACTCAGCTTCTTAATGACCTCCTTAGCCACAGCATTCTCGCAACTACCAGAATTAATAACAAATCTACAGACCTTTCCCCCAACAATACACATCGACTAGAAGATATTATTACGCAGCTAGTCAGTACTATTCTCCAAGGAAGTCAGAAAGCTCCGCCTCACCACCAACGCTTGACCCACATCACCAACTACAAAATCCTCATCCTCTGTGGCTTCTTCAGTATCTTCATTGTCAAAAATAGGTGGACCTTCATAATCTCCATACCTCTCATCAACAGAGAGTCCTTTGCGCGGATTCTTAGGATATTCAGACTGTCTATGACCTATACTTTCGCATGCAAAACAACGAATACCACCTCCAGGACGTGCATGCTGCTGAACAGGATTAGATCTAGGACGTGTCATCTGCTGCTGTGGGTTATTGGAAGAACTACTCGTAGTGAAAGGAACTGTACTTCTTCTGGACTACTGTTTCTCTACCTGGATTGCCCTCTGATCTGCCTTAGACACTGTCACATGATCAAACATATTCAACGTGTCTTGTATTTGGGGACGAAGACCACCCACATATCGTGACACCAACTGCTTCTCCATCTCCATCACTTCATTCCTCGTAATCAACATGTAAAATTATGTAGTATAATCACTAACCATTTTCAAGCCTTGATTCTGCAGTTGCTAGTATAAGGTCCGAACATAATTATAGGGCAGAAACTGCTTCTTCAGTTTATCCTACGATGCAAACTTGGACTTCCCTAACCTGGATCTCGTCACTTTAGTTTGCTGCCACCACGCCGCTACTAGTCCACGAAATCTCGTCGCGACGAGAGGCACACACTTATCAGCATGAACCTCCTTAAATTCCAAGATCACCTCCACTGCAGTCACCCAATCCAACAACTCCACTGAACTTAATCCACCATGAAACTCAGGAATATCAACATTGAATCCTAATTCCCAACGCTTGTTTTCATCTTGTCCACCCATCTCCGTCGGACTGGCAGATCTATTGGATGCTCAGGTTGTGCAAACAGATTTTCATCATCAGAATCCTCAACCGGTTGGACCACAGGCGCATGTTGCTGTGGCATGAGTGCAACGATTTGTTATATCAGCAACTCCACTTGTTGACGCAGTTGTGCGATTTCATCACGTCTATGTACCTCTTCTACCGGGGCTTCATGGGCTTCTAAACGTCTCTTGGCGGCATGGTGAATGAACGACTTCGGATCTAATACCAATGGCGTAGTAGAAGATTATAGAAAAAATGAACAACCTCACAAGTATGAGAAAATTCACGAGAAATTTTATTCAATTCGATAAACTGCGATTTCAAATGGCTTACAATGCTTTAAATAGTAAAACTCTAACAAAATTTGAAAAATAAATAATAATAATAAAAAAATGATATTTTTCCATAAATGAAAAAATTCGAAATAACAACTTAAATTGAAACTCATAAGATTTAGGATTGTGTTCCAACCATAGTTATAAAAATCGGCCCGGTCAGGACGGTCGGCCCTAAAAATCAGCGACCTGGACCCTTGACCGGGCCGGACGGATTAATTTAATCGAAATGCACTTGACTCGATCAAAATCGGGTTTTAACCGAGTTAACCGACCATTTACTCGGCCGATTAACCGGTTTGATTATATTTTAAAATTCTCTTACAAAATTTTAGTATTCAAGTGAATTGAATCTTAGACCTCTAAGGAAAATAATGATTTGCTGACCACTTGAGATAGAGTGTTTTAATATTACTTATATGGAAATAACTTATATCTATTTAATGAATAATTAATAGGTTTTATAAAAATATTTTTTTTAAAAAAATTCATTCAACCTTATACTTTATTTTATAGATTTAAATAATTAGTTAAAAATAAATTAAAATTTTTTATTTTGCCTCTGAAACAAAATTTATACTTTATATTTGTTTGTAAGTTTTTATGTAATGACCCACCGGTTGAACCACTGGGTCACCGATTGAACCACTAACCCATTGACTCGTTGCATTGTTCGGGTATGTGTCTGGGTCAAGTCGACGACTATGCTTCCAACAAACGGAATACGAATTCGAATTTTATTGAATTAGATATTGCCAAAATAAAAATTATCATAAACGGTAAAAACGCTTAATCGAGGGTCTAAACGACGGAATTTGTCCAAAATTTGATGTACGTCAGGGTCGAAGACCCTAAATTGAGATCATTTGTTTGTTTCCAATCGAATTAGACTAGCGATTCGCTAAAAACGAACAAACCCCGAAGTTATCATGAAGTTATTATTTTGCCTTCCGATCCCACTTTATCATAAACTCTAGCTCCTTATGCACTTCATCATGCCCGAAGATTTTTTACTTCATTTATTTAATTTCGAGGTTAATTGGTTGATGAGAAAGACACCTTCATCTTAGTACCCAATTTGTATTAATTATTACTCTACTATTTCAACACGTTAACCCATGTTTAAACGCCTATTTGATAGCTTTTTGCTCTTGCAGGAGAGCTTGTTAAAGAAGTTATCTTAGGCCAAATTCATCTAAAACTCCTCGAGCAAGAAAAATACTTCAATTTTTTTTTTCAGATATATTCAAAAACAACATTTAATCTTAAAAATAATTTTTGACTTTTCAAAAACCATTCTAAACAGACAGTAGGAAAATTCGATGTAGTTACTAGTAACCTCTAAGGTGCAATTTTTATATTCTAATTCAAGAAAGGCACAACAATACAATATTAATAACATTTGTCATATAATAAATTATTTTGATCCCAATTTCAATTAATAGAATAAATTAGCCATCTATATATAAACTTATAATCTTTATTACATAATAAAAATTTTCCGTCCCAAACACATTAATTTATAAAAGGCTTACTATAATAAAAGAGCATTGGATAATATTAGTCAATGATCATACAATGGTTGCCATTAAATGTTTAATTCAACTTCCAATTTCTTATAAATCGCGAATGAAAGATATGTTGCCTCTGTCTTATGAGCTCATGAATCGGAATATAATACCACACAAAATAAATGTCACGAAGACTGATAATATTACAACACACGACTTCATGCAAAACTTCATGAAACTGTGAAGCTGGTACTCGGGCTGCAATGATTTTGCAATGTCGATAACAAACCGGTATTTAACATCAGATTTCACAAGGCGAACCATTGCCTTGTTGATATAATCAATGGGGATGATCTCCACATCTGGTAATATGTTGTGCTTTGCTGCAAAATCGATCATTTCTTGCGTTTCTTTCATTCCTCCTACTCCACTGCCAGCTATTGTCTTTCTACCTGTATTCCATTGTGGATGTTTAGCAATATTGTCAAGCCCCAACCAGACCGGCAGTTTAGACCAGAGAAACTGGGAACCGTTCCCCAGGTCTGGTTCAATTCTTGGATAAAAAACAGGAAACTGAGAAACCATCACCCCCTAAATTTTGCTTTCACTTGCTTTTCTCTGGTCGATGCCAGGGCCGGAGGGCCCGTTTTTTCAAACATTGATGTTGAGTCATTAGTTTTAGCAAAATTAACCCCCTTAACTAATAAGAAAATGGTTTTTTAAAACTTATTTCTTGTTAGTTATTTGTGAACTTATTAAGCTTATACAGACATGTTCAAGAGTCCAAAGGACCAAGAGAATAAGAAACAGTAATTGAATTGTTTACCTGTAAGCAATGGAAACACAGGCAACTCGAGTGGCTGTGCCGGTGCGCCAACCAGTACCATCTTTCCATGAGGCTTCAACAAATTAATTAAGGGTGAAAGGGGGTGAGTAGCAGATACAGTATCGATGATTCCGTCCAACGTCCCAGCTGCAGCCTGAACAGAAACGATTGTAGGGATTAATGTGGCTTCATGTCTCAGGAGAAGATTAAAAAAAAAAGAAGCAAAATCCCTATTCCTCTCACCTTCATCTCCTCCGGATCACGGCTAACCAAAAAAGAGTCTGCGCCAAGTTTTTCAATAGCTTCCTTCTTCTTATTAATAGATGTACTGATAACTGTAACATTAGTACCAAAAGCCTTGGCAAACTTCACAGCTACATGGCCAAGCCCGCCAAGCCCAACAACACCAATATTCATTCCCGGTTTGTCAAGTCCGAAGTACCTCAAGGGACTGTAAGTCGTAATTCCAGCACATAAGAGAGGAGAACCAACGTCGAGGGGGAAGTTCTCGGGCCAAAGAACAATGAAATGCTCGTCGACAACCATTAAATTAGAATAACCTCCTTGTGTTAGGGTACCATCAGTGTAAACCGAGCCATAGGTCCATATAACTTTTGGACAGTAGTTTTCAAGATCATTGGTGCACTGATCACACTGGCGACACGATCCAACTAAACATCCTACTCCCACTTTGTCCCCAACCTTGACTTTCTCCACCTTGCTACCAACCTCAGTTACTTCACCTACAATCTCGTGCCTGCAAAAAACAGCAGAGTTCAGTATATGTGAATCGGGACGTTTGCAATTTTTTACGAACTTTAAGGTGATTCAAACAGACTAACTGTGCGTGAGAGATGTTACCCAGGAATAATTGGATACTGAGTGAAGCCCCAATCATTCTTGACCACATGAAGATCCGTATGGCAGATCCCGCAATACAACACTTTCAACTGCACATCATGCTCTCCGGTCGCCCTGAACACCAAATACAGTGTAAATCAATTGAAAACTAGCCAAATTCAATGCACAAACATTCACAGAAAAAAAAAACAGTAAAAAGTTGATTCTCCAAACTATGGGTAATGAAATCAAAAGAAAACCAGAAATCGAGATGTATACCTTCTGGAGAATTTGATAGGAGCTAAGACCCCAGATGAGTTTCTTGAACCCCATCCATAAACCATGACAGGGTGCTCAGTTTCTGGAGATTTGGCCATTTCCTTGTTCTTTTGCTTTTCACGTTATGGTTTCTTCAAAACCTCTGTGATCCCCCTTTATACGTCGCAGGACTAGAATATTTAGACTCTTAAGTAATCTAATACGTACAACATGCCCACACTACAGATTCTTGACCCGTGTCTTTCTCGAATATTCGTAACCTTAACATTGTAGGGAATTTAGGGATAGTGGAATTGCTAACTTTGGGCCTTTTTCGCTTAAGAGTAATGATTCTTGTATAGAGAGAGTTTCACATAATTCATACATGAAGAATTTGACGCAATTTCATTGGTAGTTGAGAAAAACAAAAAACGGACGAATCAGGTGCTACCAGGGCATCGTCGGAATTCTTCACGAAACGGGCGAATCAGGTGTTACCAGGTCATCACCGGAATTCTTCACGAAGAATTCCCTTGTACATGATATTTTCCTATGTCGTAGGGGAACTTCGTGAAATTTTCTATTGAATTTTTTTTTATACGCACTAAAAATGATCTATATTTTGGAAGTTCATTTTGTATTTATTGTTTTCTCGTCTGTTATTTTATATATTTTTTATATATCAATAATCAATTAACTCAAACTCTTTGAATAATCTAAAACGTAAAATACTAAAATTTGTTAAATGAAATCATTATGAAATAAGAATAATTGAGCCCATAATTGACAACTATTATCTGGGGGGAAAGTAGAGTTTTGAATAGTGGTTTTTATGATAATGTGGTTAAAAAATAGGAATTATATTTTGAATTTACACAAAATATTTTATTATATGAATGTGTGATTAAAAATGAGTACATAAAACAAGATTTCAAAAATAATGATCGTCAAACTTGGGCTAAACATGGAAGGATATTTTTGTTGTAATAAAATTGTAAATACAAAGAGTTACTAATAAAAAATTGTTATGCACGTTAAGGAAGAAAAATACTGTCTCTAAATGCAGATTAGAAATATTTTTCGTGTTAGATAAGTATAATTTGTATGGCGTATACCAAGGATACATATCAAATAAGAAAATTTGATTTTAAATCCAAAGAGCAAATTATTCCTTTCGTAATCTCTCATTAAAGCATTCAACTTCTCCCTAAGAAATCTCTTACAAAAAATACGAAAGATGCATATAGATTCCTTCATATTGGTTTAGCACAAACCGCAACAAAACCTGTAGCAAAAGAAATTATAAACATCAGAATATGCCTTGCTCTAAGGGATTGCACGATATTGGATGTTGCGTGTTTTCTAACGAAAAGTGTACGATATTGTGAATAAATAATAAAGTGATTAAATAGTACAGTTGTTCTCAAGAGAACTACTATCTAATTATTGATTCAATTATTCTTAACTTCAATTCGATTGAAAACCACTAAATATGTAAATATATGAAAACAATTAACATGTGCGTACATGGATCTTTTTTATGATGATTTTAGTGTTAATATTCAAGAGCTCACCATAGCTCTTCCCTTAATCTCAATTGCTCATTTTGATAACAATAAATTGAGTATACATAGTCAAATTCTTTAAAACCAATTGATTTACCTCTCTCGATTTCAAACAAATCCTATCCAATTAGGTCAACTCATTATATCTCTATTTGAATCCCCATAAGCTTAATCAAGAGTATGCAATCACTAAGTAATTTAATTAATGATCGCAATAACAATAAATGTGTATATCTACTGTTTTTGTTGGAATTAATTGATAAAGTGTTAAATAATTAAATATGATATTTAATTATGTCGGTCATTGTAATTAATTTGGGTGAATTGGAAAAGTCTTCAATATAGGCCTATAAGTTGATAAACCCAAATTTAAGTGTCTTATATATGACAAGAAATCTGACGTACAAGTTATAATTTAATAAGTAGTCTACACACGTAATATGTTGCGTCACTTAGTCTTGCGTGGCAGTTGGTTCAGTTGGACGTACGCGAGGAATCTGCATGGCCGGTGACTGTTCAGATATTGGTGAACATGCATGATGAATGAATACTACACTTCATGGTTTAATCTGGAATGTCAGATCATGAAATAATGCGATCCAATGGCTAAGACGTATCAGACCAAGTGGTGCACTAGTTCATGAAATATCACACCTATTCAATGATACACTTCCATCTCTATAAGTAGAGACCTTCAAATTCGTTTTTTGTACACCAAATCAACTAATATATTCTTGATTCTAAATTCGTTCTCTCTCCATATTCTGTAAAAATTCTTTCAATATTTTCGTTGTTATTCCATTCGAGTACGTTCATTCTTTGGTTCAACCGACAAGGTTGGTATTGTGCAATATCGACTTTGGAAGAAGCATTGTATCTTGGGAGACAGACGTCCATAATCCCGTTTGCACGTTGTTGGGGAGCGAAATCTGTTTTAAGGAGATTTGCCTTAACATACCTCAATTCATCTTCTGCTTTTATTTTCTATTATTTTTCTTTATTCTTTTGATTGTGGTAGTCGAATTTTCGACAACAGTTTTATCCAGATTGCATGTTTTTACTATGCGGTAAGACAAGTAACTTATGGGAACAATACACAAATCAAGTATTTACTTTCGCCCATTTCAAAAATCCAAAAACAAGTTTCAAATTTCAAAAATCAAGTTTCTTTAAATTTTTATTTATGAAATAATAATTATTGAATCCATTTATTATTAATATTTAATTTTAATAGGATATAATTAACTCAACCCTACCTCCGCCAGTCCGCCACCACTACAGCTCCAACGATTATTCCGACGACCTTTCCGATCACCACTCTTCTCCGACGACCGTTCCGGCAACTACTCTGATTCCGACGACTATTCCAATGATCGTTACGCCGTTCCGATTCCAACAATTGTTCCAATTTCGACAAAAAAATTTAGATTACAATTCAAATTTTTCATAGGTTACAATTTGTTTATCGGTAACAACTTAAAAATTTAAAAGTCACAATTTTTTCATCGGTCACATATTGCAAAAATTCTAAGTTAAAGTACTTATTTACGTTCACAAACATCACATTAATTATATCTAGGTCACAGTTTATCAAATTTTGGGTCACAAATTAATAATTTTTAGGTCACAAAGCACTTATTGGTCGCAATTTATCTAATTCATTGATCACATATTGTTTACTGGTCACAAACTAACCAAATCATTTGTGACCACCACCAAAAATCAGTTGTGACCACCTCTTCGCCACTGCCTCCGCCAACGGCACCACTACCGTCGACGCCCAATAGCAATATCAACATCTCAAAATCAACACCACACCACCCCAACACCACTATCACCACCCCAAAAACCACCTTCGCCACACACACACTGTCGAACAGCATAGAACACACAACCAATGCCAACACCACCTAAACACGAAACCATGTCCCCCACTACCCGATCCACAACGGTCGGAAAAAACCAGCTAAGCAGCGGCATCGTACTACCACGCAGTAGCACCACAGTAGCCACAAACAAAACGACCACCATCACCACACTAGTTCCAACAAAATTCACAATCAAACCACAGTCACCGTCATCGCCTTCAAACATATCTAAAAAATCCACCACAATACCTTCAAAAATCAAACAGGCAAGAAGAAATAAAACCCTAACTTGCCACCATTGGATGAATACCTCAAATCACAACCTGCCTCAAATCACCGCATCACATTGTGGCGGCGGCGAGGTTGACGACGGCGAGAGAGAACGGGTTTGGGATCACACCGCACTACTGAAAAAGCCACAGATCTGGAAAATATAATTATCAGGGTTGTGTGTAATTTCCTCACAACTTATCTCTCAATATAATTATCGCTTGCAAATCGTGATAAGTAAATCAAAACATTAAGAACAGGAATAAAAACAATTTACAAGCATAAATTGAAAATGGAAAACTTTATAATTATTTAAATCGTTCAACAACTGCCTAACTCGCATAAAGTATTTAAATCGTTCAACAATTGATAAAAAAATCATAAAAATTGCAAATAAAACTAAGCCCCTTTTTGGTTTAATAACTAAAAATCAGATTTTTAATATATTTTGATAACAGTTGATAAAATTTGTGTGTTAAAATGAATTTGAAAAAAATGAGCTCTGAAAATTAGTGTCCAACAAGGGCTAATTCTTTACTTGCTCAATACTTGATCGATATATGTATGTATAATCATTAATCATCATAAGCTTTTAAGTAGATTATTCTCATAATTTTAATAGTCAAGTATTTCATCTCTCTCATGCAATACCCTAGTTCACTAACTAATCCTTATTTTTAATTGTGGGTTCCCGATCGAATTATTCTAAATTGATTAATTTATCTTTCACACGTCAAAATCACTCGTATCTAAATAAGTCCCATTTGGACCCCATTATTTGATAGAATAATTTTTGAAATAGTGTGTTTTTGAAGAAAGTGTGGTTGGAAAAAAAAGATTTTTTTATTTGTATGTAATATTATTTTATTGAAAATGTGCGATTAAAAATAAGAGAGAAAAATGTATTATAAATTAATGGACAACGAGGGCTAAGTCAATTCACCATTTCTCTATGTTAATCCAAATAAGTTGCAACCAAAATGCATTCAAGCACCAAGAAATTAAATTAAATTAAGCCACCTGTTCAAACGCATCTCAATCATTTTATTCAAATTGGACGGGTTGTATAAATATATAATTCACATCTCGACATAATTATCGCTTTCAAATTAATAAATTAATGCCAAGTAATCTGACGCATTAAAAAAAGGAGTAAAAATCAATTTAAGATTGAAACTACATAATTAAAAAAGAAAGTGCAAATTAAGTTACAACTGTTCGTCCCAATTAATTGTTCAATTACATCAATGAGTTTGAAGAAAAAACAAGGAAAAGTCAAAGGGATGACAACGGGACGAGGCGAAGAGGTTACCCATTTAAGGCAGGACGGGGTGGGCGCCCGTTTAAATTTTTTTTATATATAATTTATTTTTATTGCCTATATTCATTAGATTTAAACAAATAATTTTAGTTGCTATTTTCTTTAGAACTAATGGAAATTTTCATTTAAAATACTGAATTCTAAAAAAAATAAAAAAATTAATGGGCAGGACGGGACCCCCGTTACCCATCTCTACCCCGAACCCGCCCGGGGCAAAATTTTCTATCCCTTCCCTACCCCGAATACCTGATTAAGCGAGTTATCCCCGCCCCGTTTGGAGGCCCCACGAGTATCGCGTTTGTCACGTCTTTTTGCCATCCTTAGAAAAAGTTGACAATCTTACACAAAAAATTGAAATTCTTCTTACAAAAATCTTGAAACCCCAACTTATTGATTGATTCTTAATTTTTCCTCTCCTTTCTTGAAATTAAAATGAATTTTATATCCCAAGAGCTCTCTTTTTGCGACCTCCTAAACAAACCTGGGAAGGAGGAATTTTGGGAGTTTGTAAATCGAAAAGGAGTCGAAACAAATTAAGAAAATTTAAAAAATCAAAAAAAACAGCACAAAATCAGCAAAGCTGGCCTCCATTCAAACCACATTCATGGAGTATTATGCATACAGCACATACCGAAAATCACACTACTCGTGAGTATCCCACATTACTACAAAATAGTAGAACGATAGATGATAAATAAAATAGGCCACAGGAAGAAAATACCCGACAGTCTTCCCACCTAGACAATAGCACATATTTTCCTAATGAAGCCAAACTTCATGAAACTGTCATGCTGGTATTACTCGGGCTTCAATGAATTTGCAATGTCAATAACAAATCGGTATTTAATATCAGATTTCATAAGGCGATCCATTGCAGTGTTGATATAATCAATGGGGATGATCTCAACATCTGGTAATATGTTGTGCTTTGCTGCAAAATCAATCATCTCTTGGGTCTCTTTCATTCCTCCAACTCCACTGCCAGCTATTATCTTTCTACCTATATTCCATTGTGTATATTTAGCAATATTAAGTCCGACCAGACCAGCCGGTTAGACCATAGAACTGGGAACCGTTCCAAAATCCTGATTAGGTTCTAGGGTAAAAACAGGAAACAGAGAAACAACCACCCCCTAGATTTTGCTTTTATTTTACCACCGGTTCAACCCTTTGAGCCTTGATCTTTTTGGTTGATACCAAGCCGATTTTTCAAACATTGATGTTGAGCCACTATTTTTTAGCAAAAGGACCCCCTAGTTTTCTTTAACTTTAACTAATAAAAGCATAATTATTTTAAACTTTATTTCTTTTGAGTGAACTTTTCAAGCTTATCCAAACATGCTGTAAAAGACCTAAGGACCAAGAGAATGAGAAACATCAATTGAATTGCTTACCTGCCATCAAGGGAAACACTGGCAACTCGAATGGCTGTGCCGGAGCACCAACCAGTACCATCTTTCCATGAGGCTTCAACAAACTAATCAAGGGTACAAGGGGGTGAGTAGCAGATACAGTATTGATGATCCCATCCAACGTCCCAGCAGATGCCTGAACAGAAACAATTGAAGAGATTCACGTGGTTTCATGTCTCAGCAGAATATTGAAAACAAATAAAATAAAAGCAAAATCCTGATTCCTCTCACCTGCATCTCCTCTGGATCACAGCTAACCAAAAACGAGTCAGCACCAAGCTTTTCAATAGCTTCCTTCTTCTTATTAATAGATGTACTGATAACTGTAACCTTAGTACCAAAAGCCTTGGCAAACTTCACAGCTACATGTCCAAGCCCGCCAAGCCCAACTACACCAATATTCATTCCGGGCTTGTCAAGTCCAAAGTACCTCAAGGGGCTGTAAGTCGTAATCCCAGCACATAAGAGAGGAGAACCAACGTCAAGGGGCAAGTTCTCGGGCCAATTAACAACAAAGTACTCGTCAACAACCATTAAATTAGAATAACCTCCATGTGCAAGGGTACCATCAGTGTAAACCGAGCCATAGGTCCATATCACTTTCGGACAGTAGTTTTCAAGATCATTGGTGCATTGATCACACTGGCGACATGATCCAACCAAACATCCTACTCCCACTTTGTCCCCAACCTTAACTTTCTCCACCTTGCTACCAACCTCAGTTACTTCACCTACAATCTCGTGCCTGCAATAAACAGTCTTTTCAACATGTGCATTGGGTACTTTCCCTTTCGAAGATATGCAACTTTTAACTAACTTTAAGGTGATTCAAACAGACAAATAGAAACTACCACAAACAGTTAGCATTTAACGTCTATGACTTAGTTTATTAGATCATATATCCATGGAAGGCATAAAATCAAGTCATAATAAGTGCAACTCGTGGAACCCAAAGTTTTTTTTTTTTCCATTGAGTGGGATGAAATCATCAATGCTCCTTCCTATCCCGAATTACGAATTTACAATAAATCCAAATAATCTAGGATCATTGCTAGGATAATCAGATCATTATTGTAGCAAATATTTTTATGTGGTCAGATTTTATGTTTTCTGAAGCATACAAGTTTCTCTGATAAGTGCTCTTTATCAGTGTAATTTAATAGCATTCAATCCAAATATTTGACAAGAATTAGTTCAAACATTATGTCTTTATTTTTTTTCTATTCTCCGTCTTCAAATATAATTTAAAACAATAACTGATCCTAACAATACTAATACGATAACTGTGCGTGAGAGATGTTACCCAGGAATTAGGGGGTACTGAGTGAAGCCCCAATCATTCTTGGCCATGTGAAGATCCGTATGACAGACCCCGCAAAACAACACTTTGAACTGCACATCATACTCTCCGGTCGCCCTGCACACCAAATACAATGTAAATAAAATCAAAACTAGTCAAATCCAATTCACAAACATTACACAAAAACAAAATCTAAAGAAAACCAGAAATCGATATGTATACCTTCTGGAGAATTTCAGAGGAGAAAAAACCCCAGATGGGTCTCTCGAACCCCATCCAAAAACCTTGACAGGGTGCTCAGTTTCTGGGGATGTCGCCATTTCCTTAATTCTTTTCACTTTCACGCTATGTGCTCTTCTGGACCTCTGCGCTCTCTCCTTATATATCGCACGACGAGAATACCAAGGCTCTAGAGTGATCTAGTAATCAGCACAGGCACAGCCGCCGTGGGAATATAAGTATGGTTAAACGACGAGAATACGAAGGCTCCAGAGTGATCTAGTAATCAGCACAGACACAGCCGCCGTCGGAATATAAGCGGTTAGAAAATGTGGAATCCATAAAATATCTATAATATATTAAATATCACGTCCAATGAAAATTTGGACGATTTTAGTCCTACTATTTAATAGTACTTTACTTTTCATTTTTTAATATACATTTATTTGAATATTAATTATAAAATATACACGTAAATAAATAATTAAATTGTATGAGAACATCAAGTTGATTTATGAACATGAAATTTAATTAATTTGAATAAATAAATATAGAAAAAATAATATATATACATTTAAACAAATGAGGTGTAAGTGAACCAACATGAAATTTAAAATAATAATTTATATACATTCAAACAAATGAGGTGTACATGAAATAACATGGAATTTAATTAATTTGAATCAATGAATATGAAAAAAGAATAATTTATATACATTTAGACAAATGACGTTATATCATAGATTAAATGAATAATATTTAAATTAAATAAGTGTATATGAACTTGAATAAATTATCTACTCCTATAATAATTGAATAACTCCTAAATTATACGATCTTTAATAATTTATATAATCCTAGAATAATTTATGATAAAATAAATAATCTTGAAAATAAATATGTGTTCATAAACTCGAATAATTTATTTACTTCTAAAATAATTGAATAGCTTCCAAAAACATGTGTAGATGAACTTGATGATTTGATATTATATTTAATATATCCATAAATAAATGTTAATTAGTATACATCCACATATATAAATAATTGAATTGTAATATTTCTAAAATAATTGAACAACCCCCAAAATATATAAAGTGTGCATGCATGAATTTGAAGAATTAATTGATTGAATTGTAGTAGGATATATATAAATTAATCTTAATTATTATCATACACGTAAATAAATAATTGAATTGTATAAAAAGTTCATTTCATATAAACAGTTTAACTATTTTTCTATATTAATTGATTTTCAAATATCATTTTTACAACGTTTATAAAGCATTCAAAATAATGTGTAATGCACGTTTAGCTGTAAATAGTATAAAGAAAAACAATTATTCACTTTGACTTAAATTAATAATTATATTTTAATGTGTAGGGGTTATTATTGATACGTGTGTTTCTCAAATATCCTCGGGTAAAATTTCTATAATTTCTGGGCCCTTTTCGCTCAATTTTGTTTTGCATTCTTTTCTGCAACAAATTGTCCATAAAATTATATTGGAGAGATTTTTTATTTAAAATTTTTTGTAAACATCAAGAATGCTTTTTATTTTAAGGGTAATTAACGTGTAACGTTCTCATCATTCACTGTTATTGTACAAAAATGTCATTACTTTTCATTTTTTGACATTTTCACATTTCATTGCGCAAAATATCATTTCATTTATTTTCTCAATTAAAAATTGTGAAATGACGAATATACCATTCTCTTTAAATAAAATAAAAAGAAAAGAAAAAATTAATTGCAATTATAGTCCCATTTTTTTTAAAAAAAGCGCAAATGAGTCTCAAATAAATTATTAAAAATATAATTAGCATATAATGTCCATACATTTAACTATTTTAGCAAAAAACATCCATACATTTCATTTTTTTGGTATTTTTACCAGCAATTACACATTTGATTGCATAAACCATCCTTTCTATTCATTTTCATCCAATTTGTAATAAAGAGTTGTGAAATGATGAATATATCATATTAGTTAAAAAAAAAAGAAATTAAAGAAAATTAATTTTTTAAATTTCTAATTTATTTAGGACTCTTTTGCACTTTTTAATTTTTTTATTTTTTAATAAATTTAATTGCGACTTGTTTGCACTTTTTTTTAAAAAAAATAATTTCTAATTTTTTTTTATAATTTATTTGGGACTCGTTTTCACTTTTTTTAAAAAAACTAATTTATTATTTTCTAATAATTTATTTGGGGATCGTTTGCACTATTTTTAACAAAAATAATAATTTCTAATTTTTTAATAATTTATTTGGGACTCATTTGCACTTTAAAAAAAAATTGGGAATATGGTTGTAATTAATTATTTAACTTTTTATTTATATATGATGGTATATTATTAATTTCACGGCTCTTTATTGAGAAATTAGATGAAAATGAATAGAAATGATTGTTTGAGCAATCAAATGTGTAATTACGGGTGAAAATGGCAAAAAACGAAGGTAGTGACGTTTTCCGCTAAAATAGTGAAATGTATGGACATTATGTGCTAATTACCATTTTAATAATTTATTTAAAATTCATTTGCATTGTTAAAAAAAAAATTGGGACTATGATTGCAATTAGTTTTTCTTTTCTTTTTGTTTTATGTAAATAAAATGATATATTTGTCATTTTACAATTTTTAATTGAAAAATGGATGAAAATGACATTTTGGCAATGAAACGTGGAAATAATAATAAAAAGTCAAAAAATGAAAGATAATGACGTTTTCTACAATAACAGTGAAATGTGGGGACTCTACGTGCCAATTACCCTTATTTTAAGAGTTCATTTTATATTTTCAAGAAATATTTAGTTATCTTCTAATCTTTTATTTAATATATTTTTTATATATCAATTATCAATGAATTCCAATGAAGTAATACTATATATAACATTATTCGTTCAAATATAGTAATGTTATTCAGTACCATTGATATCGTTATGATATATCACTTAAATACATGTTACATGATTTATTTAATTGAAATTTGTAACTTATTAAATGCAATTATTACATTTGCATTTTCTTAAAAAAAAATTGGGACTATAATTTCAATTACTTTTTCTTTTTCTTTTATGTAAAGAAAATGGTATATTAATCATTTTACAATTTTCAATTGAAAAAATAGATAAAAATGACCATTTGAGCAATGAAATGTGGAAATAATGATGAAAATGTCAAAAAATGAAAGATAATGATGTTTTCTACAATAACGGTGAAATGTGAGGACGTTACGTGCCAATTACCCTTATTTTAAGGGTTCATTTTATATTTTCAAGAAATATTTATAGTTATCTTCTCATCTTTTATTTAATATATTTTTTATATATCAATTATCAATTAATTCCAATGAAGTAATACTATATAGCATTATTAGTTCAAATAGAGTATTGTTATTCAATATCATTGATGTCTATTGTTAGACTGATGACAACTGCATAACGTTAAATGATATATCACTTAAATACATGTCACGTGATTTATTTAATTGAAATTTGTAACTTAACCAATGCAATTATTACAAAATAAGAATAAAGGGTAAGTTTGACTTTAGAAAGGTTGGCAACTAATACTAGACATTTTGAAATTTAAAGAGTAAATTTTTTATTACACTCTAATAATGCTATTTATTTTGCTCATTCTTTTGCTTTCCTAGATAATTTTTTATTATATTTTATTTAACATAATTTTTTAATATGTCAATGATCGATCAATTCAAATATAATTAGAATTATTAAGAAGTAGAATATTTAAATCTTAACTTGTTAAATGTAATTGTCATAAGGTAAAAATAGGGCGTGTTTAGTTCTCCTTAATTTGTCAAATTTGGAGAGTCGAGTTTATTTTTAAGCATCGATCCTTTAAAATAGAGATCATTCTATACTTAATAGTCTCTCAAAACGATCTCTTGGAGCTTATTTTTAAGCAACAACTTTTTAAAATAGAGAACACTTTTTATTTAGAGAGCCTCTTGAAAATATCGGAAAATTCACAATGCAAAATGTAGTATTGATTCTTTTGCTTATTGCGTATCATATCTTATTACAGAATTTATCGACACTTAATTGGAATTCTATTTCCAGTCTCCTGTATCCCATGAATTGTAGATCATTGGTTTAGGTAAATCTTGTAATATCTCTGGATTATCTGAATCATCAAGTTTCATAATGAGGAAGTTGAAGGTGTGCCAAACGCATAATAATGATATTTAACTATTCTTATTATTTTGCCCCTTTTTTTAAATCCAATTTTGTGCTATTACTTAGAAAAGAAAATAAGAGATAAAGTATAACCTTCTGAATTTACAATTAAATCCTTAAAATTGTGTTTCATTCACAACATTAGGATTTGTGAGGCCCTATTTGATCGTTACTATTTTCCATGGAACTTGGAAAATTTCAAGTTCTAACTTTTTTCTGATTTGATGGCCAAATTTTTCTTGGCAAAACATTTGCCCCTAGCCCCCCACGTGATCCCCTTTTTAAGGTTTTTATTGAATTTGTTTTTCCACCACTTTGGTGAGAAAATTGTTTTCTAGCTTCTTCTTTTTGTGTAATGGAAACAAATTCTATTAACAATTATAATTTTTTTTTCCTTTAATAGACAATTTTCTTGGAAAAAAGAGTCAAATGAACACCAAAAAATTCAAAATTTCAACATTTTTCAGGTAGTAAATTATACTAATCAAATATAAGTAATTGACAATTCTTAAAAAAAAAAAAAAAAACGAGTTCTAGGCAATTATTTTTCTTGAAATTCTTTTTTTTTTCCACCCATTTTCCATTTTTACAATCAAACAGACTCTAAGGGTATGTTTTGTACTAGGAATGGTTAATGACAAACAATAAAACGTGACAGAAGTAAGGAGACAATACGGTTTTGCCAATGACAGATGTTGTGTTAGGCAAGAGTACCATTTTTTTTTGCAACCCTTTTTGGGAATGAATTATAATTTATTAAACTAAATACAGTTAAAATGAGTGAAAAATAAGTAAATAGTACTTGTGTGTTCATAAAATGTGAGGATAAAATTTAGATTGTATTTTTTAACAAAATAATGAAGATTACGAATGTTGTAAACTTCACAATAAAGAAGACTATTTTTGATGAAAAAAAAAAACATTTAATAAAACAACACAGGCTTCTAGTATTAAATTTTAAAGAATTATAAAAAGTTAAGCACAGGGTATGCAAAGTGATGGATAATTTAATATATAGGGTTGTTGAACTTTAATTTCTAAACTTCTTTTGAAACTTTAAAATATCTTTCATTTTCTTTTTGAATTATGTTATTTGTACCATTTGGGGTACACTTTGATTTACCAAACTCCACCCGTTCCCTCACATGGAGGTCGGGTTCCACATCCAATAAATGCTTGGGACCCAATTCCCATGTGAGGGAGGGGGTGGGGCCGAGTAAACCAACGTGTACTCCAAAAGGTACATGTAGCATCACTTTTTTTTTTTTTTTTCCGTACAAAAACTTATCAGTTAAGAAATTCCAGAACATAAATAATGTCCCCTCTACTTTTTCCCTATGTAAATGATTGTGCTATATTGTCCATGGTGGGACATATAACCCATCAATGTTTTGATGAGTCTGGACAGCATAGAAAAAGATTTATTGGGGACGGGGTGACAGATTTACAGAAGAGACATTAAAGTCCGTTTAATTGTAAGGGTGAAAAATAGGTGAAAAGAAAATGAATTTTAGGGAAAATAATTACCTAAAAATTGTTTTTCAAGTGAATTGTTAATTAAGTGTGTTTGATTGGTATAATTTTCCACCCGAAAATTTTTTAAATTTTGTGTTCGTTTGGCATTCGTTTGTATCAAAATTATCCATTAAAGTAATAATTTTTTCTACCATTAGTTATAAAATTTGTTTCCATTGCCAAAAAGTAAAAAAAAAAAAAAAGAAAAAAAAATGTTTCCTAAAAAATCATTTTTTTTAAATCAAAGTTTAATGTTCGTTTGTATTAAAATTGTCCATAAAAGTGAATTTTTTTTATACTTAGTTATGAAATTTGTTTCCATTACTTAAAAAAAAAAAAAATTTAACAGAACCCAGAATTTGATTTTCCCACCTAAAAGGTGGGAAAATACTTTCCCTTCACGCCTAGAACTTGGCGCGTGAAGGGAAAATTTTTGGTATCTTTTCCATGGCAAATTCTTGACATCAAACACTGCCAAACATGGAAAACCATGGAAAATACATGCTATCAAACATGGCATAAAGGCATGTGGTAACATTCTTAAAGTTTCAAATCGTACAATTTAGTCCATAATTCCCTATTTTGGTTATTCTTGAAGTCCTCATGCATTTGCAATGTAGGTCCTTAAACTTCTGAATTTGAAGTATTGGTTACTTAATTTCAAATTTATCCAACTTTTGTCCTTATTGATCAATTTTTGTTCCTTTCCATCCGTTCTCGTTAAATATCGAGTTTTATTCAAAAACAATCAATAAACAAACATAATTAAGTATCAAATTCATAATAATACTTTCAAAAACTACTTTTGATGGTCAAGAGTATCACCATTAGAGAAGGCAAGGCCTCTACTTCCAGTTGCTTCCTTTTTTTTTTTTGGACCTTCTCACGTTAGTGGCGGCGAGCTCCGCAGTATAAGCTTCACTAGACTCTTTACCCGATATCACTTACACAAAGAGAAGGGCAAGTAGATAAAATAAAGAAACTATGTGCAAGAGGAAAATAGATGAGTGTAAAACTTACAAACAAGGCAATTAATTGATTACTTTAATTATAATATGCCGCATATAAATATGATTCAAATGCATATGATTCCTCTAGTAGTAATTTGTCTACCGCATGTAATCAAACATCGGATGCAAGTCCAAATGTGTTGTCTGCTGAATTAATTGATTACTTTAATCATAATATGTCATATAACAAAACAATTAAGAAAAGTTCAAAAGAAGTAATTGAATTTTAGCGAAGGTACGAACGTCGATGGCTAGTGGTTTCTGTGATAACAAAAGACTTACTAACACCTCCGGTTAGTACTGTAGCTTCGAAATCTACTTTTAGTGTAGGTAATAGGGTTCTCTCCGAGGTCAGTAGCCGACTGAAAGAAGATATTTTAGAAACATTAATGTGCGTGAATGACTGGCAAGACGATCATTTTCAACTGCAAGATAAATATGCCGAAATTGCATCTCGTCAAGTAAGTGATATTTAATTTAACCATATTCATAAAAAAAAATTATAATACCTTTATAATTTTTTTAAAAAATTGTACACGTAACAAGTTGTTCGTGTACAATTTTTAATTCTACATACTCGAAATTGAAGTAGCCGTTCTCAAATCCGGATAAAGGAGGAGGGTTTATATTTTTTAAAAAAAATATTTAGAAAAAGTATATCTAAAAAAATGCTTAGAAAATGTATATCTTTTTTTTTTTAATGTTTAGAAAATGTATAGTATAGTTAAAATTTTGGCTCAGCTTGTTACAAATGAGCACGAGCCGAGTTCATGCGTATATCTCGACTCGATCCATTGCCATCCCTACATGTTCCAAATAAATAAATAAATAAAATAAAATGGTCTCAATCAAAATACCCCATACAATCAAAAAGCTACTTTATCCCTAACCACATCCAAATCTACACGTGGCAACCAAAACTAATAAGAATTAGAACAAATCCTCATGCCCATACAGGCCCTCACAAGGGGCCGGGCCTACATGTATTAAAAAAGAAAAAGGCTATGTGCACAGCCTTAATACACATGAAGTTACATAGCCCACTCATATGAGGTGGGTCCTACATAGGCGATACACATGAAGTTACACAACCCACTCATATGAGGTGGGCCCCACAAAAATGTGGGACCCACCTCATGTGAGTGGGCTGTGTAAATTAATGTGTACCAAGGCTGTACACCAAGCCTTGTTCATTTAAAAAAAAAAAAAAATTGTGCGGACTATTTTCTGTACAACATCTATAAAAAAATTTCTACACTAAGGGGGTTCTAAGAATTAAGCCAAATGTGCAGGGATATCCCAATACCCTCACATAAGGTGGGTCCCACGCAATAAAAAAAGTAAAAAAAAATTTACCCACCCCCCATGCCTGAGTTATCAGTGAACCTAAAATAAATGATTAAATACGAACTATCCAACACAATATTATGAATCTCAACTTATTCGAATTAACATTTTTTTTCAAGCCTAAAATAAATGATTAAACATTTTATTCCTGTAGACATATCCAGAAAAACGCATCACTTTTATTCACTCAAATTTTATTTTAAACACTCCCAAAAATGCTCAAAATTAATGTCAAGTAGACTGATAGTTTGGATTACACTTTCCCAAAATGCGTTTCCACGCCAACCTCATTCATGAAGTATTCATCATGCAAACACCACATCAAGAAAATCACACTGGTCAATATTCCACATTATAGAAAATAAAGTCGAGTGATAATGGAAAATGACAAATAAAAAACAAATTTTCCAAGAGTCTTCTCGTCTAGACGAGCATATATTATTCATAACAAAGCCAAATTTCATGAAGCTGTGATACTCGTTTTACTCTGCCTTCAATGACTTTGCGACGTCGATAACAAACCGATATTTAACGTCAGATTTGGCAAGGCGATCCATCGCAGTATTGATATAATCAATGGGAATGATCTCCACATCTGGTAATATGTTGTTTTTTGCTGCAAAATCAATCATCTCTTGGGTCTCTTTCATTCCTCCTATTCCACTGCCAGCTATTATCTTTCTACCTGTATTCAATTGTTGATGTTTAGCAATATTGTCAAGACCTGACCAGACCGGACTGGCCGATTTGACAAGAGAAACAGGGAACTGTTGCGAAACCTATTCAGTTGAATTGCTTACTTGAAATCAAGGGAAACACTGGCAACTCCAGTGGCTTATCCGGAGCACCAACCAGTACCAACTTTCCATGAGGCTTCAACAAACTAATCAAGGGTAAGAGGGGATGAGTAGCAGCTACGGTATCGATGATCCCATCCAACGTTCCAGCCGCAGCCTGAACAGAAACATCATAGAGATTAATGCGGTTTCATGTCTCACAGCACAACAATTAAATAAAATTAACAAAGAAAAATCTTGATTCCTCTCACCTTCATCTCCTCCGGATCACGGCTAACCAAAAAAGAGTCAACACCGAGTTCTTCAATAGCTTCCTTCTTCTTATTAATAGATGTACTGATAACAGTAACCTTAGTCCCGAAAGCCTTAGCAAACTTCACAGCTACATGGCCAAGCCCACCAAGACCAACGACACCAATATTCATTCCTGGCTTGTCAAGTCCGAAGTACCTCAAGGGGCTGTAGGTCGTAATCCCAGCACATAAGAGAGGAGAACCAATGTCGATGGGCAAGTTCTCTGGCCAACGAACAACAAAGTGCTCGTCAACAACTATAAAATTAGAATAACCTCCATGTGCAAGGGTACCATCAGTGTAAACTGAGCCATAGGTCCATATCAGACTAGGACAGTAATTTTCAAGATCATTAGTGCATTGATCGCACTGGCGACATGATCCAACCAAACATCCAACTCCAACTTTGTCCCCAACCTTGAATTTCTCCACCTTGCTACCAATCTCAGTTACTTCACCTACCATCTCGTGCCTGCAATAAACAGCCGAGTTCAACATATGTGCATCGGGTACTTTCCCTTACAAAAATATGCAACTTTTTACCAACTTTAAGGTGATTCAAGCAGACAAACAATACTAATACAAACTAATCAAATCCAAATAATCCAGGATCACTGCTGTGATAACCAGTTCTGCATACAAGTTTCTTTGGTAAGTGTTCTTTAACAGTGTTAATTTAATAGCATTTAATCCAAATATGTGACAAGAATTTGTTCAAATATTATGCCATCATCTTTCTATATTCTGTCTTCAAATCTAAATTAGAACAATAACTGATCCTAATAATCCTAACAGAAAAATTGTGCGTGAGACAGAGCAGGAGATCTTACCCAGGGATAAGGGGATACTGGGTGAAGCCCCAATCATTCCTGGCCATATGAAGATCTGTATGACAGACCCCGCAATACAACACTTTCAACTGTACATCATGCTCTCCGGTCTCCCTGAACATCAAATACAATGTAAACCAAGTCGCACGTGTAATGAAAAATTCCCAAAAAAAAAAATCTCAATAAAAAGTGGGTTCTTCATCGCATGTGTAATGAAATGAAATCAAGACAGAACCAGAAATCGGTATCTATACCTTCTGGAGAATTTCACGGGTGAAAGAACCCCAGATGTGTCTCTTGCACCCCATCCAAAAGCCTTGAGCGGGTGCTCTGTTTCTGGAGATTTAGCCATTTATGATCTTCTATTTGAGAGAGAAATCAGAGATAAGCCAGGGGATGAAAGACCATTTGTGCTCTCTCTATTCTCTCTCAATATAATTGCTGGACACTGTAGGACTGTCACGTAATCCCTTACGTGGCATGGCACTGGCTACCGTTGATTCCGGGAAGAACAGCACTACATTTACAGTGTTCAGAGGGCTGTAAATTATACAGCCCTCTGATCACTGTACAAGTGATTTTTTTGTTCCGTGAATATCTCATTTGGAGATTGAGTTTTGTGTGTCGGAGCCCTTTTTTGGAGAGAGGAAAATGGTCACCGTTTGGAAAAATCAGTAAATAATCACCCATGCGAGGATGAATTATACCATTTTTTTTTTACAAAATTTCTTTAACAGTATTGGCCATGGTTATAAAATCCGGCCCGTACGATTGGCCCGAAAAACCTGCAACCCGGCCCGATATTTACAATTGACCCGCTGAATTGTTCGAATCAGTGTCCGAGTCGAATCTAACAATTATGGTATCACCTTTTGGTGAGAGGGGGACAACTTTTGAGGTAGAAGTTGTGAACAAGTAATCAGTTCGATTTGACACATGTTCTTCCAAAACTCATTTTCAATCACACATTTTTCAATAAAATAATATTTTTCATCGCATCAATAATTTTTCTTATTTTTTAACCACATATTTCACATCATATCACTATTTAAAATACATTTTTTCTTCAATAATATCTATCAAACATCCCTTTTATTATGTTTTACGGAAAATTATATAGTCGCTTTTGGTTTTACCTAAAAATTTAAATTTTTAAATGAAATGTTTGATTAAAAAAATTGATAGATGTTAGGTGGACGGTGGACCTATGTGCTAATTGTTATTATTACTTTTAAACTTATAATAATTGGCTTGATGAATCCCGCATAGAAAAGAAAATTGAACAGCTGGCTAACAATGAGTAATTAATTATTTTATCATTTAATAAATTACAGGTGTATCATTGGCACTTAAAAAAAAAAAAAAAAATCTTAAAAGTATCAAAATTACTTGTAAAGTATGTACAATGCACGTGTAGTATTCATATATAAACATATAATAGTGTTAATTTTAATCATATTAATTTGGTAGAGACCCACGTTCCCTAGTCACAAACTTCAAAGCATTGTGAACTGCACCAAAAAAGTATCACGTCACTCCAAAATATGAGCATGTTTGGTACAGATTCTCATTTTCTACAGTAAATCAATTATCATTTTCAACCACACATTTTTCAATAAAATAATATTTTCCATCACATCAATATTTTTTTCTTCTTTTTCAACCACACATTTTCCATCATATCACTATTCAAAAATCAATTCTTCCCCCAAAAATCCCTACCAAACACACTCTATATAGGTGACGGGACAAGATGTGAATGATGTCTGGCACACCATTCACCTATGAAAATTGAAAGGTGTGTGCTAATGTCCTATACTTAATTTTTTAGTAAATTATCTTCATCTAATGATCCATTCATTTAATTTTTTCTTTCTTTCTCCATATTTTCTCTCTTGTATATGTGACCTACAATTAGTACAATTCGTATCCCCGTCATAGATGTTCTTGTTGGAAAATATATTATTTGGCAAATGAATTTTCACTTGTGTATGTAAAATTAATCCCACATTGATTGAAAGTTGGGATTTGAAGAGGAGCCTTAAAAGGGATTAACAATCCCACATTGGTTAGAAATGGAAAAGTGGGAATATATGGGACTATAAATAGTACGATCCTACATTGGAAAAAGAAAAAAGAAAGTGGCAAGTGGAAAAACTTAAATAGTTATCCCACATAGGATAAGAATAAGTTTTTGGACCAATTTATATATGGTTAACAATTTATAAGGTGTAACCATTTGTTGTATAGAGACTCCTCCGTGGCCTAGCGCTCGCAGGGGGGTGCAAATCTTAGACCGACTTGGCCTTCGAGCCTTGAACTTGTGTGGGGGAGCGACCTTCGTACACGAATGTCGGACCGAATGAGTCAAAAATTGGCCACCAGTGCAAGCCACGTTTTGAAAATTTTCTTTTACGTTTTTCCATTTAAAACATAACTTGAAAACTGTTTTCATTTATTTTTGTAACTCCAAAACGTAAGAATTCAATGGCAGAGTTATGACTGGAGTTATGATTGCATGAAGAGGCAAAGGCTCCTCCTTGCCTATATATCCCGAACAATCTCTTCAGTTCAGACACACCACAACAGCACGAAATCTTTCTGCTTCCTTTTCAAATTCCTGTCGTCTTACAGTCACTTGGTGATTCCGTTCCGGCACACTCGTTCGATTCCCGATTTGTACAAACTACAGTTCACGCCGCTGTATCCTGGGAAGCAAGCGCTCGCATTACTTCGGCGAGGGGGCGAATATTGCTTTAAGGACACTGTGTTCGACACAGACACCGGCTTCAAAGACGCCAATTTTATCTTCTGTCAACTGCAATATTTTCTTTTTCTATCCACTGCAATTTGTCTATTACTTCTTCTAATTCAGTTAATTGTTCAGAGTTTACCTACAGTTCTACTCTTCATTTTCATTTCACACGTCATATGTACAACAATTCATATTATTGCACTGAAGATCAGAGGCGGACGCAAAAGTTTAAAGTTAGGGGTACACAATCGAACTTGCAAAGAAGTTGGGAGAAATTTTTCAATCGAAAATTTAAATCCAAAAAAATCATACCCTATGTAATTCTGCATCGAAAATTTGCATGAGATATGACTTTTTCGAATGTAAAAATTCAAAATTTTTTAATATCATATTTCATATAAAATTTCATAATAAAATGATGAAAATTACATTGAAAATTTTGTATCTCAAAAATAATAAATGTTAATGAAATAATTGATTAAAAAAAATGTGAGTTAGACGTCTTTCTTTAAAACTTGTGTTTAACTATTTTCGATATCTATTTGGACTATTCGATATATCCATAATGTAGTTCTCAAAATAAGCTTTAAGATGACATAAACAATTTGCAAATTCGATTAGTGTGCGATTATTGGAGAATTGTTAAAATTGGCTTGTTATCGAAATTCAAATTTATTGTGATTTTGCCCATATTTTGTGGAGATTAAAATCAAATTTTTAGTAAATTTTCATAAAAGTTAAATAGTTATGGATTCCATGAAATATGTTATTAGAATTAATTATTAACTTTGATTTAGATTAAAATTTAAATTTCAATCAATACCAAACATAACTTTACAAAAAAAAAAAATAATAAAAAAAAATTCAAAAGTTGGGAGGGGGGGGGGGGGGGCACGTGCCCCCAGGATCCCCCCTAGTCCGCCCCTGCTCAACAAGAGGGTTAGAGATGGCAGCAGGACGGGTTCGGGACGAGGGCACGGGGCAGGGCACCCTGCTTTAGACGGGCGGGGCGGGGCGGGGCGGGCCTCTTCTTTTTTTTTTTTTTCAAAAAATTTCAATTAAAATACAAATTCAGAATTTTAAAATTCAAAGCAAATAATGCTCAAATTAACTACATCAACATCCAAAACAAGCACTTGAAACAAATAATGTCCGGCTGTTGGTTATTGGAGTCCGCGGAGAGGATGTTACCATATGAGCTATACATTTTTTTCTTCATTTTTATATTGGTTTTTTCTTCTTCGTCAAGGTGGCAGAAATATTTTAGATTTAAATGTATTTTCTTTTGTTAAGTCACTAATTGTTTCAATTGGAGTAAGTTGAGATATGCACATATGACTAACTTGAAAAATCCCAATGTAAAGTTAAAAAATTAAATCGTAAAAAATTAAAGATCGTGATCATGATCAAATTTAAAAATAAATAAAAGAATTCGTGATTTAAGCAGATTTAATATATACCTTGCATAATTATAATCAACTAGTTCCACTTTTCAATAAAATAACCCTCACATAAATTGTTTCTCTAAGATAACAAATTATATATTCTAAGTTCTATTCGTTTAGTAAGATATAGTATTTCAAGATCAAGAAGTTTTTTGTATTCTCTAGCATTTAAAAATGTTCATTTTTTTCCCATATTAAGAACAACCATGATGGTACTCAATCAAAATGATTACAAAAAATATGTCGATATAAATAATTTAGTTATCAACGACTTTATCGTTAAAAATAACCACGATAATTATTAAAGAGATTTTTTAGAAATTTTTATTTCTTATTGAATAAAAAATGACTTAGACAAATTTAGACCAATTTAATTGAAATTTAGTAGAGTATTAACTGAAACTTGATCAAAACGAGGGATAATTGTATGGTTTTCGGTTTTGAATACGTAGAAGAAGATTTTCTTGGTCCTTTTGAGGGGAAATTATTGAAAATATCTCAAATTCAACCATACCCTTTCCAAAATACCCATTTTTACTATTTAACCTTATAACTGCCTAAAATACCCTTAACATAAAAGGTTTCAAAACAAGTCATTTTAGTCCTTAAAACTTTAATTCTAATTTTGGATTCGACAAATTGTTTGTCCCTTACAATAAAAAATTAATTTTTCTTCACCATCAACTCTTTCCACCTATCTTGAGCCAAAAAATTTGATATTGATTAATAATTTTATTTTTAAATTAATTGTATTTTTGCATTTTTAGGACTCCACTCAAAATTGGTATCAGAGCCATATATTCTGAGGATTTAAAGTCATTAGAAAATGGAAGATAATAAAGATATTTGCATAGGATGGTACGTTAACAATTCTACTGAATATTTAGATACTGATAGTTATATTCAATATCTTGTTAATAAATCAAGAAATTTAATTGGAAAAATAAAAGACTCAGATAGCCTTAAAATAAAGAAAAAATTTGAAAAGAAAATCACTTTTCTTTTAATAGATTTTGATGAGGTTCTAGATGAAAACATATGATATCTTGTTAAAATACCTATTATCATTGAAATGGAAATTTTAAGAAAAATTCAAAAAATTCTTAATAATGAAATTAGGAGAATTGAAGAATCAGAGCCCTAGAAATCATGAAAATTGAAAAATTAGAGGATTTAGAGGCTGAAGTATATGAAGGAGTAGAAAGATACGCTTTAAAAGGAAATTTTGATTGGGAAAAATTTAGAAAAATTAATAAAGCAGAATTAAGTTTAAAACCATCCGGAGAAAATAGATTATTTAAGATTTTAGAATCGGCCTTTAGAAGAAAGAAGTTAGTCATTAATGAATATCATGAAATAGAAAAAGCCATAGATATTAAACATACACAAGGAAAAATAAAATTAAATCTTATAACAAAAAGAAATATTAATGAATTTTTAGGAAAATTAAAACAAATAATAATAAAATCATGTTTTAAAGAAGGAATTAATAGCCCTATAATACTTAATCTACAAGATGAAAGATGTATAACTGCAGAAAATGAAAATTTAGGAATAGTGAAAGGAAATTTAGCCTATAAAAAATTAAAATTTACTTGTTATCCAAGATATTGTGTACATATAAATGATAAAAATTTAGATGATTGTCTTAGTCTACATTTTAAAATGACTAATAAAATATTAAAAGATGATAACAAAGTTTTTACTATATTATATCAAGGATTATATTGTTATACAAATAGTAATTATGGAAATATATATAAAGAAAAGCTTTTTATAGAAATTGATGAATAATTTAGGGATACAGGAGAAGCGATTTTACCTAGAGAATAAGATATATATGAAATAGAAAATTTTGAGATAGGACATGATGATGCTATAAGTATCGATCAACCTATAATACCAAAACAAATAACATATAAAGAAAATAAGATAATTATTGGAGATAATACAGTAAGACCTAGTATTTCAAATATAATACAAAATAAAAATAGTAGTGTTTATGGAATCAAAGGAAAGTTTTTTAATGGAAATAAATGGATAAATGAAATTAAAATACTTGTTGATACTGGAGCAAGTCAGAATCATATTTGCTCTCTTATTGATGAAGGAATTAAAAAGAAAAAAGTAGAACCTTATAGTTATAGAGATTTTGAAGGAAAAATAAACTCTTGTGATATCATAGGACAAATTCAAATTAAATTAGGAAATTTATTATTAAGCATAGAATGCTATATTGATAATAATATGAATTTTGATGAACATCCAATATTATTAGGAAATTCATTTTTAAATAGTGTTGATAATTATAAAATAAAAAAGGAAGGAATTCTTATTATACATCAAGAAATAACTACATATTGTCTTAAAGAAAAATGAGTAGAGAAATAAGTGTATATCTACATATAACTGTATTTGAATAAAAAATTGACTGCTAGAGACAGGATGACTCTAACGGTATTCATCTTAGCTACTGGAGCAAAAGTTTCCTGGTAGTCAATCCCATAAGTCTGTGTGTACCCTTTGGCAACCAATCTAACTTTATACCTATCCACAGTTCCATCTAACCTGTACTTTAATGAGTATACTCATTTGCATCCCAGGGTCTTTTTCCCTGGTGGTAATAAGATCATCTCCCAAGTAGAGTTCTTTTGGAGAGCATTCATTTCTTCTACCATAGCGGATTTCTACTTAGGTTGATCAAGAGCTTCCTGAAAGTGATTAGGGATAGACACAGAAGATAGTTGGAGGGCAAACGTCAAATTAGTCTTAGATAAACGGTGGTACGAGATATAATCAGATACGGAGAAGATAGCATTGGAAGAAGATTTCGAAAAACCAAACCTATTAGGCTTATTATGAACTCGAATATGATATCTCCTATCCTGAGTATCAACAATATCTAAAGCTGCAGGATTAGAATCAGAAACTGGGATAGAAGTAGAAGGGGTAAGCAGAGTAGGTACCTCATTTTCAATCTCCGAAGAATCAGATGGCACTGCAGAGTCAACCAGAGGGTTATCAGGGTCTGAAGAGGGTAATATAGGAGTGCAATAACACTTTTGGAGCAGGCGAGATGATCTAACTCGATCTTCAATTTGGGACTTTCCTTCCTTTCCAGATGTCCACACTTTCTTTTCACCTAACCACACTCGTTCCTCTTCCTTACTATTAATCTCCCCCTGAAGAGGAACTAACGACACATCATCAGCAAAGAAGGATTCTAATTCACAAAATTCTACATCCATAGAAACATAGTATTTTCCCGTAGGGGGATGAAAGTATTTGTAGCCCTTCTGAGAGCTTGAGTAGCTAAGAAAGACACATTTCAGGGCACGATGATCAAATTTATTTCGGAGATGGGAATGCACATGGACATAACATACACAACCAAAAATTTTGGGACAAATATTTAAAATAGAAGGAATAGGGTGAAACTTGGACAACATTTTTAAAGGGGTTTGAAAGGCAATAATGCGAGAAGGCATGCGATTTATGAGAAAGACAGCAGTTGTCACCGCCTCAGCCCAAAAACGTTTTGGAACACGCATAGTAAAACATAAAACCCGAGCTACTTCAAGAATGTGTCGATTTTTTCGTTCTGCGATGCCGTTTTGTTGAGGTGTGTAAGCACAAGTAGTTTGATGAAGAATGCCGTGAGTCGAGAAGAAGTTGCCAAGTGTTTGGTTTACAAACTCACGACCATTGTCAGAATGGATAACTTTAACTCGTGTATGAAATTGTGTCTCAATCATTTTTGAGAATTTTGGAATAACGTGCACTACTTCACCCTTAGATTTTAATAAATATATCCAGCACACTCTGGTACAATCATCAATGAAAGAGACAAAATATTTATGACCGGTAATAGATGAAGTAGAGAAAGGCCCCCAAACGTCAGTATGAATACAAGTAAAAGGAACATCACTTATATTAAAACTGACTTTGAAAGGTACACAATGATTTTTGGCAAAAATACATTGTTCGCACCGCATACTAGAACTAGAAATGTTTTTGAACAGATCTGGGAACAAGTGTTCTAAATAAGAAAATGAAGGATGGCCTAATCGACAATGCCACAAAAGAATTCCATCTCTTGGAGAGGATTTACTAACAGCTTGAAGGCTATGGCTACCATTAGTTTGCAAACCCTTTGTTCCTTCCAAAAAATACAACCCGCCTTTCTCTCTACCAGTGCCAATCGTCATCTTCGTTCGATTACCTGAAATACACAATTGTAGGTGAGAAGATAACAAAGCAATCAAGATGCTTTGTAATTTTACTAATAGATAAAAGATTAGTAGAAAACATAGGTGCAAGTAAAACGGATGAGAGAGAGAGAAGGTATATGAAAACAACACACTTCCATCCCCAGTAACTTTAACAGGAGCCCCATTAGCCATTTAAACAGACTGAACAGGAGAAGTAGTTAATGAATCAAATGTAGAAGGATTACAGGTAAAATGATCAGTAGCTCCAGAATCTATAACCCAAAAATCAGATACGGTAGAAGTAGATTGCAACTCAAAAATACCTTCCCTGGTAGATGAATGAGCTACATTGGAAACAGTAGGTGTAGGTATAGGTGCATGAGTAGAAGCAACGGATGAATGCGTAGCCTGAGAGTATCTTCCACCCCTCCTCTCTGCCCTCTTCGCTAAATACCAGTTTGAATAGCCATTCATCTTGAAACATTTGTCTGCAGTATGCCCTTGAAGGTGACAGAATGAGCAAGTTTCAGTAGACTGAATAGGAGCTCGTGGCCAAGAATTGAACCCTTTTGCCTCCAATGCAAACTTCTCGGAGTGACTTTCAGCCCCCATAGTAAGTTGTCTCTGTTCCTCAGACGAACAATCGAGAACACCTCTTCCAAGCTTGGAAGGGGTGTAGTAGCCAAAATGCGACTACGCACTTGATCCAAACCATGATCAAGTCCTGCCAAAAACATATAAATCCTATCTTCAGCACACCTTTGCTTTAATGACTCAACATCGATGACATATTTCATAGGGTTGGGTCTCCGATAGTCGACCTCCAAGAAAATGGAATTCATTTCAGTGTAGTACGTGACAAGAGGCTGCCACTCTTGCCGCAACTGAAATGACTTTCTCATAAGTTCATAAACTTGTGACGAATCAGAGATATCAAGATAACTCCTCCTAACCGCGTCCCACACATCTTTGGTTGTGTCAAATTGAACAAAGTGGGCTACAAGGGCATCGATCATAGAATTGATAAGCCAAAACTTAACGATAGCATCATCTGCCACGCATTCCCCATAGCTACTATCACTTTCTTTAGGTACAGTTAGTTCACCAAAAATGTGAGCTCTTTTCTTTCGGCCAGTAATATGCATCTCAAGTAATTTTGCCCACACACGATAGTTAGTACCATCTAACTTAATGTGAATTGGAGATGATGTCTCATGAATTAACGATGTAAGCACCTTGTTATCCGCCATTAATTCGGTTGTTAATGGATAATGTAGTATACCAAGTATCCAGCAGAACTCAGAAATCAAAGAAACAAGTCACCGGCAGAGAACAACACTCAGCCCAAAAAAAAAGGTGTAGAAGCCGAGCCCAAAGCAGGTCACCAGAGGTCACGCTCCCAAAAAAAAAACTCACTGGACGGTGGAGAAGCCAGCAATGGTGTCGGAAAACAGCAAGGGTGGCAAAAAATGATCTAAGAAATCACGGAGAGGCAGTCGCGCCTGAGCGGGTGACACTGGAATCGCGAACGGGTGAAGCTGAAATAGCGAACGGGTGACGCTGGAATCGGAGCCTGAGCAGCGCGCCGGTGTCACCGGTGTCTGGTAAGCAGGAACCGGTGGAGCTAGGGTTCGGTTATCCCTTGCTCTGATACCAAGTCGAGAATTGTGAGAAAAAAGGGTATTTTTATTGATTGATATTTTACCCAATATATACAAGGATAGAAAGGAAGTTTACAAATTAGTCCCTAACATTTACAAAGATTACAAGTTGGTATATATTTCAACTATATTGAATAGAAAAACAAAAAGGTTTCTGCTCAAATTTTATACTCTGTTTTTTTTTTTTTTTTTTTTGAATTATGGTATCATAGCTTGGTTTCTCAAGCTTGAAAATGTCGAGTCAAAAAGCGGTCAACCTCTCTATTCAGCCTTTCAAATTTTTGTCCTATGAAAATCGCAAATCCTACCCTTGATTCGTAGCCTCGGCATCCTTCGTCACATCTCTGAACAAGGAAAACCAGAAGAACAAATTAAAGATGTCTCTGGAAAAATGGTGGCGAATAAGGTTTACGATGCTTGGTGAATAACGTAGGACTTCTCATCTCCCGAGTTGGCTGCTCGGAAACATGACAGAAGAAGTGCCAAACATGATCATGGTTAAAAATAAAGGGAAAAAAATCATATTCATGCTACAAAAAAATGTTACAGAATCCTGTACATTACATTGTACTTGAACGTTTGAACTTTCAAAGATCAAATTACATATCATCAAATGGAAAAATTGTGCTTTGCAGTGTGAAAGAAAAATTACAATTGCAGCTCTTCCAATTAATCTGGAGTTTCCGAGCTAACGTATGATTTTCACTTATTTTCTAGAACTACCGAAAAAATGCACTAAGCAGCATGTAAACTAATTCAATTGATCAGTCTAGTGTTTGACTTCTGGTGGCCCTTCAAAGCGAATGTAGTCATACATGACTCCGTTGAAAGGATTTCCGCCTCTTGATTGCTTTAGATATATCGTATTTCTTCCATGCACTAGTCGAGATCCTGGTACATTAATGCTATATAACGAGTATAATCCATGAAGTCCATGTCTTGCAATTGCATTATCCCTTCCGATCAACCTTGTAGTAAAGTGAGGCCGTGCTGTGAACGGATTATTGAATCGAACCTATAAGAAGAAATGAATCAACATTAGAAAGATATATTCATAATTCCTATTTCCCCAATATTCTATAAGAAATGAAAACTTCTTATAAACCATACTTGTATTTCGGCATAGGTGGCAGAAGCTAGTGCCATCTGGAGCGTATAGGCTTGCGTCCTCGCAACATTTGTTAAATCGAATGAAACTTGCCAGGTCGTCGATTTGGATGTACTATTTGTTCTCCTGCAATAATTTGGAATTAATTTGCGAGTTCATCTTACAGAAGAACAAAATGATCATAAAAGTGTGCGCTAAATACCTGTTGACATGAGCAAAGAACCAATCTTTTCTGTAATCACTGGTACCAACAGTGTAAACTAGATCTTGATCAGGATATAAATCTGTATATCTATCCCACAATCCGTATTGTCTATACCTGAATGTAATAGAAGTGATTAATAGAAATAGATAAGAATTTCTTTGGAGAAAAGCTCAATTAATGTAAAATCAATGGTCATTTAATAGGAGCTTACTTCTGATTTTGTTTAGTAAATAAATGGTTCCTCCACTCCGGCGATGGATCAGGCACGTGGAACTCAGCAGGAGTACGATCGGGGATCCCAATTTCCCATAGGGTTGGACCATTTCTTGGAGGATTGTATACAAGATTTCCTAGTTGAATTTGACTTCCTGTATTAAAAATCATTAATTTCAGGGAAATATGTTAGTTTTCTCCATAAATTGCATGTAAGAATTTTTTTTTCAACTTTCAAATATAAAATTCAGTAGGCATTGAGATTAAAACCTGGCGTGATGACAATATCAGTGTCATGTTTGTAGTCCCCCATCACTCTTGCGACCCAAGCATTCAAGCCGTAAGTACCTCCTCGAACGCCACTTATCGTGAAGTAACCACTTTCATCAGTTTGATTCCAAAATTGATAACCCTGATAATAATATTAAGAAAAATAATTAATATGTCATGTTAAAATCAGGCACTTACCTAATGTTGAAAAGTTATATAGAAATAGATACTGTTAAATTTATGTCAAATATATAACCTTAACGTCTGTTTGCCAAGATCCCGCATCCCCTGGTGGAGCCAATCCCACATATGCTGATTTTGCAGGCATGAATTCTCGACTGAGATATCGGTCACGAACTAATAATCGACCACTTATGGTGCCCCGTTGATTGGCCTGAGGGTAGTCTTCTGAACTTGGAAAGTCATATGGCCACTTTTGGGTTTCTTTTTGCATCTGATGAAGTTAAATGATTGACAAATGCGATATAGGTTGGGGAACAAAAATGAAATAATAATGTCTTGAGTTGTAAAATTCTTAGTGTACAAATATTATTTGTGTTTTGTTGAATGTAACTTACCTGTTCTTTAGCATCTTCCCAAAGTGTACTTGGCTTGTTACTTGAACCTGAGTTGAGGTGTATAAAAACAGGCCCAAAGACCTTTTTCCACGGCTCTCCATTGCGTAATCTAATTCCAAAATTTGGACCAGCATAATGACCACTAAAAAATACCTGGACGTGGATAATTCAGAAGGAATTAGTGAATAAGAAAGTGTCAATTAAATGCTTAGATAAATATTGATGAAGAGTCAGTATTTCGTGATATTAAAGTGACTTCTACCAGAAAGATCTACTTACAGCTAAAGAAGTGGGACCAACATGAGATGTAAGATCATTTTTCACGGGGCCACCAGCACGGAACTCATTGCTCGGCGTAATCACCCAAAATCCAATGTCATGGTCATTGCTAATCCACCCGTGCACTAAGCTATCCTTGTTGTCACACGAGTACTGGTACTTGTCATCCACCTCGCCTTTAAGGGATGGATTGCTAGGATTTGTCAACAAAACAGCTTCTTTATAATTGAGAACTTGGCCTCCTGTACGATCACGAGCTGTTGGCATAATCCTCTGTATGTCGTCTGATATGGCCATGTAATGGAACCTGCATATACAATATAGTTAAAATTATTGAAGCTCACAATATAGTCCTCATCTCTGTAATGCATTTTAAAGTTTCTAATTCTCATATCTTACATGGCATCGTCAAGTTTGAAAGTAATCCTTGTTTGATCAATATTTAAATCGGGCCATCCTTCTAAATGTTCCATTATTGCATATGAATAGAAACCAGAACTTCTGCGCAACATTATATACCTGCAAGATGGATTTATTAGCTAGGCAGACTCTATCAAATTATTGAATATGCTTTCCACATTAATAAACTAAATTCCACCTTATATCGACATTCAAGGGGTAAGAGTAACTATCGGAGGAATTCCATGTTCTCATGAATGAAATTTCGATCATATCTTCTGTTTGTGCAGCAACTTTGAAACTTGCCCCTTCAAACCTGCATAATTTAATGAGGTTAATTATTATTTTCTATTACTTCAAATAAGATTTCTGAAATTCTAGAAGATCCAAATTTTTGAACTTACTCGTCGAAAAAACTTTTACGCTCTTCTGGCCTACTCCACACCATGTCCCAATACCTAAATGTGCAAATCCATGTGTAGAAATGAATATTTTCTTTTCAAGAACTTATTTTATTATTCGAAGTATTTTGTATTAGATTCAAAGCAACTCACCCTCGTCTATTTTCTTTTAAATGATATTCGAGGACATTCTTATCTCCTCTGTATTGTATTTCCGCAATCAAACCACTTGGAGATAATAATGTGAGTTTAACAATGCCATTGTCCAACATCACCTGCAAAAAATACTTCTAATCAATTTGGATATACGTAATTCTCGAGTATGTTTTATTGGGATAATGTAATTGCATAACGAATGTTATTGCCAATGTTTTCTTCTTCCATCTTTTTCCCTTCAAGAACCCTATAAAGTAGTTCGTTGAATTAAAAAGACAAACATAGTGTATTTTGAACATCATATTGGACATACTATAGAGTACTGCATAATATAATTGACGTAAAAAAAAAAAAATTAACTTCTTTTTGTTTCTCATTGTCTAGTAATGTCTATTTTGACATACCAAATATGTAAAAGGTATTCAATACCAGAAACAGTATATGGAGTTTATGTAGGTAATTTAGGCTTACATGATCTTTCCATTTTTTTAGTTTGACAGGAGAAGATGGCATCAGTTCTTGATCAGTGTTCTGTGGCATCCATCTGCAGATTTGATTAGTAATTACTTGTCAGATATTGACAAATTATAAAACAATAAAGAGAAGCTAATTGAGGAATTCTACATCTTCTGTTTGAACTCCATTTTTTTTGTAAAATAATGAGTTTTATAATAGTAATTTTTTTAAGAATGTGCGGATAAAAAGTAGTTAAAAATTTTGAATTTACTTGTAAAATTATTTAATTGGGAGAACACGTGATTGAAAATCAGTGGAGAAAATTATTTTTTAGATAATAAGGTTCAATCTCTGAAGTCGGAGAAAAAGAAGAGTATCTATGGACTTATTAGAATATTTCACGAAGTTGAATGGGATAAAAATCAAAGTTTTTGTTCTCTTAATTCTTTAGCGGATATAGACATATTAAGGTGTATTTGGTTCACTAAATAAGGTCAGTTGACGCTTTGGAGTTGGCAACAAATTCAAACAATCAAGAAAATGAGTAGTGAATAGTTGTAATATATAGTTATTAATATGAACAATCAAGAATTTATACTTATGTCTATGATTGGTGTAGTTAAAAATTAGATTTTTAGAAGATTTTTAAAAAAGTCGATTAACTATATGATTAAAGAGTTGTGGATCCGCATGAGATATGTGGTTAAAATTGATTGTTAATTAAAATTTTTATCGATCTTTTAAGTTACACCAAACAAGGGTTATATTATTTTTGTCCTCCGGGTGATTCTCAAGAAAACAAAAAAATTGTTTGAATTAGAATTTGACCCGAATTTTATTGGAAATGTTATTTGGAAATCCTATTCAAAATCTATTTGACAATTCTAGTTGAAATTCAACAAATAGATTTTTTCAACATTCCTTTCTATCTATAACTCTATTTCTAGGGTTTGAAACTTTCCCTTTATATAATTAGCTCTTTATTGTGATTTAGACAAGTTAGACAAATTTGTAAATTCAAAATATTTGTATTCTTTCTCTATATTTTAGTGAATTTTCCTTTCCTTTGCCAATTATCTTTTGATCTTGTGCATTTGTGATATTAACTTCATATCGTACCATATATTACAACAAAAAGAACAAATAACACCCTGTTTGAGCCATATTATTCTCCCAAAAATGCATTTTAAATAGTGTTTTGATGGAAAATACGTGATTAAAAAATAAGGTACAGAAGCATTACTCACAGAAATTTCACAGGATAGACACAAAGGGCAGGCCCCACATGTATTTTAAAAAAAATAGTGTGGGCCCACCTTTGTATCTATCCTGTGAAATTCTTGTGAGTAATGCTTCTGTACATGAAACATCAATCATATTATGCGATGGTACCATGCCAGTTCTAGAGGAGGAATGGATTGTGAACACCATTCCCATTACGTAAAGAGCTTCTAAAGATTGGTGCTACGTTACTTAAATGTATTCAAAACCTTCATATTCAAAATTTCAAATTTAACGTCTTTCAATGACATGCACGAGTCAAGGAATTGCTGTTATTATGCTCAATATTAACTTAAAACTCAAAAGTATCAGAAACTAATATAATAGTTAATAAATAAACTGAAGCAAAGAGATGATTTTGTAATGAACAAACCTGTCTCCGGTATTTGCAGCAGAACCAAGATGCAAGAACAATGAAAAAGCAATCGCAAGAAACCCTCCTAAAACTAAAGACCTTAGTGCCTTGTCCATATTTGCAACAACAAAAGAACCTGCTAACCAATAATGTAGAACATGTTTCAGATTATTAATAAAAGTGAATAAAAAAGAATCATTGCGCACCATATACGCCTTGACTCAGCATATACAGAATCATGCATAGCAAAAGAAAGCATGCAAGAATTATAAGATCTACCTTGAAGAAGAAGAAGAAGAAGAAGAAGAAGAAGAAGGTGTCATTGGTCGAGCAGTTGGTATCAGCAGCTTTATAATATTATTGTGTTTCAACCAATTTCCAGAGCAATGTTAATGGAGCAGTTCTTGTGAACATAATGGAATTTATGGGTTCTTATATAGATTAATTTTATATCGTAATACTAGTATAGTAAATGAAGACAAACGAACAAAATCCTACATGGACTGGCCGACTGGGACTTTGACTTACGAGTCTTGTATTAGGCAAGTAATTTGGTCCTATGAATACATTATTAATTGTGGAACTTTGGTAGAATTAGAGTCCCTTTTCTACACGGCTTGCACGTTATTTTCGATTTGAAATACGAGTCCTGATTTGTTTGTGTACAAAACTACAAATACTTTTCAAATATTTTTTGGAAGTCCATTGGTGGATTTTTCAAAGCTGCAATTTAGTAGTTTCGCCCAACTTTTTTTTGTCTATTTTCCCATAATTTGTTCCATTTAGTCAATAATCTGGTAATTAATGAAGTGGAAAATAACTAATCAAAAGACTGCTAAAAAATTTAGACTATTTGATAACTAATAAAATTAAAAGATATTAATTAGTTTTAGACTTATCTCAAACACTTGCCTAAGTTTATACAAAATGAAATAGTTGTTGGACATGGACTGGTCATTGTATTGGACAAAATATGTCTCATATTTAAATAAAATAATATTTCTTATTGATGTATTGTTTTATACTTCAACAATTAATAATATTTGATATTTTCTATAGGCTTAATTTAATAATACCGATATCTAATAATTAATTAAAAAAAAAAAAAAAAATAGCAGACGCATGTCCTTAGAGAACCAAGGACCTAGAGTAGCATGTTTCTTTCCGATTTTCTTGATTTCGAACCGTATATTTCGAAATACATTATAAGCTACCATTAGAGTTAAATTGTGACTCGAATTCTATTGAAAGTTCTATGGGAATTTTTAGGATGCGTTGAAGAAGTCAAAGATGTATTTGACAGTTTTTGAACTCTTATTTCAACTCAAATACTCCGTTATTGATGTTACATATTGTAATAGAATTTCACATTGTGTTAGATTCTTATTTGTATTAATTATTCTAGTATGTTAGAGATTCTTATTTGTATTAATTATTTTAATATGTTAGAGATTCTTGTATTATAAATATGTGGTGTATTACACATATTTAGCCCCTCTTTGACAATCATTAAATGGAAAAAAAAAAAAAAAATCATGTTTTTAATAATGATTTTTAAGAGAACGTAGTTAAAAAAAAGTAGAGAAAAATTTTGAATTACATTCGAAATATTTTATTTTATGAATATGTGGCTGAAAACTAGTATGTAGAAAAAAGAGTTTGAAAATAATTATTGTCAAACATGGGCTTATTTTATCGACTTAGAGAGTGATCCAGGGGAATTCGGTTAATAGAGAGACTCACAGATATAGATATCAAAGGAGAGTCTTGTGAGATCCCGCATAACATATTATAAATCTTTACTTTTACTTTTAATATAGTGAACTCTCCACATCTACTCGTGAGTTTTCCCGTCTTGAGTTTTCACAAGAATCTTGTGTTCTTATAATTGTTATTTTTAGCATACTCATTATCTCGTCTTGAATATTCAAAACAAATGGTATCAGAACAAATTGATATCGTCTTATTTCAACAAGTGGTATCAAAGTTATTACCGATTTTAACAGCTACAATATTGGTGAGATTTGAAGGTAAGAGGAAAGATACATGAGAGAAGGGCACTGAATTTATCTTTGTTAGGCAAAGGGGGCCATCATACATATCTTCTTCGCTTCCTCTTCTCGATAATCTTGTGATAACGTAATTTCTATGAGATTTAATCTGGTGTTTTCTCATGAACAAGTTGTTACTCCTCTGGATTAAGAGAGCAGTAATCGACAATGGATGATGAAATGAATTGAAAGTTGAACAATGACACTTGAAACTTCTAGCTCTATTGCTTGTTTCTCTGGACTCTCTTCAATTTTATTTTATTTATTAATTTTTTTTTCCAAAGAAACGTGTGCTCAAAGCAATTGGATATTGTTGTTTTGAAAATGCTATTCATGCTGCTTTAGCCCATTTTATGTATGTTAATTGATTAACCTTCGTCAATTAATAAATCATTGTTTAATGAATAATATTAATTTCGAAAGTTATAGAAAGTAAAAGTTGTTCTTATGCTAAGTACAGATAACATGACATATTAATTCATTGACACTTTGAAATGTGTTTCATAATACATCTTTCCTATCTCTGATCTAGTAACCTTCTTGTATGTATATTGTTTATATAGATTTTTAGGAAACAACGACGAGATTATACGGCACAATAAAAAGTATCAATCACAACACTAAATTTGTTTCAATCCTAAGATTTGTTTCTTAGAGCCTAGGCACCCTGTTTGGGCTCTCAAGTGTTCAGTTGCTGTTCCAAATTTTCAATTACCAACTTTGATCCCTCTTAAACTCATTTTTCAATCAAAATACGAACCAACTTTGGAATTTAGATCACGTATTCAACATAGATTATTGGTATAAAATGACATAATACTATTCGTTTGAGTATGTGTTAATAGTATTATATAAATGTCAACAAAAAGGAAATTATTTTCAATGTTTGATAAGATGCTTTTGAACAACGAAAACAAGAAAAGGAAAAACGTGGTACTTTCTATCTATGTCACCAACGCACGATCCACAAATTTCTTGAAACACATTGGTTTGACTACTAAAAATATCTAGAAAATGACTGTAGCTCCTCTTACTCTTCCTACATCTTATCGAAAAATTAGGAACAGAAATCAAGACTTTTTGGTAGATGACAAAGAATCAAAGTCAAGTAAACAAACCGAGCTGCAATGTATTAGCGTATAATTACATAGAATTCACACCCACTGCCAAACTTATTGGAGAAATTTATTCGAGGAAATTACATACAAGTTGGAAGTCATGAATGAATCAAAAATTGTCCAAAAATTGAGTTTAGTGTCGAGAGAAATACTTTTGTAAAAGAAAGAAGATATAAAGTTGTATTTCCATAAAAATAGTGTAGATTTATTCCCTTGATTGATCAATATCCAGGCTCAGTAAATCTCCAAATATAACACCACAATCGACCAACAATCAATCACAAACCAACACCTTCCCAAACTCTATGGTTGCTTATAGTTAATCAGCCCACAAAGGACTAATGGTGAGAAATTTCAACCACAGGAAGAGCCACAAAGGCTAGATAGTGAAGGCAAACAAGATGGGTCTCTCCAAAAGGAGCACAAAGGTCAAGTGCACAAAGCTACGGACAAAGAGCCGGTTTTGCTCTCAATTTCACAAAGGACGGCTGCTCAATTAATTTCCACACACTAAGAATGATTAGCAACTTAAATTAAATAGGTTAAAGGTAGGTTTAGGGTTTAGGCTTTTAGGTCAAACAAACAGGGCCCAATAACAAAGGGATAAGTGGGCTAAAACCTTAAAGCTATCCAAATCGTTCGGGTCGGGCCATGAGCAGCACTAATACAATTAGGCTACTTCAAATGACCCAGTGGGTTACGTGGTTCGATTGGTCCGATTGTGGTGTCAACATATCATTTCAATCATCTGCCGATGCCTATGAAATATTATCCAACTAATATACCGATTTAACATCATAGCCCGGATTTATTGGGTATCAAAACCTAACAAATCTCCACCTTGATCCCAATAAATCTGCAAGTAGACAAAACACACAGTTTACACTTGCACAATCAAGGTAACCAATAAAATTGGCATCACAGACCTTACCTCGTGTCTCCACCTGAAACACATACCATACTTGTTCCATATACTCACTAAGGCTAAGGTCACGGACACCCAGTAGAAACAAATAAGCACAGCAATCAATCAAGAGCAAATAAAACATGCGATAGAGATATCACACAGGATAACACAGAGATCTTATCACACCCGTTCACACAGAACAACAGATTAACAAGTTAATCAACAGGCCAACACATACGCAACAAATGCATAAATGACCTCACACAGATCTCACCACACTTATCCTGTCCTATTCTGTGTTGCTCACTCACCTCGAGAACACACATCTCACCTCATCGCCCACCATGCTTACTAGACTAATCACTCAAACAAACAAACAAACATGTCTAACTAGTAGGTCTTTATAGATCCTAAGTTCTGGGATAATCCTCTATCAACACATCACTTCTCCCAACCTACATGGATAATGGGTCTCCACCTAATAGAAGTGATAGAAGTGCCTCACTCGCACTCCACCTGATCAGGGTCTTTTCCAGATAAAGGATTCTAACATTTGATCAGATCTCCACCGTGATCCAAATGTCACACTCCACATCCCACAGTACAAACCACAATGTACCCCTAGACATCTATACTCCATCTTACCAAAAGACATACACACACACACATTGCCAAATGCATCATAAACCCACTATGCATGCAAACACATTACACCAAGTAATAAGATCACTCCAAATCATGCCAATGCACATATCAAACACATTGAAATGCAACATATAGCCATGTAGCAGAAACGAGCAATCACACACATGCAGAAAGGATTACACACAGATGCAAATGCAGTAACTAGGTCTACACTCAATAAACCTCACTAGGGTCATCACTCGACCCTAGTACCAAATTCGTCTCTCCTCTCAACTTACTCTTCTTCTTGGGACAATCCCTAATGAAGTGGCCAGACTTACCACAGCTGTAACATCGTCTACCACCAGACTTATCCCAACTCTTGCTCTTCTTTTTATCACCCTCATCACTCGAGTCACTACTCGAATCACTGTTATCTTGAGCTCTACCTAAACTCATTTGCTTAAACTTCATTCTACTCCTCATCATATACAATTGACCATTTCTCTTATATTCCTTTTTAGCTTTAATCTCCATTTCCTTACTCCTAAGGGAATCTATGACAATTTCAGGGGTTAAGGTGTCCCTACCATACTTAATAGCATTTTTAACTTCATGATAAATATCAGGTATAGCATTCACCAAAATAATAGCCTTGTAGGTTTCAGACACCGACTCTCTACAGTTAACAATATCTTGAACAAGTTTGTTAAATACATCCAAATTGTCATCCAAATCTTTTGAAGAGTCCATTTTAAAGCTAAAAAATCTTTCAAGCAAGTACAACTTATTAGGAGTGGATTTAAGCAAATATAAATCCTCCAACTTTTTCCAAAGTTCTTTGGTAGAATCAAGTTTTCCAACTTCTCTCAAAACAGTGTCAGACATGTGTAAAATAATTGAAGTGTATGCAAGTTCATCATATTCTTCTTTTTGTGCATCTGTAAAATTTTCCGGAAATTTGCCATCAATGGCGTTTGAAACTTTTTGTTGAACCAGAATACCCTTCATCTTTTGTTGCCAAATTGAAAAATCCCCTTTCCCATTGAAAATCCCAATTTCGAAATGTGAAGACATTTTGAAAAACAGAACCAAAAAATGCACAAGTAGGTCACACAGAGTAAACCGAAGGCAACAATATACACCATTCTAGATTCCCAGGGTTTCGTGAGACTCAAAATCTCAGATCAAGGGAACGTTCGAATGGGTCAAGTCCAAGGTGTTCTAACAGGATAATCAATGCAACACGAAGGTATGTCAACAAAATTCAAATTTCCACACAAAGGAATCCCACACAAAGACAAAACAACAGTTCCAGCACAAAAGCAATTACCAACTTGCAGTTAAATTCAACACTTTAAATAGAGCAATTAATTCCTAAAATTCTAGCACAAGCAATGGTTACCCCTTCATGGTAACCCCAATCCTAATGTCACTCCACACGATGACGCGCTAATGCTGGAATTAAACGAGGATCAGCCGATTTACCAGAGCGGACTTATCTGAGTCCGTAAATTACGAGAAATATAATTTTAACACTTTAGGGCCATCACTATTTGCCCTAAAGTTTCCAACAACTACGGCAATCAACCGAGCGACAATTGAACTACGAATGTGGGGGCAAAATCGTCCAACTTTTTCTGCGCAACCTGAATCACAAACTAAAAATATCAGTACGTTCACAAAATCAAACGGAACAAACTGCCTGAAGAAACCGTCGTCGAAAAATGTGACACGCACCAGCACGCGCCACCGTCGGAGTCCCCACGCGCCGCCGTCGACCACCACGCGTCGGCCACCCAGCAGCACCTCTATCTGCACATTTCAAATCCGGTCTCCGTTTGTCCAAATTCCTCCTGGATTGGCCGAAAATCGAGATTGCAGGTCCGTTTTCTGTTGAAAAATCTGGGCAGATCCGTTTCTGCCTTTTCTGCTCGATTTTTGCTGGATTTCTGCTCAGTTTTTGGCCTGAAAATCACCACCTAAAGCTCTGATACCATATGTAGATTTATTCCCTTGATTGATCAATATCCAGGCTCAGTAAATCTCCAAATATAACACCACAATCGACCAACAATCAATCCCAAACCAACACCTTCCCAAACTCTATGGTTGCTTATAGTTAATCAGCCCACAAAGGACTAATGGTGAGAAATTTCAGCCACAGGAAGAGCTACAAAGGCTAGGTAGTGAAGGCAAATAAGATGGGTCTCTCCAAAAGGAGCACAAAGCTCAAGTGCACAAAGCTATGGACAAAGAACCGATTTTGCTCTCAATTTCACAAAGGACGGCTGCTCAATTAAATTCCACACACTAAGAATGATTAGCAACTTACATTAAATAGGTTAAAGGAAGGTTTAGGGTTTAGGCTTTTAGGTCAAACAAACAGGGCCCAATAACAAAGGGATAAGTGGGCTAAAACCTTAAAGCCATCCAAATCGTTCGGGTCGGGCCATGAGCAGCACTAATACAATTAGGCTACTTCAAATGGCCCAGTGGGTTATGTGGTTCGATTGATCCGATTATGGTGTCAACATATCATTTCAATCATCGGCCGATGCCTATGAAATATTATCCAACTAATATACCGATTTAATATCATAGCCCGAATTTATTGGGTATCAAAACCCAACAAATAGAACATATTCTCAAATGCCCTTTCCCATAGTAACATAAGGAGGGTTAATCTATACTAAATTAGTTGACATCTTCAACACAAAACTATCCTTCTGCATCAGCTTCTCTGCCCCCATCGATGGATTCTAATTCTAAGAAAGGGAGCGGAAAGCCCTGGAAAGCAATAATTTCCTTCTTAAATAGTATCCAACAAAGGTACCTAACTATCTACTCGGGGCTTTCTAACTGGAACAGATACATTTCTGTGTTTTTTCTTTCGCTTATCAATGCTTTCAGATGGCCCTTCAAGACGAATATAGTCGTACACGATTCCACTCCAAGGGGTTTCACCTCTTGATTGAGTAAGAAAAATTATGTTTGTTCCAGTGAGAAGTAGGGATCCCGGTACAGTAATAGTGTGTAACCAGTAAGAATCATGAATGCCGTGCCTAGCAATTGAATTTTCTTTGCCTATCAGACCTGTCGAAAAATGAGGAGTTTCTGTACTTGGATCGTTCGTCCGGACCTAAACATCCAATTAATATTGAATTAAAGAAAACACTTACCACTTACGAGTAGGAAAAAAATAAAAGTAATAGAAACAACAACGCAACACCAAACAGGGGCTTGAATGCAATCAAGAACATACCTGCAATTCAGCATCAGTAGCCGATGCCAATGCCAGTTGAAGTGTGTAATTTCCTTGCTCATCAATATCATCGAGATCAAATAAAATTTTCCATGTGGTAGGAATGTAATTTTTATTTCCTGTTTTCCTACAATGGAATTTTAAAATTAGAACAATGGAAAATATTAACAATTAAGAATACAAAAATCTTTTTCCTATACCTGTTTACTTGAGCAAAATACAAATCTGTCTGATAGTTGCTGACACCAACTGTATAAACTAAATCTTGCTCAGGATACAGTTCTGTGTAGCGATCCCATAAACTGTACTGCCTAAACCTGTTGAGTTACATGTGATGTAAAGATGCTAGCGTACATTTGGTATGAAAAATCATTGGAAGTAAATCAAGGCCTCCATACATACTTTTCGCCATGGTTAATGTATAGTTGGTTCATAAGAGTCGGGTTTGGATCAGGCACAAAGTACTCAGCAGCAGTCCAATCAGGGATGCCAATTTCCCACAAGGTTGGACCGTTTCTTGGAGGATCATATACAAGATTGTACAATCTTTTTTTTTGCTTCCTTTATATTTTTCATGAAACGGATCGCAAAATAATGGCAATAATGAAATAATGAAGAAGAAAAAAAGAATTTATGTGAAAACCCAATTCGGGAAAAAACCTCGGGCAGAGCAGAACAATCAACTATAATCAATAGTTTTGTATTTACAATATCAAAATTTCAATAATTTCAATTGAAATCTAAACTCTCAATATATTGCTGAAAATGTAAAGAATAATATGTGAATATTATATTATGGAGATACAATGTGAAAATATATATAAACCCTCTTATTGGAGTCTAAGATGGAGAAGAAGTCCTAAAATCCGGATAAAACGAAAAAATCGCGATCAGATTACTGTTGCAGCGCCTAGCGCTCAAGCGTTATGTGCCTAGCGCTTGGGATCTAGGTCTCTGGTAAACATTGCAAAACATGTTTTTTGCAATCTAAGAGTTCTATTTCAAGCCAAACTCCGAATTATTATTGAAATTTAATCTTCACAACTTAGGACTCTTCAAACCCAAGTATCTTAGACTTCGTTCAATTAACCAAATCCCAAATAACATTGAATCCAACCAACCAAATACAAAATTACATGGAATTTGGATCACACCACAACAATATCATTAAAAAAAATGGATATATGATGCCATTTAAGGCCTTGTTTGTTTCTGATTAAAATCAAATTTTAATTAAGTCAAAATCAAACAATCAATATTAACCACATCTTTCATGGATCCCACAACTTTTCAACCACACATTTCAAAAACTTACGATTTACTAAAAATTTAATTTTAATCCATACCAGACACCCTTTAAAAGTAAAACAGCTAATTTAAGAAAGAACAGATCTTATGAGTTCAAACATGGTCGAACGTTGATATAAGCATTATATTTGTAGTCTCCAATAAATCTAGGGACCTAAGCATACAAACTATAATTTCCCACTCGAACACCCTTAATCATGAAGTACCCCATGTCATCAGCTTGTGTCCAGAATTGATAGCCCCGTGGAAAGAGAAAGGAAATAACAAGAATCATTAAGAAAGCTAAACCTCATAAGCTAGTCCATTCTAAATGAAAATATATGAATCAAGAATTAAAACCTTATTTTCTCTTTACCATGAACCAGTGTCTCCAGAAATAGCCAATCCAATATAAGCATATCTTGGACTTATAAGCCTTCGATTGATATAACTGGAACAATATACTTAAGTTTTAAAATTTTCCATTTGTTTCATTTACCATTCATTTGATCTGAGTATTGAAGTCATATTTGCACAATAAAAGTGACAGCACAACACAAATTATTGCACTCATGCCTTTGTAGTTAATATACGAAAAAAACTAAATGATTTTTTTAGCTAATTTTACTTTATTTATTTGAATATTGATATCAGAACATAATAGAAGGATATACCTGTCACGGTCTCACGGACCGCAGCTTTACTTAAGCCCCGTGACCCTATCGCAGCCGCAGTTCCCCAACTTTGGCCACACATTGTAAATATTTCATTGTAAATATTTCATTTAATTTCACTAGCTCTGATACCAATTTTCACGGTGTCTCTTTCTGTGTTAAGAAGAAAAGTAACCCGTGAAAGTTGGTATCAGAGCTGCGGCTCAAGACCCTCGATAAAGAAAGCTATGGATCCAATTGAATCAAAACCACGGGGGTGGTAGATCCTCAAAAGAGGAACATGGAATAGTGCGTGGATGCGCTTGAGACGACAACTACTAGGTTGTGCTATGCTGCGGATAGTCTCGATGAAAGAGTTGAGGCGGAAGAGGCTGAAATTCATGAATTAAACACCTAACTAGAGGAAAGCCGAATGGCTTGCATAGAAATGAGAGAAACTGTTGCTATCATCTTTGATTTGCAGGATGAGTGGATGTGTTGAGAGCTCAATTATTAGTTCTCCAATGCGCGGTTGGCAATGGGCAAGCCACCGCACAAGAGCTTGTGCATAGGGTCAGAATTCCAGAACCGTGTACCTATAGAGGGGCACACGATGCTAGAGAAGTTGAGAACTTCTTGTTCGATATGGAACAATACTTTCTTGCGGCTTCGATTCAAGACGAAGCGAGAAAGGTTACAACAACTACCATCTATCTTGGTGGGGATGCAAAACTATGGTGGCGAACAAAGTATGCTGATATTCAGGCCAACAGGGTCCGAATAGATTCGTGGGATCTTCTCAAGGAAGCTATCAGATCTCAGTTTTTCCCAAAAAATGTGGAATATGAGGCACGACGGGCACTACAAGAATTGAAACATACGAGTTCTATTCGGGAGTGTGTGAAAGCCTTTTCAGGAAACATGTTGAATATTTAAGATATGTCGGAAAAGGATAAGCTATTCACCTTCATAGAAGGGTTGAAACACTGGACACGCATTGGAGCTTCAGAGGCAGAAGGTTACTGATTTGAGCATAGCTATGGGAGTTGTCGAATGTCTAAGTGACTATCATTCGGAATCGAGAAAAGATCGACCTTCGGGAAATAGTCAATCTGTTGGAGTGGAAACAGACCTTACAAAACTAGCTCGAACTCAAATGGGGAGAGCGCTACTCTCAGAATAAGGGAGGAGCCTATCAAGGCACCCGTCAGAATAACTTCAAAGAGAACTATAGCGGTAGCAATAGTAACAACTGGAACAAAGGAAAAGCAACGGAGGGTAGATCTGATGCCATTCCTAAATTGATGTAATTTTTATGCGAAGGACCTCATCGGGTGGCGGAGTGTCCTTAGAAATGGATGGTGAATGCATATTATCAATTAGCAAGTGGTGGATCGAATTCAAAGCAAGATGCCCCACAAACTAGCTGTCACGGCCAGACTGGCTCCGAAGAGGATGAGGATGTAGTGGGTTTTACATTGATGTGAAGATCAATGGAAAACCAATTAGGGCAATGGTGATACTGGCACTACTCACAACTACCTTGCAAGTATCGAAGTAGAGCGGCTCGGACTTTTCCTGGAGAAAGGTAGTGGAAAAATCAAGGCAATCAACTCTGCTACGCAACCAATAGCTGGAATAGAAAAATCGGTGTCAATCAAGGCAGGTCCATTCGAAGGAAGGACAAATTTGTCGACAGTTCAAATGGATGATTTCAAGCTCATTTAGGGATTGGAATTTTTTCGGGATACTAAGACAGCAGTGTTGCTGTATTCTGATTCATTGATGCTGATAGGTAGTAAATTGTGCGTTATCACTACCCAAGGTGGGAAGATGGGCGAGAAGAGTATCCTGACCATGCAATTTAGCAAGGGTTTTAAGAGAAATGAACCCTCATTTCTGTGCACTCTTCATCTAGAGGAGATCGAAGAAGCAACTGGTCTTATTCTGAAACCTATCAGAAGACTTGTTAAGGAATTTGAGGACATCATGCCAGAGGATTTACCAAAGAAATTGCCACCAAGAAGAACAATTGATCATGAGATTGAACTCATTACAGGTGCCAAGCCTCCCGCTAGGGTACCGTATCGTATGTCTCATCCGGAGCTTAAAGAGCTTCGAAAACAGTTGGGAAAAATGTTAGAAAGTGGGATATCATGCCTGCGAAATCCGTATCGTATGGAGCTCCCGTGTTGTTTTAGAAAAAAGGCCGATGGTTCTCTCAGAATGTGCTGCGACTATCGAGCCTTAAACAAGATGGTAAAGAATAGTTATCCTATTTCACTAGTCGCCGATTGCTTGGATCGACTAAGTCGGGCCAGGTACTATACAAAAATTGATCTCAGGTCCGGATACTGGCAAGTTCGGATCAAGGAGGGAGATAAAGCTAAGACTACGGTGGTAACCAGATATGGAGCCTTTGAATTCAAAGTGATGCCTTTTGGCTTGACAAATGCTCCAGCAACATTTTGTACGATGATGAATCAGATACTTCACGGGTTCTTGGATGATTTTGTGGTGGTGTACCTGGATGATATAGTCATCTATAGTGAGACATTGGAGGAACATGTGCAACATATGAGATGGGTTTTTAATCGACTACGAGAGAATGAACTCTACGCCAAACCGACAAAATGCTCATTCACTCAGACGTCAATTAGCTTCTTGGGACACATCATTGAGCAAGGCAAAATACGCATGGATGCGAAGAAGGTTACAGCCTCAAAGATTGGCAACCACCAAAGAATGTACACGACGTGCATTCATTTCTCGGGCTATGCAATTACTATCACCGATTTGTGAAGGGATATTCAGAAATTGCATTGCCCCTTACGGAATTGACAAAGAAGGATAAGGATTGGGACTGGTCATCTCAATGCTAAAATGCTTTCAAAAGGTTGAAGAAATCTATGTGGACGAACCCGATGTTAGCCTTACCGGATATGACTAAACCTTTCAAAGTGCATACTGATACCTCAGACTTTGCACTTGATGAAGTCCTTATGCAGAAGGACATCAGGTAGCGTATGAGAGCCGAAAGCTGAATCCGGCAGAACGTTGTTACTCGGCGCACGAAAAAGAGTTGTTAGCGGTAGTTCATTGCCTTACGGGATGACATCACTATCTGCTTGGGTCTCCATTTATTGTGAAAACAGATAATACCGCAGTGATTTACTTCATGTCCCAACCGAAACTATCAACCAAAAAGGCTCGTTGGCAGGAACTTCTTTCATAATTCAATTTTATGCTAGAGTATCGTCCTAGATCTAGCAATCATGTTGCTGATGCTCTTAGTCGCCGGGTCAACTTGGCCACCATTTGCTCTATGGCTGCTCTTTCAAGGAGCATAGTTACTACAAACACAATGGACCAAATTCGGGCACTTTTGAATAAGGACCCGACTACTCAATATTTGGTCGACCTCATCAAGCAGGGAAAAACTTGTCAGTTCTGGCTCGATGAGGGCCTAGTAAAGACTAAAGCAGACCGCCTTTATGTTCCTAAAGGTAGAAATTTGAGAAAGTCATTAATCACAGAATGCTACGACACGATTTGGGCAGGGCATCCTGGAGATGAACGCACTTTTGTACTACAGCAGCGTGTATACTACTGGCCTCAAATGCTGGACAACATTGCACTTATGTGAAAACTTGCCTTGTATGTCAGCAAGATAAGTTAGATCATCAGAAAAGGCATGCTTGCTAGAGCCCTTTGCCGTCCCAACTAGACCATTCAAGAGTGTATCGATGGACTACATTACTAGTTTGCCAAAGGTTGGAGATTTTAGCACCATCATCGTCGTAGTAGACCGTCTATCCAAGTATGCAACTTTCATTGTAGTACCCAAGTATGTATCAGCAGAAGAGACAGGTCAACTCTTCTTCAAACATATTGTCAAATACTGGGGATTGCCTAAGGACATCGTTAGTGATCGGGATCCTCGATTCATTGGCATATTTTGGACCGAGTTGTTCAAACTGTTTGGTTCAACTTTGAGCATGATCTCTAGCTTTCACCCACAATCTGATGGAGAAATTGAGCGCTTCAATTCTATGCTGGAAGAATATCTTCGACACTTTATCTCTACTTCACAGAAAAATTGGGTGAAGCTTTTGGATGTGGCTCAGATGTATTTCAATGCCCAAAAGAGCTCTTCCACCAATAAGAGTCCTTTTGAGATTGCTACTGGCCAGCAATTGTTATTCCCTCATACTGTGGATATTGATCCAAGTACCAAGTCACCTCAAGTAAAAAGCTTCTCTCAAGAGTAGAAATGAAACATTGAAATTGCTCGGAGTTATCTTGAGAAAGCTCAGAAATGGTACAAGAAGTCTGCAGATCTAAAGCGCCATTTCATTGAATTTAATGATGGAGATCTGGTAATGGTGAAACTCCATGGCAGAAACTGCTATAAACTGACAGAGGGAAAGATTCAAAACTGGTGCCGAAATATATTGGACCATTACCCATCGTGAAAAGGATTGGCAAAGTCGCATACAGAGTTGCACTCCCTTTATAGTGTAAAATCCACAAGGTTCTTCATGTTGGCGTACTCAAGCCATACTTTGCCGACAAGGAGGATGCATCCAGAAATGAACCAAAACGACCTGTGTTTGAACTAAAAAGAGCTGGAAAGAAGGTCGTTGAAGAGATTCTTGACCATCGAACTACTCGAGCTTCTAGAAAATATCATCAATAGTACTTGGTCAAATGGAGAGGATGCAGCAGCGATGAGAATGTAGTCATACTAAGCAGCATGTAAACTAATTCAATTGATCAGTCTAGTGTTTGACTTCTAGTGGCCCTTCAAAGCGAGTGTAGTCATACATGACTCCATAGAAAGGATTTTTACCTCTTGATTGCTTTAGATATATTGTATTTCTTCCATGCACTAGTCGAGATCCTGGTAAATTAATAGTATATAATGAGCATAATCCATGAAGTCCATGTCTTGCAATTGCATTATCCTTTCCTATCAACCTTGTTGTAAAGTGAGGTCGTGATGTGAACGGATTATTGAATCGAACCATAAGAAGAAATGAATCAACATTAAAAAGATATATTTATAATTCCTCACTATTCTATAATATTCTATAAGAAATGAAAGCTTTTTATAAACCATACTTGTACTTTGGCATAGGTGGCAGAAGCTAGTGCTATCTGGAGCATATAGGTTTGCGTCCTTGCAACATTTGTTAAATCGAATGAAACTTGCCATGTCATCGACTAGGATGCACTATTTGTTCTCCTGCAATAATTTCGAATTAATTTGCGATTTCATCTTACAAAGGAACAAAATGACTAAGAAAATGTTTGTTAAATACCTGTCGACATGAGCAAAGAACCAATCTTTTTTGTAATCACTGGTTCCAACAGTGTAAACTAGATCTTAATCAGGATATAAATCTGTATATCTATCCCACAATCCGTATTGTCTATACCTGAATGTAATAGAAGTGATTAATAGAAATAGGTAAGAATTTCTTTGGAGAAAAGCTCAATTAATGTAAAATCAATGGTCATCATTTAATAGGAGCTTACTTCTGATTTTGTTTAGTAGATAAATGGTTCCTCAACTTCAACGATGGATCAGGCACGTAGAACTCAGCAGGAGTACGATCGGGGATCCCAATTTCCCATAGGGTTGGAGCATTTCTTGGAGGATTGTATACAAGATTTCCTAGTTGAATTTGACTTCCTGTATTAAAGATCATTAATTTGAGGGAAATATGTCAGTTTTCTCCATAAATTGCATGTAAGAATTATTTTTCAACTTTCAAATATAAAATTCAGTAGGTATTGAGATTAAAACCTGGCGTGATGACAATATCAGTGTCATGTTTGTAGTCTCCCATCACTCTTGCGACCCAAGCATTCAAGCTGTAAGTACCTCCTCGAACGCCACTTATCCTGAAGTAACCATTTTCATCAGTTTGATTCCAAAATTGATAACCCTGGTAATAATATTAAGAAGAATAATTAACTTGTTATGTTAAAATCAGAAACTTACCTAATGTTGAAAAGTTATATAGAAATAGATATTGTTAAATTTATGTCAAATATATAACCATAACGTCTGTTTTGCAGGGAAAAGAATGAGCAAATTGACCGGGCCTAAGCTCACACCACCAAGCCCAAGTGAGGTTTCAATCCAAAACCAATTGGCAATGGGTGGAGTAGCCTACTTGGGTTATATGGTGGATTTCTTTTCTTCTCCCAACCGATGTGGGACTTTTTGTTTGCTCCCATCAATCATCCCCTTAAACGAAGGACCACATCATTGTGGCCTCCCATCAAACGATAATCCATTCGCTAATCATCTTGTACCACCGTTATTACCATCGCCCTCAACCAAATGGGAGCCGCCGCCTAACCACCTATGTCAGGAAGACTTTCGACACAAGGCACCTCAAACGAGATGATTTTTTAGCCTGATCGCCACCACGCTTTCTACTGCGTTCCTCCAACCCTAGGCTACGTGCCCTTGACTCTATCTCTGATTATCTTAATACCAAGAATTTGTTTGGCATCTCCCAAATCCTTCATTGCAAACTATTTTGACAACTGTTCCTTCAGATTATTGATCTCCTCAATGCTGGACCCTACAATTAGCATATCATCTACGTATAGCAATAGAATGATATAAGAGTTGTCAAAATGTTTGACATAGCAACAGTGATCTTCTTGACATCTGATATACCCCAAGCTGCACATGAAGTTGTCAAATTTCTTGTACCACTATCTAGGGGCTTGTTTCAAACCGTACAAGCTCTTTGTTAGTTTACAAACCAAACTCTCTTTACCTTGCACTATGAACGCTTCAAGCTGGTGCATGTAGATGTCTTCTTTTAGATCCCCATGAAGAAAAGTTGTTTTTACGTCTAATTGTTCAAGATGCAAGTCTTCAGTAGCAACCATTGCCAATACTAGCCTGATGGTTATGATTTTCACCACAGGAGAGAAAATCTCAGAGTAGTCAATGCTCATTTTCTTTTACAACAAGGCCTTTCCTTGTATCTTTTGCTACCATCGTGCTCAGTTTTTATACGGTACAACCACTTGTTTTGCAAAGCCTTCTTCCCAGGTGGAATTCTATCAACTCCCATGTCTGATTTCCTAGCAGAAAATCTATCTCATCCTTCATGGCCAACTCCCACTTGTTCGAATTCTCATCTTGCAAGGTTTCTTCATAACTTTGCGGTTCTCCATCGTCTGTCTATAGAATGTAATTCAGTGTGGGTGAAAAATGATCTGGTCGAATAGTCCTAGTAGACCTCCGAATTGTAGCCGTAGGTGTGGATAGTTCTGGATCAGACTGTGGAATGGACGTGCTGGGTCCACTTTCACTGTCAAACATGTCTCTACATTGGACTGTGACCTCTGGAAGGTCATCCAAATTCACGAACTCGGACAGTTGAGGAGTTATATCAGCAACTTTGCTAAGTTTGTCTTTGTATATGACTTTCTCATTGAACACCACGTTTCTACTGCTAATAATCTTTCGCCTCTATTTATCCCAGAATCAATAACCAAATGACTCGTCTCCATAACCAATGAAATAGCATTTTATTGATTTTGCTTCAAGTTTGTTGCGAGCATTGGAATCAACAAGAACGTAAGAAACCCAACCAAAGGTTTTTAAGTGGGAAGGCTTAACCTCTTTTCCAATCCAAGCCTCCTTAGGTAGTCCGTACTTAGTGTTATCTGCATCTGCCCCAGAATGTAGGTGGTAGCCCTGCGTGCAACCTCATACTCCTAGTACGCTCATTGATAGTTCTGTTCATGCGCTCAGCGATGCCATTTTGTTGTGGTGTCCCAGGGATGGTCTTTTCCATTGTGATACCATGATCTGTACAGTACTCTTTGAATCCTCCATCAATGTATTCTCCACCATTGTCAGACTTTAAGCATTTCAGCTTCATGTTTGTCTCTTTCTCAACTAGGGCTTCCACCTTTTGATACATCAAATACATCAGATTTAAATTTTAGAAAATAGACCCACACCTTTCTGCTGTGATCGTCGATGAACGTGACATAATATCTGGAACCTCCAAGAGATGCCACTGGAGAGGGTTCCCATACATCTGTGTGTAAAAGGTCTAGCTTTCCTGATTTTAAAGCTCTGCCACTCTTCAAGAAACTGACTTTAGCTCTGGTAGCTTGCCTTTTGCTAGAAGTGCCTTCATGCCTTTATGACTTATATGGCCAAGCCTGCAGTGCTACAACTCTGCGGTGATCTCTACAGCGTTGGTACAAATGGTGTCATTAGAACAGCCAGTCATGTAAAGAGTACCAGTCTTTTTGCCTCGAGCCAATACCAGTGCTCCTTTAGTAACCTTCCAGGTGCAATTTAAGAACATTACTGAGTGACCAGAGTCGTAGAGCTGTCCTACGAAAATTAAATTTTTCTTCAACTCGGGAATGTGTCTAACATTCTGCAAGGTCCACACGTTCCTATTAGTAAGTGCAATGTCAATGTCTCCAATTCCTACAACGTTCAATGCTTTTCTATCAGCCAAGTACACCTTTCCAAAATCACCGGCAATATAGTTTCTCATGATCTCCCGAAGAGAATAGGTGTGAAAGGATGCCCCTGAATCCAATATCTAGTTATCAACAGAGCTGTAAACTGCAAGTAGTAACGCGTCTTGTACTTCTTCAGTTACTATGTTAGCATTGTCAGTATCTGTGTTCTTCGGGTTTTTGCAGTTTTTCTTTATGTGGCATGTTTTGCCACAATTCCAGCAAGTTGTTTGTGTCCAGGCCTTAATTTGCTCCTGCTCATGTTCCTTGATTTTGATGTTCCTCTGTTTGAGTTCCTGTCATGTGACCTCCAACGAGCATCAACATTCAAAGTGGAATTTGATCCCAAGGTCTCCCTAGAGTCCCTTATGCGCACCTCCTCGGCAAAAATCAAATCATGAATATTGTCGTATTTTAATTTCGTCTTACCAACAGAGTTACTAACAGCCATTCTCATGGCTTCCCAACTGTTTAGCAGTAATGCCAACAATATTAGAGCCCGAATCTCATCATCAAATTCAATTTCAACAGATTATAATTGATTAGTGATGGTATTAAACTTATTCAGATGTTGGGTGACAGACCCACCTTCTGCCTTCTTCAAGTTGAACAACTTTTTCATCAGATGAACCTTATTATTAGCAGACGGTTTTTCATACATACTTGACAAAGCCGTCATGAGATCTGCAGTGGTCTTCTCCTTGATAACGTTGTGTGCAACTGATCTTGAAAGAGTCAGCCAAATGACTCCCAAGACATGTCGATATAACAGGTTCCAATCAGCATCCACCATGTTGTCCGATTTCTTCCCCACAAGTGGAAGATGAAGTTTCTTGTCATAGAGGTAGTCCTCTATCTGTATTCTCCAGTACCCATAATCTGTGCCGTCGAACTTCTCAATACCAAATACCTTCACTTCTTCTCCAGCCATCTTTTTTTTTCTTTTTCTTCTACTTCTCACAGACCTGAACCCAACTCTGATACCATATTGTTGTAGGAAAAATAATAAGCAAATTGATAGAGCCTAAGCCCACACCACCAAGCCCAAACGAGGTTCCAACCCAAAACCAATTGACAATAGGTGGAGTAGCTCACTTGGGTTATATGGTGGATTTCTTTTCTTCTCCCAACCGATGTGGGATTTCTTGTTTGCTTCCAACATGTTTGCCATGATCCCACATCCCCTGGTGGAGCCAATCCCACATATGCTGATTTTGCAGGCATTAATTCTCGACTGAGACATCGGTCACGAACTAATAATCGACCACTTATGGTGCCCCGTTGATTGGCCTGAGGGTAGTCTTTTGAACATGGAAAATCATATGGCCACTTTTGGGTTTCTTTTTGCATCTGATAAATTGAAATGATTAACGTGAGTTAGGTTGGGAAACGAAAATGACATAATAATGTCATGATTTGTAAATTGGAAATTTTCAAATATTTATTTATTGTATTTTGTTGAATGTAAATTACCTGTGCTTTAGCATCTTCCCAAAGTGTCATTGGCTTGTTTCCTGAACCTGAGTTGAGGTATATAAAAACAGGACCGAAGACCTTTTTCCACGGCTCTCCATTGCGTAAGCTAATTCCAAAATTTGGACCAGCATAATGACCACTAAAAAATGCCTGGACGTTGATAATTCAGAAGAAATTAGTGAATAAGAAAGTGTCAATTATATGCTTAGATAAATATTACTGATGAAGAGACTGTATTTCCTAAATAACGTCAAGAATTTTCGAAAGATGTATTTCGTGATTTTAAAGTGACTTTTAACAGAACAGATGTACTTACAGCTAAAGAAGACAAACCAACATGAGATGTAAGATCAATTTTCACCGGGCCACCAGCACGGAACTCATTGCTCTGTGTAATCACCCAAAATCCAATGTCATGGTCAGTGCTAATCCACCCGTATGCTAAGCTATCCTTGTTGTCACACGAGTACTGATACTTGTCATCCACCTCGCCTTTGAGGGATGGATTGCTTGGGTTTGTCAGCAAAACAGCTTCTCTATATTTGAGAACTTGGCCTCCTGCACGATCACGAGCTGTTGGCATAATCCTTTGTATGTCGTCTGATATAGCCATGTAATGGAACCTGCATATACAATATAGTTAAAATTATTGAAGCTCACATTGAGCATGTAATTCATTTTAAAGTTTCTAATTCTCATATCTTACATGGCATCGTCAAGTTTGAAAGTAGTCCTCATTTCATCAATATTTAAATCGGGCCATCCTTCTAAATGTTCCATTATTGCATATGAAGAGAAACCAGAGCTTCCGCGCAACATTATATACCTGCAAAAAAAGATTATTAGCTAGGCTGACTCTATCAAGTTATTGAATATGCTTTCCACATTAATAAACTAAATCCCACCTTATATCAACATTCAAGGGGTAAGAGTAACTATCATAGGAATTCCATGTTCTCATGAATGAAATTGTTGGAAAATAATTTCATATTGAATGAAATCAGTTTCGTTTGAATGAAAATCAACAGTTTAGCAATTCATTTCATCAGTTTAGCAATTCATTTCCTGCATTTCAGTTTCAGCTGTTTCAGCCGTTCCTCTTCATCTTCATCTTCAATGTCAATTGCATTTATGGCTACCCCCTCATCTATGGGTATAAATAGAAGACTTCTTGGTGGAAGAAGTACAAGTGATTCAAACAACAAACACAACCAAAGGAAAAACAAAACAAAACAACAGTTTCCTCCTTTTCTTTTACCGGCAGCCTGGTTTTATTTTCCTTTGATTATTCCTTTGAGAGATAGACGCAACTAGTTCGTAGGCGGTTAACGTAGTGTAGCGGGATCGACGACCGATTGTATCCTGCGAATCGAACACCGATCAAAACCTCGTGTACCCCGGTGAGGCGGCGAATTCGATTTAAGGAAACAGTGTAAACACGGGCCTTCGGTTTGATTGATTACTTTGATTCTCCAATTATTTTATCCTACAAGTTTAAATCGAATTTGTCTTGATGAATCCAATTCCTTTTCTTCTTTGGTTATATGGTTCAGTGCTCACGGGTTTCTGGAAAAAAAAACTTACGGTTCATGTATTTTCTTTTTCCATCAATCACGTTTTTCTCCCTTAATACTATCCACCTTTTATATATATTGCATTAAGGTAGATCTCGGAATAAAAAAAGGAAAAAAAAAAAGAAAAAAATTTGCATGCTTTCGGTCTCTGTAATTTTTTTTTAAAAGTGGTTTTGCATGTTTTTCTTCAACTTGCATGGTGTAGAAGTAGTTTTGCATGAATTTAGGTGGTTTTTGCATGATTGTCAATAATTGGTAATGATTGGGTAGTCATTTTACAATTATTAGTAAAGATATGATTGCCTATTATTTGATTGCTTATTATTACCTTATCATTAGAATATGATTGGTTACTTTTCTTTTGATAATTGATTTTAATCATTAGTTAATGATTCCTAATTCTTTTTAAATAATTGTTAAGTTGTTAAAATTTGATTAAATAATATGCTCTCATTTTCAATTCCGAATTTTTTTCCCGAATTAATAACATAGATTTTGAATTTATTTCTAGTTTACAAACTCACTATTATTCTAAACTTTTTGTTGTCGTTCTTTAAGGTTTAATGGCATCACGTGGAAATGACGATGTGAACAACAACACTGTTGGTACCGGTGTACCAATTCCCGCAATGACCGTTGTCAACCCTGTGGGGACCTTGACTGGCATTCCTCCCGTTGATGGGACTATTGGTGGCGGGATTTCTCATGTTGGAGTGAACCCCACTTTGCCTACGGCTGCAGCCTCGGCAATTCAATTTGGCACAATACCTTTGCCAGTACCTAGGGCTGCGGCCTCGGTACCTTGCCATCATTTCCGGCTCAATTTTCAGTGAATCATGCAATTCAGCCGGATAAATTTGCTGGCACTGATTTTAAGACCTGACAGAATAAGATGATTTTTTATCTTACTACTTTGGGCCTTGCACGTTTCCTTACTGAAAACGACACCGATATGCATAGGCATGCGGCTTGGGATGCATGGAAAAGTGCTGATTTTTTGTGTCGCAACTATGTCTTGGATGGACTACAGAATTCTCTGTATCACGTGTATGTGGTAAAAAAGTCTGCTAAGGAGCTTTGGGATTCCTTAGAAAAGAAGTACAAGTCTGAGGATGATGGGTCTAAGAAATTCTTGGCCAGACGATGCATGGACTTCGAAATGGTTGATTCACGTTCAGTGGTGAGCCAAGTGCAAGAGTTAAGTTCTCTTGCAAGAAATGCATGCTGAGGGTCTGATTATATCAGAATCTCTACAGGTGGCTACTACTATTCATAAGCTACCTCCTCAATGGAAGGCTTTCAAAAGCTATTTGCAGCATAAGAGGAAAGAAATGTCTTTCGAGGATTTAATTATCAAGCTGCGCATTGAGGAAGATAATAAAAAAGCTGAACATAAGTTAGGAAATTCTTACTCTGAGAAGGCTAATGTATTGGAGCACGGTTAGAGTTCTGGTACCAAGAAAGGTAATTCCTTTAAAGCGAAGCAGCGTAATGGAAATTGGAAAGACAAAAAGTAGACTACGAAAGGGTCTCGGTTGAAGTCTACCGGTGGGGTAGGAAAGAAGCTGAAAAGTGCTTTAATTGTGACAAAGTTGGGCATCGATCAGCAGACTGTCGTCAACCGCAAAGGGATAACAAGCATCGTCCTCAGGCTAATATGGTTGGAAATGAGAGAGATTATCTCTCAGATGACATGTCTGACCTAAACTGGCGGTGGTTAGTGAGGTTAACCTAGTGGGGTCTAACCCTAAGGAGTGGTGGCTAGACACAGGGGCCACTTGTCATGTCTGCTCCAACAGGAGCATGTTCACTACTTTTACACCAGTTACAAATGGTGAAAAGTTGTTTATGGGAAACTCTGCAACTTCTGAAGTGCTTGGTAAAGGCAAGATGATCCTGAAGATGATCTCTGGTAGAGAGCTTACTCCGACTAATGTGCTGTACGTGCCAGAAATTCCAAGAATCTGGTCTCTGGGTCTCTTTTGAGCAAGAATGGTTTCCGCATGGTCTTTGAGACGGATAAGCTGGTGATTACCAAAATAGGAGTTTATGTTGGGAAAGACTATATGACTGATGGCCTGTTTAAGTTGAATGTAATTGCTGTAACCCCAACTGTTATTAATAATGAGAAAACTCCTTTTGTTTACTTGCTTGAATCTCCTAATCTGTGGCATGGTAGATTAGGTCACGTAAATTACAATGCATTACGTAGACTAAGCAAACTAAATTACTTGCCTAGGTCTCAAATTGATTCAAAATATAAATGTGAAACCTGTGTTGAGGCTAAGCTTACTAGGTCTTCGTTTCATAGTATTGAAAGAAGTACCGAGCCACTGGGACTAGTCTACAGTGATGTGTGTGACTTGAAATTTGTCCAAACACGAGGCGAAAATAAGTATTTTATTACTTTTGTCGACGATAGCACGAGATATTGTTATGTGTACTTGCTTAAAAGTAAAGACGAAGCTATCGATAAATTCATTCTTTATAAGAATGAAGTTGAAAATCAACTTAGCAAGAAAATAAAGGTATTACGAACTGATCGTGGTGGTGAATATGAATCACCTTTTGGTGAAGTTTGTGCTAAACATGGAATAAGTCACCAAACTACTGCACCTTATTCACCTCAGCAGAATGGAATTGCTAAGCGTAAGAATCGAACGTTAAAAGAAATGATGAATGCTATGTTGATTAGTTCTGGATTACCACAAAACATGTGGGGAGAAGCTATTCATTCTGCGAATTACATTTTGAATAAAGTGTTAAGAAAGAATATGGATAAGACTCCATATAGACTTTGGACAGGTCGTACACCTTCGTATAAATACTACGAATGTGGGGGTGTCTTGCGAAGGTGGGGGTGCCTCCTCCTAAGAAGGTCAAGATTGGACCTAAGACAGTTGACTGTGTGTTCATTGGTTATGCACAAAATAATAGTGCATATAGGTTCCTAGTACATCATTCGAATGTACCGATATTCATCGAAACACGATTATGGAGTCTAGGAATGCACGATTCTTTGAGAATATATTCCCTTGTAAATCTCATAAACACTTAACTCCTATTAAACGGACTATGGAATCTTCTACGTCTGACAGCAGTAAAGATCCAGTTGAAGAAGGTGTGGATGAGCCTAGACGGAGCAAAAGGACCAAAACTACTAAGACGTTTGGCCCTGATTTCCTCACATATTTGATGGAGAATGATCCTCAAAGTTATAAAGAAGCTATATCTTCTCCAGATAGTCATCTGTGGAAAGAAGCCATAAAGATTGAAATCGATTCTATCCTACAAAATCATACCTGAGAATTAGTAGATCTTCCACCGGGCTGTAAGCCTTTGGGCTACAAGTGGATCTTCAAGAAGAAGATAAAAGCGGATGGCTCCATTGATAAATATAAAACTCGGCTAGTAATCAAAGGTTATAAGCAAAAAGAAGGCTTATATTACTTTGATACTTATTCTCCTGTGTCGAGAATAACTTTTATCCGGATGATAATTGCTATTGCAGCCTTGCGAAATCTGGAAATATATCAGATGGATGTAAAAACAGCATTCCTAAATGGAGATTTGAATAAGAAATCTACATGGAGCAACCAGAGAGGTTTTCGGCTCCAGGTTAAGAAAGGAAAGTATGTAAACTGACTAAATCGCTTTATGGTTTAAAGCAAGCACCGAAGCAATGTCATGAGAAATTTGATAATGCTATGATTTCTAGTGGTTTTAGAATCAACGAGTGCGACAAGTGTGTATATGTCAAGGACACTAATGATGGATATGTCATATTGTGTCTATACGTCGACGACATGTTCATTGTCGGCAGCTCTGATAAGATTATCAAAGCCACTAAGAATATGTTAAACTCAAAATTTGACATGAAAGATATGGGTCTCGCGGATGTCATTTTGGGAGTAATGATCACTCGAACACCAAATGGACTTGCGTTATCTCAATCTCATTACATTGATAAGATATTAGACAAGTTTAACAAGTCGGATACCATTGTGGCCAGGATTCCAGTGGATTTGAGTCTCCACTTATCCAAGAACACTGGTGATGGTGTGTCACAGTTGGAGTATTCTCGGATAATTGGGAGTTTAATGTATTTAATAACTTGTACAAGATCGGATATAGCATACTCAGTTAGCAGATTGAGTCGCTACACGAGTAACCCAGGTACTATCCATTGGAGAGCCATTTTCAGGGTGTTACATTATTTGAGGTACACTCGTGATTTTGGACTACATTATTTTAGATACCCTGCAGTAATCGAAGGGTATGCTGATGCAAATTAGATATCAGATATGTTAGATTCAAAATCTATTAGTGGATATGTTTTCACTCTTGGTGATGCAGCTGTCTCTTGGAAATGGTCCAAACAAACTTGCATCGCAAGATCTATAATGGAATCAGAGTTCATCGCTTTGGACAAAGCAACTAAAGAAGCAGAGTGGCTTCGCCAGTTTGTTGAGGATATTCCAAGATGGTCAAAGCCTGTACCTGCAATTTGTGTTTATTGTGATAATCAATCAGCAATTGGCAGGGTACAGAGTAATATGTATAATGGTAAGTCTCGACATATTCGAAGACGACATAATACCATTCGACAACTACTCTCACAAGGTATTATCACTTTGGACTACGTGAAGTCAAAGGATAATATTGCAGATTCGTTAACAAAAGGGTTAACTCGAGAGCTAGTTGAAAAAGCATAGAAGGGAATCGGCTTGTAGCCTATGATGTTGAAAGGTATCATGGTGGAAACCCAACCTAGCTGAATAGAGATCCCAGGATCTAGGTTCAAAGGGACAATTAAACCATGTATATCTATGTAAATCACTGAGAAGGTTCTCCTTCTACTCATTCCTATGGTGCTCACAGTGATTGGAACATGCAGGTTAAGCTACGCTTTTACTGACCCTTAAGCGTTGTTGGGAAATGCTGAGTTAAGAGGTCACCTATGTGAGTGTAAAGTGAGGCCGCTTCTATAAGGATTGGGAATGCTACATCCTTGAACAAACACTTGTAGAACCAGGCGACGTGTTCATGGCCACAACGAACACAACATTGAGAACTACGTTGTGTCTAGAATGGTCCTGTGTGAGGTCTATTGTCTCGATTTACGCAAATGGCGAAACAGTTCAAGGCATCAGATCAATAGGTTCAAAGCTAAATGCTACCTATCCTATGCAACATTGATTCACTATATTCTATCTTTTTCTGATTTTCAAAATTTTCATTCATGTGGGGGATTGTTGGAAAATAATTTCATATTAAATGAAATCAGTTTCGTTTGAATGAAAATCAACAGTTTAGCAATTCATTTCATCAGTTTAGCAATTCATTTTCCAGCATTTAAATCTGCAGTTTAGCCATTCATTTCCTGCATTTCAGTTTCAGCTGTTTCAGCCGTTCCTCTTCATCTTCAATGTCAATTGCATTTATGGTCACCCCTTCATCTATGGGTATAAATAGAAGATTTTTTGGTGTAAGAAGTACAAGTGATTCAAACAACAAACACAACTAAAGGAAAAACAAAACTAAACAACAGTTTCATCCTTTTCTTTTATCGGCAGCCTGGTTTTATTTTCCTTTGCTTATTCCTTCGAGAAATAGACGCAACTAGTTCGTAGGCGATTAACGTAGTGCAGCGGGAACCGACGACCGATTGTATCCTGCGAATTAAACACCGATCAAAACCTCGTGCACTCCGGTGAGGCGACGAATTCGATTTAAGGAAACCGTGTAAACACGGGCCTTCGTTTGATTGATTACTTTGATTCCCCAATTATTTTATCCTACAGAAATTTCGATCATATCTTCTGTTTGTGCAATAACTTTGAAACTTGCCCCTTCAAGCCTGCTTAATTTAACGACGTTAATTAGTATTTTCTATTACTTAAAATAAGTATTCTTCAGTGTGCAAGTAAAGGACTTGACTTCTGAAATTCTAGAAGATCCAAATTTTTGAACTTACTCGTTGAAAAAACTTTTTGCGCTCTTCTGACCTACACCACACCATGTCCCAATACCTAAATGTGCAAATCCATGTGTAGCAATGGATATTTTCTTTTCAAGAACTTATTTTACAACTTTATTCGAAGTATTTTGTATTAGATTCGAAGCAACTCACCCTCGTCTATTTTCTTTTGAATGATATTCGAGGACATTCTTATCTCCTTTGTATTGTATTTCCGCGATCAATCCACTTGGAGATAATAATGTGAGTTTAACAATGCCATTGTCCAACATCACCTGCAAAAAAAAAATTCTAATCAATTTGGATACTCATAATTGTCGAATATGTTTTATTGGGATAATGTAATTGATCAAAAAAAAAAATTATTAACTTCTTTTTGTTTCTCATTGTCTTGTAATGTCTATTTCGATATACCAAATATGTAAAAAGTATTCAATATCAGAAACAGTATATGGAGTTTATGTAGGTAATTTAGGCTAACATGATCTTTCCATTTATTCAGTTTGACAGGAGAAGATGGCATCAGTTCTTGATAAGAGTTCTGTGGCATCCATCTGCAGATTTGATTATTAATTACTTAGGTCAGATATTGACAAATTATAAAACAATAAAGAGAAGCTAATTGAGGAATTCTACATCTTATGTTTGCGCTCTATTTTTTTGTAAAATAATGTGTTTTGTAATAGTAATTTTTTAAGAATGTGCGGATAAAAAGTAGTTAAAAATTTTGAATTTACTTGTAAAATTATTTTATTGGGAGAACATGTGATTGAAAATTAGTGGAAAAAAATGATCCCTAAAGAGTCGGAGAAAAAGAAGAGTATCTATGGACTTATTCGAATATTTCACGAAGTTGTATGGGATAAAAATCAAAGTTTTTGTTCTCTTAATTCTTTTGCGGATAGAGACATATTTAGGTGTATTTGGTTCACTAAATAAGGTCGGTTGACGTTGTGGAGTTGGCAACAAATTCAAACAATCAAGAAAATGACTAGTGAATAGTTGTAATATATAGTTATTAATACGAACAATCAAGAATTTATAATTATGTCTATCATTGGAGTAGCTAAAAATTAGATTTTTAGTAGATTTTTTAAAAAAATCGATAAAATGTATGATTAAAGAGTTGTGGATCCCATGAAATATGTGATTAAAATTGATTATTAATTCGAACACCAAACAAGGGTTATTTGTTCTTTTTGTTGTAATACAAGGATAAATATATGGTACGATATGAAGTTAATATCACAAATGCACAAGAACAAAAGATATTTGGCAAAGGAAAGGAAAATTCACTAAAATATAGAGAAAGAACACAAATATTTTGTACCATATTTATCTAACTTGTCTAAATCACAATGAAGAGCTAATTATATAAAGGGAAAGTTTCAAACTCTAGAAATGGAGTTATAGATAGAAAGGAATGTTGAAAACGCGAAAAGAAACGAGCTTGGGCAAGATACATAGACCGCTCTAGCACTAGGCGGGCGGCAACTCACTATAAAGAATTTGACGCTACCGCTCCAGTGGGAGGCTAGCTGACGGCTAGCGGAAAAGCATCGAAATTTTCTCACTAGTCCATATTTTGATCTCTTAAAGTCCAACACAAATTTCAAACTCTCGAATTGAATTTCAACTATAATTGTCAAATAGATTTCGAATAGGATTTCCAAATAGCATTTCAAATAGAATTCGGGTCAAATTCTATTTCAAACATTCTTTGTGTTTTCTTGAGAATCACTCGGATGACGAAAATAATATTACACCCTGTTTGAGCCACATTATTCTCCCAAGAATGCATTTTAAATAGTGTTTTGATGGAAAATATGTGGTTAGAAAATAAAGAAATGTTTTGGATTTGTGTGTAATATTATTTTATTAAAAAATGCGTGGTTGAAAATACGAGAGAGGAAAATGTATTTTAGAAGACAGTAATACTTCGTGTACAGAAGCATTACTCACAGAAATTTCACAAAATAGACACAAAGGGCGGGCCCCACATGTATTTTAAAAAAAAATAGCACGGGGACCACCTTTTTGTTTATTCTGTGAAATTTCTGTGAGTAATGCTTTTGTACATGAAGCGTCACTGTTTAGAAGAATGTGTACCAAACATGGTATTAATATAAAAATCGTATTATGCGATGGTACCATGTCAGTCTTACTTCTAGAGGAAGAATGGATTGCGAACACCATTCCCATTACGTAAAGAGCTTCTAAAGATTGGTGCTACGTTACTTAAATGTATTTAAAAACTTCATATTCAAAATATCAAATTTAACGTCTTACAATGACATGCATGAGTCAAGGAATTGCTGTTATTGTGCTCAACATTAAGTGCATGTTTCATAGAATTTAGTAGGGAATAATGAGTTATGGAATAATATTTTTTTGAGAACGTGTGGTTAAAAAGTAAGGAAATTTTATTGGTTTGTGTGTAAAATATTTTATTATGTGAATTTATGGTGGAGAAATGATACTGTAGCAAACAATTTAATTTTTTAAAGGATGACAAATATGGCCTAACTTAAAACTCAAAAGTATCGTAAACTAATATAATAGTTAATAAATACACTGAAGAAAAGAGATGATTTTGTAATGAACAAACCTGTCTGCGGTATTTGCAGCAGAACCAAGATGCAAGAACAATGAAAAAGAAATAGCAAGAAACCCTCCTAGAACTAAAAACCTTTGGACCTTGTCCATATTTGCAACAAGAAAAGAACCTGCTAACCAATAATGTAGAATATGATTCAGATTATTATTAAAAGTGAGTAAAGAAGAATCATCGCGCACCATATACGCCTCAACGCAACATATACAGAATCATGCATAGGAAAAGAAAGCATGCAAAAATTATAAGATCTACCAAGAAGAAGAAGAAGAAGGTGTCACCGGTCTAGCTGTTGGTATCAGCAGCTTTATATTATTATTGTGTTTCAAATAATTTCTAGAGCAATGTTAATGGAGCAGTTCTTGTGAACTTAATGGAATTTATGGGTTCTTATATAGATTAATTTTATAGTAAATGAAGACAAATGGACTGGGACTTTGACTTACGAGTCTTGTATTAGGCAAGTAATTTAGTCCTATGAATACATTGACTAATTGTTGTACTTTGGTAGAATTAGAGTCCCTTTTCTACACAGCTTGCACGTTATTTTCGATTACGAGTCCTAATTTGTTTGCGTACAAAGCTACAAATACTTAGCCATCAACTACTTGTCAAATATTCTTGGAAGTCCATTGGTGGATTTTTCAAAGCTGCAATTTAGTAGTCTCGCCCAACCTTCTTTTTAGCTATTTTCCCGTAATTTGTTCGATTTAGTCTATAATCTGGTAATTAATGAATTGGAAAATAACTAAATCAAAAGACTGCTAAAAAATTTAGACTATTTGATAACTAATAAAATTAAAAGATATTAATCAGTTAAGACTTATCTCAAACACTTGCCTAAGTTTAAACAAAATTAAACGTGCATATCAGCAGAATTGATATCTAGACACATATATTACAACCTTAGTTATTGGACATGGACAGGCCATTGTATTGGACAAAATACTCCACCGAGGTAGTTGTTTAATGGTGGTGACTGGTGAGTTAATATGAAGCTCATATTTAAATAAAAATAATATTTCTTAATCATAAAGAAAAATGCTCAAGTACATATTAGTGCTCATTTTTTTCAAATAACACAATTTATTGATGTATTGTCTCAATACTTCAACAATTAATAATATTTGATACTTTCTATAGGCATAATTTAATAATACTGATATCTTAAAAAAATAGCAGAATCGTGTCCTTAGAGAACCAAGAACCTAGAGTAGCATGTTTGTTTCCGATTTTCTTGATTTCGAACTGTAAATTTCGAAATACATTATAATCTACTATTAGAGTTAAATTGCCACCCGAATTTTATTGGAAGTTCTATTGGGAATTTTTAGTATGCCTTGAAGAAGTCAAAGACGTATTTGATAGTTTTGAACTCCTACTTCAACTCAAATGCTGTGTTATTGATGTTACATATTATAATAGAATTTCACCTTGTGTTAGATTCTTATTTGTATTAATTATTCTAGTATATTAGATATTCTTGTATTATAAATATGTGGTGTATTACACATATTCAGCCCATGTTTGACAATCATTAAATGGAAAAAAAATCATGTTTTTAATAGTGATTTTTAGGAGAATGTGTGGTTAAAAAGTAGAAAAATGTTTTGAATTTACATGCGAAATATTTTATTTTATGAATGTGGTTGAAAATTAGTATGTAGAAAAAAAAATTTGAAAATAATTATTGTCAAACATGGGCTTATTTGATCGACTTAGGGAGTGATCCAAGGGAATCCGGTTAATAGAGAGAGACTCGCATATATAGATATCGGAGGAGAGTCTTGTGAGATCTCGCGTAACATATTATAATTCCTTACTTTTAATATAGTGAACTCTCCACCTCTGTTCGTGATTTTTCACATATTGAGTTTTCACGTAAATCTTGTGCTTTTATGATTGTTATTTTCATCATACTCATTATCTTGTCTTTAATATTCAAAACAAATGGCTCAATTTCTAAAAAAATGGTATCAGAGCAAATTGGTATCGCCTTATTTCTAACAAGTGGTATGAGAGCTATCACCGATTTTCTAACAGCTACAATAATGGTGAAATTTGAAGGTAAGAGGAAAGATACATGAGTGAAGGGCATTGAATTTATCTTTGTTAGGTAAAGGGGGCCATCATACATGTCTTCTTCACTTCCTCTTCTCGATAATCTTGTGATAATGTAATTTCTATGAGATTTAATCTGGTGTTTTCTCATGAACAATTAGTTACTCCTCTGGATTAAGAGAGCAATAATGGACAATGGATGATGAAATGAATTGAAAGTTGAACTATGACACTTGAAACTCCTAGCTCTGAAACTTCTAGAATCGGAATGACAAATAAATCGACTTCCACTTTGGACTTTCCGCCATGGAACAGAGATTTTTGTTTGAGCGATTAAGCTTTAGCGATCATTTTGGAACAAACTAAAGTTCAGCAACTAAACGAAACTTCACCAGCGTGACTGATAGTGTTTACTATCAAAGTTGGAACTCTAGAGGTAAGAATGATGCTTTCTGGAATGCATACCATAGCAGATATATTTTGCTGCTGTTGTGGGCAAATAGTTGGCTGGAAATTTGTAATCTCTTAAACCAGATTCTTTCATTTTCATTTAGACTTCTTCAAGTTGCTTATGAGTTCAATTTATCTAAATATTCCATTTTATTCTTCCAGGTGGCAGCACACGAGAAGAGCCAGAAATGACAGTTGCAAAAATCATACATCAAACTCTCTTATTTCAGCTCGAGAAGTTCTATTACCTTTTGTAGAGTATGCTATTATTATTAATCTCCTCATCATCATCATAACCATCAACAATTCAAAATTACTAGCATCGCTTACTAGTAAAACTAGAGAAATGCCTAAAATGGAGGCTCCAGATCTGCATAGATAGTTTGCAACTCTATGAAAATTTTGTTATGATTTTTTATTTTTTAAAATGTCAAAACCCTATAGATTGTTGTATATTATTCATGGACTTGGGTAAATTTGATGTTTGTTAGGCTAAATTTACTTTTTCTAAGTTATACAAATGGGCTGGGCCTTGTTAGGCTAATTTTGACACAATTTTTAATACAAATGTGTGCGCATCTTGACATTTAAGCGTACATATACGATCAACGAAATGAGTGATTGCATTATCACGCACATACCCCATACGCGAGTATATGTAAAACATATGTGCACATTTTAAAACACAACTTATTGCGAAAGAGGTTGGGCCAATATGAGATGTAAGATCGTTTTTCACCGGACCACCAACACGGAACTCCTTGCTCAGTGTTATCACCCAAAATCCTATGTCTCGGTGAGTGCTAATCCACCCATGCACCAAGCTATCCTTTTTGTCATATGAGTATTGGCACTTGCCATCCACCTGGTTAGTAGATTTACAAAGAAACGATACAATATCAATATAATCGAATCAATACACTCGGTATAATTATGCATACTAATTTCTATATTTTTAGTGTGGCGTGATGTATCACTTATTTAAAGAAAGACAAATATGGGGTGTGCAACTCTGACCAGTTTTATGACATAGTAATTGATGACTGAATAGGTTTATATTGGATCAATGTTTAGACACCTGCCTTGCTTGTCAGTTGTCAACAAAACGGCTTCTTTATAGTTGAGAACTTGGCTGCCTGCACGATCACGAGCTGTTGGCATGATCCTTTGTATGTCGTTTGATTCAGCCCGGGCAGACGTTAATCATTGACCGTCGACGATCGTTGACCGTCGACAATTAGTGATTGTAAGAGCGATATCGTTTATTAATATTTAATTAAATAATATTAAAAATTATTCAATATATATATAAACGCACTAAAACGTAAAAATATTATATATATATATATATATATATATATATATATATATATATATATATATATATATATATATATATATATATATGAAAACTTAATTCAATACAACCCAAAATACTAAAAAAATACGCGATACAACCTACGGTATAACTGTGAATTTAGACAACTACATTATATGGGGTCTCATGTTTTGAGAACGTTGCAATATTGCCTCATTTCTCAATTTCATCCAACTTGCTTTAATCCTATGCATTACATCCTCTTCAATTCCTCCTCGCTAATCGAACCTATATACTAAAAAGAACCACATTTTGACAGCATAATTTAAAGGAAAGATAACTTAATGCAAGCATATAGTACACGTGCACTCATAATTCATTGATGACTAACTACACAGCAACACATTTCTAGTTAAATGTCAATCAGTGATTAAGGAAACATTATTTTGGAAATAAGGAATGAAGTCAGTTCCTAAGATTAATAACCAACTAAAGAACATAAAACTTTATGATACAATGAAAGACTGCTACTATTCCCACATTGAAATACGCGGACTCATCTTTATTTCTGGAAGTGTACATCGATTTTCATTTCTAGGAGTCGAAGAAAAAGATTAATATACACCAGCGCAATTGAGGTCTAACATTTTTTTAAAAAAAAATTAACATTAACTAATATCATCCATTTCTCAATAATCTTAACAATTTCTAAGAAATTCCTATACCTACTAAAAATGTTTTTTTTTTTTTTACCGGAAAAAGGAGAGGAAAAAAAAAAGGAAGTTTCAGCCCAATCCAGGCAAAAGGCCCAATTACAAAAAAAAAAAAAGAAAAAGAAAAAAAAAGGAAGTTTTAGTCCAACCCAGGCAAAATGCCCAATTACAAAACAACAACAAAAAAAAAAAAAAAAGGAAGACGAACAGGCGAACAACGGCGAAGCCAAACCCTCGCCTCACCGGCTCTCCCGCGCCAATCTCCTTCTTCCCCAAAGGCATGGCACTGTTCCGGCGGAGCCCAGCACGCTCAGCCGCGCCCTCTCTCCGGGTGCTGGGTCCGCCGTGGATACAGCCATATGATGGAACCTACATATACGATATATTTAAAACTATACAATTTCACGTCGAGCATGTACTGCATTTTAAAGTTTTTAATTCTCGTATCTGACATGGCATCGTCTAGTTTGAAAGTAATCCTTGCATCATCAATATCTAAATCAGGCCATCCTTCTAAATGTTTCATTATTGCATATGAATAGAAATCGGAGCTTCCGTGCAACATTATATACCTGCAAAAAAATTGTATTAGCTAGGCAGACTCTTGATAAAACCACTATCTTTTGCTCATTTTGCAAGGCTTCGTTCCAAGCTACGTGTGGTATCATTATTGCATATGAATAGAAATCGGAGCTTCCGCGCAACATTATATACCTGCAAAAAAATTGTATTAGCTAGGCAGACTCTTGATAAATCCACTGTCTTTTGCTCATTTTGCAAGGCTTCGTTCCAAGCTACGTGTGGTGTCCTCCACCACGCTTAGCTCGTGGCAGGATAAAATTACATGATCAGATAGCTTATTTCTAGTATTTATCTCTAATCTCTTTATCCATTCTATTATGATACATATACAGATTCTTAGGGATTTGTGATGAGGAAGGACTCTGCATTCCTCTGCTCTATATAATGTAACACTCCCTTTCATACTACTCATTCACTTGAGACTACATACAAAAGGCTTCCTGTTTTTATTTCTTTGACATTTCCTTTCTCTCTTCCATATGTATTAGCTATAAAAATTTACTTATAAAGATCATTCGGATCACATTACATCATGCCATACATTTCCTGAGTTAGGAATTTTCGAAGGTACTATTTAAATACTATTTTTCATAAAATATTTGGTTATTTCAATAACTAATAGAGAAACACGGTCCTATTGTCGGATAGTAGTTTTATATTTATTATTTGGTTAGTATTCGAAACAACAATTTTAGTGGCACAATGGAAACTAGAGAAATAGTTGACTTGAGAGTTTCCAGCATAGAGCCCCAAAGTTGGCTCAAGCTTGTTCATATATTTTTTCAATATATGTATCTAACTATACTGTATACAAAAGTTCAAAAAGTGGAGAAATATTTTTCAACAATTATATCCTCTGTTAAAAAATTTATTAGTTGAGAAATATTTTTGGACAATTATATCCTCTGTTAAAATTTTTATTTCCTAATTATCCTTCTGTTAAAATTTATTACTTAATGGGTTCACTCTTTTCTACCCCTCCATTTGCCCTCTTCATTGTATTGTATACATTCAAAACTGTTATTTAGCACCATCGATGTTAAAACACTATTTCAGGGGCACTACAGTGGTATTAACAAATAGTTGCACTACATGGATTATCTGAGCATAGACAGTTCGGTCAATTTTGACACCACTAGCCATCACTAAATGAATAGTTGTACATGAATCATGACGCAAATTGAAATGTAAATCGAACACCACATAACATCAATTTACCTTAAAAATACACCGGAAAGATATGAATACAAAAAGGGGAGAGCATAAAGAGGTTTTATAAGACAAAAGACAAAGTTGATAAATAGAAGGCATGATTATTATCTAAAGGATATAAGAAAGCATTTGACGTCGTCTATAAAGAACTATTTGCTCTTGATGCAAGTCATGACATAATCGGGTTGCTGATTGCATTGATAACGCAGAACTCGTGGCCTATATTCCAATTCTATGAAAAAATTGGCATTCTTACAAGCCGATTTAGAAGAACATGTCTTTATTGATCAACTTCCTGGTAATATAAAGCCTGGAAATTGAGTATGACGTGTCTAAATCATAGAGAGCTTTATATGGATTAAAACAAGTTCCAAAGGCTAGGTATAGGAGTATAAATGCTAAATTTTGGAAGGAATATTTTCGAAAATGTCCATATAAGCACACATTCTTTACAAAAACCGGAGATGGAGGGAAAATGGTCACGGCAAGATTATACGTAGATGATATTATTTACATTAGAAATGATAGTACGGAATGATGCATTATTTTCTCAGCATAGCAATTGTACAAACTGTGGTGGAACTTAAAAAAAAACTGTATGCGCAAGAAATTTTAGACAAATTTCAGATCAAGAATTGCAATTTAGTTAGCACACCAACTAAAATCAATTTGAAGCTTATTATCATGGAGGATTAAAGCAGGTTGCCATTACTCTTTATAAGCAAACTGTGGTAAGTTTGATGCATCTGACAATAAGGCCTGATATCGTATAAGTCTCATTAGTAGAGTCCAACATAGATGCATCTTCAGGCTACCAAGAGAATAATTTTTCGATATATGGAAGAAGCGAGCATATAGATGTGAATGCTCATTTCTCTTTATATAAGAACCACTATACTAACGTACTGATCATCATATTGAATAGAAAAACAAAAAGGTTTCTGCTCAAATTTTATACTCTGTTTTTTTTTTTTGAATTATGGTATCATAGCTTGGTTTCTCAAGCTTGAAAATGTCGAGTCAAAATGCGCTCAACCTCTATATTCAGCCTTTCAAAACTTGTCCTATGAAAATCGCAAATTCTACCCTTGATTCATAGCCTTGGCATCCTTCATCACATCACTGAACAGGGAAAACCAGAAGAACAAATTAAAGATGTCTCTGGAAAAAGGGTGCCCAATACGGTTTACGATGCTTGGTGAATAATGATGGACTTCTCATCCCACGAGTTGGCTGCTCGGAAACATGACAGAAGAAGTGCCAAACATGATCATGGTTAAAAGTAAAGGGAAAAAAATCATATTCATGCTACAAAAAAATGTTACAGAATCCTGTACATTATATTGTACTTGAACGTTTGAACTTTCAAAGATCAAATTACATATCATCAAATGGAAAAATTGTGCTTTGCAGTGTGAAAGAAAAATTACAATTGCAGCTCTTCCAATTAATCTGGAGTTTCCGAGCTAACGTATGATTTTCACTTATTTTCTAGAACTACCGAAAAAATGCACTAAGCAGCATGTAAACTAATTCAATTGATCAGTCTAGTGTTTGACTTCTGGTGGCCCTTCAAAGCGAATGTAGTCATACATGACTCCGTTGAAAGGATTTCCGCCTCTTGATTGCTTTAGATATATCGTATTTCTTCCATGCACTAGTCGAGATCCTGGTACATTAATGCTATATAACGAGTATAATCCATGAAGTCCATGTCTTGCAATTGCATTATCCCTTCCGATCAACCTTGTAGTAAAGTGAGGGCGTGCTGTGAACGGATTATTGAATCGAACCTATAAGAAGAAATGAATCAACATTAGAAAGATATATTCATAATTCCTATTTCCTCAATATTCTATAAGAAATGAAAACTTCTTATAAACCATACTTGTATTTCGGCATAGGTGGCAGAAGCTAGTGCCATCTGGAGCGTATAGGCTTGCGTCCTCGCAACATTTGTTAAATCGAATGAAACTTGCCAGGTCGTCGATTTGGATGTACTATTTGTTCTCCTGCAATAATTTGGAATTAATTTGCGAGTTCATCTTACAGAAGAATAAAATGATCATAAAAGTGTGCGCTAAATACCTGTTGACATGAGCAAAGAACCAATCTTTTCTGTAATCGCTGGTTCCAACAGTGTAAACTAGATCTTGATCAGGATATAAATCTGTATATCTATCCCACAATCCGTATTGTCTATACCTGAATGTAATAGAAGTGATTAATAGAAATAGATAAGAATTTCTTTGGAGAAAAGCTCAAATGCTCAATTAATGTAAAATCAATGGTCATCATTTAATAGGAGCTTACTTCTGATTTTGTTTAGTAAATAAATGGTTCCTCCACTCTGGCGATGGATCAGGCACGTAGAACTCAGCAGGAGTACGATCGGGGATCCCAATTTCCCATAGGGTTGGACCATTTCTTGGAGGATTGTATACAAGATTTCCTAGTTGAATTTGACTTCCTGTATTAAAGATCATTAATTTGAGGGAAATATGTCAGTTTTCTCCATAAATTGCATGTAAGAATTATTTTTCAACTTTCAAATATAAAATTCAGTAGGCATTGAGATTAAAACCTGGCGTGATGACAATATCAGTGTCATGTTTGTAGTTCCCCATCACTCTTGCGACCCAAGCATTCAAGCTGTAAGTACCTCCTCGAACGCCACTTATCGTGAAGTAACCATTTTCATCAGTTTGATTCCAAAATTGATAACCCTGATAATAATATTAAGAAAAATAATTAATATGTCATGTTACCTAATGTTGAAAAGTTATAAAGAAATAGATATTGTTAAATTTATGTCAAAATATAATTGCCTTAGTTTCTGTTTGCCAAGATCCCACATCTCCCGGTGGAGCCAATCCCGCATATGCTGATTTTGCAGGCATGAATTCTCGACTGAGATATCGGTCACGAACTAATAATCGACCACTTATGGTGCCCCGTTGATTGGCCTGAGGGTAGTCTTCAGAACTTGGAAAGTCATATGGCCACTTTTGGGTTTCTTTTTGCATCTGATGAATTGAAATGATTAATGTGAGTTAGGTTGGGGAACGAAAATGACATAATAATGTCATGATTTGTAAAATGGGAAGTTTTCAAATATTTATTTATTGTATTTTGTTGAATGTAAATTACCTGTGCTTTAGCATCTTCCCAAAGTGTCCTTGGCTTGTTACTTGAACCTGAGTTGAGGTATATAAAAACAGGCCCGAAGACCTTTTTCCACGGCTCTCCATTGCGTAATCTAATTCCAAAATTTGGACCAGCATAATGGCCACTAAAAAATACCTGTATGTTGATAGTTCAAAAGAAATTAGTGAATAAGAAAGTGTCGATTAAATGCTTAGATAAACAAAATATTGATGAAGAGTTTGTATTTCCTAAATAACGTCAAGAATTTTCGGAAAATGTATTTCCTGATATTAAAGTGACTTCTACCAGAAAAAAAGATCTACTTACAGCTAAAGAAGTCGGACCAACATGAGATGTAAGATCATTTTTCACCGGGCCACCAGCACGGAACTCATTGCTCGGCATAATCACCCAAAATCCAATGTCTTGGTCAGTGCTAATCCACCCGTGCACTAAGCTATCCTTGTTGTCACACGAGTACTGGTACTTGTCATCCACCTCGCCTTTGAGGGATGGATTGCTAGCATTTGTCAACAAAACGGCTTCTCTATATTTGAGAACTTGGCCTCCTGTACGATCACGAGCTGTTGGCATAATCCTTTGTATGTCGTCTGATATAGCCATGTAATGGAACCTGCATATACAATATAGTTAAAATTATTGAAGTTCACATTGAGCATGTAATGCATTTTAAAGTTTCTAATTCTCATATCTTACATGGCATCGTCAAGTTTGAAAGTAATCCTTGTTTCATCAATATTTACATCGGGCCATCCTTCTAAATGTTCCATTATTGCATATGAATAGAAACCAGAGCATCTGCGCAACATTATATACCTGCAAGATGGATTTATTAGCTAGGCAGACTCTATCAAATTATTTAATAAACTAAATTCCACCTTATATCGACATTCAAGGGGTAAGAGTAACTATCGGAGGAATTCCATGTTCTCATGAATGAAATTTCGATCATATCTTCTGTTTGTGCAATAACTTTGAAACTTGCCCCTTCAAGCCTGCATAATTTAATGAGGTTAATTAGTATTTTCTATTACTTAAAATAAGATTTCTGAAATTCTAGAAGATCCAAATTTTTGAACTTACTCGTCGAAAAAACTTTTACGCTCTTCTGGCCTACTCCACACCATGTCCCAATACCTAAATGTGCAAATCCATGTGTAGAAATGAATATTTTCTTTTCAAGAAGTTATTTTATTATTCGAAGTATTTTGTATTAGATTCAAAGCAACTCACCCTCGTCTATTTTCTTTTAAATGATATTCGAGGACATTCTTATCTCCTTTGTATTGTATTTCCGCAATCAAACCACTTGGAGATAATAATGTGAGTTTAACAATGCCATTGTCCAACATCACCTGCAAAAAAATACTTCTAATCAATTTGGATATACGTAATTGTCGAGTATGTTTTATTGGGATAATGTAATTGCATAACGAATTTTTGTGCCAATGATTTCTTCTTCCATCTTTTTCCCTTCAAGAACTGTATAAAGTAGTTCGGTGAATTAAAAAGACAAACATAGAAAGTGTATTTTGAACATCATAATGGACATACTATAGAGTACTGTATAATATAATTGACGTACAAAAAAAAAAATTAACTTCTTTTTGTTTCTCATTGTCTAGTAATGTCTATTTCTGCATACCAAATATGTAAAAGGTATTCAATACCAGAAACAGTATATGGAGTTTATGTAGGTAATTTAGGCTTACATGATCTTTCCATTTATTCAGTTTGACAGGAGAAGATGGCATCAGTTCTTGATCAGTGTTCTGTGGCATCCATCTGCAGATTTGATTAGTAATTACTTGTCAGATATTGACAAATTATAAAACAATAAAGAGAAGCTAATTGAGGAATTCTACATCTTCTGTTTGAGCTCTATTTCTTTTGTAAAATAATGAGTTCTGAATTTTTATCAATCAAGCTAAAGTGTATGATTAAAGATTTGTGGATCCCTATGAGATATGTGGTTAAAATTGATTGTTAATTAGAATTTTTATCAATCTTTTCAGTTACACCAAACAAGGGTTATATTATCTTTGTCCTCCGGGTGATTCTCAAGAAAACACAAAAATGGTTTGAATTAGAATTTGACCCGAATTTTATTTGAAATGTTATTTGGAAATCCTATTCAAAATCTATTTGACAATTCTAGTTAAAATTCAACAAATAGATTTTTTCAACATTCCTTTCTATCTATAACTCTATTTCTAGAGTTTGAAACTTTCCCTTTATATAATTAGCTCTTTATTGTGATTTAGACAAGTTAGACAAATTTGTAAATTCAAAATATTTGTATTCTTTCTCTATATTTTAGTGAATGTTCATTTCCTTTGCCAATTATCTTTTGTTCTTGTGCATTTGTGATATTAACTTCATATCGTACCATATATTTATCGTTATATTACAACAAAAAGAACAAATAACACCCTGTTTGAGCCACATTATTCTCCCAAAAATGCATTTTAAATAGTGTTTTGATGGAAAATATGTGATTAAAAAATAACGAAAAATTATGAATTTGTGTGTAATATTATTTTATTGAATAATGTATTGTTGAAAATAAGAGAAAAACAAATGTATTTTAGAAGACAACAATGCTTCATGTACATAAGCATTACTCGCAGAAATTTCACATGATAGACACAAAGGGCGGGCCCCACATGTATTTAAAAAAAAATAGCGTGGGCCCACCTTTGTATCTATCCTGTGAAATTCTTGTGAATAATGCTTCTGTACATAAAACATCAATCATATTATGCGATGGTACCACGCCAGTCTTACTTCTAGAGGAAGAATGGATTGTGAACACCATTCCCATTACGTAAAGAGCTTCTAAAGATTGGTGCTACGTTACTTAAATGTATTCAAAAACTTCATATTCAAAATTTCAAATTTAACGTCTTTCAATGACATGCACGAGTCAAGGAATTGCTGTTATTATGCTCAATATTAACTTAAAACTCAAAAGTATCAGAAATTAATATAATAGTTAATAAATAAACTGAAGCAAAGAGATGATTTTTTAATGAACAAACCTGTTTGCGGTATTTGCAGCAGAACCAAGATGCAAGAACAATGAAAAAGCAATCGCAAGAAACCCTCCTAAAACTAAAAACCTTAGTGCCTTGTCCATATTTGCAACAACAAAAGAACCTGCTAACCAATAATGTAGAACATGTTTCAGATTGTTAATAAAAGTGAATAAAAAAGAATCATCGCGCACCATATACGCCTCGACTTAGCGTGTACAGAATCATGCATAGGAAAAGAAAGCATGCAAGAATTATAAGATCTACCTTGAAGAAGAAGGTGTCACTGGTCGAGCAGTTGCTATCAGCAGCTTTATAATATTATTGTGTTTCAACTAATTTCTAGAGCAATGTTAATGGAGCAGTTCTTGTGAACATAATCGAATTTATGGGTTCTTATATAGATTAATTTTATATCGTAATACTAGTATAGTAAATGAAGACAAATGAACAAAATCCTACATGGACTGGCCGTCTGGGACTTTGACTTACGAGTCTTGTATTAGGCAAGTAATTTGATCCTATGAATACATTATTAATTGTTGAACTTTGGTAGAATTAGAGTCCCTTTTCTACACGGCTTGCACGTTATTTTCGATTTGAAATACGAGTCCTGATTTGTTTGTGTACAAAACTACAAATACTTTTCAAATATTTTTTGGAAGTCCATTGGTGGATTTTTCAAAGCTGCAATTTAGTAGTTTCGCCCAACTTTTTTTTGTCTATTTTCCCATAATTTGTTCCATTTAGTCAATAATCTGGTAATTAATTAAGTGGAAAATAACTAATCAAAAGACTGCTAAAAAATTTAGACTATTTGATAACTAATAAAATTAAAAGATATTAATTAGTTTTAGACTTATCTCAAACACTTGCCTAAGTTTATGCAAAATGAAATAGTTGTTGGACATGGACTGGTCATTGTATTGGACAAAATATGTCTCATATTTAAATAAAATAATATTTCTTATTGATGTATTGTCTTATACTTCAACAATTAATAATATTTGATATTTTCTATAGGCATAATTTAATAATACTGATATCTAATAATTAATTAAAAAATAATAAAAATAGCAGACGCATGTCCTTAGAGAACCAAGGACCTAGAGTAGCATCTTTCTTTCCGATTTTCTTGATTTCGAACCGTATATTTCGAAATACATTATAAGCTACTATTAGAGTTAAATTGTGACTCGAATTCTATTGAAAGTTCTATGGGAATTTTTAGGATGAGTTGAAGAAGTCAAAGATGTATTTGACAGTTTTTGAACTCTTATTTCAACTCAAATACTCCGTTATTGATGTTACATATTGTAATAGAATTTCACATTGTGATAGATTCTTATTTGTATTAATTATTCTAGTATGTTAGAGATTCTTGTATTATAAATATGTGGTGTATTACACATATTTAGCCCCTCTTCGACAATCATTAAATGGAAAAAAAAAATCATGTTTTTAATAATGATTTTTAAGAGAATGTAGTTAAAAAAAAGTAGAGAAAAATTTTGAATTACATTCGAAATATTTTATTTTATGAATATGTGGCTGAAAACTAGTATGTAGATAAAAGAGTTTGAAAATAATTATTGTCAAACATGGGCTTATTTAATCGACTTAGAGAGTGATCCAGGAGAATCCGGTTAATAGAGAGACTCACAGATATAGATATCAAAGGAGAGTCTTGTGAGATCCCGCATAACATATTATAAATATTTACTTTTACTTTTAATATAGTGAACTCTCCACATGGACCACATCTACTTGTGATTTTTCCCGTCTTGAGTTTTCATAAGAATCTTGTGTTCTTATAATTGTTATTTTTAGCATACTCATTATCTCGTCTTTAATATTCAAAACAAATGGTATCAGAACAAATTGATATCGTCTTATTTCAGCAAGTGGTATCAAAGCTATTACCGATTTCTAATAGCTACAATATTGGTGAGATTTGAAGGTAAGAGGAAAGATACATGAGAGAAGGGCACTGAATTTATCTTTGTTAGGCAAAGGGGGCCATCATACATATCTTCTTCGCTTCCTCTTCTCGATAATCTTGTGATAACGTAATTTCTATGAGATTTAATCTGGTGTTTTCTCATGAACAAGTTGTTACTCCTCCGGATTAAGAGAGCAGTAATCGACAATGGATGATGAAATGAATTGAAAGTTGAACAATGACACTTGAAACTTCTAGCTCGATTGCTTGTTTCTCTGGACTCTCTTCAATTTTATTTTATTTATTAATTTTTTTTTTCAAAGAAACGTGTGCTCAAAGCAATTGGATATTGTTGTTTTGAAAATGCTATTCATGCTGCTTTAGCCCATTTTATGTCTGTTAATTGATTAACCTTCGTCAATTAATAAATCATTGTTTAATGAATAATATTAATTTCGAAAGTTATAGAAAGTAAAAGTTCATCTTATGCTAAGTACAGATAACATGACATATTAATTCACTGACACTTTGAAATGTGTTTCATAATACATCTTTCCTATCTCTGATCTAGTAACTTTCTTGTATGTATATTGTTTGTATAGATTTTTAGGAAACAATGACGAGATTATACGGCACAATAAAAAGTATCAATCACAACACTAAATTTGTTTCAATCCTAAGATTTGTTTCTAAGAGCCTAGGCACCCTATTTGGGCTCTCAAGGGTTCAGTTGCTGTTCCAAATTTTCAATTACCAACTTTGATCCCTCTTAAACTCATTTTTCAATCAAAATACGAACCAACTTCGGAATTTAGATCACATATTCAACATAGATTATTGGTATAAAATGACATAATACTACTCGTTTGAGTATGTGTGAATAGTATTATATAAATGTCAACAAAAAGGAAATTATTTTCAATGTTTGATAAGATGCTTTTGAACAACGAAAACAAGAAAAGGAAAAACGTGGTACCTTCTATCTATGTCACCAACGCACGATCCACAAATTTCTTGAAATACATTGGTTTGACTACTAAAAATATCTAGAAAATGACTGTAGCTCCTCTTACTCTTCCTACATCTTATCGAAAAATTAGGAAGAGAAATCAAGACTTTTTGGTAGATGACAAAGAATCAAAGTCAAGTAAACAAACTGAGCTGAAATGTATTAGCGTATAACTACATAGAATTCACACCCACTGCCAAACTTATTGGAGAAATTTATTCGAGAAAATAACATACAAGTTGAAGTCATGAATGAATAGTGTCGAGAGAAATACTTTTGTAAAAGAAAGAAGATATAAAGTTGTATTTCCATAAAAATAGAACATATTCTCAAATGTCCTTTCCCATAGTAACATAAGGAGGGTTAATCTATACTAACTTAGTTGACATCTTCACTACCCTTCTGCATCAGCTTCTCTGCCCCCATCGATGGATTCTAATTCTAAGAAAGGGAGCGGAAAGCCCTGGAAAGCAATAATTTCCTTCTTAAATAGTATCCAACAAAGGTACCTAACTATCTACTCAGGGCCTTCTAACTGGAACAGATACATTTCTGTGTTTTTGCTTTCGCTTATCAATGCTTTCAGATGACCTTCAAGACGAATATAGTCGTACATGATTCCCCTCCAAGGGGTTTCACCTCTTGATTGAGTTAGAAAAACTATGTTTGTTCCGGTGAGAAGTAGGGATCCCGGTACAGTAATTGTGTGTAACCAGTAAGAACCATGCATGCCGTGCCTAGCAATTGCATTGTCTTTGCCTACCCGACCTGTCGAAAAATGAGGAGTTTCTGTACTTGGATCGTTCATCCGGACCTAAACATCCAATTAATATTGAATTAAAGAAAACACTTACCACTTACGAGTAGCAAAAAAATAAAAGTAATAGAAACAACAACGCAACACCAAACAGGGGCTTGAATGCAATCGAGAGCATACCTGCAATTCAGCATCAGTAGCCGACGCCAATGCCAGTTGAAGTATGTAATTTCCTTGCTCATCAATATCATCGAGATCAAATAAAATTTTCCATGTGGTAGGAATGTAATTTTTATTTCCTGTTTTCCTACAATGGAATTTTAAAACTAGAACAATGAAAAATATTAACAATTAAGAATACAAAAATCATTTTCCTATACCTGTTTACTTGAGCAAAATACCAATCTGTCTGATAGTTGCTGACACCAACTGTATAAACTAAATCTTGCTCCGGATACAGTTCTGTGTAGCGATCCCATAAACCATACTGCCTAAACCTGTTGAGTTACATGTGATGTAAAGATGCTAGCGTACATTTGGTATGAAAAATCATTGGAAGTAAATCAAAGCCTCCATACATATTTGTCATGAAACGGATCGCAAAATAATGGCAATAATAAAATAATGAAGAAGAAAACAAGAATTTACGTGGAAACCCAATTCGGGAAAAAACTCGGGCAGAGCAGAACAATCAACTATAATCAATAGTTTTGTATTTACAATATCAAAATTTCAATTGAAATCTAAACTTTCAATATATTGCTGAAGATGTAAAGAATAATATATGAATGTTATATTATGGAGATACAATGTGAAAATATATATATAAACCCTCTTATTGAAGTCTAAGATGGAGAAGAAGTCCCAAAATCGGGATAAAACGGATAAATCGCGATCAGGTTACTGTTGCAGCACCTAGGCGCTACACCTAGCGCTCAGGCGCTATGTGCCTAGCGCTTGGGCGCTAGGTCTCTGGTAAACATTGCAAAACATGTTTTTTGCCATCCAAGAGTCCCCTTTTAAGCCAAACTCCGAATTATTATTGAAATTTAATCTTCACAACTTAGGACTCTTCAAACCCAAGTATTTTAGATTTCGTTCAATTAACCAAATCCCAAATAACATGGAATCCAATCAACCAAATACAAAATCACATGGAATTTGGATCACACCACAACAATATCATTAAAAAAATGGCTATATGATGTCATTTATTAAGGCCCTGTTTGTTTTTGATTAAAATCAAAATTTAATCTAAGTCAAAGTCAAACAATCAATATTAACCACATCTTTTATGGGTCACACAACTTTTCAACCACACATTTCAAAAACTTACAATCTACTAAAAATTTGATTTTGATCCCCACCAAACACCCTCTAAAAGTAAAACAGCTAATTTAAGCATTATATTTGTAGTCTCCAATAAATCTAGGGACCTAAGCATACAAACTATAATTTCCCACTCGAACACCCTTTATCATGAAGTACCCCATGTCATTAGCTTGTGTCCAGAATTGATAGCCCTGTGGAAACAGAAAGGAAATAAAAAGAATCATTAAGAAAGCTAAACCTCATAAGCTAGTCCATTCTAAATGAAAATATATGCATCAAGAATTAAAACCTTATTTTCTCTTTACCATGAACCAGTGTCTCCAGAAATAGCCAATCCAATATAAGTAGATCTTGGACTTATAAGCCTTCGATTGATATAACTGGATATACTTAAGTTTTAAAATTTTCCATTTGTTTCATTTACCATTCATTTGATCTGAGTATTGAATTCATATTTGCGCAATAAAAGTGACAGCACAACACAAGTTATTGCACTCATGCCTCTGTAGTTAATATACGAAAAAAACTAAATGATTTTTTAAAGCTAATTTTACTTTATTTATTTGAATATTGATATCAGAAGATAATAGAAGGATATACCTGTCACGGTGTCACGGACCGCAGCTTTACTTAAGCCCCATGACCTTATCGCAGCCACAGTTTCCCAACTTCGGCCACACATTGTAGATATTTCATTTAATTTCACCAGCTCTGATACTAACTTTCACGGTGCCCTTTCTGTTTTAAGAAGAAAAGTAACCCGTGAAAGTTGGTATCAGAGCTGCGGCTCAAGACTCTCGATAAAGAAAGCTATGGATCCAATTGAATCAAAACCACGGGGTGGTAGATCCTCAAAAGAAGAACATGAAACAGTGCGTGGATGCACTTGAGACGACAACTACTAGGTTGTGCTATGCCGCAGATAGTCTCGATGAAAGAGTCGAGGCGGAAGAGGCTGAAATTCGTGAATTAAACACCCAACTAGAGGAAAGTCGAATGGCTTGCATAGAAATGACTGAAACTGTTGCTATCATCCTTGATTTGCAGGATGAGATGGATGTGTTGAGAGCTCAATTACTAGTTCTCCAATGAGCGGTTGGCAATGGGCAAGCCACCGCACAAGAGCTTACGCATAGGCTCAAAATTCCAGAACTGTGTACCTACGGAGGGGCACGCGATGCTAGAGAAGTTGAGAACTTCTTGTTCGATATGGAACAATACTTTCTTCCAGCTTCGATTCAAGACGAAGCGAGAAAGGTTACAACAACTACCATGTATCTTGGTAGGGATGAAAACTATAGTGGCGAACAAAGTATGCTGATATTCAAGCCAATAAAATCCGAATAGATTCGTGGGATCTTCTCAAGGAAGCTATCAGATCTCAAATTTTCCCAAAAAATGTGGAATATGAGGCACGATGGGTACTACGAGAACTGAAATATACGAGTTCTATTCAGGAGTATGTGAAAGCCTTTTCAGGTCACATGTTGAATATTCGAGATATGTCGGAAAATGATAAGCTATTCACATTCATAGAAGAGTTGAAACATTGGACACGCACGGAACTTCAGAGGCAGAAGGTTACTGATTTGAGCGTAGCTATGGGAGCTGCCGAATGTCTAAGTGACTATCATCCGGAATCGAGAAAAGATCGACCTTCGGGAAATAGTCAATCTATTGGAGATGGAAACAGACCTTACAGAACTAGCTCGGACTCAAATGGGGAGAGCGTTACTATCAGAACGAGGGAGGAGCCTATCAAGGCACCTCTCAGAGTAACTTTAAAGAGAACTATAGCGATAGCAACAGTAACAACTGGAATAAAGGAAAAGCAATGGAGGGAAGATCTGATGCCATTCCTAAATTGATGTACTTTTTACACGAAGCACCTCATAGGGTGGCGGAGTGTCCTTAGAAATGGATGGTGAATGCATATTATCAATTAGTAAGTGGTGGATCGAATTCAAAGTAAGATGCCCCACAAACTAGCTGTTATGGCAAGACTGGCTCCGAAGAGGATGAGGATGTAGTGGGTTTTACATTGATGTGAAGATCAATGGAAAGCCAATCAGGGCAATGGTGATACTGGCGCTACTCACAACTACCTTGCAAGTATCGAAGTAGAGAAGCTCGAACTTGTCCTGGAGAAAGGTAGTGGAAAAGTCAAGGCAATCAACTCTTCTGAGCAACCAATAGCTGGAATAGTGAAATCGGTGTCAATCAAGGTAGGTCCGTTCGAAGGAAGGGCAAATTTGTCGACAGTTCAAATGGATGATTTCAAGCTCATTCTGGGATTGGAATTTCTTTGAGATACTAAGATAGTAGTATTACCGTATTCTAATTCATTGATGCTGATAGGTAGTAAACTGTGCGTCATCACTACCCAAGGTGGGAAGATGGGCGAGAAAAGTATCCTAACCATGCAATTTAGCAAGGGTTTCAAGAGAAATGAACCATCATTTCTGTGCACTCTTCATCTAGAGGAGATCGAAACCTATCAAGACTTGTTAAGGAATTTGAGGACATCATGCCAGAGGAGTTACCAAAGAAATTGCCACAAAGAAGAGCAATTGATCATGAGATTGAACTCATTACAGGTGCCAAGCCTCCCGCCAGGGTAAAAAGCCGGAGCTTAAGGAGCTTCGAAAACAGTTGGGAGAAATGTTAGAAAGTGGGATATCTTGCCTGGGAAATCACCATATGGAGCTCCCGTGTTGTTTTAGAAAAAAGGTTGATGGTTCTCTCAGAATATGCTGTGACTATCGAGCCTTAAACAAGTTGGTAAAGAATAGTTATCCTATTTCACTAGTCGCTGATTGCTTCGATTGACTAAGTTGGGCCAGTACTATACAAAAATTGATCTCAGGTCCGGATACTGGCATGTTCGATCAAGGAGGGAGACAAAGCTAAGACTAGGTAGTAACCAAATATGGAGCCTTTGAATTCATAGTGATGCCTTTTGGCTTGACAAATGCTCCAGCAACATTTTGTACGATGATGAATCAGGTAATTCACGGGTTCTTGGATGATTTTGTGGTGGTGTACCTGGATGATATAGTCATCTATAGTGAGACATTGGAGGAACATGTGCAACATATGAGATGGGTTTTTAATCGACTACAAGAGAATGAACTCTATGCCAAACCGACAAAATGCTCATTCGCTCAGACGTCAATTAGCTTCTTGGGATACATCATCGAGCAAGGCAAAATACGCATGAATGCCAAGAAGGTTACAGCCTCAAAGATTGGCAACCACCAAAGAATTACACGACTTGTATTCATTTCTCGGGCTATGCAATTACTATTGCCAATTTGTGAAGGGATATTCAGAAATTGCATTGCCCCTTACGGAATTAACAAAGAAGGATAAGGATTGGGACTGGTCATCCCAATGCCAAAATGCTTTCAAAAGGTTGATGAAATCTATGTGGACTAACCCGATGTTAGCCTTACCGTATATGACTAAACCTTTCGAAGTGCATACCGATACCTCAGACTTTGCACTTGGTGGAGTCCTTATGCAAGAAGGACATTCGGTAGCGTATGAGAGCCGGAAGCTGAATCCGGCAGAACGTCGTTACTCGGCGCACGAAAAGGAGTTGTTGGCGGTAGTTCATTGCCTTAGGGAATGGCATCACTATCCGCTTGGGTCTCCATTTATTGTGAAGACAGATAATACCGTAGTGATTTACTTCATGTCCCAACCGAAACTATCAAGCAAACAGGCTCGTTGGCAGGAACTTCTTTCAGAATTCAATTTTATGCTAGAGTATCGTCCTAGATCTAGTAATCATGTTGCTGATGCTCTTAGTCGTCGGGTTGACTTCGCCACCATTTGCTCTTTCAAGGAGCATAGTTACTACGAACACAAGGGACCAAATTCGGGCACTTTTGAATAAGGACCCGGCTACTCAATATTTGGTCGACCTTATCAAGCAGGGAAAAACTTGTCAATTTTGGCTCGATGAAGGCCTAGTAAAGACTAAAGGAGACTGCCTTTATGTTCCTAAAGGCAGATATTTGAGGAAGTAATTAATCACGAAATGCCACGACACGATTTGGGCAGGGCATCCTGAAGAGGAACGCACTTTTGCACTACAACAACGTGTATACTACTGGCCTCAAATGCTGGACAACATTGTACTTGTGTGAAAACTTGCTTTGTATGTCAACAAGATAAGTTAGATCATCAGAAAAGGCATGCTTGCTACAGCTTCTTGCCGTCCCAACTAGACCATTCAAGAGTGTATCGATGGACTACAATACTAGTTTGCCAAAGGTTGGAGATTTTAGCACCATCATCGTCGTAGTAGACCGTCTATCCAAGTATGCAACTTTCATTGCAGCACCCAAGTATGTATCAGCCAAAGAGACATCTCAGCTCTTCTTCAAATATATTGTCAAATACTGGGGACTGCCTAAGGACATCGTTAGTGATCGGGATCCTCGATTCATTGGCATATTTTGGACTGAGTTGTTTAAACTGCTTGGTTCAACTTTGAGCATGATCTCTAGCTTTCACCCACAATCTGCTGGACAAACTGAGCGCTTCAATTCTATGCTGGAAGAATATCTTCGACACTTTATCTCTACTTCACAGAAAAATTGGATGAAGCTTTTGAATGTGGCTCAGATGTGTTTCAATGCCCAAAAGAGATCTTCCACCAATAAGAGTCCTTTTGAGATTGCTACTGGCCAGTAATCGTTACTCCCTCATATTGTGGATATTGATCCAAGTACCAAGTCACCTCAAGTAAAAAGCTTCTCTCAAGAGTAGAAATGAAACATTGATATTGCTTGGAATTATCTTGAGAAAGCTCAGGAATGGTACAAGAAGTCTGCAGATCTAAAGCGCCGTTTCATTGAATTTAATGATAGAGATCTGGTAATGTTGAAACTCCCTGATAGAAACTGCTATAAATTGATAGAGGGAAAGATTCAAAACTGGTGCCAAAATATATTGGACAATTACCCATCGTGAAGAGGATTGGCAAAGTCGCATACAGAGTTGCACTCCTTTCATGGTGTAAAATCCACAATGTTCTTCATGTTGGCGTACTCAAGTCATACTTTGCCGACAAGGAAGATGCATCCAGAAATGAACCAAAGTGACCTGTGTTTGACCTAAAAAGAGCTGGAAAGAAGGCCGCTGAAGAGATTCTTGACCATCGAACTATCGACCTTCTAGAAAATGTTATCAAGAGTACTTGGTCAAATGGAGAGGATGCAACAGCGATGAGAGTGTAGTCATACTAAGCAGCATGTAAACTAATTCAATTGATAAGTCTAGTGTTTGACTTCTGGTGGCCCTTCAAAGCGAATGTAGTCATACATGACTCCATAGAAAGGATTTTTGCCTCTTGATTGGTTTAGATATATTGTATTTCTTCCATGCACTAGTCGAGATCCTGGTACATTAATGCTATATAACGAGCATAATCCATGAAGTCCATGTCTTGCAATTGCATTATCCTTTCCTATCAACCTTGTTGTAAAGTGAGGGCATGCTGTGAACAGATTATTAAATCAAACCTATAAGAAGAAATGAATCAACATTAAAAAGATATATTCATAATTCCTCACTATTCTATAATATTCTATAAGAAATGAATGCTTTTTATAAACCATACTTGTACTTCGGCATAGGTGGCATAAGCTAGTGCTATCTGGAGCATATAGGTTTGCGTCCTCGCAACATTTGTTAAATCGAATGAAACTTGCCATGTCGTCGACTAGGATGTACTATTTGTTCTCCTACAATAATTTGGAATTAATTTACGAGTTAATCTTACAGAGGAACAAAATGATCATAAAAGTGTTTGCTAAATACCTGTTGACATGAGCAAAGAACCAATCTTTTCTGTAATCACTGGTTCCAACAGTGTAAACTAGATCTTGATCAAGATATAAATCTGTATATCTATCCCACAATCCGTATTGTCTATACCTGAATGTAATAGAAGTGATTAATAGAAATAGATAAGAATTTCTTTGGAGAAAAGCTCAATTAATGTAAAGTCAATGGTCATCATGTAATAGGAGCTTACTTCTGATTTTGTTTAGTAAATAAATGGTTCATCCACTCCGGCGATGGATCAGGCACGTGGAATTCAGCAGGAGTACGATTGGGGATCCCAAGTTCCCATAGGGTTGGACCATTTCTTGGAGGATTGTATACAAGATTTCCTAGTTGAATTTGACTTCATGTATTAAAAATCATTAATTTGAGGGAAATATGTTAGTTTTCTCCATAAATTGCATGTAAGAATTTTTTTTGAACTTTCAAATATAAAATTCAGTAGGCATTGAGATTAAAACCTGGCGTGACAACAATATCAGTGTCATGTTTGTAGTCCCCCATCACTCATGCGACCCAAGCATTCAGGATGTAAGTATCTCATCGAAAGCTACTTATCGTGAAGTAACCATTTTCATCAGTTTGATTCCAAAATTGATAACCCTGGTAATAATATTAAGAAGAATAATTAATATGTTATGTTAAAATCAGAAACTTACCTAATGTTTAAAAGTTATATAGAAATAGATATTGTTAAATTTATGTCAAATATATAACCATAACGTCTGTTTTGTAGGGAAAAGAATGAGTAAATTGACCTGGCCCAAGTCCACAACACCAAGCCCAAGTGAGGTTTCAATCCAACATCAATTGGCAATGGGTCGAGTAGCCCGCTTGGGTTATATGGTGGATTTATTTTCTTCTCCCAACCGATGTTGGACTTTTTGTTTGCTCCCGTCAATCCTCCCTTCAAACGAAGGACCACATCATTGTGGTCTTCCCTCAAACGATAATCCATTCGCTAATCATCTTGTACCACTATTATTACCATCGTCCTCAACCAAATGGGAGCCGCCGCCTGACCACCAATGTCAGGAAGACTTTCGACACAAGGCACCTCAAACGCAAATGATTTTTTAGCTCGATCGCCACCACGCTTTCTACTGCGTTCCTCCAACCCTGGGCAACGTACCCTTGACTCTTCTCTGATGATCTTAATACCAAGAATTTGTTTGGCAGCTCCTAAATCCTTTATTGCAAACTGTTTTGACAACTGTTCCTTCAGATTATTGATCTCCTCAATGCTGGACCCTACAATGAGCATATCATCTACGTATAGCAATAGAATGATATAAGAGTTGTCAAAATGCTTGACATAGCAATAGTGATCTTCCTGACATCTGATATACCCTGAGCTGCACATGAAGTTGTCAAATTTCTTGTACCACTATCTAGGGGCTTGTTTCAAACCGTACAAGCTCTTTGTTAGTTTGCAAACCAAACTCTCTTTACGTTGCACTATGAATGCTTCAAGCTGGAGCATGTAGATGTCTTCTTTAGATCCCCATGAAGAAAAGTTGTTTTTACGTCTAATTGTTCAAGATGCAAGTCTTTAGTAGCAACCATTGCCAATAATAGCCTGATGGTTATGATTTTCACCACAGGAGAAAAAATCTCAGAGTAGTCAATGTTCATTTTTTGCTAAAAGCCTTTTATAACAAGCCTTTCCTTGTATCTCTTGCTACCATCGTGCTCCGTTTTTATACGATACAGCCACTTGTTTTGCAAAGCCTTCTTCCCAGGTGGAAGTTCTATCAGCTCCCATGTCTGATTTCCTAGCAGGAAATCTATCTCATCCTTCATGGCCAACTCCCACTTGTTCGAATTCTCATCTTGCAAGGTTTCTTTATAACTTTGCGGTTCTCCATCGTCTGTCAACAGAATGTAATTCAGTGTGGGTGAAAAATGCTGGGGTCGAATAGTCCCAGTAGACCTCCGAATTGTAGCTATAGGTGTGGATAGTTCTGGAACAGACTGTGGAATGGAGGTGCTGGGTCCACTTTCACTGTCACCCATGTCTCTACATTGCACTGTGACCTCTGGAAGGTCATCCAAATTCACGAACTCGAACGGTTGAAGAGTTATATCAGCAATTGTGCTAGATTTATCTTTGTACATGACTTTCTCATTGAACACCACGTTTCTGCTCCTAATAATCTTTCGCCTCTGCTCATCCCAGAATCGATAACCAAATGACTCGTCTCCATAACCAATGAAATAGCATTTTATTGATTTTGCTTCAAGTTTGCTGCGAGCATTGGAATCAACAAGAACTTAAGAAATACAATCAAAGGTTTTTAAGTGGGAAAGCTTAACCTCTTTTCCTCTCCAAGCCTCCTCAGGTCGTCTGTACTCAGTGTTAACTGCGTCTGCCCAGAATGTAGGTGGTAGCCCTGCGTGCAGCCTTATACTCCTAGTACGCTCATTCATAGTTTTGTTCATGCGCTTAGCGACGCCATTTTGTTATGGTGTCCCAGGGATGGTCTTTTCCATTGTGATACCATGATCTGCGCAGTACTCTTTGAATCCTCCATCAATGTATTCTCCACCATTGTCAGAATTTAAGCATTTCAGCTTCAGGTTTGTCTCTTTCTCAACTAGGGCCTTCCACCTTTTGAACACATCAAATACATCAGATTTAAATTTCAGAAAATAGAGCCACACCTTTCTGCTGTGGTCGTCGATGAACGTGACATAATATCTAGAACCTCCAAGAGACGCCACTGGAGAGGGTTCCAATACATCTGTATGTAAAAGATCTAGCTTTCCTGATTTTAAAGCTCTGCCACTCTTCAAGAAACTGACTTTAGCTCTGGTAGCTTGCCTTTTGACAGAAGTTCCTTCATACCTTTCTGACTCATATGGCCAAGCCTACATTGCTACAACTCTGCGGTGATCTCTACAGCGTTGGTAGAAATGGTGTCATTAGAACAGTCAGTCATGTAAAGAGTACCAGTCTTTTTGCCTCAAGCCAATACCAGTGCTCCTTTAGTAACCTTCCAGGTGCAATTTAAGAACATTACCGAGTGGCCGAGTCGTCGATCTGTCCTACGGAAATTAAATTTTTCTTCAATTCAGGAATGTGTCTAACGTTCTACAAGGTCCACATGTTCCTATTAGTAAGTGCAATGTCAATGTCTCCAGTTCCCACAACGTTCAATGCTTTTCTATCAGCCAAGTACACCTTTCCAAAATCACCGGCAATATAGTTTCTCATGATCTCCCGAAGAGAAGAGGTGTGAAAGGATGCCCATGAATCCAATATCCAGTCATCAACAGAGCTGTAAACTGCAAGTAGTAATGCATCTTGTACTTCTTCAGTTACTATGTTAGCACTGTCAGTATCTGTGATCTTCGGGTTTTTGCATTTTTTCTTTATGTGGCATGTTTTGCCACAATTCCAGCAAGTTGTTTGTTGTCTAGGCTTTGATTTTCTCCTACTCATGTTCCTTAACTTTGATGTTCCTCTGTTTGAGTTCCTGTTATATGACCTCCAACGAGCATCAACATTCAAAGCGAAATTTGATCCCAAGGTCTCCCCAGAGTCCCTTATGCGCACCTCCTCAGCCAAAATCAAATCATGAATATCGTAGTATTTTAATTTCGTCTCTCCAACAGAGTTACTAACAGCCATTCTCATGGCTTCCCAATTGTTTGGCAGTGATGCCAACAATATCAGAGCCCGAATCTCATCATCAAATTCAATTTCAACAGATGATAATTGATTAGTGATGGTATTAAACTCATTCAGATGTTGGGCGACGACCCACCTTCTGCCTTCTTCAAGTTGAACAACTTTTTCATCAGATGAACCTTGTTATTAGCAGACGGTTTTTCATACATGCCTGACAAAGCCGTCATGAGATCTGTAGTGGTCTTTTTCTTGATAACGTTGTGTGCAACTGATCTTGAAAGAGTCAGCCGAATGACTTCCAAGACATGTCGATCTAACAGGTTCCAATCAGCATCCACCATGTGGTCCGGTTTCTTCCCCAATAGTGGAAGATGAAGTTTCTTGTCATAGAGGTAGTCCTCTATCTGCATTTTCCAGTACCCATAATCTATGCCATCGAACTTCTCAGTACCAAATACCTTCACTTCTTCTCCAGCAATCGTTTTTTCTTTCTTTTTCTTCTACTTCTCACAGACCCGAACCCAGCTCTGATACCATATTGTTGTAGGAAAAATAATGAGCAAATTGAACGAGTCCAAGCCCACACCACCAAACCCAAGTGAGGTTCCAACCCAAAACCAATTGGCAATGGGTGGAGTAGCCCACTTGGATTATATAATGGATTTCTTTTCTTCTCCCAACCGACGTGGGACTTCTTGTTTGCTCCCAATATGTTTGCCACGATCCCACATCCCTTGGTGGAGCCAATCCCACATATGCTGATTTTGCAGGCATTAATTCTCGACTGAGACATCGGTCACGAACTAATAATCGATCACTTATGGTGCCCCGTTGATTGGCCTGAGGGTAGTCTTTTGAACTTGGAAAATCATATGGCCACTTTTGGGTTTTCTTTTTGCATCTGATAAATTGAAATGATTAACGTGAGTTAGGTTGGGGAAAGAAAATGACATAATAATGTCATGATTTGTAAATTGGAAGTTTTCAAATATTTATTTATTGTATTTTGTTGAATGTAAATCACCTGTGCTTAAGCATCTTCCCAAAGTGTCCTTGGCTTGTTACCTGAACCTGAGTTGAGGTATATAAAAACAGGTTCGAAGACCTTTTTCCACGGCTCTCCATTGCGTAATCTAATTCCAAAATTTGGACCAGCATAATGACCACTAAAAAATGCCTGGACGTTGATAATTCAGAAGAAATTAGTGAATAAGAAAGTGTCAATTATATGCTTAGATAAATATTATTGATGAAGAGACTGTATTTCCTACAGAAATGATCTAATGAGCACCGGTGCTCATCTTATCTTAAGCACCAATGAGTTGGCACATTAATTCATTGGTGGATAAAGATTTTGTGAGTTCCAATCCACCAATGAATTAATGTGCCAACTCATCGGTGCTTAGGATAAGATGAGCACCGGTGCACATTAGATCATTTCTGGTATTTCCTAAATAACATCAAGAATTTTCGGAAGATGTATTTCGTGATATTAAAGTGACTTTTACCAGAACAGATGTACTTACAGCTAAAGAAGTCGGACCAACATGAGATGTAAGATCAATTTTCACCGGGCCACCAGCACGGAACTCATTGCTCGGTGTAATCACCCAAAATCCAATGTCATGGTCAGTGCTAATCCACCCGTGCACTAAGCTATCCTTGTTGTCACACGAGTACTGGTACGTGTCATCCACCTCGCCTTTGAGGGATGGATTGCTAGGATTTGTCAGCAAAACGGCTTCTCTATCTTTGAGAACTTGGCCTCCTGCACGATCACGAGCTGTTGGTATAATCCTTTGTATGTCGTCTGATATAGCCATGTAATGGAACCTGCATATACAATATAGTTAAAATTATTGAAGCTCACATTGAGCATGTAACTCATTTTAAAGTTTCTAATTCTTATATCTTACACGGCATCGTCAAGTTTGAAAGTAGTCCTCATTTCATCAATATTTAAATCGGGCCATCCTTCTAAATGTTCCATTATTGCATATGAATAGAAACCAGAGCTTCCGCGCAACATTATATACCTGCAAAAAAGATTTATTAGCTAGGCAGACTCTATCAAGTTATTGAATATGCTTTCCACATTAATAAACTAAATCCCACCTTATATCGACATTCAAGGGGTAAGAGTAACTATCGTAGGAATTCCATGTTCTCATGAATGAAATTTCAATCATATCTTCTGTTTGTGCAATAACTTTGAAACTTGCCCCTTCAAGCCTGCCTAATTTAACCACGTTAATTAGTATTTTCTATTACTTAAAATAAGTATTCTTGAGTGTGCAAGTAATGGACTTGATTTCTGAAATTCTAGAAGATCCAAATTTTTGAACTTACTCGTTGAAAAAACTTTTGCGCTCTTCTGACCTACACCACACCTAAATGTGCAAATCCATGTGTAGCAATGGATATTTTCTTTTCAAGAACTTATTTTACAGCTTTATTCGAAGTATTTTGTATTAGATTCAAAGCAACTCAACCTCGTCTATTTTCTTTTGAATGATATTCGAGGACATTCTTATCTCCTTTGTATTGTATTTCCGCGATCAAACCACTTGGAGATAATAATGTGAGTTTAACAATGCCACTGTCCAACATCACTTGCAAAAAAAAAATTCTAATCAATTTGGATATACTTAATTGTCAAGTATGTTTTATTGGGATAATGTAATTGACCAAAAAAAAAAATTATTAACTTCTTTTTGTTTCTTATTGTCTTGTAATGTCTATTTCGATATACCAAATATGTAAAAAGTATTCAATATCAGAAACAGTATATGGAGTTCATGTAGGTAATTTAGGCTAACATGATCTTTCCATTTATTCAGGAGAAGATGGCATCAGTTCTTGATCAGAGTTCTGTGGCATCCATCTGCAGACTTGATTATTAATTACTTAGGTCAGATATTGACAAATTATAAAACAATAAAGAGAAGCTAATTGAGTGTTAGAGAATTATTGAGAGCAATTACACATGGCCCAAGCCCACACCATCAGGCCCAAGTGAGGTTCCATCCCAAAACCAATTGGTAATGGTTGGAGTAGCCCACTTGGGTTATATGGTGGATTTCTTTTCTTTTCCCAACCGATGTAGGACTTCTTGTTTGCTCCCAACAATGAGGAATTCTACATCTTATGTTTGCGCTCTATTTTTCGTAAAATAATGTGTTTTGTAATAGTAATTTTTTAAGAATGAGCGGATAAAAAGTAGTTAAAAATTTTGAATTTACTTGTAAAATTATTTTGTTGGGAGAACATGTGATTGAAAATTAGTGGAAAAAAATGATTTTTTAGATAATAAGGTTCAATCCCTGAAGAGTCAGAAAAAAAAGAAGAGTATCTATGGACTTATTTGAATATTTCACGAAGTTGTATGGGATAAAAATCAAAGTTTTTGTTCTCTTAATTCTTTAGCGGATAGAGACATATTTAGGTGTATTTGGTTCACTAAATAAGGTCAGTTGACGTTGTGGAGTTGGCAACAAATTCAAACAATCAAGAAAATGAGTAGTGAATAGTTGTAATATATAGTTATTAATATGAACAATCAAGAATTTATAATTATGTCTATCATTGGCGTGGATAAAAATTAGATTTTTAATAGATTTTAAAAAAAATTCGATAAAATGTATGATTAAAGAGTTGTGGATCCCATGAAATATGTTGTTAAAATTGATTATTAATTCGAATTTTTATCAATCTTTTAAGCTATACCAAACAAGGGTTATTTGTTCTTTTTGTTGAAATATAAGGATAAACATATGGTATGTTATGAAGTTAATATCACAAATGCACAAGAACGAAAGATAATTGGCAAAGGAAAGGAAAATTCACTAAAATATAGAGAAAGAGTACTTACATATTTGTCTAACGTGTCTAAATCACAATGAAGAGCTAATTATAAAAAGGGAAAGTTTCAAACTCTAGAAATGGAGTCATAGATAGAAAGGAATGTTGAAAATGTGATAAGAAAAGAGCTTGGGCCGGATACATAGACTGCACGAGCGCTAGGCGGGCGGCAACTCACTATAAAGAATTTGACGCTACCGCTCGAGTGGGAGGCTAGCTGACGACTAGCGGAAAATAGTCGAAAATTTCACACTGGTCCATATTTTGATCTCTTAAAGTCCAACACAAATTTCAAACTCTCAAATTGAATTTCAACTAGAACTGTCAAATAGATTTTGAATAGGATTTTCAAATAAAATTTCAAATAGAATTCGGGTCAAATTCTAATCCAAACATTTTTTGTGTTTTCTTGAGAATCACTAGGAGGACGAAAATAATATTACACCCTGTGTGAGTCACATTATTCTCCCAAGAATGCATTTTAAATAGTGTTTTGATGGAAAATATGTGGTTAAAAAATAAAGTATAGAAAAGTTTTGGATATGTGTTCTTAATATTATTTTATTGAAGAATGTGTGGTTGAAAATAAAATAGACAAAAATGTATTTTAGAAGACAGTAATACTTCATGTACAGAAGCATTACTCACAGAAATTTCACAAAATAGACACAAAGGGCGGGCCCCGCATGTATTTTAAAAAAAAATAGCACAGGGACCACCTTTGTGTCTATTTTGTGAAATTTCTATGAGTAATGCTTTTGTACATGAAGCATCACCGTTTAGAAGAATGTGTACCAAACATGGTATTAATATAAAAATCGTATTATGCGATGGTACCATGTCAGTTTTACTTCTAGAGGAAGAATGGATTGTGGAAACCATTCCCATTACGTAAAGAGCTTCTAAAGATTGGTGCTACGTTACTTAAATGTATTTAAAAACTTCATATTCAAAATTTCAAATTTAACATCTAACAATGACATGCATGAGTCAAGGAATTGTTGTTATTATGCTCAATATTAATTGCCTGTTTGATAGAATTTATTTGGGAATAATGAGTTATGGAATAATATTTTTTTGGAGAATTTGTTGTTAAAAAGTAAGGAAATTTTATTGGTTTGTGTGTAGAATATTTTATTGATGATAAACAGGGCCTAACTTAAAAGTCAAAAGTATTAGAAAGTAATATAATAGTTAATAAATAAACTGAAGCAAAGAGATGATTTTGTAATGAACAAACCTGTCTGCGGTATTTGCAGCAGAACCAAGATGCAAGGACAATCAAAAAGCAATCGCAAGAAACCCTCCTAAAACTAAAAACCTTTGTGCCTTGTCCATATTTGCAACAACAAAAGAACCTGCTAACCAATAATGTAAAACATGTTTCAGATTATTAAAAAAAGTGAATAAAAAAGAACCATCGTACACCATATATGCCTCGACTCAGCATATACAGAATCATGCATAGGAAAAGAAAGCATGCAAAAGTTATAAGATCTACCAAGAAGAAGAAGAAGAAGGTGTCACCGGTCTAGCTGTTGGTATCAGTAGCTTTATGTTATTATTGTGTTTCAACCAATTTCTAGAGCAATGTTAATGGAGCAGTTCTTGCAAACTTAATGGAATTTATGGGTTCTTATATAGATTAATTTTAGAGGAAATTACATAGCTCAAGGTATTTAAAATTTACTGTGCAAAGGTCAGGTCCTAATGTTTTTTAATCATAATTCAGGTATTAGGTTAATAAATAAATATTAAATCTTTTAATTATAGGTTTTAATTAAATAAAGCACAGATGGCGCGTTTCCTTAATTATAGTAATTCAAATTTGAAATATATTAACTTCCATAATTATCTTAACTTCCATTATCATCTAAACCCATTCTCTCTCAAACTCGACGTCCACGACTCCACCATTATCTCCGGTCAGTTGATTCCCACTCCGGTCATTTCCATTATAGTTTGTTCTTCTCCTCTATATATTATCCACATAAAGATACCACGCCATAAAGAGGACGGAAGAGGAAGAATGAGGTGAGCCACAATGAAACACCACTGAAAAAGCACGCATCGTCTCTGAACAAGCGGAAAGGGAAATCGAACAAGGTTACTTCATTTTTTTTAAATATAATTTTTGTGTAATGTACGTATGCATAAAGCGTTGGGGTAGATGTATTGAAGATGTATTCGATATTTTTGACCTTCAATCGGTTCAATTTCATTTGTGATTGAAATGGGCTAGGGTTTTTGGTTTTTGAATATAATGTGTTCTGAAAAGTGATTTTTCTTTTTTAATTATATGAATAATATGTTTCATAAACATGAAGTTGTCAAATGTGACCATGTTATGCGAGTGTGACCAATGTATTATGAATATGTGGATTGAATCCATATCATGAAGTATGCCTGTGACCTGGTGTAACCGTTTTGAGTCCATATGTGACCATACCATTTGAATGTGACCAAAGTTGTTATGAATATGTGGCTTGAGTGCATGACGGTAGATATGTTTGTGACTAAGATTTTATGAAAAATGTGGCTTTAGTGCGTAACAGTAGCTTTGTCTGTGACCACTCTTTTAAGAATATGTGACCAATTGAACACATAACATGTGACCTCATTTTAATGTAGGTCTGGCAATTCAAAATACTAGAAGACAGTTGGTTTCCAGGCAAGATCACAACCTCAGTGTATAAGGGTGTTCTTACCAGCATTCAGACAAAATTAAGCCAATGATAGAAGAGTATATTGATGGAAACATGTTTTGCCCATTTCTTGGATTGCCATGAGATAGTGATACAACCGCAATTGATTCACTACTTTCTTTTGAGGCAGGTTTATTACCCTAACGATGAAGAATTGTGGTTTTATGTGGCTGGGCAATACGTTAGGTTTTCTATCTCAGAGTTCTGTTTAGTCACGGGCCTGAGATGTTTTGGAGATAGTGATACACAGGTGTTTGAAAGTAGACTATCACAATTGAAGACAACATACTTTTCCCTGGTGGATAGTGTAACACACGATTATGTTAAGTCCACATTTATATCTGCGTGCCAAATGCCGGACTTGGATCTTGTTGAAACCCTTCCAGATAAAGACGTTGCTATGATTGGGGCTTTGTATTTCTGTACTCATTATCTCTTTCCAAGAGATTACAAGAAGGTGGTTGATCAATTCTTGTTCGCTCTCATTGAGGACTTCACTGCAATAAACAGCTTCCCATGGAGCAAGTTACTTTTTGAAATCACTTTGGGTGCATTAAAGGATGGGTTGAGTAGGAGGACATCACACTACAAACCACGAGGTATGTTGGTAGCATTCCAAGCATGGATATATGAAACTTTTCCCAGTCTCAATGGAAATTTGTCAAAAGGATATCAACGATGTATCTTCGCATAAAAAACTGGCTTGCAAATGAGCAACCATCAGCTGCCAAGTTGGAAGGAGCCGACTGCTTCGCAAACCCTAATGTAAAGTTTTCTGTAAACGTTATGTACTTCATAGTGATCTATTGTTATCGTATTTTTCTAATCTTTATATTGTACGACAGATAGATATTTGTGACCTGGAGCCCTTAGAAACTGAAATGGCCATGCCATACATGAATGGTAAACAGTACAAGAAGCCTATTCAACCGGAGTCATCACGTGAGGGTCGTAGAACTAAGAATAGGATGCATAAGTCAGCTGACTGTGCGGGTACAAGTGGGAAGTCAGGACCACCATATGTAAAGAAATCATCGATAGTGCTCCAGTTGATTGACAGTAGTACTGGACAGGTTCCTGTACCTGACGATGATGATGATTTTGGTGATCTTCCACCAAGATTCCATGAGACATCTTCCCCAGGAAAATCCCCGGTTGATGAAGCCCCGTCAGCTGCACATACCTCTCCAACTGAACCACATTCTCATGGGGCGCAATGGAGTGTTGTAAGTTGTTCAAGTCAGCTGTAAAATATTTCCATCCGTAGTCACATTTCATATTTTCGAGGTCACATTTTGTATACATCAGGTCACATTTCATATTTTTGAAGTCACATGTCTCTTTTTTTAAGTCACATACAATAACTGGATGTTTTATTTTGTTAGGTGTTTGAGGAGTTGAGTATGCATATATCTGAACTCAAGTCACAGGATAAGGTGTTGTCTGTGGAACTTGCTGAGATCAAGTCACAAAATAAGGTGTTGTCCGTGGAGCATGTTGAGATCAAGTCAAAGATGTCATCAATGAAGGCTGAGCAAACAACAAAAATGAACGACATTGTCCACATGCAAGGAGTAATAAGAAGTGACTTGATGGATATTAGGACAAACATACAATTTTTGTCTGAATCTGTGTCAGCAATGATTTCCAGTACAATGGACGAGATTATGAGAAGGTTTGGTGACAAAACAAGTGATCATGGAGTTGGAGATGCAGAAGGTCATGGTGTTGGAGGATCTGATAAGCCCGATGAGATAGTTACACGATTTTTTCCACATATCCTGTAATGATCAATGTTGCATTCGACATTTCAACCATCTCCAATCTAATATACAGGTGAAACAAGTGGAACCAAACATTAGCAGGAAAGGGAAGGGAAAGATGGACCAAAGTGATGATCCTGGTCTTCCATATTTTCCCCAATTACAATCATTTGATTTGGGGGTCGGATCTACTCAACCTGATGTTTTACATTCTCAAGAAATACAAAAGCATGTGGATTCTGTTATATTTGATGTGGTGACTGCAACCAAAAACGTTGATTCAGAGGTATTTACGAAAACATGTCACAAACATTTCATTTTCTGGATTTTCAACATAATAACTGTACATAAACTAAGTACGGCCTGTACCAACAATATATAGGGATCACCTGCTGTTGAGCCAACTTTTGAATTACCAGTTAAGCGGGTTTCAAAGCTTGCGAGGATATTGTAGTCTCCATTCGTTGCTGGAGAAGGGAAGTTATTCAAGCACGATGATAATGTCCTTGTTTTTTGAAAATTACAAAGACAATGTTGATGAAGTTGATAGATCGGCATTCATGGCATGGTTCCAGAGAGGGTACAAACCAAAAAATAGGTATGTCCATTTGTAGGTTTGAACGTTTCTCAAGAACTCATTGTAAGTATCATAATCTTCAATTTCGGGTACAGGAAAAAGTTTAGAGACGATGACGATATTATCAAACCTGCTTTTGTCATTAGTTCATTCAAAGTAGGGCATAAAAGCTGGTTTTACCAGATTATATATTCAGATTCGTCTTTGAGTAGCACGGTATGATTACATTTTTCTACCCATTTAAGTCACATTTCATTGTTACCGAGTCTCTGAACATATGTACGAATCAGATAGAGTAAGACACATTTACCACCTTATTCGGTCACAAGTTGAGGTGCAAAGAAACAAATGGAAAATATGTTACATTTTAAAATGTATTCAATTCACAAAATCATTTTGCTCCAAACTAATTCATGTCATACTTAATTCTTTCCTTCTTTTGAAACAGCATATGGATGCATGCTTCTATTACATTCGTCAGGTAGCACAACTTGGTAAAAAAGTAATTTTAAGAGCTATGACAACAAACTCTTGGTTCCAGAATAAGATCAAAGACATATACCCTGCTTTCATGAAAGATCCTCACGTTTTGATGTCGGAGTCCAGCCCGATCGAGGTTATCACAGGTCACAGCCTACCTTTGAGCACACCCTGGACCGATGTTGACTATGTGTTCATATCAATCATGCCCATCAACAAAGCACATTGGATGCTTGGTCTGTTACAATTCAGAAGTCATACATTAACAGTGTTTAATTCGTCTGGTAAAACTTACTGTGAAAGGCAGGTTCTGCAAGGTATTGAGCCATACGTGAAAATCCTGCCTGCTTTAATGAATGTTCTGGGAATTTCAAAAAAGGACTCTGACTATCAAGAACCTGACTGCATGGAATTGAAGGTGATCATTGATGATACTGTGTCTCAGCAGACAAATGGGTAAGTTCGTCACCAACATTACAGTGTGCTTACCATTACAAAGAAAAAATTCGTTCATAACATTCCGTATCATGTTTGTTTTGCAGTCATGATTGTGGGATTTTCGTGATTTTATACGCGTTGTATATCCTTCGTGGAGGAAGAGTCTCCATACCACACAAATTTAATTTCAGCAAGTGTAGATTGGATATTACCACAATACTCTATAAACATCGGGAGATCTACAAGAAGAGGGTAAAGCAGTCAACAAAGGGGGAAGAGAATGTTATAGAATGAAAATTGAAGTCACATTTTGTACATGCAATTGGTGTTTTAGTTTGTAACATTTACTATTTTCTACTCAATGGAGATTATTGTAATGAATACTATAATGTGGCTGCCATGTGGCTGTAAGGTCTGATTTCCAGTATATGAAAAAAACATGGTTTACTGCATAATGATTTTGTTGGTCACATATTAGTGCAATGAGTTACAGATTTGATGAAAAATGTCACATATGTAAATCTACAGGACACATATATGGGGGGAGGTCACATATTGTAATATATGTGCCAGAGTTCATTGTTTGTATGGAATAAATAGTCACATGTATCTCACACTTCAGTTCACATGATTTTAACATAAGTCACATGTCTTTGACATACAGACTACAGAATTCGAACAGAAGTCACAGTTACTTATCACGCTGACTGTAGAATTCAAATATGGGTCACAGTTAATTACTCAATAATTGCAAAGTCACAGATTAATTAATGCACGACTATCGGACTGTGTAGAAGTCAAATCTTTATTACACAATTGAAAATACGATGGACGCAGATAATTTGAACTATGATATTTGAAATAATGTGTTCAAATACAAGAATGTGATATATCTATGATTTATCTATTTCATCTGTTGATTTCCTATTACTTGCTGATATTGTCCTTGTCATTTTTGCTTATTGGGACCAAACTGGAGCATCTTCTACGGTTGTGCCCATATCCTGTACAACGTCCACATTTCGCCTTTGGTTTTCCTTCTCTAGATGATCTCTTCCTCTTCTCGGTTGGTCTTCCAGAACTCCTTTTCTGATTTAGAGGTGATACGTTTTTGTGTTGTATTTCTTCAGGCACTATCCATTCAGTTGGATTTCCAACAGGATAAATAGAATCTTGGTACACTTTCACGTATGCATCTCTTGTGTAATAATAAGAACAATAAGTATATGGATCTCTCTTTGTATTTGCAATTACAGCCAACGAGTTTGGACACGGTAACAAATTTACTCGTAGAGTCCTGCAAGTGCACGTACGTTGCTCAATATCAACAACAAAAATGGACTTTTCATCGCTGACAGAAAACACTGACTGGTTAGAAGGAGATACCTACGACAACGTAACAACAATCATTGCATATGTCAGGTTCAATAGGTGAGTACCATGTCACATATATATAATTCAGCTTCTATGCTTTCGAGTTCAGGTCACAGTCATGAGGTATACGATACAGACATATATATCTTGTCACAGATATAAAAGTTAGGTCACACGCATTTATATTCTGGTCACATACATTTAAGTTCAAGTCATAGATGGTCGTACATAAGCATTTTGTCACGGATGTACAGTTAAGGTCACATGCACATAAAGTCAGGTCACAAACACTGATGTAAATGATAAAGTTACCCTCAAGTTCTTCAGATCTGCACTCATTGTCCTCAAATCTTTCTCAAACTTGCTTGACAACTTCGTGAAAGTTCCATATGCGTCATCTCTATATTTATAGAACCAAGATTGTATAGTTTGACGCAACGACTCTAGCAAAGATAGAATTGGGTAATTCTTGGCTGCCTTTGTCACCCCGTTGATTGATTCTATGATGTTCGATGTCATGGTAGAATATCTGTTTATCTGCATATGGATTCGTGACCACTTTTCAGGACCAACATCTGCCTGCAAACACATCATATGGATGAATATCATGCAAATGGCATATGTGACCATTATTTTTTTCTGTAAAAACATAATCAGATGTAATACACTACCAAGTAACCCTAATCTTCTCATTCATTGAGTCCAGACGTTGCATGTTATATTCAAATTCTTCCATTGTGTAAGCACGGACCGCCGAATTGAAAGCTTGTGTAATGTTTTGACCTGACTTTCCATAATATGATTTCAAGTTTTGTAGTAAATGATACGAATAAATACCATGACAGGTCCCCGGGTACACATGTTCTATCGCATTCTTTATACTTGTGTGACGATCTGAAACAAAACATAGTCCTTCTCTGTGACCATACGCCTTCTTCAAGTTCTCGAAAAACCATCTCCATGATTTATCATTCTCATTGTCTTCAACTCCAAAAGCAAGAATGAATATACTATTATTTGCATCTTGTGTACATGCTGTGAAAAGGGTACCTCCATAGTGACCATTCAAGTAAATACCGTCAACCACAATCACGGGCCTACAATGCTCCCATCCTCGTATTGATGCACCAAGTGCTATAAAGCACTATTTGAAGCTATTGTCCTTATCAACCTCCAACTCTGTGACTGTGCCAGGATTCTTTTGCTGGAGCATGTAGAAGAAGCTTGGTATGTTAGCAAATGACTCAGCTGGATCACCCCTTATCAGTTTTAATGTTTGCTCATGAGATCTCCAAGCTTTCGAATAATTCAAATAAACCCCGTAAGTATGCAACATATCATTGCAAATATTCATTGGAGTATATATAGTACGGGACGATCCGTACTTGTATTTAATGGTAGAAGAGACAACTGTAGTTGATACTTGCCTGTGTGACCCCAACACTATGCTTGTAGCACACGTGTGACTACCAATCTTTCGAATCTTAAATAGATCTGTTTTACCCCATTTCGACGATCTACATATCCAACCACATCCACCATGTGCACATTTCACAACATATTCTTTCTTATCGGACCGTTCAACCATAAACTCAAACATGTTTCGTATGGCAAGAAAGGACAGGCTCATTTTCAAAACACCCTTATCGCGGAAAACCCTTCCTTCTACCTCTCTAGCATCTGCAACAGATACAACTCTGACTTCGTTGTCACAAATGTGACCAAATTTTTCTAGTGATGCTTCGCATATGTCGGACGCCATGTCCTGCAATGTGCAGATTCCACCACTAGAATGTGAGTCTACTGGCAATGTGATAGCAGCTTCAACAATTTTTGTATCTGTAACCTCAATGATTAATGGGTATTTAGCAGGTTCACGATCCACATCCTTCAGCAGAATGTACGATAGCACATTACTATCATTTTTTATGCTGGCTAGTGGCAAATCCTCACTCAATACATACCTCAATGAGATGGCCACCCTTGTAGGATCCAGAACAAACTCTCTCATAACTGTGTCCACAAGGTTTTCATGACTGCAATTGCGATCTATCAACGCCAATGACAATTGAGATCCATACAACAAACATACGTGCACGTACACCATTTCTGTAAATTAGAATTAATATCAAAACTGGCCTATGATGAAGGTGATGCAATTCACAGACTTCATACATGAATGCTTAGAATAACTCATGCCACATTTTCAAACAAATCACATATACTAACACAATGTGTGCAACATAAGTCACTTTTTATTTACTCATGTTCTCATGGTTATCCATCATATTTGAGTACACAGAGTCACATAAACAGAGATCAGTTAATGTGACTTTGTTACATTGAAATTCTTATCTGTGGTTACATGTCACATTTTCAAACAAGTCATATATACTAACAATATGTGTGCAACATAGGTCACATTTTATTTACTCATGTTCTCATGGTTACCCTTCGTATTTGAGTACACGGAGTCACATAAACAGAGAGCAGTTAATGTGACTTTATTACATTGAAATTCCTATCTATGGTTACAGGTCACATTTTCGAACAAATCACATATACTAACAATATCAGTACAACACATAGGTCACTGTTAATTTACCCATATTCTCAAAGTCATTCCGTGTATTCCAGTACACACAGTCACATAAACAGAGAGCAGATAATGTGACTTGGTTACATTGAAAATATTTTCCGTACTGAGTAGAGAATATGTGATCTATGTATTACAGGTTATCCTCATTATGTGACGTCAAAATGATTCTCGTGCTTAATATAGTAGTCGATGATGATCAGGTTGTTCTGTGAAGAGGATTGAATTTTTTCTAAAATTGTGACTCTGTAATCTAATTACAGAATGAAGTTCTGATCACACTATTAGAGATGGTGAAGAAAATAATTAGATTCTTACCTAGATTGTCTTCTCCGCCAAGAATTTTCAGGTTGAATGAAACCATTCAGGCAGAAATCGCTGGACAATTATTGAAATCAATGGACGACATTACCTGCTATGTCGTGAAATTGTGAATTGTAGAAGAAATCGTTCAACTTGATATGAGGTTTCTTGTTGCAGGAGTCCTGTTATATTTAGGAAACAAAGCTGAATTGTAGAAGAAATCGTTCAATTTGGGATGAGGTTTTGTATTGCAGGAGTTCTTTTATTTAGGAAAGGAAGTTCATTTTAGGAAACGGATATAACAGAATATATATATATATATATATATATATATATATATATATATATATATATATATATATATATATATATATATATATACCTGTTTTTTGAATTTTCAAACAATACACCTGATTTTTGAATTGGTATACTCCAAACCACTGATTTATGATTTTTTTCCCCTTAATTTTATAGTAAATGAAGACAAATGGACTGGGACTTTGACTTACGAGTCTTGTATTAGGCAAGTAATTTAGTCCTATGAATACATTGACTAATTGTTGAACTTTGGTAGAATTAGTGTCCCTTTTCTACACAGCTTGCACGTTATTTTCGATTACGAGTCCTAATTTGTTTGTGTACAAAGCTACAAATACTTAGCCATCAACTACTTGTCAAATATTCTTGGAAGTCCATTGGTGGATTTTTCAAAGCTGCAATTTAGAAGTCTCGCCCAACCTTTTTCTTTTGGCTATTTTCCCGTAATTTGTTCGTTTTAGTCTATAATCTGGTAATTAATGAATTGGAAAATAACTAAATCACTGCTAAAAAATTTAGACTATTTGATAACTAATAAAATTAAAAGATATTAATCAGTTAAGACTTATCTCAAACACTTGCCTAAGTTTAAACAAAATTAAAAGTGCATATCAGCAGAATTGATATCTAGACACATATATTACAACCTTAGTTATTGGACATGGACAGGCCATTGTATTGGACAAAATACTCCACCGAGGTAGTTGTTTAATGGTGGTGACTGGTGAGTTAATATGAAGCTCATATTTAAATAAAAATAATATTTCTTAATCATAAAGAAAAATGCTCAAGTACATATTGGTGCTCATTTTTTTCAAATAACACAATTTATTGATGTATTGTCTTAATACTTCAACAATTAATAATATTTGATACTTTCTATAGCCATAATTTAATAATATTGATATCTTAAAAAAATAGCAGAATCGTGTCCTTAGAGAACCAAGGACCTAGAGTAGCATGTTTGTTTCCGATTTTCTTGATTTCGAACTGTAAATTTCGAAATGCATTATAAGCTACTATTGGAGTTAAATTGCCACCCGAATTTTATTGGAAGTTCTATTGGGAATTTTTAGTATGCCTTGAAGAAGTCAAAGACGTATTTGATAGTTTTGAACTCCTACTTCAACTCAAATGCTGTGTTATTGATGTTACATATTATAATAGAATTTCACCTTGTGTTAGATTCTTATTTGTATTAATTATTCTAGTATATTAGATATTCTTGTATTATAAATATGTGGTGTATTACACATATTCAGCCCATGTTTGACAATCATTAAATGGAAAAAAATCATGTTTTTAATAGTGATTTTTAGGAGAATGTGTGGTTAAAAAGTAGAAAAATGTTTTGAATTTACATGCGAAATATTTTATTTTATGAATGTGGTTGAAAATTAATATGTAGAAAAAAAACTTGAAAATAATTATTGTCAAACATGGGCTTATTTGATCGACTTAGGGAGTGATCCAAGGGAATCCGGTTAATAGAGAGAGACTCGCATATATAGATATCGGAGGAGAGTCTTGTGAGATCTCGCGTAACATATTATAATTCCTTACTTTTAATATAGTGAACTCTCCACCTCTGTTCGTGATTTTTCACATATTGAGTTTTCACGTAAATCTTGTGTTTTTATGATTGTTATTTTCATCATACTCGTTATCTTGTCTTTAATATTCAAAACAAATGGCTCAATTTCTAAAAAAAATGGTATCAGAGCAAATTGGTATCGCCTTATTTCTAACAAGTGGTATGAGAGCTATCACGGATTTTCTAACAGCTACAATAATGGTGAAATTTGAAGGTAAGAGGAAAGATACATGAGTGAAGGGCCTTGAATTTATCTTTGTTAGGCAAAGGGGGCCATCATACATGTCTTCTTCACTTCTTCTTCTCGATAATCTTGTGATAATGTAATTTCTATGAGATTTAATCTGGTGTTTTCTCATGAACAATTAGTTACTCCTCTGGATTAAGAGAGCAATAATCGACAATGGATGATGAAATGAATTGAATTGAATGTTGAACTATGACACTTGAAACTCCTAGCTCTGAAACTTCTAGAATCGGAATGACAAATAAATCGACTTCCACTTTGGACTTTCCGCTATGAAACAGAGATTTTTGTTTGAGCGATTAAGCTTTAGCGATCATTTTGGAACAAACTAAAGTTCAGCAACTAACACGAAACTTCACCAGCGTGACTGATAGTGTTTACTATCAAAGTTGGAACTCTAGAGGTAAGAATGATGCTTTCTGGAATGCATACCATAGCAGATATATTTTGCTGCGGTTGTGGGCAAATAGTTGGCTGGAAATTTGTAATCTCTTAAACCAGATTCTTTCATTTTCATTTAGACTTCTTCAAGTTGCTTATGAGTTCAATTTATCTAAATATTCCATTTTATTCTTCCAGGTGGCAGCACACGAGAAGAGCCAGAAATGACAGTTCCACAAATCATACATCAAACTCTCTTATTTCAGCTCGAGAAGTTCTATTACCCTTTTGTAGAGTATGCTATTATTATTAATCTCCTCCTCATCATCATAACCATCAACAATTCAAAATTACTAGCATCGCTAGCGTGGCAACGAGCCGAGCCGAGCCCGAGCCTGGAAAAAAAAGCTCGGGCCGAGCCCGAGCTTTTTTGGACCGAGCTTTTTTTGGCCCGAGCCGGGCCCGGCCAAAAAAAATGAGGCTCAGCCCGAGCCTTAGCGGGCCGAGCCGAGCCCGGGCCGAGTCGGCTCGGTTTTTTTTTTTTTAAATCTACATTAAAACAAAAAAAAAATGTACATTTTATGCGTAATACATGTTATAAATTAAAGAGATTATGAAAACTTCATTTTTACTTAAAGTATATAACTATTATTTCTTGTAATGTCATGGTGAAACTTCCTTGAGGGTCGTAATTCCAATAATTCAAGGCAATAACTATTCTATTTATCATTGAAGAATAAAACCCTCCTCTTTTATCCGGGTTTGGGACCTGCTACAATTATCGTAGGCGGAATTAAAATTGTGCACAAATAAAATATTTCGTATACAATTTTTTTTTGAAACAAAAAAAAATTAAAAATTACGTATTGAATTGAAACTAAACAATTTAAAAACTTACAATATCTTATGCTTTAATCTGCTGTAACTCATCGGCCATTATACTATCAACTTGTTCTTGAAGACGTAATTCCGCACATTCCCAGTCCTTCAAACATATTAAAACCTCCAATATATCTTCTTTTAGTCTTGATCGTTCCTCACTTAAAACTCGACCACCTAAACTAAATGCAGCCTCCGATGCTACTGTAGACGCCGGCGGTGTTAGTAGATCGCGAGCAATTTTTAATACAATTGGATACTGCCTTTCGTTACATCTCCACCATGATAAAAGACTAAAATCCTGTAATTCTTGTGGTTGTAACATACTACGAACGTCCACGCACATATACCTAGCTAACTCCGAAGGAATTTCAAGATTTGTACCACTGACATCTCTTGCTCTAGATATTGACGAACTAAAACTAAATGAGGGAACACTAGTATTGGTCTCTAAATAACTCCATATAATATCTACATTTGTTGAAGTGTTTTTTGAAAAAGAATTTTGGGAAGAACTACACTGACCTTCTTTTTCAGCGTAATAGTTATACATTTCGCATAACATTGATTCTATATTCGTATGTGAAAATTGTATATTCATGAAACGTGAAATCCCATTTATAATAGTTTTTGTGCCAGTTAAATTAAGTCGAGGGTCCATTACAAAAGCTAATAAAAATAATGAGGGTATCTCTTCCCAATATTTACGAAACTTTAATTCCATAGAATAAACTACATCAACAAAAATTGGGAAATTCCTATGTTTTTGAAATGTTTGTGCAAAATAGAAAAAATATTGTAAAACAAGTGAAGATGTAGGGTAATAAACACTGCTACATTCCTTTGTGGCATTGAAAAAAGGTTTTAAAAATGTTTTAACGATAAATGCAAGATTCCATTCCCAATCTTCCAAATTATGTTCGGGTCCATATATATGCCTACCATTATAATACATTGTAATAACTTTATCATAATTTTCACACGAGTGTAACATAAGATATGTAGAGTTCCGTCTATGTGATACATCAGTGACAAATGATTTCTCTTCTAAGCTATACTCAGCACATAAACTGTTAAATGCTTGCTTTCTTGCAGGTGATATAGTAATAAAATTAATTGCTTGCCTAATTTTATCTAACGGTATTTTTATATGTTCTAATCCAGCTTTTACAATCAAATTAATAATGTGGCATACACAACGTTGATGAAAAAATAAACCTCCAAATATAGGGTTCAAATCATCCATAAATTTATCGACAACGACTTTGTTTACACTAACATTATCAAAAGTAAAACTTCAAATCATTTCTTGCATACCATATTCTTGTAAAATATCTTTTAAAACCATGTATATGTTAGTCACATTATGAGGATATTCTACACATCTAAATGCAATAATTCTTTTATGCATAATCCATAGGTGATCAATGTAATGAGCTGTAGCAGCAATATAACCTTTTTTATTAACACCGGTCCATAAATCAGAGGTAAATGATATAACACAATTAAAAGTTTTTAAACTTTCAATATTAGTTTGTTTTCTTTTGTTATATAATTTTATAGCATCAGAACGAAGAGTATTTCTACAATAAGAATGATACCTGGGTTGGAGATAATTCTGCACAAGACGAGTAAAATGTATTGACTCGATCATCGTTAGCGGCATCTCTGCTGCAGCCACGTATGTAACCATTCCTTCACGAAATCTTTCCTGTGAATATACAAAAGTGGAAAGAGTAGAACCGGAACCAGTAAATGTTAGTTCGGTCTGTTTCGGGTCAAGACCGACTGGTTTCGCTTTGCAACTTCTTAATATGTGTCTATTTAAATGCGATGTGCTCGAACTCGACTTCCAACTGAGTTCTTTACCGCAATAATTGCAACATGCTTTCCAAATATCGACTCCATTTTGAACCCCAACTTTTTTCCGAGTCATATGTTGCCAACAATCTGCAGACTCTTTTTTCGACTTCTTAACCTCGACTACTTCCTCCTCTTCGATATCTTCCAAATCAATTGGAACATTTTGAGATGCATTGTACCCCAATGGAGTACTCGAACTACCTCTAAACTGATTAATCTCATCACTAGTGAAATCTATGTGTAAGTATTATAATAAAAAATATTGAAAAAAAGAGTAAAAGAAATTTGAGAGTATAATACTGAATTTGAATACTGTAAAAATTTTCTCGTATTTATAGACAAAAAAATATATCCGTTTTAACTATATTTAATTTATAAATTTAAATTTTTGACAAGACATATTTATTTTAAAAAAATTTCATCTGCGTGCACGTCATCTGCGTGCAGGCACTTAAAGTGCCTGCATGCAGGCAAAAGTGCAAAACTCCAAGCTGCCTGTGAGGCAGCTACTGTAGCTACCTGTGAACAGGTAGCTTTAATTTAAATGTTTGAATTTTATTTTATTATTTTATTATTTTTTATTTTTTTATAAATAACAAGGGCCATTTTGGCCCGTGTGGCTTGGCGAGCCACACGGGCCGGCCCGGGCTCGGCTCGGAGTCCCCACATGGGGCTCGGCCCGAGCCTCGGCTCGGTGCGACCGAGCCCTAGCTGTCCGAGCCGCCGAGCTTTTTTGCCACCCCTAAGCATCGCTTACTAGTAAAAACTAGAGAAATGCCTAAAATGGAGGCTCCAGATCTGCATAGATAGTTTGCAACTCTATGAAAATTTTGTTATGATTTTTTATTTTTTAAAATGTCAAACCCTATAGATTGTTGTATATTATTCATGGACTTGGGTAAATTTGATGTTTGTTAGGCTCAATTTGCTTTTTCTAAGTTATACAAATGGGCTGGGCCTTGTTAGGCTAATTTTGACACAATTTTTAATACAAATGTGTGCGCATCTTGACATTTAAGCGTACATATACGATCAACGAAATGAGTGATTGCATTATCACGCACATACCCCATACGCGAGTATATGTAAAACATATGCGCACATTTTAAAACACAACTTATTGCAAAAGAGGTTGGGCCAATATGAGATGTAAGATCGTTTTTCACCGGACCACTAACATGGAACTCCTTGCTCAGTGTTATCACCCAAAATCCTATGTCTCGGTGAGTGCTAATCCACCCGTGCACCAAGCTATCCTTTTTGTCATATGAGTATTGGCACTTGCCATCCACCTGGTTAGTAGATTTACAAAGAAACGATACAATATCAATATAATCGAATCAATACACTCGGTATAATTATGCATACTAATTTCTATATTTTTAGTGTGGCGTGATGTATCACTTATATTTAAAGAAAGACAAATATGGGGTGTGCAACTCTGACCAGTTTTTTGACATAGTAATTGATGACTAAATAGGTTTATATTGGATCAATGTTTAGACACCTGCCTTGCTTGTCAGTTGTCAACAAAACGGCTTCTTTATAGTTGAGAACTTGGCTGCCTGCACGATCACGAGCTGTTGGCATGATCCTTTGTATGTCGTCTGATATGGCCAATGGCGGACCCAGCACAAAAGTTCAGCCCGGGCAGACGCTAATCATTGACCGTCGACGGTCAACGATCGTTGACCGTCGACAATTAGTGATCGTAAGAGCGATATCGTTTATTAATATTTAATTAAATAATATTAAAAATTATTCAATATATATGTAAACGCACTAAAACGTAAAAATTATATATATATGAAAACTTAATTCAATACAACCCAAAATACTAAAAAAAATACGCGATACAACCTACGGTGTAACTGTGAATTTAGACAACTACATTATATGGGGTCTCATGTTTTGAAAACGTTGCAATATTGCCTCATTTCTCAATTTCATCGAACTTGCTTTAATCCTATGCATTACATCCTCTTCAATTCCTCCTCTCTAATCGAACCTATATACTAAAAAGAACCACATTTTGACAGAATAATTTAAAGAAAAGATAACTTAATGCAAGCATATAGTACACGTGCACTCATAATTCATTGATGACTAACTACACAGCAACACATTTCTAGTTAAATGTCAATCAGTGATTAAGGAAACATTATTTTGGAAATAAGCAATGAAGTCAGCTCCTAAGATTAATAACCAACTAAAGAACATAAAACTTTATGATACAATGAAAGATTGCTACTATTCCCACATTGAAATACGCGGACTCATCTTTATTTCTGGAAGTGTACATCGATTTTCACTTCTAGGAGTCGAAGAAAAAGATTAATATACACCAGCGCAATTGAGGTCTAACAATTTTTTTAAAAAAAATTAACATTAACTAATATCATCCATTTCTCAATAATCTTAACAATTTCTAAGAAATTCCTATACCTACTAAAAATGATTTTTTCTTTTTTTTACCGGAAAAAGGAGAGGAAAAAAAAAAAGGAAGTTTCAGCCCAATCCAGGCAAAAGGCCCAATTACAAAAAAAAAGGAAGTTTTAGTCCAACCCAGGCAAAATGCCCAATTACAAAACAACAACAAAAAAAAAAGGAAGACGAACAGGCGAACAACGGCGAAGCCAAACCCTCGCCTCACTGGCTCTCCCGTGCCAATCTCCTTCTTCCCCAAAGGCATGGCACTGTTCCGGCGGAGCCCAGCACTCGCCGCCGCGCCCTCTCTCCGGGTGCTGGGTCCGCCGCTGGATACAGCCATATGATGGAACCTACATATACGATATATTTAAAACTATACAATTTCACGTCGAGCATGTACTGCATTTTAAAGTTTTTAATTCTCGTATCTGACATGGCATCGTCTAGTTTGAAAGTAATCCTTGCATCATCAATATCTAAATCAGGCCATCCTTCTAAATGTTTCATTATTGCATATGAATAGAAATCGGAGCTTCCGTGCAACATTATATACCTGCAAAAAAATTGTATTAGCTAGGCAGACTCTTGATAAAACCACTATCTTTTGCTCATTTTGCAAGGCTTCGTTCCAAGCTACGTGTGGTATCATTATTGCATATGAATAGAAATCGGAGCTTCCGCGCAACATTATATACCTGCAAAAAAATTGTATTAGCTAGGCAGACTCTTGATAAAACCACTGTCTTTTGCTCATTTTGCAAGGCTTCGTTCCAAGCTACATGTGGTGTCCTCCACCACGCTTAGCTCGTGGCAGGATAAAATTATATGATCAGATAGCTTATTTCTAGTATTTATCTCTAATCTCTTTATCCATTCTATTATGATACATATACAGATTCATAGGGATTTGTGATGAGGAAGGACTCTGCATTCCTCTGCTCTATATAATGTAACACTCCCTTTCATAATACTCATTCACTTAAGACTATATACAAAAGGCTTCCACTGTATATAAAAGTGCAGAAAGTGGAGAAATATTTTTCAACAATTATATCCTCTGTTAAAATTTTTATTTCCTAATTAATCTTTCTTTTAAAATTTAATACTTAATGGGTTCACTCTTTTCTACCCCTCAATTTGCCCTCTTCATTGTACTGTATACATTCAAATTTGTTATTTAGCACCACCGGTGTTAAAACACCATCTAAGTGGCACTACAGTGAAATTAACGAATAGTTGCACTACATCGATCATCTCAGCATAGACAGTTCGTTCAGTTTTGACACCGCTAGCCATCACTAAACAAGTAGTTGTGCATGAATCATGATGCAAATCGAAACGTAAATCGAACACCACATAACATCAATCTACCTTAAAAATACACCGGAAAGATATTAATACAAAAAATGGAGAGCATAAAGAGGGTTTATAAGACAAAAGACAAAGTTGATAAATAGAAGGCATGATTATTTTCTAAAGGGTATAAGGAAGCATTTGACGTCGTCTATAAAGAACTATTTTCTTTTGATGCAAGTCATCACATAATCAGGTTGTTGATTGCATTGAAATGCAGAACTCGTGGCTTATATCCAATTCTATGAAAAAATTGGCATTCTTACAAGCCGATTTAGAAGAACATGTCTTTATTGATCAACTTCCTGGTAATATAAAGCCTGGAAATGAGTATGACGTATATAAATCATAGAGAGCTTTATATGGATTAAAACAAGTTCCAAAGGCTAGGTATAGGAGTATAAATGCTTATTTTTGGAAGGAATATTTTCGAAAATGTCCATATAAGCACACATTCTTTACAAAAACCGGAGATGGAGGGAAAACGGTCATGGCAAGAATACACGTAGATGATATTATTTACATTAGAAATGATAGTACGGAATGATGCATTATTTTCTCAGCATAGCAATTGTACAAACTGTGGTGGAACTTAAAAAAAAACAAAACCATATGTGCAAGAAATTTTAGACAAGTTTCAGATCAAGAATTGCAATTTAGTTAGCACACCAACTGAAATCAATTTGAAGCTTATTAAAGAAGGTTGCCATTACTCTTTATAAGCAAACTGTGGTAAGTTTGATGTATCTAACAACAAGGCCTGATATCGTATAAGTCTCATTAGTAGAGTCCAACATAGATGCATCTTCAGGCTACCAAGAGGTGAATGCTCACTTCTCTTTATATAAGAACCACTATACTAATGTACTGATCATCATATTGAATAGAAAAACAAAAAGGTTTCTGCTCAAATTTTATACTCTGTTTCTTTTTTTTTTTTTTAATTTTGGTATCATAGCTTGGTTTCTCAAGCTTGAAAATGTCGAGTCAAAATGCGCTCAACCTCTCTATTCAGCCTTTCAGATTTTGTCCTATGAAAATCGCAAATTCTACCCCTGATTCGTAGCCTTGCCATCCTTCATCACATCTCTGAACAAGGAAAACCAGAAGAACAAATTCAGGATGTCTCTGGAAAAATGGTGGCCAATAAGGTTTACGATGCTTGGTGAATAATGATGGACTTCTCATCTCACGAGTTGGCTGCTCGGAAACATGACAGAAGAAGTGCTCAACATGATCATAGTTAAAAATAAAGGGAAAAAAATCATATTCATGCTACAAAAAATTTTTACAGAATTCTGTACATTATATTGTACTTGAAAGTTTGAACTTTCAAAGATCAAATTACATATCATCGAATGGAAAAATTGTGGTTTGCAGTGTGAAAGAAAAATTACAATTGCAGCACTTCCAATTAATCTGGAGTTTCCGAGCTAACGTATGATTTTCACTTATTTTCTAGGACTACCGAAAATATGTACTAAGCAGCATGTAAACTAATTCAATTGATCAGTCTCGTGTTTGACTTCTGGTGGCCCTTCAAAGCGAATGTAGTCATACATGACTCCATAGAAAGGATTTCCACCTCTTGATTGCTTTAGATATATTGTATTTCTTCCATGCACTAGTCGAGATCCTGGTACATTAATGCTATATAACGAGTATAATCCATGAAGTCCATGTCTTGCAATTGCATTATCCTTAGAGGTGTCAAGACGGACGGGCCGGCCATGACCCGGAAAAACCGGCCCGTGAAAACCGGGACCGCGGGCCGACCCGTGACCCGTGCGGGCGGTTCACGGGCCAAGGAGGTGTAACCCGCGGGCTTCGCGGGTTGCACCCCCACGGGCCGCGGTTAACCCGCGACCCGTAAAAAAAAATTGAAAAAAAAAAAAACAAAAATTAAAAAAAGGGGGGGTAGGGGGGGAGAGAGCCAAACAAAAAAATTTGAAAAAATAAAAAAAAAAATTCAAAAAAAGGCGTAGCCTGCTGCATGGTCAAATTTTTTTTTTTTTTAATTTTAACTAATGGTAATATAAATTTTCTAACGGTAATATCATCCCCTTCATTGATAAATTCCAATTTATTCTTACATTTATTTTTACAAGACCCTCTCATTAGTTATTATACATTTATACTTCATAATTCATACTTGTTACTACCTTACTACAATTACAATTATTCAATTGTAAATATCATCATCATCTTGATTATATTTCTTTCTTCTCAGTTCTCACTAGTCACTACTAAATTTTTTAATCCTACTATATTATGGATTCTCGCGATTCTTCTTTTCAAAATCCTATTTTCAATGATCGTTGCTCTCCATATGGGCCAAACCGGAAAAATTCTATATTTTTATAATTTTATTTATACAATCATACGGGTCAAACCGGAACGAACCGCGACCCGCGCGACCCGTGACCCGCATGGGCTCGACCCGGATGGGTCAGCGGGCGGGCCTGGGTTGTAGTCCAAAATTGTGGGCCGACCCGTAACCGGCCCGGAACCCGCAGCGGGCGGGCTTTTTTTCAAGCGGGCCGTTACCGGGCTCATATGTTGGCGGGCCGACCCGGCCCGGACCACCCGGATTGACACCTCTAATTATCCTTTCCTATCAACCATGTAGTAAAGTGAGGGCGTGCTGTGATCGGATTATTGAATCGAACCTATAAGAAGAAATGAATCAACATTAGAAAGATATATTCATAATTCATCACTATTCTATAAGAAATGAAAGCTTTTTATGAACCATACTTGTACTTCAGCATAGGTGGCAGAAGCTAGTGCTATCTGGAGCGTATAGGTTTGCGTCCTCGCAACATTTGTTAAATCGAATGAAATTTGCCATGTTGTCGACTCGGATATACTATTTGTTCTCCTGCAATAATTTGGAATTAATTTGCAATTTCATCTTACAGAGGAACAAAATGATTAAAAAAATGTTTGCTAAATACCTGTTGACATGAGCAAAGAACCAATCTTTTCTATAATCACTGGTTCCAACAGTGTAAACTAGATCTTGATCAGGATATAAATCTGTATATCTATCCCACAATCCGTATTGTCTATACCTGAATGTAATAGAAGTGATTAATAGAAGTAGATAAGAATTTCTTTTGAGAAAAGCTCAATTAATGTAAAATCAATGGTCATCATTTAATAGGAGCTTACTTCTGATTTTGTTTAGTAGATAAATGGTTCCTCAACTTCGGAGATGGATCAGGCACGTAGAACTCAGCAGGAGTACGATCGGGGATCCCAATTTCCCACAGGGTTGGACCATTTCTTGGAGGATTGTATACAAGGTTTACTAGTTGAATTTGACTTCCTGTATTAAAAATCATTAATTTGAGGGAAATATGTTAGTTTTCTCTAGGGCTGGACATGGTCCGGTTCGGTTCTCTTCAAAACTGAACTGAACCAAAATTTTCGGGTATTTAATAAATGGAACCGTCGGATCCAAATGTAATTATGGAACTGTTCGGGTTTCGTTCCGTTCAGTTCGATTCGGTTGGGTGTCATACTACAATAAAAATTTTTAACATATTCTAATGGTCAACGATCAGTGGTCGTGGTTGAAGGTCGCGGCTTCGATGGGCAGTTGGAGAGAGGAAGTCGGACTTGACAGTCGGCGGTTTCGATTTGGGCATGTAGATGTAGGTTTTCAATTTATCAAATGATTTGGGGTTAGTGACTCAGTGGTTACTGAATGAAAGTGTGAAATTGGAAAGAGAATGATAAAAACTTAAAAAAAACCAAGATCTTTTGGTTAAGAATGAAATTAATAATAGGACCAAAAAATTGAATTTAGAAATTGGGTTGGGTTAGGCTAGCTAGGCATGAACTTGGTTTGAGAGTTAACATTAATCACTAAATTAGTTAATTTGCTAATTTGTTAGAAAAAATTTAATTAATTCAATATAAAAAATTAAAAAAATTATTTAAATTCGGTTCTTCGGTTCTGGGTCTAGAACCGAGAACCAAACCAAACCCGTCGGTTCTTGATTCAGATACCTGTTCGGGTATTTAACTTATAAAGAACAGCTTGGTTCGATTCGGGAGTTTTGTCCAGCCCTCGTTTTCTCCATAAATTGCATGTAAGAATTATTTTTCAACTTTCAAATATAAAATTCAGTAGGCATTGAGATTAAAACCTGGCATGACGACAATATCAGTCTCATGTTTGTAGTCCCCCATCACTCCTACGACCCAAGCATTCAAGCTGTAAGTACCTCCTCGAACGCCACTTATCGTGAAGTAACCATTTTCATCAGTTTGATCCCAAAATTGATAACCCTAGTAATAATATTAAGAAAAATAATTAATATGTTATGTTAAAATCAAAAACTTACCTAATGTTGAAAAGTTATATAGAAATAGATATTGATAAATTTATGTCAAATATATAACCTTAACGTCTGTTTGCCAAGATCCCACATCCCCTGGTGGAGCCAATCCCACATATGCTGATTTTGCAGGCATTAATTCTCGACTGAGATATCGGTCACGAACTAATAATCGACCACTAATGGTGCCCTGTTGATTGGCCTGAGGGTAGTCTTCTGAACTTGGAAAATCATATGGCCACTTTTGGGTTTCTTTTTGCATCTGATGAATTGAAATGATCAACAAATGTGAGTTAGGTTTGGGAACGAAAATGACACAATAATGTCATGATTTGTAAAATTGGAAGTTTTCAAGTATTCATTTACGGCTTTGCTAGGGGTACATCATCGTGTACATCGGAGTGTACATCCCCCTCACATGGGGGTGGGCTCCGCTCGAATCAAAAAATATTTTACACAAATGGGTCCCATTCCCATGTGAGGGGGTGTAGACCTTGATGTACATCTTTTGATGTACAAGTAAATTTATCCATTCATTTATTGTATTTTGTTGAATGTAAATTACCTGTGCTTTAGCATCTTCCCAAAGTGTCCTTGGCTTGTTACTTGAACCTGAGTTGAGGTATATAAAAACAGGCCCGAAGACCTTTTTCCACGGCTCTCCATTGCGTAATCTAATTCCAAAATTTGGACCAGCATAATGACGACTAAAAAATGCCTGGGCGTGGATAATTGAGAAGAAATTAGTGAATAAGTAAGTGTCAATTATATGCTTAAAAAAATATTATTGATGTAGAGTCTGTATTTCCTAAATAACGGCAAGAATTTTCGGAAGATGTATTTCGTGATATTAAAGTGACTTTTACCAGAACAGATCTACTTACAGCTAAAGAAGTCGGACCAACATGAGATGTAAGATCAATTTTCACTGGGCCACCAGCACGGAACTCATTGCTCGGTGTAATCACCCAAAATCCAATGTCATGGTCAGTGCTAATCCACCCGTGCACTAAGCTATCCTTGTTGTCACACGAGTACTGGTACTTGTCATCCACCTCGCCTTTGAGGGATGGATTGCTTGGATTTGTCAGCAAAACGGCTTCTCTATATTTGAGAACTTGGCCTCCTGCACGATCACGAGCTGTTGGCATAATCCTTTGTATGTCATCTGATATAGCCATGTAATGGAACCTGCATATACAATATAGTTAAAATTATTGAAGCTCACATTGAGCATGTAATGCATTTTAAAGTTTCTAATTCTCATATCTTACATGGCATCGTCAAGTTTGAAAGTAGTCCTCATTTCATCAATATTTAAATCGGGCAATCCTTCTAAATGTTCCATTATTGCATATGAATAGAAACCAGAGCTTCCGCGCAACATTATATACCTGCAAAAAAGATTTATTAGCTAGGCAGACTCTATCAAGTTATTGAATATGCTTTCCTCATTAATAAACTAAATTCCACCTTATATCGACATTCAAGGGGTAAGAGTAACTATCGTAGGAATTCCATGTTCTCATGAATGAAATTTCGATCATATCTTCTGTTTGTGCAATAACTTTGAAACTTGCCCCTTCAAGCCTGCGTAATTTAGCGAGGTTAATTAGTATTTTCTATTACTTAAAATAAGTATTCTTGAGTGTGCAAGTAATGGACTTGATTTCTGAAATTCTAGAAGATCCAAATTTTTGAACTTACTCGTTGAAAAAACTTTTGTGCTCTTCTGACCTACTCCACACCATGTCCCAATACCTAAATGTGCAAATCCATGTGTAGCAATGGATATTTTCTTTTCAAGAACTTATTTTACAACTTTATTCGAAGTATTTTGTATTAGATTCAAAGCAACTCACCCTCGTCTATTTTCTTTTGAATGATATTCGAGGACATTCTTATCTCCTTTGTATTGTATTTCCGCGATCAAACCACTTGGACATAATAATGTGAGTTTAACAATGCCATTGTCCAACATCACCTGCAAAAAAAAATTCTAATCAATTTGGATTTACGTAATTGTCGAATATGTTTTATTGGGATAATGTAATTGACCCAAAAAAAAAAAAAAAACTTCTTTTTGTTTCTCATTGTCTTGTAATGTCTATTTCGATATCCCAAATATGTAAAAATATTCAATATCAGAAACAATATATGGAGTTTATGTAGGTAATTTAGGCTTACATGATCTTTCCATTTATTGAGTTTGACAGGAGAAGATGGCATCAGTTCTTGATCGGTGTTCTGTGGCATCCATCTGCAGATTTGATTATTAATTACTTAGGTCAGATATTGACAAATTATAAAACAATAAAGAGAAGCTAATTGAGGAATTCTACATCTTATGTTCGCGCTCTATTTTTTTTGTAAAATAATGAGTTTTGTAATAGTAATTTTTTAAGAATGTGCGGATAAAAAGTAGTTAAAAATTTTGAATTTACTTGTAAAATTATTTTATTGGGAGAACATGTGATTGAAAATTAGTGGAAAAAAAGGTTCAATCCCTGAAGAGTCGGAGAAAAAGAAGAGTATCTATGGACTTATTCGAATATTTCACGAAGTTGAATTGGATAAAAATCAAAGTTTTTGTTCTCTTAATTCTTTAGCGGATAGAGACATATTTAGGTGTATTAATAAGGTCAGTTGACGTTGTGGAGTTGGCAACAAATTCAAACAATCAAGAAAATGATTAGTGAATTGTTGTAATATATAGTTATTAATACGAACAATCAAGAATTTATAATTATGTCTATCATTGGTGTAGCTAAAATTAGATTTTTAGTAGATTTTAAAAAAAAAATCGATAAAATGTATGATTAAAGAGTTGTGGATCCCATGAAATATGTGGTTAAAATTGATTATTAATTCGAATTTTTATCAATCTTTTAAGCTACACCAAACAAGGGTTATTTGTTCTTTTTGTTGTAATACAAGGATAAATATATGGTACGATATGAAGTTAATATCACAAATGCACAAGAACAAAAGATAATTGGCAAAGGAAATGAAAATTCACTAAAATATAGAGAAAGAATACAAATATTTTGTACCATATTTGTCTAATTTGTCTAAATCACAATGAAGAGCTAATTATATAAAGGGAAAGTTTCAAACTCTAGAAATGGAGTTATAGATAGAAAGGAATGTTGAAAACGCGATAAGAAACGAGCTTGGGCCGGATACATGGACCGCTCTAGCGCTAGGCGGGCGGCAACTCACTATAAAGAATTTGACGCTACCGCTCGAGTGGGAGGCTAGCGGAAAAGCATCGAAATTTTCTCACTAGTCCATATTTTGATCTCTTAAAGTCCAACACAAATTTCAAACTCTCGAATTGAATTTCAACTATAATTGTCAAATAGATTTCGAATAGGATTTCCAAATAGCATTTCAAATAGAATTCGGGTCAAATTCTATTTCAAACATTCTTTGTGTTTTATTGAGAATCACTCGGATGACGAAAATAATATTACACCCTGTTTGAGCCACATTATTCTCCCAAGAATGCATTTTAAATAGTGTTTTGATGGAAAATATGTGGTTAGAAAATAAAGAAATGTTTTGGATTTGTGTGTAATATTATTTTATTAAAGAATGCGTGGTTGAAAATAAGAGAGTGGAAAATGTATTTTAGAAGACAGTAATACTTCGTGTACAAAAGCATTACCCATAGAAATTTCACAAAATAGACACAAAGGGCGGGCCCCACATGTATTTAAAAAAAAATAGCACGGGGACCACCTTTTTGTTTATTTTGTGAAATTTCTGTGAGTAATGCTTTTGTTCATGAAGCGTCACTGTTTAGAAGAATGTGTACCAAACATGGTATTAATATAAAAATCGTATTATGCGATGGTACCATGTCAGTCTTACTTCTAGAGGAAGAATGGATTGCGAACACCATTCCCATTACGTAAAGAGCTTCTAAAGATTGGTGCTACGTTACTTAAATGTATTTAAAAACTTCATATTCAAAATTTCAAATTTAACGTCTTACAATGACATGCATGAGTCAAGGAATTGCTGTTATTGTGCTCAATATTAAGTGCATGTTTGATAGAATTTATTTGGGAATAATGAGTTATGGAATAGTATTTTTTGGAGAATGTGTGGATAAAAAGTAAGGAAATTTTATTGGTTTGTATGTAAAATATTTTATTATGTGAATTTATGGTGGAGAAATGATACTGTAGCAAACAATTTAATTTTTTAAAGGATGACAAACATGGCCTAACTTAAAACTCAAAAGCATCATAAACTAATGTAATAGTTAATAAATACACTAAAGCAAAGAGATGATTTTGTAATGAACAAACCTGTCTGCGGTATTTGCAGCAGAACCAAGATGCAAGAACAATGAAAAAGAAATCGCAAGAAACCCTCCTAAAACTAAAAACCTTTGGACCTTGTCCATATTTGCAACAACAAAAGAACCTGCTAACCAATAATGTAGAACATGTTTCAGATTATTAATAAAAGTGAGTAAAAAAGAATCATCGCGCACCATATACGCCTCAACCCAGCATATACAGAATCATGCATAGGAAAAGAAAGCATGCAAGAATTATAAGATCTACCAAGAAGAAGAAGGAGGTGTCACCGGTCTAGCTGTTGGTATCAGCGGCTTTATATTATTATTGTGTTTCAAATAATTTCTAGAGCAATGTTAATGGAGCAGTTCTTGTGAACTTAATGGAATTTATGGGTTCTTATATAGATTAATTTTATAGTAAATGAAGACAAATGGACTGGGACTTTGACTTACGAGTCTTGTATTAGGCAAGTAATTTAGTCCTATGAATACATTGACTAATTGTTGAACTTTGGTAGAATTAGAGTCCCTTTTCTACACAGCTTGCACGTTATTTTCGATTACGAGTCCTAATTTGTTTGTGTACAAAGCTACAAATACTTAGCCGTCAACTACTTGTCAAATATTCTTGGAGGTCCATTGGTGGATTTTTCAAAGCTGCAATTTAGTAGTCTCGTCCAACCTTTTTTTTTTGGCTATTTTCCCGTAATTTGTTCGATTTAGTCTATAATCTGGTAATTAATGAATTGGAAAATAACTAAATCAAAAGACTGCTAAAAAATTTAGACAAAATTAAACGTGCATATCAGCAGAATTGATATCTAGACACATATATTACAAACTTAGTTATTGGACATGGACAGGCCATTGTATTGGACAAAATACTCCACCGAGGTAGTTGTTTAATGGTGGTGACTGGTGAGTTAATATGAAGCTCATATTTAAATAAAAATAATATTTCTTAATCATAAAGAAAAATGCTCAAGTACATATTAGTGCTCATTTTTTTCAAATAACACAATTTATTGATGTATTGTCTTAATACTTCAACAATTAATAATATTTGATACTTTCTATAGGCATAATTTAATAATACTGATATCTTAAAAAAATAGCAGAATCGTGTCCTTAGAGAACCAAGGACCTAGAGTAGCATGTTTGTTTCCGATTTTCTTGATTTCGAACTGTAAATTTCGAAATACATTATAAGCTACTATTGGAGTTAAATTGCCACCCGAATTTTATTGGAAGTTCTATTGGGAATTTTTAGTATGCCTTGAAGAAGTCAAAGACGTATTTGATAGTTTTGAACTCCTACTTCAACTCAAATGCTGTGTTATTGATGTTACATATTATAATAGAATTTCACCTTGTGTTAGATTCTTATTTGTATTAATTATTCTAGTATATTAGATATTCTTGTATTATAAATATGTGGTGTCTTACACATATTCAGCCCATGTTTGACAATCATTAAATGGAAAAAAAATCATGTTTTTAATAGTGATTTGTTGGAGAATGTGTGGTTAAAAAGTAGAAAAAAAGTTTTGAATTTACATGCGAAATATTTTATTTTATGAATGTGGTTGAAAATTAGTATGTAACAAAAAAAATTTGAAAATAATTATTGTCAAACATGGGCTTATTTGATCGACTTAGGGAGTGATCCAAGGGAATCCGGTTAATAGAGAGAGACTCGCAGATGTAGATATCGGAGGAGAGTCTTGTGAGATCTCGCGTAACATATTATAATTCCTTACTTTTAATATAGTGAACTCTCCACCTCTGTTCGTGATTTTTCACATATTGAGTTTTCACGTAAGTTTTGTGTTCTTATGATTGTTATTTTCACCATACTCATTATCTTGTCTTTAATATTCAAAACAAATGGCTCAATTTCTAAAAAAATGGTATCAGAGCAAATTGGTATCGCCTTATTTCTAACAAGTGGTATGAGAGCTATCACGGATTTTCTAACAGCTACAATATTGGTGAAGTTTGAAGGTAAGAGGAAAGATACATGAGTGAAAGGCATTGAATTTATCTTTGTTAGGCAAAGGGGGCCATCATACATGTCTTCTTCACTTCCTCTTCTTGATAATCTTGTGATAACGTAATTTCTATGAGATTTGATATGTTGTTTTCTCATGAACAATTTGATACTCCTCCGGATTAAGACAGCAATAATCGACAATGATTGATGAAATGAATTGAAAGTTGAACAATGGCACTTGAAACTTCTAGCTCTATTGCTTGTTTCTTTGGACTCTCATTACAACAAAAATTTTTTTTTACGGCATTCATTTACAACATGCATTTCAGACATGCCATAAAAAGTCTGTTTTTACGACGTGCCTTAAATGTGTACTGTAAAAATTCAATTACTTAAAAAGTATTTACGGCATACATTTAGAGCACGCTATACATGGTCTATTTTTATGGTGTAATTCTCCGTAAATGATTTATTTGTAATTTTTTAAAGTTTGGAAAAAAATTATTTACGGCGTGCATATTGTATGCCGTAAAAGCTACAATTTACGACATACGTTTTTGCACGCCGTAAAAAGTTATAAAGATTTAAAAAGTTGGATTTTTCCTTCTTTTTGGCTCGTACCACATTTTTCATAGATTTTTATTTTCTTTTTCCTTCTTTATTTTTTTTCCTTCCACGTTTTATTCTATTTTCCTTTCCTTTTATTTTCCATTTTCCTTCGCCAAACCACAAGTTTTCTTCCTTCTGTTTTGTTTATGCTTCCTTTATCTTTGATTTTTCTTTCCTCTGCTATTTCCCGAATACCTATTCAATCATGTTTCCAGATTTCATTGACGGTGGCATAGCCATCAATCATCTTTTCATTACGGTCCAAACCCTTTTTCCCTTTTTGCCAAAACCTTTTTTTTTTCCTCTTCTCTACTCAATTGATCTCCTTTACGGTTTTTCCAAAATCAGATTACACACCTTCATCTGTTGATTTTGGTACTGGGTCCGGAGCGATTTTGATCTATGAGCGAAGGGATTGGAATAAATCAATGGCCATGAACGTGATTTCTTGATTTACTCACGGTATTAGTTTATTTCTTTAATTAGGTTTGGGTGGCATAAAAATTAATTAAACTCGATTTGGAAGTTAAAGAGAAGCATTACAAGTAGGGCTGTAAATGGATCGGATCTGCCTATATCCGATCCGATAAAAAAATTATCTGATTCGATCCGATCCGATAATCCCACGAATATTTGATTATTAAATTCATATCTGATTTACTATGTTATCAGATATCCAATCTGATAATCCGATCCGAAATTAATAAAAATTAGGAAAAAAATCAAAGTTCTTTAAAAAAATTGAATTAACTTGAGGCCCACCTATTTTTACTAGCAAGCTCAATAGTGACTTCTATCATCATGATGATTATTTTTAAAGGAGAGATCATCTTCTAGTTTTCTATTGACATTCGATATGGAATAAGGTAAAATTGAATTTCAATTCTAAATATAAATGTTTTATTTCATTATTTCCATTAACAAATAAAATTATTTGTTACATATTAATTATTAGTTTTTGAAGTTGTAAAATAAATTACAATAATAAATTTAATTAAAAAATATATAGATATTTATTTACTTTAAATTAGTAAACTAAAATTTTAAAAAAAAAAATCTATTGTTTTTATAATATTTTACATTTATGCGTATAGTTATTTATTCAATTTGACAACCGGTTCGATACCGATTCTACCCCGATTTGACTTTTTGAGCCCTTGACCCTCTTCCTTTCCGTGTCGATGCCCGGGTTGATTTTTAAAACATTGGTTGAAATCAACTTTTTTTTTTTTCAATTTTCCAATTCTTAAACAAGTTTAATAATTATAAAATTTTCAATTTTTTTATGTTTTGAATTTGATTACTTTTTTAATCTAAATTTATTTATTTTAGTGACAAATAATATGTCATAAAAATATTTTATCAACTCAATTATTTATAACAAATCGAATCGGATTGTTATCTGATCGGATTGACCTATATCCATATTTGATCCATTTAGTTAACGGATTATCGGATTCGGATCTTGATCGGGTTATCGGATTGAGACCCTAAATCCATCTCCCATTAATTTCGTCGGATTCGGATCGGATTCGGATCAAAATCCAATACATTGACAGTCCTAATTACAAGTAGTAGGATTTATTGGGCATAGGAAAGTGGGGGTATTTTTTTCAATTCCCATTTTACTTTCGTTGTTTGAGATTGAATTGAACAGACCATTTTCTTTAAAGAATCTTGGAATTGCAAGCAATGGAGTAAACAAGTTGACAATAAATGGAGAGAACTTAAAAGGAATAGGCATATCTTTGTCTGGTTATTAGGTAATTCTTTACAAGCAATGTGCACACAATTCGAGCATTTGATTTAGTACATTTTGGTTTTTCTGTTGATTGCTCAATTTTACAAGCACAAGGAGTCAAGGACTGTATATAAAACAACAATCCAAAGTTTTAGCCATTGAAGAGAGAGCATCTGACTAAAATTTGTGCTAGCTGTAGAGAACCGCTTTATTTTCTATTGAAGCTGAGCGCGAGTTATTTCTTTTTGTAGTTCTCTTCCTTGCATTCCATAATTTATAGCTTCCTAATAACATAATGTTTCTATAGTTGCAAATTACAAATCTGCTGGAAAAATGGTAAATCTGAAGACTCCAGTGATGACTCTGAGGCAGAACTATTTGGTAGAATATATAGTGGAGCAACACTTCTTCATCAGTGTCTTTGGCTTTTTAGAATTATTTAGACACAATCTACATTTTTTCATTTTGCATTAAATTGTACTCATTTTTTTGTTCATCGAAACTGTGGAAAACATGATTACTTATGTGTTAATGTATATAATTTTGTTCTTCAATTATTATACGTTTGATGGTAATCAAATAAATGAAAAAAATTTTAAAAAAATTAAATTGATACTTATTTTTATGGCATGCATGTGTACGCTATAAAATGAGGAATCTTTACGGCGTGCACATGTATGCCGTAAAGAGAAACATATTTTTATGTGCGCACATTTCTTTTTTTACGGCATTCATTGTATGCCGTAAAAAAAATTGAGTATTTACAGCATGGCTTTATACGGCATTCACATGTATGCCATAAAGGCCGTAAAAAGCAAACTCTCTTTTAGTGTCTCTTCAATTTTATTTTATTTTATTTTATTTTTTCAAAGAAACGTGTGCTCAAAGCAATTGGATATTGTTGTTTTGAAAATGCTATTCTAGCCCATTTCATGTCTGTTAATTGATTAACCTTCGTTAATTAATAAATCATTGTTTAATGAATAATATTAATTTCGAAAGGTATAGAAAGAAAATGTTATCTTAATGCTAAGTACCGATAACATGACATATTAATTCATTGACACTTTGGAATGTGTTTCATAATACCTCTCTCCTATCTCTGATCTCGTACCCTTCTTGTATGTATATTGCTTATAAAAATCAGTTTACTATAGATTGTTATGAAATAATGACGAGATTATACGCCACAATAAAAAGTATCAAGCACAACACTAAAAGAAACAATAACAATTGGCAGAGGAACGAAGAATTTATTAATACAGGGAGAAATACAATGAATTGTGTTCTCAATATTGTCTAACTCACTAAAACTCATACAAAGTCATATGAAAACCATACAATTCGTAGAGTATATATAAGATCCAAAAGAATAAGTTTAAAATGGAAAATGAATAAAAAACGAGCCAAAAAAATGGAAACAAAACTTTTTCACATGAGGCTTCAGCTCAGCCTCGCGCCAGGCAAGTAGCGTGTGGCAACCCGACGCCAAGCAAGCGGCAGCCTAACGCTACCAATGGCGTTCGGACGCTGAGTTTCAATCCTAAGATTTGTTTCTTAGAGCCTAGGCACCCTGTTTTGGCGCTCAAGTGTTTAGTCGTTGCTCCAAATTTTCAATTACCAACTTTGATCCCTCTTAAACTCATTTTTCAATCAAAATACGAACCAACTTCGGAATTTAAATCACATATTCAACATAGATTATTGATATAAAACGATATAATACTATTCGTTTGAGTATGTGTTAATAGTATTATTTAAATGTCAACAAAAAGGAAATTATTTTCAATGTTTGATAAGATGCTTTTGAACAACAAAAACAAGAAAAAGCTATGTCACCAACCCACGATCCACAAATTTCTTGAAACACATTGGATTGACTACTAAAAATATCTAGACAATGACTGTGGCTCCTTTTTCTCTTCCTACATCTCATGGAAAAATTAGGAACAGAAATCAAGACTTTTTTGGTAGATAACAAAGAATCAAAGTCAAGTAAACAAACCGAGCTGAAATGTATTAGCGTATAACTACATAGAATGCACACCCACTGCCAAACTTATTGGAGAAATTTATTCGAGGAAATAACATACAAGTTGGGAGTCTTGAATGAATCAAAAATTGTCCCAAAATTGAGTTTAGTGTCGAGAAATACTTTAGTAAAAGAAAGAAGATATAAAGTTGTATTTCCATAAAAATAGAACATATTCACAAATGCCCTTTCCCATAGTAACATAAGGAGGGTTAATCTATACTAAATTAGTTGACATCTTCAGCACAAAACTACCCTTCTGCATCATCTTCTCTGCCCCCCTCGATGGATTCTAATTCTAAGAAAGGGAGCGGAAAGCCCTGGAAAGCAATAATTTCCTTTTTAAATAGTATCCAACAAAGGTACCTAACTATCTACTCAGGGCTTTCTAACTGGAACAGATACATTTCTGTGTTTTTGCTTTCGCTTATCAATGCTTTCAGATGGCCCTTCAAGACGAATGTAGTCGTACATGATTCCCCTCCAAGGGATTTCACCTCTTGATTGAGTTAGAAAAATTATGTTCGTTCCGGTGAGAAGTAGGGATCCCGGTAGAGTAATAGTGTATAACCAGTAAGAACCATGAATGCCGTGCCTAGCAATTGAATTGTCTTTGCCTATCAGACCTGTCGAAAAATGAGGAGTTTCTGTACTTGGATCGTTTGTCCGGACCTAAACATCCAATTAATATTGAATTAAAGAAAACACTTACCACTTACACACAGCAAAAAAATAAAAGTAATTAAAACAACATCGCAACACCAAACAGGAGCTTGAATGCAATCGAGAGCATACCTGCAATTCAGCATCAGTAGCCGATGCCAATGCCAGTTGAAGTGTGTAATTTCCTTGCTCATCAATATCATCGAGATCAAATACAATTTGCCATGTGGTAGGAATGTAATTTTTATTTCCTGTTTTCCTACAATGGAATTTTAAAACTAGAACAATGAAAAATATTAACAATCAAGAATACAAAAATCTTTTTCCTATACCTGTTTACTTGAGCAAAATACCAATCTGTCTGATAGTTGCTGACACCAACTGTATAAACTAAATCTTGCTCAGGATACAGTTCTGTGTAGCGATCCCATAAACCGTACTGCCTAAACCTGTTGAGTTAGTGTTACATGTGATGTAAAGATGCTTGCGTACATTTGGTATGAAAAATCATTGGAAGTAAATCAAAGCCTCCATACATACTTTTCGCCATGGTTAATGTATAGTTGGTTCATAAGAGTCGGGTTTGGATCCGGCACAAAGTACTCGGCAGCAGTCCGATCAGGGATGCCAATTTCCCACAAGGTCGGACCGTTTCTTGGAAGATCATATACAAGATTGTACAATCTTATTGTGTTTCCTTTATATCATTAAAAAAAAAATAGATATATGATGCCATTTATTAAAAGTAAAACAGCTAATTTAAGAAAGAACAGATCTTATGAGTTCGAACCTGGTCGGACGTTGATATAAGCATTATATTTGTAGTCTCCAATAAATCCAGGGACCCAAGCATACAAACTATAATTTCCCACTCGAACACCCTTAATTATGAAGTACCCCCTGTCATCAGCTTGTGTCCAGAATTGATAGCCCTGTGGAAACAGAAAGGGAATAACAAGAATCATTAAGAAAGCTAAACATCATAAGCCAGTCCATTTTAAATGAAAAATATATGAATCAAGAATTAAAACCTTATTTTCTCTTTGCCATGAACCAGTGTCTCCAGGAAGAGCCAATCCAATATAAGCAGATCTTGCACTTATAAGCCTTTCATTGATATAACTGGAAAAATATATTCAAGTTTTTAAATTTTCCATTTCTTTCATTTACCATTCATTTAATCTGAGTATTGAAGTCATATTTGCGCACTAAAAGTGACAGCACATCACAAGTTATTGCACTCATGCCTCTGTAGTTAATATACGAAAAAAACTAATTGATTTTTTTCTTAGCTAATTTTACTTTATTTCTTTGAATATTGATATCAGAACATAATAGAAGGATATACCCGTCACGGACTAGCAATCGACCAGTTACTATACCACGCTTCTCAGCATAAGGGTAGTCCTCTGACATAGGGAAATTGTATGGCCAGCTTTCTGTCTCTATGAGCATCTAATAAATATCACGGGCAAGTATAGAAATTAATTTAAATTAGATATTCTTCTGGCAAACAATATTGATAAAAGTATTAGGCGATACCTGTTCTTTAGCATCAGCCCAAAGTGTAAGAGGATCATCATCATCAGAAACAGAATTTAGGTAGATAAAAACAGGGCCAAAGACCTTTTTCCATGGTTCTCCATCACGTAAGTTTACTATTAAAGGACTTCCAGCATAATGGGTGCTAAAGAACATCTGCATGGCATTGCTTAGCAAAGTAAATTGATAGTACATATAAATATTGACCAAATTTTTATTAAAAACTATGCAAGATGTAAAAATAAAACTGTTCAACAACAATGCAATCTTTATTGCATCAATCATTCCAACTTCTTAATTATTTCACACAAATCTATGTCGTATTAGATAAGCAAAGAAGTTGATCATATGAAATACTTACAGATAGGGCGATTGGACCAGCATGAGAAGTGAGATCTTGCTTGACAGGCCCTGCTGTTTTGAACTCATTGCTTGGAGTGATTATCCAAAATCCAGAGGGCGGGTTTGTACTTATCCACCCATGGACTCGACAATCCTTATTGTCACTTGAATATTGATACTTGTCATCAACCTACAAATATAACAATATCAAGTGCTTAGGTACAATTTGCAAGTAATATTTAGCAAGCTACAAATCTTAATAGTTTTCTTGACTCTATATAGTATCGGGGCATCCTTTTCTTTGTTCTTTGCTAGTTGTAGGGTTCTTATGGTTATTCTCGACTTTGTCAGTAGTAAGAAGCTCGTCATCTAATCCTTCAGGAAGACTATAATCAGCAACAAGTTTCAATTAATTTAAAGTATACAGTCTACCTACCTCTCCTCTGAGGAAAGAATTGTCTGGATCTGTTAGAAGAACTGCTTCTGGGTAGTCTAGAACCTGACCTCTCTCACGATCTAGGCTTGTCGGCATGATCCTTTGCCTTTCATCGGATACTGCCATGAATTGAAACCTGAACATACATCACAGGATCGTGTTACAAAGATTTTGTCTTTGATTATGTGTTACATATGCATGTAACTGTGTTTTAGAGAAAGTAAGGATGTCCATACAAGTTGGGTTTTAGCTTAAATGCTATTCGGCCTTGTGATAAATTAACATCAGGCCAACCTTCTAAGCGCTCAAAAATTGCATACGAGTAAAATCCAGTAGAGCCACGCAACATTATAAACCTGTGTAGTAGTTTGAAGTTCAGTAAACTTCACTAGCAAATGAATAACATCTCCTTAGATAATTGAATAAAATGGACGTACACAGCACCTTTTGTCAATATTTAGCGGAAGTACATTGTTTGAAGATGTCCATGGTTTCAAGAATGACAGCTCTACTTGGTTTTCATCTTCCCTTATAACCTGTAAACTAGTCCCATCAAGCCTGGACCAAGATACATCTTAGTTACTCGGCTAAGTAATTTTTCAAAGAAAAAATATCTAAAAAGTAATCATACACCACCAGATTCATTTTGAAAATGGAAAAATATTTTCAATTAGGTGTTTCTTTCATAAAACTTTGCTAAAATTTCATGGTCAAACTTCAATTTTAACTACACATTTCATGGCACCCACAACTTTTCGATATACATTTCATACTTTTATCAAAATCTTTAAAAAAAAAAAAAAAGCTGTCATACGAGATGTTAGGCATAAATGTAGTGAATCTATTCACAAAAGTTTTCCTGAATATGTGCGTTTGATTGTTAATATTTTCCATGGAAAGTGTTTTTTCCATCCAAATTCCTACATTTTTGTTGTTTAATTGATTTTTTCCATGAAAAATGTTTTTCTGCTTTTGATCACGTGATAATATTTTCCTCGAAAATAAAGAAATTTAATTCTTTAGGGGGAGTAGGATTTTATTTTCCAAGCAATTCACTCGCTTTCTCTCTTATCTATCCCCATGTTTCATTTACCTACCAATAAAAGATGGACAAGTATAACATTTTCTAGGTTGAAAATTAAAGCAATCAAATATATTTAATTAATAATTTTCATCAATTGCATAGAATTTATTTTCTTTTCATCCAAATTTCATGCGCACAATCAAACACATCCTAAGAGATTAACCGTAATTTGTATCTTCGTTCTATCACTATGATGCACAGACACTTTTACTATGACGGCGTGTCCATTTCGTGTAATACCATAACACTCAAGGACACGAATCCAACAAGCCCCATGCTTTGTCCCATATTCTATTTATTTTTTAAATTACCAACACTCGAGGGACACCGCCCCTCGAACAAGTGTAAAACATGATATGCGTCTCATCCCATATTGAAATAATAGAAATAAATATAAAATATATGAATATAAAATTTCAAAGAATTTATATCCACCTGTTAGTCCTATTTTTTCAAAAAACCACGTTAAAGTGATAAAGACGATGAGACTTACTTGTCATAAATGTCAATGGGATGTTCTGGTTTGCTCCAAACAACATCCCAATACCTACATTTATTTAACAAGAATTAATCAACAATTTGATTCTTGGGGCCAAAAACCAAAAAATTAAAATAAATAAAGAAAATGGCATTACCCTCTATTGTTTTCTTTATAATCATCTTCCAATAAATTATCAATGCCGTTGTACTGTATTCCGGTGATCATACCCCCAGGGTTAGACAAAGTAACATTGACAAGGCCATTATCCACCACCACCTGCATACAGCAAAGTTAACGATAATAATAAGAAAGTACAGAAAATGAATAAACAAAGAAACTTAAAATGCGATTTTACGTATTCATCCAATATCTGCAACTGGACGGAAGGGAAAGACGCCGCATCTGTATTGTTCTTTTTTTGAATCTTTCTGTATTAATAACAAAGAAAAATTAGGAACATGAAACGGTCATGGCCAAGCCTGGAAGAGGGCCCGACCCGTATTCGACAATCAAGCAATGATTTGTTTTCTCACTTCACAACCTAGGGTAAAGGGACCCCAGTTAATGGGCTACTAGGCCCAGGATGGGTAGGCCTTGTAAGCAAGTTTTTGCTATTTTCTCTAAATTTAATCAAAAAATAATAAATAAAAAAATTGTTGTGTTCAGTGATCCGTCAAATTCAATATGAGCCTTGTCCACAAGTTACGTGAAAATCCTTATTTTTTGCTATGGGTGATGTCATGTCATCTCAGAAGACACTATACTATTCCACTTATATAAGACAAGTCATCGTCAAGTATAATATACGACTTCGACATATTATTGATTGTGACACTTATTTCTCAATTCTCTGTGAGTACCAAGGGCAATTCATAAGCATAGGCCAAAGGGGCTCTTGTCCTATTTTAGGATTAAGCTCCTGTTTGGTGTACATTTTTACAGTAAGAATGCATTTTTTATATTGATGTCATGAAAGATATTATTTTATTGAAAAATGTGTGATTGAAAATGAGTAAAAAAAATAAGAATGAAAAAAATAATATGGTTCAAACGAACAAATATTTTTGACTTAACTTGTATGATTAAAAGAAAATAAAGTAGTGTGGACCCCGGTGCAGGGAAAAATTCTGTGATGAACTGATATCGTCGTGACTGAACAGATTGGTTTTTGGACTTCAACAGAGAATTTCACGGGCAGCGATAAATAGTGTGTGGTTCCGAACATATTTGGTTGTCCTTTAGTATGATTCCAAGCAAGAAGGAAACATAAATAAATGGTTTTGTCATTCAGTACACACGTGATCCAACTTATATGAAGAAAATCAACAAAGGAATACAATTGTCAATTTTTGAATGGACAAAGACAAATAAAAAAAAGTACAATGACAAAGTGACCAAACAACGCAACACATGTAAAAAAACCTGCGAGGAAAAAACCTATACTTACAGAATTTTCCAAGAAAAAATATATGATGCTTGGTACCAAATGTCTAACCCATCGTTCCCTCGCTAACTTGTAGACAAACTCATTCAACCATCACTGTTATTTTTCTATATAGATTTTCATTACTATGGACCCTTTCGATAAAATTATTAGTAACTTTTAAGATAAATATTATTGGTTAAGAACAAAATCGCAGTCTGATTATGACTACCGTTCGTCATTTGTCTAATAATATCAAACGTAAGGAGAATTATCCCCAAGTACAGGGGAATTCTTCAAAGAATATTTTGTTTCCTTTTTTTATTTTTATTTTTCGCCAACGGCCAATGACACTGTGTCAAGTGTCCCTTGCATGAATTCCATAAAACTTTCCTGTACGTGTAGCATTGGTCTATAATTTGTCAACGGGACAATTTATTTAGATTGCCAAACGTCCATAGAATTTGGGCTATAGCACATTATTAAGTACAAACAGATGTATGGAGTTGGCTTGGGGGGAGGGGAGAGAAAAAAAATAAGAAGGAACCCTTTATAGCTTTATTGGAACCATGATCACGGGAGCATATGGTGGAGTCATGTCCCTTTCCCTTTCTCTGCCACAACTAAAATCCAAAAAGCAAAAATTCACTCACACCCAAGAACATGCTGAATCGAATATGTATTTTGTGTGTGTGTGTGAGAGAGAGAGAGAAATCCGTGAAAATAAACATAGAACACCCTGGTACCAAGAACTGACGAGGTGGGGTTCTTATAAATATTAAAGTAACTAAAATCTTTTTAAAAAAAAAAGGAAACTCAAGAATAGACCAAAATAACAATCAAGAATGAGAACTTAACTGCCTTCTCATTGCACATTCAGTAAGAACGACCAACTGCAGAAGAATTCCCAGCCATCCCAAAAGCAAACCCTGTTGTTTCTTCCAAGCCATCTTCTTTCCTGCCATAAATGGTAAAACCCAGGCTTCAGGGTCGGATACATGAATTCCTTTTCGCCAGCGTAAAACGAAAAAAAAAACTACTGGGTTTCAGGGATTGTGTGTGATTACCTCTCTGAAGAAGCAATGAAAAGCCTTGGCTTTTTCTTCACCAATTAACCTCTGTCAAAAAGTTCAAAAATCCCTTCTGTATAGGAGAAACAGAAGACTAGCTGGGCGGTGGAATATGGTGTGAATGTGATGCAGTAATAAATGGTAATTTCCAATAGGCTGCAACTAACTAGAGTAATATGAAATGAAATTAGGTAACACAAAGTTTGACTGACCAACTGTGAGTCTGTGAAGAGCAGTTACCAAAGAATGGTACACAATTTTATGCTGCCAAAACGGCCTATATATATAGGAAGGACCATACTACAAATACATAATCATTTACATAATACATTATATAATTAACATGTAGCGCGCGTCCATCAGTAGTCTACAATTTTTGACTTTTCCACACTTCACATCCACCGCCAAATTTCTTCCACATGAACCTATGTAATCCATTTTGTACAATAATTATGTACATACAGATTTATCCAATATAGGAATATGCTACTTGTACAGTTATACATAATGCAGTGTTCATAACGATATCCACCACCTCACATAAAGGGGGACCCACTTCAAATATATTTTATTTCATTCGAAGTGGGTCCCCCCTCCATGTGAGTGGTGGACACCGTTCGGACACCGCATTATGTGTGTGTATATATATATACCAATAAATGGGAATGCTAGGCCATCCGTTTATTAAACTTTGTTGAAATCAAATTCCTTAGGTGCTTTTCCAATTCTTTAGTTTACTTTGTAATACATCAAGACGGACTTTTGCTTGTTTTAGGTATCAGTCAGCTACTCAATTATTTTTTGTTTTAGGTAATGGATACCCACAAACTCTTTGTAAACTTAAATTAGTTATTATCTACCTTGACTTTTGACCATTTTTTTAATGGTACATAACCAAAATTTATTAATATTATATTAGAAAATGCTTCCCACCTAAAACTAAACGGTTCCTATGTGTCAATTAAACGACATTGAATTTATCGTTAATATTACTCGTTGTTGGTTACCAATAAACTTGTCATCCAGTCCTTTTCATGTTTCTTTTAACGATTTAAAATCAAAACCTATTACTAGATTCTAAATCTAGTTATACTTTAAACTGATTTAGTCCCCGTTTAAGCCAAATTATTGTAGAATGAGAATAAAAATATAGTCGTTATTGGGACCCACATAAATTATAAAAAATTTGAATTTAAATGTTGATATGATGGATAACGGTCATATTTTTCATTTTAATGAGATAATAATGTAGATCAAACGGGGGCTTAATATTAGATAGTCGATACATGTATTAAGGCAACTATACAATATTAAGTAACGTTGTAGGTCATGGTTATATTCTTACAACATATAAAGAATTTTATGATTTTAGGAGACACCATTTTTGTGAAAAGACAGTCTTGGGGTCTTTTGTATACTTTTCTTCATTATTGTAAAAATCAAGTACTATAAATCACTATCATGTGTATCTTGTGTCTTTCAAATTACTATTGCTTATTTTCATTTCCCAATTGAGATTATAATTTAATTACGCAAAGGATTTGTGTTGACAACGTGTTCGGTGGGTTGTTAGTTAATTAAACTATTGAATTCCCTATAAATCTCTATCTAGCCTTTTTTTTAATTTAGTTTTGCTTATTTTTACTTTCACAATTGATATTAGAGTTAAATGCATAGTTACACGACTCATATTCATGCATCGTGTTAGGTTTTAGATGTTTTGTAATTGACAATTCTGTAAATAAAATGATTGAATTGTACTATATTTAAAAAATCAATGAGTAATGTGCAAATAGTTGAAAATATGATTATTAAGTCTAGGGTTCGAGAATGGCAAAAGGAGAAAAATGGCGGGAAGGTTTTGCTCGAGCTACAAAAGCAGAAAAATTGTTGCTAGACTGTCGCCCCTTCTTCGCTCGAGCGAAGTGGTTATCCGGAAAATTTTTATTCCGCGATTTAAAAGTTTTTTACCTGGCCCATTCGTTTTTCTAACTAACATATATATACCAAAATACATCTGTACGAAAATTATGAGGTTGAACATTGAGAGTGCTTCATCTGTGAGAGATTCATTCGATTTTATCTTTCAACATTCATCTACTTTGATTGTTTTGGTGAGAAAAACATTGTTTTTATAATTCAAATACCAAACTATCTTTCATCTACATCTGGTCAGAGTTCTGAAAATCGAGAGAGTTTGACTGGAGTTCCAGTCGGTGAAGAATGCGATGTTCTTCATTGATCCACGAGAAATAGAAGATTCCACAAGGCTAGGAGTACTACAGGGTAGCAGATTCAACGGAGAGTTTTGGCAACAGCGGCTAAGGATTGGTGCAGGGGAGCACAGGATCCAGGGAGAGATGTAAGGAGTGCAGTCGAGTGATCAGATAGTACAATTCGTCTAGTCTGATAGACTGTAAGTTGTTTGAATTGTTTATAATGGATTGCCTAGCAAAATGTCCGAAGTTTTTTCCAATTGGGTTTCTCCGTGATCATCCTAGTGTTGATTTACTACTTGCGTTATTGTTTATTGATTGATCATATAAATTACGGCATTCAAATTTAGGACTAAAATGACTTGCATGTTTAATCATCTAGAGAATAATTAAAAAGTGACTTGTTACTGTTTAATTCGTAAGAAAAATTTTAATTCTGTATAATATACCTATTCACCCCCTCTAGGTATTATTAGGGTCGAACTACGTAACTTTCACATCGTAAGGTGGGTTGTTAGCTACTTGAATACTTGAATTTCTTAAAGCCAACAGTAATTTTAATCACACTGTTTATGGGAACCACAACTTTTTTTTTCACACATTTCACCAATTTTTATAAAAAATTATGCCCCTATTTGGTTGCGATTAAAATTTAGATTCTAATCTAAATTAAAGTCAACAATTAATCTTGATCACATATTTTATGGGGCCTACAATTTTTCAACCACACATTCTATCAACTTTTATCAAAATATACCAAAAATCTGATTTGATCTAAATCAAATGAGGACTTAATTTTGTTCTTTTCACTTTCACGATAAAAATTACAGGTTAATATGTAACTTCTTAGGACTCATGTTGACAAGCTGTATGGTTGGTTGTCAATAATCGAATTCTTGAATTCTCTATAATTTATGTATCTAGTATCTTTTCATTTTAATTTTGCTTTCACGATTGAGATTAGAGATTAATGAATAACCAATAGGATTCATGTTGACAAGCCGCTTCGTGGATTGTCACTTTATTGAATTCTTGAATTTCGTATACATCTATGCGCGTCCAGTATCTTTTAAATCTAAGTTTACTTACTTATACTTTCACGAATAAATTAGAGTTTAATGCGTAAAGAAGAAAAAAAAAATAATAATAAGGAGTTATTTGTAAGAGAGAACTGAATTCTTATTTCATTGAAAATGAACATGAACATAAGGCTGTACATGATATCATATTTAAACACACACACAAAACCCACATAAACTGCACAAAATCCGCAGGATATCATGCCTTTCATATCTTCAGTTTATTTTAGTCTAATGCACCTAGACTTATTTCTACTTCTGTGCATTTTCTTAGAGGTTTTTAGAAGAGTCTGGTTACCATATAATCGGTTTCCATTGCTGGACTTTCCTTCCATGTTGGTTGCATTTGCTATCATCATTGATTTAACCGCTATGTGCATGAACAAGACGTCGTGAAATACTCAAACCAACACAAACAAAGGGAAAAACATGATAAAGAAGATTGTCTAGTCGTCATACATAATGCCTCATATCTTCAACAGAGAAATTTGGGGAGTACCTTCTTCCTTTTCTTCCCCTTATATTCTTACTTATGTTTTATGACATTAAGGCGATGTCGGCTTTAGTGTTGTTTTTCGTTATTGCTTTAATATATAATAAAAAAATTCTTGTTTCAGGTTGTATGTTTGTATGAGTTAGATAATCTGGCCGGCGATGATGATTAAATTTGAGATGTGGTGTTGATTTATGAACTGTGAATAAGATGCATACTAGACTGATTAAGACTTAATCTTGCAAAACTTGATATTATACATGCACTATAATTAAGTTGGACAGCGTGATGCTATTAGTTGATTTATATAATTGATAGGTTGATATAGTTGAACATAAATGCTATACCCAAAACTATCCTATATTGATGATTTTTAGACCAAATTTAGCATAGTTTGAGGATGTTTTACAGTTGTAGGAAGATACGGATGTAAACTGAAATTTCTTGTGTGAAAACTTATGTGTGGATTGTTTTAAATTAATAGGATAAAATTGGACAAAAATCTTAAATTAGAGATCGGTTTGATTAGATGAGTGTTTAATGAGTGGCATTGAACTAATTATAGTAGAAAAATATATTAAAAACATCTATTCGTAGCATTTATGACTCGAGTTACTAAGCATGCTAGGGTATTTACAACCTGGTCCCTTAAAATCATCTGATTTGGGAGTCATCGACCAAAAACTCATTACATGGGTCATATAGAAAGCTTAAGGGAGATAGTGTGAAAAAAATTGAAAAAAAAACAAGTACATGAAATAGAAGACGCACCAAATGCTCTGATTAAACCACAAACACTTATTTGAAAAGACTTTTTGATGAGGGATTATTAGTCTAGTCAGTTCTAGAGGTCGAAACAATCAAAGAATTGGAGAATTCTTATTTATTGATATGTTGACTTACAATTAGTAGAGTCTACCTGAACTAAAAAGGGTGAGGATATTAATGAAAAATTCAACCTTAGATTACACACTGGGAAAAAAGTGAAAAAGAACAAGTTTGGGGGTGTGTGAATCATACGAGAGGTGAAAAGATATATTTGACCAAAAAGGGTTAGGATTTGAAGCAATTTTTAAATTCATGATTGTATACTTAATTCTTCATACACACGTCAGTTTTGCATTTGAAAAGTGGATATTAGTTTGATATTATGACTTTGAAACAATTTGTAGATTTAGTACTGTAATTTCAAATACTAAGATAAAAAGCTAGATTGTCTAACCCAATAATTTTGCATGTTTGTTATTATTTAGATTATAATTTTGTTTGAGTACAAACAAATATTTAAATTTGGATGTATTTAATAAGTGTATTTTATACACTTATTCAGGATCTCAAATAACGATATTTGATAGTTATTTTGACAAAATATATCATAAATTGTTGTATTTTATGTTTTATAGATAAAACTCCTTGGTTGGACGAGGAATTGAAAAAAAGAAGTGAAAAATGGTGAAAAATGGCAAAATTCAAAGTTTGGGAATCAAAGTGCAAATATTCAATAGTTGATTCTGATCAAAAGATGAGTTAGAAGATTTTTAGGAGACAATTGGATGGAATTTGAATTCAAGAAGGAATAGAATGTGATCAAAATTTTATAACAATCAATGTCTAATAGTACAAGTTATATTCCAAATTTTTAGTCGAACATTGAGACCCATTTTTGATATAGTAAACGTCCGAATTGGGAAAATTATATTTCTATCAAAGTTGTAGCCATTTGAGTTATCTTACCAAAACAATTTGAATCGCTTCAATCGAATATTGGAAGAAAAATTTATGGCCAAAATACTGATTATTGTGCATAGACAAAAAATCTGCGCACGAAGATAACTTTCCTTCTTCGACTGGAACTCTTTCGGAAGTCAATTTGGAAGTGATTTCTAACCAATTTTCAACTCTTACAAATACATAATAACAGAATACATATTGTGGAAATCTCATGTACATATTATACTCTATTATTCATCAATTATTATCATCAAATGAGGAGAATTCATAGTTTTGTGAGAGAATTGAAGAATATTTGTAAGAATTCAATCAAGTGAAATTCAAACCTAATTTTTGGGCAAAGAAAAGAAGGCGTAATTGGAGATTTATCAAGAAATCATTGAAGAGATTCAAGATTTCAAAATTCGCCTTCATTTTCTCAATTTATCAAAAATTCGGGTTATGTCTCTTCACTTAAATATGATTTCTTATAATTTCAATATATTATGCTAATTTTATATATTGTTAGGATGAGATGAACCCTTGTGATGATATTTTTAGTTTTTAATTAATTATTTTGACTTTAATTTGATTTGATTTATGGATGTTTATTATCGTTTTATCGTTCTTTTCAATTGTTTGATCACCAATTGGATTGTTAGTGAATTTTATTGTTATCGATAGAGATAATATGGTTTAAGCACAATATAATAAATATTGTAAGGTTCGATAGAAGATAGAGATATACATCTATGTTTTATATGGTTTCAATATGTATTCTAGTGCTTGTTAATGCATTTATCATGTTTGCATCTTTCATCGAGAGATAGAAATGTCATATGAAGGGAATAGATTTGATCGCTATCGAGAGAGGCTTTCAATTAAATTAGGAACATTGACCAACATAAATGATTTCAAATTGTCATTTTAATTGTTGCACTAAAAATGGAATAACAAGAGGGATTCGACATCTTTGCAATGCATCTCACATATTTGTAAAACACATTTACTTACTTACTTTCATTAATTTAATTGATAATTTAAGAATTAATATAGAAAACTCAAAATCTATTTATTATTCGATTAAGGTTACAATTAATTTGAACTCATTTAAATACTTAGTCCTCGTGAGTTCGACAATCTACACACTATTATATTACTTGTTCACGATCCCGTTCACTTGCAGGAAATCAAACGACCACTTATATGGGAAGACTCTTTTATCAAACACAACATGTCGGGATATAAAGAATTTTTTTGTAAGATGATGAAAGCACTTAGATCCCTTATGTTTATCACTGTAACCTACAAAGACAGAGAACAGATTTGGGATCAAATTTATGAAGTCGTGTCTCCCACGTGTATGGAAAGCGTTTTGATCCAAAAACACGAATAGAAGAGTAAACCGGATGAGTTCTATGTAATTGAAAAAAAAAAAGTCTCAAAGTTAATGCTTCATGAAGGACGATAATTAACAAGATAAACAGTAGTTTGAAAAGCCTCGACCCACAAAAAAAGAGGATCACCACAATGAAATGGCATAGTCATACCCAATTCTCGTATAATTCTATGAAAAAAGCTAATTGTACAAAAAAAAGTTTGACAAAAAAGTTGACAAACCCTCACATGATTGCCGGCCCTATGTGAATTAAAAATTTAAAATAAAAAGTGCCCCCCCCCCCCCCCCCCACATTGTGAGGGGCCGGTCAGGGTGTTTGTCACCCTGACCCGGTACAAGTAGCAGGGTTGATAATTCTATAGTTTCTTTCAACCATACCTGTTTGTTCTAGTGTATATGTTCAAGATACCTGATGTAAGTTTTGAGTTTATGAATTCACCGCCTCCATCTGAGTGAAATTTTTTGATCTGCTTGTTGAATTGCTTAGCAACATATTGTTTAAAAGCTAAATATGCAGTAACAAAATCTGATTTACGTTGTAAGGGAATAATCCATGTGTACTTAGAGAAGTCATCTACCAAACAAACATAATATCTAAACTTTCGAATAGATAAAATTGGGGCACGTCCCGACAAGTCACAATGAATTTTATCAAAAATATTAGAACTTAAATGCTCAGAACTTGAGAAAGTTAATCTATTGAGCTTTCCTAATTGAAAACTATCACATAGATGTTCAGTCAGATTTTATAGCTCCTGTGATATCAATCGGTCATTTATTTTTTAATAACTGCAATGTTGAAAACTGAGGATGTCCTAAGCGTATTATAAAGTTGTCATAAGTGATTTTGTCATCTCATTTAAAAAAATAAAAATGCTACGTATTATAAAGTTGTATTGAATTTGATTTAAGAATTAGATTATCCCATCAAATGTCTTAAAGACGTGTTCTCGTAATCAATAAGATGGCTGTTTACCGGATAATTCCTTTCGCCTTTTTTTCTTCAAAATCAATTTTTAAAATAGTTATACTTTTTAATAAGAATTATTCTAGATGAGCAGCATGGATGACCGCGCCCTCACAGTCGAGGCGAGGATCCCACCCAAATAAAATTATCCCGACCCCCCATGTGTGTGTGCGCGGTCATCGACGCGGTCATTCCCGCGGTTCCTGTAGCATGACTCTTTTAAGAAACACCTCAGTTTTTCTCGTTTAAACTTTTTTGTTAAAATTTGAGATTCCATCTTAAAAAAAACAAATCTTATTAAGATGAGTAGTCCAAACTATTATAAATTAGTCTATATTTTTCATCTTTATTCGATGTGGGATTTTATCCCTTAGCATGCTCTCATAAGATGATGGTTCGTTTGAACAAACCAATCTTGAAATTCATGTGCTCAATTTTTATTTTATTTTTTTGAGTTTTAATCGGATCGAATTGCTTGTGGAGTTTAACAGGCTTTGATACCATGTTAAGATTTGGGGTCTCATCTTAAAAAGTCAACCTTATTAAAATAAGTAGCTCAAAATCTTATAAATTGATCTATATTTTTCATCTTTATTCGATGTGAAATTTTATCACTTAACGCAATGAAGATGCCGTGTCCATTGATAATGTCAGTCGACCAAGGCTAAAGAGGGTCAGGTAACATGCGCACACAGCTCAATTGGGCCTTTTTGTTTGAATATTTAAATACTATTCAAGTAAGCTTTGCTTGATCTGTACTCAAAGGTGCACTTCTGTTCCTTTTTTTCTTTTTTCTGGGTTTTAAATGGCTATATTTGTTGTACCTTATTGCTTTCACCTTAGTGGGCGACTATTTCTACTCTAAATTTTTAATATAAAATTGTTCTCAATATGGCGGTTGAATTATTTTATTTATTGACAAATAAATGAAGATTTTAAATTATTTTTCTAATATCAAATTCGCACCAAAAATCTATGTAAAAGAAGCAAAAATAAAAATATTTAATTATACAAATTACGTATTTGATAGAAAAAAATATTATGCATGTGGCCAAAAAAGTGTTTTGGGATATAAAATTTATGAAATAGAGAGGCAACACAAATTTTAAAAAGATCATTGCTACGAAAAAAATATTATTAACCCAGTTTTCCATGCACGCCGCGACGTCAAAAGATAGTGTGAAAAAGAAAAAATAATAATAATAAAAACTTATCTTGATGTAGAATTCTTGACGTCTGCTTTGATTTCCAAGGTTGAATTGGACTGGAAATAAAATCCAAGGTTAATACTTTTCTTTTCAAAGAGGAATAAAATCCAAGGTTGAATTGGACTGGAAATTTGAACTAAGGGTGTGTTTGATAGCATGGAAAATGGGTAGAAAAGGAAAACATTTTCCAACTTTTCCTTTTTTGTAGTGTTTGATAGCAAGAATTTGGCATGGAAAATGGGCCAATGTTTTTCCCTCTACGCGCCTGTTGCCCTGCGTGAATGGAAAGGATTTTCCCACCTTTTAGGTGGGAAAATTAATTCTGTGTGCTGACTGCTTTTTTTTTTTTTTGATAATGGAAACAAATTTCATAACCAAGTGTAAAAAAAAATTTCACTTTCATGGAAAATTTTGATGCAAACGAAGGCCAAACGAATACTAAACTTTGATAAAAAAATGATTTTTTAGGAAACAATTTTTTTTTATTTTTTTTTTACTTTTTGGCAATGGAAACAAATTTTATAACCAATTGTGGAAAAAATTATTACTTTAATAGATAATTTTCATGTCAAATAAAGTCAAACGAACGCAAAATTTAAAAATTTTCTAGGTGGAATATTATACCAATCAAACACACTTAAAATCATTTTCCCTACAAAACATTTTCTAGGCAAATCTTTTCCCTGTAAAACATTTTCTTTCCACCCATTTTCCACCCTTACAATCAAACACACCCTAAATGAAAATTCTTAGTAGTCAAATACAAAATTACTTCAATTTGCATCATAAAGGTTGTGCATGTTGACAATTATAAATTTTAATTCTATATCATCAATAGCAATAAAACTGAGTAAAGAAATAAAGAGACAAAAGAATATGCAAAATTTATAAAAGTTCGTCTCAAAATGAAATTTCGTTATTGTCTGTCACTATAATAGTTCACTATGTTTAAAATAAGTTTACAACAAAAAATTCATACATCGTATGTTCTCTAACTTCTCTCTCTTTTTTTATGATTAATTCAAAACCCTAATGATGACTCCTTAAAAAGAAAAACTAGGGAAAAATCGAATTTGGTATGGAGCTCCACCCCCGCACCCTCAGAAGGGAGGTTTTTTTCGTCTCTTCTAACCTCATACAACCTTACTGCGAAAGTCGATTCGTATATGACTCCACACAATGGTTATAATTATGCTTCAAAACTTAACAATACATTGTTAAATAATTATATGTAGGTAATTTATATTATCTATAACTATTTAGCATGTATCATAAGATTGTGGCTCGTATATAGGTACACAGATGTTGGAATTGAAATGTTCGCTCGAGCTTGTTTGGTTTAGATACCATATTTAAACTTGAGTCGATCCTAAAAGGTCAACTAAGATTTCCAAAATCTTATTTTATGAAAATTATCCTTTAATAAAATCTAGTACTTGATGAAAACGTTTAGGTCGACGTGTTTAATATCCTTTTATTTTTATTTTTAACACATCAACACAGAAATAATTGATTCAACAGCCGAAATAATTGACCGCATGACAATTAACTAGTTAGAGAAGAACACGTTTATTTGATTAAATTTATGTAAACGAAAGTACAATCTATATCATGTAATCTTGAGCAGCACGACATGTAAACTAAAATATCCCACGTGGTAGTTGTCCCCAGTAATTGGTTAAGGCAAAAAAGGGTCAACTGCCTTGTATGATTAACCGTTTTTGTGACATTGTGTGATGTGACACACAGTTTTGTCATTGATTTTAATAATACTTAAAAGTAATCAATAATTTCAATTTTTACACCTCACACAATCAACAGCTTTTGTGACATTGTGTGATGTGACACACAGTTTTGTCATTGATTTTAATAATACTTAAAAGTAATAAATAATTTCAATTTTTACACCTCACACAATCAACAGTTTTTGTGACACACAGTTTTGTCATTGATTTTAATAATACTTAAAAGTAATCAATAATTTCGATTTTTACACCTTACACAATCGACAGTTTTTGTGATATTGTGTAATTTGACACGTAGTTTTGTCGTTGATTTTAATAATACTTAAAATAATCAATAATTTCAATTTTTACACCTCACACAATATCAATCATGATGTACACAAAGAATATATCAATAGAATAATTCATTAACCTTAGACTATATTCCCCAGAAGTCTGAAGTTTTCAGTTTTCTTCTTCAACTTGTTTGAAAAATTGAAAATTGAATATAATATTATATTATATTTTACCAACATAAGAAAATAAGAGAAGTCTATACTGGAACGCAACTATTATGTTTTAATCCTTACGTCTAACAACTCATGGAAATTAGTATACAAAGAAAAATATATGGAGGTGACGTGTATTCCATTCAAATTTCAAATTTTTCCATACACTGTGTCAAAAAAGTCGGGGAAAACAAAGAAATAAAGGATCTCAAATAGAGGTATTCATACGCAAGGAAAAAGGAATTAATTATTGCACATACGAATAAAAATAATGCATACTTTTGTCTCGACTTTGATCATTTTTAAAAAAGAATTATATGTCAAAAATACATCTTATCTCAAAAGAGAAGGAAAAAACGTACGGGGCACGTTTGACAGAGTTTTTGATAAATCAATAATTATTTTTGAACATCTTTAGATAACAAGAAACTCTTATAGAAATCTTTTCGGCTCATAATTTCTTAAGAGATATATATAACAGCAGTGGGCCCGGTGCCCACGATCACGACTCCAACTCTTAATATTCTTCCTTTTATAAGGGTTTTTTTTTTTTTTAATAAGGTTGTCTTTATTAAGGTAGTTTTAGGTAACAAATAAAAAAAGCCTCCACTCACAACGTGAGTGGGTGCGGGCGGTGAACTAAATGTTTAGGAATTCATTGATCAAAATGGGTAACGCATTAGTGTCTAGAACATTAAAAATTGGGAAAAAAAAAAAAATTAAAGAAGAGATATGTCGAGCTCTATTTAATTCAATAAACCAAATATTTTAAACATATGTATCCTCCAAGCATACAAAAATAACTTAAAACCATACTTCAGTCTATGTTTTTTCAACTTATGGGTTTCGAAAAATATGTTTTACCTTTTACGAGTACTCCATTCAATGTAGATTTAGGACATCGTGCGATTTGATCTAAGGGTTAATCTATTTGTACATAATGGATTGCCCCCTCTCACATAATGCGCGTGGCCCACGCGTATTTAAAAAATCCGACAATGTGGTCTTCATTCCCATTGTAAGTAGTAGGTAAAAGATTCGGTAAAAAAATTCGGTACACGTAGCATGATCCTTGATCTAATTTCAAAGACAACTAAGAACTAATGTGAATCTTAAATGTAGAACCATTTATTTCCATATGCATTTATGAAATAAAACTGAATTGAACTGAATTATTCTGTTCCATAATCAAAGCTTCATAATGATAATGATGACTAAAGTTCCATGGATGATTGAACCAAACAAATTAAAAGTCTAAAACCATTTAGAACATTAGTAGAACTAAATCCAATCGACTGGTTTGGTCCTACAAAATTTGACATTTCTATTCGAGCGTAACAAGACTAGCAAAATAGACGCGGTTAGTCTGCTTGGCTACAAGACGATGGAGAGGTGGCCAATTTGCTGTTTGGTAGAAATTAAAATTTTGATTTTAATCTAAGTTAAAATCAACAATTAATTCCAACCACATATTTTATAGGATCCACAACTTTTCAACCACACATATCATCAATTTCTATCAAAATATATTAAACATCTCATTTTAATATCCACCAAATAGGAGCAGCGCTTAGGTTAGTGTAAATTTTGAAACTTGCTGCATTGCCAGACAATTTTGCTACCTTTCTTGATAAAATATCACATAACATTGTGTCATTGGTCAGTTTGAAAAATAGTCAACACTACCATTCAATCACTTCTTGCCACACCTCATTCCGTCATCCAAGATCTTAAAAATATCTGACAAAGTAAATTAATTCTTAAATTTTTTAGATGATCCCCAAAAATTAACAGTAGCTAAAATTCTCAAATAATTGGAGGGAATGGTCTCATATCAAGAGGAATCCTTCATCATATTACTTCACAAACAAATCAATTTTTAAGTATGACAAAACATCTCGCCTTATCATGCATTGCGTCGCCCCATCGAGGAAGTCTGCTCAGAACCTGTTCCGGTTTTTATTTTATAATTTCGATTTTAAATGGTGTTTTAAAAAATAATATGTAACAAATAAATGGGTAAATGAGACGAAAAATGAAGATATATTAATTTTGTCGGACATTTTGAAAGGGCTGGGGACGGTAAAAGCCACATCGCCGGGTCAGGTGTCTTGCCATTCCTATCATTTTCTTTCAAATTAGTCATTGATGTCGAACTGAGTTTGTGTTCCACCTTTACGCAGATCCGGAGATTAACAATTTGTACGTTGAGGTGGTCTATCACGAGTGAAGTCTCAACTTTAAGTTCAAAGCTGAAGCAATTGGGCCTGCCATCTATCTTTGAATTTATAAACCCAAATAGCACTTGTAGCCCCCATGATGGAAAGAAGATGGGACAAAAAGGGTCCACATTGGTGGCAAAAATTGTCATTTTGACCATAATACTTTCGAGTTCTGTTCATTTTGGCCCTAACAACTCTTGAGTTTTATAACTCCATGTTTGACTCTCTCTATTTCAAACTCTTTATTTTTCATACCTATTTCAACTGTACAGTTATACAATAAAATATTTTATATGTAAACCCCAAACTTTTATCTATTTTTTAACCATACATTATCTAAAAATTCACTATTCAAATTATAATGGCCATCAAACATGGGTATTTTAGTGAATTCAAAACCTCTAAAATTGTTATAAAAATGACCATACTTCACACTTACATAGATGGTGACCTTGTCAAAAGTACGTGTCATATCTCACTTAGTTAATCCAAGATATAGTTATCATTAAAAGTATAATTTACCATAAAACACTCCATAGACAATATTTTTCTTAGCATATGAATAAATATAAATTAACTCCCAAGTACTTATTTGTTAGAATTTGGGTGTGACCCAAATTCCTTATTGAAATAATTGAAGAATTCTAATTGAAATGCACGTTATGAAAAATTCAAATTTGAAATATTGTTGGAGGGACAGAAAAGGTTATGAGTTTTTTAGTGGAAGTGGAGTTTTGAAGGTTTGTAAGGGTACTCAATTTGTATTGGAGGGACAGAAAAGGTCTAGGTTATACATCTGCAGGGTCGTGCAGAATTTAGAAGATTCAATTAGCACAAGTTCAGGATCGTGGTGGACATTCAATTTGGTAAAATACATTTAGGAGCTCATAAATGGTCGGATTTGAATAATACAGTTCAGTGGAGTTCAAGAGATATGGATAATGTCGATTTGCCACAATCACTTACGGTGCCATTGTATTCAATTGTTAGGGACAGGCCCAATTGAAAATGGTATGTGGGTGTTGATTTTGTTGAACATGCTTTAAGTGGTGTAGAAGGTGTACAATCTAGCAATGAGCCTTCTGTAAAAGCATTTGGTATTTATTCTGCTTTGGGGTGTGTTACAGCCCATTTTGGTAAATTATAAAATCATTATGATTTTTTGGAATCTGGGGTAATTCTGTAAAGTAGTGTTTGGATTCATTGGAAGAGGTGGAGTATTTTGAATTTGATTGGAGAATATTTTTTTTTTTTTTTTTTTTTTGTGTTATTATTGAAAAAGCAAGTTCATTCCTTGGTGGAATTCATGTCAAGGTGGAGATTGTTAGAATTTTGGTGTGACCCGAATTCCTTATTGAAGTAATTTGAGAATTCTAATTGAAGTGCATGTCATGAAGAATTCAAATTTGGAATATTATTGAAATTTTATGTCATGTTGAAATTCTATTTTGGAAGCTCATTGAGAGTTGAAATTTATTTTGGACTCAATTTTATGATATCTTACTTCATTAACAACTCTACTAGGTGGGTTTGGATATCCCCTACTTATTCTCTATAAATACTGGGCTCTTCTATACAATTTTATAAGTTGAGAAAATAGATTACTAGAATTATAGGATCCATTGTAATTTTCTCTCTTTTCCATTATTTCTGAGTCAATAAAATCTCTTAATTCCTCTACCACATATTCTTGTCTTCTTTATTCTTTTACTTGATCAAATATTTCATTATTATTTGATATATAACTTCAACATCTCAACTTAGTGGTTTGTTCCACAACAATTGGTATTAGAGCTATTCTGGTATCTTGATTGTTTTGCAACATTATTGAATCTTTATAACTTAATTGTTCTATTGAACCAAGATCTCAAGATTTTCAATAATTAAGGTTGAGTTACGACTACTAAGGTTCTTACTTATTTGGTTTTAAGTTCGTTGCCCACGATAGATAGTATACTTGATATTTTGGTAAATCATTTTTTAGCGGATTCGAGATATTTTCCTTCAATTACATATAATCGATGAAGATAATGGCAGCGTGTCATTTTATGGGTGGCGCCTTGGCGCCATCTTTCTATTAGAATTTCAGGTTTTGTGGCGCCTAGGCGCCATGATGGCGGCGCACCGCCTCTTAAACGATCCTCTTCGGATAATTCGTCCACTCCAATGATAGCTATAATGTCCTAAAACTCTTTGTAACGTTGTAAAGTTTACTAATCATAATTTTCTCTTCCAATATCCAGTTAAGACTATTCAAATTGGGTTATAGAGATAACTCAGAGGGCTACAACTTCATTTGAAATAATATTTTTCCAATTCGAACGTTTACTATGTCAAAAATGAGTTTCAATCTCCAGCTAAAAATTTGGAACATACTTATGCAGTTGAAAATTGATTTATAAAAATATTTTGATCATATTTCATTCATTTTTAACTTCTAATTGCATCCAGTTGAGCCCTAGCATTCTCGAATCCTCATCATGAGGTCTGACAAACTTTTGAGTATTTACACTTTAGTCCGCAAACTTTGAATCTTGCTCTTTTTCACCAATTTTCGCTTATTTCTTTCAATTTCACTTTCATTTATCGAGCTTCACATAATAACACATTACATAATAAATTGTGATGTAATTTCATTAAAAAAACTACGAGGTGTCTATATTTTAGAATTCGAATGATTGTATAAAAATACACTTATCAGATAACACCAATTAAGATCAACTACTTTTAATTGTATTATATCTTCGACGTATATATTAAGCTAGCTACCATAATTAATTTATATAATAGACGCATTGTCACCAACGAGGGAATCCTCCCAAAATTTTTGGAGCAATTGCTTCTTTCTAGTTTTATCTAAAGTTCTAATATAACCTTGCAATTGTCAAATTATTTGGAGGATTCTGGATTTCTAACATAAAACTACGAAAGTCAGTCATATTTGGTAGTTAATTTAGAAACAAAGGTATATCCAATTTACTTATTTACATCATTGTACCATTAAAATTAACCACACAATCCATATATTGAATGTTCTTCAAATATCTCAATATCTTATTGATGAAAATAAAGCTACCCCCACACACTGGGGGGAAATCAAAGCTTCAGTTGAGAATATAATGTACGACAATTCTACGTTCGACAATTTTATGTAGAATCACGTTTAGCAACATAATATTCGTACACTACTTTAAAGCTCAATAATCATATTGTGAATTATGTCTATCTACCAAATAAATAATGTAAACTCCAACTCAAACGATTAGTGAAGGCTCATGCACTTTGTTTTTGATGCTGCCATAAATAATCAATCATTTCCTTTGAAAATAAAATATTATATTGTTTTATAATCAAACAAACTTTAATTGGGCCATTCAACTTTGACCATAGATCCAAATACAATTTGCGAATCGCACAATGTTGGATGGGTTGCAAAATGAGTCTCCTTTAAAACAATCATGTTATAAGTACAGAAAATTTTGACAGACAACACATGACGGGAATTGATTGGAAGATGAAAAGAGAAAAAAGTACAATTCAATCATTTGCAGCCACGTTAGCGTCGATAAAAATTCTATCAAGAATTCCTTGTACTCATCGAATTCAAGACTATGACAAGTAAAAAATACATTTCTTCATCGAAATCAGATTGGAGTAGGGGCGGAGTCAATCTAGTGCGGGCATGTGGAACTTGATAGTTCTGTTGTGTGGGCCCCTCCAAATTATTCCAAAAAATGGAATTTAATCAAGGTCGAACTTCGAGATTTTGGTTAGTACTTAATGATGGAAAAAAAAAATATTACGATAAAACTAAAAATGACATAATTTATAAATTACACTTGTTCCTTATGAGTTTTCATACTTTAATATCGTTGTACAATAACTTCAATAAACCATTACACTATAATTAGTGTCCTTACGGATTAAAAAAAAAAATTATGCAAGAAAAAAGGCAGGTAAGACGCGCCAAACTTCAAACATGTTTTAACTTTGGTTCCTCTATTATTTTCCATTTTTACTTTAATTTAACATAAAACATTTAGAATATTCAATTTTTAATTTAGAATTTTTACCCTTATTGCAGTGAATTGCTCTGGTCTTTTGTCAAGCGTCTGTTTGAGTTTTTTTCATCTTTTCTCTATTTTTGGTTTTGGGTATACTGGTAGTGGTGTCAACCGAGCCGAGCGGCTCGTCGGCTCGGCCGCTCGACTCGTACTGTTCACGCCCACGAGCCGCTTGAGCTCGTTAAAAAGCGAGCACGAGCCGAGCGGGTGACTTGCTAGACGAGCCGAGCCCACTATTCACGAGCGGCTCGACGAGCCGCTCGTGAAACGAGCCCACGAGCCTCTCGGCTCCTGGGCTCGTATATTTAAAAAAAATAAAAAAAAAAATTAATACAAGCGACCAGAACGGTCACTGATTTTTCAGTGACCGTTTGGTCACCAATTTTTTAAAATTTTTTTTTTCTACTTCTCTAGTTTTCTTCTCCTATAAATACCCAACCCATTACAACATTTTTTTCCCACCAAACTTTCATTCTCTACTCTCTACAATTTACAAATCATTATCAACAATATCATTCATTTATTCTATAATTATCTTCTACATTTTTTACATTATCTTAATTTTACAACCCATTTTACACACTAGTATATAATCTTCATTCACTTCTCAATTTTACATTTCTACATTCTATTTTCTACATTCTATTTCAACATTTAATTTCTACAATTCACAAATGGATCCACGAGCATTTGTTGAAAATTTGTTCGATATGAAGGCGAAACACCTGCCCAAAATCAATTTGGGAATGAATTTGTTGGTCTCAATGAATTACCAATTCCAGAAGACATTGAAGATTTCGACGTTCGTGAAGATAGTCATCCCCATCCAATTGATTTGGATGACGTTGATGTTGATCCTAGTGTTCCTATCGATTTGGAATAAGATGAAAAACCTGCATTAAATATTCCCGATGCAAGAGGGAAGAGAAAAGGGAAGAAGCAGGCAAAATGTTAGGACCATTTCAAATTGGTTAACACTGAGTGTGATCGATGGACTTCCAAAAACCAAAGCAGTATGTAAATACTATCAACGACGACTGACATGGCAAAAAGGCATTGGAACCACTCACATCAACCGTCACTACAAAACATGTGCAGTTAAACATGGGCTTCTTGAACGTGGTCAAACGCAACTACAGTTTGGTACTAGTAGCGCCGGTGCTACTACTACGCCACTTTCTACGTGGATGTATTCGGAGGAGGAAACTCGAACGGGAATGGTGAAGTTCGTTGCCGCGGCGGAGCTGCCACTAGCAATAGTGGACAACCAACATTTCGTAAACTACGTCAAACAATATCTTCAACCTAAGTACGTTAGGGTAAGTCGAAATACTCTTCTTTTTAATACAATTGAATATTTTCTTAATGTAAAGAAATTATTGATTGCGGATTTAAAAAAATACGGGGGTGTGATATCTTTAACTTCGAATTTGTGGAAATGGATTAATAAGAGAGGTTATATAGCTGCAACTGCACACTATATAAACCCACTTTGGGTTATGCATAAAAAAATTATTGCTTTTAAAATTGTTGAGTATCCTCATAACACTCAAACTATATTTAATGCTATTATGTTAATAATTAGAGAATATAAATGCGAGAGTAAAATTCGTTCTTTTACTTTTGACAATGTTTCCGTAAATAAAGTAGTTATCGATAAATTGCATAGAGTACTTCAACACGATTTTGATGGTTATTTATTTCATATTCGATGTGTGTGCCATATTTTTAATTTAATTGTACAAGACGATTTAAAACATGTGAATGACAAAATTAGTCGAATTAGGAATGCACTTATGTATATCACGATTACACCTAGTAGAAAACAAGTATTTGAAGAATTTTGTGAACAAATTGGGAACTCTAATGCAAAAACTTTTATTACTGACGTAGGTCATAGATGAAATTCAACTTACTTATTATTAAAATCCTGTGAAGGTTTTGAACCGTTTATTACTGAATTTTATAACAGTAGGTATATTAGAGACGAAGACGATACTATTTTAAATGAATCCGATTAGACTACAGTTTTTAAAAGTAAGAAATTTTTTGAAAGTTTTTATACGTCTACGAATATATTGTCTGGTGTTTATTATCTCACTAGTTGCATGGTTCTTGAACGTCTTTATATAACTGTTAGAGCTTTTAAGAGATATCAAAATGACCCTAATTTTCATGCGATTATATATGCCATGGAATTAAAATTTAGGCACCGTTTGGTAACCATTATTCTAGAAAAAAATGCATTCTTTGTGTCAAATCACACCGTTTTTGTGGTTGAAAATGAAGGAAAAGTTATTGATGTGATGGAAAATATTATTTTATTAATGAATGTGTGGTTGAAAATTAGTAGAAAAATGAGAATGAAAAAAAGAATGGATACCAACAGAGGCTTAGAAAATATTGGGAAGAATTACTTATGTTATTTCTTTTAGCATGCGTCATGAACCCCCGATATAATTTATCGGGTACTAAATTTATAATTGACCAAATTTCTAATACTTTAACTTTTAATATGCCTATTACTTATAGGAATTTGGAACAAACGTTCACTTAAATGTATGAATTATATGCTTCACGAATAGGTACACAAATTACTCGTGTACCTACTATTCCTCCCACTAATATAAACGATGACGACGCTGAAGTAATTAATTTATTAGAAAACATAGACTCAATTAGATATGATTCAACTGCATATGCATATGGTTCCTCTAGTAGTAGTAGTTTGTCTTCCACTGCATGTACTCAAACTTCGAGTAGTAGTCCAAATGCGTTGTCATCTGAATTAATTGATTACTTTCGTTATACTATGCCTAGTAACAAATCAGTTAAAAAAAGTTCAAAAGATGTCATTGAATTCTGGCGAAATAACGAACGTCGATGGCCAATAGTTTCTGCAATTGCAAAAGATCTATTAACACCTCCGGTTAGCATTGTAACTTTGGAGTCTGCTTTTAGTGTAGGGAAGAGGGTTCTCTCTGATATTCGAAGTCGACTAAAAGAAGATATTTTGGAAGCGTTAATGTGCGTGAAGGATTGGAAAGACGCTAATTATCGAATTCAACATAAATATATCAAATTTGCATGTAATCAAGTAAGTGATATTTAATTTCACTACATTTACTACAAAATTTTATTTTCATACATTTATAATTTTTTAAAAAATTTGTACACGTAAAAAGTTATTCGTGTACAATTTTAACTCCGCCTACTCGAAATTGAAGTAGCTGGTCCCAAGCCCGGATAAAGGAGAAGGATTTATCTTTTTTTTATTTTTAAATAAAAATGTTTTAGAAAATGTATATTTACTATTTTAAAAATTATAAATGTTTTGACGAGCGCCGATAAATGTTTTGAAAAATGTATATTTAAAAAAAATATATAGAAAATGTGCATATATATATTTTTTGAATTTAAGATTTAGTTGTGGTAGCGTAAAAAAAAAAAAAGGCGAGCCGAGCTTAACCGCTCGTCCGTGCCCGAGCTCAACCAACGAGCTCGGCTCGACCCATTGACACCACTAATACTGGCAAATTCATACTTTTTCAACTTATGGACCCACGTGTAGTAGAAGTACTAAAAACACATTCATTCATGGTATGTTCTCTTTGCCATTTTCAAGACATTTTCTGTTTTCGATTTTTCAAAACAGTGAAAACGCGTTCTCTTTCCTATTTTCGAAAATATTTTTTTGAAAACAAATTAAAAATTTACAAAGAAAACTCAAAACAACAAATTTGTCGTTTTGAGTGTTTTCAGTTATAATAAAGTCAAAAATTTTAAAACGCGTTTTGGGTATTTTCAAAACAATTTTTCAAAATGACAAAAAGAACAAATTTTCAACAATTTCAAAATGAACACTCAAAACAAAAACTCAAAATAAATTCAAAATTCAAAACACAAAACTGAAATACAAAAAGAACAGTCCCTTACCTTCTATGAAACATGTTTTTGAGCTCTAATTTTTTCAAGATCGCTCCCAAGTGGCCCATAATTATCCCAATTTTGTTTAGAAAATAAAAAAACTAGTAGTAACCAAAATCAGTAAAACGTGTTAAATCAGTAAAATGAAGCAAAATTTCACAAGTGCTCAAAAGATCGATGTACAAAATAGAAGCAAAACTAGCAGTAAAACTAAGGGAGGGGGGAGAGTAAATACTTACCCTATCTCCCCTGGTGATGGCAAAGAAGTTGAAGTAACGAGAGTAGATGAAATTGTAAACGACGGCGATCGGCATAATTGGACGTTGGCCTTTTCGCTTTCCGTTTGTGAAGACAATATGCATACCCAACGTCCGTGCAAAAGGCTTCAATGATTTCTGCACGAATTTTAATGGGAATGCACAATTGTATGATTTCGAAATTCCAAAGTTATGATCAATTTCAAAATCTAGATGATTGCGTTTATAACTTCAAAATTTACATGCACTCAACACTTAAATTCTCTATCAAATTGTTCTAACATTGAATTTAAACAATTGATTCGTGAAGGAAAAAAATAGAATATAAAAAACTCGAGAAATTCTTCTTAAGATTATTTAAAGTAAGTACATAAATCATATTCAATTGTTACCCTTTATGTGCGCAAAACATAATAAAATTTCAAATTTAAAAAAAAAAACTAAATATGTAAAAAGTAGAAATATAGAAACAAGAAGTGGATGAACATGAATCAGGTCGAGGTAAAAGTTGACTTTTTCTCTTTAAGACGAAAATGTCGCAGACATGTGCTAACGATTTTCGACGCTCATCTTATAAGATACAACGACCACATCATGCAATAAGAACACTCCGAAATAAGAAGATTATCGAACCTACCATCATTTTGAATTTTCTTAAATGAAAGACCTATTCAAAATATGCATAATATGAGATTTTGAGACTGATATACAGCACGCAGAATAGTGCACAAAAAAAGTGAATTGAATTCTACCAATAAGTGGACATACATAGATGTTGAAAATGCGTGTATCAAAAGACATGTTCGACGACTATAGTCCAAAAGACATGATTTGTAATCTGAAAAAAGATGCACCTTTTCAGTTAATCATATGCTAGAATATTTCATTACGTGTTTATCTGCGTATAATATGTGTATTCCCTTGTGCTAAGATAGAATAGGTTAACTTTATTACATTATGAAGTGGAAGAAGTAAAAGGCCAACAAAAATTGCATTATGACCTAATTATTTATAGGAATGTCATCAAACTTGCTCGATAACTAAACAATTGAAATTGATATCTTGAAACTTTTCTTCTTTAATCTAATTATGGTTTATTCTACATTGACGTTAGTTGAGTAATATATGAGATAATTAATGTGAATGCATAGCCTCTATTGTCCTCTCCATTTTGGGTTTTTGGAAAATTATAACTCTCGTCTCTCTTGGTACTTTATCTCTGTTACCAGACCACCTGGATTCGTCGAAGTAAGGCTTACAACAATCGTGTTTGGTGTACATCATGATATCCACCAAGTTTTACACTTTGGTCCAAACATTGGGCAGTTTTAAAAAACAAAGTTTTTTCGTCCAATCATTTGTTGACAAATTGGATAATGTCAACAATAGCATACACATAAAGGTGTACAAATGGCATTACCCGGATCACAATCTCATTGTTCATTCAATCATCCAAGTTTGAGAGTTTGCAAACGGTCATTCGTCAATTTAAAAAGAAAAATAATTTTTTCATCCACAATTTTCTGAAAACAAAGACAATGTCAAACTTAGTGTAAAGGAAAGAGTGTACAAATACCAAAGTCCTTGTTCATTTCAACCTGTCATATTGGTTAGTACTTGAATATTTCATAATTCCACTATGCACTTGTTTAGAAAAATGTGGTCATTAATTCTACAAGGATTCGACATTTTGGCTTGTTTGATACGGTAAACTATCATGTCTTGTCTTGTCTTGTGTATCAATCATTTAATAAGAGCAGATCAAGTACTAATGTGAAGTTGATGGTTTGAATATAAAAAGGAAAATGTCACTTGTACACTCTTTTGTTGACATTGTAAATGTTGGCAATTGTTGATTGAGTGAAAATTGTCAAAAATTTAAATTGTTTAATGGTATGTTGTCACGTGACAAAATGTAAAAAATGATGTGATGGATGATGTATATGTAGAATGATTGATATAAAAATTGTGTGTTTTATTTTACTTGATGTTTATGTCGAAGCAATTGAACGCCATTGTCTTCCAGTAGAGCTCTTCTGCAATTACAATTAACGAAGTTGGATCAAGATGCGATTATAATTTTAATTCTCTTGATTTATGTCAATTTGTTTGTCCAAAAGTTTTAAATTTTGCAAATAGAGTAAATCCCTTCCCACCCGTGTACAAGTGCAATACTTGATATACTATTATAGTAATTTTTTTTTTTGTAGATATGATTTGTCTGTTTTCTATGCTAAATAAATTACTTATTTTGACATTAAAAAAAGCTAGTGCTGATTACAAAGTTTGACCGATATGATAATAAGTGAATAATCAATGTTGTTAAAATCGGATCAGTTTGGCTGGTTCAACCGGGAACCGGACTCAACACCAGGCCGATCATATGCTATTAATCGGATATAACAAAACCGTTAAAGAACCCCTGAACCGGTCGATTTAACATGTAATCGATGAATCAAAGCCAATTTTTCCTTTTTGAAATTTTAATCTCAAACTTTTTAGAGGAAATTAGACGAAGTACTTTTAAAAAATAATAATTGATTTATACACTTAAGACCAAATTAAAGTTTTTATAGCCCTATTAATTAAGTCCACCAAAATAAAAAAAAATAAAAAACATTTGAAAATCAACAAAATCATTCCAAAGACTACGGCATTCCCCCAATCTGATATTTTCCGTTTTTTTTTAAAAAAAAATTATTATTAAATTTTTTTCAATTTGATACGATATTTTATGCTACGATTATCTATTTTGATCGGTTCAAAATCTGTTAGAAAACTTGCAATGTGGCCATGATGAGAGGCTTAGTGTCAAACCCTGAAAGACAAATGATTGATTTACCCATTCAAATCAATTTACATGAAGGACTCTCTTTTACAAAATATATCATTCCTTGCTATGGAGTCTGTAATATGTTATGGACAAGTTTAAATGTTAAAAATTATCTCACATGAATTATTGAACACAAAATAAACTATAATTCTTAAACCCGTTTCTTGCGGCCTTTTTAACTTATTATTATGAACTCGTCGTTTAACGATTTTTAGATTCGAAAGATATATTTCAAAGTTTATTGTGAATACTTTGAAACGATATTAAAAATCTCACCCGATGAGTGAATAAAATAGCTAGTAAATAAGCCAAATGAGGTAATGTCAAAATAGAAATTAAAATGAAAAAAAAAAAAGAAAAAATCATCACTTTCTCATAGGAAGGTGAAAAAAAAACCTTGAATGCATCAATTGAATTGATTCAAAGAAATATGAATCAAATAAAAGATTAAAATACATTCTCATTTTTGCAAAAATCTTGGATGCATCAAAATTGATTTGAATAAAAAATAATAATAATAATAATAATAATAAAATAATATATATATATATACAGGAATGATCTAATGAGCACCGGTGCTCATCTTATCCTAAGCACCGATGAGTTGGCACATTAATTCATTGGTGGATAAAGATTTTGTGAGTTCCAATCCACCAATGAATTAATGTGCCAACTCATCGGTGCTTAGGATAAGATGAGCACCGGTGCTCATTAGATCATTCCTGTATATATATATATATATATATATATATATATTAAAAGTGGCTATGTAACGAAATTTCTTGTTTTTAACGGAAAAACTAACGGAATTTGTTGTTTTAACGGACTATGTAACGGAATTTCTTGTTTTTAACGGAAAAACTAACGGAATTTGTTGTTTTAACGGATTATGTAACGGAATTTCTTGTTTTAAATAGGAAGCTGCACATTTTTTCAGTATTTTTATCATAACTTTGTATTCCGATATCTGATTGAGGCGATTCAAAATGCGTTGGAAAGCTAACTCATCTGGCTACAACTTTGATTCAGACATCATTCTCCAATTCAATCACTTTCCATGCCAAAAATAGGTCTCAATATGAGACTAAAACATCGGAGCATAACTTTTCGGTTGGAAATTGATTTGTGATCATCTTTTGACTAAATTTGATTCCATTGACGTCTTCCTTTATCCAATGGACTCTGAGCACTCTCAAATCTTCATCGTGAGGTTCGGCACAACTTTTAAGTATTTACATTTTAGTCCCCGAACTTTGGATCCCTTACAATTTAGCAATTTCTCCAAATTTGTCAACTTTTGCTTATTTTCTTCGATCTCACCGACTTACATCACAACATCAAAATCACACATATAATTATTTATAAATTACATAAACATTACATCATTAATTATTTAATTAACCAAAAAAATTACATCTTTATTAATAACAAATTAATTCTTAAACAAAACTATTAAATATAAACTAGGTAAACGTGCATTGCACGTTACTTGCACCTAATATATATATATATATATATATATATATATATATATATATATATATATATATATATATATAATAGTATAACGTGCCTATGAAACGGAAATTCTTGTTTTAACGGAAAATCTAACGGAATTGGTTGTTTTAACGGAAAATGTTTTTTCACTGTTAGTTTTATTGTTTCCATTAAATAGCAATTAGGCCACCGTTTGTGGCAATTGATGTTGTGTTTGTTGGAATTCCATTATCTAATAATAAATAAATGAGAAATGCAAAATGCTTTGTACTACTACATTTTAGTCACTAGGAAAAAATTAAACTAAAAAAACAAAATGGGCGTGAAGATTATCAGTTTAAAAATGCTAATAATTTATTTGGTAAGGTACATTGAACTTAATGAAGAAAAAATATTTATTTATTTAGTTTTGTATTGTAATGTAATGTTATCTATTATTTTATTATGTACAAAAGGTTCATGATTAAATGCAAAATTTGATATAATATAATAGTACGAAACACAAACTTATACTTTTTTTGTCTTTACACTAACATTCATTGTAAAAATTGATTATGATTTAATGTAGAAAGCAAAATTCTGGATATGGGCGAAGATAAATGTGATTGAGTTTGTCCAAATATTTTATTACATGTCATGCGTTGACTGTAATAAAGGAACTGGATATAAATACAATGAAAACTTCGTTTGTATATATTGCAAAAGCCAATGGGTCTACAAACCACTGTATGTATCTTACAATTTTAATTTAAAATTGATGTCTGATTTAATTTAGAATTTAACACTATTCAAATTAAAATTAATATATTCAACGCATTTAAAGTGGTAGGGGATATGTTCAATTGGACGATAATACTGGAAAACTAGCTGCTACTATGTTTGGTGAAATAGCAAAACATGCACTTGGTTATTCGACAGTTGAATTGTTGGGACATGTTGGAGAGGTATTTCTTAAATTTTTCTTCAAAACTTGATTTTTATTATAATGAGTTATTTAAAAATAATTGGGTTTTTTTTATTAATTATGTAAACATATTCAAATTTTATTTTGTAGGAAAATCGACCATATGTTAAAAGCGTTGCAGAGAAATTATCAAACGAAATTTGGAAGATTCAAGTTTATGTAGATCCAGAAAAACTAAAGGAGAAAAAATATAGGCAGTTTAATGTCCTCTCTATTGAAGCAGTGTAAGATGAGGAAAATACTGAATCGTTATTTTAGAATCAAAATTATCTCAAATAGCTTTCATAAAACTATGAGCGATGTTTATATATAGGACGATACTATAGATTCTATTAATGCTCTTTTTTTAATAAATTACAATGTGTAATTATTTATCAATTACATAAATATTACATCATTAGTTATTTAATTAACCAAAAAATTACATCTTTATTAATTAAAATTTAATTCTTAACCAAAAAAATTATATATAAACTAAGCAAACGTGCATTGCACGTTGCTTAAACCTAGTATGTATATATATATATATATATATATATATATATATATATATATATATATATATATATATATATATATGAATTGAATACAAGATTAAAATAATGATTGAATTCATACATTTAAATTTTCAAAGACGAACACGTATACATCTAGTTAATTGCTCCAACGCGATACTGTGATTTTTTAGAGAAAAGTCACATTTTTATTTTTACAAATATTTTGGATGCATCAATTGAAACTCAAAGAAATATGAATTGAATAAAAGATTAAAATAAGGTTTGAATTCATATATTTAAATTTTAAAAAATGCATACATATACATTTATTTAATTATTCCAATAAGATGTCGTGAATTTTTTAGAGAAAAGTGACAAAATTCCAATTTTCATATTATCATTTTCTCAAACACTTTACGTGCGTTAATTTAATTGATTCAATTTTTTTTTTCATATTTATTAACGTAAAACAAGGTTTGAATTCTTATATTTAAATTTAAAAAAATGCACACAAATGTATATAGTTAATTGCTCCAATGAGATACTTTGACCTTTTTCAGAAAAAAGTGACAGAATATTACATTTTCATTATTCTTTTGAGTAAATACCGTACATGTATCAATCTAATTGATTCAAAATTTTCTTTTTCATGTTTATTAACATAAAGCAAGGTTTTGAATTTATATGTTTAAATTTTCAAAAAGGTACGTGTATGCTTCTAGTTAATTGCTTCAATAAAATATTATAATTTTTTTTTTTTAATAAAAGTGACAGAATGTCGCATTTTCATATTTTCCTTTTGAGCAAACAATTTGCATGCATCAATCTGATTGATTCAAAATTTTCTTTTTCATATATATTAACATAAAATAAGGTTTGAATTTGTATGTTAAAATTTCCAAAATCTCAGACGTATGCATAGGGCTGGGCACAGAAACCGCAACCCGCGAACCCGAACCGACCCGATTCAAATCGGGTCGGGTTGGGTCGGTTTTCACTTTAAAACGAATTGGGTCGGGTCAGTTTTATTTTAAAAATTATGATACTGGGCCGGTTTACATTACAAACCGACCCAACCCGATATGAAACCGTTTTGCCTTGCCAAAAATCAATCCGCCTCGTGAAGCCCTCGCTCTCAACTTCAAACCTAGCCTTCCTTCCAATCTACTCTCCCATGCTTCTAATCTTTCCTCAAAGTCCCAGCAAAGGAGTAATATGAAGTCTTCAGGGCGTTCCGGAGGCTAAATGTCGAGATTCTTCTGTGTCAGTTGTGTCGAAGTATGTGGTGTCGATGTCGGAAGAGTTGGCTTTGATTGGAGTGAGTTTAAGGCGGAGGGAGGGGTGTTTTTGGCTGTTTTGGGGCAAAGGAAGGGTGGAGAGTTGGCTTTGATTGGAGTGAGTTTAAATGCATTTGATATAATTCTGTTTCCCCAGTATTCAATATGTGAAGAAGGTAAATTTGAAACATCGTCACCAAAAATAATGCGATTCATAGTGTGAAGAAGGTAATTCTCTCTCTATCCCCAGTATTCAATCTGTCAGCCCATGAAATTATGTCGAAATTGAAGGAGGTGGCTTCCATGGAGAGTTTCAGACTGAAGAAAAAAGATGACGTCGTCGCTTCATGTGGTGGAGGTGAAGAAAGCGCCGATGACGGTAGGAGTGGAGAGGGGACCAATTTGTTGATTTTGAAACATGGGAGTAGAAGGAAAAGACCTGACCGGAACCGATTCGGTTCGGGTCGGTTTAGGATACAAACCGGGTCAGGTCGGTTTTGGGCCAAAGCCTAAAATCGTATATATTGGGTCGGGTCGGTTTTGGGCAAAAAACGACCCGACCCGACCCATTGCCTACCCCTACATATGCATCTAGTTCATTGCTCCAATGAGATATTGTGATTTTTTTTTTTTAAATAAAAGTAAAACAATGTCATTTTTTCACATTCTCCTTTTGTTATTAAACAAATTGCATGCATCATTTTAATTTATTCAAATCTATTTTTTCCTGTATATTAACACAATTCATTTACTCTCAAATTCAACAATGTTATTTTCAAACATGTTTCCAATCAAAATAGCAAAATCATAAAAAAAAAAAAAAAAAAAAAAAGGAAAAAAAGAAACTTCATTATAACGTTCAAACTAAACCTAATTAAAGAAAGAGTCCAAAACCTAAAAAACCTATACTGTTTGTTTCTTTTTTTGTAGATTTGGGGAAAAGTACTTTGTGTTTATAATTGATTTGTAAGATATTTCATCTTTTTCCTTTTAATTTTCCTTTGATTTTTAAAAATTGGAAGCTGATTTTTGACAAACCATGTCGTGCTTTAGATTTGAGCGTATATTTTACGTTCAATTTAAATTATTTAACATTTAATCTAATTTTATCATTTTTTTTCAAAATTATCGTTCTAAGTACCCCAAGCTTCAATTTGGGCTCATGTTTTGAAGTCAGAGCCCAATAATAAAGTTACAATGCTGCTCCCGGCTGGTTTAATTTATAGACGCACTTCTTTGAATTACAAGAAGTTTCGATGTGGGATGGGATGCCTACTGGTTTTGTGCACTTCCTTTCGTTTTTCCTTTGATTTTGGTTCCCAAATAAAGTGAAATTATAATGCTCACCTCAGGTTTTTTTTTCTTATTATAAATTTTTAAATTTAATTTAAATTCACTTCATTATTAACATAATAATGTTAGACATCATTTTCTATAAACTCTAAAGATTTTGATTTTAACAAAGTAAATTATTTTAATACATTAATTGTTAATTTTTGAAGCATCGAGACTAACTGTATAATAACAAATATAAATAACAAAAATGAATTTGCATTTACTTTGAATCTGGTTCGATCTCAGTTGAACTCTTTGATCTTTGACTCTTTATCTTTTTCAGGTCGATGTCGGGATCGATTTTTAAAACATTGTGAATAATTCGATATGCAATCCAATATAGCAATAATATGTAGCATTTGGACATTTAATTAGCTAATAATACAGAATTTTCATTAGAAAATCAAACCTCAGTGCATTCCCTGTCCGTTAATATATTGCATACATAATCAACTTTTTCCAAACCTCCGTGCATTCAACGAAGAATCATTACAGAATGTATGAAGAAATCATTCGCTAGATACAATCAAGAAAACCTCACCAAAAGATTGTAGAGATTAAACATGAAGAAGAAGAGTATGGAACTCAGAGAGAAACTCTAAAAATCACTCATAATATCAATCAACCCAAAGCGGTGAGACGTGTGAAATTAAGTGTCAAAACCAATAATCACACAGATCCAACAGCTGTGAGATAGAATGGCTTTTCCACAAGAGGAAATTACAAAAAACCAGTGTTTTAAACTTTTAAATTCAAAATTCAGGTCCAAGATTTATCTAATCAAAAATCAGGTATAAATTAAATATTTAAATAATATTATAATACTAATTTTTCAAACCCTAATTCATTTTCAATCCATATTTTCTCTCTCTCTCAACATTTCTCTCGCCGCCCTCTTCCTCACCGCCGCCGCGCCTCCGCCTCCCTCTCTCCTCCCCTCCTCGGCACAGCAGCGATTTCGCTGCTGTTGAGCAGCGATTTCGTTCCCCATCCGGCAGCGAAATAGTTGCTGCACGGCAGCGATTTCGCTGCTGCATTTTATTATTATTTTTTTCTTTTTTTTTCTTTTTTTTTTTTTTTGGCTATTGAGTGATGTGCTGTGCGTTGGTTGTTATTGTTGGTGGATCTATGGTGGTGGTGGCGATTTTGTGGCGGGGGCGGCCACGTTGGTGGTTATTGTTGGTGGTGTGATGTGCGTTGGTTGTTATTGTTGGTGGATCTATGGTGGTGGTGGCGATTTTGTGGCGGGGGCGGCCATGTTGGTGGTTATTGTTGGTGGTGTGTGGCCAAATATTTGGTTATCTGTGACCAAATATTTAATCTGTGACAAGCGGTGTTGGTGACGGGTGGTATGGTGTGGTGTGATGTGATGTGTGACCTCTATTTGGTGTATGTGACCAATTACTTGGTTATGTAACCAAGTATTTGAGGGTATGTGACCAAATATTTGGTAATCTGTGACTGATTACTTAACTGTGACCTAAAAATTTAGTAATATGTGACTCAAAAATAATCTGTGACCAAACAGTTTTTGAAATATGTGACCGTGTGACCTATAAATTTTGATATGTGACCAACTAAATTTGAAATATGTGACCAAAGAAATAATTGTGACCTACAAAATTTTTGAACTGTGACCGTAAAATAATATGTGACCTATAAGAATTATTATCCGTGACTGAAAAATAATATGTGACTAACTAAATTGTAAATCTGTGACCAAAATGTGACCAGTGATTATAATAATACGCGACTCTTTAAAAATCTGTGACCTCGCCGGAATGGTCGCCGGAATCGGAGCAGTCGCCGGAATTGGAGCCGGAGAAAAGTGGTGGTCGGAATTGTCGTCGGAATAGTCACCGGAGTAGGGGGGTGGTGCATGTGGGGTGGGTTTATTATATTATATTATATTAGAATTAAAAAAAAAAAACCTGATTTTTGAAGTTTCAAACTATAAACCTTATTTTTGAATTGGTGTAAAGAATACACCTTATTTATGAATTTTTCCCTTTCCACAAAACACTTAACAAGTTATAACTCGGAAGTCCAATGCCAGTAGCCCAAGTCCAATAACAGTAAGGCGGCCTAAACATAACACGTTCATTTGCGGGATAGATTCACAACAGTCATGATCGTAAAGAGAATTTAGATTTATGCTTAAAATTTATAAGAATAATCTAAAGAGAAAAAAAATGTTAAGGTAAATTCTATAATTAGGGGTGGCCATTGGGTCTGGCTGGGTCGATTTTGGCCCAAAACCGGCCTGACATACTTGGTTTTGGGCTCTTCCACGACCCGACCTGGTTCGAATCAGGTCAAGTCGGGTGTCGAACCGGGTCGGGTACAACTTTAATTTTTTTTTTCAAGCACTGATTGATTTAAATATTAAATAATACTTTTGTCATTTCAACAAGAAATTTTTAACAAAATAATATTTGTCATTCATATAACACAATCAAAGCAACTAATTTATTCAAGATGAACAAAAACTCATCAATGCCAAGAGATGAGAAACAAATTTCGATTGCTAAACAAGAAATGAAGCCAGTTGACGGTATGAAAAGGAGAGATCCTTCCGGATAAAGTTTGCTGAAAAAGAGTTTTTGTGGGCTTCTGTTCAGGTCGGTTTGGATCTGTTCGGGTCAATTCGGATCTGCAGTTTCGGGTTTATGGGCCCAGCCCTATCTATAATGACCAATTTATAGTAATTTCAATTAGAAGGTTCTCATGTCAATGCAAAATCGAAAGGTAAATTCTATAATAACCCATCATTATTGCGATTGATTACCCTACTTCTTTTCCAACATAAAAAATAAGAATCCATTTTTTAATATACATTGATGAATATGACATTCTATAAAATATTAATTAACCTCTCTTATTACAATAACTTGTTGGCATTACTATTTGTTATAGACTCCATTATGGGATCTATCAACTACACCAATAATTTATAGATATCAATTACGATTATTAACTTGAAGATATGGACAGGTCAATTAAATAATCAAGCATCGATTAGAACGATTTATTATTATTATTATTTGGTTGTTCTGATTTTTAAATAATTATTGTATATAAATTGTATTATTGAGCATTTCAAAATCATCAAATGTATCTAAAACTAATAAAAAAACAACAATGTTGCGTTACTATTACGATTGAAACTTGTTTTCTAATTTTCTAATAGATTGATTAATTATTTGTGTGGTTCATTTTTTTATTTTTTCCATCTTTCAACTAGGAATTGTAAAGTACTCCGTATAAATTCTGTGAACCGGCCTCTGTAAGTGTAGCAATGCTCTTTTTAACCATATATTCTCCAAAAATAATATTCAAAACATAATTTTTTTTAATTTTTTTTTTAAAATTAAGGCCACTGAACATGGGCGATACAAGAACTCTAAACTATCAATATTTGACGAATAATGTTGAATGTACAGAATTATTCATGCCAGAAGTTCTACAGAAGAGTCACATGGATGTAGGTAAATATTATTAAAAAAAGTGGACCCCACATGCTTGTGTCTTCCCTGTAGCAATGTTCATATTTGACACTTACGAAATAATAGATCATCTTAAAAGTAGGTACAACAATCAACTCAATCCCCAGATGAATCCAAGTACACAACAATTACACTGTCCCAACATAAAATCAACTACATCTTATAAAAGATGATATCCAATTAAATTGAGGATTAACCTCTTTGTCTTCTCCTATGAGGATTAAATAAACCTCAATGAAGGTTCTCTAATTCTTAAAAGTTAGAGCAAAATCGAAATTATGAGTGTGAAATTTTTAAATTATATTTATTGGAAATTTTAAATTAACATTAACCAAAATTACAAGGTTGACCCTCGCATAGAGAAAATATGTATGTAATTTAACGCCTCTCTCAATGAATATGTATGCACGTAAGTAGGGGTAGATGAAGGGGTTGAGAGTTAATAAAATATTATGGGTGATTTGAAGTTATAAAATATGAGTGAGGTTATTTTAGTCCAAAATATTTGGGTAGATGAAGGGGTTAAAAATGAATTTTGAAATAGTGATTTTTTTGAGAATGTGTGATTAAAAAATAAGAAGCAATTTCGATTTATGTATAAAATTATTTTATGAGAAAATGTGTGATTGAAAATGAGTTTTGAAAAAAATAGAACCCAAACAAGGCATAGTATAGATATAGCTATAGCCAGTGGCAAATTTAGGGGGTCTAGGCCAATCCCAACCAATTAAAATTTTTAATGTATAAAAAGTTATATTTTCTATATATTAAAAGTGGCTATGTAACGAAATTTCTTGTTTTTAACGGAAAAACTAACGGAATTTGTTGTTTTAACGGACTATGTAACGGAATTTTTTGTTTTAAACAGGCAGCTGCACCTTCTTTCACTATTTTTATCATAATTTTGTATTCTGATATCCGATTTATGTGATTCAAAATGCGTTGGAAAGCTAACTCATCTGGCTACAACTTTGATTCAGACATCATTCTCCAATTCGATCACTTTCTATGCCAAAAATAGGTCTCAATATGAGACTAAAATATCGGAGCATAACTTTTCGGTTGGAAATTGATTTGTAATCATCTTTTAACTAAATTTGATTCCATTGACGTCTTCCTTTATCCAATTGACTCCGAGCACTCTCAAATATTCATCGTGAGGTTCGGTACAACTTTTAAGTATTTACATTTTAGTCCCCGAATTTTGGATCCCTTACAATTTAGCCATTTCTCAAAATTTGTCAATTTTTGCTTATTTTCTTCGATCTCACCAACTTACATCACAACATCAAAATCACACATCTAACTATTTAACAATTACATAAATATTACATCATTAATTATTTAATTAACCAAAAAAATTACATCTTTATTAATAACAAATTAATTATTAAACAAAACTATTAAATATAAATTAGGTAAACGTGCATTGCACATTGCTTGCACCTAGTATAAAAGAAAAGTTACGTAGAATTTTTTTTTTTTATACATAACCAACTTAAATTTTTTTTTAGTTCGACCATGAATTCGTCCCTGTATATAGATTTGACGTGTTGGTTATTCAAAGTGAAATTTAGTTTCCTTAAAAGGTTTTCGAGTTCCTCGTTATAGTTATAAGAAATATTGACCCAAGTTATTACAATGTGGAGAATTTCCATGATTTTGTAAAGGGATAAATACGGTAACCATATGTAAACTAGGAAAGCATTTGTCTCTTTCAATTTAATACATCCTTCGACATTCTCCTTACATAATTGGATTTGTTTGACACAGCTGATTTGAAATTATTTTTAATTATGAATATTTTCAATAAAATAATTTTGCAATGATTTACTGCGTTTTGCTATTTTTTAATTATACATTTTTTATTTTTTTCAAATAATTTCCCTCAAACAAACCCTAAATGCCGCTATCTGATCGGCAAAACTTTACGGTATTGATTTCTGTAGTCAGATCAGATAACTCCAACCTGTTTGTAATTGTACAACAGGACAGGGGCAGCACTGCCAAGTAATGTCATGTCAAACCAGTTGCCAGCTAAAGGAAAAATAATAGGTTGTACTTGTACGTTAATTCTAATGGCACCCCTAAGTGCTCCTCTAGCCTAACCAAACCATATTTGTGAACAATTATGATGCACAAACAATCTCAAGCACAAGTTAAAAAATAATGAATACACGTATCGATACATGATTGAACAGTTTGAAAAAAAAAATCCAAATAAGTGCTGCCAAATCCGTCTGTCTTTTTTCTTTTACTTGTCTTTGAGCATGTCCGAACATCATTATTCATTTGTGAAAGCAAACGGGTCAACTTTTAGGGTTATACAAAAATAAATAAAATTTATGTCAGAATTTTTATTTGATTATGGAATAAAACTCCAAGTACAGAAAACATTTAACAGAATATGTATTGATGCTGACGTGACAAAATGTGATTAGACTATTTTTTTTTTTTTTTTGCTTTTTCCCTATCTTTCAATGATATTGCAACATGTGTTGTCTGTAAGGATTTTCTGTCAAAAAATTCTATATTTGTAACGTGATTCTTGATTATGAATTATGATCGTACGAATATATAAATAATGATAAATGAAAAAAAGTGCGTAAAATACATTATATGTCATCCAACTTTGAGTGGAGGTTTACTTGTAGATCCGATCGCTTCAATTTTATTAAATAATAAGATTGTGACTCGTGCCATAATCACCATGAATAATGATGATTGAACATGTTCAAAGACATGGAAATGATGGGCGGACTGATTTGACGTCTATTTGAATTTTTTTTTTTCAAACTGTTCAATCATAAATCGACATCTGTCCCCTTATTTTTTATCATGCCTTTGAATCTCTTTGTGCATTGAATCACCATGGGTTAAATAACATTAAATATACCTAAAGGGCTTTCTTAATCAATAGCAGTGAAAATTGACCATTCACTACTGAAAACGGGATAAGAGGATAAGGCATTGTGCCGTGCAGGCTATTAATTAATCCTCTGGCCTGGACCTGGGCCGCTGGGAACATCAGACTCGAGTTAATTAAACCTAGGAGGTTGGTTGAATTATACAAGTAATCCAAGTCTTATGTTAATGTTGTTATTTTATTTAGGGTAATGCTATGAACAGAGTTATTGACAGATTTTTTTGAAGGGAACAAGTGTTAAATTTTAATTGGACAATTTTATAAAACAAAAACAAATAAAAATGAGTCAAAATCAGCACCTGTCAACCTCCTTGTCTACTAACCCTGTCCAAGCAACATTACAAATTTATTTATAATTCATTAACTTGACTCGAACAATCATTACTAAAAGTGTATTTGATGGATATTATTAAGGAAATAATGTATTTTAAATAGTGATATGATGGGAAATATGTGATTAAAAAGTAAGGAAAAACTATTGATTTGATGAAAAATATTATTTTATTGAAAAACGTATGATTGAAAATAAGTTTTGAAAAAATGTATTTTGAAAAAATATATACGAGCTAAAATGAGCATGTGCAGACATGCAATGACGACTAATCCAAGAAATATTATTTTATTGAAGAATGTATGATTGAAAATGAGTTTTGAAAAAATGTATTTTGAAAGAATATATACGGGCTAAAACGAGCATGTGCAGACATGCAATGGCGACTAACCCAAGAAATATTATTTTATTGAAGAATGTATGATTGAAAATGAATTTTGAAAAAAATGTATTTTGAAAGAATATATATGGGCAAAAAGGGGCATGTGCAGACATGCAATGGCGACTAATCCAAGAAATTTAATTTAAAAAATTGGTTAGGTTATTAATTAATCCAAGAAGATTTCGAGTTGGATCTCTAACCTTTACGGAATAAAGTATCTAGAACCCGATATAATTTTTTATGATAAATTAATGAATTTCACTTAGTTAAGATTCACACGCTCCTAAATTAAAAGTTTGGAAAGGCATAATGAATTGAATTGAATTAAAAGTTTCGGTTATTTAACTTTCATTAGCATGAGAAATTTATTGATTTCATTTTCCTAACCCATGATACCATGTTTGGATCATAATATTTGAAACAACTAGCTTTTTAATGAAATAATTACATAGCTATGTTGTTGAACAACTTTATCAGCAAAGTTTAACCTAATAAAGAAAATGATTCATTCGCTTCAATTTTGCAGACAACGTGACTCTTTACGTGTAAACTAATTTTATTTTCCTTTAAACATCTGCACGCCCACAAATTTTCTTAAATAGGCAAAAGAAAACTCGACAACTTGGTTTGCCATTCGACCTACTTCTTTGAAAATTTAAACTATTAAAACAAAAGTAATTTTATTTATTTAAATATTTGCTTTTTGCTGTGGGAAAAGTTGGATTGGAAAAAAAAGAGTGGTAAAGGACCAAAGAATTGACGTGCTCGTTAGGACAGGGAACCGAGGTGACAAAGGAATTCCCTAAACGTGGAAAAACCACGTGGTGGCGGACCAGCATGTGGGTAGAGGAGGTGTCACTGACACGTTTCATTGGCCAATGGCCCTAGTCCTTTGCCTCTCGCCTCCAAACCCACTTTTCTCTTTCACTTTATTTAAATACAAAAATTAAAGATATATTTTGAGGAGTCGGAGTTTTTGAGATTTAAAAGTTATTTTTATACACGTTTGGATAATTTTATAAAAATATTCTTTTAATTAGAATAGCTTTTAGCAAAACTTATCTCAATATAACTTTATTTGATTAAAATACTCTTTCAGAAGAGAATTTTTTTAAAAAAAATTATTTTTCACACATTAATTAAAGTAATTTTCTCAATAAAGCCTTCTACAAGAAGGAAAATCATATCAAAGGGATCCTAAGCGTCAAAAAGAGCTTTCGATACAAAAATTAAAGTTGTTTTCGAATCCTTTTGATTAATTTTATTAAAATACTTTTAATTAGAAGAGCTCTTAGAGGAAGCAAGTCCAATATAGTTTTCTTTAAGAGCATTTTCGGAATAGAAATCTCTTTTAAATATTAGTTTTTAAATAAAAATAAATGTAGTTTTTTTCAAAATCTCTTCTACGAAAAGCAAAAATAAAAATAAAAGTAAAAGTAAAAATCATGTCAAATTAAGATGGCTGAAAATAATATGAAATTACATTTATGTGCATATGTTATGTTCTAAAGAGATACTTGAACATCATTCACATGTGGAGATTCAAAAAAGTTTCAACATAAAAAGTTGGGAGATGGGTGTTGGGGAAGGAGTTGAAGCTATTTTGTTTATTTTTATTCAAATTATTTGTGTACCTTTATAAATTTGAAAAAAAATAAAACGTACACCAAGTGTCATTTTAAGAGTAATTTGTGAAACCGGACCATTGATGCATTTAAAGCGTGAGAGGTTGGAGATTAAAAATTCTCGATCTATAATATTAGAGATTAAAATAACAAAAATAGTATAGATTGGAGACCTCGTATACTATTTTTCCTGACAAAAAATATACAGCATGCACAAAATACATTTATAATTTAATATAATGACTTTATCTTGTAGAGAATGCTTTAGGTAAAACATATAGGTTCATGGGGAATTTCATTAAGGTGGATTATAGTGTATCGTTTCAATTTAGTATTTCATGTTACTAAATTCCTAGTCTCTTAAAAGAGAGGATTTGAAGTTTACTATTCATTTGAGATTTTCCCTCACAGATCACTGTTCCATGTGGGGACAAAAATTCCAATTAGTCTTTCAGCATGATTTATTGACTTTGGAGTACTTCAATTTCCCATGCTCTTTTTGTAGTCGGTTAAACTCTTTAATTCTCCATTAATCTTTTTGTAGTCGGTCGTTATTTTGTAATCTCCAGCTTCTACAATTTTACTCCATTTTCGTCCTCTTGAGCTTCTAGGAAAAATAAATTTTGAAGCACTGGTCTTGTAGCACATAAACCTGCGATATTGTTACCCCTTATTGCTTTTCACTGTAAGTAGTTACAATTCTGTTGCTTCTCTATGTTTCAGACTAAATTCGAAAGTATATTCATTAGGTTAAATGCATGTCTTAGGGGATGTGTAAAGAAAAATATATACAAATAATAACACTGTAAATGCGAAATATGTTTTCATTTCCAATTTGTAATTCTGTTGAGTTGGGATTAATGGTGGAAGTTTTTATTTAACTGTTACTCTGGTTATTTCCTAATTTTGTTATTTTTATGTATTTGAAAGTTTTGATAGAAGCGTTTTCTATGCTAAATGCATGTTAGTTGAACATGTAATCAAAATGTTTTTTTATACAAAAAATATCCTAATTTTTGTGTTCAATAAAAATTATGATTTCGTTGAAAAAAAAAATGCAGAGCATTTGCTTCGAAGTGTGCAGAGCAAATGAAGGCATTGTAGGACTTATTTGTACTTTCGAAAGTAGTTTCAAGATCATGAATGTCAGGCTCTCCTTCAGCAGATATTTTTGAATTATCTATCAAAATAAGAAGATAAATTATCAAATATTTAGAGCTTAAAATAAAGATTAAGAATTTTAAGAAAGTGAAAAAGCTAATGAATTGAACATATTATTTAACCGAACAAATTATTATGAACTGAACGACGTAAGTCAGTTAGAACAAATGTGAGTTTCTGCTGTGTTTTTTTGTTTTCTAGCATAAAATTATTATGATTTTTATATATGTATGAGTTTGGTATATTCTAATGTTCTTCAGGTATATATGTGTATCTGCATCTATATATTTCTCAGGTGAGAGTTTTGAATTTTTTAGTATGAATTTTTATTTTTATTTATTGTAGTTATTGCTATATTGCAGAGGAGCCAAAAAATCTTCATGTACTTCTACTGCTGAACAAAGCACATTTCCATCAAAGTTTCCTTACTCTATCTTCCAGGTATATATGTGTATCTGCATCTATATGTCTCAAGTGAAAGTTTTGGATTTTTTAGTATGAATATCTAGCTTTATTTGTTGTAGTTATTGATATACTGCAGAGGAACCAGAAAATCCCCATGTACTTTGAATGTCAAAAAAAAAAATCTATTGCTCCGCAGTGTGCAGAGCATGATGCTCCGCATTTTTTTTTAAAATATTATTCTTTAGTTTTTTTATTCTTTTTTTGTTTTTACAATTTTTTTACATAATTCGGAGACACTGCGCATACGGTGTCTCCGTATTGTACGGAGACAAAAGAGACAGTGTTCGAATTCTATGGAGACACCGCGATGCTCCGCACACGGAGCATTTGCTTCGCATTGTGCAGAGCAACTCTCCGCACTGTGCGGAAGGCAACATTTTTTTTTCTTTTCTTTTTTTTGTAAGTTTTTTTTTGCTTCATTCCATACATACATATAATAAACTCAAAATTTATTTCGTGTCTTCGCATTCGCGCCTTCTTTTTTATTTCCTTTTTTTTTGTCAAAAATTCTATTTATTTACATTTTACACAAACTATAAATACAATTTCATTTATTAATAATTTAATTCAAAAATATTAGAAAATATTCAATTTCATTATTCAATTTAATTCAGGTCGATCCATGTCTGGGGCGTTGCTCTCGAACCCCCACGAGGGGTTCTGCCTCCTCGACTCCGTCGGGGGCATTGCCCTCGAGCCCCTTGAGGGGCGTCACTTGTCTATTTGGTCAAAAAATATGTAACTTCAATTTATTTCATATATTTTGATTTTTTATTTTTATTATAATTTTCATTACTTGTCTTATTTTTAGTTATTTTTGATTCTGTCGATATTGAATTTGTTTCCAATTTTTTTTAGGTTGTAAGATATCATTCTTAAAGTAAAAATATTTAAATTTTCAACATCAATTGAACTGTGCTATTTTCAGGTATGATGTTTTTGATCTTCTTTTTTAGATTTTGTAGAATTTAATTTTTAGGTTAGGCTTTGTATTTTTTTCCTAAAGTTTCTATTATAATATTTATCATTCAACTATTATTGACAAATTATAGACTCTAATTTGTATTTATTCTTCTCGTGTATATAGTGTCCAATTGTAATTGATTACGGTAGTGCACTCTATCTTGGGTAAGTTCCTCCAATTGAAGTATCAAGGTTTTTAATTATATATATAAGTTTATGAACTATTCTCATTAGTAAAAAAAAAATTGTCTCCAACTCTTTGTACATATTTTTACTTCAATCTGATTTTCGTTTATTAACACTGTGCAAGGTCTGACTGCTATCTATCTCTCGAATTTTCTCATCTTCTTTTTGCTTGGGTGAAAAAGTAAGAATTTCTTCTCTTTTAGAAATTTAGCTTTATTCAATAATGTTCAATTAGTCTTTACTTGTTGATGGTAGCATATAAAAAATGTTTATAATTTCCTTTAGATTTCATTTCATCAATATATTTGTTTTTGCAAATTACAATCTTGAAAAGATTTTTGAATTTGTAATCTAACATAGACAGATAAAAATATTAGTCAATTTGGATGTTTCTATGAAATCCAAGAATTGCTGACTATTTTTTATTTAGATTACTTTACCGTATTCCAAATTATAGAACATTACGACCGTCAAGTCCAAAATACATTAAATTTAAAACGCTAACATCACCTTCAAAATAACACACCCCGTGCAATGAACGGGTTAAAACTAGTATTAGAAAAATCTGTAATTATTGACAAAAATATGACATTATTTTTGTCTCTCGTTTAAAAAGTTATTGTTACTTTTAAGCACCATTTTTCAATAAATATATTTTGGGCACATTCTTTCCCTTACTTAAAGGAAATTACTTGTTTTAAAGCAACATACATTTGTGTTGAAATAAGTAATTTCTATCTTTGATTATATAAAAAAAACTTATTTTACTTTAGAAATTACGTATTTACTTATTGTGTACAACATATTTCAATAACTTATTAGTCTTTTACATTGAATTTAAAAATTTATTTCTTAAAAGTATCTCTTAAAAGTTATATATTTTGAAACTTTCGTATTTATTTATAAGTAAATTGATACTTATATGTATTTTTTAAATTAAGAAGTGAAGACTAACAAGGGCTAATAAGCTACTTATTTCAATTCAACTAAAATTTTCCTATTACTCACGACATGACAAATCAATACTACATTCTAAACCATCTCATAGAGCTTATTATTTTAATCTGATTGATTAAAGGAAGATAAACTCTCTAAAATATTTTATGTATTTTTTGCATCAAACACCGAATACGATTAATTATTCTATCCGACCTTGCGCATTGAACTAAGCATTTAATACATGATTGTCGATTTAAGTTATGTGGAGTAAAAAGCCCAACTATAAATTTTGAGTGCTGAACACAATAGCTAATTTAAGGGGTGCAAATATTTACTGTGATAAATCAGGGCAGAGCTGTATCGTAAATCTGATTGATGATGTTGAGTTCAATCGCAACGTAAGAGCACAAAGTTTTCTAAAAATAGCACCAAGGAGGGGATTCCAATATTTTGGCAAGAAAGAGGAGTTCCGACCAAGATTTATAGGTCCTTAATGAAATTTTGAGGAAAGTGAGAAATGAAGCTTATAAATTAGCTCTACCTCCAAATTTAACAATAATTCAAGATGTTTTTCCACATCTCCATGTTAGAAATTAGTCATCAAATCCTAGTCATGTCATTAGCTCACGGTCATAAGTTTTTTAATTCTACAAAGTGGTGAGAGGAGTTAAAAACTTTTTTTATTATTACACTCTTCACCATGATAAAGTTTTGAACTTTTACCTATAAAAAACATGATGGCCGACCCCTCCTTGTTTTGGCATTCCCATTTCATTTTTCATCTTTTACAAGTTTGAGTGAAAAAGTTCGAGAAGGTTTAGAAAGTTAGGAGAAAAAGATTATCTTGCCAAACTTAAGTACTTATTTTCGAGACAAGAATACGTCTCTAAGATGGAAGTTGATTATTCATATTCATCACAAAGTTATGGCCAGACACAAATTTCAAGCTCTAAGTCTTGATTTCATACTGTGATAATAGGGTGTTGAATAATATGAGTTGACATTAATAATAGTTTTATTTTCAGAAGAGGTTGAATATTAGGAAGAGTTGCATAAAATATCGATTTTATGAGCTCGAATAACTTTAACTATCCACACTTTCTGCTTTTGAGTAGGTCCCCCACACTGTTCCTCCAACCGATATTGAGATTTGAATTCTCAATTGCTCGATTGTGGAACCGAATTTGCTGTATGTGTGTATCTCAATGTCGATGTTTCTTTACGAGTGCATAAACTCACATTCTATAGCAACAGGTGACATGCCCCTGTGCCATTCACGTGGGTAATGGACCAATAAAACTGTTTTTTCCTAAATATAGAACTGGAGATGCGTCAGATGTTCACTATTTTTAGAGATTGTGATGAAAGACAACCAACTTAAAACGGCAGATAAGCTAATTCCGTGATACTTTCTTTTTGCGGAAAAAGAAAGGAAAATTGTTGGCCAAATTTGTTGTGGAAAGCACAGAATTCTCACAAAATAATCAAAATAGAGTAGAGTACAGAGGTATAATATTGTAAATTTTTCTTAGAAAAGAATCCATAAAAACTCCTCCCTTTCCATTTTAATATTTCTTTTTCTATTTTCAAGTGGATATTATAAAGGGTACGTCGCATATAAAATTAGTAATTATATAAAGCTTTACGAAAAAATAAATTACATAGAGCGATCTACATGCACATTGTTTTTAAATTATCTAATTTCTGTAATTATAAAATCATGTATTATGAATTTATAGCTAACGACTCAGACTTTCCGATGAATAAGATCAAAAGTTGAACAAACGGAAATTTATCAATTACAGTAATCATATTTAGCGCATTTTAGGTTATAACACTAATGACATTAAATTACAGATTTAATTAAATACAAAGAATTGTGGCTTATTTAATATGATCTAGAATATGTTGACACCTAAACTTGTGTATAATACCATTGACACTAGATAACATTATTCTTTCAATAAATATAAGTATGTTGCTCAATTAAAATCTCATCACATTTAATCAGTGTTAAGGTAAACAAATATACATAACAATTTATATAATGATTTATTAATAGATGTTGTGATGAGATTTAATCAGATCAAAATCTCATCAATCATATAATTTTTCCACTGACATTTTGACACATCATGTTTATGTAAATAATTATGTATAAGAAGTGTTTTTCTTACAAACTATCACATTTAAAGATAAAAAGTTGAGTTACTTTTCTCTTTGTTAGTTATGATCTTCTCTTAATTTTAATCTTTAATTAGACACCCGTTTCCTTCATAAATATATTTACTTAAGGAAAAAATTGCAACGAAGGTCCCAAACCTTTCATTTTGCTGCAGATTACACATTGATCTTTTATTTTGGTGACTGCAGTCCTAACCTTTATATTTAATTGCAGACGTGATCCAAATCATTGATTCCATCCATAATGTTGTTAGTCAACAGTAAAATTATAATTTTGACCCAAATGGAGAAAATAATATATTTACAATTTTCATAATAAAACAATTGAATAAATTAAAGGGATAATTGCAATAGCGGTCCCTAACCTTTCATTTTTTTGTAAACTTTATTCTAACATTCACTTTGTACCAGCCATAATCTCAAATCTTTTAAAAATTCGTACCCCGCGTCGAAATGGATGGAAACCATCAATCTTGCTGTTAGTTGACAAAAAAAAATTTAGAATTTGATCAATTTTGACTAAATTAAAAAGGGCAAAATAGTACTTTGCATTTTCCCACATTAATTTTTAAAATTATATATATAGGGCTTGTATGGGAGGGATTAAAATCAGATTAAAATTGAAAATATAGCCGTTATTGTTGACTTTTATTAGACGAGTGGGGTCCAATAACGGCCATATTTTCAATTTTAATTGGCTTTTAATCCCTCCCGAACGGGGCCATAAACTTACCTTCTTTTCCACCTCACCCATCAAAACCAGAAATCCAGCCACCACCGCCACCACAACTCCCAGATGTCTTCCCTTTCCAATTTCTTTACCGCCGTCCGATTGAGGAAGCAATTTTTTATTGCTTCCATTTCCAATTTCTAAACCGCCATCCTATCGAGGAAGCAATTTTGATTGCTTCCCAGCAATTTCTTCACTTCACTTCACTTCACTTCACTTCACTTCTCCTCTCGATCTCGCTTCGAATCTAGATAGTGGTTCCATGTGCTACGTTAATAACACAAATCAAATCCAGTTTACCACCGCATCGACTACACCGGCATCGCCAACTCCACCTACCGCCACAACTATTCCTTTAACCTATTTACCACATTAACACAAATGAAAACCCCAAATTACCTTAAAATAGAGGAAACTGTCATTGCGGTTAAGGATGATGAGGGAGCCAGGGGGGCCTCGAGAGTGGGATCAATGTTTTTGAGGAAGAGGAAGTTTTAGTTGGCAAATTGAATTTTGAGGCAAACGTAGCCGACGAGAGATATTGCCCGGGGATTGCCATCGAGCTTCTAGATTTTGTATGTGTCAAATGGGGTGATTTTCAACCAATGGCACGATGGAGAGTAGCAACTAGACGAGGAAGGAGCAATAATTTTCGGTTCAATTTTGGAGAGCGCAACGACGATTGAGGAGGACGACAAGATGAATTTGGGTTCGAATTTGATTTTCAGTTTGGGTTCCATTTGGCAGTAGAGAATATGGTAGTTGTGGATTTGGTGGTGGCGATAGTGACGGTGGGTAACATTGATTTTGATTTTGGGGGTAGAAGTGGGGTTTGGACAAGAATGTGGAAGAGGATAACTGTGGGAGATGATGTTTTTTCAATTTTTTGTATTTAATTATTTAATGTGATAAAATTGTATAGTTACTATTTTGCCTTTTAAAATTGGTCAAAATTGATCAAATTTAGACTTTTTTGGTCAACTAATTGCCAAATGGATGGATGACATTTGGCCCTAAGTACGAATTTTTGAAAGGTTTGGGGACTATGGTTGGCACAAAGCGAATGTTAAAGTAAAGTTTGCAAAAAAGTAAAAGGTTAGGGACCGCTATTGCAATTATCTCTAAATTAAATAAAAAACCCAAAGAGAAAAAAAATCAAAGTTATTGTTCACCTTCCCTAGCCTCCCCACTCCTACACCTTCCCTCAACACTTGAATCCAAACTAAATCAAAATCTCACCCTATTATCATCGCCATGGCCACCACATATCACTGCTATTGCCAAAATCACACATATTTATTATCAAAAATTGATGGGCATTATCGTATACATTTATCCATGGTCTTTTCATTTTCAGTTGTTTGATCGATCCGAGGTTATTGTACGAGGAGCTTGCCAGATTTGAGCTGAGACTACTGAAAATCAGAATGAAACATAACCCGAAATTACATTGAGGGACCCAATGCTGCTCCAAGCGGTACTTGGGATTGTGTATGGGGAAATAATGCAAATTAACTTTTTGGTCATTTTTATTTCTATAGGAGCACACTTTCTATACGAGCACACAAGAATCTATTGCTTATCTATATCGAAAGCTACAAATACAAATAGAAGAGGATGCTCCGAGTGTATATAAATGTGTTTTGTGTTGAAATAATAGAACATGCCCTATCCCTCCCAGAAAACAAAAGGAAAAAAGAAAAAGCTAAATGTGGATACGTTGTGCTGATTTTGTTGTGAACAAACTTATTTGATTTACGCGGTGGCGTGGCCGTGGGGATGATGATCAGGGTGGGATTTTGATTTAATTTGGGTTGAGGTGTTGAGCGCAAAGCTAGGGGTGGGGAGGCCGTGGAAGTTGAACAATAACTTTGATTTTTTTTCTTTTGATTTTTGATTTAATTATTTAATTGTTTTATTATGAAATATTGTAAATATATTATTTTGCCCCTCATTTAATTTGTCCATTTGGGGTCAAAATTACAATCTCACTTTGAGTAATGGCATTATGGATAGAATTAGTGTTTTGGATCGTCTACAATTAAATATAAAGGTTTGGGATTGCGGTGCCAAAATGAGAGGTTATGGTTTAATCTGCAATAAAATGAAAGATTTAGGACCCCCACTGTAATTTTCCCTTTACTTAATTAGACAACATATATTCTAGGGAAAACATATTATGCCCCTATTTGACGATCATTATGTGAAAACTCTTTTATTCTACATACTCATTTTCAATTATACATTCATACAATAAAATATTTTGTAGATAAAATTTCTTACTTTTTAACTACACATTTTTTTTCAAAAATCACTATTTAAAACATTGTTTTTCCAAATTAACGATTGTAAAACAGGGGCTAATTATTTTCAAAAAATAAACTCCAATATAGGCTTAATTCCGATATATGTATATCATTTATGTTTTCTCCAAGTCCTTGTTTGATAACTATTATTTCAATTCCCATACCTATTTTTAATAATATATTTAAACAAGAAAATATTTTGTATGTAAATTCAAAACTTTTTTTATACTTTTTAATTACACATTTTTCAAAAAAATTACTATTCAAAATATCATTTTTTTTTCAAAATAATGACCATTAAATCGAGGCTTAATAAAATGCGTATATCACTCACAAGAAGTTCTCACGTGATAGCATTCAACAAGAAATGAGGAAATTGAGGGGGCCACCAATAAATTCTTAGCACCTGATTTTGAAGTACATTGTCCTTCCCATATAGACCACTTCACATTATCACTGTGGTTAGGGTTGTAAATGGATCGAATATGGATCGGATCTACCTATATCCAATTCGATAAGAATAATTTATCCGATCCGATCTGATAATTCAACAGATATTTGATTGTTAAATCCATATATGTTTTTGCTATGTTATCATTCGATCCGAAATTAAAGAAATTAGAAAAAAATTAATGTTGGAATCAACTTTATTTATTTATTTTCAATTTTTTCCAATTCTTAAACGGATTTAATAATTATAAAATTTTCAACTTTTTTATATTTTGAATTTGATAACTTTTTTTATTTTTTTTTATTTTAGTCACAAATAATATGACATAAAAATATTTTATTGACTCAGTTATTTATAACAAATCAGATCAGATTATTATCGGATCGAATTGACCTAAATCCATATTTGATCCATTTAGTTAACGGATTATCGGATTCGAATTTTGATTAGGTTATCGGACTAATACCCTGAATCTATCTCCCATTAATTTTTATCGAATTCGGATCAAAATTCAATTTATTGACAATCCTAACCATGGTATCTTTTTAGCATTGCAGTACTGCTATGACTCTTTGATACTTCAAGGGTGTTTGATGCACATTATTGAGAAAAGAATGCATTTTATGATGTGATGTGATGAAAAATATGTGGTTAAAAATAAGAATTTTTTTTAGATTTGCGTATAATATTATTTTATTAAAAAATGTGCAATTGAAAATTAGTTTTAAAAAAATTGAATTTTGAGAAAAATGTGGATCAAACATAGGCTTCTTACTAGCTGTTACCCCACGCCACTATAAACAATTAACCACATATGGGACTTGTACTGTTCATCAATTTATCAACTGAATATTTCGAGCATGTTTGTGAGTGATTATAAGCGTGAATTTTATAAAATATGTGAATAAGAAGTATTTTGATTAATTTAAATTGCAATTTAAACTTTGTGAAACATGAACCCCAATAATCGAGGGTTCTAGTTAAAGGTTTTAATAGAGGCGCCAAGAATGGGCACATAATCAGTATATGCTCCTGCAGCAAGATAGTGATATAAAGAGGTTTTTAATATGTAAAATTATTATTGTAAGAATAAAAATAAAAATAAAAATAAAAAAAGCCACGAATTATTACGTTTATGGCTGGATTCATCTTCGTTATCTCCTCCAGTCCCCTTGCCTGTTCCTCTCTTGAAGCTTGCGCCCTCTTCACGAGGTCCCTTTTACACCACACTTCATCACCTCTATTTTAATACAAGATTTGAAAGAAAATTCCAATTTACCAATAAAGTAATGCAAAAAACCAAGCAAAACCATGACTTTCAAGTTTCAACCCGCCCAGTTGCGATGATCCATGTTTCTTGAAGCAATTGCCCATCCAAACCCAGTTCCCTAAAACAACAGTAAATCTATTTTCGAATTAATTTTTTAAAAGAAATGAAAAGAGAACGTGATCTTGGCAAAGCAGAGACGGCAGCCGCCGGGAAAATGAAGATTTGGGGAGAAGGGCAGCCGCAGGCGGATGCTGGAATGGACGAGCTGTTTGCTGTTTTGGGATACAAAGTGAAATCTTCAGATATGGCTGATGTGGCTAATAAGCTTGAGCAATTAGAGATGGCTATGGTGACTACAATGGAAGATGGAATTTCCCATATTTCTACTGATACAATCCATTACAACCCTTCTGATCTCTCTGGGTGGGTCGAGAGCTTGTTGTCTGAGCTAAACAGTACAGGTAATTTCGATGTGCTCCCACAACGAATTGGGGTTCCAGGTGAATCTTCCAGTAATCTTATTGGTTTCTCCAATGATATGCCAATACAACAGAACAGAAAAGTCATATATGATTATGATTTAAGAGCAATTCCTGGTGGGGCGATTTGTAGCAATGGGAATGATGAAGAGAACCCAAGTCAAGAACCAGATAGTGGCACTAAGAGACTAAGGTCTTCTCCTGGATCTGAATTTCTTGATAATGCTTCATTGGCGGCGGCACGGCCAGTGGTGCTAGTGGATTCACAAGAAACAGGTGTTAGGCTGGTGCATACTTTGATGGCTTGTGCAGAGGCTGTTCAAAGAGATGACATGAAGCTAGCAGACGCATTGGTGAAGCATGTTGGCGTATTAGCAGTTTCTCAAGTCGGGGCCATGAGAAAAGTCGCCACCTATTTCGCCGAAGCTTTGGCCCGGAGGATTTACAAGATTTATCCACAAGATTCCCTTGAATCCTCCTATTCCGATGTTCTTCAAATGCACTTTTACGAATCTTGTCCATATTTGAAATTCGCGCATTTTACTGCTAATCAGGCAATCCTTGAAGCCTTTGCAGGTGCTAATAGAGTTCATGTGATTGACTTCAGTTTGAAGCAGGGGATGCAATGGCCGGCACTGATGCAGGCCCTGGCTTTGCGGCCCGGTGGTCCACCAGAATTCAGGCTAACTGGAATTGGGCCGCCGCAGCCCGATAACACAGATACCCTGCAGCAAGTAGGATGGAAATTGGCTCAATTGGCTGAGACAATTGGTGTGGAATTCAAATTCCGAGGCTTTGTAGCCAATTCACTGGCTGATCTTGATGCCAGTATGTTGGACATTAAACCTAATAATGTGGAAGCAGTAGCAGTGAATTCGGTTTTCGAGTTGCACAGATTACTGGCCCGGCCCGGTGGAATCGACAAAGTGCTGAATTCAATCAATGCCATGAACCCTAAAATCGTGACTATTGTCGAAGAGGAGGCAAATCATAATGGAAATGTATTTTTGGACAGGTTTAACGAGTCGTTGCATTTCTATTCGACGATGTTTGACTCGTTGGAGAGTTCCGGGTTGACTCAGCCCAACAGCGAGGACTTGGTGATGACCGAGGTCTACTTGGGGAGGCAGATTTGCAACGTGGTGGCGTGTGAAGGACCAGACCGGATTGAGCGACACGAGACGTTGTGTCAGTGGCGGGGAAGGATGAACTCGGCCGGGTTTGACCCGGTCCACCTGGGTTCCAACGCGTTCAAGCAGGCGAGCATGTTGCTGGCGCTGTTCGCCGGCGGAGATGGGTACAGGGTCGAAGAAAAGGATGGGAGTCTCATGCTGGGTTGGCACACTCGGCCGCTCATCGCCACCTCCGCTTGGCAGCTGAAATCCCCAGAGTAGAGTTGACTGGGTGGGTCAACTCGGGGTCAACTGAGTTATGATTTTCTTGGTGAATCGAACCAACTCAAACCCGCTGACTGCCACCACAGAGAGTGCTATCTCTGAGTTGGTTTGATTGAGAAAGAGAAGGGTCTGAATTGAGTCAAATTCTGTCTTTTTACTTTTACCTTTTACTTCTCCAAGTCAGCATTTTCTTTTCTTTTTATTTATTTTATTAAATATCAGATGTTATTTTAATATTTCTCCTTTTAGTTTTCTTGTTCTTTGGCTTAATTTTCATCTTCTACCTACCGACTACTCTCATGGCTTAATGAGTCCGTACAATTCTGTAATCTGCTTATTGACTTGAAATAAAATCTGAGAGTTATTTACTGATGGGGAAATCATACAATGTCATTATTCAATGAAACGGTGAATTAAATTTTTTTAAAAAAGAGAAAAATAATCGAATAATTTCGACCATCTTCGTACTAAACACAAATTTAGTTGTTTGTCGTTACGAACCCTCGAGGAATCGAATATTTCTCCATCTTGTTTTTGAGCGAGCGATTATTCCAAATAAATAATGTTAATTAGCGGCCTGCATGCCATTTTCTTATGAGATAATCAACTTTGGAGCTTGGCCATGAGGATAAGATGAAAATTCTTGTCATAATAATTAATGACCCTAATAATCAATCAAAACTTTGATTACAATTTGGTAAGTAGTCACCTTTTTTCACCAAACATTATCCACACTCCACTTAAATAAATAAATTTAAGGCTTTAAGCATGTTTTATTAGATCATTAAAAGCATGTTTGTTACGTACGTAGTATTAAGGGGATGTTTGTTTCGGATTAAAATCACATTTTAATCCACTACTAAAAATCAGCTATGCACCTACGGATAATTTTCAACGGATATTATCCGTTGGTAATCAGAAACAGATTATCCGTTAGTAAAAGTTTTAGACTTTTAACTACGAAAATCACCAATGAAATTTTCATTGGTAAAAGTGGTAGTTTTCACCAACGGATATTAGTACTTAATGTTGTTGTTTAATATGCTTGCCATTTACTACCAACATTTTTGTAGGTGATGTAATTCAATTTTTGTTCTAAAAAATGTGTCAACCTTTCACGTGCGGATTTTCTGTGGGTGAAGAGTAGTTCATATTACCAACTGAATTGTCGTTGTTAATAGTAATCAATTTAAATAATTAAAAAATCATACATTCTCCTATGAAATACGTGTAGGGGAAGGGTAATTAATTGAAAAAAAAAAAAAAATCAGCCTCTTCACCAACGAAAATTCCGTAGGTGAAGATTAATTCATATTATCTACGGAAAATCCGTCGATGATATTAATCAATTTTAATAATGTGAAACCAAATGAATTTTTATCCCACGTCGAAAGTTCACAACATCTTTGGAGATGGCCTCTATAAATTAATGATCTAATAAGTGATTAAACAACTTTTTGAACATTTCAATTCTGTTGGTTAAAATTTAAAAAAAATATAATTATTAAAAAATAAATAAATAATTTTTTTGCCACGCCTTGCACCTATACCGCTATTTACAACACTGATTTTTATAAATTGTAATGGTAGATATTTACCAACGGAAAATCGGTTGGTAATTGTTAAGATTTTACCAACGGAATTTCCGTTGGTAAAAGGTTCACACTTTACCGACGAAAAAATCGTTGGTAAAAGGTTTATATGCGATCCGTTGGTAAACTATCAGCGACCCTCAAATTAACAACGGATTTATGGTTGCTAACATTCCGTTAGTAAAAAGTAATGGCAGCGGATACCGTGGTCTCAGGAACGGAAAATCCGTGCCTGAAGCCATTTTTTTTGTAGTGATCTAAATCAAAGTCAAATAATCAATATTAATCACATCTTTCATGAGTCCCACAGTTTTTCAACCACATATTTCAAAAACTTCTATTACAATCTACTAAAAATCTAATTTTAATCTCTACCAAGCACTCACCAAATTAGAATGAAATTGCATAATAACATTTTTATTTTTCTTTCCTTTTTAATAATGTTTAGCTCCTATTTGAATCTCGTTATCTAAAAATTCATTTTCTTTAAACTTATTTTTAACTACACATTCTTTCAATAACATATTTTGCATGTAAATTTACAATTTTTTCCTACTTTTTAACAATACATTCTCCAAAAATTCGCTATTACGAAACTCAATTTCAACAAAAAATAAAATAAAATGGAACTGAAACATAGACTTAGTATTGTTCAATTCATCTTACTGAACATGTAATTATAAACTACAAATCATTTTACATTTAATTGACTAAGACGCGATGGCTTCTAGTCAAATTAATTTTAAATAATTATTCAGTTATTGACTTCTTTTATTTTGTGTTCTTAGTATGACGTAACTATATTTTGTGAATAGTCTATCAAATCGTTCTTCACGTTCTTTTCACCGAACAATAGTAAAGAAGAAGAAGAAGAAGTTGTTAATTTTCATTTTTCTAGTTTTTTCTTGAGGTAAATTAGACTAAGATGAAAATATTCTAAAGTTGCTCAAGCATGGAAAAAAGATGAATGAATAGTTCGAATAGCAAAAACACATCACATCATAAGCAAGTTGATATGAAAAAAAAACAGTAAATGACTTTAATGGGATCTTAGGACAATGTACCCATTCTCTTCCCATGTGCATCATGTGCTTTCCTTATACAATTATTTGTCAAAACAGCAAACCTAAAACCTTGAAAGTATTGTTCCTTTCCTACTTGAACAATTTGGGGTCCCAAAAAATTGGTCACATATTTGTTAGTTCAATGTTGTCCAGGCAGTCCTAACCATTTTGCCAATAAAAGAGAAAATATATTTGATGGGATTGTGGGCCACGGTCGACTATTTGAGGACCCTTTGTTGCTTATCTCAAAACAAAGCCCACATGTCACTTGCATGTGATATTGGACATGGAATGTATATCTATATGTATACAACTATCTAATAATAATTAGAGGGCCTTGAGAAAGAAAGTTAGAATTTGGGAAGTTGGGAAGGGTCTGATCAAGTGGTGGGGAAAATTGTGAAGGGCTCGATCAGGTGGAGGAGGCCATCGTCTGCTGGGTGCCTCTAGCTCAACACAGATGTGGTGTTCGAGTAGAAGGTCGCTTTATTAATGTGGGAGTAGTTGTGTGAGATGAAAAAGGGGTGGTGGTGGTGATGGCCCACTTCAAAATGACTCTGGAATGCTTTTAGGTTGCTGACCTTGAAGACACAGTTCTAAGGGACGGTCTTTTATTTGCAAAAAATCATGATCTCACACTGGAAGTGATGGAATGTGACTCGCTTAGAGTGATCCAGACATTGAAATCAGATTTGAGTAATGCCTCGGATGCTGGTGTCCTGAAGGACATTATAGACTTAGCCCATGTTTGACACCCATTCTATTCTCATTCTCATTTTTCATTTCTACCACACATTCTCCAAATAAAATAATATTACACACAAATCTAAAACTTTTCGTCACTTTTTCATCACACATTCTCCCATCAATTACTATTCTAAAATTTCTCATTCGCATAAAATGGGTGTCAAACATAGTTTTACTATCTGATGTACAGAGTGGCTTGTATGTACCTCGTGAAGGTTAAAATTTTATTCGACGCTCTTTCTTTAAAATTTCGTAAAGGTAAATGATGGGATGTGTGGGAGTCGGTAGTTAAAAGTTAAAACATGAAAAAGTCGTGGTTCTTGAAGTTTGAAATGCTTCAAGCATATGATGCTTGTTTGGTATATAATATGATATTGTACACAACTATATAGTAAAACAAGATTTTGGTACCACATTGACCAAACATGCCAATTGAGTTAGGGTGTATAAACTTCAAGTTGAGTCGTTCTATGCTTCAAAGATATAAAGTTTTTTCTTTCCTACATTGAGTTATTGGATAAATAGGTGTTTCTCAATCGAGGCAAAATGATACAGTACTTCGTTCTATGGAGAATTGTTGGGAAAATGCAAATTAATTCTAGGTCGGCTAGAAATGGATAAATAATGAGAGAATCAAACTACTCCTAATAGATTAACTTTTTAAGATGAAACCTTACTTTCTACCAGAAGTACAACTCGTCATTTGGATCGAGCCAAATAATAGCATGGACAATTTAATCCAATTTACACATGGAGACCATTCTGGTACTATGCTGCATTTGTTAGAAAAGTCTAAATTTTGGACCCACCATATATTTGAATCAGGTTCCAATACAAGATGCATCATGTCATTTAAAAATATATATGTTCACCTATTTTCATCATGGGTAATACTATTTGTGAAATTTCAGAGTGAAAAGTTGCAGAAGCACAGCAAAGAAGAAGAGATAAAAACCGTGTGTATTGTATATGGAATTGAATGATAAATATACAAGACTGATCTAATATAAACAAGTAACCGAAGGCTCTAGAAGAATGATTCTAACAGATCTAGAATAATTCCAACAATCCTAACCACCTTGCAAAAGACCAATCTATCCTTTATATTTATAGCATGGAAAATGATAAATGAGTTGGTTCTTCTCCTCATCAACCTGCTGAGTCTGCTCCTTCATGAGTCAATGTCCCCCCGCAAGATTGAGAGTGGATGTTTGCTACTCCCATTTTGGAAAGGTGAGATTGGAACATGATAAAGTGTAGTTTCTACACTTATTTGAGATCCTAAATGATGATATTTTACCGTTCTTTGGATAAAATACTATCTAAATTTTGTTGTATTACATTTTGTAGGTAAAACTCGATGTTTGAAGAAGAATTAGAGAAAAGAATGCAAAAATAATAAAAAATGACGAAATCCAAAAGTCGAGGACTAAATTACAAACAATCCATATAGAGGCGGGCAACGAAATGAAGATCGAAGATACCAAACATTTAATTTGATATAATTGAAAGATAAATGAACAAAATTGCAAGAGAAATGGGCTGAAATGAAGCTAACTTAAAGTTCGGGAACTAAAGTGCAACTATTAAAAAGTTGCGTCAAACCTCATGATGAAGATTTGAAAGTGTTAGAGGTCAATTGGATGACGATAAAAGTCAAAGGGATGGAGTGTAGTCAAATTATTATCATACTTCAACTTTCAGTCGAAAAAGTTGTGTTTCAGATTTTTAGTCTTATATTGAGACCCAATTTTTCGAATTGGAAAAATGATATTTTTATAAGAATTGTACCCCCTCCGAGTTATCTTTTCAATACACTTTGAATCACCTCAATCGGATATTAGGAGAGAAAATTATAACAAAAATATTGAAAAATGAAAACTATTTTAACTGTCGGAAATTAGACGAGGGACGCAACCTCAACCAAAAATGGGGTGCCTGAGGCATCCCAAACTAGCCAAGCGCATGCCCTAGATGTACCTAGGTGCTCGCCTCAGTACAAAAAGCAAAAAAATAAATTCATATTTTCTTTATTTTTGTTTTGGTAACTATTCAATACAATATTTTGGTATTCTTTAAATACCAAACTCGACCAGAACGTGGAGATGGGCCATTCGAACTAAAATTCATTATATGCTACATATTTTGGAGGCGAAAAACAAGTCTTTACATTAATTCTAGATAAATCATACAAGGATTTTAATGATTCATAACTTGGTTTTAATATTTGAGTCAAGAACGTAGATTTCTCCTACTTCTTCAATCTTTTTTATTTTCGAGTAATGTTTTTCCAGTTATTCTTGTGTAGTTTAATTATAAAATCTTAGTCTAAGTTTTTCATTATATTATATGAATGATGAACCCTATTATTTGTTTATTTTAATTCAAGACAATTAGTTTAATATTTTTTAATTTTTTATATTGGTTTTACATTCCCATTGAACTATTTGATTGTTTGATTATTAATTAGATAGTAAGTTATTTGTTGTAATGTAAGAATGCTCACAATAATTCTAGAACGTAGCAAAAACAATAAATAGACAATACATATTATGAATAATATCTATGATATGTGCAATCATGTGTGATAAATCCCCTGAATCAATGCATGTTTCTCATATGAATTCAGATTAGGAATATGATCGAGTCGTGTTAAACATATGCTTAATATATCTTGAAAAATAATATTGAATAATAGTGCATTCTAACTGCTCGTGCGAAACCCACAAGCGTACGAGATCATTGACAAGTAATATAATTGATGAGTTGAGAGTATCGTCCCACGGGGAATAAATTCAATTCAAGTTTACCAACATTTTATGAGATTCGAGTTATTTAAACAAAAGAGAGTTTAATTTTGTTTTATATTAAATTAATCTAAGAAAGCGGTAAAAAATGTGGTTTTTATCAATTTATGGATGATTGTACTGGATCTCGAATCCGCTTATTGCTATCTATTTCAATTCTTGACTTGTAATATAGTTCCGTTCATGCATTCTTGGAAATCGATAAAACTATGATATATAATTTTCTTTTCCAAAATAAATTAAATATATCCTAACTACTACCCGAATATATTTCTAGCCCGAATTCGAATGATTAGAATGCATTAAAGTTTAGATTATCTATCTGATTCCACACGTGATAAATGTTATTCCTAACATCTATTGCATATATATTAATTTTGTACCGTTCTAAACTTATTGCGAATCTCCCAACACTACAATAAGCAACTAATTATCTAATTGGTGGCCAATCAATTAAATAATGCAATGAGTATACAAAATTAATCAAGAAACGCAAGAAATAAATTAAACTACTAGTCTTGAATTTAAACAAATAACAAATAGGGTTCATCTTCATCCAATACAAAAAGGATCTAACCTAGCATGTTAATATATAAATTACAAAAAGAATAATAAAAAAATATCACTCGGATCATGAAATAATTCAAAGATGTTGATCTTCAAGCCCAAGGTTGAATTTTTCAAAATCTTGATGTAATTAACCTTCAATTCCTTACTATGACTTGATATCCTCTCTCAAAATATAGCACTTAGCTTTTTGTTTTTGATGAATTTGATGAAACTATTGTTTATAAAGAGGCAAGATAGGTTTTTTTTTAAAAATATGTAGCACTCGTTCTCTATTTATAAGAGCTAGAAAATAGGTCAAAATTGCCTCTAATTTGATTTCCAAAAGAGTTTGAATCGTGAACGAAAACTAAAGATTCATCTGCAAAAAAGGTCCGCGCGTGTGCTGTAGAACCAAATGGCTCTCGGGTTGGGGAAAATAGACTGCCGCGCGCACGGTTGCTTATGTTTGTCCCTGAACAGCTCTCAGTATTTTTGACATAATTTTCTTTAAAGATATTCGATTGAGGTGGTTCAAAATGAATTGGAAAGGTAATTCAAAGGACTATAATTCTTCTAAAATACAATATTTCCAATTCGAACGTTTGCTATCCAAACAATGGGTCTTAAGTTGAGGCTAAAATCCATAGCATAACTTCTTAAGCTCGGAATTGATTTGTGAAAATACTTCCATTATATTTCCCTCATTTGACCTCCAATTGCATCCAATTGATCATATATGATCCTCAATCATCGTCCTATTGAATGTTTACACTTTGGTCCTCAAACTTTGAATTTCCTTCGTTTTCGCAAGTTTTTCGTTCTTTTCATCCAAACCCCACCAATTTGCATTGAGTTCGATCTAATAAACATAATTAACACAAAATTAAGCTATAACTCATCCAAATCACTAACAAATACTTTAATTTAATGGCCTAGACAAGTGTACAAAATACATTTATCAAATACCACCAAACTTGAATATTTGTTTGTCCTCAAACAAAGCTATAACCTAACTTAACCAAAAATTTTAAACGCACATATGGCTAGCTAACTTGCCTTTTGTCTCGAGATTGGAATATATGTATAAAAATTATGAAATGCTGCAAAATCACAATGCTAAAATTAATTTCTACTTATTCAAAGCAAAACCAACGTGTGTGTATGAAAATTCATGTCAAGTATCATAAATTCATGAAGTGATTCAAATCCCAACCCTCAATAGTCAAATTTGTTCTTTCTCCTCTCATGAGTTTTACACTGCCAAACTTATTATTTTCACTCTTTTCCCATTGTGTGATCTAAGGTTGAATTTATATACTATTCCTCACCCTCTCTAGTTTGGTTAGATCTTACTAATTGCAGTTCAACACATCAACAAATGCGGATTCTCCTTATTTTTTATTGTTTCAACCTCCAAGAATCAACTAAGTTAATCAATTGTCAAAGGTTTAAATTTTCTCAAATAAGTATTTGGGGGTTAATAAAAACATGTAATAATATTTTTTTTCATTTTTTCCTTTTCTTTTTTCTTTTTTTTCCATCTTATTTGCGAATTTCTCTCCATTAAACTTTCTGAATGACCATTGTAGCAAGCTTTTTACCGATAACTCCCACGTCACGTGACTACAGGGCACCAAATTTTAGACAACCTTACAGACTTAATCACTCTAGTCATAAATGTTACGACTAGAAGTTTCACAATAAGATAATATTTTCTCTTTTTCATGCAATGATTAGTGCAATACTCCTTATTAAACACTTATTCTCAAAAATCAACCTCTAACTTAAGATTTTCACCTAATTTTCTTCTTATTGGCCTTAGACAATCTACACAAAATTTAGCACACACGAAATCCATATATATCTCAATGTCTCCCTACAACAGCTCAATCAACCTCAAACTATCCAAAAATTGCTTTAAAGATGTATAATTTAGTGGTTATTTGGATTTAATAAATAAGGTCCACTAATTTTATTTTTTTTACCTATTCAAATTTTGAATCAAACTATTTTTTCATGATACAAAACATAAATTTTGTGCGCAAAAATATCAAGTTTCACATGAATAAGTATAAATCAATCCTAACATGTAACTTTTTCACAATTTATAATTTAATACACGATTTCAAATATATGCATTATGGTATGTAAAATTATCTAACCCACACAAGCATAAAAAAATAAAAATAAAGATGAATTTTTTTTTTGCACTCAAACAAGCACACAAACCAATAAAAACTCAATGTTTTTCCACCCCAAACTTATAACAGATATTGTCCTCGATGTCTAAAAATATAACATGCAATATATAAAAATTAAAGTTAAAGAAGGGAACTAAGTATATATATTTGAAGGTGATAAATGAACTGACATGAAAGTTTTGGCTCACTTGCTATATCTTTTCTTTTATCCAATGTGTTCAGGTGACGTGTTCCTTCAAAATAGTAAAAATCAATCATAACATGAAACAATTTGTAGTAAGCTCATACACACCTTAAAGGGAAATATGGGGATGAAGGTACCCTATACAACTAAAAGTTAAAAATTACTAATCCTAAATCTAAAAATTAAAATAAATAAAAAGAAAGAAAACTGGGTTGCCTTCCAATAAGCGCTTATTTATAGTCATTAGCTTGACTTTATTGTTTTGGTTATTTGTGGTGGCTTGAAAAGAGAGTTTTCAGCCTTACATCGGCTGCACAAACAGTTGTTTCTTAAATCATCTTTAAGCCTCCAGATTATAAGATTTCCATTGTTGTCCCGCCGAAATATTCCACATTCTTTCTTCTTATTCTTGTGATTTCTCCAATGGTCTATGCTTTTGCACTCCTCAATATCTGGAAATTTCTTGAGTGGAGCATTCATGGTGAAACTTTGTTGTTTTTTCCACCCTTAAGATTATTTCACATTTTTCAAAATCTATTAATGTTCATGCAGTAGATAAGAATGGTCTCCCCAAAATTAACGGCATATGCTGAGCATCTATATCAAGGATAATGAAGTTAGCTGGAAAATAGTGATCTCCAACTTTGATGAGCACATCCTCTGCTACTCAATAAGGATGCTTGAGTGTCCTATAAGCCAGTTGTAGGATTATTGATGTTACTTTTGGATCATCCAATCTTAATTTTTTGTAGATAGACAATGACATCAAATTAATACTTGCTCCAAAATCAATTAAAATATTTAAATTATGTGAATTTCCTATAGAGCAAGGTGTTATAAAACTCCCTAGGTCTTTTAGTTTAGGAGGGAGCATATGCTTTATAATTGTACTGCACTTTTCTATCAGAGCCACTATTGCATCTTCTGGCAGCTTTCTTTTATTAGTCAACATCACTTTTAGGAACTTTGTGTAATTTGGAATATGTTGAATGGGGTCAATGAGGTTCTGTTGATGTGAAGTTGTCTAAGTGCATCCAAGATCTTCTTAAATTGATTTTTCAGCTTATTGTTTTGCAACCTTTAAGGAAATGAGACCGGAAGTGTGTGTTTATTGACAGGAACAGTTGCCTTAACCGGTTGACTGTCCGACTTTTCTTCTTGTGTAACCTTTGTTGATTCTTCATATTGAACTAGTTGTTCCTCGCCCATGGTAGCTACCTGATCCTTCTCGATCTCTTTCTTCTTTACAGTAATTTCTAGCAGCTGAACTTCACTTTTCGTTGTGATGGTCTGGACTAGTTCTTCTTTAGGTTGTTTTCGAAGCCTTTGAGGAAATGGAATAGGTGGTACATAAACTCGAACAGGGGTAACATGCTTGTATGATGGTGTCACAATAATTGTATGATTCATAGCTTCAACTGCTAATGCCCGTTCTCTTGGATTTGTCTCCGTGTTGCTTGGTAAGGTTCCTTGAGTTCTCTTCGCGAATGGAGCTGCCATCTGACCTATCTAAGTTTCCAAGTTTTTAATTGCAGTTTGCTGGTTCTAAATAATTGTCTTTTAGGTTTGGAAATTAGTCTCACTCTTAGTATTGAACTGAGTTAATAAAATAGGACCTAAATTAATTAAGATTAATTCAAGAATAAAATTAAATGCAAGTGTTGTAAAAATATGATGATGAACATACTAGAATTCCGAATCCCCTTATATTAATCCTCTTTAACTTGAACTTTTTAATTTGACGACACGATTTAATTATGAAGATCAATATTCCTAATTTATTTAACAATCTCTCTCAAATAGAATTAAACCTATTTTTACATGTGACCCAACTATATCTCTATGATGGATGCGAACACATAAAAATGCATTAACGGATTTTTAAATACTTAAAGATCACATAAAGTATAGTGGTATATTTCTATCTCCTATCGGACAAGTATTTAGGACCGGATGAAATTGTCTCTTAACTTATTTCGTTTTACTTAGTAGAAGGAAATGAGAAGAATGTTGTAAGAACAATTCATTTTGTTCTACAAGTGGAAACCGATCCTAAAACTTATAGAGAAACTATGATTCTGGAGATAACATTTTTTGAAGGATGAAATGGATTCAATTATGTCAAACAATACATGGGAACTTATCGATTTACCACTTGGATCCAAACCTATTGTATGTAAATGGGTGTCTAGGAGAAAATACAATGTTGATTGTTCTCTTAATACCTTTAAGACTAGACTTTTAGCAAAAGGTTATTGACAAAATGAATGAATAGACTATTTTGATACTTATGCAATGGTAGCTAGAATAACATCAATTAAGATAAATATTTGTATTCCAAATTATGTGATGATTATGTGATATTCATTTGCTTATATGTTGATGACATGTTGATTATGAGTGATCACATGGATGGAATAAAAGAAACAAAGAGGTTCTATCCTTCACATTCAAGATGAAGGATCTTGGACAAGTGGATACCATTTTGGATATCAAAGTTACTAAAACTAGTGGGAGTTAACAATTAAGTCAATCACACTATATCGAGAGTGTGATAGATAAGTTTATACATTTGAAGAGTATAGTACCCCTCTTGATCCAAATTTGAGACTTATAAAGAATGATGAAAGAGAAATTGATCAATTGGAATATGCAAGTGCTATTGGGAGTTTTATGTACGCTGTTTAATGCACAAGACTTGATATAGCTTTTACAATTAATAAACTTAGTATGTTTACTAGTAATCTAAGCAATGATCATTGGAATGTCATTGGACGAGTTCTCAGATATTTAAAGAAAACCAAGAACTTAATACACTAAATTTCTGGCTGTATTGGAATGATTTACAGATGCTAGTTGGATATCTAGCACGGGTGAAAGTAAATTCACTTCTGGTTGGGTGTTTACTCTTGGAGGTGGTGCTATTTCTTGGAAATTGAAGAAGCAAACATGTATAACACACTAAACTATGGAATATGAATGTATAGCATTATCAGAAATCGGGAAAGAAGTTCTGTGGCTTAAGTATCTACTTTACAAGATACATTTGGGACCGAAAATACATCTTCAATATCTATCATGTGCGATATTCAAGTTACACTAGCAAAATCATACAATGAGGTATATAATGGAAAGTCTAGACATATGAGTCTAAGACATGACTACATAAGGAAATTAATCAAGAGTGGAATAATTTTCCTAAATTATGTAAAGTCAATAGAGAACTTAGCGGATCCATTAACTAAACCTCTAAATAGAGATTTAGTGACTTCGAATAGAATGAGATTGAAACTCTTGAACTAAATGTCCATCAATGATAGCAACCCTACTAGTCATTACTCAAAAAAGTAATACACGGGTTCAAATAGTAACAACACGTCATTCGATATATGGATAGTTTCAATATTATGTAATCCGCAATAAACCTATTCTAGTTAAATAATGTTGGTTGTTACTGAAGTGAGGGTTGAGCTTTAAGCTATTAATGAAGTTCAATACTAAGTACAAGTATTTCTAAAAAGTAACAAAGATATTTGAAGAATTTCACCTAGATAAACTTCGAGGTTGTGTTGCTTCAATAGAAAGTTGGAGTTTCTCTCTTAAAAGTTTATTGAAAATGATGACCGTAAGGCCATATTATCGTTAAGCGAGATTGACGAACTTGAGAACACGTGATACTTGTGTGTGCGTTCTTACCGATATTGTCATATGAAATCATTGGTTCAAAGCTTTCATACTATCTTTAATTTTGACTTTACTTTGTTTGAATTATACTATGTCAGATTCAAATCGAATGTTATCTAATCCTTATGCATAAGTATTATATACTTTGAACAAGTGGGGGATTGTTGAAAATATTGTTCAAAGTTGATAAAAAAAATGGTTATGAAATAATGTGGAATGAAAATCAATTTTGGAGGCCAAATTTTGGCCTATGCGGTCTTGGCCGCGGTCGCATAGGCCCGTGAAGAGAACTATGCGGTGACATAGTGTTGAACTATACGACTGCATAGAAAGCCAAAAGAGCCATTAGTGACCGTTTTGCTCAAATGTTTGGTGGCTTTTGGGGGGGTTTTTTGGCACCACTTTGTATGACCATGTCTCTTGGCTATATATAAATGGTTTGTGATCATTATAATGATGTTGAAAACATACAAAAACCATAGCCATATTCAAGAACAAAAATCATTCCAAAAATAACAAGAAATCACAATTTTCTTCGTCATATTCAAATTCTTCTTTAATGTTCTTCAAATTTTGGAGAATTACACTTAATAATTGAGTGTTAATTCTTTACAAGACTTGTTTAAATCCTGCAAACCATTTGCCTTAATCTATACAATCATTATTTCAATTCGAGAGGGGGCAAATGTAGTTTGAGGACAGTGATATCATGTTCAAGCCATTGGTGTTCGTTTTCAAATCCATTTTTTGGTTTTGGTTCATTGCTTTATTCTCCGATCCCTCAAGTGGAAGTCATCAAATTTCCCAACAGTGTAAAGTGGATTTTGTTTCGTTGTGATAGTGTTTTTGTTTGAGGCATAGATAGTAATGAAAATTCTATCAGAGCACTTTGATTTTAATGGGTTTCTACGAAAGTTCTTTATGGAACATGTATTGTCCATATATGATCTCCATGCACAGGGGCGGATCCAGCACTCGGCGAGCCGGCGCGGCCGCCGGTGCTGGATCTGCAGGGAAAAAAATTAAATAAGATTTATGAAAAATAATTATATATATGTTATTGTATAAATTTTATTAAAATGTTGTGTAGATCATTTGGGAGAGAGGACACATTTCCATGTGAAATACTTGGGTTCGATCCCCTTCAACAACATTCTCTCTTTTAATTTTTAAATACGGTAAATAATGGCTAAATATTAATTAACAATTGTACCAATGTTCAACAAAAAGAAGGGCAGCTCGTATGGTAAAGGGGTCATTTTGTGCATTAGAGGTATGAGGTTCAATTCTTTGCTTTTCTACTTTTTGTTTAATATTTCTTTACAATAAATAATAACTAAAAAATTATATATTATTAGTTTTTCTTTTCGAAATAATTTCTTTAAAAAATATATCGACTCAAACTATTATTCTATGATATATATTTTTATTGTTAGGTTTTATTAATTTCTTTTATAAAATTCAAATTTGAACAATCTAAATATTGTTTTTTATTCTTTTAAAAGTTCAAAAAATACTTTTTCTTTTGAGGTGAAAAATGGTTTTAGTTTTAAAAATCATTATTTTCAAAATTTTGCATAACCGTCGCCTAAACTCGGAGATTGTCTTTACACATTTAATCATACTTTACGTATAAACTATTTCGTTTGAATTCGTAAAAAAATTAAAACTTGATCGTACATGTATGATTGAAAAATGTATTTTTTTCTTATTATTTTATTTTATTGTATTGGATTATATTTTCAAATGTACGACTTTTTCACGTTTTAGTGAATTTATATATTGATTGAAATTTTTTTAACATTATTTAATTAAATATTAATAAACAATTTTATTATTGCGGCCATCAACAACCACCATAACTGATTTAATATCCTGAATCCTCTATCCATGCACGTTGGTGTCTATTAATCTCTTGACATGATACACGTATATATGTCCTCATGGATCTTCGTAAACGTTTGTCGAGGAAATAGTGGGAAATGCCCGGTTGACCCGGTCACTTTTCCAAAATAGCCGTTGACTGTTTAAAAAAAAAAAAAAAGGAAAAACTAAAAAAAGCTTAACATTTCAGCATTTTCCCATTTTTACCCTCACGTGACTTGGAAGAGGTGCCCGACCAAAAAACCGACACCCAGACCGGAATCGCCATTTCTCTTGAAGAATGTGAGTTTTTGAAAACCATTCTATGTTATTTTACAAAAAGTATGGTTGAAATCATTCAATATTATGCATGTTTGCGAATTTTTGTTGATTATTTTCGAAAAAATTGTTGTAGAATCAATTAATATGGATGAAATGTGATTTTGGGAGCCATTTGGGGGTTGGAGATCGCCGGAAATGGCGTTTTCCGGCGATCTCCTTCCGGAGAAAGCCACAGACGCCCATACGGAAATCTGGGCGTCTGGGCACGCCCAGATGTCTGGGCTTCTAGGCCCAGACAGCCCAGACGTTTGGGCCCAGAAGCCCAGATTTTTTTTTTCCTTTTTTTATATGTGAATTAAAAATTTTATTTTAAATTACTTAAATAATTGATTACAAAGAATAAAAATAATCGATCTAAAATACAGATTTTAAACTACTTATTGAAATTATTTATAAACAATTTAAAATAGTTTCTATATTTTAATAGTTTGTCTAATATTTAGTTACAAAAACGAATTTATTTAAATTTGAAATATTATTTAATAAATTATAAAATATTAAATAAACAAAATAAATTGTTTCTTTGAATTGTTTATTTCAATTTTATATTTTGATTGTTTATTTAATTTTTTATTAATTAATAATAATTAAATATTATATAAACAATTAAAATAATGAATTTATTTATAAATTCTTCTTTTACAACGAAATATTAAGTGAACAAGTAAAATATTTATTATAAAATTATTTATTTTAATTACTTATTGAAATTGTTCAAAAAACATTAAATATATTATTTTAAATAAATTATTTCATTTAATTGTTTAGTTATAAAATAAGAAATTTAATTATAAATTCTTCTATTAATTTGAAATATTCAGTGAACAATTAAATGAAATAATTTATTTTAAATCATAATCAATAATTTTAAATAAATTATTTCATTTAATTGTTTAGTTATAAATAATAGAAAAACTAAATAAACAAAATAAATTGTTTCTTTGAATTGTTTCTTTAATATTCTAATAATTATAATTAAATATTATATAAACAATTAAAATAAGAAATTTAATTATAAATTCTTCTATTAATTTGAAATATTAAGTGAACAATTAAATGAAATAATTTGTTCCATTATTGCATTATTTGTTCCATTATCTATTGATTCTTGCGGATAGTAATTAATGTCATTCAGTTAGTTTAATTTTCGTATATTATGTTTTATTTATTATATCTTGCACAAGATTCTAACATTTGAAATGTTGCAGGATGGATTACCACTTAGATGATGCGGTAAGACAGATCCCATGGAAAGTTACATCGAACTGTAACTTTGCCATCTTTACAGTGGTATTAAATTTGCTGGACGAGGAGCACGCAAACATATTGAGGCGATCCTGCTTATGGCCATTGTATTCATTGCGCGGCGTACAGTTTTCTGGTCAGCTGCTCGATGCGTTGCTATGTCGGCTGCTTAAACCAGTTGACGGAGATGCCCTCCATTTTGATTTTGGGGGCAAGGTAGTTAGATTTTCTATATTCGAGTTTGCCCTCATCACCGGATTGATGTGTACGGGCGAAGAAGCAGCCCGGGCCCGTATTCCGAGAAACAAGAGGTTGTTGAATGAATATTTTCACGGGCAGACGACGGTCACTCCGAGGCAGTTGGCGGACGCATTCAGGGCATGCGAGGACATGTCTGATAAGTTGAAGCTGGGTATGGTGCTTATCCTCGAGAGTGTGCTCAGGTGTCATCACAAGAAGACGTCGATCGACCTTTTTCATTTGGAGGTTGTGGATGACATTGATACCTTCAACAGCTATCCTTGGGGCAGAGATGTTTTGCGGATACCTTACGACACTTCAGGAGGGGACATTTGATGCCTAAGGGGGATAGATCCGAGCGCAAGTACGATGCATATGGCCTGCCGTTGGCTTTGCAGGTAAATGTTCAACATAATGAATTATCTATTTTTAGTATTCAATTCTATATATAATAATTGTAACTGTTGCAGATATGGGTGTACGAGACTGTCCCCATATTGGCTAGCCGGTATGCGACGAGAGTGGAGACGTGCAGCCCTCGAATTTATCAATGGCGAGCACATGACAAGCCACTTGCAAAACAAATATCAGCTATTCTCGACGATCCTGAGGTACGTAGTATACATTTTGCGATTTATATTGTATGTCCTTTCAAAATATCGATACATGGTCATGAACTCGGTAAAATGTCAATATGATAGGTTGAAGTCCTCTCTGAGTTGACCCCGTCGATAGAGGAGGAGGGTCAGAGTTACATACGTTCCTTGTCTATCCAGGCCGCGTCAGATGATCTGACACCCGAGTCCATCGTTGATCGGGATAGGGTATGTTCATTGAATATAATATGTTGATTAACGTTTTGATTTTTGAATTAAATTAATAATTCGGACTATTTATTTTCTCAGGAGTGCCTTCCAGTATCACCTCCGCCGCCGAGGTCACCTCCGCCGCCGAGATCACCTCCACCGCCGAGATCACCTCCACCGCCGAGGGCCTCACCACCGCCGTCGAGGGCATCACCGCTGCCGTGGGCCTCACCACTGCCGTCGAGGGCATCACCGTCGCTGATCAGGTCTCCTTCTCCCTCGTCCACTGATCTGTATGGCCGTCTTACTGAGTTTATACAGGGTCAGATGGGCGCGATGCGTCAAGAGTTGGGACGGCAGGTCGACGATCAGTATTCCAGATTGTCGTTCGAGATGGGCGCGATGCGCCGAGAGTTGGGACTGCAGGTTGACGAGAGCTCTGCCAGACTGTCGGAAGAGATGGGCGAACTGCGACAAGAGCTCAAGGGACATATCGACGATGTATATAATGATGTATTCGTTCTACGTCGCGACGTGGTAGATCTACAGCGCGAGATAGGAAACCTTCATACTGAGGTCAATATGTTACGGGGCGACGTAGCAGCCCTACGAGGGACTGGCAGTCATCGAGATGGAAAGGGTGACGGTGGAGCGAGACAGATGGGGTACGATGATCTGTCATGGCCGGGGGGAGATTACGATTCATTTTTTGATGGGGTACCGGAGGAGGGAGTACCGGCAGAGGCGGAGGTGGGGGTACCGGTGGAGGTGGAGGGGGTACCGACGGAGGTTGAGGGGGGGTACTGGAGAGGAGGGCACCGGCGGAGGTGGAGGTGGGGGTACCGGAGGGGAGGGCACAGGAGGGGATGGAGGGGATACCGGCGGAGGTGGAGGTGGGGGTACCGGAGGGGAGGGCACAGGAGGGGATGGAGGGGATACCGGCGGAGGTGGAGGTGGAGGTGGAGGGAGTATCGGTGGGGGTGGAGGTAGAGGTGGGGGTACCGGAGGGGAGGGCACATGAGGGGGTGGAGGGGGTACCGGCGGAGGTGGAGGTGGAGGGGGTACCGGCAGAGGTGGAGGCGGATGACGTAGTATTTGTGTCGGAGGGGACTACGGAGCTGAGGAAGGGTACTAAGCGTGCTGTTGATGTGACACCGATGGTGGTTGGTAAGAGATCGAGATTGCCGTCACAGTACATCGTTTCCCCCTTCACAGCTGAGGCGAAGAGACGCACGTTCTTGGATGGGACCTTTCCCAATCTCTTCCGCGAGGTCGACCCGATTCGACAGAATGCGTTCTCATTGTGGTTCAAATCCCTTCAGCATGAGTAAGTATTTTATCATTTTCGTAAAGTACATACGAGATCACCTATGCTTTTTGTAACAATTCACTATTTTGATTTTTGTAGGAACAACTATAAGATAGGGACGATGACCATCTCGAACGCGAAGAAGTGGTTCGACGATGTACTGACGAGGGGTGCGTGGCTCGCCGATGATGTAAGGATATTCTCATTGTTATTTGTTATTTTATTTAATTATTTGTTATTTTATTTAATTTAACGACCATTTATTTTTTATTGGTGTTAGCACATCGACTTGGCTATGGAACTATTGCGCGATAGAGCTCGGAGACACCCGAGATCTTTTGGCATTCCTGGCCGAGTCATCCTTAGCTCCGGTTTCGCACGTGCCCTTGATATTGAGCACAACACTCCTACTCCAAGGCGACGGATATGTGGTGCCCGAGTACATGTTGGAGTGGGTCATTGGGCTGGAGCAGACATACGGGAAGCCGTGGACGGATTGTACACATATGTACATTCCACAGGTCGCAAACTCACACTGCTTTGCAGTTGAGATCGTATTCGCGGATTCGACTATATATGTGTACGACTCCGACCATAGCTGTTTGACCCAAGGGCAACTGGAGCAGATACTGGAGCCGATGAGAGTGATCATTCCCATGATGGCTAGACATGCGGATATTCAAGTAAATGACATATTAGCCATTATGCGGGACACGAGACGGCGAGACAAGGAATATCGTAAGAATTTACAAGTTTTCAATTTGTAAATTTAGTTTTTAACTATATGTTATCGAATTAATATATTTTTATTTAATTGCAGGGGCGACTGTGGGATGTTCGCGATAAAGTATATAGAATTTTTGAGTATTGGTCGCAAGATTGATACAATAAATCAATCGTTTATAGATATGTGGAGGTTGAAGCTAGCTTGTGATTTGTATGAATATAATTGTGATCCTTAGTACATTGTGTAATTATGTAATTAATATACATTATTTTATTTAAATGTTTATTTCATATTCCATTAAGTATTATTAACTATTACAGAAACGATAAATTATGTAAATAAATAATTTAATTAATCAATGAATTTAAATAAATATTTGAATTAATCAATTAATATAAATTATGTAAATAAATAATTTCATTAATCAATGAATTTAAATAATTTAAATAAATATTTGAATTAATCAATTAATATAAATTATGTAAATAAATAATTTCATTAATCGATGAATTTAAATAATTTAAATAAATATTTGAATTAATCAATTAATATAAATTATGTAAATAAATAATTTCATTAATCAATGAATTTAAATAATTTAAATAAATATTTGAATTAATCAATTAATATAAATTATGTAAATAAATAATTTAATTAATCAATGCATTTAAATAATTTAAATAAATATTTGAATTAATCAATTAATATAAATTATGTATATAAATAATTTAATTAATCAATGAATTTAAATAATTTAAATAAATATTTGAATTAATCAATTAATATAAATTATGTAAATAAATATTTGAATTAATCAATGAATTTAAATAATTTAAAGAAATATTTGAATTAATCAATGAATTTAAATAATTTAAATAAATATTTGAATTAATCAATTAATATAAATTATGTAAATAAATAATTTCATTAATCAATGAATTTAAATAAATAATTTAATTAATCAATGAATTTAAATAAATAATGTAAATAAATAATTGATTATTTAATATTTAACGACACTAAATAAAAACATATTATTCAGTTATACATATTATACTATTACATAATATTACACATCGGTTGAATTGTTATGTAGAGGAATCTGACTTGTACAAAATTGACGAGTATGCCCTGTTGCGCCGCATCTGCCGCACTTACGAGGTCGGGGAAATTCTCCGGTGGATGGTATTCTAGACGTACGTCTACGTCCCGGAGCACGTGGTCCGATTTCGGGTGGCAACAAATTATTAAGTGGGAGAATATGGTCGGGAACTTCCCACTCGACTTCATTTGGCAGGGGAAATATCGTTTCGGCATACGCCGCTTTCCAAAAATCAGTCGTGTAATAATAACTGCATAAGGCGTGTGTCGGAATCCCTCTATGCATAGCCACTGCCACTGCATGCGTACACGGAAACCTTTCCAACTGAAACTTTCTACACGTGCATGTGTTATCATTCAAGTCCACGACGTATCCGATATTACGTCCACAACTCACGGAGAAGCGAAACTGATCCAGTGGTTCCACGCATACCTTTCTCGCAACCTCTAGAGTTTTGAAGATTTTATCTTCCTGAGCCGGAGTCAGCACACTTGTGCAATTTTGTGATTCCTCACGCCGGTCATGAAACCACTGCTGCAACTTGTTACGAATTTGCTCAATCATTGCGAGAATTGGTAACTCTCGATCCTTCTTGAATAACGCATTGAGCGACTCAACATTGTTCGACGTCATCATGTTGTATCGACGTCCTGAAAAATGTGATCGTGCCCAATGTTCGTTCCCCATCTCTGTTAGATAAACCCATGCAGCATGTGATTTACTTTCTATTTCAACCATGAACTTTTCAAACTCTTCAAAACTGTACGCCTCTGCAGCTTTCCTAAACAATGCAACGATGCCACTGCCCCGAAACTTCGTCTTTAGATTGCCCTGTATATGGTACATACAATAACCGTGATGTGCATCAGGAAAGACTTCGGCGATACCATTTATTATTGACTGCCCCCGGTCAGTTACGAATGCAAGGTTCTCGACGTCTCCAATTATTTCCCTCAGCTTCGTGAAGAACCAACGCATCGCTAAATCATTCTCTCCATCGACTATACCGAACGCAAGAGGGTAAATTTGGATGTTGGGATCTTGACACGTAGCAATAATCAACTTGCCTTCGTATCTAGCCTTAAGGGTTGTACTGTCGACTAGAATTACGAGTCGCATCGTGTTCCGAAATCCTCGAATGCACTGTCCAAGGGCCATGAAAAAATACTTGAAGCGATTCCCGTCGTCCGTATCAATATAAAATGCCGATCCAGGATTAGTTTTCTCCATGTTGTGGCAATATCTAGCCAATTTAGCGTAACTTTCCTCGACCGAACCCATTAAGTCCTCCAATGCGCATTCTTTGGCCTTCCAGGCTTTCTGATAGCTCATGACCACCCCGTAATCTCCACGGACGTCGTTGATGATGTCCGAAGGTCTGTAGATTGTTCATGGGTCCCGAAACTTGTCCATTATTTGTCGACCAATGAACCATGCTCGGGCCTGTCTGTGATCATTTCGACGAATACCCACTTCGCAAGTATGTTCTCGTGCATACTTATGAATTACAAAGAACTCATTCGTGTCCATTTTCGTCGCTCGCAAACGCCAATTGCAACTGTCGTCAATACAGATGATTGTGTACGTCGACTTGTCCGATTTTTTTAACTTTAAACTCGAAATTGTGTTTCAAAGCAATCCGGTGCACAGCTTCTTGCAAATCTTTCTTTGTTTCGAACAGTTGCTCGACATATAAATCTTCATCATCAGGAACTGTATGAAAACAATTAGAGGTACCTGAACCCGACCCATGTCTTCGACCGGATAAAGCAATCAAATCCTCATTCGTAAATTCATTTGCATTCTCGTTGTCATCAACTATCGAGGGAATTCTGTGCGTAACGGTGAAATCATGATGATGAACAACTGTAGTGGGAATAACCACATCATCCTCACGAGCTATCTCCATCGTGTTCCAAAAATCATTCACAATATGATCCCCTCTATCGAGATCTTCGTGTTCACCATCGGGGACATTCTTTTTTACTAAAGTTACGCAAAGAGGAGTAGTCGTCCGAACTTCGTTCAATGCAATTAAAGCTTTGATGCCATTTTTAGAAGTAACCTTTGTAGGTGGAACTGGAATGGATGTATGCTCGTTGTTGAATAGAAATCTCAATTCCATGTCGTACTGAGAGGGATTGATGTCAAGCACGTCCTGTATCTCACTGTACATTTCTGCATACGATGTATTCGATGTCAATACAATTGAAATTGAGCTATGTATATCACATGTCCATTTCCAGACACATTGACCATTTCCATTATCTTCAAATTCACCAAAGTAAAGAACCGGGATTGCAACCATATCTGCTGCATTAAAAAAAAATATTTGTTATGTTCGTGGAAAAAAATCGTCGAGGGTGCATGGCCCCGGACGTCCGGGGAGTTGACGCCCGGACGTGACGTCCGGGGCCATATGGGCCCGGACGTCCTAGCCCCGGACACCCCGGACTTCCGGGCGTCCGGGTCGTGTGGAATTGTTTTTCTTCTTCCATCACAGATCTGAAAATCTCATGCAGATGAATTTTTTTCTCGTTTTTGTTTAAAAAAAGTCGATTATAGATCATAAAATTTTCATATACATAAGATTTAAAGATTAAAATAATGTACTTAACCAAAACGAAATTAAAAATACGTAAAAATATGTTTACCGATTTCACTGATGGCTGTGAAATATTTCCTTGTTGAGCGTTTGATAAATTTATCTGTTTTCAAATTTGAAGTAGACGAAAAATGAAATTATTTTTATCTATGTTGGAGTAAATAGATAGAAAAAGTGAATTGATTTCGAAATTTTAAGTAGGAAGTGTTTGGAATTCTTTATAACTTAAAAAGGGTATTATTGTCTTTTTCAAACAATACCATTTTTTATAATTTATATAACATTTTAAGGGTAATTTCGTCTTTTCAGCCTTAGAAGGCTATTGTGGTGAATGGTTAAAATTTTTGGGCAAAGTGAAAAATGGCTGCTCTGACGTGGACATTTTGAAAAGTACCCCACGTTTGTCTGAGTGATCACCGGGTATTTGAAGAATCCATCAATGGGCTTACTGAAATCTCTTTGTGATTTTGGTGATTTATAATCCATGGGAATTATTCAGTGTTTCCATTAGAATAATGCAAATTAGTCTTCTGCCAATTGTAGCTTATTTTAAACGATTATTGATTCTGTCCATTAATGAAAAGGAAATCTATTCTCTGTTCACATTGAAGTTTGTGCACTATTAACATAAATAAATACTTTAATAATTTGTGAAGTAATGTGCTGAATATTTCATGCATTAAACAGTTTGAGAATTCTTGTTAAAGTGAAGGATTGTGTTCATCATGGGCGAAAATTGCTTGCTGTATAATTACCCAATTATTGGATATTGGCAAAATTTTCTATATGCCATAGATGGTGCCGGATAAGTGCGTTTTACACACTTATTTAGGCTACAAAATATGGATAATTGTTGGTAAATATATTTGAACTAGTCAGAGTTGATCCTACATTGCACGTTATTTTAAAATACTTTATAAATGTTGTAAAAGTAATATTTAATACCAATTTTGCTGAGAAGATTTGACGAGTCTAAAAAAAACTTAAGAAAATAAAATTTAGGATGGAAATTTAAGAGAAGAAAATCATAACTTCTATAATTCAAAATTTTTGTGATGATGAAATACTACAAATGAGAAATCTTTTTATACTACTTTTGGTACATAAGAATAATGCTAATGCATGAATTCAAACCTCCACTATAATTTCTTTAGACATGATTATAAATAAATTCATCTATAGTAACTCTAGATTCATGTAGATCAAGATTTATCAAGTCAAGATTCATTGAATCTAAATTAATGTAAATGTGAATTAATTGAAAGTTAATAACACAAAATTCATACATGATACGGATTTTGTAGTATTTATTATATATTGAAAAACGAAATTAAGATATTATTGAAATAATTGAATTATAGTAGGGTTAAAATCGTCCAAATAATGATTCTCACTTAATGTGATATTTAATATATTATAGATGTAGTTTAATTCTATATAAATTATGTTTTGTAGGATAACATTGATGGACATGATGAAATTTATGAGAAAGAAGCGAAAAAGACTAAAATGGAAGAAAACCAAAGTTCAGGGCCCAAAATGCAAATAGTTGAAAGATGGCGGGGAAGAAGAAACGAAAATGTGAAAGAGTCGATGACCAATTTAATGAAGACATGAAGTACTGGAAGAAGAACAAGTGAGAAAATAGATCAAGAAATGAGAAAACGGAGTTCGGGGACCGAAACGCAAACAATGAGATTCTATTTGAACTATACTATAGCATAGTTCTTTTAGCCATAAGGTCGTATAGGGTGATGCAGGGTTTTCTGGAGTTGAAATTGATTGAACTATAGCATGAAAATGTACTATGCTCAGAGGAAAAATTCTGATTTCCTTATTTCAATAAAACTCTTATAGAAACAAAGCGGGGATGTCTTTTAAAGACCTAGGGTCGTCCAAAGGTGGTTAGCACACATCACTACACATTCTAAAAGATTTTGGAGTATTAAAGGAGGCAAAAAACACGAAGATCAATTCTAAGACTCGAAAATTCAATTCAAAATTTATTTGGGTGATGTCGATTCTTCAATATTTCTTTGCTTTTTTCTTCATAACATGTTAGACTAGATTTATTTGTGTTAGGAGAACGATGAACCATGTAATGAGTTTTTTAATCTTTAATTTTGCATATTTGACATTGAAATCACGTTCAGGATATTAAATGATTTATATGATTTTCTTCTCTCGACAATTATTGTGCACGATAGTTGTGTGAATTTGGTGGCTTATTTTATGTATTCGAAAAAAGGAAAATAGGTTCGACATAGTGTAAATTGTCATATGGTCCGATATGAGATAGAAATATACCGCTAGTTATGCTCTATGTGAATCTTGAAGTGTTCATTAAAAAGTCATGCACTCTTATATGTTCGCATTTGTTATAAAAATATAATCGGTCTTATATGAGAGTAGGTTTAACATTACTCGAGAGAGATTGTTAAATAAAATAGGGATATTGATTCGTCAAAATTCAATCGTATTATCAAAGTGTGGAACTAAGGTTAAAAATGATTATTGCATGGGAATTCTTGATCTTAGTGCGTTTCTCATTTATTAAACACATCAATTTGCATTTAGTTGAGTTAATTTACTCATAATTGCATACGTAGATTATTTTAGCTATAATTTTGTCACAAACAAACGTATCATATTATTCGTATTTCGGTTAAGATCGGGATAATTAAAATTGAACTAAATCAATTTCTATGAGACAATACTTGGACTCAAATCTACTTTATTACTTGTTAACGAACCGTACATTTGCGATGATTTTAATTTGAAATAGTGCCTATAGATAGTTGGCGGTGGTGCCGGATATCCATTAGGATGATGGTTGTAAGGTGATATTCATTTGTAAAGGATAAGAATTGTAGACTGCATAGAGTTTGTTATTCTTCATAGCATGTCATGACAATATAATGCAAACTGAGAGATAGTTGAACTCTGAAATATTAGTGAAGTAAATTCTGTATCTTCCTTGACGTGGATGGTGTTCCGGCCTAACCGATCAATGTTTGCTACCTGCAAAATGAGGTTGGGGCTCTCTACCCCGTTGTACATCTGGTCTGAGAATTAGTATACGGTTTAAGAGAATGGAAAGAAAATGTATTAGAATTCAAAATAGTTCACGTCTCAAGAGCCCATACCTTTTCCTACATTAGGGTATTTATAGGCACATGATGGCACGCCCTTGTTCCATGATTAATTGTGCCACGTGCCCACGTATGCCTTCCCACTCACTAGAGTGAGAAAAGAAGGTGCTTGAATAGGAAAAGGGAACCTTCACAGATGAGAAGAAGAAAGAGTGTCACCAATATAAGAAGAAAATTTCCTCCTTGAGGAAGTCCCTCGAAGACCCGCGCCATGGAGCAGGAGACTGAGATAAACAACATGCGTTCTATTTTGGCTTAGGCTCCCGAGGAGGCAGTGGAGAGATATAGGGACTTCGCGGAGTAGGCCAAGGATCTGGAGGCATCTGTGGAGCGGTACAAGTTACCTTCTGATTTTGCTAAGGCTTTGCATTCTTACGGGGGGAAGGCGAGGGCGGCGTCCATCAAACTGACCAATGAGTGGATATTTGCTGAGCATCCCCCCATTGATCCATCAGGCTTTGATAGGTTTCTCGCTTAGTGCAAAGGCAAGGAAAGTGGAGTCCCTCCATCCAAGACATTTGGGCATACCATCCCGAGGCGAGAGTGGTGGGACTTTACATTCGAGTTGACCTGACCTATTGTTGTAGGGCCTCTTAGCACTTTCTATTGTTATGTCATTTTTATCGTCGAGTTGTTTAGTGTTTTCTCCTGGTCTGAGATGTGGACAGACATTCTTATTATATTTTGAGTTTGAGCGCTTGCTTTTTGAACATCATTTTAGTTTTGCTCTATTCCTTTTTTTTTTCTCACTGCTATATGCCGAGCGGTGTTGGGTGCCAGGTTCGGTGATTTTGAGCCTCTACCATTTTTGATTTTGAAAACTTGCCACCAGCCCCTAGCGATTTTGAGATAGTAAGTTTCTTGACTTTTTTGCATGCCGCTATATGTCGAGCTATGTAGAATCGTCGAGGGCATGGTTAGGTGATTTTGAGCTTTAACCCTTTTCGTTTTTGAAAACTTACCACCAGCCCTTAGCGATTTTGAGCTAGTCAATTTATTGACTTTTTTGCTCACCGCTATATGTCGAGCTATGCAGGATCGTTGAGGGCAGGGTCTGGTGATTTTGAGCCTTAACCATTTTCGGTTTTGAAAACTCACCACCAGCCTTTAGCGATTTTGAGCTAGTCAATTTATTGACTTTTTTGCTCACCGGTATACATCGACCTACGGGGGATCGTCGAGGGCAGGGTCAGGTGATTTTGAGCCTTAACCATTTTCGATTTTGAAAACTCACCACCAGCCCTTAGCAATTTTGAGCTAGTCAATTTATTGACTTCTTATTCACCACTATACGTCGAGCTATGTTAGGGACGATGAGGTAGGTTTGTAGTCTTCACTTCAATCAATCATGGATCGAGATCTCATAGCAGAAATAAACTTGCTAAGATTTGGGGACTCAGTAGGCGCGCCGGGACGTCCCAACTAGGCTGGCCCGTCCTTAGCACCCTCTTCATCTGCCACCGCTTTGGCTTTTCATTAAATAATTCTTAATCAAGCGTGCCTGTAGTAGGCATTACATCATGAAAATCCTAGCTACTATATTTACAATAGACCATTACATCAGCTACGAAAATTAAAAAGAAAAAACTTCTAACGATCTACTGACAATACTTCTTGAGATGCTTGATGTTCCAGGTCTGCCTAGTGGTTTCCCTTCAAGTACTTTAAGCTGTAAGTTCCATTTCTAAGGATTCAGATGACTTCATACGGTCCTTCCCAATTAGACCCGAGCTTAGACGGTGGGTAGCCCACTGCTGCGGCTTCTCTCAGTACGAGATCTCCTGACTGAAAAGCTCTTGGTTTTACCCTACGATAGAAATACCCAACAGCCCTCTGCTTATATGCTATAATCCTCATAGCTATTTTCTCTCTCACCCCATCTAGTAGATTGAGTTCCGCGCTGGTGGTCGAGACATCAAGCTGTTTAACTTTCATTCTGCGAGTCTCGTTCAGGACTTCTATCGAGACAACAGCCTCCATCCCGATGGATAACTTGAATGGGGTTTCTCATGGGGTCGTGTGATACACCCACAGAACATGATGTAATTTGTCTGCCCAAAGTCTCTTTTCCTTCTCCAATCTTGTCTTGAGATCCCACAAGATCGCTCGATTGGTTACATCTGCCTGCCCATTTGCTTGGGGGTGTGCTACGGACGTGAGCCTGTAGTCTATGTGATAACTTGAGCAAAAAGCCTTGAAGCCATGGTTGTCAAATTGTCTGCCATTATCGGTGATGATGACTCTTGGTTTACCAAATCTGTATATTATATTTTTCCACATGAAGTTCTGTACTTTTGCTGTCGTAATGGTAGCAAATGGCTTTGCTTTGATGCACTTTGTGAAATAATCAATTGCTACCATCAAGAATTTTCTTTGCCCTTTGGCTATAGGTAAAGGCCTTAAAATATCCATCTCCCACTGGAAGAAAGGGCTTATTCCAAAAATGGCCGACTATTGCTCGACGGGTACATGGATTAAATTTCCATAAAGCTGACATGCATCGCACTTCCTCACAAATTCCTTAGCATCCTCCTTCATCGTGGGCCAGTAGTATCCCTGTCTCAGAGCTTTGAAGGCAAGGGTGGTTGTTCCTTGGTGTACCACAAATTCCCGAGTGTATTTCTAGTAAGACTTCATGAGCCTCCGTTGGACGCAAGCACTTTAGGTATGGCATGGTAAATCCTCACTTGTATAGCTACCCGTATTTTCAGCCTCCTAGCCTCCTGTGTATCATTTGGCAATTTATTTTCCATAGGTAGTCTACCAATGGTTCTATCCAGCTTTTTTCCTATTCTGGATTCGCCGTGCCCTTTATGAGCAATATGCTAGGCTGTCGTAAGACCTATACATTCGCTGTGTGATGATTAAAATTAACTCATTAAACAAGTTCCTTTAAATCATAGTTTTTAGTTTGTTTTTGAGCACTTTTGAGCGTTTTGATGATTGTGTTCATGTTGTTTTATAGTTAGACAATTTGGATGAAAATGAGGTGATTTGGAGCTTGAAATAGAGATACGATGATTAACATGGAGGGAGATAGGAATGAAGTGGAAAAGAGCTAAAAAGAGGAGCAAATAGACGCCCCAGAAAATCAACAGAACACTGGGCGCCAAGGCGCCCAGCAAATAGGAAGTCAACAGATTGCCGGGCGCCAAGGCGCCATCATTGGGCGCCAAGGCGCCCAGGAAAGAAAAATTCAACAGAATGTCAGGCGCCAAGGCGCCGAATCTGGGCGCCTAGGCGCCGCCTGCAGGTTAATGAAAAAATAATTTTTTTAAAAAGAAATCCGGCCCAATCCAACTCCAATCCGTGTTCATATGTATTGAGGCTATAAATACAAGGTTGAAGACCTAATTTGAGAGGCTTGGACGGCTAGAGAGAGCAAGGAAAATGGAAGCAAATTTCTTAAAGAATTCATTCGAAGAAGAAGGATTGACACAAAGTTGGAGAAGAAATCAAGCGACGACAATTAGTTTTTCTAAACTCTTGTCTTCTCATTCATGTTTTTTATGTTAAACTCCATGTTGTCAATTATATTTATTATGAACTAACACTTTAGATCTAGGGTTTGATGTAATCCTCTTGAAACATGTTTTGATTCCTTAATATTTAAACTCTTTTGGATTTTTCTGGTTATTTATTTATGTTGTTTGAGTTATTTATTTATGTTGTTTGAGTTTAATGCATTCAATTACTTGGCCAATAGTTGAATGATTTGATGCGTGAATTTCGGCACTCGAGAGAGGGAAATTTAGGCGTGATCATAGAACAACATAACCTAGGTTTCGTAGATTTCGAGAGAAAGTACGGATCTTTGAGGCTTGTTTTGAATTAAGAACCACGTGCTTTATAATTTCTATATATTTAATTCGGAATAGAGATATTGGAATTAAATTGTAGAAATAAATTCTAGCCGGCACTCGAGAGAGGGGATAGAATTAAATTAAGGTTCTTGCCTATAAATTAAGAGAAATCTGATTGAGTTAGCAAATTTAGGTTGAAAAACATGGTCGATAGTGCGATGAAATCATTCCCTAGAATTTTATAATCTGATAACTTCGTTGAATTTTGCATTTGTTTAATTGCCAATTTCAGTTTGTCATTATTAGATAAAAATCACAACATCATTCCAATTTGCTTGTCCAAATAAAGTAGAAACTACATAATTATAGTACTCATTAGAAATCATACATCAATCCCTGTGGGTTCGACAATCTCTATTTCATCACTATATTACAAAACTTGACACCGTACACTTGCGGCATTTTCACGTTGTATAAAACGCGTGACAAGTTTTTGGCGCCGTTGCCGGGGATTGATTTGAATTCTATTGATATTATTACCAACTAGTTTCTATTTTAATTTGGAATTTTTATTTTTCAGTTTCATTCATTTCATTTTATTTTATTTTATTGGTTTTTAATAGCTTCCGTAATCTTGTTTTCAGTTGTTTATGCGAAGGGCAAGAAACATCAATCTATGGCCTGTTGATCCTGAACCAGAACGCACTTTTCGCTATCTGAGGGGTATACAGAGAGACGAACGTAACACAATGGCTGAACAGGAAGCAGGAGCAGCTAATGGGAATAATCAACCGAGAGCTATTCGGGACTATGTCAGGCCTGTTGTTAATGAAAATTACTCCGGAATCGCACGCCCCGCTATAGCAGCAAACAACTTTGAACTGAAACCAGGGTTGATACATATGGTACAGCAAAATCAATTTGGGGGAGCTGCAATAGAAGATCCAAATGCTCATTTGGGATCTTTCCTTGAAATATGTGATACGGTAAAGATGAATGGAGTCACTGATGAGGCAATTAAGCTTCGCTTATTCTCTTTCTCTTTAAGGGATAAGGCAAAGGCTTGGTTTCAGTCAATACCGTATGGGTCAATTACAACTTGGGATGCTCTAGCTCAGAAATTCCTCACTAAGTACTTTCCACCATCCAAATCAGCTCAACTTCGAAGCGAAATTGGTCAATTCAAACAATTTGACTTCGAGCCATTCTATGAAGCTTGGGAAAGATTTAAGGATTTGCTCAGAAGATGTCCTCAACATGGCTTTCAGAGTTGGATGCAGATAGAGATATTCTACAATGAGTTAAATGGGCAGACGAGAACAATAGTGGATGCAGCTGCAGGTGGTACTCTAATGGCTAAAACAGCAGAGGATGCCTATTCTTTGTTGGAAGACATAGCTGCAAATAGCTATCAATGGCCGAGTGAGAGATCAAATGTAAAGAAAGTAGCTGGACTTCATGATGTGGACCCCATCACAGCGTTAGCGGCTCAAGTCTCATCACTCACTAATCAGATAGCTGCATTCACCACTCAAGGAAGTCAGCAAAAATCAGATTCAGTCATGGTAGCTTCATCATCACATCAGGAGATAGAAATGGGGCATGAACAAGCCCAATATGTCAACAGCAGGAACTATAATCAGAGGGGAAATTACTCATCAAATCACTATCATCCAGGTCTGAGGAATCATGAAAGTTTATCATATGGCAATAACAGGAACACACTCCAACCTCCACCTGGTTTCAGCACTCAAAATTCTGAAGGGAAGCCATCCTTAGAGGACATCCTTGGAACATTCATCTTAGAGACAAGATCGCGATTCAACAAGGATGAGACACGTTTGGACAACATTGAAACACATATTTCCAACATGGGGGCCACAGTGAAGAACCTAGAGGTACAGATTGATCAAATAGCAACTGCAGTACAGTCCCAACAGAAAGGAAAATTTCCTAGTGACACAAAGAGGAGCAATGCAATGCTATCACATTAAGGAGTTGTAAAGAAATTGAGAAAAAAAAAAGGTTGCAGAGCCTACACTGGATTTCATACTTACAAGGGAAGAGTGGATTGAAAAGTAGAAGATGGAAGCAGATGCAACAAAAGAGACTCATAAGCCTTATTCCATCTCATTTCCAGACAATCCACCTATTTTGAAGCCAAAACTACCATTCCCACAAAGATTCATGAAGAAGAAGATTGATGAGCAATTTGCAAAGTTTCTAGAGATCTTCAAGAAAATCCACATCAACATTCCTTTCGCAGATGCGTTGGCCCAAATGCCTAACTATGCCAAGTTCTTGAAGGAAGTGATGTCAAAGAAGAGAAAGTTGGAGGAGTTTGAGACTGTAAAGTTGACAAAAGAGTGTAGTGCCATTCTCCAGAAGAAGCTCCCTCAGAAAGTGAAAGATCCAGGCAGCTTCAACATTCCTTGCAATATTGGTGGTATCACATTTGATAAAGCACTGGGTGATCTTGGAGCTAGCATTAACTTGATGCCCCTTTCAGTGTTCAAAAAGTTGGGTCTTGGAGATGTGAAGCCCACAACCCTCTCCTTGCAATTGGCAGATAGATCATTTACATACCCCAAGGGTATTATTGAAGATGTATTGGTGAAGGTTGATAAGTTCATCATTCCAGTGGACTTTGTGGTGTTGGATATGGAAGAGGATGAGAAAGTACCATTAATTCTTGGTAGACCTTTCTTGGCCACTAGTAGAGCATTGATTGATGTACAAGAAGGGAAGTTGACACTACGGGTTAATGAAGAGCAAGTAACTTTCAACATTCATCAAGCAGAGAAACCTCCAGAAAAAGTTAACACTTGCAATGTGATCCAGTCAGCTGAAGCAATTGTAGGTCATAGAGGGAAGGGGAAGTCATTCCATGACCCTCTAGAACAATACATGGCAACCGATTACTCAAAGATTGCTACAGCTACTACCAAAAGCTATGCATGGACCAATGAATTAGTGGATTTCATTTTAGCTCAAGAAGCTGATCCACCTGACAAAATAAAGAGCTATGTGGAAAAGCCTTTGAACCCTCCAAATATTGCCACATCAAAAGAGGTTTTGAAGGCTACACCAGAGTTAACATCTCGTCATTCTATTGACCATTCTACAGTGAAGAAGAATACAAAGCCAATGGTGAAGTTTAGAAATAAGAAAGAGGTGCCACCTGAAGATCCAACATAGGCACTGCGGTTGAGTCAAGCTAATGACGTTAAAGAAGCGCTTCTTGGGAGGCAACCCAAGCTTTCTTCCCTTTTATTTATTTTGTTTTTGAATTATAGGATAGTTTAATTTTTTCATTTTATTTAGAAATCATCATCTACATCTCATCCCTCCCTAGATCCTTTAGTAATTAAGTTGGTTATTAGATGTTTGAGCTAAGTAACCCTTGTTTCACGTATTTAATATCTAAAATTTGATTTTTCAGGAACATGACGTTGTGAAACATTCAAACCAACATTGATAAGAAGAAAACGGGATAAATCTCAAGTTTGAGGGAGAAGCATGACAAGCATCCATCAAATACAACATCATAAGCATCAAAACATCTTGGGCAATGTAGAAAATTCAGGAAAGTCATCATCGCCTTACTTTAATTTTACATTGGGGACAATGTTCAATTTAAGTTTGGGGGTGTATTATAAATTGTCTAAAATTGCCTAGTATTTTTAATTTGTGTGATTTGTGTGCATTTTTTTAAAAAAAATAATGAAAAATGAAAAAAAAAAAGAAGAAGAAAAAAATTTATTATTTTGTTATGCATGCTTGTGTGAGTTGGATAGTCTTGCTGGCATTTGTGGTTTGGTGAGCTGTGGATAAGTTATGTGCTTGAGTTAATATTTTTGCTTATTCATGTGAAACGGAGAAGATTTATGCACATGATTTGATTGTGGTGCTGTACATGAGTAGGTTGATTCCTGTTTACAGGTTGAAATTGAGAATTTAGATGCTAAACCCAACAACCATTAAACATTATTATATCCTTAAACCAAATTTAGAATGTTTGGTTGGTTGAACTGTTGTAAATAGACATGGAGATAGATATGGATTCCGTGTGTGCAAAATGTTGTGTGGACTGTCTGAGACCTATGGGATGAAAAATTGGGTGAAAAACCTTAAATTAGAGGTCAATTTTCGAGAATAAGTGTTTAATAAAGGGCATTACACTAATCACTGCATAAAAGGAAAGCTACCTTAGAAGATCCTAGTGAGGACAATCATAATAATCTTATTGCATGACGTCTCTTCGTAGCCTTTATGACTCGAGTGAATAAGCCCGCAAGGGTTTAAAACTTGGTGCCCTAAAGTCATCTGATTTGGGAGTCATCGGCTTAAAACTCGCTACATGGGTCATTTAGAAAGCTTAATGGAGAACGCAAAAAAAAAAAAAAAAGTGCATGAAACAGAAGACGCACTACATGTCTGGATTAAGCCCCGAACACTTATTTTAGAGGATTTGACTTTTAATAAGAGGTTAATAACTTGGTTGAGTCTTGGAGGTTGAAGTAGTCAGAATAAGGAGAATCTATATCTGTTGACACGTTGAACTGCGATTAGTGAAATCTAACCAAACTTGAGTGGTGTAAGAGACTAGTATTGAAATTCAACTTTAGAATACACTTCGGGGAAGGAAAAGAGAACAAATTTGGGGGTGTTTCAATCTCACGAGCGAAGTAAGGAAATATTTGACTTCTAAGGTCGGGAATTGAATCAACTTATTATTGTACATCATTACACTTCAATCACCACACACACACACCCGTTTTACATCGAACAGGTGAGGAGTTGGCTTTTGCATCATAATTTTGAAGTGGTTCATGAAATTAATGCATGTTGCCAATCCTGAGCTACGAATGCAAAATATCTAACGAAATTGGTTTAAGTGATTGTGTTTGTGCGTTTGTTATTCATTATCTTTGGTTTTATGTTTGCTCGAGGACAAGCAAATAACTAAGTTTGGGGGTGTTTGATGAGTAAAATTAACTCATTAAACAAGTTCCTTTAAATAATAGTTTTTAGTTTGTTTTTGAGCACTTTTGAGCGTTTTGATGCGTGTGTTCATGTTGTTTTATAGTTAGACAATTTGGATGAAAATGAGGTGATTTGGAGCTTGAAATAGAGATACGATGATTAACATGGAGGGAGATAGGAATGAAGTGGAAAAGAGCTAAAAAGAGGAGCAAATAGACGCCCCAGAAAATCAGCAGAACACTGGGCGCCAAGGCGCCAGCAAATAGGAAGTCAACAGATTGCCGGGCGCCAAGGCCCCCAGGAAAGAAAAATTCAACAGAATGTCAGGCGCCAAGGCGCCGAATCTGGGCGCCTAGGCGCCGCCTACGGGTTAATGAAAAAATGAATTTTTTAAAAAGAGATCCGGCCCAATCCAACTCCAATCCGTGTTCATATGTATTGAGGCTATAAATACAAGGTTGAAGACCTAATTTGAGAGGCTTGGACGGCTAGAGAGAGCAAGGAAAACGGAAGCAAATTTCTTAAAGAATTCATTCGAAGAAGAAGGATTGACACAAAGTTGGAGAAGAAATCAAGCGACGACAATTAGTTTTTCTAAACTCTTGTCTTCTCATTCATGTTTTTTATGTTAAACTCCATGTTGTCAATTATATTTATTATGAACTAACACTTTAGATCTAGGGTTTGATGTAATCCTCTTGAAACATGTTTTGATTCCTTAATATTTAAACTCTTTTGGATTTTTCTGGTTATTTATTTATGTTGTTTGAGTTTAATGCATTCAATTACTTGGCCAATAGTAGAATGATTTGATGCGTGAATTTCGGCACTCGAGAGAGGGAAATTTAGGCGTGATCATAGAACAACATAACCTAGGTTTCGTAGATTTCGAGAGAAAGTACGGATCTTTGAGGCTTGTTTTGAATTAAGAACCACGTGCTTTATAATTTCTATATATTTAATTCGGAATAGAGATATTAGAATTAAATTGTAGAAATAAATTCTAGCCGACACTCGAGAGAGGGGATAGAATTAAATTAAGGTTCTTGCCTATAAATTAAGAGAAATCTGATTGAGTTAACAAATTTAGGTTGAAAAACATGGTCGATAGTGCGATGAAATCATTCCCTAGAATTTTATAATCTGATAACTTCGTTGAATTTTGCATTTGTTTAATTGCCAATTTCAGTTTGTCATTATTAGATAAAAATCACAACATCATTCCAATTTGCTTGTCCAAATAAATTAGAAACTACATAATTATAGTACTCATTAGAAATCATACATCAATCCCTGTGGGTTCGACAATCTCTATTTCATCACTATATTACAAAACTTGACACCGTACACTTGCGGCATGTTCACGTTGTATAAAACGCGTGACAAGTTTTTGGCGCCGTTGCCGGGGATTGATTTGAATTCTATTGATATTATTACCAACTAGTTTCTATTTTAATTTGGAATTTTTATTTTTCAGTTTCATTCATTTCATTTTATTTTATTTTATTGGTTTTTAATAGCTTCCGTAATCTTGTTTTCAGTTGTTTATGCGAAGGGCAAGAAACATCAATCTATGGCCTGTTGATCCTGAACCAGAACGCACTTTTCGCTATCTGAGGGGTATACAGAGAGACGAACGTGACACAATGGCTGAACAGGAAGCAGGAGCAGCTAATGGGAATAATCAACCGAGAGCTATTCGGGACTATGTCAGGCCTGTTGTTAATGAAAATTACTCCGGAATCGCACGCCCCGCTATAGCAGCAAACAACTTTGAACTGAAACCAGGGTTGATACATATGGTACAGCAAAATCAATTTGGGGGAGCTGCAATAGAAGATCCAAATGCTCATTTGGGATCTTTCCTTGAAATATGTGATACGGTAAAGATGAATGGAGTCACTGATGAGGCAATTAAGCTTCGCTTATTCTCTTTCTCTTTAAGGGATAAGGCAAAGGCTTGGTTTCAGTCAATACCGTATGGGTCAATTACAACTTGGGATGCTCTAGCTCAGAAATTCCTCACTAAGTACTTTCCACCATCCAAATCAGCTCAACTTCGAAGCGAAATTGGTCAATTCAAACAGTTTGACTTCGAGCCATTCTATGAAGCTTGGGAAAGATTTAAGGATTTGCTCAGAAGATGTCCTCAACATGGCTTTCAGAGTTGGATGCAGATAGAGATATTCTACAATGGGTTAAATGGGCAGACGAGAACAATAGTGGATGCAGCTGCAGGTGGTACTCTAATGGCTAAAACAGCAGAGGATGCCTATTCTTTGTTGGAAGACATAGCTGCAAATAGCTATCAATGGCCGAGTGAGAGATCAAATGTAAAGAAAGTAGCTGGACTTCATGATGTGGACCCCATCACAGCGTTAGCGGCTCAAGTCTCATCACTCACTAATCAGATAGCTGCATTCACCACTCAAGGAAGTCAGCAAAAATCAGATTCAGTCATGGTAGCTTCATCATCACATCAGGAGATAGAAATGGGGCATGAACAAGCCCAATATGTCAACAGCAGGAACTATAATCAGAGAGGAAATTACTCATCAAATCACTATCATCCAGGTCTGAGGAATCATGAAAACTTATCATATGGCAATAACAGGAACACACTCCAACCTCCACCTGGTTTCAGCACTCAAAATTCTGAAGGGAAGCCATCCTCCACCTGGTTTCACTGCAGATTTCAACTGATGTTATTCCAAGTCGGGCTGCCAAACTCAAACCCGTGATAACTGCCTCATACTTAGCGTCATTATTTGTTGTTGGGAACTCAAAACGTAACGAATACTCCAATTCTTTAGATTCAGGTGCTATCATAATGAGGCCCGCTCCGGACCCCTTACCATGCGAGGATCCATCTACAAAAATTTTCCAAACTGCTTCTGCTTGTAGGGGATAGTCAGGTGGAGTTGTTAGCTCTGTAATAAAGTCTGCCATCGCTTCCGCTTTGATGGCCGTTCTTGGCCAAAACTCAATATCGAACTCACTCAACTCGATTGCCCATTTCAACATCCTACCCGAGGTCTCAGAGCGATGTAAAATTTTCTTAACAGGTTGATCGGTCATGACCTGTACAGTATGGGATCGGAAGTACGGCCTTAATGTTTTGACTGCTACAATTAGTACGAATACTAACTGCTCTGCGAGGCTATATCGAGTTTCTGCGCCTGTCAACACCTGGATAACATAGTAAGTTGGCTTCTGCATCTTTGGAAATTCTTTCACCAGTACTGCACTGATCTCATGCTTGACACTGCTAAGTATAAGCTCAGTATATCCCCTGGGCATGGCCTAGTCAAGACCGGTGGTTGCTGCAATGACTGCTTTAAAGATTCAAGTTACTCATCGCACTCCTTTGTCCATTCAAAATTGGTAGAGCCCCCAATTGCCTTGAAGAAGTGGTAGCACTTATCTGCTGCCCGGCTCATGAATCGATTCAGTGCCGCTACTTGGCCCGTTAGCCTCTGGACGTCCTTCCTATTTTCTGGGCTCTTCATCTCTAGAATGGCTCGGATTTTGTCCAGATTTGCCTCGATACCTCTTTATGTGATCATAAAGCCTAGGAACTTGCATCCCACTGTTCCAAAAACAAACTTCTCCAAATTGAAATTCAGCTTGTTTTATCGAGAAATGTCGAACACCTTCTGTAAGTCATCTACATGGTCACTGGCCTTCATACTCTTGACGATCATGTCATCCACGTAGGCTTCTATGACACTCCAAAGTAGGCCATCGAAGACCTCATTCACCATTCTTTGGTATGTAGCTCCAACATTTTTCAAGCCAAATGACATGGCCGTATAACAGTACGTCCCAGCATTGATTATGAAGGAGGTCTTCTCTTGGTCTAACTCTACCATCAAGATCTGATGGTACCCAGAAAATGCATCCAGAAAACTCAGTCGCTCATGACCTCATGTGGCATCTACCAAGTGATCTATTCTGGGTAGAGAGTATGAGTATTTCAAACATACCTTGTTTAGTCTGGTATAATCTACACACATGCGTTATTTTCCATTCGACTTCTTCACCAGTACAACGTTTGGTAACCATTCGGAATACTGTACCTCTTTAATGAACCCTGCATGTAGTAGCTTATCGACCTTATTTTTCGCCGCAGCCTGTCGCTCTAGGGCAAGGTTTATTTTCTTTTATTTTATTAGCTTAGCTCCCAGTAGAACACCAAGGCGATGTCGTGAAACAGAAGGATCAATCCTATGGATATCGCTCGGGCACCATGCAAAAACGTCTAAGTTGCTAGACAGACACTTCACCAATTCTTTTCTTTCCCTTTGCTCCAGGTTTGCCCCTATGCCGAATTCACGCTCTCCAGCCACTAAATTTTTTTTCGTAGTATTGAGGGGCTCAATCCGTCCCCTTAGAGTCTCAAGAACTAGTATCATCACTAGTTGTGATTCTTTCATCCGTATACTGTTAACATAACACTTCCTTGAAGACTGCTAATCCCTCCTCACACTCCCCATACCACGACTGGTTGGGAATTTCATCACTTGGTGGTAGGTAGATGGAATTGCCCCAGCAGCATTCAGTAGGGGTCGACCGTAGATTGCATTATATGCCATGGGGGTCTTGACAATCAAGAAGTTTGTCAAGATCACTACCCTTGCAGGATAGGTACCCAATGTCACTGGTAATTCCACAACTCCCTCCGGTATCACGGTAGCCCCTCCAAATCCTAGGAGGGAGGTAGACACTGCTTTCAACTTTTCTAAAGGGATTTTCAACCCCACGAAAGCTTCCCAAGTGAGAACGTTCATGGCACTACCACCATCGACTAGCACCCTTTTGACATCGTAGTCTGCTATGTCGCCGACTATCACCAAGACATCATCATGGGGGCCGCCACTCCTACTAAATCTTCCTCATCAAAAGTGATACTTTGATTAAACCTGGCCTTTTTTTTGAATGAAGCAGACCCCGACTGTGCGTGCATAGCTCTTCTGGCCGAATTCGAGTCTCCTCCTGAAGCGATCCCTCCAATAATCACATTTATGACACCGGCTCTGGGCGGTGGCCGATCATCAACTTTCTGCTTGCCTTGATCATTTCTCGTGTATTTAGTCAAAAAACCCCGCTTCAATAGGCGTTCGATTTCCTCCTTCAAATGTATACACTCTTCGGTTTCATGTCCATGGTTCTTATGGAAATGAAAATACTTATTCTTATCCTGCTTATCGACTGATGCTGCCATTGGCCTCGGCTATTCGAGTTCTTTTATGTCTCGAATTTCCATCAATATCTTCTCCTGCTGAGTATTCGAAGGGGTGAAGGCTTTGACCTCCTCTCGTCTCTGCCTGACCGGTTCCGCATCCCATTCATTAACGCTGTTACTACTGCAGACATTTGTAGGTCCCTTATACCAAGTGTTTCCCGGGTAAACCTAGCCAAATACTCCTGAAGAGATTCATTTTTCTCTTACACCACATGCATCAATCCAATGGCCATCTTTCGTTTTCTCTTGCTGCTCATGAAGTTGCCACGAAACTCTTGGAAAATTCATCAAATGTCTTTATACACCTAGGTGTGGCCACCCAGTCTCTAGCCTCCCTCCTGAGTGTCGGGGGAAATGACCTACACATCATTACATCTGGGGCTGCATAAAGTCTCATTAAGTCAACAAAGGTCCACGGTGATCTAGCGGGTCCGTGACTCCATCATATGTTTCTATCATTGGCTGTTTAAAACCTTTTGGCAAAGGTACGACCATAATCTCAGGGGCAAAAAGATCCTCCTCCAGAACCATTTGCCTACGCCTATCCTTCCTCCTTGTCGATGCATTGTCTATCTTCTGAGTCATCATTTCAATTATCTTCTTTTCCAAGTCTGCGACAGGTTGGGGAATATGTGGAAACACAAAACCTAAGGCTCTCATGTCTCCTGTTGTTGGCTGTGTAGCGGGCGGGGTAACCTTTGTGCCACCTGGGATGGTTGCTCATGTACCGCTTCCGACAAGTTTTGTGGTGGGGCTGCGATATTTTGCGTCTGGCTCTGTAAGAGGGTCATCATGGCTGCCAACTGTATCTCCAAGGCATTAAATTGGCCTTACGTTACATACTGCGGTGGCGGTGGCGGGTCATGACCCCTTGCAACATACTCCGATTCCGCATCTGCCGTGTTCCCAACCACGCGTGTTTCACTCCGTGTCCGTCTTTTTGACATAGCTTTTTTGTTCAGTGGATTCCCACAGACGGTACCAATGAAATATTAGTGAGGTAAATTCCGTATCCTCCCTGACGTGAATGGTGTTCCAGCTAAACCGATCAGTGTTTGCTACCTCTAAAATGAGGTTGGGGCTCTCTCCCCCGTTGTACCTCCGATGTGAAAATTAGTATACGGTTTAAGAGAATGGAAAGAGAATGTATTGGAATTCAAAATAGTTCGGGTTTCAAGAACTCATACCTTTTTCCACATTGGGGTATTTATAGGCACCGAATGGCATGCCACTGTTCCATGATTCATTGTGCCACATGTCCCACGCATGCCTTCCCACTCCCCTACGTTCTATATCGTCAACCCCCACTCATCTAGCGGTTGGTTATGCCCACGCTTGTTGTTGGGTGGTTTTCGTCTATCTCATGGTCATTCATTTGGCTAAGTATAGTAGGGGTCAATGGCCTCGTAATGGTAGATAGCCTATGTGAGTGTAGAGGGCTTCAGGGGGGTTGACGTCCTGGGGTATTAGACGGTGTTAACAATCAAACTTTTAAGTGATTGCTTTTATTGTTAAGTTTGAATCTAACCGTGAATTGTGGGGACAACGTTATTTCTAGCAAACATTCCTAATTGATGAATTGTGGGAGTAGCTTATTCTACAAGTTAAGTCATTGAAAGATTTTCTATGGAAGAGGAAAGGTAGAAAGTCCTTGTACTAATTTTAGAAGTATGATGATGATTCACAAAGATAAAGCATCTTAAACCAAAAGTGGTTAAAAGGGAAACAAAATCGTTTATTGCATGGCCATCGAATATGAAATAATAGTATTAGAATATTTAAAGAATATTCATAAGTTGAATTGCATTGTGGTTGATAATGGTTCAACGATGTAAATTGAATACTTATTATCAATGATTCGAGATTCACTAGTAAGATCGTTTACTATGCGCATTGCAGGTATGTGATAGATTTCTTCCAAACAAATTGTGAATTGAAAGATGATATGACTTTAGATGAAGTTAGATAAAAGCACGTGGCTTCATATATTTACATTACAACATATCAAGTCATCTACAGCTTGTGAAAAATGATATCTATCATGTTCTATAACATATAACATTTTTCGAAATGCTATCATAGTTGGCATTATTAAAAGTCATACCTCTATTATAACGTTTTATGAATAATATTATAAAGTGCTATAAAAAGATTTTATATAGCATTTTATCATCGTCAATGTTTTAGTATTTATTGCATTTTTTTCGTGCAATCTTTTTTAATTTAATATTTTTTTTTGTTATAATTTTGACTTTAATAACATTCTTTAATCTCCATGATTGCATTTTCAATAACATTCTTTTTCCATCATAATTTTTTAATATTTATAGCATTTATTGATATAATTATTATTTTCAATAACATTTTTTATTATAATGTATAAATATTGCATGGCATTCCTAATTCCTTAATTATCAAATGTAAATATTCAATATCATTATATTTTGGACTAAAAATATGAACAATAACCAAGTCAATAATAAATTCCAAACAACCATCAATATTGTCTTGTAGAAAATACACAAGTATAGTTCTTCAATAGAAAAATCTAATTGTGTCATATCTCACATCAAATACTAATAGCAATATATACTTGAAAATGCAATAAACAAAATTAAATTAGAATCATTTCATTCTAATTTTTTCAAAAGAAACTTTCTTGAACTCTTGCAACTTGTTTGGAGAACACATTTGTCAAATCAATGATGCATTTAAATCTGAAAATTAACGAAGTATACAACTTATTAGATTGTAAAATAATGTAAAAGAAAAAAGATTCAAAACTCTAATTGGTGACCGGAAATATTAGGGTATAAAATTTGACCTTATTGTCTATGCTATCTACTCCATATAACTTTGTCAAATGGCAATGCAACTGTGGTACCAATACATTCTTCAATACTAGTCATATTAGAAGTAGGCCTCCACAAGAATGTGTTAGGTTTCATAACTACAACCCCCCAAACTCTCGCATCATTAGGTTCTAAAGGGATTTAATGAACCAATACTTTAGGATTATTTAAAGAGAAAACGTACTTCGGCACCTCTCCTCCTATTCCAGCCTAATCTAGTAGCTTACACTTAGTGTTGAGTGTAGTATTTACACTCTTCCACTACATCAAAAAAGAGTTTTTGCAGCGTTTTTCCAAGTGTTGCCGTAGAGGGAAAATTTTTTACAGCGTTTATTCACCGTTGCGAAAAAGTTTTTTGCAGCGTTTTTTCAACGTTGCGGTAGACCCTTTTGCAGCGTTTTTTCAACGTTGTCGTAGACCTTTTTTTTTTCTTTTACAGTTTTATATGGTAATTGACCCACAAAATTGAAAATGACACTTTGTGAACAAATTTTGGAATTGCATAAAAATTGATAATTTCATTACAAATTTTTGAATCAATACAACATTAGAATGTGGTACAACACAACCTATCAATACATCATAGGATATTCCAGACACAAACAACTTCTACTAAAGTTTCTCTCTTTTCGCACCCTTCCCTATTAGAAACTGTACATCCAACCTTTTTATACAGGCTCAATATCGTGAAAAAATTGGACATTGAGAGAGAAAATGAATCACCAACCATCTTTCTCAACCATACAATCCCTCTTGTTCCCATATATCCACAAGAAACTCGACCATTTCCTGTTGCCATTGAAAGGTCATGAGGGTCTATCCAAAACAAAGACAACAAGAGAAATATATAGAAAGCAGCAAGCAATAGCATAACCGACTAACAGAGAGAGGAATTGGCTGAGGGAAACGCTTGCTAGTGCCCAATAAGCTTTCATAATTTGCATTCCAACTGCAATAAAAGTTCTAGTTAGTTGACGAAAGGTAAAGAACTGTGGTCTTGAAGAACAAAATAATCCAAAAAATGATATAGGTCCAAGGTAGCATTGAAATTAATCAGAGTTAAACATGAGCTGGATAAAAGATTTGGTTAAACACTCCAGTGGTCATTGAACTTGAGAAAAACTATATATTGGTCACTAAACTTTATTTATTCCTAGCTGATTGCTGAACTTAAACTTTGTTTCAAGTTGGTCGCAAAACTTACAACTTTTGGGACAATTTGGTCATTCATCTATGTCCATTTGTTTTACTATGAGCTAACGTTGCTAACTAGTTGGCAAATAACTAGATTGCCCTTGCACATTTCCTGTTAGTCAAAAAATCGGAAATAGACAAAGCGACCAAACTTAAAATAAAATGGAAGTTTAGCGACTAACTTGAAACAAAATGAAGTCTAGTGACCAATATGAAATTTTGCTAAACGTTTAACAACCACAAGTATAATTAACCTTAAATCCCATAACATACACATAATAACTAGTAACTGGTTAGATGGACATCATGCACCACATGGGTATTCAAGATGATTGAAGAGCTGTTCACCGATGAGACTTTTACTCATCAGTTTCATAAGAAAAAACAAAAAGATAAACTTGCCATGATTTATAAACTCAAAACAGTTGCTTGTGCTTCCAGTGCCACTGTACTGATTGAGGCTCTGATTTGATAAACTAATCGATGATAAGCTTCTCTGAGATTGAACTTGGCTGTTTTCCATATCACATGTGCTGGTACTCCAAAAATCTTCTGAAATACTTGGTTTCTTCACCACTTGTCCTTGAATTCTCAATCCTTTTGATGGTTCATCCACCGCAATAATTGGTTGTGATTTAACACAGCAACCAAGATAACCTCCGCTCTATTACAATTCAAGTTTTGGTTGTGCAGAAAATGTTGGCATGAAGATGATACGGTTAAATGCCACAAAACACGTATTCTTCATTACAAATATCGTATCAATTTAAGTAGCATGTTTTTGGAAACAAAGGACTAGAAGTTATTCCACTTCATATTTTCCAAGAGGGAATACTATTATCACTGTTTGAAAATATTGTTTTCAAATTAGCGTATGTTACGTTATATCAACTTGCCTTATCTATGAGCACACATCCACAAATGTGTCAAAGTTCTGAGGAAGGCAAAAATATTTATTGTATTAACATGATTCTGCGAAGTATAAACCTAATCCCATACTATCTACCAGTAATCTTAACATGTTTCTCTGCCTAAACTCATCATAAATCATCAGTCTCTCAACTTGCAAAACACTATTGGACAGCCCATTTATGAAACATAACATTCAAACTTTTCCATAAAACTGCAAATTTTAAAGTTCTTTCCATTTCCTAAGAGACCCTGTCTTTATCAGTGATCCATCTCCATATAAAGGACCTCAAACATTGTCCAAAACATCAAAGCTTATTTTCTTGAATATACAAGAAACCCACATAAAAAACTGCTCTATTTCATGCAAAACACAAAAAATATACAAGATTCATTAAATCCTTAATCTCTTCACAAGAAATCCGTAAAAAGATCAGGTCAGGAGCAGATTACTAATAATTAAGCCTAAACAAGCTAACTTGAGTTGAGATATTTCTTGAAGAGGGTTCAATCCTACAAAAGTAGAGCAAAGGGGAATGTCACAAGACTAGGGCTTTCAGTTAAAATCCGCCCAAATTTTAGCTAGCCTTCAGAAATTTAATTTCAGAAAACTAAATGATCAGGCCGATGGGTCACTACTGCAACTGAACTGAGGCGACATCCATGGCTAAGCTACTGCGGTTTAGTATTGACCCAAGAGGTCTGTAGGAAGGATAATGCCATTGAATTACAAGACATTTCTTCTTCGATTCTCTCGTGTGAAAATGCTTGAGCATGAAAAGAAACAATTTTCGAGAAAGCCTCAGAAACTCATAGTAGGTTACAGAGGCGAAGTAGCTGGTCTAGGGCTTAAAGTCACCGACACAGAGGCGAAGCACCGGCACTTCCTTCTTGTTCCTTAATAGCTTCAGCCTCGAAGCTGCCAGTTTCAACGCCGTCTTGCTGCATCCGATTTCAGTTTAACCTCAATTTGAACAGAGAACCACCCATGGAGATGATAGAGAGTAGGGGGAAGAAGAGAGGAGAGGCGGAGACAAGACGAGGAAAAGTTAGGGCTAATGTTAAAATGATTTGATTTAGTGGGTTGTGGGATTTTTGCAATGTTTTTAAAACGTTGTGAAATGATCAGAAAAATAAAAAAAATTGAGAAAAGCTTTGTCTTCCGCAACGTTTAAAAAATTTCCGAAAAAAAAAGCGCAACACTAAAAAAAACGTTGCAAAAAGGCAATATTAGCAACATTCACTTAAAAAATGTTGCCAAAACTCAATTTTGTTAAGCAATGGCAACATTCATGTATTAGAATGTTGCGATAAACCCATTTAGCAACATTTAACTACCGATTGTTGCCTTTTATGTGTTGCAAATAATTATTTTTGTCCTAGTGTTCAACAACACAATTTTAGGAACCTGATTATAATCAACTATGAAAGCATATATATGATCAATGAAAAGGAATGATAAATATTACCGATGAAGACGGTAGTTGTATAAGATATAATTTTTCACATTGCCTTTCCTGAGGCTACAAAAATAAAAAATTCAAAAACTATTAACTAAATTATGTTAAGTAAAAGTGCATATAAGTTATATTTCACTTAAAGAAACTTACTAACCTATTTTTTCAATAAGTCATTGATTGTCCTCTCCATATCTGCCACTTGAACATTTAGATGATTTTGTTCTTCCTTTAAATGAGCTATACTAGACTCCCTTTTAGTTAATATGGAATGCTTTGTATAGCAAATTCCACCTCCAATCCCTCGTAATAATCCACTATTCTCTGGACCAAATACTTTTGAAAGAGTATCTTCTTTTATGTTAGTTTTAGACACTTGCTGACTCGCTTCTTTCAAATTTTCTTGAAAGACAATATATAAGTATAGATATGCGCGCCGCGCGCACACACACATATGCAGGAACGGATCCAACTGCTCGAGTGAGCAAGGGTAGAGCGCCAACCAGTCATCAAGCGACTGCTCAATATAGCGAGATTGTTTACTAATATTTAATTAATTTATAAATAAAGAATCTCCAATCAATATATAAATGCACTAAAATGTAAAAATCATATACATATGAAAATATAAGTTAATACAACCCAAAATAATAAGGAATAAAAATACATTTTTGGAATCATAAACGTATGATCAAATTTCAATTTTTTTTATGAATTTAAGTGAAATAAGATAAAATTTATGCGTAAAGTATTGATTAAAAGACAATGACAAAATTTTTAGAACATTGAATTTTAGAGTTATTTTTCACCCTAAAAAGAAAAATATTTTTCGAACTCTTAAAAGAATAAAGATCAATACTTAAATTATCCAAATTTGAATTTTACAAAATAAATAGATAAAATCGAACAATAAAAGCATATATTATGAAATAATAATTTGAGTCAACAAATTTTTTTAGAGAAATTATTTAATAATAATAATAATAATAATAATAATAATAATAATAATAATAATAATAATAATAATAATAATTGTTTAATTATTATTTATTGTGTTAATTAAAAAAATGAGGTGAGGGGAATAGAACCCCTTACCTCTTACGTGTAAAGAAATGACTTTTCATTTGAGATACAACACTCATTCCATTGTTCATGAAAACAAAATAGTATAGATTTGTTTAATTATTATTTATTATGTTAAAGAAATTAAAAAAAGAAGTGGTGGTGAGGGGAATCGAACCGGGTACCTCTCACATGCAAAACAAGCAATAACTTTTGTTGAAAGAACAAAAACTAATAATATATAATTGTTTAATTATTATTTATTGTGTTAAAAAAATTTTAAGCAAAAAAAAAAAAAAAAAGAGGAGGTGAGGGGAATCGAACCCCTTACCTCTTACATGTGAGGCAAGGACTTTTCATTTGAGATACAACACTCATGACAATGTTAATGAAAACAAAGTAGTATAGATTTGTTTAATTATTATTTATTATGTTAAAGAAATTAAAAAAGAAGTGGTGGTGAGGAGAATCAAACCGAGTACCTCTCACGTGCAAAACAAGCGCTCTACCATATGAGTTATAATAACGTTTGTTGAAAGCGAGTATAGTTGTACATATTTAACTTGAAAGCTTCATTAACATGTAATTATTACACGGACGGCCATGCCGGCTAGTTGGGTGCTGACTCCGTCCACGCACGCACACACACATATATATAGAACTAGAAAAAATAAATGATTTATACTTACAAGCGTTTTTGCAACAAGTTTGCATATAGGTTCACCATTCTTTTTTATACGTACTGCTGTCCAAACCTCCTTTTGACCTATAGAGAATGTATTGTTGCTCTTCTTTTGCTAAAAGAATGAAGAATAACATAATAAGAATCTAGAAAAAAATGACTCACTTCGTCAAATTAAAGAAGGCTTGTGGAATAATACTATATCTTCACGCAATCGAGCAATTCCCTTGCGACTGTATGTGTGAGCGATTTGTTTTTCTCGAATTTCTCCAAACCTTTGGCTTTTAGACTAACAATTAGATTTCCAAACTTAAATAAGGTCAGCAATAATTAATCATAGCTTAGTATAGATTTGATCTAAAAAAGGAAAAATGAAGAATTTACCAAGATAAGCATTAAACCAATCAATAAGGTTCATTTAAATGTTCAAAACAAATCCAAGATAAGCAGTAAACCAATCAATGTAAATGTGGACAAATTCATAAAAGTCAGCCGCTCCTTGGACTAAACGTTTCAATGCCTAAAAACTTACATAAGTCTCTGTACGTAATGAGATGGAGAAAGAATTTTGTAAATCTAGAAAGATCAACTTCTTGTACCATAACATGTTAAAAGGGCACAATCTGGTTTCATTAACAACTCGCCTAAAAACTTACATAACATTTAATTTAACGCCCAGAGTTGTAGAGGTCTTGTGTTGTATTGGATTCTAGTGCAAAGAGATGTGACAATCCAATTTAAGAACCAAAAAAAGGAAAAAAAAAACCTTCTTAAGGAAGTGAAGAAGAAACAATCTCCTCTGATCTCCCGATTCAAACTATATATGTTTTAAAATTTCTTCCGCAATTGCAAAATAAAAAAAAAAGAACTGTAGAACAAAGCATATAATAGAATCAACAGGGAGATACAAGAATTTTGGGATTAATTCGTGAGTATTTGGGAGGTTTTAAATAAAATTAAGCAAGAAAGACCGAAAGACAGATAGAGAGGTAGAGACACATAGTGAAGATGGTGAATTGTTGAAAGAAATAAATTAGGGTAGAAAAAGCGGGATATAATATGAGAAAATTACCTAAAACAAGGTATTTAAGTTTTCAAATTCAAAAATCAGGTGTAATGTTGATTTAATAAAAAATCAGGTGCTAATTAAATTAATAATTAAAACCCTAATTATAACCTAATTTTCAATCTCGTCTCTAATTTATATCTATCTCTGAATCATCTCCACCCACCCACCCACCCCCTCTCTCTCGTCTGTCCCTCCTCGCTTTTTCCTCTCTCTCTATTGTCCTTCCTCGCGCCATCACTGGAGACCACAAACGCTGCTATGTCTAAATGCTTCAGATTAACTGCATCAAGAAATTGGTGCCTCAGATCTGGCTTAACCAATTTAAAATTTAAACTGCCAATTTTTGCATCCAAGAAACTATTGATGCCGGCGAGGTGCCTCTAAGAGGTACTATTCTATTCCAATTAAATGTGCAAATTTGTATATTGGATGAATTGAATTATCCTGTTGAAAGTGAATTGATTTTTTAACTATTGTATTTGTGTAGGGAAGGATGAAGATAAATATACATATTGGAAAAAGAAAGAGATGGATTTAATGGTAACAAGTGTGCTGGGTATGGAGGGATTTCTCCGGAGGCGCGACCTTCCAGGGTTTTGCCGGGTAAGGGATTTCTCCGACGGCGCGACCTTCCGGGGTCTTGGCCCATCCAGCGACTTGTGCATTTTCACCCATAGTGGATGGAATTCGACTCTGGAGAGTGTAGCAGGGGGAATCCCTATGCTTTGTTGGCCTTATTTTGCAGATCAGACAATAAACAGTAGGTTTTTTAGTGATGTTTGGAAGCTCGGATTGGATATAAAAGATAATTGTGATCGTATGATCATCGAGAAGATGGTTAGGGATATAATGGTGGAGAGAAGGGATGAGTTCTGGTAGAGGGCTAATCGTATGGCAAATTTGGGGAAAAAGGCCATCAGTGAAGGTGGTTCTTCATACTGTAATTTGGACAGACTGATGGAGTTTTTGAGGGGCATGATTGTATGAACATCAATTCGAATTTTATGTGTGGAGAAGATTGTGTGGAGAAGGTGGTGATAATGTGTGCTGGGGTGTGCTTGGGGGAGAAGGATTTGAAGATGGGGTTGTTTCTGGTGACGGACGTGGAGGAGGCGGCCAAAATCCTTCTTCCGCTATTGGAAAGGTTGTGGGGTGGTGCATTATTGGGTGTGTTTGGAGGGGGGTTTTTGGGATTTTAACTTTTGAATGTTCTGGGAAATTAATAATGTGAGCTTATTCTAAAATTGCAGCTAACATACAAGAAATGACGGAGTTCAATAGATTGGAAAATTTAGAGACAGGTTTTGGATAACATATATTTTCCTTTAAAATATATGGCTTATCAAATGTACCATGTTTTGTTCAGTTTAACGGCTAATTAAAAAAATGAGTAAGATTGATACATTTATGAACACAGAAATGCAACTACGGCAGCATCTAGTTTCTATAAAAGTTAAGAATATTTTCCTTTAATAATTTAAGCAGCTCTGGCTTATCAAATGTACCATGTTTTGTTCAGTTTAACAGCTAATAAAAAAAAAGAGTAAGATTGATACATTTATGAACACAGAAATGCAACTATGGCAGCATCTAGTTTCTGTAAATACACTTGTGAATTAATGGCATTGATATGGATTCAGGGCCAATCAAATGAGTAAGATTGTGGTGCTGGTCCATGGTGTTGGCGAATTTGTTTATGGTGACCATTTATGACCAAATATGTGTGTACTGTGACTGATTGTGACCAATTTTGTGCTAATTGTGATCGATTGTGACTTGATCATATTCAAGTCACATTCGGTCACAATTAGCATGAAATTGGTCACAAACAGTCACACTGAACACTAATTTGGTCACAGTTAGTTACATTGAATACACATTTGATCACAATTAATCATTGATGACACGTGTCAGAGGCTTGAATAAATAAAGTGACTTGAAATTTTTCCTGTAATTTTTTTAGGAGGTGGAGGCAGGGGTGGGGAGGGCCAGTCAAATGAGTAAGATTGTGGTGCTGGTCCGTGGTGTTGGCGAATTTGTTTGTGGTGACCATTTGTGACCAAATATATGTGTACCGTGACTGATTGTGACCAATTTTGTGCTAATTGTGACCGATTGTGACTTGATCATATTCAAGTATCACAAAATTGGTCACAGACAGTCACACTGAACGCTAATTTGGTCACAATTAGTCACTGATGACACGTGTCAATGGCTTGAATAAATAAAGTGACTTGAAATTTTTTCGGTAATTTTTTTAGGAGGTGGAGGCAGGAGTGGGGTGGTGGTAGGTGGATCCATGGGTTGGGGGTGTGATTTTCAATTTTTAATTTTTTGGAAATCTAGAAATCCCCGGAGCGGCCGTCGGAACAGTCGTCAAAGCGGCCATCGAAGTGATCGCCAGAACAGTCACCGGAGAAGTCGCTGGAAAATTTGTCGGAGAAGTCGTCGGAAAAGTCGCTAGACCATCGCCGGAGCAACGGTGTCGGAGATGGAGGGAATGTGGTGTAATGGGGTGATAGGGTGGGTGAGGTGTCATGGGGTGTAAATAATTAATATATATTATATTATAATTTAATATTTAATAAATTTATTTACCACCTGATTTTTGAAATAATTAGACAAATTTGTTAGTTTTGAAAACTAATTCTTACAAGTAGGTTTTGTGTATTGTTCCCATATAATATTTTGGTAAAATATGGAGGGGAGGGTTTTGGGCTTTTTAATTTTGTGGCCTTTGTAAAAATGCTATTATATTATAGAGGAAATTACATCTACTAAGACATTTCAACTTCACATTTCAAAAATAAGATTTACAAGTTTTTTATTCAAAATTCAAATTCAAATTATAATTAATTATTAAATATTTATATTCTTCAATATTAATAATATTATAAAATAAAATAAATCTAGAAACCACCCCCAACGCTAAATCATTTCCATCCTTTTTCTCTCTCTTATTTTTCCATCCTATCCTCTGTTTTCCCTCTCCGGTTGCCAAACCACTACGAAGCGGCACCGTTTTCTCCGAGAAAGTCGAGCACAAAGTCGCTTTGTTGGAGAGAGCGACACTCGCAGTTGTGAACGCACTTCACAGCGCGCTTCACAGCGATGCTCAGTGCCTCTACGAAGTGCCTTTCACGTTGTCCTCCAGCTCGAGGTGATCTACTCGGCACAGGCGTGTATCGAGACCTATTGTTTTCGAGTCCCTTCTTCCCCGCTGCAGGAGCTAGTCTATTTGGCTGGCGGAGGTGGGACAACATATGATGGTTTTTGGGAGTGGTTTCGAGTCGATCTTGCAGTCGAAGTTTTTGGTGGTTTTTTTGGAGGTTTGCAAATGGTGATACTGGTGATAGTGCAGGTGGTGGTAAAGATATTCTGATCTATGGGTAGTGGGTATCTGATGTGCAGCAATCTCAGGGTTTTGGGTGGTTTTTGTTGGTTGTGCAGGTGGAGATGCTAGCGACAGCGATGAGTCTGGCTACGGTTGTGACTGTGAGGATGGTGGTGGTAGGGTCTCCAGGGACCTTGGTGGTGGGGAGACATTTTGCTGGTTATTGGTGTTGCTGTGATGTAGTTTGAGTTCTCAATTTTCTACTAGTGGTCTGAGATGGAGGAGATATTTACTAGACCTGCATTTTTCCACATATTGGATATTGAAAATCCCCCACCCCTGATTTTTGGGGCATCTCTGCCAAATGTTTATTTTAGTTTAGTTTGCAAAATATGATGGATTTCTACTGTATCTGAAGAGCTTATGAGTGGAATTTAATTTGCTAGGATTAATTATTTTTTTCCCTGTTTAGATTCATCAATGTCAATTGTAACACGTTCTACCCTGCACTGAAGCTTTGATCAAAGCAAGCTAAGTTGTATATTATGTATACTATGGGTGATGAAAATCCTTTGAAATGTGGTGGTGGTGGAGGTGTAGCCGGCGCCGCTGCAGAGTAAGAAGGCCGCAACTGCAGTTGGTGGTGTCGGCGAACCTTTTTTGATCTATGACCAGATCGCGATTTGACTACCGAGTAGTTTGTTGTGACTGAATGTGACCTTTTGTGACCGATTGTGACGGGTGAATTGTGACTCGTTGTGAATGATTGTGCCCTTTTGTGATCGATTGTGACTTAGGGTGACCAATTGTGACAAAAAAATTCTGGAAAAATTTGGAAGTTAGCCGCCGGAACGAGCGTCGGGGTGATCGGCGGAATAGCCGTCAGAGTGATCGTCGGAGAGTCACCGAGCGGTAACCGGAGTAATAGTCGGAACTGTAACGACCCGGGTCTCACTTAACGGGTTGTCCCGGCTGTTAGGTTGACGACGTACTGTCTTCACTGTACCAACATGGATCTTTTCAGCATGTTTTGTCCTCACTTGCACGCTCCCCAAGAAAACTTCCCAGGGGGTCACCCATCATTGTATTGCTCCAAGCCAAGCACGCTTAACTGTAGAGTTTCTAACTATGGACTTCCGAAAAAGAAGGTGCACCTTGTTAGTATGAGTAGTACCTATCAAATCTTTTAACCTTTCCTGCTCTGGGTATTACAGGAACAGTCGTCGGAGCGTCGCCGGACCATCACAGGAGCGGTACCGGAGATTGAGGGAAGGTGGTGTAGTGAGGTGATGGGCGTAGGTAAGGTGTCATAGGGTGTAAATAATTAATATATATTATATTATAATTTAATATTTAATAAATCTATTTATCACTCGATTTTTGAAATAATTAGACAAACTTGTTAGTTTTGAAAAGTAATTCTTATATGTAGGTTTTGTGTATTGTTCCCTATATTATATTTAGATGAAATTCAATTTTAATTTATAGCATTATCAACAAGAATGCTTTATATAAGTGTTATAAAATGTATAAATTGTTGTAGTGATGTGAGGATTTCTTAATTGGTGACTGACTGTATGTCTACTAAATGAATTAATATGATAGCTAGCTATATTTAATAAGACACAGAATATGTCATATTATGGTAAGTCTTGATATATACATCATAGATATAATATCATTAACTAGTTGATCTCAGATTGTGTAAACTAGTGGATCCACTAAGAAAAGATTTTCCAAGAGATCAAGTATATTACATATTGAGGGAAATGTGCCTAAAAGCCTACTACGTAAGGATCTTTGTAATGATAACCTAACTTTATTGACTAGAGATCCCAAGATCTTAATTCAATGAGACAACAAAGTTATAAAAATTCAATGAACTCTTATGAGTTAACTCTTAGCCATTTCTATGATAAGAAAAGTGCTATTTGCAGAAAATTTTGCATTAAGTTATACTTTTAATGATTCCTATAACTTAAACAAACCAAGTGGGACAAGATAGATACTCTTAATAGGAGATCACCTATATAAGTGTGAAATATGGCCGTTTCTATGAGATTTTTTCAAGGCTTGAATTCTTTAAAGCACTTATGAAACCCAAGAGTTGTTTAGGGTCAAAATGAACACAACAGTAAGAACTTGAAAGTGTTAGAATAGTGAGAACTCGAAAGTGTTAGAGGGGTTATTGTATGGGTACTATTGACTTGGTTTACGTCAATGGCCGATAGTTCAAGATATTCGCATTCATTGATTAGCAAAGTAAATTCGATAGTATTCCACTACGAAAGATTCAAACATATAAGGTACCTATCCAGATGAAATAGTTTTTTGCTTGAATTGCATTAATTTTCATTCATGCAGGAATTATTTCAATTTTGTTTCAAAATTGCTTTTGACCAATTTTATATGATTATTTAAGTGAAAATCATTATTTGGTGAACGCAAAATTAAGCCAAATTTAAGCCTCTTAAATACATGAATTATTGAAAAGTTATGTAAAATATTATGAAATATTGTAGAACTGTTTGACTTAAAAGGTGTGTCTTTCTATATGAAAGATCATGACTATAGAAATAATTATTTTCCAATAATTGTGTTTCTTCATGTATAGAGATAAATTTCAAGAATTGTGTCTTTTTATTGGACCGTGTCTTTGGTAGGACTGTAAGCAAAAATCGTCAAATCGGAAAATCGAATTGAAACCGCATTTTAGAAAGCGTTGGTTTGGTGCTAGGTAGACCTAGCGGTGGCAAAAAACCTCGGAGGCTCAGACGGCCCGGGCTCGGCTCGGCTCGGCTCGGAAAAAGCCCGAGCCGGGCTCGGCTCGGGCTTAGTGGAACCGAGCCCAGGCTCGAGCCGAGCCCCACTTTGGGGAGTCGGCTCGAGCCCGGGCCGGCCCGTGGCCCGGGAGAGCCTCCATTAAAAAAAAAATTTTTTTTTTGAAGGCAGGCTGCCTGCCTTCCTTGTGCAAGCTACTGCACAGCGGCAGGCTGCGCAGCGGCAAAGCAGCTGCCGTCGCCAGGGGAAGTCGCCAGGGATAGCCGCTGTGCTGCGCAAAGAAAGAAGAACAAAGAAAGAAGAACAAAAAAAAAAACCCAAAAAATCCGAGCCGACTCGGCCCGGGCTCGGCTCAGCTCGGCCCGCTAAGGCTCGGGCCGGGCCTCATTTTTTTTGGCCGGGCTCCGCTCGGCTCGGGCCAAAAAAAGCTCGGTCCAAAAAAGCTCGGGCTTGGTCCAAAAAAGCTTTTTTTTCCCTGTCCGGGCTCGGCTCGTTGCCACCGCTAGGTAGACCCGTCAACGAAATGGTTTTGAACCAAACCAAACCGGTCAAAAACGGTTTGGTTTAGGTTTGAGAATTTTAATTGCGGTTTAAAACCAAACCGGATCGGCGAAAAAATATATAAAAATTAAAAATTAAAAAAAATGAATTTTTTTGAAAAATCCAAATATGTAAAATTCAATAGTTTTGTCATGTGTGGGTATTTTTGTCAATTTCTAATTTTCTATTACATATATATTATTATTATTATTATCTAATAATCCTAATTTATATCTAATAATCTCAAGACTAACCTAATATATCAAAAGCCCTTTTACTCTTCAGAATACAGATGAACTTCAGCGACACCCGACACAGCCTTGAGCTACCAACACCACACCAAATCAGAGACAAAGAGATCCTGGGTCTTCGATGATAATATTTGCTACGAATAAAGTTTCAGATCAATAAATTTTTTGAGCAAACTGAGGTAAGAAATCTGAAATTATATGAGTTTCGCATTTCTCTCAACTATTGGATCATTGTGAAATAAATTTATTCACTTTGATGAAAATTATTTATCTACTATGTACATGATTCTATTCTATTTGCGTGGACATCTCTTGTTTTGTGACTGAGTTAGACATGATAAAATATGTCAATAGAACCTAAAAAGTGTTCATGAGTAATTTGATATGTGGATGAGCTGTTTAATAAGTTAAAAGAAACCAACAATGACTTCAGTGTCAACTATACTTGCATCAATTTAATTGTTGTGTTTTATTGTATGCTTAGATATTTTGTTAAACTATTTCTTTAAGTGTTTTGAATTAATAAGGATGATATCTATTCAGTTAGCCTATTAAAGTCTTGGATTTTGATCCAGTAGGCATAAAGTTTATCATTTAAGGTGTTGGTTTATTGATGTCTCAGTAATTGTATTATGGAACTATATGCTTTCAAATAAATATTTAGTTTATAAGTGTTTTGGGCTTTATATTTAGTTTATTAGACTTGTATTGTAACGTTATCGTAACGTCTTAGCCTAAAAAGGGTGAACAAAAAACAATTATTATGATTTCACTTGAATTTAGTTGGTATTTAAATTTATAGTAGATATATTTAGTTGTTTTAGATTTATTACTAGTAAGATATAAATGTATATTGAATTCAATGACTTAATGACATAAAAGTAGACAGACAAAAAAATATACGACGAATTCGACGGTTTAAAAACGGACCAAACCGTTAGGTTTAGGTTTGAGTTTTTTGTAAACCGTTCAAAATGGTTTGATTTAGGTTTGAGTTTTTCTCAAACCGGTTTAAATGGTTTGGTTTGAAAATCTGTCAAAAACCTATAAAACCGGATCGCTTACACCCCTAGTCTTTGGAGACACAACTTTTCAAAAACTATATATAGATCTCATGTGTTTGTTTTCATTTATTCATTCACTTCATGTTTGCATTATCATATCAATGCATAATCACTTCAAAATAACTTCTACATTCATTTTGAGTCGAGTTTCATATAAAGAGAGTTCAAAACATTAGTATGTTCGTTGGTCAACGTAATTTGGAGTACTCCTATTACAGGACGTGGTTGTTATATCTTGGGAGATGAATGTCGAAAGGTTGTTAGCACCCGTGCGGTGCATAATCATATTAAGGAGAAATAGTCGAACTCTTGCTTTAACCAAATTTATATTCATGCATTTCTCGTTTCTACTTTACGTATTCGATTTCGATAAGTTGAATTTTTATTTGATTTTTATGCACGTAAAAGGAATGTTATTTGAATATAATTTATGAACATCAATTTTCCTAACACCTTTTGCATAAGAATACAATCAGTACTGATAAGTGTAAATATTATACTTATCTTGACCATCAAAAATAGCTTTTGGAAGTAATTTTATGAACTAAATACTTCTTTTTTGTGTATTTTTTATTATTTAGTAGAAAATCTAGAATTAGACGAGAACAAAAATTAACCAAAAGAGTAAAGTTGGACATATTCTAAAAGTTAGGGACTAAGGAGTCACGTTTGAAAGTTGAAGGACCTCAATTGCAAAATTTAATGACTCAATCTAAATTGAAGGAGGAAATAGAGACCAAATTGCACAAGGAAAGATTATATTCCAGCAATTTGTGAAATTCTATTTGGACTAAAATTATGATTCCCGATCCTCTTGGAACTCTAATTTAAACCTAATTTAGGTCTATAAATATGAATATTTCATTCTAAAATTAAGGGAGGCTAGAGATACAGTTTTAAGGCATAATTACACATTCAAATACATTGAATCATCAAGATTTGTACCTCAATATTGGATTTTTAAAGGTTGAAAAACACAATTGACCGAGAGATATATAAGCTTGGAAGAGGAGATTGACGATCTATTGTTGAGAATTGGGTGTCAAAGAACAACACTTGTTAGAATTATTTTCTGTCTTCCTTGTATTGAGCCCGACGATGTTTTTCAGTCTTTTATTATTTAATTTTGTAATTGTGATTAGCTAAATAATTGGTTGTTAGGATGAAGGATGTAATTTAAGTTTAATATTTATTTAATTCCAACAATTTCATACAACTTGATTATATGTTATTTATTTATTGTGTGTTTAATGCATCAATTGATTAATTTATAAATAGTATTGAGATCAAGAGGTAATATATGATTCCAGGTCATGAAATTAATATTATAGGTGTTATAAGAGATCGAGAGATAATTATAGACTATGCATTCTATATAGAATTTATGTATGTTAAGGCATTCCTATGTGTGTGAATTTACATCGAGATATAGTAAATTCGGACATATGAATAAAATTAATGTTACTTGGAATATTTCACTAGAGAAAGTGTTTATTCTAGGAGAGGATGGTGGGAGCAGAATAAATCTTGAAGGAGTTCAAGAATCCACGGGTATAGTTGACTAAATAGATGAATCTGAGTCTGATCCCACACCTGCTGAGGGATATACTCTTGATCAGGAAGTAGAGACTTCTGAGAACATGTCAGCTCCGTGTAAATCTTGTAGGATCATTTGACCTCTTAGAATGTACGAATCCATGATTACTAATCAGACATTACTAATCGAGGATAATGAACCTACTAATTACGTAAAAATAAAGTCAAGTGTTGACTTAAAGAGATGACAAGAAGCCATGGAAATCTAAGATGGACTTGATATATGTACTAGCCTAATGGGATAAAACCCGTAAGTTGTAAATGAGTTTACAAGAAAATGTCAACATGGATGGAAACATCCCTACATACAAAGTAAATCTAGTATCAAAAGGTTATAAACAAAGACAATGAGTTGATTTTGATAAAAACTTTTAGTCTGTAGCCATGCTAAAGTCCATTCGGATTTTGCTTGTAAAAATTGCATACCATAACTATGAGTTATGGCAAATGGATGTCAAAACTACATTCCTTAATAGGACCTTATAAGAGGAAGTGTACATGACACAACCTGAAAGTTTTGAATTCAAAGAAGCCAACAAGGTATGCAAGTTTGATCAATCCATATATAGATTATAACAAGCTTCTTGGAGCTGAAATCTTCGATTTGATGTGAAAGTCAAAATATTTTATAAAAAATGAAGACGAACTGTGTGTTTACAAGAAGATAGTGGGAGCGTTGTCGTATTTCTAATATTTTATGTATAAGACATATTATTAACAAGAAATGACGTCTCTATATTTCAAGTATTGAAATTATGATTGTCAAATAATTTGATAGATATGGAAGGAGCAAGTTGATCTATAGAGATAGATCTAAAAGATTGCTTAACTCATTCCAATCTATATAGATAAAATCTGGAGAAGATTTTATATGGAGAAAATGAATGAGAGTTCATGGATACACTGATGCTAACTTCTAATCAGATTAGAATGATAGCATATTTCAATTAGGATATTGGTTTATACTTAAGCGGTGTGTTGGAAAGGTTCCAAACCAAAAATAACCATTGATTCAATAATAGAAGCCTTATACGTCATTGCTTTAGAAAGAAACAAAAGTTGTGGTCTGGATCAGGAAGTTCATTAATGAACTTGGAGTAGTACCTAATATTGTTGATCACATCCTTCTGCATTGTGATAACAACGAAGCCATCGTGCAAGCGTAGAAACTAAGGTCTTATCAATGAAACAAACATGTGTTAAGACGGTATTATCTCATTGAAAAGATAATACAATGAAATGAAGTAAAGAAATAACGAATTCTCACAAGTTATTAAATTGCAGATCCACTAACAAAGAGTTGTCGCAGCATAAACATGACTGTCATGTAGACTCTTATGATATAAAATACATAAGTGATTGGATCTAGTGCAAGTGAAAATTTGTAAGTGTTATGCCCTAAGTCCAGTAAACTTTGGACATAAACACTTTTAATATATAAAATTTATGCATATTTATGGCAATATCTATTATTTAATTGAATTAATATTCTAATAAATTAAATAATAGAATCTATAAATTCAAGTCTTGGTGATTTGTTATCACAAGCAATGGTGATTACATATGATTGAATGTTAAATCGTCTATGGTCGCATGTATTAACGAGATACATATATCGTTATTATGGAAAGACCATCACGTGTGACATTTCTTACATGTAAAGTAAGTAGCTGATCTCACAAGCTAAAGTGTGGTGACACTTAAATGAGCACATGGATGTTTTGTTATAGAACAAACATTTGAGAGCCGCTGGAGATATTCCACATGGATAACTATCTGAGTGTCACTAGTAAATCTCTAACGTTCAGTAGTGGAATTGGTCATTTGATTTGAGGTCATCATAATGCCTTATATGAGGACAGTCATACTTTGGTGATGTTGGATGTTGTTTTGCCAAGAGTCGCTAATACGGCATCGTTCGAGTATGCCAATAATCATATGAAGATTGTAAATGATCAATAGAGAATTCTTCATTCTTAGATAGCAAGAGATTATGATCTACATTTCATTCAGTTAAGTTGATAATGAATCATTGGCTAAGGTGAACTTATAAGTTGAAAATGAGTTTTCGACTTACATTGACTTAACAGTGTGATAAAAGATATGATCGATAATTGAGATTGACACATATCCATATCTCGTAGTTGATTGGATCATATTGACAAAAAGATTATAGTTTCACGGTAAACGAACAAGTTTTGTTTTGTCATACCACGTGACATTTTTCATCACATGTATTGCTCTAATACATTGTCATATGTCAATCTGGGACGACGAATGTGAATTAGTGATAAATTAAAAGGGGTGTTTTAATTTATCGATTTTGATTAGATCAAAAGAATAATTCATGTCGTTAGGTATCGTGATTGAGAATCTAATGGGTCACACACAAAATGAGAACTAGAAGAATGAGGTTTTCCAATTAATTAAATGACAAGTGTTGGATAATTAATTAATTGAATTACTTATTAATATGCCCTAATTAATTAATTGGATTAATTAATTCATGAACCAAATTTATTTAATTGGATTAATCAAATATTGGACAGGATTAAGTTAAGCGATGGGCCAAGCTCGTTTGGACTTGTATTAATAGGCTGCTATAGTTTGGAAGAAGTAGAGAAAATAATTATTTTTGCTAGTACAAGAAAAGTAAAGACCCTAGTTCTCTCAATCTTATTCCCAGTGTGGATTTCCATTGGAGGCTAAACAATTGGACAGCTGTGGATTTTAGTTCGTGATTGTTCGTCTTCGAGAATCAGTAAATGAGTTTTCATAATTTATCAAATGTATTATTCTAAACATAGTTTCTATCTAAATACAAAGTAGATCCGTGGTGAGAATTTAGAAATTGTTTTACTTTCCGCTGTGCATGATTAAGTAAATTCTCAACAGATATTAGTCTTCAAGATCTCTATTACCGAATAAAATAAGCCATGCAACCCATTTCCAACAAATGACAAGTATTCATGGCTATAATTTTAGGAATACATACTTGAATGTTGTCTTTGCAAAGCAAAAAGAAATTGGGTACATTTAAGGGGTTTAAACAATACTTCTTCTTTATAATATTCAACTGCAACATGATATCTTGATAGCTGCTCATTATTCATCCCTGATATGAAATCAAAGTGACGACCATTCAACATTACAAAATCTGCTAATAACTATTTCTCATCCACCATTATTCGGAACCTCCCTACATACCATTTGAATTCATTACATCATCGGAGGGTGTTAACATATTAAATTGTGCACTCATTTATGGAAGTAGTTGGCTATACAATTCCTTCCATTTAAAGTGTACTTAATATCACTCAAATCATATTGAGGAAGTTTTTGAATCATTAGTTCAGAAGTATTAAGATTCGATTGTTAGAACTTTATTAAAACTTGAACTTTATGATCTTGCCAAGATCTTCATGTCAAATCATCAAGAAACTGAATTAACGCGGAACATACCTTAATCAATTGATTTCTGACTTGATTAATGAATCTTGAATCTGGATCTGTAAATCTTCAATTTGGTTGCTTCAAATCTCCATCATAATTCCCGATCAGTGGTTTTTGGATCTTCCTCTTCATATGGTTTCTCTTGTATTCTTGTGTTGATGGATGCCACATAGAATGAGAAAATCACACATGAATTGGGGACCATAACCCTTTATATATTTCCATATGCATTCGCCCATCACAAATACAACCCTAATGGATCCTGGCCTCTACACATATAGTCCGGCCCACACTTTAATTAGATGCTTAAAGCCCAATTACTTAATTTCTTATTAGATCACTTTAATTTTGGGCTTAACTTTAAGATAGCGTTTATACACAATTAATTACATATGTCGAGCCCATCACGGGAAATTAAATAATTTCCCAACAATCTCGCACTGGGCCACATATGCTACCTTATAAATGTGTATAACCTTATGAGCTCAAAACTTTGCTATCATAACCAAAAGCATCTCTCCGAACAATCTGGCCCATCGATTATATCAACATAGGATCAAAGCGGTTTTCTGCGTTATAAGTAACATAACTAAACCCATCAATGGTCACGTATATCAATACAATCAAATGACATAGGATCAAGTGTGGATGTGTAGCATGGAAATTACATGTAATGTGATCTAAACATGCCTATTTCCAATCGGTCCCGCCTTATTCCTTAATACCTTGAGATCAACCATAAACTTTAATCGTAGTGGAATCGAATCAATACTTTATTTTCTCGAAATGAAATCGAATGTGCACAATCGAAATTATGTGTCAAAAGACAACATCCAAATTACAAACTCCCCACTAAACCGGCATATCATCAAAAGATGCAACACCCATGCGAGCACCATGCTCATGAAAGACCTCGGTGGTAGCCATTTAGTAAATGGATCCATATTTATAGAGTTTGTCCTTATATGCTTTATAGAAACCTAACCACTCGAATTCATTCCTTAACAATTAGGAACTCAATGTCTATAAACTTTGACATCATCATGTTCCTATTGGAATACAAGATCGTTATTGTCACAAAAATAACTTAAGTGGTCTTTCATTTCTATCCAAAAATATGCAAAATTTAGTGACAATATTTTACAAGCCAAATTCCATAATCAAAATCGTAATATCCAACGATCTCCAATTGGTCTCGATTTTCCGAATGTGATCATGTAATCCTTTGTTCTCTATAGATACCGAATAACCCGATGGTCGTTTCCAAATTTCCATCGCAAGTTAATTAAATATCCGCCTAGTATTACAACAAAGAATACTTTATCCGTGATGTGCGCTATCCCGAGTATACATTAAATTCTCAATTACAAAGTATAGAGAATCTCGATGTATATCCTTTATCTCTAAATTTATCATTGGGGCATTAATTGAGACTAAAGTTGTCTCCTTAATTGTAGGGGTATTACTTGATTTTCATATCTCGCATTACAAATCTTTTAAGAACCTTATTGATACAACTCTTTTGTGATTACCCAAAAATACACCAAGAACAATTCTTGTGCATCTATATCCTTAATACAAAAGGTGCATCACAAAGATTTGCTTACTCCCACCTGAACTTGTGATATCCACAATCATCAATTGAATGTATCTCAAACCAAATGAGATAATTATTTGATAAAATTGTGATACCTATTCGGAAACCAGCCTTAAGCTCATAGATGGATTTCTTTAATTTGTAAACCATCTAATGCAACTTAAGACTAAAATATGTCACGTGCCATAATTGTCCTAAAAGAGTTTTCATAGAAACTCGAAGAGAAATCTCTTTATGCATGGCATCAATCCACTCTTTAGAATTATTCCTTTGGTATGGCTTGATGAAAGTTGATTGATAAGTCATTCTTTCATTAATCCATGTCATCCTTATTTTCTGGAGAAAGACTATAAAGTTATCCGGCACTGTCTTTCTTCTTTTATAGTGGATTTCCTTAATGACATTTGTTCTTGAGGTTGTTGAGTTTGTTTTTCCTGGAACAATCTTCTTGATTGTCATGGGATTTGCAATATTGTCTTCGATCCGAAATTGCTTCGAACAAGATCCGGAGCAAGAATTTGTCCCCGAACCAAATCATTGTCAATTGCAAATGTATGAATATATAAATATTCTTCATCTAAGACAAAATCATAACCTTATAACCTTACCTCCCCTCACAAACTCTACATCCTCAAGAAATCCTAACGTTTCCCGTTTCGAAATCGAATTCGACCCCAGAAAGGGACCTTTTAAAAAATTTGTAACCCCTTAACAATTACTTTACTTGGAACTTTGTTGAGACTTTAAGTCAGCAGCCTCTTAGTGCTTTAAACCTAGGAGGATCCTAATGTACTGGTGGGTAAATTCCACATTCCTCTAGGAATATTGCAAAAGGTCTTGACATTGTTCTTCCGATTCGTCATATCTTTCATAGTATTCACCACTATGGTAAGATTTGACTTGTTAAATTCTTTTATTGAGTCGATTTTCGGAACTCGCCTTGTATGCTTTGAACATGTCCAAAGGTTTGGGATTTCTCATAGATGAAATATAGGTAGCCATATTGAGAAAAAATCGTCTCCTTATGAACTAAATAAATGATCGTTGACCATTCCAAGAAGCCGAAGGGAATGATCCATGTATATCCGTATAAATTAGTTCTAAGACATCCGAAGTCCTATTGGCACCTAATCTCCTTATGTTTGTTTGTTTTCCCTTAATATAATTTACTTAAGTCTCAAAGTATCTGGCAGGAATCAAGAATTCTTTTCGACACAAATCTTTCCATTCTCTTTGAGAGATGTGACCTTATCGCTTGTGCCATAACAAAGGTAATTCTCATTGGTTAATTTATGTTCAATACCACGTAAATCCAAATACAAGGTTTCTTTATAAGAGGCAACCGTATTAAGCAAACATAGGTTATCGTAACCGCATAAAGAATCGACACCCACAATATTTGAATTAAGAAAAAGATCAATTGACTATTTCTAATTGAACAAGAGTAACCAAAGTTGTCCAATGTAGAAATAGAAACTAAATTCCATCCAAAAGGACGGTACCGTAAATGTCTCTTTCAAATTCAAATAATAATTCACTTTTAATGATAACCTAAATTCCGTAGAGCCTCAACCTTAATCGATTTGCCATCGCCCCCGTATAGATGAATCTTTCAACATCAATCGTTTCTCATGTACTGCATAACCCCGCATAAACACACTTATGTAAGTGGTGGTACCGAAATTTATCCACCAAGTGTGTCTTGATATTTACATTAAATTTACCTCAAAACAAACTAATAGTGAGAAATGTACTTTTCTTTTACACGCCAAGCGTAGCATTTAGCACAATCTCTTTATATATCCTGCATTTTCACAAAATTTACAACTAAATTTATTTCGTCGTTAATTTTGAATCGAACCGAATGCACCTTTCTTATTCTTTCTTTTCTTTAACTTGTCCTTAGAGGTACTAGCCAAGTGAGCACTTTCGCTCCTTTCTTTGCTTTCACGGGCCTTTCTTCTTCTCGGCACAGTATGAAATGAGCTCATTTAGAGTCCATTTATCCCTTTGACAGTTATAACTGGCCTTGAATTGTGCAAGAATAGAAATTAAAACCAGATGCATGAGCAAATCATCAGATAGCTCAAGCTTTAGAGCCTTTAAGTTTGAAGCAATATGAGACATCTGCATAATGTACTCCCGAATATTTCTTTTCCTTTTATTCCTTAGTGAAACTAAGTATGCCAAAAGCGTACTAGTTTCAGCCTTATCGCTATTTGCAAAGCGTTTCTTCAATTTCAGCAAGAAATTTATTGGCAGTAGTTACCTTATCGGACACAGCGCCCCTGAATGATTCTGGAATACTACGCTTCATGATCATAAGACTCATGCGGTTTGAACAATCCCACTTATTAAAGTCCTTGTTTTCATCAACAGAACTTTTATCCGTAAGTGCAGCGGGTTGTTCTTGGGCCCCTTAACGTAAGGTCTAAGTTCATGCAGCCAAGAACGATCATAACGTTCTCTTTCCAGTCCTTAATAGTTGGTTCCATTTAGCACATGAATGGAGTTGATGTTGGCAGATATTGTGGAAGTTGATGGAATAACTGAATAGAGAACTAATACTTAATATACATGTTCACATATGAATCCGTATTAAACAATTAATCAATTCAAATAATGGTAAACCCCATCACAAGAGACTTCGAGCACAACATTGATATTTAGTCTTTGACAAGTAAATATCAACTTGTAAGTGGTACTTCTGGGTGTAGTAATCAAATATTGATAATAAACCATGTCAAACAATAAACCTATCTTCATGGACCGATTTATTGTTCACATAAAATGAAACCTTATAATTGTCACATATTTATTACCACGTGTATGTAACAACTGCCAAATATTAACCTTCCTTTGGGCCTCATTTTTCAATACCCGCATGAATTACGTACACACAACCTTTCTAATATTCCAAATAAATTAATTTAGGCAAGAGAGGTCACTTTGGTGACATGTTGCTTCAATCAATTCATTTAGAAAAATTAGTAATCCAAAAGAAATACCAAAATTTGAATTATAATTGTTAATCCTTAATTCTTTTATTCTATTTTGAAACTTTAGGGGCCTAGGGTTAATAATACAGAACTTTAGGAACCCAGAAATAATAATCCAGAACTTTAGGGCTCAATAATTAATTATGGAAAATTTTAGGAGTCAAAAATTAATTATTCAAACTTTAAGGATCCAAAAATTAATCATTGAAAAACTTTATGAGTCAATAATTAATTATTGAAAACTTTAGGGACCCAAAAATAATTATCCGAAACTTTAGGAGTCAATAATTAATTATTGAAAACTTTAGGGATTCAAAAATTAATTATTTAAAACTTTTGGGGCCAATTTGGAACAAAATCAGAAACTTTGATGCTTTAATTACAAAATCAGAACTTTAAATGGCCCAAAAAATAATTAATTTTAAAACTCCAGGGGCTGAATTATTAAAATTCATAACCTTAAGGCCCAACTTGAATAAACTTTAAACTTTAGGGGCTGAATAACCAAAATTGCAAACTGTAGGGGCCTAAACATTAAAATTAAAACTTTAAATGGTCCAAAAATAATTAATTTTGAAACTTGAGGGACTGAATTATTAAACCCGTAACTTTAAAGGCCCAATTGGATGAATTTATAACCTTAGGGGACTGAAACACCAAAACCTTAAACTTAGGGGCTCAATCCTTAAAATAAAACCCTAATTTAAAATTGCAATCAAGGACCTGAAAACTTCAAATTTTCAACACAAGCCCCCGCCCCCAAAATTCATCCAAAACCCTAAAATCCAAAATTAAACATGGGCTTTTCCACCCACTTACTCCCCTCGCGCAATCCGGCGCCACCAAGGGCTATTAAAATCTGAGCAATAATGTACTGCTCTATCAAATTTCGAATACAGTTAGCCTGCACGCTCGCTCAGACCATAAAGAAGCCGCAAGTCCGTCAGCATCCATAAAGAGCAAGACGTCGTCAGATATTACAAAGACACAGGCAAGCGCTGTAGAATAACATAAAGATATGCGGCACAAGCATAAAGAAGGCTTCCCCAACCGTCGTTAGTTGCAATAATACAGAGCCGTCTGCCAGTCTAATAGCCGACACGGCGGCGGCGGCGTCGACCACCCCAAATTTTTTTTTTTTTTTTAAAACCGAAATTCTGAAAATCTTTAAAATTAACCGAATAATTTTCAAATTTAATAAATCTAAATCCGAAATTATTAAATTTGAAAAACCATAAAAAAATATAAAATAACAAAATTAAAATACTGATTCCCAAGTCGATTTAACATGAATAGGCTCCGATACCACTTGTTAGAACTTTATTAAAATTTGAACTTTATGATCTTGCCAAGATCTTCATGTCAAATCATCAAGAACCGACTAACGATGAACATACCTTAATCAATTGATTTCCTCGACTTGATTAACGAATCTTGAATCGGATCTCGTAAATCTTCAATTTGTCATGTTTCAAATCTCCATCATAATTCCCTGATTAGTGGTTTTATGGATCTTCCTCTTCATATGGTTTCTCTTGTATTCTCGTGTTGATGGGATGCCACATAGAATGAGAAAATCACACATGAATCGACCATAACCCTTTATATATTTCCATATGCATTCGGCCCATCGTCAAATACAAACCCTAATGGATCCGGTCTCTACACATATAGTCCGGCCCACACTTTAATTAGATGCTTAAAGCCCAATTACTTAATTTCTTATTAGATCACTTTAATTTTGGGCTTAACTTTAAGATAGCGTTTATACACAATTAATTACATATGTCGGCCCATCACGGGAAATTAAATAATTTCCCAACATCGATAACATGGAGATGAATGTCAACATTGTTTGGTCGTATGCTACATAATGCAAAATTGAACATTATAATTGGAAATTTTATATGACATAATTTTATTCTTTCATACTGTCTAGTATTATATACAAATAACATAAATGCTCTCTTGTCCACGGTGAGAAACCTTATCTACCCACTTAGAGAGAACTGTACTTACAGTTCTCATAATTGTTCTCCTATCCACAGTGGGCAAGATAAGAGTGTCCACTTGCAGATGTGGCAAGAGAATCTTACTTACCAAGATAGGACAGACTATCCACTTGCAGATGTGGCAAGAGAATCTTACTTACCAAGATAGGACTATCTTGGTAAGTAAGATTCTCTTGCCACATCTGCAAATGGACACTCTTACCTTACCCACTGTGAGTAGGAGAGCAATTTCGATATAAAGAATGCTTTTTGCATCCATTTTCTATCAATGCATTCTCATCTCATAAACACTTAGTGAATTTATCTCCTTTTCCATTTTCATAAGAGTTCTCAAGTGTTTGCACTACTGTTGAGATTCCAATAAAGGATAAATTTTTTTAAGAAAACATATATGATTTGTCAGTACCAGTGTTTTAAAAAGCGTAAAGCGTAGTTAGGCGTGGAGGCGAAACTTCTAGTTTTACGGGCTTAAGCAAGCATAGGTGATGCTTAGGCGTAAAATAATGTTTTCTTATTTTTAATATTATTTTAAATTTTTAATTATTTTTAAAATTATTTAATAATTAAAATAATACATATCAAACATCTAACATTATAAAATACTACATTTACTTTATAATTCCTTTCATTAGTTAATTATACAAATTTCAAGTTTTCGAAATGCAAAAATTAGAATATTTTTCATAGTTTCAATTTTCAACTAGACAAGTCGTATTTAATAAGTTTATATAAACTTCATACATGCATTTGGAGTTTGTGACAAAATAACGAATCTCAGGATTATAATTACATAAGATAATGTAGATAGCATCATATGTTAAATTTTAGTTAACTATTTAAATAAAGTCATTTCTATTAAAGTCAAATGAAAAGTTTATTTTAAAAAAAATTAATAATCTAAAGTCAAATAAAAGACTTTCTAAAAAAGGGAAAAAAATAAAGCGAGCGCCTAGGGAAGATAAAAGAGAGGAAGAAAAAAATTCTACCGTTTAGGAATTGGAAAAAAAGCATCTAACCTCAAAATGAGGCATTTTACATGAGTTTTGAGTCTAGGCAGTGCCTATGCGCCGCTAAGACAAGCTTTTTAGAACATTGATCAATACAACGGGGACAATGCTAACCCCATGTTTCAAGCCACATGATAATGATATACCAATCTAATAGAGATTTCTTGAAAAATCAAAATATAATTGTAACATAGTTCAATCTTATTTGTGTTCACACTGCCTCTTAAAGAAAAATGAGAAACTTAAGGCTAAAAATTGGGGTCGATGGGACCTCGGAAAACACGTGGGAATGATATATTGAATTTACCATGTTACCTTCCGGACATGCCTTCCTTTAAATAAGCATTCAAACAAGTTAACTCATCAACCAAGTATGGAAATATGACTTCAGGTCTTTTGAAAACAAACCAAAAAGTAGATTATTTTCGCGTTAAAGACGATTCATTGACAATATCTCAATAGAGAATCATCGACTAAAAAAATAGCGAGTCCTCACTATAGAGAATAACATACTCATGAAAAGAATTCATTTTCGTCAATATAGATTTTACCCCCACATCACCACATCAGGAGACATAAAAAGGGGATCCTATCTACTTTTTGACCTATGATTAAAAACTCACGAACACGTCTTACTTCAATGTCAAGAAATGAAAGAAGACCTCCACCTCCAAATTTAACTTTAAAATATATAATTTTTTCATTTTATGTTGAAATCATTCAAATCAAAATAGTCAACATGCATACTAGGAAAGAAGGTGATCCAGTCGCACTTCCAACATGTTCTTGTGAATAAAGTAATATCTTTGAGCCAGGAAATTTTTTTTTTTTTAACTATTCTTTAGTTTATCAATAGCTGCTTGCATTATAATGTGATTAAGGTATTAATGACTTCAAATTAGCAAAAGTGTATACCATAATTCTACTATGGGTAATTATATCACCACCACAAAATTTGATTATTACACCACATTATAATCACACCACAATTAAAATATATTTTCAATAAAAACACAACAACAAATAACTGCACTGCTAATAGAATAAAAACTAAAAGTAAAAAATAAAATACAATATTGTGGTGTACTCATCCTCCTAATATACTTCATCTTTATTTAATTTTTTCTTAGAATATGTGTTTCTCTTTCCGCTTTTCATCTCCTTCTGTATTGACGCATTGCAAGTTTTTCATTATTCACCCCAATAATTTAACTGCAACATATATGGCTTAGGAATACTGTCCATTTACTCCCAATAATTAGTTTCCATAATTTTTTTCCCAAGACTTCTCTGAATTTTTAATTCATTGACTTCAAATGTAGCAGGTTTGGAATGGAATGGAATGGAATAAATATGCTTCATGAGGAGTTTGGGTTATCAACTCCTATGGAAATACTAACTCTCTCCAATTTTCTCCGAATAAGTGTAAACATACTCATTTTAATGACGTGTTGGTGTTTTTAAACTTCTTTAATTTATTTTCTTTTTTTGCTTGTGGATGAATCTTTAGTAATTTACTTCTAGGAAATACATTACGGTGGCGGTGGTGCCTCTGTGTCGAAAGCGTAGGCGACATAGGGAAGAGGTGGATCCTTAATTTATCCTAATTAATTCTCAATTCGTGAAACCACCAGATTAAAAAAAAAATTCATGCAATAACACCATATAGTATAAATACATTTACCTTGATGAAAAGAAAATTTTTTTTCCACCGTGGAAGAAAGCAAAAGTCGCCATCGATGGAAAAGCTATGCACAGTTAGGTGTTGAAAAAAAAGGAGAAAAAACTAAAGATTTTTGTTTGTGGTGGAACAATAATTTATTTTGGGCTAATTATATATTAAACTCTAATTTTGTAATTTTACTTAAGGTTATTTGTAGTGATAATATAATTACCCTTCTACTATTTATTAATAAATGCAATCTTGTACTGTGAATTGGAAGAAATGCATCATTTTCTCTGTAATAATGAACTGAGTAATTTTTTTTGCTAGTAAGTTTGAGAACCAATATATTACCTAATAAGTCATCGTGATCTGTTATAATCCTTTCAATTTGGTAAAAATGTGAGCGTGAAGACCAAAAAAGACGTAGTAATTTGGGTTTATACCACTAAAATTATTGTCATACACTTCATAACAATTCAAATGATATTAAAACAATGTTATCTAATACTAGTAGTGTTGAACACCAATTTAAATGTTAGCATATTATATGTATTATTAGATATGCCATAATTTCTTGTATTTAATTGACCTGTAATTAAACATCGGTGTTATTAAATAGCATTATATTAACAAATTAAAGTCTAATTAAGTGGCACAACAATACCTTGTAATCATCAGTGATTGACTTATAAACCATTGGGACGGTTCATAGCCCAAAATCCAATTTGGTCGGGTGACCCAGTCCATTTACCGAAATGGCTGTTGACCACCATTTCTGTTAAAAGAAAAAAAAAGGATTTAAAATATCACATTTGCCCTTCGTTTCAAAAAGAGGAAAAAGAGACGAAAAGGCAAAAAATCCAAAAGTTGACCAAATTATTCATCATCTTCTACATATCTAATAGGTTAATTTCTATTTTAATGGTTTAAATTTCATGATTGGCAAATGGGTAGTTTATATTCTTTGATTTTTAGTTGAAATCTTGTAATTTATGCTTTTAATATATGTATTGAGCTATATATATATATTGAAAATTTTGTGGAGTTTTGATTGAATTGGATGAATTTTCGAGGTTTTTTTGCAAACCACGTGCCCCACCAATGCCATTATTTTAGCCTCGGCGACCTATTGAGTCAATGAGATTCTTCCTCAAATTGCGATAAGTGAGGCTCGTTGTTTCCACGCAGCGACTCCTGATTGACGCAGTTAGATGCATTTTTTAAAAAAATTTCTTTATTTTTCTTTAGTTTTTTTCTTTAATTTCCTTTTTATTTATTTTTTGCTTTCGTTTCTTTTTTCTTTAAAAATTTCCTTTTTGTTTTTTTTTTCCTTTAATTTCTTTTTTTTTTCCCTTCAAATTTCTTTTTGTTTTTTCTTTAGTTTTTTCTTAACATGCGATGAAATGAATTTGTTTATTATGTATTGTAGTATATGATTTGGTTGGTTGAATTTATAGATATTATGTTTTATTCCATAATTTCTTGTATAATGTTTTAACATTTGAAGTTATTGCAGGATGGAGTACGCCCTCGAAGCTAGACGGAAAGATCATTCCCAAGAAAGTTAGATCGAATTGTAACTTTTCGAGCTTCATGACGGCTGTAGAGAAGCTCGACGATGAGTATGCCATTAAATTACACCAGTCTTTCCCTTAGAAGCTATATCCATTAAGGAACATATAAATTTCTGGTCAAATTGTAGATGCACTATTACTTCGACTGCTTAAGCTAGTAAAAGGCGATTCGTTGCATTTTTCGCTAGGGGACGAAAAGATCGCCCAATTCTCGAGATTTGAGTTTACCATCATCTCAGGATTACACTATTGAGTAAAGAAGCAACGAGGCCACACATTACGAGAAATAAAAGGCTAAGGAATGAATGTTTTGGAGGACGGTCAGCTGTTACTCAGGTGCAATTAGAGGCTACATTCAAGAGGTAGCCCCAACATGCGAGATAAACTAAAGTTAGGATTGGTGTTTATCCTGGAGAGTGTGCTGAGGTGTAAACACCAAAATACATCTATTGACCTTTTTCATTGGACGTTGTTGATGACGTTAATGCCTTCAGCAACTATCCATGGGGGTCGAGATATTTTATGGATACGCTACACATATTTAGGAAGTGGGCTAAGCATAAGTATGATGCATATGACTTTCCATTGGCCTTGCAATTAAATGTTAAACCTAATCAACGTTAATTATTTTGTTAAATTTATATACATAATAATTATAAGTGTTGTAGGTTTGTAAATTGTTAATGATGTATGTAGGTCTGTAAATTGTTTGGGGTTCTGAAACTTGTGCATTATTTGTCGACCAATAAATAATGATTGGACTTGTCTATGATCATTTTGACGAATACTCACTTTTCATGTATGTTCCCTGCATAGTTGCAATCTATAAAAAAATATTTCGTGTCCATCTTAGTTGCTCGCAAATGCCAACTGTAATTGTTGTCTACACGGATAATTATGTAGGGAGTCTTGTTTGATTTTTTCAATTTGAACTCAAAGTTGTATTTTCAGTGCAATCATGTGCATAGCTTCCTGCAGATCTCTCTTTTTTCAAACAGATGATCGACATACGAATCATCATAATCGAGGAATTGGAAGACCGTGTACTCGGCCCAATCTGTGAGTTTCCACCCCACTCATATAAAATAATTAGATCTTCGTTTTTGAATGGAATTTTCTCCTCATTGTCTTGAATTACATCGGGAGGTCTGTGCATAACAATGGGATGATGGCATATAGCAACTGTCTCAAGAATAACTGATAAGGGCGTTTTGCGCACTTATTTAGGCCACAAAACATGGACTATTGTCGATAGATATGTTGAAATATGGCTTGATTCGATATAATTTGTGTTTGTAGGACTACATTGATGGATGGAATGAAAGCGTGCGAAAACGTACGAAAAAGAACCAAAATGGAAGAGAATGAAAGTTCAGGGACCAAAATGCAAATAACCAAAAGATGACCCGATGACGACTCAAGAGAGGACACGAGTTTAATCACAAATTGAGGATGTCATGGGATGATTTGAGGGAAAGAATGAACAAAAGAGGTCAAAACAAGAAAAAACGGAAGTTCAAATGAAGATTTCGAAAATATATTGCACCATGCAGCCGCATGGTGTAATTTCCTTGCGGCCGCAAGGAAGGGTTCATGGATAAATTCAAGAAAATTTTTTGTTCCATGCAGCCGCATGGAAAATAACCATGCGGCCGCATGGTAGTATTTTTGGCCCGATTTTCTGGTTTCCTTTTCTCGCTAAAACTCTTATGGAAAGGAATCTAGGGCAACCCTAAACTCGTCCAAAGAAGGGGGGCTACGCCACTTTTGAGAGAAAAACACCTTGGAGAGCTTACAAGAAGGCAAGAACAAGGATTTACATTCGAAGTTTGAAGATTTCAAAATTTAATTCAAGATTTTGGTGATGTTTTCTTTTCATTATTTTTATTGTTCTTTTCTTTTATCCATGTTAGGCTAGATTTTTCATGTATTAGGTGAACGATGAACTTCGCATTGTGATCTCTTATTTCTATTTTGCAATTTGATAATTACACACGTTTGATGGTTTTGAATGATTTATATACGCTTCTTGTCTCCGTGATTATAGTGCACGATAATTGTGTGAGTTTAGGTGATTTATTTCATGCATTCGAAAGAAGGGAAATAAATTCAACAAGATATGAATCGTCGTTTTGTTCATAGAGGATAGAAATATACCGATATGCATTACGTGAATCTCTAAGTGTTTACAAAACTACATGCATCCTTATATATTGCATTTGTCATAGAAATATAGTCAAATGGTATACTAAGATAGGTTCAATTATACTCGAAAGAGATTGTTGGATAGGTTAGGAACATTGATTCTTCAAATGATTCATCGTGTTGTCAAATTGTGAGATAGGAGTTAAGAGTGAACTTTGCTTGGTGATTCGGGATCCTAGTACGCTTTTCATACATTGATTTCTTCAAACTTTTGCATTCAAGTATTACTAATCAAGTATTATTAATCGAGGATGATGAACCTACTAATTACGCAGAAGCAAAGTCAAGTGTTGACTCAAAGAGATGGCAAGAGGCCATGGAATCCGAAATGAACTCAATGTATGAAAACAAGGTATGGACCTTGGTTGACCCACCTGATGGGATAAAACCCATAGGTTGTAAATGGGTTTACAAGAAAAAGGTTGACGCTGATGGAAACATCCATACATACAAAGCAAGGCTAGTAGCAAAAGGCTATAAACAAAGGCAAGGTGTTGACTTTGATGAAACCTTTTCTCCTGTAGCCATGTTAAAGTCCATTCGGATTTTGCTTGCAATAGCTGCATATCATGATTATGAAATATGGCAAATGGATGTCAAAACTGCTTTCCTTAACGGAAACTTGCAAGAGGAAGTGTACATGACACAACCTGAAGGTTTTGAATCCAAAGAAGCCAACAAGGTATGCAAGCTCGATCGATCCATTTATGGATTAAACCAAGCCTCTAGAAGCTGGAATCTTCGTTTTGATGAGACAATCAAAAGGTTTGATTTTATCAAAAATGAAGATGAACCGTGTGTTTACAAGAAGACAAGTGGGAGTGCTATCGTATTCCTGATTTTATATGTTGATGACATATTATTAATGGGAAACGACATCCCAATGCTTCAATCAGTAAAATTGTGGTTGTCAAAGAATTTCTCCATGAAAGACATGGGAGAAGCAGCGTATATCTTAGGAATTAAGATCTATAGAGATAGATCTAAAAGATTTCTTGGCTTATCCCAGTCTTCGTACATAGATAAAATCTTGAGAAGATTTAACATGGAAGAATCCAAAAGAGGATTATGTCCCATGTCACATGGGATCCATCTCTCAAAAGACATGTGTCCTAAAACACATGATGAGAGGAATCGCATGGATAAGATCCCTTATGCATCAGCAATAGGATCTATCATGTATGCGATGCTATGTACGAGACCAGATGTTTCATATGCTCTAAGTGTTACGAGCAGGTTTCAAGCAAACCCTGGTGAGAAACATTGGATAGCAGTTAAGAACATTCTCAAGTACTTAAGAAGGACTAAAGACATGTTCTTAATATATGGAGGAAATGAATTAAGAATTCATGGATATACTGATGCTAGCTTCCAAACTGATAAGGATGATAGCAAGTCTCAATCTGGATATGTGTTCACTCTCAACAATGGAGCGGTTAGTTGGAAGAGTTCCAAACAAGAGACTACTGCTGATTCAACAACAGAAGCCGAGTATATTGCTGCTTCTGAAGCACAAAGGAAGCCGTCTGGATCAAGAAGTTCATTAGTGAACTTGGAGTTGTTCCTAGCAGTGTTGATCCTATACTTCTGTACTGTGATAACAATGGAGCCATCGCGCAAGCGAAGGAACCAAGGTCTCATCAACGGTCCAAACATGTGCTGAGGCGGTACCATCTCATTAGGGAGATTGTACAAAGAAATGACGTAAAGATAGAGCGAGTTCCCATAGATGATAATATTGCAGATCCATTGACAAAGCCGTTGTAGCAGTATAAACATGATCGTCATATAGACTCTTATGGTATTAGATACATAAGTGATTGGATCTAGTGCAAGTGGGAGTTTGTAAGTGTTATGCCCTAGACCCAATCGATTTAGGTTATAAACACTTTTCATATGTTTAATGCATTTAATTATGGCAAGATCTATTATTTATTTATATTGCTTTTCTATTGAAATTATATTAAATAATAGAATCCGTAGATTTAAGTCTTTTCAATTTGTTAATCACAAGGAGTTGTGATTGTGAGGTACAAATTACAATATGACTGAATCTTAAATTATCCATGGTCGAAGTGATAACGAGACACGGATATCGTTATTACGGATAGACCATCGCGTGTGGCATTCTTACTTGTGAAGTAAGTAGCTGATCTCACAAGCTAAAGTGTGGTGACACTTGAATGAACACGTGGATGCTTTGTTATAGAACAAAACATTGGAGACCCGCTGGGAGATTCCACATGGATAACTATCTGAGTGTTAGTGGTTAATCTCTAACGTTCGGTAGTGAAATTGGTCCTTTGACTTGAGGTCATTATAGTACCTTATATGAGGACGGTCATACTTTGGTGGTGTTGGATGTTACTCTGTCAAGGGTCGCTAATACAGCATCATTCGGGTATGTCAAGAATCATATGAAGGTTGTGAATGATCAATAGAGAATTTATCACTCTTAGATAGTAAGAGAATATGATCTACATTTTATCCAGTTAAGTTGATTATGAAATCCTTGGCCAAGGTGAACTCATAAGTCGAAAATGAGTTTTCGATTACATTGACTAAACAGTAGGATAAAAGATATGATCGATAATCGAGATTGACACATATCCATATCTCATAATTGATTGGATCATATTGACGAAAGGATTATAATTTCACGGTAAACGAACAAGTTTTGGTTTGTCACATCACATGACATTTCCCATCACATGTATTGCCTTGACATATTGCTAGATGTCAATCTGGGACGACGAATCTGAATTAGTGATAAATTAAAAGGGTGTTTTAATTTATCGATGTTTTGATTAGATCAAAATAATAATTCAAACGTTAGACATCGTGATCGGGAACCTAATGGTCACACACAAAAGAGAACCAGAAGAATGAGATTTACCAATTAATTAATTAACAAGTGTTGGATAATTAATTAATTGGATTGCTTATTAATATGCCCAAATTAATTAATTGAATTAATTAATTCATGTACCGGGTTTTAATTAATATGATTAATAAAGTATCGGACCGAGTTTAGTTTCAAGAGGGGCCGAGCCCACTTGGGCTTATATTAATATGATACTAGGGTTTGAAAACGGTAGAGATTTTATTATTCTTGCTAGCACAAGAAAAGAAACCCTAGCCACCATTCTTGTTCTCTGTGTAGATCACCATTGGAGAAATTTGGACAATTGAATGACTTGGATTGCAGATCGTGATCATTGGAGTTCGTGAATCAACAAAGGGTTTTACAGAATTCATCAAAGGTATAATTCTAATCACAGTTTCTATCTACAATGTGTTTAGATAGAAACTGTGATGAGAATGATACCTTTGATGAATTCCACAAACTCTTTTGCTTTTTCTTGAATTCCAATGATCACGATCTGCAATCCAAGCTGTCAAATTGTCCAGCTTCCAATGGTGATCCACACAGAGAACAAGAATGACGGCTAGGGTTTTCTTTTCTTGTGCTAGCAAGAATAATGAAAATTCCATACAATTTACAAACCCTAACAGTTTATTAATATAAGCCCAAGTGGGCTTGGCCCATCTCTAAACTTAACCCGGTCCGATATTTAACTAATCAAATTAATTAAATCCGGTCCATGAATTAATTAATCCAATTAATTAATTCGGGCCTATTAATAAACAACCCAATTAATTAATTATCCAACACTTGTCAATTAATTAATTGATAAATCTCATTCTTCTGATTCTCTTTTGTGTGTGACCCATTAAGTTCCCGATCACGATGTCGAACGACGTGAATTATTATTTTGATCTAATCAAAATCGATAAATTAAAACGCCCCTTTTAATTTATCACTAATTCATTTTCGTTGTCCCGGATTGACATCTAGCAATGTATCAGGGCAATACATGTGACGGGAAATATCACGTAGCATGACAAAACCAAACTTGTTTGTTTACCGTGAAACTATAATCCTTTCTTCAATATGATCCGATCAATTATGAGATATGGAAATGTGTCAATCTCAATTATCGATCATATCTTTTATCCCACTGTTAAGTCAATGTACGTCGAAAACTCTTTTCCGACTTATGAGTTCACCTTGGCCAAGGATTTCATTATCAACTTAACTGGATAAAATGTAGATCATAATCTCTTACTATCTAAGAGTAACGAATCCTCTATTGATCATTCACAACCTTCATATGATTCTTGACATACCCGAACGATGCTGTATTAGCAACCCTTGACAGAGCAACATCCAACATCACCAAAGTATGACTGCCCTCATATAAGGTACTATGATGACCTCAAATCAAAGGACCAATTCCACTACCGAACGTTAGAGATTAACCAAACCATGTCATTCTCACAAGATAATATATTCCAAAAATTATTCACATTATGATTCCCTCTATTGGATTCTTCGTGTTCACTCTTAGGGATATTCTTCCTTACTAAAGTTACAGAAATAGGAGTCGGGTAATTTTTGTTCAGTTCAATTAGCCCTTCATTTTCATTTCAGAAGTAACTTTTACAATAAAATCGAAATGGTTGAATGCTCGTTAAATAGAAATCTCAATTCCATATCGTATTGAGAGATATTAACATTGAGAAGGTTTTGTAATTCACGATACATGTCCGCTATGATATAACCGATCTTATCAAAATTCCAGAAACGCCATTGCCATCACTCATCTATTTTCATGACCATCGACCATTTTCCTTCCTTTGAAATTTACCAAAGTAACAAAATGGAACGAGTGCCAATTCCACATCTATATTATAAGTCAAATTTTGGAAAAAAATGTTAGATTAAAAAAAGAAATTAAAAAATGCAAAAAATAAAAATAAAAATAAAAATTAAAAAATTAAAACAACCCAGAATGTGTTGATAGATGGCCTAGACGGACTGGATTGTCTATTAACGGACGATCGGGCTATCTCTATTACAGATCCAGACGTCGTGTGGATTTAGAATATCTATGCAAATGAAATTTTTTAATCTCTTTTTTACTTCAAAAAAATTATGGCTCTATTGAATAAAATGTCAATAACTAACTACATGTTAAGGTATGTTGAAATAAGATTTAACAAAACTAATGAAAATATACCAATTATCGAAAACGAAATTAAATATACGTAAATATACTTATTGATTTGAAGTAATATATATAAACGAAAATTTTCCGTTGAACGTTCGATAAATTTTTGAGGTTTTAGTGTTGAAGAAGATGAAAAAGAAAGAGTCATTATTTGTTGGAAAAAATAGATAAATAAAGTGCTTTATTTTGAAATTTTAAGTGAAAAGTATTTATTATTTTTTTTTGTAATTGAAAATATATTATTGCCTTTTTAACATAATCTTATTTTTGTAATTTATTAATTTTTAAGGGTATTTTTGTCTTTAAATGTTGGGAAGGTATAAGTGAAGAAATCTTGCTATATGTAAATAAATGTTTATATAGGGGATTACATAATGCAACATAACATTCTACCGTTTGTCAGTTTAAAACACAGTCAACTTTTTTATTTAATATTTTCCCTCCACATCATGTTATATAATCTCTTATGTACCATTTTAATATAGAACTAGTGTAATCCAATGTGAAGTATGGATATTAAGTTCAATCTTGGTGTATATAATGATCTACATATTTGTTAATGTTATACTACATGTCATTATTTCATTGGACACTGAAAAAAAATTTATTTTTTTCAAGCTCAGTGTATACCATTGATGTACAAGTGGGGTAGTTTGACGTGGGCATTATTCATTCAGAAAACTCTCCCAGTCACAAATCCATAGCTCTGTTATCACCGCCTTCCGCTGCCGCCATTTCGCCGTTCCTAAAATTCAGATAAGGTAATCCCTGCTTGATGAACTTCCATCATCATAAGAATCTTGAAAGGGAACATTCACATTCCTAGTTTTCTACGCACCTTTTTTATTTCTTCAACCTAAAATCTACGATTTTTTTAGGCTCGTTTTTTCAGTTTTTGGGTTATGAATTTCTTAATTTTCTAGCTTTCAACATTTATATTAAGAAAATCTGATTGAATTTTCTTTTCTTTTTGTTTCAAATTAGGGGTTGCTGGTGTGGGTCTGAATTGCTATAATCGATGAATCGGAAATTTACTCCCTGATTTAAATTGCTCGGCTAATTTGGTTTGATTATATATTCTCTGTCCTTTTGTTTTGTTTGTCAATCTAGCAAACTTGCCTTAATATGAATAATTTTATATTTATCAAGTTTTTGAACAAATTGTGACAATTTTTTCTGTTGGAAAGATAGCAGATAATTGTCTTGTGAAAAATGTAGTTTGTACAAGGCCTTTAAATTACCTAGGTGATGATAATGGCAGAATCATGGGAATGGTATTTTTTTTTCCTTGGCCACAATCAGGATCATATATATGCAATTAACTAGTTTTTTTTGCCTGAACACACCTTTAAGAAGAAGATTGCATGGAATTCAACTTGAATACTTAGGTGCCGTTCTCTTCGTGTTTCAATTTTCTGTTTTGAGTTTTGAATTCGTTTTGTGTTTTGTGTTTTGAGTGTCCGTTTTGAAATTGTTGAAAATGCGTTCTGTTTGTTGTTTTGAAAAACTATTTCTGAAAACATGAAACTAGAAAACATGTTTACTTTGAAACTCAAATTAATGTTTTGTGTATAATAGTTTTTTAAAGAAACCACCACAACACTGCCACAAACACCACCACCACCACCTCCTCCGCCACCTTCAACCACTGCCTTGCCTACCTAAATCAATACCACCATCACCTTCAACCACTGCCTCAATCAACACCACCACCACCTCCTCAGTCCCCAGCCGAAATCAACACCACCACCACCCTCAACCACTTCCAAAATCGACCTCAATCAACACCACGTCCACCACCTTCACCTTCAACCACCGCCGAAATCAACACCACCACCACCTCCTCAGTCCCCAGTCGAAATCAACACCACCACCTCCACCTCTTTGCACTGCCAAAATCAAAACCACCAGCACCATCAACCACTTCGAAAATTGACCTCAATCAACACCACCTCCGCCACCTTCAACCACTGCGCTGCCGACCTAAATCAATACCACCACCACCTTCAACCACTGGCGAAATTAATACCACCACCCCCCACCTCTTTGCACTGCCAAAATCAACACCATAACCACCTTCAACCGCTTCCAAAATCGACCTCAATCAACACCATCATTAACCATCAACCACCACCAAATTCAATACAACCAAAAAATGCCCAAACAAAAATACTACAGAAAAAAGAGAGAGGGGGCTGAGACGAACTGCCCGGCGTCGAAGAGAGAGGCGACAGAGACGAACGTCCACAGCAGCGTCGCCTCCCATGGGTCGCGATGAATGGCTCGCGACGCTGTGTTCACCGCAGCGTCACCTCCTCAGTCTCCACTCCGGCGTCGGCACCGGCCCAACAGCAGCGTCGGTTGCAGAGAGGAGGAGATCGCCGGCTATTTTGTACTGGAGACGAGAGAAGATGGAAGAGAGAGATGGATTTGGGTTGGGGAAGAAATGGGTCGTTTTGGAACAGTAGGAAGTGTTTTGCGCGTTTTCAAAATTTTTCGTGTTTTGTACAGAAAACATCCAAAACGTTAAAAACACCGTTTTGTGTTTTCAATGCAATTTTTTTTTGTGTTTTCAAAAACTCGTTTTCGAAAATAGGAAAGAGAACGCGTTTTGGGCGTTTTCGAAAATCGAAAACAGAAAACGGCCCGAAAACGACAAAGAGAACAGGCCCTTAGATTTTTGGAGTATGGGCATGCCAGGACAACCATGGAGAATATTGAAAATTTACAAAAATATCTCACCTTTTTGCCCTACAGTTAGCTACATAATTCTTAATATTAAGGGTAGATTTGATCTGTGATTACATTTGCAAAATATTCTATACATATCTTTTAATACCACTTGATTCATGTTATTCAATATTCTGAATCGTCAGTTTTGAAAGAATCAAGAAAGTGGAGACTCTGAATATTTTAATACCACTCGATTCTTGTAACTCTTACTGCTTAATTATCATGGCCCTGCACCCTGCAGAGCTGACCGCCACTTTCATTTCCTCCATTTAGGAACAGTGAGTCTAGAAAGAGTGCATTTTCAAAACCTTCATTAATATAACTGGGTTCTCACAATAATTTATATTTTCAGGTTTTTGAACAAATCATAAGAGAGTGATGTAGTACATCACAACTACAATTAATAGTTTCACTTTATCTAGGAGTTTTTTTTTTTAAAATTGTCTTTTCTAATTTCCTTTTCTAGTTGTGATAGGTTTATTCTTAAATCTTGTTTAGATTAGGATTAGTTTATTTGCTTTTAGAATTTAGTTTCCTTATTTTAGTTTCTTTTTATTAATAGGATTATGAATAATTTTGCCTATAGATATAGGGGTATTGTACACTTTTTAATCAATCAATCATATATCAATACAAAGCAAGATTATCCCAATATAATTCTTATTTTCAATTCTTATTACAAGAATTTTTAAACGCTTCCGCACCAAAATTGGTATCAGAGCAAGGAATTCACCTCAATCTGATGGCTGAGGACGGTTCGAGTGGCAAACAAACCACCTACAACGAACGGAGGTTTGAAAAAATTGAACGACTAGAAGGGATGGATGAAGCTCTTCGCAATATCACGCAGATACTAACTGCGATGACTAATGAGAAGTATCATGCACCCAAGGCAAAACAGACGGGCTGACAGAAAAATGTACAGAGAGATATCAACTCAGATTCCGACGATGAAGAAGAAGATGCTAACCTGAATGTAAGAAATCATGGGGTTCCAGCAAGGAAGGAGACGCGCAGCCTCACGTCGACCCAGATGTGGGGGAAGGACGCCGACCCCTTGCAGATGATCGACTTCGGCAGCAATACCCAGAAATCCATGATCGAGTTGCCGGCGCGCGAACCCAGTCGCGAATCGCAACCCTTGCGAAGCTGCTCCTCTAGGTTCTACGAGCGAAGAAACAGGCGAGATGAAGGCAACCTCCTGCTAAGGGTTCCAATCGACAGCGACGAGGAGCTCAGTGACCGACCGCGAGCTCCGACGAAAAATCTTGAGCGAGAGGCAGAGACACGATTTGATTTCATGGAAGGAATCAATTTTGACCCACACAATTTTAACCGATGCTATAATGTTGACCGTGGTTACAATGTTGACCGAGGAGTTAATTTTGATCAAGGTCCTAATTTTCAGCCGAGGGATAGAGGCTTTCAACAAAGAAGGCCATGGGGACAAAGCCAAGTTAAGCTCGTAACGTATAAATTAAAGGGTGGAGATTCGGCATGGTGGGAACAACTTCAATTTAATCGTCAACAATAAGGAAAACGTGTGCAAACTTGGCCCAAGATGAAACGGTTATTGCAAAGACGATTTCTCCCTCCAGATTATGAGCAATTTTTGTACCAACAATATTAGAATTGTCGACAGAACAACCGAACAGTAAATGAGTACATAGAGGAATTCTATCGCTTAAATGCCCGAGTTAATTTGTCAGAAACAGAAGCTCAATTAATTGCTCGATATATAGGAGGCCTAAAATTAGTCATTCAAGATTGACTTGGACCATGACAGATGCAGTCAATTGAGCAATGAAAGTGGAAAATCAGATGAATAGGACCACAACCCGTACTCAAGGCAATTTTCGACGACCAATTCAAGAAACTTATTCTACTCCAAAGGGTGCAACGACATCAGACAACAATAATAATAACAGTAAGGGTACCACGCGAATTCAGAATTCGGCACAGAATCAAAGTGGAACTTCAGCTCCTGTTCAATCTAACATCCAAAATAGAAACCTAGCACAACAATGAACAAATAATGACCCTTATGCGCGTCCTAATCTTGGAAAGTGCTATCGGTGTAACCAACCAGGACATCTTTCAAATAGCTGTCCAAACGGCGATCTATTAATATTGTAGAAGAGGGCGAAAGTGATGAAGAACAAAATTTTGAAGATAGTGACTATGAGGGTGGTAATGTTGCAGATGCAGATACTGGGGAAGAGTTGGCGTACATTATCCAACGCCTTTTACTTGCACCAAAAAAGCCTGATAACTTACAACGACACAAAATCTTCCGGACTCGGTGCACTATTCGTAGTAAGGTATGCAACGTAATCATTGACAGCGGTAGTAGTGAGAACGTCGTTTCCAAAGCAGTGGTAAAAGCTCTAAATCTAAAGATTGAGACACCCTTCTTCATACAAGATTGCATGGATTAAAAAAGGCCCAGAAGTTCAAGTTCTAGAGATCTGTAAGGTTCCTTTGTCGATTGGGAAATATTACAAAGATGAGTTCATATGCGATGTGGTGGATATGGATGCTTGTCATATATTATTGGGTCGTTAATGGCACTATGACGTTGATGCCACTTATAAGGGGTGGGATAATACTTTCATATTTTGGTGGTTTGATAAGAAGATCGTTTTAGTACCACAATCTCAACATTTGGAAAATAATCCTGCTATCAAGGAAGATAAATCACTTTTTACCAACATATAAGGCCCAGAATTCTTTGAACAAGTAAAAGAGCCGAACACTATATTAGCATTAGTAGTTAAAGGTCACTCGGAAGCAATTATACAGATTCTTGCTAAAGTTCAAAAGTTACTTGCTGATTTTGCCGATATAGCACCTGACGAGTTACCAAGCGAGTTGCCCCCTATGCGAAACATTCAACATCATATTGATTTGGCGCCTGGAGATAGTTTGCCTAACTTACCACATTATCGAATGAGCCCAGTTGAACATAAAGAGTTGCAGCGACAGGTTAATGAGTTACTTGATCAAGGATTGATCCGTGAGAGCATGAGTCCTTGTGCAGTTCCTGCTTTACTCACTCCAAAGAAGGATGTCAGTTGGCGAATGTGTATAGACAGCCGTGCTATTAATAAAATAACAATCAAGTATTGCTTTCCCATCCCGCGTCTTAATGATATGCTCGACAGATTACAAGGGGGCAATGGTATTCACCAAACTTGATTTAAGGAGTGGCTATCATCAGATCCGTATTCGAACTGGTGACGAGTGGAAGACAGCTTTCAAAACCAAGGATGGTCTCTATGAGTGGTTAGTGATGCCATTTGGGCTATCGAACGCACCAAACACATTCATGCGATTAATGAACCAAGTTCTTCGTCCTTTTGTGGGAAAATTTGTGGTGGTTTATTTTGATGATATTTTTAGCTACAACAAGAATGAAGATGAGCACTTGTCACATCTTAAAGAAGTTCTCTCTGTTCTGCGAGATAATAAATTGTATATCAATCTCAAAAAATGCATGTTTATGACTGATCAACTTTTATTTCTTGGCTTTGTGGTGGGAAATGATGGTATCCAGGTTGATGAGACAGGTGAAAGCAATACGCGAATGGCTAGCTCTTAAAACCGTGAGAGAAGTTCAAACCTTTCATGGACTAGCAACTTTTTACAGGCGTTTCATTTGAGGATTCAGTGCAATCATGGCACCTATTACCGATTGCTTGAAAAAAGGTCAATTTTAGTGGGGTAAAGCGCAAGAAAATAGTTTTGAGGCAATAAAAACCAAATTATGCACTACATCGGTGTTGGCACTTACAATAAGTTTAAAGATAAGAAGATTTGGTCATTTTCGCATTCTTCAAAAGATTAGTGATAATGCTTACAAAGTTGACCTTCCCACTTATATGAACATTTCTAATACTTTCAATGTTGCTGATATCTTCGAATACTTTTCTCCAGATGAGTTCTCCTTACATCCACAAAACTCGAGGGCAAATTTTATTCAAGTGGAGGGGATTGATGTAGTACATCACAACTACAATTAATAATTTCACTTTATCTAGAAGTTTGTCTTTTTTAAATTATTTTTTCTAATTTCATTTTCTAGTTGTAATAGGTTTATTCTTAAATCTTGTTTAGATTAGGATTAGTTTATTTCCTTTTAGAATTTAGTTTCCTTATTTTAGTTTCCTTTTATTAATAGGATTAGGAATAATTTTACCAATAAATATAGGGGTATTGTACATTTTTTAATCAATCAATCATATATCAATACAAAGTAAGATTATTCCAATATAATTCTTATTTTCAATTCTTATTACAAGAATTTCTAAACGCTTCCGCACCACAGAGAGAGAGAGAGAGAGAGAGAGAGAGCAGATAATTGTCTCGTGGAAATGTAGTTTTTTACAAAACCTTTAGATTGCCTAGGTGGTGGTGATAGTATGAACATAGAAATGGATTTTTTTCTCTATTGCCCATTGTTAGAAATAGAATACTGAAAATTAGGATCATATATATGGAAATGGATTTTTTTCTCCATTGCCCAATGTTCAATGTCCAATTTTTATGATCACATGTTGAAATAGTATAATGCACAATGTTTCAGTGAACTTTTCTATTAAAGATTTCTTATGTGTTTCAATGCCCATGGAGACCCAAACAATGAACAAGTTCATTTTCTTAAGAACATATATTCTAGATTCATTATTGCAATTGTAACCTAATGCCTTGGGTGGGTCAAGTAGACAGGTGATATTCCGAATCTAATGTGACATAGAGATGGTGATAAAATTATTCAATCTTATTTCTTAGCACACTAATTCTTCGTAAGGGAAAACAATGCCTTTCAGCTAGAAGGTGAAGCCTCAAAACATGTGGAAATGGGGAAATTACCACTTATGTAGGGCAATTCTACTTGATATCAATTATTACCGTGTATGATTTAATTGTTTTTAGTGATTAGGATTCCTTGTATTTATAGTATGTATTAGTTTTGTTATTTAGTTTATATGGTTTCAACTTCTATTACAAGTAAATTATTAGTTTTCTTATTCTTTTTAGTAATTTATTTCTTTTACTTAGTTTACTAAAATTTGGAGATTACCCCTTCTTCCAATGCTTATAAAAAATAGGAGTGGATTTGTTCGTAATTACAACTTATATTTTATCATATTCTAGTTATTCTAGATAATATCCTCGAGCTTTTTAGCTTTTTCTTGTTTTATAAGATTCAAATTTCACTTTCGCACTAAAATTGGCATCAAAGCAAGGTTGTCCTGATGGTCGCTGATATGCATCCTTGTGACAATGTTTGAAGGATTAAAAATTATCAAGCTCCATCTAAAATTTGGAATGAAGGATGGATAGGTTTGAAGATGTTGCGGCAAAAAATTTCAAAGTTTTGCTGCTATGAATGTTGGTCGCTTCAACGAGATCACGATACTACAAGAGGCTGGAGATTTTCCTCGAGTTAATTTTGATGGCGAAAATTTTGGAATATCTTTTTTGATTTATTAATTCTCTTCTTTAACCAAACGTGAGCACGAGTTTTTCAGATGCGGAGATTAATGTAGCTTCTATCTCCGTCTCATAAAGATAGCCCTATTTTCTTTTTTGTCTGTCCCAAATTATAGTCTTATTTCTTATTTGAGAGTGTGATTAATATATTAGTTTCCTAATATGTTCATATTTAACGTGCTTTATTATCACAAATATAAATTACTCCATCATTCAATTGTAGTTGGAACAATAAATTAAAAACTAAAAAAATTCCGTCTTCCACGACATTTATTCATTTGTATTTGGAGTATAAAAAGCCCACCATCACCTAATGTCATCATTGTCTTAAACCGTGAGGGAGAAATTGAAAGACCATCCATATTCCCTCAATATTTCTAAAGATAATTCTAGAACAATTAGCACTCATGATTTGAACAAGTTGGTGAGGCCATTGCTCGATTTAAATGCTCTACAAACGTACGAAGGTTACATTTTTGCTGCTCAAGAATATTGTGTTGTTTCTCAAAGGACTGCCCAAGTTCTACTAATATTCTTTTCTGAGTATTAGCTTTGAGTGCACCTAGAAGAACTGCAAATGGTTCTCCTTATTGGTATCAGATACGAAACATCAAGTTTGTCTATGACTCCAAATATCCCGTAGGTTTTAAGCCTTTAAGTTATACTAAAAGGGCTTCCTTTTCATCTACTAATAGAAGTTTTATTTCCTAACATGTTATCTTTTTCTACTTCTCGTCCAAAAAGTAATATCAATGCCAACTAAAATCTTAATTCACATTCAATCTAATGGAAGTAGGTAACACTCATTGCAAGTGAGCCATAGTATTTTGAGAAGATATTAGTAACAATAGGAAATAATAATAAAAGTGCTAAAGAAACATTTTAAGACTAAAAAATACAATTTTAACTGAAAAATACATAAAAAATCCAAAGAGCTGCAACATTTCAGTGCTACTCTAAGCAATCGAATTACCATCTATATTTTGAGAATTTTGGTGTCTTTCACAAAAAGCTGCCTTTGCCTCATTCAAAACTTGATACTCGCACTCAATACAATCCGGTATTGCCCATTTCTAATCAATTTTCGACTGTTCATATGTGGAATCTTGTAGTTATTACCATAAATAAATTTCAGCAACTCAACTAGGGGTGGGCAAAAAAATCGAAAAACCGACCAAACCGAGCAAACCAAACCGACTCGGGTCGGTTTGGGTCGGTTTGACATAGTTATTGGTTTGGTTTTATTTTAAACAAAACTGCGGTGGTTCGATTTTGTCATGGTTTAAAGCCTTAAACCACTGGGTAACCAACCCAACCCAATTACACGTGTTTTCATTTTATTTTTTATTTTTTTTGAAAAAGGAAAAGTCAAAATCAAAAGTTTAATGATGTTCTCCAGAATGTGGAGGTGCTCAAGTTGTTTCTTTGAGTAGTCTTATTGAATACTATATAAACAGTTTGTTTTATGATGACACTTTCAAGGAAACATTGATATTATTTTATATTCTTTATAAACATTGTTTTCTGTTTCGGTTGGTAGACTTTGTTTTTAGTTTAATTTTTTTTTTTTTATATAGTAAGTTTTACTTGTAATAAGTTTGCCTTCTGAAAATGCATGTTGAGATAATGATTATGGATTATGATTATGGATTAGTTACAATATTGAATCTTTTTAATTACATATTATGTTTTGATTCGTTAATTAAAGCTTAGATATTGTGAAAATGCAGGTTGCGATAATTATTTTCGTTCTTTGAAAACTGAAATGTCAAATATGTTTTTAGTTGCTATATGTTGTAATTCAAATAAAAAAGTTGTATAAATAAAAAAACAAAATTATATGTACTATAAGTGAGCTAAAACTCGAGAGTTTTTTTTTTTTTTAAATTCAATTTGGACAAAAACTCAAACCGACTAATTGAACCAAACCAAACCAATTTGGTTTGGTTTGGTTTGGTTTAAGAGCTAGATTGGGTCGGTTTGGGTTGAAATTTATCCAAACCGACTAATTTGGTTTTGGTTTCGGGTTGGGGTCGAAACCAACCCAAACCAAACCGCACCCAGGCCTAAACTCACCCCAACCCAACCCAAACCAAACCAAACCGCACCCAGGCCTAAACTCAACCAGGCATGATTGTAATGTCGAAAGCACATTGTTTAAAAGTGTAGTTGGATAAATGTAAAAAAACTAATCTATAGCAGAAATAAATTCATTAATTGTAGTTGGATCCTCTTGATGTTGAAGTGAATCCATAGATCTAAAGAAAACGAGATCCAAGACATTCATATCGGGACTGTTCGGAGGTTGACAACTCAAACTAATGTCAAATCCATCTTTTCTCGCAGCTTTTACAAACTCAACATCATTAACATATAAATGTGGCTTTACATTGTCTCGTTGAATGAAGATGTTCGTAGAACTAGAACCATAGTTTGAAAAAACGTAAACGGGTACTGATGCGTTTTTTTGTCATGAGGCGAAGCGTAAGCCTCAAAACGTTATGAGGCGTAAGCCTCACCACAAACAAAATAGGTGCAATCTGCCGAACAGAACAAGTGCAATCTGGCGTTGATGCACCAAACAAGAAAAAAGCCAAGCAAAGTCTAGTGAAACAATTTTAAATTGTAAGTCACTAGAAGAAGGCAAAAGCAAAAGAGAAAAGAGACATAGAAGTAGTACTTGAGGACCAAAAAGTTTTGCTGCCTTTTGGTATTCTAGATATTCTCTTTTTTAAAGAGGGTCTTTTTTAATTCCTTTTTAAAAACCTGATAAAAACATATTTCAAATGAGGCGCACGCCTCATTTTTTTTGTCTCACATGTAGAGGCGCGCGCCTCATTTTTTTTGCCTCACAGATTGAGCACAGTGAGGCGGGCCTTAAGGCGGGTCTCAGCAGGGTTTTTTCATACCACGACTAGAACAAAAGCCATTTTTCTTTGATTGAAGGCAACCGTTTTTCGATTAAACATGAACAAATAACATCTTTATTAACTGAGAAAATTGGCTGTCTCGAAAGTCCCTACTATACGATTTTTACTATTCCACTTTACTGGTTCGTTAGACACAAATGGTCATATTCCAATTTTCCCATTGAATTCTTTATTTGAAGTGGCATCAAATCGTGGACGAGCGATGACAGCTAAAAACGTAATATTTGGGATAAATCTTTTACTTTTGCATGTGCGCAATGGATTCGTTTAATCCGGATGGAGATAATACTTTTGTAACATCTTAGTCATATAAAACCATTTTTCATCAATATGAATTCGATTGTGCATATTAACAAAGAAATGCTTAGATGGAAGTGTACCTTCGTCAATCATTGGCAAGCAAAAACTCCTACCTTGCTTTTTTTATTGTCATCCGTCAAATATGGTTCCACGGGATTTTAGTGCGGCCTAATATATCCTTCTTTGATTCTTCTATGTAAGGTAATTTTGGTATATTCAACGCATTTGACAATGATCTTATATTCTTCTAAGATGAAAAGGGACATCTTTCATTCCTTCCAAGTCTATTTGAACTCTCTTGCGACCAACCCGTTTCACAAGATTTTAAGAAAAATCTGGTAGATCATCATTTGCAGTAATAAAATAATTTGCATTATGCCAAATTCGAGAAACTGATTTTGTAGATATAGAGAAAGAGTTGGCAACTTTTGAAATAACTCCTTTTGACAACTTACCATCTTGGCTTTCTTGGAGTAGTTTTTTGAAGACGACTCTCTTTAAGTGAAATTTATTTTTCTTTATTTCTTTATTTTTTTTTTGATGAAACGTATCTTCCAGTGGTGTCGTGGTATTGTTAACGTCTTGGAGGGAATGATTCAAATCAATCAAAGTATTTTGTGATGAAGGTAAATAGATATCATTGGGTGAGGGAATATTGTCTGGCAAAACATTCAAATCATTTGAAGTATTTTGTGATGAACTATTCATTCTCTTACTTGTGATTGTATTTGACTAAATGTGGTTATTTATAAAGTTCAATAAAAAAATGAAAACAAACTTGGTGGGTGAATACAAATTATTGAAAAATGTCAGGCTCATATCAATTTGAAACTTTTTGTTTTTGATTGATAAAATTTGAATGTTCACGTTTTGGCAATTTTTTATTGGTTTCATGTTAGATGACTTTGTAATGTTAATTACCTTGATTATTGCATTAAACAATTAGTAGCAAGAGTCATTTAATTACCTTGAATGTTGCTTTGCATAATTTAATTAACTTAAAGATTGATTGCATTGATGTGGGGTATATTAGGAAAAATAGTAGTAATGTTTATTATTTCAACTATATGAACTGAACTTTCTTAATTTGTGTGAAAAAAGAAATAGGATTACTTTTATGGGATGAAGGTAGTATTAGTTTAGGATTTAGCTATTAGTGATTATGATTCCTAGTATTTATATTAGTTGATTGGTTTATACTTCTAGTAGGAGTAAATTATTAGTTTTATTATTCTTTTTAAGATATTAATTTATTTTACTAGTCTACTAGAATTAGGAGATTACCTCTTCTTTCAATGCCTATATATCAAGAAGACTAGACTTGTTTGTAATCACAGCTCATATTCATCATATTCAAGTTATTTTAGCTAATATTCTTGAGATTTTTAGCTTTTTCACATTTTACAATGTTCAAATTTCACTAATGTTGTCTTTTTTAATCTCACATTTTTAACAAGCTCTTAGATATGTTATCATCCAAGTATGGTAACAGGCCATAAGCCTTTAAAAAAAATCCATTCTTGACTCGATTCTCTTTTTGTTGAGGAACGATTTGTAAATAACTAGAGCTTGATGTAGAGTATTTTCGGCACAAAAAATAAGCATGGTACCTCACTATTGAGTACAACGAGGCTAATGAAAAGAATTCTTATCCGATAATATGAAGTTTTGTTGCCACTAGGGGATTTAAAGATTGCAAAATGGGATCCTATCAAATTATTTCAACCTAGGATAATGAGCTTGTGAGTTTTTCTTAGTTTAACGTTGAGAAATGAAAAAAGCCTCCAAAACACCCAATGAACATTAACTCTCCTTGATAAGGAAGTGATCCAGTCCTAACTTCTTACAATAACCTTGTTACAACTTTACTCTATTTCCATGCCTTAGATATCGCTATCCTTATGATTAAGGCATAGTTATCAGAATCGACCCGATCATTGATCAGGAAAAATGATCGAGTCACTGATTAGCGGTTCAACCAACGAGTCATTGGTTCAACATGCGCTTCATTGCCCGACCATAATTCTAATTAAAAACATTTTTAAAAATATAAAGATAATATTATTTTTTTATTTTGTCATTTTTCTAAAATTAAATATATATTTCGCTCACATTAATTGTAAAGGTTCTGCAAGTGACATGGTGGTCAAGACTCTAACCTTCCATAGAAGGTGAGTGGTTTGAATCTCTCCATGTTCAAATTTAATATAAAATTGTGCTGTGGACCAATTTGGTAAAAAATCGGTTCACATTGAGCTAGTTTCGATTTTCTCTGAAACCATTCTATTCAGACAATCATGTAACTATCTGAGTGGTTCTTGACCGGTTCTTTTGCAAATGGATTAGTTAATACCACCTGACCTTATCACTGTTTGGTTCGCGGATTCACTGGTCCAATCTAGTTCTTATAACTATGAATAAAGGTAACAACTTTATGCTAGAAGTGTATTCCATGATTCTTGTGTCCTATGAGACAAACATTTCTACTAGGGCATTGTGTCTGTGTTCATGTGTTGCATTGTGTCTAATTCCGACACACAAACATGTATTTGATAAGAACGTGCTCTTGTCCGATTTTTTGTTACATCTTTTAAATTACCAAGACTAAGGATACTTTAGAAACACTCCTTGGGCAAATATTCGGATGTATAGCCGTGTCCTGTATTAAAAAGTGTCATAATAAAGTATAATATATGAATTTAAAAAATTAAAGAATTTAAATGGACGTGTCCCCGACATGTTTGAGTCCTACTTTTTGAAGATTGTTTATGATTTATTAGGAGGTTATTTTGCATTTTAATAATTTTTTTGCCCTTTTTTTGGTTCAAGGTGAGGTCTACCGTCTGAAAACGACTCGAGGCTTATGCTTTACCTCGTGAAGGAAAAATGCATCTATACCGGATTACCTGTTAAGCATTTCTGACCATTGTGCCTATTTGTGGCCCACAACCAATTCTAAAACCTTGGACACATTCATCAACTCTACTTACTGCTCAAATATCTTCACCGTGCAACACTGTCCGCTGCTTTCGTTTCCTCCATCTATGAACAGTGAGATGAAGAAATTACTTAGGCCCCGTTCGGGAGGGCTTAAAATCCAATTAAAATTGAAAATATGGCCGTTATTGGGTCCCACCCGTCTAATAAAAGTCAACAATAACGGCTATATTTTCAATTTTAATCTGATTTTAATCCCTCCCAAACAAGCTCTTAAGAGTGACAATAACCTAGATCAAATAATCCATGCTTCAGCTTCATCATCATTAGACCTTTGAAAAGAGCACATTCTCATTACTAATCTGCGCCCAGTTCTTCTTTCTTGGGTTATAAGTTTATCTGTTAGCTCCCAAAAGTTGCATTAAGAAAATCTGATTGATTAGTCACCCTTTGTACTTTTTCTTTTTCTTTTTTGTGCAAACTTGATCAACTGCTCTTATTAATTCTAATCCTAAGCGTTTTTTAAATAGCTAGACGATATATGCTAGATCTTATCTGTCATTTTTTATTCTTCCAAGTTTCTTAAATTCTTACCTTTTGTGCGAGTAGATTATTTATCATCTTAATTTCTTGTTATTTCTTACCTTTTTTCTCAGGTTTAGGGTAAGAAAATCCAAAACAATGAGAATCAGGGGAAGAGATCGAATAAGCTTCTTGCCAGATGAGATCATCAGTCATATTCTGTCATTTCTTCCAACAAAATATGCAGTTCAAACTAGTGTTCTGTCCAAGAGGTGGCAGTACCTCTGGACTTTTATTACCAGTTTTGATTTTAAGGATAACATTTCAGATGAAAGAAATCCTGCTTGCGTCGCACGTCTCGTATTAACTAGTTGCTCCTCCAAAATGATCAATAGGTTCTCCTTGACCATGAACAGTTATATTTGTACTCTATGCCTTGATGCATGTATAGATGAACTATTTAAGCGCAACGTATGTGAACTCAGACTCAAGGGACCACTTGTTACTCACTGTATCTTCACATGGAAAACCTTGACTGCTTTGGACCTCAAGTCGAATGTTATACTATTAGACGCCGAGGATATTCCAACTTTTGATCTTCCAAAGCTGAAAAAACTTCGTACTAGTCTTTTCTATCCTTCAAGTAACCTCTCAGAAAAGCTTTTCTCTAGTTGCCCAGTTCTAGAGGATTTAACAATAGAGGGAACTGTAAGAAGTGAAACTAAATTCAATCTTTCCTGTCCGCTTTTGAAGAGATTGAAGATACAGTTACAAGCATGGGACTTTGAGGGGCTGAAATATAAATTTGTCATCAATGCCCCTAACCTCAAATACCTGGAGCTTATTGATATGTTTAAGGCAGAATATGTTGTGGAGAATCTGACATCTGTGGTTGAAGCAAAACTGAATATGAGACAGGGTGCTGCAGATGAAATATTTGGCAACCTTGCAGCCGAGCTTCTCTGGGCTTTCCGCAACTTGCAATCCTTATCAATGGACGAAGATTGTTTGGCTGTAAGACTCTTTTCTTTTTCTATATATATATGTCTTCTATTCTTTCCTGTATATGTCTGTTGTTCATAAGTTCTATCATGTATAATCTAATTAGCTAGCATGATTTCTGCCTTACATTTTATTTTATTATATTTTAAATCAATGAATTCCATGTGACTTGTCATTACTGCTCTGGGCTCTCTCTTTCTTATTGAAGGTACTTAACGATCCTGGGCAACGTGATCTACCTACTTTCAACGATATGAAACGCCTAGAGCTATTTTTTAATGATTACAGTGATCAGGAAATGATAGCACCTCTCCTAAATGTTTGCCCCAATCTAGAATCTCTCGCATTATTCGAGGTAGAGTGGTGATGAGAAGTTTTAGCTATTTTCATTAAAGTTTTAAGAAGTTTTTAGTAGTTCTTTTAAAGTGCCTCAAGTAAGGGAATCTTCAATGTTATGTTACTGACCAATCCTGCCTGCTGGGATGTTCTTGACCAAAATCAACATCGATGTTCTTAACCAAAATTAAGTAAAAATAGTGCCTGAATGCTTCTTGTCCCGAGTTGAAGTTATTGAGCTGGATGGATTTAATGGAATCACATATGAGATGGAAATTGTGATGCTGTCAATGGATATCATTTGTATTTGTAGAACATCGACTTTCCTTGTGCTTAGTTCAAATTCAGGTGGTGCTTGTTTGCTATGGTAAAAGCATACACTGGAGATACTGTTTTTTATGGATAAACTTTAGTCACTCATCTAAGGAAAGCTTTTATTTCATTTATCTTGCGTTCTATGTTATGCGTAGATTGTGTGGAATGATCCCATCTAATTTGTTCAGTGAATGTGACTTAAATTTGATAGACTTTAGATTGAGTAGTGAAACAATAAGATCAATTAATGCACAATAACCATTAAAAGATGGGATTTGAATGTCATGCATGTTGACGGTCATGTTACATGGGGATACATACATACATACATACATACATACATACACACATACACACACACATACACACATACATGTATATATAAACTACATGTGCATATCGTGCATTTTATTCAAATTTCTTTTCATAATATTGTTTTTTCTTGCTCCGGTCATGACTTTATGCCAAAATGCATGTGACTTGAATCTATGAAATTCCATTTTTTTAGATGATGAGGCATGGAATTAAGTTTTATACTAAGATGTAGGGATTTGAATATAGTTTGTGACATTTTTACAGATTTACCATAATATCTCCTTTCAAATTTAAATCTCTATGATGATAAACTTTGAAAAGAAACACAAAATTTAATGCTGCCAACAATTTTTCTTTCCTTGATGAACTAAACTTAGATAAAAAATTCATTTTAACACACAAAGTTCTCTTATTGCCAACAACTTCAACGGTTCAATCACGTAATTATTAAGACCCATAGCTGTTTAGCAGCTTAAAGTAATGTAACTTTGGCGCTGAAAATTTCATAGGTTTAACATTTGATAAATTGAATAAATGGAGAAAAAATAAGTTGGTTTCTTTGGCAAATGCCACTCGACAAGTGAATTGACAATGGTGACAACTAAGCTACAGCTAATAATTTAGATTGATTGGAAGGGAACGGTCATTTAATAAATTCTTCTGTTCATTACTTGTGTAACATTTTTGGAAGGTGTAAAAGTTGTATTAGGTTGGCTATACCAAAATTTCTTTATTTGTCTAAAACTAGGATAAAGTTGGTAATGTCATGGCGCTTTGCTAAAAGTGATGATACATTTTGTCAAAACTGATTTCTATAAGTAAATATTTCTGAATTCCGATATGTTGAGTCTCAATTTAGCTGCAAATTCATACTTATCGATCTTTTTATTGTAACATTTTATATTGTTGTACAAGTTATTGGGAGGTAAATTATATGCAATTTCATTGGTTTGACCATATTTGGGAAATTTCCATTAGATCCGCATGAGAATTATTACAATTTATCTTCCTTGCACTTTTGATTTAGTTATATAGTATAGAATCTATAGATGAACTTTTAGGGCCAGTTGTAAAGCCGAATGGGTGACAGCAAATGCTAAATTTGAAGCCAGTAAATTAAATGCCACCATTATAATTAATATATCTCATTTATTGCAGTATTAATATTTTTTCACACCAATGAATATTTTCAATTAGGGTCCGTTTGATAGGTAAAGATAGAAAGAAATTTAATTCTATGTTAGTTGGAAAATAAAAACCCACCAAACCCATAGGATTTCGTTTTCCATGAAATCAAAGAAAATACAGCTTAAAGTGGTTGTACCTTGGAATTCGGTTTCCATTTCCACGTTACAATCAAACGGTCAAAGTGGAATTCATTTTCCTCGGATGTGACATTTTCCATGAAAATGTGGCAATCAAACATGGTCTTAATTCTTACGGTGTGAAATAGTCAAATGATTAGAAACCTTCTATAATTGATCTACTAATGAAAATAAATCGTTAGATGTAAAATTGTATTAATGCTGAAATTATACCGGGCCTATGCCTTTGCTACCCACGTGATAGGATTGAATGAAGCTAGCATAATGACAAACGAAGATTTGAAAATGATTTTTTTATCCAACACCATGGAAGAAAAGATCAATCTCTCTTGTTTAATGTGTTCTGACAAGTGTCTTTGGATTTATGGGCAGTCATTTGCTGAGGGTGAAAAATCTCGGGCTCATCAACGTTACATGGAAACATGTGGACTGGAGTTGGTACCAATCAATGTCATGGGACTGAAAATATTTTTACTGAAAGTAGTAATTAGTGTGATGGCACCATGAATTAATAGCTCAAAGACGCGACCCTCGTAATCAGTGTGGTGACACATTGAATTAATAGTCAAAATCGCGACCCACAGAATTTTGGAGCATTTGAGTGGGTCCTGGAATATGGCCCACTTCCATTGGTATGTACCTTCTGCAAACAATATTCATTTCTCTTTGTGTTCTTATGTTTATTCTATAAAGCTACTGTCTAGTTTTAACTTATTATAACTGCAAAACAGCATTTTTAATGTTTGGTGTTTATTCAACCAAGGTCCAATATATGGCATTCTTGCGGAGGAAAGCTTTATAAAATGAATCTTACAATCCAATTTCACTGGTTTGACCATATGTGTGTAATCTGTCATGCAATCCACATTTGGATTATTAAAATTAATCTTCCTTACACTGATGATTTATTTATATACTATAGATGAAATTGTAAAACCTGATGGGTGATTCCAAATGCTTTCTTAACTTCGAAGCCAATAAATTAATGCCACCATTATATTTAATGTTTCTCATTTATTACAGTTTTGATATAATCCACACCGTTGACAATTGACTAGTTCTAGTGTATGTTTGATATGTAGTTATAAGATGTGGGTCCTGCGGAATCTGTGGATAATAAGTTGGTAGTAATTGTGTGGGGATAAAAATTATGTTTCACCAGAAGTGATTAAACTATATTCACTTCCCGAACATGCCAGTGTCCACAAACGTTTGATTGGTGAAAATAAAGTATTTTTGTGAACTTAATTAATGCAGAATTAACACTCGGGTCATTGGTTTGAGATCTGAAATTGAAATGATTTAAATTAAAATTCTCCATGGAAAAATATTGATCTCCCCTTTTAATCTGCTCTGACAAGTGTCTTTTGATAATGAAAACCCATTCATTTGTTTTTTGGATATTTATGAGAGATTAATTATTGGCTGTGATTTGCAGTGGGTGGACAATATCTGGAGGAATGAAGGTGGTAGGTACCGATCTTATATTTTTGAGAATGGTAGCCTGAATTGTCAAAATCAATGTGATGGAGCTGAATATATTTTTATTGAAAGCTAAAATTATTGTGATGACACCGTGTATTAAAAGCTCAAAGTTGTGTCCCTGAAAGTTTTTTTACAACATTTGATTTGGTCCTGGTCTTCGGTCTACTTTAATTGGTAAGTACATAATCAGTATTGTTTCATTTTTGATATTATCCATGTTCTTGTTCAACAAAGGTTGAATTAAGATATGCTATGCTGCATTCTCCAAGTATTTCACCTCTTCTAGCAGTCTGGATTAAGTTCATATGTGATACTTCCGTATAATTTGTTGTCTGGTGTACTGAGTTGCTGAATTTTTTCCAATTGAGGCTCTTAAAAGGATATGTAGCTGTTTAGAGTTCTGTAGTGAAGGAAATCTTTATACAAACTAATTATTCTTATATTGGTTGTACTCTTATAATCAGTTAACTTGGTTGATGTGATGGAAACCTAAAAGTTTCCTTTCTAACATCGAAAATAATATAGAATTTTCCAATTTTATAAATTTTCCAATTTTATTTTGTTTTAGTTTAGGATTTTGTTTGGACAAGATTAGATAGCTTCCGTAGTTTGATAGGCTTGTGATGTTGGAAGTTTCCTTGAATTTCAGTTTCTAAAATCTATTCAAGGGCAAAAGATGATACTGATCACTATTACATGTATATGGAAAAATTTCCTCCTAGCTAAATTATTCTCCTCTCTTCTTCCTTTTCCCCTTACTCTTCTAATCTTTCTTTTTCCCTATAGACTGTATATCATGATGTTACACAAGTTGTGCTTCAGATAGAAGGTGAAGTGGCTGAGAAATAACCAGAACAGTTTTATCTTGGGTAAGAACAGATATTCCTGGATTTGTGTGGTAAAAAGTGAGCTTTTCACTACATTGGATTTTCTCTGCCAAGTATATATACATGTCGATATATAGTTTGGCCGAATGATAGTTTTAATAAGCTTTGAAGCAACTCCGAATGGATTAAACTTGCACAGAAACTGTATAGATTTTACAGATCTGCACAGGATTGGCAGTTGACTCGTCTTTATTAAGAGCTGCTTACAAATACATGGGAAGAAAATGAATGAAATGGAGATTTTGCATGGTCATGAGATGAGTGGTGTCGTGCCTTAGTGATTAAGCTTAATTAGGAAGGACATGCATGTATTTGATTATTTTTTGCTTAAGCTTTTATGGCAGTATCTAGTTTATTTGGTTTTGGCTCTCGCTTATCTGAAATAAAGAATTGACTTTCATGCTCAGAAATGCAAAGTTTTGGCCGTGTTTCTGATTTAGAAATGATGATTTTCGTTTGCAATGCTAACTGAAAATCTGATCTGTCTTATGTGAAACATTAAAATCTAGCTGTGAAAAAAAATCAATGTTGTTGTTTATATATTTTGATACATTCATGTGTATTTGTGCAGGCCTTTGACAGTCAATTAGGGGCATTTAAGTAGCATTGTAAAGCCTCAAACATGCGAGGTATTTGACCTCCAGTACGCTAGATTCTCCTCTACGATGTCCAAAGGTTTCAATTTCTTATAATTATGCATCTGAGTTGGGGAAGTTGCATCAATTTAATGATATAGCCGCTTTGACCTTGCATAGAAGGGAGTCATTACAGGAGTTCTGAAGCAAGTATTTTGCTCATATTGGTCACAGGACAGGACAAGCAACCAAATGTTTCTGTTTTTAATTATTTTGGGTACTCTGCATTTTATGTATTAATCGTGTCTAAAGTATTGTTATTGATGAATCAATTATTAGATATATTATTCGATATTTTCAAGGAATCAGTAGAGTGCTCCGATAATTTATCGAATTCGTTTGTTTACGCATTATCTCTATTTTTTTATTATGATGCTTTAGACAAATCCTTTATTTGAAGTCATTAATTATTGAGGCATTTCACAGAATTTTCTTTGTATTTTAAATGTTCAATAGAACTTTAACTGTACTTGAGTCGGAGTAATGGAAAATTATTTTGGGGTGTTTGGAGTGGACATTATAGATTTTTGTTTTTATTATTCTTTTGCTTTCTACTTTCTCTTTCATTTGTACACACTGCCTTTTAAAGAAAAATGACTGCCTTTAGGCCTGCTTGAGAGTTTTATTTTCATTGATTTTGACCGGTTTTGAATAGCACCATTTTTTAGGTATTAAAAGAAAACCATGCAAAAGTTGTGTTGTAATTTTGATCGATTTTCTCAACCCACAAAATTGACGGTTTTTAGTCGTTTCTCAATTCTCTTCTAATTTTACTATTTATAAAAAAATTATTTTCAATTAACATATTTTGTTTAATACTAATTTATAAATAAAAATATACTTAACTAAAAAAATTATTTATAAGCAAAAAAATACATTATAATTAAAAAAATAACTTATGAAATATACAAATTTATTTGTAAGTAAAAAATTCACTTATGAGTAAAAATTATTTAAAAGTACAAAATTAAACTAATAATTATAAAGTTTGTTTATAACTAAAAAAAATACTAACATATAATTTTAAGTAAATATTTAGCTTTATTTAACCTTTTAAGTAAAATATTAACTTATATATTAAAAAAATTATATATAAGCAAAATGTCACTTATAAGTAAAAAATTTCATACAAGAAATTATAAACTGGAAATTTCACTAATTGACATGTAACTTTATTTAAAAAAAAACCTTTTAGAATTGATAAATAATAAACTCTCTATCATGGGTTGGACTATTTTAAAAATTAATACTAAAATTCCTCATAATTGGTCCGCTCATAAACACTCATAACCAATACTTTAAAAAACACTCATAGCTGATACATCGAAACTCCCAAGTAGGCCCTTAGACTAAAAAGTGGGATAAGTGGGATCTCCAAAAAAATGTGGAAATGGTGATATTAGATTTACCTTGTTATCCTTCCCGCCAAAACTTTCCTTTAAATAAGCACTCCAATAATTAACTCATCAGCCAAGTACGAAGGAGTGACTATAGGTCTTTTGTAAACAGTCCGAGAAGTAGATTGTCTTCGCATTGAAGATTATTCATGAATCTACAAGATCTCAATACAGCATCGTCATCTCCAAAAAATAGCAAATTTCTCACAATAAAGAGCGACATACTCATGGAAAGAATTCATTTCCATCAATATAGATTTTACCCTCATGTAGTGATGGCAATGGGCCGGGCCGAGCCGGCTTTGCCCATATACGCACGAGCTCAGCTCGCGCTCGCCATAAGAAGCTCGACTCGTTACTCATGGGTCGAGCTCGATTTTTTTTTAAGCTATATTATACATTTTCTAAACCTTAAAAAAAAAAGACATATTTTCTAAACATTTTTTTTTTAAATATACCTTTTGTAAACCTTTTTTTTAGATAAACTTTTTTTTAAAAAAGATAAACCCTCCTCATTTATCCTGGTTTGGGATCGGCTACTTTAATTTCGAGTAGGCGGAGTTAATAATTGTAAAGGTATTATAATTTTTTTTTATGAATATGGTTAAATTAAATATCACTTACTTGACGAGATGCAATTTCGACATATTTATCTTGCAATCGAAAATGACCGTCTTGTCAGTCCTTCATGTACATTAATGCTTCCAATATATCTTTTTTCAGTCGACTCCTGACCTCGGAGAGAACCCCCTTACCTTCACTAAAAGCAGACTCCGAAGCTGCAGTGCTAATCGGGGTTTTAGTAGGTCTTTTGTCATCGCAGAAACCACTGGCCATCGACATTCGTACCTTCGCCAGAATTCAATTACTTCTTTTGAATTTTTCTTAATTATTTTGTTATTAGGCATATTATGATTAAAGTAATCAATTAATTCAGCATACAATGCATTGAGACTTGCGTAAGATGTTTGAATACATGCGGCAGACAAACTACTACTAGAGGAGCCACATGCATTTGAATCATATCTATATAAGTTAATGCCTTCGAACAAAGTTAAAACTTCAGCGTCATCTTCTGGTATATCAATGGGAAGAGTAGGTATAGAGCCAGAGGGTACCCGATTAATATTTGTACCCATTCGTTCAGCATATAGTTCATACATTTCACTTAAAGTTTGTTTTAAATTCCTATAAGTGACAGGTACATTAAAAATTAAAGCTCTTGAAATCAGATCAATTACAAATTTAGTACCCGACAAATTATATAGGGGATCCATGATGCATGCTAACAGAAATAACATAGGCAAGTCTTCCCAATATTTTCTAAACTTTAATTCCATGGAATATATAATTGAAATAAAATTGGGGTCATTTTTATATCTATGAAAAGCCCTAACAATTATATAAAGACGTCCAATGACCATACAACTAGTGTGATAATAAACTCCAGACAAAATATTTGTAGAATCATAAAAACTTGTCAATTTTTTTTTTAAATTATAAAAGCTAACATCAAATCGGAATCATTCAAAATAGTATCGTCATCGTTTCTAATATGCATATTGTTATGAAATTCAGCTATTAAATGTTCAAAGCCTTCGCATAATTTTAATAACAAGTAAGTTGAGTTTCATCTATGTCATACATCACTAATAAATATTTTCGTATGCGTCGCCCCAGATTCGGCACAAAATTCCTCAAATGCTTGTTTTATGCTAGGTGAAATCATGATATACACTAGTGCATCCATAATTCTTTGAATTTCATTTTTAATATATTTTAAATCGTCTTGTACTATTAAATTAAAAATATGGTCTACACATCGAATATGAAACAAATAACCACCGAAATCGGGTTGCAGTACTCTGCACAATTTATCAATAACTACCTTATTAACAGTAGCGTTGTCGAACATAAATGAACTAATTTTACTCTCGCAACGATATTCTCTTGTTCATAATATCATTAAATATGTTGTTAGCAATGTGAGTGAACTCAATAATTTTAAAAGCAATAATTTTTTTATGTATACACCAAAGTAGGTCTATATAGTGTGCAATTGCAGCTATATAACCTTTTTTATTAATCTATTCCCATATATTCAAAGTTACAGATATAACACTGATAATTGCGTTTTTACACACTTATTGTAGGCCCAAACATGAATAATTGTTAATAAATATGTGGAATATAGCTTAATTCGATGTAATTTGTGTTTTGCAGGACAACAATGATGAACATGGTGAAAATTCGAAAAAACAAGCGAAAAACGACTAAAATGAAGTACAATCCAAAGTTTGAGGACCAAATTACAAATTCAATAGTTGATTCGGACCACAAGATGATACTTTGAAGATTGATATGAGAAAGTTGGATGGAATTAGAACTCAAAAAGGAATGGAATATGATCAAAATATTATCACTATCAATGTCCAATCGCACAAATTATATTCCAGATTTTTAGCCGAATATTGATACCCATTTTTGGCACTGTAAACGTCCGAATTGGAAAAATTATATCTCTAGAAAAGTTTTAGCCTTTTGATCCAAATTTCCAACGCACTTTGAATCGCACCATCGAATATCGGGAGAGAAAGTTATGGCCAAAATACTAACTGCTGTGCAAAGACAAAAAATCCGCGCGTGAATGAAACATTCCTTATTCGATTGGAACTCTTTTGGAAACCAAATTGGACGTGATTTTCAACCAATTTCTGACTCCACAAATATATAATAGCATAATACATGAAGGGGAGGGAAGAAAAAGACTTTGGAGAGAAGAAAAGAGGCAAGAACGCGAAGATCAACTCCAAGAACACGAAGATCCAATTCAAGAATCGAATTGGTGATGTCGTTCTTTATTAAATTTTTTGATTTCCTTTCTTCTATCATGTTAGGCTAGATTTATATGTGCTACGTGAATGATGAACCTTGCGATTTGATATTTTAATTCCTAATTTTACTTTATTGACATTAAAACGCGTTTTGAATTATTAGATGATTTATATACATTGTTTTTTTCTCTACGATTGTATGCGCAATAGTTGTATGAGTGTGGTGGCCTATTTTATACATTCAAAAGAAAGAAAATAAGCTCGACAGGGTATAAATCATCGTAGGGTCCGATAGGGGATAGAAATATACCGCTATACTCTACGTGATCTTTAAGTGTTTACAAAACGTCATGCATTCTTGTCCATTGCATTTGTCATGAAAATATAGTCAAATGGTATGCGAGAATATGTTCAATTCTACTCGAGAGAGATTATTGAATATGTTAGAAACACTGATTCTTCATCAATTCAAGCGTGTTGTCGATTTTGTAGAACTAGAATTGAAATGGATCATTGTATGGGGATTCGCGAACCTAGTGCGTTTCTTTTCTATGAGTTACTTCAATTTGCATTCAATCATATAATTTGCATTTAGTTCAATTAATTCATCCACTATTGTTTTCATTTAGTTTAGCTACAATTTAGTTACAAAACTCAATCATATTTCACGTTTCGGTTAAGGTCAGAATAAGTAAAATCGAACTAGTAATCTCTGTGGGAACGATACTTGGATTCTAAAATCCATTTTATTACTTGAACGATCCGTGCACTTGCGGTAGTTTTTTATTCGAAACATATATTTGATGAACAAATTTTTGGCGTCGTTGCCGGGGATTTAACTTTAGTTTGATTTTATTTACTTTGACACTAATTCGAACTTTTATTTTATTGCTAACCCAGTACTATTAATCTGGTTCGTATTTGCACTCTCTCCATATACTTTTTCAGATAATTGCATGATTCTAACTTGGTGAGGTAATGAAACTTTTGCAATGGATAATCTCTACATATATTATGAAGATATGCTTAGAGGATACCCGAGTTGTGATAATTGTTATGTGATGCATTGTATTGGACAATGTTTGTTCTCGTACTCTGGTTTACACACGTCGAAACTTATGAGGTTTAGAGAATATTTAAGGTGTCGGAAGCAAGCAATTAACACAAATAATGAAGGGTATATGCTCGTTGGAGATTTTGTACCTTACAATCGGGATGATGACATCAAACTTGTAGGAGATGGTCCCCATCTATTAGAAGAAAAGGTAATTGCAAAGTATTTCAAAAAAATGGTCAAGTTGGATGAAAGCGAGATGCTTTTGGGAGATTGGATGTCCTTGGAAGAATTTAAACATTAGGGTTACAATCCACTTGAAGGGGTCGTCGGGACTGACTTCTCATTACCCTATGAATTTAGATTGCGAACCAATCATTTTACCCGACGATAGTTCAACAATTGAAGAAGAGCAAAAAGCGAGTGAAAATTTAATCACAGTGGAGCTAAACGAGGATGGGCGATCAATAAGGAGGAAATAACCTCACATTTTTCCGACTTTATTGATTGTCCAAAAATTGATTTTGCGATTAAGCCTGACGAGGAGATACAAATCTACATAGTTGAAATTGAGTCGGATGGAATAAAAAAGTCCTATTATGTTGAAAATAGTAAGGAAGAGGTGTGGATATCAAATGAAAAGTGGATCAAAGAAAAAAGAAGAAAAATGGACAAGGCATCAAAAGCCTTCTTTAGGTGCCCGTGATCAACCGCAATATAGTAGAGCTATAAACTCTAAACAAGCCCTTGTTGGGAGGCAACCCAATAGTTCTTTTTGTTTTTTTACCTATTTATTTATTCCATCTATGATATTAACTTAGGAACCTTGTTTAATTTCTTTAGTTTTGATAATTACAGGTCATCCATCATCTAGTTAGATCACGAAGACGCCTCTTGAGCAAAGTAACGTCCACTTCTAGCAGATGACACTTCGGCTTCAGTTTTCTTTCCACATCTCCACCACCGCTTCCTTTTTTATCAGGGGAGTTTCATCTCTCCCTTCTTTTGCTTTATATTCGCATTGTCATTCAAATTAGGTGTCTAATCTTATCCTATGCACATTGAGGGCAATGTTTATATATGTTTGGGGGTGGTAGAATTTGTATGACAATCTAAGAAACTCGCTTTAACTCCTATTAATTTTTTGATATAAGATGATAAAATCATGAACATGTCTTTCTTCGATATCAAGAAAAAAAGAGAGCTCCATATCCAAATTTAACTCTTAAGCATAGTTCCCTTCAAAAAAATTAAATAATATATATATATATATATATATATATATATATATATATATATATATATATATATATATATATTCAACTCTCATTTCATGAAAGAAGGTGATTTAGTCGCACCTCCAACATGTTATTACGAATAAAGTAACATCTCTGAGCTAGTATATAAAAGTGATTTTTATGATTACTTAGCTTATCAATAACTGAATGCATTATAGCATGATTAAGGTGTTGAATTCAAACTAGTAAACGATAGCGTAAAACACAATTCTATTATTTATCAATAAATAAATGCTTGTACGATGAACGGAAAGAAATAGACCATTATTGAACCAAGCAACCTTATTGTTAGTAAATTTGAGAAAATATATTACCTTTAATCTATTATGATCTTTTCAATTCAGCACAAGCAATACCTAGTAATCATCAACTGATGGACTTAAGAAACTACTGGGCCGGTTCAAGCCCATCATCCAATTCGAAAATAAAATCACAAATCCAAAAGTGACACTTGCCACTCAGTTATCACCGTCGTCCTCCGTCCACCCATCTCATTTCCTCCATTCGTAAAATTCAGATCAGGTAATCCCTTCCTTATGAACTCCATCATCGTAAAACCATTGAAAGAATGCATTTTCATTCCTAGTTTACTACGCAACTTTCTATTTTTCTTAAACCTAAAACCCACAATTTTTTAGACTCATTTTTTCAATTTTTGGATTATGAGTTTGTGTCACGGTTGGAGCTCAATTTCAATAAAACTCAACCAATAACAAGCAACTATAAACTGAAGATGCAGAATATAAGTTGTAATTACTCAAATTGAAGAACAATATAAATTGTAATTACTCAAATGGAAGAACATAAACTGAGACTGCTAACAAGGACAACTAATTTTCATCTCATTAATCGATAATTCTATTACAATGCAGAAAATTACAAGTAATCGACAATTATAAAAGATAAAGAGAATCAAGAGATAGACCAGCAGAGAAAGCAGAAATAGAGAAATTCAGAGAAGATATGGAAGAATATAAACAGGAAAAGAAGAAGAGAAGAAGAAGAAGGAGAAGAAGAAGAAGAAGCAATGGGGAAAGAACCATAGAAGAAGGAGAAGAAGAAATCGAGAAGAAGAGGGCAGAAGACTGGAGAAGAAGGAGAAGACGGGCTGCAACCACAATTCATCAAATTCCAACGTTCGCGTCTAAAGCTATCAATACAACCATATATACAACAAAACAATCACCCTAAAATTGAAGGGCTTAGGCTAGCCACTAATAATACAAGCCCAAAAGTAAATGGACCAAGTTAGCCATGACAACCCTTCCCCTTAAATTAACATTGTCCTCAATATTCAAAGTCGAGAAGTCTTCTTTGTATGTTGTTGTTAGCAGCTACCTTATTCTCTTCACCACCCTTAGATTAAGCAGGTAGTACAAGGTGGCATATGCCTAGTTAACATTATCTACACCACCCTTGACCAGCACTTCTTTAATCAACTTCTCACTTTCTGATTTCTGAATAAAAAGGGATCTATAAGGCCTTATTCTGAATGGTTGTTCTCTCTCTTTTAATGGAATATGGTGGTCATGTGACCTAGGATGAGGTAACCTTGTTGGCTCTTCAAACATCTTTGGAAATCTTTTGATGACCTCTAACACTTGCTCAGGCATATCCTCATCCTTCTCCTCCTTGATATGGTATAGTTATCCAACTATCCTATAAGGATCCTTTCTAAATATTCTTCCCATCTCCTTAATCCCCATATCTTGGCAGGATATTCAAACATTCCACTATTCAATTCTATCACTTTATCATTACTCTTGAACTGGATGTACCCTTGTACAAAATCAAATGTAACAGGACCAAATTGGTACATCCAATTTACCCATAACACCATGTCACTTCCAGCCAACTTAAGGGGTCTGAATTTGAACTGAAATTCCCAGTTTTGTATCTCCCAAACCACTGGTTGACATAAACCGTTACTCTCCAGTTTATCACCATTGGCTACTTTCACTGTCACTTTGCTAGTTTCATCGGTGACATATTTCAGTTCTTTGACTAACTTTTCCTCAACAAAACTATGGGTACTCCTACAGTCAATGAATATGGAAACTTTCCTCCCTTTGATCACTCTAGGAATTCTAATGGTTTGGTGTTGCCACATACCAACCAATGCCTTCATGGATATCTCCATGATCTCCCCACCTCATAATTCTCCTTTAGACTCGTAGCTTTTATCTTCATTTGGTCCCAGTTGTTTAATTTTGCTAAATATCTCAACCACTTCTTCCTCAATAGTTTCTGAAAATCTCCTGCAAAGCTCATCAGAAAACAAACTCCAATTTGCTCCAGGGTGATTGGCAATGAATCTATAAAACCATATATAAGCCTTCCCTTCCAATTATTTCCCAACCATTCCTAGCCTTAGTTCATCAGAAATCTGATGGAGTTGGAAGTAGTTTTTGGCTTCCATCAGCCATTCTCTAGGTCCTTCTCCTTCAAAATAAGGAAAAGCTATTTTGGGTAATTTGGCATTCATCCTAACCTCTCTAGCTGCACTAGTGTTTCCAAAGTGATGGTTACTTCCAATAGGACGACCACTACTGATTTGAGATGGAGTACTGTAAACCTCAACTTGTTTCTCCTTGTGGTTTGCCCTACTCCCATTTATATGAGCCATCATATACACCATAGAATCATATTTACTGTTCATTCCCCCATCAATTGCTCAATCCTGTCCTGCTTAATGCAAATGACTTTCAACTTTTCCTCCCATGATTTTGTAACCATACCCAAATCTAACACTTTTCCGTCTAACCTTTTTAGATGATCTTCATTTGATTTACTTCTACAGCCATACCCAAATCACGTTACCGCTCTGATACCATTTGTCACGGTTGGAGCTCAATTTCTATAAAACTCAACCAATAACAAACAACTATAAACTAAAGATGCATAATATAAATTGTAATTACTCAAATTGAAGAACAATATAAATTGTAATTATTTAAATGGAAAAACATAAACGGAGACTACTAATAAGACTACTAACAAGGACAACTAATTTTCATCTCATTAATCGATAATTCTATTACAATGCAGGAAATTACAAGTAATGGACAATTATAAAAGAGAAAGAGAATCAAGAGAGAGACCAACAGAGAAAGCAAAAACAAAGAAATTTAGAGAAGATAAGGAAGAATAGAAATAGTAAAAGAAGAGGAGAAGAAGGAGAAACAGGGAAAGAACCATAGAAGAAGCAGAAGAAGAAACCGAGAAGAAGAGGGCACAAGACTGGAAAAGAAGGAAAAGACGGGCTGCAACAACAATTCATCAAATTCCTACGTTCCCCTCCAAAGCTATCAATACAACCATATATAAAAAAAAAAAAACCACCCTAAAATTAAAGGGCTTGGGCTAGCCCACTAATAATACAAGCCCAAAAATGAACTTTATATAATAGAGAAATCGATGAACTAGATAACACAAATACCAGCGGTTGCATTCAATCTATTTAAACATTCTTCTTAAAATTCAATAACCTCTATCGTAGAAAAGCATCAAATCCTAGTACTTCACAAGTTAAAGGGATCAACAATTACGGATTTGATATTTAACTTAGAAGTAGATTGTAACGAATAACAAATTGGTAGGACTCATAGCAATTATGAAAACAAATGCAGAAGATTATTCAATACGTAAAATAAGAATTAAAATTGATGTGTAAAGCTAACTCAAAGGGAAAGCTAACTTAAAGGGATACAACTTTGTTTCAGATACCATCTTCTAATTCGATCGTTTTCCATGTCAAAAATAGGTCTCAAACTGAGACTGAAAATTCGATGCATACCTTTTCTATTGGAAATTGATGTGTGATCCTACTTTGACGATATTTCACCCATTTGACTTTTTTTTCCATCCAATTGACCTCTAACACTCTCAAATCTTCATTGTGAGGTTCAACATGGCTTTTGAGTATTTGCACTTTAATCCCCGAACTTTCTCTTTCTTTCATTTTGGTCTTTTTCCACTTATTTATTCCAAATTACGCCATATCCATCAAATTGCCACCTAAACCAAAATATGAAATTAATAAGCACATTTTGACATAAAATAATCATACGAGCACATAAAATAAGGAGAGAAAAATATGTATTTTACATTCCTATCAAATTCCCCCACACTTAGCTTTTGCTCGTCCTCGGGCAAAACTCAAATTTAATTCCCCAAAAATACCCAGGTCGTAATGCCATGAACATAGAACCATCAAACATTTTCAAAACACATAAGATACCATGAATAAATATTCCCACACAACTCATAATCAATTAGCAAGCATTTTCAAATGAAGATGGAGTAAACTAAACATATAGACCCGCATGGATATAAGCACTCAACTCTCATGTGTTTAAAAGGTAAGTGTTTCGCTCAAATTCATTCCAATGGAGATGACCTACCATATGATTGCATATCTTCTCATTCACCACCACTTAGATCACATACTTTACAAGAATCATAATGACTTTTTAATGGTTGTAACGTGGCTTATTTGGGTATGTGACTCAAGAGTCATCGAAACTAGTGGAGTAAAGATGAATAGACTTAGCTCAAACATATACATAAGACATGTAAAGCCAACTAATCCACATAATAGATTCTTCATTTTGCATCTATCCCAAACAAATCGAACTCTTTCTTGAGATATAGGAAGAGTTATGAATATAGATCTTTTTCAACATTAAAATCACTCTCCTCCACCACGTATTTTCTTTTTCTTTCTTTTCTTTTCTCTGAATCATTCATTTTCTTCTTCTTCTTTTGTTTTTCTTACACAATATAAACTCCAAATGACACACCAATAATGGAACTCCATGAATTGACATAGAAAATGTGTTCCAATTCACCAGTAATAGGACTACCATAAATCTTTATACCCCCACACTTATTTCCTTGCACATCCACACATATCATGATATTGAACAATACTCCACTAGCTCTAATGCTTGGATCAAGACGTTGTTTCATGTTTAAAGCTTGTAACGCGGGTTTACACAAAGAAAATGCAATAAGGCTCAAACGGGTTCACCAAGGGAAAATTCAATTACAGGGTAGGCTATTTGGCTAATGTAGCTAATTTAAGTAACAAAGATGGCCTTAATCATGTTCGTGCATGCATTTGTCAATGTGATCTTGAAGATCATCAAGGCAAGTTCTAAAGAAACAAAACTATGGAATAATATCACACATGAAAAAAATAATGAGACTGTTATGGATGTGTCAGTCTAAAGGCTCAAAATCTCACCGACTTTTTGTCCACAAAATTTAGTTACTACCATCCTCAAAGAAAATAACTCAACAAATGAACTCTAAGTTGGAGAATTATTCATTCAATCATGTTATGAATTCTTCAAAAGTTTAATTAATTCTTGCAAATAGCATACACAACCAAAAAATCATTTAACTTCAACTCCTCTTCTTGAAAAATCATGCAAAAATTTTTAAAATTTTTGAAATTTAAACTCAATCTAAATCCCCTCCCCCACACTTAGAACTTATATTGTCCCCTATGTAAGGTGTAATGTAAAGAAAAGACAAAAATAACTAAAATATGAAAGCGAAAAACAAAAATGAAAAGATAAATGAACGACTCCCCTTGGGTTACCTCCCAATCAGCGCCTTCGTTTATTGTCTTTGGTTCGACTCAATATTTTCTTGTTTAGCCCAGGTCTATCATGGTTGGCTTCGATCTTTCTTGCGGTGCACCAAGTCCATTGGAAATGATAACTGGCAGTGTGCCTCCACTTCCATGAAATGTGTATTTGTAGTGACTGAAGTGGGGCTTCAAATCCAGAATGGAAGTCTGCAAAACAAAAAGTAGAGGCCTCTCATTACAAGCTGGTAATATAAAACAAGAACTGTTACCTGACTTTAGAAGAGCATTTAGTGCTGCCACAGTTATTTGTAACTCGGTGTTTAAGGCCAGTTCCTCTTTTTCGTTCCCAAGATGCTCATAATTGACAGCTTTCCATTCTTTTTTAGCATCAAATTCAAAAATATCATGTGTTAATTGATCAATCATATCAATAAAATGAACATGATTATTATTACACGGATATTTCATGGAATCATAAATATTAAGTTTAATGATCTTATCATCAAATTTCATGGTCAATGTATCATTATTAAAATCCATTTTAGTTTTGGATGTCCTTAAGAACGGTCTTCCTAACAAGATATGGGTAGTATGATTACTATTACCCGTGTCAAGCACATAAAAATCAGCAGGAAAAATCAACTCATTAACTTTCACGAAAACATCCTCAACTACCCCCTTAGGATAGGCATTAGATTTATCAGCTAGTTGAATTATCACACCAATTTAATTTAAAGGTCCAAGTTTCAAGGAAGTGTATACAGAATATGACATGACATTAATAGATGCTCGTGAATCTAGCATGACCTTTTCAAATTTAGTGTCGCCTATCATGCAAGGGATAGTGCACATACCTGGATCCGTGTACTTTACTGGAAGTTTCTCTTGAATAATTGCAGATACATGTTCTTCAACTTTTACCATTTCAATCCCCTTCACTTTCTGTTTTCTCTTGCTTGTGCATAATTGTTTTAAAAATTTAGCATAACGAGGCACTTGTTCAATAATATCTAAAAGTGAAATATTGACCACGCATTTACTAAAAATTTCATGCAGCTCATCATGATCTCGTTCATATTTCATAGATCCTACTAAATCTTGAGAGAAATGGGGTACTGGTTTATAATCAGAAAAAGGTAGAAACTTAAGCTTAGTTACCTCAGTATTGTTGGGAGCGCTCTTTTCTGTTGTGATATATTCCTCATTTTCTTCCTTCGATGATGTAGGGGCCACCTTCACTGGGGCTTCAACCTCCATGCCACTCCTTAACATGATTGCACTCACATTTTCTTTTGGATTCACTACTGTTTGAGATGGTAGTTTTCTCGCATTCTGTGACTCCAACCGACTGACCGTGTTAGCCATTTGACCTATCTGTTTCTCCAAACATTGAATGCTAGCCCTTCTCTCATGTTGAAATTGTAAAGTGTTAGTGGCCATAGATTTAACAATATCTTCTAAAGACATACCAGAGTTAGAAGTTTGGCCCTGTTGTTGTCTAGGAGGGTATGGCTGATTATATTGCTGAAAATTCTGTCGATTTTGATTCATAGGTTGATTCACTTGTCGATTCTCATAGCTAGTATTTGGATGATCCATCCATCCTTGGTTGTACGTGTTTGAATAAGGATCATAATTTCTCTGTGGTTATCCAGAAAAATCACTTGCTGCATTTACGTATTCAACGAATTCTTCTTGAAGTGTTGGACACATATCGATTGGATGGCCTACAAATGAACAAATTCCACAAGCTTTTGTTGTTTGCACATTACCTGCAACCATTCGACAAATAAGAGTAGTTAGACTCGCAAGTTGTTGTTCAATGGATGTGACATTTACCTCATTAACATATTTCGATGGCATGTCGAGTCTAGTGCCGAATTGTTGAGAATTGACAGCCATATTTGCAATCAAGTTCCTTAAACTATCAAGGAAATTCAAAAAAAAAAATGACAAACTAGTTTTAAAAAAAAACTAGAATAAGAAAAAAAAAATTCTATGCTAAAATTCCTAAAAATAATTTATTGCTTAAAAACCTAGAAAATTTTGATTGATTTTTTTTTAAAAAAATAAAAATAAAATAAATAACTAAAGAAGTATAAAAATAAATTAGCACCACTCCCCGGTAACAGAGCCAAAATTTGGTGTGTGCTGTCGCAGGCATCCAAAAGTAATGGTTTAACCTCTAAAACTAATGTAGCAGTTGAAGTAAGGGTCGATCCCACGAAGAATATGTAATTCAATATTTTGTGATTCGTACAATGATTGAGGGTTTTTGTACGCAAACAATTGTAAATAACGTAATCAATAACAATGAAAATTAAATTAACGAAAATAATCAAAAGACTAACCTTGGTCTAAGTCCACATCCACCGTCGGAAATCCACGATTCATCATAGATGCAATAATAATTCAATTCATATTTTGAATATTCATCGTTAGAATTGATTCTTATTTCTCCTTAATTTTAGTTAGTTAGAAACCAACGTTCTAATTAACCTTAATTATTAAATAACCACAGACCAGTGCTCGAGATTTAATTTAATAACAACTTTATATAATAGAGAAATCGATGAACTAAATAACACAAACATCAGCGGTTGCATTCAATCTATTTAAACATTTTTCTTAAGATTCAATAACCTCTATCGCAGAAAATCATCAAATCCTATTACTTCACAAGTTAAAGGGATCAAACAATTACGGATTTGATATTTAACTTAGCGGTAGATTGTAACGAATAACAAACTAGTAGGCCTCCTAGCAATTAAACATAACAATCATGAAAATAAGTGCAGAATAATATTCAATACGCAAAATAAGAATTAAACAATAAGAAAAACTATTTAGATCTCACAATATGTGGTTCTGAGGCTTCAATTTCCTTCGACCAAGTGTAAAAGTTCAGTTATAATTCATGAATCTAAGAGAGAAATAAAGAAAAATGGAGTTTGGAGGCATTCTGTGCGTTCTCCCCTCGTTCTAGGATTTTAAAATATGTATTTATAGTTGTTTCCATATGTAGTTGACTTAAATTCGGAAACTGGAGATTCGTCTATGAAAAATGCCTGTGCGCGCGCACCGTATATTTCCTTGCCGCGCGCCATTCATTGGTTTTAGGCTCGATAAGTAAAATTCATACCCTTGCGCGTGCGAGAGAATTTGCATGCGCGCGCAAGTTTATCTCTGAACAGCGTTAGGTATTTTGGTCATAACTTTCTCCACAGGTATCTGATTAAGCTGATTCAAAATACGTTGGAAAGCTAACTCAAAGGAATACAACTTTACTTAGATACCACCTTCTAATTCAATCATTTTCTATGTCAAAAATGGGTCTCAAACTGAGACTGAAAATCTGATGCATAACTTTTCGATTGGAAATTGATGTATGATCCTACTTTGCATAAGGAACAAATAGAAGCTACACAAGCTGGTATGTGTAGTGTCTGGGAGATGTCTGAGTTGCTCAACGTTGCATACGCTGTTCAAGGGCAAAATCGAGGAAAGGGACCAATGCAATACTACAGTTGCAAGGAATTTGGACATACTGCTCACTATTGCAGTAAGGAATTTTGCAATTATTGTAAACAAAATGGGCACATTATCAAGGAATGTCCAACTCGTCTTGAAAATCAACGAGGCCAAGGTTTTTTATGCTACTGTTTTGACACTTGCTCTAAGTTCTAACATTGTGTGTCCTTCTTTGACCTCTACCACCAATCACTCAGCCCTTACTCCAGAAGTGGTACAAAAAATTATTCTCTCAGCCATTTCTGCCTTTTGACTTCAAGGTAAAGGTAAGAGTGTTCCTTCTACTTGGTTTGTTGATTCTGGTGCATCAAATCATATGATTGATTCTTCTTATTCACTGCACAATCTTCAAAAATATATTGGTCGACAACCTATTCAAATTGCTAATGGAAGTAATCTTCCAATTACAACTATTGGTGATATTGGTTCATTCTTCAGTAGTATGTTTGTATCTCATGGGTTATCTATTAGTTTGATTTTTGTTGGTCAGTCGGTGGATAATGACTATAATGTCCATTTCTCTTGTGTTGGTTGTCTTGTACAGGATCAGAAGTCGGGGAAGGTGATCATGAGGGGCCTAAAGTGGGAAGATTGTTTCCTTTACAATTTACAATTCCTAGGACTGTCTTTGACATGTATTACTGTTGCAAGTAAGAATGAGGTTAGACATAAACAATTGGGTCATCCTGATAATTTTATTTTATCTCATTTGCTCAAGTGGGGTTTTCTTGGTAATAAAGAAAAGTGTTCTACTCATGAATTGCCTTTTGACTGCACTACTTGTAAGCTAGTAAGGAGAAAAATCGTATCTTTTCCTACTCATGGTAATTGTTGTAGCGCCCCGAGTTCCGTTAACCCGGATGCTACGTCATCGTCTTCTATAACTGATTTAACTAAAAAGTTTTGCGGAAAATAACTAAATTTCAAACTTCGCATTTATAACGGTAAAAATCTCGTCGACAACAAAACTCATTTTAATAACTTAAGAAAATTGATTAAATTTTAAATCTCGAGTTTTTGAAATACTGAAATAACAAAGTACATTAATAGCGTTCAAATACGAAATTTTCAAATATAAATAACTGAATTCATTAAATTGTTGCCACACTGCTCATCAATCACGATCGCCTCCGAAGTCTGCAAATATTGTTAAAATAACGGGTGAGTATTTCAAAGAAATACTCAGTAGACTCATCGCCGATAATTAATTTACAGAATAATTGAACACATACTTATGCAATATACAACGTGATATCATCATCATCTTTGGTTCATTTTCTTGAAAATCATAGGCTCTTTAAAAACATAGGCTGAGGGTAGTCTCGTCTCGTGCATTTAAGCACATAAGTTATGCATAACATTCTCATCTTATCTCATAAGAGATTCTCTTCTTTCTCATGCAATTAAGCATATAAGTTATGGCAAGCATAACAATATCATATATCTCATATAACATATTCTCTTCTCATGCATTAAAACATATAATTCACGTAAATTCACATAAGACATGCAATTATAATTTAAACTAATTAATGGTGGCGAGTCTACCTCAAATATCTCGATTTGCGTGAAAAGTGGAGTGGGATGAAATCTCAATCTCCTAATTGTTCGTACGTATCGTCTAGCCAAAATAGAAAATAAGTTTGAATTAGTATTTCGAATATTTAAGGTTTTAAAGTGATAAAATAAAGTTTAGGGATTAAATTGGAAGTTATTGAAATTGAATTTGACAAATCTAAGGGTTGAAAATACTATTTTCAAAGTATTGGAGCTAAATGTGAAAAATAGGAATTCTAGGGACTTAATTGAAAACTATTGAAACTGAAAATAAATGTTTAAGGGCTGAAATTGAACTTCTATAAGTTATGGACTAAACTGTAAATTTATTTAAAACTGAAAATAGAAGTTTAGGGCTGAAATAGTAACTTTTAAAAGTTAGGGACTAAACTGTAAATATATTAAAACTGAAAATAAAACAAAAAGGCTGAAATTAAACATTTTCAGAATTTAAAGACTTAATTGAAAATCTGTTAAAACTGAAAACAAAATATTAAGGACCGAAATAATAATTTCTAAACTTGGGGACTTAAATTAACATTTACTAAAACTGAAAATGAAATTAAAGGATTGAAATTAAAACATTTAAAAACTTAGGGACTGAAATAATAACTATTAAAACTTGGGGACTAAAGGGGTAAATTTTCTTAAATCAAAATAAAACAAAAATAAAAATCAACCTCTCTCTCATTACAGAGAGAGAGTCCGACGGGGAGGGGGAAAATGGGAAGCCCCCTCCTTCGATTTTCGCCGGCGAATGGTGGCAGCGCCACCGTCGTGGTGGCGCCAGAGTGTGGGGGTGGCGATTGGCGGTTTTTGGGACGCAATTCGAGGCTAAAATCGAAGCTTGGGGAGTTCGATTTTCTTGGGTTCTTCCGGTGGATTGAGGTAAGTTAATGGGTTGTTTTTATTTCTTGGTTGTGTGGCGGTTTGGAGCTGGGTTTGGGGCATTGGTGGTTCGATTGGTGATGGGTCAGTCGCGTGATTGGTGATTTGGAGCTGTGGTTTTCGGGTTGGTGGTTTGGGCGTTTGGTGCAGTCGGTTTTTGGGTGACAGCTACGGTTGTGGGCTGTAGTTTTTTAGAGTGCTTAGGGTGGTGGTGATGGCTCGATTGATTTTGGAGGTTGGTGTTTTGGTGGCGTTTGAGGTGGCGTTCGAGCGGTTGGACAGTAGGTGTTTTAGGTGAGCTGCTGGGTGTTGGTTTGGTGGTGTTGAGGCATGGTTGAGGATGGTGCAGCGAGGTTGTGAAGTTTGGCTACGGTTTTGGAGATGGTGGTGGCGGTGGCTTGAGCATTGAGCTTGGTGGTTTGAGGTGGAGGTGTTGTTGGTCTCGTGAGTGAGCTTGATGGTTTGGGCAGAGGTGTTGTTGGTGGTGTTGGTCTCGTGAGTTGGAGGTGGTGGTGTTGAGGTTGCAGCTTGGGGAGCTCATTGTTGATGCTAGAAATGGTTGTTCTAGTATCAATGGTGACCCAAGTGAAATGGAGTTGAGAGTGTGAGGGGGAGATGGTGTTGATACTAGAAATTGATATTCTAGCATCCACATTATTCTCCAAGAATTGAGGAAAAAGAGAGAAAGCTTACCAAAAATGGCTGCGTGAATTGTGGAATGGGAGAGAAATGGATGAGGTTGATATATGAATAGTAATGATTAGGGTACAAATTTCTAGGTGGGTAATTGGGCCAAGAATTCTTGGGCCTAGCATTTGGGCTGTAGGGTTTTCCAATTGGGTTTAGGTGATTTGGATTAAAATGATTTCCTTGTTGGACTTGTATAATTGGACTTAAATATTGGGCTCTAAATATTGGACTTGAATTATTAAAATTGGATCTAAATAAAATAAATCCGAATTGAAATTAAAATGATTACTCGATATTGGATTTGATTTGAAATAATTTAAATTCATTTATAACGGCTAGACGAACGCCTATTTCTTTAAAATTAGGGTTAAGGTTTAGCGACACGTTTTTCTAGAAATAATTTGATATCATTTAAAAGTTCTCGATCGCTGCAGTTGTGCTGATGCTTGTTTTGAAACTATTCATAGTGATGTTTGGGGTATTACACCCATTATTTCAAATGGCTATTATGAATATTTTGTGACATTCATTTATGATTGCATTCGCTTTACTTGCGACATTCAAAAGTCGAGGTTTTCACTATTTTTTTAGAACTTTGGCTTACATTGAGACACAATTTTCTATGTGTGTTAAGGCTTTAAGATTTGATTATGGTGGTGAATATATGTCCCATGACTTTCAAGCCAGAAAGGTGTTGTAGCCTAATGTTCATGTCCACATACTCCTCAATAGAATGAGGTTTTTGAACCTAAAAATTGTCATTTGTTGGATGTGGTTTGGACCTTACTCTTTGAATCTTCAGATCCGCCTAAATTTTGGGAGTAAGCTTTGTCCACATCAATTTATTTGATTAATCGCCTGCCTTCTCAGCAATTGAATTTTGATTCTTCTTATTATCGTCTTTATAGTATGTACCCTGATAATCATACACTGCACACATTTGGATGTGTGTTTTGTTCATTTACCTTATGAATGTCACAAGCTTACAACTCAGTCACTTAGGTGTGCTTTCATGGGTTTTGCATTTCTCAAACAGGGTTTGTATGTTATGATGTCGTTGCCAATCGTCTACGCATTTCTCGTAACACGATTTTCATTGAAAATCAGTCTTATTTTTCGCAACATGTTGCCCCTTCTAAGCGTGTTCTACTTCCTCAATTCGATGACATTTCTTTACCTATTAAGCATTTTACACCAGGCATTATCTATCAACGATGACGGCCACCGCCTCCACAATTCATCCTAGGAAGTCCTCTCGCGCTATTCGTCCTCTTCATAGGTATGGTTTATCTACGTCTTTTGCATAAGAATACAATTGATAAGTGTAAATATTATACTTATCTTGACCATCAAAAATAGCTTTTGGAAGTAATTTTATGAACTAGATACTTAATTTTTGTGTATTTTTTATTATTCGGTAGAAAATATAGAATTAGACAAGAACAAAAATTGACAAAAAAAAATGAGTAAAGTTGGACATATTCTAAAAGTTAGGGACTAAGGAGTCACGTTTGAAAGTTGAAGGACCTCAATTGCAAAATTTAATGACTCGGTCTAAATTGAAGGAGGAAATAGAGACCAAATTGCACAAGGAAATATTATATTCCAGCAATTTGTGAAATTCTGTTTGGACAAAAATTATGATTCCCCATCCTCTTGGGACTCTAATTTAAACCTAATTTAGGTCTATGAATATGAATATTTCATTCTAAAATTAAGGAAGGCTAGAGATACAATTTTAAGGCATAATTACACATTCAAATACATTGAATAATCAAGATTTGTATCTCAATTTTGGATTTAAAGGTTGAAAAACACAATTGGCCGAGAGATATATAAGCTTGGAAGAGGAGATTGACGATCCATTGTTGAGAATTGGGTGCCAAAGAACAACAATTGCTAGAATTATTTTTTGTATTCCTTGTATTGAGCCCGATGATGTTTTTCAGTCTTTTATTATTTAATTTTGTAATTGTGATTGGCTAAATAATTGGTTGTTAGGGTGAAGGATGCATTTTAAGTTTAATATTTATTTAATTCCAACAATTTCATGCAACTTAATTATATGTTATTTATTTATTGTGAGTTTAATGTGTCAATTGATTAATTTATGAATAGTATTGAGATCAACATGTAATATATGATTCCAGGTCATGCAATAAATAACATAGATATTATAAGAGATCGAGATAATTATAGACTATGCAATCTATATAGAATTCATGTATGTTAAAGCATTCCAATGTGTGTGAATTTACATCGAGATATATTAAATTCGGACATATGAATAAAATTAAAGTTTATTGGAAGATATCACTAGCTACAATAGGTCAATTCGATTGTCGGTACATATAAAAAGGGGATGAATGAATTTGAATTGAATTAATGTTAGATTGACTCAAGTGAAATCAAAATTTCTAACCACTTAACCCCAATAGTTCTCCACAAATTAAATTAATAAGATTAATTTTAGATTAGCTAAGTATATTTTAGTTAGAAAGTAAAATCTTGATTTATTAATTGGTCGCTTCATCAATTTAGATTGAAACTAGAATTGGAATAAAATTGATAGTAGATAGTAGTCTCTATGGGAACGATGCTTGAACTCAAAAATTCAATTTATTACTTGTCACGATCCGTACACTTGCGGAATCACACGAACAAGTACCCTACGGAAGTGTTTCTGTAGATGACAACCCTTCCTTACCATGCATAATTTTTAGACTAGGTGTTGAATTTCGATGTTTCTTCAACTCTTAGTAGGCATCGTTCACAATCTAGAGTCCATAAAAAAATTCACATCCTTCTTGATTAATTATGTTAATGATGAAGTAATTTAGTGAATTCCTCGAAACATCGCTAATAACCAAGAAAAATTCGATCTTTTTCAGTATTGTATGGTGTCGGACAATTTGTGGGCAACCTTAACATTGTTGTGTTCATGAAATCCCTTTCTTCATTTCGTAGTACCCAAACAGGTACTCAATCGCATTTATTAATTTAAGCGAAGGAATTATTATACCAAATTGTTTTGTGCATCAATCCACGATGTCGATCATGTTCCTCTTTGGATCATGAATTGATTAAAACCTCATTAATGAAAACTTGATAAAAATAATATAAGTACTCTTTCAAATTCATGAGTATTAGTTAAACTAAAGGATACCATAATTTCCATATTGAGTGTGAATGAAATCTTTGGGATATCGTCTTCTCTTATTCTTAGCTAGTGCTACCTAGATTGCAAATCAATTTTGGAAAATTTACTTAACACCTTAGAGTTGGTCAAACAAGTCTTCAATTGTTAGAAACACATAAATACTTGTTTCTTAGTTAGTTTATTTAGCTCTCTCTCGTTAATACGCAATCTTGTCGAGCAGTCTTTCTTCTTTGCAAACAAAATAAGGTTCTCGTATTGAGAAGTTAGAGATCTCACCATGTAATATGATGCCTTTGAGTTTGGGGCTATATTAGGTACTAACTTGATGACTATTTCACTCTCTCTCTCCCTCTCTCAGTAAGTAAACCAATAACATAATTCATAATTACATCTCGATATTCTTGAATTATTGGGACTTGATTAAAGAAGATATTAGTCTTCAAGATATCTACTACCGAACAAAATAAGCCACGAAACCCATTTCCAACAATTGACAAGTATTCACGGTTATAATTATAGAAAACCAATAACATCATTCATAAATACTTCTCGATATTCTTGAACTATCACTACAAGAAAAATGGGTTTTTGCAACATTTAAAAGGCAACATTCATTCATTAAATGTTGCTAAAGGGGGTTTATTGCAACGTTTGGGTGAGTGAATGTTGCTAAAGAGGCCTATGGCAATATTTTTAATTAAACGTTGCAAAAAGTGACTTTTCGCAACGTTTATTGAATGTTGCGAAAAGTGTTACATTTCGCAACGTTTTTTAAACGTTGCGAATATCACTTTTTGCAACGTTTAAAAAACGTTGCAAAAAGGCACTTTTCGCAACGTTTAAAAAACGTTGCAAAAAGGCACTTTTCGCAACGTTTTTTAAATGTTACGAAAAGAGAAATCCATTATTTAGCCCAATAAACCAAAAGAGAAGTCCATTATTTAGCCCAAAACTAATTCCTTCAAAGTCGAAATCCCTAATTCTAATGGGTAAACCGGACAAAGGGTTCACTTCATCCCCGCAAAACCCTTTCCTTCTCTCTCTCTCTCTAGGGTTTTATTACTGAACTGTAAGCTCACTTTCTCCCTGAACTTGAAATAATCATGGCTTCATTCAAGGTTTTTAGCAAAAAATACAGAGTTCTAATGGCTGCGGCCAATTCCGCCGCTGCCTCTACTGCTAAAGCTAAAACCATTACTGCTACAAAGGCCATATCTGGCAACGCTGGGATACTCAAAGTCCAAAATGTCTCCCCTACTCTCGCCAAGTTCATCGGTTCCTCCGAAGCCTCGCGCTCTGGTGCCGTTAAGAAAATCTGGGAGTACGTCAAATCGCATAACCTCCAGGTCCGAATCACCGTCATATACTTATAATTTCTGTATCTATGTACTTTTTGTGTCTTCTCACTTGACGTTATTTGAACATCGTTTGAAGTTTTAGTGATTGCAGAGCCAAACTGGAAGGGAGAAACGTCGGAGAAGATAACCGTGAAGAAGAAACTGAAATGGGCTCTGTTGTCTTTTTTTTTTATTGGGGCAGTTGGGTTGGGCACTTGGGCTGACTATTGTGTAAAAAAATTAGGCCCAATATTAGAGGAAATGGTCTAATTCCAAAACAGGCAAAGTTAACCCTTATTTCCCAATTCCCAATTCGACAATTCCAATTAGAGGAAGAAGCTGGACTGGGCGAAGCGAATCCGTACGACTCTGAGTCTCCGACTCCCATTAATCTGTAACAGAATTAAGGTTAGTTTTTGTGTTTGTGTATTTGATTATGGATTTTGCTATGTATATTTGATTATGTATTTTAACAAGAGAAGGTAATTTTGAATTGTGATGATTTTGTGTTTGCAAATTTGGTAATGGGTTAGGGTGGATTAATGCTGTCAGATAATATGTGAAGTATTAGAAGTGTTTTCAGTTAATTTAATTGAAACTTATTGATTCAAATTTCGAAGTGGCTGTAGTTGTATTATTTGCTTCTCACGATTTCACAGTTTCAATTACTTGGAAAATTTGAAACTATGGAATTTATAAGTAGGATGAGATTGAATTTTGGTGGTTTTTTCTGTTTGAGAATTTGTTAATGGTTTATGAGGTTTATGTTTCAATTACTTTACTGCATTTGTTTTGTGAAATCAATGAGTATTTTGTGTTATTATTTATTAGGTATTAGTAATTTGTTTATGAGTATGTTGCAATTACTTGAATGTTATCGTAATTTCAACGTCATTTTGCAGAACCCAGACAATAAGAGAGAGATTTACCGTGATGACATGCTGAAGACCATTTTTGATGGTAAGGACAAGGTTGATTTTCCAGGAATTGACCCCCAGTTGGTTCTGTAAATGGTGATGCTTCTAGTGCTGGAGATGGAAAGAAAAAAGGACGCGGTTGTCTGCCTAAGCAGGGTGGGGCGAACCAAGGTGGGCTAAAGAAGGGACATGGTTGTCCGCCAAAGAGTTTGGGGGCTCAGCCAGGTGGTGTTGAGAGGTCCAGGGGGAGGCCCAAGAGGGATTCTTCTTCTATTGTTGTGACTGGAATGACTGCACCTGTTTCTGTTGGGATGCCTACTGGTGCTACATTAGCAGTGGGTTCTGGAGGAGTTGCACCGACTGCACGAAAGAGTCCAAGAAATTTCTTTTATTTCACTTCTAGGAGAGTTACAATTTTATTTCATTTTAAAACTTCTTTTTATTTAGGTGGTGTTGTATCACATTGTAACGTTCTAGTGTATGAATTCAAAAATTTATAATGAAATTATCAATTTTTATGCAATTCCAAAATGTGTTCACAAAGTTTTATTTTTAATTTTGTGGGTCAATTACCCAATTACCATATCTGCAAAAAAAAAAAAAAAAAGTCTACCGCAACGTTGAAAAAACGCTGCAAAAGACATTTTTTGCAGCATTTTTTAAACGCTGCAAAAGACCTTTTTGCAGTGTTTTTTAAACGTTGTCGTATCTCTTCCCTCTTTGGCAACACTGAACTTTGCAACACATGATAAAACGTTGCAAAATGCATTTTTTGGCGTAGTGTATTGGAACTTGCTTAAAGAAGATATTAGTCTTCAAGATCTCTATTACTGGACAAAATAAGCCATGCAACCCATTTCCAACAAATGACAAGTATTCATGGCCTATAGTTTTAGGAATACATACTTGAATGTTGTCATTGCAAAGCAAAAAGAAATTGGGTACATTTAAGGGGTTCAAACAATACTTTCTTCTTTATAATATTCAACTGCAACATGATATCTTGATAGTTGCTCATCAGTCATCCCTAATATGAAATCAAAGTGATGAACATTCAACATTACAAAATCTGCTAATAACAATTTCTCATCCACCATTATTCGGAACCTCCTTACATACCATTTGAATTCATTACATCTTCGGAGGCTGTTAACGTATTAAATTGTGCATTCATTTATGGAAGTAGTTGGCTACACAATTCCTTCCATTTAAAGTGTACTTAATATCACTCAAATCATATTAAGGAAGATTTTGAATCATTAGTTCAGAAGTATTGAGATTTGATAACGTGGAGATGAATGTCAACATTGTTTGGTTGTATGCTACATAATGCAAAATTGAACACTATAATTGGAAATTTTTTATGACGTAATTTTACTCTTTCATATTGTCTAGTATTATTTACAAATAACAGAAATGCTCTCATGTCCACAGTGAGAAATTTTATCTACCCACTTAGAGAGAACTCTACTTACGGTTCTCATAATTGTTCTCCTACCCACAACGGGCAAGATAAGACTGTCCACTTGTAGATATAGCAAGAGAATATTACACATCTGCAAGTGGACAATCTTATCTTGCCCCCTATGGGTAGGAGAACAATTTCGATACAAAGAATACTTTTTGTATCCATTTTCAATCGATGCATGCTCAACTCATAAACACTTAACGAAGTTATCTCTTTTTCCATTTTCATAAGAGTTTTCAAGTGTTGGCACTACTGTTGAGATTCCAATAAAGGATATTTTTTTTAAGAAAACATATATGATTTGTCAGTACCAGTGTTTTAAAAAGCGTGGAGGCGAAACTTCTAGCTTTACAAGCTTAAGCGAGAATAGACGATGCTTAGGCGTAAGACACTGTTTTCTTATTTTTAGTATTATTTTATATTTTTAATCATTTTTAAAATTATTTAATAATTAAAATAATACATATGAAACATCTAACATTATAAAATACTATATTTACTTAATAATTCCTTTCATTAGTTAATTATACAATTTTCAAGTTTTCGAAATGCAAAAATTAGAATATTTTTCATAGTTTCAATTTTCAACTAGACAAGTCGTATTTAATAAATTTATAGAAACTTCATACATGCATTTGGAGTTTGCAACAAAATAACAAATCTCAAGATTATAATTACATAAGGTAGATAGCATCATATGTTAAATTTTATTTAACTATTTAAATAAAGTCATTTATATTAAAGTCAAATGAAAAGTTTTTTTTTAAAAAAAATAATAATCTAAAGTCAAATAAAAGACTTTTTTTCAAAAGGGGAAAAAAATAAAGTGAGCGTCTAGGGAAGATAAAAGAGAGGAAGAACAAAATTCAACCGTTTAGGAATTGGAAAAAAGTGTCTAAGTTCAAAACGAGGCGTTTTACATGAGTTTCAAGTCTAGGCGGTGCCTAGGTGCCGCTAAGAGGAGCTTTTTAGAACATTGATCAATACAACGAGGACAATGCTAACCCCATGTTTCAAGCCAAGTACATGATAATGATATACCAATCTAATAGAGATTTCTTGAAAAAATCAAAATATAGTTGTAACACAGTTCAATCTTATTTGTATACACACTGCCTCTTAAAGAAAAATGAGAAACTTAAGGCTAAAAATTGGGGTTGATGGGACCTAGGAAAACACGTGGGAATGGTCTATTGAATTTACCATGTTACCTTCCGGACATGCCTTCCTTTAAATAAGCATTCAAACAAGTTAACTCATCAACCAAGTATGGAAATATGACTTCAGGTCTTTTGAAAACAAACCAAAAAAGTAGATTGTTTTCGTGTTGAAGACGATTCATTGACAATAGCTCAATAGAGAATCGTCAACTAAAAAAATAGCGAGTTCTCACTATAGAGAATAACATACTCATGAAAAGAATTCATTTTCGTCAATATAGATTTTACCCCCACGTCACCACATCAGGGGACATAAAAAGGGGATCCTATCTACTTTTTGACCTATGATTAAAAACTCGCAAACATGTTTTACGTCAATGTCGAGAAATGAAAGAAGACCTCCACCTCCAAATTTAACTTATAAAATATTTTTTTTTATTTTAAGTTGAAATCATTGAAATCAAAATACTAAACATGCATACTATGAAAGAAGGTGATCCAGTCGCACCTCCAACATGTTCTTGTGAATAAAGTAACATCTTCGAGCCAGAAAAAAAAGTTTTTTTTTACTATTCTTTAGTTCATCAATAGCTGCTTGCATTATAATGTGATTAAGGTATTGATGGCTTCAAATTAGCATAAGTGTATACCATAATTCTATTATGGGTAATTATATTACCACCACAATTTAATTATTACACCGCATTATAATCACACCACAATTAAAATATAGTTTCAATAAATACACTACAACAAATTTACAATTACACTGCTAATACAATAAAAACTAAAAATAAAAAATAAAATACAATATTGTGGTGTACTCATCCTCCTAATATACTTCATCTTTATTTTATTTTTTCTTAGAATATGTGTTTCTCTTTCCGCTTTTCATCTCCATCTGTATTGACGCATAGCAAGTTTTTCATTATTCACCCCAATAATTTAACTGCAACATATATGGCTTGGGTATACTGTCCATTTACTCACAATAATTAGTTTCCATAATTTTTTCCCAAGACTTCCCTGAATTTTTAATTCATTGACTTCAAATGTAGCAGATTTGGAATGGAATTGAGTAAATATGCTTCATGAGGAATTTGACTTATAAACACCTATGGAAATCCCAACTCTCACCAATTTTCTCCGAATAAGTGTAAACATATCCAAGCATTCGTCTTTACTCATTTTAACAACGTGTTGGTGTTTTTCAACTTCTTTAATTTTTTTTTCCTTTTTCTGCTTGTGGATGAATCTTTAGTAATTTACATCTAGCAAATACATTACGGTGGAAGTGGTGCCTCTGTGTCGAAAGCGCAGGCGGCATAGGCAAGAGGGGGATCCTTAATTTATCCTAATTAATTCTCAATTCATGAAACAACTAGATTTAAAAAAAAATCATGGAATAACACCATATAGTATAAATACATTTACCATGATGAAAATAAAATTATCTTTGCCACCGTGGAAGAAAGCAAAAGTCGCCATCGATGGAAAAGCTATGCACAATTAGATGTTGAAAAAAAGGAGAAAAAACTTATGATTTTTGTTTGTGGTGGAACAATAATTTAGTTTGGGCTAATTATATATTAAACTCTAATTATATAATTTTACTTAAAGCTATTTGTAGTGGTAATATAATTACCCTTATACTATTTATTAATAAATGCAATCTTGTACTGTGAATTGGAAGAAATGCATTATTATCTCTATAATAATGAACCAAGTAATTAATTTTTGTTGCTAGTAAGTTTGAGAACCAATATATTACCTTATAAGTCATCATGATCTATTATAATCCTTTCAATTCGGTAAAAATGTGAGCGTGAAGACCAAAAAAGTCGTAGTAATTTGGGTTTATACCACTAAAATTATTTCCATACACTTCATAACAATGTGAATGATATTAAAACAATGTTATCTAGTATTAGTAGTGTTGAACACCAGTTTAGGTGTTAGCATATTATATGTATTATTAGATATGTCATAATTTTTTTTTATTTAATTGACATGTAATTAAACACCGGTGTTGTTAAATAGCATCATTTATGATATTAACAAATTAAAGTCTAATTGAGTGGCACAACAATACCTTGTAATCATCAGTGATAGACTTATAAACTATTGGGCCGGTTCATAGCACAAAATCCAATTTCGAAATCACTTACAAAAGGAATTAAGTGTAAATGGTCGGGTGACCCGGTCTATTTACCGAAATGGCTGTTGACCACCATTTCTGTTAAAAGAAAAAAAAAAATAAAGGATTTAAAATATCACATTTGCCCTTCATTTCAAAAGAGATGAAAAGGCAAAAAATCCAAAAATTGACCAAATTATTCATCATCTTCTACATATCTAATAGGTTAATTTCTATTTTAATGGTTTAAATTTCATGATTGGTAAATGGGTAGTTTATATTCTTTGATTTTTACTTGAAATCTCGTAATTTATGCTTTTAATATACCTATTGAGCTATATATATATATATTGAAAATTTTGTGGAGTTTTGATTGAATTGGATGAATTGTTGAGGTTTTTTTGGGAACCAAGTGCCCCACCAATGCCATTTTTTTAGCCTCACCGATCTATTGAGTCGATGAGATTCTTCCTCAAATTGCGATAAGTGAGGCTCTCGGTTTGCAAAACCACACAAGCCGCAGTAGGCAACGACAATTGTATTGTCGCAGTTAGATGCATTTTTTAAAAATTTCGCTAGGGAACAGAAAGGTAGCTCAATTCTCGAGATTTGAGTTTACCCTCATCTCAAGATTACACTATATGAGTGAAGAAGCAACGAGGCCACACATTACGATAAATAAAAGGCTAAGGAATGAATGTTTTGGAGGACGGTTGGCTGTTACTCCGGTACAATTAGAGGCTACATTCAAGAGCTGCCCCGACATGCGATATAAACTAAAGTTAGGATTGGTGTTTATCTTGGAGTGTGCGCTGAGGTGTAAGCACCATAACACATCTATCGACCTTTTTTCATTGGACGTTGTTGATGACATTAATCCCTTCAACAACTATTCATGGGGTTCGAGATATTTTATGGATACGCTACACATATTTAGGAAGCGGACTAAGCATAAATATGATGCATGTGGCTTTACATTGGCCTTGCAATTAAATGTTAAACCTAATCAACGTTAATTATTTTATTAAATTTATATACATAATAATTATAAGTGTTGTAGGTTTGTAAATCATTAATGATGTATGTAGGTTTGTAAATTGTCTGGGATCTTGAAACTTGTGCATTATTTGTCGACCAATAAATCATGATTGGACTTGTTTGTGATAATTTTGACGAATACCCACTTTGCATGTTTGTTCCTGTGCATAGTTGCAAACTACAAAGAACTATTTCGTGTCGATCTTAGTTGCTCGCAAATGCCAACTGCAATTGTTGTCTATACGGATAATTGTGTAGGTAGTCTTGTTTGATTTTTTTCAATTTGAACTCAAAAGTTGTACTTTCAGTGCAATCATGTGCATAGCTTCCTGCAGATCTCTCTTCGTTCAAACAGATGATCGACATGCGAATAGGGGAATTGGAAGACCGTGTACTCGGCCCAGTCTGTGAGTTTCCACCCCATTCATATCTCTGACTGGATAAAATAATTAGATCTTCGTTTGTGAATGGAATTTTCTCATTGTCTTGAATTACTTCAGGAGGTCTATGCGTGGTGTATAACAACTGTTTCAGGAATAACCACATCATTCTCACAAGTTGCTGTATCTCAAAAATCATTCACATTACGATCCCCTCTATTGGATTCTTCATGTTCACTTTTGGGGATATTCTTCTTTACTAAAGTTACAGAAATAGGAGTCGGGTAATTTTTGTTCAGTTCAATTAGCCATTCTTTTTCATTTCAGAAGTAACTCTTACAATGAAATCAGAATGGTTGAATGCTCGTTAAATAGAAATCTCAATTTCATATCGTAATGAGAGAGATTAACATTGAGAAGGTTTTGTAATTCATGATACATGTCCGCTATGATATAACCTATCTTATCAAAATTCCAGAAATACCATTGCCATCACTCATCTATTTTCATGACCATCGACCATTTTCCTTCCTTTAAAATTTACTAAAGTAACAAAATGGAACGAGTGCCAATTTCACATCTATATTATAAGTCAAATTTTGAAAAAAAAAAATGTTAGATTAAAAAAAGAAATTAAAAAATGCAAAAAAAAAAAAAAATTAAAACAACCCCGAATGTGTTGATAGATGGCCTAGACGGACTGGATTGTCCATTAACGGACGATCGGGCTATCTCTATTACAGATGGCCCAGACGTCGTGTGGATTTAGAATATCTATGCAAATGAAATTTTTTTTATCTCTTTTTTGCTTCAAAAAAATTTTGGCTCTATTGAATAAAATGTCAAAAACTAACTACATGTTAAGGTATGTTGAAATAAGATTTAGCAAAACTAACGAAAATATACCAATTATCGAAAACGAAATTAAATATACATAAATATACTTATTGATTTGAAGTAATATATATAAACGAAAATTTCCCGTTGAATGTTCGATAAATTTTTGAGGTTTTAGTGTTGAAGAAGATGAAAAAGAAAGAGTCGTTATTTGTTGGAAAAAATAGATAAATAAAGTGCTTTATTTTGAAATTTTAAATGAAAAGTATTTATTATTGTTTTTGTAATTGAAAATATATTATTGTCTTTTTAACATAATCTTATTTTTGTAATTTATTAATTTTTAAGGGTATTTTTGTCTTTTAATGTTGGGAAGGTAAAAGTGAAGAAATCTTGCTATATATGTAAATAAATGTTTATATAAGGGATTACATAATGCAACTTAATATTTTACCGTTTGTCAGTTTAAAACACAGTCAACTTTTTCATTTAATATTTTCCCTCCACGTCATGTTATATAATCTCTTATGTACCATTTTAATATACAACTAGTGTAATCCAATGTGAAGTATGGATATTAAGTTCAATCTTGGTGTATATCATGATCTACATATTTGTTAATGTCGTACTACGTGTTATTATTTCATTGGACACTTAAAAAAATTATTTTTCATCCACTTATTTTTTGACAACCCGTCGATCAAGTTTCAAGCTCAGTGTATACCATTGATGTACAAGTGGGGTAGTTTGACGTGGGCATTATTCATTCAGAAAACTCTCCCAGTCACAAATCCATAGCTCTGTTATCACCGCCTTCCACCGCCTTCATCCGCCTTCCGCTGCCGCCATTTCGCCGTTCCTAAAATTCAGATAAGGTAATCCCTGCTTGATGAACTTCATCATCATAAGAATCTTGAAAGGGAACATTCACATTCCTAGTTTTCTACGCACCTTTTTTATTTCTTCAACCTAAAATCCCCGATTTTTTAGGCTCGTTTTTTCAGTTTTTGGGTTATGAATTTCTTATTTTTCTAGCTTTCAACATTTATATTAAGAAAATCTGATTGAATTTTCTTTTCTTTTTGTTTCAAATTAGGGGTTGCTGGTGTGGGTCTGAATTGCTATAATCGATGAATCGGAAATTTACTCTCTGATTTAAATTGCTCGGCTAATTAGGTTTGATTATATATTCTCTGTCCTTTTGTTTTGTTTGTCAATCTAGCAAACTTGCCTTAATATGAATAATTTTATATTTATCTAGTTTTTGAACAAATTGTGACAATTTTTTCTGTTGGAAAGATAGCAGATAATTGTCTTGTGAAAATGTAGTTTGTACAAGGCCTTTAAATTACCTAGGTGATGATAATGGCAGAATCATGGGAATGGTATTTTTTTTTTCCTTGGCCACAATCAGGATCATATATATGCAATTAACTACTTTTTTTTGCCTGAACACACCTTTAAGAAGAAGATTGCATGGAATTCAACTTGAATACTTAGATTTTTGGAGTATGGGCATGCCAGGACAACCATGGAGAATATTGAAAATTTACAAAAATATCTTACCTTTTTGCCCTACAGTTAGCTACACAATTCTTAATATTAAGGGTAGATTTGATCTGTGATTACATTTGCAAAATATTCTATACATATCTTTTAATACCACTTGATTCATGTTATTCAATATTCTGAATCGTCAGTTTTGAAAGAATCAAGAAAGTGGAGACTCTGAATATTTTAATACCACTCGATTCTTGTAACTCTTACTGCTTAATTATCATGGCCCTGCACCCTGCAGAGCTGACTGCCACTTTCATTTCCTCCATTTAGGAACTGAGTCTAGAAAGAGTGCATTTTCAAAACCTTCATTAATATAACTGGGTTCTCACAATAATTTATATTTTCAGGTTTTTGAACAAATTGAGAGAGAGAGAGAGAGAGAGGGAGGGAGAGAGAGAGAGTTGTCTTGTGGAAATGTAGTTTTTTTACAAAACCTTTAGATTGCCTAGGTGGTGATGATAGCATAAACATGGAAATGGATTTTTTTTTCTCCGTTGCCCGTTGTTAGAATACTGAAAATTAGGATCATATATATGCAATTAAATGGTTTTTTGCCTAAATATTTTTACGAATAAATATTTTTACGAAAAAGATTGCATGGAGGAATAAATTGAATACTTAGATCTCTTGAGTACGGTCCTGGGAAGATAAATGTGGAGAATATTGAAAATTTGCAAAAACAACTCACCTTTTTGCCCAATAATTAGCTCCATAATTCTTTTGTATTAAAGAATGCATTTGATCTTTTGATTTCATCTGGAAACGATTCTATTCGATCAAATCTTTTAATACCACTCGATTTATGTAATGTGAGATTCTAAATCAATTTAAAAGAATCAAGAATGTGGAGATGAAAGAAAACATTGCATGTTTGATACGTTACAACTATGCAAAATTGGACATTTTAATTTGCAATTTTTATTACATGATTTTCTTATTTAATTGTGGCTAATCTTGGATACTAAACATGTTCAATGTCCAATTTTTATGATCACATGTTGAAATAGTACAACGCAAAAGGTTTCAGTGAACTTACCCATTAAAGATTTCTTATGTGTTTCAATGCCCATGGAGACCCAAACAATGAACAAGTTCATTTTCTTAAGAACATATATACTAGATTCATTATTATAATTGTAACCTAATGCCTTGGGTAGGTCAAGTAGACGGGTGATATTCCGAATCTAACGCAACATAGAGATGTTGATAAAATTATCCAATCTTATTTCTTAGCACACTAATTCTTCGTAAGGGAAAACAATGCCTTTCAGCTAGAAGGCAAAGACCTCAAAACATGTGGAAATGGGGAAACTACCACTTATGTAGGGCAATTCTACTTGATATCAATTATTACCGTGTATGATTTAATTATTTTTAGTGATTAGGATTCCTTGTATTTATGTTATGTATTAGTTTTGTTATTTAGTTTATATGGTTTCAACTTCTATTACAAGTAAATTACTAGTTTTCTTATTCTTTTTAGTAATTTATTTCTTTTACTTAGTTTACTAAAATTTGGAGATTACCTCTTCTTCCAATGCTTATAAAAAATAGGAGTGGATTTGTTCGTAATTACAACTTATATTTTATCATATTCAAGTTATTCTAGATAATATCCTTAAGCTTTTTAGCTTTTTCTTGTTTTATAAGATTCAAATTTCACTTTTGCACTAAAATTGGCATCAAAGCAAGGTTGTCCTAGGCTGATGGTCGCTGATATGCATCCTCGTGACAATGTTCGAAGGATTAAAAATTATCTAGCTCCATCTAAAATTTGGAACGAAGGATGGATAGGTTTGAAGATGTTGCGTAAAAAAATTGCAAAGTTTTACTACTATGAATGTTGGTCGCTTCAACGAGATCACGATACTACATGAGGCTAGAGATTTTCCTCGAGTTTAAGCTAGGTTTGAATCCTTACAACTGTGATGGCGAAAATTTTGGAATATCTTTTTTGATTTATTAATTTTCTCTTCTTTAACCAAACGTGAGCATGAGTTTTTCAGATGCGGAGATTAATGTAGCTTCTATATCCGTCTCATAAAGATAGCCCTATTTTCTTTTTTCGCCAGTCCCAAATTGTAGTCCTATTTCTTATTTGAGAGTGTAGTTAATATATTAGTTTCCTAATATGCCCATATTTAACTTGCTTTATTATCACAAATATGAATCACTCCATCATTCAATTGTAGTTGGAACAATAAATTAAAAACCAAAAAAATTCCATCTTCCACGACATTTATTCATTTGTATTTGGAGTATAAAAAGGCCCACCATCACCTATTGTCATCATTGTCTTAAACCGTAAGGGAGAAATTGAAAGACCATCCATATTCCCTCAATGTTTCTAAAGACAATTCTAGAACAATTAGCACTCATGATTTGAACAAGTTGGCGAGGCCATTGCTCGATTTAAATGCTCTACCATCATACGAAGGTTACATTTTGTTGCTAAAAAATAATGTGTTGTTTCTCAAATGACTGCCCAAGTTCGACTAATTTTCTTTTCTAAGTATTAACTTTGAGTGCACCTAGAAGAACTGCAGATGGTTCTCCTTATTGGTATCAAATACGAAACATCAAGTTTGTCTATGACTCCAAATATCCCGTAGGTTTAAAGCCTTCAAGTTATACTAAAGGGGCTTCCTTTTCATCTATTAATAGAAGTTTTATTTCTTAACATGTTGTCTTTTTCTACTTCTCGTCCAAAAAGTAATATCACTGCCAACTAAAATCTCAATTCACATTCAATCTAATGGCAGCAGGTAACACTCATCGCAAGTGAGCCATAGTATTTTGAGAAGATATTAGTAACAATAGGAAATAATCATAAAAGTGCTAAAGAAACATTTAAAGACTAAAAATACAATTTTAACTGAAAAATACAAAAAAAATCCAAAGAGCTGCAACATTTCAGTGCTACTCTAAGCAATCAAATTACCATCTATAGTTTGAGAATTTTGGTGTCTTTCACAAAAAGCTGCCTTTGCCTCATTCAAAACTTGATACTCGCACTCAATACAATCCGGTATTGCCCATTTCTAATCAATTTTCGTCTGTTCATATGTGGAATCTTGTAGTTATTATCATAAAAAAATTTAAAAAAAAATCGAAAAATCGACCAAACCGAGCAAACCAAACCGACTCGGGTCAGTTTGACATAGTTATTGGTTTGGTTTGGTTTGGTTTTAAACAAAACTGTGGTGGTTCGGTTTTGTCATGGTTTAAAGCCTTAAACCACTGGTTAACCGACCCGACCTACTTACACGTGTTTTCATTTTATTTTTTATTTTTTTTGAAAAAAGAAAAGTCAAAATCAAAAGTTTAATGATGTTCTCCAGAATGTGGAGGTGCTCAAGTTGTTTCTTTGAGTAGTCTTGTTGAATAATATATAAACATTTTGTTTTATGATGACACTTCGAAAAAAACATTGATATTATTTTATATTCTTTATAAGCATTGTTTTCTGTTTCGGTTGGTAGACTTTGTTTTTAGTTAATTTTTTTTATATAGCAAGTTTTACTTGTAATAAGTCCGCCTTCTGAAAATGCATGTTGAGATAATGATTATGGATTTATGATTATGGATTAGTTACAATATTGAATCTTTTTAATTACATATTATGTTTTGATTCGTTAATTAAAGCTTAGATATTGTGAAAATGCAGGTTGCGATAATTATTTTCGTTATTTGAAAACTGAAATTTCAAATAGTTGCTATATGTTGTAATTCAACTAAAAAAGTTGTATAAATCAAAAACAAAATTATATGTACTATAAGTGAGCTAAAACTCGATAGTTTTTTTTTTTTAAATTCAATTTGGACAAAAACTCAAACCGACTAACCGAACCAAACCAAACCAATTTGGTTTGGTTTGGTTTAAGAGCTAGATTGGGTCGGTTTGGGTTGAAATTTACCCAAACCGACTATTTTGGTTTTGGTTTCGGGTTGGGGTCGAAACCGACCCAAACCAAACCGTGCCCAGGCCTAAACTCAACCATGCATGATTGTAATGTCGAAAGCACATTGTTTAAAAGTGTAGTTGGATAAATGTAAAAAAACTAATCCATAGCATAAATAAATTCATTAATTGTAGTTGGATTCTCTTGATGTTGAAGTGAATCAATAGATCTAAAGAAAACGAGATCCAAGACATTCATATCGGGACTGTTCGGAGGTTGACAACTCAAACGAATGTCAAATCCATCTTTTCTCGCAGCTTTTACAAACTCAACATCATTAACATATAAATGTGGCTTTGCATTGTCTCGTTGAATGAAGATGTTCGTAGAACTAGAACAAAAGCCATTTTTCTTTGATTGAAGGCAACCGTTTTTCGATTAAACATGAACGAATAACATCTTTATTAACTGAGAAATTTGGCTTTGTCTCGAAAGTCCCTGCTATACGGTTTTTACTATTCCACTTTACTGGTTCGTTAGACGCAAATGGTCATATTCCAATTTTCCCATTGAATTCTTTATTTGAAGTGGCATCAAATCGTGGACGAGCGATGGCAGCTAAAAACGTAATATTTGGGATAAATCTTTTACTTTTGCATGTGTGCAATGGATCCGTTTAATCCGGATGGAGATAATACTTTTGTAACATCTTAGTCATATAAAACTATTTTTCATCAATATGAATTCGATTGTGCATATTAACAAAGAAATGCTTAGATGCAAGTGTACCTTCGTCAATCATTGGCAAGCAAAAACTCCTACCTTGCTTTTTTTATTGTCATCCGTCAAATATGGTTTCACGGGATTTTAGTGCGGCCTAATATATCCTTCTTTGATTCTTCTACGTAAGGTAATTTTGGTATATTCAACGCATTTGACAAGGATCTTATATTTGTCTGACGATGAAAAGGGACATCTTTCATTCCTTCTAAGTCTATTTGAACTCTCTTGCGACCAACCCGCTTCACAAGATTTTAAGAAAAACATGGTAGATCATCATTTGCAGTAATAAAATAATTTGCATTATGCCAAATTCGAGAAACTGATTTTGTAGATATAGAGAAAGAGTTGGCAACTTTTGAAGTAACTCCTTTTGACAACTTACTATCCTGGCTTTCTTGGAGTAGTTTTTCGAAGGCAACTCTCTTTAAGTGAAATTTATTTTTCATTCTTTCTTTTTTATTTTTTTTTGATGAAACGTATCTTCTAGCGTTGTCATGGTATTGTTAACGTCTTGGAGGGAATGACTCAAATCAATCAAAGTATTTTTAAGATATTAATTTATTTTACTTAGTCTACTAGAATTCGGAGATTACCTCTTCTTTCAATGCCTATATAACAAGAAGACTAGACTTGTATGTAATCACAACTCTTATTCATCATATTCAAGTTATTTTAGCTAATATTCTTGAGATTTTTAGCTTATTCGCATTTTACAATGTTCAAATTTCACTAATGTTGTCTTTTCTAATCTCACATTTTTAACAAGCTCTTAGATATGTTATCATCCAAGTATGGTAACAGGCCACAAGCCTTTAAAAAAATCCATTCTTGACTGGATTCTCTTTTTGTTGAGGAACGATTTGTAAATAACTAGAGCTTGATGTTTAGTATTTTCGGCACAAAAAATAAGCATGGTACCTCACTATTGAGTACAACGAGGCTAATGAAAAGAATTCTTATCCGATAATATGAAGTTTTGTTGCCACTAGGGGATTTAAAGATGGCAAAATGGGATCCTATCAAATTATTTCAACCTGGGATAATGAGCTTGTGAGTTTTTCTTAGTTTAACGTTGAGAAATGAAAAAAGCCTCCAAAACACCCAATGAACATTAACTCTCCTTGATAAGGAAGTGATCCAGTCCTAACTTCTTACAATAACCTTGTTACGACTTTACTCTATTTCCATGCCTTAGATATCGCTATCCTGATGATTAAGGCATAGTTATCAGAATCGACCCGATCATTGATCAGGAAAAATCATTGGGTCACTGATTAGCGGTTCAACCGACGAGTCATTGGTTCAACTGATGGTTCATTGCCCGACCATAATTCTAATTAAAAACATTTTTAAAAATATAAAGATAATATATATTTTTTTATTTTGTCATTTTTCTAAAATTAAATATATATTTTGCTCATTTTAATTGTAAAGGTTCTGCAAGTGACATGGTGGTCAAGACTCTACCCTTCCATAAAAGGTGAGTGGTTTGAATCTCTCCATGTTCAAATTTAATATAAAATTTTGCTGTGGACCAATTTGGTAAAAAATCGGTTCACATTGAGCTGGTTTCGATTTTCTCTGAAACCATTCGATTCAGAAAATCATGTAACTATCTGAGTGGTTCTTGACCGGTTCTTTTGCAAATGGATTAGTTAATACCACCCGACCTTATCATTGTTTGGTTCGTCGGTTCACTGGTCCAATCTAGTTCTTATAACTATGAATAAAGGTAACAACTTTATGCTAGTTAATGGAAGTGTATGCCATGATTCTTGTGTCCTATGAGACACAAACATTTCTACTAGGGCATTGTGTCCGTGTTCAAGTGTTGCATTGTGTCTGACTCCGACACACACAGACATGTATTTGATAAGAAGGTGCTCTTGTCGGATTTTTTGTTACATCTTTTAAATTATCAACACTAGGGATACTTTAGAAACACTCCTCGGGTAAATATTCGGATGTATAGCTGTATCCTATATTAAAAGTGTCATAATAAAGTATAATATATGAATTTAAAATTTGAAGAATTTAAATGGACGTGTCCCCGACATGTTTGAGTCCTATTTTTTGAAGATTGTTTATGATTTATTAGGAGGTCATTTTGCATTTTAATAATTTTCATGACCTTTTTTTGGTTCAAGGTGAGGCCTACCGTCTGAAAACGACTCGAGGCTTATGCTTCACCTCGTGAAGGAAAAATGCATCTATACCCGATCACCTGTTAAGCATATCTGGCCATTGTGCCTATTTGTAGCCCATAACCAATTCTAAAACCTTGGACAAATTCATCAACTCTGCTTACTGCTCAAATATCTTCACCGTGCAACACTGTCCGCTGCTTTCGTTTCCTCCATCTATGAACAGTGAGATGAAGAAATTACTTAAGAGTGACAATAACCTAGATCAAATAATCCATGCTTCAGCTTCATCATCATTAGACTTTTGAAAAGAGCACATTCTCATTCCTAATCTGCGCCCAGTTCTTCTTTCTTGGGTTATAAGTTTATCTGTTAGCTCCCAAAAGTTGCATTAAGAAAACCTGATTGATTAGTCGCCCTTTGTACTTTTCCTTTTTCTTTTTTGTGCAAACTTGATCAACTGCTCTTATTAATTCTAATCCTAAGCGTTTTTTAAATAGCTGGACGATATATGCTAGATCGTATCTGTTATTTTTTATTCTTCCAAGTTTCTTAAATTCTTACCTTTTGTGTGAGTAGATTATTTATCGTCTTAATTTCGTGTTATTTCTTACCTTTTTTCTTAGGTTTAGGGAAAGAAAATCCAAAACAATGAGAATCAGGGGAAGAGATCGAATAAGCTTCTTGCCAGATGACATCATCGGTCATATTCTGTCATTTCTTCCAACAAAATATGCAGTTCAAACTAGTGTTCTGTCCAAGAGGTGGCAGTACCTCTGGACTTTTATTACCAGTTTTGATTTTAAGGATAACATTTCGGATGAAAGAAATCCTGCTTGCGTCGCACGTCTCGTATTAACTAGTTGCTCCTCAAAAATGATCAATAGGTTCTCCTTGACCATGAACAGTTATATTTGTACTCTATGCCTTGATGCATGTATAGATGAACTATTTAAGCGCAACGTTTGTGAACTCAGACTTAAGGGACCACTTGTTACTAACTGTATCTTCACATGGAAAACCTTGACTGCTTTGGACCTCAAATCGAATGTTATACTATTAGACGCCGAGGATATTCCTACTTTTGATCTTCCAAAGCTGAAAAAACTTCGTACTCGTCTTTTCTATCCTTCAAGTAACCTCTCAGAAAAGCTTTTCTCTAGTTGCCCAGTTCTAGAGGATTTAACAATAGAGGGAACTGTAAGAAGTGAAACTAAATTCAATCTTTCCTGTCCGCTTTTGAAGAGATTGAAGATACAGTTACAAGCATGGGACTTTGAGGGGCTGAAATATAAATTTGTCATCAATGCCCCTAACCTCAAATACCTGGAGCTTATAGATATGTTTAAGGCAGAATATGTTGTGGAGAATCTGACATCTGTGGTTGAAGCAAAACTGAATATGAGACAGGGTGCTGCAGATGAAATATTTGGCAACCTTGCAGCCGAGCTTCTCTGGGCTTTCCGCAACTTGCAATCCTTATCAATGGACGAAGATTGTTTAGCTGTGAGATTCTTTCTTTTTCTATATATATATGTCTTCTATTCTTTCCTGTATATGTCTGTTGTTCATAAGTTCTATCATGTATAATCTAATTAGCTAGCATGATTTCTGCCTTACATTTTATTTTATTGTATTTTAAATCAATGAATTCCATGTGACTTGTCATTACTGCTCTGGGCTTTCTCTTTCTTATTGAAGGTACTTAACGATGCTGGGCAACGTGATCTACCTACTTTCAACGATATGAAACGCCTAGAGCTATTTTTTAATGATTACAGTGATCAGGAAATGATAGCTCCTCTCCTAAATGTTTGCCCCAATCTAGAATCTCTCGCATTATTCGAGGTAGAGTGGTGATGAGAAGTTTTAGCTATTTTCATTAAAGTTTTAAGAAGTTTTTAATATTTCTTTTAAAGTGCCTCAAGTAAGGGAATCTTCAATGTTATGTTGCTGACCAATCCTGCCTGCTGGGATGTTCTTAACCAAAATCAACAGCGATGTTCTTAACCAAAATTAAGTAAAAATAGTGCCTGAATGCTTCTTGTCCCGAGTTGAAGTTATTGAGCTGGATGGATTTAATGGAAACACATATGAGATGGAAATTGTGATGCTGTCAATGGATATCATTTGTATTTGTAGAACATCATCGACTTTCCTTGTGCTTAGTTCAAATTCAGGTGGTGCTTGTTTGCTATGGTAAAAGCATACACTGGAGATACTGTTTTTTATAGATAAACTTTAGTCACTCATCTAAGGAAAGCTTTTATTTCATTTATCCTGCGTTCTATGTTATGCGTAGATTGTGTGGAATGATCCCATCTAATTTGTTCAGTGAATGTGACTTAAATTTGATAGACTTTAGATTGAGTAGTGAAACAATAAGACCAATTAATGCACAATAACCATTAAAAGATGGAATTTGAATGTCATGCATGTGGACAGTCACGTTACATGGGGACACATACATACATACACACATACATACATGCATACACACATACATACATACATACATACGCACACACACACATACACACATACATGTATATATAAACTACATGTGCATATCGTGCATTTTATTCAAATTTCTTTTCATAATATTGTTTTTTCTTGCTCTGGTCATGTCTTTATGCCAAAATGCATGTGACTTGAATCTATGAAATTCCATTTTTTTAGATGATGAGGCATGGAATTAAGTTTTATACTAAGATGTAGGGATTTGAATATAGTTTGTGACATTTTTACAGATTTACCATAATATCTCCTTTCAAATTTAAATCTCTATGATGATAAACTTTGAACAGAAACCCAAAATTTAATGCTGCCAACAATTTTTCTTTCCTTGATGAACTAAACTTAGATAAAAAATTCATTTTGACACACAAAGTTCTCTTATTGTCAACGACTTCAACGGTTCAATCACGTAATTATTAAGACCCGTAGCTGTTTAGCAGCTTAAAGTAATGTAACTTTGGCGCTGAAAATTTCATAGGTTTAACATTTGATAAATTGAATAAATGAAGAAAAGATAAGTTGGTTCCTTTTGGCAAATGCCACTCGACAAGTGAATTGACAATGGTGACAACTAAGCGACAGCTAATAATTTAGATTGATTGGAAGGGAACAGTCATTTAAGAAATTCTTCTATTCATTACTTGTGTAACATTTTTGGAAGGTGTTAAAGTTGTATTAGGTTGGCTATACCAAAATTTCTTTATTTGTCTAAAACTAGGATAAAGTTGGTAACGTCATGGTGCTTTGCTTAAATTGATGATACATTTTGTCAAAACTGACTTCTATAAGTAAATATTTCTGAATTCTGATCTGTTGAGTCTCAATTTAGCTGCAAATTCATACTTATCGATCTTTTTATCGTAACATTCTATATTGTTGTACAAGTTATTGGGAGGTAAATTATATGCAATTTCATTCGTTTGACCATATTTGGGAAATTTCCGTTAGATCCGCATGAGAATTATTACAATTTATCTTCCTTGCACTTTCAATTAAGTTATATAGTATAGAATCTATAGATGAACTTTTAGGGCCAGTTGTAAAGCTGGATGGGTGACAGCAAATGCTAAATTTGAAGCCAGTAAATTAAATGCCACCATTATATTTAATGTATCTCATTTATTGCAGTATTAATATTTTTTCACACCATTGAATATTTTCAATTAAGGTCCACTTGATAGGCAAAGGTGAAAAAAAAATTCAATTCCATGTTAGTTGGAAAATAAAAACACACTAAACCCATATGAATTCGTTTTCCATGAAATCAAAGAAAATACAGTTTAAAGTGGTTGTACTTTAGAATTCGGTTTCCATTTCCACGTTGCAATCAAACGGTCAAATTGGAATTCGTTTTGTTTGATTGCATGGAAAATGTGGCAATCAAACAAGGCCTTAGTTCTTACGGTGTGAAATAGTCAAATGATTAGAAACCTTCTATAATTGATCTAATAATGAAAATAAATCGTTAGATGTAAAATCGTTTTAATGCTGAAATTATACCGGGCCTATGCCTTTGCTACCCATGTGACAGGATTGAATGAAGGTAGCATAATGACAAACTGAGATTTGAAAATGATTCTTTTATCCAACACCATGGAAGAAAAGATCAATCTCTCATGTTTAATATGTTCTGACAAGTGTCTTTTGATTTATGGGCAGTCATTTGCTGAGGGTGAAAAATCTCGGGCTCATCAGCGTTACATGGAAACATGTGGACTGGAGTTGGTACCAATCAATGTCATGGGACTGAAAATATTTTTACTGGAAGTAGTAATTAGTGTGATGGCACCATGAATTAATAGTTCAAAGACGCGACCCTCGTAATCAGTGTGGTGACACATTGAATTAATAGTCAAAATCGCGACCCACAGAATTTTGAAGCATTTGAGTGGGTCCTGGAATATGGCCCACTTCCATTGGTATGTACCTTTTGCAAACAATATTCATTTCTCTTTGTGTTCTTATGTTTATTCTATAAAGCTGCTGTCTATTTTTAACTTGTTATAACTGCAAAACAGCATTTTTAATGTTTGGTATTTATAAAACCAAGGTCCAATTTAGGGCTTTGTTGCTGAGGAAAGCTTTATAAAATGAATCTTACAATCCAATTTCACTGGTTTGACCATATGGGTGTAATCTATCATGCAATCCACATTTGGATTATGAAAAGTAATCTTCCTTACACTGATGATTTATTTATATACTATAGATGAAATTGTAAAGCCTGATGGGTAATTCCAAATGCTTTCTTAACTTCGAAGCCAATAAATTAATGCCACCATTATATTTAATGTTTCTCATTTATTACAGATTTGATATAATCCACACCGTTGACAATTGACTAGTTCTAGTGCATGTTTGATATGTAGTTATAAGATGTGGGTCCTGCGGAATGTGTGGATAATAAATTGGTAGCAATTGTGTGGGGATAAAAATTATGTTTGACCAGAAGTGATTAAAACTATATTCACTTCCCGAACATGCCAGTGTCCACAAACGTTTGATTGGTGAAAATAAAGTATTTTTGTGAACTTAATTAATGCACAATTAACACTTGGGTCATTGGTTTGAGATCTGAAATTGAAATGATTTAAATTAAAATTCTCCATGGAAAAATATCAATCTCCCCTTTTAATCTGTTCTGACAAGTATTTTTTGATAATGAAAACCCATTCATTTGTTTTTTGGATATTTATGAGAGATTAATTATTGGCTGTGATTTGCAGTGGGTGGACAATATCTGGAGGAATGAAGGTGGTAGGTACCAATCTTATATTTTTTGAGAATGGTAGCCTGAATTGTCAAAATCAATGTGATGGAGCTGAATATATTTTTATTGAAAGCTAAAATTATTGTGATGACACCGTGTATTAAAAGCTCAAAGTTGTGTCGCTGAAAGTTTTTTTACAACATTTGATTTGGTCCTGGTCTTCGGTCTACTTTAATTGGTAAGTACATAATCAGTATTGTTTCATTTTTGATATTATCCTTGTTCTTGTTCAACAAAGGGTGAATTAAGATATGCTATGCTGCATTCTGCAAGTATTTCACCTCTTCTAGCAGTCTGGATTAAGTTCATATGTGATACTTCCGTATAATTTGTTGTCTGGTGTACTGAGTTGCTGAATTTTTTCCAATGGAGGTTCTTAAAAGCATATGTAGCTGTTTAGAGTTCTGTAGTGAAGGAAATCTTTATACAAACTAATTATTCTTGTATTTGTTGTACTCTTATAATCAGTTAACTTGGTTGATGTGATGGAAACCTAAAAGTTTCCAACATTGAAAATAATATAGAATTTTCCAATTTTATTTTGTCTTAGTTTAGGATTTTGTTTGGACAAGATTAGATAGCTTCCGTAGTTTGTTAGGCTTGTGATGTTGGAAGTTTCCTTGAATTTAAGTTTCTAAAATCTATTTAAGGGCAACAGAAAATACTGATCACTATTACATGTATATGGAAAATTTTCCTCCTGGCTAAATTATTCTCCTCTTTTCTTCCTTTTCCCCTTCCTCTTCTAATCTTTCTTTTTCCCTATAGACTGTATATCATGATGTTACTCAAGTTGGCGCTTCGGATAGAAGGGAGTATCTGGAAGTGGCTGAGAAATAACCAGTGTACTAGTGTAGGCCCCAAAACAGTTTTATCTTGGGTAAGAACAGATATTCCTGGATTTGTCTGGTAAAAAGTGAGCTTTTCACTACATTGGATTTTCTCTGCCAAGTATACATACATGATATATAGTTTGGCTGAATGATAGTTTTAATAAACTTTGAAGCAACTCCGAATGGATGAAACTTGCACAGAAATTGTATAGATTTTACGGATGTGTACAGGATTGGCAGTTGACTCGTCTTTATTAAGAGCTGCTTACATGAGAAGAAAATGAATGAAATGGAGATTTTGCATGTTCATGAGATGAGTGGTGGCGTGCCTTAACTGATTAAGCTTAATTAGGAAGGTCATGCATGTATTTGTTTATATCTTGCTTAAGCTTTTATGGCAGTATCTAGTTTATTTGGTTTTGGCTCTCAATAAAGAATTGACTTTCATGCTCAGAAATGCAAAGGTTTGGCTGTGTTTCTGATTTACAAATGATGATTTTCGTTTGCAATGCTAACTGAAAATCACATCGTCCTATGTGTGAAACATTAAAATCTAGCCATGAAAAAAAATCAATGTTGTTGTTTATTTATTTTGATACATTCATGTGTATTTGTGCAGGCCTTTGACAGTCAATTAGGAGCATTTAAGTAGCATTGTAAAGCCTCAAACATGTGAGGTATTTGATCTCCAGTACGCTAGATTCTCCTCTACGATGTCCAAAGGTTTCAATTTCTTATAATTATGCATCTGAGTTGGGGAAGTTGCATCAATTTAATGATATAGCCGCTTTGACCTTGCATAGAGGGGAGTCATTACAGGAGTTCTGAAGCAAGTATTTTGCTCATATCGATCACAGGACGGGACAAGCAACCAAATGTTTCTGTTTTTAATTATTTTGGGTACTCTGCATTTTATGTATTAATCATGTCTAAAGTATTGTTATTGATGAATAAATTTTATGAATCAATTATTAGATATGTTATTTGATATTTTCGAGGAATCGGTAAGAGTGCTCCGATAATTTGTCAAATTCGTTTGTTTACGCATTATCTCAATTTTTTTAGTATGATGCTTTAGACAAATCCTTTATTTGAAGTCATTAATTAATGAGGCATTTCACAGATTTTTCTTTGTATTTTAAATGTTAAATACAATTTTAACTGTACTTGAGTTGGAGTAATGGAAAAATTATTTTGGGGCGTTTGGAGTGGACCATTATAGATTAAAAAAGGCTGCAAGTACAGGTAAATATTTATAGACGGGTTAATTTCACAAATGGTCACTGAAGTTATTTGAAAATTTCAAAACGGTCACTGAAGTTTCAAAATTTCAGAAACAGTCACTGAAGTTTGAAGTTTCTTTCAAAACGGTCAATGAATTTTCAGATTTTTTGGCCAAATTTGAGGCACTTTTTCGGTAACTTCCGACCACCAAAACCTTCGATTTCGGATACCGTTGGAAAGCCCACAATGTCCTCTTCAATTACCATCAAAAATTCCCCAAAACTTCAAGTGATTTGGCCGGAATAAATCCACGAAGTCAGCTACCCAACGAAGTCAGCTACCCAAACTGGGCAGATTTTCGGACTTTTTTGGTAGCTGAATTCGTGGGTTTATTCCGGCCAAATACCTTGGAATTATGGAGAGATTTTTGGTGATAATTGAAGAGGACATTGTGGGCTTTCCAACGGTATCCGAAATCGAAGGTTTTGGTGGTTGGAAGTTGCCGAAATATTGCCTCAAACTTGCCCAAAAAATCTGAAAATCTGTGCAGATTTTCACAATTTTCGGTTGTCGACTTTGTGGGTTTCCAACGGTAATTAAAGAGGACATCATGGGCTTTCCAACGGTATTCGAAATCGGCGATTTTGGTGGTCGGAAGTTGTCGAAAAATTGTCTCAAACTTGCTTAAAAAATCTGAAAATTCAGTGATCGTTTTGAAAGAAATTTCAAACTTCAGTGACCGTTTCTGAAACTTTGAAACTTCAATGACCTTTTTGAAATTTTCAAGTAACTTCAGTGACAATTTGTGAAATTAACCCATTTATAGATTTTTTATAGAATTTTAATTCCACTCACATGGAGGGACGGGGTCCACATGAATTAAATATTGCTAAAGAAATTGGGATCCACCTATTGTGTGTGTTTTGTCCATTTTTTATATAAAATTCTCTGTACTTATAGCATTGCTCTTACAGATTTTTGTTTTTATTATTCTTTTGCTTTCTACTCTCTTTCATCTGTAAACATTGCCTTTTAAAGAAAAATGACTGCCTTCAGGGCCTGCTTGGGAGTTTTATTTCCATCGATTTTGAGTGGCACCGTTTATTAGGTATTAAAAGAAAATCATTCAAAAATGGTGTGTTGTAATTTTGATCGGTTTTCTCAATCAACAAAATTGACAATTTTTTGTCGTTTCTTAAATTCTCTTCTAATTTTACTTTTTATAAAAAAATTATTTTCATTCAACATATTTTTTTAATACTAATTTATAAATAAAAATATACTTAACTAAAAAAATTATTTATAAGCAAAAAATTTACATTATAATTTTTTAAAAAAATTACCTATAACTAAAATGTTTATAAGATAAAAATATTATTTTTGTGTAAAAATAACTTATGAAATATACAACTTTAGTTGTAATTAAAAAATTCACTTATAAGGGAAAATTATTTAAAAGTACTAAATTAAACTTATAATTATAAAGTTTGTTTATAACTAAAAAAAATACAAACATAAAATTTGAAGTAAAATATTTAGCTTTATTTAACCTTAAGTTAAATCTTAACTTATATATAAAAAATTACATATAAGTAAAATGTCACTTATAAGTAAAAATTTTCATATAAGAAACTATAAATTGAAATTTTCACTAAAGGACATGTAACTTTATTTAAAAAAAAAAAAAAACTTTCGGAACTGATAAATAATAAATTCTCAATCATGGATTGAACTGGTTTAAAAATTACTACTAAAATCAATCATAATCGGTTCGCTCATAATCGATACTTTAAAAAACGCTCATAATCGGTATGTCAAAACTCTCAAGCAGGCCTTTAGACTAAAAAGTGGGATCAGTGGGATCTCCAAAAAAATGTGGAAATGGTGATATTAAATTTACCTTGTTAACCTTTCTACCAAAACTCTCCTTTAAATATGCACTCCAATAGTTAACTCACCAGCCAAGTACGAAGGTGTGACTATAGGTATTTTGTAAAAAGTCCGGGAAGTTGTTTGTCTTCGCATTGAAGATGATTCATGGATCTACAAGATCTCAATAGAGCATCTTCATCTCCAAAAGACAAGTTTCTCACTATAGAGAGCGGCATACTCATGGAAAGAATTCATTTCCATAAATATAGATTTTACCCTCGTGTCACCATAATAAGGGACATTGAGACGTAAAAATGGGATCCTATTAATTTTTTGACATAAGACAATAAAATCATGAACATGACTTTCTTCAATATCGAGAAAAAAAGATAGCTCCATATCCAAGCATAGTTCCCTTTTTTTATTAGAAAATAATAAAAATATTCAACTCTCATTTCAAGAAATAAGGTGATTTAGTCGCACCTCCAACATGTTCTTACGAATACAGTAACATCTTAGAGCCAGTATATAAAAGTGATTTTTAAGATTATTTAGTTTATCAATAACTGAATGCATTAAGGCGTGATTAAGGCGTTGACTTCATACTAGTACACACACAATTCTATTGTTTATCAATAAATGCATGCTTAAAAGATAAAGAACATTTACCTCCCCCTTCTCTCTAAAAAATCCTCCCCCTTCTCTCTAAAACACTTCCAATCGAGCGCTCGACGGGGGTGGGAGCTTCGGCTCCCTCCCCCCCATTTCCTTCTTTCCCCTTCTTCTCTTTCGTTAGTTTAGGTTTGTTTCTGGGGTTTCCGGCCGGCGTTTTTGTTGGAGTGTTGGGTGGCGTTGCGGTGGTGTTTGGTTGTGTGGTGGTGGCGTGTTGGGTTGGGTGGTGCAGGTGGGGCGCCTCTGTTTCCGTCTCTCTTCGTGGCGCTGCAGTCCAAACGCCCTGGTCGAGGTACGATCGACTCCGTGCGGCCTACCTCCGTCGTGGTGGTTGAGTTTTCCGTGAGAGTAGCTGGGTCCTCGGTCCGAGAGTTGTTTTTTCGTTCTGCAAGTCTTTTGCCGTCGGAGGAGGAGGGTGTGGAGGTGCCGGTGGTTGCCTCCGCCGGTTTGGGTGTTGTTTGTGTTGGTGTTTGTTTTTTTGTTTTAGTTTGTGTTGTCTGTTTGTTGTTTTTTCTGTTTTGTTGGTGTGGTTAGGTTCGGTTTGGTGTTTTTGTGTGTTCGCTCTCTCCTTTGGAGAGATTTGAAGTTTAGACAATGCCCGTCACTTTGTGCGGGGGTGCTATAATTGCGTTAGGTGACTTGTAGTCGGGTTTTCCTGTATTGATAAATCACAGTTGTAACTTCGTTGTGTCATGGATAGTATTCCAGACTTTGTCTCAAGCTATTTGGCTTGTTTCGTTTGTAATGGGTTTATCCGTTTGATTAATGACAAGTTCTTATCAAAAAAAAAAAATCAATAAATGCATGCTTGTACGGTTAATGGAAGGAAATAGACCATTATCGAACCAAGAAAGCATATTGCTAGTAAATTTGAGAAAATATGTTACCTTTGTAATCTTTTCAATTCGGCACAAGCAATACCTCGTAATCATCAACTGATAGACTTAAAAACTAGTGGGCCGGTTCATAGCCCATCATCCAATTGCAAAATAAAATCACAAATCCAAAGGCGACGCTTGCCACTCAGTTATCACCGCCGTCCGCCCCTCTCATTTCCGCCGTTCGTAAAATTCAGATCAGGTAATCCCTCCCTTTTGAACTCCATCATCATAAAACCATTGTAAGAACGCATTCTCATTCCTAGTTTACTACGCAGTTTTCTATTTTTCTTAAACCTAAAACCCACAATATTTTAGACATTTTTTTTTTTTTTTTTTTTTTCAGTTTTTGGATTATGAGTTTCTTTATTTTTTAGCTCTCAAAAGTTATATTAAGAAAATCTGATTGTTTCTCATTTTCTTTTTGTTTCAAATTAGGGGTTGCTGGTGTGGAGCTGGATTGATATATCGATGAATCGCAAATTTAGACCTGAACCAAATTGCTTGGCTTATTAGGTTTGATTATATTCTCTCTCTCCTTTTGCTTTTTGTTTGTCAATCTAGCAAACTTGCCTGAATAAATTTTACATTTATCAAGTTTGTGAACAAACTGTGACAAAATTTTGTGTTGGAAATAGAGCAGATAGTTGTCTTGTGGGAGCATAGTTTCTCTCTCTCTCTCCCCTCCAACTAATAGATAATTATCTTGTGGAAATATAGTTTGTACAAAGCCTTTAAATTGCCTAGCTGATGCTAATGGCAGAATCATGGAAATGGAATTTTGTTTCCCCTTGCCCAGAGTTAGAATACTGAACATTCATGATCGTATATATGCAATTAAATAGTTTTTACCTGAATACACCTTTAAGAAGAAGATTGCATGGAGGGATAACTTGAATTTTTAGATTTCTGGAGTATGGCCATGGAAAGACAACCATATGATTTCATTTGCAAAATATTCTATAAAATCAAATCTTTTAATGCCTCTCAGTTCATGTATTCAATTTTCTGAATAATCAGTTTTGAAAGAATCTAGAAAATGGAGATTCCGAATCTTTTAATACCACTCAGTTTTTGTTATGCTTACTGTTTAATTATCACAGCCCTGATACCGAATCTTTTAATACCACTCAGTTCTTGTTATTCTTACTGTTTAATTATCACAGCCTTGCACCCTGCACTGCCTAGCAGCGCTTTCATTTCCTTCATTTATGAACAGTGAGTCTAGGAAGAGTGCATTTTCAATACTTGCTTTAATATGATTGGGTTGTCATAAGAATTTACATTTATAAGGTTTTTGAACAACTTATGACGAGAGAGATAGAGAGAGAGAGAGCTGATAATTGTCTTGTGGAAACATAGCCCCTGTTTGCGCCCCATCAAAATTCATTTTGGCTCATTACATTTCATTTTCTTCAGTCAATTATAGTAGGCGGCTGGGACCCACGGAAAGGTTTGATGCAACAGAAATGAATTGAAAATGAGTTTCTTATTTTTTAATATAACAACTCCTTGCCAAAATGACAATTACGCCCCTACTATTGTGGAAATGTCAAAATGAGGAGAAGGGTGTTTTCGTCCTTTAAATTCCCAACGGCTGTCTTTGCAATAAATGAGTCTGATCCGGAACTGACTCCATTGACAGGTTTGTTTGTTGAAATGTGTGATAATGTGCAAAAATAAAAATTGATGGGGGCCAAACAGGGGCATAGTTTTCTACAAAACCTTATTGCCTAGGTGGTGATGATAACAAAACATGGAAATTGATTTTTTTTTTCCTCCGTTTTCCATTGTTAGAATACTGAACAATCATCATCATATATATACAATTATGCCCCTGTCATCAATGGAAGAGATTATGGAGATTAAATTTCCATAATTAGTGTATGTAATTAACCATACCATAGAGTCAAACAATAGCTATAATTGCGAGTATTAACCTTAATTGGGATTCTATTTATTATATAATGAAAGAGATCATCAAGAGGAGAGCATTCGGCCAAATCTTGTCAATGGTATTAGAACTAAAGTTCAGAATCCATCGCTAAATCTTCGGTTTCTTCTCTCTTTTTCAATTTGGCTTTGGTTTCGGTGCTGTCAATCAATGGCATTTTAGCAATCCGATATGTTTGATGATTCTAGTCACCAACTTCAACGAAAAGTTAGTGGTTGTTTGGTTGTGGTGTTAGCGCACTTTCCGGGTGTTGATAGTGGCTAATTTGTCTTCTCTGACATGCTGTGTTTTATTTGTGGCTGGTTAATTTTAGATGTTCCTTAAAGGCAAAGGACTTTGTAGTCACATTGATGGAGCATTTTCGGCTCCTACGAAAGGTAAAGAGCTAAGTCAATGGAAGATAAAAGATTCTAGCAATACTTCTTGGATTTTGGGATCAATTAAGCCTCACATGGTGAATAATTTGCAATCATTTAGCACAACCAAGAAAATTTGGAAATATTTGAAGCGTGTCTACGATCAAAATAACAGTGCAAGGAGATTTCAGTTGGAATTGGAAATTGCCAATTATGGTCAAAGTAACTTGACTATTCAAGATTATTATTCTGGGCTCCTTAATTTGTGGAGCGAATATTCTAGTATTATTTATAATAAGGTACAGTTGGCTCGACGGTCCTTTAGGAAGTACATGATACCAGTTGGCTATGACGATCCTTTGAAATTGCTCAGACTGGACTGTGTATGGAGATCTAGTTCCTTCTCTAGATGTGTGTGTCTTGGTGGGCTTTTGCGTAAAGAACAAATACTAGCTACACAAGCTGGTATGGGTAGTGTCTGGGAGACGTTTGAGTTGCTTAACGTTGCATACGCTGTTCAAGGGCAAAATCGAGGAAAGGGACCAATGCAATGTTATAGTTGCAACGAATTTGGACATTGCTCACTATTGCAGTAAGGAATTTTGCAATTATTGTAAACAAAATGGGCACATTATTAAGGAATGTCCAACTCGTCTTAAAAATCGATGAGGCCAAGGTTTTTTATGCTACTGTTTTGACACTTGCTCCAAGTTCTGACATTGTGTGTCCTTCTTTGACCTCTAGCACCAATCACTTCGCCCTTACTCCAGAAGTGGTACAACAAATGATTCTCTTGGCCTTTTCTGCCTTTGGACTTCAATGTAAAGGTAAGAGCGTTCCTTCTACTTGGTTTGTTGATTCTGGTGCATCAAATCATATGATTGATTCTTTCGATTTGCTGCATAATCTTCAAAAGTATAATGGTGGACAAGCCATTTAAATTGCTAATGGAAGTAATCTTCCAATTACAGCTATTGGTGATATTGGTCAAGGTTTAAAAATGCGAAACTAAGTATTGAGGCGGTTTTTCTTTATGAGGCGAGGCGTAAGCTTCGAGGCGGATTGAGGCGTAAGCCTCACAAAAAAAAAATCTAAGTAAAAGAATTATAAAATAATACAAAAATACAAAAAAATCAAAGTTGGAGCATATAGTAAATAAGATATATAGCCATTAGCATATTGAGATATAGTCCACCTAAAGAAAGAAGATGTTTAGCAAAATAAAAAGCATTACAAAAGTTAGAAATCACTCAATTTGCAATGAAAAAAAGAAGCAGCTTAAACTTAAAAAAAAAAAACTAATTGCATTCAATATTTACCGAACTCTAAGAAGAAAAAGAAAAGAGGAAAAACATACCTGATGAACTGATGAAGAAAACGATACTCTTCTTGAATTCTGACTTGAATTTCTGTTGAATCTGTTCTCTTTTTGGTCCTCTAATTTTTGGTTGCCGTTTAGTTTTCTAGGTATTTTATTGTTTTGTTTGGGGCCCAAAATGCCTTTTTAAATGAGTTTTTTCTTTTTTTAAGAAGGCCCTTTCTGATTTCTTTTCATACAATTGGAAGATCAAATTTTAAATGGGGCGCACGTCTCATGCTTCATTAGGCGCTCACCTTGAGGCGTGCGCCTCAGATTTAGAGGCGTGAACCTCATATTTTTAGCCTAAAAAATACCGCCTCGAGGTATACTACATGCGCCTCACAGTGAGGCGAGCCTCACTACCACCTTTTTATACCATGATATTGGTCCATCCTTCAGTAGTGTGTTTGTATCTCATGGGGTTGTCTACTGTTTGATTTCTGTTAGTCAGTCGCTGGATAATGATTGTAATGTCCATTTCTCTCATGTTGGTTGTCTTGTACAGGATCAGAAGTCGGGGAAGGTGATCGTGAGGGGCCTAAAGTGGGAAGATCGTTTCCTTTGCAATTTACAATTCCTAGGACTGTTTTTGACATGTGTTATTGTTGCAAGTAAGATTGAGGTTTAACATAAACAATTAGGTCATTATAATTTGATTTTATCTCATTTGCTCAAGCGGGGTTTTTTGGGTAATAAAGAACAGTGTTCTACTCATGGATTGCCTTTTGATTGCACTACTTGTAAGCTAGTGAAGAGTAAAACCGTATCTTTTCCTACTCATAGTAGTCGTGCTAATGCTTGTTTTGAAATTATTCATAGTGATGCTTGGGGTATTACACCCATTATTTAAAATGGCTATTATGAATATTTTGTGACATTCGTTGATTATTACAGTCGCTTTACTTGAGTCTGCTTCCTTCGATCCAAAGTCTTGGCTTACATTGAGACACAATTTTCTATGTGTATTAAGGTTTTAAGATCTGATAATGGTGGTGAATATATGTCCCATGACTTCCAAACCAGAAAGGTATTGTATCCTAATGTTAATGTCTACATACTCAACAAAATGTGGTTGTTGAATGTAAAAATTGTCATTTGTTGGATATGGTTAGGACCTTACTCTTTGAATTTTCAGTTCCGCCTAAATTTTAGGAGTAAGCTTTGTCCACAGTTGTTTATTTGATTAATCGTCTGCCTTCTCAACAATTGAATTTTTGATTCGTCTTATTGTCGTCTTTATAGTATGTACCCTGATAATCATACACTGCACACATTTAGATGTGCGTTTTGTTCACTTCATGAACGTCACAAGCTAACAGCTTTGTCTCTTAGGTGTGCTTTCATGGGTTTTGCATTTCTCAAATGGGGTTTGTATGTTATGATGTCGTTGCCAATCATCTACGCATTTCTCGTAATATGATTTTCTTTGAAAATCAATCTTATTTTCCGAAACATGTTGCCCTTTTTTAGCGTGTTCTACTTCCTCGGTTCGATGACATTTCTTCACCTATTGAGCGTTTTACACTAGGCATTGTCTATCAGCGATGACGGCCACCGCCTCCACAATTCCCTCCCGACCCTGATCTAGTATCTACTCCAGTGGCTCCTAGGAGGTCTTCTCACACAATTCGTCCTCTTGATAGGTATGGTTTCTCTTCGTCTTTAGCCACCGTCATAGTTTCTATCTCTTATTCACAGGTCACTAAACAAGCAGGTTGGGAGAAGGCTATGCAAGAACTTTAGACCCTTTAAGAAAATCATACATGGGATATTGTTCTATGTCCTGCCAGTGTTAAGTCAATTGGGTGTAAATGGGTATATTTCATTAACCTGCAATCTGATGGGTGACTTGATAGATATAATGCACAGTTAGTGGCACTCGATAATCGACAGGAGTATGAGGTAGATTATGAGGAGACATTTGCTCCTATAGTAAAGATGACTATAGTACGGCTTGTTGTGGCTATTGTCGATTCCAAAGGTTGGCCTTTGCACCAAATGGATGTTAAAAATGCCTCTTTGCATGGAGATCTTAAGAAGGAGATTTAATGACCCCACCTTTGGGGTTGTTTTCTATACCATCTTCCGATGTTGGTAAGCTGAAACAATTGCTCTATGGTTTGAAACAGGCCCCACGTGCTTGGTTTGATAAGTTTCAGTCTACGCTTCTTAATTTCTCCTTTGTCCAGAGTTAATATAATTCCTCTTTGTTTCTTTGTAAAACTGTTGGTGGAATTGTCTTGCTTCTAGTGTATGTAGTAGATAATGTTATTATAGGAACCGATTTTAGATTGATTTCCCAGCTTCAGGAGTGCCTTCAAAAGTTCTTTTCATATGAACGACTTGAAGGTCATTTGCTGTATTTTTTGGGTCTTGAGGTGCGCTCTACCCCAACTAGTACGTTCTTGTACCAGCATAAGTACACCCAGGAGTTAATTACTTTGGTAGGTCTTCAGAATGGTCATATCGTTGATGCTCCTTTGGAAGTGAATGTAAAGTATCAACATGATGAATGAGATTCTCTTTGATCCCTATTTGTATAGGCAGCGATAGGCAGTTTAAACTATTTGACTATTACTTGACATGATATTTCCTTTACAGTTCAAACAAGTTAGTTTATGCAGGCTCGACATCTTCACCCGGCTGCCTGTTGTATTATTCGGTATTTGCAGGGTACATCTACCTATGGCCTTTTCTTTCCTATGGATTCTCCTGTTCGTCTAGTGGCCTATAGTGATGCTGATTGGGCTGAGTGTTTCGATACGCGACGATCGGTTACTGGTGGTTGTATGTTTCTTGGCGCTGCCCTTATTTCTTGAAAAAGTAAGATACACGATCATGTATCTAAATCTTGTACTGAGTTGGAGTATCGAGCTATGTCATTCGCTTCTGAGATTATTTGGCTTCAAGAACCATCGGCTAGGTTTCCTCACCTTGAACCCACTCCGTTTCATGCAGATAATACTAGTGCTAATCAGATTGCTGTTAATTCTGTGTTCCATGAGCGCGTCAAACACATTGAGGTCGATTGTCATTCTACTCATGAGGCCTATGATGATCGTGCTATCATTCTTTCGCATGTTACTACCGCTTCTTAGATTGCTGACTTGTTTACCAAAGTACTTTATCGATCTCGACATCAGTTTCTGGTTGACAAATTAACGCTTGTTGATCAACCCGCATCAATTTGAGGGGGATATGAAAGGAAGAGATTATGGAGATTAACTTTCCATAATTAGTGTATATTTGTAATTAACCATACCATACATTCATCACCTATTTTATAAAACAATTTTATGGCTTTCGTAGTTTAAAATTAGTATAAACAAAAAATCATCTCTTTTGTATTACAACACTTGTCGAATTTGATAATTAGTAAACCATAATTAGACATTATTCATCGTGGGATGATACTTTTAACTAACTAAATTATTACTTATCAACGATCTCGTACGCTTGCGATTTTTGTGTGAACAAGCTTTTGCCTCCTCTACAGGCTTAGGCGCGCTTCTAGGCTTATCCCGAGCAGCGTTTAATATTTTTGTCATAACTTTATCTCCGATATCTGATTGTGGTGATTCAAAGTGCATTAGGAAGATAACTCAAAAGGCTACAATTCTCCTAAAAATAACATTTTTCCAATTCGAATGTTTGCTCTACCTAAAATGGTTTCTCAATATGATACTGAAAATCTGGAGCATAATTTTTTCGGCTAGAACTTGATGTGTGATAATACTTTAACTATATTTCATCCATTTGACTTCTTTTCTCATCCAATTGAAACCTAGCACTTCGAATCTCCATCATGAGGTCCATAACTATTTTTATGTATTTGCACTTTAGTCCCCGAACTTTGGATTTCTTACAATTGACCCCATTTGCACAATTTTTCTCCAATTCTTCATCAAATCATGAGTTTTAAAGCCCTCAATAAGCATATCAAATACACTTATCACTGTAATTGCAAGAATTAATCTTAATTCGGATTCTATTTTTTATATAATGAAAAGAGATCCTCAAGAGGAGAGTATTCAGCCAAATCTTGTCAACTGTTTGACAGCTATTATTAGAATTTTTTTTCTACATACTAATTTTCAACCACATATTCATACAATAAAATATTCTGCATGTAAATCTAAATGTTTTCTCTACTTTTTAACCATACATTTTCCTGAAAAACACAGTTCAAAACTTTTTTTCCTATATAATGGTTGTAAAATAGGGGCTAAATGGTTTTGTTGCCTAGAACATTTTTATGAAGAAGATTGTTTGAAGGAACAACATGAACACTTGGATCTCTTGAGTACAGTCATGGCAAGACAAATGTGGAGGATATTGAAAATTTGCTAAAACAACTCACTTTTTCCCAACAATTAGCTCCAAAATTCTTTTGTATTAATTAAACTGACATTTGAAAATGATTTTATTGAGATTCTATACAATAAAATCTTTTAGTATTTCGGTTCACGTTATGCGAGATTCTAAATCATTTTAAAAGAATTTAGAATGTGGAGATGAAAGAAAACATTGAATGTTTGGTACATTACGACCATGAAAAATTGGACATTATAATTGGCAATTTTATTACATGTTTTTATTCTTTAATTGGGTTAATCTTGGATACTAAGCATGTTCAGAACTTTTATTATGCATTGAAATCGTATAAAGCGAAAGTTTTAAGTGAAATTATCTCATTTTCAATTCTATTAAAGACTTTTTCTATGTTTCAATGCCATTCGAGACTCCAAAAATTGGACAAGGTCATTTTCCTAAGAACTTGTATACTAGATTCATTATTATAATGGTAACCTAATGCCTTGGCTCAAGTAGACACGTGATATACCTAGCCTAATCCTGACATTGATCTAGTGGTAAAATTATCAGATCTCATAAAATGTATTAGTTTTGTTATTTAGTTAATTTGGTTTCTATTTCTATAAGTAAATTATTAGTTTTCTTATTCTGTGATTAATTCTTTTACTTAGTCTACTAGAATTAGGAGATTACATCTTCTTTTAATGTCTATATAAAAAGAGGACTGAACTTTATTCAATATATTCCAAGTTATTTAGATAATACTCAAGTTTTTTAGTGTTTTTCATTTTTTAGAAGATTCAAATTCCGCTACTGCACTAGCTACCATGTTATCTTTCCAGCTAAGCTAGCCTACAAAATATTTATCGATTACTTAGCCGTAGTGAGATATGGCCAATCTCTCATTTTTAAGCACTTATTAGCAATGACCAATCTCTCATTTTAAACAAGCACTTAGATATGTTATCATCCAAGTATGGTAATGGGCCATAAGCCTTTTAAAAATTCTATTCATTAACTTGCTTCTTTTTTTTGCCGAGAGACGATTTGTAAATTATAAGAGCTCGACGTAGAGTATCATCGACACAAAAAATAGTAGGCTACTTCTCCCCATCGAGTACGACAAGACCAAACAAAGAACTCTTCTATGGTAATACGAGGTGCCTCTATGCTGCTACTAGGGCATATGAAGATGTAAAAATGGATTCCTATCAATTTCCAACCTAGGATAATAAGCTTGGGAGTTTATTCTTAGTTTAATGTTGAGAAAAGAAAGAAGTCTTCAAACACGTAATGAACATTAGCTCTCCTAGAAAAGGAAGTGATCTTATTCCAACTTCTTACAACAACCTTGTTACGGCTTCACTCTAGTTTTATGCCTTGGACATTGTTATCCTTGTGATTAAGGTAATGAATTTAGGCTAGTTTATGGTAGTGTATTCCTTGATTCTTGTGTCCTATGAGTTACGAACACTTTTATTAGGGCGTCATGTCTGTGTCATTGTGTCGCAAAGTGTAGGATCTCGACACTCAAGGACGTATCTGACAAGCCACATGCGCTTGTCCTACTTTTCATTATCTTTTAGATTACCAAACATTAGGGATACCTTAAAAACACTTTTTATGCAAATGTCTGGATGCCATATGCCGTTTCCAATATTAAAAATCAGAATAATAGTATAATATATTAATTTTAAATTTTAAAGAATTCGAATGGACGTGTCCCCGACATGTTTGAGTCCTACTTTTTTGAAGATTGTTTAGTTTATTTGGAGATTATTTTGCAATTTTTTGACCTTTTTTTGGTTCATGGTGAGGACAACGTCTCAAAACAACTTGAGTCTTACGCATCGCCTCATGATGGAAAAATGCTTTGTACATGATTACATGTTAAACATTGCTGATCATTGTGCCTGTTTGTAGCCCATAACTAATTCCAAAACCTTGGACAAATTCATCCGCTCCGCTTACCGCTCAAATATCTTCGTCGTTCACCATCGTACCCAGCTTTCATTTCCTCCATCTATGAAGTGAGATGAAGAAATTACTTAACAAGTGACACTAACCTAGATCAAATAATCCTCGCTTATTCAACTTCATCATCATTAGACCTTTGAGAAGAGCACATTCTCATTCCTAATCTGCGCTCTTTTTTTTTTTTCTCCTTGGATTTTAAGTTTCTTTATTTGTTAGCTTCCAAAAGTTGCATTAAGAAAATCTGATTGATTGATTAATCACCCTTTGTATTTTTCCTTTTATTTTTTGGTAAAAACTTGATCAACTGCTCTGATTAATCCTAATCCTACATGTCTTTAAATAGATAGACGATCTATGCTAGATCTTATCTGTTATTTTTTGTTCTTTTCAGTTTCTCAAGTTTTGACCTTTTGCGCAAGTTGATGATTGCCTAATTTCTTGCTATTTCTTACTTTGTTTCTTTCTTAGGTTTAGGGAAAGAAAATCCAAAACAATGAGAATCAGGGGACGAGATCGTATAAGCTGGTTGCCAGATGAGATCATTGGTCATGTATCCTTTCATTTCTTCCAACAAAATATGCTGTTCAAACTAGCATTCTGTCCAAGAGGTGGCAGTACCTCTGGACTTTAATTACCAGTTTTGATTTTGAGGATAACATTTCAAATGAAAGCAATCATGCTTGCATAGCACGTCACGTGTTAACTAGTTGCTCCTCAAAACAGATTAATAGGTTCTCTTTGGCTGTGAATGGTTATGTTTGTAATCTGTGTTTTGATGCATGCACGAGTGAACTAATTAGTCGCAATGCTCTTGAACTTTGACTCGAGGGATCACTTGTTACTCACGGTATCTTCACATTCAAAACCTTGACTGCTTTGGACCTCAAGTCAAATATTATACTATTAGATACCGAGGATATTCCTACTTTTGATCTTCCAAATCTGAAAAAGCTTCGTACTCATCTTTTCTATCCTTCAAGTGACCTCTCAGAAAAGCTTTTCTCTAGTTGCCCAGTACTAGAGGATTTAACAATAGAGGGAAATGTAAGAAGTGAAACTAAATTCAATATTTCCTGTCCGCTTTTGAAGAGATTGAAGATACAGTTACAAGCATGGGACTTCAAGGGGCTGAAATATAAATTTGTACTCAATGCCTCGAACCTCAAATACCTGGAGCTTATTGACATGTTTAAAGCAGAATATGTTGTTGAGAATCTGACATCTGTGGTTGAAGCAAAACTGAAAATGAGAAAGGGTGCTGCAGATGAAATATTTGGCAACCTTGCAGCTGAGCTTCTCTGGGCTTTTCGCAACTTGCAATCCTTATCAATGGACGAAGATTGCTTAGCAGTAAGACTCTTTTCTTTTCGTGTGTGTGTATATATATATATATGTCTTTTATTCTTTCCTATACATGTCCGATGTTCATATGGTCTGTCTTGTATAATTTAATTAGCTAGCATGGTTTCAGCCTTACATTTTATTTTATTGTTGATAATTTTAAACCAATGAATCCCATGTGACTACAGTCATTACTGCTCTGGCCTCTCTCTTTCTTTTTGAAGGTACTTAACGATCCCGGACGATGTGATCTGCCTACTTTCAATGATATGAAACGTCTAGAGCTGTTTTTTAATGATCACAGTGATCAGGAAATGATAGCTTCTCTCCTTAATGTTTGCCCAAATCTAGAATCTCTCATATTATTCGAGGTAGAGTAGTGATGAAAAGTTTTAGCTATTTTTGTTGAAGTTTTGGGAAGTTTTAATATTTCTTTTAATGTGTCTTAAGTGAGGGAGTCTTCAATGTTATGTTGCTGAACAATCCAGCCTGCTGGGATGTTCGTAACCGAAATCAACTGGGATGTTCATAACAAACATTAACAAGAAATAGTGCTTGAATTCTTGTATCCCCAGTTGAAGAGATTGAGCTGGATGGATTTATTGGGAACACATATGAGATGGAAATTGTGATGATGTCAGTGAATGTCACTTGTATTTGAAGAACATCAATGACTTCCCTTATGCTTAGTTCAAATTCAGGTGCTGCTTGTTTGCAATGATAAAAGCATACACTGGAAATACTGGTTTTTATAGATAGTTACAGTGTAGTTATTTAAAAAATGGATTTTTTTTTTGTGTTCTATGTTATGCATAGACTATGTGGGGATGATCCCAGCAAAGTGAATTGTCCCTTGTAACTTAAGTGTGATATAGTTATGCTTCTACTTTAGATTGAGTGGTGAAACAATATGATCAATTAATGCACAATAACCATTAAAAGATGGAACTTGTATGTCATGCACGTGGACTGTCATGTTACATGGGGATTATATCTTAACATTTTTTTTTATCATCATGTGTTAAATTTTCTCTTTCCAAATTCAGTACAATTGTACTTTTACTCTGAACGGAGTGGTGAATAAGGTTGGCATCTTATATGGACAATAAATGCATAATATGCATTAGCAAACAATGTGTGCATGTTGTGCATTTTATGCAAATTTCTTTGCATAACATTGTTGTTTCTTGCTCTGGTCATTACTTTATGCTAAAATGCATGTTTCTTGAATCTACGAAATTCCATCTTCTTAGATGACTAGGCATGGAATTAAGTTTTATACTAAGATGTAGGGATTAAAATGAAGTTTATGTGACATCTTTACAGATTTACCGTAATATCTCCTTTAAAGTTTAAATATCTATGATGATAAAATTGAACGGAGACCAAAAATTAATGCTGCCAACAATTTTTTCTGTCCGTTATGAACTAAACATAGATAGAAAATTCATTTTGACACACAAAGTTCTCTTATTGTCACCATCTTCAACGGTTCAATCACGTAATTATTAAGACCCAAATTTGTTTAGATGCTTAAGTTTTTTGTAACTTGGCGCTGAAAATTTCATAGGTTTACCATTTGATAAATTGAATAAATGAAGAAAAGATAAGTTGGATCCTTTTGGTTAATGTCCCTCGACAAGTGAAATGTTTGGTGACAACTAAGCTACTGCTAATCATTTAGCTTGATTGGAATGGAACAGCTATATAATAAATTCTTCTATTCATTATTCATAAAACATTGTTGAAAGGTGTTACAGTTGTATTAGGTTGGCTATACCAAAATTTCTTTATTTGTCTGAAACTAGGATAAAGTTGGTTTTGTCATGGTGCTTTGATGAAATTGATGATACATTTTGTCAAAGCAGACTTCTATAAGTAAATAATTCTGAATTCTGATATGTCAAGTCTCAATTTAACAGCAAATTCATACTTTCGATCTTGTTATTGTAACATTTTATATTGTTGTATAAAGTTGTTAGGAGGTAAATTTATATGCAATTTCATTGGTTCGACCATATGTGGGAAATTTGTCTTGATATCCGCATGTAGATTTATCTTCCTTACACTTTAAATTTAGTTATATAGTATAGATGGACTTTTAGAGTCAGTTGTAAAGCCAGATGGGGGACTGCAAATGCTAAATGAAGCAGTAAATTAAATGCCACCATTATATTTAATGTTTCTCATTTATTACGTATTTTTCACAATTCGCACCATTGAAAATTTTCAATTAGTTCTTATGGTGTGAAATAATCAAATGATTAGAAACCTTCTATAGTTGATCTACTAGTGAAAATAAACTGTTAGATGTAAAATTGTATTAATTCAGAAAATATAGCATAATGACAAACTGAGATTTGAAAATGAACTTTTTTTTATATCCAACACCATGAAAAAAAAAAGAAACGAAAAGAAAATGTCAAGCTCTCCTGTTTAATATGTTCTGACAAGTGTCTCTTGATTTATTGGCAGTCATTTGCTGAGGGTGACAAATCACGGGCACATCAGCGTTACATGGAAATATTTGGATTGAAGTTGGTACCAATCCATGTGATGGGACTGAAAATATTTGATTGGAAGTCGTAATTAGCGTGATGACACCTTGAATTAATAGCTCAAAGACGTGACCTCGTAATCAGTGTGTTGACCCATTGAATTTATAGCTCAAAATCGTGACTCTCAGAATTTTGAAGCATTTGATTGGGTCCTGGACTATGGCCCACTGCCATTGGTATGTACCTTTTGCAAACAATTATTCATTTCTCTTGGGGTTCTTGTGTTTATTAAATAAAGTTACTGTCTATTTTTAACTTATTATAACTGCAAAACAGCATTTTTCATGTTTGGTATTTATTCAACTGAGGTCTCTGTTGTGGAGGAAACCTTTATACGAATTAATCTTACAATGCAATTTCACTGGTTTGACCATATGTGTGTAATCTGTCATGCAATCTACATTTGGATTATTACAATTTATCTTCCTCACACTGATGATTTATTTATATACTATATAGATGAAATTGTAAGGCCTGATGGGTGATTGCAAATGCTTTCTTATCTTCGAAGCCAGTAAATTAAATGCCACCATTATATTTAATGTTTCTCATTTATTACAGTTTTGATATAATCCACACCGTTGAGAATTTACTAGTTGTAACGCATGTTTGATAAGTAATTATAAGATGTGGGTCCTACGAAATATGTGGATAATAAGTGAGTAGTAATTGTGTTGGGATCTAAATTATGTTTGTCCATAAGTGATTAAATTATAATCATTTCCCAAACATGTAGTGTCCACATTCGTTTTACAATTGATCTGTGAAAATAAAGTATTTTCCTGAACTTTACTAATGCAGAATTAACACTCGGGTCATTGGTTTGAGATCTAATATTGAAATGATATAAATTGAGAACTCCATGGAAAAATATCAATCCCCTCTGTCTTATCTGTTCTGACGAGCATCTTTTGATATGAAAGCACCATCATTTTTTGTTTGATATTTATGAGAGATTAATTGTTGGCTGTGATTTGCAGTGGGTGGACAATATCTGGAGGAATGAAGTTGGTAGTTAACGATCTTATATTTTTGAGAATGGTAGCGTGAAAAGTCGAAATCAATGTGATGGAGCTGAATATATTTTGATTGAAAGCCAAAATCAGTGTAATGACTCCATGAACTAGAGGCTCGAAGTTGTGACCCTGAAAATTTTACATTTGATTTGGTCCTGGTCTTCAGCCTACTTCAATTGGTAAGTACATAATCAGTATTTTTTTTAATTTTTGGTACTATCTATGTTATTGTTCAACCAAGGGTAAATTAAGACATGCTATGCTGCATTCTGCAAGTATTTCACCACTTCTAGCAGAGCCTGGATTAAGTTCATATTTATACGTTCATATAATACGTTGTCTGTCGTACTGAGTTACTGAATTTTTATCCAATTGAGGCTCTTATGACGTTTAGAGCTCTGTAGATGAGTAAATCTTTATAAAAATTAATTATTCTTGTATCAGTTGTATTCTTTTAGTGTGTTAACTTGGTTGATGTGATGAAAACCTAAAAATTTCCTTTCTAACATTGAAAATAATTTAGAATTTTCCAATTTTATTTTGTTTTAGTTTAGGATTTTGTTTGGACAAGATTTGATAGGCTTCCGTAATTTGTTAAGCACGTGATGTTAGAAATCATTTTGAATTTAAGTTTCTTAAATCTAACCAAGTTCAGCAGGTGATACATGTATATGGAAAATTTTCCTCCTAGGTAAATTGTTCTCCTCTCTTCTTCCATTGCCTTTGCCTCTTCTAATCTCTCTCTCATTCCCTGTGTGCTGTACATCATGATTTTTCTCAAGTTAAGGGAGTATGGGGAAGCAGCTGAGAAATAACCACTGTGTACTAGTGTAGGCCCCAAAACCGTTTTATCTTGGGTAGGAACTGTGATTCCTGGATTTGTGTGGTAAAAAGTGAACTTTTCACTACATGAGGTTTTCTCTGCCAAGTATATATATACACTTGATATATAGTTTGGCTGAATGAGAGTTTTAATAAGCTTTGAAGCAACTTCGAATGGAGGAAACTCAAAAAATTGTAAAGATTTTACAGATCTGCACAGGATTGGCAGTTGATTCGTGTCTTTATTATGAGCTGCTTACAAAAACATAAAAGGAAGATGAATGAAAAGGAGATTTTCCACGTTCATGAGATGACTGGTGGCGTGCCCTAGTGATTAAGCTTAATTAGGATGGTCACGCATGTAGTCTTTTATATCTTGCTTGAGCTTTTGTGATAATATCTTGGTTTTTGTTCTAGTTTATCTGAAATAAAGAATTAACTTTCTTGTTCAGAAATGCAATGCTTGGGCTCTGTGTTTCTGCTTTACAAATGATGATTTTTATTTGCAAAGAACTGAAATCTCATCGTCCTATGTGTGAAATAATGAAATCTAGCCATGTTTTAAAAAAAATAATCATTGTAGTTTATTTATTGATACATTCACGTGTATTTGTGCAGGCCGTTGACAGTTGATTAGGAGTATTTAAGTAGCATCATAAAGCCTCAAATGTAAGAGAGATATTTGATCTCCAGTATGCTAGATTCTCCTCTAAGATGTTCTAAGGTTTCGATTGCTTAGTTATGCATCTGAATTGGGGAAGTTGCCACTTTGACCTTGCATCGAAGGGAGCCATTACAGGAGTTCTGAAGCAAGTTTTTTGCTCATATTGGTCACGGGACAGGACGAGCAACCAAATGTTGCTGAAGCAATTTCCGTCCACTGTCTGCTAATGCCACAGAAATGGAAAGTTGAAGATCAAATTGTCTAGTTTTGTAGGTTGGGTTCAAAATTGCTAGAAACGCTATAGATTGAGAACCAAAGTATTAATTTTTACTGTAATTTTTGGGGCTTCTTCATTTATTCTAGTGAAAATTACATGGAGTACTTTTAATTTCCTACAAATTCCAGTTTTACGACTCACATTATTTTATTCCAAAAGTATTGATCCAAAGTTAAAATGTTCAAAGGTCAGTACTTTCCCTCCCTTCACTTCACCGTCAGAAAAAACAAAATATAAAAATCGTAAATACCCTTTGAAGCACATTAGGTATGAAGACGGCCGAAGAATAGATGAGATGCTGTTGCGACACTTTCTTCGAGGTTGTAAATTCTGGAGAACGAATTTTGTTGGTCATTCCAATAGAGATCGACATTAAACATGTCAACACATTTTTGACTTATTTTTGTGTTGTGCTTTAGCAATTATTCGAGTTTCTATTCTATAAGATGGAGCTTCAAATCATTCTTCTTTGAGAAAAAATGTTGCAAACATGTTTCTTCCATTCTTCGGTGTGCTTGTATGCCTTGTGTCAAGTACCACCTTGTCATTTAACATCAAATTCTATGAAAATCATCTAAAAGATTGGAGTCATGCTAGTTGTATAATCTCGGTTGACAACCACTCACGGGTTCAATTTTTTTTAAACATGTGAACCCCGCATACATGTAAGAAGTTGTCAACCGAGGTTGTACAAATAGAACTTTCCAAAAGATTGACCAAAAAAGATGGAATAAAATTGAAGAAAAGATAAATGTGTTCATATTGTTGTTAAATCATTTGTCCATTGCATGATAGCACTGTGGTGAAGACTGTCTGCTTCATTTTTCAACAATACACTAATCATTATGTATTTATATGTAAAAATTTTAGTTTTGAGTCCAACCTAAAGAGAGAGATTTAAGGGAGACTGCGTTTAAAATTTTTCTCAAATCCACAAATTTTGGTTTTTCTGAAAAGAATCTGCTGATTAGGTTGGATTTGGAATCAACATATAATTTCTCTTCAAAGAATACGCTTTTCTAAATTTCCATCTTGTTTACTTTTGTTTTCAATTACCTAAAAGCATTTTACAATTGGGATTCCCTCTCTCTACTCATGAAAGTCACTAGTTTTCTCATAACAAACTGAATCGTATTTTTGATTAATGTGAAGTCGGCTACAATTCTTTCGATCCGACTCTTAAATAAACCTTTACTACTATACATAGATAGGGAAAGAAACGAACCACTCCCAAAATTGGTATCACTAGGGTCCAAAACCACATTTTGAAGCATAACCAATAATCATATGAGAACAAAAGAGCATCTCATAGTAAATGGCTTGATGAGTTGTATAAATATAGCTTTTCTAATTCTCTCTATACAACCCACCCAGCCAACTATTGTCTCTTCTAAACATTTATCAATGGCATTCTTGACAGCAATTTCTAGCAATGAAAACATAGTACTTCACAAACACCTTAACAATGGCTTCTCTCTGCCACCAAGAACTTCTTTCAGCCACCGCCTTAATATTATCTGCATGAAAACTCAGCGTACCCATGTGGCAAAGAGTTCTATTTCTCAGTCATTACAAGCCCAAGAACTAGTGAGCCCCAAACCCTCAAACTTAGTATTTCCTGAATTCAATTTTTATGAGTACATGAAAATGAAGGCAAAAATGGTGAACAAAGCTCTAGATGAGGCAGTTCCATTGCAAACTCCAATCAAAATCCATGAGGCCATGAGGTACTCTCTTCTTGCTGGTGGAAAACGCGTCCGGCCTGTATTATGCCTTGCTTCTTGTGAAATAGTAGGAGGAGGAGAATCCATGGCTATCCCCATGGCTTGTTCTGTTGAGATGATCCACACAATGACACTCATTCATGATGACCTCCCGTGCATGGACAACGATGATCTGCGCCGTGGAAAGCCCACTAATCACAAGGTTTTCGGGGAAGAAACTGCGATTCTTGCGGGTGATGCACTATTGTCCCTTTCTTTTGAACATGTAGCAGCCAAGACTCCAAGAAATGTGTCGCCCGAGAGAGTGGTTCAAGCCATTTCTGAACTCGGCTCTGCGGTTGGATCACAAGGACTAGTTGCAGGGCAAATGGTGGACATAGCCAGTGAGGGGAAACAAGTGAGTTTGGAAGAATTGGAGTATATTCATGTGCACAAGACATCAAAGTTACTAGAGGCATCAGTTGTTTGTGGAGCAATTTTGGGTGGAGGGCATGTGATTGATGTTGAGAGGCTAAGGAAATATGCCAGATGCATAGGCGTTCTTTTTCAAGTTGTGGATGACATTTTGGATGTTACCAAGTCATCTGAGGAATTGGGAAAGACGGCCGGCAAGGATTTGGAGAGTGACAAGGCTACTTATCCAAAGCTATTGGGACTCGATAAGGCCAAGGAGTTTGCCGGAGAACTGTTGGCTAAAGCCATGGAAGAGCTCAGCTACTTTGATGCTTCCAAGGCTGCGCCACTCTGTCATTTAGCTAATTATATCGCGCACCGGCAAAACTAATTTCCCACTTAAAAGGAAAAAGATGTTAATTTCTTTGTGATTTTCCGTTTTCTTCTGCCCATGGTTTGGAGATTATTTTTGTACAGAAAAGTTGTCTTGAATTCAAACGAACTGGGGAAGTGATTGATGTGATCAAATGCTATGAACGTATACACTCTTTGGTAGTATGATTCCAAAGTTAAAATGTTCAAAGGTCAGTAGTTTCCCTCCCTTCACTTCACCGTCAGAAAAAATAAAATATAAAAATAGTAAATACCCTTTGAAGCACATTAGGTATGAAGACGGCCGAAGAATAGATGAGATGCTGTTGCGACACTTTCTTCGAGGTTGTAAATTCTGGAGAACGAATTTTGTTGGTCATTCCAATAGAGATCGACATCAAACATGTCGACACATTTTTAACTTATTTTTATGTGTTGACGTGCTTTAACAATTATTAGAGTTTCTATTTTATAAGATGGAGCTTCAAATCATTCTTCTTTGAGAAAAAATGTTGCAAACATGTTTCTTCCATTCTTTGGTGTGCCTGTATGCCTTGTGTCAAGTGCCACCTCGTCGTTCAACATCAAATTCTATGACAATCATCTAAAAGATTGGAGTCATGCTAGTTGTATAACCTTGGTTGACAACTACTCACATGAATAGTTCACTTTTTTTTTTGTTTTTTTTTGAAATTTTTAAACATGCGAACCCCGCACACATGTGAAAGGTTGTCAACCTCGGTTGTATAAATAGAACTTTCCAAAAGATTGACCAAAAAAGATAGAATAAAATTGAAGAAAAGAAATGCTTTCATATAATTGTTAAATCATTTGTCCATTGCATGATAGCACTGTGGTGAAGACTGACTGCCTCATTTTTCAACAATACACTAATCGTTATGTATTTGTATGTAAGAATTTTAGTTTTGAGTCCAACCTATGGAGAGAGATTAACGGAGACTGCGTTTAAAATTTTCTCAAATCCACAAATTTTGGTTTTTCTGAAAAGAATCTGCTGATTAGGTTGGATTTGGAATCAACATATAATTTCTCTTCAAAGAATACGCTTTTCTAAATTTCCATCTTGTTTACTTTTGTTTTCAATTACCTAAAAGCATTTTACAATTGGGATTCCCTCTCTCCGTCTCTCTCTACTCATGAAAGTCACTAGTTTTCGCATAACAAACTGAATCTTATTTTTGATAAATGTGAAGTCCCAAAATCTTATAACAATTCTTTTCGATCCGACTCTTAAATATACAAGACAACCTTTACTACTATACATAGATAGGGAAAGAAATGAACCACTCCCAAAATTGGTATCACTAGGGTCCAAAACCACATTTTGAAGCATAACTAGGGATGTAAACGGTACGATTTTACTAGTTTTTGACAAATTTTCAAACCAAACCGTTTCAACTGATTTGAGAAAAACTCAAACCAAAACCAAATCGTTTTAACCGATTTGAAAAAAATTCAAACCTAAATCTAACTGTTTGGTCGGTTTTAAACCGTCGATTTGGCGTATATTTTTTTGCCTGTCTAGCGTCTACTTTTATGCCATTAATTTAATAATATTTATATCTTACTGACAATAAATCTAAAATAAACTAAATATATCTACTATAAATTTAAATACCAACAAAATCAAAGTAAAATCACAATAAACTAAAATCACAGTCATATAATTCCAAAGACAACTTAGACGGTTTCCATATTCAAGAACCAAAAACACGCAGTCATGTAACTAAAATCACAGAACTTCAAAAATAGAAATAATCTGAAAGTTACAAAAAATCATGAATTTGGAAATTATCAAGAATCGAGATGACAAACTATATTTAGTAATAACTTAAATAGTTTACATGTTCAAGAATCATGAACACGCAGCTATGTAACTAAAATCACAAAAAAAAAAAAAAAAAAAAATCACAGAACTAACCCACAGGTCACAAAAAATCACGTAGTCTTGCAACGAAATTGAAGGCTATCAGTTGTGACTGACGTAGACTACCGTGACCGTCCCTGGCAACTGAAAATTTTGACCGTAAACTACCGACTATTTGAGGAAAATTCAGGAACAAGAGAGAAAGCAGAGAGCTAGAGAAAGAGAGAGAAATGGAGATTAGGGATTAGAGTTGTGCTTGTGAGAGTTTGAGTTACTTTGTTTTTTTAAAATTAGGATAGCAGGTCGAGTTGAAATTTGGGCGGGTCGTAAATCGTAATAATTAATAGAAAATTAGAAATTGACAAAAATACCATCAAAATGACAAAATTATTGAATTTACAAAATTGGAATTTCGGATAAATTTTCAAAAAAATTTAATTTTTTATTTTTTATTTTATATATTTTTTCGTCGGTCCGGTTTGATTTTAAACCATATTTAAAATTCTCAAACCTTTGACCGGTTTGGTTTCATTCAAAACCATTTCGTTGACGGGTCCATGTGGCACCAAACCGTCGATTTCGAAATTGCGATTTCGTTTCGATTTTTTACCGCCCTAAGCATAACCAATAATCATATGAGAACAAAAGAGCATCTCATAGTAAATGGCTTGATGAGTTGTATAAATATAGCTGTTCTCTCTATACAACCCACCCAGTCAACTATTGTCTCTTCTAAACATTGATCAATGGCATTCTTGACAGCAATTTCTAGCAATGAAAACTTATTACTTCACAAACACCTTAACAATGGCTTCTCTCTGCCACCAAAAACTTCTTTCAGCCACCACCTTAATATTATCTGCATGAAAACTCAGCCTACCCATGTGGCAAAGAGTTCTATTTCTCAGTCATTACAATCCCAAGAACTAGTGACCTCCAAACCCTCAAACTTAGTATTTCCTGAATTCAATTTCGATGAGTACGTGAAAATGAAGGTAAAAATGGTGAACGAAGCTCTAGATGAGGCAGTTCCATTGCAAACTCCAATCAAAATCCATGAGGCCATGAGGTACTCTCTTCTTGCTGGTGGAAAACGCGTCCGGCCTGTATTATGCCTTGCGTCTTGTGAAATAGTAGGAGGAGAAGAATCCATGGCTATCCCCATGGCTTGTTCTGTTGAGATGATCAACACAATGACAATAATTCATGATGACCTCCCGTGCATGGACAACGATGATCTGCGCCGTGGAAAGCCCACTAATCACAAGGTTTTCGGGGAAGAAACTGCGATTCTTGCGGGTGATGCACTATTGTCCCTTTCTTTTGAACATGTAGCAGCCAAGACTCCAAGAAATGTGTCGCCCGAGAGAGTGGTTCAAGCCATTTCTGAACTCGGCTCTGCGGTTGGATCACAAGGACTAGTTGCAGGGCAAATGTTGGACATAGCCAGTGAGGGGAAACAAGTGAGTTTGGAAGAACTGGAGTATATTCATGTGCACAAGACATCAAAGTTACTAGAGGCATCAGTTGTTTGTGGAGCAATTTTGGGTGGAGGGCATGTGATTGATGTTGAGAGGCTAAGGAAATATGCCAGATGCATAGGCGTTCTTTTTCAAGTTGTGGATGACATTTTGGATGTTACCAAGTCATCTGAGGAATTGGGAAAGACGGCCGGCAAGGATTTGGAGAGTGACAAGGCTACTTATCCAAAGCTATTGGGACTCGATAAGGCCAAGGAGTTTGCCGGAGAACTGTTGGCTAAAGCCATGGAAGAGCTCAGCTACTTTGATGCTTCCAAGGCCGCGCCACTCTGTCATTTAGCTAATTATATCGCTCACCGGCAAAACTAATTTCCCGAAAGGAAAAAGATGTTAATTTCTTTGTGATTTTCTGTTTTCTTCTCCCCATGGTTTGGAGATTATTTTTGTACAGAAAAGTCGCGTTGAATTCAAACGAACTGGGGTATTGCTTGATGTGATCAAATGCTATGAACATATAAACTCTTTGGCAGTATGATTAAGTCCATGTTTGGTAGCCATTTTTTTTGGAAAATGTGTGATTGAAAAAGTAGGAAAAAGTTTTGTGTTTACGTGTAAAATATTTCATTGTGTGAATTTATGGTTAAAGATGAGTAGGTAGAAAAAAGAGTTTTGAAAGAATGAAAAATATACATAGGCTAAAATGTTTTCCTGTCCCTATAGTTTGGAGAGTATTTGTGAATTGTATACCATTTTTGCTGTAAAAACTCTATTTTTGCCATTTCCTTATAATTTAATAAAGAAAATTTTGTGAAAAAATAAGCTGACAAAGCTTTTTGAGAGTATGTCCTCATTTGATTCAGCTAATAAGATTGATTAAATCTAAATCATAGGAAATAATTAATATTAATCACATAATTATGGAATCCACAACTTTTCTCATAAAATATCTTTCTCTTGGATGGGTGTTCTGTATTCTTCGATTCTCCTTTAACAGTGGCTAAAAAAAAAAAAACTACTTTTCACATTCATAGCCGGTCGTTTGAAATTTTATTCCTCCTTAAACCCTAAGATGCTCTATTTTTTCTTGGATTGTCAGATTTCATAGTTTGTCGTGATGTGAACGCGAATTGTTCGTATCGAAATAAATTATTATGGTAGGCGCAATCGTTACCTCCAAAATTGAATTTTCGAGAAATTCAAACCTCAAAGACACGGAATGCGAAATAAATTCTTCAGTCCATTTTTCATTATTTGGAATAGAGATACACATTTTCCACTAAATCCTAAAAAGGAGGATCCGCAATCCCACTATAACGTAATATGCTCCATGAATCCTACTACTTTGACTTCTTCGAAATAAAACCGTGAAAGACTAAAACATCGTGTCCTCAATTGAGATTGTGATGAATTTTAAAAATCCTTCTAAATTTAGGTGTTCTTAATTGAAATTTTAATGAAATCCATTATAAAAGTGGCTCATTCACAGAATCTAAGAAGTACTATCATTCTACCTTCAAAGAAATTCTTGCAGTAAAAAGAGGAATTGAAAAATTCCAATTCCGCCTCATTAGACATAAATTCTTGATAGAAATGGATATGTCATCTTTTCCAAAAATGCTCTCTTTCAAGAGAAAACAGATTTCAAATTCTCAACTTCTTAGATGGGCAGAATAGTTTTCAAACTGACTTTGACGTCAAACATATCAAAGGAAAGCATAACCTGTTGCCAAACCTTCTCTCCAGACCAAAAATTTCTCATATTCTTCCTCTATCTCGTCCAATCATTTACATGATGGATTCAAAATCTTCAAATCCCTTCTCTCACATTAAAACTTTCCCTCATGAACTCAATGAACTCATAAAAACAAAAACTCTCAAATTCAAATCTAAAGATCTCATGCTCAGATATCAATCTATTGTGATAAAAAAGACTGGAATTGACACACTTCGTGGTCTTAGATTCCATCCAAACTATCATTTTTCCACACTTTTCCGTTTTGATCCAAGGCACATAGCACTAAGATTTACAAAAGAAACTCTTTGTTTTCCTTTGTACCTTTTAGAACTTTGGCAAATTGAAATTTCTTTTCATATCACTGAGGTACTTGATTTATTCTGCCAAATGAATCTGAATTTTTTGTACAGAACAGTTGATCATTTTGCAAAAAAAAAAAAAAAAAAATTATCCAATCTCGCATTGGATAAAAATGTTTCAAGCCTTTTCTTTAAAATTTAAAGATTCAGAACTTTAAAAACAATGCTTATATGACTTTATTTTTTAAAGACAAGGTTATTTCACTGAAACAGGAACGTATACTTCTTTTTCTCATGTTAAGGAGTATGCAGTTCAACCATTCAATATGCATCAAAATTAGGAGCATTATCCAAAAGAATTTCGAGAATTGAAAAGGCGAATGACAGAAATTAAACAAATAATTCATCCACAAATTTGGCCAAACTATGAAGATGACACACCATGGGAAGTTTTACCAGTGGAATACACTCAAAAGATCCAACACGACATTCAAGTTTATCAAGAAACACATCTTCAAAGATTTCGCATAGTAGGAGATCCAGAATATGACTATACATTTGATTATCAATTTGGACAACTGTATCAAGGAACCACACAAAGTCTTGGTGAAACATCAAAGTTTTCAGTAAAGTCTCCAGAAGGATGCCAGCTAAGGAAAAAACAAATGAAAATTGCAAACAAACTTGTTGACAGTTTGGACCGAAGCGTAAAAAGGAAAAGGCATTTCTTGAAAAAGAAATAGAAAAAATTGTAAATGAACTACATGTAGACCCCTGGTGGAATCCAAAACAAAAGGAAAAGGAACAAGAAAAAGCAAAATCAAGCATGAAAAAATCACAAAACTCAGGATCAAGCCAAATAAATGAACAATTTCCTCAAATTAATTATGATGAGAGTGTTTTTCAAGACTCACGGGATCAATGGTCAAGTGAAACTCAAGACGTCAATGTACTCTGGTTAAATCAATGTGGCCTACCCTCACGTCCAGAAGACTCTATGAATCTGGACACACCATGACAAGACGACAGTACTATATCTACTTTATTAAAGCAAGATCTGCTTTATTAAAGTTTGTTTGTCTGCTTGTATAATAATTTGTTACTTTAGTTATATCATTGTACTATGTGATAACGTGAGTTAGAAAGTTTGTATTGTATCTGTAAAATAATGACGCGTGTTCATTATGTCGGAAAATGTGTGAGTCTTGTGTATACTTTTACATGCGTTTCTCCTCTATATAAGGAGAGCTCTACCTCTTTGTAAGTCATTCGAAGTTATCAAAATAAGATTCAGTGTGCTTTATAAATCATGTTCTTCTAAACTCTTCAAGTTCCTACTTAGTTTCCGAAGGCACATAGTAATTATAGATTTGAGTGATATGGAATAAGATTTGAGTATAAACATAAGTATGCTCTACAGTTTCACCTTCATGGTCAACCTCTACATCAAAAAGTGCTCTACTGATTATATGATTCGCCCGGGGTTGCAGTGATTCACAGCAAATCCAAAAGTCAGACCCTTTGTTGAACCTATTGAGGTGTTGTGTGGGTGTGGGTTAGAATACCGTGATTTGCTGTCACTCCGCAAATTTAGTTATCCTCGATAACTATTGAATTTATAAAGATTTCATTAACAAATGTATTTTAAAAGAGATTTTCATCTAAAAACAAGATACTACCAAATTTGATCTCCTTTCGATTTTAGATTTTCTTGATTTGGTTCAAGTTTTGATCAACTATTCTAAACCCGATCCTATATTTTCTATTTATTTTTTATATATATTTTTTTTTAAAAAATTGCCTTTGTACAAATGGTTAATGATTTATCACCCTAATTCTTGTTGCATCATGCAGGATAACTGATTGTTGTATGAGCCGTGAATTTTCTTCTAATTTCTTTCTGTTTTTTTGCTAGTTCTAAGGGAAAGAATACCATATACAATGAGAACCAAGTTCAAGAGGGAAAAGAATCTTCAAAAATGTTGAAGGAGATAGAATTAGTTGCTTGCCAGATGCGATCATTGGTCGTATTCTTTCATTTCTTTCTACACAATTTTCAGTCCAAACCAGCGTTTTTTCGAAGAGGTGGCGAAACCTTTGGACTTCTATCGTCAATCTTGATTTCTATGTGGTTGATTCGAATGCATTTTAGGTAGATCATGTAAGGATTTTAATCGAACATGTAGGCTTATAAGTGAAATATTGTGCATTAAATTAAAGGCTATTAATTTTGGTTAAGCCCGTTTAAAGTGATCTAATAAAATTTCGGTATTTTAGACTTTAAAGCATCTAATTAAAGTTTGTGATTATATGTGTAGAGACCGGGCATGTTCATAATTTCATGATGAGCCGAATTAGGTCAATTGGCAATTAGTATAAATATACAGTTATGGTCCTCGGATCACAGGTTATATTCATTCTATTCTAACTCTCATCTTCTGAGAGAAACAAATGAACAACGTGTTGATCTGGAAGACTAAAACCGCAGGACTTGTTCATTGCGATAATCATGTCTTATTTAGATACGTTTCCGCTTTTGGTTAATTAGTTTTTTATGATCCAATATGAACGATCTTTATGATGGTAAAAAATATCATTTTCTCCAACAAGTGGTATCAGAGCCTCTTTATGTTGAATCATCGAGAATAAAAAATTTTAATTTGATTCGCGATAAAAGTATTGTCTTCAAATTTAGCGATTCTGGATTTATCTTTGTTAAATTTGAAAACTTTTCGGCATATTATCAAGATTTCAGTATTTTTAAAAAATTTGAGGCGGCACCGCCACTACTGATTGCAGCAGCCGGCACTACTGCCTGACAGTAGCGAATGCTGCTGTCCGGGTCGCTACAAATTTGGTGATTCTTTTTTCAAATTTTGGTACAAATGATTCTTTTGATAGATATAATATTCGAAAGTGAATTAATTGAAGCAACATGTTACCAAAACAACATCTCTTATGGAAATTAATTAACTTAAAATATTAAAAGGTGTTTGTGTGTGCGCTATTCATGCGAATATTTGATCGGCCAAATGAATGTCAGTATTTGGTCGAATTGCACATACATCTGTGGTGATAAACATGTGACGATTATTTGGCTTGACGTGTGATCAATAAATCGGTCCAAAGACAGGTTTATTGATTGACATGTTTCTTTATTGTCAATATTTGATCACTACAATAAGAGTATCACTTCCAAATCAATATTTATGTCCAAAGACTAAGTATTGATGTTGTGCTAGTTATCTTGTGATTGGCCCTACCACAATTTAAAAATTATTATTTGCATATTAAGGATTGTGAGCTCTTTAACTCAATCGTTCTCTGAATTCAGTTTCAGGTTCTGCTACTAATATCTCTACTAACATCAATTCTATTCCAATGTTTAATGGCACCAACATTAAGGCATGGCTAGAGAACGTAATGATTGTTCTCAGAGTCATGGATCTAAATCTTGTTTTACGGGTCGATCGACCTACTGCACTTACTGATAAGAGTACCTCCGATGACAAGAGGAAAATGGAAAAGTAGGAATGATCTAACCGCATAAGCTTGATGGTCATGAAGCGTACTATTCCAAAAGCATTTCGGGGTACTATGTCCGATAAGGTGACTACGGCTAAGGGTTTCCTTGAGGATCTTGAGAAAGGTTTGCCAAGAATGAAAAGGCTGAAATTAGTGCACTTTTGGAAAATCTTATCTCAATTAGATACAAAGGGAAATGAAACATACGAGAATATATTATGGAAATGTCTCACATTGTTTCAAAAATGAAGGCACTCAAGATGGAAATATCTGAAGGCTTGTTAGTGCACTTGGTTTTGATATCCCTTCCGGCACAATTCAGTCAATTCAAGGTGAGCTATAATTGTCAAAAGGACCCATGGTCCCTTAATGAGCTCATCTCACACTGTGTCCAGGAAAAGGAAAGATTAAAGCATGATAAGACAAAAAGTGCTCATTTAGCCACCATCTCTAAGGACAAAAGGAAAAAAAAGGAAAGCTGATAAGAAAGTTGTGGGTACATCATCACAAAAGAAACAACATAAGGAACCAACTGAGGATGGTTGTTTCTTCTGTGGAGCTGCAGGTCATAGAAAGAAGAATTGTACCAATTATCATGCATGGTGTGTTAAGAAAGGTATTCTTCTTAATTAATTTGGTTTGTTCTGAAGTTAATTTAACTTCAGTACCTAGATACACATGGTGGATAGATACTGATGCAAAACTCACACCAGTGTATCTATGCAGGGTTGCCTGAGTTGTCGAAAACCAAGTGATGGTGAAAGATACATCTATCTTAGCGAAGGTAAGACGGTGGAAGTAGAAGCAATAGGAAAATTTATATTATTGTTAAAGACTGTATTTTATTTGAATTTTAATGAAACATTTATTGTACCTTCTTTTCGATGGAATTTGATTTCTATTTCTGTTTTGGACAAATCTGGTTATTCTTGTTCATTCAGGAATGAAATATTTAGTTTGTTTCATGATTCAAAATTGATTGGTTCCAGTTCTTTATCAGGTTACGACAATCTTTATTTAATTGATACGATTACTTCTTTTAGTGAATCCTTACATGTAAGTACTCGAGGTGTAAAGCAAAAATTAACCTGTAAGAATTCGGTCTCGTTATGTCACAAGAGATTAGGTCATATCTCTAAGAGGAGAATTAAGAGACTTGTGTTTAATAAAATTCTTGATCTCCTTGACTTTACAGATTATAATGTGTTTATTAACTGTATAAAGGGAAAACAAACCAACAAAAAGAGATTTCAAGACAACAGAACTTCGGGTGTTTTAGAACTTATACATACGGACATTTGTGGACCATTCCCTAAGGCTTTTTGGAATGGTCAAAAATATTTTATAACGTTCATAGACGACTTTTCAAGATATGGCTATATATATCTCATTCATGGAAAATCACAGTCACTGGATGTGTTCAAAAACTATAAAGTTGAAGTTGAAAACCAACTTGGCAAAATGATTAAAAGCATCAGATCTGACCGTGGTGGTGAATAGTATGACAGATATGACGGTTCAGGTGAACAGCGTTCAGGACCATTTGCTACATTCCTAGAGGAATGGAGTATCGTCCCACGGTATATTATGTCGGGTTCGCCCACTATAAATGGTGGTGCTGAAAGACGAAATAGAACACTTAAGGACATGGTGGGGAGTATGATTACTCATTCTACCTTACCAGAATCACTTTAGGGTGAAGCATTAAAAATCGCAGCGTATATACTCAATAGAATTCCAACTAAAGCTACTGATAAAACCCCTTATGAGCTTTGGACGGGTAAAATGCCTAGTTTGACGCACTTACATATTTGGAGATATCCAGGTGAGGCAAGGCCCTATAGGCCAAATGAAAAGAAACTAGATGCAAGGACTATCAGTTATTATTTTATTTGATATTCTGAAAGGTCCAGAGGTTACAAGTTTTATGATCCCACAACAAAGGTAATTTTCGAGATAGAAAATATACGATTCTTTGAGGATGTTGAGTTTGCGGGGGGAGAAATGATTACAGACTTTGTCTTTGATGATGAATACATTGAAATTCCTCTAATTTCCATTGATAATAATCGAGATCAGGTTTCTATTCCTGACATTGTTCAAGAAGCAACTTCGGATCAGGACAATGTCATTGTATCTCCCTCTGAAAGTCAACAACTTGTTCCAGAAGAACAAACTCTACAACCTCAAGAACTAATGCTATGAAGAAGATCCCCTAAAAAGAGGAGAAGTGCGGTTCCGGATGATTACTTCGTATTTCTCCAAGAACATGAAGTTGACATTGGAGTGGTGGAAGATGATCCGAACAACTTTCGTCATGGAAAGTTCTAACTCTCAAAAGTGGCTCGATGCCATGAATGAGGAGATAAATATATGAAGGACAACGACGTATGGGACCTCATTCCATTGCCTGAAGGTGGGAAACCCATTGGTTGCAAATTGATATTTAAGACCAAAAGGGATTCGAAAGGTAATGTGGAGAGATATAAAGATCGTCTTATCGCAAAAGGCTTTACACAGAAAGAAGGCATCGATTATAAAGAGACTCTCTCCGATTTCTTTGAAAGACTCTTTCAGGATTATAATGGTATGGTAGCGTATTTCGATCTTGAGTTACATCAAATGGATGTTAAGACAGTATTTCTCAATGATGAAATTGATGAAACAATCTATATGGTATAACCAAAAAACTTTGTGTCGGATGATGCAAAGTAAATGGTTTGTAAACTAAAGAAATCCATCTATGGACTCAAACAGGTCTCTCGTCAATGGTATTACAAATTTCATCAAATGATCATCTCGTATTTTTCTGGTTTTATATGTCGATGACATATTGCTTGCCAGCAACGATATAGATTTATTACAGAAATCAAGAGATTTCTAGTAAGGAATTTTAATATGAAAGATCTTGGTGACGCCTCTTTTGTATTAGGAATTCAGATACACTGGGATCGTTCTCGGGGTATCCTAGAATTATCACAAAAAATCTATATCGAAAAGGTACTTAAAAGATATGGCATGCAAGATTGTAAACCAAGTGACATCCCTGTGGCTAAAAGAGATAAGTTCGGTTTAAGTCAATGCCCCAAAAATGATTTGGAAATTAAAGAAATGCAGAAGATTCCTTATTCTTCAGCTATAGGGAGTCTGATGTATGCTCAGGTTTGTACGCGTCCTGATATAGCGTACATTGTTGGGATGTTAGGAAGATATTTAAGTAACTCGAGAATGGATCATTGGAAAGCAGCCAAACGGATCATGCGGTATTTACAGAGAACAAAGGACTACATGCTCACATACAAGAGATCAGATTAGTTGGATATCGCCGATTATTCTGATTCCGATTTCACGGGATGCCGAGATAGTAGGAGATTCACTTCGAGCTATATCTTCCTACTTGTTGGAGGTGATATATCCTGAAAGAGTACTAAGCAGATACTCATAGCTACTTTCACCATGGCAGCGGAGTTTGTAGCATGTTATGAGGCATCAAATCATGGAATATGGCTACGAAATTTTATCACTGGACTGCGCATTGTGGATAATATAGAAAGATCACTCAAGTTATTTTGTGACAACAAATCAGCAGTGCTGTATTCCAATAACAACATGAGCTCGACGAAATCAAAGCATATAGAGATCAAGTTCCTAGCTGTTAAAGAAAAAGTTTAGAGTGGACAGATGTCAATAGAGCATATCGGGACAAACTCCATGATTGCGGATCCGCTTACTAAGGGATTGATACCCAAGGTCTTTCATGAGCACACAGCTCATATGGGTGTAATATCTCTTAAAAATATCTAGTTTCAGTGGGAGTTTGTATTTCTGTACTTTTCATATCAGACACATATACTGTCATTTGGGATATGGTTTATATTTAAAGTAATTTTCAATGATAAAGTTTTTGGTTTATTATCTCTGAACTCATTTGAAAATGATCTCAATAAGGTATTAATGTGGACCAGTTGAAAATAGGCATGTTAAGATCACATCGCATAAAATTTTCATGCTACACATCCATGCTTGATCCATGTCATTTAGTTATGTCAATATATGTAACCATTGATGGGTTTAGTTACGATATAAGTAGCGAAAGCCGCTTTGATCCTATGTTGATATGATTGATTGACCGGATTGTTTGGGGATGCATTCGGTAATGATAGCAAAATTTTGAGTACTCATAATGTTATATTTAACGCACAAATATAATTTAACACATATAGCCCAAGTGGGAGATTGTAAGAATTTTAATCGAACATGTGGGCTTATATGTGAAATATTGTGTATTAAATTAAAAGCTATCAATTTCGGTTAAACCCGTTTAAAGTGATCTAATAAGGTTTCAGTATTTTAGGTTTTAAAGCATCTAATTAAAGTATGGGCTTATATGTGTAGAGACTTGTCATGTTCCTAATTTCATGATGGCCGAATAAGGTCAATGAGCAATTAGTATAAATATACGGTTATAGTCCCTGGATCACAGATTCTGTTCATTCTATTGTGACTCTCATCTTCAAAAAGAAACAAAGGAACAGCGTGTTGATCTGGAAGACTAAAACCGTAAAACTTATTCATTGCGATAATCATGTCTGATTCAGGTACGCTTCCGCTTATGGTTAATTAGTTCTTGATGATCCAATATGAACGATCCTTATGATTGTAAATAATATTATTTTCTCCAACAGATCATGTACTCAGCCGTTGCACCTCAAAACAGATTAATAATTTCTGTTTGATAAACGGCGGTCTTGCTTTTGATCGCGTTGATAAATGGGGTGAATGAAGTAGTTAAGCGTAATGTACGCGAGTTTGTATTGAAGTAGTTAAGCGTAATGTACGCGAGTTTGTATTTGAAGGATCTTCGATTTCGCCATGTATTTTCACATGCAAGACCCTAACATGTCTAATACTTCACTGTCACGAACCATTTTCCCCAAGGAATATTCCTACTTCTTTCCATCTTCCAAATTTGAAAATTCAGAGTACTAATCTTATATATCCTCCAGTTGACTTCACAGAGAAACTTTTCTCTAGTTGCCTAGTACAAGAGGACTTAACTATTGAGGGATTTGCACGTGAAAATATATTCACTATTTCCTGTCCACTTTTGAAGAGATTGACAGTAGGGTTGCAAGCGGATTATGGGCAGTTGATATGTAAAATAGTAATTGATGCCCCAAAACTCAAAAACCTGCTTATTGAAATGTTCACAACCGAATACATTTTGGAGAATCTGGAATCAATAGTTACAGCAGAATTGAGAATGGGACGTTGCCCCGATGTTTAAATATTTCACAGTCGTCCAGTTAGGACTACCGATAATCGCTCTACGTGACATACATGTGTCGCTTTGCTATTTGATGCATATATGCCACATAGGATGACTACCGTAGTCTTCACTATAAATATCATTATTACTAAACGAGAGATACAAATAAGTCACTTAGTTTCAATCTTTCATTGAATCAATAACAGCACCCTACCTAAATTAGTGTTGTAGTACCAGTGGTGTTAGATAACATTATTATTTTCTTATGTTCTATCATGTACCATGATCTTACATTTTTATTTTTTATCTCAATTACTTAAAATTATGATTTCCACGAGTGACTATTGTGATCACCACATTCTCTCCCTCTTTGAAGGTACTTAAATCTGCCCAGTGCTTTGATCTACCTACTTTCAGTAACCTCACCAGTCACCAGTCTAGAGCTGTATGTAAATTACTACACTGATCAGGGAATGATAGCTTGTCTATCTGTCCAAATCTAAAATTTCTACTAATACGTAAGGTAGAGTGTTACCATGAACAGTATTTGCTAGTTTCTGCTTGAAATTTTTTACAATTTTTAAATATTCATTCTACCGTGTTAGGAGAATGAAGAGGATTACCTCGAAGAGGAAATGCAAACCAGCCTCCTCAGTGACGTAAAAATGGTGCCTGAATGCTTGATATCTAGCCTTGAAGTTATTGTGCTACAAGAATTTGATAAAACTATACGAGATGGAGACGGTAAAGTATTTGTAGGCTAATGCTCGGGTTTTGGAGGATCTTACCCATGTTCATTAGGCCAGAACTAAAGCTTGAGATTTGCAAACAACTGCTAGAGCTTCCAAGGGGTTCTACAACTTGTGGAATTCATTTCGACAAGAGGCGGAGTAAGGGGAGGACAAAGTTTTTGTTGCACTAGGTCAATACATAAAAGAAGAAAAAAATCATACTGATTTTGACTGAATGTCGAGGCATTGTCGTTTTGGATCATTATGATGCTCCTTTCCCATGAAGTTGACAATGAATATCCATTTGTATCAAAGTCTATTAGTCTACTCTGTTCTTAGTTCATATTCAGATGTGGCTTGTTCATATGGTAAATCATGCTATGGAGATACCGGTTGGTTTTATAGTATAAATTGTCGAAGTACCTATCAAGGATAAGAAATCATTTTGGTCCTATTTGATGTAGAGATTTTCTTGGTTTTTTTGCATAATGTAAAGCTCGAGAATATTTTACACTGCTTTGCCAATTGAGTTCGACTAGATACTCTCTCTTTTTGTCCTTTTTATTTTGTCAATTGCATTTCAAATATGCTAAACTCCAGAGAAATAGACAGAATATTAGACAAATTTGTCACTCTTTTTTTCTCAATTGTATCCTGTCATGTTTATTCGAGCGTTTTCAGTTTTAAAAACAATTCAATAGTATACACAGAATAACGAAAGACCAATGACATAGATTGTGTGGAAATGGTTTGTAGGCTAAAGGGCGTGGGAGGGTTTGGTTTCGTGATTAGAACTGTTTCAGTATGGCACTGGTAGCAACACAGACGTGGCGAATGTTCTCCAATCTAGATTCCCTGCTGGTTAGAATCTTGAAAGGTAAATATTTTAGGGAGGTTGATTTTTTGGCAGTCGGACCAAAAAATGTATTATCTGTTCTATGGAAGAGTCTTCAATGGGAAGGGAGTTTCTGGTTAGGGGGCTGAGTTGGAGAGTGGGTTATGGGAAACAGATTGAAATTTTCAGTGATAGTTGAGTACGCCGGCCACCATCCTTCCAGATACTTGGACTGGGAAGAGAGGGAGTGGATTTTGCGAGTGATTAGATTGATGCACCGGGGAGCTGGAATATGCAGACGTTGGATGATAACTTCATCTGGATTGATCGTGATCTCATTTTAAACCCGCCTTTGAGCCGACTAGTTAAGGAGGATATGGCAATTTGGCACCTTAAGAACAAAGGGGTGGGTGTACTTGGTACAGAGTGGGGAGAGTGGTGTGTAGTGACTCGTTACTTGATGAAGGGACAAGCCAGGAGGTGCAGGTTTCACTATCAAATGGATCATGTGACCTTATCTGCTTGACTAAGATAGCAGTTTTACATCTTCAACTACTTTCCTAGCAAGCCCCTCCAGATGCTTGGGATACCCCAACCAGAAACTAGAATGGACATTACTTAGCAACAGATAAGTAGGGCCACTACATTTGACCAAACACCAGCACTAAAATTATCTTTATCTGGGCCAAACCGGAGCACCAAACACAGCTCAAATGTTTTTGCATGCCTTGTGTTAGATACAAATCTCCAATCCAGATTATAAAAATTTTCCAAAAGTTCAACTCTCATTCGTCTCTATCTAAGAATACATCTCAGTAACTTTAATCTAACTTCCCACCCCACAAAACGGAAACGGAAACAAAAAACAAGGCTTGAGTTTATAACTGTTATCATCAGCTGCTTCTATAGAAGAAATTTGCTTATTGCTATTGTAAATAAATTTAAGTTATTCTCCAATGTCCCAAACTTTCTTTCCATTTGTTGGGATAACATATGAGAACCAAATTGTTGTCTGTGCACACCAAAATCCAGTCTTCATATAACTAACCTGAGATTCTAAGAAATTACACACCTAGATGCACTACTTCTTAGTCATGGTGCGACAAGTAAAATTGCCTCCTCTGATCACTCTGTCTTAATTTATGCAATCTCTTCGGCTCATCTGAGTTGTAAATCAAAATTTGTATCCCTCATATCAGATAATAGTCTTTGATCATTCTCCAACCATTTCAGTGTAAAGTTTATTAGCTCTCATTTTGTCTCCCTTCTGCAAGTGGCCAGCAACCAGCGTTTTGTAGACATATGAACTCGGAACTAGTGATCGGGCTTTCATTTTCTCCAGATAATGGTCCGCTTCTTTTAATCTCCCCCATTGGCAGAGACTGATAATCAATGAAGTGAAAACCAACGAATCAGGCATAAGTAATTTGTGTTCCATCTCAAAATAAAGCTTTAGAACTCCATCAACATCACCATCTTTACCATAGCCTGCAACAAGATAGGAATATGTACCCTTGTCTGGAACAAACCCTTTATCTAACAAAACAGTCAACATGTCATTAGCCCTATTGGCATCCCCATTTTCACACAGCTTACTAAACATCATATTAACCGCTGAACAACTAGGAACAAGCCCCGTAGTAACCATTCTCTCACAAAATTTCAAGCTAGCCTCCAATCGTCCAGAAGTAGAACAACCTTTAATCAAATGATTGAAGGTTTCGTCATATGGCTTTAGGCCCACATTTTCCATTTCTTCCAAGAACCCAACTGCTTCCTCAATCCTCCCCTTTTCACAATATTCCCCAATAAATAAACTATATACAAAAGCATTCCCTTCAAAACCTCTCTTGAGCATTTCCTCATAAATCTGCTTTGCAGCTTCCAAATTCCCCATCTTCACCTTCGCAAAGACAACCAAAGAATAAGAAATATTATCCAAGATCATATTCCTCTGCAGCATTCGCTTCAACAACACCACTGCATCTTCAATTCTTTCCTCCTCTATCATCCTATACACCAAAAAAGTATTTACAATCAACCCAGGAACTGAACACCTCTTCCCATGCATTCTATCCACAATATCAAGAAATTTCTTCAACTTCCCTTCTTTACACAAAGCACCCACCATAATCCTAACAGTCACTTCATTTGGATAAATTCTTGACTCTATCATGTGCTCATACACAGCCCAAACTAAGTGGACTCCCTCAGATTTTTGCATAACATGAAGCAAAGTATTAAAACTAATCACACTCAATGTAAACCCATGTACATTCAAAAATTTACAAGCATCAAGAACATCACCAACCATTCCCAACTTTGCACAAGTTTGTATAAACAAGTCAAACACAAAAGGAATTGAGCCAACAACTTCATAGCTATCAATTAACGAATGAAGAACAGTGAATACTTGAGAATTACCATTGGAGGATGCTTTCATTAAAGCTGATTCTAGCATTGCTTTAGCATCCTTGATAAGCCTCGATTTAACTAAAATGTGAATTGCTATGCAGTAGGTTAAAAGCCCATGTTTTAAATGCATTTGCTGCGCTGACCAGTGGAAGAAAGTCAAGTTTTTTCTTGAATTAATGGGTTCTTTGAGCTGTAGCAGTATGTTTTGAATTATGGAGTTGGTGAATTGAACTGCGCTGAATTTTTGTGCAAGAGCAATCCAGTTCAAGCCTTTGTGTAGAGATTCGAGTATAGAGTTGACGAGTTTGTCCTCAGTAGTGTTTTGTGGTGGTCGATTTAAGGTGTGATTATGGGTGGAGAATGTCGAGGGAATGCATAATTTAGTGTAATTTTTGGGTTGAAAAATGCGAGGCGAAATACCCATTTTTGTAGGGTGGGCAGGGGGATCAGTTATCACTGCCGGTTATGGAGTACGCATTAGATCGTCTTTCCGGCTTCTGATGGCGGTGATTGAGCGATGGTGTAGACGAACAGATTAGGGGCTGGAATTGGAGGTCGGTAGGTGTAGCATGGGCTGGGTTGGCTGAGGTGGTGTGGGTTGGGGAAGATGACTTTTTATTTTTTGTTATTTTCTTGTTTTCATGTAAGTTTTCTGTTAATATTGGTTTTATTGAAACACAAATAACCATTTTTTTAAAACATTTTTATTTGTTCTACAAAACAGTTATTTTTTTTTCCTCATATTTTCTCGGAATTGATTAAAAAAAACAAAAATAATAAAATTAAAACAACAAATTCAACTTAAAAGAGAAATTTTATGGGTAATTATATTCCCACAACATTTTCCTATAAATACACCACATTTTAATTGTATTATTGATCCCTAATTTTTATTTAATGTTACAGTTATGTTGTTAACTTTTTTCATCACATCCTTATCCTTAGTCTTTCATTAATTAAACAATGTTGTCTTTAATAACGACTTTTATCCAAAAAACTTATTATTGTGCTTTAAAACGATGGACAAGTGTTTAATCGTAATTTTGAATTTTTTTTTGCTTTATAAATACATGCTGATAAATAATTTTTTTTTAAATCCCTCCTAACGAAATTTTTGACATAAATCATTATCAGAGACAAGATATACTAACTAACGAAAAAATCGTAATAAAAATACAATGAAAAAAACTTAGGGACATAAGTGTGGTATGGAGTAAAGGTAATAAACAATTTATGCAATTAAAATGTGGTACACTTATAAGAAAATATAGTGTGAATATATTTTGCCAAATTTTATTCTACTAAGGGCTGTTTGATAGCAATGGTGGAAAATGGGTGGAAAGATAATGAATTTCAGAGAAAGCAATTGTCTAGAACTTGTTTTCCAGAGAATTGTTAATTAAGTGTGTTTGATTGGTATAATTTTCCACCTGATCCGTTTGACTTTGTTTTTCATGAAAATTGTCAATTAAAGGTATAAAATTTCTTACAATTGGGGATAGAATTTGTTTAGATTGCCAAAAAATTAAAAAAATTTTAAAAAATAAAATATAAAAAAATTGTGTTCATTTGACTTTGTTTTTCATGAAAATTATCAATTAAAGGGATAATTTCTTTTATAATTTGGGGTAAAATTTATTTCCATTGCAATAAAAAATAAAAAAAGATGGAAAGCTGTTTCCCACCAATATTAAAGGAATTGAAATTCCTTAAAATCAAGGAAAAGCCGGTCACGTGGGGGCAAAACCAAGAAAAGTAATTCCCGGTAAAAAAAAAAGGTTATCAAACAGGACAAAAAGTTGGAATTGGCAAAAATTTTCCATTTTCCCTAGAAAAAGCAACATATCAAACAGCCCAAGAGCCTGTTTTTAAATAGTCAAACTTTGAAATTAGGTTCAAAACACTTTGTAATTAATTATTTTTTAAAAAAAAATGAGTTTGATTAGCTATATTTTAAAATGTCAAAAGTCAAAATCACTATCTGTTTTAATAACTTTATTAAAAGAATTAATCTACTCAAATAGGGAATTGGAAACAGGGAAAGAAAACAGACAGAGTTGGCAGCTTGTGATTGGGTGGTTTTTATTCAAATTTTTCCATCTCCCAATGAATTGTCGTCAAGTGTATCTGTTTGCTTTTTCCTGTCAATTTTCCTTGTCTATCTAGCATTGCTCAAAAAATATATATTAATTGAAAAATGAGGGAAAAACAATTAATGAATGATTAGATAAGTAAAATAAAAAGTTTGTTGGAGTATATAAAAAAAATTTACTCTTTTAATGTAGAAAACGATCTTTATTATGATAAAGATGTTATTTGAAAAAAATAAAAAAAGAAGAAGAAGGTTTCTTGAAAATACTCTTAAAACCTCAATTAAGTTTCATTAAAAAAAAAAGTTCATTCTTTGAATGAAAAATCAGAATTATTGCTTTTCTATTCATTATTAGAGCTTGTTTGGTAGAGATTTTTTGGGGGAAGAATTGATTTTGAATAGTGATATGATGGGAAATGTGTGGTTGAAAAAGAAGAAAAAATTATTGATGTGATGGAAAATATTATTTTATTGAAGAATGTGTGGTTGAAAATGAGAATTGATTTACTGTAGAAAATGAGAATCCCTACCAAACAGGCCCTTAATATGTTATCTAAGAACATCTACAATGGATACGTAGTTTATAGAAAATAATAATAAATCAACAAATGCACATTGTAGAAAAAGGATATTTCTTCAATGCAGCTGACATGGACACTGTGAAGATGAGTTGGCAAGAAAAAAAAAAGAATTTTACTACTTTGTCGGATGATATCTACCATCCTCCTTAACATGTGTAGGTGGATGAAAATTATAATTGTGTTTAAAACGATTCAATGATATAATATCCTGTTGCATAATGTCAACATATATGTCAAAGAGGATGTCAGTATAGCATGGCTGGAAGAAAAACAATTAATCTACTCGAACACAGACAGTTGATAGGATTGGATGACAAATGCTGCACTAGCACCTTTATGACTCTCTTTTTTCTTTTTAAATTTTCCAATGAATGTTTGACGTGTGTCTTCCTATTTTTAAATCTTATCAAATACCTTTCTTTGTGCAGCAAGATTGGCAATTAGTTGATGTGGAATACACTTTCTAGTCCGAATAGTCTGTTAGACGGTATGAAGGTGGTAAATAATTATTTTATTCAAGAATTATTTCTTCCGCTCCACCATTAGTCTTCTGTCTCCTCCCCATCGTCACCTCCACCACCTGTCTACTCTCATCCACCTCCACCTTAACCACCTTTTTACTCTAGGTGTGGCAAGCGGACTGAACCGCTCACGAGCTCGTGGCTTCGTTTAGAGACGCGTCATGAACCAAGTCGAAAACTCTTTTTCATGAGTCTTGTTCTAGACTTGTAGGTCAGCTTCCTTTTGGGCTTGGTTTTACTAATTTCTTTAGAAAAAAACACACGCGACTCGTGGATGGCTCGACTCAATCCATGAGGTCCAAAAGTCAAAGAGTCAAGTTCCTCCTTCCCCTCCCCTCCATGTATAGAACCGCCATGTGAAGAGCACACCACCACAACCTTATATTTGTAAACCCCCCACCATCACCATCCAAAGTAAGCCATTGAGACGATCTATTCGTTGATAACAAAAGCTCCAATATCAGATATAGAAAGAGAATGTGCATATATACACGTATGAGTTTGTGTATGTATATGGGCATTAATAGAGAGAAAGTTGAGGAGAAGGGTGCAATTCTTTATATTTCTGAAGGACAACAATTCAAATTAAACTTAGACATATCGAAAAAGTGTTGGATATGTGCTAAGTACAAATTCTAATTGTACATCGGAAATTGAACGAATTTGAAACTCAAGTATATTGTAAAATACCCGAATAATTCCAAAGTACAAATGAGAACATTATTCGAATCATCTAAAACAAGTGAACACGAGGCCGGTTTAAGGGCATTTAGGACCTCCTTCTTTAGTCCTCCAGTTGTTGTAGCAAGGACATGTTTCTTTGTTTCCGTAAGTGCCTGGTGGCACGCACAGGCACTTGGCGCAGCACATGAGACAGAAGAACATGCATGGTTTCCTATGTGAAGTGGCCGAGCATCGGTCTGAGCATCGTGGTGGACAATCTATTCGAATTTAAAATCAAACTTTACTCAGATTCTTGAAAGATTCAAAATGACTATTAAAATTTAAGATTGTAGTACAGAACGGAATTGACATGTAATTATACCTTCAGGGTTGATATCATTATATCCCTGTCAAATTAAAAAAAAAAACCGATGATAAGTAAGGGTTAATGAAATGATAGAAGCAAAATACTGATTTATATTATTAGTAATGACGGATCTAGGGGGGCTGGATCGGGCTGTAAAAAAATTTTCTTGTGTAATTTTTTTTTTAGCTCGACTTGTAATTCGATCCTGGATCCGTCCATGTAATTACCTCAGCCATATTCGACAATGTGATGAGAAAAAGCACAAAAAAGAAGAGAGTAGTAATGTATGAACGCCCTGCCATTTTCTTTGTCTTGTTACTCTCAAGAATGGACTGAAATTGAGTGATTATTCTCTAGAGTGGAGTGCGTATTTATAAGGGAGATTTTGAAGAATTCTGATAATCTTCATTATTAAATTTATTAATCCCAGCTAACCTTATTTATAGTACACAACAGGCAAATTAATAGCAGCAGAAAAGCCACCCCGATATGACTTAAATATGGGAAAAAAAAAATTATTTTGTGTTTGTTTATTTAGGTATGTTGAAATTATAGTTTAGGAGGTAATTATTTGGAATGAGTGTGTTTATTTAAGGGATAATTGAAGCAAAAGTCTCAAACCTTTAAAATACTAGCAAAATTTTCCCAAACATTTGATTTGTTGCAATTACCACTCATAAAATTTTCAAACGTTGCAGATGAAGCCCTTCTGGACAGTTTCTATCCACAATTCCGTCATTTGACAAAAAAATTGACTTTGTCCAATTTTTTAATACTTTAAGAAGGGACAAAAGAGTAACTTTATATTTATCACATTACATAATTAAACTAATTAAATTAAAAAAATAAGAAATAATAATTAAAAAAAAAAAGGACAATCGTCTTCTTCCTCTCACCCACGACGCCCACCCCCCTTCCCACACCTCAAACCCAAAATCAGCCATCGACCACCTCCACCTCGACACGACCAACATCTATAATGTACATGATGTAGCATCTCGGTCCGGTGAATCAGGTTCCAGAAGTGGCACAAATCCCTGGGCTTGAGATCAGTGACACGAACTAGATCGGAGGAGCGTCGTCGAATGTATTGGCGAGCTCCCTGAGTCGGCATAGTGATATTTGACAGTGGTTTCCGAGTTTTTGACAGGAACAATGGCGCTACAATCAAGATCCGCGAAAGCATTTTGGAAGAGCTCAGAAATGAGGTTAAAGTCAAACCATAAATTGGGGTCGAAAGGGGTTGTAGATAGGGGAGAATGTTCATCAATGGGTTCAAGGTTTGGCTCAAGTATTGGTAAGATTTTAGATGAAGAGGAAGTAGATTCAGGGTACCAGAGAACCCATTTGCACTTCTCAATTTTGTGTGTGAGAGAGAGACATAAATGTTGAGAAAATCTGTCGCTGAAGTAGATAACGCGCCTCCAACGATAATTCAAGAGGAACTCCAAAATATATTTAATAACAATCAAAAGAAAATAGAAGACTAAGAAGAAAAGAAGAAGACTTGAATCGCAAAGAATGTTGTCTTAAAAGCTATATTTGCGCCCTCTCGATAATGAGAATGCTAAAAGACCAACACATAAATAGTTTTAGCGGATTTCAAATCAAAAAACCGCGTTGCAATTAGCACTATTGAAACCCGGAAAGAATGAACAAGTAAAGAATTTGAAATAATTCTAAGTATAATTTTGAGAGAGTTTTGGGATGATTATTTCAAAGTATATAAAGGAGAATTAGTATGTTTAATCCATGAATTCTATTCATATTTATAGAATTCATTCATACACTTTCGTATGGATGCCAACTATTCACAAAAAGATGTTAAAAGAGGATGAAAATGTACCAAGAAAAACTGCCCAATAGTCTTTTTCAATTTTTTAATCTCTTTTCAACCATAGTTGATCAATTTCTCATTTATCAATATTTGAACAACTCAATTATATAACAATCCCCCACTTGTTCAAATATTATAACTCAACTTAGAATCATAAACGATGTCACGCATAGGATAAGGTATCTTTCAATTTAAATCTTACATTAGTGCTAATATTGCAAAGTAATATCGAGATTTCAGGTAGCCTTAGCTTTGAACCAGTTATCCCTTATGACATTACCGGTTATATCACACACGTGATCATTCTGTCTCAATATGTTCCACACAATTTTACTTTGGTGTGTTAATGGCCTTGCACCCATCCGTATTCATGAACTTTTCAGAAAGTAACTCCAACTTTCCTTGAAGCGGCACCACTTCTAAGTTCATATAGGAGAAATTCTTACAGTGTCTTGGTTATATTTTAAAGACACTTGTACTACGTACTGAATTTCTTTAAATTTTATTCAACCCTCAATACCATAACCCCAGCACTTATATCTTTAGGATAGAGCTTTAAATTGTATATTAAGTGTTGTAATCAATTCACTTATCAAATGACTTGTTGTTACCCATTGAACTTATAAATTACTCATTTCATAATAACAGGTAGGGTTGCCATCATTGGTGAATTTTATTTAAGGAGTTTAAGTCACATGCTACTCGATGTTAATCTTACCAACTCTTTAGTAAATGGTTTTGTAAATAGATGAGCCAAGTTCTCACTTGATTTTACATATGTAAGTGAAATTATTCCATCTTTTATTAATTTCCTTACATTAATTTCCTTACATAATCATGTCTAAGGCTCATGTGTCTAGACTTCACTATAAGCCCTTGCTAGAGTAGCTTGACTATTACATAGTATAGATATTGTAGACTCATTCTACGTATCTAATGGAACTTCATAAAGAAGATCTTCAAGCCACTCAGCTTCTTTTCCCGTTTCAGCTAATGCTACAAACTTGGATTCCATTGTTGAATATATAATCATAGTTTGTTTCTTTGATCTCCAAGAAACGGCACTTCCTCCAAGAGTGAACAACCAACCCGATGTTGATTTGTTTTCACCAGCACTTGATATCCAACTAGTATCGGTATATCCTTCAAGTATAGCTGGAAATTTAGAATATTGGAGTCCAAGGTTTTTGGTTCTCTTTAAATAACCAAGTACCCTTCCAATCGCTTTCCAATGTTCAACACTTGGATTACTTGTAAACATACTAAGTTTACTTACAGCAAATGCAATGTTCGGTCTTGTACATTGTACAACATACATAAGACTACCAATTGTACTTGCATATTCAAATTGTCCAACATCTCTTCCAACATTTTTCATAGGTTTGATACTTGAATCAAATGGAGTATTTTGCCTCTTTAATGTTCAAATGTTTGAACTTTTCAATTACATTCTCAAAATAATGTGATTGAGTTAATGCAAATCCCAAATCATTCTTGATCACTTTTATACCCAATATGGTATCTACTTGACCAAGATCCTTCATTTTGAATGTTGAAGATAGAAACCTTTTTGTTTCTATAATACCATCCATGTGATTACTAATAATCAACATGTCGTCCACATATAAGCATACAAATATAATATAATTATCACATTTTTTAGCATATAGACATTTATCTACCGTATTATGCAAAAAACCAAAAGTCATGATAGCATTATCAAATTTCTCATGCCATTTTTTAGGAGCTTGTTTTAAACCATATAAAGATTTTACAAGTTTACAAACTTTGTTTTCATTACCCGGAAGAATGAAACCTTCCGGTTATTCCATGTAAACTTCTTCATCTAATTCTTCATTTAAAAATAAAGTTTTAACATCCATTTTATGTACACATGAATCATATATAGTAGATAATGCAAAAAGAATTCTAATAGTAGTAATTCTAGCTACGGGTGCATAAGTATCAAAATAATCAATTCCCTCATTTTGTCGAAAACCTTTAGCAACTAATCTTGCTTTATAAGTTTGGATTGAACCATCGGTGTTGTATTTACTACGAAATACCCATTTACAACCAATTGCTTTTAATCCAGCCGGTAAGTCAACAATCTTCCAAGTATTGTTGGACATTATAGAATTCATTTCAACATTTATTGCATATTTCCAAAACATGCTATCTCTAGAAGTTATTGCTTCTTTATAGGTTTTAGGATCACTTTCAATTTGAAGAACATAAGGAATTGTTCTTACTACATCTTCTCTACTTGCTTCAACCAAGTATAGAGAAATCCGTTGAGAATCAATCTCATCATGTCCTAATACCTTCTCTTTACGAGTTCTCTTGCTTCTTCTAGGTTCACTAGACTCATTTATATCTTGAGAAGATATTTCTAATGATTTATTAGAAGCTGGAATTTCTTTTTGAGTTTCCAATGGATTTTGATCAATTTCATCCACACTTAATAAATTTTCAAAGAAATTCACATCTCGTGATTCTATAATAACATTGGATGATAGATTAAGTAGCCTATATGCTTTACTATTTATTGCATATCTAACAAAAACACTCTTGATCCCTCTTGGTCCTAGTTTCGTTCTTCTAGGTTCTGTGTTTTTATAATAAGCTAAACACTCTCACACTTTAAAATATCCAATGTTTGGTTTTCTTTCTTTCCATAATTCATAGGGAGACACTTTAAGTTTTTTTGAAGGAATTCTATTACATATATGACATGCAGCAAATAATGCCTCTCCCCATAAATTATTAGGCAATTTAGACCTTGTTAACATAGCATTTACCATTTCAACTAAGGTTCTATTTTTCCTTTCTGCTAAACCATTTTGTTCTGGTGTTCTAGGTGCACTATATTGATGTATTATGTCATGCTCTTCACAAAAGATGTCAAATTCTCTTGAAAAATACTCACCACCTCTATCACTTCTAAGAATTTTAATACTTTTATTCTTTTGATTTTCTACTTCATTTTTATATACTTAAACATATGAAAGGCTCATCTTTATGTTTCATTAAATAAACATAACAAAATCTAGAATAATCATCAATAAAAGTTATGAAGTATTTATTACCTCCTCTTGTTAACATGCCATTAAGTTCACATAAATTGGTATGAACTAAATCAAGTAATTTAGATGATCTCTCTACACTTTGAAAATGTTTTTTAATCATTTTTGAATCAACACAAATTTCACACTTATCACTTTTAGTTAATTCACATTATATCATTCCACATTTAACCATTCTATGCAAAGTAGAATATCCTATATGCCCTAATCTATCATGCCATAGATTTAAAGAACACACAAAGTAAGAAGACTTTGTTGTATTAATATTGTCAATAGTACATAACTTGACCATTCCATTAGTAGAATAGCCTTTTCCAACAAAGAAACCATTGTGGGATAATACAAGTTTTCCCGACTCATAAACACTTTTAATCCCCGGTTTCCCCAACAAATCTCCACTTACAAGGTTCCTATTCATATCCGGTACATGTAAAACATTAGTAAGAGTTACAACTTTTTCGGATGTGAATTTTAATTCAACATTCCCTTTGCCTATAACCTTTGAACAATGTTCATTTCCCATTTGAATTTGTTGACCATCATCAATGGCTTGATATGTCTTGTAGAGAGTCTTGTCATAGAAAACATGAACGGTGGCGCAAGTATCATACCACCATCCCGGAATTTTTCCTTTGATAGTATTTACTTCACTTATAGTGGTGACTATCTCATCCTTGTAAATGAAATTCACCTTGCCTCCAAATTTGCTTTGTTTTCTATGTTGGCATTCTTTCGCAAAGTGGCCGGTTTTTCCACATACAAAGCATTCTCCCTTGGGCTTCTTTTTGAATTTGTTGTTGTCTTTAGTAAACTTTCTTTTGTTTACTTTGATGACTTTGTTGTTGTTCTCCACGGTATTGGCTTTCGAAGTACCAACATGAGAATTTTCATTCCCATCTCTTACCCTTGACTCTTCCTCAATTCGGAGATGTTTTTGAATTTGCTACAATGAAAAGTCTTCGAAGTTATGAAGAATTTTCTTCCTATATCCTCTCCAAGTAGAAGGCAATTTAGCAATAATTGCTCCTACTTGGAATGATTCCGGAAGTTCAATCTTTACCACTTTCAATTTATTGACAATAACTTGCAGTTCATGTACTTGGGGTAATAGGGGAATATTATCTAAGAATTTGAAATCAAAATACTTAGAAATTAAAAACTTTCTAGTACCTTCTTCTTCAGCCTTGGTATTGGTATATAAGTCATAAAGTCGATCCGACAAAGCATTCAAAATATGGCCACGACATATGAGTTCATCTTCTTCACGCTTTTTCCGGTCCAACATTGATTGTTCGGTGTCATTATCGGATGGTTCAGGTAGATCTTCCAAGTTTGGATCAAGTATGTAGAAAATTTTGAGCGCCGTTAACAAGAATTTGATCTTGTCTTGCCACCTTATAAAGTTCGATCCATCAAAACGGTCTAGCCTCACCAAGTCTTGATTTATGAGTTTGATAGTAGCCATGGTGGTATCTCCTTCGGTTGTCATTGTGCAAGCCAAATATAGCTTTTAGATTGTTGAGAAATTTGTCGCCGAAGTAGATAACACGCCTCCAATGATAATTCAAGAGGAACTCCAAATTATATGTAATAACAATCAAAAGAAAATAGAAGACTAAGAAGAAAAGAAGAAGACTTGAATCGCAAAGAATGCTGTCCATTGATATTATATTTGCGCCCTCTCGGTAATGAGAATGCTAAAGGATCAACACACAAATAGTTTTAGCGGATTTCAAGTCAAGAAACCGGGTTGCAATTAGCACTATTGAAACCCCGGAAAGAATGAACAAGAAAAGAATTTGAAATAATTCTAAGTATAATTTTGAGAGAGTTTTGGGATGATTATTTCAAAGTATATAAATGAGAATTAGTATGTTTAATCCATGAATTCTATTCCTATTTATAGAATTCATTCATACACTTTCGTATAGGTGCCAACTTTTCACAAAAAGATGTTAAAAGAGAATGAAAAGGTACCAAGAAAAACTGCCCAACAGTCTTTTTCAAATTTTTAATCTCTTTTCAACCATAGTTGATCAATTTCTCATTTATCAATATTTGAACAACACAATTATATAACAATCCCCCACTTGTTCAAATATTATAACTCAACTTAGAATCATAAACGATGTCACGCATAGGATAAGGTATCTTTCGATTTAAACCTTACATTAGTGCTAATATTGCAAAGTAATATCGAGATTCCAGGTAGCCTTAGCTTTGAACCAGTTATCCCTTATGACATTACCGGTTATATCACACACGTGATCATTCTGTCTCAATATGTTCCACACAATTTTACTTTGGTGCGTTAATGGCCTTGCACCCATCCGTATTCATGAACTTTTCAGAAAGTAACTCCAACTTTCCTTAATTTTGTAATGTGATAAATATAAAGTTACTCTTTTGTCCGTTCTTAAAATATTAAAAAAGTGGTCAAAGTCAAATTTTTGGTTAATTGACGGAATTGTAGATGGAAACTGTCCAGAATGGCTTCACCTACAATATTTGGAAATGTTATGGTTAGCGGCTGCAACAAATCAAAAGTTTGGAGAAAGTGTACTAGTATTTCAAAAGTTTGGAACTTTTGCTGCAATTATCCATTTGTTTGAATTTTATGGTTAGTAGAAAGAAGTGAAATCAGATTTCATTAAAAAAATTATGGGATAAGGCTAGCATAAATTCAGACTACCAGATTCTAAATTCACATAAGTTTCTTAAAAGATAATGGTGAAGATGATTATATTATTTTTCGGTGTCAACTTTCGTTGTATACCATGAAAAAAGAGGTACCTTCGAGAAGATAGATTAAATACTAAATTATGTTTTTCGTATTTTAAATTTTAACATCAATTGACCAACTTTTTTTTTTCTTTTCTAAAGATGTATGTTTGGGAATATATAATTACATTTTTTTAATTTTAAATTCTAAAATAAACTGACCGACTATCTTATCTGAAATGATATTGTGCTATAACATCTTGTTTAATCCAATTTAAAAGAATAATGCTATGTAGCTCTATTGGGGTTACAACCCTGATTTAGATGACGTTAAATGATATGCTAAATGAAATATTGAATTAAATAACTTATCTGGTGCCACCTATCATTTAATGTCGCATTAACGTCACTCAAAATGGTATTGTAACCTCATTCAGACTAAATATCATTACTCAATTTAAAATTACAAAACCAACTATTTCATTTGATATTAAATAATATTATGCTACAACATCTTGTATAACAGTTAATTCAACACTAATTACAAACATGTAAATAGATATAAATATAATAATTGTTGGGAGCATTAAGAATTAAAGGAGAGCAAAGAGCCAATTGCTTAGCTCATTTGCGGTACTTCTGATTTGTTGGTGTTCAAATTTCTTTTCAGGCATGTGATTGATTAATTTCGTAACTGTACAGATCCTGATAAGTAATAATATTGAATGATGAATCCAATTATCGTACCCATATAAAATATTTACTTAATACTAGTTTTATCCCAGTATTGCTTCAATCTAAATTTATTCAGTAACCAATTATCAAATTCAATAGTTTATGTTTCTACTAAATTATATTAAATTTAATCTAAGTTAACGAGTTTGTGAAGAATTTTTTTAAAACTTAGTGGTTAGGAATTCAAATTTCATCAAGGTCAATTTAGGAATCATCTAATACAATTTCACTCAATCCTTATTTCATATGTATTAACAATCGAATTAGTCAATTTTAATTAGTAATTTCTATCGACCAAAACTAATTCTATTTAAATGTCCGAATTTTTAATATTTATATGTAAATTCTTACATATGTAATAAAAATATTCAATTTTTATAATTCAATTATGATTGCAGTATTTCTCAATCTCTTATCAAAACTTATGTTATTTATTGTACGAACTAAATAAATATATCTACTCTCGATCTCCAAGTTATCCTTACACTATACAATTGGTGATCAAAGCAATTGAATGTCAATTTGACACACAATAAACAAGTAATACATTACTAAATTAGCATGAATCAATTAAATAAAATAAAATTAACCCAAGCTACGTAGTTCATCCTAACAATAAGAAATTTAGACAATCATATTTTTGAAATTAAATAACGATAAAATGAAAAACGTTACCAGGTTCAATACAATGATTAAAAAATTAATACAAGCTATTGTTGTTTTTTGGCACCCAATTCCCAACAAAGATCTTCAATTCTTCCTTGGTTGATTATATATCTTCCGGCGAATTGTGTTTTCCAATCTTCAAATCCTAAATTAATGTACAAATCTTGAGAAATTTATGTGTTTTAATGTGTAATTTAGTCTCAAGAATGTAAATCTAGTCTCCCATTTTATTTTAAAGCAAGATCTGTATTTATATAGACTAATAGAATCCCCAAGAAGATAGAAAAACATAATTGTGGTCAAATAAAGATTTCCTAAATTGCTGGAAATTATTTTTTTCATGTGCAATTTGGTTCATGTTTTTCTTTCTTCTTTAGATTGAGTCCTTAGATATTGTAATTGAGGTCCTTCAACTTCCAAACATAACTCCTTATTTAAGATGTGGTGGGGGATTTAAGATGTGTTGCATGTGAAGGTATTTGTGGTGGTGGTAAAGGTGGTTTGACTGTTAAAGATGGTGGGTTGTGAAGGTAGAGGTGGTGGTAGACTTGAGGTGGAGTGGGATAAAGTGGGATTAGTTGAGCTGAAGAGCGATTGTGATTGATTAATTGGATAATTTGTGATTAATAAATAATTTTTGATATAATAAAATGTGTGATTTGCAATTAAAATATATAATTGTGATCCAAAAATGTTTTTTGTGAGACTATTATGTGATCGTAACAAAAAAAAAGTGCTATTATGACGTGCCTTGATTAATAAACTTATAGGTTACAAACTTTTATCAATGATCACAAAATGTGACTACCTGATTTTTTTTAAAAAAATTACATGTTTATTATTTTTCAAAACGAATTTTGAAACGTTCGTAGTTATGTAATTTTTCTTTGGGAAAAATTCATAAATAATGTGTTTAGTTTACACCAATTCAAAAATCATGTTTATAGTTTGCAAAATTCAAAAATTAGGTTTTTTTTTTTAAAATTATAATATAATATAATATAATAAACCCACCCTACATGCACCACCCCTACCGCTCCGTGGACTATTCCGACGACAATTCCGACCACAACTCTTCTCGGCGACCATTCCGACGACTGCTCCGATTCCGGTGACTATTCCGACGACCCTCCGACGACTATTCCGGCAATCATTCCGGTCACATATTTATAATTTAATTAGCCACATATTATTTTTCAGTCACAAATAATAATTTTTATATGTCACAGATTATTTTATGGTCACAGTTCAAAAATTTTATAGGTCACATTTAATTAGTTGGTCACAGATCAAAATTTATAGGTTATACGGTCACAGATTTTCAAATTAATTGGTCACAAATGTTTTTACGGTCACAGATAAAAAAATGATTAATTTCATTGGTCACGTATTTTCAAATTTGTTGGTCACAAATTATTTTTCAGTCACATATTGTCAAATTTTAGGTCACAGTTAAATAGTTGGTCACAGATAACGAAATACTTGGTCACATACCACTGGCACTACTTCAGCCACCACCACCACACAAAACACCGCCACCACCCACAGCCACCAAACAAAGCACGATCACCACCCCAACCACTGATCCACCACCACAGATGCTACCACACAAAACACCTCAGATCCCCTGCCGAGAAAACCACCACAAAATCACAACCAACAATAACACCAAAATCACCACCACCGAGAAAACCACACACATCTAGCAACACACAGATCCACCACTAACAATAGCAAACAACAACAACAACCAACCACAAATAACAACCACACACAGATTCGCCCCATACCCACAGATCTGCCGCCTCTTCGATTCCGTCAACATCGATCCGCACAAACCACCGCCGAGCCACACACCCATTTCACTGTAATTTCGTCGTCCACCGACTCAGCCAAACCCTGTAATTTAGTCGTTCAGCCAAACGTTGTAATTTCGTCGTCCACCGACTCAGCCAAACATCGCGACTCGCGTTTAACGTCTGTAAAGAACATCGGCGGCAACGGCGCGACTCGCAATGAACGCAGCGACGTCGCGACGGGTGCAACAAATGTTGAGCGATGCGATCATAAAGAATTACGAACATGAGGGGGAAGGGGAAGGGGAAGGGGAAGGGGAGGGAAGAAAAACTTAGGGGGGAAGGAAGAAAAAATTAGGGGGGAGGGAGGAGAAGAGACGAGAGAGAGAGGAGGAGAAAGAAAAATGACTAGGGTTTGAGAATAAATTAGGGTTATGAATTAGGTTTTAATATAATACCTGATTTTTGAATAAATAAATTGTTGACCTGATTTTTAAAAAATAATCTTTAAACATCTGATTTTTTATAATTTTCCTTTTTTTTTTTTTTCTTTTATCCTTTTTTGGTTGGCAGCCCATCTCACTATTGTCCTTGCCCATTATCCTCTACTTGGGGTGTAAGATGGTCCAGCCCATTTAATCCATGAACCATATTGTGACACATTATTTTCCACTAGTTAAATCTCCACGGTGCAAGAATTATGCTCAGATTTTTTAACTAAATGGAAACTACTCAATTCATAGATGGAATTTAGCATTTTAGGACTTGAAATATCTGCTTTATTACAACTATAATAAATTAAGATTTAAACCAACTACAATTGATATTATTAGATAAAAGAAAAACATAAACAAAACTTATCTTGAAAGAGTCTAGCACTTAATAATAATCACGATAAAATGAAACACTTGTTACAATTGTAATAAATCTGATTCAATCAAACTATAACCTACATTAGTTAAAAGCAAAACATTCTTTTCGATTACTTTGGTGTTGTTCTTTAAATTGTTCTATTGTGAATATTCAAATTTGTTCATAGTTGATTATGGGTTTGTTTTTGTATCTTTCAATTTTTTGACCTATTTTATTTGATGAAGCTTACACTCCAAAATGCTTCGAGGCTTATGCCTCGCCTCACAAAAGAAACACACCTCACTACCCAATTTAACCTTTTTAAACATTGATTAGCATCGCTTCGCCTTCCCCTCCATAATAAAGTGCTTCAAATTCAAAAACACGCTCTTTTGTTTTCTACAGAAATGGTAAAAAAAATTTTGATATGATATCCCAAATGTGATCATGTACCTATAGATGCTCAACTCCAAGCTCATACCACTGTAAGCTACCAAAAGAGCTAACTTGTTCAAACCCATTTCACCAGAGGTGAGACATGAACCTAGCTACTAAAATAAAACAAAGAAAAAAGTCCTCAGTCCATGCAATGTGTCAAAATTACTGAAAGCTAACGTGCCAATAGAAAGTTTCTTCCCACCCCTCGCCCCCATTCAAAATAGTTTGTAGAAAAATTCTGTTCTTGTCCATAGCTCAACATCTTGACTTGTTTTGAGCTCATTTTTCCATTTCTCCATTGATCCCTCAACTATCTCCATTGATCCCTCAACTATCTAAACCTGTAAAGATTCACATATATTAACACCTATTATGTCCCATATCTCTTTACTTGTTTCATATATCATAATCTAAGCCAAATTATGGTGTCCACAATCCTGATATCCATATAAAACTGCACCCCACAAACTTTAATGCCCCAAATTTCAATTGTTAGGCATATCAACTACATATCCTGAAACCAATACAAATTCCCAATAGGCATTTGGCCTCCTCCAGTGATACTATATATAAAAATGAATACAGCAGCAGATGCAAATACTAAGGGAATAGACATTCTGTAGACGAAAAATACTTACACTGTTACTTCTGATTTTTGGTCAAGGGGAGTGTTTTCCAAATGTTAAGCACTTGATATATCCAAACAGATTGCAGAAACATATTAGACGACAGTAAAAACTCGAAATGCATAGAAATAGGAACTAATAAATCATTGTGTTGCATTGTAAAATGTACAATTATTTTGAAATGGAGAAAATAACATCAAAACCGGGCAAGATAACACTATAAAAAAACAAGAAGATGAACAAAAAAGACGGCTCTTATCTACTATACCAATCCCAATACACAGCTTTTTATTTACTCATTGCATAGAGTGCTCAAGAACCAACCTCACTCGGTGTCCCAGCACATCCAATTCCGCTATCCTTTGCTTCTGCCACCGCTCTTCAAAACTGTCCCCATCCACATTTGCTCTATCACCGCCATGACCAATTAACCCACTCTTCACCTCCTTCAAACAATCATTGAACACATTCATCACCACCTTTGCTGCCAGTTGCTCAAACCCGATACAGAACCCACCTTCCAAATCGACATTCTGTCCTCCAACTACCGGTTCTCCCTCCTTGAAACCCATGCCAAAAGTACCATTTTGCCCATCCCCCATTCCCTCATCCCCTTCAAATTTCACCTTCACCTCACTCAACTTCTCGTCCTCATTGTTATCATCATGGTAAATATCTCCACACGCAACTCCACCTTCATTTTCATTCTCATTATCAACACAATCCAATTCCACATTTTCAATACTGTTACCATTTTCTTTCACCAAATCGATCGGAAATGTAGGTAAAAAGTCTACTTTAACCCCAACGAGACTCGACTTTTTCATCAACTCCTCACTGTTACCACCAACACCACCATAATCATCATCATCGTTACTATTATTATGATTATTGTAAGTATTAACATTCCTCGTACCACTGAATGGCGAAGTGGCCGCATAATCCGGGTGCCATAGCTGTTTGGACAAGTCGTAAAGCGCACGATCTTGTGGCGACAACTGAGATTTGTCAAGCCCTTTAGATAGCCTCGTCGATATGACCCGAAACTTCTTCCGCAGCCTCCGCAGCTTCTCCGATAGCTGCGACTTCGTATAAGGCTGCGACATGGTATTGGAGAATCGTGTGTAAAAAATCCCAAGGTCCCGTGGGAAGGTCAAATTCTCCGATGAACAGTCTAATAGACCCTGCAAAAACCTGATCTCGTCCGGTTCGGTCCATATCCGGTGGAACTTGAAGGGCGGTGATCGTGGATCCCCGTCGCCGCCGCAGGGAGAATTCGGGTTAAATGGATTCTGATTGAGGGGTGGGGTAGCATCGGGGATTTTGCGTTTGATGGGGAGTTTGGAAGTGGAGGGTTTGAGTTGAATTGGATGGATAGGGGTGAAGTCCATGGAATTTTGTCTGCAATAGGATATTATATGAATTGATGGTTCAAATGGGGGTGAGTGGATCAGAGTGATTAAAATTTGCTCTTAATTTTTTTTTTTTTTAATTTTGGGGATATTGGATTAGGATGAAATTAGGGTTCACCAAGTCAGTTGGATTCTGATAAAGATTTATGGGCGAGCGTTACTTGCGTTTAGGAATAGACTTTTTAAAGGACAAGTGGCTAATTTTAAATTAAATTTTCCAAAGATCCTTAATTGTGTGAAATTAAGAAAAATGTTTGTCGTAAATCATACGTTACAGAATACTTTACGAGTTGATTAGGTGTCAAAAGAAAGTGGAGGAGTTGATCCAATAAAATCTCAAATCATCATCTGTTTATAAATAAATCTGTAAGTTGTGATGTACATGTAACACAACTAATATGATATTTGAATTCTTGTACGAAGAATTTGGTTTTGAATTTGAGTATTGGACAGTTTCAAACTTCCGAGGATAGATTTCCTAACTTATTAGTTTTAGGGGCTCAATATTAATGAGCTAGATCCAATGGACCAAGAGTCCTCAAAATCCTAAATAGTTCCAATTAATAAAAGACAAAATTGAATAGAATCCTAAAATGAACAAGGTCGTAGAAGGTCGTATTTTATTTATACACGAGTTTAGAAGGTCATCAAACATGTCTTTATTCGACAAGTGTGACAGTTCATTAGTTCTCACACGGTCATTGTTTTGCAAGTTAATGTCGTTTACTTCAAAAGATTCACGATGACATAGTACATGAAATGACAACTTATAGATCAAAGTAAATTTTATAATTTTTTTTGTCTGTCACGGAACTTTTTTTGGGTATATATTCAAGATATGCATGGCATCTCGTATAAAAATCCGGAATTTACAGAAAAACTTCATTTGTAATTTTTCTAATTTAGCATGAATTCCATTATTTTATTTGTTGTTTGTACTTGGTACAACTTCGTTACAATTATTAAACTGAAAAACACTTGGTTCTGAAGAAATGAGGAGAGGATGTTGAAATTGAATATTTAAAATATCGATAAGAAATAGGGATGTCAACGAGCCAATTGAGTCGGCTCGCGAGTCGAAACTTGAGGCTCGAACTCGACTCGAGTAAAAATGATTCAGACTTTTTTTACTCTAGCTGAATCGAACTTTTGCTCGGCAAACAAATTTAGATTCGACCCGAACTTTCGACTCGGGCCTTGTCCAGTCGAGCCGGCTCACAATTATTGTTATTATTTCTTTTAATATCAGCAAAGGTAGCGTGCAGCTGCTGTGTCGGAAGCTACATGCCGCATGTAAATGATTTTATTTTTTAATTTTTTTTTCTTATAAAAATATCAGGCAGCAGGCAAGCGAAGGTAACGTGTAGTTGCATGTATGGTTTTATTATTTTTAGGTTCGGCTTGTCACGTGCTGAAAATAGCCCGTGACATGAGCCGATCGGGCTGGCCCGAGCTCGAGCCAATGCCCCAAAATGGGGCTCGGGCCAAGCCTCAGCTTGGTTCCATAGAGCCGCGAGCCGAACCGACTCGGACTTTTCCTTGACCGAGCCATGGGCCGCTCAAGCCGACGAGCGAAATTAACACCCCTTGTAAGAAATAGTGATATTCATCCGGTATTTTCAGTTGTCCGTGGACTGTATAAAGTATTGGGTTTGTTGCTTTGACAAGTTATTTTGATAGTTTTTAACATTAGTTTGATGTCACCATAGATTTTTAATATGAACTTTAAAAAATAAGAACGAGTACTGTGATGTTTAGGTGAATAAACGCTCGAATTTTTAGATGAAAAATGGAAAATAATCCAAGATTTCAGCATGAGCTTCAAATGTTGAAATGATAAAACCCTTTACATGTTAGAACAAGGTTATAGGTTTAATAATAATCGATATATGATGAAACTAAAGAATCAACAGTACTATGATTTAAAATCATTTAATAGGCAGATTAACGATAAATGATCAAGAGTCTGTGCATTGTGCTCACAAAAATATGTTCATTTTGTAAATCATCTCAATTGCACAATTCGCTAACAAGTAATAAAGTGTAAATTGTAAAATTCAGTGTTCTAAAATGCGTAATGCGTAGCGAAGCGTCGAGGCCGAGAATCAAGAATCACAAGTTTAGGCGTGTCAATGCGAAGAATAAGCGACATAATGCGTTTTATATTTTTAAGGCATTAAATATATTTTTATATAAAAAATTTTTACCAAAAAAAAAAAAAATTTTGTTCTAAAATGCGCCGCCTAGGCGTGCCTAGGCGCGCTAATGCGGGCTAATGCGCGCAAATGAGCGCCTAGGCGCGCGAATTTTCGAACAAAAAACGTCAAAAACGCATTTTCCGCGCATTGCACCAATTCGACGCGTTTGATCCGCGCATCGCGCCTAGGCGGCGCATTTTCGCGCCTTTTAGAACACTGGTAAAATTTCGAGTATCGTCTCACGAGAATTGATTTAATTTGATTTCTATTACCGAGAATCTTAATCGAATTTATTTAACTCAAGATGATTATATGGATTTTATGATTAACTATAACTAATATGCAATTTAAACTATGGTTACTTGATAAATGAAAAATAATGTTTGAATGCAAAAGTTTGATGAAATCAATATATGAAAAATGCACTAGGATCCCGAATCACCAAACAAGTTCACGTTTATTCCTTATTTCACAATTTGACAACACAACGATTTAGTTGAAGAATCAATGTTTCTAACATATTCAATAATCTCTCTCGAGTAGAATTGAACATATACTCGCATACCATTTAACTATATTTCTATGACAAATGCAATATATGAGAATGCATGACGATTTGTAAACACTTAAAGATTCACGTAAAGTATAGCAGTATATTTCTATCCCCTATCGAACCCTAAGATAATTTATACCTTGTTGAATCTAATTTCCTTCTTTTGAATGTATGAAATAGATCACTCATACTCACATAATCACATGCATTTAATTATAGAGACATTGAAGTGTATATAAATCATTCAATATATAATATTCACGTCTTAATATCAAAATTGCAAAATAACGAATTAAACATTCACATAGCAAGGATCATCGTTCTCATAGTACAATGAAAATCTAGCCTAGCATGGATAAAATTAAAGAGCAAGAAAATTGTTTAGGAGAAGACATCACCCAAAAACTTGAATTTAAATCTTGAAATCTTGAGTCTTGGATTGAAACCCCTTGGTTTTTGCCTTCCTCTTTGCTTTTCAATGACTTTTTCTCTTTAAAGCTACGTCCCCGTCATTCTCAAAGGTTTTCGAGTTATATACATGATCTAAATCATGTTTCCATAAGAGTTGGAGTCAAAATAGGAAACCCAAATTTTTTCTCGATTTGATCGGACGGGCGTTCAGTACAAAATTGGGCGGCCGCCCAGGCATGCAATTTTGCTCTTGTTAATGGGATTGAGGGTTGGGCGACCGCCGAACCCATATAACTGGGCTGCTGCCCAGTTAAAAGAAATTAAGCGAATTTTTTTCAGTCATTTTCTTCATTCTTTCTTCTATCTTGGTCCTCCACATCAAATAACTTCAATTTAAGTACTTCAACTTTTACTCAAATGCATATTAGTCCCCCGAACTTCCATCAATTGGCCAGTTTATCCTTCTTTCTTTTTCAATTGCTTAGAAATGGGTCTAAAACTAAAATAAGATAAAATTAATCTAAGTAAAGTAAAATTCAATAATAAAACGGCACAAAAGCTTAGTAATATAGTCTTAATAAGTATACAAAATGCACTTATCACATTGTCTAGAAAGGCATATTTGAATTTAATTAAAAGAATAATGTTACTTGTACATAAATGATTTACATAAGTTGAGATGTCAAAAAGAGAGAATGAAAGTTTTTTTTCAGTTGAAAAAATTCTAACCCAATCATATGTTATCGAATCATGTGTATGCAAACCATTATATACGTGTTACACAATTATAATTAAAATATCAAATTTTATGATATCTCTTGCTTCTAATTTCAAGGTTTTCTTCCAAAATTCTTCCTTAATAAGTCTGAGATTCGACGGTTATTCAAGTATTTAATTTTGCTTATTTACTGGCCTATAATTTCTCTTGTTACTTAACCCATCCCAATGATAATTTTTTTTCTTTTTGTTTTGATGAAAATTAGATTTTAATTTTTCAAAATATAGATATATCAATTAGAAAAGAAGAATACAATCTAGTCAATGTTCGGTGAAAACTAAAATCTAAGTTCAAATTAATAATTAATTTTAACCCCATATTTTATGAAATTCATAACATTTCAATCACATATTTCATCAATCTTTATCAAAATTTGCTAAATATCTAATTTTAATCTCCACCAAATACAGGCCTAGCATACACTAATTTTTTGTTTGTTCATTGACTTTTTTAAATGTCAACCCATAATATTTGTTCTAAGTTTATCCATGTCGCATCAATTATTGAAAAAGCATATTGTACTTTTAATTTTATTCAAGTGAAAATTACACAATTCCCTACTTTTGGAGATCTAAATTCTAAAATCAGATTTTAAGTTTTAGTTTTCAAAAGTCAGATATTTTATATATAGATACAAATTTTTTTATATTAATAAAATATAAATTAATTTATATACACACCCCTACCCTATCTATCCATCCAAATCCTAAAATGAATTTCTCTCCTCTCATCTACTCTCTCTCACCACCATCTCTCTCAAACCCAAAATGAAACCGCCGTCGCCTCGCCGCTGCAGCAACCCACTCAACGTGACAGCTGCTGTTGCGACGACGATTGGTAGTGCAACGTCATCTCCTCTCCATTCTCACCACCGTCTATCGCCTCCCTCACTCTAACCTCCATCAATTCTCTCTCTACACTGCCCGCCATCGTAACTCACCACAACCACCACGGCCAACATTTTCTCCATCTCTTCATCTTCTCTCCTCCCTTGCACCATAGCCACTCACGGCGTAGCCGGCCAGAAGGAGATGGTGGTGCTGTGAACGCTGCTACCCGTGTTTGATTTTTTTTTTTTTTTTGGGTTTTGATCGTTGATGGTTTTCTAGGTTGTGTGGTGGATATGTTGGTTGGGATGGGTTTGGATGGTGTTTTGTGTGGTGGTCATGGTGATGGTGTTTGTGTGATGGCAGTTTCGTGGTGGTGGATCGACGGTCCGAGGTGGGTTTTATTGAATTTGGCTATGACAGGGGGCGGTTTTGTAGTGGCGATGGTTGCTGGAGGTCACGGTGAGTTGGTGTTGGTGTGGACGACTGTGGCCGTGGCGATGGCTGTGGCGTGGCGTGGTGGTGCTGTGGGTATTGTGTGTCGTGTACGGTGGTGATGTTTGAGTGGTGGTGGCTCTAGCGGTGTGCAGTGGTGGTGATGAGTCGTGGTTGTTATGTGACCGTGGAAGAATTTGTGACCAATTAGTTTGAAAATCTGTGACTATGTGACCTATAAATTTTGAATTTTGTGACCGACGAATTAATTGTGACCTATAAATTTTTTTTATACGTGACCATTAAAAAATCTGTGACCTGCAAATAAACTGTGAACAAGTTATAATCGAGTTGTAACAAATAAAAGTTTTGATTTGTGATTGATAAATAATCTGTGACCTATAGAATTTTTGATTTGTAACCAAAAAATAACCTACGACATATAAAATTATTGACCAAAAAAGAATGTGTGACATAAAAATTGTTAATTTGTGATTGTCTATAAGTCGTGACTTATAATATTTGTGATTTGTGACTGATAAAAAAATTGTGACGTATAAATATTTTATTTGTGATAGATGAATAAATTGTGACCAATAACATTTTTTGATTCGTGACCGATGAATAATCTGTGACTTGTAAAATTTTGTTTCGTGACTGATTTGCAATGAATGAAATGTTAAGGTCACTGAACACAGGTTTGAGTTCACGAGTCACAGTAATTTTTTATAGGTCACAAATCAATATAAACGAGTCACGGATCAATATTAACAGGTCACATGTTTTGTAAAGTCACGGTTCAAATTTACATGTCACATTTTATATTACTAGTCAAAGGTAACAATCAAGAGGTCAAAAATCATGTCAAACGTACAAAAAAAATATGGCAGAGTTGTCGCCGGAATATTCGTCGGAGCTGGAACAATTGCAGGAATCGTAGCAATCGTCGGAATAAATCGACGACAGAACGGTCGCTAGAATAGTGGCCGAAATCTAAGTAGTTGTCGAAGCGGTTGTCGGACAGTCGTCGGAGCGACAGGGGTGGTGGAGGTGGGGTGGGTTAATTATATTATAATTATATATATATATATATATATGTCAAATATCTGATTTTTGAAATTTAAAAGTTGTTTTCTTATTTTTGAAATAGTCTATACTTAAAGTAGGATTTATGAATTTTTCCATTTATTCAATTATGTTGTAAACTACATCGGGATTTAAATTTTGTGCATATAATTGAAGAAAATAAATTCTTCACCGACTATTGCAGTTGGTGAAGTTCTGTTCTTCATCGACGTTTGAGCTATGTGATCGGATGGCTTGAACAGTTGAAGATTTGTTCCTCACCGACGATAGAAGTCGGTGTTTGGGCCATGCAATCATATGGCTTGAGCAATTGCAATTGTACGGTTCAACCCCACTTTTTAACCATGGGCTTTACCCTCCTTGCAATTCGCAGGCTACTTTTACCTTGCAACAGTATATTTAAAACCGTACAATTTTTTTCTCGATGATAAGATGCTTAATGGGTTATTTATTTACTTAATGTTAGTATATTTGATAATTTAAGTTTACTAGAAATGGGTTATCAATTCCTTACTGACTGTTGTAGTCTATGATTTCCTGTGCTTTGGTTTGGATGGTTCCTTTTCTACTGACTTGGGTCTATAAGAGACAAAAGGAACAACTTCATGAAAGGATAATTGAACTTGAAGCAAAACTTGACCAAAAGCATGCATTAGAGCTTCAAATGCAGAGGTTGAGAGGTGCCATCGAGGTAACGAAACATATAACTGATGAAGGAGATAAGATACAAAAAAAGTTGGAGTTACTTGAAGAGGAGCTCAAGAAAAGGAAGAATATAAATATCTGATTTCTCTTCATCAAAATCTTATTATCAAGGAAACGAATACCTACGATAAATTGATTCTTATCTTTGTTATGTTCTTTTTTTTTTGCTATATACTGTTTAATTATTTATCGCATTCTCATTTATTCACATACTACAATCATATTCGGCATATTAAAATCATATATATTATTTCTCCAGGCCGATCTCCATGTATCCCTCAATGTCACGATACTTATTTTTCCCATAGGGCATGAAGGAAGCCTGTTCGAACATTCGTGTCAAGAGGATGGGCAAGTTGGATGAAAAGCCACTATCCATTTAAAGAAAGCCCGTACACATTTGTAGGTACTTAGTTGCACGTAGAGCTATCAATGGATTTAATTTTAATCCGAATAAGATGAAATTAATGGAAGATGAATTTAGAATCTCAGTCCGGTAACCCGATCAAGTACATAATCCGATAATTAAATGGATCAAATATTAATATAAGTCAATTCGATTCAATTTGTTATAAATTGTTGATTTAGTTAAATATTTTTATGACATGTTATTTGTCCCTAAAATAAATAAATGAGAAAATAAAAAAAATGTAAAAACCCCCAAATTTAGATATCTAGATTTGGAGATATTATCATTTGACTTTCTCTTAAAATCATTAATACGGAAAATGATTAAATTTTTCTTTTTGACAAAATAAATATCAATTTATTATTTCAAAATAATTTGTGCTTAATAAAATATTGAACAATTAAATTGAACGTTAACACTAATTAAAAAAAAGAATTTAATATTTAAATATGATAGTACTGAGTCCGTGTTATCACAAGTTGTCATCTCGAATTATCTTGCCTTTATCATCTGAAAATGGGGAGGGATAACGTAGGATGAGCTAATGCTCTGTAAGCATATGACGTATGCTGATGATATGCATATGAATTACTCTAAAACAAAATGCATTTCTCAATATGTATCCCCATTCTTTCATTTTTTTAAAAACGTTAACGTCGTAAGCTTACTTGAGTATCGCCTATGGCTCATTAGAATGTAGTGGTCCATGTTATTTGGAACCCGATTGAATCTATTGGTAATACCGCAAAGTGGTTAACATTAACATTAACACGGAACATTCATCATTCATTGTTGAACATTTGCCGAATGCGCCGATCCCTCATGCCCCCATTTTTCACTCACACCTTCATGGCATATATATACGCCTCGTAACAAAAACATTTTGGATACATATCTTTCTAAAATATTACTTGACTTATTGACATTTGGAAACTTTTTATTTCATGAAACTTCATGTATGTTTATGGATACATTGGCATGTATACATATGCATGAAATAATTTTGACATAAAACATAGTAATTAAACATCATGTTCAAATAAGGACAATTAAGATAACACATTTATACATTTAATCATATGACATACGCATAAAAATGATGGGAGGTTTACTTAACTAGAGTTCCTAGAAGTTTACCTTTCTTGAATGGCAAGTGGAAATATTTTTGACCACCCATGAAGTCAACGTGCCAAAATTTTATTACATTACCATTTATTTAGTAACTTTGACAAATTTTCAATTTAAATGTAACCCGAGACATTGCTCTACTAAATTGATTGATTTATTATTGTTGTTGATTTATTATTGTTGTTGTATAATCCACGTTTGTACTTATATATGTGTAATTTTCTTGAATTAGGTAGTAAAATGGATTATTAATTTAACGATCATTAATACAGTTAGTACCTATTCGGATTAATAATGTCTTTCAAAAGAAGATTTCGCTTCCAATCTCACACGGGTACTTATTTGCGCACACACAAATATACTGAAATTACTTAACGACCTATCTGCTTGCTCTAGAGGGATCAAATGGACAAAGCATTTACAATATTAAAAATAAAAGGAAATCGTACAAAAATATAAGTTATAATTAGTAGCGGACGCAGTCATTTTGAGTTAGGGGACACAATTAAACATACAAAAAAATTATGAAAAACATAAGTAATTCCAAATCAATTTAATACAATGAAACAAACTATAAATATAATCGAAACCTATTTTCCCTACCACTATGAATTTTGGCCAAATAAAATAATAATTTGAAACTATAAGTTATTTTCGTTAGATACCAGTTACTTTTCAATTTTTAAAAACAAAATAACTTAAGTTGACCGGCTTCTTTTATTTCTTTTTTCTTGTTTAGTTTCTGATATATAAAACAATTCAAATTATTGGTGAATACATAACACATTTATCTTGAGTTTGAACTAAGACAGCAGCATAAATTAAGTAGAACAATAAATACGTCACAAGGCTATCCCGAGTTTGAACTAAAGCAGCAACATGAATTATGTAGAGCAGATGACTAAAATTTTCCCTTTTATAAATGGATAGATGATGAAAGTGTAGATGATGAAAGTGGTATTTTTAATAATGGTAAGTACGCTTTACAGATTTGTCGGCAGATTTGATTCTCCAATCGATTGTTCTGCAATATACCATACTAAAACCATGACGATTCAACTAAGTTAAGCCAAAGATTCTTCGAGCAAGAAATCTTTAGCCACTAATAGAATCTTTGATTGGATTGAAAGTGAAATGCAAGAGAATATACACCTAGATTATCTAGAATTTTCGATGAAGCCAATATTTTGAACTATAGGTAGTGTTACATTAGACAATATTGGACAAAAGTAGGCCTATTTCACTTGTTTATGGATATCTTAAAAACAAATTTATTTAGTTAGATGATACTCAATATAATAAATAAAAGTTACTTAACAAGTGGATCTCTTGATCTTAACTTACATTTTGAACAAGTTACTGAGTAATTTTTAAACTTTTTCAAGAAATGATGGATTACTTAAGAAATAAAATTACTCAATAAGATTACTCTACTTCATCTTGAATCTCTATTCCTTCTCAAGAAATAAACAACTTTAAAAAAAAACCCATAATAAATATCAAAAAATAAAATGTTGGTGGGTCACTTGCCCCACCATGCCATACCCCACTTCCGCCCCTCGTTATAATTAATAAATATGAAACTTTGACGGCATAAATTTTAACATAGCGATTACATATGCTTAAAATAACATAAATTCATAAACGCAAGGTAAACCAAAACCCCCTACAAGATTTAATTCGTTTATATGAAACATATAATAGTATCTATTATTCAACAAAATGCATGAGCTCATTTATATCATAAAATATAACTTCAACAATAAAATATTGTAAAATAATTTAACTTATGGAAGGCCTGATACGTGATCGAGAATTTCAAGAACGTTAGGGTGGAAATATATTTGGGTCTTTGAAGTGCTCTTTCAATCATAAGAAATAAACAATGGTTTATTTGGTAAAGGAAGTGCACAAATATGAAATCTTCTTTCCGTTGGCTGATTCAATTCCATTGATATTGGAGCAAATTACATAAAATCCGGCATTTAAGTTTACAAATTCAAAAATCAGATGTGAAAATTTTTTATACAAAAATCAGATATATTATATCTATACCCTTCCTAAACCCTAATTATTTCCTAACATACTCTTTCTCTCTAAATCGTACCTCCCTGTTCTCTCTTCGTCTCCCATCTCTCTCTACGCTTCCCCTCCAAAAATTCCATGGTTGCTGCATTGCCATACCCCCACTGTCCACAATCACTACGTCACCACCATGCCCACCACAATCTGTCGCCCTGTCGATTTGGGAACAATGTTGATCTAAAGGCCTCAACGTAGCACGATTTGAGTTTGGCAGCGTCATCCTCGTGTTCGACGCTTTGAGAGTGATAGCGTCATCTTCGGCATCATGACATAGTAACGGTGGCTCTGGTTAGATCCAGCAAGTTCATATGACAATAGGTTCAGATGGTGTGGCAATGTTTTGCGGTTGCGATGCAGTGTAGGTGGTGGTTGCGATGTGCGATGGTTGGGTGCGATGCGGTGGTGATGTACTGTGGTGCGGTGTTGGGGGCGGTGTTCGATGATTGGGTGTGATTGTGTGGTTGGGTGGTGACTGGTGGCATGCGCGGTGGTGGTGCTGGTGTTGGTGCGGTGCGATGTGGTGATGATGGTGGCGGCGAGGGCAAGGTTGGTTGAGATGATCTAGTGGTGGCGGTGTTGTGGTGCTGTCGTGGTAGTGGCGACGGTGGGATAGTGTTCGTGACCAATTATTTGATCAATTTGTTACCAAATATTGGTGGTGTGAACGGGATCTGGGATGGGGTGTTTTGGTGTATGTGACCAATTATTTAATTTATTGTGACTAATTATTAAAATGTGACCTTAAAATTCAATAATTTGTGACAAAGAAAGAATGTGTGACATAAAAAATTGTTAATATGTGATCGATAATTTGTGATTGTCTAATAAATTGTGACCTATAAAAATTTTGAATTGTGACCGTAAAATAATTTATGATTTTAAAAATTAGTGATTTGTGACCAATAAATATGTTGTGACCTATAATTATGTACATGTGACCACTAATTGTATAATTATGAATTTATTATGTTTAAATAATAATTATTTTTAATTAATTAACTACATACCTGAGTTTTGCATTTTTTAAACTTAATACCTGATTTTTTCAATTGTGAAATTTAATGTCCGATTTGTGAACTCTTCCCTTGATATTGTCTAATTATAAGCCCAATTAAGTTAGGTAACATATAGTCATCAAATAAAAATAAAAATAAATAAATTAACAAATATGTCTAAGTACGTTCATTTTACCTAATAGCAAGTTATAACATTATAAGCTTACCATAGATAAATATATTTTTTATATTAGCATATTACAATAACTTTAATTGGCACATCAGCAAAATTTGATTAGTCACAATGATAAAAAAAAAAAAAAAAAAAATCAACATTAAATCATTAGGCAACATCATAGATATATAAAATTACAAAAGAAGAACATGACATTACAAAGTCATCAAATTTAAAACATAAAAAAAAGTCAATAAACATGTACACAGTGTTCTACAAAGCGTAATATGTGGCAAGACGTGGAGATTTTTTGGTTAAATGAGTCTAGACGAAGCCTAAGTGTAAAAAAAACATAAAAATATATTTTTTGTTTTAATATTATTTTAATTTTTTAATAATACATACAAATTATAGTACTAAATTCAGTTTTAAGAGCTTAACAAAATAAAAATATTTCATAAATAAGATAGTATAATAGTTCTAATTGAAAATTTTGCGAAGTTTTAAATTTTATTAATTAGTAAAAGATAGGAAAAATGATTAATTTAATAAAATATAAATAACTATTTATATAATAATACAATACACTACAGTCAAATTAAATGTATAATGAACTACAGTCAAACCAAAAGTACAATATACTACAGCTAAACCAAATGGATTCATATCCTACATTGTAATTTTATAACAAAATCTTTGAAGATGTCATTTATAAATAAGTGAGTTAATAAATGAGTAAGCAACTTTTTGTGCATTTCAATTCAATTGGCTAAAAATTAAAAAAAGCTGAAAAACTTATAATTATTAAACCCGTTTAAGAATTGAAAAATTGGAATATTTTTTTAATTTAATTTCAACATTGATTATATTTTCCTAATTTTTTTAATTTCGGATCAGATATTCGATAACATAACAAATCAAATATAGATTTAACAATCAAATATCCATTAGATGATTGGATCGGATATGGACGATCCGGTCCATATTCGATTCATTTACACGTAGAGATTAAAAAAGAACGTACTACACAATTCTAACGATATATTAACAACTATTATCCATTTATTATCCAAACATTTCGTGAGATTCAATATTTATTCTCATTATAATTTTTTCTAATAACCACATTTATTGCTCAATTATTAGTTTTTCTTTATTATTTGCCATTTGTATTGTTTTTTTTTTTAATTCTTTTTATTCTTTATTTATATTAAATATTTTTCAATAAATGAATTTGTGAAGATTGAACCCACGGGCCTTTCACAATTTATTTTTCCATTTAATCCCAACTTAAACTAATATTCATAATATATATTTGATTCACTAAACTCAATCAATCTTCATCAAATTCTTAAACTCTTGAATAACTAATAATAAATGTTATGTTTACCAAAAGATGATGTGGTATTTTCCTAAATATTAATTCATAAATAGTGTCCCCTCCTCATTCTCCAGCTACGCATTGCCTTAAAAATACTCAGTCAAGCAATATTATGTCATTCCTTTTTCTGACTTAAGCATCGGAGGGGCGACGATGACACATCTCGCCGCCTTTATTTCTGGTATTTGAAGATCATTGCTTGCGGAGTTTCAACCTCACCTTCAGGTCAATCCAAGTACGAATTTTTGGTAGCATCAATATATTTGATTCACTAAGCTCAATCAATCTTCATCAAATTCTTAAACTCTTGAATAACTAATAATAACTATTATGTTTACCAAAAGATGATGTGGTATTTTCATAAATATTAATTCGTAAATTTCACAGGAAAAGAATATTAGCCCATGTTTGTCATCCATTTTATCAAACATTGTTTGCTACAGTAAACAATCTCCACCACATATTCACTCAATAAAATATTCTACACACAAATCAATAAAATTACTTTACTTTTCAACCACACATTTTCCAAAAAATACTATTCAAAACTTTATTTCCTCTCCTAAAATGTGAGACAAACAAGCACTTAGGGTGTGTTTGACACCAATTTTAGATAAAATAAATTTTGGAATAGTGATTGATGGGAAGAATATGTGGTTAAAAAGTAAGAAAATTTTTTGGGTTTATGTTTAATATTATTTTATTGATAGAATGTGTGGTTGAAATGAAAAAAGAGAAAAAAAAATGAGAAAGAGAATGAGAATAGAATAGATGTCAATCAGGGGCTTAATTATTTGCTTAATTAGTGACATTAATAGATAATTTTATTATCTTTCAACAAACGCCTTCAATGAAAAGTCTTCTTTCCTACGTGGAGCGCGTAAACATCCGTCTGCTAGAGTGCGCGTAGGAGTCGCCTTTCGTACTTGGACGTGCTGCACAATTTGCCGAAATTGGTAAGAGCACGAGTCTTTGTTTTTTCAGTTTCTCAGTTCTTCTCTATTTTTTTCAACCAAAAACTCTCTGATGGCATTTCGTCTCTCAATCTTTCATCTTCTCTATGGCCGAAAACCCTAGAAAAAGACTTCATTTTTGAGAATTGAAACATTTCTTCAGCTCGGTCTCTCAGAAATTTTTTTCGTCAAAAATTGGTACGATTTCTGTTAAATTTCAGTAACCCGTTAAATGGTGTTTCTTATTTTAAATTTTTTTTTATTTGCTTATTATGCGTCGGCTCGGTGATACCACCAATAATTTCGGGTTCGAGATATGAAAATGTTCGTGTACTGTTTACGTTGAATGCATGTTTTTTGGCCGTGATATTGCACGTTTTTATTTCGACTGTACGGAAAAACGAAATTTGTTTCCATTTTTTTTTAAATTTTGAATTATTGTTTTGCTGTCAAGGGTTCTGAAGGTGTTGATTTCTTAATTATTTGGTTAATTTATGTGTACATGCCATGTTTAGTTGTTCTGAGATTATGATCTACTGTAAATCTGAAATTTTTTAACTTAAATGTTCATTCCAGTGCGTTTCTGAATATACTTTCTTTTATTTTCACCCGATCCGAGTTTAGATTTATTTTTGGTGCAAAAACGTATCAGTGTTCTGTGCTTTGGGTATACAGGAATGTGAATGAAAACATCTCCATGAATAAATGTATATATTAATTGGAAGTTTTGGAAATAATGCTTCTTAAATTTTTAGTCTTTCCATCGGTTGGTGAACATTAATTGGAAAACTTAGTATGTAAATTGGGTTTTTGGTTCTTCAATAAATTACAAGTTACATCAGGTGCTTATCTATGACTTAGAAGTTGTATTCCCAAATGCTCTATTGTTGAAATTAAATAAAAACCAATTTCCAGTATTTACAAAACAGAAAAATATGATCACAGCAAAAGGAATATTTCCTTCAACAATCCGATGCTCAATTCTGCCTCAACGGCTTCACGTGCTTCTTAGTTGACTCATTTGGATTTCCACCACATCATCTACTGATTGGATGCTGAGCTGGATCAGTTTCCTCCACATTGTACAATAATTTGAGTCCTTTTCCTATTGGTTGTTGATCATTAATTGAACAACGTAATATACAAATTGGTTTTTTGGTTTCTGTTTTCCTGTTTATTTACAACAGCAGAAAATATTGAATTTAGGTGGTTTACTTGGGGAATATAAGTTTTTTCTTTGTTTATATTTAAAAACAAAATTTTGTGCAAATTCCTTCTGAAACAAACCAGATGACATAGTATTATTATGAATCTCGTCTCTGATTATTTTCTTATTCAACCTGTTTTTCTCTTATTGATTGGTATTTATTTATTTATTTATTTATTCCTTTTTCAGTTAGTACTGTAGGTTGATGATGTCCTACAGAGAAAGACGGAGTGACAATAATGATTCAGAGCTGGAGGATTTAAAGAACAGGTACTATCAAGAATTGAGAGACAAAATAGTCAAAATCAGGTATTCTGGGAAATATCTCCAATGCCCTTACTGTTGGGATCATAGGAGAAGTGAGTATGATTTCCGGGAGCTAGAAAGGCATGCTTCTCGCATAGCTAGAGACTCAAAGAGTGCAAGCTTTAAAGAAAAAGCTAGACATATGGGTCTACTTCAGTATTTGGATAGGTATGGGGATACATTGCAAAAGTCACCACGATCAAGTCGGAGAAATTCTGAGAAAGAGGTGAGTTATTTAGATGAAAAGAGCAAATCAGCAGAACTTCCTGGAGGAAAAGTGACTGAACCAGGGGAAATAGTGGCAACTGAACATGGGCAAATAGTGGCAACTGAACATGGGGAAATAGTGACTACTGAACCGGGGGAAATAGTGACTCAACAGGGTGAAATAGCTATTGAGCCACAGAATAAAGCTTCTGAACCAGGGGAAATACTTAATGAATCTGTGGAAACAAGTGTGTTTGCTAAAGAATCCTCAGTAAAATCTTTTGGTAGAACTACCAAAAGAAACTTGCGATCTAATTTTTGTGCAATACCTGCCAGTTCGTCTACGCATAGAGGTAATGGTGAGCTTTTTGTTTGGCCTTGGATGGCTGTTGTTGCAAACATACCAGTTGAATATAAAGATGGAAGGTATGTAGGTGAAAGTGGTCGGAAACTGAAAGAGGAGTGGGTAAGCCAAGGGTACAACCCTGAAAAGGTTGAAACTTTGTGGAACTTCCGAGGTCACTCAGGGTTGGCAATTGTAGAATTTAACAAAGATTGGGAAGGTTTTAAGAACGCTATTGCATTCGAGAAGTCATTTGAAAGGGATCACAGGGGGAAGAGAGATTGGTTTGCAGCGAAGCATAAAGGAGATAAACTGTATGCTTGGCTTGCCAGTGAAGAAGAATACAGGTTAGATGGTCCTATTGGCAAACACCTTAGGAAGAATGGAGACCTTACTACCGTGTCTGACATACAAAGAGAAGATAGAAGGAAAGAATCAACTCTCGTGAGCAATTTAGCATATGCATTGGAGTCCAAGAGTAAGAAATGTGAAGACATGAAGAAGAACATAGGCAAGACTGAAATTTATATGAGAAACGTGATAGTGCAAAAGGAAGAGATGGTTCAAACCTATAATGAAGGTATATATAAATAAACTTAGTTTTGATCATATTCTTTTATTCAAGTTAGATATAGACGAAGGTAAATTTTACTTTATGAAATTTGTTCACGATAACACAATTTTTTCCTGTCGTGTACTTAGAGATCAAGAAAATGCAGCAAAATGCATATGATCAGTTCCATAACATTTTCATGGAGAGTGAAAGAAGTAAAGAACAATTGGAGGCTCAGAGAGTAGAGCTGGAAACACGGGAGAGAGAACTAAAACAACTCCGAGCCCTGAACAAGAGTGAGAAACTGAAGCTCGATTGCCAAAGGAAAATGGTGTGTCTCTTGCTAGTATATTTCTTTTTTCCCTCTAGTTTTTCTTATTGTGGAAAACTTCCTTGAGATATCACAAAGTATAATAGAAAAAGAAAATTACTTGGTGCTTAGCCTGTCTACTTACTTTGAGTCTGATTGTTAATGGAAGGTATTTAGTATTATTTCAATCTCTGACGCTATGCATTAGATTTACCGTTTCCACAATAATTTTGGTCCCTTCTTTTCTAAAGAAAGTGCGGAATTAGAATGATTGGGTTATTTTTTGCAGAATGAGATGGCTCTTTTGGAACAGAAGAAGGCTGATGAAAAAATGATGAAGCTTGCTGAGGATCAGAAGGTCCGCTATCCCTTTTATCATTTATTAATTCCGCTGAACTAAAGGACTTATAATGTTTCTTGATATCTGATTGTATTAGTCAATTGTTTTTGCTTTTCAATGATAGAGACAAAAGGAACAACTTCATGAAAGGATAATTGAACTTGAAGCAAAACTTGACCAAAAGCACGCATTGGAGCTTCAAATACAGAGGATGAGGGGTGCCGTTGAGGTAATGAAACATTTGACCAATGAAGGAGATATGGAAGATACGAAAAAGTTGGAGTTACTAGAAGAGGAGCTCAAGGAAAAGGAAGAAGAACACGAATATTTGAGTTCTATCAGTCAAAATCTTATTATCAAGGAAAGGAATACCAATGACGAATTGCAGGAAGCTCGCAAGGAGCTTATCAATGTGAACTTTCACTCTGTTTACTTACAAATCCTGAGTTTATCTTATCCTTCTCGTGTTCTCTTTTTGTTGTTATATATTGTTTGATTATATATAGTAATCTCATTTACTCACATACTACAACCATAATTCAGCATACCGACATCATATTTACTAGTTGTCTTGACTGGCTTCCATATAAAACACACTATGTTTCTAAACTTATTTTTCCCATAGGGCTTGAAGGACACCCGTTCTAACATTTGTGTCAAGAGGATGGGCGAGCTTGATGGAAAGCCATTCTCCATAGCTGCCAAGAGAAAATATTCTCATGAAGATGTGGCGGAGAAAGCAATGGAGCTGTGTTCCTTGTGGGAGGAGTACCTTAGGGATCCTAGCTGGCATCCCTATAAGGTAATCATGGATGGAGAAAATGCTAAGGTATGCCTTTCTTTTACATTGCAGAGATGCATTACTAACTAAATCTATCGGGCTCTGCATTGACGAGACTTAGTAACATACGCACTCTCACTACACTCTCAACACATGTGGACATCAGCATGCACATGTTTTGTACAATTTATTAATGTTTTATTTACTCTATTATTGCACCCATTTCTGTTTTCAATGAGTACACTAATCCTTCCTCTAGTACACGACTTGAAATTGTGGAGTGTTAAAGAATTTTAACCAATCTGTTCCTGAGAGAATGGTTTTGTTTTAGTTCAATCTTCAGAGAGCTATTTCTATTTTAACTACACAAACCTTTATTAGTTCCTAATTGAAGGCCTCTTCAGGAACTTTTAATTTTTGTAGTATCTACTCAATTCAATTTATTCATCGACGATCTCTTCATCTGTACAATTACCCAACCTGCATCCATTAATTTTAAATGGACATTTTTAGTTTTTGTCATTTATCAAGCAATTGTTCTAATGAAACATCCTATATGAATGCATGGGTGTGTGTTTTACTCTAAAACTTGTTTTTCTGTCCAAAACTGATCTGACTACAGTATTTAACATCATTGGTCTCTATATGTTCTAGTATATTCATTCACTAAATCATGATGCACAGTTTGATGCTCATTTCCATAAAGATATTTCTTCAGGAAAGTACATTTTTCCATTGCTTATAACTGACTCCCATCTTTGATTCAGCAAATAAAAGATTTTATTGAAAAAAGTATCTAATTGAGTGTAAGAAACATTTATTGTACATTGTAGTAGTATCATGAAAATGTGTCAATCCAGATGTAGTTCTATTTCCTTGTTTGTCAACATTCTGGTCTTTATAGTTTATGATTTATCTTGTGCAAATTGGTCAGGAAGTACTCAACGAGAATGATGAAAAGTTGAAGGAACTGAAGTCTGAATTCGGTGATGAAGTGTACGAGGCTGTGATTACTGCTCTGAGTGAGATCAATGAGTACAACCCAAGTGGCAGGTATCCATTGCCAGAGCTATGGAATACTTGTGAAAAAAGGAAGGCATCTCTGGACGAGGGGATTCATCAAATACTCAAACAATGGAAGATTTGCAAACAGAAGCGGAGGAGATACTGAAGGTTTTTGAGGAAAACTTTATTTGTGATTTCAGATATTACTGATGCAATGAATTTTTCGAGTGTGAGGAACTGATACTTGTGCTTGATCATAAATAATATGGATTATTTTCTAGTCTTATGATACTTGTTGAGAACTGGACGGTTCATGTGAGCCCATAATCTTGTAGTTATGTTTTATTGGATAGTTCTATGCTATTATGAAGAAACTATTTTAGGAAGTAGCAAAAAGTGGGTTCTTCTTGCACTTCGAAATTTTCAGTATTTTTTTTTTTTTGGTTTCCCCTCAACACAGGTAGTTACTATGCAGGAATTGATAACTTGGAGTATTGCATGAACTAACAATAGAATCTTTGTTAACCTCCTACACTAATAACACTTCTCACAAGCTAGGATTGAGGCTGAAATCGAAATTCCTTGGGCCTATCAGCAAGGTATAAGGTATTGAACATAGGGAAGAAGTTGCTCCACTGTCGAAATCAAATGGAGCAACATGCTATGTGATAGAAATCTTGTGTCCAACATATCATCCTGCTATCCAAGTGTCAATTGCATTTAAAGTTGTTTTGGAGATAAGCTTATAGTGCATCTCGTGGCCATCCTCGATGATTCACTAAGAAGATACTGCAAGACTTCTCTAATATAATGTATGTATACTAGGGCTAAATGACAAAACTGTCAAATCGCAAAACCAAATCGAAATTGCTTTTCTAAAATTGTTGGTTTGGGTCCGTGTAGATCAATCAACGTTTTGATTTTGAAGCAAACCAAACCTCTTAGAAGTAGTTTGATTAGGTTTCAATCTTTGCAAACCGTTTAAAAAAATCTGAAATATAAATTAAATTAAATTTTATCCAACCCAATTAAAACTAGACACGTATCAATTAAAAAGATATGTCTATCCATCCATCCAATTAATTAATTAAATCATACTTAAATATTCATCAGTTATCACAACTATGAATGCAAAATCCTCAAATTGAGTGAAGTATTGAACATCTGTTGCTGAATTATATTCATCGACCGTCCATTCATCAACAATTAATTCTGAGTTCGCATTCTTTACTAGTGGCCGAATTTTTTTATTCCTTTAATAGTTCGTTGAGTGTAAATATGGTTAATGTGGTGATTTCCACTAAAAATTGGTTGCAGAGTAACAAGAAACTATAGCGATTCATCAATATTTAGATGAGGTGGAAGCATTAGATGATTCACAAAAAGTTATATAATGTATTATCATATTTGATATTTCTATCCATTTTATTTTATTAGTTGTTTTATGTCACTTAATTATAATCAATGAATTCATTTATTATATTTTTATCTTTACGGAGAGAATGAATCATGTGTTATAATTGCAGACGTTGCGTCAATTAGTATTGATTAATATGTTAAAATGTTTCTATCACGTCGTTGCATTATAATGATTAAATTATAGAACTTTGATTTGTAGTATTTTTTAATGATACTATTTACATTTTAACATGAAATTTTGGAAAATATATTTAGTGGCAAACAATTTAAAACTTTATTTTTGTCTGAAAACAACATGATTTCTCAAACAGTAAACTGCCAATCTAATCGATTAGTAACTTGGTGATTTGATGCTTGACTGGGTCAATTCTCAATTCGAATACAACATTTTCCAAAAGAAAACAAAAAAAGGCCTTTGTATGCCAGCACAAGTGTTCCTTCAACTAATTGTTCAACCAGTAACCATACGACCTCATATCTTGATGGGAATGGCTTAATGGCAGAAAATTCCCCTACAAATTTGTCCACATGCGATATATTCCCTTGCTTGTTGAAAATCGCTGGAAAGGTCCCCATTTGAAACTTTTTGTTCAAAATACTCCTCCGTCGTCAATATTCGTTAATTTAACCGTTAAAAAAGTAAAAAATGCCAAAATTAAAAATGAATAATTATAATTGCGGCCCTCGAACTTTTTTACAAATTATAACCAATCCTAAACTTTAAAAACTTTATCGTACATGGATAAGTTTATAGGGGGGTTTTCTGCTATTAATCATTTCTCGAATCAACTCCAACCACTTACCATAAAAAAGGGGAAAAAAAAAAGAGGTTGCCCTAATAAAGTGCTCTTTCTAAAATATAGCCTTTATTCTTGTAAAATTAAAAGTTATTTTTTATATACAATCAATTCAAATATTAATTTCAATTATACATTCGTCACTGCTATTCATTTATTAATCACGTATTTAATAAAATTCAATATTATCACTGTTAAGATGTTATGAATAAAAATTTAATGTGTAATAGTAGTGGTGGCAATGGGCCGAGCCGAGCCGGCTCGGCCCATTGACGAACGAGCTCGGCTCGTGTTCGCACGAGCCGAGCTCGAGCTCGGCAAACACGAGCCGAGCTCGAGCTCGGCTCGTTGCCGTTTGGGCGAGCTCGACTCGTGCCCGAGCTCGCCCAAAGCGGGCGGCTCGACGAGCCAAGCTTAAGCTCCACATAATTGACCCGACGAGCCAAGCTTAAGCTCCACATAATTGACCCATGCATCTTTTGTCACAATCCATGGAAAACAAAGGATTGGGATATTATACGTAAAGCGGAATCTCTTATGAAACTGTCACTTTGTCTTGCCAGTTGCCACCATAGCTCTCTCTCTCTCTCTCTCTCTCACACACACACACACTTCGTTTTCTATATTTGTTTTGTCTTAGATTTCATTCGAGTGGCTCTTCTTCACCTAACCTTGTAATAATTTGTGTAAACTATAATGAATACGTACACAGCCCTGGAGACTGATGAACAAACATATGATCTTCGAACTCCACTATTTGGGCTGGCAATCAATAGCTTATCTTTCGATTTTAATATGCTCGAAATGGAAACAAATTAATACCCTTTTTGGTACCCTTTTTTATTCACATATATATGAACATTTTTATATCCGATGTAAATCTCAGATTGCTTTGGCTGGGATTCTAGTACAAGGGGTCTGATTTATCAATCGGCTGCAAGTCTCATCTGGGATTAAAGAGAACAAGGCACTGTAAGTTACCCAGTTTTGTCTTTTTTCTCTGGCTTTCTTGGGAATGCATGATTTTTTTTTTTTTTGTGACTCAGGCGTTCGAGTTTCATATGACTAATCATGAGGAGTGACGACCTTCCCCCTGGTTCGGCACCTAGGTAAATTTGGATGGGATTACAACTTATAAACACTAGGGCCGGACATTTGAGGTGCGGTTATCCTCCATGTGGACCTCCCTTTACGATGTGCGGATAGGACCTCCGGAGGGACGACAAAGCGCACCATAACTTTGCCTCCACGGGACATCGCTTTCCAACTGCTGCGGGGATTAGTACCTCCGATGCTCCGTAGAGAACCTCTTGCTTTACCACTGCACCATGCCCATGATTTGTTGATGGTGTTCTTGTTTCTAGTTTAGATATATGAATGATATAATTTTAATCACATGTCGGCATTGTACTGCTGACTTGTATGTAAGCCTGATTCCAACGATATTTATACCAGATAAAGTTGGAATCGCTAAGTATACTGAAGTCTGAAACTGTCTTGATGAGAAATCAGGGCGAAAAGAGATCCTTGGAAAAGTCATGCTTAGAAGTGGTGCTTGGTGTTGATCTTCCATTTATTAGAAGAGATATTTATTGATACAATGTACTCATATTTTTATCTTATTTGGAACCAAATGATTGATTCTTGAATTTCGATTGGTTAAATGATAAAAATTATAAAGGTTCAGCAAAACTAAAAACAATGAGTGAATGATTATTTTGATCAAATAATGCACACGGTGTTAAAGAAAACAAGAGAAGCAGAAAGGAACAAGTAGGATAATAGGAGGATACAGTGATCTCACTTGAAGTTGTCCTTTCCACTTCATCAACATGTGTCTATCAGTGAATAAACTAGAAATACAGTGATCTCACTTGAAGTTGTTAGATGATTAATGTTTCTCCAAAACGATCATGTAGCTACTTGGTAAGAATGTCTGATTTTTAAACTTTCGATATTGCTAAATATTGGTCATCAACAAAAAAAAAAAACATGGGTAGTGTTGATTTAATGAAATGGTTGAAATCATTCATGATTTTGTAGCTGGACTTTATTGGTGGTTTTTTTTTTTGTTTTAATCAATAACCCATCCTCGACTTTATGGGTGCTATTGTAGCGGTGATGTAGTAGCTTCTCACCCTGCCTGTTGGCGATGTCTTCGTGTCTGTTTTGTACATTTACCTCGATTCTAGGAGATAATGTACTTCCAAAGAACATTACGATGATCCAACTGTTTCGTGCTTGCCTCCTTAGCAGTTATATTATTGAGAAAGTTAGCTTTGATGTTAGTGACATCAAAGACACATCCAATTGAAGCTTATAAGCCAATGAATCACTTTTGGCTAATGATGCTAACTCCCCTTTTGTAGTTTATAATTCCAAAACTTTCAGCGAGGGAATAATACTAAAGATGTTCAATAAGGCTTTAGATTACGAATCCCAAGAAAATATTATGTGGAGAAGCAGAAATGCAAACACTACAAGTACACCATCATCTGCAACTAGCAGCCATAATAGACATAATAATGAACATCCCACACATATTGATCGGGAAGACGAGTACGAAGATAGTAGCTTTGGCCTTCATCAAGAAAGCAGTTAGGTCTTCATCAAGAAAGCTGTTATTACAACTCTGGTGATGCTATGAAAGATTTGCAAGTAAATGGATTGGAATGCAACATCTACTTGAACGCATCTGACATATCCCTAGAAGAATTTGAAGAAGAGAAACTGTGCATCCTAGAGGATCTCAAGGCTCTGGAAGCCTAACTTTTCGCATTGGGTGATGATGAGCAACAATTACCTGCTGATATAATGCCAGATGAGAATTTCACGTCCATAAATGTGAATAAGTACGATGAGAGTTACTAGATTTTCAGTCCTGAAGAAAACCAATCAGAGAGAAAAGAAGCAGGTTCTATGGCAAAGAGACTCCTTCCACTTCTTCATGCAGCTGATACTGATACTGTAGAAGGGGAACTGAATCAAGTGGAGATCTATAACCAACCAACTTGGACGAGTAACAGTTTATTCAGTGGATCTGAATTGGAACAAAATGAGCTCTCCATCCCGGAGGAGCTTCATTGCATGCATCAGAGGCTATGGGCTCTTGAAGCAGATATGGAGTTTCTGAAGCACTGCTTATGCTCCATCAAAGAAATTCTGCAGCATCTTTGTAATCTGAAATCTGTGGAACTCTCCGCTATAAACTTGGCTGGAAGCATTGCAACATGATTTATTACTGGACTACAGAAGAATGACAGTTTACGTTTCTAAGCCGAGTCTATCTTTCAATTTATATTGTGGATTTAGTAGGAGAACTTTCAAATAATTGGATTTTGATATTGGGTTTTCTTAATATATAAAATCACATTTTACTAAGGCTTTCTAGTTCCTGTAAAACCATATCTAGCTCCATAGCTTGGGGATGAGATTTATCTCCAACTACAAACTCATGGACTGCATCTTTTACCTGAATCCAGCTTCTACCTGGGGGCTTTTCTTGCATTACTTCTCTCATTTTTAACCGAATGTGACTGACTTTGCTCCATTGATTCTCGTTCGCATACATATTCGATAAAAGCACAGGGGCTCCTCCACTTCTCTCAGTGACCAACTTAATCTTTTTCAGGATGGTTTCCCCCAATTCCACATTGTTGTGAAGCCTGCAGGCATTAAGTAAAGATCCCAATATGGCCAGATTCGGCTCCCATGGCATCTTTTGGACAATGCTGTAAGCTTGCTTGAGCATGCCAGCTCTACCTAGGAGGTCAACAATACAACCATAGTGCTTAAGATTGGGCTCAATCTCGTATTTTGTTTTCATACACTCAAAAATGCGTAAACCTTCTTCAACCTGTCCTGAATGTGCACAAGCTGAAAGAGTAGCGATGAAAGTTATAGCATCAGGAATTAGTCCATGCACTAACTCCATTCGAGAAAACAGATTTAGACCATCAACTCCTCCGTGCATTGCATAACCTGAGATAACTGCAGTCCAAGAGTACAGATCCCTTTTTGAATCCTGCATTTCATCAAACACTTTTGCTGAGCATTTCATACTTCCACTTTTCGCATAAGCATTTATAAGTGAATTAGCAATGGCGACATCCAATTCAAGCCATCCGGCCTTTTCTAGCAAAGCATGAAAACATTTTGTATGATCCAAGGATCCTAGATTACCACAAGCCGACAAAGTAGAGATCATAGTAGGGACATTTGGTTGCATTTGGCAATTCCCAGCTATCATTTCCCTGAACACATGAAGTGCTTCGCGATAATTACATTGTTCAACAAGCCCTGATATTAAAGCTGTCCATGAAACAACATCCTTCTCAAGCATTTCATCGAACAATGACCATGCATCATCCGACGACCCACAAACTAGATAAGCACTAAGAAGAGAATTTTGTACAAACAATTTGCTGCCAAGCTGGAGTTTGAAAACGTGACTATGAATCTGTTTAACCAACCCCAAATCAGAAATAGCCACACAAGCCTGAACCAAGAATGGAAATGTATAGTTATCAGGAACCACTTCCTGCCTAACCATTTTCATGTAATAATTCAAAGCCATAACAGAATTTTGAGAATCGGCACATTCAGCAAAGAATCTGATCACTGTATTCCAAGAAAATATATTGGGTTTCTCAATTTGATTAAAAATTTGAACTCCAAACTCAGATTTTCTCTTAATATCTCCTTCCAATTCAAACAAACTCAAATAAAGAACGCGGCTCATGACGAAAGGGTTCCGATGGAGACCCGAAACAATGATGTAAGAGAGAGCTTGTTCGAAATGATGAAATGTACTGCAATTTTCCTCAAGAACTCGTAAGCGGGGGTGTCTTTGGAACAACTGGTTGTGGTGAACCCAATTGGAAGAAGTGGTTAGGGATGAAAACTTGATTGTTCTACCTAGATTTAACGGCAGCAGCAACTGTCGAAAGTGCAACTTGAATAGCATTCGAATTTCCTCTCCAAAGTCAAACGTGAAGAGCAATAAGAATGGTGGGGGGTAAAAGTTGCGGAAAATAATCCTATAGCTTGAATCAGCAGATGCACTAGAGTGTAGAGCCAAGCACAAAACAAAAACAAAGTACATCAAAATGGCAATTGGCTGAGAGCACAAATGCAGTTAAAGAGAGACATTTTATGCTCCATTGGTTAGTACGAAGTAACATGTACATATGATGCAATAACATAGTTATCTGGGGGGAATGTTCTACAACTCCTCAATCTTATTGAGAATCCATGCCAACATTTCTTCACTCATATTGAACTCTCTTCGTCAAAAGTCTGATCATCCACGATGAATTTATGTTCGTGGTTTTGTGTAGGTATAGTTGGCGTCTGGCCAGGCACTGTTTTTTTTCATTCGGTGTGTTAACTTGATGGCATCTGGATATAGGCTCTTTTGGTAGTACGACTAGGAAATATATAGGATTTATGATTCGGAATCGGAATGTTTGAGAGATGACAATAAACATAGATAAAAAGATTGAAACGTGTTTTGTAATTTAATGTTGTCCATCAAAACGTTTCTTTAACGTAAGAATCAAGATATATAAGCTTGCTTATATGTTGTTTCAAGACCAAATGTGTGTTTATTGTTCCCAAGAATTTGATCCATATATAGATATCCAATTCAAACTCCATTTCTTGACTACTATAATCAATTAAGATATTGTAATTAATAAAAGAAATAAATGGAAAACTCTATTTCTAAGAAATAAAATTCAACGGAGAAAAATAAATGATAAAGGGAATTTTGCTTTCAATTTACGCCCTAAACTAGTGATTACACACAATAAAAAAAAAACTATTTATAGAGAAATTATTATGCATTAAATGTACATTTAAGCGGCAACCTGTGGTGGATAAGAATTTATGTATATGATTAGGACTTTTCACTGAAACATTGAAAATCAGTGCCAAAATTACTTGCAAATCTAAAAAAGAAGTGTATTGTCATATGTGGACATAACGTTTTTAATGTTGTTCAATATTGTCTAATTCAACATATCAAATAAGCATTGACATGAATGTCTAGATGTGCTTGATGTCTTTTTTTAATATTAATTCAAAATTATCTAATTTAATGTATCAAACATGTCATCATTATTCACTGTATTGATGATTTGGCATGAATAACTAGTTGTGCCCAACTCGTAACGCCATACAAGAATTCAGAATTCTATAAGAAAACATCTACCATGTGCTATATATGTTTGCCCAATTCTTGAAATGAGTTGGCCAACTGTTTGAAGACAAACTATCAACAACCCAATTGACAGATTTGAGTAAAGGATCCTCATGAGCCCTCATCAGGTTCAGAAAATGCAAGCATTCTCCCCAATGGAAAACAATCACCTAATATTTGAAAACTTGGGAAGTGGGCTTGACTAAAAAAAACCACTGAACAGCAACTGAATTACCCCTTATAAATTGCCTTCAACTTTCACATTTTCAGCAAGATGGCAAAAATGGCAGCAATTTGCAATGTCTTGATCATTTCAGCAGCCTTAGCGGCTGCCCCTTCGATGGCCGCATCCTTAGTCACCTTTGTTTTCGGTGACTCGTTAACAGAAGTTGGGAACAACAACTACCTACAATTCTCCCTAGCGAAGTCGAATTATCCATTTTACGGGGTTGATTATATTGGTGGAAAAGCAACAGGGAGATTCACAAATGGAAGAACCATTGGTGACATTATATGTAATAGATTATCTGTATTCTTTCTTCATGATGATTTGTTTCAAATTGCACTGAAAATCTCAACAATGAAATGACATTATTTTTCTTTATTTTATGGAAAATTTCAGCTTCAAAGCTTGGGATCCCTGCACCCCCACCATATCTTTCACTGGCACCAAATGATGATGCACTGCTAGAAGGAGTGAATTATGCATCTGGTGGAGCTGGAATTCTCAATGACACAGGGCTTTACTTTGTAATCTTTATTTCCCTATAGTACTTTTCAATGAAATGACCTAAAATTATAAATCTCATAATATTAATTTGGTTTAACAATTCTTGCCTTTCATATTTCATTGCTGTAAGCCTTTGCATTAGCAGATACAGAGGCTATCATTTGATGATCAGATAAAGAATTTTGAGAAGACAAAGGAATCAATCAAGGCTAGAATTGGTGAAAAGGCAGCCAATAAGCTTTGCAAGGAAGCAGTCTATTTCATTGGATTAGGTATGGTTGCCAACCCAAAGGATACATAATTTTTTTCCTATGAACTTCGCAAGTAAATGTGGCGATCTCCATGCATATGTTATAATTAAACTGTTTGATAAGGTGGACTGAGTATCACTGTTAACTAATGAAACACAAAAAAGTTAAAATCTTATTCATTATATTATTCTAATCAAATGTTCCGATTCAAATGTTTCCTCTTCAACATCATCTTTCAGGTAGCAATGACTATGTCAACAATTTTCTTCAGCCCTTTCTGGCAGATGGTCAACAATACACACATGACGAGTTTTTGGGGCTTCTAATCTCAACCTTAGGCGAACAACTCACAGTAAGAAAATCTTCCAATCAAATCAGTAAAATAATTTGTTCCATCAAAATTCCGGGAATCACTTAAAATGCATTCACAATTAATACGCAAATCATATGAAACCTGGGATATTAATTTGATTACTATTTGGATGCAATTTCTTGAAACTGTTTTATCAGAGGCTTTACCGACTTGGTGCACGAAAGATGTTGTTCCACGGGCTTGGCCCGCTTGGCTGCATCCCGTCCCAGAGGGTAAAATCAAGCCGAGGACAATGCCTAAAGCAAGTCAATCTGTGGGTGCAGCAATTTAACTCCGAAGTACAGAAGCTAATAGCCAATCTAAATAGACATCTCCCATCTGCACAATTAACCTTTGCAGACACTTATCAAGCAGTTTTTGATTTAATCGACAACCCTACTGCATATGGTAAGGCTGGGTGAATACATTTATATACAAAAAACTCATTTACACTCGAACAAAACCAGTGTAATCATAAGTGAAGCTGATTTTGAATTTTACTGATTTTGAATTTTACTAAATCAGGTTTTAAGGTATCGAATACATCATGCTGCAATGTGGACACACAACTTGGAGGGCTTTGTGTACCTAACTCAAAGGTATGCAAGAATCATAGCGAGTACGTATTTTGGGATGCTTTCCATCCTTCAGATGCTGCAAATGAAGTGCTTGCAGGAAAACTCTTCGCCGAGCTTTTCTCCCACCCTCCTTCAGCTGCTCCAGTGCCATCCCCTTGAACAGTTTTGAGTACTCAATTAAGTTTAAGAAGCCTATAAATAGAACAGATTACATAAACATAGCATTCGATGCTAAGGAAACTTTGCCTCAATCTTTGATAGCCAGTTCCACATACAATGATAATATGATAAAAAATCAAAGGAAATTTAAAAGATAGAATTTCAAGTTTGTAGTCCGACTTTCATCTCAAATTATTCCAAGGATATGTAACATATCAGTACATTGTATTGAACAACATCGTGAGTTGCTCTATCCATTTAACTGCCTTTTACTCATATTTGTAACAAAAATGTTTTCTTGGAAGCTTTTGTTAAGGGAAGAGTACTAGAGAATCAAGAGAAAAAAAAAATATTACTTCAGTACAAACCTTAATTCAACAATCCCCATAATCTCCTAACCAGATAAAGAATACGGTATTTCAGTAAGTTCTCTGTACATAACTTTCTACTTCAGTGCAAAAATCACGTGGATCTGATTGTTACTCTTCACCTCGAAATTTGTCATTCATTTCTTCACGAGACAGATTCAATTTATATCGCGGAAATTTTTGTGCAACAGAAAATTAGCTCAAAATTCTTTTAAGTTGTTCTTGGTTGAGTTACCAAGCTACAATAGCACAGCACTCCATCCTATCACTCCAACCACAATATATGCTGCAGCTGAAAACGCATTGCCATAGATGAACTTGCCAGCAGAGTTTGAGCTCTTGGAATCCATAGCTGGAATGGTACTATTTAGAAGGGTTCCATTTTTGTCTCCACTGCATGAACATGGAAGGAATATTAAAATGCACGCATAATAGCTAATCAATATATGAAGTCAGATAATCAATGCATGTTTGGTACATAATATTAAATAGGACTAAACAGTATAATCTTAAATGTGTGTGTCTCTGTGTGTGTTGTCTTTCATCTAAGATAGAAAATAAGAAACTTGTGGAAAATTTATATACCTTCCGAGATATAAGCAAGAACCATGACCTGCAACAATAATTCAATGAAGAAATTTAAGTCATTCAGGTCATCTATATGCAAAATGTAGCATTAAAATTATGCCCTTGCTTGATGTTTATTTCATGAGAAGTGATTTTTTGGAGAATGTGTGATAAAAAGTGGGAAAAGTTACGAGTCAATGTGCATAAATATATTTTTTTGGGATGACGTGATTGAAAATGAGTTTGAGATTAAGAGATTTCGAAAAAATCTAAATCAAACAAGGGTTATATCAGAATAGTTTCAACATACTTGGATTTGTGGTAGTGATGGTAGCCACCCCATTGAAATCGCAACTTTCAGGAGTCTTTCCGGTCTGATGATAATACATGTTGAAGGCATAAGTTGCGTGTGCAAAAATGTTATCTGGATCGTAACACGATTGTCCCTGCAATAGAGGCGAACAATCCACCTTGCCAGGTCCACAAGCCCAGTCCAGAGCAGCCTGCAGCATTTTGGCATCTGCGCCATCTTTTGCAGTACAAAAAGTCTGGTTTCCAGTATCATTTGCCAACACGGATCCTGAGCCGGTCAAGTGCAAAATATACACGGGCACCCCATTTGCATCAAATAGTCCCCAGTTCTTCTCAGACACAGGCCCGGGTTTTGTATCTTCATTGTAGAGCTCATAAATGTAAGTGCTAACGATAATTCCAGGATGCTTAGGGGTCCCGGTATTGTTCAATACATGTCTTATCAAATTGCTATTGTAAGTGTTGGCATTATCTAAAGTAGCATCTGGCTCATTTGAATCACCTTTTGATGGCCAGCCAGTTTCAGTCACCATAACAGGAATATTAGTGAAGTTAAGATAAGCCATTGCAAAATAAGCAGCATCAACCATGGCGTCAAAAACATTAGAGTAATGAAGAAGGGTGTTTGCGTCGACAGCTTCTTTGTTCGAAGGAAGAGGCTTTAAAAGAGCATAATCTAGTGGAATGACACCATTTGATTGCATGTAATCAAAATATGGATAAACGTTTAGCATGAAATACGAACCCGTCGATTGCAAGAAATTGAGCATGGGAATTAGCACCGGATTCCAAGAGTGGTTAAAGAAGGATTGAGATGGTGGGAATGAGTCGAGGATAATGGAAGATGCAAGAGGTGTAGAAACTTTGATTTGTTTATCGAGATTGGACGCCACAAGCGCTGACTGGATAAACTCTAGGGCGTTGACAAGAACACGTGCGGCATTTGGTAGGGATGTTAGAACCTCAGAACCAACACAGATTGTTGTAATATTGGTAGCCGGATAATGTGCTACAACATTCTGTGACACCCAATTTGCAGCAGTTGAATTTGATTGACCAATGCCTAGTAGTTGTTCATTGGGGATAGAGATAGCAACTTTGATACCTGTATTGGCAAGTGCAAGAAGCATGCCACGGTCCGCATTGTACAGCCTGACATGTCGGATTTGCTGAGCTTTGAGGAGTGCAACTACCTGTGTCGGGTGTGGCATGTCCGAGAGATCTGTTCCGATATTCACGCCAACAAATGCATCTGGAAAAATTCAATTTTCATGAATTGAATATGGTTTCATAAATTCGAGCACTTGTATAAACTAAAATGCACAAAAGTGTGAACTAACATCCTCCTTGTTTCTTAATGCACTGGTATTGACCGAGGACTACAAAATTCTACTGGCATTATCCTATCAAATGAGACAATGTGGGTATATCCACATCTTTAACCTGACTTGATAGTAAAAACAGCACGATAATAATTAAAATTCAGTTCAATGATTTTAACACCACCTGGAATGATAGAGGATTAAACTTAGTTCTTAAATTAGAGCAGATTTCTAGATTTAATTCAACTATAACCGTTTTTTTCTTGTGCTTCCCTCTGACAAAATACATGTGCAAAGATAATCTGAAGAGGAACTTCGCACTTTTCACACGTACATAGTGAGAAATGCCACTTTTAAGTTGGTCGCAAAATTTTCACAAATTGAACTGAAACAAGAATCACAACCGAAAACGAACAATTAAAAAAAAAAAAAGGAAAGAAATGAGCCTGAGCCACCAAATAATAGCAGGTGGCAATAATTCCCTTTGGATTCCAAGTCCTATCTAAAGGGAATAAATTGTTGACGACTTGAGACAAAGAATTGGACTATTTGTTGGAAAACTTGTACATATACATAATATAAAAAGGAATAAAAGTAAATCATGAGCTGGAAACAATGTTTTTTTGGTCTTGTTGTTTTGTTCTAGAGTTATAATTTGTTCCATTATACAATGGAAAAAAATATATAAGAAAATGAAAAGAGAGAATATCGGCTTCCCAAGGCATTTGCAATTACAAATAGTGCTACTGGGAGCTGTACAATGGCAGAAGGCAATTAGGTGTTTCGATGAATTGTTCAAAATGACAGAACTCCTTTCACTAGCCATTGATGAAACTCCTTCGGCTGTTACTTTGCAGAAAAGCTAACTTGAAAGTGTTGTTAATAATTAAAAAAAAAAAAGTTAACTCTGAAAATAATTTTTCACAAAAAAAGTAACTCAAAACTTACATTTAAGCAAAGGTAAACCTATCACATCCCCCCTTCCCTGTTGAAGACTTGACTCCAACCATTATGAAAATTGGGAAAATTATGCACGCTCATGTTTCACAAAAAAACAAATATATGTGGGAAGAAATATTAGTCTCCAATATAGTATTCTTCATATATTTTTCTACTTAACTTGTACCCCCCAATAAAAAAGCAATTCTAAACTCAGTGAAATCTTTAAAATATCAAGAAAACAATGCAAAATATATATTTTAGACATGGGAGATCCCAAAAAGAACATGCTTATAACGCACATATATACCCCGTTTCTTCAATTCTACATAGGTTACCAAATCAACTATTCCACAATAAAATAAAAACACTCTACCTGCTACAACAGCATATGAACAATCATAAAATACCGAGTATCTTTAAAAGAATGTGTGTTTGTGTGTTTTTACCTTCATCTGCAGAAACAGCTGACGCTGTCAAAACTAAAAGCAGCAAGAGCATTGCCATGTATAACTTCTTGAAAAACCACTCAAGAAAATGCAAAAGAAAAAAAGCAAGAAACTTGAGAGGAAAAAAAGTGAATAAGACGAAGCAAAATGGGAAGAACCTGAATAAATCAGAGTGGGGTAAAGGTGAGATTGAAAGGATATTTAAGACAGAGACAGAGAGGAAATGTTTGGCATCAATCTCTAAAGGTTCTTGGTCAGATAATCCAACGGCTAAGAAATTATCTTCATTTTGTTCTTTTCTTTGTGATTACTTTTTGAATTTTTAATAATTGGAGAAATGAACTTTCTACAGTTCCACAGTGGAAGAAGAGTGAGGCAATGTGTTTTGAATCATGCTATGTGTGCAATTGTGATTGACAACTTTACATTTGATTGTATCGCGTCAATTCATTTTATAAATTATTAAGAACTAATTTTTAAACCATCGAATTTTCACAATACTAAAATTATCAACAATAATTGTACAAATAACTTAATTGATGTGTTTTTGGGAATTCCTGTCTTGAACTGAGAAACCCACTTTTATTGTAGCCGTTACAGGCAATTAAATACATGTTTGGTTGTTATGTTTATCTTATGTGCGCATTTTAAGAGAGAAAGTAGGCTCAGTAGGGCCAATATGTACCAACAAACGACGCGATGACGGACTGAGGTTGTCTTGTCCGAGAATACAGCTGGTTTCAACGGTCAAATTCCGATTCCTTTTCCTTTGTTTCTGCTCCTCGTATAGATTCCATAACATTATTTTCCTTTTCCTATTCTCCAGTTAATTATTTTGATCATATCCGTATTAATGCACAAATCATGTTCGACAGTCATTTTTTTATGAGAGATGCTACGTGTACACAATGAATGTACACACGACTTTACACTCCCCTCACATGAAGTGGACCCACACATAATAAAATATTCGTGGGCCTCCCTCCATGTGATGGGGATGTAAAGTCGTGTGTACACCATAGCATTTTTCTTTTTTTTTTTTTTTTTTTTACAAAAATGAGTTTTTAAATAGTAAATTTTTAAAGAATGTGTGATTAAAATGTGTCAAAAAATTTGAATTCACGTAAAGATATTTTATTGTGAAAATGCATGATTAAAATGAGTACGAAAATAAAATTAAAAAAAATAATTGTCAAATAGGGGCTAAATTAAGAGCAATCATATTTATTCCAAACTAGTCATAATCAATGAGTTGATTGAGTACTGGACATTTACAACGACCTAGGAGGATTTGAGAACCGTGGATTTCTACTCGGATGAGCCCTTGACTTCTCCATGGACGTGTCAATCCGGATGGTTCGGGCCTGATCGGCCCTCCAACATATGAGTCCGGTAACAGTCCGCGTGAAAAAAAGCCCGTCCGCTACAGGTTCCGGGCCGGTTCCGTTTTGGCCCACAAATTTTGGACTACAACCATGATCCGCCCACTGACTCATTCAGGTCGAGCCCATGCGGGTCACGGGTGGCTGTTTGTTTCGATTTGGACCGTATGATTGTATAAATAAAATTATAAAAATATAGAATTTTTCATATTTATAGTAAAAAAATATTTTTTTTTGTTAAATGTAAATTAAGAATTGAACAAAATGATAAATTCATATTTATACCAAGAAATGTTTACATAAAATTCAAATTTAATGTTACATGAATTATTTATAACTTTACAAAGTTAAATTTAACATAAACAAATAACAACTAAATGTATTTCTAATTACAATTATCAAATATTTATAGTATAAGTACATCCAAATTAGGTTGGCACCTACTTTTTTTCAAATTTTTTTAATCTTTTTTTCACGGGTCAGTGGATTAATCACGGCTCGTGAAGGTGCAACCCTCGAAGCCCGCAGGTCACACCTCCTTGACCCGTGAACCGTCTGCTCGAGTCACGGGTCGACCCGCAGTCCCTGTTTGATCCGGACCGATTTTCACGGGTCTGGACGGCCCGTCCGTCTTGACACCTCTACTTCTGTAGCAAAAAATTCCTCGCTTTTCTTTATTGAGCCCTTATCTGAGCCCCGTTTTATAAAAAAAAATGCATGCTTATATAGTATTTTGACCTCATTTCAATCACACATTTTTTAATAAGATAATAATACACTCAAACTCAAAATTTTTCCTTATTTTTTGACCACACATTTCCCATTAATATGTTATTCTAAAATATATTTTTTTGACAAAAATGGAGCTCAAACAAGTTCTGAATTGAAAAATCTCAACCAGTTCAATGATCGAGAGTGTCAAGTGCAAACAACAATAATTGATATCTAATAAAGGTTGAAGAATGGTGCATGTAAGAAATTGATATCTAATATGAGGTTGAAGATTGGTGCAGATAAGAGGATGATGGATTGTGTATTTAGGGGAAAAATGTACTTGTTCACAATGACAACTCGTGTGCTAGAGAAAAGAGAGTGATTTGTGCATACATGATCAATTTAGACAATAGATCATAATACGAGTAACATGAGTTAATACTTAATAACAAAAATAACATAAAATTAAGAGGAGAGTTAGAAAATAAGTCATAGGGAGTCATGTCAAATATATTGTCCTAAAGTTGTGTGATCTCTCATTCATGCGGGTACTTCTTACACTACATGATCACAAGATAAAACCCTTCTAGTTTACATCTGATTCTCTTTTTATAGACACGACCACTGAGAGATAAAATACAAACCTTTAGGGGCGAACACGGTTCAATTTGGGTGGTTTGTGTTATATTCTCAACTCAAACCATTTCACGTGGTTTGAAATTTTTCCAAACCAAACCAAACCATTATTTGCAGTTTGGTTCGATTTTAAACGCAGTTTACCTATCGACATTATAATTATATGTTTAAAACAAGTTAACAAATATATTTAAACAAGAATTAATAATGTTAAATGTTAAATTACATTCATATTTGTCTAAAATTCGATATATGAACAAAAAGACAAAAAAATAGTATCAAGTTAGCATCTAGCAATAAGCACTTCAGATTTTACGAGCAATAATATCAGAATAAGTACACGAGTACTAACCTCTCATTTGATAAAAATTAGATCAATATCCCCTATTGTAACACATGATTCGACCTCTGTATGATATGCAAATATCAAAATATTTATTAGTCCTTATTAATGATATTAACAAGCAACTAAGAAACAATATATATAAAATATCAAAATTGATAATAGAAAATAAATGTTACCTTCCACAGCCTTTTTAGAGTCATCTAGTGCTTCTACCTCATCCAAATATTGACGAAGCACTATAGGTTCATTGCTGCTATGCAACCATTCTTCGTGCTAATCATATATATCTCTTGTTACTGTCATCCTTGAAGGAAATACAAATTTTGGGAAAAAATATCTTGTATAACCCTGAAAACTTTCATCCTCCACATGTCGAAACGGTAACTCAGACAATATGAAGTACCTTGTAATCTGTTCTCTAAATTCTTTTTGAACAAATTGACAGGTCCTTCACGGCTATGAATACATTTAGAAAGCTATCCGATTTTAAACATACTATAACCAGTCATTCTCTTTTGCTTTTTGTCTTGAGCACTATATAAATACTTCTTATACAAATGCGTGAGATGATTCCACAATGTACTAGTTCCGCAGTTTTTTGCATGATGATTATATATTTGTCCACTATAATTACATTTTGCCTTTTCATCTCCTCTCATTTTAAAATGATCTCACACCTCGGACCTTTTGTTTCCCTTTTTGCCTTTTCAGTCCATTTTCATATATTCAGGGTCATCCTCTAATGGAATCGCATCATCGGCTTCTTCTGAAATTGGATCCATATCTGAAAGAAGAAAAAGAAACAACAATTGAATCTAAGTTATGGAAAATAAACAACATGGTGATACAAGAAGAAAGCCATGGAATGAATTCCCCAATGCTAAAATGTATAATAAATTTTTGTGCATCGTGATATTAGCATTTAGCATCATGAATAAATAAATCTCACAGTTTATTTGGATTTTCAATAAAGCAAGGGTGAATTTATATCCTGTATTGCATTTTTTATTGGTGTATATTCATTTGCTAGAATATACACGAAGGAGGTCTTAAAACATGAAAATGTGCAATGCAAAGCACTATAGTCAACCTATTGACGTGGAATGTTTAGATTAACCAAAGTCTAACCAGGTGAGTATTGTGCATTCAAGTGCAAACAGCATGAGAAACATACTAGATAAACAACAGGAAAATATGATTGTTCAGCATTAAATCACAGCAATAAAAAAAAATGACACTATTCTACATCTACTAAACTAGAGTGCATGCACACACAAAACTAAGGCCCCGTTTGGGAGGGATTAAAAGTCAATTAAAATTGAAAATATGGCCGTTATTGGGCCCCACTCGTCTAATAAAAGTCAACAATAACGGCTATATTTTCAATTTTAATCTGATTTTAATCCCTCTCACACAAGCCCTAAATGATCAAGTCTTCATTTTATTCACTATCTTTATCTTAATTAAAATATTAAATAATACCACTATTCATTCAAAATTAAGAGAAAATGAGAAAACAGAAAGAGAAATTCATTCAAAATTCTCTATTTAAATAAGTTCTAAGTCTTCTTTTATGTTTCTAGAGAGTAAAATATTAAGGGTTTTGACCTCGATTTTTAATTTATCTTGTATAAACAAATTATTAAAACTTGTTTCGATACACAAGGAAAATGAAGAGAGGTTCACATTCAGAGTCACAGTCAATGGTGGTAGGCAGTGGTGGAGAAACGGTGTCGATGGCAGTAGGTCACAAGCGTCAAGTTGGCACTGCGTGGCGTGCGTCTACGTTGCGGGATAGAGGGAGGGAGTTAGGACTTGGTAACTTTGGTTTGCTTGTGTTTTTGCAAAGGCATAATTGCATATATGGTTTGGCAACATTTACAATTTCACGTTTAATCATTTTGTAATTATGGGCCAAAAAAAATTTTTTTTAACGAAGGTCCAACGAAATACTAATAACAATGACTTACTAACTTGTTTGTTATGCATGAGTTAGGTCAATTAAATTTGTATTCTCCAAGAAAGTATACTTTAAATTTTAAAAACTATACTTTAATAAAATTTATATATGAGAATTTATAATTTAATAAAAATATTTTTTTTAATTAAAAAAAGTGCGGTTCGTTTTTTTTTTTTTTTTGCAATTTTTAAAATTTGAAACCTAAACCAAACCCTTTTGAAACGGTTTGGCTCAGTTTAAGAGGAAAAAAAACCGCAGGTCCACGTGACCCCAAACCAACGACTTCGGTTCAGTTCGGTTTGTCGTTTCGCGATTTTTTTGTGCAGCCCTACAAAGCTTTATCGAGATGTCAAAAATTTTAGGAATATAATACGATAATATTTCACTTAAAAAATATTTACATAACATAAAATTTTAATATCTTTAAATTTTGGAGTTCTTCAAGAGTAACAAAATATTCTTCAAGAATACTAGTAAGTATAGAGTTATGCTTCTTCAAGAGCCATATCATCATCAAATATTTGTGCTCTATTCAATGAAATCTCGCAAACATAAGGGATCATAAACAAGTAATCGTTTTAGAAGTAAAAGTATCGTTCCACGAGAAATAACTTGTACTAAATTGAAGTGTACTAATCCATTGTCGAACTCGAATGTAACGATAACAAAAAGGTGTTGTTTATTTAGACTGTTTACTACTAATGTTATCCCTTACGACTTTCTATCGCGTTCCCATGATTCGAATCGAGACCCTTTCCTCAAAAATGCACATTTTTATAATGATCCAACACTGTGTTTAAGCAGTTATTCATTATGTAACTTTCACTTTGGGAGAGCTCCTGCTCATCTTATTCCTCACAAATTTTTTTTGCGTCCCCCCGTAAATCGAATCTAAGACCTTTGTCTTATGAAAAACTTAAGTTGAATCCTATTCATAATAGACATGAAAGACTTTGATGTAATTTTAGACATTAACTGGATGTCATGTAATCATGCTACCATCTGATAACGAGATAAGATAATGTCTTTTAAAGCTCTAGGAAAAGAAGTGTTGACCTATGATTCAATATAGTTTCACTTGTTTTGATTATAACAAACAATACACTTATATCTCTAAGAAACCTCGTTTCTTGAGTTTTTCATGAATAAATCATATTAAACATTCAAATGCTCAAATTGTCATCCGTTGAAAAACAAACAATCAAAATAGACTCGAAGAGATCAAGAACCTTGAAGAATTAGAGTTTTAGAAATTGCTTCGATTTATATGTAAAGGTATAACTCATCTATTTTAGCAAATGCATAAAACTCAAACCATTTCTCATAAATTTATCAATTGCATAAAAATATTTTTTGACATAAAAATTATTTTTAAAAAATGAATATTTTGATATAAAAACAAATTCCAAAACTTGTATACTTCGATCGACCGAAATACACACCGGTCGACCGAAATATGTTACTTACCGTATTTACAGGCCTCTTACCGTATTTACATAAATTATTGGATTTTGTATATCACCGAATTTAACACTTCGGTCGATCGAAATATAAACTGGTCGACCGATCTGGTCGACCGAAGTGTCAATCGAAACTCCAACTGTTTGAATTTTACAACAGCTATATTCACATTTCGGTCAACCGAAATTGCTCAACCGAAAGTGACTGGTTCTGAATCTTTTGGTCTATAAATAGCCATCTCTTTTGCAATAAATTTTAACAACTTACAAACGATATTTTAAGAGCTTATTTATTGAAGATCATTGCGTTTATTTGATTCTACATTCTACTTCATTTATTACAAAGAGTTTCTTGAATCAAACATATTTAGTCTAATTTATCAAGAACACTATTTTGCAAAGAACTTTTCATAATCTCACCTATTCTTTATCCTTGGTAGAAATTTTCTTTACCAACACTTTGATTTAAGTGTAAATCTCTCTTCATACCTAACTTGTATTATTTGTTAAGAGAGATTATTGATTTGAAAATTTCGATACAAAAATACAAACTATTTCATTATCAATTACTCTTCAAAGTTTTCATCATAAACACTTGAACTTTATTATTTGTTATCTATTGAAGTGCTATCCTAACTCTCTAAATACTTGACTTGATTATATCATTTGTTAAGAGAGTTCATTCAATTGTAAAACTATCATTTATACTTTAGTGGTTTCGAGAGTCTTGTGAAAATTCGATTGTTATTAAGGATAAGTACTCCTTGGTGAAAGTCACGTAAAAGATAGGTGATCCTTATTGTAAGTCACCTAAGGATAACTGGATAACTCCTTGTTGTAAGTCACTTAAGAATCGATACTCCTTGTTTATAAGTTACCATTATAGTACATTTGGTTTTGCTCGTGATGGAGAGCTTGGTAACGGAGACGTAGAACACATTGTGTATCGAACCCTATTAAATTGGTTTGTTATCTTTACATTATTATATTTTACTTTACATTGTCATTTATATTGTGCTATATTCATACTCGAACTAAATTATCGAACTTGCATATTTAATTCTAGTATTATACTTTACATTTATATCTTGTGTTTTGTATTGATTTGAGACTAAGTGTTGAAAAAGTTTCAAACCCCAATTCACCTCCCTCTTGATTAGTTATTCTTGGGTTATCAAGAAGAATTTTTCTTCTTTAGAGTAAAGACAAAACCTAAAACAAAGATAATTCCAGCATTAAGGCTAAGTAGGTGTTAGGGAAATAAAATCATGAGGGGATAAGAGAACATATGCACTTCCAAAGTGGATAGTACGTAATAAATTAATAGCTTGGACACACGGGCTGGATCATTACCTGTTGAGATTCTCTTATTTCAACTCGTGTCGAAAAAGTTTCAAAAACCCCAATTCACCTCCCTCTTGATTATGAGTCATATGAAAAGTGTAAGTTGTATAAAAAAATCCAGCATCGTCAGGTTTGAAGTTGTAGTTAGTATAAGTAAACGCCATTTATCACTGCTAGGATTTTTTTGCAATAGTTATTTCTTCTGAAATTTATGATTGTCACTTTACAATCAATTTTAATTTATTCTACAACTTATAACAATTATTTTTCAAGTGCCCATTTTTCTTGCAATAGTTACAAAATTTGAAGTTGAATTTTGATTTCCCCTTGAACGACCACCATCAATAATGAGGTCATCTCATGACCCTCAGATGGTGAGAGTATTATAACTTACATAAAATCATATATCTAAAAAACATGTATGAAGAGGGCAATGTATACAATAAAATCAACCATAAATCTTCTTCATCATATTTAACCTTCAAGGTCTCCAAATCAGCAACGATTTCCTTAAAACTAGTTAGTTGATCCTCACGAGATGTACATTCTGTTATATGATGAGAATGTAGACGTTACTTCAGATGCAATTTGATATAAGAGTCTCTATCATGGATAATTGCTCCAATATTAACCATAGTGCACCGGCTGACTTCTCCTTTACAACGTTCCAAAGAATATTATTTGAAAGATGAAGATGTATTTGAGATAGAGAATTTTGATCTCTTCATTATTTCTCCTCCGAATTTCAAGTTGTGGGCATCTAGTTAAATCTCAACAACGCGTCATCCAAATTCATATGAGTGAGTATCGCTCACATCTCTACCTTCCACAAAAAGAATCTTGTATTGTGGTCCAATAGCGGAATATCATACTTCATTATTGCCATTACGAAAAACCTCCATCTTCTCAACAATTTCAAAACCAAAAACTTTGATACCAATTTGTTGTGAAATGAAGATGATACTGGATTAAACCAATACCAAATTGTTGGAGAAAATAAGAGATTATAGTCAAAATATGAAGGAATTGATCATAAGAACAAAATAATTTGCAGAGAATATAGATTTTATTATAATATAGAGAAAGAATACAAATATTTTGTGTTTATGATTTGTCTAACTTTTTTCTAAATCATACTGAAGAGCCAACTACATATAAGAAACAAGTAAGGGACGTCGAAATCCTAATAGTAGAGTTGTAGTTGAAGTAAGATGCAAAAAAACTTGTCGAAATGAGAGAAAGGACCTATGTCGAATAACACCGCCGCTCGAGCGAGCGGCAGCGGCAGCTAGCGGCGACCTATTACTCGAGTGGTAGGCTAGCACTAGGCGGCGCCATCTTCTCTACTTTTGGCGCTCAAGTTCTAGGATAGCGAAAATGTAGCTTGAAAACACTCTGATCTATAATTTCAACATTTTCAAGTCCAACACAAATTCAAATTCCTAATAGGACTTTCAAATAGAATTTCAACTAGAACTTACCAAGTAAACATGAATAGGATTTTATAATAGTATTTCAAATAGAATTCTTCTTAATATTCACTTTAATTAGAACTCTTAATTATCTTCAACAAAAAATTCGAGTTACACCCAAATTCTAACAAACAAAATTAACTAAATAAATGGTCTTTGAATTAGAAGTAAAACAATACGTTTCATCTTCATCCTGGCACTAAAATGTTTAACCTAGCATGGCTATGGCGAAATTATAACAATAGGATTAGAAACTCATCGCTCAAAATGTATAAATGCAAGAAAAATGTGAAGAATCAGTTTCTTGTTTTGAACCTTCAATCTTTTGATGTTATTTTCCTTCAATCCTTTGCTAGCCTTGTTCTCCACGATATCGTCTCTTGAATATCGAAATTAAAGGCTCAAAGTAGGTTAAATTGTGACCAAAATTGCTTTCCAAAATTGCAAGGAACCAAAAAATGAAACATAATATTTCCCCAGAAATGTGTCATGTGATCGCATGGCATAATGTGCTTTGTCTTGAGTTCAGCCAAACAGGTCCTTGCGACCGCAGGCCATAATTTCTCTTAGTATTCAGTTTTGTCCTTATCTTCTGTACTTTGGTCAATATGTGTCATATGTAATTTCAATCCAAGCCCTTGATCTTCCAATTCATGTGCAATTGTTCCTCACATTCAGAATTATGTATAGAATTCATCATTTTGCTCGATTTTCGTTTATTTTCTCTAAAATCACTTTCAATATCGAGTTTTACTAAACAAACAATATTTATACGAGATTAAGTTATAATTTCGTAAAAGTACTTACAAATATCAATGTTTAACGACTTAGATAAGTGTATATATTTATATTTTTGGAGAATAATAAAATTTATAAAATTTTGGTCTTCAGCAGCAACAATGCAATTCTTTTAGAATATTAATTTGTATATCTATAAAACTTCGAGTGTTTATTTCACAAATATTAAATGAAAAAAATGGGGATATTTTATATAATCTTATAAATAAGAAAAACATTTGTGCTAATAATATGTAATAAACTAGGGAGAAAATAATTTATTTATGTGCGTATTTTATTGAGAATCAAGACTCCATATTTATAGGTTACAATTAGACTGCAAAGTTACAATAATCATTCATAAATAGTAATTTCTTTAAAACAAATATTGATTTATGACCTAATTTTCTAAACGACTCTACAAGTTCATTATTTTTTAAAATGAATTCTTAAAGTATGGTAGTTATCATTTCCCCATTTTTATCACTTTTTATCCATACGCTTCATATAATTAACAACTATTACTCACTTATCATTCACATATTATGTAAATTCTAATACTTACAAGAATTTTAATTTTGATTGTGATTTTAATTGAATCCCCTAATCAAATTGGCATTCCCTAGGTGCACCCACAAAATTTGTCTTCAAGCCCACAGAACACAGCCCATTAGGAAATTTATCGGCCCACCACATTTTTTAGCCCATATTTCTTTACAAGCTTCTGTTTATGTTTTTTGGGTTTTGTATATTAGTAGGGTCTACTTCACAACTTCAGATTACGGGGATATTTATTTATAATTGGAAAAAATACGTTTGAAGTGCCAAAAAAAAAAAAAAAAATTAAGTTGGAAAACGGTTTAAGAGTAATTTCTGTATTAATTAACTAAAAGAACTAATAATTTTAGATGATTAGTACTCGATAAAATAGTTTTTAAATAAACTTACGAAAATTTTGCAGAATTTAAATATACTACATTGATTATAAATTCAAATATTAAATACCAAAATATTAGTAAAAGAGTAACAGCGGCGGTTTGATGCCACGTGGACCCGTCAACGAAATGGTTTTAAACCAAACCAAAAACGGTTTGGTTTATGTTTGAGAATTTTAATTACGGTTTAAAATCAAACCGGACAGACGAAAAAATATATAACATAAAAAATTGAATTTTTTTGAAAATTTATCGAAAATTTCAATTTTGTAAATTCAATAATTTTGTCATTCTGTTGGTATTTTTTTAAATTTCTAATTTCCTATTAGTTATTACGATTTTCGACCCGCGCAAATCCCAACCCGACCAGCTATCCTAATTTAAAAAAAAAAAAAAGGAACTCAAACTCTCACAAACACAACCCTAATTTCTAACCTTCCAGTTATCTCTCTCTCTCTCTCGCTCCTAAATTTTCCTCAAATAGTCTGTAGTCTACGGTTAGAATTTTTAGCAGCGACAGTCGCTGATAGTCTACAGTCAGTGACACTGATAGCCTTCAATTTTGTTGCAAGACTGCGTGATTTTTTGTGACATGTGGGTTAGTTCTGTGATTTTAGTTACATAGCCGCGTGTTCTTGATTCTTGAACATGGAAACCGTCTAAGTTATTACTAAACGTAGTTTGTCATCTCGATTCTTGAAAATCCCTAAATTCGTGATTTTTTTGTGACCCGTGGATTATTTCTATTTTCGAAATTCTGTGATTTTAATTACATAACTGCGTGTTCTTGATTCTTGAACATGGAAACCGTTTAAATTGTCTCTGGAATTATATGACTGTGATTTTAGTTTATTGTGATTTTACTTTGATTTTGTTCGTGTTTAAATTTATAGTAGATATATTTAGTTTATTTTAGATTTATTGCGAATAAGATATAAATATATATTGAATTAATGGCATAAAAGTAGACATTAGACAGGCAAAAAATATACGCAAAATCGGTGATTTAAAATCGGATCAAACCGTTAGGTTTAGGTTTGAATTTTTTTCAAACTGGTCAAAACGGTTTGGTTTAAGTTTAAGTTTTTCTCAAACCAGTTGAAACGCTTTGATTTGAAAATTTGTCAAAAATCGGTAAAATCGGACCGCTTACACCCTTAGCGATAGCCAGAGTTTCAAGATCCATACACGTCTTGTCTTTTGGGTATTTATAGATGTCTGAAACCATTAACTGTTGGGTGGTTATCATGACATGTATCCCATGTAAAGTCTTCCACTACCCCCACGTCTTGAGCGGTGGGTCTTCACTTTTCCAGTGGTTGGTTGTGCCCATGATAACTGTTGGTCGGTTTCCATCCAACTTAATAGTATTTTTATGGTTAAGTGTTGCATTGAACTCGTAGTGGTAGCCAGCCAAGTATGTGCATAGAGTGCCTCATAGTGGTAGCCGACCCAGCATGAATGTAGATGGGCCTCATAGTGGTAGGCAGCTCAGCATGAGTGTAGAGTGCCTCATAGCGGTAGGCGTCCCAACATGAATGTAAAGGGCCTCTTAGTGATAGACGGCCCAGTATGAAGTATTACATGTTGGGTGTAGATTGAACAACCTTCTTTTTATTGATCATAGTAGATAATTGTCGATACATCTAATATCACTTGTAAATAACTATTTTTCCGAACATCTACTTATAATTACTTTTTATCCAAACTCACACATAAAAAAAGTTAGTCTTATTTATTTACATTTTGTGATGATAAAATACTATAAATAAGTAACCTTTATATACTACATTTTATATATACGAATTAATTGCTAATACATGAATTTAAACACCCATTAATCAAAATTTCTAGATATATGAATGGAAATAAATTCATCTTTAACAACTTTAAATTCATATAAATCAAGATTCATCAAGTCAAGATTCATTGAGTCCACATTAATGTGAATGTTAATATATTGAGAATTAATAACACGAAATTCATACATGACAAAGATTTTGTAATATTCATTAGGGAAAATTGTGGCCGCGGTCCCAAACCTTTCATTTTGTTGCAGATTACACCCAAACCTTTAATTTTTGCAGCCGAAGTCCCAAACCTTTATATGTAATTGCAGCGACGGTCCCAAACCTTTACTTGTTTCGGTAGAAGTCCCAAATCTTTGTACATAATTGCAGAGTCGGTCTCAAACCTTTGTATGTAATTGCAGCGTCGGTCCCAAGCCGTGAATTCCGTCCGTAAAACCGTTAGTCAACGTTGAAACAGTAATTTTGACTCGGAAAAATTACAGCACCGGTCCCAAACCTTTCATTTTATTGCAAATTACACTCAAACCTTTCATTTTTGCGGCCAAAGTCCCAAACCTTTATATGTAATTGCAGCGTTGGTCCATTTCCAGCTTTTTTTTTTTTTTTTTTTTTACAATGGAAACAAAATTCATAACCAATTGTAAAAAAAAAAAAAAAAAGAAGAAATTCACTTTAATGAATAATTTTCATGTAAAACAAAGTCAAACGAACACTAAACTTTGATGAAAAAATAGTTTTTGAGCAAATTTTTTTTTTTTTTTAAATTTTTGGCAATGGTAACAAATTTCATAACCAATTGTAAAAAAAAAAAAATCACTTTGATGGACAATTTTCATGTAAAATAAAGTCAAACGTGAACAAAAAAAAATCTAAAATTTCAAAATTTTTCCGGGAGGAAAATTATACGAATCAAACACATTTAATTAACAATTCCCTAGAAAATGATTTTTAGGCAATTACTTTCCCTAAAATTCATTTTCTTTCCACCCATTTTCCACAATTGCAATCAAACGGAATCTAATTTTGACTCAAATGATAACTTAATTGATGAGCAAAATTGACAAAATATGTTATTAAAAAAATGTTTTTCTTCTTCAAATCACTTTAATAGACATATTTTACATGAAAATTGTCCATTAAAATGATTTTTTTTTTTTACAATTGGTTATGAAATTTGTTACCATTGCCAAAAAGTTAAAAAAAAAAAAAAAAATTTGCTCAAAAACTATTTTTTCATCAAACTTTAGTGTTCGTTTGACTTCGTTTTACATGAAAATTGTTCATTAAAGTGAATTTTTTTTGGACCAACGCTGCAATTACATATAAAGGTTTGGGACTTCGGCCGCAAAAATGAAAGGTTTGGGTGTAATTTACAACAAAATGAAATGTTTGGGACCGGTGCTGTAATTTTTTCGAGTCAAAATTACTGTTTCAACGTTGACTAACGGTTTTACGGACGGAATTCACGGCTTGGGACCGACGCTGCAATTACATACAAAAGTTTGGGACCGACTCTGCAATTATGTACAAAGATTTGGGACTTCTACCGCAACAAGTAAAGGTTTGGGACCGACACTGCAATTACATATAAAGGTTTGGGACTTCGGCTGCAAAAATTAAAGGTTTGGGTGTAATCTGCAACAAAATGAAAGGTTTGGGACCGCGGCCGCAATTTTCCCTATTCATTATATATTGAAAAACGAAAAGGAATGTATTATTGGAATAATTGAATTATAGTAGAGTTAAAATCGTTCAAAAAATTATTCTCACTTGATATGATATTTAATATATTATAGATTAATAACTATTACTCACTTATTATTCACATACTATCTAAAATCTAATACTTATAAAAATTTAAATTTAAAGTTTGATTTTAATTTAATCACTACCCAACATGTTTGAAACCCCTGAATCAAATTGGCATTCCCTAGGTTCTGCCACAAAATTTATCTTGAAGCCCACTGAACACAGCCCATTAGGAAATTTATCGACCCACCACATTTCTTGGCCCATATTTCTTTACAAGCTTCTGTCTGAAATATTTTCTGTGTCTTTGTATATTAGTAGGGTCTACTTCACACCTTCAGATTACGTGGATATCTTCTATATATTAAAAGTGGTTATGTAACGGAATTTCTTATTTTTAACGGAAAAACTAACGGAATTTGTTGGTTTAACGGACTATGTAACGGAATTTCTTGTTTTAAACAGGCAGCTGCACCTTCTTTCAGTGTTTTTATCATAATTTTGTATTCCAATATCCGATTGAGGCGATTCAAAATGCGTTGGAAAGCTAACTCATCTGGTTACAACTTTGATTCGGACATCATTATCCAATTCGATCACTTTCTATGCCAAAATAGGTCTCAATATGAGATTAAAACATCGGAGCATAACTTTCCGGTTGGAAATTGATTTGTGATCATTTTTTGCCTGAATTTGATTCCATTGAAGTCTTCCTTTATTCAATTGACTCCGAGCACTCTCAAATCTTCATTGTGAGGTTCGGTACAACTTTTAATTATTTACATTTTAGTCCTCAAACTTTGGATTCCTTACAATTTAGCCATTTCTCCAAATTTGTCAACTTTTGCTTATTTTCTTCGATCTCACCAACTTACATCACAACATCAAAATCACACATCTAATTATTTATCAATTACATAAACATTACATCATTAATTATTTAATTAACCAAAAAAATTACATCTTTATTAATAACAAATTAATTCTTAAACAAAACTATTAAATATAAACTACGCAAACGTGTATTGCACGTTGCTTGCACCCAGTTTATTTATAATTGAAAAAAATACGTTTGAAGTGTAAAATAAGAGTAGGAACACGGTTTAAGAGTAATATGTATTAACTAAAAGAACTGATAATTTTAGATGATTAGTAATTAGAACTCAATAAAATAGTTTTTAAATAATCTTATGAAAATTTTACAGAATTTCAATCTACTATATTGATTATAAATTCAAATATTAAATACCAAAATATTAGTAAAAGAGTAGCGGTTTTGTTTAATAAAAAAATAATATAAATTAACAGATGAAATGTTAAATTTATCTGTGTTATACGTATAATTGGTAATGTTAGAAAATCGACGATAACTTTGATACCACTTATTATAAATTGAGCCAATTGTTACAAATATTAAAGACGAGATAATGGGCAAGATGAAAATAATAATCACGAGAACACAATATTTACGTAGAAACCTAAGACGAGAAAAACCACGTACAAAAGCGAATAATTAACTATATCAAAAGTAAGAAGTTACAATGGATCTCACAAGACTCTCCCCCGATATCTCTATCCGCAGGTCTCTCTCTATTAACCTAAATCTCCCTGGATAACTCTTTGAGTTGATCAAATAAAAATGTGTAAAACATCACATATTTATAATACAGGAATCCCAAACATAATAATAGAATTAATACAAACAAGAGTCTAATATATGGTGAAATCCTATTACAATAGATAAAAGCAATAATGGAGTATTTGGATTGAAATATGATTTCAAAAACTGTCTAATACGTTTTTGACTTCTTCAAAACATATTACCAACTCTCAATAGATCTCCCAATAGAATTCGGACCACAACTGAACTCTAAGAGGTAAAGAAGAAATTTATTAATTAACTCATTGAATAATTTCCAAACAAGTATTTTTAAATATTTATTTTTATATAACAAACATGACAAATAATATAATGTGAATTACTATAATATATTGATTATTAAATTTAACAATACAATTGACGAGACCCGTCCGTATGATTCTAGTGAATTTGAGACGTATCATGTCGTGCCTGCTAAGAGTCTATTCTCTTTGTATTTTAGTTTTGAGATTTGTGTTTTTAGTGTTCATTTTGAAATTATTGAAAATGTGTTCTTTTTGACATTTTGGAAAATTGTTTTGAAAACACTCAAAACGCGTTTTAAAAATTTTGGTTTAATTATAACTGAAAACACCAAAAACGACAAATTTATCGTTTTGAGTTTTCTTTGTAAATTTTTAACTTGTTTTCAAAAACGCGTTTTCAAAAATAGGAAAGAGAATGCGTTTTCACTATTTTGAAAAATCGAAAACAGAAAATAGCTTGAAAATGATAAAGAGAACATGCCCTAATTTGTTCGATGAACAAATTCTTTGATCTTACTAAAACCTCTCCAATATCCTCTTTCTTAGGAGCAATGTGAGCTTGCGTTTCCAACATGTGAGTTTTGCCGACATGAACTACAAAATGTGCATGGGATGTTAAAAACAGAATGAGTAAATCCATTCGCGGTAATTATACTTCACTCTAGCGTCAATAAAGTAAATGTACTTCAATTTTGTTCAATCGAGTAATCATACTTTAATCTCGATTGGATACTCCATCTAATTCTATCATTTGGATTAATGAAAATCAATGATGTGACAATCAATAAATGATGATCATCATTTATTTTCACTAAAGCTATGTTCTTATTCCATATCAACAACTAACTGTTACACATGATAATCATCATTTTTGGACTGTTACATAATCAATTTCTAGTGGTAGATGAAGTTACTTTAGCAATAATTAAATTAAAGTTTAATTACTTGATTGATATCAAAATAAACTGGATTACCCAATTGAAGATATTTTAATGTGTAGCAACTCGATTGAACAAATTACCGGCAAACGAAATTTACCCAAATCAAAATACTTGCTATGTAAGTCTATTGACTATATGATCATGCTCTAATACCAATTATTTTATTAGAAATTTTAGTTTACTCCTAAAATTTTATCTAATAATTATGTGAAATAAACCGTTGTGCGATACTTGTTGTTGGGTTTTTTGATACCCAATAAATCCGAGCGATGATATTAAACCAGTTTATGTTGGATTAGTCTTCATAGGCCTCGGTCGATGATTGAAGTGGAATGTCGACACCACAATGAACGAACTATCCCAACAACCTAAGTGGGCCATTTGAAATAGCCTAATTTGATTAGTGTTGCTCATGGCCGGGCCCATAACCTTGGACGGCTTTAAGGTTGAAACCCCACTTAGTTATCTATTGGGCCCCTTTGTGTTTGACTTAAAAGCCCAATTCATTGCCTTATTAATATTGACCCGGTTCTTGTTTCTCAAGTGTGGAAGAAAGGTTGGAGCCGTGAGTGAGGGAGAGAGAGCAGTGACTTTGTGTCCTTGGGTCTTGCTATGTGCTTGCCTTGTCTTCTCCTTCCTCTCTAGCCTTAGTGGCTGTTTCTTAAGGCTGCCTAACTCTTCACACCGAATCCTAAGTGGGCTGATTCTTGTTGAAGCAACCGGTGAAAGGGTGGTGTCGTTTTGGAGGTTCCTGGTCGGATTGTGGTGGTTCGATTTGGTTTATCTGAGCTCGGTATTTGGGTGCAATTGGAGACCAATATTCCTACAAATGGTATCAGAGTGGGTTGGGGAGGTTTTTCAGACCAAAAATCGAGCAGAAACTGAAGCAAAGAAGCTGTCCAGAATTTGCCAAAAATTCGGACCTGCAATCGTGATTTCCGGCCAAACCAGTAGTCGGTTGGTGAAACGGACACCACCGGTGTGTTCAGCAAGGCGAGGCGCAGCTGTTCAGGCGGCGCGTGTTGGTCACGCGCCAGCGCTTCTGCCTGCGCATGAGGCCCACGCGCAGGCGCGTGGGTGGCGCGTGCGGCACACGCGTTCTGATTTTGGAGAAGTGGTCTTCAGGCAATTTATTGGGGACATCAAGGCGGACCCAACGATGGTGACAGATTTCCGTTTGGGGTACTACGGTGAAAGTTTGACGAGTTTCCGTTTGGACGTTCGGTTGCCGAGTGTCGTTTTGTGTTGCCGTGGTTGCCGGTGATTTTAGGACGAAGAGTGACGGTCCTAAAGTGGTGAATTCGCAGCTCTCGATATTTACGAATCTTCAGACGTGGTCCGCTCGGTATCGTGTTCTTTACCTTTTATTATTGCAGTTAAAATTATTGTGTAGGATAATTTATTTTTCGCATTAGAAGTCATCGTGTGGGGTGACGTTAGGTTTGGGGTTACTGTGAAGGGGTACCATTGCCTGATACTAGACCTAGGAATTACTTGTTAATTATTTGCCTTAAATTCTTCGTGAATTTGTTGTCGATTTATTTTTTCATTATTTAGAATTGCACGTGACTTTAGAAAAGTTTACTTGACTATTCTGTGTGAATTGTGTCGGTGATTTACTTGTGGTCGTTGTTGGTTGTATTTTGTGTTTTGTGCATTTGTTGGGTAAAATGACGACACATTATGAGTTGTGCATGTTTTAATGAAAAATATGATATTTTAATTTGGCAAATGTGGTCTAAGGCATGTGTGAAAAATAAGATGTGTTTTAACTGCAGTTATATGGATATTGTTGAAATAGACTGTCCTAGGGATGATAAAAGGAAAGTTGATGAGGGTGGTGATGCAAATTCTATTTTTGGGTCGAGTGATGACCCGTGTGAGGTTTATTGAGTGTAAACCTGGTTACTGCTATGTGCATCTGTGTGTAATCCTTTCTGTATGTGTGTGATTGCTCAATTCGGTTGCATGATTATATGTTGCATTTCAATGTGTTTGATATGTGCATTGGTATGAATTGGAGTGATCTTATTATTTGGTGTAATTGGTTGCATGCATAGTGGGTTGAGATCTATGGCGTACTCCGTTTGCTCTGTGAGTGGTAGTGAGAAGTAAGAGGGGTATCCATTTTCTCTTTCATCTGTGTGAGCCTGTGTGGTTTGTGAGATTATGTGGGACAGCCTGTGAGGGTTATCTTCGTTCTCTGTGTGAGACTCTTCTGTGAGTGTTGTGAAGTAACCAACTCTTTCTTCTATCCTCTTTGTGAGTGCCACTGTCACCCTTCCCTTTGTGGGTTTTATCCTTTGTGGATTTTTTGAGCGTTGGTGTTGGAGTAACCTTGTTGGTGCGTGGGTCAATTTAAATTGAGCCCTAACCTTTGTGGTCGCCGAAATGTTTTGATTTGCCATAGTGGGGTTGTGATTCATTTGCAGTGTGTTGGATGTCTTTTGGTAAGGTGGAGTATAGATGTCTGAGGGTACATTGTGGTTTGTACTGTGGGATGTGGAGTGTGGCATTTGGATCACGGTGGAGATGTGATCAAATGTTGGAATCCTTTATCTGTGAAGAGACCCTGATTAGGTGGAGTGCGAGTGATGCACTTCTATCACTTCTATTAGGTGGAGACCCATTATCTACGTTGGTTGGAAGAAGTAATGTGGTGATAAAGGATTATCCCAAGAACTTAGGATCTATAGAGATTTACCAGTTAGACATTAGTTGAGTGATTAGTCTAGTGAGCTTTGTGGGCGATGAAGTGAGATATGTGTTCTCGAGGAGTGAGCAACACGGAATGGGATAGGATAAGTGTGGTGAGATCTTTGTGAGGTCATTTATGCATTTGTTGTGTATGTGTTGGCCTGTTGATTGACTTGGTGTTAATTTGTTGTTCTGTGTGAACATGTTTGAAAAGATCTGTGTTATCATATATGATATTTCTATCGCATGTTTATTTGCTCTTGATTGATTGCTGTGATTATTTGCTTCTACTTGGGTGTTGTTGACCTTAGCCCTAGTGAGTACATGAAGCAGGTATGGTATGTGTTTCAGGTGGAGACACGAGGTAAGGTCTGTGATGCCAATTTTATTGGTTACCTTGATTGTGCAAGTATAAACTGTGTGTTTTGTTTGCTTGCAGATTTATTGGGATCAAGGTAGAGATTTGTTGGGTTTTTTGATACCCAATAAATCCGAGCGATGATGTTAAACCGGTTTATGTTGGATTAGTCTTCATAGGCCTCGGTCGATGATTGAAGTGGAATGTCGACACCACAATGAACGAACCATCCCGACAACCTAAGTGGGCCATTTGAAGTAGCCTAATTTGATTAGTGTTGCTCATGGCCCGGCCCATAACCTTGGACGGCTTTAAGGTTGAAAGCCCACTTAGTTATCTATTGGGCCCCTTTGTGTTTGACCTAAAAGCCCAATTCCTTGCCTTATTAATATTGACCCGGTTCTTGTTTCTCAAGTGTGGAAGAAAGGTTGGAGCCGTGAGTGAGGGAGAGAGAGCCGTGACTTTGTGTCCTTGGGTCTTGCTATGTGCTTGCCTTGTCTTCTCCTTCCTCTCTAGCCTTAGTGGCTGTTTCTTGAGGCTGCCTAACTCTTCACACCGAGTCCTAAGTGGGCTGATTCTTGTTGAAGCAACCGGTGAATGGGTGGTGTCGTTTTGGAGGTTCTTGGTCGGATTGTGGTGGTTCGATTTGGTTTATCTGAGCTCGGTATTTGGGTGCAATTGAAGTCCAATATTCCTACACTTGTGATTTACTGAAAGCAGAGCAATTGAATAAACAACTCATATAAAATTTGTGTACAGTAATTTTCTTTCTCCTGAAAATAATATAATTTTTTATATTACTATTTTATTATCTAAATGCATATAAAAAATATTTGACAATTTAACTTTACTTCTAAATAACTATTTTTCCAAACATCTGCTTATAATTACTTTTTATTCAAACTCGCGTATAAAAAAAGTTAAAATACTTATTTATTTTAGAAAAAAAATTAAGTTTTACATGTTGTAAAATCTATATTATATCGCAGAGACGGATTCAGGATCGGACTAATACTTAAAACACTTTAAAAACAATAATTTGAAAAATAATGACATTTAACTATAAATTGTCCATACTAGACCACATCAGAAAATTTTTATTGTTACTGAATTAATTAAAGTGGTACCACCTTTTCCCCGTCCCTATACATGCAAAATGTTGTCATCTTTGCTACAATCTTTATTAAAGGTATTTCAGTTAAATAGAATTATAAAAGTGAAACAAATACAGAAAAAAAAAAGATTATCTTTACACAGTGCAATGATATATTATCAATCCAACGTAATAAAAGTATAATTATTTTTTGGATTGTAATAAAATATATGGACATGAAAAAGGAGGATGAACATGAATAATGATAGCCCTAAACAAAGTAATCTACAAAATTAGACTATTTTGAAAAGGAAAAGAAAACGTTAGTGGAATAGTGAGATGGATTGAGAGGAAAGCAACAAGAAAATGATAATGAGATAATGGGATTTGGCAAATATAGTAATATTATCTTTGACAAAGAATATGTGGAGTAGGGATTTACACTTCTTATGATGTTTTTTTATAAATCATAGCGAAGACTATCAGCAGTCACATTACATGACACACATATAGTAGTTTCTTATTTGATACATGAGACAATAAAAAAAAACTATCATATAAATACATCAGATAACAAACTGACACATGACTATCAATAGTCTTCACTATGAATATGTTTTGTAGTCACATTTTGGACTTCTATTCTTGTTTTTTGAAGGGATAGAGAAAGGAGCCTGCACCATTGGGGACTCCCTAAACTGGGGCGGTTGCGAATCATATGCCAGTCATCCCACGCCTAAAAATTCTATTGGATTTCAATGGATTATGGGTCCCCCTCCTCTTCCACTCCCCAAAAGATACATAAAATGTTCTGTCTATTTCATCATCATGCTGGTACCTAATATATCAAGCTTTCACTTACATATACATATGCATATGTATACGTACATACACACATACTTTAATTTCGTGATAGGTGATAGGTAAGGTCGATATGGTTTGTCTACACTCTATATTAGAATATGCTTCATTTGCTTGTTCCGAAAATGGCAAAATCTAGAGTGAAAAAGTTAAAAATTTTGTTTTTCATATTGTCCGATTCTATGTACTATAGCATTGTTGTGTCGCAAACATTTCTTGTGTATTAATTGTGATATCCTCGGCAACTTTTAAAGCGCTTTTTGATTGAGTGTTGAAAAGGGTTTCATCATAATTATATTTTCCAAATTTTCTTGCTTAAATGACTTAAGAAAACAAGTATGTGATGCAATGCTAACGTACATGGAATTTGCCACAAACACATGTGTTAACTATTTCAAAGTAACCAATGATAGAGCACCATGTCAGCATTCAAACCACTTTTTGGATTAGCTTTTGAAAATGGTCTGGTGATATATATGTTTATACACAATTCTCTCATTTTCTTGTTTAAATGACTTAAGCAAACAAGTGTGTGATGCAATGCTAACGTAGGTGCCAACAAAATAGATTTTAATCTCAATTAAAACATCTCAATATATTAAAGAATGATTTCATTTTAGAATAAAGTTTCTGTCCACATTTTAACTTTGAATAATACGATTTATCTAGATTGCTGATACTCGTCACTTTATATAGCTCTGAAGCTACTATAACATTATTCAATTAACAAATATATGTTCTAACCTCATCGGATAATGTGAAAAAAGTTTCGCTGCCACATAAAAAGATGATTATCACTAGAAAATTAACTTTTATTCCTCTTTCTTGTATGCATCTTTACCACGTGTGACTTCAAGTGTCACGACATATACACACATTTCTTTTGTAAGATGCGACAATGTCGACATTTATGGCCATCTTATCGTAACTCTTCTTTTTTATCTGAGCTTGAGACGCGCAAAATAAGTATGTACACACGCTTATTTCAACTCTCTATTCAACATACATCAAAGAGGTCCACATAATTTCAAGTACGCGGTTCAAAATTCACAACTGATTGGAGTTTGTTAGGATCATTGGGAGACCAAAATTGAGGAATAAACTAGAAAATATTTTGAATCCAAATGTGACATTACTGGCTTGCCACCATATGCCCTAAGAGACCCACAGAGGCAGACATAACACTATTCTTCTGCTTAGAAGTCTTCCCATATATTTTATGCCTATCACTTTCATTCAAGAATGATGATTTGTAATGGTAATGCAAGGCCCTATTCAGTTTTATATTAACCTTATCCTCTGCTAATATGTTTCTACAATGTTCTTGATTCTTGCCAAGGTGTTCCATTTTGGGACTTGGGAGGCATTATAATATGTAGGGCTTTCAGACATATGGTTTTGGGGGCACTTTGTGTATATATATTCATGATTATAATTAACATTTTGCTTATTTGTTTCAATCATATTTCAACAGATGGTTGGCTCTCTTTTTGCTCTTTTGAGTTTGTTAGGATTGGAGCACTTTATTGTCAACTTTGGGTTTGTTGGAATGAAGTGTTTGGTAGATAACATTGTCTACAATTGGCACTATTCTTAATTTCTCAAGTAGAAAAGCTAAGAAAAAAGGTTCTTTATACGTACGTTGCTTCGAATTCAATATTTCTATTGGTTGAGTGGGGGTTTTGCTTTTTACAACGGACACACGTCGGTGTATATGTTTGATTATCGAGAAAAGAAAAACAAAAAGAAAGAACTTATTATACTATATTTTTTGCTCTTGTTTGAGCCCCACTTTTTTAAAATAAATTTTATAAAAGGCAAATTTTTAGAACGTACGATTAAAAAGTATGAAATTAAGTTTATGGGAAAAATTATTTTATCGAGAGAATAAATAGTTAAAAATATGTCTCAAACTGGAGGTTTGTGTATATTTTGGGTAAGTTCTGAAGAGGTCCTCAATGTTTCATAGTTATTGCATGGGTGTCCTCAACTTAGTGTTTGTTACACCTTCTTCATTATTTTAAAACTATGGCCTAATGTTTCAGCTAACAAAACACTGAGGCATTGTACCTTTTCCAGATTTATAAATGAAAATTGAATTTATCATTTGGTTTGTTTAAATTTAAAAAAACTTTTTTTTTTTGAACAATTTACCTATTCAATCCAACATCACATGAGTGTTACTTGGTCATTTAACGTTCAAATGATAAATTGAGGACACCCTTAGTGGACCTATTATTTTTCGAACAAATAAATTAATTTTATGTGATTTTTGGTTGAACTTACTTGGGGAACAAACTCATCATTAATCTATCATGCTTCAAACATTGCTAATGAGATTGTTGAGGTCATGTGACAATGGCTCCTTTTAAGTACAGACGTCGCGTGGATTGTGTAGGTAAACTCTGAACAGTTAACCGAATTAAAAGAAGTAATAGACAAATTGCAGTGGACAGAAAAAGAAAACATAGCAGTTGACGGAAGATAAAATTGGCGTCTTTGAAGCCGAGGCCTGTGTCGAACACAGTGTCCTTAAAGCAATATTCGCCCCCTCACCGAAGTAATGCGAGCGCTTGCTTCCCAGGATACAGCGGCGTGAACTGTAGTTTGTACAGTTTAACTGAACGAGTGTGCCGGAACGGAATCACCAAGTGACTGTAAGACGACAGGAATTTGAAAAGGGAGCAGAAAGATTTCGTGCTGTTGTGTTGTGTCTGAACTGAAGAGATTGTTCGGAATATATAGGCAAGGAGGAGCCGCAGCCATAACTCTGCCATTGGAAAACAGTTTTTCAAGTTATGTTTTAAATGGAAAAACGTGGCTTGCACTTGGTGGCCAAGTTTTTGACTCATTCAGTCCGACATTCGTGTACGCAGGTCGCGCCCACACACAAATTCAAGGCTCGAAGGCCAAGTCGGTCCAAGATTTGCACCCCCCCCTGCGGGCGCGTAGGCCACGGAGGAGTCTCTATGCAACAAATGGTTACACCTTACAAATTGTTAACCATATATAAATTGGTCCAAAAACTTATTCTTATCCTATGTGGGATAACTATTTAAGTTTTCCCACTTGCCACTTTCTTTTTTTTCTTTTTCCAATGTGGGATAGTACTATTTATAGTCCCCATATATTCCCACTTTTCCATTTCTAACCAATGTGGGATTGTTAATCCCTTTTAAGGCTCCTCTTCAAATCCCAACTTTCAATCAATGTGGGATTAATTTCACATACACAAGTGAAAATTCATTTGCCAAATAACATATTTTCCAACAGATTGATCCGAGAATTTCGACAATCAGAATTATCAGTTAAATTTCAAATATTTTATAAATGAAAATCATCGATTGCATGTAATTTTTTGAACAGAACTAGAATTGGAACCATGGGTTCGGGTTTAGTTCTGTCATAGCAATTTTTGGGGGGGAAAAAATCCACAAGCAAGAAAAAATGTAAGCAAATTTTTAAACCGAAAGGTAAAGAAAGAAAAATTATGTATGGACTCCCCAGTGATTTTCAAAAGTTTCCTTTTCAGCTTTCTTAGATTTCCTTCGTCAAGTTTTGTCAGGCAGTAATGGAGGAAATCAACGACAGTAAGACTACTTTGCTGAATCTACTATTGGTGACTCAGTCAGACAATTCACACATTCCGTGAAAGTGAAAAAATAAAAACTTGAAAAAAAATGAAAATGTTTTGATCCGAGTATTTCAACAACCACAGTTAGACTTTGAGCATTTTGTGGATTTTATATAATTTTTGGAATGGAACTGAAATCAAAAGTTCCAATTTGAGAGATTCGACTATGATTAAATTGCTCTATCCTTATCTACCTTTCATTGAAAAGAAGTTATACTCTTTTTTTTTTTTTTTTGGTGATGCTACACGTACATAATGCGACGTTCATAACGGTGTCCACTCCTTCACATGAAGGGGGACTCACACAAATAAAATATAATATATCCGAAGTGGATCCCCCTCCATATTAGGGGATGAACACCGTTATGGACATCGCATTATGTACAAGTAATACATTCCTTTTTAGAATCATTCTACACTTACGGGAAATCTTTCACAGATTTCTTACACTTTGGCAGCAGCCACTCACAAGGAGACAATGCTGAAAGATTTTCTTGTGCATTGAGCATTATTCTTTTTTTTTATATATATTTGTGAATGCTTAATGAACATTATTGATAATTCAAGCTTTATGTGTGTATATATATATACAAGAATCATGTAAGCAGTTCTTTGTAAATAAGAAATGCAAATAACCAACAATTAAATGATAGTTTTTTATTCAATTAAGACATTCCAAACGTCTTTCAAAAGAAATCTTCCAAAAGAACTATGCTAATCAAAGAATGTTTTCTTCTTCATTTTGAGAAAACGATATTTACTGTCTACTGGATAATTAAATAAAATTTTCTTACTTTTTTTTTTTATTTTGATTCACAAAACTAGTAATGTCAAACTCAGCCTTAAAAAAAAAAAAGGGGGGGGGGGGGGTGAATGTGGATTCCCAAGCATACATCATCATGACATCATGTCGAGATGATCAAGAAATTGTGGTGGATTTGGCCAGAAAAAAGGCTGCCAGACACTAACAAATTGGGAGACACAGGGGCGGTCGAGCCCAAATCCAGTATGCTTATAACTTCATTTTTCATTTTTTCCCATTTTCTCTTTTCAAGTAAAATCTATGAGCCAGTTGGGCTTCAAATAAAAAACAATTATTAGCAACACATTCGACTTGATTACACTTCAAAAAAGAAAAGAAGAAAAAACTTTATTCGTTAAAGATGATTACGTGTAACGAATATGCAACTTTACCAGCTAATATTATGCAAATTAGATTAACAATATTCCAATTTCATTCTCTTCCAACTTCAGATTTGTAGCGCAAGTTCAAGAAAATTATTAGAAGGGCATAATTAAACTTACTTGTCCCTTGTTTTTCAAATAAGCCAACAAAGACGATAAATACAAAAGTATGACAAAATATTTGTCCATTATTTGAATGCACCGTAACATAATATTTGAATAGGAATTGTCACCAGTAACAAGACGTATTAATTAATTGAATGTTAAGAATACGAATGTGACGTAAAAAAAGTTTGGGACATAATTTACGGTGAACAAAATTCGAAATCTTTATTGCAATGAAATGTGATCCACAAAATTAAATTAGTGTGATACAACTAATCTTAGCGTAGTAATGGTAACAAGAAACATCATTTGCTCAAAAAGAATAAAAAACTACAAATATGTGATTATGAATAAGTAAATAGACAAAAATGCCCTTAGTCGAAATAACAAGTCACTTCCTATATATATATATATATATATATATATATATATATATATATATATATATATATATATATATACTAGGTGCAAGGCCTAGTTTATATTTAATAATTTTGTTTAATAATTAATTTGTTATTAATAAAGATGTAATTTTTTTGGTTAATTAAATAATTAATGATGTAATATTTATGTAATTGTTAAATAATTAGATGTGTGATTTTGATATTGTGATGTAAGTTGGTGAAATCGAAGAAAATAAGCAAAAATTGACAAATTTGGAGAAAGAGCTAAATTGTAAGAGATCCAAAGTTCGAAGACTAAAATGTAAATATTTAAAAGTTGTGCCGAACCTCACGATGAAGATTTGAGAGTGTTCGGAGTCAATTGGATAAAGGAAGACATCAATGGAATCAAATTTAGTCAAAAGATGATCACAAATCAATTTCCAACCGAAAAGTTATGCTCCGATGTTTTAGTCTCATATTGAGACCTATTGTTGGCATAGAAAGTGATCGAATTGGAGAATGATGTCTGAATCAAAGTTGTAGCCAGATGAGTTAGCTTTCCAACGCATTTTGAATCGGCTCAATCGGATATCGGAATACAAAATTATGATAAAAATACTGAAAGAAGGTGCAGCTGCCTGTTTAAAATAAGAAATTCCGTTACATAATCCGTTAAAACAACAAATTCCGTTAGTTTTTCCGTTAAAAATAAGAAATTCCGTTACATAGCCACTTTTAATATATAGAAGATATATATATATATATATATATATATATATATATATATATATATATATATATATATATATATATATATATATATAGTTTCCTCAAATTTTAGGCCTTGTATGGGAGGGATTAAAATCGGATTAAAATTGAAAATATAGCCGTTATTGTTGACTTTTATTAGACGGGTGGGACCCAATAACGGCCATATTTTCAATTTTAATTGGATTTTAATCCCTCCCGAACGGGGCCTTAACATGAAATCAAGAAAAATTAATTTTAACGAGTTATGATCATACTAAAATACATAGAAAATACTTCATTTGACTCTTTCGACACTGTAAAAATAATAAAAATAATTACAATTTTCTAATTAATTCTTTTGTTCAATGAATGAAAAAAATAAAAAACAAATCAAGTAAAATCCTTTTAATATTAGTTAAAGTTTGGCAGCGAAAAATTAATTTTGTATTCATTTAAACTCAATTAATTTTGTATACATTTAAACTCATTTAATTAAAGTTTGGCAGCGAAAAATTAATTTTGTATTAATTTCTTTTACTTTATGCGAGAAAGCTTCTGGACAAAAAGAACTATATAAATATTGTTAATAAAAATGAAAAAGAAAAAAAATTATGTAAAAGACTTAGTAAACTCAATTTAATGTAATGAGAACATTTTTGAGGAATTGTCTTGATTACTTATTTTGATTCGATTCAAGAGTAAACTCAATTACTATGTCAACACAATTTTAATCTAAGGTTACTAAGAAGGAGTTTAATAAAAATTAATTAATTTTACTAAATCTATAATTGACTAATTCGATGTAATTCTCAATCCAACGCCGAAAATTTGAATAAGACAATTTTTATAATTTTTTTTAATAGTAGTTTTAGTTCATTTTTAAACTATTAAAAGAATAAAATTTTTTAGTTATTTTCTCGCACAATAGAAGTCAAAACAGTTAGAGACGATGAGATAATGTTTGATTCTCTTTACTTTACTTTAATTTATTTTCATACTTATTTTCAATCGTATAGTCAAAAAAATTTCTTACTTTTTAACCACACATTCTGCAAAAAAAAAAACAAAAAAAAAAAAAAAAAAACTTCACAAAACTATGTTTTTTAATATTTAAGGTCAACAAATGGGGGCTGAATCTTTCATCTCAAGATATGCAAACAGGTTTGACAGTCTTTAGGAGTTATAAAAGTTGACTTTTTAAAAAGTAAATTTTGTTACTTTTCATCTAAAGTAAGCTGCCAAACACGATAGTCAGATATGAGAATACGAACCTGTGCTGAAATTTGGTCTTTACGTCCGTATCTGACTTTTTAACGTACGAAAACGCGTGTTAATTTGTACCAAAGCCATTTGTCTTTGTGTATATTTGGCTCTCACTTGGTGGGCAATTAATGGATTATTTGAGGTTTGAAATCTTTGAATGCAAGTAGTACTACTCTTGTAGACTACATATGTGATGTAGATTGAGTCGTTGAGACGGTGTTGTAGATATTTAGATGAATTTGACTTGTTATTTGTTGTATAATTTCACAAGGAAATTAGGGGCGGATTTTTAATATTGTGTTGATTTCAATATGCTCTCTGTGCATGTTTGCCTATTAATCATTGAAAATTATGTATATGTAGAACTTTTTATGCAATATCGCATACGACTTGCTTGTGAAGGTGATATGTTGGAAGGTATTTTTAATAAATAACTTTTTCCCATCTCTAATAACTTAGTTTTTCAGACCGTGTAATTTTCACAAGTAAAACCAAGTTAAGATATATGCTTGGTATGATTTAATTAGTACCAAGTGTCGTTGCTTCTTGTCAAGATATATTAATACTTGTTACGCAAATCATGATGTTCACATCTAAAAATCGAGGATTCAAATTATTTGAATAAATATTGGAAGTCATATTCTTTAGCAGATTTCGATAAAAATTGATGAAATTTGTAATTGAAAAGTTGTGGATCCCCACGAAATGTGTTTAATGTTAATTGACAATCTTTGTCACAATCTTGAAAATGATTGGGAGTTCGCAGAGTAATCAATTAGTAGACGTAGAAATTGTATCACAAAATAATTCTTAGTAACCATTTGATATAATTTGTCGAAATTATGCAGGTGCAAAACTTTTAATGCAAAGTTGTATAAGACTTACTTGCGAAGTGATGTGTTGAAGGTATGCTTTATCCTTTCTCTAATACTTTAATTTTTCAGACGACGTGATTTGACGAATTTCACTAATAAAACAAATTAAGATGCGTACTTGATATGATTTGGTTGGGAAACAATTGCAAGATCTAATTAGTACCGCGTGTTGTTGCTTCTTGTCAAGATACTTAGTGCTTCACAACTCATGATGTTCACGTATATATGTCGATGATTCAAATGGTTTGAAAAAATAATTGAACTCATTTGAACCCTACCAAATTACTTGAAATTATGAGCTTAATTGACAATCTTTGTCACGAACACCTTGAAAACGATGGAGTTTGCAGAGTAATCAAATCTTAATTTACGTAAAAATTGTATCACCAAATCATTCTTAGTAACCATTTGATATAATTTCACTACTAAGTATGGGTTCAATATATACATACATTGTCCATTTAAGCATTTCATAGTTACGATGAGAGAATTTGTTATCCACACGTGCAAATCAAATCTATTTTTAATATAAAATGCGTGACATCTTAATTTTTGAACTCAAGATTTATGTGATCTAATATAATATCGAATAAATCCATTATAAATAAACTCAGACGGTTAGATTGATGATGAATAATATATCTATAACTTCTACAGTCTACGACTTTAGGGAAATTTGCTTGTCATAGTACTATAAATAGGGTTCACAGAGAATTCATTTATACATTTCTAGATGCCCAATTTTCTTTAAATATTATGGAAAGTCAATTAGTATTTTTGTAAATATCTAGAAGGCAAAAAAATCAAAAGAGAGTGTGAACTGAATGATGCCTAGGCTGAAAAAATTGGAGGTTCCAATACCAATATACACGGCAAATGTTGACTTTTTCCACCAAGGGGGAAATAAATATTTGAAATTGAAGTTGGGTTCACTAGATTTGGTCGACCACGACATGCACTTTCTTCTCTAACCGCGTTTCAATGACCCTCCATGAAAATGGAATTTTAACTTGTATTGGTGAAATACTTGTCATCTTTTTGGATGGAAGAAATTTCGTCACTCGGTTATTACTAAATTGTTATTAATTCGACTCGGGAGACTATTTTTGTTCACACTTTCAATTAAATTATACTAAGATGTGAAAGTTTCTTATTCGATAACGTCAAATAACCTTTTTCCTTTTGCTAGAAAAGTAAAAAATAATAGGGTAATTAGCACATAACGTCTCTGCCTTTTATTGTTATTGTGGAAAACGTCCATACCTTTCATTTTTTTGACATTTTCACCCTTATTTACATTGCGTAAAAGGTCATTTTTACATATTTCTCAATTAAAAATTATGAAATGACGAATATACACTTCCCTTTAAATAAAACTAAAAGAAAAAGAAAATGTATGGACATTTTTTGCAATAATAGGGAAAGGTATGGACATTTTTCTTTTTCTTTTTCTTTGATTTAAAGAGAATGATATATTAGTCATTTCATAATTTTTAATTGAGAAAATAGGAGAAGATGACATTTGCGCAATGAAATGTGAAAATAAGGATGCAAGTGTAAAAAATGAAAGGTATAAACATTTTCCACAATAACAAGGAAATGTGGAGATTTTATGTGTTAATTACCCAAAAACAATAAGTTTCAAGATAACAATACGTCTCAATTTAGTCATTCTTATTTGTCATTTTAATGTGTGCACCAGTTTTATCAACATGATGATATACACTTATATAAATAACTTTATTCTTGAAAATATAATTTATATATTAAATGTTGATAATTTTAAGTATAAAAGTTCTATTCGAGCGAGAACTTAAAACAAGAAGAGGCCTCAAGATCTTGATGTTCTATAATGAGAACATCATTTAAAATTTCAATCAAAGCTATTGAGAATATCGTCGTCTTTTTGGTGGACTTAACCCAAAAAAGAAAAAAAAGGAAAAAATGGATTGTAGAAGTAGCCTAGATGGAATGAAGCTATTGAGAATATCGTCGTCTTTTTCAATCAAATTTTTGTCTCGTTGACTTTACAAATTAGTTTTTTTTTTTTTTTTTTGGTTGACGTAGGAACCCGCGGCCGCTACCCACTAGCGGAGCCCCGACCACCCCGAAGGTGCAGAGGCCAAACCACTATGAGTGCGTATTAGGTAAATTCCGCTCCATGTGTAGTAGCCCGCAAACCACAGAGGAAAGGTAAATCGCACTATGTAAGCCAGATGCAATGGGCTCTATTGAGGAAGTGTTGGCAAGGGATTCGAACTAGTGACATTTGGTTTCCGCGTTCACCTGCTCTACCAATTCGACTACCCCGAAGGGCTTTATTTTTGGTTCTTGTTCAATGATCATATGAACCATTTATATTGAAACATTAATTGAAATACAAGAATCTTTCTACAGAAAAATACAACTTTATCTCTTTCAATTTCTGTTCGCCTTGGAGATCGTGGAAGTTATTTTCGAACTTGATTCTTATATTTCATAACTATATTTTAAATAAAGCAATGGTGAAGATTTTAGTTTTAGTAATACTATTTAGGGGCTGTCTGTTTCCAATTTTCCTCAAGATTTTAATCATTTTCTAAATCGTTGGAGCCGCACTTGTTGACCCCCTCCTCACATTGGTGGGACCCATGTTGAAATTAACGGTTGAAAAATCAATGTTTTGGTCCAAAAAATTACTCCCAGACAAAACCTTAGTCACACTGAAGTTATAACTCTAATTTAAATTATGCTAAATGATATATTAAATGGAACGTAAGACATTTCTCTTCTAGTTTGGGCATTTGGGGTAGCAGTGTGAGGTTTTTCATACAATAGTTAATGCTTAGCAGAAGAGATTGTTGACTACCACGGTCGCATCCCAGATTTTGAGACTGATTTTGTACTTGTTTACCGTTGACTTTGACCCCTTTTTCATTTTGTACGCATGCCATTTCTTTTCTTTGACTATTTTGAGTAAAGTATTATTTTTCCGTGTGGATATAGTTTATTAATTTACGAAATCTACTACTATTTCTCTTTATAAATTAATTTATAAATTTATCAAATGGATACTAAATAAGGTTTTTTTTTTTTTTTTTTTTTATAATTTGTTTACGTTGGAATCGAATTTATTATGAGAGCGATCCATTAAGTTTGTCAATTACCAAACCGAGGTTAAAAAAAAGTGTAATCCTTGATCATCATAGAATTTCAAGATGAGAATGGAGACGATGATGGTGGTTACAGTTAAATTAAAAATGCACATTTTATTGATCATATATATTGATTTCGTGTTTTTGTTTCCTAGAGAATCAGGGTGATGAATGTATCAATATAGATTTCAAATATATGTTAAGATTGCCTCCGTTTGACAACAATTAAAATGATTTTTTTTTAGAAAATAATTTTTGGAATAGTGAATTTTTTGAAAATCCGTAGTTTAGACGTATGAAATTTTTTTAAATTTACGTACAACATTTTTTATTGTAAGAATGTGTTATTGAAAATGAGTTTGATGAAAAAAAAAAAGGAGCTTTATTTTAATGGCTCTCAAACGTGGACTTAATCCTTACAAAAATAAATTATAAACCTATAGCTATGATTATGTTTTTAAAGCTTTTTCAAGCTTATAAGCAACATATGACAACTTATATCCACACATATCTTTAAGAATTAAGAACGGGTTATTCGCATTAACAGAATGAGGATAGCGAAGAGATGAGCGCTTTAAAAGAAGTTTTCATTGACGAAGTCTTCTATTTGACAAATATTCCGCTGAATCACAACTTATAATCTACAAAAAAGATTATCGTTTATGATTCAAGTTAGAACTGCAGATCTTACACGCTTAGCCATCATTGCTTCTTTTTTTAATTTTTTTTTACAACGGTGAAACTTCTACCCCCACAAACTAACGGAGTAAGCTAGGAGGTCTATAAAATCTAATCAAATCTGTTGACGTTAAAAAGCGTTTAAATCAATTCAAGTCTACTTTGGAAAAGTAAATAAAGATTTTTATTGAAAATCACTTATAAATTACAAGAGTTTTCATCAAATGAGATATTTGAAATATGAAAGTGCTCTCTCCCTTTTTCTAAAGATACCATACTCTTTTTATAGGCAAAGAAGACTTAATATATTTTACATTCCTGTCTTTTCACTCAGCGGCACCGAGTTGAGACTCTGTGTCAATGACTTTTAACCCTGATTGGTTATTTGTCAAGTCAACAAACAGTGTTGAACTGAGAGAGTACACTAATGTCATATCTCTATTGGTTACTGATGTTAGCTTCATCAGGCAATCATAAGGCTAACCTTAAAGAGTCATTTATGATTCAAGTTAGAATTGCAGATCTTACACGCTTAGCCATCATTGCTTCTTTTTTTAATTTGTTTTTACAACGGTGAAACTTCTACCTCCACAAACTAACGGAGTAAGCTAGGAGGTCTATAAAACCTAATCAAATTTGTTGACGTTAAAAAGTGTTTAAATCAATTCAAGTCAACTTTGGAAAAGTTAATGAAGATTTTCATTGAAGATCACTTATAAATTACAAGAGTTTTCATCAAATGAGATATTTGAAATATGAAAGTGGTCTCCTCCTTTTTCTAAAGATACCGTACTCCTTTTAAAGGCAAAGAAGACTCAATATCTTTTACATTCATGTCTTGTCACTCAACAGTACAAAGTTGAGATTTTGTGCCAATGACTTTTAACCCTGATTGGTTACACCTATTTGTTAAGTCATCAAACAGTGTTGAACTGAGAGAGTACACTAATGTCATATCTTTATTGGTTACTGAGGTTAGCTTCATCAGGCAATCATAAGGTCGACCTTAGAAAAATTTTCTTTCTTATCTTTTTGAAATTTGATGTACTCGTTTCGAGGCTAAACCTTCAAAGACAGTAGATCCTTACTAGATCTAAATACTTGTATTTAAATAAAGTTTAAGAGAGTTTTTGCCCTAAAACCTTCTTTAATAAAATTCAACGCTTTCTAGTTTCTACATTTGTATACAATCTTTATGTACAGATCTATATGGATTATGGATAACGGAGTACCATTAGGCAGGAGGCCACGAGGGAAACAAATTCAGATAATCCACCATAGTGAGGCAGAAAGATCATACGGAGCAGAAGCGTAAAGAAGCAACCCCAACTCATAGCTACAGTAAGAAGATTTAGCCTTGCAAAGATCTTACATTTATTTAATACTTGTATGCCAATTGGATTCCATAATTGTTGAGAAAAAAAAGCTACAACATACAATTGGTGGGTTTTATGGGCGTCGACGTAATTCTTTCTCAAAATCATTAATTAATTGAAGATTACGCCAATATATAAAGATTCTGCAATCGTTATGTTTCCTCAAACCTTGGTAGTCGTTCTTCCAAGCTGAACTTACAGGTCCGACCTAATGGATCATGATCCAAGTGCATATAATAACCCAACTTAATTAAATTGTCAGGCGGATGTTAACAAAATCCTTCAATTAATACAAAACATTTACATACAGTCGAGGATCATCCCTGAAAAATATTACTTAATATTGAATGTTGTCGTAATTTTTCTTGTCTTTTAATCGTCGGCTAACAATCTTGAAACTTTTGCTTGGCAAATACGGGTGTCGACCCATTTTGGGGTGTGCAAAAATACTGGTAAACAAGAAGTAAATTTACAACAGTTCTGCTGCATTTCTGATCAATATAGTGATTGCCATGTATTTTTGCTTGAAATTCAAGTAAAATGGGATTGGATGGTGTCAGGTGAGGTGGCGCTTTCCAAAGGCTGTCATTACCATGCGCGGGCCCGCACAGCATTTTTCGAACAACACGTATGGCAGTCTGAAATTTCTACGTTCTTACATTAAACAAAATAACATATCCGTGTTCTTTTTTGTTATTGTTATATTTTTTATTGGGGGTGGGGAGGATGGGGGTGGTAGTGGTGGGGTAGGAGAGGACTGGGGGATTTTTATATCTATTTTTCTATTGATTTTTGTTCTTGGGGTCGCTGGATGGATTAGGTGCTTTTTTTCTATAAATAGGGAGTTGTGGTGTATGTTGTAGGCTAGTCTGTTCAGTTCTCTCCTCCTTATGTGCATAAATAAATCAACTTATAAGCAATTGTACGATCACTTAAGTTTGGTTTGTGAGAGCTTAAATTGAAGATGGGAAGGCAACCTTGCTGTGACAAAGTTGGATTAAAGAAGGGTCCATGGACTGCTGAAGAAGACAAAAAACTTATTAATTTCATCCTCACCAATGGCCAATACTGCTGGAGAGCTGTCCCTAAACTTGCAGGTTTTTTCCCACTTTTTTCTATAAGTTGAGAGATAGTTTTAGCTTGTTACTGAGAATTAATTTGGGATTCTTCTTATTGTTTGTAGGACTCTTGAGGTGTGGAAAGAGCTGCAGATTGAGATGGACAAATTATCTAAGGCCAGACTTGAAGAGGGGACTTCTCTCAGAACATGAAGAGAAAACGGTTATTGATCTTCATTCTCAGCTTGGGAACAGGTACTTAATTAATTAACTTATTTTTTTGCTAAAGTTCAATTTCCTGCTCTCTCTCAACTTTTCTTCTTAATTCTTTTTTTGGAAATTAATTCAAAGAATGTAAAATGATTTCAAGAGCAGAATGTGGCAGACAGATTATAATTATCACTTTCCACTTTAGTGTATTTCTTTGCAATATTGCCAAGCTGACCAATCATAGCTTCCATTTGATCCATTTATTTATTGGTTGTGTTACATTATAATATAATTTCTATTGGACATTTTAACTTATGATCATTTTCTTGATTTTAATGGTTTTGTAGATGGTCCAAAATTGCTTCTCATCTGCCTGGAAGAACTGATAATGAGATCAAGAATCACTGGAACACCCACATCAAGAAAAAGCTGAGAAAGATGGGGATCGATCCTCTCACCCACAAGCCACTGCTCACTAACACGCCAGAAAATAATGAACCTCCTCAACCAGAGGCGGCACAGACTGAAGTGGTGGATCAGAACAAGGAGGTGGTGGTGGTTGACAATGACACCCCATTGCAGTCAACAATTACTGATCATGCTAAAGATGGAGACAAAAACATACCCACTAGCCCATTTGATTCAATGGAAGTCAATAATGGCTTCTGCATTGATGAAATTCCAGTAATTGAACCCCATGAAATTCTTATTCCTTGGGAAAATTCATCATCATCTCCATCATCATCCTCTTCCTCAGCGGCCTCCTCCTCCTCTGGCGGTGGTGGGATCTCGTCCAATTTGCTAGAAGATTTTGATTTTCCCGCAACGTTCGATTACAACGAAATCATGAGCAGTATCTGGGACGATGATTTCATGAGCAGTTTGGATTTGTATAATAATTGTGATAGTAACAGCAATTTAATGGTGGAACCTCAGTTCCCTTTGATGGTCTCAGATGAAGAGTCTTGGAAGTTTTATTTTTTGTAAATTATATTTACAAATGTAATTTCTGAGTTTTCTGTATTTACATCTAATAAAGAGCAAAGATCAAACGGAGGCCAAATTTATCAAATGTGCTTTCTTTTTCTATTTTTAATTACAGACAAGATAACAAAACCTGCGTGCATGTGAAGAAAAATTGGAATCATTAATTTGTATTTTACCATGCAAAGTGGAATCATTAATTATTTTTCTATTGGAGAGTCCAAAAAAAAAAAAAATCATTTCTTACTACTATTTGTGAAATTTAGCCATTTATGAAACTAGGCCTCCATTTATACAGATTCTTTAAAAAAAAAAATCAAATTTTATTTTTAATCATACATTCTTTTAATAAAATAATTTTACATTTGGACCTATAATGTTTCTTTACTTTTTAATCAAACTTTAAGGAAAAAAAAAAATTACTTTTCACAGAGTCTAATCTCAAAAATCCTAAATCAAACGCGCCCTATGTCTAGTCTTCATTTCAGTTGTTAACATTGGATTTTGTAGCCATTCATGGAAGGTTATCCAATTCTTCACAAAATTAATTATGCAAATTTTACTTTATTTTTCATTTTATTTATGTTTTCACGCGTGAAGCGTCATGTACAATCATGTCGTTAGTGTGTGTGTGTTCTTTGACTCTAATTAGTGATACAATTCATATCAAGAATACCGTACATATATTGAGTTACTTTTCACTTCAAATTGGTGAAAAGTGGTAGATTATATTTGCAATAGAAATGAAGTTACTTTTCACTTTTCATATATTATAAATGAAAATTTGATTAACCAAAACTAAAATTAACTTATAGATTATTCGAATAAGTAATTAGAATAATTTGAGCATGTTCAAATTCAGTCTTTCTTCGAAATAATTTTGTTCCCTCTGCTGCTCAAGGTTATGAGCAATTGTCTCTCAAGATAAAATAGATTTTGTTCCTGCTAAGTCAGTGGCATAGGAATCATCAAACAAAACTTTTGTCGTTATCACCGAACTTTGACATCAATGTTGAGTGAAACATTTACCCAAAATTAGAGATTTTTTAAAATCAATTTGATTGTGTAAAAAAATGCTTTATGAAATATTCCAATATAACATTTGGATGTGCCATTCATCTAAAAGGCAAGACTATTCATAAAGGTTATAACTTTTGAATGAAGAGTGAAATTCTTTCGTAAAAACGTACACATCAAGAAAGTACACAACTTATGAGAGAATGGATACAACTATTGCTCTATTATTTAATCATCAATCATGCTACATATACATTTTTTTACATCATTTTTGATATTGTGTCATGTGACTACGCATGATTTGACTATTTTGCAAAAAAAAAAAAAAAAATACACTTTCATGTCCAACCTTTTTTGAACTTCGATGGGAGTATACACAAAGATGTCAACCAAATGATGTACGCTTAGCATTGTGCTTTAATCATTGGACCTTACTACCTTGATCGGGCCTAGAACAATATTCCAAATATGGTTTAAAACTCAAACGCACGAGTTAATAAGCTCATCCTCCTTCTTCCTCTTCTTTCTTACTACTTCAATTAACAAAGACAATTCACACTTAACATTCTCTCTAAAAGTTCTACCTCACCATTTCCGCCACCAAAGACATGGTGATTGATGAGTTATGGGTTATAAGAATGTCGAGAGTAGATGATAGTGTCTTTGGAAGGGAAAATCGGTGTTTTCATTTGGAGTGTAGATTGAAGGACAAAAATTGATTTATCCAAGGTGGATGGATTTTTTGTGTCTCAATAAAAATAAAAAGGTAATTATGCTCTCACAATAAGTTCTATTAAACCAAAATTTTAACTTTTAATTATTTTCACACTTGCGCCTTTAACTCTTTTTCATCGTCTTTTCGTCCATGCCCTTGATTAATTAGCAATGATGACCAAAAATCCATTAGAGGGGGTAATAAGACTTATTTGTCTATCATATTTTAGATATTGAGATAAATAAATAAAAAGTTCGATGAAATATTTTCTCACATTAGCATAATATTGGATAGAAGACGTCATCAAAGATAAGATGTACTAATTAATTGAAGAATAATGATATCTAGCATAATTCGTGCTACAATACCAGTCTAGTTGACACTATATGATATACTCAATTAAAGGTAGTTTATGTAACACACTTAATTGGACCTCTCATTCAATATACTGTGTCATATGAATTGGTGCCGATAATACTAGTGGTGTTAAATAGCATTACTCTCAATTGAATGTTAAAGATAAGAATGCAACGGGAAAAAAATGAAGACATAAACGCGAAAAATGAATACATCCTCTTAATGAATTTTGTTTGACGGAAATAGTCACTAGAGACAAGATGTGCAAATTAAAGAAAAACAAAGATAAAGAATGTGAAGAAAAGAGTTAGGGACCTCAATGCATAAATGAGAATTGTAATTACAATATTGTGTGGTTAGCAAAAACATATGGTGTGAATATAGAATTAGCCTATGTTGTTCTCAATAAAAAGTTCCCATGTTAATTAATTTTGGATAAGTTTCCCCAAATATAAAGATTCTTTTCGGATAGCAAGAGAAGGATAGAAGAAGAGAGGATACTCTACAATTAAATTTTAATAAAATAATTTGTAATTGGATGTGTAATCTTGATTGTAACTCTAACCGCAATAAAATATTCATATTTATAGACCTAAATTCACACAAACATATACACTTTAACCTACAAGAATTTTATATAAATTGCATAGTCATAAATTATCTTTTGATTTCTTATAATACTTATGTTATTTATTGCACGAGGTAGGATCATATATCATCACTCGATCTCAATATTATTAACAAATCAATCAATTGGTGATCAAACAATTGAAGCATTAAATATAAAATAAATAATTAACACATAATCAAGGATGAATTAAATAACTATTAAACAAAAATTACATATTTCATCCTAACAATCAATTATTTAGCTAATCATAATTAAGAAATGAAAACAATAAAAATAAGAAAAATCATCTGATTCGATACAAGAATTAAGAAAATAATCATGGCAATTGTTGTTCCTTGAGACCCAATTCCCAATAATGGATTTTCTATCTCCTCTTCCAAGCTTGTATATCTCCCGATCAATTGTTGATAAAGGCAAAATAATAATTTCATTTAATTTCGAGTTTGTTCGTTTTTGGCAAATTGTTAGTCTAATTTGATTGAAAACGGGCCAATGATCACAACTCAGTGCCTTTGGCCCTGATGCACATCAAATTTTGGGCAAATTTCATCGTTTAGACCTTCAATTAAGCGTTTTTACCATTTATGATAATTTTTGTTTTGGAAATATATTAGTCAATAAACTCGGATTTGATTTCCGTTTATTGGGGGATGATCCTGATGATTAGGAGAATCAAAATCCGTCATTATCGCAATTTTTTTCATTTTTGAAAAAAAATAATATTTTTTATTATTAGGTAATTTTTTTCCGAATTTTTTTAGGGTTTCGCTATTTAAACGTTGTAAACCCTTTGAGACAGCTCAATTTTGAATGAAATAAAGTTTTCTTGAATTTCTCTTCATTGAAATTCTTTTCCTGTAGATTTTTGTCTTTCCTATAATCTTTCGCTGCATCAGTTGGTATCAAAGTCGAAGTCGTTCCTTTACCATGCCGTCAAGAAGCCTATGAAGCCCCAGTAAAGGAGATACATAGATGTGATAAAATCACACAATTGCGTCAACAAGTGGAGTTGCTGACACAGCAAGTTGCTACACTTATGCCGCAGCAACATGCGCCTAGAGGTCGTGGTCGTCGTGGACAAGTTCCGATTGATGAAGTGCAACACCGTGATCATAATATTCAGGATGTCACGATTAAAGACATTGAAAAAACAATAGAGAAGGAAGAGTTTGATTATGAATATCCGCTTGTATTTGACAATGAAGACATTGAAGAAACAACAAATGAGGAAGAGTTTGGTTATTACGGTCCGCCCGTATTTGACAGAGAAGGTGTAGAAGAAGTAGCAGAGAATGATGAGTTTGGGGTTCGTGATGTGGGTCAAGCATTGGTTGTGAGGCGGAGTTTTCTGACTTCCCTGGAAAATAACATTGACTGGTTGAGTACTAATCTCTTCCAGTTGACGTGTACTATTGGGGAAAAGAAAAGTGTGTTGTTTCCAAATAAGGGCTCAGTAAAAACAGTTGGGGATGATGCCAAGTTACTGACGAGAGTAAAGTTCGAGACAAATATGGAAGGATATGGGATAGTGTATGTGCTGGTGGAAAAATCAATTGACAGTGAGTAGGAGGTCACTCACATGATTCAGTCATTGCTAGAGGAATTTCATGAAAACTTCCCGGAAGAGCTTCCAGTTGGATTGCCGCCAGAGCCGCCGTTTCGTGGTGATAATTCTGATGATGATGAGGTTTCTACCCCGTCAAATTCGAGGGCGAATTTTTTTCAACTCGTGGAGAATATGAAGGCAAAATAATAATTTCATTTAATTTAGAGTTTGTTCGTTTTGGCGAATTTGTTAATCTAATTTGATTGGAAACGGGCCAATGATCACAACTTAGAGCCTTTGGCCCTGATGCACGTCAAATTTTGGGCAAATTTCATCGTTTAGACCTTCAATTAAGCGTTTTTGCCGTTTATGGTAATTTTTGTTTTGGCAATATCTTAGTCAAATAAATTTTGATTTGATTTCCGTTTGTTGGGCGATGATCCTAATGATTAGGAGAATTAAGATCCGTCATTATCTCAATTTTTTTCCATTTTTGAAAAAAAATAATATTTTTTTATTATTAGGTAATTTCTTTCCGAATTTTCTTAGGATTTCGCTATTTAAACATTGTAAACCCTTTGAGACAGCTCAATTTTGAATGAAATAAAGTTTTCTTGAATTTCTCTTCGTTGAAATTCTTTTCATGTGGATTTTTGTCTTTTCTTTAATCTTCCGCTGCATCAATTGTGTTCTTCAAACTTCAGATCACAAATTGAGATAAAAATCTTAGAATTCAACGTATTTGAATGTTTAATTTTGCATCAAGATTGTATCTCTAGTCTCCCCTAATTTGGAAGGAAAGATTCTACTAATAGACTTAAATTAGGTTTACAACAAAGTCCCAAAAGAATTGGGAACCTAATCTTACTTCGATTAGGATTATTCAAAATGAAGCAATTTAAACTTTGACTTTACAATTTGATCCATGTTTTTTCTTTCTTGTTTGGATTGAGTCCTTAGATATTGCAATTGAGGTCTTTCAACTTTTAAAAATGATTGGTCCTCAACTTCCAAACTATGTCCAACTTTACCTTATTTTGATCAATTGTTGCTCCTTTTCATCCTTTCACGTTTAATTCTGGGTTTTCTCCTTAAAAAAAATAAAAATAAAATAAATACATAAAGTATGTATTTCCATATAGGTGAAAAGATAGTATCCCCAATTTAAAAATAGAAACTTTGATTATATGGTTGATTATACATATACATATTGTGCGCGAAGCTAGTTACACTAGCCGTGTCTTTAGTCTAATCAATTGAATGAAGGATCATGCTGCTCTGCCAGGCCTGTAAAAGGCGTGGCAGAGCAAATTGTGAGATGGGGGTGTGTGTTTAACATTTTGGGGGGGGGGGGGGGGGGTTAATTAGGACCCACCTCATGTGAGTGCTTAAAAGGCCTGGCATAAGAGCATTTTCCTTGAATGAAATAGTAATAGCAATCAAGGTTATGCCTAGTTAATGTAGTATCCTATATTTAATAACTTGGTGAACCATGTTGAAATAATTGGACCCAAATTGTAATTGTTGGCTGATCTGGAGAAGGTGTTTGGCCTATTGATGGCTATGCTACTAAGACCGAGGTCTAATATCAAGGTCGAGTAATTGTTTGGTTGAACCCCAGATAAGCTCGTCGTTGGTTGAGCCCAAGTAAAGTGATCTAATGAAGAATTAAATTGTTGGACTTAGAAAATCTAAATAAAGTGTAAGTCGGATTATTTTTGTAGAGACCGAATCCATTAGGGTTATATTTGACGACGGACCAAATACATGTCTCCAATTCATATGCATTTTTCATTCTTTGTGTCATCTCATCAATACAAGAATATAAGAGAGCATATTGGAGAGGAAGATCCAAAATTCACAATCAAAAATAATGATTGAAAAAAAAAGAAGGAATCAAGAAGAAAGCTTAAGGCAATTAAATTGAAGAACAAGATAATCAAGATTATGGAGCAATAAGCTAAAATCAAGATCAAGAACCGAAGGAGCTATTAATCAAGATTTAATATCCGAAATCAAGATTCATTATTAAAGAATTATTCTCAAAAAATTAAGATATGTTTGGCATTATTCATTTTCTTGAAGATTTGATATGAATGATCTTGACAATTAAATAATTAAGTTCTCTAGTAAAGTTTCATAAAATTCTAACGCGGAAAATTTGTCCCCAGTGGCAACATTTATAAGTAAAGAGTTCAATCAAATTTGGGGTCCTCACATGTCACAGCATATCGACAGTCGATTCCATGACCTTGCATAGGCAACTTTTGTATTATAATTGAGTATCAAATATTAATTGAACATGTAATTGACCTTCTGTTAAATTACCGACACTCCGTGTGAAATCTGACCTTTGCACCGACTTATAACTTTCAACAAATAATAATAATAATAGTTAATGATCGTCAGTCATGACGTCACTAATAAAATGAAAAATCATATGACAACTTGAATCCTTAATGCGCATATATATATATATATATACAGAAATGATCTAATGAGCACCGGTGCTCATCTTATCCTAAGCACCGATTAGTTGGCACATTAATTCATTGGTGGTTAGGATAATATGAGCAGGTCTTTCGTTAGATCATTTACGTATATATATATATATATATATATATATATATATATATATATATATATATATATATATATATATATATACACATATCAGTCTTTACCCAGTTTAGGCTTGGCTGGGACAGTTGATTCACTGAAGGAGTTCGTTTTCATGTAAATTAACAAAAGGAAATGTAGACACTATATCGACCCTGTCATCTTAATGTAGATATTTATGTGTAGCTTTAACTGTGTAAAAGCTCGACCGCAACAATTTATGAACAACGAAAGAAGATTAACCAATCGCCTGATTATTGATACCGATAAAATACACGGAGGAGTACGTAGCTATGAGTTAATCCTTCATTAAACTAAAATTGGTGTACTGAGAATTAGGCCTTCAAAGTTGAGAAGGAACTAAAATCTCATCATCAAAAAGGCAAAATACCAATGAATGTGATGAAGAAACTGAGCAGCCTTCTAGATTGAGCCCAGCAAAATTTTGAAAAATTCTTCAGACAGCCGAAATTTAAGAATTTTAGATTGATCATATTTTGGCAACTTGGTTCAAAAAGGTTATAATTATTTTGAATTTTAAGTTGGTAGGTCAATGGCTTCATCATGCAAGAAGCTCTCAACTTCATGTGTCCACTTCTTTATATCTATTTGCAACTTTTTTAATTATTTAAGGCTTGAAGAAACACAATTTTCTTGAAAATAAAGCATATTTATATATTTATTTTTGTTTTATTTAGTGTTAATTGCATATAAGTTAATAATTACAGCTAAGTTTCATAGATAATTTCAAAGTCTTGGCATTGAATGTAGTACCTTATTGAAAGTCTAGGAACTTTTCTTATTCAAAATTGGCTGACCTTTTCATCGCTTTCCTTCAATGAAGCTTCACTACACTTTCCTAGTCCCTGTAAAAGTGATCATGCATGAGATCATTCTTACATGTGCATATTATATATTATATATATATATATATATATATAAAAGGGATTTTCTATTTCGAAATGATAAAGAATAAACCGATCTTTTTGCATTGCCTCTATATTTTAATATTTTTGGTTCGGATTATTATTAGAAAATACTTGGAAAGACTTTTTTTATCAATCTCATTTTCAGTCCCTCCTCGTCAAATTGACTCCAACGCAATTATCTTGTAAGAATTGAATGCTCACTTGGGATCAAGGGCAGAGCCAGGATCTTTGAGTTGTGTGGGAAAGCAAAGTGCACTACAACAAAGTTCACATTTTACGGCGTGTAATGTATGCAGTAAATAAGTCTTTACGACGTGCAGTAGCGCACCGTATAAAGCGATGCCGTAAAAAGTGGGTTACTTTTTACAGCATGCAAAGTACGCCGTATATAGAACGCTGTTATTACTTCTACAGCATTCCTCTATATAGAAAATTTTAAGCTGGACTTTCGTATTTCGTAAAAAAAAATAAAAAATAAAAATTGTCGTTGGGTTTACGACATGCCGTCAATGTTTGCCGTAAAATTTAACTTTTTAGGCATGCCATTAATGTATGCCGTAAATACTTTTAGCCCCTATTTGGTACACATTATAATTTTCATTCTCATTCTTCTACTCATTTTCAACCACACATTCTTCAATAAAATAATATTTTATATCACATCAATAACTTTTCCTTCTTCTTCAACCACAAATTCTCCATCAATTTACTATTCCAGAATACATTCTTCCAAAATAATGTGGCTCAAACACACTCATAGTAACTGATTTATTACGGTGTGCATTTAATGCATGTTGTAAATAGTTAACTTTTACATCATGTCTTATATGCACACCGTAAATGCGTGCTATAAAAAGTAACATTTGTTGTAGTGGTGTTAACATAAATTACAATATAAAGGTTACACGAAGAATATTATTGACATTGATATAATATATAAAGGTCGTAAATATTTTTAGCAAATTTTACAACAAACTAGACCCAATTTTTTCAATCAATTGATAGCAAATTCAAAAAGTCCTCCGTAAATCTCTAACATCTAATCATGACAAATACGGTGAGAGCTCCTATTTTTAGATAATGAATTCTACATTTAAGGGATGTCTCCTTCAATCTTACGGTCGATGAAAGAACAAAGCTAAATGGCATCTAGAGTTGAGCCCTATTTGACAATCATTATTTCAAAAAAAAATTTTTTACTACATGCTCATTTTCAATCACATACTCACGTAATAAAATATTCTCCATGTAAATTTAAAAAAAAAAAATTCCTTAACCACATATTCTTCAAAAAATCATTATTCAAAACTTCAATTTACTTGATCCATTATTTTAAAATACATTATTTCATAACTCATTTTCAACGACATATTTTTCAATAAAATAATGTTTTCATCACGTCAATAACTTTTTCTTACTTTTTAACCACATAGTTCTCATCATATCACTATTTGAAATACATTTTTTCTCAACAATATCCATCAAACACACCGTAATGATTGTCGACAGACATGTCCAAGAGCTAGTGTGGAGAGATGGTGGATCTTTTATTGCTATCATAGCTACCGATTATAATATTTAAGGCTATTAAAGCTAACTTTATAGCTTGGATATTGAGTGACAAATTGAACTCATTATGGTAAGTGCTTATTACACTATATATTCGTTTCAAGTTCATCATGTATTTTATTTATTTATTTTCTCTTATATACCCAAATAAGAGGGAAAATGAAAATGAAGCCTAAGCACAAAATTAGTTTTGCTTTGAATTGAGCTTCAACAGCTAAAACTTGTACGAGTGGAAATGCCTTATTAGGACTTGGGTCCGTTCATTTATCCTAGTTCATCAGGTAGAAAGCCTATATATTGATCCATCATTAGGCCCATTTAAGGAGTCTGGGTTCGCTTTCAAATTTTATTTATATTTGGGAAAAAATTATTAGTAAGACGTTAAGTATGACATGTTTCAAATATAAGAAATAGGGTTTACTTTTTCAAAATCAGATATTAATTTAAATTTTATTTATTAGGTAATTAATTAAATATATTATGGTTACAATATTATATAATTTATGGTCTTAGTCACAATTACAAACTTCACAGTCACAAACGACGAGAGATAAAGCTAGCGGCTAGATCTACCTCTGATCCAAACCACGAGAAGGACATAAATGAGCGGCGAACGCTCAGCTGCGCCGATCCGTTCCCCGCAGCAAGAGAGGATGGAATATGTAGAGAGAAGAGAGGGGATGCAGGCTTGCCTTCTAAGAGAGAAAAAGACAGTTATTGAGAGATGTAGCTAGAGAAATGAGAGGAGAGAGTAATTAGGACGTCCAATTGATCAAAATTTCATGCTAGTTTTAAGACATTATTACCAAGTCAAATTTTCTACTCAACAGAGAGTTCATTCAACCTCAATTTTTCTATCGATATGCTCACGTCTTCTCCGTTTATGAGCAATGATCGAAGCACGGTCGATGAAGAATCTGTTTAAATTCTGCTTTGAAATCGGCGAGGACAGTAGAAATAAATAAGTCTGTGGAAACAAACGCGATTTCTTACTTTCTTTTATTTTATTTTTGTATTCTTCGAAACGATGGAGCAGCATGATGGGTCTTACACCTTCCAACGATACGCTTCAAGTGGAATCGCTTTCTAGTGGAGGGCATTCATTCTCGAGTGGAAATGTCCCCACTCTTCTAGATATTCTGTATTGCTACTAGGGTATGAAAAACAAAAATCTTAGTAAATCGAGATATATGTGGATGAAAGCATTTTCATGCTAAGAAAATCTCAAGTTTGAGAACCACGTCCACATCAATCAAAGAAATGGAAGGCCCGAGTCTAACGGTGAGCACAAAGCCGTGCACCTCTCTCCAAGAGATAAGATTCAGACATATTCGTCCTTTTGCTCCTCGTGCTATGGGATATTAAACTATTAGGTCCTATTTGATTGCAATGAATTTCATGAAAAATATCGCGTTCGAGAAAAACGAATTCCACTTTGGCTGTTTGATTGTAACGTGAAAATGAAAACCGAATTTCAAAGTACAACCACTTTAGGCTGCATTTTCTTTGTTCTCATGAAAAACGAATTCTCATGGATTTGATGGATTTTTATTTTCCAACTAACATGAAAATGGAATTCTTTTCCACATTTGCCTATCAAACGGACTCTTAGGATATGCTTGATTACGAGCATTAAATTTGAATGAAAAGAAATGATGAAAATTATTAATTAAATGAATTTAATTGATTTAGTTTTCAACCTAAAAAATATTATACTTGTCCATTTTTTATTGGTGGGTAGATGAGAGAAAATGAATAGATAAGAGAGAGGAATAGAGGTAAACTACCTGAAAAATAAAAAAAATACCTCCCTAAAGAAAATGTTTTCTTGTTTTTGAGGAACATATGGTCAAATGACCAAAAGTTGGGAAATAATTTTCATGGAAAAAATTGTCAATCAAACGTCCAAAAAATAGGAATTTGGGTGGGAAAATGATATTTTCCATGAAAATAAAGCCAATCAAACACACTCTTTGGCATTAGCTGTCATTTTCAACTGTTGTTCCCCTTTGAAGGACGGATTCTTATGCATTATTCCGATTTTGCTAAGTAGAGTAATATGAGGATGGATTCTTTCCATCCAATTCGGGTTCCAAGCCCACTTGCCAGTGTTACTGGACCCCCATTATGAATTGGGCCGTCACCTATGGATGAACCCACATCCTACAAACGAAGACCCACATAACTTTGGGCCTTAAACAAATATTCCAGCCCACCATGATTCTACTGCGCCATTAGCTTGCAGAAGTACAATGTAAATAAAAGATGCACGTAGAATTCTATTTTGCAGGTCAGCTTAAATCATAACGTAGCAGGCATTATGAAGTACATTTTAAGCATTTGAAGGGATCTATATCATCAATTTTGTGCTAATAACATATCTTTTAGAATTAAATATAAAACGTTAAAAAATAAATAGTAAAACAAAACCAATTATTCATGGAATTATCAACTGTATACACTACAAAATATTTAACATTGTAATAAAAATATTCAGTCATTTACCAGTTCAATTGACTCACCAATCGTGTGACTCACTTGAACAATGATCAAATGACTCGGTATCGTATATTCTAAAAGGAATGTATAAGTACTTCAAAAGGAACAGAAAAGAAACTAGCCTAACATCATTGTTACCTTTTCATATCATTATCTGATGATATTGTTCTTCTTCTTGCTGCACTTCATATTTAGATTCCATGCTGGAGAAGTAGTTGCATCTGGTGATTTTCTGATAAGATTTGATGTCTTTGTACGTGTCAATCTGCTTCACAGTAGCCATTGATAAGAATTCAACAAAAATCATGCTTAGAGATGGAACCAATGCAGTTTAATTGGCACTATTAAGTATCAAGGAAAAACCTCAAGGCAGGACATTACCGATGCACGCGCTTCTCTAAAAATCTGGCCAAGGTTGCCCTCCGAGCCATGGCCACCGTTGGAGTATAACAATAGCCTAGTTTGTTAAATTGTCAATATGAATGCCCGAGTAATATCATTAATCATGAGTAGCAGTAGTGTAGTAGGAGAAAAAAATACCCCTTATGCTTTGTTCGGCACTAGAAGTGGCCAAGGATGACTTGCTGGCCACACACATAACGTGATTACCCTAAATCATTTAGAGATAATTAAGATAACAAACACTGAAAATTATCAAAGTTGCAACGAAAAGGATGGAGAGAAAGGGAAGGAGGGAATAGAAGACCTTATCTGGTATAATTTCATGGAAAACATGTGCAGCACCAGAATGCATCATGGTCAATAAAGCAGGCTGGGCTGTGGGATCAGCATTGTTCCTACAACAAACACCTAACATCAATCCTTCTCTGTGCTTTGTGTGCCTCAATTATTAAAAATAGCACATGATCTAAAGTTAAATTAGGATAAACAAATTTATTTATATTCATATTTTCACCATGCTCACATAATTTTTAAACATTTCTTATATGAACAATGATGAGAGTTAAATTCATCATCTTTAATTGTTCTAGTACCATAAATCACTGTCTCATCTCATACACATTCAAGTAAAACCTCTCAAAACCAACATAGTTAATCAGGAGGTAGATTCAAACACCTTAAGTCGGCAGGTTTCTCGTTCAGGTCATATAGAAAACCCGTGGTTGACGAGAGTTTATTAAAAGGTGCTGGTACAAATAATAGAGAAGATTTTTCGCCCACGTGAGCTTTCTCCAGGCTGCCACTACATGCAGAAATCATCTTATTGATAGGAACTGCAAATGTGTTATTCTGTCTCCACAAAGAGGTAGGAAATTGTATAAGATAATGCTTGCTACAACATTTAAACTGTAAAATAAGAGATAAAGCCTCGTATATAAGAAATATTTTACCAACAAACATAGATTAAGTTATATCTCACATATCATTCTAGAATGGCAAGAATGATAACATTGCATCATCTTAAACTTTCTCTTTCGCCTTTTTTCTTTTAGTAAAGAATCTATAAAACACTTTGCATATCATTTCTCTTTAAATGCTATAATTTAACAAATATTAGTCCTTGTGGACGAAAATTGGTGTCAGATGATCTTGTATATAATGTATGATTTGTATTTTTTCAACTATCTTCTTTCAACTTTCTCAGTTTCATGGTATTCTTTGCAGTATACAATACCGAACATAAGTTTTGTTAATTTTTTTGCTTTAGCTTTATAGAAAACAGATATAACATCTACTTTAAATCTAAAGAATAGGAAAAACAAACCTCCCCAAAATTCAGAGGCTCTCCGTCGAAATCCACGGAAGAACTGGTACTGAGGGATAAGGATATATCAGCTCCTCGGATGGCTGCAAAAAGGTAGGAATCCAAACTGTAATCCATTAACTGATTAAAGGATAAATCAAAACCGAAATTAGGAATAATTAATCACCCAGTTATCTTCAGTTAATTAATTATATTGAAAATAATAATTAAAAATCAGAAAAAAAAATTGCATATAATTTTTAAAAATCAATTAATCACCTTCTTCTTTGGCTTACGAAATTCATAATTTTACAAGTAATGTCGTAAATAATTAGCACGATTTTGCCTAACAAACAGTGCTGAAATTTTAAAAGTGATTCAATCAGGAAAGCATGGATTGAAAACATTCAAAAAAAAAAAAAAAAAACCCACGAATTTAAGTAAATCTAAGAATTGACACGAGCAGAAAGGGAAGTGAAAACACAGTTTGGTTACCTGAATCTTTGAATGTATTCTTCATACTCCCTTTCTCCAATTTAGGCGACTGTTTGGAATTCAAACCCAAAAAATCTATCTCCATATCAGAGTTCAGACTGAAATATCAAATCAAAGGAAATTAATTCAAAAGTTGTTCATGAACAAAATGGGGGAAGAAAAAGATAAAGCTGAGGTTGGAAATGAGCATTCAGAATCACAGGTTGAGAGGCAGTGAACGGTTGCCATTATATGAACGAAGAAACACGTGCGTGCATGAAACAGGTGCCCCATTTTATGTGGACCACAACTCTGTGGGGCGCGTTTGCAACTTTTTCCCATTTATTTAATACTTTAGTATCTTGCTATTTTTAGATAATTCTTAGTATCTATTTATCAAAAAACAAAGTTAGATTTTATATTAAAATATAGACAAGAGTCAAAGAATTATTAGGGTGCGTTTGATATTTTTCATGAAAAATGTATTTTTTTAATTCAAATTCCTACTTTTGTGCTTTTGATTAATATTTATTTTCATGAAAAATATTTTCTTACTTTTGATCAAGTGATCATATTTTCCTCAAAATTAAGGAAAATATTTTTTTTAGGGGAGAGTGATTTTATTTTTTAGGGAATTCAGTCTCTATTTCTCTCTCTTATCTATCACATCTCTCATCTATCCACCAATAAAAAATTGACAAATATAATATTTTTTAAGATGAATTAAATCAATCAAACACATTTAATTAATAATTTTCATGCAAATAAATTCTAGGCATTTAAATTGCCTAGAATTTATTTTATTTTCATGCAAATTTCATCATGTCATTCAAACACGTCCTTACTGATTTTAAAAAAGTTAAACGACAATTATGAAAGGGATTTACCTTTTTTTCTTTTTCTTTTTTCGCTTTAGACTTTTGCAGCATTCCAATTGTTACCACGTTAATTGCAAAATAAACGTTTAATGAGGATGTCTTTTTCAAAAAAATATGCCACCATAAAAATATACTAGGAAAAACTTCGTGAAAAAAATTACATTAAAAAATTGGTTGTCATGTGTATAATATAGTATTCAACAAATTAATAATCTAATTTATACAATAAATTTATAGCCTGTTTGATTCTCATTATTGTAAAATGAGAATGAAAAATATAGCATTTATTGAGCTCCACACAAGAGATAAAAATTCAAAATTGACGGCTTGATGTGATGGATAATGATCATATTTTTTCATTTTTATGGATTAAAAATGAGAAACAAACGGGGACTTAAATCCCAAAAGTACTATTCATCATCATATCATTTTTACTAAAATTATTCAAAAAAGTGCTTTGACATTCATCATTTCTAAATGACTTTATGTAATCTATGAAAGCCTTTATTTTTACCGACTTGAGTTCAGAAACAATATTTTCATCGTACCGAGTCTTGGAATTCCTACCTCGTAGCTTTGCAAGATGCCAATTAAAAAACCATGTTGATAATGCTTTTTTAGCAGTTGAATTATCTGAGCTTCATAGTTGAATATTTGATGTCATATTTGGAGGCAAGAAAAATGATTCAATATTAATGGTTTTACGTATGCACACATTATCTTTTAAGTTTCTATGTACACACATATCTAAACATTAGTTTTGTAAATATTCATTATTTTATTTCATTTTTTTAGGCATACACTTATCTTGATTAATAACACAACTAGTAAAAATATAAGACACTTTTAAAATTTAGCATATTATTCGATAAATTAATAATTCATCCAAAATAGTAATTATTTTTAACCGAGAAGTATTTTTAATAGAAGTTTTACCATAAATAACTTTGATTTTCATGAAATCTTGGAATAGATTTGGAATCTTGTGCAGCGACAAGTCCCATTGCCGATGCTACTCTTTTGAAGGACATTGAAAAGAACATTTGGCCAGCAATTACTCGACCGTATATCAAACCAATCACTTGCAAGGTCTTTTAAGTTTGATGAAGCTATAGATGCACATAGTGTACCAATTGATTTGGCACAAGTAATATTATTAATAAATTAGTTAATAGTGGTTAATTATTGCTAAAATTCTATTGATCAATTGAGAAGTGGCAGTTTAATAACTGTTCATTTTGATGGAAAGTGAGTAATTTTCTTTTATAGCCCATGAAACTGTTTCTCTCTGTCCATAAACGTGAATGTAGTCCATCATTTAAAACATTCAATTACAGAGAAGAAAAGAGAGAGAACAGTTTATAGATTTTACTAGTTTCTATTTTGCAAATTTAAATCTTTCAATTATTGCTATGGATCAAGGTATGTTTCTTGATCAATTAAATCTATATGTGAAAATCATGAATTCTAAATATCTTGATATTAGAGTTATATAATTGCTTACATGTGGTATCAGAGCCAAGTTAGAGAATTCTTGATTTTTCATTAAAGATTATCGTTTTTTTGCTTATTGATTTATGGATCAAAGATCTAGAAGATAATTTGAAAGCAATTCTTTGTTTCATTTTGCACTATAGCTGTTACATCAATTAGTGCTTCTCATGTTTTTGATATGTCGTACTGTATATATACACACTTCTGTCATATATGTTGAATTATTATTGGTTTGAGAAAAGATCATCCCCTTGTTTTTAAACTTTCTAATGACTATTGGGCTCTGTTTTTAAAGAGATAATGGATGGAAAGATTACATATTCAAGAGAATAAGTTTAGCCTATTTCAAAAATAAGAAAACAAGTTTGAAATTTTCAAAATCAGATTTTTATTAAAAATTTTTAAATTTTTATTTATGAAATAATAAATTATTAAATTAATTTATTATTAAATATTTAATTCTGATACAATATAATTAACTCATCCCACCTTCACCACCCCTACCGCTCTCAAATCGTTCCGATCATCCGCCTACTCAACGAACCTTGACCGTTAGGTGACTTTGACGAACTTTCGACGACTTTGACGTTAGACGAGCTTTTCCAATTCCGATTTGATTTCTCCAGCGACTACTCTGATTCCGGCGACCGTTCCGGTAACTGCTCCGATTCCGACGACTCAGGTCACAAGTCATAACCCCAGGTCACAACTCAGGTCACAAATCATAGTCCATGTCACAACTCAGGTCACAAGTCACAGCTCAGGTCACAAGTCACAGCCCAAATCACAATATAGGATTTTGTTCATAGTCACGGATTATTTTCAAATGATTACAACACAGGTTACATTTTTGCACATGGCTCAGATTAATATTTATTCACAAATTGTCAAATTTTAAGGTCACGGTTAATCCATTATATGGTCATAATTAGTCTATTATGCGATCCCAGTTAGTTACGAAACACAACATAGATTCAAACAACTGCCGCCCACACCTCACCACGCCACCACAACCACCGGACCATCGCTTGTATCGCACCACCATTAAAAAAAAAAACCACCTCCACTGCCACTGCCACTGCCACCGCACACATCAAACACCAACACTGTACAACACCTGTGACCACCACTGTGCAGCACCACAACCACCGCGCCATCAACTCACCACACACCAACCACACCGTCAACAGCGCCATAGCCTCCGAGACCGTCACCACTACACCTCTTCCTCTTCGTCGCCGCCATTGACGTCAACACCACCAACAACGCCATCAACTCACCACACACCCATCACGCCATCAACACCACCGTACCCATAGCACACATACCTACCACAGAAATCACACAAATCAGCACACATACCACAAATCGGCGACGACTTCGCAGCACCTCAGATCGACGACAACTTCGCAGCAGTCACCCATCTTACACAAAGCACCCATTTGAATCCCCAAAACTTCGTATAGAGACCCTTATTTCGGAGCATATTCGATGATGATCTTCGAACTACAGGTTCTCTGAGAGGTGGCGCAAGTGGCAGAGATACTTAGAGGGAGGCAGAAGGTGGCGGGTGTTCGCCGAAGTAAAAGGGGGAGATAGAATAAGTGGTCACAGTATAGTATCGCCTCTTCGCCGCCCCCAAGCAACCTGTGATAGCGGTGGTGGTGGTGTCGACGTGCGGCTTCACTCCGACAGGCAACGATGGTGGTGTGGTGGCCGCCAGGATAGAGGGAGAGGAGAGAAATGGGCGGGGATTTAGGGAACCAGAAACGAGGTGGGGTGGAGGGAGGTAAGATTGATTTGGGAATTAAAGGAATTGCACAGTATGCTAGTGCAAAAGGAAACAAGGCTTAAAAATCAAGGAACTCATTTTGTTCATCTTGTAAGTCATCAAGGAGTTGGAAAAAAATATAAGAAATTGTCTAGAAAGGGCATTAAGTAAGGACCGTTAAAGATAAATGAGTCTTCTGTCCAAATACATTATAAGGAACACAAAAAAGATACGTATCATTTTTGTCGTAAACCCGAGCATCATAAAAAGGACTGTCTGAAACGTAAAGCATGGTTCAAAAGTAAAGATAAGATCACTTCTTATGTATGTTTTGAATTTAATTTGGAAGAAGTTCCTTATAATACTTGGGGATTGATTCCGAATGTACCACTCACGTTACCAATACGATGCAGAGATTCTTTTCAATCCTAACCATAAATCTAAATAAAAAGTTTGTTCTCATGGGCAATCGAGTCAAAGCTCCTGTTGAAGCCATTTGAACCCACCATTTGATTTTAGATACATGACATCATTTAAATTTATTTCAAACTCTTTATGTACCTTTTATTTCCGAAATTTAGTTTCCTTATCAAAACTTGATTCTTCTGGATATTTCTTTAATGATGGAGATATACATTTGAGTTTGTTTAAAGAAAATCATTTTATCAGTTCTGATACTCTTTGTGATGGCTTATATAAATTAAAACTTGATAATCTCTTTGCCGAGACACTTTTATCCTTGCATCATAATGTTGGTACTAAACGTGGTTTATTGAATGAACAATCTACTATCTTGTGGCATAAACGTTTGGGTCACATATCCAAGAAAATAATAGAAAGATTTGTAAAGAATGAAATCCTTCCTAACTTGGATTTTAGTAATCTCGAAATCTGTGTGGATTGTATTAAGGGCAAATAAACCAAACACACAGAGAAATGAGCCGCAAAAAGCACTCAACTTCTTGAAATAATACACACTGATATATGTAGGCCTTTTGATGTTCAATCATTTGGTGGAGAAAAGTATTTCATCACCTTTATTGATGACTTTTCGCATTATAGTTATGTCTATTTGCTGGATGAAAAGTCTCAAGATGTAAATGCTTTAAAGGTGAAAAATCATTAGATCTGATAGAGGTAGTGAATATTATAGAAGAAATGATGAAACTGGACAACACCCTAGTCCATTTTCTAAATTTCTTGAAAGACGTAGCATATGTTCTTAATACACTATGCCGACACACCACAACAAAATAGTGTAGCTGAAAGGCGTAATCGTACTCTAATAGAAATGGTTAGGTATATGTTAAGCAATTCTTCTTTACCCATTTTTTTGTGGATGGTTGCATTAAAGACTGCTATGTATTTGCAAAACAGGGTTCCTACGAAGGTAGTTCCAAAGGCTCTTTTTGAACTATGGACGAGAAGGAACCTAGTTTAAGGCACCTACATATTTGGGGTTGCCCGACAGAAGCAAAAATTTATAATCCACATGAAAAGAAACTGAATTCAAGAACAATCAGTGGATTTTTTATAACCATCCAGAAAATCAAATGGGTATAGATTTTATTTTCCTAATCATAGTACTATAGTTGTTGAAATTGAAAATGTTAGGTTCATTGAGAATGGTGAAGTTAATGGGAGTTTGGAATCACGAAATGTGGAAATAAAAGAAGTTAGAGTTCAATTTTCTCTACCCTCAACTTCTTCTAATGTTGTTATTTCTCGAATTGTTGACCGGTATGACAATTTTCCAGAACAACAAATGAATGATCAAACATCTCATAATGAAGTTGCTACTAATGAACCTACATTAAATAAACTACAAGAAATAGAATTAAAAAGGTCATAAAGATAACATAGACTTTCTATTTCTGATGATTATGTGTTTTACCTACAAGAGTCTGAATTTGACTTAGGAATTGTTGATGACTATCCAGTTTCATTTTCACAGGCCATTGAGAGTGCTAATTCTAATAAGTGGTTAGATGCTATTAAAGATGAGTTTAAATCTATGGAACATAATAAAGTCTAGGATCTTGTCGAATTACCTGAATCGTGTAAAAGAGTTGGGTGCAAATGGGTCTTTAAGATTAAGCGCGATTCTAATGTTAATATCGAACGATATAAAGCTAAACTTGTTGCTAAATATTTTACTCAGGAAAATGGCATTGATTATAAGGAGACCTTTTCTCCAGTATCCAAGAAAGACTCACTTAAAATTATAATAGTTTTAGTAGCCAATTATGACTTAGAGCTACATCAAATGAATGTGAAAACAGCATTTCTAAATGGAAATTTAGATGAAGAAGTTTATATGGATTAGCCTGAAGGTTTTTCAGTTGAAGGAAAGGAATACATGGTATGTAAATTAAAGAAATCAATATACGGACCTAAAAACAAGCTTCCCGTCGTAGTATTTTAAGTTTAACGATACCATTACTTCCTTTTGATTTAAAGAAAACATCGTTGATCGATGTATATATCTAAAGATAAGTGGGAGCAAATTTATATTTTTTATTCTGTATGTTGATGACATCTTTCTAGCTACTAATGATATCAGTCTATTAAATGAGACTAAGAAATTTCTATCTAAAAATTTTGAAATGAAAAATATGGGAGAGGCAGCCCATGTGATTGGAATTAAAATATTTCAAGATAGGTCACAAGGGTTTTTAAGGTTACATCAAAAAGCATATATCAATAAAGTTTTAGAGAGGTTTAAGATGGAAAATTGTTCAGCAAGTGTCGTTCCAATTCAAAAATGCGACATATTTAGTATCATGCAATATCCTAATAACGAATTGGAACGTAAACAAATGACAACTATTACTTAAGCATCTCTTGTGTGGAGCTTAATGTATGCTTAGACTTGCACCAAACCAGACATCAGTTTTGCAGTCGGAATGCTGGGCATGTATCAAAGTAACCCAATACTTGATCATTGGAAAACTGCAAAGAAAATGTTGAGATACTTGCAAGGAACGAAATACCACATGCTCACTTATAGGAGATCTGATAACTTAGAAGTAATTGGATATTCAGATTCAAACTTTGCTAGATGTGTTAATATATAGAGATGGCAACGGGACGGGTTCGGGGCAGGGCACCCCCGTCTCACCACTCTCCCACCCCATCCCGCCCCGCCCCGCCCCGCCCCGCCCAGCCCCACCTTGGACGGGGCGGGGCGGGTTCGGGGTGCGAACTTGCCACGTTTATTTATTTTTTTTTCAAAAACTTCCAATTAACTATTTTATGTTTTTAATTTGTAATTAATTATTTTTTTTATTCTTCACGGGGCGCTTCGGGGCGGGGCACCCCCTCCTCGTCCCGTCCCATCAACTCATCGGGACGAGTTTTTTTGGCCCCAATCGGGACGGGGTGGGGCATTTTTTTTGCCATCACTATTAATATATGTATATATGAGTGCATTATACGAATGCTGACAGAGATAATCTTTTCGAAGACATTATTGAAATGTAGTTATCGAACTTCTCATTACGTGTCATGTTAGGTGAGGACAAATATTGTAGTGCATGTAAAAAATTATGTCGAAATAATAATGTGAAACCGCCATGACTCTTATTAGTCTTTACTTAAGGATGATATATTAGTGACCAATGTACGAGGAAAATTTAGCTTTTCATATGCGCATTATGTTATAGACCACATAACGATATAATATTACATGGACCAAGTGGGAGAATGTAAGACCAATTAATTTGGCCAAGTAATATTATTAATAAATTAAGTAATAGTGAGTAACTATTGTTGAAATTCTATTAGTCCATTGAGAAGTGACAATTTAATAAATGTCCACTTTGATGGAAAGTTGGTAGTTTTCTTTTATTGCCCATGAAATTGTATCTCTTTTCCTATAAACGTGAATGAAGCCCATCAATTAAAACATTCAATTACAGAGAGGAAAAGACAGAGAACGGTTTTTAGATTTTATTAGTTTCTATTTTGCAGGTTTAAATCTTTCAATTATTGCTATGGAACAAGGTATGTTCTTGATCAATTAAATCTATATGTGAAAATCATGAATTCTAAAAATCTTAGTATTAGGGTTATATAATTTCTTACACAGATAAAACAATGGGGGAATGGATCAATTTTGGGAAAGTTTTTCTCCCTATATTCCAAAAAAAGCATCCAAGTTGTTATGAAATTATTGGTTTACTTATAGTTGGGTTTTTTTTTCTTTTGTATGCACCACTTTATTGTTTTCAAAGCCTTTTTACAAAAATAAAAATAATAATATCCATATCCCTTAAAGGAAATAGAGAAAATAAGAGTTGCAAACTCATAAATAAATGATACTGGCCTATTTTGAGCTACAACTGAGAATCACTTGTATCTTTAGTGTTACAAATGACCTAGGATCAATTAAAGGAATCATTATTTAGTCACTCAAGAATCTAATGAAATTTTTGGACGAAAATGGACATAAAGAAATGTAGACACCAAAAAGTGAAATTTTGAGAACGAAGATTGCCAATAAATACTATTAACAAAAATGGAGGTTGAGGATAACGAAACAATTTTTCCTAGTTATACGACAAGCAGCATTGTTATTCTTTTCGTCATCACGTCGACGACTCTCTATTATAATTTTTATATTTGTGATTCAAATTCCACGTGATTTTGAAGTTTGACTTATGAAGAAAACCTAGATAATGTTGATTTTGAAGTCCGATATGATAAGTGATCAAATTTCATCATAGATTAGAAGTTTGATTGAGAAAATGACTTTGGAATAGATGAAAAAGTGTTTTGAATGAATTGGGACGTCGTCGGGCGCCTGGACATGGCATTAGGGCACTGACAACACAAAAAAGGCAGCAAGGCATCGGTCCTCAGGCTCTGCGGTGCTACCTGACGAGTAGAAGTGTTTTCTTAGTTGATTTCTACTGCATTTTTTTGTATACTTCATTAACTCCAAAATTGGGCCTATATATATACACCACATGGTCGGCTCTTCGTAGACTCAACATAACAAATAGATCATTGTCGTATACATTAAAAACTTGAGAGAATTGTTTAAATTTAGATTGAGAGTATCAAATCTTATAAATCCATTTTTAATTTCTTGGTATGATAAATTATCCTCCTCTTCTACAAAAATCTCATTTGTTGCATAGTCCATTATTTTTATATCGCCCTTTTTTCTCATCTTTAAATCATTTGGCCAGATTCCAAATAAAGTGGTATTAGAGTGATTATGGTATCTTGTTTGTTTCTAACAAGTGGTATCAGAGCTGAAGGATATTTTTGCGATTTTTGGGAGGTCCAAATTGTTTATTAAATCGAGATTTGAATAAGGTCAATTGTTTAAGAGATGACAACTATGAAATTTGAGATTCCACTTTTGATCGCAACAATAGATTTTGTTTGTGCCAGATCAAGAAGCGAACGATTCATGCTCAATTGGATTTTGATGATACTTTGAATGCTCGCAACAATGACTGTGGAGGAGAAGCAACGCAAGGATAGGAAAGCCCTATTACAGATACATTTTCTTATTTCTAATTAAATTCTTTAAGACGTAGTAAAAGAGAAAAGTGCCACTGGATTGTGGTTGAAATTAGAACAACTTTGTATGAAAAAAATTGACCAATAAGTTACACTTGAAGTGGCGCTTGTATTCTCATTACTTGACAGAAGGTAGATCTTTGAAAGATCATCTATTGGTGTTCAAGGAAATCGTCTTTGATTGGAGATCATGGAGGTCAAATACGATGAAGAGGATTTAGTGTTTATATTGTTATGTTTATTGCTGCCTTCATGTGTGACATTTAGAGATACCATTCTCTATAGTCAGTATACTGTTGCTATTGACAACGTATATGATGCGCTTTATTCTAAGGAGAAGATTAAATATTTGGTCGTTGGATCTGATGCCAAGGCAGAAAGTCTTATTATTTGAAGACACGTGATCATGGAAGTGGTAGAGTCAAGGATAGCAACAATGATAAAGTATGTTGGTATCACCACAACAAGGGACACGCGCAGAAGGATTGCTATGAATGGAGGAACGAGTTTGCTACAACAAATCGAAGAAACAATCGAATTTTTTTGATAATGTCAATCTTGTAAAAGAAGACAGTGATGGAGATCTTTTGGCAGTAATGATGGTGGTTCCAAATCTAACGAAGTAAAATAGTTGGGATTGGTAATGACAAAATCAAGATGTTTGATGGGACGATTAGAACACTTGGTCAGGTTCGACATATTCCGAATACAAATATGAATTTAATCTCTTTGAGTACTCTTAATTCAATTATAGGTATACATGTGGAGGTGGAGATAGAGTTCTGAAGTTAACAAGGGTGCTCAGGTTGTGTTAAGGGTGCGGAGAAAGTCTCGATTATATGTGTTAGAATGTTCGGTGGTCACTTTGGTATAGCTACAGCTTATGGTTTGATAAGCAGTAATTTAGATAGAGTTGATTGTGATGGGTTGCTCATGGTAATTGAGCAATGATATTAGAGAATCATCCTGTAGCTCAGGTAGAGCTAGTTGTGATCTTGTTGATCATGATCATCGTGGTGATTCGGGCAGGTTTGGCAACTCAGGTAGAGTTGGTGTTCATCGTGGTGATTCGAGTATGTTTGGTGACTCAGCTAGAGCTGGAAGTGAACATGATGATTCAAGCTAGATGATGCACAAGTTAGTTTAGTTGGTAAGACAGACTTAGATTTAGTTTACAGTTGCTAAGTATGCCCTATAAAGGCATGGTGAAAAAGTTGGTGAATGACTTGAAGAGTGAATACTTAATTCATTGCTATGGAATTCGTGTCAAGGTAGAGTTTGTTATTTTTGTGACTCAAATTTCATGTGATTTAGAAATTTAATCCATGAAGGAAGCCTAGATAATGTTTGTTTAGATGTTCGATTTGATAAGGAATCAAATTTCATCATGGAGTGAGAGTTTAATTGAAAAAAATGACTTCGGAATGGATGAAAAGATGTTTTGGAAGTATTGGAACGGAGCAAGGGTGTCGGCAATGCAAAAGGAGGCAGCAAGGCCGCCACCCCAACGCCAACAACGGGGAGAAGTGTTCTCCTAGTTGATTTCTACCGCATTTTTTATGCTCTACTTCAGCTATAACTGCAAAATTGGACTCATATATATACTCCATTTGATGTAGGCTCTTTATACACTTAACATAATAATTAGATCATTATTGTATATATTAGAAATTTGAGAGAATTGTTTAAATTTAGATTAAGAATATCAAATCTTGTAAACACAATTTTGTTTCTAACAATAATTACTAGCAAAAATGTTTGTAAGAGCACTAAAATAACTTTTTCGCTAGGTAACCTTTTTTATTTTTATTTTATTTGACCAACAATACATTTTGGACGTATAAATGCAGCAGGATAATTGAGCTTTCTTTAACTAATTGTTTGTAATCCTTATTTACTTTACTTAAACTCTATTATTCTGCACTAATGTTTTGTACTTAAAACGATGAAACAAGGTAGTAAAACTTCGTTGTTATGCTAAATAAAATTCTATTATTGTCCGATGTTCAAACTACTTTTCCGTCCCTCTGAAAATTTTACGAAATCAGTGAAATTATTAATCGATTTTTATGTTCTTTTTTTCAGTATATGCTACATCTCGTTCTCCTATCTGAGCGAATTTTGAAGATTATTGTTGAGATGCCATGAGTTAACAAAGGAAGCTATTACAATATCTACTCAATTTGTAGCCAACATTATTTTGCAGCAATACAATGAGACGTTAGAAGCGTAAAGAGGACTTCAATGTAGAGGTATCAAAATAGATGGATCGACATGAATCACCCTGCCTGTATTCAACCCCAATTCAGGCCTATTGCAAACTTAAACCAGAAGTCCGGAAATTTGGCCAGGGGAAACCCAACCAATTTTTAAAATCTAAGGATCAGATCGACACACACTAATATTGTGAATTGGGCCACCCATTTTGACCGGTACCTAAGAATTTTTAAAGATTATTTTTTTTACTTAAAAGTAGGAAAAAAAATAAGTTATCCAAAAAATTGTAGATAAAAATAAATTTACATTAAGTAAATAAGTTATAGTATAATATCTTCTGTGAATCAATTAAGAATAAGTAGGTTCCTTTTCTTGATATAAATATATAATGTTACCAAAAAGTACAACAATAGAGGATACCAGCAATTTCACACACTTGCTCAATAGGCTCTTTGAATTATGTTGAGAATGAAAACTACAAAGATGTTATGACAATGCAGAATATATTAATAATATTTTGGATGGACATTCATGTCCGTATGTCATGCTCCCGTTAGAGTTCAATAATTCGAGCTCGCCATTATTTACACCATCCATGCATATGTAGATAGAATACCTAGGCTACACATGATTATCTTCATAAAATATGATCATACATAAACTAGACATTACCTTATCATTTTTCTACGTAGGACAAGTTAATTTCACACCAACACTAACGGATACATTTTGAATTTCGATTTCTCATTCACACATGCCTTGTTTTTGGCAAGTAGATATATTATTTCGACGTTTTTACAGGAAGAATATGAATCTCTTGGGAGTTTGTTTGGTAGAGATTAAAATTGAAAAATTAGCCGTTATTGTTGACTTTTATTAGACGAGTGAAACCCAATAACGACTATATTTTCAATTTTAATTGGATTAAAATTCCTCCCAAATATGTAGTAAATTATAATTCATTTTTCTCTCTTTTTATCAACCACACATCTCCAATAAAATAATATTACACGTAAATTTAAAAATATTTCTTTTTTTTTTTAACTACACATTCTCCAAAAAATTACTATTTTTCTCATTTTAATTTGGAATAATGGGGACCAAACGAGGGCATAATAGGCTACACCTATAGGACATGTTGTAATAGCAATCTGAAAGAAATTTGTCAACTCTTTTAATTACAGGCACTGGGTGTTTGCTTGAGCCTTCTTTATTTCTAAACTACTTGTGGAGGATTACACTCAAGCTAAACACAATTTGGTCAAAACTTGGATGGTGAAAGCCAGATCCTGAGCTGCTAAATCCATTCGCACACCTACGATGTATGTGTTGGAAAATTTGAAATTGGTTGTGACCAATTTAAGTGATTGTTTAAGTGAAATTTTTTGTTTGGTGAATGAGAAATTAAGCCAAACTTAAACCACTTAATACTTGAAATTATTGGAAAATTGTGTAAAATATTGTGGAATATTCTAGAGATGATGTAGATGAAAAGATGTGTCTTTTCATATGGAATACCATGACCTTTGAAGGTCATGACTTTTGGTATGAGTAACTTTCAATAATTATGTATATTCAAGAGATGTGTCTTTTGGTATGATTGTGTCTTTTGACAAGCCTTTCCAACTACTATATATATGGATTCCCCATATGTTTGGATCACAACAACAAGAAAAAGAAACCAAAAACAATTCAATTGATAGTTTCATATCATTTCATGTTTTGTTTTAGTCTTGCATAAAACACTTTATAGAAATGATTATTTCTTGCATCAAAATCATGGTTATGGTAGAGAGGGAATTCCGTTCGAATTCGTTGGTCTAAGTCATTGAGAGTGCTCATATGGCTTGACGTGGTCGTTGTATCTTGAGAGATGATTGCCAAGAAACCGTTAGCATCGATGCGGGACAAATTCATCTTAATGACAAAGTGTCAAACATTTACCTCGACCAATTACTTCACTTACATTTCATCTTTCTCATTTCTGATTTTATTTATGATTGATTTCAGAATATGGTTAATTTATTTATGTATTTTATTGAAATGTTTGAATTGAAGAACAACATGCGTTCACTCATATTGAGAAGTGAAGAATTCATATTATTATATTCGAAGTCGGTAAATCGTTATTTTATCTTCTCAAATCAGGTTTCGGTAAATCGAGTAATGTTTCGATTTCACGCATATTAACGACATGCTCTTGATGAATATGATATGCACATTATCGGTGTAATATCTCCTACCGTATGGCCAGTGGAGTTGGACACGAGATCCTTCTGGAAGATTCAAAGCTACTTTTTAACTGAGTGACCACTAATTTAGCATTTAAAAATATCAGTAACTACTGTTTCAAGAAAATAACTTTGAAATGTAATTAACCAACCTAAAATAAAAGATTACACACCTTCAAAAATCGAATTTTATTCGTACTGTACCTCTGATATTATTGCGTAAACACACATAATTTCAGTAATTACCATTGCATTTACACTTTTGAAGATTTATAGTTTGCTAGTGACATTGATGTTCCGAACTTTAGAAGCCTTGGGAGTTGTATCTTTAGGTACAACAACAGTAAGCACACCATTTTCCACTTGAGCCTTGATCTGATCCACCTTCACATTCTCAGGCAATTCAATTTCCCTCGAAAAGTTTTCCCTCTCCGTTTTTCTCTCGGCCACATGCCAAACAATGTCTCTGTCTTTTCCGAGGGAATCCTCTTTTCCTCCTTCAGCTTTAATCACCAGAATATTACCATCTTCTACCTGCACTTTAACATCCTCCTTTCCATAACCTGCATCCAAACAAAACCCGTAAAAGTATAGCCTCCGAAAACAGTAAAAAAACCGCAGCACACAGCACAACTGGGAAAAATGATAAATGATTTACCTGGAACATCGATTTTGAAGACGTGGGCTTGAGGGGATTCAATCCAATCAAGGAGAGCCGTTGATCCTGGGGATGCACGGTAGATGGTGGGGCTCCATAATAATCGCCGGAAAGGATCGCCAAATAGGGCCATAATTTCTTGTGTGTGTGTCGTTGTTTGTATCGTGGAGTTAAGATTGGGGAGGAGGGAATTTGTAGTGGGGATTGATTGGGGTTTTGTGTATGGGAGAAGTGTCTAGAAAGTCTGGAAGCTACTATGGGCCTTGTCAAATTATTTTTTTTTTTTTTTTTTTTTTTTTTTTTTTGATATCCAGGTATCCTAACTTACACTAGACTATATCCTGGACCACCCATCCCCGGCCCCTCAGTGATGGGTGGAGGTTAATCGCGGGATATGCCCAAATTGACCAGGGTCTGTGCACCCTTTATACTCCTGGCCCCAAGGGAGCCTTCCTCCATGGATATTACATCACCAAGTTGCTCCATCCAGGAATCGAACTCCCCACCCTGAGGTTGCAAGCCCAGCAGTGCCCATCCTTTGCCAACTTGGATGTGCCCCGGGGGGCTTGTCAAATTATTTTGGTGCTACGAGAAGATGTATTTTGCTAATTATCCATAAAAAAATGTTGATAATGAATCACATAATATATCGTGAAATGAAATATTTGATGAAAAAATTAATTGTATTTTAAATTGACAAATGAGATAAAGTCACGTGACATTACGTAATTAATTATGTAAATGTTAATATACATGCAACAATGCTACGCTATGATATGCTGCATCTGATTCGTACTTTTTTTAGTGCACACGCCAATTACGAAGACTGTTCAATCAACGAGGCAAGTCAAATTATTTTTTTCATAACTAGTAGAGTTTGAGCCTATTTTTTAAAAAATATTTTTCAAATTTATTTTTAAAATATATTCTTTCAATAAAATATCTTTACACATTTATTTATTTAATTTTTTACTTTTTTTTTATCACACATCTCCAAAAAAAATATTTTTTCACAAAATTTATTCTAAACCAATGGCTCAAACAGGTGCATGGTATATTCTATTGGTTAATTGTATAAATGACCACTAAACTATACAATGAATTTCACCCAGACCATTAAACTTTAAGCGCATGTTTGGAAGTTTCGGCATATCTGTTAGAGCGTTTTTCAAAGTATCGATTTTGAGCGTTTATGACCGGGTCAATTTTGAGATACGTGCAAGGAACAAAAAATCACATGCTCACTCAAAGAAGATCTAATAACTTAGAAGTCATTGGATATTCAAATTCAGACTTTGCTCGATGTGTTAATATATGTATATGAGTGCATTATATGAATGCTGATAGAGATAATCTTTTCAAAGACATTATTGAAATGTAGTTATCGAACTTCTCATTACGTGTCATGTTAGTTGGGGACAAATATTGTAGTGCATGTAAGGAATTATGTCGAAATAATGATGTGAAATCGCCATGACTCTTATTAGTGTTTACTTAAGGATGATATATTAGTGACCAATGTACGAGGAAATTTTAGCTTTTCATATGCGCATTATGTTAGAGACCACATAACGATATAATATTACATGGACCAAGTGGGAGAATTTAAGACCAATTAATTTGGTCCAAGTAATATTATTAATAAATTAAGTAATAGTGATTAAGTATTGCTAAAATTCTATTGGTTCATTGAGAAGTGACAGTTTAATAAATGTCCACTTTGATGGAAAGTTGGTAGTTTTCTTTTATTGCCAATGAAATTACATCTCTCTGCCTATAAACGTGAATGAAGCCCATCAATTAAAACATTCAATTACAGAGCGGAAAAGACATAAAACGATTTCTAGATTTTATTAGTTTCTATTTTGCAGGTTTAAATCTTTCAATTATTGCTATGGAATAAGGTATGTTCCTGATCAATTAAATCTATATGTGAAAATCATGAATTCTAAAAATCTTAATATTAGGGTTATATAATTTCTTACACAGAGATAAAACAATGGAGGAATGGATCAATTTTGGGAAAGTTTTTCTCCCTATATTCCAAAAAAAAGCAACCAAGTTGTTATGAAATTATTGATTTACTTATAGTTGGTTTTTTTTTTCTTTTGTATGCACCACTTTATTGTTTTCAAAGCTTTTTTACAAAAATAAAAATAATAATACCCATATCCCTTAAAGGAAATAGAGAAAATAAGAGTTGCAAATTCATAAATAAATGATACTGGCCTATTTTGAGCTACAACTGAGAATCACTTGTATCTTTAGTGTTACAAATGACCTAGGATCAATTAAAGGAATCATTATTTAGTCACTCAAGAATCTAATGAAATTTTTGGACGAAAATCCACATAAAAAAATGTAGACACCAAAAAGTGAAATTTTGAGAACGAAGATTGCCAATAAATACTATTAACAAGAATGGAGGTTGAGGATAACGAAACAATTTTTCCTAGTTATACGACTTGCAGCATTGTTATTCTTTTCGTCATGACGTCGACGACTCTTTATTATAATTTTTATATTTGTGATTCAAATTCCACGTGATTTTGAAGTTTGATTTATGAAGGAAACCTAGATAATGTTGATTTTGAAGTCCGATTTGATAAGGGATCAAATTTCATCATAGATTAGAAGTTTGATTGAGAAAAGGACTTTGAAATAGATGAAAAAGTGTTTTGAAAGCATTGGGACGTCGTCGGGCGCCTGGACATGGCATCAGGGCACCGGCAACACAAAAAAGGCAGCAAGGCGTCGGCCCTCGGGCTTTGCGGTGCTACCGACGAGGAGAAGTGTTTTCTTAGTTGATTTCTACTGCGTTTTTTTGTATACTTCATTAACTCCAAAATTGGGCCAATATATACATACACCATATGGTCGTCTCTTCGTAGACTCAACATAACAAATAGATCATTGTCGTATACATTAAAAACTTGAGAGAATTGTTTAAATTTAGCTTGAGAGTATCAAATCTTATAAACACATTTTTAGTTTCTTGGTATAATAAATTTTCCTTCTCTTCTACAAAAATCTCGTTTCTTGCGTAGTCAATTATTTTTATATCGCCCTTTTTTTCTCGTCTTTAAATTATTTGGCCGGATTCCAAATAAAGTGGTATTAGAGTGATGGTGGTATCTTGTTTGTTTCTAACAAGTGGTATCAGAGCTGAAGGATATTTTTGCGATCTTTGGGAGGTCCAAATTGGTTAATAAATCGAGATTTGAATAAGGTCAATTGTTTCAGAGATGACAACTATGAAATTTGAGATTTCGCTTTTGGTCGCAACAATAGATTTTCTTTGTGCCAGATCAAGAAGCGAACGATTCGTGCTATATTGGATTTTGATGATACTTTGAATGCCCGCAACAATGACTCTGGAGGTGAAGCAACGCAAGGATAAGAAAGCCCTATTACGGATACGTTTTCATATTTCTAATTAAATTCTTTTAAGACGTAGTAAAAGAGAAAAATGTGACTGGATTGTAATTGAAAATAGAACAACTTTGTATGAAAAAAATTGACTAATAAGTTATACTTGGAGCAGCGTTTGTATTCTCATCACTTAACATTTAAAAATATGAGCAACTATTGTTACAAGAAAATAACTTGAAATTGTAATTAACCAACCTAAAATCAACGATTAGAACCCAAATACATATGACTCTCAAAAATCGAATTTTATTCGTGCTGTACCTCTGATATTATTGCTTAAACACACATAATTTCAGTCATTACCATTGCATTTACATTTTTAAGATTTAGAGTTTGCTAGTGACATTGATGTTCCGAACTTTAGAAGCCTTGGGAGTAGTATCTTTAGGTACAACAACAGTAAGCACACCATTTTCCACTTGTGCCTTGATCTGATCCACCTTCACATTCTCAGGCAATTCAATTTCCCTCGAAAAGTTTTCCCTCTCCGTTTTTCTCTCGGCCACATGCCAAACAATGTCTTTGTCTTTTCCGAGGGAATCCTCTTTTCCTCCTTCAGCTTTAATCACCAGAATATTACCATCTTCTACCTGCACTTTAACATCCTCCTTTCCATAACCTGCATCCAAACAAAACCCGTAAAAGTATAGCCTCCGAAAACAGTAAAAAAACTGCAGCACACAGCACAACTGGGAAAAATGATAAATGATTTACCTGGAACATTGATTTTGAAGATGTGGGCTTGGGGGGATTCAATCCAATCAAGGAGAGCCGTTGATCCTGGGGATGCACGGTAGATGGTGGGGCTCCATAATAATCGCCGGAAGGGATCGCCAAATAGGGCCATAATTTCTTGTGTGTGCGCGTCGTTGTTTGTATCGTGGTGTCGAGATTGGGGAGCCAGGAATTTGTAGTGGGGATTGATTGGGGGTTTGTGTCAGTGTATGGGAGAAGTGTCTAGAAAGTCTGGAAGCTACTATGGGCCTTGTCAAATTATTTTGGTGCTAGGAGAAGATGTATTTTGCTAATTATCCATAAAAAATGTTGATAGTGAATCAATAATGTGAAATGAAATATTTGATGAAAAAGTTAATTGTATTTTAAATTGATAAATGAAATAAAGACATGTGATATTACGTAATTTATTGTGTAAATCTTAATATACATGCAACAATACTACGTTATGAAATGCTGCATCTGATTCGTACTTTTTTTAGTGCACACGCCAATTACCAAGATCGTTCCATCAACATGGCAAGTAAAAATTATTCCTTTCATAACTAGTAGAGTTTGAGCCTAAAAAGAATTAAGCTATGTGTACACCCAATGGTGTATACAATGGTTTACACCCCCCTCATATGGAGGGGGGCCCGCACACAACCCTCACATGGAGGGGGGTCCGCACATATTTTATTGTGTGCTGGCCTCCCTGCATGTGAGGGAGTGTAAACCATTGTGTACACATAGCACAGCCCTTTAAAAAATATTTTTAAAATTTATCTTTAAAATATATTCTTTCAATGAAATATCTTTACACATTTATTTATTTACTTTTTTTTATCACACATATCCAAAAAATTTATTCTAAAACAATGGCTCAAACAGGCGCATGGTATACTCTATTTGTTAATTGTATGAATGACCACTAAACTATACAATGAATTTCACCCAGACCATTAAACTTTAAGGGCATGTTTGGATGTTTCGGCATATTTGTTAGAGCGTTTTTCAAAGTATCGATTTTGAGCATTTATGAGCGGGTCAAATTTGAGTGGTTTTAGTAGCTATTTTAAAATCATCCAACCTTAATTTGCGAGTTTATTATTTACCACTTGTGAATTTTTTTTAAAAGAATAAAATTATATATATGTCTCTTGGTATAATTTCCAGTTTATAGTTTCTTATATGAAATTGTTTCTCGTAAATGACATTTTACTTATAGGTAATTTTTTTACATACAAGTTAATGTTTAACTTAAAAAATTAGTAAAGTTAAATATTTACTTAAAATTTTAAGTTAATATTTTTTTATTTATATGTAAATTTTACAATTATAATTTTATTTTATATTTTTAAATAATTTTAAGTGAATTTTTACTTATAAGTAATTTTTTATATTTTATAAGTGAATTTTTATCTTATTATTATTATTATTTCATTTTATAAGCAATATTTTTACATAAAAGTAATTTTTTACTTATAAGTAATTTTTCTTATCTTATAAGTAATATTTTACTTATAAATATTTTTAAAAAAATTATAATGTAATTTTTTTGCTTATAAATAATTTTTTGGTTAATATATTTTTGTTTACAAGTTAGTTTTGAAGAAAATAAGTTGATTGGAAATAATTATTTTATAAATGATAAAATTAAAAAAGAATAAGAGAAACGACCAAAACTCGCCAATTTTGATAGGTTGAGAGAACTTGTCAAGATTACACAATTGATTTTGGGTGATTTTTAAACTATCTAAAATCAGTGCGCAGAAAAATAGTAAACATCGACTTTTTCAACCCTTATAAACGATGCCATCCAAAATCGATCCAAATCGGCACAAAAAAAAAACTCAAAGCAGACCCTAAATGATTTCATTTACATCCATTAACTATTGCTAGTGAGCAAAGTTATCTCTACAATAAAAGTTGGGCACAACTTGTGTGAGTGTTTCAACGACGCGACTAAACCCCACAGGAGTGGTAAATAGGTGTGGTGAGTCCGCCAAAGACTGTCAACAAACTTTTACACCCATCATTATACTTTCATTGTACTTTCACAAATATACTTTCAAACAATATTTATGAGTCGATGAAACCTTTCGTCGACATAATTGAACTTCAATAACAAATTTTGTCATTGTTTATAAATTTTGCAAAATGGATAAAATTTATTTCAAAGTATAAAATAATAAATTAAAAGAAAATTACAAATTCTTACAATAAGGTATGAGTTAAATTTCAAAAAGAAACAAATTTTAAAACTAAGAGGAAAAGAATGAACAATAGAAAAAAAAAATATATAGACAATTGTGTGTATATTTCATATTATAGCCCAAATTTATAGGGTTTTAATAGGAGTTACAATTTGAATAGAAAATACTATTTTAGAATAAGTAATAATTATTTAAGTATCATGATAAAATTAAATAGCATCAATAATTATTTCATAATTTTATAACACTCTCCTTTGATTACTATTTGCACAATAACTGTCTTTTTAAAAATCTTATTTGTCAAAAACTTAATGGGACGAAAAAAATCAAATACCTAAAAAAGAGCATAATTGTTAAATTTTTGGAGTATACATGTATTGCATTATCAAAAATCATTTTATGAAAAAGAGAAGCCTCTCACCATAAGTCAACTATAGTGATTAGAAATTTAATGTTGGCATGATGCGTAAAGTGTTGCTGCAAATAAAATAGCATTACCTAAATAAAAATTGAAAGCATTTTATTCTCAATACAAATTATTCATAGATTAGGCGAAGACGTTTAACAAATAGTAATTTTAAACTGGTCCAAACAGGCCCTATATACGGAACCGGCCATTATATCAATGTTATCTCCCTTCATTCTCTCTTAACCTTTTGGAGACTTGATCTAGTTGAACAAGATTTTCAAATGTACAAGTACTTGACCAATAATGTCACATTTGAATATAAATTATTTGTAATTATGAAGCTTTTGTTTTTTCTTCATAATGTGTGGATTTTCTTAGAGTTAAATGGAATTATTATTATTATTATTATTATTATTATTATTATTATTATTATTATTATAACCACCAAGATGTCGGAAAATTATTTCTAATTTAGCAGCGTCCAAGACTTAACATTCACTTCAAGGAATGAAACAAAATAGTCAGACGAGATTCATAATTATTCACATTTGAAAAATGTGAATAACGTGACATTTTAATATAAATTATTTGCTATTATGAAGCGTTTTTTTTTACCTTCTTAGAGTTAATCGAGTTATTATTATTATAATTACCACGATGTCGAAAATTATTTCGACTTTAGTAACATCCGTGACTTATAAGTGTTGTAACATTCAACAAAATAGTCAGACGAGATGCATAATTATTCACCGAAAACTCATTTAGCCCCTGTTTGGTTTGTTAAAAATCAAAATTTTTAGTAGATTTTGATAAAAGTTGGTGAAATATGTTGTTGAAAATGTGATAAAAGTTATAGATCTCATGAAATATGTTGCTAAATTTAATTTTTAATTTAGATTTAGATTTTTATCAATTTTTTTTGTAGGGCTTAGTTTGTTTAACACAATGGCTCATAGTATCAATATGGTACGTTTACGAATTTAGGAGCATCAACTAAAATTATTATAATCATAGGAACTAACTTTAATAGTATCGATCAAAAAATCACATGGAAAGAAGACATAGTCCCAGTTTGATCCCCATTTTTGGGATAAAATGTATTATGAAATAGTGATTTTTTGAAAAGTGTGTAATTAAAAAATAAGGAAAAATTCTTGAAATACGTGTATAATTATTTTATAGGAAAAGTTTGACTGAAAATGAGTTTTGAAAAAATACATTCTCGAAAAAATGGGGCTCGTACAGTGGCATAATAAATTTTATGGGACTCATAATAAGAAATTACATGGTACCTTTTTTTTCTTCATTTACATAGCTGAACATTTTGTAATCCCTACCCGATTAATTGGTTAATGCAAGAATGATTATTTTGCAAGAGTTCCATAATGACGTGATCATAGTGTCATCCATATAATAACTTCATGATTAAAGTCGAATTGAGCGAACTCCACTATTTGGATCAAAGTGGAAAACATCCAATACCATGTTATTGTTATATAGAATTATCAGTATTGTTTAACACTAATTTAGGTGACGACGTTTAACATGTCATATGATTAAACGCCACCTAAATTAGTGTTAAACAATACTATATAATTAGTGTTGGTTGCCTTTATAATACAAGAGTGGCTTTGCCTAAAGTTGTTGGTTGCCTTTATAATGTTTCGAGCCTTTTTTCATGTTCTACTTTAAAGCATTTTTCTCAATTAGTTATGGATTCCTTCGCCTTTAAGCATTTAGGGATAATGTGTGGGAGAATATGCAAAATGATTCTTCCACACGCATATTCAGTACGATAGTTAAAAAGCTACCAGCATGCATGCATGAATGTAATCGACAATTACTATTTCCATAGAGAAGTAAAACAATATTACCCTCATTGCATATCCTTGGATATGTTTGTCTTTCATTCGATTTTTTTCATCTTTTTTGTTACATGAATATTTTGATATACGCATGTACGTGTATGGACAGTTCGAAACACGAATATGTAATAAAAGAAATGCATGCCTTTACAAAAAGAATTGACCATTTCTTCACATTAGACAAAATAAAGTGGAGATGGGTGGAATCTTGGCAGCTTCCTTTTTCCATTCTCTTTTTTAAGTTTTGCAGAAAAGATAAGCAAAGATAGAAAGAAGAGTTGATGTCCACCATGAAAATATGGCAAGCAAAAAGGGTATCAAAAGTAGCAAATCCTAGCTAGAAATTTCTTGAAGATTTTGTTATTTCATTTACCTGCAAAAAGCAGAAGTGTCCAATTAATTATTTAATCAAGTATTTTTAGTATATTACTGAAATAGTTTAGATTAAGAAAAAGTAATATACGTAGTTTGTAGCTAATTACCGTTTCCCACAAAGAGCCTTCTCATGAATACGAAGAAGATGATGAATAAAGCAACCCCAGCTAACAGTCCAATTATTACAGCATATGTTTTCTCCCCTTCATAGTTTGACGAATCTGTAAAGAAAAAGACCCGTAGAAATCATCCATATGTATATATAGGATGCATGAACATATACATGCAGTGCAGAATAGTATTAAAGAAGAATAAAGTCTGAATTTTGTTTTATGTAACGTTCAATTCTATCTATTATTGTGTATCATATATACGATAACTTCAATTCCTAAGGCGGTCGTGAAAGGATATCAGGAGGCAGAACTTAACCAGGCCTAGGACTTCAAGAATTTGAACCTCCCATTGTTTTTCATAAAGTCGACGAGTTGAAGCTAATTTATATATGGTACATATTGGCCAAGGTCCAAGGATGACAAGAACTCATAAATGGTCCAAAAATAAATTAATGAAATGACAAAAAAGCACATTAATTAGTTAATTCTTCTTGTATCTTCTTTCATAGCCTACCATGTACCAAAGTTCTAAGCGTGCATAATAATCATAACACAAAATAAGCACTTTTGACTCCAGAATTGCTTAAACGTACCAGGGTTGGATCTTGCATAAACTTGAGCTCCACTTGTTGAGTACCTAGCATAGCACTTGGCCAAGAACATGTCCCCAAAAACAGCGCCACCGCACTCACCTTTCAGCCGCCTAATCGCCTCCGTCAAACAATCCTGGCACTGGCCCATACTCAAATCCCCCACACATTGCGCCACCCCCTGAACATCCTCGGCGCCACCCACCCTGTAAGCCCCACCTCCTCCATTCAAGCCTGCTAGCACCGCATCACGGCGGCTCATTTCTTCATCATTAAAACCATCAGACGGTCCACATTTCTTCATCACAGCAGTCTTGTCCTCTACCCCTATGAAAGTAGCATTGTCATATTTCACAAAACACCCTTCTAACTGTATGGATCCACCGCATGTTTGCGAGCACAATGGGCCGAGTCGAGTCACTGCTTGCGCTACGCATGTGGCGCAATCAGGCATGGCTAAGTCACCTCGACATTGGTACAGACCGTATACTATGTCCTGTGGGCTTGACCCCATGACAGTGTACTTGTTGTAGGAGGAGTAAGTGGCAGAGTTCACTAGGGAAGTTAGGAGTGAGTTGAGGTTCGACTCGTATGGCGAGTCTGGTGAGTACTTTATCTGTGAGCATCCACCATAGACGAAAGAGTTCAAGGAGCTGGAATGTGCAAGCATGAAGAAACTAAAGAAAAAATTAAGAAACGTTAGGATCTGAAGAAGATGATAAACTTTTTTTGCCATTTTTCCAGTGGGAGAGATGTTATAGGAAGTGCAAATCAACGGCGATCGACAGTTGCATAAATCAATCTAAGAAGGTTTATATGCTTTTCGGATCTTCTGTGAGTGCACATAGAATGGCCGCGTCAATGAGTATTTAAACAAAAAAATGTTTTTTTTTTAAATAAAGCCATTTAACAATAAATTTAGACCTCCAAACCTTTTTCTCGGAAGGAAATTGTATGTATATGGGACCAGCCTTTTCATTAGCCCTCAGTACATCATTTTTCTTAAAGCGTATTCATTTGTATGCATAAGAAATTATGGGTTAAGTTGTGTTTTAGGGATGGTAATGGGGCGGGTAGGAATAGGTCGATCATTTTCACCTTCGTCTCGTCGAGTATTTTTGTCAGCTTATCCATCCCCATACCTGATTAAAGTGAAGCGGGGCGGGGCGGGTTATCTCACCATTTATTTTTTATTTATGTCTTTAGTTAGTAAATATTATTACTTTTTTCCAATTTGTTAAAAAAAACTTATGTTCTCTTTAAAAATGATGATAAATTTATTATTTTTTTAATAAAAATTTAAATTTGAAATTAACTTTAAATGAGACGGAGACTATATTTCCCGTACCCGCTTTGGGGCAATGATCCCCGTCCCGTCCCCATCCCCATGACTTGGTTAGGTGAGTAATCTCGATCCCATTCGGGGTAAGACCCCCAAGAGTATCGAGTTGAACATGTTTTTTTTTGCCATCCCTGGTGCGTTTCTTCAAAAGCTTTTGAACTTTTTAAAGTGTAAGAATACATATACAACTATATTCGATCATATTCTTTTGTGAGCATGTAATCCTTTAAATGTTTTGCTTGATGTACATCAAGTTTGATATCACGTCAGTTGACAATTTCTCGTACATTAATTTTAAAAATATTTTTTCCAATTAATGGTCAAATTTTCTATACATAGGGAGGATGTCATCCAAAATGTCAACCATGAATGTACAAGTAGCTTAATTGATTCTTTAAATAGCCTATTAGAAAATATCAAAGTGACAATATATTCGGCCCTTATTTGGTGGGGATTAAAATCGGATTTTTAGTAAATTTTGATTTAAAAAAAAGAAGAAGAAGAAGATGATGAAATATGTGATTGAAAAATTTTGAATCCCATAAAATCAGATTTCTCGACATTCTCGGAAAAAAATAATAGTCTAAATAAAGAGTTTAGCATTAAAAGGGTAGAGGTAGAGTCTTCATTCTTCCTTACTTCATACCTATGTATTTAGAGGTTTTGCTAGATGTACATCAGGGTTCATCAATCAATGATGAAATGTTTCTTGGACTTATGTACACAATGGTGTAAACCTTGATGTACATATAAAATAATTCATTTAAATTTAGTTTTGAGCAAGCAACACTTTTTTAGGATCAAATATATTTTGCATAAAAAGTACTTAAACATATGCATGGGAATCGGAAGCTATAATGGAATCATGATACAATACTACATAAATTCGTAATTTGTACATGTTAAAGCATCTTCAATGACGATATAAAATTGGATATAAATTGATATCTTTAAATCCACTTTTGCGTCATCATTTACATTCAGATCACTACAAGAAAAATGACTTTTTTGCAACATGAAAAATGCAACATTCATTGCTTGAATGTTGCTAAAGAGATCTATAGCAACATTCTCATAAATGAATGTTGCCATTGGTTAGCAAAAAAGGTCATTTGCAACAATTTTTAAATGCATGTTGCTATTGCCCTTTTTTGCAACGATCATTGCTTGTTGCCAAAAACAACACTTTTTGCAAAGTTCAAATAGCGTTGCAAAAACTTACTCATTTGCAACGTTCACCCAAACGTTGCAAAAAATAGTCTTTTGCAACGTTCATCGAACGTTGCAAAAGAGTCAACATATTACAACATTTGCCTGAACGTTGCGATTGCGAAAATATAACATAAAAAAAAAAAACATCTCTCTCTTAATCAAAAACCACGTCTTCCATTTCATCATTCACGCTCAAAGCCTAACTTCCTCTTCACCAGCGTCGCCCAACATCTCCTCTTCACCAGCCGTCGCCCGACATCTTCTCCTTTCCGTTTTCTCTCCTCACCTTTCCCCAAACCGTCTTCTGCTATCCAGATTTCACCGGTGGATTCCTCCCATATCCTTTCCACGTTTCTTAAGATTTCCCCAAATCAATCTTAAGATTTTCTCAATCCGTCGAAGCTTCTGGTGGAAAATGTAGCCTGCAATTGGTCAATACACATATAGACAGACAAAGAGAAATAAGCTTCTATTTTCTGCAGTAGCACTGAAAGCTGCTTGTCTTGGTTCTATTTCTCTTTCTTCATAGGTATTTTTTTTATTGATTTTGTTTCGATTTTTTCTAGGGTTCAAGACACTTTTTTGTTAGTGTTTGAATTGTGGGATGTGATTTTTGAGATCTTGTAGAGGTTAATTTTTAAGGTCTCTATTTTATGTTTTTACCGGATATTTTGTTGATTTTTGAGATCTTGTAGATGTTACTTTTTTGCTGATTTTGTTGAAGTATTGGTGAGAAAAATGCTAATTGATCATTGGTCAGTCTACCTTCATTTAGTTGGAAGTTGGTAAGATTTCCATTTAGTTGAAATCCGGCTGATTACCTACCTTCATGTTGTAGTCATCCCTTTCACTGATTTGCTGCAAAAGCTTTTGGTTTTGAGTCTACATATCATCATATGCTTGTCCAATGGTCTGTTGAAAAAGAATGGCAACAAGTTTAGGCCAATTTGATAAATTTAAATAAGGAGTCATCCATTTAAATCACAGAACAGGTGGATTCAAATGATCCAAATTATTACCTTTTCAGTTGGATAGACAGTATTCTTGCAACCAACACATTTTTACTATTTATCTTATTTACCTTCAAAGCTTTTGTCAAGACTGCCAGTTCTTTTGAAGAGTTGATCAAAGTGTGGCCTGCAATATAGAACTCCCTCAAAGTAATTGTAGTTTCCAAGCTGCAATAAGCCACAGAAGAATATTCTCAAGTTGCAATGATGAAACTGGTATTATCATATTATGAATATTAGGTTAATAGAATACATGAGACCAATCTAAAATAAAAAAAGAGCAAAAGAAAGAAGAAATGAAATAATCACAGAATCTATAGTTGAAGGCCAAACTGAGATTTGAAATGACTTTGAACATAATATAGTTTTTTTTACTACTTGTTTGTTGTCTAATAAAAATGTATTATTTTTTTGCGAGAAAGTAGTTGCTTATGAAGTCATAATTGTTACTTCCTAACTCATTGAAGTCTCATGCTTGATTGGAGCCACTTTTGGTTGGGTAGTAACTTTCTCATTTGAAATGGTAATAATAAATAAAAAGAAATGATCGCAGATAGCAAGACTCCTTATTGTAATTAGCAATAAAGAACATATAAGTGGAGATCCATGATGAAATAAAAACATTACTTCTTGAGAAATTAGACTTATTTCTTTAGTTTCACTTGGTTCTCCATCTCTTTTCTTTATGCACGGCTTCGATTTGTCATGTATGTTTTAATTTATTGAGAAAATGGTTGTTATTCCTATTCAGACTACTCTTCTAAAGGAAGGTCGGAAATATTTGATTAAAGGGGTCTTGATTAGGTGCTGTGGGCCGAAATTGGTCTAGGTGGAGCTCTAGGTGAACCTTTCAACTAGACAAAGAATTATAGCTCGCCTCCAACAACCTTATTCATTAGATTGCATTTTCGTGGAAGAAAAATATCAGGTATGATATTCATGGAGACTTAATCTAATCCACTTTCCTTACAATATGAATCTTATGCTCTCACACATTTGCTTGTGTTACAAATTACCAAGTTTACTTCACAATTTGAATTGTTGTTGTTCAATGTTTGATAGTATCATAATGGACAAAGAATGGCTGAAATTATCAAGGTACAATTATCTAAAATAAATTCTTATAAATCTAGTTATAAAATCTAAACAATAATAACATTGATCATAAAATTGTTGTTGTCGATTTTTAAAACAATACAGAAATAGAGCACGGAATTTTGTTGAAATAGCTCGTAAAAATCTAAATTCAGAAAGCATAGGATGCCCTTGTATTAAGTGTAGGAATCTAAAGCACCACAATTACGAAACAGTGTATGAATATTTGGTTATTAAGGGCATGGATCCTACATACACGGTTTGGGTATTTCATGGAGAACAACCAAGTAAATCAAATTTGGTCAATGTAGAAATGCGTGAGTCATGTAGGATGTTTAGGGACTTCTATGCACAATATGATGTAGATCCTAAAAATCCTCATGACGGAGCAGGGGAAGACATTCAACGTTTAGTTAGCGATGCGGAAACCCCGTTGTATCCAAGTTGTACGACGTTTACGAAGATGTCAACCTCAGTTTCTATGTTTAAACATAAAGCTACATATGGTTTATCAGATTGTGGTTTCGATGAACTCATAAATCTTGTGCGGGACATGCTGCCACAGAATAATACACTTCCTAAGTCATTTTATGAGATGAAAAAAATTGTCAATAGATTTGATCTTGGCTATGAGAAGATATAGGCTTGCTTGAATGATTGTTGTCTATATAGGAAGGAGCTTGAACATGTTGAATTATGTCCAAAATGTGGTTGCTCAAGATGGAAAGTTGACCAACGAACTAAGAAAGTTCAAAAATTTTTTTTAGCAAAAGTCTTGCGTTATTTCCCAATCATACCAAGACTTAAGAAGATGTTCAGAATAGATGAGATTGCAACACAACTTACGTGGCACTCAAATAATAAGAGTTCAGATGGTAAAATGAGGCATCTGGTTGATTCACTGGGGTGGGAAATGATAAACAGAAGGTGGCCACATTTTGCTTTAGATCCTCGAAACATTAGATTAGGTCTTACCACTGATGGATTCAATCATTTCAAAGATCTTAGCTCTAAATATAGTTGTCGACCAGTAATTTTAACTATATATAACTTGCCACCCTCATTATGCATGTCGAAGGAAAATTTGATGTTGAGTTTATTAATCCCGGGACCAAAGCAGCCGGGTAACGACATAGATGTTTATTTGGCACCACTTATAGACGACTTAATATTGTTATGGAGTGATGGGGTTGAGATGTATGATGCAGTTACGAAGTCTACATTTAATTTAAAAGCTATCTTGATGTTGACAATACATGACTTTCCTGCATACGGAAATGTATCTGGATGACCCTTCAAAGGAAAAATTGCATGCCCCATTTGTCGTGAAAATACATGTTCAGTATGGTTGTCACGTTGTAGGAAGTTTGCATACATGGGATATAGAAGATTTCTCGCATTGAGCCATCCATTTCGCATGAAAAGGAGTTGGTTTGATGGACATATTGAAAATGGCATTAGACTTAAGATAAAAACTGGTGAAGAAGATTCCAATGAAGTTGATAAAATTACAAATGATTGGGGCAAAAGTGGTAAGCGAAAAAGGAAGAAGAATACTTCTAATGTAACGTGGAAGAAAAAATCAATATTTTTCATGCTACCATATTGGAAGGTAACTTTAGTTATATATTTTCCTTATTTTTTCAATTTTTCTAATTGCATGTAGTATGACACAATTGATGTTTGATTTCCAGACTTTACTCGTACGTCATAATTTGGATGTGATGCACGTGAAAAAGAATATTTGTGAGAGCATCATTAGTACACTTTTGAATGTGAAAGGAAAATCTAAAGATGGCATTAACTCTTATAAGGACTTGGAAGCTATGAACATTAGGCATGCTTTACATCCTGAGAATAGAGGAAATAAATTCTACTTACCTGCAGCTCCTCACACTTTATCAAAAGCAAAAAAACAATTTTTTTGCAAAAGGCTTGCTAACTTGAGATTACATGATGGTTATGGTTCTAATATTGGAAATTGCATTTCAGTAGAAGAATGTAAGATAATTGAACTCAAGTCTCATGATTGTCACATTTTAATACAACAATTACTATCAGTTGCATTGAAGGGACTTCTACCTAAAGGACCAAGGAACTCCATTTTTAAATTGTGTTCATTTTTCAATGAAATATGTTAAGGAGTTGTAGATAGGAATAAAGTTAAAAGTTTAGAAGAGGATGTTTCAGAAACTTTGTGCATGCTGGAGAGGTATTTTCCGCCTTCCTTTTTTGATATAATGGTTCATTTAACAATTCATATTGGAAGAGAAGTTCGTCTATGTGGACCAGTTCAATATCGTTGGATGTACCCATTTGAGAGGTAGTACTCCTTAACTTATTCCCAGTAGTTAAACTCACAATAAAATTGATTTTTATTTTATTATATTTTTTGGAAAATGTATAGGTATATGAAAGTGTTGAAAGGGTACGTCATGAATCGTGCACGATCTGAAGGGTGCATAGCTGAACGATATATTGTTGCATCACCAAGAGACTTTCACATGTTACATATGGAAGAAAATACTGCTTACAGGGCAACTATTCCATTAGATATAACAAAGCTTGTAGACGATCGTGAGGATGATGAGAATTTTGCAAGGATAGATGTCGAAAGCATATTATGTGATACATAGATTAGTTAGTTTGGTAAATGTCCATGTCTTCATGATGAACTTGCTAATTATTATTATTATTATTTTTTTTTTTGAACATTCATATCCCTGCTTTTCATGGTAATAAGAATCTCAGTCTCTTTCTTATTGTTTGCAGATTTGTGAGTTCTCAAGTGGATTTTTTGGAACCAGGTGACATTAATAAATATACCAGCGATGGATAAAGCTAAGGTGAGTGTGTTTCGTTACACTTCTTAAGTTCGTTGGTAACTTTCGAAAATAATTACATTTATATGTTGTTTTCATGTTGCATTGTTTCAGTCAAATAAGCAAGCTTCCAAGAGTTCTAAAAGACAAAACACTGCAATTGCTGTTGCAATTCGGGAGACAAATAAGAGACTAAGACCTTCTAGTGAACTTGAATGTTCCGTGTCACAACCAATTGCCGATGATCAAAACATGCCTTCAAAAAATGTAGATGTCATAAGAAAGAAGAGAGGTTTTCGGGAGACAAATAAGAGGCTATGCTTTCCTAGTGAACCTGAATGTACCATGTCACAACCAATTGCCGATGATCAAACATGCCTTCAAAAAATGTAGATGCTACAAGAAAGAAAAGAGGTCCAACCCAAGTCAAAATGGTTTCTGAAAATAACTATCAGAAGATAGAGCTTGAATTCAATGAATTCGGGCAAGTAGTTGGCCGTAACTCTGAAAAATTTGTCAGCATAGCACGAACCTTGGTACGGGAATATGTGCCAGTTGTTATTAAAGCTTGGCCTTCGGTGGATGACAAGAAAAAGCTTGAACTTTGGAATTTTTTACAGGTACATTTAGTTATTACGGTACTTTTCTAATTATTGATTATACATTTTCCGTTCAAAGCTTGATACCACTTCTTCTATTTGTGATAAATATAACAAAGGTTCAATGTCAGCGATTGCCATCAAAAAATGACTTTTAAATGTATGGGAACGTATTGGAGGACATTCAAATCAAGATTGAGAAAACAAATCAAGCTTCAAGTACCATCCGCTGTGAATCAAAAACGTGCAATTGCCCTTCTTAGACCGAAGAATATAAACTGTGAAGCATGGGAAAAGTTTGTAGAAGATACTCTTTCTACTGATTTTGAAGTAAGTTATATTTTCATATTGACCTTAAACTTTTTATTCGATTATCGTTGACAAATATAGTTTTCCTTAATAGAAAAAAAGTTCCAAGTTCACCAACATGAGAACTAATCAGAAGCTTCTTCATACTATGGGTCGAAAGGGTTATTCACGTACAGCTCACGATCTGGTACAATTATAAACTATCTTTATTTTCCTGTATGTGTCTTTAATGATTTTCTATACGTGTTAGAATTACTAGATTTTTATTGTAGAAAAAGAAGAATCCAAATATAAAAGGATTGAGAACAAGAGTATGGACTCATGGACATCTTCGAAAGGATGGAAAACCAATAAATGAAGCAGCTGCCGAAACTTTGGTACGTGTGTATATGTATGTATGTATGTATGTATGTATGTATGTATGTATGTATGTATATATATGTGTGTGTGTGTGTGTGTGTCTACTGCTAGTATAATATTTAAGTTCCATAAGTGCAGAAGAAGATAGAAGATTGTGCAAAGTCGATTTCTGACACACCAGCAGAAAATTCTATCCGAGACGATGCTTTTGCTCGAATTTTAGGTCCTGAGCATCGTGGAAGGGTAAGGGGACTTGGATTTGGAATTACACCATCAAAAGTATATGGACATATACAAAGCAATGTGAGAGTGAGAGAACTTGAGAGCAAGGTTGAAGCACTTCTCAAGCTATCTCAGGTTATACTTTGCCATTATATATAATATGATATCATAGCTTAATATATATCAACACGTAGAATAATTTTTAAGTTTTTGTATTATTTTACAGAATCAAAATAAGAATGTAGAGGACATGAGTTCACATGCTTATACTCCACAGGTTTTTGTATCTTATATTATTTATTATTTGTTCAATATAAATTCAGACTATATCATACTAGTTTTAAAAAGAATATTTTTATTTTACTGCGAATTTGTAGTCCTTACAAGGAAGAGGTACGGAGGGACGTATTGCACCAATGGAAAATGCAAGGTGTCAACTATTGCATTGGTACATGTTTGAGGATGAAGAAATATTAGGTGAAGGGAAGATTGCGTCAATAGACCCAAGTGCAAATGTGCATCACATTCCACTCGGACGTGATTGTTGGAAGGTTTGGATTGATGAGGTGTATATGAGTAATTTGTCCTTATATAGACCTATAGAAGAATTTCGAGTTCTTAGTGAAGCCATGGGAAGTACAGTAGCTTGGACAAAGAGCTGTGTTAGACTTATTTGACGAAGTACTTCATTTATTCTACATTTTTTCATTTATGTATTTCAAATTCTTAAGTGTATGATTCTATTTCTCATATAAATGACATTAATCAACTTCTATATTCTTTCTTTCTTGCAGTTACATGGAGCCAAACTGAGTTAAGGAAAGAATTTAAAACAGAGTTTCCTTGTGCCTGTGTCTTCTTGGAGAGTCTATGTAAAAGGATTGGTCTGGAACGTCTCATTTGAAGCTCTGGTTATATTGATTTTGTGCATTATGATGGAAGTATTTGATGTACACAACTTTTGGACGTGTTTCGTAGTTTTTTTGTTGTAAATCGGTCTATTTGGCCTGATGGTATATGTTCTTGAATTGTCTTTGGTACCCAGTTTCTATATTGGAGTGCGTATTGTATTTTGATGAAGTAACAGTACTTGTGATCATATTTATTGTCTTAATGAAGTTACTTTTAAATTTCTTGTTGTCTTAAAATATTTGCGTACAAAATTTTGCTGTAAAAAGTCACAGGTAATTGCAATAAAATAAAAATTAATGTAAAAGAAAAAATTGACATTTGCAACGGTCAAAAAACGTTGCTAAAAGAGAAGAGAGAAGAAAGGGCAACGATCGCTGAACGTTGCAAAAAGGGTCAATTGCAACGTTACGGAACGTTGCAATTGATCCTTTTTGACCGTTGCAAATGACTGAGACTCTACGGCAACATCGCATCTAACAACAGACGCGCGACCGTTGCTAAAGGTTATTGGCAACATTTTTTGCCCGTTGCAAAAGGTAATTTTTGGTGTAGTAGATGGTCTATTTTCTGTCAAAAAATATAATTTGCATTTCCTTTGCATCTCTCCATTAAAAAGATTTTCGACCACTTTGAAAATCTAAATCGTAATTTTGATCTATTTTACACCCCAACTGGAGATGCTCTTATTTGCATCGTTGAACTTTTGTAAATTTGCTATATCCAGGCTGTCGTGGAGAGCTCATGCAAGAAAGTGCTTTGAGCCCTTTCAATCTTTTAGTAGAGTGAGTAAGTTTTTTTCTGAGCTAACAGCTTTGTTGAAACAGGACAACTGTACCTAGAGCCCACAAGCAACAAATTACTTTTCAGTAGGGATTCCAAATGAAGAAGCTACTCACACGAACTTGTACTCCTTGAAACTCATATGTGATAGGGGAACTTTTATGTCGTGTAAATAAATTTAGACTCCTAAATTGTAGAAGAATTTTTAAATATTCGAATAACATAATAGCCCATTGTTGCAATTTATTATTAAATTGAGCAAGCGATTAAATTTTTTGGATCACTTTGTGATAATATAAGTTGAAAGCTTTCACCTTGGTGATAATCGAAAATTAACAAAGTTCATGACCGATAAATGAGTTTTAGCACCTTGCTTTGTTAGGTCATAGTGTTTACTATTTCACAATTCAGGGTGAGCGATTTTTCCTAATTGCATAATTGTGCTTTTTGAGTAGTGACACTAATGGGCTCGAACTGCACCAAACTAGATGAAGTGTTAGAATTCAATTCTACAATATGACAATGAAAAAACAATTCAATTTCATGAACTACCGTAATCCTAAACGAGAAACGCTACAGGAACATGCTCAAATCCATGTTAAAATCCATGGAGGACACGCGTCGGCGTCAGATTGGACAATTTAAAAAAAAAAAAAACACACACACACACACACACACAACACCCAATTATTTCCCTACACATCACCATGTCTCCTTGTTTCCTGTTTTTGGGCTTGAATGAGTGGCTTTTTCCATCCTAAACTTCATACATGACAATATGTGTAAGCTTTGGGTTCCTTTGATATATCAATAAGTTAGACCAATTAATATGGTCAATACATCTCTGTGCAATTGAAAACACGACAGCAAGAAAAGCAGTGGACGGTTAAATAGAGACCAGATGATGCCCAATTATTGAAGCTTGAATTATACAAGTCAAGGTGGCAACGTACAAGGCACGATACAGTCCCTTTTTTCTCGTCTTTTTGTCTTCACCATGATATAACTACTCGAAGTCAGTCGAATTTGTACTTGTAAGTTGGAGTTATACTCCCAACAATGTTGTAAAAATAATAAGAATAGAAGATTATTTTATTACATTCTCCATTCAGAAACTAGCACTACAATTTGTCGAGTAATACTAGGATGGAATAAGATGGAACGAAGAATGTGACCTTCAAAACTATCAGATTTAAACCATCGCCAGTCATCACTTTGGGTCACTAAAGGATGAGATCCTCTTCATGAATGGCTTACAATTCTGTGCTTTCAAAACCTTAATCTCATTATGCATTTATGTGGTTATATATGTCCCATAGAGTGCAACCAAAACATCCATGCGTAACTAAAACAAGACAAGTAATTCAAGATTTCGATCACACATTATTTTAAAATTTTAAATTTATAGGAGAGGTGGTTAAACATAGTATCGGAACAACCTTTAAATTTAATATAGACTAAAAATTGAATGTAGACAGACGTGTCATCTTTTAAAAATCTTTAAATTTTTTAAATGAGGTGGGACTTTGACTACACAACAAACCTAATAACCTATCACTACTAAACAAATTGCATCCAACGCATGAAGTGTTGTCCAATCAGCATCGCAAGAGAATATTTCGGACGTGGCACTGCTTGATTGCAAGGAAGGTGTATTGCTCAATCAATCAAAACACAGTTAAAACATCCTTTCAAATGTAGGTCCACCTCCACATATTTTGTAGATATGCATCTTAAGTGCTAAGAAACATTAATTAACTAGGAAATTTCAAGCAAATTATCCTTACATGATCAAGTTTTAAAATATTCATTATCTTTAGGGATAATTGCAGCAAAAGTTTTAAAATTTTGAAAAATTAACAAACTTTTTCAAATCTTTGATTTGTTGCAGCCGTCACCCTTAACATTTTCAAATATTGCAGGTGAAGCCTTTTTAGATAATTATCATCCATAATTTTGTTAGTTGACTAAAAATTTAATTTTGAGCACATTTTTAATATTTTAAAAAGGGGAAAAAAGTAACTTTCCATTTATTACAATAAATAATTAAATTAAAAAAAAAAAAGAGACACACACAATCGTCTTCTTCTTGAAAACAATAGAAGTACTAGACAATACATGGTGAGAGACCCATGGCTGTGTGAAAGATCTTAGTTTCTGGGTTACATTGAGAATTGAAGAAAACACAATCCATGTTGCTATTCCACTTTAAAAAAAAAAAAGTAATTGCCTACCCCGTATGCTTTCCATATATTTATTCTAATTCTTGTTGCTTTTATGATTTTTCTCTTTCCCACTGGTCTCTCTTTCTATGTCTCTGAGAAAGAGGTCGTTGAAGAAGAAAAAGAAGAAGACACCGGAAAACTTCCAAAGATCCAAAATTGAATTGTTGAAAACTATGGATTGGACTACAGTGACTCTCTGGTTCTCTTGTTTCTTCTTTTTAATAATTTTGTGTTCCAAAAATTTCATTGTGAGATTCTTAAGAGTGGATCTCGAGGGTTAAATCAACCAATACCAACTCAATTTTATACGTAGTCTCGTGGTCATCAAATCATCCCACGGAACCAGAACTCTAAACTAGAGCAAACAAACACAATTTATCAAAAATTCAAAGAAATGCAAACTAGGCTGCGACCTCAAACCCGAAGGCTAAATATAGCCTTTAATTAGTGAAGAAAAACCAAAAATAGAAGATGATATATTCTTAGAGACCGAGAGAGGTGTTCAAGCATTTCATGTAAAGTTAAAACCAAATTTTTGATTAATCTTTCTTTATGTTCTTCTAATTGGACATTTGTGTTTGAGGTGGAGGTGGCGGTGGCGGTGGTTGGTGTGAATTTTGCGTTTGAGGTGGGGGTGGATGAGGGTTGAAATGAAGAAGACGATTGCGTGCGTGTATGTATTTTATTTCTTATTTAATTATTTAGACCGTTGGTTTTTAAATTCAGCCGCAATTGTTGAATGTTTGTCTCACATGTGGGCCTTGTTGATTGAAAAAAAGATCACATTTTTTATCAAAATTTGGTGAAAATCGCCAACAAACACGGCCTTAATGTGATAAATGGAAAGTTGTTTTTTTACTCTTTTTAAAATATTAAAAATGTGGTCAAAGTTGAATTTTTTGTCAGTTGATAGAATTATGGATGAAAAATGTCCAAAGGGACTTCACTTGCAACATTTGAAAAGATTAGGGGTGAAAGTTTGCTAATATTTCAAAGGTTTGAAACTTTTGCTATAATTATCCCTTATCTTTATATTTACTTTCCGAAAGTCGGATTTAAAAGATCTTTTCTTTAATGCTTTTATTATCCCTTTTACTTTTAGAGAAGTAGTAAGATACTTCGAAAGAGACATTTAATACAACCACTATATCCCAAACTCTACAATAATTCATTCTGCATACCCTTAATAATATCCAAGTGACTTAAAATAGTAAATCTCCTAACATAAATTCGAGCTAGTTCTTTAATTAAGACATTTGAATTACGAATAATAGTAATGGCCTCTACATCAATTACACGTATGATGGAGAGTCCATTGCTACCTAAATGCTAAATACTGATAGTGCTACATAATCTTACTCTTGTATTACAATTTAATGATATTCGTGAATACTGTTATTGATCACCACCTAACGACCGAATGAAATACGGTAACATTGTCCAATAAAACCAAATAGTCATTGGATGGTGATTGGGTGAAGAATAATATCACTAACACTTAGTATATGATTGACTCACGTAGTGCTACAAAACATTACTTTTGAATCATGATTTATTAAATAATGCTATTCATTAATTCATCACCATCCAACAAGATGGTGGGACACTGCCAAATTATCCAATAAAATCCAATTGTCGTGGATGGTGATCATGTGATTAGTAACATTAATCCAATTCGGTACATGATCAATCATGTCTCATTTTATTGGATGACTCATTAGCCCCGTCTCTATTTAGTAAGGATGAAAATCTTGAAATAATTAATTTTAACGACATATTTCATACAATATATAACTTTTCATCAACGCATTTCACTAAGTTCTATCAAAATCTGCTAAAAACTTGACTTTAATCGCCACCAAATAGGGCCCTAATATATTTTTCCAAATTAGTACATGATCATTTTTCGTCGGTAATTCATTAGCTTAGGCCTTATTTGATTCACATTATTTTTAAAATACATTTTTCACTTTCTTCTTTTCAACCACACTTTTCAATAAAATAATATTACACGCAAATTCAAAATTTTTTTTTATTTTTTAATCATACATTCTCCATCAATTTACTATTCCAAAATACATTTTTTCCAATAAAATGGGGTTCAAACAAACTCTTAATATATTTTTTTTCTATTTAGTAAATGATCAATCATGTGTCATTTCATTGGATGACTCATTAGCTTAATATATTTTCCGATCAATCATGATACATGTGCATTATCTTTTACATTATTGTTTATATTGTATCACGTGGCAACATATCATTGGACAGTTTTAAATAAAACATTTTTTTTGAAAACAAAGGGAATCTCGTGTATCATTTTTGACAATCCCTTTTATTTCAAAAAACTGTGGACGAAAAAAGTATTTTTTTAAAATTGTTCAATGGCCGTGAATTGTCATATAACACAATGTAAACAATGATTTAATCATATTATATGTACATTATCTTTTATATCATTGTTTACACTGTCGGATGGCGAAATCCCATTGGACAATTAAAAAAACATCTTTGGATCACGTGGCAACTAACCATTGAAACAATTTACTATTGGTCAATCATGTGTCATTTCGTTGGATGACTCATTAACTTGATATATTTTTTTATTCATATTTACAATCCTAAAAGTCTTTCTTCATGTATATAAATATGTTCTTTGAACTTTTAATTTAGATAGCTATAACCAGTGAGTACATACTTAGAAATTTAATTTGATTTAATAAAAATAGCAATTATATCATTTAAATGTTCGTGTAAACTTATCAGTAACTTTTAGGAGGAATAGTCACAAAATGTATGGATAATAAATGAGTAACAATTACAAATGTGTAGTCGAGTATAAAAATGAATATAAAAATTTTTAATTTGAATATAAAAATGAAATTATACGCTAAATTAGTCAAAATAGATTGCGTTTCAAGGAGTATTTTTCAACATTTCATGTATTGATTGTTTCAAGTAAATTCTATCCAAATCTTTATTTCAATATAATCAATTTCCCTGTCATAGACATCGTTATAATTGACAAGAACCACATGTTTTAACCCGATTCACTTTACACTTGCCCCCATGTTCTAACGGACCATATCGATGTTGCCTTTACACTAATCGATAAAATTTGGGACACGATCCTGTAACTTATGTACCAGGGCAAAATGCTTGACAGTTGACAATACAAGGAAAGAAAAGCCAACCACCAGCAATTATTCAAGCAGTTAAAGAGTCTAAATCCCTTAATCAGCGGCAAGCAATCGAATCTCTCAAGTGGATATTCCCCTGCACATGGGCACCTATTGACAGTTTTAAACGAACTGGCCGGTTCGACTTCAAAACCGGCTGAGCAGAGAGTCGACCGGCTGGTATTACACGATTAGTCCGAGTATTCTTACGAAGAAAATAAGAAATTTTTGTTGTATCCCTGACTATAAAAATATGGATCGTTTCATCAAGAACAGAAAAAATCACAACAAAGTTCTCGGATGGATTAATGATGCATCAATTTTCATTGTACATAAACAAAACCTCGATTCCTTCGCAAACAACTTAAGTGGTTTTTCAACCAACTTAATCTGTACAAGACTTGCAATTACAAGAAAACGAAACAAGAGTTACATATTTGTTAATTCCTGTCAATGTTTTCTTCAAACTGAAGTTAATCTCACTTGGGGATTCTCTTTAGTAAACCTTCAAAATTTTGCTACTACGAGTTAAACTTCCTTCCCGGCTCGAACAGCTTTCCTTTTTAGTCTCAACAACAACTTGTCCTTGTGATGTGAGGCGATTGACTAATAATTCCAAGGCTTCCTTCATCCACCAGTAATGGCAAACTTTCCTAGCTTCTCTTACACTAATCCATACTCTTTGGCGAACATCTTTCTCCGGCCAAAATTCAAGCTGCTCTTTGACGAGTAATGGAAACATTCGTCCCTCGTAACAGTTGCCGTTGTTGCTTTGAAAACTCCATTTACCTAATTCAGACTGCAAAAGAATCCCATTTTAACTATATAAATATATATTCACCTAAATATAAGTAGATATGAGGCCAAGAACCTTCAACATTTTTCATATAAACATACACGGAAAACTAACATGTGATTGTTTCTCTTGACTGCTTAATTAAAATTTACATTGTTAAGGTAAATCTTTCGAAACAACATTTTACAAAGAAAACCCGGGGAAACCCCTTGCTGCTATCATAAGCAACAAGAAGCAAAACTGGGCAAACACAGCCAAGATACCAAAAAACCAAGTTTCTAGTTGCGCTAGAAACTATATTTTCCGACAAAATCCCTATGTTAAACTTGAAAACAATAGACCAACAGACTCAAATCTCTTTGAATCCTCGAACCAAGGTTAGAATATTGATCTGCAAACCGAACCACGAGTCTATGTAACTCAGAATGAACTATTTCAACTTATGAGGAGAACTGACCTCAACATCGCCAAGTACCCCGGCTTCTTCAACTGTCTCACGCAATGCGGCTTCTTTAATGGATTCATCTTTCTCCCAACCTCCCTGGTAATTAATAAAAATCAGAAATTGTTTTGTCTATAATATAATCTGCTCTTAATGAATTGACAGTAAATAGTACCTTTGGAAACAACATCCCTTTGCCTTTTCTCTGAGAACTAATAACAAGAACTTCAATTGCATCCTCATCAACTACAGATCTCCCGTTAACACTTTTATATCTATATGGAATACATCTGCACATTCACAACATGTGTAAATTCATAAGTTTTGGCAAATCCCACTTCAATTTCGACCAGAAAAATAGATGAAAAATTGCCATAAAATGCATACCCGACAACTTGTCGATGTCCATGGAAATTGTAACGCTGCAGATGCCTACCAGTACGAGAAACAATAGTAACCATGTTCTTCAATTCCATTTTCCTTTGCAAAAACTTGAGAAAATTTAAGGTATTGGAAGGACAATAATGAAAACAAATGATGATAATTGAAAACTGAGAAGGAAAGCACTAATTAATGAGTGCAGAAGTGAGGCCACAAGGTTTTAAAGACAAAAAAGAGGACTTCGTCAATACATTTATCGTATTGCGTCAGAAACGGATGAAAGAAAAATTACAGTTTTAAATTCTCACTTTCTCACACACACCCAATATAAAAAGGACTTTGCGAAAAAAAGGATGTGATAGAGAGACGAAATGGACGATTTACCACCGATGAAAATTACTCGTCAGTTGTGGACTCTATTTTTCGTTGGATAAATTTTTTGAAGGGGTACTCAATTTTTCGTAAGTGTCGTAGTTATATCCTCAACTTCTTATTTGTACATTTCATGTCCACAATCCGGCAACCTTCTAACATTGAGCATGCAGTATCTTGCTTAATGGAAAACTCATTTTGAGACATTAAATATCCATGCGACGTGCACGTGATGTCTAATTGAAAAAGTGATAGACTAAATAAATAAAAAAAATTAAATGCTAACAGTTCAAATTATATTAAATTTTGCTTATAAATGTGCCTGTCGCTTGGTCATTCGACAACTATGTAGACATTTTGTGTAGCACGAGGATGTCACGTGAATAGTGTTTAAAAGGTCAAGAACATGATTGCCACAATTTAAAAGTTAAAGACATGAATGCCACACTTATGAAAGGTTAGGGACCTTTAGAGGAATTTACCCGTTCTCTTTCATTTTTGGATTCAACCAAAGCAAAGTCTTTCACGACTTAATGTTTAATTTGTCATATCGAAAAATGGTGGATAAGAGAAATTCAAAGATGTCAGTTTTTAACACCGGCCAAACCTTTTTAAATTGAAAAACTCCAATTCAATGAAAAGGGCTAATCGTGATGATTTTGAACTATGAGATGTCGGGGTGATTTTATTTTTATTTCCATATTATTTTATATCTTCATTTTAATACATCATAAAAGTGGAAACTGGACATAAGAAATATCTCAGTTCGCCGTAATTAAAAAGAGTTATGCTATATGTATAAAGTTGGGTTACAAAATTGGTTGACAAAATTACATCTACACCAATCATTTTAAAAATAAATTTTTAAATCATTTGAAATCAACGGTCTGGATTTTGCCAACATACTTTGTAACCCAACTTTTATAACTCAATTTTGTACAAATAGCTTTATTGAATTAAAAATCGGGGCCAGGACAAAACATGACATAAAAATTTGGATAATTTCACTTGTACAGAACTATTCCTTCTGTTAAAATGACAGATTACTCATATGGAGGTGGGCCCCATGTGAATAAAATATTATTATAAAAAATGAGGCCCACCCCCATGTGTCTATTTTGATATTAAAATAAAATTTATGTAACTGCAGCATGACACTAAAAATTTCTATTAGGACGGGAGACGGTTGCAATCCATAGTTTTAGGGCTTTTGATTTTAGAATCCTGTGGATTAGATCAAATTCTTGACAAAACAAAGATGGAAAGTCATACGAAGGAAAATATACAATGTTGGGCGTGAAAGGTTATAAAGGAAGCATCTGAAAAGCATCTAGTTACTTCCAGAAGTATAATCCAAACTAATTCAACTGATTTCAGTTGTAACATTTGTTCTTCATTTTGCTACTATTTGAGAAAAAGATTTTTTGAATGTGAAAGTGTAAATAAGATCTTGGACACGTTAAAAATATAGTATATCCCTATTTTCTTTTTTATTACGGTTTTGTATATATCATGTTCTTATGATTGTTTGACGGGAATAGAAGTTTCACACTTGGGTTTTATGAATAATAAAAAAAATTATGGGACCAGGCGCAAAATTATTTCATTGAACAAATATTTGGTTGAAAATGAATTTATAAAGCAAGAACGTACTTGCTTGGTTACCTGACTCAGTCGAACAAGAACTCCAGCTCGGCTTACTTAGCCTACGCAACGCAAGTCCTTACCGATGCCTTACTGCTACTTAGTTAATTAACTCAACGGTCAAGTGATTTCAATTCGATTAACATGTGAAAAAAACATATTGAAGATCAAAAATGAATAAATAAATGTTAGACATGGCTCCTCTCCTAATGTATGAGACAAAGTTAGGCACTATCAAACTAAAAAGAATTATGAATCGTAGTTTATTTTTTGTGTTGTGCGTTTTCCTTTACTAATGTCAACAAAATTATGTTCATATACGAGAGATCGGCAAATTATATGTCAACGGTTGGTATATATCAACTAATATCCTTCAAACTAAACAAATTAACCACCTTGAGAATATTAAAAACATTTATTTAAAAGGTTATGTTCGGCATCAATTCCGACTTAATCAATACACGATAAACTCGTTAGTTCATTAATTAAATTTTGATAGTCGATATATTTTGTTACATGCAGACTGAACTCATCTTATTTATGTTGTAGGTTTGACACGTGAAAAAATTATGCCTCTGTTTGGAGCTCATTTTGCAACTCATTAATTAAAAAAAATGACCGTTAGTCTTCTAAGTGGGTCCCAGTTGTGAGAGGAAAGTCAAAAAAAGGGGTTGAGTTTGGTACAATAAAAGTAATAAAATGCATTCTTCTGATTTAAAAATGAGCTCCAAACAGGCTCTATATTGTGATCATGATAATTAATATATATTTGGTGCACATTAAAATGAGAGAATGCATTTTTTTTTTTGAAGTGATGTGATGGAGAATATGTGATTGAAAATAAAGGAAAAGTTATTGATGTGATGGAAAATATTATTTTATTGAAAAATGTGTGGTTGAAAATGAATAGAAGAATGTGAATGAAAAATATAACAATCATGCTACAAGTACACTAACTTTGACATCAAGTTTGACATTCTACCACGTAGCGACATCACATTGGTCAATTTTTAAAAACAACACACTTTCCCGCCCAACAGAATTTGAATTTACACATAATGTCAAACTTGATGTCAAGAAAATAATGTACAAGAGGCTTTGTTCAAAATATAATGTGGGTCAAACAGGGGATATAAACTTGAAACTTTAATTCGTCTTCATCTAACAATTTAAACTTTCAATATCGATAATATTTTTAGTATCTAAACAGATCCTCGTCTCAATTAATTTATATGAAGAATCATTTTGTATCGTATCGAAGAGAATCTTCTATTTGGACCAAAAAATATATTTTATTGTTGTTAAAAATAAAAAAATATAAGAAAATTAATAGCGTTGACCTCGATTGCAAGGGATTCATAATTCATGCATATATAAAAATTTAGATGTTTTTTGTGGCACGTTCCCTCCTAAGAAATGTCAAACCCTAAAGGAAACTGCACAAAATAATTGGATAAATAAGTTAAATTTCTTCAATTGCATTAATTGAAATTTGAAGTGGTCCATTTCATACAAATTAATTGTGGTCTGAAACCTCGCACAAATCTCGCCCACACTTTTAGAAACTTAACTTTAATTTCAGAGTCTACTCTTTTTTTGTCATTTGCATGGTTTACATTTAAGCAAAGAAAAATATTGCCATCGCTCAAGAAACTTCGAGCATTTACTTTTGAGATCATTTAATTTATACTTACGAAATATACTATCCATTTGACAAAATAAATAGATAACAAAATATAATTCAATAAGTAAGACTTTCGGACTATTTTTTTCAGAATGTTGACTTTCTACGATGAAATATATGACGCAGTATAGTGCATAGCTAAAAAAGTTCAACCAACAGTTCAGACTATCTGAACCTGAAACAAATAATCGGATATCAACATTATGCTCTCAAACAAGACATCATCTTACAAGGATAAAATCTCACATGGCTTTAATTAATAGAAAAACAATGATCAACTTATATGAGCTTGAGCTATTATTTTTAAAAATACTGATATTTTAAGATGGAATTTCAAGATTCAACGGTTTGTTAATTACGTCTACTCTCACCAATAAAATGAATAAGGAAAAAAGTCCATCTCGTTTTCTTTTCTTTGTAGTCATTCCACATAGACTTACGAAAAAATGGAGGACGAGAGAAAAAAAAAACGATACTTTTCACATCGTAATAGTCTTCCAAACCATATTTTTTCTTGAACAATAATGAGGAGAAAATGATTCTCAAATTCGTTATTCTTCATCCTATCATTGCCATGTGTGAATACCTTCGTTTCGGGAAGACTTGGCAAATTTGAATAATAAATCGTGATTCATGCATGTTCTCGTAAGTCAATTGAAAGCAAGTTCTAAAATTTATTGCATATGAACTCTATTATTTCTAATTAATTATTTGTGGGATTATTTTTAAAAAATATAATAATAACGTTCACTTTCTAGAGGCAGCATGCAATTTTATTTATTTATTTTGTTGTCTTTATTATGAGAAGTTCGTCTCCAATATGCATTACCCTCATTTAAATTAATATTAATATATTTTGTAATGTTGCTGACGACAAAAAAGAAAACGTTTAATAATTTTACGTATCTAGAAGAAAAATAGTTTTTGCCGATTTGTTAGGTTGTCGACGAAAAGCATGCCACAGTGGTAGGCCGGCCACCGGCATGAAATATGACAAAAAAAAAATTCACCTAGGTCAAGACCGGCCAGAGCATCTACCAAAAGAAGACTTTAATCTTTAAAAAATTATGGTCAAATAAAATATATATATTGCTCAAATTTAATTTGCACCAGCAATAGACCAGTTTAACATTTTAAAGGGTGGGTTCACCCTGTTGTTAATTATGAGGTATAACGAAACATATATATATATATATATATATATATATAGAGAAATGATCTAATGAGCACCGGTGCTCATCTTATCCTAAATACCAATGAGTTGGCACATTAATTCATTGGTGAATTGGAACTCACAAAATCTTTATCCACCAATGAATTAATGTGCCAACTCATTGGTGTTTAGGATAAGATGAGCGAACTTATAAGAAAATGAATAGATGTTGAGGTACATTTGGAGTCGGGTTAGAACGTGCAAAAAATTAAGCTCCTGTTTATTTCCCATTTTCTCTCCATTTTTAGAAAAAACTACTATCGTTGCAGGGCCCCACTTTGTCGAAATTGTTGACTTCTATCTTACATTATTCTTGAAGTTGGTGCTCCAATTGATCACAAAATTCATTTTCTACAGCTAAAAAATGGGCAGCAAACAGAGGCTAAGTATAAAATTTAGGCTTGAACTCATTTCCTTCCATTCGTATTATGTTATTCGATCAATCATGATTTTAAATATGATGTGATTTTTATTCTTATCAATTTGACATAATATGACAAGTTATGGACTGAATAATCCTAAAGAATATATTACCAAAAAAAATAAAAAAAGAAGAAGAAGAAGAAATTTTAGAGGTTTTCTAGCCCTAAACAATATTACAATTATCCTTCTCTACCCTTTAAAAGTTAAATGCATCAATCTCTGAGTAATATTATTGAACCGTGATGTATGTACTACAAACAACACACAACGGAAGGGTATGAAAAATTAGAACCATTTTTTAATCAGGTCGGTCCGACGTGGGACCCACCTCATGTGAGAAGTCGGTAAGACCTCTGTGAACGACATTTCTGTACACTTTGATCAATTCAATATGAACCGTGCTATATGTACAGAGGTTCTGCTTCATAGAACTTATACAGAAAACACACAACGGAAGGGCGAGAAAAAATTTGAACCATTTTTTAATCAGGTCGGTCCGTCGTAGGACCCACCTCATGTGAGAGGTCGATAAGACCTCTGTGAACGTTGTTTCTGTACACTTGGATCAATTCAATATGAATTGTGTTGTACAGACAACACACAACGGAAGGGCGGGAAAAAATTGAACCATTTTTTAATCAAATCGGTCCAACGTGGGACCCACCTCATGTGAGAGGTCGGTAAGACCTCTGTGAATGCCATTTATGTACACTTGGATCAATTCAATATGAACCGTGCTGTATGTACAGAGCATCTGCTTCATAGAACCTCTACAGACAACACACAATGGAAGGATGGGAAAAATATTTATCATGAGTTGTGTTCATTGTCAGTTCAGGTGACAGTACAGACATTGAACCAAGGGATCCACTGCCCACCACCCATATGGCAGAAGACAATATTCTGTATAAACATAGGTTCAACTAATTCTTTAAAGGATCCGAAAAACTCACAATGCTTTGAAAACATTATCATCACATATAGCATAGCAGCCAGCATGCCTCGGAGGACCAATCCACTTCAAGATCTTCTCTTGGGCAATTGGTAAGTGCATTTTATGCGCTTATGCAGGCCATATAATTATTTATTTATATATAAATTGAGCGAATATTTACTTAATTTGTATATATTATATTAATTGTAGGAAAAATCCCCATTTGAATACAACTGGTGTGAAAAAAAAGGCTATTTGGAGCTTAACTGAAGTTGAATCGAAGCAATTGAAGATTAAACAGATTGCAAGTGGTCAATTGGAATTATTAACTGAGCATTCGAATTTGACATTTGAAAAGTATAGGGATTAAATTGAAAACTTCTAGAATTGCCTTGGGGGTCAATTATTAATAATCTTGGAATGAAGAGAACTTAATTACAAATTTTAGAAGGCGAAGGACAAAAATTACATGAGAAAAGGAGTGCAGTTGAAAAAGAAATTTTTTTCTTCTTAAACTCTTCTGAAATTACATGAGAAAAGGAGTGCAGTTGAAAAAGAAATTTTTTTCTTCTTAAACTCTTTTGTGGAAACCAATTTGAACAATGATTTTGCCTAAATCTTGTTCTTTAAATACATGTCTTAGTCTAACAATTAAAAGAAAGCTTCTAAGATTTTATTATATACATATATTCAAGCCGAGACTTGTAAGGATTCATTGTACAAATACTAAACAAGCCTAGAAGGAGGAAATAGTCAAGAAAACAATCGACAAGGTAAGGTTTCATTATATACATATATTGTTGAGGTATGGTGGGGAATTGTTGAGGGTGTCTGTGGTGGATGGAAGATGTAGGCAGCGTTAGATGTTTGTGTTGTTGTAGAGGGTGGTTGATGTTGGCGGCTGAAATTTAGGAGAAACTAATGATTGTTTAGCAGTGTTTGGGATGCAAATTGATGATGGAAACTAGGTTTAGCTTTGATACCAATTTGATGTAGAATAGGGAGAAGTAGTAGGGAGGAAGAAGCTGGGGAAGGAGAAAGAAACGTGAAGGAGAAGGAGAAAAGTGGCAACTGCCCATCGTTATTTTATTCAATCATCAACTGTCTAAATTATAATGTCAAAACCATATAAATAGTAAAAAGAGAAAATTACCTAAAACCAGACAGTTAAATTTATAAATTCAAAAATCAGATGTAAATTTTATTTAATCAAAAATCAGGTATTACCTAATAATTATATATTAAAATTAGGAATTAATCAAAATTAAATTAATCTCTCTCTCTCTCTCTCTCTCTCTCTCTCCCCCCTAGGCTGTGACGAAGCTCCAGCCAACAAGGTCGCGCACAGTGGCAATCAGCCGCGCACAGTGGCAATCGGCCACTTGAAGCGCGGTTTAAAGGCGGAGGACATCGTTTCTAGCCCATTTTCTCTCTCTTTCTCTCTCTCTCTCTCTCTTAGAGACCAACCAACTGATTTTGGCATCGACAACCCAAATCACCTTTTTCCCATTCTATCATCTCGCAGCAACACCACTGTGATTCACCTTTCATAGAGTGACTACCTGCTGTAAGAAAAAACAGATCTGAGAAGCGCATTCGTGAATCTATTTTTGATGGTGTTGTTTCATGAAAACCATCGACTAGGTAAGGCAAGATGGCCAGCTAGTGAACACGTGTTCCTTAATCGTCGGGATAATCAGATCTGAGTCGCTGCTGCTAGTGTTGTCGTTCGCGGTAGCAGCGCCTGGTCTTGAGAAGTGGCCGTTGGCTATTGTTTTTGGTGGTGGTGGATGTAAAACCGTGGTTGTTGGTGTTGATGGAGGTGATTTTGTGGTTGTAAGGGTTTGTGAAGTGGTTGTGGTGGCGGGTGGAGTGTGGGACGAATGTTTATGATCTGCTTTGGTCTTCCTCTTCGTAGATATTTTCATTTCTCATTGTAGAGATGGTCATAGTGATTGTTATTGAGGATGCAGCGGTAGTTTGGAAGTGGTGGTGATGTGGGTTGTGGTGGTTGATGGTGATAGAAAAAAATTTAGTGTAGAATAACAAAAATCAATTATTTTCTGTTGATCTACGCTGTAGATTTGATTTTTGAATTGTTGGAGTTTGCTGTAGTGGGTGCAGATTGTTCGTGGTGACCATTTGTGACCAAATATGTGCTTATAATGACTGGTTGTGACCGATTGTGACTGGTTAATTGTGACTCGTTGTGACCGATTGTAACTGGTTGTAACTTGAAATTCTGGAATTTTTTTGGAAGTTGGGAGTGGGTGGTCGGAGCATGCGTTGGAATGGTCATTGGAGCAGTTGCTGGAGAGGCCATCGGAGTGGTCGCCGGAGCGGATGCTGGAGCGGCTACTGGAGTGATGACTGGAATAGTCGTCGGAGCAGTCACCGGAGTTGATGGTTGCCTCCGATGGAGAGAAATGGTAGAGAGAGGATAGATAGTAGAGAGAGAGAATGATTAGGATTTGAAATTTAATAAATTGGGATAATTGTATTATATTATAATTAAAAATATTAATAAATTGATTTAACACCTGGTTTTTGAAAAAAAATTTGGAATTTGCTATTTTTGAAATGTAATTCTTATATGTAGAATTTATGTATTGTTCCCTAGTAAAAACCTAGTTAAGTGATGGGTTTGGGCCAACCCACTACTACAAGGTCAATAACAATAAAAATAGAAAACATAAATGATAAAGTCCAATAACAATAAAAATTAAGTCTCGATAATGTCTGCATCAGATTGGTTCTGAATGATGTTACTTTCACTACTTGATTAATGGGTACTGGAAGATGGGATGATATATATGGCCATAGAAATTTATCAACAAATGTTGGGACAAGGCTTGGAACCGGACTTGATCACATATAGGCCCTGTTTGGTACACATTATTTTTTTCATTCTCATTCTTCTACTCATTTTCAACCACACATTCTTCAATAAAATAATATTTTCCATCACATCAATAACTTTTCCTTTATTTTTAACCACACATTCTCCATCAATCTACTATTCAATAATACATTCTTTCAAAAGAATGTGTCCCAAACACACTCATAATATGCTTATCGATGGGCTTCACAAGAATGATGACTTGAAGGAAGCACGGGACCTTGTTGATAAGATGACTTGGAAGGGCTTAAAGCCTGACAAAATAACATAAACTACTCTTATTGATGGATATTGTAAGGAGGGAAATTTGGAAAGGCACTTGAGATGGGGAAGAAATGATTAAGGGAAGTATTGCGCTTGATAATGTGGTTTACACAGCCCTTATTTCTGGTTTATGTCAGGAAGGGCAAGTGGTTGATGCGAAAGAATGTTGAAAGAAATGGTGATTATTGGTTTGAGGCCTAATGATGCAACATGTACAATGATCATAGATGGGTTTTGTAGGAAGGGCGATGTGAGTAAAGGTTTCAAGTTGCTTAAGGAGATGCAGAGAGATGGGCATACACCAGAAGTTTCACTTATAATGTGCTTATGAATGTTTATTGCAAACAAGGACAGATGGAAAAATGCAGATATGCTCCTAAATGCAATGCTTAATCTAGGAGTTTCCCCCGGTGCATTTACTTACCATCTAGTTACTTATGCAAGTTGTGCTTGTGTCTTCCAGATTCATTTTTGCATCAATATGTCATTACATCAATTATTTCTGTGCTTTGCCTAAACTTTTCCTTTAGCCATGATGGTGAGTTGCCTGTGGAACTTTTCTTGACAGATTATCTTTCTATTTAAATTTGAATGTCAACCTTTGACTCGGTTCCAAAGATGATTATCATTATATTCTCCAACATAGTTCTTGCCTTGTGCTTATTGTGCTTCTCAAGTTGAATTATGCAATAAGAAAAGTAAATATTCAAGTATGTAGTTGTAACGCCAATGAGAAAAATCTAAACTACCTACCATAAAATGTAAGGTTGCTTCAGAAGTTCAGATTTATTAGTTTGGCATAAATGTTGTCAGCTAATTTCAATTTTTGCATGTTCTTTAACGATTTAGTAACTTGAAACAACTGGATATTTGTATCAAATAGTGTTTCATTGTACAAAGAGACTGATGTTCGTCAATCTCTCTCCACATCAATACATCAAATCTTTCTCCCTGTCTCTCGCTTCTTGTCCACTGTTTGATTGATCATCGGGTCAGTTATTTGAACGGTGAAGGTGATCTAGTAGCAAATCGAATCCAAGTTCGACATTTAGAGTGTGTTTGATTTTTGGGGGAAGAATTAATTTTTGAATAGTAATATGATGGGAAATGTGCGGTTGAAAAAGATGAAAAAAGTATTGATGTGATGAAAAATATTATTTTATTGAAGAATGTGTGGTTAAAAATGAGAATTGATTTACTGTAAAAAATACGAATATGTACCAAACATGCTGTTAATTATCAGTTATTTGGTTTTATCTTCTGTACAATAAGTTCCCCATAAATGTTGACTACAAGTCTACAATTTATCATAGTTCTGAGGATTGCAGTTGGATGTGATGAATGACATTGTATTGCGTGCACGAAGCACAAAGCACGAGGCAGGGGTGCATCATGGGGTCAAGCAATATAGTTTTGTTATCCAGGAGGTTCGTGGATGGCAAGAGCAGGCAAGCAATGGAAAAAACTGGTTTCAGGGTGAATTACAATTTGAAGAAAAAATGAAGTAGCCAATAATGGGAGGACCTTGCTACTTGTACAAAAGAATTTGTACAAAAATGTTGACAAATCCTCACATGTGGGGGGACCCACTTTTTATTTTCAATTTTTTATTCATGTGGGGCCGGCAATCATGTGAGTGTTTGTCAACATTTTTGTCAAATTCTTTATGTACAAATAGCTTTATTCATAATGGGAAGAGGTCAGAAATTGGATTGATGTCATTCAGTTGATGTGTCTGTAATTCTAGAGGTTCTTGTTTACCTTCTTTATTTTGTTATTTACTTTCAAAACTTATTTTCCCTACCAAATGCATTTACTCAATATCTGTACAGTGTACAAGTACAATCTGGCTTGTACACTCTGGGTAACTCGTCTTGCAAACTAATTATTTTAGGCACCCACCCACTGTAATCACCCCTCCACCACCATCGCCCCATTTCTAATTCTGTCCACACATATTTATCCCACCCCATCCATATCTACGGGTGAGTTAAATTTATTAATTACTTACAATCGTCAAGTTTTACATACATCACAAAATCAATAATAAAAAAAAAAACAATCCACCATAATTACCACCAAAAAAGAGAAACAAGTGTAGCGAGGGAAAATAAAAGTATGTCCACAATGAAGAAAAAAAGTTATAGAAAAAAAAAAGATCAGTTTAACTTTTGTGATGGAAACAAAATAAAAAATTAGTTTTAAAAAATATTTAAAAGAACGTCTATTTATGTAATCTTACTTAAGGTTATTTAAATAGATAAAACATATATTTAAAATTGTGGTGTAGTAAACAAATTTGAGTTTATACCCTTCTAACGAGGGGGGGATGACCGAATGGTGTCCCTCTTCCCCCCTCTCATGGGGCGCGGGCCTCATGTATTTTTAAAAATGGTGGCTCGTGGTCCCCACCTCCCAATGTGAGTGGGGTGTAAAAGATTAGGTAAAAAATTATGTACATGTAACATAACCCAACAAATTGTGTAGTAATAATATAATTACCCTTCTCAAAAATAGATGAGCACTAACATAACATGTGCTCAAGAACTGTTACTGTGAATTGTCCGTTGGCTCACTAAACAAGAAGCCAGATTGAGACTGAATGTGAAATGACGGTACGTGAGCAATAAATAGCTGAATCTAGAGAGTGGATTCTAAACTGGAAAGGAGTAATTGGTCCTTGGACCGTATAATGGGAGATTGAATTCCAAACCCTTTTCATCGACTGTACCCATCGCCAAATAATGGACATCACTTTGGGACACGTGGATTGCCGTCTCTCATTGCCAAATGAATGCCCAAAGAACTCGACTCCATTTTTCTTAAATATAATGGGTAGGTGCTAAAGCATATATGGTTTGGCAGCCAATGACACCTTATTGAAGCCGTCCGCGTTTGTCGACCCCTTGATCTGCATATTTTGCTATATTAGTGCCTAGTGGCAAAGTCTTCATTCCTGGTCTCTATTCGAAATGGCCACATGATACCTGAACTCGAAGCTACGATCAGATATAATTTGAGTTCGTATCACCTGACCAACCCCACAAGTGGCGGACCAAGGATTTCGAGTCAGCACGGACGACCGTGGATCGTCGCCCTTTCTCAGCAATAAAATATTAAGTGCTTGTCTGCTGCAGATTTTCCAAGGGATTAGTAGTCATTTTTTGACCGTTAAGATGCCAAGTGGAGCCCACATGTGAGAGGCAAAGTCAACTAAAAAGGTTGGCAACGGTTCAAAAATCAATTTAAATTTGCTGAAAAGCTATAATGGAGAATGTATGGTTAAAAATAAGGAAAATTTTTGAATTTACATATAATATTATTTTATTAAAAAATATGCAATTGAAAGAAAAGAAAAAAATGTATTTTGAAAAAAAAAAAATCAAACAAGGTCTAAAACTTAAATATAACAATTATTTTGTTCAAACTAAATATATATAATTTTGTTGTGAAAATTAACAATATTCACCAAATGATATTGTGGCTAAGTTTTGTATAATTTAAAGGAAGAGCACAAATTTTAATTTTTACAATTGCATTAAAACCACTAAAATGTAAATATATTATTCTGGTAAACTTACTATCAAATATCATGAGTGTCACAATGGTTAGGTATTCAATATTTTATCATGAGGTCATGGGTTCAAATCATTTTCCTTATTTCATTTAATTTTGGCAAAAATTGTAGAATTAAAAACATTTCACCATAAAATGTTGGGAAATGGATTCAAAACTCAAACCTCTCCTGTGAACATACAGTTTCTTGCCAGTTGAGCTATAAGAAATGAATGGGAAAGAGGAATTTACTAGGTATATAATCTCAAATTTTTATTCATTGTAAAAAAAAAAAAAAAAAAAAATCATATTTTGGCACATCCAGCACGGGCGGCCGCTGGGGCTCGTCGAGCGCTGGGTCCGCCCCCACAACTCAGAAAGGTTGGCCTTTTGTATGGTAGAATTGGGGGAGTGCGAGTATTGCCTTTCTCTATCCAGGCGGTAGACAGATTTGTAAATTAGGTTGCCCTACGTTTTTGAAACTAAAGTGCGAACTAATGTCATGATGCTTTATTTTCTTTATTCAGACATTATTTTATAATAGCAGTTTGGCTTTTGTTTCGGATCCAGGTGAAGAGGAATGATCTGACCTCAATGACTGTTGAGTCACTTAGACCCTTGATAGTTTTCTATGCAACAATACTTATCAAGAAAGGTCTCCCACGTCGCGTTTCAATGATATGATTCAATCTCCATCTTGGACAGTTTTTGAATCATTAAAATCAGTGTCGGATGGTCTTAATCTCCTTTGTGAAATCTTAATTTGACGTCTTGGTTTCATCCTTTAATCTGTCTTGCTAGTGCAAGGTAACCTTGGGCGGGTCTGCTTCATCTTCAGCAAGCACAATAGCAGAGTACTTGATGTGCATTTAGACAGCAGAATGTGAACGAGTCTGTTTGTTGTTTGTTATTTTGAGAAAACAAAAAAATGACTTGAAAAAGCATTGTTCAGTCCGGTATATGAGCAGTTACGATTTAGTAAAGTACTGATCTGGCACTTGGAGTTAATGCTTTTGTTTTGGATAAATCGATCACATTAGATCACTTAGAGCATCTCCAACAGACTCTTTAAACATGAAATGCTCTCTATTTTAAAGAGTCAACATGTAAAATCATGCTCCAATATACTCTTTAAATTAAGATTTTAATTTAGAGAGTGGGTTTGGCTCTCCAAATTTGGAGAACCAAACTCACTCTCTATAATTAAATGCATTCAAAAAGTTTCAATTTTTAATGTAGAAAAACAATAAAATAATCTATAGAAAAACTAGTTAAAATAAAAGATAAAGAAAAATAATAAATATTTTTTGGGAATAGTAAATTTAAGTGTTAAATATAAAGAGTTTGTTGGAGTACATCAAAATTTTAACTCTTTAAATTTATAGATGCTCTCCAAATGATAGAATATGCTCTTTAAAAATAGAGAGTCTCTTGGAGATGCTCTTAGAGTTAATGTTCTTCACAATCCATGTACTTTTATGACTCGAATGCAAGAGGAAATGGGAGTTGCATCACTATGATATTCATGCGAGGGATTCTGAAGTTTGATTATAAGCATCTCATTGAATGGCTAGGTAATTGGTGACATTTGAACGACAGGCATTGTGATGATGTTTTTTGTTTTGAACCTCAACTGGTCATCTCTGCTAATTCTTAACGAAAAAGAAGTGATGGAGAAATGTTGTGCTATAAGATATCAGTTAGCACACATTTCGCACTCGTAACCATTTACCATGAGGAGAGATTATCTCGAAGTCATATCTTAAATAGCTCTAATGCACCTTATATGTTGAAGCTAAAAGATTATTGCTTATTTTTTATCTGCTCTTCGAAAGAAATACAGCTTAACCCACTGTTAGTTTTCGTTCCACCATGTCCATTTGAATACCGGAAGATAAGAAAGGAAAGAGTTGGACAGGAAGTTACTCAACGATGAAGTTAAGATGATTAAAGTACATAACTGATTCATTTGCAGATTGACTGTTTTATGGCTCCCTGTAAAATATATTTAACCTCAAAACAACTTTCTTCTTCATGAACTAACCTAGACCATATTTTGTTGAAAGTACAGAACAATTTTAGAGTTCATTGTTACAGATCCCATCGAGAAGGGGCAAAAATTGATTCAACAGCCACAAATTTGAGTCGTTACACAGAATGCACCTACTTCTTAAGCCTCTTGCTACCAGTTGTAGGGTGCTAACTTAACTTGAGAGAATATTGCACTTTAAAGGCTCTTCAGAAAACTGCAGTTTGTAACACTGTACTCTGGATTATGTATATACATTTTCTGGAGATTGCATGTATTATGTTACAGATTTAATTTATACTCAACTAAGATTTTGCTGTCACAGTAGAACATCTTATATTGATACTATTTTGCAGATTGGGTTCACGTGCTGAAACTTCAGAAGACAAATTAAGTGAAAAATGAGGAGTATTCTTTTAGAAGTGCAATTAGAGGGTGCAGCGTGCAGGGACAAACGTGGTATTTGAAACTTACTCCAATTTTTTGTTTTTGAAATTATAGATTGTTCAATACTGCTCTAATACGATGTCAGTTAAATTAAACTTATTATGTCCACAGTGAATTACTTTGGAATTAAATTATAAATCAATAAACGAAAGTTGAAATTAGAGACAATGACTTTAATTTTTGAATATTACGAGGACTATCATTTGATTATGCCTTGTTTGTTTTAACAACGACCTCTCACCAAACATAAATGTGTAGACGGAAACAGCTGGTGCCTTTTGTACAGTAGAATGGGGTGGAGTGGGGTGGGGTGGGGTGGGGGCACTAGACAAACACGAACAGGATTGTAAACATAGGTGGTCCTAACTAACATTCGAACTAATGTCATGTTTTATTTCCTTTGTTCTGAAATCTCTTACAATTGCAGTTTGGCTTTTGTGCGGACCCAGGTGAATAGGAATGATCTGACTTCAAATGACTTTGAGAGTTACTTAGAGGCTGTTCTCTCTACCGTTTTCAACCAATTTTCTGTTTTTTATTTTCCAAAACAGTGAAAGCACGTTTACTCTTTTTCAAAAGCGAATTTTCGAAAACGATTTTAAAATTTACAAAGAAAACCGAAAACGACAAAAATGTCGTTTTGAATGTTTTCAAAATTCCACCACCGCCAACCACTAATGCACCACCACGACCCAACCTTTCAAGATAAACACCACTACACCACCGCCAACGAAAAAGGAAACCCACCACCGCCACAACATCACTACACCACCGCCAACAAAAAATCGCAGCAGGACCACCATCGCCAACAAAAAAAAAAAAAAACTTAGAAAGAGGAAGGACTGCAGCGTCGCGCATGGTTGAGCGACCATCGCCAACCACCCGCTCCAAGCGTGGTATTGCACATCCGATCCAGTCACCTCCGTCATCAACACCAAAAACGCTGCTGCAAGGGCAACATCGTGGTGCTTTGTTTGTGGAGAGTCGCTAGAGTGAGTGGGGACAGAGACGAGAGAGGGGTGGTGATGGAGGGTGCAACGGGTCTTCACAGAGGGTGGTGATGGTTGTTGGTGGCGGGATCAGAGACGAGAGAGAGAAGGGAGGGGTTGGGAAGAGAACGGGTTTTGGGTTTTTTTTTTAATTTTAAAAGTAATTTTTCAAAATGACAAAAAGAATACATTTTCAACAATCTCAAAATGACACTGAAAATACAAAACTCAAAATGAATTCAAAATTCAAAACACAAAACTGAAACACGAAGAAAACAACCCTTTAGCCTCTTGATATTTTTCCAAGTGACACACTCGCCAAGGTTCCCACGTCGTCTTGCAACCATATGATTCGATTTCTATCAGGACTGTTTCAGAATACTCAAAATTAGTCTGATGGACATCATATCCTCTGTGAAATTTAATATAACATCTTGGTTTCATCCTTCAATCTGTCTTGCTCTGGCAAGTGCCATAAATCTGGCTTGCGTTCAGATAGCATAATATGAACAAGTCTGTTTGTTGGTTTCTTCGCTATGTCTTACTGCAAATTGTCAGAAAACTTGGCGTGTATTTTGAGACAACTGATAAATGGCTACTGAAGAAGCATTTTTCAGTCCGTGATTGAGCAGCTATAATTTAATAAAAGTACGGTTCCGACGCTTAAGAGTTAATGTTCTTCACTAAGCATGTATTTTAAGGTTTGAATGCAAGAGGAAATGAGACTTGCATCACAACAATATTCATGTGAGGAATTCCAAATTTAACTGTAAGCATCTCATTGAAGAGCTAGGTAATTGATGGCGTGAAAAAGTGAAAACACGTTAAACTGAAGGATTAGTATTTGATTAAACACATAAATTGAAGGATTTATATTTTGATTAAACATGTTGGAGCGCATGTAGGCTGCACCCCCATTTTATAGCCTAATTGAAACGTAGAGTAATCCCATGGTGAATTGTGCCGACCACCAGTTTTTAAAGTAACAGGCTTTGTGATGATGTTCTTGCTGTGGCCTATTTGATAGAGCAATCCCAAGGGTGAATTGTGCCGACCATTCTTAAATAGACAAGCATTGTGACAATGTTCTTTGTTTTGAAACGGAACTAGTCATCTTCGCTAATTCTTAATGGAAAAGATGTGATGTAGAAATGTGGTGCCATAAATAATCAGTTAGCGCAGGTTTCTCACTCGTGTAATTGTTGACCATTTGGAGAGAGTGTTTCAAATTTTATACCTTAAAACAGCTCTAATGTACCAAAAAATTGAACTAAAAGATTAGTGCTTACTTTTATCTACTCTTCGAAGAAAAATATGAATCAAACCATGGTTAGTTTTTCTCTTTTACTGTATCCATTTGAATAGCGTGGAAGATGGAAACTGAAAGGGTTTGGCAGGAAGTTGCTCGACGATGAAGTTAAGATGGAGAAAGCACTTAACTGATTCGTTTACAGATTGACTGTTTTATGGTTCTTTATGGGATATATTTAATTAAAAAAAAAAATATTCTTCTTGAACTAACATAGAACAGATTGTGTTAAAAGTGCAGAACAATTTTAGAGTTCAGTAACAGATCCCGGGCGAGAAGATTCCATGATTGATTGAACGGACACAAATTTGAATTATTACACAGAATGCACCTACTTCTGAAAGCTTCTTGCAAACAGTTGTAGGGTGCCAACTTGTGACTATTACACTTGAAAGACTCTTCAGAAACTGCTGGTTATAACACGATTCTGGCTTTATATATGCATGTACATTTTCTGGAGATTGCTTGTATTATGTTTCAGTTTTCATTGTATACTCGTCTAAGATTATGCATCCACGGCAAAATATCTTATTGATACACTCTTGCAGATTTAAGACAAATTAAGCGAAAAATGAGGAGTGTTCTTTTGCGAAGTACAGTGAGAGAATGCAGCGTGTATGGACAAGCATGGTACATTAAACTTAATCAATCTGTGGGTCCGCGAGTTGAGCGACCACAGAGAACCTCATCATTGTATGGACACAAATTTTTTTTTTTGTTATTTATGTGTGTGTGTGTTAATTTTAAAATTTTAATTATTATGTTAAGTTAAAGGTCACAAATCACAATGTTTATGAAAAAAGAGTTAAAAGATAGGCAAATGATGATTTTTATTGAACATTATTGTATTTTTTATTCCTAATTACATATCATATCAAGACATTTTTATTAAAGTAAGGGAAATTATTCAGATAATTTAGACTCCTTTATAGCTAATTTCTGTGTGTTGTGCTTATTTATTTTTATTTATGGATTATTTCTTTATTAGTTGTATGTATTTGACTTGATATGATATGCAATTGTATAAGATACTAAAGCTAATAATAATGTAATTGATTAGTTATAATTTCTTAAATAGTATCATACGTTAAATAATGTCAAGGAAAAGGGAAATGAGGAAAAAGTATAATTCGAAGGAAGAAAGATTTTGATGAAAATGTCATTGTATAGGATGCACAATCACTTGAAGATTCTTTCATAACGAATTATTTCTTTTATTGCTTTAAAAGTTAAGATTTTTTCAAAATCTTTTACCAAAAGAAATAAAAACAATTTTTGATATATTAACTTATTTAAAATACCAAAAGAAACAAAAATAGATATATTGACTTATTTGAAAAGATTGGATCGCTTATCGAATACATTTATTGTTTATAGAGTATTGCTGACAATTAATGTTATTGTTGCATCTATCAAAAGAAATTTTTCAAAATTGAAGTTATTAAAATCTTATTTACAATCAACCATGTTAAATGACATAGTTTTGATATCTATTAAACAAGATTTGCTAGAAACGAAAGTTTAATTAATTAGTTTGCTTATTGAAATGCGGGAAGAAATATTTTTACATGATTTGTTGTATTTTAAAGTTTACACGTGGTATTTGATGTTTCTGATTTCAAGGTTTTCTCATATGAAATTGCACGAAAAGTTTAGGGCCTTGGATGATTTTTTGTTAATGACATGATTTTTGAATAAGTTTGAGAGGTGCTTTTGAACTTTATTTGTATTTTTCTTATTCATGTCATTTAAAAAAATAAACAGTATTTAAATATCATAATTTTGCAATGATATAATATTATTAAAATATATATTTTTTAATTTCATGAAATGGGCATTATTTTAAAATATTGCACAGGATATCCAAAATTTCAGGGCTAACCCTACTTCAATCTATTGTTTTTCGAAATTATAGATTATTTCATTCAATAGTTCATACCAAATATACACTATGTTTAGACTTTAGTTAAATTGAACAACACACACCATATCATTAAGTTAAACTTATCATGGACCACACTAAATTACTTTTGCATTAAATTATAAACCAATGTAATACCCAAAAATGAAATTAAAAGAAGACGACTTCAATTTTGGTTTATTATCAGGACCATCATTTGATATTTTGTTCTTTATCCCTTGTTTTTTTTGTTAAAAATCTCTGACCAAACATAAAGGTGGAGACAGAGGCAGCTGTTACCTGCTGGCTGGAGTGTTGAGTATTGGCTAGTGGCAACTCATTTTAAATTTGTGTGCTGCTGCCAAATCTCCAATATTGCTTACTCGAACTTCAAAAGCAACACTGTGTTTGGCACCCATTCTTTTGAAGAATGAGTTTTTGAATAGTGATTGATGTAAAGAATGTATGGTTAAAAAGTAAAAAAAAATTTGGGTTTATGTGTAATATTATTTTATTTGGAGAATGTGTGGTTAGAAATGAGTACTGTAGAAAAATGAGAATGAGAATGAGATAAAAAATGAGTGTCAAACGGGGGCTATTAACAATCTAAACGTTTAAACAAGTTGTCTATATTAACAATGATTTCGTGTCCAGTTGCAAAAACCTTTTTCTCTATAAAGCTTAAAGCATTTAAATTATTCAAAATGTAGTTTGATACTTTTTCAAAAGATGTGGGCGTTTAATGCTTTTCCATATAATTTCTTCGGCCAGCTTACAGGCGTGCGTATACATAATGGGCTAATTTGGTTCTCTCGAGAAGGGTTTGAAACTGATGTGAGCCTAATTCTTTTGCTTCATTTCCAGCTGTTTCTTTTCCATGTCTCTGTGTTCTTCACATTTTAGCCTCCATTTGGAGGTTTAATTTATAAATAGATTGTAACGAGTGATAAATAAGTGGATAGTACTTATGAGTTAATTGAAACGTGTGGTTGAAAATGAAGATTGGTCATTAATTTATAAAATTTTCCAAATAGAAGCTTAGTTGTGTACAATCGATCAAGTTCACTCGTCTACAAGGGGAATAGAAAATGACAACATAAAATCAATTATGGCTTGGTTGGCACCAACTTGCGAGCCCCTACCCCATTTGGATCTTGACATAGATATCATGCTCGTATCATGTCATATATATGTTCATCAATTTCAAAGCGAGTATTATTAAGATGGGAAACGCCTTTTATGCGTAGGGTTCTTTGGCGAAACTAGCAATATCCTCAGTCCTGGGAGAAAGATGAGATGGCTAAAGGCCATAGGTGGATCTAGGTATTTAGTTTAAATCTCACAATATTTTCATTTATTTGTTCAAAAAAGTGTGCCACAAAAATAAAATAGATTTAAAAAAAAAAAAACCATCTCTAATGTAATCTGACAAAAATTCTATAAAATTAACATGACAAAAGGAAAAAACAAATGTCTTATATAGATGTCCACTCATCAAACTTTATATTTCATATGTAGATGTGAACCAATTTTGGACGTGAATACCACATATGCTACGTACATAAGAAGTTTTCCAACTTACGTTTCAAATAACAATTCACAGAATGCATTGAAAATACTCTTAAATCTAGATTTGTCGTGATGTGAGTTTTATATAGTTAGAACAAGTCATATGCTACAACGAAGATTAAGTATTGAGAAAGTTGATATCTAAAAAGGGAAAAATAATTTATGTATGAAAGAAACAAAAATAAAAAGAAGGAAAGAAAGAAAGAGAGGAAACAAAACATCGATAATAAAACTTAACATTAATGTTATGTTTATGTAAGTACACAAATTGTACTTATCTTCCACGTATGTTTGGTCAAGTAGTAGAAGCCCTAATGATTGAAGATTAATAAAGGATTTTCCATATGAAAAAGGCAATGAGACAGTGGTGGTCAAGTTAATATTTTAAATTCGAGGCGATGATCTTCATTATTTTTTTAAAAAAGTTATGGTATAACTTATAATCAAGTGGGCCAAGATTATATTATAATGTTTTGTATGTATTAATGCGTTCGTTAAGAGTCCAATTTGTTCACTTCTGCAAGGCTGGCACATAAGCAGATTAAGCAGTGACTCCATAAAAAGGAAGTGTATTGCACGAGAATGAGCAAATTTCACTGTCGTCCATCATAGGTAATGGCCTTGTGGGCTTTGCTTTTAACTTTTTGTTTGCCTTAAATTGACAACGTTGTGTTGTAACGGATGGAAATTTGAAATTGGTTGTGGCTAATTTAAGTGATTATTTAAGTAGAATTCATTTTTTAGTAAATTGAAATTAAGCCTAATAAACACGTGAAATTGTTGGAAAATCGTGTAGAATATTGTGGAATATTCTAGAAAAATGTGTAGATGAAAAGATGTGTCTTTTCATATGAAAGATCATGTTACTTTCCAATAATTATGAATCTTAATTTCAAGATATGTGTCTCTTGGTATGGTTGTATATTTGACAAACATTTCCAACTACTATATACAATTTAGATTGCATAAAATAATTGTATCAAAATCATGGTTATGGTAGGGAGAGAATTTCATTCGAGTTCGTTGGTTGAAGCCATTTGGAGTGGTCCTATGGCTTGGGAGATGATTGCTAGAAACCGTCAGCACCTATGCGGGGCAAATTCATCTTAAGGATTAAGTGTCAAACACTTGCCTCGACCGATCGCATCACTTGCATCTCCCCTTTCTTTCTTATTTCGTTCTAATTTAGAATTCTGATTTCAGAAAGTAATCAATATTCTTTTGTTTTCATTCAAGGTTTGAATTGAAGAACAGCATGCGTTCACTCATATTGGGAAGTGACGAATCCATACTATTATATTCGAAGTATCCACTTATGGCAGAATTTCAATTCAGTAAACCGTGCCCACATCTTAAGTAAAATTTGCTAATACGGTATCTATTCTGTATATCCAGTACACAATTAATGAAACTTGTCCAACAACGTCCATCGACACGTGTTCGACTTCAATAATTATTGTTTGTCTTCTCAAATCCCATTTTGGTAAGTCAAATTCTATTTCGATTTCATGAGCATAAAAAGGTACGTGTTGATTTGAATATAATATGCACATTATCAGTGTAATATCTCCAACAATACCAAGTCTGTATTATTAATTCCTTGTTTGGTTTAGCTAAAAAAGTCGATAAATATTTTGTCAAAGTCAACAATTAATTTTAATTACATGTTTCATGGAATTCACAACTTTTATCGTTCATTTTCATCGACTTCGATTGTAATTGTTAAAAAAGTAGAGGGAAAATGAGTAATTTACTTGGCCAAACCCACTTATCTTACACAACTGGTCTTTTTAACTTATTTCAAATTGGACTTATAAACAAGCTCTTTCCATAATGATATACGTAATATGATGCATGCACTTGCTAAAAATTCATCTTATCGACCCAAAAGAAGAGGGTCCAAAATGTCCTAAAGTGAAGAGGGTCCTAAAGTGCCAACCCCAACCACGCAAGACAAAATCTAAGACTCCAGAGAAAATAGCAGCTCCGTCGTCGCCACCTCCATCGCCTTCTTCTTTTTCCATAGCCACCACCACCTTCCCCACCCATTTCACCTTCTTCTTCAACATTATCCCCAACCAATCTCCACCTCCATTTTCTTGATTTGTCTCTATGTTACACAGAAATTCTTTGTTTTTTCTTCACACTCGGAAATCGGGAGGAATAGAATCTGTCGAAATTTGGGGCCTTCAATCGACCAAACCGAGCTCAGATTAAACCACAATCAAACACCACAAGAACAAACTGAACTCTCCAATCCGACCACCACCCATCCACCGGTTGCTCCAGCCTTCTGCAGCCCACAAAGGACTCGGTGTGAAGAGTATGGCAGCCCCAAGAGACAGCCACAAAGGCTAGAGAAGAGAGCAAGCACAAAGCAAGACCCAAGAGTACAAAGCACGGTCCTTCCCTCTTTTTCACGGCTCCATTTCTCCCACACACTCACACACTAGAAACCGGGTAATATATATATCACGAGGGTTGGCTTTTAGGTTAAACAAGTAGAGGCCCAATAAGTTCAACAAACGAGTGAGCTATCAACTAAAAGACGTCCAAGGTAATGGGTCGAGCCATGAGCAACACTAAATAAATTAGGCTACTTCAAATGGCCCACTTAGGGTGTCGGGATGGTACGTTCATTGTGGTGTAGACATTCCACTTCAATCATCGGTCGATGCCTATGAAGACTAATCCAACATAAACGGTTTAACATCATCGCTCGGATTTATTGGGTATCAAAAACCCAACAGAATCAATTCTCACTGATCTTCGTTGTCTATGTTTAATTCTACACCGTTTACATGTTGACGGAGCCAGAAATTGGGTGGTTTTCGAGAGCATTGTTGTCGCATCTACACTGTCGCAATGGCAACAACCCTGTTGCCAACTTGTACACGGCTAATACCGGATGTTCACTACCCCACATGAACAACAGCAACACACATCAGCGTACATCGAGAATTCCTCAAGCTACGCTTTGAAAGAAACTATATCACCCTATTGAAAATGTGAATTATTGAGAATTCAAGCTAATCTAAACTTTCGAAAATTTCTGTTTTTTTTTTTTTTTGAGTAAAAATGGACATGGATTCGACTATGACCACCGAAGTTGATAACGATCCATCGGATCGCCCACCTCTGGTTCGGACTAGCCCACGATGAGTTTTTGTAGTTTGCCGTGGGCATTTCTTGAATTTTTCTATGGAGGGTGTCGGCATGGTAGTGGGGAGAGGGAGTTGTGGCGGTGGTGATAATGGTCAAAGGTGATGTGGTGGTTGGGTAATAGTGTCTCGCCGGAGACGAAGAAAAAAAGAGGTTTTGATTTTGGGGTGGTTATTTATTTATATTTGTTTTTTAATTTAATTAAGTAACTTATTTAATATTTAAAAAAATGTAAAGTACTATTTTGCTCTTTTAATTTGGTCAAAATTGATAAAAATTTTCATTTTTTGGTCAATGAACAGAAAAATGGATGGTTTCCGTCAAGATGGAGGCATATTTTTGAAACGTCAGGAACTTCATCTTACACAAATTGAAGATTAAGGCAAAAACTGCAAAAATTAAAAAGGTTCAAGTATGGCGGCTAGAAATTTCCTTATAATTAATTAGGAATTGAACACAGTTAAATGTCGGGAATCTGTGGATACGAAATATTAACTAAGGCAGGCGAAAGGGTACGAACAAGTTTGTCTTCGAGGTTGCATGGAAGGAAGGAATGGTAGACCCACTCCATTGTCTTTTACACGTGATTTTCTGATTCTAAAACCCTAAAAAGCCTCTTAAATTCTTGTCTGGGTGTACTTCATCTAACACTTTAAATGAGTGGAGTCATGTCTTTACAGATCAATTGATCAACCACACATTTATTTAAAATAATTTTCTTACTAAGCTATTTTATTTAAAAATTCAATCATGTTTGGTATACGCCAAAGTTTGACAGTTTGTCACGTGATAAATTGTTTTTTGCCAATTAAAAAAAAATCAATTTTTTCATCCACAATTTTCTGAAAACAAAAGCAATGTCAAACTTGCTATATAGCAAAATCCTTAAAAAAAAAAAAACATTATAGGTGTGTAGATTTAATAAATAGGTGACAGAGATTTGATTCATAATGTCTAGTACTTATTTAGTCGCAATTTGACAATGTTATTTGAAATTTAAAAAATAGTGGGTGAAAAAAAATTTCGAGTTCAATGAGATGTATCGTTAAAAATAAAGTTTGACTAGTTTTAATCTCAAAAAGTTATCAAACATGATATTAATAATGTTAATCCCCTGGTCTAGAAGTTTTAGAGAAAAATGCTTAATTTTATTTTAGTTATTTTTTCCCATTTTTCTGTTGACGTAGAAACCCACAACTGCTACTTACCAGCTGAGCCACAATCACCCCAAAGGGGCGAAGGTCTGACCACTGTAAGTACGCACTAAGTAAACTCCGTTTCATGTGCAGTAGTCTGCAAGCCACACAAGAAAAGTAAATCGAGCTAAGCAAGCCCGGTGCAACGGGCTCGACTAAGAAAGTGTTAATAGGGGATTCGAAATCGTGGTCTTCGTGTTCACCTACTTCACTAACTTGACCATCCTTGAAATGGCTATTTTTTTTTCCATTTTCATTGCCATATTGATGGAAATTACTCATTGACCAGATTCTTATAATTTAGTCAATTATTGGATTTAAAAATAGTTAAAATAAGTTGAAAAGTAGATGAAGGAAATCTTGTCTTTAGCCATAAAAAAGATGTTTTGACAATATAAGATAAACATACGTCACATGAAATAAGATGGCATTGACAAGTAAAACTCTATAACTATCCGCTACATGAACAAGGTCACTAATAGGTCTTTTTACGAGGAAGACACTTGCCGTTATCTTATTAGTCAGTTAGAATAAAAAATTCATACATGTGCTGTCAACGTAGCATATGACAAAAGCCCCTGTCAATTAACACTGTGCAAGCAGTATTATTGACTCTATAATTAGAAGAAAAACAGGTGCTCAGATTGGGACATCATCCCAACATAAGGAGATTTATTAGATTGCCTAAAATACATTTATTAATTTCCCGGGAAAAAAAAAATAATTAAAAACCCTTAGAAATCCATTTGCTACGGCTATGGGATTAAGACAATATATGGGGTTTTTTCGACAAATTTTTTGAAAAAAGTTTTAGCATATTTTAATAAAAATTAATGAAGAGTTCGTTTGACATCGCTTTTAAAAAGTCAAAAGGAAATTTTGATGTCATAAAGTTGCTTTTGAACTCATTTGGCTAATTTTATAAAAGTTTTTCTTCTAGTTAAAAGAATTTTTTAAAAATCATTTTCTTTCAATATCTCTTCTACGTGAAAGTAAAAGTTATGTCAAACGACTTGAAATCTATGATTGAAAAGTTGTAAGTCTATGAAATATGATTAAAATTATATGTTCGACTACAACCACAACTTTTTATTACTAAAATTATCGTGAACAAGCACACAGTCAAGTGGAGATTCCACTATACTATGATTAATATTTGAAAATTTGTTTTATTTGCCGACCACGGCAATGCTTTTATGGACGAGGATGCATATCGTTCTAGGATTTCAATTTTGCCTCGAGGGATTCATAGTTCATAATTGTATTTTGACTTTCTATACAACTAGGTAGATATGATTAAGTTGTCACACTTGTTTAGCTGGATTATTAATCAAATAATGGCGTGGGTTAACACAAATAATGTTAAACATTAGTCTATATAACAATAACTCACAATTGATTAAAAGAAATAAAAAAATTTTAATTGATTGTAATAGGTCCATAGCCATAAACGGTCCATAGCCATAAACGAGTGCTAAATAACATCACTTATTTAATACTTCAATTGAATTATATCATTTTTTTTTGTTTGTCAGTCAAGTTCAATCTAGAGTATTGAACAAAGCCCTCCGGGGCATAGTTAAGTGGTGCAAAAAACATTAGTGAAGTAGTCTTAGTTGAGCTGGCAGCTACAGTGTGATTGTTCGATTCCTACCTCTTACAATGTATGAAATTTGACTATTTGTGGGCACCAGTATGACAGTTCTTGTACCCTGACCTGTTGAGGCACATCCCGCGATTTACTTCCTCCACAATGCTCTAGCGCTGGAATGGTGGGGGACCCTCAAGGTTGGGGTTCAACCTTTTTTTTAGAGTATTGAACATCATCATTTATTTTGTTGTACCATAGATGTGAGTCTACCACAAAATTTAATAAATGGTGTATTTTTGGCCAAGCTTAAAGAAAATACATACAAGTAAATTTATTTTGAGTAAATGAGTAAAGTTTTTAAAATAAATATTTATCTTGTTAGAGATAGAACTAAGAAAATTGCTTTTAGTAAAAGTAAGTCTTACCTTCTTATCAAAATATTAGTTATTTTTGAGCTCTCTTTTGATATATATATATATATTTTTTAATGAAAAGGGGAATAATATTTTCAAATATATGTGAAAACAAAGATGCTCCGAAAAAAGACATAGAAACATTTAATATCATGAAAATCTCATGTGCAAGACATCCATCCGTGGCAAAATTTGACATGAACATATAGACATAACATGATGCCAAGCCATGTACATATAGACATACGACATGTGTACATGTGATGTATATACACGTCTTATATCTATATGTACACATGCATGCATGTATAAATACATAAATCTTGTACTAATAGATACATGTTTTTTCATTCAACAGTACATGGTATACAAAGTACTACTACAAAATTATCGACCACTATATGTACCTGGTTCTTCTACCATGCCACATTAACACTGTATGTGCCAGATTAAAAACAGTGATGATCATCACACGGTTTTGCTACAATCAGCTTTACCAAACCCAACTTGACGATTGGTCATATCAAATTCCACCCATAGATTTTGTTGATGAAAATTACCTATGATGTTACTTGCAACTCCAAGGGATTCGGATCGTCCAAGACCTACACAGTGGATCCCACCTTCTACGTGATCTAATATTCTCTCCTTGTTGATTAATATTTCTACACCCTTTTCGAATTGGAAAGTCATGTCGCCTATTAACCGTCCGATTTCGATTGGGTTATCATCAAAGCACATGTCCAATGAACCTCCATACACGTACCCTTTCTTCAATTTTGGACCTACTAATCTCGCTACTTCTTCCCTTACCTTAGAGTAAGCCGCGTCCACTAGAAATGTGTATTGGGTTCCAGAATCGATCATTGTCTGACCGGAACCGCCTGCATCTGGCCGGAAAACCGATTCGGAGATGTCCAGTTTTTTCCCACCAACTTTTATCCCTAGTAGAGCAACGGTGAAGGCTAGGGGATCGAGATTGGGCTTGCGTTGACTTTGAGGGAAAGTCAAAAGACCGATATATTGAAATGTATGTGAGTTGGGATTTTGGCCAAGATAAAATGTTCCTGTGGGCATTGTTTGGACGCGGCCCTGTCTTACTGGCACACAATAAGAAAATTTTGATATCTTAGCTTGGGAGATAAACGACAAACGTCCAAGATTCATCCCCAAAATACCCTCCGCCTCGGCGGATTCCGTTGCACATCCAAGAATCAGCGGAGGTGTACTTTGCGAACTAGAAAATGTAAATTTTTCTCTGACTAGATTGCCCTCAGCCAGTGTCCCATCCGCATAGAAGTAAGAATAGTGGCACAACCGGTTCTGGTCACACGAAGTTGGGATGGTAAAATCGGGAATTCGCGGCTTGCAGATGGGGTGGTTACAAGGTAGAACAGAGAAAGAAGATGAAAGAGAAGGATCAAACGACGTCGTGGGAGGTGGAGGTGGCCTTTTAGGTAACTTCCTGTGGCATTGAATCCATGAAAGTTGACTGCCAGTATCCAAAACCATTTGTTGAGTCTGAGGTGGGGTCCCAATCGGGAGTGAAACAATCAGAGCCATTGAATACTTGAATGATGATTTGTAGTTGTATGATGATGGCCCTGGAACTGCCTTCTGCACCAGTGCTTTACGAGGATGAGATGAAAAAAGAGAAGCCCTTAAAATTGCTTTATAAGAAGAATTTTTCGACAGAGGGGCTGAGGTTAAAGGAAAAGAGAAAGAAACAGCGTTCTCTTGGACTGTTATTCGCATAAAGTTACACAAAATGAGCAAAACAAACAAGAAAAACTTGCACAAGTACTCCACAGCCATAACCAAAGAATTTTTACACAGAGATTTTGGAAGAGAGAGGAGGGTGGGATGTGGAGGAGAATGGTGTGAGTTTGCTTGGTATTTATATGGGATTTGAATAGAACAACACAAGGCCGAAAAAAGAAAAGGTGGAACGCGGTTTCTAACTTACATCCAGTGATACGAGTTAGCTACACACTGTACTGTAGTCAAACCTACTCGAATCCTCACTCTTAACTATTTTTGAATTTTTCTACTTTTCGTGGGATTTAGGGTTGATTATAATTGGAAGAGATGTCTGAGTGGATGACAGCTAGTAGCTTATATTTCACAGACAAAAACGTGTTTTCTTTCAAAATTCTTTTTCGTTTTTGTTTAAGGTTTTTTTTTCCGCTAATTGGATTGGTAAGTGATTATATATCCCTAGACATGCATGTTATTTGTAATCAAATATCACGGAACTCAAGATTTTATTTACTCTGATAAATAATGTATATAAATTTAAATTGTTAAGAAGACGACTCCTTTATTCTCTCTTTTTCATCATATAATTTGATGTGCACTTTTTATTGGTCATAATATATTAGTAGTGTGATAATTTTTAATTTATAGTGATAACCATGAACAACTAGGCTTTTATTAGGTGAAGCCTTTTAAAAATTCAAGGAAAAGTGTGGTTATGTGTCGTGTTTAGTCCCCTATTCCAGTGATTTTCTAGCACTTGTTATTTCCCTTTCTTTCTTGAGGTTCGTCTAATAGAGTTTTTGTTTCTATTTTTCCGTCTACTTTTTGTAGAAGAGGTATTCTGAATAAGTAATTTTAGGTCAATTACTCTAAAAGCTGTCTAGCTAAACATAGCACTTCAAAAAAAAAAAAAAAAAAAAAAAAAAAAAATATATATATATATATATATATATATATATATATATATATATATATATGTAAATAAATATGTTTAAAACAATTTCTTATTATAAAAAATAGCTGTTTAAAATACTTTTTGAGTTTCGAGCACTCTTTCCTTCGAATGAATCTACATTTATCGAGTTCCGATGCTCTTTATGATAAGAGGTCGTTGTCATTGATCCAATAAATTAAGCTATGTTCATAAATTGTAAAGTATTTAAACAAGAAAATTAATGGGAGGTTGGCAATCAAATAAAAGACTTTCTTGCTTTTCACTTTTTCTTGCTTATTTAGGAATTAAAAGTGGATTAATTGTAACAAAGCATCAAAGTTGAAATTAACATATTCTTAGGAATACACAGATGTCCATAAAACAATAGATTCTTCCACGACTGTTCATATTGCCTTTCGATTAGGTGGTAATCGAAACGTGTGGGACCAACAGAGGTAGGGGTGGGTGTCCATATGTTTTAATCATACTGCAAATTTGATTATAGAATAAGTTGATGCACTCAATTTGGCACAAATTCCACAAAATCTATGTCCTAAAAGAAGTATTCCACACGATCCATTAACAAGAATTTGGCCATTTTGCACGCTTCCATCACTTAGCTGCCTATTTTAATTCAAATTTTTTGTTGCATTATTAAGTTTTCATATCTTTTATTAAAGAACTTTGCACTTTCGTCCTCAACCTTTACGAAATATAACAAATCTATCATCAATATTTTCTCAGAACAATCCATTCCAACATTTCAATTATGTGGCAAAACTTGCCATTTTCTTCACTTTTGCCATTAAATGATTAATATACCCTTATCTCTAAATTTAAAAATAAGTAAAACAATAAAAGAAAAATAAGAAAAAACTACAATTGTGGAATCCCATAACTTTTTCGAAAGAACAAATACTCACCTTAAATAATAAATATATATTAACACATAAAAACAAAAAGAAACAAAGAACTTATCCAACCAAGCTCACCCACCCCAGACAAAGAATTTGTCTTCATCAAATTTCCCTTTTTATTAATGCGATGATTGGTCATTTACTTCAATTCGAGCATGTATCGAATGTCTTTGTCTTCATAAAAAATGTAAATAGTGTATGTTGACCTCGTTTTTCAGGGTGACATGGCTAACAAATCCCGAATTCTCCTCATGTCCACATAGCTCCTTCTGCACACTAAGACAAACCGTTAGAGCACGTGGCCAATCTCCAATGGTGGTGGAGACGGCCACAGACAGCTAAGTTAGCCTGTGTAAGAATAATATTTGGGTGCTGGATGTGCTTAAGACGTGAGTCACTTAAATAAAACGGGTTCGAATTCAGGGATTATGTATGGAATAAAGAGAAAGTTATATGTTGAGAGCATAAAATTACATTACTTATGAATACACAATGTTTGAGCTTTTATGGTAGAATGAGATAAGTAAGAATCGTTGGATGGAGAGACGGAATGATGTGGAGAATAGGCATAGGTTCACTTAATGTGTGGTTACCTCATGGCCATATTGGAGCCTTGCTGAAAGAGGTGTAACAATAGTTTTCGAAGTTCATGTATGAATATTCATATAATGCATGTACTTTTGGGTTGAAGTGTGTTTTCTTGTTCATGCTTCATGTTCTCATAATAATGGCCGAGGCATCTTGTCATAGGCAGCAATTGCTCACCCTAGGCTCATGCACATTTAACGTTATGACATTTTGCAATCCTAGACTTGATACGTAGGGACTAGACTTAACATGTTGATCGGTAGAGTGACTATTGCAGAGTGTTATCACATCAACCATAAATGGAAGATATCATATGGAAGAACCTCTACAACGCCTCTACCTGCCTCGCCTCTTCTATGAGGGTTGGATCTTTCATATGGGTTTGAGCAGCCTTTGATGAGGCTAAATTGAACTTGGGTGAGCCCTTGCATGAGGAAGTACCCATTGGTGAAGAGGCGGTCTTTGCTGAGGCTGAATTGAACTTTAGCGAGGCCCTTGTGTGAGGGAGAGCCTATTGGTGAAGAGGCAGTCTACATATGTGGTTGAATTGAACTTGGATGAGACCTATGAATGAGGACGAGGCGACGAGCCAATTGTTGTAGGGGCAGCTGCCATTTTTATGAGGTTAAATTGAAACTGGGTAAGACCCTTATGTGAGGACGAGTGGTCGAGCCTGTTGGTAAAGATGCAGCCTTTAATGAGGCTGAATTGAACTTAGACAAGGCCCTTGTATGAAAGAGAACCCGTAAATGAAGAGGTAACTTCTGATGAGGTTTTACTAAACTTGGGCGAGTCCTTTGTATGAGGGTGAACCCATTGGTGAAGAGGTAGCCGTTGACGAGCCTGGATTGAACTTGGGTGAGGTCTTTGCATGAGGGAGAGCTCATTAGTGAAGATGCAACCTTTTATAAGGCTGAATTTAACTTGGGTGAGGCTCTTGCATAAGGAAGAGCATATTGATGAAGAGGCGGCCTTTGATGAGATTGAATTGAACTTGGACGAGGCCTATGCATGAGGGAGAGGCAATTGGTGAAGATGCATCCTTTGATGAGACTGAATTGAGGTTGGACGAGGCCTTTGCATAAGGGAGAGCTCATTGATGAAGAGGCAACCTTTGATGATGTTGAATTGAACTTCGATGAGGCCGTTGCATCAGGGAGAGCCCATTGATTAAGAGATAGCCTCCGATGATACTGAATTGAACTTGGGCGAGGCCTATGCATGAGGGAAAAGCCAATTGGTAAAGAAGTAGCATTTGAAGAGATTGAATTGAACTTTAACGAGGCATTTCCATGAGGGAGAGCCTATTGATGAAGAGGCAGCCTTTGATGAGGCTGAATTGAACTTGGACGAGGCTATTGCATGAGGGAGAGCCCTTTGATGATACCGAATTGAACTTAGGCGAGGCCCATGCATAAGGGAGAGCTCATTTGTAAAGAAGCAGCCTTTGATGATATTTGCGCATCTTTTTTCGAGTTTGTTTTACTTCCGTGCATGGGGAAGACTCCTTCATGTAAAGGATTTTTCCATGGTACTTGATCCATCCATGAAAGGAGTATGTCTCATAGGTTTCAAGGTGAGCCCCATTTGGGTGTATTGCACCCCTCATTCAGAAGCTAATTTACTTCTTTGTATGGGGTGAATGTTCCATGCAAAGGCTTCGTCCGCTGTATTTGATCTATCCATAGAAAGGATATGCCTCGTAGGTTTCAAGATGGGTCCCCATATATGTGCATCACACCTTTCATTCTGAGACTTTTTTACTTCTTTGTAGGGGATGACTCTTCCATGCAAATGCTTCCTCTATGGTGTTTGGTCCGTCCAAGGTATGCTTCTTAGGTTTCAAGGTGGACCCCACTTGAGTGCATCACACTTCTCATTCTGATGCTTTGTTACTTCTCTGCAGAGGGATGACTCTTTTATGCAAATGCTTCTTCCATGGTGTTTGATCCATCCATGGAAGTGATATGCCTCGTAAGTTTTGAGGTTGGCCCCATTTTGGTGCATCAAACATCTCATTCCAAGGCTTTTTTACTTCTTTGTAGGGGTGGCTCGTTCGTTCAAAGGCTTCTTCCATGGTGTTGATCTCTTTTTTGTAGGGACGACATGGTCAATAGATCCTGAGTCTTCCTTACGTCCACATTGCTCCTCATGCACATTAGGATAAATTGTTAGAGCACGTGACCAACCTCCAGTGGTGGTGGAGATTACCATGCACACTCCAAAGGTCAAGTTAGCATTTGTAAGAATTATATTTGAGTGTGGAATATGCTTAAGACTTAGGCCACTTAAATAAAAAGGGTTCGAATTGGTGTATGGATAAAGAGCCAAAGTTATATGTTGAGAGTATAAACTTTCATTATTTGTGAATGACACAATCCGTGAGCTTTTATAGCAGAAGTGTATGAATAAGAAGTGTTGGATGAAGAGACGCGTGGTCTTGTGCTAGAGGCTGAGGCATCTTGTCATAGGTATCAATCGGTCAATTCAAACTCAGACACACTTAATGTTGTGACCTCTTGCATCCCTAGACCGACACATGTGGGCTAGACTTGACATGTTGACTTGATAGAGTGACTGTTGAAATGTATTGTCACATCAATTGAAGATCCTCTGTAGTGCCTCTACCTGCCTCGCCTTATCCTGTCCTTTATATGGGTTTAGCTTTTCCATAGGGATTCGACCTCTTGATGGGAGTTTGGTCAAAATTGTCAAATGAGCATAATGATGTGGAGTGCATATTTAGGTTTGTTTATTGTGTGGGCCACGTGGCTATACTTGCAATCTCGCTAGAAAAAGCATAACAGTGTATTTAATGGTGCGTTACATCAATAAACAACAAGGTATAAAGAATTGCAAATAAAAACATTATCGTGCTTTATACCTAACTAGAATTTATATACTGTGCTCTAAATCAAGTTTATAAAATTTTCTCATATTTCTATTTTATTGCTACTAATGTCAAAATAGTTTACTGAGCCAAGCATGATTTCAGGCATATAAAAAAGAGAACAAAACGAAATTTTTGATCTAAAGAAATACGTTGAAAAAGAGTTGGTGTGTATAAAAGAGTTTACAATACAAATTCGAAAAGTTATTGATTTTAAAGGGTTGCCATTAATCTTCTGTTTTTCTTATTCATGTTTAAAATAAACTATTAAAGATTGTCCTCTGGTTTTGGCTTTCCAGCTAGTTACATCAAAAGGGTCATTCAGCTTCTTAAAGAAGCTTGTTCTGTACACATATTTTTCCCATGATTTAGAAGTTTTCGAAGTTAATAATTGATGCCGACCCTTGAGATTTCACTTGTAAGGTGACACCTGTCTTCATCTTTTCTAATTATTTGATTATTAGGTCAACTTTCTTGATTCATACGTGGGTGAATATAATTATTTATATTATTAAAAAGAGAATGTATTTTAAATAGTGATATGATGGACAGTATGTGATTAAAAAATAAGAAAATATTATTGATTTTGTGAAAAATATTATTTTATTGAAATATATATGATTGAAAATGAGTTTTGAAAGAATGTGTGTCAACCAGGACTTTAGTTAGAGGTTGTTTTTTAAAAAAAAAATCATTTTTAATCAAATATTCTCTCAATAAAATATTATAGGCGAATTCATAATTTTTCTTACTTTTTAATCACAATTTTTTTTTTAAATTACTTTTCATAAAATTTGTTCTCTAAAAATCTACATCAAACGAACTCTGAAGAAGAAAGAGAGACGTTTGAGTACCAACATTATTATCAAAGTAAATTTGATCCTGTAAATATTATTATTTATGATCATAGTTCGACATTTACTATGCTCGTCTAGGTGCCTTTCCTTAGAGAGTGAAAATTTGGCAATCAAAATTTATCGACTCATAGATTGTTTTTGTTTTTTTGGTTAGCTTGATTGCTTATATGAAAATTAAAGATGACAACGGGACGGGTATGAGAGGAGTCGGCAATTCTCACTTCCATCCTGTCTGGTATTTTTGTTATCTTACCACATTCTCATACCCAATTAAAGCGGGATGATGTGGGTTTGGGGCGGGATCGGGATCGGGGCAAGTCCCATACCCTATTTATTGCCCCCATTTATTTTTTATTATTTTATTTTTTGTTTGTATTTTTTATATCTTTAGTTAGGGTGTGTTTGAACCACATTATTTTCGAAGAATGTATTTTGGAATAGTAGATTGATGAAGAATGTATTGTTGAAAAAAGAAGAAAAAATTATTGATGTGATGAAAATATTATTTTATTAAAGAATGTATGGTTGAAAAAGAGTAGAATAATGAAAATGAAAATTTTAATGAGGCTCAAACAGGGACTTAGTAAATATTATTATTTTTTTACTAATTTGTTAAAAATAACTTATATTCTCTTTAAAAATAATGATAAATTTATTATTTTTGCTCAATAAAAAAAAACTTAAATTTGAAATTAACTTAAATAGGGTGAGGATTTTGTTTCATGTACCCGTCACGTACCCACTCCGAAATAATGGCCATCGTTCCGTCCCCACCCCATTTATCAGGGCTCCATTCGGGACGGCATCCTACAGATATCGAAGTGAACGAGTTTTTTTTTACCCTTCCTAAAGAAAACATTCAACAGTGTTTTAACATGAAATATGCTTGAGAAATATGATAATAAAATTTTAAATTTATTTTTCATGTCACTTATTTGAACGTAAATAACTATTTATTTATTTAATCTTTTGGTTTCAAAGAGTTGGGACCACTTACCAGTATTGTGTCAAAACCTCACGTAGTGGGATATCCATGGCAAAAATAATTACAATGAAGCAATGCCAGCGGGGAATTATCATTATCCTCTTTCACACGTGTCAAACAATCAAATGCTTGGAGCACATAATCAAGCAACAGAGTAATTATGATGCTACGTCTACATAATGATTAATATAATAGTTTATATACACATGTTATATTGAGATATGATTGGATCAGAATTTTTTCAATTAAATAAATAAAAAAATTATTTTCCCACTCTCTTATTCACAATTCATCTGTATGTAAATCATTATATAACTCTATTATGTACAAGTAACATTATCGGAGTTATTCTATATAAGTGTCAACACGTTTCATGTTATCAAGTACAATTCAAATACGTAATGAATAAATCAAAACAGAATTCGTATTAGGAATCAATTTTTACCTCGTGACGTTTAAACATGGAATTGGAATGGGGTAAACGAGAAATGTGGTTCAAAAATTTTTTAATCGTGAAAGTCCCTAGTGATTTCAATTCTCGACACTCACCGTTTAACCTCCATTATTTCACATTATAATGAGAGGAATAATAATTTTTTGAGAAATGTGTAGTTAAAAAAGAAGGAAATTTTTTTATATTTACGTATAATATTATTTTATTGAAAAAAGTAGTTGATAAAAAGAGAAAGAAAAATAAATTATAATTTAATGAGGAATAATGGAGGTGAAACGAGGGCTTATGATGTGCAACAATATTGCTTGGGTGCAAGTGAGATGTTCGTGGAAAGCTTAGGTGACTTGTGACGAGAAAGTTCAAACAAATTGGACTCCTTAGGCAAAATAATGAAAGGGGCTTTTCCCGACGTGCCTTATCGTTTCCGACACGTTATTTAATTCTGCTTAAAAGTTAAAACGGTAATACAATCAGTTTTGAATTGAGTAATGCTATTCATTTTCACTGGGGTTGAGCTGGCAATTACATGACATTAAATGATAGATTCATTTAAATACAAAGTCACATGACTCATTTAATTGAGTTTATAATTTAATATCATATAATTGCCACATAAATTGGGGCTCAACTCCAATGGAGATGAATAACATTATTCTTTTGAATTAGATTTAAATATTTTGCTATATTTACATAATGCCACAGTCAACTTTTTCATTCAATCTTTTTCCTCCACATCATATTATGTAACTTCTTATATACAATTTTGATGTACAAATAGCAAAATCCTAGGTTCAAACACGTAATTGATGTAATTGTAACTAATTTATTTTTGAGTCATATTCAATTTAACACCATCAAAGTCGTAGATAGAGACATATAGCAAGTCAAGCCAGTACCCATTCTACCATGGATATTTGATGGGCCGAGTTAATTTTCACATCCAATAACCCTTCACTTTTGAGGCACTAAGCACAATAGCATATCTAGCCCCTGTTTTCTTGGAATTTTAGTAGATTTTGATAGAATTTGAGGAAACGTGTAGTTAAAAATTCATGGGTCCCATAAGATATGTGTTTAAAATTAATTATAAACTTTGACTTAGATTAAAATTGATATTCTAATACATACCAAACAGGGACTTAAACTTTTTCTTATTATTTTTTGGGAAAAAAAGTGAAAAATCATTTTGGAGATGGCCTACCCTAACTATGAGCGGATGTACACTTCTAGTTATGTAGAGAAATGATCTCTAAAGTATCAATGATACGACATATCAATCTCAATTATGTAGTGCTCCTTCGCGGAGGTATTTTGCATGAATGTAGTCCATAATTAAAATTCACCCGAAAACATGAAAAAAGAATTCACAAGGGCGAAGGCAGAAAAAGCAAATTAACATGGATAAAGTTAAAGGTGTGAAATTGATGGTCACGGTTTTTTATATGTATTTTCAGAAAGTTATCACGGACTTAGTTGTAAAATTTCGTGAACAATTAAAGAAAGTACCTAGTGTCATTTCACATATAGTTGTCTCATGATTAATTGCGTGTACTTTTTTTAAAATAAAAAAAACAAAAAAATCCCATGCTACTCCCCCCTTAAAATTGGATGTATTAAAAGATACTAAATTGTAAGGTAATTAGCACATAACGTCTTCACCTGTTATTATGAAAAACGTTCATACCTTTCATTTTTAGCATTTTCATCATTATTTCTACATTTGATTGCGCAAAAAGTCACTTTTACCTATTTTCTCAATTACAAATTGTGAAATGACGAATATTTCCCACTCTTTAAATAAAACAAAAACAAAAAGAAAAAAATTAATTGTAATCACAGTCCCAAATTTTTTAAAAAAGCGCAAATAAGTCACAAATAAATTATTAAAATGATAATTAGTATATAATATCCCTATCTTTCATTTTTATTGCGAAAAATATCACTATCTATATTACAACTATGTTTGGGTATCGATGGCTATTTAACATTATTATATGCGTCGAAAAGCATTATTTATTTCAAGATTATAGTCGTCAATATTTAATTTGACTCGCTAAACTTTCATGCGAAGGAAATACATTTCTCTTAATTGACAATGGTAAATGAAGAATAGTTTCTAATTTTCTCTACGCCCTTCATGAAACTCGAAGACTATCTAAAAATGTTTTGCAATAAAAAATTTGACTTGCTACCCATAATGTTATCTTGATATATTTCTCGTATGAACGAGCGTGCGTGTACACTTTGACCCAACAAATATAAAAATACCTATTCGTTTCACCAATTGATGCTCCTCAACTACTACATATTTTATGGTGTCTCTATTATTTTTCGGCGTGTCTATCTATGCACTCTTTATCAATTATATGAGCATGAAATCTTAATAAATTAATTGTTGTGTCAAGTCCCAACAACTTAGGTCTAAAAAGTACGCAATTTTTCAAGTTTAATATGCGGAATAACTGTCGTCCTGTCTACAAAATTGCAGTATTTAATAATGGAGAACCGTGACGAAGTCCCAAACATTACCTAGGTACGTTCTACCAGCTGGAGATTAAGTAGTAAATAATTTATTAAATAATTTGTACTTACTGGTCAAACAAAGGCGCAGCTTGATTAGGTCTACATGTGTTTCCATACATTTGACCTTTGTTGTTTTCATACAAGTCTTGTCGGAAACTTGAAGTGGCTCGTTATGAAAATCTAGCTTCTGTAAATTCATTTTTCTTAAAAGCATACGATAACGTTACTATCACCAATCGAAAATCTAAATCAACCAACTCGAATTTAACTTATTTTGGTAATTTCATTCCAACATAATTACATATCCCGTCTTAAGACATCTTTCCCATATCATACACGAAGGTATATCCCTTTCAATCGTTACCGGGTTCCATACAACTTCTTGATTGAACTCGTAGTCGACAAAGTCATGCAAGATGAGAAAGGGTCTCTTAACTTCCAACTAACTAGACTTGCTTTAATATGAACATGATAAAACCAAAAGCAATAAATCAAAGAAATTGACAACAATTAATATTTCGCACGAACGGTGAAGGGTCATTAACGAGCACGAAATGTCCTCCTAGGTTGGGCCCAAAAATTTTCCAACTGTCACTTGTTTGGACAATGGGTGTTTCTAAAATCAACATCGCCTTAACTCAAAGCAATGCATCTTACATACGTCTCCAGCCCATATTCCTTGGACCACATTATCATCCCAATCCCCATGCATGAACATAATTTAACGTATTTTTCAAGCTTATCTTAAAGAAAGAGAGAATTGTTGTAAAGTATCTTTGAACCCATATTGTGTAGACACGGAGAAGTCAATATTACGTAGGAGAGGGGGCCTGGTTGAGTAAATATTGACAAAGAATGGATGATGATGGGGAGTAAATTATTGAGCCAGCTCTAGTCTAGAATTAGGTTAGGATTTGACATTAATCTGTTTAAAAATAATGGTCACGCAAGACTCGTTTATTTTATGGACTAGGATTTGAGACGAGTCAAATTTGAGTCTTTTTAGTTGACTTCAATCATCTTACAAGTTTAAACATGTGGATAGCTATGTCTTATTGCATTTCCAAATCGATTTTAAATAAATTTTGATACATGATAAGTGTAATTTTTATACTTATTTGGAGTTCTAAATGATGATATTTTATTAATTTTTGGATCAATTAGGACCTAATTTTTGTTATAGTGTGTTTAATAGGTATAACTCGATGATTGGACGAAGAATTGGAAGAAAGAATGAAAAATTGAAGAAAAATGATGAAAACCAAACTATGGGGACTCATAGTTGTGTCGGATTACAAGACGACAATTCAAGAATGTCAAGGGTCAACTGAAAGTGAAGAGAAGTCAACGAGATGAAAAAATTGTTGAAAAGAATCAAGATAAACACTTGGGAAAGTTCAAGGACCAATATACAATTTGATCCAAAAATGGCAATACCATGTGTACACATAAACCTGGAGGCCATGTATACACTCAAATCTTATTGGGTTGACTGGAGCTATTTAGAGCATGGTTATAAAACCCGGCCCGGCCCGGACAGTTGGCTCGGAAAATCGACGGCTCGAACCCTTGACCGGGCCGGGCAGATTAATTTAATCAAAATCACCGACTCTATCAAAATCGGGCTTTGACCGATTTACCCTGCCCAATTGACCTGTTTGATTGGATTTTAAAATTTTCTTACAAAATTTTAGAGTTCAAGGGAATTGAATATTGGATCTCTAAGGAAAATAGTGTGTTCCTCACCATTTGAGATAGAGTGTTTTAGTATTATTTATGTGCAAATAACTCTTATCTATTTAATGAATAATTTATAAGTTTTATTAAAAAAAAATCTCATTCAACCTTTTACTTTATTTTATAGACTTAAATGGTGAAAAATAAATTAAAAATTTTAATTTTGCCTCGAAAACAAAATTTATACTTCATATTTTTTTGTAGGTTCTTACGCAATGACCCACCGGTTGAACCACCGAGTCACCGATTGAACCACTAACCCATTGACCCGCTGCATTGTTTGGATCTGTGTCCGGATCGAGTCTGACAACTATGATTTGGAGTCTATTGTGTGTACGCACAAAATGAACCCTGCATACGCATGGTTCAATTTCGGGGAAAAAAATAAAAAAATTGTGTTTCCTTATTTTATTTTGAAAACCTTTGGTATGCAATCTTTTGACACTATATATATACCATAAGATGTCCAAAATGTGGAGAAACCTCCTTATACCTAAAAAAATCATAGATTCTAATTAATTATGAAAGCGAAGAATAATGTTGCATAAGATATTGAAAATTTTTCATACGGATTCAAAATTCATATCAAGAAAATGGAAAATTCCTAATTTTTCATTATTTCTTATTTTCGGGTGATGATTTTCCAATCGTTCTTTTGTAATTTAATTCTAAACATGTTATTTCAATTGTATTGGATGAGTGTTTGAATCCTATTTTCATTTATATCAATTCAAGACTTTAATTTAGGAAGTTTTTGTGTTTTTTGATTGATTTTACACACTTATTGCACTATTTGGTTGTTTGACCATCAATTGAATAGTTAGTTGTTTATTGTAGTGAATGAATACTCACAATAAGTCTAAAACGTTGTAAAATCAACATGTATAATAAGAATTATAAATAATATCTTTCACACATGCAATTTTATTGATAATTTAAACTAAATGCATGACTTTCATATGAATTTGGATTAGGAATATGATCGTCTTGAGTTAGTCATATGTTGGTGTATTTTGGGAAAGATCGTTTAACAAATTAGTTTTATCAGTTGTCAAAAATGCATGAACTGAATAGATTAATTATTGAAAATTGAAATAGATGAAAATAGGAGGATACATGAATTTAATACAAGCATTCACATAAATAAAACACCATATTTACTCGCTTCTTAGAGTAAAAATTAGTATAAATAACAAAACTCAATTCTCTTTTGATGTTACTACACTTTGAATTTGATAAAAATTGTTGAACTAGAAAGTGAACCTTCTTCCTCGTGGAAATGATACTCAACTCACAAATTTTATTACTTGCACAATAATACCATACGTTTGCGGGATTCACACGAACAATACTTTCATTCTTATTATGTGTTAAAAATATATTATTGAAACATCTAAAAGGACAACAAGTTCAAGACAGCATATGTGGACTCCCAGCTAGTAATAAGGATTAACTTGTTTAACCATCCACCCCCTTTAAAGTTTTATCTCAATAAGATTTTAATAGTACATTTTAAAAAAAAAAATTGGCTTAATTTATAGTTAAATCACGAGTAAATTTTATTTTTAATATGCTCTTTCTTGTAAGTCAATTTTGGTATCACAAGTAAGAAAATTACTAATGAGATTTTTTTTTCTATATTTGACATTAAATATGTTTTTTTTAAAGGTTAATTCACAAATGGTCACTGAACTTACGCAAAAATAACAAAACAGTCACTGAAGTTCAAAATTTGCAGAAACGGTCACTGAAATTTCATGCACTTTCACAAACACTCACCGAAGTTTAAGTTTCTTTCACAAATGCTCACTGGAGGACCGTTATACCTTTAGTTCAAACTTAAAGGATCAAAGTGAGCTAACCCGAATTTTGGACAATTTTGAGGTGCCAATTTTGGACCACCATAACTCCGTCCTCCGGCCACCTTTTGCCACGAACCAATATACCAAATTGAAGCCCTCAATGCCCTCTTAACAACCCACCCAACCACTAGCCTTTATCCCCTCATAATTGGCTGAAAAATCGAGCCAAAGTGAGCTATCCGGATTTTGGATAGCTTGAACATGCCAACTTTGGACCACCATAACTCCGTCCTCCGGCCACCTATTTCCACGGACCAATATACCATATTGAAGCCCTCAATTCTCTCTTCAAAACCCATCCAATAACTGGCTGTGATCCCGTCGGAATTGTCCGAAAAATCGCCCCAAAGTGGGCTACCCACCCATAGCTTATTGTCCAAAATTCGGCTGTGAGTGGGTAGCTCACTTTGGATCCTTTTTCCGGCCAATTCCAATGGGATCACGACCATTGGTTGGGAGGGATTTGAAGAGGGAATTTAGGGCTTCAATATGGTATATTGGTCCGTGGAAAAAGGTGGCCGGAGGATGGATTTATGTTGGTCCAAAGTTGGCACCTCCAAACTGTCCAAAATTCGGGTAGCTCACTTTGGCTCTATTTTCCGGCCAATTCTGATGGGATCACAGCCAGTTATTGAATGGGTTTTGAAGAGGGAATTGAGGGCTTCAATATGGTATATTGGTCCGTGGAAATAGGTGGCCGGAGGACGGAGTTATGGTAGTCCAAAGTTAGCACCTCAAAACTGTCAAAAATTCGGGTTAGCTCACTTTGGTCTTTTATGTTTGAATTAAAGGCAAAACGGTCCTCTAGTGACCGTTTGTGAAAGTGTATGAAACTTCAGTGACTGTTTCTGCAAGTTTTGAATTTCAGTGACCGTTTTGTTATTTTTGCGTAAGTTCAGTGACCGTTTGTGAAATTAACCCATTTTTTAATGTTATAATTTATGAAGCTATAAAACGTGAAGTGTAATTATCCCTATATAAAATGTTACTTTTTGAAATTTTGTCAAGTGGGGCGACTAAAGCAAGTAGAGAGACATGAGTATGCGAGCAAAGCCTTAAGAAACTTATGGGGTCGAGAAATGCGTAAAAAGAAAAATAGAAAGAGAAGTTTAATTACTCATAATCAATGTTCTAAAATGCGTAATGTGTTGCGATGCGTCGAGGTCAAGAATCAAGAATCACAAGTTTAGGCATGTCAATGTGAAGAATAAGCACCATAATGCGTTTCGTATTTTTAATATTATTTAATTATTTTTAAGACATTAAATATATTTTTATATAAAAAAAATAATTTTTTTACTAAATTCAACAACTTTGCAATGGACTCAAATAGATTATTAGTAAAGCAACAGATAGACACAAACCCAAAATACAGCACATTATAGGCCAACCTATTTCATGAGGAATACTGTGACTGGAAAATAGAAGTGCTGAATATGGAAAAATCTTTAGAGCATTTTCTCAAACACCTACTATGCATTCCGTATCTCACATTATAGGCAACATATTTCATTCATAATTCAGCCCATAAATCAAAGAAAAAAGTAAGAAGTTTTAATTAGACTTTTGATTTCATCAACAACTAACTTGTTTTCAATAAAACTTCCATTTCAGTTTGCAACAGATCGTAAATCCAAAGAAGCAATCCAAAGAGTTATAAATTGATAGCAAACAGAAAACGAAATTAAAATTAAAATCAGAAACTGAATTGAAGTGAAACCAGTAGAAAACACAGGGAATAAACTGAAATTAAAATGATAGATTCGAACTAATCAATTGTTGGCAAATCAATTCGAACTCTGAAAATAACCTCATAAAGGTAGTCAAAGCCCTGCCTCCCAAGTCCCACATAAGCTTCTCCTTCAATATTCAAAACCAGCAAGGTGAATTGGAATTCCGGTGCCTGGACACAAACCCAGGTCTCGCGGGTAAGAGACGATTATCCTACCCAACACAACAACAACGGCTGCTGTAGGAACTTTGCTGGTGAAAATTTGCACGTACAGGAACTAGGGAAACAAAGTCCGTTCTTCCGATCTTGAGTCCTTGGAGAGGAGAGAGAGAGAGAGGCGAGAAGGTTCTCCATCAATGGAAAACCGCTACCACTACCAAGTACCAAAAGCCCGTAGTGTAAATGCGCCCCCGCCACCCCCATTGCTGCCGAGCCAATCGCAAGTGGAAAATGAGGATGCTGTGGGGAAGATGAAGAATGGGAGGGTGGAAACTCGAGAAGAAGAACGGAAGGGGGAAAATGAGGATGCCGTCTGTTTCAATGCTTGCACAGGAACATAGCCAAAGTCCCACATCGAAATCCTATAGAAGAAGCACAAGAAACTTTGCCTATAAATAAATGGGTCAACCAAGCATACATTTTAATATGCTTCCTGGGCCTATCTTTGGATGGGTTGGAAGATTTTTAAGTTTATAATTTATATTTAATGGTATTATTTAATGGTAAAATAAAAAAAAAACTAAAAAATGTGCGTTTGGGTGGTCAACGGAGGCGTTGACCGCATTATTGCATGCACACCCCAAATGCGAAGCGTTTTGGCGACGCTTCACGCATGAGCGCGCTTAAACGGCGCATTAAATCGCATTTTCGAACACTGCTCATAATCAAGACTAGTACATACACAAGTAAATATAAACTTTTATATAGAAAATTAAGTCCATGTGTATAATATTCAAAAGAGCATTAAAAAGGCAAAATTTCCTTATTTGTAATTAGAATAAATTTAAACTTGAGTAATATTCCAATTATGCTTTGGAAAATTAAGAAAAAGAGTCTACATATATATATTTTTATTTTTATTTTTTAATTTGAAGTGTCTTCTTTGAACTATTTTAAGCCTTGTTTGTCTTCTTTTTTCAATTTAGCCTTATTATAGTAGGTTAAACTTATGAATAACATTTTTAAGGTAAAAGCAGAATTTCATTAAACCATCACAGTGATTTAAGAACGAAATAAACGAGAAAAAAGGTGGAATAACATGGAAAAAAGTAGGTAGGGATGGCAATGAACCAGGTTCTTGTGAGAGCTCGTCCCATGGGCAATTAGCCTCGTTACACCATGATCCCATGGGTCGAGTCAAACTCAAATTTTGATCGACCCAAATTCTACGAGTAAAGTTATGGTGCTTTGTGAGCCAGCCTACAATCTTGCCTCACTTACCTTATTTTCTTATTTAATTAAGTTAAATATCAGTGCTTTGCATCATATTTAATTGTTTCCAATTGTCTAAAAAATTGTGGAAAAAATCATATATCCCCAATACAAAAAACTAACTCCCAGTTTACTGAGTGATGGTAATGTTACTAAAAAAAAATACTAATTACAATGTTAATTATGTTTAAATATACTGACTTACCAAAAATATGACCCAAAACATTTGTAACTGATGCAATTTGAATTTGCCAAAATCACGTTCTTCATTTAATGATTCTTCCAAAATCAGAAACAAATTAAAAAAAAAAAAGGCATTTGGAGAATATCAGTTATATGGCAGAAACGTACTTGAATCACCGTCTTCTGCAAATATCATTCAAGATACATGTCTTCGGTTCCACCATTCCGCTTTCGATTAAGGTTAAGATTGCAATATTTAAAATCTATTTTTAGAGTTTCAGCCCTTTAAATCTTTGCAATTCAGCTCCTTAAGGTTAAAATTCATCCTATTGGACCTTTTAAAGTTTCGGGTTGAATAATTCAATCCCTAAAGTTTGAAAATTAATTAATTTGGGTCATTAAATTTCTGAATTTTGTAATTAAGCCCCTAAAGTTCATAATTTATTTAAATTGGCCCATAAAGTTTTGAATAATTAATTATTGGATCCCTAAAGTTTCGAATAATTAATTTTGACTCCTAAATTTTTGAATAATTAATTATTGACCCCTAATGTTCTACATAATTAATTTTTTATCCCTAAAATTCTGAATTATTAACCTTTAGGCCCCCTAAAGTTTCAAAATAACTCAAATATGCAAATTTGGTGATTTTCTTTTCAAAATTTGGTACAAATGACTCTTTTGAGATGTATAATATTCGAAAATGAATTAATTGAAATAACATGTTGCTAAAACAATTTCTCTAATGGAATTTAATTAACTTAGAATATTAAAAGGTATTTGTGTGTGCTATTTATACGAATATTTGATTGGCCCAAAGGAATGTCAATATTTGGCCGAATTACACATACACCTGTAGTGATAAATATGTGGCGATTATTCGGTTAACATGTGATCAATAAATTGGTCCAAAAAAAGGTTTATTGATTGACATGTTTCTTTATTGTCAGTATTTGATGTCTACATCAAGAGTACCACTTACAAATCAATATTTCTGTCCAAAGACTAAATATTGATGCTGTGCTAGATATCTTGTGATGGGCCATACCATTATTTGAAAGTAGTATTTGCATATTAAGGATTGTGAGCTCTTCCAATTAATTGTTCTTTAATTTAGTTTCAGGTTCTGCTGCTAATATCTCTGCCAGCATCAATTCAATTATAATACTTAATGGCACCAACTTTAAGGCATGGCGAGATAACGTACTGATTGTTCTCGGAGTCATGGATCTGGACCTTGCTTTACGGGTCGATCAACTTACTGCACTTACTGATAAGAGTACCTCTGATGGCAAGAGAGAGATTGAAAAGTGGGAACGATCGAACCGCATAAGTTTGATAGTCATAAAGCATGCTATTTTAGAAGTATTTTGGGGCACCATGTCCGATAAGGTGACTACCGGGCTAATACGTAACAAAAAATAAAATTACATGTGATTTTTTTTTTTACATAATTTTTTTTTCTAACTAAAAAAAAAATTAGTTGGGTAGCCCCCTATCCCCTCCATCCGTCCCTGGTGACTACGGCTAAGAGTTTCCTTGAGAACCTTGAGAAGAGGTTTGCTTAGAATGAAAAGGTTGAAACTAGTACACTTTTGGCAAACCTTATCTCAATGAGGTACAAAAGGAAATAAAACATATAGGAGTACATTATGGAAATGTCTCACATTGCTTCAAATCTAAAGCCACTCAAGCTAGATTTATCTGAAGGCTTGTTAGTGCACTTGGCTTCCGCTTCCGGTTTACATATTTTTGATAATCCAACATGAATGATTAATACGCGGTGGTAAAGAATTTTCCCAACACATGAAAGCATATTGTCAGAGCATTAGGTAAAGTTTTTGCAGTATTTGCTAGGTATGGTGAAAGAGGGACTATCGATAATCAATATGTGCAGCCTCTTAATGGGACACTTCTTATCGTAAGCAACAGATCATGGATGAATTCATGAAATTGCTTGTATCTATTTGACTTGCAATTAGAACCAATATTGGCACCATCAAAGTTCAGACATGGTATTGACGTCCATCAGTCTCACATCTATTATAGAAAGGTCTTCTAGGCGGATGCATATTGCCTGAACATCCATACCCTTTTGCAGGAAAGTAATTCACGGTACTGAGTCAGTTAGGAGTCCAAGGAAGTTGATTGCCCTTTGGTTCCCAAAAGGAATTGCAGAATGGAAGAGTAGCCTTCACCCTTGGATCAACGAATGAATTGCTTCATTATATTGAGCTAAAATTACATGTATGGCTCATTTGCAATTGTTAGTTGTAGTTACAAATTTCGAGTGTTGATGTCAAATTTAATTTTGTAAACCTTTTTTGTTCCAGAGATGTTTCCGTCCTAATAATTTCATAATCACTATCGATAATTGCAATAATCATCGTGTAGACGAAAATGTTATGTTGTCGACTGAGCGTTGTCTTTGCAGATACCCAATTACTATGTCTGCAATTTCTGGTTGTAACCATCTCGAATATGAACCTTTACCCCTTAACCCCTTCATGACCTTTACATTAAAAGTGAACAAAAAGATTTAGTCTAAAATATCTCAAGCTGTTTACTGTTGATATATTGATTGATCAAGCAGGTCAATGAAAATTATTTTGCTCCTTGAAACTTGCAGCAAGAACAAAGTCAAATCACTTGGTATTTGGATAAAGTCTGTAGTTAGAGCTGTAGAATATTGAGGCTCCAATCAACACTATTCAGGGCTCAGAAAAACACAATCGACACCACATGACTTCAAGCTCTTTCCAAATACTTTCCTCTACTTGGTTGCCACAAGTTATACAATTCTTACTAGCCCACAAAGGATTAGTAATGGTGGATGCAGATAACTACAAAGGGAGGAAGAAGAAAAAAGGGAAACAATGGCTCCACAAAGTCACCAAAGAAATCGGCCGTCCTCACTTTCCTCTTCTCTCAGTTGCACCACACTTAATTCTACAAGAAGAATGAATATGTATACCAATACAAATTAGGTCACACTAATTGGGCCAAAGAACTAAGCCAACTTAGAAATAAGAATGGGCTAAGTTAATGGACTAATAATGGTCCAAACCACACACTAAACAAAGCCACCAATCCATCTTCAACTTGGGCCTTCCAAAAGTATTGGTAGTATTCGAGTCGAGCCAAGTCTATGGTATCGATAAATTATCCGTCAACTGTTTTAAATCATCGCCCGGATTTATTGGGTTAAAAAAATCCCAACAAATCTCCACCTTGATTCCCAATAAATCTGCAATCAACCAAAACACACTGTTTATACTTGCACAATCAAGGTAACCAATAAAATTGGTATCACAGACCTCACCTCGTGTTTTGAACCCGAAACACATACCATACCTGCTTCATATACTCACTAGGGCTAAAATCAAGAACACCCAAGTAGAAGCAGATAATCACAGCAATCAATCAAGAGAAAATAAACATGAGACAAAGATATCATATAGGATAACACAGATCTTATCGAACACGTTCACACAGAAAAACAGATTAACACCACCAACACATATGCAACAAAATGCATAAATGAACTCACAAAGATCTCACCACACTTATCATATCCCATTCCATGTTGCTCGCTCCTCAATAACACATATCTCACCTCATCGCCCATAATGCTCACTAGACTTATCACTCAAAAAACACATGTCTAACTGGTAAGTCTCTATAGATTTTAAGTTATCGGGATAATCCTCTATCACCACATCACTCTTCCAACCTAAATGGATAATGGGTCTCCACCTAACAGAAGTGATAGACGTGCCTCACTCGTACTCCACCTGATCAGGGTCTCTTACAGATAAAGGATCCTAAACATTTGATCACATTTCCACCGTGATCCAAATGTCACACTCTACATCTCATGGTACAAACCACAATGTACCCCTAGGCATCTATACTCCACCTTACCAAAAGACATACTTACACACTGCTAATGCATCCTAAAACTCACTATGCATGCAAACACATTACACAAAGTAATAAAATCACTCTAATCCATGCCAATGCACATATCAAACACATTGAAATGCAACATATAATCATGCAACCAAATTGAGCAATCACACACATGCAGAAAGTATTACACATGGATGCAAATACAATAACTAAGGTAACATTCAATAGGGTTCACTAGGGTCATCACTCGACCCTAAAATCAGATTCGTCCCGCCTCTCATCTTACCCTTCTTTTTGGGACAATCCCTAATGAAGTGTCCAGACTTACCACAGATGTAACACTGTCTATCACCGGACTTGTCCCAACTCTTACTCTTCTTCTTATCACCATCATCACTCAAGTCACTACTCGAATCACCACTATCTTGAGCTCTACCCAAACTTATGTGCTTAAACTTCATTCTACTCCTCCTCATACGCAACTTACCAGTTTGCTTATCTTCTTTTTCAGCCTTAATCTCCATTTCCTTACTCATAAGGGAATCGATGACAATTTCGGGGGTTAAAGTGTCCCTACCATACTTAATCGCATTCTTAACCTCTCTATATGACTTAGGCATAGAATTAAGCAAAATAATGGCCTTATAGATTTCAGACACCTTCTCATCACAGTTAACGATGTCTTGAACCAACTTGTTAAAAACATCCAAATGTCATCAAGATCCTTTGAAGGATCCATTTTAAAACTAAAAAATCTTTCAAGTAAGTACAACTTATTTGGAGTATATTTAAGCAAATATAAATCCTCCAACTTTTTTCAAAGTTCTTTGGTAGAATCGAATTTTTCAACTTTTCTCAAAACAGTGTCAGACAGTTGTAAAATGATAGAAGTGTATGTAAGTTCATCATATTCTTCTTTTTGTGCTTCTGTAAAATATTCCAAAAATTTGCCATCAATGGCTTTTGAAACTTTTTGTTGGACCAAAATACCCTTCATCTTTTGTTGCAAAATTGAAAAATCCCCATTCCCGTTGAAAATCCCAATTTCGAAATGTGAAGACATTTTGAAAAACAGAACAACCAAAAATGTACAAGTAGGTCACATCGAATAATCCTAAGGCAATAATATACACCGTTCTAGATTCTCAGGGTTTCGTAAGATTCACGATCTTAGATCAAGGGAATGTTCAAACAGGTTAAGTCAAGGTGTTCTAACGAAATAATCAATGTAACACGAATGTATGCCAACACAATTCAAATTTCCACACAAAACAATCTCACATAGAGACAAAACAACAGTTACAGTACAAAAACAATTACCAACTTGCAGTCAAAATTCAACACTTCAAATAAAGCAATTAATTCCTAAATTTCTAGCACAAGCAATGGTTACCCCTTCACGGTAACCACAATCCTAATGTCACCCCACACGATGACGCGCTAATACTGAAATTTAAACGGGATAAGCCAATTTATCAGAGCGGACCTATCTGAATCCGTAAATTACAAGAGATGCGAATTTACTGCTTTAGGGTCGCAATTTATGGCCTAAAGTAATTCAGTAAATGTTTTGCAGCTTCGACCGTCGAACCCACAAAGGGCAAAAACGACCAATTTTTTCTGCGATGCTTGAAACACAAAATAAAAAATATCAGTACGTTCAGGAAATCAAAATAAACAAACTGCCTAAAGAGAGCGTCTCCAAATTCTTAGCCATGCGCCCGCACGCCCCTCCCTTCTCCTCTGTGAGTGGGCCTCACGTGCCGCCACCACGCGCCACCGCCGTCCACACGTGCTGGCCACCCAGCACCTCTTCCACCTGCTAATCCTCCTTGTGGTGTTGTATTTTTCAAAAAATCAATGGTTTGGCCAGAAACGTCGATTGCAGGTCCAGTTTTATGGAAAAAAAACTGGACAGCTTTGTGCTTCACTTTCTGCCGATTTTCTGCTAATTTTTGGAGCTGCCTTCACCGGAAATAATCACCACCTAAAGCTCTGATACCATTTGTAGAATATTGAGGCTCCAATCAACACTATTCCGGGCTCAGAAAAACACAATCGACACCACACGGCTTCAAACTCTTCCCAAATACTTTCCTCTACTTGGTTGCCACAAGTTACACTATTCTTACTAACCCACAAAGGATTAGTAATGGTAGATGTGGATAACCACAAAGGGAGGAATAAGAAAAAAGGGAAACAATGGCTCTACAAAGTCACCAAAGAAATCGGCTGCCCTCTCTTTTCTCTTCTCTCAATTGCACCACACTTAATTCTACAAGAAGAATGAATATGTATACCAATACAAATTAGGTCACACTAATTGGGCCAAAGAATTGGGCCAACTTAGAAACAAGGATGGGCTAAGTTAATGGACTAATAATGGTCCAAACCACACACTAAACAAAGCCACCAATCCATCTCCAACTTGGGCCTTCCAAAAGTATTGGTAGTATTCGAGTCGGGCCAAATCTATGTTGTCGATAAATTATCCCTCAACTGTTTTAAATCATCGTCCGGATTTATTGGGTATCAAAAAACCCAACAAGAGCAATGACAATATAGTGATTCAAATTACTTTTTCATTTTCATCAGCACTTGCAAGAAAGCACAATGGCCTACAACTCTAACATCGATGAGCCTCAACAACAATCTAGTTAAAGCCGTAAACACGAGCAATAACAGCAACATTAACTTAAGTAGAAGCATCCATTAGATGGCAAATCTACCATAAAAAGGCCATTTGTCTTTAAAAAATGTTACAATTATTGTACGATCTACTAAGAAGGTTGTATGAGGGCAAGTCTTCTAAGGAGTGTAATGTCTTCTTGCAGAAGATTTGTTTCCAGGTGACGATGAGTAGCTTTCATCATAGTCTGAGTGAACAAGAGAAGATAAAAAATCAACAATATAAAGGAATCATTTGTAATAAAATGTAAGCAGAGGAAAATGTAAAGGACAATCATAAGCGTGCCAACGTTAAAAAGTTACTAAAGTTCGTTGAGAAGACAATAAATTGTAGAGATAAATTTAATACAACGATATACCAGAAATTTACACATCTTTTCTATTTTGTTTTAGTCACACAAATGATATAGTAATAGCCATATCGTTTCACAACAAATAACAAACTAGTTCATGGGTCTAAATACAAGAGAATCATGATCTGTGGCTATCTCAAGTAGAAAAGGCTGACCAAATCTTAGCAAATACGAGATCAGTAAAGCAGTAGTAGGTTATTGTCATTTTCATTTATTGACCCATTTAAGCATTTACATCACCATATGTACATTTCCCAGACCCAATAAACTTTCTAAACTGGTTAATGATTGCGTAATGTAACCACATGGTGCAAAAGTGAGGTATATATTTCCTAATTTATGGGCATTTATAGTATTGAAAAGAAGTCGAACAACAATGTCATTGGTAATGGATTGGGAAAAATGGACAAGTGAAATTGAACAAATGTAATGCAATTATGTAACATACTATGTGACACTTACATTGAATAAACGAATTTCTACGTGATTTTGCTATGTGAATCCATATTCAAAATGTAAAATATACCAAAAAGGTGGGTGAGATCTTAATGAAATAAGATTTATTCATGTGAATTTAACAACATGATATTGGTGTTTCGCATTCAGTCATTGTACTATTTTAGATATAACGTCAAAGGAGAAGCTGGTTACTCTAAAGCTTACTGAATAGCGTTGGTCAGCCCATGAAGCCGAGAGAAAGCGTAGGGTGGTCCCATTGTAGGTTGGGTTGGATTCAGTCTATCATGTAGCATTGTGTCTACAATGGTATGTGTTGTAAAACAATCAAGATATCAAAATTGCTCTGATACCAATTGTTGTGAAACAAACAAGATACCAGAATAGTGATGATATCAATTGTTGTAGAACAAACATCGGATTGAGATGTTGAAGTTATATGCCAAATAATAATGAAGTATTTGATCAAGTAAAAGAATAAAAAGACAAGAATATGACAGATGAATTAAAAGATTTTTGTAGAGATCAAATGCCACTATTTAGCCAATTAAAACATACAATAACAAAACAAATGTGCAACAAACTAAAAATTGTAAAGAACGCGGGAGATTTTTGCCCTAAGGCTAGATGTTCGGAATAAATCCTAATCCTCTTTTAAACTTCCACCAACTGGAAGAAATCACTGTATTAACCAAGGATCAAAGCCCATTCATCGTTACAACTGGCACTCAGTGACGAATCACGCAAGAATCATCACAACAGTTTTGAACCTCCTTGAATCGCACAAAGGAATCCACACAAGGATACACAATAGGCTCACTACAAATCACTCAAGAATTGTACAGCCACTGTACTATCAAAGATTACAAGAGATTTCAATTTAGAGTGCAAAATAGAAGAATGGTGCAAGAGAGAACAAAGAAATCCAAAGACTGAAAAAGTCGAGAGAATGAGAGATGGATAGTCTAAAAGTCTAACCCTAGCCTTTAAGAGAAGTCTCCAGAAGAGTCGCCATCCAACGGATGCTGGGGCGACACTTGGAGACATCTCCACCTTCCAGAGGTAAGTAAAAAACGCATCCAACTAAAGAATAAAACCAGAAACATGTTTTTCATTAAAGCAGTCCAACCCAACAGTCATCAATAAGAACCAGCTTCAACCCAATTTATCAGTCAAGGCCCATCATCATTGTGCCATTTTCTCTACAATCTCCACTTTGGTACAATGATCCCAGTTTCAACTTATAGTGATTTCTCCATTATGGCATCATTTGCTCTTATTACCTGATACACAAATCAGCAAGTATCAATGTTCGGCAGCTTTGAACCGTCCAATAACTTATTTAAAGGCAGCACTTTAGTTCCAACATCAGCAGGATTAAAATGAGTAGAGATTTTCTCAAATTTCACAACACCTTGTGAGATAACATCTCTAATGAAATGAAATTTTACATCAACATGTTTAGATCTATTATGCAAACAATCCTACTCAAATATATGGCAGATTGGCTATCAGAAAATCAAACAACATCTTTAGCAAAGTCAAACTCATTTAACAGTCCTTTCAACCAAATAATTTCTTTTATAGCATCAGTTGCAGCAATATATTCAGCCTCAGTTGAAGATAATGTAACAATTTTCTTTAATTGAGATTTCCAACTAATGCAAAAATTACATAAAGTATACACATAAGCAGAAGTAGACTTTATATTATCCCTATCACCTGCATAGTCAGAATCAGTGTAACCCCTCAAGATAACACCATCGGATTGCTTCATGTAATGAATCCCCAAGTCACAAGTTCCCTTAATGTATCTAAGAAGCCATTTCATAACTTCCCAATGAGTTTCACCAGGATTTAACATAAATCTACTCAACAATAGAGAAAGTCAAATCAGGTCTAGAACAAACCATAAGATACATAACAAACCCAACTGCATTATAATAAGGCACTTTTTCCATTCTTTTGAACTCAGTTTCAGATTTAGGAGATTGATCACTTGAAAGTTTAAAGTGATTTGCTAAAGGTAAGCTAATGCTTTTACCATTACTCATAGAAAAATTTTCCAACAATTTCAAAACATAGGTTTTTTAACTTAGACTAAATATGTATTCCCTTCTAATCCTTTTAATTTCAATACCCAAAATCTTTCTAACAGGACCTAAGTCCTTAATTTCAAATTCAGATTTCAGTTTGTTTTTAATTAACTCTATTTCTTTTATGTCATGACTAGCTAAGAGCATGTCATCAACATAAAGAAGAAGATAGAGTGAATTTTCACCACCATTTCCTTTACAATAAAGACAAGTATCAAAATTACTTTTTTTAAAACCAAGCCCAAGCACAAAGGTATCGAATCTCTTGTACCATTGTCTTAGAGTTTGTTTTAAACCATATAAGAATTTTTTAAGAAAGCATACAAGGTTAGAATTTTTATTCATTTCAAAACCTTTTGATTGTTCCATGAAAATAGTTTCTTCAAGATCTCCATTTAAAAAGCAGTTTTGACATCCAATTGATCCAATTCCCGACCAAACTAAGCTGCTAAGGCTAATATCACTCTAACAGTTGTAAATTTTACAACTGGAGAAAAGATTTCATTAAAATATATTCCTTCCTTTTAAATGAAGCCTCTAGCCACTAGTCTAGCTTTATATCTAATGTCATTCTCACTTTGTTCCCCCTTTTTATCTTAAAGATCCATTTACAAACCACAACCATTTTCCCCTTAGGTCTATTGGTCAACACCCATGTTTTATCTTATTAAAAGATTCCATCTCATCTTGTATTGCTTCAAGCTAATGTTTGGAATCTTTGCTACTTATAGCCTCATCATATGACATATGTTCATTTTCAATAAAACCTTGAACAGTAAGCAAAGATACTTCATCATCAAACCTCACAGGTGGTCTAACCTGTCTCCTTTGCCTATCTCGAGCTAATTGATAATCACCTAAGGTCTGATTTGTCTCTAAATCAGTATCAAACTGTTCAGCCTCATCAGTTCTATATGGTTCAACATCAATATCAACTTCAACCTCTCCAGTCTGAATATTAAGAGCCCTAGGGTCCAATTTTCCTTCAGATTAATGTGCACAAGCTGCACACCCAAACACTCTTAAATTGCTAAGGTCAACAGGTTTACCATTCCACACTTCTTCAGGGGTCTTAAAATGTATAGCACTAGCAGGACTTCTATTAATAAGATAACTGACAGTTTTTGCAGCTTCCACCCAAAATAGTTTGGGAAGACCAGAACTTAATAACATGCATCTAACTTTTTCAAGTAAAGTTCTATTCATTCTTTCAGCCAAGCCATTTTGTTGTGGAGTGTGTACAACAGTTTTATGTCTCAATATACCATGTAATTTACATAAATCATCAAACTCATAATTACAAAATTCAAGTCCATTATTAGTTCTTAATACTTTTACCCTTTTATCTGTCTGATTTTCAATCAAAGTTTTCCAATCTTTAAAGGCATTGAAAGTATCAGATTTAGATTTCAACAGAAATATCCAATTCTTTCTAGAAAAATCATCAATGATTAACAAGAAATATTTAAAACCAGTATGAGTAGGCACATTGGCTGGTCCCCAAAGATTAGCACGTAAGTATTCAAGAATAGACATAGATTTATACATTCCAGGCAAAAATGGTAATCTATTATGCTTTCCTAAGATGCAATAGTCACAAAAACTGAGTTTTTCAATGTTATCCTTTCCAAATGCACTTTATTTTTTCAAAATCTGCAACCCTTTATCACTAATATGACTTAATCTCTTGTGCCATATTTGTGACTTATCATTAGAAATAGAAATTGCTGTTGAAGTGGAGTCAAAAATATTTTGAGTTTGCAAAATGTAAAGTTCATGTCTCTTAGGAGCTTCCACAATCAAATGTGATTTCCTCAAGATGTTAATGTATCCCGTATTAATCATAATGTCATAGTTTAGGTCATCTAACACACCTAAAGAAATCAAATTTCTTTGAAGGTCAAGAACATATCTGGTCTTTTCTAAGACAAACAAGTTATTATCCTTTACTCTTAAAGTGATGATTCATATGCACTTAACTTGACATGCCATATGATTACCCATTAAAACTTGGCCACCATTTACATTTTCAAAATCAGAAAACCATTCTTTATTAGGACACATGTGATAGGTACAGCCTGAGTCAAGAATCTACTTTTGACTAAGTTGATGGGCAACAGCAACATAGACTTCATCTATATTAGTTTCATTATTGCAAACCAAAGCTGCATCACTATCACTTTTAGACTTATTTATATTATCACTAAGCCTTTTAGGACAATCTCTGATAAAATGACATTCATCTTGACAATAGAAACATTTTTTACCTTTGATTTTCATTTTATCTTTTTGATTCCTTTTCTTTTTGTGTCCAAATTTCTTATTGGCATAATTGTTTCTAGGATTAAACTTAGATTTAGCCATCAAATTCAGACCACTAGAAGACTCTTTCCGATCAGATTTTAACTCTAACTCCTTAGTTCTCAGAGCATTAATGATAACTTCAGTAGTTAGAGTGTCTCTACCATATTCAATAGTATTTTTAACATCTTTGTATTTATCACATATTGAATTTAATAGAACCACAACCAGCTGTCCACTCAGGAGTTTCTCATCACAGTTGGCTAGGTCGCGGATTAATCTGTTGAATCTATCAATATTAAAATCAAGGTCAAGAGATGGATCGAGTTTAAAACCAAAAAAATTGTTTTAGGAGGTAGACTTTATTTGGCATAGTTTTATTCAAATAAATAGCCTCCAATTCTTCCACAATTCAGCAGCAGTTTTTGTTTTTCCTACTTCTCTAATCACATTATTTGACAAGTGCAGAAAAATAGAACTCCATGCAAGTTCATCTTGTTCAGTAACTTTACTAGTTTCCATATCAACAGGCCATGATTCATCAATGGCTTTTGTACACTTTTGTTGAAGTAAAAGAGCTTTCATTTTCTGGCGCTAGAGACTAAAGTCTCATTTGCCATTAAAAACTTCCAATTCAAATTTAGAAGAAGGCATAATGGAAAGTTTGAATGTATGGCTAATTAATGTAGATCAGGCAGAGCATACCAGGAGTATACACAGTAAGTAATAATTCAGAATGTCAACACTTAAGAGACAGAAAATGAATTATACAGTCAGCAGAATGTATATACTCTATACAGTGATTTACAAATTCAATTTTCAGGCAAGAACATTCAACTACTCTTATAACAACTTACAAGATATAACATAGATCATCACAGTTGCAATACACAGAATTAAAGAACACGTGCATAGTTCTTGAATTGAGGTTCTTGACTCGTAAAGCAGGACAACCCTCAGTTCCAGACAACTCAAGGGTTTCTGAACAAAGGTATTGCCAAGCAGAGTCTCAAACCCAGTTTGAAAATGTTTTTTTTTGTTTTGCAAAACACGATTAAAGTGTAAGCAAAAAATCAGTGCATTCAGTAGTAAACTGGAACGAACTCACTAAAAGCCCTATATTAGGGTTTCAAGAAACAAAAGCAATAAACGAATCAAGCGAATCAGTTTAATGTCTGCACAGATCAAGAGCCAAAAACCACCACCAGAAGCTCTGATACCACTGTAGAGATCAAATGCCACTAATTAGCCAATTAAAACATACAATAACAAAATAAATGTGCAAGAAACTAAAAAATTGTAAAGAACACGAGAGATTTTCGCCCTAAGGCAAGAGGTTCGGAATAAATCCTAATCCCCTTTTGAGCTTCCGCCAACCAAAAGAAGTCACTATATTAACCAACGATCAAAGCCCATTCATATTTACAACTGGCACTCAATGAAGAATCACGCAAGAATCATCACAAAAATTTCAAACCCTCTTGAATCGCATAAAGGAATCCACACAAAGATACACAATAGGCTCACTACAAATCTCTCAAGAATTGTACAACCACTATACTATCCAAGATTACAAGAGATTTCAATTTAGAGTGCAAAATAAAAGAACAGCGCAAGAGAGAACAGAGAGATCCAGAGATTGAAAAGTCGAGAGAATGAGAGATGGATAGTCCAAAAGTCTAACCCTAGCCTTTAAGAGAAGTCTCCAGAAGAATCACCATCCAACGGCTGTTGGGACGACACTTGGCGACATCTATACCTTCCAGAGGTAAGTAAAAAAAAATCCAGCTAAAGAATAAAACTAGAAACACGCTTTTCATTAAAGCAGTCCAACCTAACAGTCATCAATAAGAACCAGCTTCAGCCCAATTTATCAGTCAAGGCCTATCATCATTGTGCCATTTTCTCTAGAATTTTATTGACTCAAAAATAATGGAGAAGTGAGAAAATTATAATGGATCCTATAATTCTAGTAATGTATTTTCTCACACTAATAAAATTATATAGAAGAGTCTAGTATTTATAGAGAATAAGTAGGGATGTCCAAATCCACCTAAAGAGTTGTTGATGAAATATGATACCATAAAATGGAGTCCAAAACAAATTCTAACTCCCAATGGCCTTCCAAAATAGAATTTCAACATGACATAGGACTCCAATAATATTCCAAATTTGAATTCTTCATGATGTGCACTTTAATTAGAATTGTTCAATTACTTCAATAAGGAATTCAGGTCACACCCAAATTCTAACAATCGCTACCTTGACACGAATTCCATCAAGAAATGAATTGACTTCTTCAACAATAATAAAAAAATTTAATTTCTCCAACCAAACACAAAATACTCCACCTCTTCCAATGAATCCAAACACTACTCCATAGAATTATCTCATATTCCAAAAAATCATAATGATTTTATAATTTACCAAAATGGGCTGTAACACACCCCAAAGTAGAATTAAACTCAAATTCTTTAAAAAAAATGCTCATTGCTAGATTGAACACCTTTTTCTTCACTTAAAGTATGCTCAATAAAATCAACATCTACATACCTTATTCCATTGGGTCTACCTCTAACAACTGAATACAATGGCACCGCAGGTGATTGTGGTAAAGCGGTATTATCCATGTCTTCAAAACTTCACTGAGCTGTATTCTTCAACTCTGACCCTTTTATGAGCTCCTAAAGGTATTGTACCAAAGTGAATGTCCACCACGGTACTGAACCTGTGCTGATTGACTCTTTCAAATTTTGCACGATCCTGAAAGATGTTTAACTAAGACCTTTTCTATCCCTCTAATATAACCTGACACCCTTACAAACCTTCAAAACTCCACCTCCACTAAAGAACTTATAACGCTTTGAATCAAGGATAGACAAAGATATGAGATTCTTCTTCAAATCTGGAACATGTCGAACCTGGCCAAGTGTTCCCATTGTTCCATCCAAAAACTTCAATCTGACTGTACCAATTTCAGCAACCCGACAAGATGCGTTGTTTTCCATAACCACAACACTTTTGGAAACAGTTTCATATGTGGCAAACAAGTCCTTATTAGGACACCTATGAAACACACATGCTGAATCAAGAATCCAATCATCTTCCGATTTAGACTCAATGTCAGAAATAGCTAAGAGATCTCCATCACTTACAACGTTCTTCGCTATGTCTACTTCGCCTGAAGTATCTGAATATCTACTTGCATTCATTCTTTCTTTATTTTGAAATTTGTAGTAATCTTTCTTTAAGTACCCCTTCTTCTTGCAGTATTTGCAAATTTGATTACTGGATTTAGACTTCGATCTGCCCTTTCCAGAGCCACTATGAGCAACCAGACCTTTTCCACCTCTGGTATCAGAAACCAGATGCTTCATCTCCTCTTTTGAAAACAAAGCATCATAAACTTCCTCAATGGTGAGAGTATCACGACTATATAAGATCGTGTCTTTAAATGAAGAAAGCGAAATGGGAAACAAACACAATAGGATCAAAGTCAAATCTTTTTCATCATACTTAACTTCCAATATTTCTAAATCAACGATGATCTTCTTAAATACAGTAAGGTGATCTTCCAATGATCCTCCTTCTGCCATACGATGAGAGTATAACTGCTGTTTGAGATGCAATTTGCTGTAAGACTCTTGATCATGCATGATTGCTCCAACTTCAACCACAAATCAGCTGCTGACCTCCCCTTCAAAACGTCCTGAAGAATGGAATTTGATAGATAAAGATGAATGTGAGAAACTATCTTTTTATCCGTCCGTAATTTCTCTTCCACGGTCAAAGTTGCTGGTATTTGTCAATACCCAGCAACGTATTATCCAAATCCAGTTATGCAAGTATTACACGCATCTTAATTAGCCATAGCGAAAATCTAGTGCTTCGATCCAAAAGTGAAATGTCATAGTTCATGGAAGCTATCACGAATAAAAAACCTCGAACAAATCAAACATTGCGCTCTGCGGAACTTCTAAATCTGGCACTCTCATACCAATTGTTGTAAAACAATCAAGATATTAGAATTGCTCTGATACCAATGTTGTAAAACAAACAAGATATCAAAATAGTTCTGATACCAATTGTTGTAGAACAAACCATCGGATTGAGATATTGAAGTTATATAGCAAATAATAATGAAGTATTCGATCAAGCAAAAGAATAAGAAGACAAGAATATGGCAGAGGAATTAAGAAATTTTATTGACTCAAGAATAATGGAGAAGAAAGAAAATTACAATAAATCCTATAATTCTAGTAATCTATTTTCTTACACAAATAAAATTGTATAGAAAAGTCTAGTATTTATAGGGAATAAGTAGAGGTTGTCCAAACCCACCTAATAGAGTTGTTGATGAAGTACGATACCATAAAATTGAGTCCAAAACAAATTTCAACTCTCAATGGCCTTCTAAAATAGAACTTCAACGTGACATAGAACTCCAATAATATTCCAAATTTGAATTTTTCATGATGTGCACTTCAATTAGAATTGTTCAATTACTTCAACAAGAAATTTGGGTCACACCCAAATTCTAACAGTATGTTATTATAATCTAATTTTTCAAAATATGTCTTTAATTTCTAATTGGCTTAGAAGATTTGATAGTTCTAGTAATAGAATTGATAATTTTCAAACACTTTTCAAGATGAAGAAGAAATTGATCAAGACCATGCATCTACATCAATAGATTCATTCAATTCTCATGAACTTCAAATGGCAAAAATAGAACAAAAATTGTATAACTGGACTATTCCAAAGGTAGACAAAAGTTCTATCTATAAAATAGAAAAGTTTGATTTTACTTAAAATTATGTTATCAAAACATTTAAGCAAACTATTGCTATAAAAAATCAATCATCTCAAATAAATTTATTTTCAAAAGATTCAAACCCATAAAAGGAAATTTAAATATTTTCATGTGGGATTTATTCAAATTGCTGTTAAACAATTGTTTAGACTTGGTTTAGATATTCCAATGCCTTAACTCTTAGAGATAAGAGATTTTTCAAATTTGAACATTCATTACTTTCTGTTTTAGAATCAGATTTAGAAAGTGGACCTATTTTTTCAAATTGTTATCCAAATTTTACTAGCAGTCTTAGCGATGAAGCCATTCTTAATGCTCTGATACCAAATGATCATTCAAAATACTATATGAACCCAATTATTTGGACGAATATAGACAATACATGTTTCATATTTCAAGATATGCTTTATTTCAATTATGCATTCCACTGCAAAAGTTATTTCTACCATCTTTACCATTATTCAAAGAAAAAAAACAAGGTTAATAAAGTTAAGAGACTTTAAATAAAGAAAACTTCAATAAAGGAGATTCCATTTTAATCAACTTTATTAAAGGTGCTTTATGAAAAGTTGAAGTATTATTGTCCTTCACTAGCTGACAGATATTATTTCAAGTTTGATGGATGACATTTTCAAGACTATTGAGATTCTTCAAAAGAATTCAATGAAGATTTCAAGTCCGGAACTTCAAGTATAAATCAAGCTCAAGATAGAAGTCCTCAAGAGTTTTTTAGCGAGAGAAAAAAACTTCTTCAAGAAACTTAAAAATACTCCTTGTAATTTCTAATTTTCTTTACAAAAATTTCTATTCAAAATTTTGTAATTTCATTACCTCTTCAATAAAATAACATATTTTAATCAAAACTTGAATTTTCAGGAAAATCATAAAAAACTACATCCCGAATTCCCAACTTTATCTAATATGTTGCCTAATCCATATGAAAGGTTGGATAGTCAATGTAATGTCATTTCTTCTACTATTAATAGAGAAAATGAATTTAAAACTAATCAAACTCCTGGAATCAAAACTTTTCGACATACTCTCAAAAAGATGTTTTCAAAAGAAAAAATGAAATAGTTATGGGAAGAATTTATGATTTTCCTGAAAATTTAAGTTTTTATGAGATGGCACATTTCAAAGTATTTGTAAAAAGATTTCAAAACCCAAACCAATTCAAAATACCCACGTTAATAAGAAAACGTGAAAAACTACTTCTGGTCAAACTTTTCAATTTGAACATCCCCCTAAATAGTTATCTCTCATGGAAACATTGAATTTATTGCATCACCTCTCAAGAAAATTCCTACTTGCTCAAAGGTCTAATGATTCTATTCCTACAACAAAAGATATAAAAAATATATTCAATCTTAGAACAATTATACTAATATTGTTATTCAATCTGTTTGTACTCAATTGAATAAAATTGAGTCTAATTCTGAATCGGGAGCATCCTCTTCTAAAGAGAAGAAAAAGATTTCAGATATTATTTTAAAACCTATTGATCCAAAAATTACTCAATTAAAAAGAGATTGTTTATCTTCTAATTCACAAACTCCACAAACTTCAAAAATTACCCGTTGAAAATATAATCAAACATGTCATTATTCAAACAAATGTCCTATGAAGGGAAATATTAATAATCTTCAAATTGATGAAGAAATTAAACTTGAACTTCAAAATCTACTCAATTCTAGTTCAGAAGAAGAATCTGAACTTAAATTGTTTATCAATATCAAGAAGACTCTAACGCTGATATAAGCTCAGAATCCTCTGATTCCAATACAAGTCAATGTAAAGAAGTTTGTGATTGTAAAACTATAAATGTTCTTATTAAAGAAGAACTTGTTCAAAATATAATTGAGAAGATTGAAGATCCTCAATTAAAGAAAAGGTTCTCTTTTTCCAAATTCCTCAATATCTTCGGTAACTCCGTTTAATATGAAAAACGTATTAAATCGGTTTAATACTGAAAGCTCATCTTCTTCAAAAGTCTCATGTTCTGAATTACATTCAGAGATTAATGTAATGAAATCTCAAGTTTCAATCTTGGCAAGTCAAATGAAAGATGTTCGTATAGAAGTTGCTCTCTTGAAAATCAAAAGTTTGGAACAAGAGATAGCCAACGATACTTCTAATTCCTCTTCTGGACCCTCTTCCAAAGATGATACTCTCTCAACTTCCCATGAAAATTTTCAAACGAATGAAGAAAAGATTAATGGTATCAATCGTATTCAACTTTAAAAATGGTACTGTAATACGACTATTGTGGTCAATAAAGAATTTAAACTTATTACTAGAATTGATTCTGGTTCTGATCAAAATCGTACTAAGGGAAGGTTTTATCCCTACAAAATATTTTGAAAAAACTATTGAGCGTCTTTATAGTGCTACTGGCAAAACATTTAATATTCAATATAAACTTTCAAAAGCTCATAATTGTAATTCAAATATTTGTTTTAAAAATATTTTTTATTTAGTCAAAGATTTAGATCAAAAAGTAATTCTTGAAACTCCTTTTATTGTTCAAAGTTATCATTTTCAAGCTAATTCAAAAGAATTTACTACAAATATTTTAAACCAAGAAATATTTTTCTAAGTTTACAAATCATCCTTCTTATAAAGATATTAATTTTTTTGAAAAAAGCATCTATTTCAAAAATTATTAATAATATCAATTTTAAGAAAAAGCATATTCAATTTCTCAAATAAGAAATTAAATTTTAAAAAAAATTGAAGAACAATTACAAAATTCTTTAATAAAAGAAAAAATTTCAATTTTTTTAAAAAAAAATTGAAAATGAACTATGTTCTACCATTCCAATTTTTTTTGGGATAGGAAGAAACAAGTTTCACTTCTTTATAATTCCGATTTCCATGAGTCAAGTATTCCTACAAAATACCGTCCGATTCAAATTAATAAGGAATTGCTTGATCATTGCATCAAGGAAATCAATGATTTACTTGGGCTGATCAATCCTTTATCAAGTAAATCATTGATTTCCTTAATGCATCGATTAAGCAATTCGTTGTTCATTTGAATAGGAAGGGATTTTGTATGAATACTTAACTTATGAGTGGCCTAGGGGGTAGGGTAGTACAAGGAAATAGAGTTCGAAAATAAAATCAGACCGACTTTTGATCGAAATATGTTATTTTATTGAAGAAGTAATGAAATTACAAAATTTTGCATACAAATATTTGTAAAGAAAATTAGAAATTGCAAGAAATATTTCTAATTTTCTTGAAAAAATTCTCTCGCTAAAGAACTTTTGAGGATAGCTTCTATCTTGAACTTAATTTATACTTGAAGTGCCGGACTTGAAATTTTCATTGAATTCTTTTGAAGAATTTTCAATAGCCTTGAAAATTTCATCCATCAAACTTAAAATACTATCCGCCAACTGGTGAAGGACAATAATACTTCAACTTTTCATAAATTAGCTTTCATTAAAATGAAATCTTCTTTATTAAAATTTTTTTTATTAAAGTTTCTTTATTAACCTTATTTTTTACTTTGAATGATGGTAAAACTAGTAGAAATAACTTTTGTAGTGGAATGCATAATGGAAATAAAACATCTTTTGGAGCATGAACTCTGTATTGTTTATATTCGTCCAAATAGGGTTCATATAGTCATTTTGAATTTTTTTGAGTTTCTTGATTTATTAACTCATCAATATCTACACCCAAGTATCCATTAGAAATATTACTAGTTGCAATACAGTAAAGTGCAGAAATAAAAACTTATCGACTAATCGAGTCTCATGACAGCATGATGTCCTAAAGCGAAATTGCTCGTCGATAACTGCTGCGACATCTGTGGAAAATCACCTCCAAGATACAACGATCAAATAAACCAATTGTGCAGCAATCACAAATAGTTTTCAAAACTCTCAAGTGTACTCCAGAAAATATGTATAAAATTGAGTATAATATTTTACTGAAATAGAAAGATACAATTTTGTATTTGTGATAATTTTCTAATGCCCAAATGTGTGTTTATATAAGTAGAAAAATGATGTAACTGCCTCCACCATGATCCAGTATTATTTGTAATTTTTATGGCTAGTGGTAATGGGTTGTTAATACTGGACAGTTAAAAACTGTCATATTTTACTGGCTAGTTGACCCATTAAATAATTTCGAAAATGGTTAAAAATAATAATAATTTATTATTAGAATCAATTAAGCCCAAGAATCTCATTCAAAGACTTTTAATATAATGCGTGAGGTGTGACTCGAACCCCCGACCTCCCACACAAATTCCATACTTTTCACCAATTGGACATTTCATCTGAATTAATTATTTCTTTCACATATTTTATTTATTGTATAAATATCTAACAGTATCCTTCCTCATTACTTTGAACATATTCAGTTTCTGAATCTGATTTTGTTGGAGAAGAGCTCGACTTCGATTTCTTTGAGGTAGATAAGTCATTTTCTCTGAAATAACAACTAATTCTTCTAGCATCTTACATTGAGAAAATATAGCTAATAATCTTGATTTTTCTGTAAGAAAATCAACTTGTTCTTCTTGTTATTTCTTTGAAGGTTTTGGAATATCAACGTTCTTTTGTTTTTGAATCCATGAAACAACTTTTAGACAACAATTTGTTTCATGAAATTTGGACTACCACTTGACTTTGAGTCTCTGAATTATATGTTCACATTAAATTCGGAATTTGTATTTTGAAAGATTGAAATCCCAGCAAAAGATCCATAAAATCTTGAAATTATGGGCGAATTAGAACAAAACATTTTCTTGAGACCTTTAAAATGTTTTTGCCTCTTTTTTGGAATAATTTGAATTCTTGACGAGTAAGATTGGGTAAAATCATCTCATCAAGTCCAAAATATTCGAACTAAGTTTGAAATCATTTTGGAAAACTTGAAAGGCATGTTTGGTTGAAAAGAATAAATCAAGAGTGAGTCACTGATCTAAAGTAAAAAACATGATACCAAGCATTTTGATAATCAAAATAATTGAAATGAGATTCGAATACTTCATCCTTAAACAAAAGCATTCTCTTCTCATCCCATGGGTTTTGTCCCCAGACTTCGTAAGACAATACCCTTTGAATACTTATTTTTGAGAAATCAATTTGTTTGGGGTTTTGAGGATTTTGAGTTTGGGTTATAATGGCTTATCCTGATTTAATAAGGATGGTTTCATAAAAAATTCCTTGATTTTTTGATATTTTTTGTTATAAAATAAAATTGAGAAGGAAAAGTAAAGTGACTGCATTCATTTAAAGATAAATACCTATAAACCCATGAAGTTTCCATTTCAAGAATAGGCAAATGAATAGGTTTAGTAAAACAATGAAAATATTTTGAAGGATTAACGTAAGGTAATTTTCCTGAACTGGGTTGAACGGTTTTTTTGAAATTTGAAGGTGAATTTTCTGGTATATTGAAAATATCTTTGTTTTGGAAATTTTCAACTTTTTGATAGGTAGAAATAGACAAAGTTTTTGAAGCTTTTGTTGTTCTTTGAGAAGTAGAAGATGAACTTTGTTCTCATCTCTTTGAACCTTGAATATAATCCTCAATTGAGAGTAGAGGAATAGACATTTTCTTCTTATTCTTCTTAGAAGAAGGATCCATATTGAAAAATTCTCTCAATTTGAAAATCTCTCTAATTATTTTCACTTAAAGAAAGTTCTCTCTATAAATTCTCTTGCAAGAAAATCTGTAAGAACATTAGAATTTCCTTATATATATATATATATATATATATATATATATATATATATATATATATATATATATATGGTCGAAACATGACAAAATAGTTAGCCATCTTGCAAAAATTTGTTTTGAAACAAAATTTTTAACGTCTTTTTGTAAAACGTCTTTTGAAACTTTGCAATTTTTTTTTTAAAACAAATTCTTTATCAATTCAACCGTCTTAAAATTTTGAAATGCATAAAACTATTGATAAAATTTCTTTTTTGATAATAGAATAATTCAATTGGGGTCCAATCCACACACTTGAGTGAAACCTAACCAACTGTTCTTGATGAGACTCTTTTGAAATTTGCTTTAATATCCTACTATACCCTACGTCAGATGCATCTATCTCAATGATAATGAATGCAAGTTGATCAATAATTGATCATGAGACGCTTTTGATAGCTTTTTTGACATTTTGGATCGCTAAAGTATGCTCTGAGGTCCACGGTTGTGGATTTCACAAAGTAGCTTATATTTTTTATAAAATCAGCAACATACAGCAGGACATTTGATTTTAGGTTGCTGTCTCCTACATTTCAGCTATGTGATTTTGAATGTAACGTTACACATGAACATACATACTAAAAATTCTACACTACATATACGACTCAGCAAACATATGTGGAACAAAAATATCTAGGGATATATCTGCCTTGAAATCTACATTACGATTACGATTCTTTATTTCTTATATATATTTAAACCAGGAAATTGACTTGCCTGAGTTTTCTGTGGAAGCATCATCTTCTTCGTTTTGATGCTAGGGTCAGATATTGAAGCTTCAATAGGCCTCTTGCCAGTGTCCTTCATGTGGGTAGTCTTCCTCAAACGTCCGTAGTTGGATTGCAGGTATCTCACATTTGATTGTTGGACTTTTACATTTTTATTTTTACTATAAATTTATAGTATTTATAGGGAAAAAATTGTTAACAAGTAATATTTAAAATTTAATAAAATAATAGTTAAGAACTTAAGTGGTGTAATTTCCACAAAAAATTAAAAAGGCTCATGAGCTAGCCCGACTAATTTTAGGCAGGCCCATGGACTGAACCCAGTCTAGCCCTTTGGTCATCAGGCCGAGCCCGGCTCACCTAATGGACAGAGCTGAGACTAGGTGGCCAGCCCATATGACCAGATATCGAAGGTCTCAATGATGATGAACTCCGATTAAGATATAGCAGTTTTCTGAAAACATGGGACATATTTGACAAAGAAATGATTGTTTTTTCTCTATCTTTAGACAATAAGCTCGTCTCTCCAACTACAGTTTTTGACCGTCTTGCAGCCTTACTCCCTTCTTTCCAAGGTCCATCTTTCTCTCTGAATATCTGTTTAAACTTTTGTTTAGAGTTGTATGTATTATGTATATGCCTTGAATAACACTAATCTTGTTAGGGTAGTTCTTGTTTGAATATTGAGTCGAGCAAGTCCTAAGCTCGCTCCTGCATAATCTTGTTATTTGGGGTTCTAATTTTACTTATTCTTATGATTTAATTATTTTCTATCCCGTTACTCGTATGTTGGAGTTGAAATTTCTTTGCACGCTGGTTATTTGATGTACTCAATATATGTGTTTTCTACAAATCTGGGAATTGGGTTTTATGTTTATGTACAGTTCTTTTAGTAATTGTCTATTTTCTTAACTTCATTTTTCCTCTTGGGACCATATGGGGTTCCTGTCAGATTATTTTCCAACTGTTTTAGCTCTTTCTTTAGAAACAGAGGGTCTAATTTGGAAACTTTTCACGTGATAGTCTTGAATCGATTCGAGTCATCTTATAAATATAGGATATAGAATCAAAGGTATATTATGGTTAAGATGAAAATCATAATTCCTAACAAAGTCTGTCGTTGGAATTGTTTTGTATCCTTGACCTATTGGATTCGGCCTTGTTCTTCGCAATTGTATTGAAATTCCAAAGGAAATATCATGCACAGTAAGACCTTCTTGTCTAGGTTGAAGCATACTAAACAATTTGCAAATTACTCGTGTGGGAAATGAGTAAGGTCTGAAATTTGATGGCTCTCGATAAAGGCCATTAGTATCTGTCTCCAAGCTGTTCATATATCAAGTTCTGTGATCAATCAGATGGTTTGTATTACAGAACTCACAATGTGATGTTATAGCTTTGTCCTCCCCATAATAACTTTCTTAGAAGTTTCATAAAGTCTAGCAAATTTTAGTTATTGTACCTCTACAAAATACTCAGTTATTTAAACCAATCTTTGAACTGAGACTAACTTTTACACAGATGGCATTCGGTGATAACCATTTCTGCTTCTTCTGCAATACTTTAATCCCGAATATTATTTACGAAATAATTTCTCCAAGATCTGTTGCTTGCGTATTATAGTTGCACCTGGTATCCCTTACGTGGTATTGTCCGTTTGATATATTGCAAATATAGGATCTTGAAGAATGGATTCTGACATTTTAGTACACAATGGTGGATGTCACTGCAAAAAGGTGAGATGGAAAGTGAGAGCACCATCCAGCGTTTTAGCCTGGCAATGCAACTGTTCTGATTGCTCCATGAGAGGCAATATGAGCTTCGTCGTCCCATCAGAAAGGTTTGAGCTTTTTGAAGATTCCAAACAATTCCTTACCACCTATACCTTCGGTACACACACAGCGAAGCACACTTTCTGCAAAGTTTGTGGAATAACCTCCTTCTACATTCCAAGGTCAAATCCAGATGGCATAGCAGTTACATTCAGATGTGTGGATCCTGGCACACTAACTCATGTGGAGATCAGGCAGTTTGATGGAAACAATTGGGAAAGCTCATACAGTAATACAGGCATTGCTTCTTGTTCGAAAGTGCCGGATAAAAATTCTGAATGATTTCCGATGGAAGTAATCCAAGCCATTAGGTCATGAATGATGAAATCAGTTTATAGAGGATAAAATCCTTGTATCTCCAACAACTACCGTAATGAGTCAATGATGATTTCAAATGATTTAGCACAATTTGCTTCCGAGTGACCACAAGTTTCCGATTCCTTCTCGGTTGATTAAGTGGTGCTCTTGGCACTCGTATGAGGCGGAGATGGGGCTTGAATTGTGCTAACTATGTTACAAATTTCATGAATTCTGTTGAAAATTTATATAAATCTTTTAGGAGAATCGTAACATTGAATAGAAATATTAGTGAGTTTGAAAATGCTTGACTGCTACATTGTTAGAATTTAGGTGTGACCCGAATTCCTTGTTGAAATAATTGAAAATTTCTAATTGAAGTGCACGTCAAAAAGAATTCAATTTGAAATACTATAGAAGTCCTATGTCAAGTTGAAGTTCTATTTTGGAAGTCCGTTGAGAGTTAGAAATTGGTATTGGACTTGAAGAAAAGTTGGAAACAAAAACAAATTCGGGTAGAACGCCCGGCGCCGAGCATGGGCGCAGCGGCACCACCTGACCTTTTTCCCGTTTTTCTCTCCTTTTTCGTTTTGAAGTCGATTTTTTTTGGCATCCTACTTCATCAACAACTTAGAGATGTCAATCCGGGTGGTCCGGGCCGGGTCGACCCGCCAACATGTAAGCCCGGTAACGGCCCGCGTGGAAAAAAGTCCGCACGCTGCGGGTTTCAGGCCGGTTACGGGTCGGCCCACAATTTTGGACTACAACCCAGGCCCGCCCGCTGACTCATCCGGGTCGAGCCCATGCGGGTCACGGGTCGCGCGGGTCACTGGTCGTTCCGATTTGGCCCGTATGATTGTATAAATAAAATTATAAAAATATAGAATTTTTCATATTTATAGCAAAAAATATATTTTTTTTGTTAAATGTAAACTAAGAATTGAACAAAATGATAAATTCATAATTATATCAAGAAATTTTTACATAGAATTCAAATTTTTACGTTACATGAATTATTTATAACTTTGTAAACTTAAATTTAATTTAAACAAATAACAACTACTAATTTATCCACTTCATCTTCTTCTCAATCCAAGATTTTTACAATTTTTTGCAAATTCTTGTTGTCTAGAATTTAAATAAGAAATATAGTTAATAGATTCTCTAATTATACTTATTTGTGGTGTTATTAATTTCAAACTATCTTACACAAATAAATTCTCCCCCCCTTTTTTTGAATTTTTTTATTTTTATTTTTTCAATTTTTTTTTGTTTGGCTCTCTCTCCCCTCCCCCCCTTTTAAAAATTTTTGTTTTATTTTTTTTTTCAAATTTTTTTTACGGGCCGCGGGTTAACCGCGACCGGTGGGGTGTAACCCGCGAAGCCCGCGGGTCACACCTCCTTGGCTCGTGAATCGCCCGCACGGGTCACGGGTCGGCCCGCGGTCCCGATTTTCACGGGCCATGGCCGGTCCGTCCGTCTTGACACCTCTACAACAACTCTACTAGAAGAGTTAAGACGTCTCCTACATATTTCCTATAAATATTAAGTTGTTCTATATAATTTTATAAGTGTGAGAAAAGAGATTACCAGAACTTTAGGATCAATTGTATATTTCTCTATTGATATAATAAAATTTCTTTATTTCTCAGCTATATTTTCTTATCTTCTTTTATTCTTTTGCTTGTAATCAAATATTTCATTATTATGCCATATAACTTCAACATCTTAATCCGGTGGTTGATTTCATAACAAGTGGTATCAGAGCGCCAAATTTAGCGTTTCGCAAGAGCGTGGGTTTGATTTGTTCGAGATTTTTTTGTTCATAATGACTTCTATGAAGTATGAGATTTCGCTTTTCGATCGGATCACTAGATTTTCACTATGACATGTTAAGATAAGTGCAGTACTTACACAACAGGATTTGGATGATGTGTTGTTGGGAATTGATACGATGCTAGCAACTTGACCGTGGAGGAGAAATTACGAAATGATAAGAATGCAGTTTCTCACATTCATCTTCATCTATCGAATACTATTCTTTAGGACGTTTTGAAGGAGGATTCAGTAGCTGCTTTATGGTTAAAGTTGGAGCAATTGTGCATGACTAAAAGTCTGACAAGCAAGTTGCATCTCAAGCAGTGTTTATACTCTCATCGAATGGCAGAAGGAGGATCATTGGAAAATCACTTGGCTGTATTTAAGGAGATCGTGGTTGATTTGGAAACTTTTGAAGTAAAGTATGATGAAGAAGATTTGGCCTTGATCTATTGTGTTCGTTACCCGTTTCGTTTTCTTCATTTAGAGACATGATCTTGTATAGTCGTGATACTATCACCATAGAGAATGTGTATGATGCTTTATTTTCAAAAGAAAAGATGAAGCATTTAGTTTCAGAGGTCGGAGATGGAGAAGGCCTTGTTACTCATGGTGGTTCTGGAATGGGCAGATCGAAGTCTAAGTTTAATAATCAGATTTATAACTTCTACAAGAAGAATGAGAACTTAAAAAAGGATTGTTACAAATTGTAGAATAAAGAAATGTTTGCTGCAAGTCGATATGGGAAGCAATCAGAGACTTCAGGTGGAGTAGACCTCGTAGAGAACATTATAAGTGAAGGAGACCTCTTAACTATTTCTGACATCGAGTCTAAATCAGAGGAGGATTTGATCTAGATTCAGCATGTGTGTTTCATATGTGTCATAATAAGGACTTGGTTACTGCATATAAAATTGTTTCCAAATGTGTCGTGGTTAAGGGAGACAACATACCTTGTCAGGTTACTGGAATTGGTACGGTCAGATTAAAGCTATTGGATTGGACAATTAGAACACTTGGCCAAGTTCGACATGTTCCGGATTTGAAAAAGAATTTCATCTCATTGTTTATCCTTAATTCAAGAGGTTATGAGTTCTTTGGAGAAGATGGATGTGGAGGTGGAAGTAGTGGTGGCAAATGAGCCGAGCGGCTCGTCGGCTCGCCCGCTCGGCTCGTACTGTTCACGCCCACGAGCCGCTCGGACTCGTAAGCGAGCCGAGCACGAGCGAGCGGGCTCATGGGCTAGACCGAGCCCGCTCGGCTCGTTAATCCTGTTCACGAGCGGCTCGCCGAGCCGCTCGTGAGACGAGCCTGCCGTGGGCTCGTCTAAGACGAGCCCACCCAAGTAATAAAAAAATAAAAAATAAATTAAATTGGCCGCATTTGCGGCCACGATAATAAAACGGTCCATTGAACCCGATGTGATTCGTCACAAGTGACAAACGATCACTGGTTCGATGTGGATTTGGTCACTTTTTTCAAAATAATTTTTTTTTCTCTTTCTCCAATTCTTCTCCTATAAATACCCAACCCATTGCAACATTTTTTTCCCACCAAACTTTCATTCTATACTCTCTACTCTACAATTTACAAATCATTATCAACAATTCTATAATTCTCTTCTACATTTTTTTACATTATTATCTTCATTTTACAACTCATTTTATACATTAGCGATGAGTACATAATCGTCATTTCTATATTTCTACATTCTATTTCAACAATTCACAAATGGATCCACGAGCATTTGTTGAAAACTTGTTCGGTATGGAAGGTGAAACACACCAAAATCAATTTGGGAATGAATTTGCGGTCTCGACCAATTACCAATTCGAAGACATTGACGATTTCGACGTTCGTGAAGCCGATGCCGATCGATTGATTTGGATGACGTTGATGTTGATCCTAGTGTTCCTATTGATTTGGAACAAGATGAAGAACTGCACTAAATATTCTCGATACGAAGAGGGAAGAGAAGGGGAAGAAGCGAGCAAAATGTTGGGACCATTTCAAATTGGTTAACAACGGTCGTGTGATCGATGGAGTTCGAGAAAATAAAGCGATATGTAAATCATCAACAACGACTGGCATGGCAAAAAAAATTGGAACCACTCACCTCAACCGTCATTACAAAGCATGTGCGGCCAAACATGGCTTCTTGAACGTGGACAAACGCAACTACAGTTTGGTACTAGTAGAGACGGTGCTACTACTTCGCCACTTTCTACGTGGATGTATTCGGAGGAGGAAGCACGAAAGGGAATGGTGAAGTTCGTTGCCATGCGGAGCTGCCACTAGCAATAGTGGACAACGAACATTTCGTAAACTACGTCAAACAATATCTTCAACCAAGGTACGTTGGGGTAAGTCGAAATACTTTTCGTTCTAATACAATTGAATATTTTCTTAATGCAAAGCGATTATTGATTGGAGATTTAGAAAAATACGGGGGTGTCATATCTTTAACTTCGGATTTATGGGAAGGGATTAATAAGAGATGTTATATAGCTGCAACTGCACACTATATAGAGTTATGCATAAAAAAATTATTGCTTTTAAAATAGTTGAGTATCCTCATAATGTTAACACTATATTTAATGCAATTATGTTAATAATTAAAGAATATAAATGCGAGAGTAAAATTCGTTCTTTTACTTTTGACAATGCTTCTGTAAATAAAGTAGTTATCGATAAATTGCATAGAGTACTTCAACCCGATTTTGGTGGTTATTTATTCCATATTCGATGTGTGTGCCATATTTTTAATTTAATTGTACAAGACGGTTTAAAACATGTGAAGGACGAAATTAGTCGAATTAGGAATGCATTTACGTATATCACGATTACACCTAGTAGAAAACAAGCATTTGAAGAATTTTGTGAACAAGTGCAGGAACTCTAATACAAAAACTTTTATTGCGGCGTAGGTCATAGGTGGAATTCAACTTACTTATTATTAAAATCATGTGAAGGTTTTGAACCGTTTATCACTGAATTTTATAACAATAGGCATATTAGAGGCAGCGGCGATGATATTTTAAATGAATCCGATTGGAATACGGTTTTTAAAATTAAGAAATTTTTGGAAAGTTTTTATACGTCTACTGAATATATTATGCAGTGTTTATTATCCAACTAGTTGCATGGTTCTTGAGCGTCTTTATATAAGCTGTTAGGGCTTTTAATAGATATCAAAATAATACGATTTTCATCTTTGTTATATATGCTATGGAATTAAAATTTAGAAAATATTGGGAAGAATTACCTATGTTATTTCCTTTAGCATGCGTCATGGACCCCGATACAATTTATCGGGTACTAAATTTATAATTGACCAAATTTCAAATACTTTAACTTTTAATATGCCTATTACTTATAGGAATTTGGAACAAACGTTAAGCTGAAATGTATGAATTATATGCTTCAAGAATAGGTACACAAGTTACTCGTGTACCTACTCCTCCTCCCACTAATATAAATGATGTACGACCCGAAGTAATTAATTTATTAGAAAACATAGACTCAATTAGATATGATTCAAGTTTGCATATGCATATGGTTCCTCTAGTAGTAGTATGTCTTCCACTTGCATGTACTCAAACTTCGAGTAACGATCAAATGCGTTGCCATCTGAATTAATTGATTACTTTCGTTATACTATGCCTAGTAACAAATCGGTTAAGAAAAATTCGAGAAGATGTAATCGAATTCGGCGAAATAATGAACGTCGATGGCCAATTGTTTACCCAATTGCAAAAGATCTACTAACACCTCCGGTTATACGCCAGCTTCGGAGTGCTTTTAGTGCGGGGAAGAGGGTTCTCTCACGAAATTCGAAGTCGACTAAAGAAGATATTTTGGAAGCGTTAATGTGCGTGAAGGATTGGGACGACGCTAATTATCGAATTCAACATAAATATGCCGAAATTGCATGTAATCAAGTAAGTGATATTTAATTTCAATACATTCATTACAAAATTTTATTTTCATACATTTATAATTTTTTAAAAAAAATTGTACACGTAAAAAGTTTTTCGTGTACAATTTTAACTCCGCCTACACGCAATTGAAGTAAGCCGGTCCCAAGCCGGATAAAGGAGGAGAGGTTTATCTTTTTTTTTTAAATAAATGTATATTTACTATTTTAAAAATTATAAATGTTTTGTGAGATAAATTTTTTGGAAAATATATATTTAAAAAAAATAGAAAAAATAGACTTGTAGTAGTAGCGTTATTTATTTATAATAAAAAAAAAAAAAAAAAGAGGGCGAGCCGAGCGCCCGCTTTGGGCGAGCTCGGGCGCGAGCCGAAACTCTTAACGCGAGCCGAGCTCGCGCTCGGCTCGTTGCCGACGAGCCACGAGCTCGGCTCGTGCGAACACGAGCCGAGCTCGTTCGTCAATGGGCCGTTGCCACCACTAGGTGGAAGTGGAGTTTTAAAAGTTTGTAATGTTACCCAGGTTGTATTGGAAGGACATAAAATGTCTCAATTATGCATCTTGCACGATCGTGCAAAATATAAAAGAGTCAATCAGTACATGTTCAGTACCATGATGGACATTCAGTTTGGTACAATATCTTTAGAAGCTCGTAAATGGTCGGATTTGAAGAATACTGTTCGGTTGAGTTCAGAAAATATGGATAATGTCGCTTTGCCACATCACCTACGGTGTCATTGTATTCAATTGTTAAGGACGGATCCAGTGGTAAAAGGTATGTGGATGCTGATTTTGTTGAGCATGCTTTCAGCGTAGTAGAAGGTGTACAATCTAGCAAGTGGCATTCTTTAAAAGCATTTGGGTTTGATTCTGCTTTGGGGTGTGTTACAGTCCAATTTGGTAAATTTTAAAATCATTATGACCTTTTGAAAATTTGAGGTAATTCTAAATAGTGCTTAGATTCATTAGAAGTGGTGGAGTATTTTATATTTGGTTAAAGAAATCAGTTTTGATTATTGTTGAAGAGTCAGTTAATTCCTTGAAGACGGATTTTCTTCTCCAAGTGGAGAGTTTGGGAGCTTTGTTTGTTGCCGTGGAATTCTTGTTAAGGTGGAGATTGTTAGAATTTGGGTGTGACCCGAATTCTTTGTTGAAATAATTGAAGAATTCTAATTGAAGTGCACGTCAAGAAGAATTCAGTTTGGAATGTTATTTTAGTCCTATGTCAAGTTGAAGTTCTATTTTGGAAACTCATTGGGAGTTAGAAATTGATATTTGACTTAAATGAGAGTTCGAGATGGAGAAAACAATTTAAGAACGAAAAAAAAAAAATTCAGGGCAGAATTCCCAGCGCCGCAGCACCGGGCATGGGCGCAGTGGCGCCACCTGACCTGTTTCGTGTTTTCGGCGTTTTTTTCTCCTTTTTCGTTTGGACTTGATTTTTTGGTATCTCACTTCATCAACAACTCTACTATGAGGGTATGGACATCCCCTACATATTTCATATAAATATTAGGTTCTTCTGTACAATTTTTATAAGTGTGAGAAAAGAGATTACCAGTACTTTAGGATCAATTGTATATTTCTCTATTGGTGTAATAAAATTTCATAATTTCTTTGCCATATTTTCTTACTTTCTTTTATTCTTTTGTTTGTAATCAAATACTTCATTATTGTGCCATATAACTTCAACATCACAATTCGGAGATTGGTTTCATAACATACATTATGATTTTAATTCTTTAATGGCTTGAAAATTCAGCACAACTAAAAAAAAAAGTCAAAGAATAACAATTAGTATTTCAAATTTCCCCACTTCAAACAAATAAAACCGAAATGATAAATTCCTAATTTTATTGCCCACATCGACATTTTTAGGACATATAGTAAACAAATATATTTTGTAATGCATTTTGGAGGGAAAAAGGTATCATGCAATACCACATGCAATTGAAAGTTTCATTTACTAGCAAGCTAGACTATTGCACCAATATGGGGGAAAATGAAACGTATTCATTTAATTTTTCAAGACCTTAATTCCAAAATCATGAAATCGTACATTGGTGATGAAATTCTAAACTAGCATTACTTTTTAACAATATAATTCGTTACGACAGCAGTATGCTTCTCGTCCTATCCATACATGAGAATTTGACTACATCCTAAGTATGCGTTCATAAAACTTAACAACTCATATCTCGTAGTTGTATTCACCAATTCATCAATTTTTGGGGAGGAAAAACTATCCTTAGGACATGCTTACTTAGATCTGTAAAATCCTGGCAAGTGCTCTATTTTCCATTACTTTTTAGAACTAATACCCGGTTATATATCCAAATTACATACTTAGCTTCACGAATAAAATCATTTTTCAACAACTTCATCAATATTAGGCTCGGTTTTCAACAACTTCATCAATATTAGCTTCATGTATTCGTTTAATTTTTCAAGACCTTAATTGCAAAATCATGAAATCGTACATTGGTGATGAAATTCTCGACTAGGATTCTTTCCAAAATTTTCCAAGAGCTGTCACATATATAATATTACCTGTGAATGGTGACTCGTGACATGTAAACTATAACATGTAACTTATGAACTATAACATGTGATCAATTAATATTGACCTGTGAACATAAATAACAGCTCTGTGACCAATTCTATTAGATTATCTATGGATATTGATTTGTGACATGTAACAAGTGCACAAATACATATGACATGTTATCAGTTCACACGTCGTTACATAGGTTAAAGATCACTACATCAATATCACAAATTGTCCATTTTATTGGTCATGTATTATTTATTGGTCACATACCGTGTTTATACAATCCCAACCTGCACCACCACCACCACTAGTTTTCTCAATCCAAGAGCAGGCTACCAATTTCGAGGCTTGAGAAGTGCTAGAGGTACATAATTTTTGTACATAGAGTGTTACATAATACTCACATGTGGTGGAGCCCACTCACATGGTGGGACCCACCCAATGTGAGTGTTATGTAACACTCCATGTACAAAAATTATGTACATCTAGAATTATTCTTCGAGGCTTTGAGCAAACTCAAGAATACAAAACAAAAAGATTTCCTCAAAAGGATTAAGCTAGACGTACAGAAACTGGTTCACAGAAATTCTACAGAAATTCAAAAGGCAACCACGTGTCGCTGTGAGGAAAAGGAAAGGACTGTTGGCTTTTGGAGAGAATTATTCATAAATTCATTAAATTACTTATGTTTTTGTCCAAACTTTCGGGCGCACTATGAAATATCAAACGAAGTCGAAATATTACATTTTTAATACCATTTTGAAATATTCACATCCTAGTATTTTACGTCATTAATGGTGTGCGAAATGGATTATTGTAGCAAATGTTACGACGTGTCAAAGTAGGCCGTTCCAAACTAATATTTCGAGAATTTCGATAACAAGCTAACTTTAAAAATTCTTCAACGATTGCACGCTAGCCGAATCCATAAATCTTCTATATTCTCTGGAAGCTTATTTCGAGAACTATATCATAAACATATTGAATGATTTAAATGAATATCGAAAATAGTTAAAAGTACATCAAACGTATATTAAAAAGAAACGTATAACTCGTAACTTAAAATATAATGTGTTCAGCTATGATCTTTTAGTCGACTTTACAAGTTTAAAAATGTGTTCAGCTATGTCTTATTTCATTTACGAATCACTTTTAAATAAATTTAGCTACATTCATTGTTGTAATGTGTCAAGATATCAAATATGTGTTACAGGAATAGCTAAAGGGACAATAAGTTTGAGATAGCATATATGGCTCCTAGTCCTAGCTAGTAATAAGGTTAACTTGTTTAACCATCCATCCCCTTTATATATTTAAAGTTATTTTTAAAATTTTCTAATAGTAACCTTTTATATGAGTAATTGTTTTATATTTTTAATATGCTCTTTCTTGTAAGTCAATTTTGGTATCACAAGTAAGAAAATTACTAATGAGATTATGAGAGATTTTGTCTATTTTTGGCATTATGGCCTCGTTCGGAAGTGATTAAAATCCAATTAAAATTGAAAATATGGCCGTTATTGGGTCCCACCCGTCTAATAAAAGTCAACAATAACGACTATATTTTCAATTTTAATCCAATTTTAATCCCTCCCATACAAGGCCTAAATATGTCTTCTTTAATGTTACAATTTATGACACTACGAAACATGAAGTATAATTACCCCTATACAAAATGTGACTTCCTGAAATTTTGTCAAGTGGGGTGACTAAAACAAGTAGAAACATAAGTATGCAAGCAAATCCTTAAGAAACTTAAGGAGTCATAATAGAAAGAGAATTTTTATGACTCATAATCAAGACAAAAGTAAATATAAACTTTTATAAAGAAAATTTAAGCCCATGCGTATAATATTTTGATGTTGTGAGTGGTGTATTAATCTCCACAAAAGAACATTAAAAAGGCAAACCTTCCTTATTTGTAATTAGAATGTATTTTAATATTCCAATTATGTTTGGAAAATGGACAATATTACATGTAAATCAATAATTATATAATATCTTACATAATGCCACATGATACTATATCATTTGTCAATGTAAAATAGTTAGCATTTTTTTTCAATCTTTTCCCTTCACATCATTTTGATCACTTCTTCTAGTTGTTTTCTATACAAACAACAAAATCCTTGGAAAATTATGAAAAATAGCCTACACACACACACACACACACACATATAGGCCTTGTATGGGAGGGATTAAAATCGGATTAAAATTGAAAATATTGTCGTTATTGTTGACTTTTATTAGACGAGTGGGATCCAATAACGGTCATATTTTCAATTTTAATTGGCTTTTAATCCCTCCCGAACGAGGCCTATATTTTTTCATTTGAAGTGTCTTCTTTGGACTATTTTAAGCCTTATTTGTCTTCCTCTTTTCAATTTTGCCTTATTTTAGCTGTGACTTAGGGGACGAAGTATGTGGAATAACATGGGGGAAAAGTAGGTAGGGATGGCAATGGCCCTAGTTCTTGTGAGAGCTCGTACCATGGGCAATTCACCTCGTTACACCATGAGCACATGGGTCGAACCGAACTCAGATTTGATCGACCTGAAATTTCACAAGTAAAGCTCGTCGGCTTTGTGAGCCAGCCTACGATCTTGACTTACTTTTCTTATTTTGTTATTTAATTAAGTTAAATTTTCGTGCTTTTCATCATATTTAATTTTTTGTAGTAGAAATTATATTCACACATGGTTTTTCACTTTTCAATTCAAAAATTAGGTTTAAACGTTATCCCTCCTATCCTAAAAGAGGGAATCCCTAATTCACTATTCGTTTTTTTCACGTTAATTTTCACACTTACCTTCTTGAACTGATTTGTTAATAGTAATGAATGAAATATCTTCAATAAATATCTCCAATACATATCTTCTACCCAAAATATCTTTCAAATCATTTTTCCTCTGAAAGCTTTTGACTTCTCACTCTCTCTCTCTCGCTTGTTCTCAGTGGCACTGTGAAGTGGCAAAACGATCTCCATTTGGTAAGGTTTCATATTGTTTTGGCGACATCATTTCTCGTGTTTGATATTTGATCTTTTTTTTTAGTTCCCAAATAGCCTTGTGGATCGGTAGATCATCGAGCAATTATTGAGATTTCTATCTGAAATGGTTCGCAGCACCCCAATTTTATGATTTTACATGTGGGGAGACGGATGAGGACGTTAATAAAGTCGAGCTCTGGATCGAGACTAGCCTTTTGTATGCCCCCTCTCGTACGTACTTCCAGTTACTTATTCTATGAATTATTTTCCTCATTTTACTCAATTTTTGACTTTATTCAGAATTTAGAGCACCGGATCTTGATTTCTCGAATTTTTTTGAAGTAATATATGCGTTATTTGGTTTCTTAGATATGGGGTTTAATTCTTCTGATTTTGGTGTATTGAGTTCTTGAGTTTCTTGGAATTTCTTGACCTAATATGTGTGTTCTTCAGTTTCTCGGGTATCTGGCTGAATTTTTCTGATTTTGGTATAACTGTGATTTCTATGTTTTCAGCTTCTCAGATGCTTGAAATTCTTGGAAGTTTACTAATTGCCATCTTAGGCATACTTTTTGCTTTGTTCAACAATGTTATTTTTTCCTTTTGGGAATGTCAGAAATTGATCTTGACAAAATTGGTACGTAACTAAAATCAACTCACGGACTCTTGTCGTGATTATAAGAAGTGTAATAACTTGGTGCCTGTCAGAGAATGTAGTATTATAATTTTTGTTCCCCAAAATTTTCAAATCTTCACTGTTATAGCCTGAATCCAACCTTTAGACCCAATTGATGCTGAGTGTGGAAAAAGCACTGCATTTCAAAGGAGGGAGTCATCCTTTTTCAGCCATTCCTTTGTTTTCTAAGATGAGTAGACATCCTAGCACTTCGAAGTGGATGCTTCTATTTAATTTTCTTGTCCACGAAGTACTCTCATAATGCGTTATGCTTCTTGTTTGATTGAATCGTTGTAGGAAATGCTTTGTCCACGGAGATTCAATTATTTAATTTAAAATGTCTGTACAACGTTTTACTATCAAGGAGGGACATATAACATAAGTTTGTGAACAAGTTTGAAATGTTTGATATTTTATTTGAGTATCAGTGCTATCCAAGCAGATAGTAATAGTGGTGGAAGAGACAACGAATAGTGCAAGAGTTAGAGCTCCAAAAGCCTTGTTTATTTGCATTGGTTGATATAAATTTACCTATTATTAAAATTATGAAATTTGGTAGGAAAATTACGGAATGGAGAAATCTCCTCAGTCCTTATGATGTTAGGACTTATAACACTACGAGAAGCAATGTGCAGGAGCTACTTGTGGGAGGCTGGTAACAGGGATATTCATAAGGTAAAAATGGAAACGATAATGGTAATATGCATATTCAACTCCTGACAGTATATCCAATTTGAAGTCCCCAGAGGATCCTTTATGATTCCCTTGTTCTAATTATGTAAATTTAGTTAATGGTGCCTAATGGCAGCTCTTTGTTTTTCTTTCCAGTACTTAGAGTGTGTTTGGTAGGGATTTTTGGGGGAAGAATTGATTTTTGAATAGTGATATGATGGGAAATGTGTGGTTGAAAAAGAAGAAAAAAGTATTGATGTGATGAAAAATATTATTTTATTGAAGAATGTGTGGTTGAAAATGAGAATTGATTTACTGTAGAAAATGAGAATATGTACCAAATAAGCTCTTAATTCAGAGGCCTCTAAAGACAAATGAAAAGAAATCTGGCGATGTCTATATTCCTCGTGGTGTTTCTGTCGTAGCTCTCGACAAAGACATTCTTTGAGAATTTCAGCCTAAGAAAATAGGCGAGTCTTAAACAATTCAAAACTGCTGAATATCTTATCAATCGTTTTAACTCAAATTAGAAATCTAGAGTACCTTGGTGACACCTTCACTAATTTAATAATGTATTCATGTGCACAATACAAAGATATCTTTACATGTGGAGACTTGTATGTTGTAAGTTTTACAGGACTTAACTCAGAATGCTGAATTTGAAAATTCTTTGTATGAAATTTTACTTCACCTCTTATCGGTACTTCAAATTATTTTATCTACATTTCATTCCATGATAACTACCCTATGCAGAATGTTTCAAAAACAATTTAATGCAACACCATGTAGCACTTCCTTCTGATGCTATGGGAAAGATAAGCTACATTGGCCCACCTGGCCAATACTCTTTAAAGGTTTTTCTTTTGAACTCCATTTTTATGATAATATAGAATTTTCATAATTTAGTTAATGGAATGTATCCCATCATATAATGAAATACTTACTAATAGGTTGATAGGATATATCGCATCATAGGTGCTGATCTTACTTGGTTATTATATTCATGGGTAAGTTATCATTTGATTACGGTTCTTTCACATTTATCCTTTTTTTCATCTGGTTTCGTTATAGTCACAGCCGTCCAGTTGCAATTGATATGTTATAAATATTTTCTCCATGTACCTTTTCTATTGGATAAGTTGCAGTTGATATTTTATAAATATCTCTCCATGTACCTTTTGTATTGGAGAAGCAAACCAACAAGAGAGGAACCAAAATCTTCATTTCACTCAAAGTCCATGGTGTAGTAAAAGTAGTAGACTGTGTCCACAAATCGCGACAACCAATTTCGTGATGTCACAATCCTCAATTGTTCATCGTCTCCGGCTCTACTTCGTCACGGTGTCCACTCTACGAAGAAACAGTTTTCCGCGCAGCGCAGAGGACATCGTGTTTGCGTCGCGGTACGGATACCCGTTGTTATATGTAGGATATTGAAGCCTTGGTAGGCACTGCCAAAATCAAGACCACACCGGAGCTCGTGGAAGAGAAAATGTTTCTTTTTATTGGACAAAAATTTGTAGTTATACCATTTTTAGAATTTTCATTTTGGAGTTTGTATGTTTATATTCGTGTAATGAATTCTGGATTATGATATTATGGATAGCATTTGGCAGAGGAGGAGGCATGTGAACAAGATTAATGATAAAATGAAGGCATTGCAAAATCTAATTCCAACAAAGTAGAAACCACAAATTGCTATATTTTCCTTTATAGTGTTTAGTTTTAATGTTGATTGAGTAAATGTAAAGGCATTCGGTTTTTCTTTTCATTTTTTATTTTCCGTGTGGCCTCATAAAGTAATTTCTCAAATTAATTTAGTGCCTTTTCAATTAAGTTGTAAAATATTCAATGGTGTTATGTATGTAAATTAATTGTATGGCTATGAGTATATGGCATGAACTAGATTTAATTCATATATTGCTCCCAAAATTAATTCATCTATTTTTGTAGAAGATGAAGGTATCTTGTGTTTTTTAGTGGGATGGCCTTCTTTTTCTTATATGTATGGAATGAAATTGTGTTTTTTGTAATAGAATTGAATGTTTTCTAGAATTAAATTAATTTGTAAATGAATACAAGCTTTTGTAATTTGTATCAATGTTTTTGAATTATTAAATTAAAAATAAGTGAAATTGTATTTAGTTTGGGTGAAGCAAATGTTATCACTTAAATGTAATTAATTATAATAACGAAATGTTTATTTTTTGGCAAATTAATAAAAAATAAATCAGTAATTTCAAAAATGTAAAGTAATTTTTTTTTAGAAAATCACAGTGTGGAGTCGTACGCCATGAAGTGTGGAGTATCACTCCGCAATGTGCAGAGTAAATAGTCCGCACAGTGCCGAGGAAGACTTTGCACAAGCGGAGTCTTGCTCTGCACTGTGCGGAGCAAGACTCCGCACTGCACAATAATTTAGTTTTTCATTAATATTTTCACAATTCATTTGCCATTACAAAACTTAAATCTCTCATTTTTATCACATAAACTAGAATTTCACCATTTATTCACTTTCATCGTTCATTTGATTTCAACACAATTAACTAACCACCCTATCTAACAAAAAGTTGAAGCTCTAAACCTCCCCATCCACACACATCTAAGCTGCACGCAACACATATATTCATGCAATGTGGAAGTGTCCGTGATAAACAAAGTTTATTATTAATATAGATTATGTTTTGGATAATTGGCACAAAACGTCCATATCTTTGACATGTATTGTGGAAATCGTCTCTACCTTTCATTTTTTGACATTTATGCATTTACCTTCAACGTTTCGTGCGCCAAATGTCCTTTTCACCGTGTATTGACGATTTTACCCTCCTAATCAGATATAACAAAATCAAAAGAAAAGAAAAATAAAGAACACATTGCAATTATGTGTCCAAACTTTTTAAAAGGTGCAAATTAGTCCAAATTTGAAAAAACCATCACCCATAAGCTGCCACCTTTGCAGCAAAAAATCCCCAGCCAACCACCGCCCAAATCATCGGACCTCCATACCATCTGAAAGCCCTCGCTCCCCTCTACACATACCACCCAACATCCAACCTTCATGCCCCTCTACACATACCACCCAACATCCAACCTTCATGCCAACACATTTGGTAGAAATTGCAAGCCAAAATACCCTACTCGCGAATGCAAAAACTGTCGGCACCACCTATTTCGGCGATACCCAAGCCATTCCCAAATTCTACACACCAATACATCCCTGTCCATGGTCCTCAAACGTCCTTTAATGCACATAATCAAACCCAACAGGCTACAACTTTGAACACAGCCGCTACGTAGATTTCAGGAGATTTTTTTGGCACCGATGGTGGGTCCCATGATCGCGGACCACCACCTCAGTTTCCTACTCTTCATGGAGCATCCAATGAGCATATGAGTCTTCCACAATTTCGCCTGGACATGACAGTTCATTCATAAACGAAGAAGACAATCCAACCATTTCAACCCCCTTTCAATTGATGTTCCTCCACATCTCCAATCAACAAATTGCTCCAACCAGCAAACAATTAAAGGTGTAACGACTCTAGGTAGGGAATCAATTGCTGCAATTCACCTCTCAAACGAAGCAATTTTGAATTTGACCTAAAAAACTTCCCACTCAGCCGAGGAGAATTTCTATTGATTTTGCCCATATAATTGTTGTTTGATTGATTTGATTATGGGTATGTGTAGAGGGGAGTGAGGACTTTCCGATGGTATGGAGGTCCGGTGGTTTGGGCGATGGTTGGCTGAGGATTTTTGGCTTCAAAGGTGGCGGTTTAGGGGTGATAGTTTTTTCAAATTTGGACTCGTTTGCACATTTTAAAAAGTTTGGACACATAATTGCAATGTGTACTTTATTTATCTTTTCTTTTGCTTTTGTTATATTTGATTAGGAGGGTAAAATCGTCAAAACATGGTGGAAAGGACCTTCGGCGCACGAAACGTTGAAGGTAGGGGCATAAATGCCAAAAAATTAAAAGTATGGACGATTTCCACAATACATGTCAAAGGTAGGGACGTTTTGTGCCAATTATCCTTATGTTTTTTTATGCAGATTTCTTTGGAGTATATACTTTCTCTAAATCAATGATTTTCTGCTACTATCATTCAATTTCCAAATTATCAATATCTTAAAAATTTCGTGGAGCTTATCAATGAAGATCACCAAACTTTTTTATTGTGTACCAATTTTCACGATTTTATTTATGGAGCCATTTATAAAGCAGAAGAAGAACAATTTAGATGTATGAGATCACGTCTAAAAGTAAGTTCATTGTATTCACTGATTTCACCAGAATTGTGAATTTTTAATTTATTAAACACTTCTGAAGTAATCAGCCTTAAAGTCATTTGCTCACTACTCTTTATGACTCCAGTTAAGGTGAATCTAATCCTATAACAAATATTGTATTTAATGCATAAAGTCTTAAGCTTTAATGTGCTCTGATTTCTATCATACAAAATGTGTGTATGAAAATTTAGTAATACAAATTCACATCTAATTTTAACCCATAAAACACTAACATCACCTTCAAAAAACACAACCCGTGCAATGTAGGGTAAAAACTAATTTATTCAAAAATCAGGTGAAAATTCAATTTTTTTAATATTAGCCTTTTGGTCATCAGGCCCATGGACTGAACCCAGTCTAGCCCTTTGGTCATCATGCCGAGAGCCCGGATCTCCTAATGGACAGATCTGAGCCTGGGGCCCAGCCCATTGGCCAGATAAGTTTGGCCATTGTCACCCCTAAATACAGGAGTAATGCTATTCATCGCATTTTCAAATGAACAATGTTTCCTAGATCTCGATGATGATGAACTCCCATTAAGATATAGCAGTACTCTAAAAACATAGAACCGGGGCGGCTAATATTTGAAAAATGCTATTCATCTCCATTGGGGATGCATTCCCAATTTATGTGGATGTAAATGATTGGTTAAATGATAGGTGAAATTAAATGACTTATTTAATTTTACCTATCATTTAATGCCACATTAACACCGCATAGACTGGAAATCCATCCCCAGTGGGATGAATAGCATTTTCTCCTAATATTTTGACAAAGAAATGATTGATTATTCTCTATCATTAGACTGATAAGCTCGCCTCACCAACTACATTTTTTGACTGTCTTGCACCGTTATTCCCTTCTTTCCAAGGTCTCTCTTAGTCTCTCTCTCTCTGAATATCTGTTAAACTCCTGTTTAGAGTTGCAAGTATATGCCCTGAATAACACTAATCATGAATCTTGTTTTGGTAGTTCTTGTTTGTATATTGAGTCGAGCAAGTCCTAAGCTTGCTCCTGCATAATCTTGTTTTGTTCGGGTTCTAGTTTTGCTTACGCCTATGATTTAATTATTTTCTGTCCTGTTACTTGTGTGTTGGAGTTGAAATTTCTTTGCACGCTGGTTATTTGAGTACTCAATATACGTGTCTTCTATAAATCTGGGAATTGGGTTTTATGTTTATGTATTGTTCTTTTAGTAATTGTCTATTTTCTTAACTTCATTTTTCCTCTTGGGACCATATGGGGTTCTTCTCTCAGATTATTTTCTCACTGTTTTAGCTCTTTAGAAACTGAGGGTCTAATTTGGAAACTTTTCAAGTGATGGACTTGAACATTTCATCAATTTGACTCATCATATAATATTGTATATAGAATCAAAGGTATATGGTTATGATAAAAATCATAAATCCTAACAAAGTATTGGATTCGGCCTTGTGCTTCACATTTGTATTGAAATTCCAAAAGAAATATCATGCACAATAAGACCTTCTTGTCTAGGTTCAAGCATACTAATGGGGCAGCCAATAACAGGGGGACAACTGTCCCTCCTGTTAAGCCCCTGTGAGAACTTCTCCACACTAAACAATTTGCAAAATTACCAGTGTGGAAAATGAGCAAGGCCTGAAATTTGATGGCTCTCGATAAATATCAATGGTTTATATTATAGAACTCGCAATGTGATGTGTTATAGCTTTGTCTTCCCAATAATAACTTTCTTAGAAGTTTCATAAACCTGTCAAGTCTTGCAAATTTTGGTTTGTCCCTTGAATAAGTGCCTCTCCAAAATACTCATTTATTTCAACCTATCTGTGAACTGAGACTAACTTTTACACTGGATCACTAGATTGTGAGCTTGCATTCGGTGATAACCATTTCTGCTTCTTCTGCAATACTTTAATCCCAAACATTATTGTTTAAAGTTTAGAGTATGGTTCATTTATGAAATAATTTCTCCAAGATCTATTGCTTGCGTATTGTAGTTGCATCTAGTATCCCTTACATGGTGTTGTCTGTTTGATTCTTGAAAATATAGGTTCTCGCAGAATGGATTCTGACATGGTAGTACACAATGGTGGATGTCACTGCAAAAAAGTGAGATGGAAAGTGAGAGCACCATCCGTTGTTGTAGCCTGGCAATGTAACTGTTCTGACTGCTCCATGAGAGGCAATACACACTTTATCGTCCCATCAGAAAGGTTTGAGCTTTTCGAAGATTCCAAACAATTCCTTACCACCTATACCTTCGGTACACACACAGCGAAGCACACTTTCTGCAAAGTTTGTGGCATAACCTCCTTCTACATTCCAAGGTCTAACCCAGATGGCATAGCAGTTACATTCAGATGTGTGGATCCTGGAACACTAACTCATGTGGAGATCAAGCAGTTTGATGGAAAAAATTGGGAAAGCTCGTACAATGAAACAGGCATTGCTTCTTGTTCGACAGTGCCGGATAAAAATTCTGAATGATTTTCGATAGAAGTAATCCAAGCTGTTAGGTCATGAATGATGAAATCAGTTTATACAGGACAAAATCCTTGCATCTCCAGCAACTACTGCAACGAGTCAATGATGATTTCAGCTATTGAAACCAGAGTCAATGATTTGGCATAGTCTGCTTCTGTCGTTATTTAAGCGCAAATAAATTAAAATGACTGACAAATTTCCAATTTCTTCTTGGCTGATTAAATGGTGCTCTTGGCACTCATATAAGGCGGAGATGGGGCTTGAATTGCACCAATTATGTTAAAAATTTCATGAATTGTGTTGAAAACTTATACAATTTTTTTAGGAGAATTGTAACATTGAACAGAAATACTAGTGAGTTTGAAAATGCTTGACTGCTACATTGTGGTTTTAATTCTTTAATGGCTTAAAAATAGCAATCTTCTCATTTGATCTAAATATTGCAATTTTCCCCTAGGTATACTCTCAAGTATTAGGACGGTTTTCTGTCTTTTAACTATCACGCTAATTGGCCAAACTTTGACACAGCACTATCACGCTGTGTGCGCGTGTTGTTTTCCATGAGTGAACTCCTATACATGCACGTTAACAATGGTATAAGATTCTTTGAGGTTTCGAGTAATAATAGCATAAGATCAAAGTCAAAACTCATATGGAGAGCCCCATCATAGGAGTCTTAAATCGACAATATAAACAACTACCACTGCAACTGTCGAAGTCACAACAGCTCAAGTATGGGTTAAGTTACAAAAAGGTACACACCATAAATGAACTTTAAGTAGCCACTTATAAGCACAACACTATGGCACTGCATTACATGGAATACTATTTCCTGTCCCAACAAAGAATTATAAAAATGCAGGCAACAAGTGAATTGACCCCTTTATTGAAGTATCAAAACCTACTAGTGATCATTTCTTCATCAACAATGCACTGCACTGTGCCATGATCTTTGATGCCCTTGTGACTGCATCCGTCATATAGAAGTTCTCGACAGCAGGTTCAAATGGAGCCATATCCACCTTCTCCTTGATCTCAGGTCTCAAGGAAGAAGTCGAAAAAGTGGCTGGTTCTCTTTCATCGGTATGCAAAAGATTGGGTGCCACAGTCCTCATTCGGGATCTGATAGCACTAAGAGTATCATATGGCAGCTGAGCACCTGCCACCTCAGACAATGCTCTAATTATTTTCCAATCATCCCTGGCATCACCCACTGTCGGGACTGCTGGTACTGTAGTTTGAGCACATCCTTCTGTATTTGCAAATGTCCCTTCTTTCTCAGAGAAAGCTGTTGAGGGAAGAATTACATTGGCACGATACACGCCCCGATCACCATGGTGACCTTGGTAAACGACAAAGGCATCATCCGGAACTTTCTCCAAGTTCACATCATCAGCACCCATCAAATAGAGAAATTTGGCAGATTCAATGCTTCCATCAGATTCTGGTACAAGTCCAAGGTCCAGAGCCGCAGCTTGGGCAGCATTAAGTAGCAACACATTAAGTCCATTCCAATCAGGTCTAACAGCATTTGCGTTTTTGCAAATGGCCTCAACTGTTGAGAAAATTGCATCCTTGTCCTTCCGCTCAAAGATTCCAGCTCCAACAATGACGACTGGGTTTTTAGCATTTGAGAGGGCAGAGCAAAAGGGATGGTGTCCCTCGGCAAGTTCAATCAGTGTTTGAGGGCCCGTGCCAAGGTGTTGGTGATCATAGTTGAAATCAGCAGCAGGGCCTATGTAACCAACCGTTGCATTGGTTGCTCGAACTGTTTTCCGGATCCTGGCATTCACCATAGCAGCTTCTACCCTTGGCTGGCAGTTCAAGAGAATAAGCATAAATTACAAGCAAAAGAAAAATGACCAAAGCCAACACACATTAGTTTGTTATGAAACACTGATAAGGCTACCATGTCACCAAGAAAAACTCTAACCACGTTTAAGTCAGGTAATGAAAATTTGTCCCTGTTTGAGCCCCATTTTTTGAAAATAGGTTTTGAAAAAAGTGATTGCTTTGGAGGAAGTGTGGTTAAAAAGTTGGAAAACATTTTGGATTTACGTGCAAAGATATTGGGAGAATGTATGGTTGATAATGAGCTTGGGAAAAAACAAGTTTCAAAAAATGGGACTTAAACATGGGCTTTATATCTTACGTTCCAGATAGTCTCCAGATATGATACTAAAGTTCAGATGTTTCCAGCTTTATAATCAATACAGACATGCCATAAATCAAAAGGACATCCCAAATCTAAAAAAGGAATAACTTGCATGATGAGCCAATGACTACAAAGTACAAATACTCTGAAGTGAACAACAGAAACTAAATCCCATAGAAAGCTTGATCCATAACTCTTATAAGAACCCTGCTACAAATTGTTTTTTACTTTTTTAATCTTGTTTATTAATTTTATTATACTTACATATATTTATTTATTTTACTTTTTATGTCAAACCAGGAACAAATTTATCAATAGCTTCAGTGATTGTCCATCGTGGTCTATTCTCTTCCCTTTGTAAATAGCATTAACCTCAAGCTCATATGTGAATGTTCTCCCATTCTTTTATCTGATGGTTTCAGGGGTGCATTAACCACACTAGCATGCATGTTCCCTCACATAGTTGGCAACATCATAATAACACAGAATTATTTTTGTCTGATGATCATATCATTTCAATCTCCTCATATTTCTCAATCTGCAGCAAGTGTGGAGCACACGAAAGTTTCTCTTCTTCAAGAAATTTGCCTCAATCCACTTCCAAAAGGAGAATCCATCACCTCAATTATACTCCCATCAGACCTTGATCTTATATCAGACTTAATCTCCTATCTTCAATCCAAATCGCATGGCTAACAAATCTGATGGTTCTCGTAAGCACGAGTAATTTCCCCCCAAAACGCGCAGGCACGAACCATCATATTTCTCAACACTGCTTATCTTTATCTTGCTTCCGCTAAAAACCTGAAGGAAAATCATGTGTGACGAGATAAATCCCTCGCCGGTAACAACACTTGGTCCTTATAACCATCTAACCCATTACATATACACATTCAGTTACAAATAAGTATTTTGTCTAATATGCAATGCTGATAGTAACATTGGTCCGCAAAATTCTCAGGCTTGTCACAAAATGGTTTATCAAGGGGACAACTACAAGGACAAACTGTGGTATCACCTTCACTCCAGTTATTGAACATGCACCAATCGGAATTGTGATATCCATTGCACTACCTTGAGGATGGTGTATCTTCCAATTGGGTTTCCAAAATGCATTTCTCCAAGGTCAGCTAGATGAAGATGTTTTTATGCGCCAACCACTGGGCTTAGAGGGTCATTCTCATCAACACGAGAATAACCCTCTAAGCCCAGTGGTTGTCTTGATTCACTCATCTTTCATAGTTTTTGTTGATGAGAATGACCCTCTAAGCCCAGTGATTGTCTTGATTCACTTGTCTTTCATAGTTTTGCCAAACAATGCCTTCATTTCATATAAAAAAAAGGACAGATCCTTAGTTATGATAGTAGCAATATATTCAATTTTTATCTTGGTTGTATAGATGACATTGCACAATATTTTCCAAGATACATTGCCTCTCTTCTCAATACTTTTAAGTCATGAGTTGGCACAGCAGGACATATCCTTATCTAGGAATTGAAGCTACTCCTACATCTCACAGGCTCACTCTCTCCCAGACACAACAAGTTCTTGACCTTCTCCAGTACTAATGTCTCATTGTAGATCCCTGAACACACCACTATCTACCAGTAATTATTTGTCAAGAAATTCTGGAGCTCCATTCAAAGAAACTTTTAAAATTAGTCATCTAATCAGCACAACCAATACGTCACCATGAACAGCAATGATATTGCCTAGTAGTCAAACAATGGCCAACTTCATGCACCAGTCAACTGATGATTACTCAGCCGTTTTCAATTATTTTGAAGTTGGATAACAATTTGAGACAGACTCCCGTTTATTGAATGGTAGATAATCAAGTGGTGTATGTCATTCTCAAAGTTTTCCAGACTTTCTACACTAGCCCAAGAATAGCATATCCCAAAACTATGAGTATACAATATAACCTCTATGAATTAATAATGTTTGGACCAAGAAACTTGTTATATAATAGAGGTTATTAGCTTATAGAGGTCATACTGTATAATGGTAAGAGTATTCAGATCAACACTAAAACCAAAATTAAGATGCTCATAAATCGAAAAACCTTACATTGTTACCTTGTTAGGCATCCAATTTAAAGCAAACTGGCAATGGTTAGAGGGGCCTACCAAGCTCAAAATCTATGTTGAGGTTGATGCTAGACACAGAAGTCATCAAAAGTCGTAACCCATACATATCAACAAGCTAGGATGTTTACCTGTGTGCCAACTAAAAGAAAAACATCTGCTTTCTCCAACCCACTGATGGTAGTGTTCATGATATAACGAGAACGCAGGTCAGCATTTGGATTTGGGCCATTTCCTTCGCACCAAATATTATTTGACCCCATCTTGTTCAAGAAATCTTTTAGTGCCATCATGGATTCTGCATCAGACAGCTTACCAGCAACCCCAACTATTTCCTCTGGTTTAGCTTGATGCATGACCTCTGCGACCACAGCAAGTGCATCCCGCCAGCTTACAGTCTTGAAGCGCCCATCTGCACCACGAATCATGGGGTCATTTAGCCTCTGTCTCTTCAGACCATCATAAAAGAAACGTGTCTTATCTGATATCCATTCTTCATTGATGTCCTGCATATATGTGCACAAAATGATTTAAACCTATTCTCATGTTTCAAACAAGACAACTAGCAAAACAAGTCAAAGAGTTGGCATGAAAACTGTGGCCATTATGTTAACAATACATATCAAAGGAATAAATAGCATCTTTTGAACAGTGTCTGAGAGCAACTTATGCACCGGGTGGGGTGGGTGGAGGATATATAAATAAAGGGGGAAGTTAATCATAAAACAAGAAAAAAGGAAAGTTCTCAACACTGGATCAATTTGAAAAAGTAAACAAAATCAGACATCGACATAGGGATTGCAGAGACACAATTTACAATATTCTCAGCTAGATATTATAGATTCTTTATTACGTCCATGTCTAAGAAGCATAGTTACGAATACGCTGAAATCATTTTTTGATAAATATCAAATTCAATTAGTTGAGATATGGCAGTAATTTTTGAACAAGAAAAGATGTTGCCAGAATTAAATTACGAAATTTAAGCTCTAGAAATAGAAAATGTAGAGACCTCTTAAACATATTTGCAACAATACCAAATTGAACGGCTCGAGGTTCGCAGATATTTGATTCAATACGTAATATATGGTTGAAGTTATCTCAAGACAATATCCATCTGCCAAATCCTTTCAATAGCCTCAGTCATGACTTAAAACAATTCATATATGAAACAAAATTGATAGAAAAACAAGGCAACATTTCAAAATACCTCATTCAATCGTGGCAGAATGCGCATGACCTCTGGACCTCTACTATCAATTCGGATGTTTGAGCCAACAGCATCAGTGACATCAATGCTCTCTGTTCCCTTCAACTCCCAGTTTCGGGCTTTAAAGGCAAAAGGTTTTGAGGTGAGGGCTCCTACAGGACAAATATCTATCACATTCCCTGAAAGTTCACTTGTCATAAGTTTCTCTACATAAGTTCCAATTTCTTCTCCACTGCCACGACCCAGCATGCCAAGATCCTGAACACCAGCAACCTCTGTTGCAAACCTTACACACCTGTTTGATGAACATATCCTTACTGAAGATGGTTCTCACAAAATCAGCATAGGTTTGGCTAATGTTTATAAATTGTTTATAATTAGTCAAACCACTTTTTATCCCCACATTCTGTGGGACTCCTAAGGACTACTACTTATACACCACTCATTTATAACTTAAACCATTTATAAACATTTCCAAAACATGGTTATAATTTACATTCACTTGACATGTTATTTATAAATAGATCAATAGAAAACAGCCAGAATTACATTAATTCAAACCATTTGGTTGAGAATATAAATATAGTACTTACATAATGAAACTAATTCGAGTTTGAATAGTTATGAGTCTGAACAAGTCAGTCTCAAGTGGTCTACTGTTGGATGTTAAACGCAAAATAATAGAGAAGTGAAATAGAAAACTCAACACAAGTATTTAACATGATTCGGCGATGTGCCTACGTCCACAATGAGAGAAGCGGAGATTTTTATTCCGTATGAATAATAGGGTTACATAATCAGTATTTATACTAACCCTAGCCTAAGCTCATACAAAACTTTAGGATCTGTACAAGAAATACACATGTACTAGACCGCTTCAGCGTCCCTGGCAAATAAACAGTGAATTAATCCCACAAGACCGATGCCGTCACTTCGCTCTGCTCCGACATTGGCCATTTTGATCTAGTAAACTTGTGTTCCACTCTATATAAGTCACATATACAACATCAACATTACGACAGGTTTCAAACATTATAAACTAGGACAGAATAGGCCTCTCTGAGCCAATGTTGACAGTTGACCACTAAAGAAACAGATACTAACATACTCAGGCACTGTGTCCCTCTCATAGCCAAGACATCAATGACAAGGGTTTTCTTGAAAAGTTTCAGCCAGCTTATTCTGTTTCTTAGCTTCTAAATTCATGCTAGCAACTGTGATAAGCAGCCTAATAGAAATGAAGCGTTATATTGCCAACTTCACTTCTATCTAGCTGACTGAAAAAGTTAATTTAATTAATGCAATAGAAACCTTGTTATACATCACCACGCCCAATTAGAAAGTTCAGTCATAAGTGACCAGATACGAACCTTGTACACTGAATGCATCGAGTCATAACAGTCTTGACCAATGGGCCTAGGTTCTTATCAACAACCGATCTCTTCATTTCAGTAAAACGACCTCGATCAGAACCAAAAGCCATAGACTGGTCCTGAAGATCACACTCTCCACCCTGATCACAAATTGGGCAGTCCAATGGATGATTCATCAGTAAGAACTCCATCACCCCTTCTCTTGCCTTCTTTGCAATAGGCGTATCAGTCTTAATCTTCATTCCTAAAGACAGATTGAAGAGAAAATAGAAACTATAAGAAAGATTGATTTTAAAACTCACAAAAAATAAAGAGGGTAACATGCTGACAAAAGTTAAACCCATATTAAGGTAAGAATGAAAAAAATACTAATATCAAACCAAAAACTGTGGTTAGTTCACTACACCTAAAGAGGGGGGGGGGGGGGGGGGTACAAAATGAATCAGAATTCAGACCAAATGTGCTGAATAAATCTAAGAAATTAAACCTCAAGAAACCAAATTCCTCAAATCAAAATGCAAAATATAAGCCAATCAGAGATGAATTTACATCATAAACAGCAGAACAAAACTTAGAGATGCATTGAAATGGTCTGCAGGAGTAGCCCACATGCCCCCAACAAGCAGATAGAAAAGAAAAGGAAAAAGAAAACAATACAACAATCTGCAGACAATCAATCAAAATCATGTATATTTCGTTTTATTAATATAAGGATCATACAAACAACAATGGGAAAAAGGGGTTTGGTCAGAAAAAGGTTCAAAAGCAAATGGAGAACTTTTAGAAAACATAATATACGAACAATCAGACCAGAAAATAATTCAAGCAACTTAACAAAAGAAAGCTATTTCATGTTATGGAACTCTAAAAGAAACCAATAAACATAAGAAAAGATCCGGTTTTAAGATATTTCATAGGCAAAGTCTCAAATTGTCATTTACTTGAGTATCAATCATAACACAGTGCAGTCGAGAAATGAATAAATAATGAGGTCAAGAATGCAACCCTTCCTTCCTAGTGAGGGTGTGTGAACATAGAATCAGATATATGGAAAAATAGCACAGGTTAAAAAACCAGATCAATTAAAGAACTTGAAAGTTAAATCCAATCTAATACATAAATTTCTCTTGGTATACAGTGTACAGCCAAAATTATATTAATTTCATCAAAATCAAATATTCCTACCATTAATAGCAAGACTTTCCTTGCTTAAATAAAATAAGTTGAATTCTACTGAACAAATGGACACCGAAATCCAAATTAACAAAAACTAAAATACAGATCAATTAACCCCAGCAATTTCATAAATTTCTGTATTTGTAAGTACCAAATTAATAAACATAAAAACATCAAAATTATTGTCTTACTTTAAACTTCAGATTTCAATCAAAATTTAATTCCAACCACTAAATAAACGAAAAAAGAATCTATATCCAACATCACTAACCAAGCCAAAATCATACATTTGCAGTTGCCCAAAACTTCAAATTTCAACACTACTACCAAAAGACCATAAAATGATTCCTCTAACGCAAACTGAAAGTCCAGATGAATAGTTCCACAAATGTCAAACATTTCCATACACACACGCACAAAGGAAATTAATGTACCCGGGAGAGCAGGCATGGCGCAAGAGGCGACAGGCTTGGGGGACTTCTCTACTTCAACAAGGCACATACGGCAGTTCCCAGCGATTGATAGACGACTGTGATAGCAAAATCTAGGGATGTCAACCCCAGCGATCTCACAGGCCTGCAGGACTGTCATACCCTTGGGGATTTTAACTGGGTACCCATCTACATACACTTCAATTGCATCGTCCGGGTTGGGAAAATGGATCCGGGCACCTCCAACAGGGGTCCGCTTCGGGAGATCTGGTTCGGGCTGGGATTGAGCCGCTGCAGCCTCGGAGTTGTGAAGCTCCGGCGTGGAGATGATGGTACGGAGGAATTGGGAGGTTCTTGGGGCGGTTGTGAGTCGGGAGGATCGTATGAGGGCTCGAGAAGCGAGTTGACCCAGCCCCATTTTTTGTCTTTACTCAGGGCGATTTCCGATTTCCTATCCGAGTTGTTATTATTATTGAGCAGGTAAAATTGGGGTTCGAAGAGCTGTGGGAGTGTCGTTTTCCATAGACTTCACCTGTAGTCGGTTCACCCGATCTATACCGACCGGCCGACTTGGTCTTCTTATTATTTTTTTTTGTAGAGGCCCGTTAGTTTTGTCTAGCAACCCAACATCTAACAGAAATTGACATAAATAGCATTAATTGGATTAAAAATATTTATAGTGGAAATTACAAGATTCCCTACTTTTGAAAATCTATATTCTAAAATCAGATCTGAAGTTTTAAATTTCAAAAATCAGATTTTTTCAATTAAATATTAATTATAAAATTTTCATTCCAAATAATTTCATCCAAAATCAAACCCTAAATTCATCTCTCTCTCTCCCCCCTTTATCATTGCCTCACGATCCGACCCAGTTCACGCCGCCAGCCAGTGAATCTCCGGCAGGTATCGCCTCTTCTCCACCTGCCTCGCCTTCCAAATAATCGAACCAATTCCTTACGCTACTGCTGAAACACAAATCGAACATGTACCATTCGAGACAATCACTTCCAGTTGAGCTCGCTCCTGGTCGTCGCCGTTTTGAACTTACCAGCCGCCATCTGCAGATCTTCATCGCACGAATTCACCTCGACAGTCGCCGGTTACTATAGCTTCTTCTCCAGACGACTTTCTCTCCACCTCAACTCCACCCGCCTCTGGCAGCCACTTTTTCCCACCAATTTCACTTTCGCCTGTCCACCACCATTCACGTACGCACACTGCCACGCCTTCCATCTTCAGCAACCACAGCAACAGACAACTCCTCTCATCGTCGATTTATGGCTGCAAAAGTTCGTTGCTCTGTCATTGTCAACCAGTGGTGGGTGCAGTTCGATGATGATGGTGGGGTGCTGCTGGTTGCATGGGTGCTGGTGGTGGTGGATCTGGTGGTTGCTGTTGCGTGGGTGGGTGTTGTTGGTGGGTGCTGTTGCGTGGGTGCTGTTGGTGGTGGAGGTGGGTGATGGTGGTGGATCTGGTGGTTGCGTGGGTGCTGTTGGTGTAGTGGTGGCGGTGGACGGTGATGGTGATGTTGTTAGAGACAGCGTTGAACTGGTGGCACAACTGTTGACGGTGATCATAGATTAGACTAGTTGTGATCGTATAATGGACTATCCGTGACCTTAAAATTCGACAATTTGTGACTAAAAATTAATCTGTGACTTGTAATTTTTTGATCCGTGACCAATAAAATAATTCGTGATCTATAAAATTCTTGATTTGTGATCTCGAAATAATCTGTGACCTGCAAAATTTTTTATCTGTGACCGATAAACAAATTGTAACCTATAAATTTTTTTACCTGTGTTGTGATCATTTGAAAATAACTCGTGACTATGAATAAAATTCTGACTTGTGACCTGGACTGTGACTTGTGACTTGGGCTGTGACTTGGGCTGTGACTTGTGACCTGAGTCATCGGAATCGGAGTAGACGCCGAAACAATCACCGGAATTGAAGTAGATGCCTGAGCGATCGCCAGAGCAGTCGCCGAAAGAGTCATCGAAACGTTCGTCGAAGCGGTGGGGATGGGGGTGGTGGAGGTGGGGGTGGGTTAATTATATATGTGTGTGTGTGTGTGTGTGTAGGTTAAAATATCTGATTTTTGAAATGTAAAAGTTGTTTTGTTATTTTTGAAATAGGGTAAAGATAAAGTAGGAGAAATAAATTTTTCCCATATTTATATGGATCACAAATTCATTATTCCATTAGACTAAAATGTTTTATGAGAATAAAAATATAGTTGAGAAGTGAAACAGTCATTTTATGCTCACCTCTTATTATTTATATAAATTAAATAATATTTACATGTAAAAGAATGCTTTCACTGAAAATAATTTCACCATAAACATAGTTTCATGTAATTATTAAAATATGAAAAACTGAATTATTAGAGTTCATAAATGAATTTAAAATATGTTTTTTGGGGGCACTTTAAAATGATTTTGCTACGCAGTACTTTTAACTATTAAAATATGGGAACTAAATTACTAAAAGTTAGTAAATGACTATGTTTTCGGACGAATAATCACTCCTTCTCTTAAAAGAGAGAATTCAAGGATCACTATTCATTTTTGTCACAGCCGTTTTCACACTTGAACTGGTTGTGTACAATTCATAAACCGGTTCAATACTATTCATCAAAAAAGAGGCAATTCACTAAAGACGTATTTTCGTTTTCCCATTTTATCCCTCTCTTTCTCATCAAAAAAGTAGGCGGTTTGAAATGAAAATAAAAGGGTAACATAGACTTTTCCTTGCCACATTTGTTGACTTCCGTACTAAATTATCCCTATGTATGAAACAGAAAGAGGATAAAAAAACCCTTCGAAATTAATTGTGAATGTGTATGTTAAAAAAAAAAAAAAAAAAAAAAAAAATTAATGCAATCCAAATTTACAACTACAAATACATTAAATTTCTTAAATTGTCATCAAAATTTTAGGGATCACTCTAAGAGAGAATCCAAGGATCACTGTTTCATTTTGTCACACCCGTTTTCACACACGAAGTGGTTTCAAACTGGTTTTGTACTATTCATTATTATTATTTATTTTAGTCATTAACATAGTCAATAAAAAACACAGATCACTCCAAAAAAATAAAAAATCCCGCCTTCCTATGAAGATAATATCTGCACGCCGACTCTACTATATTATTATTATATATATACATGCAAATGCAGTAAACGCGTTTTCACTGAAAATCAAACACAGAAAATAAAAAAATATATAAAAAAAAATATTTGCCAACTTCCTATGAAAAAAAATCTGCAAACCGACTTCTTCACTGTATATGTTTTTTGCCACTTCCTGCTCTATATATACATGCAAATGCACTACACACATTTCCAATTACACAGTTTCATCTTTCTCTTATTCACACAACAAAATATTTTGATTTCAAACAACAAATATTCTCAGTTATCAGTTAGCGTTGTGAATTGGCAGAACAATCTATTGAAGGTAAATTTTTATTCATTGTTATATTTTTGTTTTTTCATTTCAGTATTTTTTTTTTTTTTGCAACATGCTTTAGCTTTATTCGTTTTTGTTTAGATAGATTTATTATGTTTTTCGTCCTTTTTTGTTTAGTTATTTTTTTTGTGATTTTATTTGATTAGAATGAACCGGTAAATTGAATATTTTTTTTTTGCAACATGCTTTAGGTTTTGTCGTTTTTGTTTAGTTTTATTATTTTTTCCATCATTTTTTGTTTAGTTGTTTTTGGGGTGTTTTTTCCATTGTAATAAATCGGCAACTCAGTGACAAATCCGATAATCAAATATACGGTATTATACTACCATATATATAAAATAGTGAGTTTTATATTATTAAGGAATAATTTTTTCCACAACTGTGTAAAGAAATAAAAAATATAAATAAAATTTGGTAAGTGAAAATTTCCCCGTTCGCGCACGGGGAAACCGAGTTTCCCGTTCGCGAACGGGGAAATTGGGTTTCCCCGTGCACGCACGGGGAAACCCAGTGCGTTTCCCCGTGCGCGCACAGGGGGTTTCCCGTGCGTTTCCCCGTGCGCGCATGGGGGGTTTCCAGTGCGCGCACTGAGCTATTAATATAACCTGTTCTAACCCCCCGTGCGCGCACGGAGCTATTAATATAACCTGTTCATTATACACCGTCCCTGCTAATTTCCCTAAATTACTGTGCTAATCTCCTTTACTGCCGACCCAATTTTCTCTGCTTTCCACTCCCCGGGTTTCAATCTTGCCCAAATCTCCTCGGTTGTTCTATCCGCCGGCTTCTCTTCCTTTCGTTTCTCTTCAAAAAGCAAGGGTTCTGTTCCTGTAGCAGTCGCTGCCGTGACACCACATCGGCCCCGAAGAAGTCGCCTGTCTTCCCCCAATCGCCTGTCTATTTTATCAGCAAAAAATTGTACCACCAATCTTGTACTCCTTTTCTGATCAAGATAGTAGAGTTCGTTATTATGCCTGTGAAGCTCTGTATAACATAGCAAAGGTGAGGGACTAAACACGAATCTTGTAATTTGTGTCTTTTCTTCTTTATTACGTATATCAATTTTGGATTTCATTAATTCTTGCTAATTTGCAGGTTGTGAGAGGAAATTTTACAGTGCTCTTCAATCAGATTTTTGAAGTTCTGTACAAGCTTTCCATCGATTCAGATCCCAATGTACAAAGCGCTACTTACCTTTTAGACAGGCTTGTAAAGGTAGATAATTTTCATATTCTGGATATTCATGTCAAGTTTTCTTTTGTATTTTTGTTCTTTTCTGTTTTCAAAGATCCGAAAGTGATCTTTATCAAATTCGAGAAGGTATAAATTTGTCCCTTGTTTATTTAAATTTCTTTATGCTCAATTTCAATCTCCATTTTGCTCATGCACTGCTATTGGAAAATAAATCTTATAATCTTCACTTTTTTTATTCCCGGTCCTAATCTTTATTGCTATATTTTAAGGTAGCCACATTTCTTTAATTATTTCTGTTCCATGTCCTGTTGGTCCTGCTAGGTATAAACCTGAAGGTATCCATAACTGTCCCGTGCTTTTGTATTTCTTGAGTAGATACACCATCAACCATTCTAATGATGTCTATTGATACTTTTGCTTTGATTTGCTTATGTATTGCTTGGTTATGATGAGGATGTACATATTACTACGCTGGATTATTTTTTTGTAGCGAAAGAACCTGCGGAGGAAAATCTAAATTCTTAATCTTTTCTTTTCATATACCTGTTCAATATTCTCTTTAGTACTGGTTTCTTTACTTCCCATCTTCAAATTCCTAAGATTTAGGTTCAATTGTTCTCTGATTCTTGAAACTGGCAGTATGTAATGAAAAATGTATTATAAGAACTGTATTCTATATGTTTGCAGATATGGGAAGTATTTATTAAAAAATTAAGCAAATAATGGTAATATTGCCTTCTAATTTCATTATTGCTTGTTATGATAAGTTTTAGTGCTGAAAACCTTTGGTAGCATTTAATTAAAATTGTAATTACCTGCAGTGTATTAAATATTGAGTGATTTAAAAAACTTTATATACTGTTTTTTTTACTGTTGATTGGTTGTTTTATTGATGTGGTAACTACTGGTAACTTCTCATTATTTTGCAGGATGAATGCAAACGAGTGTCAACTGAGGGCCAAGATTTGAGATTAGATCTATCAAACAAGTTTCAGGATGCAATCAAGGTTACGATTCATTTAAGTAAATAGTCTTATTCTGCTTCATTCCTGCTAATAAATTCCTATCACATTCTGTTTAATCTCTAATTTGCATTCTGATGCGATGGAGGTGGAATCGATGGGCCGATGGTGGTCGAGCCGACTTCTCTTAAATGGTATGTTATTCAGTGGCCTACAATATGAATGGAATTAGTGAAATTTCTTAATTCCAGCAATTCCTATGTAGCTAATTTTATGGTTTATCTATGTATTGAATCAGTTTTTAAATTTGGGGGCAAATACAATCCACCGGCGCCGATTGCTCTCTGCGCTGCGCTGCTACCCTCCCGTGTAGAACCCTAGCCGTGTAGGGGAGAGCTCGGAAGTATAGGTGCCACCCGTCGAGGAATTGGATCAATTTAAATTGAAGGTTTTTTTTTTAATAGTTTTGGGTTCCGTCTTTAGTTTTCTGTCTCCTGGTTTTTTCTTCCTTTTTTTCTCTGTCCTTTTTGGAGAATTTTTTTTGTGAAAAGGTTTTATGGGGTTTGGTGTTCTTGATTATTAAAGTGTGTGTATTTTGCTTGTTCGATCCGTCTTATAAAAGTTTCTGGGTAAGAAGGGTTTCGAACATTAATTTTCTTTCAGTTGTTTTTTCATATTTTTGATTCTGAAAATCCGAGGAGGTGATGGTGATTTATGTGTAGTACAACGGTTAAAGTTGGTGCTAAGGTTAATAGAAGTGTGACTGCTGGAAATCCAATCTTCATCATCTCTTCGACGCCAGTTTCCAATCACATGTAATTTTCTTTACAATTTTTTTCATACCTTGAATATTTGGTCACTCTCCAGTTAGAAATTGAACTTTTTCTTATTTTCAAGTTTTGCAATGTTTCCCCTTGTAATTATTATAATTATCAGATTGACTGATAAAAAGAATAGAAAAAATCATGACTTCTACGTGAAATCTTGAATGTTAAATCACGCGTATATGTATTTATACTTAGAAGTTATATTTCCTATTTTCACCATTTTAGATTTCAGACACAACCCAAACTTTTCATTGATTTAGTCCAGGATCGTGCTGCAAGAATTTTTTGTAAAAAAATAAAATAAAAAATCTTATAACAATCTTACTCGAGAACTGATAAAAATTTTGAGTTATGCAGATTACTATTTTGTTAACTGTTAGGTAGTTTAATTGTGGCATGCAGGCAAGCGGAAACGAATACAATGCAATCTTCACAAGCTAATGATTTTGGGGTCCTTGAGCAATATCTTGGATTCAGTTGGAGATGTTTGCTAATGTCATCCATGGTATGTTTCATAAATCTTGTCTTTGTCTACTGTTAGTTCTGATTTTCATGTTCTTTGTTCAGATTTCTATCTTCATTAAGCATTGAAAGTTTCCACAATTTGCAAAAAATAACATTTTCAGTTGTTGACTAATCATTGATGGATGTGAATTACGAAGCATAGGTTGACAGAAAATGAAGGGTAGACTGAACCTTGATAGTGAAATAGTGAACTACGCTCTAATTAGATGAAATCTACATTGTCACATGTATTCTTATCTTTCTAAACATTACCATAGCATTTCCAATAAGTCATGGCAAGTTTAAATCTTGATCTAGGCAGACTTATTCCATATTGTCTCAAATCTTTAGGAGAGTGAAGTATACTATTTTTTGCAAGGTAATTTAGTACTAAAGTTTGATGACAGAAACTCATGCCAAGAAGGGCAAGACAAAAAGGTACTGGAAGGGGTGGGATGGGAGGGGAGGGGAGCAATAAATTGATCTAGCTCGAACCGTGAAAGCTCATGTTCTTTAACTTCATACGCTAATATTACCTCCAACAAAATTCAAGCCATGCATTGCATGGCCGTAAAACTAGTGTTTACAAAAGTGGGTTACAAAATTGTTTGACAAAATGTGTGCCGAAAACATAAATAATGTGTACAAAAGTGGGTTACAAAATTGTTTTAGTCAAAACAATTTTGTAATTCAATTTTGTACACATAACATTGCTCTTAATAGAATTCATAAACCCTTCATATCACATGCAGTCTATGTGACGCTCCACGTGATTTCCTTGTATAAAAACTCGTGTTATAATCTGTGCCGTAGTTTCCATATCCATAGAAAGTTAAATCTTAGCAAATTGGTAACTTAGAGGGGAAATCTCAGCAACATACTTCGGGCTAATGGAACAAGCAGTCCCCATAGAAAAAAAAAGAATGTACCAAACTATTGGCAAGAATAGAATGTGTAGCTCTAATCCTCTTTGAACTAGCCAATCCATGTGAACCAATCCTCAAAACAGGAAACAGGTACAGGGAAAGAGCAATAGACTGCACCAGCATAAGAAAAGAAAAAGAAAAAAACAAACAAAATGATCCCTTCATAATTGATTATTCATAACATCAAATAAATCATTTCATCTTCGAGCATCACTTCCCTTTCTGTGAGAGTTTACAATTATAATTACTCGTATGAAAGTCAGCCTGGAAATTACACCATTCTAATACTACTGAGTCAATGAATAGGTAAAACAAGGAGGCAGATCAAAAATTGCTATACCCAATTGATTAATCAAACGTCTGCATATTTCTTCTCCACGAGCCATTGCATTGATTTTGTTTTCTTTACACTTTGCCAGTAGTTCGGTAACATTTTACGATACCCAGCTCATGAGCTATTACATAGTCACCAATATGTTATATCCAATCATTGTATGTCAATCCCACTTTAGGGCCTTCCGAATGAAAGCTCTGGTTATCAGTATTAAAAGGTAAGTCAAAACTGTAACAACAATCCCCAACAGCAGTATTAGGCCATCATAGGCAGCATTCTGGACTTTGTACACCCTGAGGCTAATTGTGTCCCAATTACTCTCTGTCCAGACAGGGTCGGCAGCGCTCATATCATCTGAAGAATTGTAGGGTAGCACAGTCCAGCTTCCAGATTCGTGCTTCAACCGTGTTGAATATGCTGGGACATACCTGAGATTAAATGAAGATTATAAAACATTGAACAATAAGTAATTAAGTGGTAATCAATCATTAGGCAGACCAATTTGCAGGATGCGATTAAAATATTGATAAAACCTTCCAGGCCAGCTTATTTTTCAGAACTCGATCATTAGAAGAACTAGGATAAATGACATTGGCCAACTGCACAAAAATTAATCATCATTCATCCAAAGAGAGAGAGATTAAATTTTCCAGACATTACCTACGCATGGAAAATAAACATCGCTTTGCTCTAGGGCTTTCCACTCGTACTCATAATTCAAATTGAAATAATGACACACTTTTGCAACATGTACCTTGTGAAATAAAAGCTGGCCAAGAATAAATACCTGGTCGTTGAGATAACACAGACGCCTTTCCCATCAGCTTCTTCTCGTATGCATAATTCACCAACACCTTTGCAATCCTTAGAGCAGGCAGAGCTAGTATTTCTTGAAGAGCTTGATGTCTTATCCGCCAAGAAGTTCCAAATGAACCTCGAAACATCACTCACATAAGCAGGATAAGGCACAGAAGAAGGTTCTCCCAGAATAACACCTACATAATGGCTAGGGCATGTTGCCGAGGGAGAAATATAGTGCTTCACCAGCTCACATGATAAGCCTGGTTCACAATTTAGTAGGCAACCAAGAAGTTCTTTCACCAAAGATGCATTGACATTAATAGCATTTATAGCCGAAGCATTCTGGTCACTGGCAAGGAGGTATAGTGTTCTAGCAACTAGAGAAGCAGCAGCTACTATGGCTGAAGGGTTCACATTAGCTGTATCAAAACAACATATTTTAAACAAAATACAATACATATTATATAGTACTTGTGTAGATCAGGGCAAATAGAGAGAGAAAATGAATGTGGGTTCACTCACATAGGTCATCCAGGTGACTGTGGTAGACCTTGTTGGTAAAAGAAGTATCAAAATCTTCCAGAACAACACCAGAAATCTTGGATTCCTGCTAAACAGATTACACTTAGGAAACGCATAGCAACACAATACATGAGTCAAATTTCATCAATTTTCCATCTGCCATTTAAAGCTAAATATTAGCACCATTAAAGAGGTCTTATTATAGGCCACAAAAAGTCTGTTCCTACGAATTACTACTACTAACAACATGAGACAATGACCAAGCAGCAGAATCTCTCAGGTAAAGTAGATGGAGTGAGATTTTAGTCCTTTTCATTCTAAAACATTGTTATATATTTATACACTGAGTTTACTGCAATACAATATGCTCCAAGGGGAAAATGGGAAGAAGACTTCCATTCTCGTGCTGGCTTCATAATTTGGGAGGACCTATTTCATCTTCGGAGCTATAACTCTCCTGATTCATTACCTGACCTGCAATTTTATACTTATTTTCCTAGAAAAGGAAGAGAAATAAGACGGCCATTTTCCTAGAAAAGGAAGAGAAATAAGACAGCCCTTTCCATTTTTCTGGCAGGCTTCTTTCTATTGTTCATATATATGTGACAAAAGAAGATGTAGCCATCATTGAATTCTGTCACTTAATTGTTGATCATGTTTTATTATTGATTCATTATTCTACAAAATTGAGGGGTGGGTGCAGTATTACCAGAAGTTTTAATCAAATGGCATTACTGGCACATAATCAAAGTAGAATATAACTTTGATACTGAACAATGTACCATGTGCTGACCTTCCTCAGAAATGTCATCAATGAAGATGGAGGCACTCCAGGATTTGATGTGCTTGCCATGGAGATCTTAATGCTTTCAGTTTTCAGGGAATCTTGAGCACGTAGTAAGGCATGCCATGTTTCATTCGTAGCCGATGTAGCCTGCAGGGTTAATGATTTAAGCTTGAGGTACCAAGTAATTGGTCAAATGTACTCATGGCAAATATATTATAGCATAGTATTGGTAGGTTAAGCTCCTAAAACAAGAAACGTTACCCCGGCAGTATGCGAATAAAATGTTTTGATGCCATTAGATAAGCCCTTTCCAACAGAGCCAATTTCCATCACCTGCAGAAATCATAGCACCATAAAGTATTTCCCATTACATTCCAGATAACTTACCAGTACTTCATAAACAAAATCCTTAAATTCATGTATCAAATCCCACAAAAGGGTAAAAATGTTAAACCTTAAATTAGATCCTCAAAAAATCTTAGTAGTGATAAAGAAAGCAGGAAGAGTCTAAAAGAGACTAGATAACAATCCACTCTTTCTTTTGGGTTTTATGTAAGGTCTAGACGATGCAATTAATGAAGGAGGAAACCATCAATCTGACCATTTTTCAGTACTAACACAAACCTAACTTTATCTACTATTAAGCAGAGGAAGATTTATGCTTCAGAAAATTCCACTGGCACATAGATTTTGTATAGCAACTCTCAAGTCTCATTTTTCCACAAGTTGCAGTGGTCCAGCAGAATACAAATAACAAGCTACACTTCAGATGAGATTCCAGGACCATCTCTCAAAGTTTCTTGGCCAGTAGAATGGAAAAGGAAACAAGGGATGGTGGAAAGGCTGATTGTAGCTCCTATTAAAAGCAACCTATCACAACCATTTTGAATTTATGTAAGGTCAGAGATAAAAATTCTTATTCAGATTCCTCGTATCCTTTTATGAATGGTAGAAATTGATTAAAAATATAAGTTCTTCAAGAATTGTCAGCTACATATTCTACTCTAAGAAAAGACCAACTAAGAGGGTTCGACTGCAGGACAGAATTCTTTATTTTTGGAATATGAACATGATTGAGAATCGGAAAGAAAAAAAAAATTCTGGAAGTTTATTAAGTTCTTTTCTGCTTCTGTCCACACACAGAGAATGTCAGAATATTAAGCAAAGAATTTTTTGTTGCCATGGTCATGGCATGTCATTTTGGTGACTATAAGTCTCTGAAGTTACCAGAGTTTTCATAGTCCATCATACAGAAAAGGATTACCAATTAAGTACAGTTCACTATTAAAAACTGTATAAATTTCCAGTTACACAAAGGAGCATGCAGAGGAGAAATACAGTTTCAATCATCGCCAAGTCGAGGTCTCTAACAGAGTCCGAGTTTTGATCAGCTTCTAAAAGAAATCTGCGGCTGCCCAGATAGCCCCAGGATTCTCCAGTGAGAACCACAAACACAAGCTGCAGTAGGCAATACATTTTTTTCACAAATATACAGAAACATTAGAGAGTTCTGAAACTCTATAGCATATAAAGTATTCACGAAATTTTACATAAACATTAAACAGAATGGCAGTTTAGATGATGTACATAGCTATTTGGATGAATTTGAGTGCAACTGTAAAGCAAAAAATAAAATAATGTTACTCTTAAGAAAAGAGAGATCAGCAACAAACTATGCCTCATTTATTTCTAATAAATTTGAATTTGACCAACACAATCAATTTGTTTGTAACCAAATCAGGATATGTTCATTTTGATCTACTTTACTCTTTTCTATTGTGTTCTACTAGGATTGCAGTACTTCTAATGTTAATTTATCCCCCTCCTAGTCTCTACCACTGAACCTATAGCGAATAATATCTACCAAGGAACCTCAACTTAGACATGTCTCATAAATACCCATGACTAAAGTGAAAAGATAAAAAAATTAAAGTAGAACCTTGGCACAAGCCTACACAACAGAAATTTCTACTAACACTACTCACTGCAGTTACTCCATACGCATTTTTAATAATATTGATACCCACAGAAATTCTCTCTAGCACCTACCATATCAATCTTCTGGACATCTAGGCATACATTTTTTTCTAAATCAATAAAAACCATAAGAAAATGTTTTTCTTCTCTCCATCCTTTTCTATCTAACTCCTAAAAAATACATCTCCTTCACAGAAGACCAATTCAGTTCTTTATCCATCTTTCTAAGATCTCATACGCCATCTACTTCCATTCTCAGCAAATATATCTTGTAAATAGCTTTCTCCCTATCTTTCCAAGATAAAGTAAACAAATAATTGTATCACACTATCCATGATACAAGTCCAATCCTAGACTTAGAATATAAGAAGGCGGACCCTCTCTTAGATTCCCATATAGTTAACATAGTTTTTCAAAAGCGATCACAGCAATCTCAACATTCATGTTCCACCATCGTGTTTCTTTATTAGGGATTTCTATCTTTAAACTCTCCCCGAACATCATTTGTTATGTTTCAAATGTAGTCACCTTATTCCACTTGTGTTACTATCTCCTTCAAAACTCTATTAATTAATATTTTCAAACTATTAGTTCCAAAATATTATTCTACGAACTTCAACCTTTTGGTTTTTTGTAGAAGTATTCATGTCATAAGATTTGACTAAGTTTTATACTTGTTGGCACCTTCTGCATCGCTCTTTTAAATGAGTTTTCTACACATTATGAAGAAACATAGATGAACATGCAAATAATATAAGCAATTTAATTATCATTATTACATGACGTGACAAAATAAATAGACAAGAGGTGACAACTTGATGTAGGATAATCAATAAAGTAGGATAGAAGTTAGTTACTATTATTGTAGGATTTTTGTTTCCTTTTATATTAAGAATATGTTTCATTTTAGGATTTTAGTTTTTCATCCTTTTAGTAACATTGTTTAGTTTCGTTATATCGGTAAGATTAGGATATTATTCAGCCCACATAACCAAAGCTTTGTACAGTTTTTTATCATCAATTCATTATTTATATCTTACAAACTTCCAAGTTTTCTCAAATTTACTTCTTGTTTCAAGACAATTTCGCTTCCGCACCAAAAATTATATCAAAGCAAGGATTTTTACCGGGCAACATGACTAAGGACAATAATAGTGGAGCCCGGGCCACCGACAACAAATGGAGGTTCGAAAACATAGAGCACCAACTTACCGGAGTGGAAAAAACTCTTCAAAATGTTCATCAGAGCTTAGCTACGCTTATCATTGAATTCAAACATGGATGGCCACTAGCTCCAACCGGTGACCATTTCAACTCAAAACTTGATGTACCATCAGGTGAAGAGCAATAGCTCACACATGACCTCAAACTTGTCACTCAGAACCCTAAGGAAAATAATGACTTAACCATAGGGTTCGACCTGTCAACGACCCAAATCAACATGATCGAAAGTAATCCATTATAAACCTACCCCAACATGCTCAACAACAACCTACCGTCGGCATCAAAGCAACATACCTTCATCGGGATGACCTAGGCAATGCGCCATCTAGAATTCAACCACATAACCTTGATGTTAGAAATTCCAGCAGATGTGGAATAGGTGAACACCACCACCAATGTTTTTCAAGAAAGTCATCACCTCCTCTACCAGGGGCACGCGATCATCCAAGATCTTTGAAGAGGTGCACGCAATTTCTAGTGTCAAGAAGGAATTGACTAAAATTTTCAACAAGAAAGAGCCATCGAACCAAACACTTGTGCATGTGGAAGGGTCGACCATAGCAGCATGAAAGAGACATAGGGTTTGTGATGGGCATATTAGTATAGATATTATTTAAATTAGTTTTCAATTTCGATGCTTATTTTAGGAAACATAATAAGGATTTGATTTCATAAATTTCATAATAATTTCCCACTTCATTTAAGACTAGTTTAAACCCTGGGGGCTTATGCATTGTAATAGCTACAACTTTGATAATGAAATAAAGATATTCTCCCTCTCTTAAATTCTACTTCCGTCTGTCTAATTCTTCTTCCCTTTCAATCTCCCTCTTTTTATCTCGCCTTTCTCTTCTTCTCTATTCCCTCACCTTTCTCTTCTTGACAGGTCGAACCCTATGGTTAAGTCATTATTTGATCAAAGAGAAACAACTTGCTCTAATACAAAATTTACGTAGGATGCAATCAAATAATTATAAGACAAGGGAAAAGGGAATAGAAGAACAAAGAACGTCACCCTTGTTTAAGAAGTTGCAGCCTATCTCGTCGAAGTCGAGTTGTCTCAGTTGGGGACAAATGATGGAAATATTAGTATAGATATTATTTAATTTAATTTTCGATTTTGATGATTTTTTCAAGGAATATTATTAGGGTTTGATTTAATAAGTTTTATGGTATTTTTCTAATTCAATTAGGACTAGTTTAAACCTTATATAAAAGGAGCTTTTGCATTGTAGTAGATACAACTTTGATAATGAAATAAAGATATTTTCTCTCTTAAATTCTATTTTTGTTCGTCTAATTCTTCTCCGCTTTCTATCTCTCCCTATTCTTCTATTCCCCTCCAACTCTCTTTTTTCTTTCCTTTTTCCCTTTTCCTATAATTGTTTGATTGCATCCTACATCAGTTTGATTTTTTTTTTTTTTTTCCTGAGGTTAAGATGATAATTACAACTTGGCTCCCCAAGTGTATGAAGTACTTCAAGAGTTGAATATTTTTGAATATTTCCGATGCTAGAGATTCTTGACTATTTTTCTCATTCATTATTTTTCTCTTCGTAGACCAAATTCGAGATCGAGTTTTCTTCAAGTGGAGGAAAATGATGTAAGACAATCCTATTATAAATAGAATAGTAATTAGTTATTATAGTAGAGTAGTTATTATTATAGAAGAATTTTTGTTTCCTTCCAAATAGGATTTTGTTTTCATTTCAAGTTCTTAGTTTTCTTACATTTTAGTAAAATTGTTTAGTTTCCTTATATCAATAAGATTAAGATATTATTTTGCCTATATAAGCAAAGGCTTTGTACACTTTTTAATTATCAATTCATTATAATAAAATTTATACTTTACAAACTTTCGAGTTTTCGCGAATTTTCTTCTTGTTTAAAGAAACAATTCCACTTCCTATTGGCTACAACAGAAGCTATGCCTAGTTGAAACCATTGAACATAAACATTCACTTCACAATTTCATCAATTGAGAGACCAACCTGTTTATTAAGTTCATCCAAGCCATCAAAATATGAAAGAGCATCCACTGCAGCTAGCAATGTAATCAACCCCTAAAAAATTGTTTTAATATTGAAAGTGATTTCAAATCTTGAAAACAAAAGGCGTGACAAAGAAAGAATATGGTTTCCAATGATGAGATGGTTTTCAACCCCACATCCCCCCCCCCCACAAAAAAAAAAAAAAAGATATGTAGCGACATGGATAACTCACGGATATGGGGGAGTCTGCACCAAGGCTTTTATCACGGAAAAAAGAAGCTGAATCCATTGATGCCATAGTTAATATGACTGGCTTCGACTTTTGTGACGATGAAATATTAATAGGTGGAAGAGCAGACCAGACACTGCCTTCATACAGTAGGTAATAAAACGTCAATTAACTTAGCAACATAATGAATACCAGTTGCAAAACCAATGCACTACATGAGATACTGACAGTTGAGTAATATTTGATAAATTACACAAAATTGCAATGGAGTAATAAAATCAAGAAACAAATATAAAAAATAAAAAGCATACCATTTACTATGAAAATCCAAAGGCATTGAAGACCTCACCAAGAATTCAATGCCCACCAAGTACAAAACATGTAACTTAGAAAGAATGTTCAGTAGAACTATTTGCTAGAGAAGGACTGGGTTTGCTTTTCTAAATTTCGGCTCTAATACCTAGTGAGCCAAACACTTTTACAAACACTTTTATTGTAATAAAGTAAAATGCTCAGAAAAAGAAGCAAAGTTAAAATGTATACTCTATTAAGGATGGAATTGACACTTGATGTATCATATATTCATATATTACATGTTTCATGGTATTTTTTAATGTGCATAAAAAAATCTTATATTTGGTTTGGATTTAGCAAAATACATTTTTATAAATGGTTTAGATATTACCAAAATGTCCATTTAAGGACAAAAGATTGCAAAATCTGGGATCCTTATTGCTCCTGCTTTTTAAGCCTATAATGATGTATGACACCAACCTTAAAATTCTAGAAATCATTTGAACTAGAACATGTAAAACCAGTTCTTTACAAAGCAGTTGAACTAAATTCACGAAACTAACCTGTATCCACCCAAAGGTAGACAAGTTTCTTCTTTCAAACAAGAGTCTGAATCATGAGTTCCAGATTTTGTTGTCTGATAATGTTAAAAACATTAGGTGCATTTATTCATCAACAAATAGAAAATTTGTACAATCAGGTTTTAGTATACTGTTGCTAGACCCTACATGTTGATTTCATCAATGTTCTCTTGCCAAAACTTTTACCTGCATCACCACATTAAATTCAGCAACATTTTCAGTATTGGATTTCTTGGTCTTCTCATTCTTCATGACAAGCTTCATGCATGAGAGAGGTCTTGTTGTTAGAAGATCAGATATAAGACAATGCAAAACCAATGGTTGTAGTGGGATCCAACTCAAACAGCAAAAGTGTTCAACTTTCTATTAATTAAGAAAACAAAACTAAAGCAAAGCATAACTAGATAAATAGACTTCTGATAATCTATAGTGGATAAGCCATCTCCATCCCCACTGCAGAGAGTGCTAAATGCACAACTTTCACAATGAAAAGGTGCCCAAAATATTAGTTAAAAACTACAGTAACTAAGTTCCCATTAAGCTCTGAGATGCTCTTTTTGTCAATCCATTCCATTAAAAAGGTTAATCAAATGAGATATTGCAAGAGGTGATTTTATTGAATGGAGACAACATATTTCTTCGAGTGGGTCTTGTTTGCTTAAATAAAAACCTACTTATTCGGACAACTAATTAACCAAAAAAAAAAAAAAATTATGGTTGGGAAAGAATGTCTCCAGAACACAAACTACCTCTTGCAAAATCGAGGTGCTAGTCTTGGAAAGCAAATACACAGGGAAATTATAAGCCTTCCACATTATTCCAGATCCCTGCAGGTGGAAACAATGAGACTTGATGTGCAGAAAATTAAACATGAAGTCTTTGCAAGTTGGAAAAAACTTAATTGTGCAGATCATCCAGTAATCAGTGTACATCTGAATTTCAAACAAATTTTTCCTTCCGCTTCAGCATACATCAAAATTGGCAAACAAGAGAAACTTTGAACATATAATCACTTGACATACAGTGGGGTTCCACTCGAAATTGTTGTTTTGGTATGGAGCAAATTCAGCTTGTGGAAACTTTCCATCTGGAGAAAACCCTGAGAGGGTAAAATATGATCAACCATTTTTGCTAACGAACTTTTGTTCCCTCACTCTACAACAGACAAAAATAATTAACTGCATTTACCCTTCAGCCCATTAGAGAACTCCATTCGTGATTCAACCAATACACCAGCCACCTTCCCTGCAAAATCTGAATCTTTTGATAATCTGCAAATAGCTAACAAGTAACAACAATGATAATTAGAAGACTGATTAATGAAATCAGATTTAGCAAAGCACCAGTCACTTCAATAAGATATACAGGAATACATATCAAGAAAGCACAAGGTCAAAAAATACATCACAGAGAGCATAAGCTTGACCTATTGACCACAATGGGTGTGCATGGATAATCATGTGCCAAAAACCAAAACCTACATGCTAGATTGATAAATAAAAAGTTAAATAGAAATGAAAAACAAAGTTTTCTTGTCAACAATGGGTCACCACATGCACAACTCATCACATCATGTGTCATTTGCAACTAAAAGGGGATTTATGAACATAGGTTCCATCTAGAATAACTTTAGATTTTTTTAAGTAATATTGGTCTAATATCCCTATTACTAGAAGTAGATAACCAAAAACTTCCCAATAAATGGTTGTGATACGAGAACCCTGAAGCATATGAACGTGGTAGGAATGTTAATATGGACAAAAGGCATGGCTAGCCATTTGGAAAGACTATTTTCTCTTGAAGATAACCAGTTACTCATCTCTTCGAACCACTCTTTATATGTAACATATGATTTAGTTAAGAGATTGAAAATATCTATTTGATCGTGATCCTCTTGATGGAGCTGCAATCAATACGCATGAGCCAAGTACCATCTTTCTCGGGAGTTCGTAATGTTGGAACAACACAAGAATTTGAACTTCACTGATGAATGCCTTGGATAACAACTCATCAACCTACCATTTTAGCTTTCCGTGCTCACTAGGATTCATATAACAGGAGCGGAGATTATGTATTTGAGAATTGAAATTGAATATCTACCACATGTTGTTGGAGATAGGTCATTGGGTAATTTCAGAGGAGCAACATTAGAAAAGTCTTCAAGCAATTTAGTAATTATGTTAGCAAATGCCAACAATCACAAACATTTATCCTTTAATGCATAAAAATGATGTCAAATTCCTTACTTTCTAGTTTATATAGAATTTCTTCTTAATGGCCGGTGAAGGGAATTCTTATTGTTTCTTGAATCTTCTTCTGACTTTCAACCCTTGTATGTGTCATTTCAACTGCAGTTATTTGTTTGAGTGTGTACTTTTATTATTTTGGTTTTTTTCTAATCCTTTCGCCTGTGAATATGAACATGTATATATTTTCCCTGCTACAGAGATGCAGGTCTCTATTGGTAGTAGAGAATTTCCTACTAACGTAAGCACAAAGGTTTTGACTTGAGTCCTCATCTCTTGCTTTAGTCACAGATGATTTTAGAACACATAGCCAAAATTAGGATCATTGGTGTTATGTTATTCACTAAATGACATTTTCAGTTGTTGAGATTAGAAAGGAATAAAGTATAAGCTAACTTGAACTTAAAGATTCTGAGATAAATACAACACGAAATGTCTTTTAGTCACAGCATGAATAAGGAAGATATTGAAGTCATTAAAGAGGATCTTGGTGTCTTGAAGTGAGAACATAACAAGACGGATTAGAACCAAATTGGATAGAATAGAGAAATTCAATAGAGATTCTAACTTCTAAGTGAACATGAGATACCTACAAAGTTCTATACCACGATTATTAGACCAACTTTTTTTTTCGTGACGCTGAGTGCTCCTTTGTTGAAGGACAAAATATCTATAAGATGAATGTAGGGGAAACAAGGATGATAAGATGGATACACGATTATTAGAATTCGTAAAATAAGAAAAGAGAATATACACCGACAACTGAAAGTCATGCTAATTGATACATCTTGCACACAGACTTAAAGAAACTCCTATTCACAAGAATGACATGATTCACATACAACATGTTAGAAAAGGGATAGATGAACCAAAATCAATTTCACTTGATCATGTGGTTGTAAAAAAAAAAAAATAGATAATTCAGTAAATGAAACGATGAATCGAATGGAGTGGAAACAAAGGATTCTAATTGGTAATAGTCTTACATTGTTATAGTAGCTGATATAAACAAACTTCATCGTTTTACCTATTACAAAAATTCGTTGAATTCTAAATTCCCCTTCATTTCTTACATTCTTTTTCTCCTCTCTTAAGGAGTTAGCATGGTACTTTTTTTATCCAAAGGCACTTTATTAATGGCTCATATTTGATCCAATGGAGAGAATACTCTAATTTATCGCTAAGTGATCCGGCATAAATTAAATGAATTAAGAATAAGGAAACACCATCATAAGACAGACATTGTAGCTATCACAAGTTACAGTCAAAGTTAACATTTTCATTGAAAAAATTTGCATCCATCTTACTATTACAAGTAAAACTATCTCCAGATAAATCTGTCTGATGCATATCAAAATACTACATTCACTTCCTAAGTTTCATCTCCAATGAAGTGACAGTTAATGAGGAGAAGCAAAATTATGCCTTCTTAATGACCAGTTCATTGAAATATGCATACTTATTTAGGCTACAAGCCTTGTCCTGACAACTGAGCATCATATATTGTTTACTACTAAAGAGAGTGTTTAACTATCTAAAGTTATATCTAGAAAGAGAGCCATGCCATCCAGGAATCGGGCCCTTGAAGATTGATCATTCATCAATCAAACTCCAAACAACATGCATTCAGCTAGCACATAGTTATAGACACCTAAATTGCAATTATTCAGCTTGTACATGTACTAATTTTCATTTAATGAATTTCATAGAGTTAATTTCTACCAAAGTATCCTGCGGGATAGGTTCACACATAATGAAACATGTCAGAATATCGATAAGCACGTTGATTTATTCACTTTATTGCTTCTTTCTTTTTACACACTTCCAAGTACTTAACTTAGATCGGCTTTGAACATTACGAGGCCATCAAGAAAGAAAAATGCCAAGAAAGAGAGAGAACTAGAAATTTGTGTGCATATAAGAAGAATATTACATGCCTTGAAAGTAATATCTCAAATTCATCTATAGAAACCAGTATTGCAGCTGATTTGAGCAGCTCATCTGCACTCTTGTATCTAACAATTGGAGCGACAACCTTCTCGCGACTAGGATCTGAAATGAAAATTGGTAATCAGAGAGGGAGGCTTATGATGCATTTAGATATGCAACAAATCCAATCATCAATATAATAAAAATACTAACTTGAACAACCAATTTCCCCTGAAAGGTTGAGCAGCCGTACGCATGGATATCCGTCAATATGCATGTACATTGAATTCTCCAGATCAGGAACTGACTCAAATGAGTTTGCCTGTCCTGAATCTGTCCAAAACCAATAAAACTCAAAATCTAAAACAGATAAGATGTTCAGCAGAAACATGCCAGATGTAAAGATAACATAAGGGAAATAGGGACAAAAACATGTAACAGAGAAAAGTACAAATTTCAAATCACTTAAGCGTGTACTGCAGCTTCAGATATTTTCCCAAGAGAAGCACACACTTACCTTATATAAGAGACCTACTTAGTAGTCCATTGCTTCCGCAGCCTGACTGGATACTTTTTTTTTTTTTGAAAGGTAATCAAATATTTTATTAAAGCCTGACTGGATACTTGGCAGACCAAATATTATATCCAAATCTTCTTTAACAATAATAAATAAGATGAAGATCTCATACCTTCCAAACATAAATTATCTCGATCTATATATTTAGATTCATATTAGTTATTACAATCATGTTCGACGATTAGACTCCTGTAAACACACAAAAGGTTTGACATGATATTTAGTAACCTAGAACCAGAAACATTATCAACTGATGTGGTGATTCAAGTACTAACCTCTACAGGCTATTAAAGATCTCTACTGAGTATTAAGAAAAGGCTTTCAGGTCAGTCGATTTTAGTTTAGTATCACAAATACTTCGCATACACAGCATCAGTATTCACGAATAATCCATCCCTTTGAAACTACTTTTGAAATCAAATGATTCAAATCCACATCAAACACATGCAACATAGTGCAGTTATCAATTTTTATAAAACCACACATTGTAACTGCACTAAATACGCTTCCATGAACAGGCATGCCTCTCACAACAATTACAAGAATTGATAATGCTGCAGATTATTACATTTTCTCCACATAAGATCTTATTCAATTCTTACACAATAAAATCAAACTTATCTAATTCTTCGTTTCATTGATTGTTACCCAATAAAGCAAAAGGCTGATCACAATTTGAAACCTAAAATCAACACTAAATAGAACTAAACAAGGAAGTGAAGTCGTAACCCCTAACTACAACTTAAACTTACAATTAGTAGTCCATTCTAAAAAAAGATACATCCTTTTATATACTATAATCCCTATTAGTAAGGCAACAATCTAACAATCAAATATATTTATTCAAAGACCTCATTCTTATCCTGTGGAAGAATCATATATTAAGTGAAGTTGATTAACTTTTGTTCACTTAAGTGCCTCTTCCTTACCGACAGTCCAACATTTAAAATATATTGTTCCATGGATGTGAAATAGATAATTTTTAACATCCCCATAGCACACCATTCTTTTATAGTCAGTTGGTGCTCATGTATGCAAGTGGAAAGTTCATCTATGCATTAAATTCACCTTAATCTTAGTTATCACTCACTACAAAACAGGTTTCTCGCGAACAACTAGTGGCCTTAGATATCTAGTTTGTCATTGCATGTATTGAGCACCTCTAGCGTTAAAATTCTTGTACATGCAACTTGGCCTCCATGCTCATCAATGATTTGTCATCTTGCTTTTCTCTAAACACATCCATCCTACTCAGAAGGGCTCTTTGAATAAACAAATACAACACACCATCTTTATACACAGTTTTAATGACTAATTCTAAATTTAGAATTCCAAATGCTTGCCACACAGGACAGAAATTCCTCCAACATGAGAAATCATAAAAACGAACAATGCCACGGCATCAATTACACATTTTCCCAACAAATATATCATTTCAGTCCTCCGTGACACAAGATCAACAATTAATGGATTCTTGCATACCAAAACCTCATAATCATCACCAATGACCCAAAACGAAGCAAGCCAACTAAAACTAAACCTTTACAGGTAAACTCGTTCCTCTCATATACAGCAAAATATAACTAAAACTGTCTCGAACGGATCAAATTACTCCCATAGTCCTCCAATTTTTCAGAATAAAAAATATTAAAAGGTACAAACGAAGTAACGAACCTGAGAAAGAGAGGCGGAAGCGAGCGATGCAGCAGAGTACAAAGAGCAATAATGAGATCAAAGTAGCCATGGCGCAAGGGAAAGTGATTAATTTGTGCAAGAATTGCCAATAACAAAATCCCTAGACCATGGAGACGGACAGGAATTTTCAGTGAAAATGCTCTAGGCCATGTTTTACTTGCAACCGCAGACTTCTGAAGACTATTAAATTAAGGGATATTTTCAAGAATGTCGAATTTAGGAGTGTAAATTGAAAAATGCCATTTTCTTATCATTCTTGTAAAAATGATCAAATTTGATATCAAATTGTCTATTTTACCCTTAATGAAATGATTATTCTATTTGTTTTTTTTTTCCCAATTTGACACATATTTCAAGAAAAGCAAGTGGCTTCCATGATAAGCCACCATATTTGTAGTTATTATCAAGATGAGCTCATTTGCTTATATTTTTAATTAGATATTAACCAATTATTGTAGGAAAATTGAAGAAACAAATAAGTATATGATTCCAACTTTGAAGGCTTCAATTGATTTAAGAAGTCAACAAATTTAATCTCCTCCAAATTTGAAGTTGATTCGGCTCTCATTATTTCTTGGTAGAAGGTATTTTTCTTTGAAATCATATTTTTATTGATAAGTTTAGGGTTTAGTAGTTGTTATATATTTGATTTCATTGAATTTGATTATCCAAACAAGTGGTAGACAATTGTTGTAACACCATTCTTCAATCACTTAGGTAGATAATAATTTCATGTACTTCTGTATTGAGAATGTCATTAATGGTGGAATTAATTCTTTTCAAAAATGGTGGTTGAAGTTGAAGAAGATGATAAATGCATATGTTGAAGTGAATCCCGTAATGTCATTCTTGACATTTTATAAACGTCGAGAATGATAGTTTAAATGTAATTCTAGAATTTTAAAATATCGAGAATAACATTAAACACTAAACAAACTTAGGGAACATTTTGGGTACATCGTTTCGCGTATTGCACGCAACTAGCATCTTCGATTTCAGTATTCGTTATTAGCTGATAATTTTTTTTGTTTATGGCTTGTAGATATGGGAGATGTAATGAGATTCGTTGTCTCGTACGGTGGTACATTCGTCAACATGGACGACACGTGGAAGTGGTTAGGGGACCGAACAACATCAATTGTTATTCGACGTGATATTAGCTATGAAGAGCTTGTACACATATTATTCGAGAAATTGAATATTGATAGAATGAAGTTTCGAATTCAATTGAAATTTAAAGTTCCAAACATGAATATACCCCCTGTTGATGTAGCCGATGATGAGGATTTGCAATGGTACATTTTTGTTCACACACAAGCAGCCTTGTGTGTAATTACAGATCAATATGATGCTGGAGAGCATGAAGTGCGTGTCGGAGTAGATCGTTTCTCACCTATAGAAGATGCATTTTGTGGATATGACGAAGTTGGTGTGAGTGAACTACAAGAGTCACAAATGATTCATAATATGGATGTAAGTTTGGGCGAAGGGAATTCGTATATTGGAAATGAAGTTCAGTCAATGGATGAAGCCGACATTGAGGAGAATCAGATCTTCTTTAGGAAGAAACAGCTACACACAAGGCTTCGACTGAAGGCTTTGACAGAGAAGTTTCATTTCAAGGTTAAAAAGTCGAATCCTAGATCTCTAACTGTGTGTTGCGTTGATAGCACGTGCCATTGGCTTGTGCGAGCTTCGAAGATTAAAACTTCAGACATATTTAAGATTCGAAAGTACATACCTGAGCACACATGTCCTTTAGACATTCGGAGGAATTCACAAATTCATGTAACGAGTGTACTAATTGGGCATCACATAATGCAACGATTGAATGATGCAAACCAACCCTACGTTCCTGCCGGTATTATCGGCGATATGGAACGTAAGTTTGGTGTACGGATTGGCTACAATAAAGCGTGGAGGGGTAAGGAGAAGGGCCTTCAAATTCTTCGTGGTTTACCTGAAGAAAGTTTTTAGAAATTGCCGTCATAGTGTCACATGCTAACTACTAGAAACCCAGGAACCGTTGCACACATTGATCTCGATATCAACAACAGGTTCTTGTACTTCTTCTTAGCATTAGGGCCGATTATACGTTGTTTTCGAGAGTACATGAAGGGCAAGTATAAGGGAACACTACTAGTAGCTGCAGCACAAGATGCCAACATGCAAATATATCCTATTGCTTGGGGGGTTGTCGATGGGGAAACAAATGCATCGTGGTATTGGTTCTTCACGAAGTTGAAAGATATCATTGATGACTCAAATCAGCTAGTATTTGTATCGGACAGGCATAAGAGCATTACGCGGGCCATTTCGAGGCTATTCCCGCTTTCTCACCACGGTGCTTGCATATGGCATATCGAGAAAAATCTTATTGCTAGGTACAGTAGTAGCAATGTAATTTTTTTGTTCAAGCGTGCAGCGCTAGCATACCGTCTTTCAACATTCGAGCAGTTCATGACACAGATTAGAACGGTTCGACCAGCCGTGGCTTTTTATTTGGAACGTGCTGGTTTCTCCACTTGGTCACGTGCAAATTTCGTTGGTAATCGGTACAATGTCATGACTAATAACAGTGCGGAGTCACTAAACGTAGTCCTCAGGCAACAACGAAGTTTTCCTATAACCTCGTTGGTCGAAAACATTACGTCATTAATGCAACAACGGTTCTTCGAGAGGAGAAACACATCTACCAATTGTTATAGTGTCTTGACACCAAAAATGGAGAAGGAATTGAGAAAATCGTTTGATGCCGGTGCGACCTTACAAGTACGAAATTTGGATGAATTTGTTTTCGAGGTTGGTGTAGGTGCAGAAACGTATACTGTCGACCTTATAGGTAACACATGCTCATGTCGAGAGTTTCAGATGCGGCAAATTCCATGTGCACATGCTTCCCGAGTTGCTTGCGCAATCGAGAAATCATTGTATGACTTGTGCTCCCCGTACTACACCACAGAGTTTTGGCGAGCTGCATACATAGAAGTGTTTTACCCCGTCGAAATGGAGTCAAATTGGGTTGTTCCTCATGCCATTTGTTCAATCGAAGTGTAGCCTCCAAATATACGTCGAGCACCAGGTCGCCCTCCTACACAACGTAAACGGTCAAGAACTGAAAGGTCGACCAGCACACGAAAATGTGGCCGATGTGGGGGGTCTGGACACAACAGGAAAACATGTAGGAACCCGACACCTTTGAGTAACACGTGCACTTGAAATTGAATGCCATTTGTTTTTGTTTTGAAATTGAATGGCATTTATTTTTTTACCTTGTTTTGAAATTGAATGCCACTTCAATTGATGTGCACTTGAATGTCATTTGCTTTTTGTTGCATTACATCATTTCTATTTTATTTGTTTCCAAAATTTATTCTCTTAGTGTATTAATCGGTTGGGTTTCCTTTAATTACTTCATGGTTAGAATCTTCATCACCACTACAATATTGAATTTGGTAACTGGTATGAAAGAAGCCATGAATGACTCGTTTTCATAAGTCGCTAGACATTCAAACTGGTAATCACTACAAAAGTATGCCATAACTGTCTGCATGTTGTAGGTGAATACATATAAAAAAATGGAGATCACCACAAAAAACTACCCATTACCCATATGGATTTTTATGTTACTACATATACTTAAACATTTCACATGCGATGATTGCTTCTTCTACATGTACTCCACAATGGACAAAGAGGACATCTCACTGTCATCCTCGTCGTCCGAGCTTATTATGATCACATCTTCATTTTTTGCGAGAATCGCTCCGACATTATCATCAAACAATACGTGGTCTGCTTCCGATGGAACTTCTACTGGGACGATCTCACGATCGACGATACGATCACCCACTCCCACTTCGACCCGCTCAATTTCTTCATTTAGATTCGGAAATGGAATGGGATGAAGGCTTACACTACGGCCACGATTCCCCGGTTGAGGAACATATGGAACAAAAATATTGACATCTTCATCATCTTCCGAGTCGATGACGATAGGGTTGTCCACGGACGACCCGAGTGGGGTGAAGTTAACAGATTTAGTGGATGAAGACATAACTTATGGTAAAAACTTATTAATGCTAGTACTTTCCTATTCGAGCCAAGACCAATATTATATAGTGGATGAATATGTTTTGTTCAATGCATGAAATATTAATCACACCAACTTCCACCTATTTTCATTTACATTTGATTGACATGTCTTTCATATAAGTGTACCACTATATACTTGTGGTATGGGGGTTTATTGGGTGAACGAACACATAATCAATGCAAGGAAGAACTAGTTAATGCTTGTCACTTCATATTTAAGCAAATGCCAATTTTTTATACGTGATGAGTATGTGTTCTTCAATTCATCAAGAATGAATCACACCAACTCCCACCAATTTCTATTTGCATTTAATTGACACTTCATTCACATCATTGGGTGTATATTGTGTAGTTGTGGTATGAATAGTTTCTTTGGTTGTTGAAGACACAATGGATTCAAGAAACATATTTAATGGTAGTAATTTCATAATAAAGCCCCGTTAATTGTTGTATGGTTAAATGGAACGTGTTTTCCAATTCTTTTTTCTCGACATTTCATACATTTCTCGACACTTGAAATGTTGTTATCGTCATTTGTATTCGAAACAGGAAATTTCTCTACATTTTATACAATTTTCTCGACATCTCATTTGTCGTTCTAAACATTAAATATCTACCAACCTCGACACTTGACATTTCAACTGTCTGTAATGACAGTTCGTAAATGTACAGATAATGTAAGACATGGACAACATGTATGCAACTGAATGACAAAATACCCAATGTTTTCCATTTCAATTATACATCAACAGTCATAACTATACCATCATACAAAATATCTACCTAATGATGGTAAACAAAATGATAAACGTCAATGTTTTTTTCCAAAAAACAATACCATGTCACGCCAACATTGTAAAGTAACTACTTGTTCCTCTTACTCTTTCGAAGACCAGATAGTGTGAACGGAGTCCGTGTGTTAGCACTAGGCACCTTCACCCTAATGGATCGAGGTCGGGATGGCGGTGGGACATTGACGTGAAGTGGATCCACGGTTGGGGCAACTACATATGAGGACCTCCCGAACGAGCTGTCTACATTACAAGCATCCATGTCGCTTGCCTCGACATGCTGTTCGTCATATGCAGTATTCGGCAAAGATAAATTATCGTAATCATCACGTACATGCATAACTTCATCGCCCACATTCCCACAACCAAATCCACCGTAATCATCACTCACCTTCTCTCCCCTAATTTCTGTCACAACATCATCACGTACATGCATAACTTCATCGCCCACATTCCCACAACCAAATCCACCGTACTCATCACTCACCTTCTCTCCCCCAATTTCTGTCACAACATCATCACGTACAGGCATAGCTTCATCACCCATATTCCCACAACCACATCCACCGTGCTCATCACTCACCTTCTCTCCCCCAATTTCTGTCACAGCATTATCGAACCTACGTTTCATCATATTTATCTGATCTTTAACATGGTCCTTCATAGAACACACATGATCTCCTATATCCTTCTCGATACCATTGAACCTTACGTCCATTTCTTTTCTCAGTTCCCCCAACTTTAGCTCAAGCATACCCCTCTGTTCAACGAACAGAGCTCTGATTTCATCCAACAAAACATGACTCACTGCTGGTCGATTTTCCATGGTAGAAGATGACGGCAAGTTATGGACTGGATTGTGATTCACTTCTTCTCTACCTTCATCATCACTGAAATCATATGGTCGAAGTCTACCTGTGGTTGCTCTCTTGGATTTCTTACCTTGATTGTTCTCATTACTTGGTAGCACATCATTTTCTAGTGGACAATCTTGTATTACAGTTGATTGAAGAACCAAACAGTCCAGAACGGGGTCTGCAACATCTTCCAATGGAACTAACTCGAAAAAGTATGGCTATATTTCTTCTTCAGGAATAGCGAGCAACGTCACCCACAAGTGTAACTGCGAAGGGAGGAAAAGACCTCGACATCAATTAAAATATAGGCCAACAATACTAGTTCAGTTATTTAAGTGAATTGCTCACATGTGTCTTGTCGAAGAAATCTGAATATGTTCTTGATTGAGGCTGTCTTGTGCCAGACCATCACAACATCCTCGGAATGTCGTCACCAATCTTACTAGAGAATCGAGCTCCCAACTCTGGGATTGTCTCGTACACCCACAACTGTAACACCTTTATAACAGTTGTTACCATACATGGAGAGACAAAAAAATGTGCAATGCATAACACTTAAATAAAATGCGGACACATGTATACCTGTATAGCAAGAGGAAATCCGTACAACGTGTAAGACATCCGGTCACAATCGTTGACTTTTGCCAGGTCTGCCTTTCTCCCCCATCCACGAATTAGTGATTTGATAAGAGGCTTAAAACATACTGTCCCCCATGGATAGGCATTGAAGAAATCCAAGTCGTCCACAATGGAAAGAGTATCGGGATGTATCCCCACATTCCGGTCTCTACAATTGAATACCCCTTCAATAATTAGTGCCAACCCAAGCTTGTAACGATCATTACGGTTGGAACATTTGAGGAAAGCATTCTCTAGGTCGCTACAAGTAATTATGTCTCTATTGGTAAACAGTTTGTCCCGTAGTCGACATTTCTCAATGATTTTTTCGGAAGCCGGCCCTTTAGGTAAGTCGCCGCACTTCAAGCCAGTAATTAATGCGAAACTCAAGCAATCCGAATCTTGTAAGCCTTTCGTTTACCTTGAACCAAGCTTCAAAACGTTTTGAACAAATCACAGATCTATTTACCATTTCATGAATTAATTGGGCAGATAATTTGAGTTTTGGCAGCTTTGCAACATGGCATATACAACTTTCCTCAAACGTATGCTTTTGTTGTTAGTCAAACTTGTTGAGGACAATTGTTATGTACTTGGTGTTGCTAACTTGTGAAATTTGGCCAGGAACGCGCTCTTCCTCCTGAATTTTATAGCGGTGTGAGGAAAGCATAAGAACCTTTACGAAAGAAGAGTGAGATATGCAGTAATAAAATCCATGTTTTGCGAAATCCATCATAAGATAGCAATGTAGTGTAATACTCCATGACGACATTTTTGAAAAGGCAATTGGAAACTTAACTTAATACAATGTAATAATTAAAAATTTTAAGAGGCAACATTTATATCATTTTGCATACTTTCCATGGATACAAGAAAGACGAAAGTGTATGAAATATAAGTATGACCTATATATTGGACTTCACTATGTAGTCGTTATCAATATCAAATGAGGATAGAGTGTGAAGATGGCTAAACAAATAGCATATGAAACAAATCGGAACAATCTTCAAGTTAGATATATATAACAGATGTGACGTGCCAACAACAAAAAATATCTTCTACTTGGTACTTCATTGTAGAGTGTTGAATATTATCAGAACTATTTGTAATATAGTGAGAATTTCTTTAATTAACAGTTGATGTTGTACTCATGAATAATCACTCACACCAACCAATAAAGTAAAGATTCCATCTAATGTAAATGAATGTAGATATTTTCGCTATGCGAGTTGCTCTAGCTTTCTCCTACATTTGAGGTTTAAAAAAACAAAAAAAACAAATGCATTTATCTGTCTCCAAGAGGACATGAGAACATTCAACTACATCCTGGTAGCCTACATCACCCTACTACAATTTGAAGTTATCTTAGTCTCAACACACTAAATAATTTGTGCATATAAAACCACACTGTGTTTACCTGACAAAAATTCAAGTTATTTGTGAGACAACAATGATATACATTTATTAAACACCGTGAAATATACATTTTCGACATTTACGAAGGATATGATTTTGTATGATTTTTAAAACAATTTAACCCTTGGTTAAAAATTTATTATCCCCAGATTCTAAAAAATTTATTATCCCCAGATTCTAAAAAATTTTAAAAAACATAAAAGTACTGAATTGACTAATCTCAATGATGGTAGTAAACCACCTATAGATTAACGTTGGAAGTAAAGTTTAAAAACTACCCGTGCTAGTGCCCAGTGTCTAATTTTCTCGTAATAGGATCCCATGCTACAACTCAAGTATCAAGACAAGCAATAAGTTTCATATATTATAATAATCAAAACCCTTAAATTTTAATTTTCTACTGCACAAAAAGATAGAAGAAAATTTATACATCAGGAGGCATACATATCCACTATTGGAAGTCAGAACCAGAGATGACGTTATTGGACTAGCAAAACTGGAACTTGAAGTTGTTGCAGTTTATGAACTTGAAGTAGGGAAACCTAAACAAACATTAGCAAGATATTTATCAACCAGCTATAATAGTATTCTTATAAAAATAGGCACCTTCAGATAAAAAGCTGAGAACCATGCATCAAAACTGTACAAGCCTTAGTGGTGAAATTTAAAAAAATGAGATTGGGATATGATCATGATTCATGAATTACCAGTGAGATTAAGGGGAACGCTAAGAAATTAATGAAAAGTCTATCAAGCTTTACTGTCAATAATGGAAGTATGCAAAAATCCAATATCCATTAAACAGCAAAAATAACTCAATAACAGTCAAGAATCACAACCAAGTTCCAATCTTGGTAGACAATAATCACCAAGCTAATAAAAACAATACTCTGTACAGAAAATAAACAAGAAAAGATGCAAAAAAAAATAACAAACTTTAAAGCTATCATTAAGACATTAATGCATCATTTCAGGAGGTGGGAAATTCCCAAAAATTTCAAATAAACTAGTTCAACATAAATAATGCACGGTGTTCTTCATCATTATTGCATAATGAAGAGAGAATGGTGACCCTGATATCCACAACACAATATAACTAATCAAATTATTTTTGAATGCATGTATGTGCCTTTTGTTTGTGGCAATCAGCAGTTTTCATTTTTCTCTTTGAGGGTTTTCATTCAGCATGAAGATTAGTGGCCAAGATATTGTAGAGTACTGGACAAAATTCAAGGATATCCACTCCACTCTAAACTTTCTTTCTTAATTGCCTCCAACAATAGTGCTCTCTTTTCCAAAATAATTAGGTCCTGTTGGATTTGCCAGCAATTCCATTAGTACAATCAAATTATCCAGAAAAAGAATAACAAAACATAAAAAAACTTAATCACAGAATAAAAGGTAGACAAAAGTCATTTTTATGAGAGTAGAAGTTCATAAATAGTAGGATAAAGCATTTGGGAATAGTTTGAAAAACAGAAAATATTCATCACATGTTCATAAACTACTTGTTCATTGTGTTATTCTTATTCCTCCACATGGGTCTGCGATATTATTTATGAAAGCTTATTCTCCAAATCTCTTCTAGCTTCAAGAACATCTTGTGCAAAAGCATTCAATGAACCTGCTTTCAAACAGGTTATCAGGATAGCAATTGTGCTATCATGATAAGGCTAACAATTGTGCTATCATGATCAGGCTACACCAAAAACACATCAACGGATTCAATCATCTCATGAGAAGCTGAGATCAATCTTCCACGGTTATCTCTACTCTGTTAATCCATTCAACTATCAGCTTGATTAGGCACATTTTCTCTGGTCCTTAATCAACTCAGTATTAAGTCACATCTGCTTATTTCTTTTATTCTTTATATTTATGTTTGTACACTTTCTTATCTATCTATTTGTCACATAATTAATAAATAAATGCCAAGACAAACATATGACTTATGACTACTAAAAACACTTCATAAGAATTTAAGCAACTGACCCAAGATTATGGTTCGGGGGGCCGAGACACAACTACGTTAAAAATAATTTCAAATTAGACAATAAAGATAACAATTCCAAATCAAGCATGGTGAAAAATCTAACCAAATAGCTCATAAAAATAATAATTGAAAACTAGTGCACAGGAACAACACAAAAAGTAGAAATCAAGGAGGAAAAGGAACATAGGCTACATGCAATTAATCAAATGAAAAGCCTAAAAAATGTATAAAACCTAGTAAAAGATATACCTACTGGTCAACCAAAATGCATAATTCAGTAAAAATATTAAGCATTTTAAACACCCACATTTACGACCGACTATATATACACACATAATTTCACTTATTTCTTTTTCCTATTTTCAGTTGAAAAAACTCCGATTAAAGGGTGCTCATATCTTGACTATTTATAAAAAATAATGGCAAAAAAATTAATTAAAATGGGCTTCCTTTTCATTATAAAAGATGGACGATTTTCCATGTGCAAAAAGCTCTAGACGTAGTATAAAAGTATAATTAAACCAATTGGCAAATAGATTTAAAAAGAACAAAAAAAAAATACACTGAAATCAATCATCAAAATCAACCATTAAATTCACAGTTACCCAAAAGTGGACAGACGTTAGAGATATCGCCCAGAAATCATCAAAATCGGTGCGTGAAGTTTAGGTTTCAGTTATTTCAAAAAAATGGAGGAAAAATGGCCCCTAAAAAAGCTAGGTCCGGCTTTGCACAAAGATATACAAACTTACAGATAGAGAATGGAGGAGGAGGAAGCGGCGGGTCTCTCTCAATGACCCAATCTCACAGATAGAGAACGGATGAGGAGGAGGAAGCGGGGGTTCTCGGTCAAGTAGAGGGGTGCGTCCTCAAAACCCTACAACAAGAAGTGTTATGATTTTGTTTTATTTAGTTGGGTCGGGTCACGTGGGTTTGGGTAGATTTTAATGGATTAATTGGGAAAAGTGATATGAATTGACATGGTACTTAGTATGGAATTAAAAAGTGTTAAGAGGAAAATAAATAATTGCAAAATGGACATTGATAAATTTTTGGACATTTTTGCAAATAACAATGTAAAAATGGCCAGTTTTTCAAATTTCCACTTAAATTAATAAAGGGAAAATTACACTAAACCAGTTTTTTAAAGTTTAAAATTCAAAAATCGGGGACTAAATTTCATTGTTAAAAAATCAAGTGATATATAAGAAATCTAACCCTAATTTTTCACTATCCACCCCCTCTCCTCTCCCATCTCTTTCTCACCTCCCCTCGCCTTTCTCCCCTCCCCTCCTTCCCTCCCTTGTGAATCGCGGCAGCGTCACAGCGATGCTGCTGTGATTCGTGAATCGCAGCAGCGCAATTCGCAGCAGCAGAAACTATAGAATCGCGAATCGCAGCAACAACAGAAAAGCCAACCACCAGAATCCCAGGCTGTAAAATCGCAAATCGCAGCAGTGGGGAGGGGTTTTTTTGAGTCAATCGTCGACTTGTGCCAACTGGTGCCGATACTGCACCACCACACAACTGCCTCCTGCAGGTAATGGTTTTGGGGTTTTTTGGTTGTGGTGTGGTGCAGGCGGCGGTTGTGTGGTGGTGGTCCTTTTTGTTGTTGTTGGAGATGGTTGTGGTGTTGTGGCGACGGCGATTTTTGTTGGTGGCATGGTGCAGGCAGTGATTATGGTGGTTGATTTTTGTTGCATTGCAGGCGGCCGATGCGATGTTTTTGTTGGTGGTGCGGTGTAGGCGATGGTGTGGTGGTCGTGTGGTGCAGGTGGCAGTTGTTGGTGGTTTTGGTAGTGTTGTGCAGGTGGCAATTGTTGGTGGTTGGTGCAGGCGGCGGTGGTTGTGATCATTTTCATTGGGTGGTGATGGTGGTTGTTGGGGGGATGGTGTTGGTGGTGTTGAGGACTTTTTCTGCTGGTGGTGGTGGTGAGGTCGTTTTCATTGGGTGGACGGCGATGGTGGTTGCTGGGGTGTTTGTGGTGGCTACGGCGGTGGTTTATGTGGTGGCGGTGGTGTGTTTCTATGGTGTTGGCGGTGGAGACGACGGTGGTGTTGTGTTGGTGGTGGTTTCAAATGGTTTGTTGATTGTGACCAATAAATTGGTTGGTGTGTGACCAATAAAGAATAAATTGTGATCAATAAATATTGTGTGGCCTACAAATTTATTAATTTGTGACCAATAAAAGTAATTTGTGACCTATAATTTATGTTTTGTGACTATAATATAAGTTGTGTGACTTATAAATTTTGTGATTTGTGATCGATGAACAATTTGTGACTTTTAAAATTTTAATTTGTGACCGATAAACGAACTGTGACCTATAAATTTTTTGAATCGTGACCTTAAATTTTTGAAATCTATGACCAACGAATTAAATGTGATCTATAAAATTTTTGAACTGTGACCATTAAATAATCTGTGACGCATAAAAATTAGTATTTGTGACTGAAAAATAATATGTGACTAATTCAATTATAAATCTGTAACCGGAATGATTGTCGGAATAGTCGTCGAAATGGTCGTCGGAATAGTCGCCGGAATGGTCGCCGGAGAAGAGTGGTCGCCGGAGAAGAGTGGTGGTCGGAATGGTCACAGGAATAGTCCCCGGAGCGGTAGGGGTGTTGCACGTAGAGTGTGTTTATTATATTATATTATATTAGAATTAAAAAAAAAACTTATTTTTGAATTTTCAAACTATAAACATGATTTTTGAATTGGTGTAAATTAAACACCTTATTTATGAATTTTTCCCATTAATAAATGACAGTACAAACCATTTTTATTGGGCTTAATTTAAGCCCCGTATGTTTCTGATTAAAATCTAAATCAAAGTCAAACAATCAATATTAACCATATTTTTCATGTGTCCCACAACTTTTCGACCACACTTTTCAGAAATTTCTATCACAATCTACTAAAAATCTAATTTTAATCTTCCTCGCTTTTCATTCTATTAATTGCGTTAAATTTACTTGTAGCCACCCAACTCTATGTTTGTTATCATCATGACTACTCAATTTGATTTTGTTTTATCATGATCACTCAACTTTATACTTAGTGTCACCATGGCCACTCAATTTGATTTTATTTCACAAATGTCATCCAATTTCATACAACGTTTCGCTATGGTCACCTAATTTCATATAACATTTCAACATGGTCATTCAACTTCTTTTAATCATTTTCATTAATTTTGAAAGGGGTAAAACAGTAATTTTAAAAAAATTAAAATAAAAAGTTATTTTAGAAAAACAAACTTAAAACGTTTATTTTAAAATAAGCTTTTATTTTATTTTTCTAAATAACTTTTTTTTTAAAATAAATTTTTATTTTATTTTTAAAACTTTTTTTTTAAAATAAGTTTTTATTTTATTTTATTTTATTGTTTTAAGTAACTTTTTTTAAATAAGTTTTTAAAAATTTTTAAATTTTTTTTTTATGTATATAATGCAAATTACCGTTTTACCCCTTTTAAAATTAATGAAAATTGTAATAAGAAGTTGAGTGACCATGGTAAAATATTATATGAAATTGGGTGACTATAGTGAAATATTATGTGAAATTGGATAGCCTTGTTAAAATGAAATCAAATTCGGTGGCCATGGCGACACTAAATCTAAAGTTGAGTGGACATAGTAAAACAAAATCAAATTGAGTGATCATGGTACACCAAGTATAAAGTTGGGTGGCCACCAGTGAATTTAACCCTCTGTTAATTTGATCACTGAATTCGTGTCATAATTTGTCTGATTCATACAAATTGTCCATGTTATTTTAAATTTTGCATTTGAGCACTTAGATTAATCAAATCTTGCGTGAAACATCATTGTCATCCATTTTTTCCGTTAAATCCTTGTAAACAACAAATGTATATAATGTTGGTAAAAGATATAATAACTAAACATGAAGATACCAAACAATTATTCATAACTTAATCTTTATACTGCGATTATAAACAACAAATGTATATAATGTTTACCTAGTGGGTTATCATTTCTAGCCTCATAGTTATACATTCACTTCTTTTACTTTCGAACAAACATTCACCGGCAACACTGTGTATCTTAAGGATATATTTGAATATTTGTAAATAAATATTACAAAATTGGAATGTGTAATTTCCCAAACTATATCGGTAGAAATAGAGAGTTAAAATGTCCACCGTGGGTCAAGAGGAAGCTAGGCAATTTGCTTGCTCACAGCTACATTAAAGTCAAAGGCAAGGATGGGAATAAGTTCATTTTCAGGATCGAGATAATCTCGTAGCTGAATATGCTTATGGAAACTTATTGCTATCGATAATTAAGATATATCAATGCCATTACATACTTATTCCATGGTCGTCACCTCCAACCCGAGCAGTTTCTTGACGACCACGTACGAAAGCATCGCTTATCCAGAACGTGCAATACACAAGTATAAATTGAATATGCCAAGAAAGCATGGCATTGTGTTCTAGAGGCAGACCATGCCTTTAGTAGGTTGAAGAACAATTTTACGAAGCTTAAGAGTGTTGTTTTGGTCTATTAAGATGAAGAAGTTTTAAAAAAAGGTAAAGCCCAAAACCTAAGCTTTGATATCTTTTTACACATTTACGTTATGATACCAAATTAATATTATAAAAAATGAGGTGCAAAATACCCATAAGATTTTGCAACACCAATCGGATAAATGATATTATTACCCCTCAAATCCAAAATCCCAGGTCAGATCGCCACGTAAGCAGCAGTCACATGGATAGTCATGCAAGGGATATTGAGGCTGGTCGGGGTGCCTCGATTCTGGGGATAATAGTGGGGATGACAAAATAGCTGGGGGCAGCCAAAATTCGATCCTACGTTGAATGAAGACACGTGGCACAACACGTGGATAGACAGTCAAACACACCCGTCAAAAGAAGACCCAGCAGACCAACCACAGCAGTAAAGAAGAATAGGCCGAGCCCCTCACACTTCTTCGAAGGATGAAGCTGCGTGATGTTGGATGAGGACCTCAGATCTCTCTGAAGCTGTCTCCAACTCATCCGAGGCTCATGAAGCCAACGCTGCCTTTGGAAATAGATTTGAAGATCTATTAGAAATGATTAACGTAACACTTGTAATAAAGTTTGTCAATATGTCAGCCTATTGTATAGGGCGGCGACCCTTTATCAATGTATTAATTATATGAATAAACAGTAATGTAAAGCCTTAGTTAGGGAGATGAGGTCACGTGGTTCCTATCCAACGGTCACCATGTCGACCAATACATTATAAATAGGTCATCTTTGTAATTAAATGGGAGGTTGGATCATTAATAGAAGGAGGGACAATCATATATTCAAAATATACGCTTGAACTCTTGAAGAAAAGATATGAACATTTTATATATCCTTCCACATATTTCTACTTTGTTATTACATAGATTAGTTTAGTTCCTGTCAGGCAATTGTTGTTAGCGCGGTTGCTTTTGTTCCACCCGTCGGAGCTTGAACATTTTCGTCTCTCGCTGCAAAGTATCTCTCGCATCCATCTTCTTCGTGCTACCGTCATCATTTCGGTAGGAATGCGTCGAAATCGTACTTGACTTGGCGTGAGTAGCCCGACATCTGTTGAGCTCATTTTTTGGAGTCAACAGATATAATAACGAAACATGAAGTCACCAAACAATTATGTACCACTTAACAAAATTATACTTTGCAATTATACGTAACAAATCAAGTATGAAGTTTATCTTATTGGTTCTCCTATCTTGACTCAAAAGATATACACATAATCTCCTACTTTTCAACAAACATTCACACTTAACATGACGCACCATCAGGATAGTATTTGAAATCTTGGCAAACAAGTACAGTAGAATGGGAACAAGTAATTGGCAGAGAGTGAAAATGTACAGCGTGGATCGAGTGGATGACATGAAGTTAGCCGATTTACCGGGAAATCGATGTTAAAGTCAAGGAAACGAAAGGGAATGAGGTCTTTTTTAGGATCAAGAGAACATCTGCAAAAGATTCTTTTGAAAACTTATTGTAGTCTACAAACATGGATACCAATGCCATTGCATTCCCTAATTGGAAACTATCACAAATGTGTTTGGGTTTGACAACGCCTATAACATCAACTAACCCTTTATTCTTTAAAAATTGCAAGGCAAAAAACTGGGGATGTCCTAAGCGTTGATGCCAAATGTTTGTGGCGTCAGATTTGAATCAATGAGAAAAGTAGAGCTCGGTGAATTAGGAAAAACATAAAGATCACCCTTGCGCCTCTCTGTGATCACTGGCTATCCTATTTGTTGTTCCTTAACATAAAAGTCAACATTAGTGAATTCACAACTAACTGGAGATTGGGTTGTTAGTTGACTTACAGAGAGCAAGTTTCTTTTCAAGTGAGGAACTAGCAACAAGATATCATGAAGAGCTAAGGTTTTATTTTTTTGCTTAATGCTAGAATCTCCAATACAAAGAATTGGTAGAGAATATCAGTTGAAATATGTTACAAATTTAGTGACCAACTTGTAATCTTTATTATTGATAGGGACTAGAGTGCAAACCTTTTATTCTTGTATATATTTCTTTGTTTACATTAAATAAAATACATAATTTTCCCCCCAAAATCGCGACTTGGTATTAGAGAACAGTAACTCTAGGTGCCGGCGACCTCCTTCCCGTTACCCGGACGTCGCGACGGCGCTACCGTGTCTGCACAGTACCGGCGACCCTTTGGCGCTCGGTTATTCCATTTTTGTTTGGACCGTTGCAGGTTACCCAGCCTGATTTCGACCCTGTTTCCTATTACCCAGACGCAGAGGACGTCGCCTCTGCATTTGAACAGGTCCGACGCTGACGTCGTGACTGTTCCGTCGCCGTTCTGTGTTTTTTCTGCCTTCCAGTTGCAGCTTCCATTTTCCCCGGGTGTTTTCTCGGCCATTTCAGTTTTCTTCTTAGTTTTGCTTGACCAATCTCTGTCAATAGCTCCGGCCACTTCTGTTTTTGCTTTTAATGACATGTTCAGATTTAGAGGCTACTGAGAGCATTTCAGGAAGCATGTGTTTTCTCTGTGGTCGAAGAGCTTACTGAACATCTAGCTCGATGGAGCTATTCTATTGCCTTCTTTGAATTGTCTTTTGTTCCTTCCGTTCGATTGCGTAACTTTTGTAAATCAACAAAAGTTGAGAGGTTTCGTTGAGAATTGAGGAAACTTATTCATCACATCAACGCCAATTCTGAATTTACAAATAAGAAAAGGGCACCAGTGCCCTTTTGGGTTTCTTGAATTGTTTGCATTTGGTGGTTCACGAGCGCTCTAGTTCTTTTTCAGCAATCTATTATTGAAATAATGGCCAATAACAAAGTGGTTACACCGGTAATTCATGGGACATCGGAGAAGGCTATGCATTCATCCCTTGCGTCTACTCATGCACCTACATCTACTGGTTCCCATGTTGCTCGTTCATCTCCTGGGGAAGGTATCTTTGGTTTGCAATCTACTTCTACTGTATCCGATTTTTGGGTTATAGATTCTGGAGCTACCGATCATTTTACCCATGATCCCTCTACATTTGATTCCTTAACAACGTCGCATGTTCAGTCTGTTCAAATGGCTAATGGGACTCCTGTCAAAATTTCTGGGGCAGGGAGTGTCTCGTTTTCACCTACTTTTTCTCTCTCATCCATTTTACTTGCACCCACTTTTTCCACTAATCTCTTATCTATTAGTAAAATTACAAAGGATCTTGATTGCTCTATCATTTTTTCACCAACTCATTGTGTATTTCAGGACAATCGAACGAAAATGACGATTGGCACTGGTAGAGAGAGAAGAGGGTTGTATTTTTTGGAGGGAACGAGGCGTTTGCAAACTGATGATACACATGGTCTCCAAGTTGTTAGTAAATCCACTCCAAGAGATAGGATCCTTTTGTGGCATTGTCGATTATGTCATCCCTCATTTACTTACTTAGAACACTTGTTCCCAAAACTTTTTGAAAATATTCGTAGTTCTAGTATGCGGTGTGAATAATGTATTTTTGCAAAAAATCATCGTGTACCTTTCAAAGTCAGTTTTAACAAAAGTTCTGTTCCCTTTGCTTGTGTGTATACTGATGTTTGGGGTCCTTTTTCTACTCCATCTGTTATAGGTCAAAAATACTTTGTCTCTTTCATCGATGATTGTACCAGAGTTTATTGGATATATTTGTTAAAATCTAAGGGTGAAGTCGTTCATGTTATTCCAAAATTCTTTAAAATGATTGAGACACAATTTCATACACGGGTTAAAGTTATTCATTCTGACAATGGTCGTAAGTTTGTTAACCAAACCCTTAACAACTTCTTCTCGACTCACGACATTCTTCGTCAAACCACTTGTGCTTACACACCTCAACAAAACAGCATCGCATAGCGAAAAAACCGACACATTCTTGAAGTAGCTCGGGTTTTATGCTTTACTATGCGTGTTCCAAAACGTTTTTGGGCTAAGGCCGTGACAACTGCTGTCTTTCTCATAAATCGCATGCCATCCCGCATCATTAACTTTCAAACTCCTTTAAGAAGGTTGTCCCAGTTTCACCCTATTCCCTCTTCTTTAAATATATGTCCCAAAATTTTTGGTTGTGTGTGTTATGTCCATGTGCATTCTCATCTCAGAGATAAATTTGATCCTCGTGCCCTGAAATGTGTCTTCCTCAGCTACTCAAGCTCCCAGAAGGGCTACAAATGCTTTCATCCTCCTACGGGAAAATATTATGTTTCTATGGATGTGGAATTTTGTGAATCGGAATCTTTTTTTCTGATGATGTGTCGTTAGTTCCTCTTCAGGGAGAGATTAGTAGTAAGGAAGAGGAACGAGTGTGGTTAGATGAAAAGGAAGTGTGGATTTCTGGACAATCGAAGGTAGAATCTCAAGTTGTCGAATCCCAAATTGAAAATCGAGTTGAGGATGATAGATCACCTCGCTTGTTCCAAAAAGTGTTATACAAGGAGAAACTCAGACAATGCTTGTACTCCCATATTACCCTCTTCAGACCCTGATAACCCTCAGGTTGATACTACAGTGCCATCTGATTCTTCGGAGATTGAAAATGAGGTACCCACTCTACTTACCCCTTCTACTCCTATCCCTATTTTTGATTCTAATCCTACAGCTTTAGATACTGTTGATGCTCCTCCTCTTCGAATCCATAATAAGCCTGATAGGTTTGGTTTTTCGAAATCTTCTTCTAATGCTATCTTTCCCATCTCTGATTATATCTCTTATCACCGTTTATCTAAGACCAATTTGACGTTTGCCCTCCAACTATCTTCTGTGTCTATCCCTAATCACTTTTAGGAAGCTCTTGATCAACCTAAGTGGAAATTCGCTATGGTAGAAGAAATGAATGCTCTCCAAAAGAACTCTACTTGGGAGATGGTCGTATTACCACCAGGGAAAAAGACCGTGGGATGCAAGTGGGTGTACTCGTTAAAATACAGGTCAGATGGAACTGTGGATAGGCATAAAGCTAGGTTGGTTGCCAAAGGGTACACGCAGACTTATGGGATTGATTACCAGGAAACTTTTGCTCCAGTAGCTAAGATGAATACCATTAGAGTCATCCTATCTCTAGCGGTCAATCTTGATTGGCCATTGAGACAATTTGATGTTAAAAATGCATTCCTTCACGGTGATCTGACAAAGGAGGTGTATATGGACCCTCCTCCCGGTTTCACTCCTCCAGGGGGTAATGTGTGTAAGTTGAAAAAGGCTCTTTATGGGCTAAAGCAATCACCAAGGGCGTGGTTTGAAAGATTGAGTTATTCAATGAAAGAGTATGGTTTCAAACAGGCCTTGGCTGATTATACTCTATTTTATAGGAGAGATGGTCATGATATTACTATGCTTATTGTGTATGTGGATGATATGATTGTTACTGGTAGTAATCCCAATGAGATTGAGAAACTCCGAAGCCATTTGACAAAGGATTTCGAAATGAAGGACTTGGGTACTTTGAAATATTTCTTGGGTATTGAAGTATCACGGTCCCAACAAGGACTTATCCTATCTCAACGCAAGTACGTCCTTGACCTTCTAGCAGAAACTGGTATGTCGGCTTGTGTCCCTGTTGACACACCTATTGAGGTAAATCATGGCCTATCTATTTATCCTAATCAGATCCCCACAAACAAAGAGAGATACCAAAGATTGGTGGGGAAGTTGATCTATCTAACCCACACGAGACCTGATTTGTCATATGCACTTAGCGTCGTGAGTCAATTCATGCATAATCCCAGTGAGCAGCATATGGGTGTAGTTAATCGGATATTGGCATATCTGAAGTCCTCTCCAGGCAATGGCATTATGTATTCAAAGAATGGCCATTTAGATATTGTGGGTTACACGGATTCTGATTTTGCTGGACCGAAAATCCACATCAGGATATGTATCGTTTGTTGGGGGCAATCTTGTGACTTGGAGGAGTAAGAAACAGAATGTGGTCTCACTATCCAGTGCTGAGGCGGAATATCGAGCATTACATCATGCAACTACAGAGCTTACATGGCTAAAACTTCTCCTTAGTGAACTTGGCTTTCGTCCGGACAAACCTATATTACTTTTCTGTGATAACACTGCTGCCATTAAAATTGCAAACAACCATGTGCAACATGACAGAACAAAGCATGTTGAACTTGATAGGAACTACATCAAAGATAATCTCGACTCTAAAAATATAGAGGTTCCATACATCAAGAAGGCGGAACAACTGGCTGACATAATGACACATGGAATTGCTAGTGGTCCATTCTATACAATGATATCCAAGCTGGGCATGCGTGATATCTATACATCAACTTGAGGGGGAGAGTTGAAATATATTACAAATTTAGTGACCAACTTGTAATCTTTATTATTGTTAGGGACTAGAGCGCAAACCTTTTATTCTTATATATATTTCATTGTTTACATTAAATAAAATACATAATTTTTCCCCCCAAAATCGCGACTATATCCATCACCAATAAGAATTGAATCTGCACCAAAGTAGTTGCGAATATTGCCTGTCTTACCTGTCATGTGCTTGGAGGCTCTTGTGTCTGAGGTTCATTCTGTTTCAGTAATGGTGTTATCCAAGGTTAGTGCTGCCAGAGCTTGTGGTATGTCATCATGTTGAGTTGGCCTTTTGGGCACCCACCAACATATTTTGCAATATGTCCCATCGTGCCACAATACTGGCATTTTTCTTCACTATAGAGGTCTCTCTCCGCAGGCGTCATTCGTCGTTCACCAGTGGTAGAGGGCGTTTTTGTCGAGTGCTTGATGTGAGGCTAGCAGAATAGTCACGATTTTGATCATTTGGTTGTTGTGTCTGAAATCCTCTCCCCGTTGAAATAAATTTTTGTTTGTTGCCATGATATCCCGAGGAAGATTGTTGAAATCGATATTGTTGTTGTCCGTAAAACGTCATTTGATGAGTGAGTGAGTTGGTGGCATTTGAATGATTTGAGAACCAATTTCGCCGTTGATCAAGGCTTTGAAGTTGTGAGACAAGCTCAAAGTATGATGTTTTTGGTGGTTTAAGCATGGTAATGGTGAAAGTTTCAAATTGAGGGCCAAGACTAGTGAGAAGACAAAATACATTTTCTTTGTCTACGACTGGTTTCCCAATTGCTGAAAGACTGTCACATATACCTTTGAAGGTTCGCATACATTCTTTAGTTGTTTTGTCATCTTCTTTTAGAAGATATGTTATGTATTGTCTGAGTGTAAATTCACATTCTCGTGAATCTTCTGCATAAGCATTCCTTAGTGCTTCCCAGATAGCATTTGGGGTGTCCACTCCCACGACGAGGCCAAGTGTTTCTTCAGAGAGTGTTCCAATTATCCACCCTTGAATAAGGCGATCCGCCTTTCGCCATGTAATGTATGTTTCGGTCAATCTTGTCAATTCTTGACTTTCTGCAATGGCCAAGACATGTTCATGCCACAATGGATAGTTTGTGGGAATGAGTTTGAGAGTGATGAAAATCCCAACGTTGAAGGATAGTGAAGTCATGGTTTCAGGAGGCTACTGAACTGCTGGGTTGCTGTTGTTTGGTTTGTACCGTGTGTTCACAGCAGCTCTGATACTAAGAAGAAAAATGAGGAAAAAAATTGTAGAGAATAAAATTGCTTTCTTATTATTTGAATGTGAACACTCAACTTTTAAACCTACATAATACAAAGGCCATAACCTCTATTTAAACATAAAACCAAAGTGACAGAATACATAAAATTTGTAGAACAGATTGCGCGAAATGTGTTATATCGTGACTGATTTCGAAAACATTGAAAATGATCTGAATTGATTTAAATCCAAGATATGCTCATTCCTTTTTTTTTTGGAGTTTTCTTATCTTGTTGAGTTACCATTTCCATTGAGGTTCCTTCACCCTCCAATGTCTTTCCACCAACATAGCATGATTTGTGAGAATTACCAGCCTTATCTTTTACATTATTCAGTTGATTCCCACAAATCATGTCGGCCCGTTTGGTTGTGCTAATACGATGGTCGCTACCTTCGACAATGGCAAACTTCTAATGAACTCAAAATCAAGGATGGGGACAAGATCAATGCTACGTTGCACCAAACTTGAGTTGCTTCATGATAGTATGAGAAGAATGCTAAGGTGTATGGATTGTAACATAGAAGTTTCTATTAGTAGGGAATGAACGCTAAGCCATTAATTGGAATTGTAATAGAGAACTTCTACAGAAATCATATAAACAAGCTTCAATATCTCTGCAAAAAAAAAAAAACGCAAAATCAATCATTGACAATTATGTACCTAGGTATTAAAATAGTATTTATGTCACCAATTTACTTCGGTCTAACATGCACCATGCACGAAAGCTTCGCTTATCCCACACGTAAAATGCACTCCGTACTGTAAACTGGATATAGCAAAAAAGGACAGCGTATTGTTTCAGAGGCATATATGTTGTGCCCTTAGTTGATGGATGAAAAATGTCACAAAGCTTGAGAGTTTGCTTTTGGTCTATGAACACCAAGAAAGTGCAAAATAGGAAAAAGCCCATAATCTAAGCTTCGATATCTCTTTATACATTCACATTTTCATGACAACTTAAGCTTGTAAAAATTGAGGTGCATAAGCTTTTACCACATCAATTTGATAAAAGATTAAGCCCTTGTCTGGAAGTCATTTTCAGTAGACATGTTAAACAGTAAAAAGACAGCTACATTTATTGACCAAATCAAGCAAAATTACCTTCATTCGCCCTTTTGACACTTATTTCATTGTGTTTTGAGAGATGAACATTTCAGAGAATTTGCTTAATGTCAAGTCAATAATGATGGTTATATAGGGACTCACGTACTGTTTCAACGGTCCAAATTATTCTTAAAATTTAGTAAGAATCGTGCCCAGGTAAGTGCTAAATAACAAAATATGAAGATACAAATAATTATTCATAACTTAACAAAATTATTCTATGTAATTATAAGCAACAAATGATCATGTGTAAGGTTTACCTAATTAATTATCCTTTCCCGCCTCTTCAAACGCACACATCTTCTACTTTTCAACAAACGTTCTCAGTAAATAAGTAGTATAGGAACAAGTAATCGGAAAAACCAAATCAGTAAAAATAGAGAGTAAAAATATCCGGTGTAGTCTAGAGGAGGACAAGAAGCCCGTAGATTCGCGAGCGCACATCAACGTTATAGTCAAAGGCCAGGACAATGAGTTCTTTTTCAGGATTAGGAAAACTTAGCAGCTGAAGAAGCTTATCGAAACTTATTATGATCGACAATCAGTGGATATCAATGATATTGCATTCCTATTCGATGATCGCCTCCTCCAACCAAACACTGACGAGTTTGAAATGAAGGATCAGGACGAGATCGATGCTATGCTGCAGAAGACTGGAAGTGTTGTTTAATAGTATGAGATAACTGTTACGGTGTATTGACTTGTAACATTGAAGTTTCTATTAGTTGGGAATGAATACTAAGAAAATGGAATTGTTATGGAACATTTATGAAAATCATATGAACAAGCTTCAAAACTTTAGCAGAGAAAAAAAAAAAAAAAGAACAATACGTAGCATCAATCTTTGACAAAGGTGATTTCTTAGTTTTAAAATAGTATTTCTTCCAGCAGTTTACCTCGGTCTAACATGCACCTCGCACCGTCGCACGAAACCATCGCTTATCATGCACATGTAATGCACACTGAAGTATAAATTGGATAAGGATAGCGTTTTGTTTTACTTTTTTTGAAGGATGAACAATGTTACAAAAGTTGAGAGTTTTCTTATGTGTTGGGTAATTGATACCAAATAAATCCGAGCCTATGATTATAAACCAGGTCACACTAAGTTCATAGACCTTGTGCCAATTATTGAACCCAAAGTGGGAATTGGCAGCCCACGGAACGAAGATGGACGAGAACTCACTTGTAGCAACCAAGGGTCGACCCACCTATTATGCTTGGCCCTTTCGGTTTTGGCCTAGGAGTCTCCTCATTTTGGTTGGCACACAATACTTACGCTGCCTTCTCTGCTTTTGTCTCTGACTTGCGGCTGCCTCTCCTTTTTGCCTTTGCTCTGTAATCCGGCTTTGGCTGCCCTTTCTTGACCTCCTTTCCGGTGTTGGTCGCTGGCTGTTGTGCCATATTGGTGGCTCTCTATTGTGGCTCCTCTCTGCTCCGTTTTCGACCTTCTCTCCCACGGCAATTTTCTGTCCGTTCCTTTGTGGCTTGATATCCACTACGCATCTCTGAACATGGATTTGATAGGGTAGTGTTGTTCTTGCGGTTTCAATATAGTTGATTCAATTTCTGGCTTGTAGTATTGTCATCTAACTTGGTGTTTAATTATCTTTACTTGTTAGGAAAACTATTTTACAACATTATGGTTAATGAACACGAAGAAAGCCTGAAATAGGAAAATCCCGAAAACGAAGCTTTGATATCTATTTATACCTATGGACTTATTGCAAAAATCCAGAGTCAGTGGTATCAATTCCATTGCATTCTTATTTGATGTTTCCATCTCCGGCCAGAGCAGACTCTTGATGAGCTCGAAATGGAGGATGGGAACGAGATGGATGAAACGCTGCACCGAACTAGAGGTGCTGTTTAATTGTATTGGATGAATGCTAAGGTGTATGGATTTGTAACGAAGAAGTTTCCATTAGTTGGGTATGAATGCTAAGCCATTGGAATATAAATATGCAAATTTTACGAAAATCACACGAACAAAGCTTTAAAATTTCTGAAAAACAAAAAAACATTACGCGGCATCAATATTTGGAAATGGTGATCCCTTAGTATTAAAATAGTATTTTTGTAATGAGTTCACATAATTCTTGTAATCAAAATGCTAGATGTACACTTCACTAAAGATCATTTGATCTTCGATGTTCATTATTTATTCAAGAATCACTCGAATCAGATCAAAATTAGACCAAATTGCCAATTCGAGTTGCTTTTAGATAATATTTAAATGGTTTCAACTCTATCTTATATAATCAAATTTTAAATCCGGTTCCACAATTGCACATGGGACCGTTTTGATCTATGCTATAATTTCCATTGGTAGTTTGGTACTATCAATTGGACCGTACTCACCCCACATGGAACTAATTCATTCTATGCTATAACTACAAATCCACGTTCATTCCTATTGAAATGCATGATCAAGAAAAAAAAAATTGCAAAAAGCAAAAATAAATAATCAAAATGGGGGTGTAGGGTAGCGAGGAAACCAATGACCAACGGACATGTGTCAACATGCCGATAGCACCACCTGCAAACTATCCTAGGGGTAAGTAGCTACCCTGGGACTGCACACGCTAAGGCATTGGCATTTAATTTTGATGGGATAAACACCAGACAAACAACCCCTTAATTATTATTAACTCTAATTTATAGAATGGTTTAGGGTTATGCAATGCATGTACAATCCCAGCCCCACACCTCCCAAGTTAAGCCCGTTAAACTTGGGATCATATAAATGGGAGTAAATTTTGGTATCAAAAACAAATTTCAGAAGCTTTTGCACCAGCCTTGGGATAAATCATCGTCTAACCTCGGTCTCTCACCCACAGAGTAATGGTCTAGCCGAAGTGACTAATCGGATTATACTCCAAGACCTCCGTACAAGGATTGAAGGTGCTCATGTTAATTGGCCCGATGAGCTACCTTCCATATTATGGACTTACAGGACTTCACACAAAACAACGACGGGGGAGACCCCCTTCATGCTAGCTTTTGGAGTGAAAGCCACAATCCCCATTGAAGTCAACCTTCCATCACTTAGGCGTTTGGAGCACAATGCTGGGGAACATACCACTGAACATCTCGACCTCCTGGAGGAAGCATGAGAACAGGCCGCACTGCGAGTAGCCTCCTATCAGAACAGAACAGCCCGGTACTTTAATAGCAAGGTCAGAACCAGGAGATTCAGGATTGGGGATCTAGTGCTTAGAAGGGCCGAGGCCGCTGGTCACGCCCCGGGTAAGCTCGGGCCAACATGGGAAGGGCCCTTTGAAGTTATTTGACGAATTCATGGTGGAGCATACAGCCTCAGAGATTTGTCAGGAAGACCACTGCCAAGGCCGTGGAATGCCGACAACCTCAAAATCTATTACAAGTAAATATCATGACCTCCATAATCTTATTGGCATTGTTTTATCTTTACTTTTCGGGCTTGCATGCCCAATGCAGTTACTTTTGCTTACATTTAATTTTAAGAATTTTCATCGGGCTTGCACGCCCCGCAGCATTTTTCTTTCGACAAGTTACTTATCAAGGCCTACGAGCCCATTTTTATTCCAGAACACAAAAGTTTATATGAAATAGCCATTGTCGAAGTATTCTTCCCGATCTCAACCAAAGTCCCGTCACCAACGGGCCCTCATGGCATAATGCGAGCACAACTCCACATATATGCATGAGCTTACATCGAGACCTGCTACGGGCATGATCTCCACCAAAGTCCCGTCACCAACGGGCTCTCATGGCATAGTGCGAGTAAAACTCCACATACATGCATGAGCTTACCTCGAGACGTGCTACGGGCATGATCTCGACCAAAGTCCCGTCACCAATGGGCCCTCATGGCATAGTGCGAGCAAAACTCCACATACATGCATGAGCTTACCTCGAGACGTGCTACGGGCATGATCTCGACCAAAGTCTCGTCACCAATGGGCCCTCATGGCATAGTGCTAACAAAACTCTATATACATGCATGAGCCCACCTCGAGATATGCTACGGGCATGGTCTCCAAAGTCCAGAGCTCGAGCACGACCAGTCCGAAACGGGATTGACAAAAATCCAACTGCAAGTCCTCGTGCTCGAGATTACGTCACAATTGGGGATATCCTCGAGCTAAGCTCCTGAGGAGTGAAAAGTAATGATAGACTAAGCTATCCTTGAGCCTCGGACTGAATGAGTTACAAACTACACTCTTGGGGCTCATGATATATTGATAAGATATTCCATCGTCGAGCTTCAGTTAAGCTATCCTCGAACTCATTACAATTTCATTATATACAAAGCTGAGCATAATCCGTTGGATATTAGATTGATTAAATGAGCTATCATCGAGCTCATGACTTATCGTCAAGCTCATATACATCCTCACCTAACTATCGAGCTCTAAGAACGGAGGCACGGGGGCCAGTGATTATTAGACACCTCGAACACGAGAAGTGACGGGGCTCTCGTTTTGGGATTATATGACCCAAGTCCTCAAGCTGATTACTTTTAAAAGTATTACATATATAGTCCTCGGGCTGATTACTTTTAAAAGTATCACGTTTACAGTCCTCGAGCTATATACCTTCTAAAAACTTATTCAATTTTCTGGTAACGAAGTCGTCGAGATTGTTTATGCAAGTCCTCGAGATTTTTAATCACGTAATCCTCAAGTTCCTACTTTTAAATATTGCCCAGGCCTTATAGTCCTCGTGTTTTAAATAGTCGAGATTCTAAAAGTTGTACGTTCTCATTACCCTTTTGATATCGACGTTCTCATCTTTAAAATAAGGGTCCTCGAATTCATTTTTATCGTCGAGTTTTAAAGGTCGTCGAGTTTATTCTTCTGCACACCCCTCGAGTTTTAAACCAGTAAAAGTTCATGCAAAATTGCAAGTTTAAGGTCCTCCAGATGACGGTTATCAAAGTTAGCGAACACAAAGATCGGGCAATTCAAAAACGAACAGGTCGAGAAATTAACATTGCAGAAAGAAAAGGATTGACATTGTTTTCGAGCATTGCTCGTGCAAAATACATATATAAAATTTTTAATCTAAGTCCCCGGCCTCGGGATCGTTTAAAGAGCTCGGGAGGTCACCTTCTTGATCCTCCCCATCAACATCGACCTCTTGGTCATTGTCAGCCTCTTTTTCCTCTGACAGCTCGAGCTGTTCAGCTACTTCAGGGATGCCCTTTAGATCTTCGGGTTTGGCTTCCGGCCTCGAGCACATGAAAGCTCGAGCCTCTTTTAAAGCATGGAAATACAAGCCCAAGCTGTACTCACCCTACAGCTTCTTAAATTCCTCGGACGTCTTGAACTCCTCGATAGCTTCATCCCGGGAACTCATCAACTTCTCCTCGAAGTCCTTTTGGGCTCGCTCGAGCTCCAGCTTTAACTCCTCGGCCTCATCACGAAAGGAGCCAGCCTCATCCCGAGCTTTAAGGAGCTCATCCCTGGCCTCATCACGCTCTTTCCCGAGGAGGGCCCGCTCGGCCTTCAGCTCAGCAATTTCTCTATCTCGAGCCTTTACATCCTCGAGAAGACCTTCAAGTTTTTGGGACCCCTTGGCCCCTTTCAATGCAAGTCCCCGAGCAACACTCAAGGCCTGGAAAAGTTTGAGTTTATCATTGAGAAAACAAGACATAAAACTGAGAAACCAAAAAGAATACACCGAGCTCACCTTTGTCAGCAATGTCTCGAGCACACCATCTTCGAGACCTTTATCCCCTAGATACTTATCAACAATACCCGACACAAGGCGGCATAGGTCCCTATCCTCGGGCCAAACGGGGCGTGATGGAACGCCCTCGTTATCGAGATTGACGACGACAGTGGAAGCTCGAGGAATAGTGTCTTCTCGAGGATCCCTCTGAGGCGTTTAGCGAGTAATTGTGGGTCTCCCCAACCCTGACGATGTAATGTTACCCATCAACGACTCTCCAGGGCCGCTCACAGGCTGTTCATACCTCGAATCCCGAGGCCTTTTCTTTCCTTTCTTTTGGCCGGGAACCTGGGCTTGAGGGGCCTTGCTCTTCTTCCCGACGGCTTGTCATAATGCACTTGGGTCGAACGTCATTTCTGCACAGAGCAAACACATTAGCTCGAGCTAGAATATCCTCGGAATAATCTATGTAAAAGAAATGAGCAAGTCCTACCCTCGAGGCCCTTCATCCCTGACAGATCGAGGATATCATCCCCAAGGATGTCGTCCATATCGTACACAAGAGGCTCGAGCTCCTCTAACATTTGCCTGTCTCTCTCTAAGGACTCAAAATATGCCTAACCCTCACAAAAACTCGACGTATCTAGGAAATCCCATCGAGGACTAAAGGGAAGGTCGGGATCTTGAGACACGACGAAAAACCATTTGTCTTTCCAGCCTTTTAATGAGCTAGGCATCCTAGGAACCTTAAACCCTCCTCGGGTAGAAAGGTAGGCAAAACATGAAAACTGGGGAAGTTGTTTCAGGTCGAAGACCATCCTACAGAGGTCGATGTAAGGGTTAATTCCTAATTATCTACAGGCAATGAAGAAATAAACTAACATCCTCCACCCATTCGGTACTAACTGCCCTAGACACATATTGTACTCGACTATTAGTGCCACGAAGAAGGGATGCAAAGGCCACCTAAAATCCCCCTTTAAGGAATCCCTGCAAATAACAAACTCCCCTTCCAGAGCAATAACCATCCTATCCTCAGATTCGGGCGACCTAATGTCACAGCCCGGCATAATCCCATATTCCCGAGCACACTCCACTGCTAGGTGCTCCTTAAATCGACATGGATGGTCGGGGTAAGTAAAGGGTGCCTGAGCCCGAGGCTGAGCACTTATAGGAACAGCCATGGGAATGATCGAACCTCCCCGATCCTCAGGATTGCACCTGAGGACGAGGACGAGCTATCGCTATCACTACTCGACATGTTACCTTGAAAACTATTCTAAAGAAACAACTAAAGTGCTCGAGGACTTACCTTAATACTCGATCTCGGGGAGGGCCAAATAAGTTACTGAGAGGCAAAAGGTGAAAAATGAAAGGGGAAAGGAGTATATATACTCACCCTAGAGGGGGAGGCCAAGAGTCGCCTCCTCAGCCCTCAGATCTTGCCACGCGTCATCCATCCAAGGTTTGAATTCTAACCGCCATTTTTTTACCAGGGCTGACGTCATCATGAAGTAAGCCCTTACACACGATCAAAGAAATGGCAAACGGGTCGGCATCGAGGACACCGCAACATTGCACCCATCCTCGATCTTCGAGCACGGATGTACGGGGGCCAATGATATGGTCATAATGTGGGTTATCCCGAGCTCGAGGATTTCGGATGCCCAACCCTTTTCGAAGTGCTCGTGCTGTCCTCGGGCATAAAATATCCTCGAGATACTTGAGAATATATCTCCCCCGGATTGCTCTAACAACTAATCCAGAAGTCCTCGGGATAAGAGGCCTCGGGATATTTACTTGGGTATGTCCAACGCGTCCCTTAACCAAGTATCGCCCTCCCCTCATTCAGGAAGATCCCTAATCCTGGATGGACACCCCAACCTAGGAGTCCTAGATCATGAAGGAGTCTTATCTTTGGTAACACCCCAAACAAGGTAAATCTAGACTCCTACCTGAGTTCCATTACTCACTCCTGAAAATAAGGGAATGAATCCTACTTAAATTACACTACCTGCCTCTATAAATATAGCTCCTTCATTCAATATTCAGGTACGTTTTTACACATATATTCAGCATATATTCTCTCAACTTCCCTATCTGACTTAAGCATCGGAGGGGCGACGAGGACACACCTCGACGCCTTTGTTTCAGGTACCGGCAGATCTTGTTCGTGAACATCTCAGTGATCAAGCTCGAAATTCAACAGGTGACGATTTTTGGTAAGATCAGATATATTGGTGGCAAAATGAGTAAAATTGGTTTTTACAAATTGTCACGTGTCACGTGTCCTGTGAACAAAAATGCTATGGTTTTCTAAGAATGTAGTGTGGTCGATCTTTTTCACTTCCTCAGACTCTCCCCGCTCGAACCCGCCCGCCCGCCCGCCCGCCCCCGCGTCCTTCTTCAACAGTTCCCTCAATTAAGAGGCACCCAAAACACGCACGCAGGCAGATGCATACACCGTCCCGTGAAAAGGCCGTCTAATTTCGTAGCGGTCAGTAATTTTCTCTTCGATCTGTTCTTTTGGAAGCAAAATTTAAATCGAAGTTCTTTTTGAATGGAAATTCTTGGGTTCTATTTTTGGAAAAAAGAAATTTTTTACGAAGTAGAAATTCTTCCTATTAGAAAGTATTGAAAGGTAAAGCTATGGTTAGTATGCGAAGATTTTAATTTTGCAGGTACTAAAGAAAACAATAATAAAACAATGGATGCCCAGGCAAAGAAGAAAGCTTTGTTTCGTTCAAAATTGAATGCTCAAAAGCAGGAAAAGCAACGCATTGATTCTCCTCTTGTGAGGTATTGCATTTTTTGTTCGCTCATTATACAGATTGTGAATAATGAAGCAATATTAGTGACCGGACTATTCTTTATGGCAGAAAACTTAGTTATTTGCGAAGTCAAAGAAATTATTTACTTGTACAGTTGTACTAATTGCCCAATTCCTGAGTCTATGATACACAACTCGTGTATATATGTCCTGTGTATATACATATATGCGTTCCCTTTCGGTTGAAGATAGGCTACCAGTTTGAACTTTAGCTAACATGTATTGCACATTTAGGGCGTGTCTGGTAAAACTTCCTAGTATAATTCCGACCGTTGCGTAATTGAAAGAAGAAAAGAACCGTTGCCTAATTGTTTATTGCAAAAGGCTGACAAGGCTGACAAAGCTGCAGGACACACAGGCGGCATTAAAGCAAAGCTTCCCAGTTTGCCCTCCATTTTAATTTCTCAAACAAACCTTACAAAATTCACAGAGGAGTAAATGGTCCATTTCAAATACCAAGATTGACTCAACTAGTGGTGGGGCCAAGTTTGATTTGGAAGGAAAATTGATTTTCTACAACACAATCGCTCCCAGACACACACTTAAATGTATCTTAATGAAAAATGGGGAACTTTGAGACACTTTAGTCATGATTTGTATTTTCCATGTGCACTTAGTACCAACGGGAATTGCTTTGCTTGTTGAAATTGGGAAACCTTTGTAGTGAAATTTTGATATCTTTGTAGTGAATTCATTTGTAGAAGCACTAGAAAATTGTTGAAATGAAATTTCTAATCATATTTTTGTCGACTCATATTCAAACAATTAAATCGTATTTGTAAATGTAGGTACAATGAACATGATCAACTGGTTTGTAGAGTTTGTGACGTTGTCATCAAATCTGAATCTCTTTGGCCTGCACACCAAGCTTCTCGAAAACATCACGAGGTAAAACTTCAATTGTGCCAGGCATAAATGTTTGAATCAGTTTTCTGGTGTCAAGTTGTATTAGAGATAAAATCACAGCTGACTTAACAGGGAAATCCTCAAACTTTACTGTTCTAATGGAATTATAGGTTGTTAGTATAAAGATCTACACGTAGTAGATAGCATGATAAACATGGTAATCCTGTGTTGCTTTCTTGATATTTTAATGTTGTTTGATAATGACATTTATATACATGCATTGCTGGATAATGTGAACCTTCTACTAGTCTATTTTTTTTTAGATTGAAAAATATAATAAATAAATAGATGGGGGTCGGGGCTGGATTGGGGAATTTTTCCATCCCTAACTGGTGTTGAGGGGAAGGATATAATTCAGTTATGAGGTAACTTGAAGAAATGTGGGGAGCCAATGTATCTCACACATATAAAAACGGTGTACAACTTTGAAGCATCCACTTCCTTTCCCTAAACCAATCCAAACATATAAGTTGACAATTTTCCATTGTCTCTTCTTCCCTTTCTATCTTAGTGGTCAACTATTAACTTATCTTGAAAATATAATCATGACTCTTCTTTCTACCGACCTAGGAAAAAAGACCAATCTACAAATAGGATTAGAAATTTAGAACTCATAGTTTCTGTTTTACCCAAATCATGGCTTCTCTTCTCCCTTTATTAAGAATTCTTAAGTTAGATTTAGGATTTAGGAGCTAGAAATTAAGAACTAGGGCTTCCCCAAAAAAAAAAAATAAAAAAATAAAAAAAAAAGAACTCGATGTGAGCAATTTTTGGAAGCTATTTCTTATTTAACTGTGATGTTGTCCCGCACCCCCCCCCCCCACCCACCCAAAAAAAACAAGAAATAAATAAATAAATAAATGTGTTATTCCAAACTTGGAGCTGAATTGATATCATTTTCTTACAGATTTTTTGGTTTATATTTGTGCATCCATATATTTTCTGATCATTTGAACTTTTCTTGTTACAATGCTTATGTTTTGTTTTAGGCCATCAACAACCTCAAAGCTAATGCTGCTGCACTAAATCGAGCTAATAATACTAAGGCCATACCTCCTAAAGAATTGCCTAAGCCGCAATCTGAAGATTATCAAGAGTTGCATAAGAAATCTGAACCTTCAACTGCATTGCCTGAACATCGACTGTCATCTTCTCTTCCTCCTGATTTTTTTGATAACCAGGAGGCAAAGAAGCAGAAAAATGGTAAAATTTTGTTTATGGATATTACTTCTTTATATGCCCTTTATGTCTATGTAATGGGGAGAGTAACTCTTTGGGTGTGGCACGGTCTGTATGGTTATATAAATTGCATACAGTCAATGTAGGATAATTAGTAAATCTTCAGATGACTTGTGAATGGTGATTTAAGAACTTAACTTTGATGTTTGGAGTGTATCATCTCTCTTCTTATTTCCAAATACTCCTTGCATTATTATTTGCTCGAGCCCATTACTCTCGGTCCTCATGGAATCTTTCATTGAACAAATGAGGGAAGCACATTAGAAGTTACCGATTTGAGTTTAATATCTCATTAATTGACCGAACAAAAGTTGGGGAATTCGCTAGTTTGGTACTTCATTAACTCGCTATGTCAGGTAATTGATCTAGGAACTCTAAATTCCTTTACTTCCTGTATGATGATTTGCTATAGATTAAAATTGGAACCAATCCGAATACAGGCAATGTAGTAATACTAGTAATAAGGATAACAATGGAGTTACCATAGAGGATTGATTTGGAAGTGATTATTTTAGCCTTTAGGTATTTAGAATTGATTATTGGCAAGGAAGGAGGAAATGAAGCTGATACGATTTATAGAATTAGACTGCTTTGGATGAAATGGAGAAATGCTACATAATTGTGTGGACATGATCCTATGAAGCTTAAAGGCTAGTTTTGTAGAACATTTATTTGACCAGTGTTTTTTATGTACTTTAACTGCTACTGCTATGACTTTCTGAAGTACCTTGACAATGCAATTTAGATGATCTACAGTTGTAATTCAGATACTAAGCATTTCCTTATCCTGCTTTTATATACTTCTAACAGCAAATAGTAAATCTGAGGTGGTTGTTCTTTTACAGAACGGAATTATGGAAAGTTGGGACATCCTGATTCACACACCAAGAATGATCTTGTTTCTGGAAAGAATCAAGTTGTGGAGCCATTTGTCTTAGGGAGTGAGACAGATGGATTATCTATTGCTAAATCTGGGGAGATTAGAGATTCTGAAATTCAGGCTTCCAAGGAAATCAGGCAGGTGTCAAAAGTAGTTGTTAATGCAGAAGATGCGCAAGTCAAAGGAGCTCTTCCTGAAGGTTTTTTTGATGACAAAGATGCTGATTTACGTGCACGAGGCATTACGCCTATGAAACCGGATGTCAAGTAAGTTACTCATAATTTATGCTTTTTGATATTCTCATGTTAATTTGTAGGTGGTGATTTGGTGACCTCATTAAAATGAATGTAATGATCATGTTATTCAGACGTTCCTTTAATTTAAGGCTGTATCCCTCTCCAACCTACACCCGAAAAAATCCTACTCCTCTCTCTCTCTCTCACACTCACACTCACACTCTCACAGGAATTGTTTCTTTAAGTTTGAGAATCGTTTAAGGGCTTGATTGACATGTCTTTTGCTTCCTGTAAAAGAGTGTTTAGAGGAAGCTACCTTAATTTTTATTTGGAAATTACTTTTTAAAAGAGCTTTCTATTCCAAAACTGCTTTTGAAGGAAGCCAAATTGGACTAGCTTCCTCTAAAAGACTAAAAACTCTTCTAATTAAAAGAGACACTTTTATAAAATTAGTCAAACGCTCTAGTATCTGTTTTTGGGTCTCAAAAGCTCGTTTTGGCTTTTCAAAAGCCATGCCAAACAGGCCCCAAGAATCTGTGCATCTAGAACAGGAGATTTTCTTGAACTGTAGTTGGAATGTTGGTTGAGTAGTTTATTGTAAGTCTTCACTTGGTATTAAATTTTATTCAATTTTTAACATCCTGGCACTACAAACTTATTAGCTTTAGCTTTACCCTTATCTGTTGCAGAAGGAACATTGAGCCCTTGTTTGGTAAAAATTAAAATCCAAATTTTAATCTAAGTCAAAGTCAACAATTAATTTTAACTACATATTTCATAGAACCTACAACTTTTTAACTACACATTTCATCAACTTCCATTAAAATCTAACAAAAATCAGATTTTAATCCCTATCAAACAGGGGCTTAGACTTTTCTTGTAGTCCAATGTTTTGACATTGCAAATGTCCCATCGTTTCTTACTAGTATCTTAATTTCTTTTCTGTTCATGTTCTGTTCTTTGCCAGTGTACTTCTATGGCTTCGAGCCCTGTGCACAAAAGTGAATTGCTTTCACTCTTTCGAGCTCAATATCCTCTGGATGACGCCACAAAGCACAAATCTATTTGGCACCATAAACTATGAAGTTATTGTCAACTTATGGTTTTTGGAGGGCCATATTGTCCAAATTCATGAACACAAGAAAAGTGGGATTACTTTATGACATTTGAAGACTTCTAATTTTGGATACTAGGAGTGTTAAGTACTTCAACGGTGTTGTTTGGATTGATTGAGAAGATAGATAGATTTAAATGTAACAATGTGCCACTTGGCTAAAATGGGCAGTTTTATTGCCCAAAAAGTGAGTGTTCATATTGAATGTAGTGTGGGTATTTGTTCAATGTGCATTGAGAATGTCATAGATTGTGAGATGAGAAATTATGGAGATAATTTGGTGCTGGCGCATTATTATCTTTTAGTGTAGAGCGGCAGTTAACTAGAAACTATTGTGATATCGCTCAATAGATCCACTTGTCGAGGTTGGAATTACATGTCCTGTTTTATTGAAGTGGTGTGAAAATAATTTACCTGTGATGGCACATTTTAACATTTAATGTGTGCACAACAATCAGTTTTGGAGGATAAAGTGCGTAGATTTTCATGGGTTAGGTGGTAGTAATTGATCAAATCTTTTGTAAAGAAATTTGATTTCCTTAGAGAAGTGGTCCATTGAGCACATTGTTCTTATCACACGGGGAATAATGATGTTTCACTTAATGATGAGATTAGTAGTTATGGTTTATCACCCCCCCTCTCCCCCCCCCCCTCCAAAAGTCTCTGGTTAATGTTTATAATGCAGATGAATGGTGGTCCAGCTTTGTCTAAAATTCTACCTGCACGTTCTACTCTCATTTATAGTTTGCAATCTGAAATTTTACAGTGAAATACGATATTCTTTCTCCTAATTCATGATTACATTCTACACTCCTTAACTAGCATTCTTTTATTTGTTTCAACTGGTAAAGCTGACTTGTGACATGTGCACATAGGGATGAATATAAGGAGTTTGAAAAGTTAATCCAAGAGGATTTACAAGAGATAGACAACCGCTTGGAAGAAGAAGAGGCTAGACTTTTTTTCCCAACTTCCATTTAATAAATCCAGGGTACAGCAAGGAATTGTATCACTGACATTATTGCTGCTGCTTTTTGCAGTTTGATGCAGCTGAGACGATTGAAGAAGCTGAGACTGTGGAACAAAAGTAAGTTAAAAATGTGGGGAAAGGATACTTTGTTGGGATATCATTTTAACTAAACCAGCTCCGGATCTCAAAATAATATTTTCACCTTTGGTTTTGATGTCTTCAGGACTTACAGAGAGAGAGTAGAAATGCTAAGGAAGAAGAAGTTGGAGACTAAGGCTGCTAGATCTGTTAATTCTAGTAAAGGTACTGAAGTTTCACAGAAGGAGTCTAGCCCTGAAGAATCATCAAGTGATGACGACAATGATGATGTTTTAACAGTTGATTGGAGAGCAAAACATCTATGAACAATTTCGCTGTATTTCCAGGTGGTTCTCCCTATCTCTCTCTCTCTATCTATGCTCCTGTTGTGCATGCAAGTGTAATAACTGTCCATTTACTTGCATAGATGTTGTAAGTTGATTAGTTAATCACAGGTTTTGTTTGTTACTTCCAAAAGAAATATGGTTTTGTATGTCCCTGAAAGTGTTTCCTTAATAATTGCTCGCTATAATGATTTTGAGTTGCTTTCTGTCACAGATTGAAGCTTTTGGTCGAATTCCATCTCAATGAAGTTGAAAAAGTGCTGTCTCAGTTATTTGTCCTGGATAACCGATGAGCATTAATCTTGCTAAAAGGCGAAGCTTCTATTTCTCCATCTCAGCTTCCGTTTTCACAGAACTAGTAGCGCAGATAGTTTTTTTTTTTTTAATCACGGATTTGGGAAATCTACTTTATATGAAGCTGTGGGGAATTTAATGTATGCGTGCATTTAGCTGTAAATTGATTTCATGAACCAAACCTCAAGACAGTGGATTGGATCAACTTTGAGACGGTTTTCATTCGTGAAAATGCAGTTATGATTAATAATTTGACTTGTATGTACTTTATACAGGATTAATATTGAACTAACTTTTCCTTTTAATTTTGGACTCTAGAAATGGTGGACATCCCACTTATTATTGTGTTTTCTTTTGTCACTCACTCCATACACTCAGCAAGCCTTAAAAGAAAGTTGTCAATGCAGTTTGAACAAATGTATGATCCACTTGATGAAAGTGGTACAAGATTGATGATAAGTTTGGTAGATTGGAAAAGACATCATCCAAACTTTAAATCTTGTCGAATGTCTGATAGCAAGGTGAAAAGTCAAAAGTATGATTCTCATGTGCTCGAATGACCCATTGACAATGTATTTGATATGGAGTGAATTTATAATCACGAAATTGACTTGTTTATCAGATTATAAGTGCTCATTTTCATTTTGGTTGGAACATATGTACTAATTCTTTTGATTCAAGTTGAACTGAGAAATGGCATCTTATACTGTAGTGTTGCTGCGTATGAATGCATATCCCAAAGCAAGCTTTAGATAGAGGAATTAAAGAAAGGGTTATTGAGTGGTGGGAAGGCCACCAAAGTTTAGTGATGACATTGAACTTTTTGAGTCAGCGCCTTGTCATTTTCAGCCTTGTATTTGTTTATGATACTGGTAGAAACCTAGTTGCATAAAGTCTGACAGTTGAGGAATATATTCAAATAAATGCACTAATGCAGTCTAATGCAGTGGCTCATTGCTCTTTTGCCAGTTGTTTAGAACAAAATAAATGTGGGCATTGGCATAAGACCAATCAATCTCAAGTTTGGTCAGTAAAAGTTTTACATTGTGGTGGATAATGGGACTTTTAGCAATTAAAAAAGCTGGGTTTTGCTTCAATGCAAAATATAGGGCAAGTTGGCTTCACGTACTAGCACATAATATATTTTTTCAATCATGCTACGTGAACGTAAAACTCTACATAATGTCATGTGACATTTTATAATTAGAGAATTTACATCACGGCCAGTTTTTTATTTAATTATCTACTGTTACATGTAATTACGTAGAGCTTTCTGTCAAATCCTTCTGACAAAGTAACCTGATCCATGTTATTTATAGATGGTATGCATAAAAAATCATACTACGTGTACAAATTTAGTCGACAATTTCACGTTCATCAATTTTAAAAACTATTAAAAACTGTTTTTTTTAAATCAATGACCCCGATTTTGATAACACCAAAGTTGTCAACAATGATTATGAACAATTATTATACAAATAGCTTAATTGATACATAAAAAGGTTAAAATAATATTTTTATTTTGACGAGTTATATTTTTCTTACTTGTACTGCAAGCATTTACCGTCTCACAGTGGCAATGATTAATTTAGTCTATGAAGAGGATAGTCGAGTGCGTTTGATGCACCGAGTTTGTTCAGATCATTTAGTTTAACGTGATATTTGGTGAAAATAATATGAGACCGAATTAATTCAATTTTTTTAAATAGAAAGAAATCATGAAATTCAATTCATTTCCATGAAACCGCACTGACCGTCGTTTTAAGCTGAGTGGGTCTTAATAATTATTAATTTAATCGTTTTATTAAGTGGTTTAAATTAAAAATAATTGCCGCCTGATGAGATTAATGGCTTGTTATTTTAAAACAATAACAGTTAGTGGCCTGTGCCTCTCCACATTTCCATTATGCATTGCTCCCTCCACCGAAGAGCAATTAAATTATAAATTATGGGACAACTTTTCAATTAGGGGTATGATTTTTAGAATTTAATCTTCTAAATCGTCATCTCCACAAATTTCTCATATCAAGGTTGCATATCAACCATAAATTAACTCTAATTAATTGTCATTCGATACAAAGTTATACGCATGGGCGGATCTACAGTGGGGGCCAGCGTATTCCCACGCTAAATTTGAAATCCAAGATTCTGCAATAGATTTTATACAAAATTTTCAAAAAAATTCCTTATAATTTTCAATTTTGCCTCCTCGATTCATAAAATTTGCCCCCACAACTCCATTCTCCTGGCACCGCCTTGGTTATATGAACCCCCCACATTTCATGAGTCAAAACACACCTTAGTTGCTTCACATTTTCTTAAATTAAACCATTAATTTACAAAAAACTACATACGTTTTTCTTCTGTAATTATTTGCACTCCGATAAATATGATGTTTCTATGTGTCTTCTTATTTATATTCATTTCGACAATTCCAAGAAAAATAATCTATCAATTCTCTTAGCTATCTTAAATAATTAATCAAGGGTTAGTTAAGTTCTTAAGAAAACATAATCCCTTGAAACAAGCCACAAGTCAATTACAAATCGTTTGACAATTTGAAAATGTGGTTAGATCATCATTTTGCATAAAATAATATTCAGATTTCCCTTAATCAAAGTTCCTACGAAGTTGAGCAAATTAAAGAAATCATATCTATCAAGGCTGGCTTATAAGTTCGACCTTTAGCTGTATGGAGGCTGGGATTTTATTAATTTAGTACTAAGGACAAGGTTTTTGATATGTATTAGGTAAGTTTTATTTACTTGTAATGTCACATTGCTTATCATCAACTATTCATATAATAACCAAAGGATATCATGTTTTCTTCATTCAAACTAAATTAATAGCAGCCTTCAAAAACCATTTGTTTTAGCCATCCAAATCAATCAAGAGACGATTTGAGCAATTTAAATGTGAGATTCGGCTTAAAAACCATGTTTTTTGTTCATATGATTATAAACTAATATCACTTACGTCATCAATTCATAGGTTCGCCGATCCACAATGTACATTTACTCTTATGATGTGACTAAAATATGTTATTTTATCAGCCCTGTTATGTGTACAGAAAAATGCAACTAGAATTTCTACAGAATACATTTGCTAGTTTTCTATTGGACAATACAATAATAATAAATAATAAAAAAGACCAACCAGATGCAGCTCATCTGGCCACAATAGCATCCGATGAATTTCTGACAGCACTGCTTCTGTACAAATAGATAAAATTTTATTTTATTCAAATTTCTACCCAAACTACAACCTACTACTACTATTATTATTTTCTACGTATATAGTTTTATTCCGCGTATACCACATTTCTTATCGAGCTATTATCATACACTAATAGAATCGAAATTAAAAAATTGAACACGCCTTACGTTTCTTCATAATCTAGGATATGATCCATAGCCACCTTTATCATTACGTGGTCATTCAACTTTTAAAATAAATAACACAAGAATTAAATTGAGAGACGACCAAGTTTAGCAGTGTATAATTTTTTAAAGGATCAAATAAAGGAAGTCAAACTTCAAGGATAACCCATCAAGATAATCTACACGTTTATTAATACTTGAAAAGAGACAACTACAAATAAAGAACCGCGTCTTTCTTTTTAATTTACCATATAAAGTGGTATATTGAAAAGCGGAATGCTTCATTTTCACAAAGATTTGGTCGAACAAATTGTTGCGACAAAAACATTTTTAAGAAATTGGGGAGGAGATAACAACCGAGAAACTGTAAGTATACTTATCTATCGAATATGTTTAGTACGATAAATTAGACAAAAGTTAAGATTTCTATCCATTATTTGACTAATGGAGTGTGTGAAACATACTTCATTAATGTTTTATATCAAAATCATTAATAACAAGAAAATTGGTGTCTCGTCTTGTTCATTACAACATTTTCCTCAGGAAGTTTTTGAATTTCCCTGCTTACAATCATAGAATTCTGAGTTGTTTGATTCTGTTGAATTGTTTGGAAATTTGGTTTCCAAGTAGTTATACATCGATATTCTGGTGTCCTAGGCGTAGAGGAACCACACCAATCCATCTCGAACTTGATGGTTAAATTCTACTGCGGTGACAATACTGTAGGGGAGGTCCTGCGGAAAAATAGCTCGACGCCAGGATGATCTCAATAAAATGATTCTATATGCAGATGTGATAGTACCATTCATTTAAATCACGACACTTCGAATATCGAGCCATTCAAAATGCGAAATTGCTACATCTAATGTGATAAGAAAGTTAAATAAAGTGGATGTATGTGCTGAGGTGTTGAATTTTGAATAACTCGAGATCCAAGATGTCATAATTTGAATTGACGTTCCTACCATGTGTGCATATAGAGTCATCCTACCAAAACTTCTCTCATGTGGCTAGCATCTGTCTATACTAATTAGTAATTACTCTCTATCTCACACACACACACACACAATTACTCGGCTTATCTCGACTTGTTTAAAAAATTTAAGTCATGCTCGATTTTACCGGTTCACGGTTCACCCAATATAAACCACTTATGTGAAAAATACAAAAAGCTTGGTATGTCAAAATCAATATTGATATGTAGATATTAGAAAAAATGCCCGCCTCTATATATATACACACATAGTTTTATATTATTTCAACACATTTCTATAGCTTCCTTTTTCGTTTGTGTGTATATATATATATAGCCATTACTGACATTTCCATTCTCAACCATAGTTTTCACTCTCGTGAGCAAGCGAGCCTTATTACAACTTGTAAATCAGTACTCGTGATCGCTTTTTCCAAAATTTTCGGCCAACAATATCTTTCATTTCCTATAGATTCTTTTCCAGATTTTGTCCCTGAATTCCCCAAGACTACATACATACATATATATATGTGTGTGTGTGTAAATTTCAATCCGTTCAAATAATTTTTTTCCTGAAGAAAGATTAAAACATACTTAAAACGTTTAAAATGTCATTGAAGAAATCGACGACGTTCAAGATTGGTGATACGGCGGCGAATGGGAATCGTGTTGATAGAGAGGATAGCTCGAATGGAGAAGATGAATATGAGGTGCAGGATTTGAGAGACAGAATGAAATCATCGAGGGGAAGCCGATTCAATTTGATTGAGAACGAGTTAGGGCTCGAGCTTACTCGCCGGAAGTTTAGCAGACAGACCGTCATTAATGGCCTCAAAGACCTTTCGCGAGGATTAGCCATTCATCCCGATAACAGGTTCGTAACTACATACAGATTGGTCTCCACATTTTGTTATCCATATATAAAAGTTTGTATGTATTTCTGCATCTATAGCTTCCTTCGTGTTCCAGTTCTTCTTTTGGAGAGAGAGAGAGAGAGAAAGAGAAGGGGGAGTTATTCCCGCCAACGATCAAGGTGCCACGTGGCTTTTTAAGAGTGGTAGGAGTATCGTTTGGATTTACGGTTTGAAAGAAGCTATAGCTGATTTGATTTTGTGTCTGACCTTCTTAGCCCTTGTTTGCCCCCGTTATATCACATTCTATTATATTAATTTTTTTTTTCTTTTCATCTCAACCATCCATTCATCAAATAAAATAATAATACACACAAATCATAAACTTTTCAACCACACATTTCCCATCAACCACTATTCTAAAAATTATCTACTCCCAAAAATTTAAATTAATGGAGGGCAAACAGGGTCTTAATCGGTGGCTAAAAATCGATATCTTTTTTTCTTCGGCTTTAAATGGGCAACTAAAACTGGAAATTTCCAGCTTTGAATGTGCTTGCTATAAAAATGGCGGCTGCGTATTAAGCTATACTAATTTCATTTTGAGGGTGTTTGACGTGAATTAAAATTTGATTTTTAGCGTCTTTTTGTTGTTCATTAGTAGAAGAAAAAGAACCGTTGGAACAGTGATCATGCTTACCATTTTGACCATTTGTGTTTTGTTGGAACCCACCAATTTTGAAAAAAAGGGTCTTATTTTTTTTATTAATAGTGAAAGAAGTTGGAACAAACATAGACTTAGTAGATTGTGATAGAAGTTTTGAAATGTATAGTTAAAAATGTGATTAATATTAATTGTTTGATTTTGACTTAGACTTAAACTTAGATTAAAATCAGATTTCAATTCGAACCAAACATGGGCTATATATGAATATCATCGATAGTTTTCTTCAAACTAAATACTAAAAGAATCAGATTGTAAAATTGGAGTGTTTTTTTTTTTTGGGAAATAATGTATTAATGATGAAATTTCTAGAGCTCAATTATTAGTGGTGCAATGAAAATACGAGGAAATGGTGCCTCCGTCCACTTGTATAGAAATGCGTCAGTTGCACTACGGACAGATTTATCCATTTGGTTTGTGATAAGGAACGAGCGGATGAGATGTACAGTTAGCTATCTTGTTTGGTTTGACAAAATTAAATTATAGACAAGTGTTACTTTCACGGCAAAGAAACGAACTAAATTATAGCAAAGTGTGACGGCCATGGGACTGCAATGTGGAATATGTATAATATTGCATATCTAGGTTGATGGCCATCTTACTTGAACTAAAATATGATTGATGACAGAAATTAATATTTATATAGTTTAATGTTCGACGAAATTTTGGAAACGTATGAAATCGTTTACAAGTAATAATATAATGAGTATAAGTATCGACCAAGAGGAATAATTTTTAAATTGAATGTATTAATCCGTTAACAAATTCGGATATGAATGTTGTTTATGTCTAAATTATTTTACTAATTATCTAAAATTGTTTTGAATTAAATATGATGTGAAAGTGTCGGATTTTCGAATTCATCTATTATTATCATATTTCTAATTCTTCACCTATGTAATCTAGTGCAATTTGTGTAATCTTGAGAATCGATAATCTAATTTTATTTAATTATTTCTTTTGAGATAAGCATGATCCGACTATATCCTATTCCGAATTCATAGGCAAAGTAATGCATTAAATCGCACTATTATTTATATGATTGCACACATCGTATATATTAATTGTCATTCATAACATCTATTTGACGTATCGAAATTGCAAACTTGTAAACATATAGTGAACCTCATGAAAACATAATAATTAATTAATTATCTTAATGGTGCATAAGCATTTAAATAATTTGACAAAACATACAAAATCAACCAAGAACACAAATTAACTATATACTTGGTCTTTGAATTAAAAATAATCAAAATGAAATTACAACAAAATAATTGAAAAATCATCATTCGGAATGTATATGAATACAAGAAATATGTGGAGTCAATTTCTTGTCCTTGATATTCAATCATGAACCCTAATTCTTCAAGTTCTTGATGTTATTTACCTTGAATTTCTTGTTAGGTTTGTACTTTCTTTTTAATTGTAATGAATTGGCCAGCCTTAATTCTAAATTTTTTTGAGTTATAATATGATATGAGAGTGATATGAGATGCTCTTTTAATAGTTGTCCACGTTCTTTACATATAAGGTCGAAATTAGGTCAAAATCTCGTCCAAAGTTAATTTCCTAAATGTTTGTATTTGAAAAGGAAACCGGACCATGCCATCGCATGGGCCTAGGGCTTGTGGTGGCATCATTTAACTCAATTGCTCTGAAGTCTTAAGTGGTTGAAATTCTTGGCACCCCTTCATATGGTGCGATTGCACCATAGTAACTATGGAAAAAGTGCAGTTTGGTCCCTGATTTTGATTGGTCGTGTCCTTAGTCCTCTCTTTGTGCAATTCTCATTCGGTAATCGTTGTCCTTTAATTTCATTCAATTGACTCCTTATCATCTTCAATCATTATTTCTAGATCCGAATCACTTTTGAATATTTGTCATTTAGTCTCCAAACATTGAAAATCTCAATTTTCACTAATTTTGATTTTTTAAATTCCCATTTTACTTTCAATGATTGAGTTTTACTTGACAATCAATATATAGAAGAGATTAAACTATAATTTATCAAAATTACTCCCAAATCTCCCTATTTAATAATTAATAGCCTAGATAATTGCATCAACTTAACTTAGCAAATATGTTATGACATTAGTATGATAATACAAATTTTTTTATTAGGGTAGCCAGTAGTGGATTAATATATTGTTCAACATGAAGAATTTCTATTGCATTTGGAGCTTGTATGATTTGAATTAGTATGATGATTGTTGAAGGTCTAATGCAGATGGTATCGAGCATGGGAGAAATTCATACTGATATGGGCAATTTACTCATCTTTCTTCACGCCAATGGAGTTTGGATTTTTCCGGGGACTGCCCAGGAAACTTTTCTTCCTGGATATTGCTGGTCAAATCGCCTTTCTTGTCGACATTATCCTGCAATTTTTTGTTGCCTATAGAGATAGTCATTCCTACAAAATGGTTTATAAGCGTACGCCAATAGCCGTCCGGTCAGTTCTACTTTCTCCATACTCTATGCTTTCATTTTCCCCATTTTATTTTGACCCTATTTTCCTAGTAGAACTTTCAGTTATGTTTTACGCACTGCAGGTATCTCAAATCCCATTTTATCATTGATCTCCTAGGTTGTCTACCTTGGGATGTTATTTACAAGGTTTGATACTTCTCTGGTTCTTAATATGTAGCAAGTTTTATTTTCTTCAGGTTGCTGGTTTATTGTCGTAGCCTTGGTTCTTTCATTAATGGAAATGTTACGAAGATGATGTAATAGGTTGACTTGGTTCTTTCATTTAAATGAATCTTTTCTCGCCAGTTTATTCTGTTCACTGTTGCATATACTAAAAACGTCAATGAAATCAAATGTTTTGCAACCACTTCATGTATTCATTTGAGACTCAAAAGACAATTAAGATAAGATACAACATATTTTGAAAATGTCTTCATATCACGATGTCTACATATTATACATTGTCTTGTTCAGTTAGTGTATAACTATATAATGCAATTTGTTAACCAGGCTGTTGGAGGAATAGAAGAGGTGAGGTACCTTCTACTGATTAGGTTGAGTCGGGTTCGAAAAGTTACAGCTTCCTTCCAGACGATGGAGAAGGATATCAGGATCAATTATCTCTTTACGAGGATAGTAAAACTTATTGCTGTAGAACTCTATTGCACGCACACAGCAGCTTGCATCTTCTACTATCTAGCAACCACTCTGCCAGAGGAGAAGGAAGGATACACATGGATTGGGAGTTTGAAATTGGGTGACTATAGTTATTCACACTTCAGAGAGCTTGATATGTGGAAGCGATACACAACTTCCTTATATTTTGCCATTGTTACCATGGCGACAGTTGGTGAGACCTAATCTTACACTTCCCTGTGCACAGCACAAAACTTTGCTGCATTTTGCCTGTCATGTGGAAGCTGTTGTTCTATTCGTCTGTACAAACAAAATTATTATACTTCTTTTACTTAATGTTATTTCATGTTCAAGCAAATTAATCTTTGATTTTCATCTTATGATATGCAATTTTTTTAAGGCATCTGAGCCTTCATTTATATGTTATCTAGTTAATATGATGCTGTAAATATGGAAGGAGCTTATTGCCATCCAAACACCATGACCTGATAAGCACCCTGATCACTGGAGCTTGCTTACAGATTACCAACTGAAATATTAAACCTCTCAAGCCTCAAGCCTCAAACCAAAACAACTAAGTCAAATTACAGCAATCAAGTTGAAAGTTCGGCCTTTATCATTTTGTTTCACAATTTATACTGAATTTGGATGATTTCAGATGCAAATGGCTTGCAAAGAAGTGATAAGTATTTTAAGAGCTGTAACACTGCTGATTGCATGAGAGTCTATACAATGTTGGAATTGAAAGAGGTATATGGGTGGCCGATAATAATGTTGCATATTTGTAACATGTTAGTGGAGGCAGGTCAATGGTTAGATATGATAGAAATAAGAGTTCTTCTTTTATGTGAGGGGCGATCTTAGTTTTTGCTTGAATTGTGCTTTGTATGACTGACTGATGGATTTTATCCAAGCATTGTTTTTCCTGAAACCCCTTTTGTAAACCACTGTTTTTATTATCTCTTTAAGAGTCTACGGGTATCTGGTTGCAAAATCTGATGTCATTTGTTTTGAGGCCCACACTGAAGATAAGCATCCTCCTCCTTTTAACGGCATCCTAATTAAGTTGATTGAGAATAATATATTGTGTGATATTCTGACTTAGTAAATGGGAGTAATGCCATTTAAACTACATGAAGTAACTCTGTAATAGTTATTGAAATTTGATGTTTAGTTTATGAAGGCTGGACTATTTCCAGCATAAATGAATAATGTCCAGTTCTTGTCCTTTCTCCTTGCTGATATTATTACTTTTTCTCTAACTGGCTCAATAAGCTCATGTATTTACATCAAAATCTTCTTTACCAGGTGTTCTATTATGCTAATCGAGTATCTCTTTCTGATACAGGGTATGGAGATATACATGCGGTCAATCTGAGAGAAATGATATTCATTATGATTTATGTCTCTTTTGACATGATTCTTGGGGCATACTTGATTGGTAACATGACAGCACTGATTGTCAAAGGATCAAAGACAGAAAGATATAGGGATAAAATGACAGATCTTATCAAATATATGAACAGAAATAAACTTGGAAGGGACATCCGTAATCAAATAAAAGGTCACTTGAGACTACAATATGAAAGTAGCTACACAGATGCTTCGGTTCTCCAAGATATCCCTGTCTCAATTCGTGCCAAGGTAACTAAATAAAAATCACAACTACATCATTTACAGCCAACTAACGTAACGCATGTAAGATCACAATTGTAAGCAGTTGCAGAAATCATCTACCATATGATTATCTTTTCGACATCTAAAAGGATCTTAAGATAAGGGAATTCAATAATCTCTAGGATCTTTCTTGTGTCCGAGTGACCTGAGTATAAACTAGTCATCTCGATTGTTCTTCAAAATCCACTTTGTAAGATTGATATCAACCCTCTACTCCCCGTGGACGATCTCAAAATTTATTTATCTTATTCATATATCTCCAACCCTTTATTTCATTCCTTTTCCTGATGAGTGCAATACAAATTATTGATACCCCAAGCTCATCAACACGTCTCATTAATTTAAGCTGTCTCGTCAGAATTATTTAGAGCCCGGCAAACTATTATATGCACGTTCATATATTGGTCAATATGATTATGCCTAATGCTGTATTTATATAATACATTTCAGATAAGTTATAGTAGCATATTTTAGTATAAAATAAATTAATAGTATTCTACAGATACGGCTGTTGTAAATTAAATTAATAAAACACTAGCTTTCATTTGTTATGGCATTCTGCCTGACAACATCTCGGTTGTGGAAGAACCTAGAGGCAAAATTTATATCTTCTGCACACTGTCCATATGCTGAGAAGTTGTGAGCAAGACCAAGATCAAGACCAAAGGTTGAAACCAAATGCGCCAATTATTAGAATGGGACATATATCTTGGTTTCCTTTATTTTTTATGAAGAGTCTTTATCTTATTTCCTTTGATGGACTCTTTAGCCTAACATAATTTCGGTCCGGAATTAACTCTTCCATTGACAAAATCATTTATTTCTTGCAGATATCTCAGTCTTTATACAAGTCTTATGTTGAAAATGTTCCTCTATTCAAGGGATGCTGCTCGGAATTCATCAATCAAATTGTTAGTTATTTTATTGTTATTTTACTCTCTGTCATTTGATATGTTCTTAAGTCTGAATGAATTTTTTCCCTATGATTTTCCATTACTTGATATTTAAGATATTTAATAAATGAATATGTTCGTGATAACATCTTAGGTTCCACAAAGTTCATGGCATAATTTTCATATTAACGTCTAACCTTTATCAACGACTAATTTTGACTTAAATAATTTTTTGTCTTCACGCTAGCTTAACCTCATTCCCAAGGCTGATTCTTTTTCCTGCAGGTAACTAGGGTACATGAGGAATTTTTTTACCCAGGAGAAGTTATAATAGAACAGGGAAATGTTGTGGATCAACTCTATTTCGTCTGTCATGGTGTTCTGGTACGAAACTCTGCCTTGTAAAAACAAATTAGATTTTTATGCACGTAAGTCTTGCAGATTTCTGCGTCTTATTTCTATTCTTGATGTTATATCATGCATCTTGTAGTATCCATTTTGCTCACCAGGACTCTTTTTATCTCTATGAAATATCATCTGTTTTGATTAAATTGAAAAAAAAAGTATCTCATTGTTCAAAATCGTCACCAGCTCCTATATTTTCAAAGTAGGCCATTGATCATGATCTTGAGAAAAATAACTTTCTACTATAAATAGAAGATTATTAAATGAAGACGATTCAGTCTCCATTATGAATATCAAGATTTTTCAACAATTACCCGATTCATTTCTGCTGTCTCCTTGCAGGAGGAGGTTGGCATTGGGTCAGATGGATCAGAAGTGACAGTATCACTTCTGGAGCCTAATAGCCTATTTGGAGAACTTTCCATTGTTTGCAACATTCCTCAGCCATATACAGTCCGTGTTTGTGAATTGTGTAGGCTCCTGCGGATTGATAGACAGTCTTTCTCCAATATACTTGACATATATTTTCATGATGGGCGAATCATCTTGACTAACTTATTGGAGGTAATTTGATTTGATTTGTTGATAAGTGCCTTCTCCCCCTAGCACTCAGATAATTTTCATTTTCATATCAGTGATATAAAGTCTTGTACTTATTAGCTTAAACTGAAATTACTTCTTAACACGTTTGAGTAGTTTTCATTCATTTCTTCTAAGAGATTTTGAATGAAAAATCTTTTTTGCTAATCTAAATTTAATGATAGGGAAAAGAATCTAATCTTCGGGTGAAGCAACTAGAGTCAGATATCACACTACATATTGGAAAAAAAGAGGCTGAGCTTGCTTTGAGAGTGAATAGTGCAGCTTATCATGGCGATTTGTATCAATTGAAAGGTCTGATTCGGGCTGGTGCTGATCCCAACAAGAAAGATTATGATGGAAGATCACCCTTGGTATGAATTAAGCTAATCAAATTTGTATTCTTGGTATGAATTAAGCTAATCAAATTTGTATTCTGCAGTCGAACTTTGCAGGCCAACTATGTTGTAAAATCTTGCAACCATGTCGATGCCCTTTGTGGATATCCCACACGAAATTTCTCAGGGTTTTAGTTTATTATTTTGATGGCAGCTTAAACTGGCTAATTTCTTTTCTGCATTTCATTATTCTGATGTTTACAGTATCTTTAAGAAAAATATTTAAGTTGATTACAAAGTTATTTCAAACCTAGGTGGTCACTTAATAATTTTCTGAATATAAGAACTCGTAATTATTAAAGTTTCAAATACTATTCTGGGCACCCTTTTATGTTTAACTAAACAGCAACAAGCAAGCATTGAGAAAAGGGGATTTCATGTCTCCATAGATGTTGAACTTGGCATTGTGTCCATGTTGTTGCATGCAAATTTTGTTAATAAACAGCTAAACTGCATCCAAAAGGATATGCATCATCTCTGCCCGTTCAATTTTTATCATTTATTTACAAATTTTGTTGAACAATTTAGTATTTAGCGAAGTTGTTACATAAAGTGGTTGAAAGAAGATATTTAGAAAAATTTAATATCTGAGAACCTATTTTTTACTTATTTTTGCAGTCATAGAGATCTATGTAAATTCCAATGTGCCGCTACACTGTAATTAAGCACTTGTTTGGAAGGTGTTTAAATTATGCACACTTTTAGTCAAACCTACTTTTCATCCACACATTTTATAGGACTCACAAGTATTACCCACTTATCCACCACTCATTTCAATCTATTTATAATTTAATCTGATTATAATCTATTTCCAAACAAGCGCGTTTCACTGTTTCTTGACCTCTGATACTTCACAACTCTGTTATTTCATGACACAACACGAATTCGTTATAAAATAATGCACTTGTATCTTCAAAAAGATTACAGAATGAAAGCAAAAAAAGATTACTGGATCCCTAAACAGTGCTTTGTCTTTCAACAGCATCTTGCTGCATCACGAGGTTTCGAAGACGTTACTCTTTTTCTAATACAAGAAGCTGTAGATGTCAATGCTGCAGGTTATTTTTTTTAATTGGTTAATTGTCATTCACATGTGAGTTTTAGAATTTCTTTTAGTAACATTAAGGAATAATGCAGCTGTTTCTCTGGACAGATAATTTTGGAAATACGCCCTTACTTGAAGCCATCAAGAGTGGACATGACAGAGTTGCTTCTTTGCTTTCTAGAGAGGGGGCCTTGTTGAAGATTGATAATTCTGGTAGTTTCTTATGCACCTTGGTTGCGAGAGGAGATTCTGATTTTCTCAGAAGAGTTTTATCCTATGGAATTGATCCAAACTCCAAAGACTATGATCACCGAACCCCACTTCACATAGCTGCCTCTCATGGCTTATATTTGATGGCAAAATTGCTTTTGGAAGAGGGGGCAAGTGTTTTCTCAAAGGACGGGTAAAATGCATTTCTTTTGTTCTAAATTCATTCATTTTTTTCCTAGCATTCAAAATGCACACTTGTTTGCCTTAATTCCCAATTTTTGAACAGTCCCTCAGAAAAAGAAAAATCATTATCCTTTTCTTGTCAGTCAGAAAAGTTTACTGTGGTTCAACAATATTTGTGATTTAATTCTACTTTAAGCCATTTTGCATTAGTATGAAACTATATGGCTCTTGGAATAAATCCTTTTACTGAACAGATTTGGCATCCAAAGCTTATACACGATACAAATTTGTGACTCATGGAATACATTTTTGTGGAATTTGAGTTTTTATTGGTGCTTTTATGTTGTATTCTTTAGTTCTTTCTTTATATTTCTAAATGTATTTACAACTATAGATCTCATACTATCGTGCATTGGGTTAAAAAATCAGATTGTCTCAAGAGACTTCCACAAAAATGCCTGGATAATGACCTAATTGTTTTGATCCAGTAATTCTTGATTTATATTTGCTTCTCTAGGGAAAGCGAATTTCAACATTAGTTTCTGATGGAAAATAGAAAATAATATACAACATAAAGTTTGACAATGCCTGCTCATTTTTGTATTTATTTCTGTAGACTTTTTTTTTTAGATGGGAAAATTTTATTAGTTACCATGATTTTATTAGCCTTTCTTAACGAACTTCAACATTACTTCATACTTAATTCTACTCACTTGATTGTTGAGTCTAGAAAGTGTTCTATTCTATGTTTCCTTTAATAAATTTCTACAAAAAGGGGATGGAAAAAACAAAATGAAGCTCAATGTTTGACCATAGGAAGTATGTCTGGTTTTTCATATATTCTCAGTAGGCTTGAGTTGAGTTGTTGGGTTCTAATTTAGATATTGTTCAAAAACTTTCAAATTTGTCCATCTTCGTTAGTTTTACACTTTTTAGCAAGTTTGTTGAGCACTGGAAAAGGATTTATGCTTATCTGATTTTAACTTGTTGAGATACAGCTTCAGCTAAACAGTTTTGGGTAATTTATGATTTTCAGATGGGGAAACACCCCAGTAGACGAAGGGAGAATGTGCGGAAACAAGAATATGATCAGACTTCTAGAAGAAGCTAAAGCTGCCCAATTATCTGAATTCCCTGATCGCTCTCAGGAAGTTACAGGTAAAAAAATTTCAGTTTCTGACTTGAGTTTGCAGAATCGAGATATTAACTTTCATTACTATTACTGTTGAAGAATCGGGGATTTTACAACAGGAGACTAAAATAAACGTTTAATGTATCAAGAAGGTACCAAACACATTTACATGCAAACAAAACAAGAAAAAAGGTATGATAGTGATAATAGAACTTAATAACTAAAACCTCTTTAAAGCCCTGTTCGGGAGGGATTAAAAGCCAATTAAAATTGAAAATATGGTCGTTATTGGGTTTCACTCATCTAATAAAAGTCAACAATAACGATTATATTTTCAATTTTAATCTGATTTTAATCCCTCCCATACAAGGCCTAAAGGAGATATTAAGGGAAAGCTAGGATATTTTTAATGAAAATACTTTATTTCTTTCCTTCTAGAAAAATTGAATCCGTATCAACGAACAGTGACTATAATGGACCCTTGAGCTAATCCAACCTCAGTTTACCTCCTTAGTCATTGTCCTTTATTGTTTTCTCTTCATTCCCATAACCTCAAATCTAAAGATCAGCCGACATGGCAAACTATTCTTAAGTTTAACCTCTTTCCTTAATTTTTTTCTTTGAAATGGTTTCTTATATGCAAAGAGTTTTTATATTGGGAGCAAGACTCATTATGGAGCAGTTGAACAATAGACAAACATAATGTGACATGGATTATAGTGGATGAGTGATGCAAAATGTTGAAATTGAATTCCATATACCTGTGCGATGCAAAATGTTGAAATTGAATTCCATATACCTGTGCGAGTGTCGACTGTCAATCATCCTCCTACCTAGTCCTTGAATGTAGGCAGAAGACTCTGTGTAAAATAAGTGCTGAGTAACAACAAATTTACTTCTTTTTGAACCACATAATCTAAAATTTTAAGGAGCCCCTCTCACGTGCAGGCCAAATTTATCTTTTCTCAAGAGCTTGAATGTGCAAAATTTTCATAAATGGGTAAGGGGATGAGGGCAAGACTTGTTCTTAAAATCTATGTCTCCTTTAATATTATATTGATTCACCTCATCTAAAAGATTAAGTTGTTAGAGATGTGACATTTTATATAATTAAATTTTATCTTCTATACATCTAGTTGGGACTTTAATTTGTGAAATATAAGAACTGAGTTGCAAGTGTGAATTCCAATAAATCAAATTTGAAAGCAAGATGACATTTATGTTGCAGTTTTCCAGCCTGCCTTTCTAGACTTGCATTGGTTTTCATAGTACTTTCAATTGTCACCTTCAGTAGGTGTTTTATTCTTGCTCACCTTTGATGGCTTTTCAACTTTGATGTCAGATAAAATGCACCCAAAGAAGTGCACCGTGTTTCCTTTCCACCCCTGGGATTCCGAAGAGGGAAGAAAATGTGGTCTTGTAATGTGGATTCCTCATAGCATTGAAGAGCTAATCAAAACAGCATCAGAGAAGCTGGAATTTTCACAAGGTTCATATATATTATCAGAAGATGCAGGGAAAATTCTTGAGGTTGATATGATTATTGATGGCCAAAAGTTGTATTTGGTTAATGAAACAAATTAAATCTCACTCCACGAAAAGCAATTCTCTTGCCTTTGTTTCACGGGTTACCTTTCTTCTTAGCACAGAAAGGGACACCGTGCGGCAGTAGTCTGTTCCGCTAGACTACCTTTCGCCTTTTCTCGATCGTTCCGGGATGAAAGTAAATTTGATCACAATTTAAAGAAAGTTTACAACATGAAATTGAAATGTATTGAAATAAACTTGATCACTGATTGCTTGAAAGCTGAACATTACAATAGATGAAAGCAAGAAATTACAATGGCTAGTGCAGGGGGCAAACACTAGAAAGCTTGAAAGATATTTGAAAGACTAATACCACATATAATAAACTTAGCAACAAAAATCCATATGACGGGAGTAGACGTTAAAAAATCGATGAATCATACTAAACTTTTCTAATTATCAACTATTTTACAATTAAATGAAATATTTACAATGTGCAGCCGAAGTTGGGCAAACTGTGGCTGCGATAGGGTCATGGGGCTTAGGTAAAGCTGCAGTCCGTGACATTCTCCCCTATTTGTTTTGGCGACGTCCTCGGAGCCCTTAGTGAATGATATACTTGATGGTTTGAAGGCTTCAAGGTCTTTTTCATTTCAAATATTGGTCGCTTCAGTTCTGCAGACTTCTTGTATTGTTCCTGATCCATATCCACAGTATGAGGGAGTAACGGTTGCTGGCCTGTAGTAATCTCAAAAGAACTCTTATTGGGAGAAGAGCTCTCTTGAGCATTAAAACACATTCGGGCCACATCTGAAAGTTTTACCCAATTTTCACGCGAAGCAGAGATAAAGTGCCGAAAATAGTCTTCCAGTATAGAATTGAAGCGCTCTGTATGTTCGTCTGATTGTGGGTGAAAACTAGAATTCATGCTCAAAGTTGAACCAAGAAGTTTGAACAACTTGGTCCAAAGTATGCCAGTAAATCGAGAATCCTGATCTGGCGATGTTCTTAAGCAGTTCCCAGTATTTGACAATATGTTTCAGGAAGAGTTGAGCTGTCTCTTCGGCTGATACATACTTGGGCGCTGTGGTAAAGGTTGCATCTTTAAATAAATGGTCCACATTGACCGTGATAGTGCCAAAATCTCCAAAATCAATCCACCAATGTAGTCCATCGATCCACTCTCGACTGGTCTATTCGGGATGGAAAGGGGATCCAGTAAGCCTGCATTTTTCTGATAGTTTGCCATATGTTGTTGACGAACAAGACAAGTTCTCACATAACTTGCAATGTTGTCCCGCCTCTGAGGTCGGTAGTATGCACGTTGTAGTAGTGCAGAAGTGCACTCCATGATAGTTCCACTTTCCAACACTTCTCCCACTTGTTTCTGAATCTCTTCAATTTTCGGCTGAGCCATACGGTCTGGTGCCTTGGTGGGAGGTTTGGCACCCGAAACAAGTTCAATCCCACGATCAATTGCCCTCCCTGGTGGCAATTTCTTTGGTAACTCATTTGGCTTGATGTCCTCAAATTCCTTAACAAGTATTTCGAAAGGTTTTGGAATTGGACTAGTCACTTCTTCAATCTCTTCCAATCGAAGAGTACACAAAAATGAGGGTTCATTCCTCTTGAAACCCTTGCTATATTGCATGGCCGAGATACCCTTCTCGCCTGCCTTCATAACTTGTGTGGGGATAACGCATGGTTTACTCCCCATCATCACTAATGAGTCAGAATGCGGCAACACTGCTGTCTTCGTGTCCCGAAGAAATTCCATCCCAAAATGAGCTTCAAATCATCCATTTGAACTGCCGACAAATTCTTCCTTCCCTCGAAGTGACCTACTTTGATCGACACAGATTTCGCTACTCCCGCTATCGGTTGAGCAGCGGAGTTGATTGCTTTGACTTTTCCCTTACCTCTTTCTAGTTCCACTTTCTGACACTTCTCCCACTTGTTTCTGATTCTCTTCAAGCTTCGGCTGAGCCATACTGTCTGGTGCCTTGGTGGGAGGTTTGGCACCCGAAACAAGTTCAATCCCACGATCAATTGCCCTCCCTGGTGGCAATTTCTTTGGTAACTCATTTGGCTTGATGTCCTCAAATTCCTTAACAAGCATTTCGAAAGGTTTTGGAATTGGACCAGTTACTTCTTCAATCTCTTCCAATCGAAGAGTACATAAAAATGAGGGTTCATTCCTCTTGAAACCCTTGCTATATTGCATGGCCGAGATACCCTTCTCGCCTGCCTTCATAACTTGTGTGGGGATAACGTATGGTTTACTCCCCATCATCACTAATGAGTCAGAATGCGGCAACACTGCTGTCTTCGTGTCCCGAAGAAATTCCATCCCAAAATGAGCTTCAAATCATCCATTTGAACTGCCGACAAATTCGTCCTTCCCTCGAAGTGACCTACTTTGATCGACACAGATTTCGCTACTCCCGCTATCGGTTGAGCAGCGGAGTTGATTGCTTTGACTTTTCCCTTACCTCTTTCTAGAGAAAGTCCGAGCCGCTCTACTTTGGTGCTTGCAACATAGTTGTGGATAGCATCGGTATCTATCATAGTCCTGATTGGCTTTCCATTAATCCTCACATCAATGTACATTAGGCCTTCACCCTACATGTGCGAACCTTTGATTACTACATCTTCGACTCTTTCGAGGGACCATCTTCCCTTTTAGTAACTCGATGCAATAGTGCATTGCACCGATGTGAGAATGCACCAACTACATCCCCATTCTCTTCGGAGTTGGTCTCGCCATGACAGCTAGCTTGCGGGGTACCTTGCTTTGATTTGGTCCCTCCACTTGCTAGTTGGCAATATGCATTCACCATCCGTTTCTGAGGACACTCCGCCACTCGATGTGGTCCTTCACATAAAAAGCATTTCAATTTAGGACTGGCATCAGATCTGCCCTCCTTTGCTTTTCCTTGGTTCCAATTGTTATTCTGACGGTTGCCTTGATAGGCTCCTTCCCGATTCTGAGAGTAACGCTCTCCCCATTTGAGCTCGAGTTAGGTCTATGAGGTCTATTTCCACCTCTGATAGACTGACTATTTCCCGAATATCGATCATCTCTCGATTCTAGTTGATAGTCACTTAAACATTCGGCAGCTCCCACAGCTGCGCTTAAATCAGTGACCTTCTGTCTCTGAAGTTCCGTGCGTGTCCACGGTTCCAACCCTTCCATGAAGGTGAATAGCTTGTCCCTTTCCGACATGTCTCGAATATTCAGCATATGCCCGGAAAAGGCTTTCACATACTCCTTGATGGAGCTTGTGTGTTTCAGTTTTCGTAAGACCCGACGTGCCTCATAGTCTACATTCTCTGGGAAAAACTGAGATCTGATTGCTTCCTTGAGGAGATCCCAAGAATCTATTCGAACTTTGTTGGCCTGAATATCAGCATACTTGGTTCGCCACCACAGTTTTGCATCTCCACCTAGATACATGGTAGCTGTAGTAACCTTTTTCGCTTCGTCTTGAATTGAAGCCGCAAGAAAGTATTGTTCCATATAGAATAAGAAGTTTTCAACTTCTTTAGCATCGCGTGCCCCTCCGTAGGTACACGGTTCTGGAATTCTGAGCCTATGCATAGACTCTTGTACGACGGCTTGCCCATTGCCAAACGCGGGTTGAAGAACTACCAGTTGAGCTCTCAACGTTCCCACTTCCTCTTGCAGATCAGGTATGCTAGACACAGGTTCAGTCATAGCTGCGCAAGCTTCTTGGCATTCATCCAATTGGATGCGTACTTCCCGAGTTTCCGTCTTTGCCACTTCGACCTTTTCTCCGAGGCCCTCCATGGCCAAACACAACCTAGTGTTTGTCACCTCCAGCACCTCCAAACGCTGTTTTGTATTCCTCTTTTGAGGATCTACCACCTCAGTGGTGTTCGATTCCATTGCATCCATAGCTTTCTTATCGAGGGTCTTGAGCCGCAGCTCTGATACCAACTTTCACGGGTTACCTTTCTTCTTAGCACAAAAAGGGACACCGTGCGGCAGTAATTTGCTCCGCTAGACTACCTTCTGCCTTTTTTCGGTCGTTCCGGGACGAAAGTAAATTTGATCACAATTTAAAGAAAGCTTACAACATGAAATTGAAATGCATTGAAATAAACTTGATCATTTATTGCTTGAAAGCTGAACATTACAATAGATGAAAGTAAGAAATTACAATGGCTAATGCAAGGGGTGAACACTAGAAAGTTTGAAAGATGTTTGAAAGACTAATACCCCCTATAATAGACTTAGCAACAAAAACCCATATGACGGGAGTACACGTTAAAAAGCCGAGAAATCATATTAAACTTTTTTAATTATCAACTATTTTACAATTAAATGAAATATATATGATGTGTAGCCGAAGTTGGGCAAACTGTGACTGCGATAGGGTCACGGGGTTTCGGTAAATCTGCAGTCCGTGACACTTTGTCTTGTAGCTACTAAATCACGGGTTCATTTTCGGAATATCATATGTAGAGTTGTGGAGGGAGAATCACTTGGTGTGGGGCCTTTGCCTCTGGTGCGAGGCCCACTCTTCCCGAGTTTCTAACCCTTTGGTGGAAAAAGCTTAGATTGAAAGTCTTTTCCTTCTGTATGATATGATTACTCGGATCAATAAAAATGAATGTCAATGAAGGCAAATCCTATTACTTGGAGAGAAGGGGCGTTCTCATATTTTTTGATAGAATGAATCCACTATATTGTATCCATACGCGTGTGTTGGAACAAGTTTTGCTTCATGGTTATAAGAAAGAGGATTTGAATGTTTCTAACTTTCTTGCACGGTCGACCCTAAGATTTTAGAGGTCTTAAACCAACTTCAAATATATGGGCCTTAGGTCTTAAAGTCTAAACATTTGAAATTTTTTATTTTTTATTTTTATAGAAAATCAACAATTACGTTATTACTATTAATCCATTTTAAAACCTTTTTTTTTTTCCATAGACAACATTATCAATCTATTCAACTTTTCTTGTGACATTGTTGATTGAAACTAGGATTTCATCAACTTAAACTTTGAGAAGCTCTTCCCGACGTATGCAATTGTAATTGATATAGACAGTATTTTATAGGCAATTTACGCATTTAGAAAATAATAGTCAATTATTTTATATAGAATAACACTTTAATAGTCTTTTTTGGTCTCTTCGACGTACGTTTTCTTACAATTTACAGCCAAAAAAATAACGTGTGCTCATTAGTTTCAGAATTTCTGCCCTGCTTCAAAAATCTTCAAATATATCACACTAACATTTTAAAGAATTATCATATTTAGTCTGCAACTTTTTTAAATCAAACAGAAACCCAAAAATATTTGAAATTGTTTAAACCATAATTTAAGTGAAGAAAGAGCCTGATCAACTACAAATAAGAATAATCAAATCTATAAGTTTCTTCAATTGAATATGCTATTTCATCATTGACATTTTCATAAAAATACTTTAATACACTTTTCATGAAATATATGTTCAACTTCCATTTGGTCAACAACTTTTTTAGCAGTAATCTTGTCAAAATTTAAATTCAAATTCTCTATATGTTTTAAAAAATAAAATAAGTGTTTTCAAGTGACTAGTAGCTGCATCAATAGACATATCCCCACTTTACAATATTTTACTTATTCTATTAATAACAGACGATATGATGTACCAAATAACCATATTAAATAAGAACTCAATGTTAGAAGATTAACTTTTAACATCTCTAAATGACTTAGGGTCCTCGTTTGTTTCCACCAAGTTTTTTAAAGCGTCTTTTATTTGCGCTTGAAATCTTATTGCTTTAAAATTTTAAATTTTACTTTCCCAACATGTTTGTATCACCAAAAAGAAAAGTGCTACATAATTTTTTTTCAATGCATGTTAAGTACTTCTACAAAATAAAGAGTGAACTAACCCAGCATTTACATTTTCTTTAATGAAAATACATATAATATTTTTTTCAAGGGGACCGTCACCAAAGTGGAACCTTAAGCGATTGCCGGTCCCATCTATCTATAACAAAAGTCGGCACTGCTTCCATGAACTTGTGAGAAACAAGTTGACATTGGAAATTTTGAGTGTTACGACTTACAACCATACTGGACATTGGTTTTCGGCTTGGGTCAATCACTTATGCCGACTGTTGGAAATGTTGTTACAGTACAGTAGATGTTATGAGTATTGCTATTTAATATCACTGGTATTTAATACCATGAAATTACAGGTTCAATTAAATGAATCTCATAATTTCACATTTAATTGAATCTATCATATAATGCCACATAAACCGATGTTCTAATATCATCGGTGCCAGATAGTATTATTCCGATGTTATGGATGCATTTTATATTTCTATATGAGTTTTATTCCATTTTTAACGATACTCGTATTAACATTAAAATTGTATTTACTAATCTGTTCATAATTCAATTCAAAGTGAATGGAAGTTTAGCTCCTGTTGGCTTACCCAAATTATTTATGATGACATTTAGGGCCTACTTGGGAGTTTATTTTTTCAGTAGTTTGACCGATTTCGGATGGCATCGTTTACGAAGGGTTGCAAAAATCGATACTTACTAATTTTTTTGACAACCAATTTTGGATAATTTAAAAATCACCCAAAATTGATAGTGTAATTTCGACAGTTTTTCTCAACCTACTAAAATGATGGATTTCTGTCATTTCTCATATTCACTTACAATTTTACTATTTATAAAATAATTAATTCTAACCAACATATTTTGTTCAAAACTAATTTGTAAATAAAAATTCAACTAAAATTTATAAGCATAAATTACTTTATAATTGAAAAATTGCTTATAACACTTGTGTAAAAAATTTGGTATAGAGTAAAAATACTACCAATAAGATAAAACTTATAAAATATAAAAAGTTACTTATAAGTAAAAGTCACTTACTTTAAAATTTAAGTGAATATTCAACATTTTAAGTTAAATATATACTTATATGTAAAATAATTATTTATAATTATAACACTTATGAGGAAAAAATTTCGTACAAGAAATTATAAACTGAAAATTTCACTAAGGGGACATATATTTAAGTTTATTCTTTTAAAAAACTTTGAGAATCGGTACATGCGATAAATTTGCAAAAATGGGTTGAATTGTTTTATCAATCACTATTAAAATAACTCAAAACTAGTTCGCTCGTATAGCTGACCAACTCTAACATTGAATTTGAAAATAATTGCTTTTTTCTATGAACACTGAATAGTATATTCCAATTGGATGTTCGAATTACAATTTCTGTATTTTTGTACAACGAATCTAACCTAACACAAAATCTTTTTCTATAACAAAAAAATTAATATCATCTTTTGAGAAATTTGAATCCTGCAGATGAAGCAAAACAATCTATCTCATCTTTGAAAAGATTCATTAATTTCAATAATTTAGTAACCTTTGATTTTGTTCTTTCCCCACAACCGACTTGTAACACAACCAATAATTTTTCAAAAGCCCCAAGCTGCAACACCTCAACAACAACATTTTCATTCTCCCCCATGCATAGTTTCCATAGGATGGAAACCACAAACCATGTCGCCGTATCTGATACACGCAAGATCTTCTTTACGAGTAATGGCATGATTAACGCATTTTCGTACATGCCTTCTCTTCCTTGATCCCGGCTTGAAATACTGTCCAAAATACCTAGAGCCTTCTCACAAGTACTTTTGTCACCATCAACAAGGATTTCAAGAATGCAAGGAATTAACCCTATTTCCACAAACTTTAATGTGACCATTTCACTGTTTTCTGATAATGTCATGTGGTAGATAACCACTAGACATGCCTTGGTAGCTGCAGGGCAGATTGGTAATTTCACAATCTGAAACAATGCATCCACAATGCCTTCAATTTCCATTAGGCTGTTGACAAAACTTTGATTTTCAGAAACCAGTTCTTTCAAGACTAGAACTGCATGTTTTCTTGAAGAAAGGTCATCCCCCTTCAAAAATAATGCAATACAGCGTAGAGAAATTGCTGATCCCAGCTTGGATTTGCCTTTTTCGCCTAGTGGGATCGTCCATGTGAGTGCAGATAAAATTTCCTTCAGTAAATCCGTGAATTCTTCCCCCGAAAAACTCGCAAAAAGCTCGAAACAAGCTGCCAATGCACAACCAGCTCCATTCTGCACAATGCATCGCTTGTTACGTTCACTTTCTTTGGCCAAATTCTTCATCTTTCTAAGCAAATCGAGGCACTTTTTGGCGTCACGCTGCCTTGCAGCCTCTATTCTCGAGCAAATCTCCAAAACATCGTACGGGGTGATCGGAATTCGAGGAGTTGGTATTCTTTCAATGCCATAAGCCTTGTTCTCCACACACCAATCTTGAGTCATCTTCCTTATGGCATGATTTGGGATTTGATCAAAGCTTCTAAGTACTTGATTCGTCACCGGGCAAGTTTTGTTCCCGGCATCAATCCACTTCTCGATACATTCTCGATCATACGTGATCCCAGTAGACAATGTAACTGGATCTTTCATTAGATCAAGTGAAATTGGGCAGCGAAAATGAGTTGGAATGGAAAGTTCCATATCCAGAAACTCGTCCTTTCTGGCACCGCCATGGCCGGCTCTCCTTCTCTTCCACCAGAAAGCCATATTCATAATATATCTAAAAACAAAACCTTTTGAAAGATATCAAATATCCGAACCAATCTTTTGTAATCTATATGTATGTAGTTGTAATGAGTAGAAAATTTGATGGGATTTCTGGAATTAGAATGTTAGTTCATGTGATCATTGTGATATGTATATATATATACTGGGGAGGGGATGAAGGGATTTTGGAGGGTCAAAGGTGGGAAATAAAGGAAATGTTCAAAATACTAAGGTAAGGAAATTAGGAAAGTTAGACTTTGTAGTATTTGAATGGAATATTTGACCGTTGAATATTTGAACATGTGATTGTATGAGTTGGCTCAAGTTTGACTGAAACCGACGACCAGATTCTTTCAACAGTTGGAGCCTTTATGGTTTGAATTATGCTCCTTGATCAGGATCAATGACAAATGGAGGGATAAAGAAATTTGGCACATAATAATTGGATGTTGTATTTTTTTTTTTCAAACTGTCCAATCATGTGTCGACACGTATCTTCCCAATTTTTGAACATGTTTATATAATACAATCTTTATGATTTATGTTGGCAGCTTTCATGGTGGGACTGACTTATGATTTTTTAGTCCTTATTTGAAATTAATTAATTTTTTTACAATTAATTTTTAATTTTTTTTTTTCAAAAAATCACTTCTCAAGGCGAAGTTCCCACGATTTTTTATTCTTTGGGTCTCTTTCCTTTTTATTAGAAATTATGATTAAAAATAATTATTTAATTTTTAATGAATATGATTGCATGTGGAGTATATATATCTTGTATTTCAATTACACAAATAATCTGCAATGAGAGGTTTCAAATAAAGTTCAAATTCGAGGTGTATTTATTACCTTTATTGACATATTTAGTACATGAATTAGAAAAACAATCACATTATATGTACAACTTTTGTTGACAACTACACACTTGACACAATTACGTCCATTCATTTTAAAAATTATTATAAACTGTTTTTTATATCAATGGTCCGAATTTTAACAACGTATAATTGTTAACAAAGTTGTGATCAGTTATTGTACAACTAACTTTATTGCTAAAAAACAATCATGCCACGCCCTCCGGGGCACATCCAAGTTGGTAAAGGATGGGCACTGCTGGGCTTGCAATCTCAGGGTGGGGAGTTCGATTTCTGAATGAAGCAGCTGAGTGTTGTAATACTAAATTTGGATGGAGCAGTTTGGTGATGTAATATCCATGGAGGAAAGCTTTCTTGAGGTCAGGAGTATAAAGGGTGCACAGATCCTGGTCAACTTGGACATATCCCACGGTTAACCTCCACCCATCACTGAGGGGCCGAGAATGGGTGGTCCAGGACATAGTCTGGTGTAAGTTAGGATACCTGAATATAAAAAAAAAAACTATCAGGCCACTTGTTAATGTACAGCCTTTGTTTTTAAGATTTGATAAAGACAAAAACTGTCAAATATTTTTTTAAAGATTTAGGCTGGAAGTTACAACTTCAGTTAGAGGAGTAATAAAAATAACTTATCATATCTGTATACGAGTACTCATCGACTCGTCTTGATAAGCCAATTACAGTGTCTCTTAATAAAGTTTACGTTCTCATTCTTCTCGAGTCCAACACGTAAATGTATTACTACTAATTTATAACAAAGAAAAATTACAGACATAAGATCTCTATATAATATTTGGATTCTCAATCTTTAGGTGTTAAATTGCCATTCTTAGTAAGGGAAAGGGAATAGAGAATGGACAGTTACGTTGCCAAAATACAAATATTGGGATATGTTACATTCAAAGGTAGAAATTTTCCCTTCAAAACCACTCCCATTTAATTGAATTAATTGATTAGTTCAGTCCAATACAACTCTTATATGAATTTTAAATGAATTAATAATCAACACCTTTGTTAATTGAAATAGAACACTAGAAAATTATTATTATTATTATTATTATTATTATTATTATTATTATTATTATTTCTTGAATTGGATCCGTTTGAGGAGGTTTGGTATTTAAGCATTTAATTAAAGGGAAAAATTCATTTCTCCTACTTTATCTTTACCCTATTTCAAAAATAACAAAATAATTTTCATATTTCAAAAATCAGATTTTTTAACCTATATATACACATATATATATAAATATTTATATATATATATATATATATATAAATATATATATATATATATATATATATATATATATATATATATATATATATATATATATGTAAAATTAACCCTCCCCTACCTCCACCACCCCCACCGCTCCGGCGATTATTCCGGCGATCGCTTCGGCGACTATTCCGGCGACTACTTTGGTGCCTATTCCGGTGAATACTCCGGCGATCGTTCCAGCGACTACTCCGATTCTGACGACTAAGGTCACATGTCACAGTTCAATTCACAAGTCACAGCCCAGGTCACAGTCCAGGTCACAACTCAGGTCACAGGTCACAGCCAAGGTCACAACTCAAGTCAAAATTTGTTTATCGATCACGAATCAAAAATTTTGTAGGTCACAAATTATTTAGAGGCCACAAATCAAAAATTTTGTATGTTACAGTTTATTTCATTGGTCACGTATTATCAAATTATTGGTCACAACTTATTTCTCGATCACAAATCGAAAATCTTATAGGTCACGGATTAATTTTTCGATCACAACTTAATTAATTGTGAGTCACCGTTCGAATTTTAAGGTCACAAATTATCGAATTTTAAAGGTCACAGTTAAGTAATTGATCACAAGGGACCAAATAGTTGGTCACAGGTCAACTACTGGGTCACATACCACCAACTCCTCCAATGTCTCCACCGCCACTTGCGACCACCCTCACGCGATGGCCGACTACGCCGCCACCACCAACAACAATACACCAACTCAGATTCGACCACGCCCACCGCACACAAAACAATACACCAACTTAACATAACGTCCAGCAACCGTCATCACCACAAAACCGCTCCCAGCCATCGCCAAACCCCCCACCACCACAACACTACAACACAGCTCACAACTACCACCACCACCACCACCATCTCCTCCATCTCCGCCCCCCGCCACCGCCAAACCCCCAAATAGAAGGCGCACTGCACAGAGTTTCAAGCCGGTTTTTTAGAAAAGAATGTCAGATAAACGGTCGCACAGATCCCCCGTCGTCGGCACAACAAGCAAAAAAATCCCCAAATCCACCACAAGCGGCAAAAAATCCCCAAATTACACTGTAACCACCACATCCACCCCAAATCCGCCGTCCTCGCCACCACTACATGCATTGGAGTCACCGCGCCGCAATGGGTAGAGAGAAGGGGGTGTCGACTGCGCCTGCAATAGCGTCTCTCGTTTCCAGTCACAAGCATCAATCTCGTTCTCCATCTCGATCGGCTCCGCATCCACAGCGCTCACGTCCAGGATCGGTGACAGAGACTCCGGTGGCTCAGACACCTCCGAAATCGACGTCAAAGGCTGTATATGCGGCAGCGAGTCGGCGACCATCCACGCCGCTGAGAGAGGAGGGGTGGGGGTGAGGAAGTGCAGAAAGGGAGAAATTAGGGCTTGAGAGAGAGACGGGTGAGTAGGGTTTGATAATTAGGGATAGGGTGGGTGTATATAAAATAATTTTTATAATATTGTTATTAATATTTAATTAAATATAAAAAATCTGTATCTATATTTAAATATCTAACTTTTGAAACTTTAAACACAAAATCTGATTTTAGAATTTGAATCTCCAAATGTAGGGGTGGGTGTAATTTCTACTTAATTAAAATAATAATAATAATTGTAAGTGTGCATAAAATTACTAAAATGGACATTGATTATATTGATTTCCATATGATGATGATGATGATGATGATGATAGTATGATGAAATTTATCTTTATACTATAGATTAGCCCTTGTTTTGTGCGAATTAAAATCAGTTTTTTAGTATATTTCTATAGAAGTTGATGGAATGTGTGGTTGAAAAATTGTGAGATCCATGAAATATGTGGTTGAAATTAATTGTTGATTTTGGTTAAAATCTAAATTTTAATTCTTACCAAACATGGGCTATAATTAATTATTTGTCTAATACTACATATTATTTGAAAGGGATAAAATCCTAACTATATCTATTTAGTCTCAATTTTTTTTTATAAATTACAAATATAAGCATATTCAATCTAACACAAAATAATTTATTTATTTAATTAGTGATAAATCTATATTTTAACTAATGGTAATTGAATAAGCTTAAGCTACTTCTCAAAATATGTTGTCATTGTTAAACAATCCAAAAAAATTAAAAAAAAAAAAGGAGGTTAGAGTTTCATTAATTCTGCATAATGCAATTGAATACAAAAGAATGAATTAACCAATGAACAAAAAGACTATATATAAGCTAAACAAAAGAAATTGAATTGAAAAGACTATTGTACCCTTAGTAAATAATAAAATAAAACCATATATTTCTTAACAATCATATGGTAGGGATTCTTCAACAATTGATTGTTTTTAAATTTACTAAATACCTAAAATAAATTCTGATTATTTGTAATCAGAAGCTGGACTATAATTATAATATCAATTCCAAACAGGACACTAAACCAAGACAAACTGGTTCCAATCCTGCTCGATTCTATCACTACATAGTGTTAGGATTTTGATTTGATAATGTCCTGATTAAAATAGAATTTGTATTTGTATATACCACGTAGAATAGAATAATAGTTTTCTAATTATAATGAGACAATTTTGAATGCTGCATTTATTAAAAATTGAAGAACTCTCCTTTGGTGTTCTTGTAAATACTATTCTCCTTAATGTATTATTTATCTCAAGTTTAAGATAATCATGAACATTCTTGAAGTCAGACTTAAGGATCTTTGTAGTCTCACATAATCCAGTTTTGGGGTGTGTGGGAGATTCTATATGATTATAAAAAAAAAAAGTCATATATGTTTTTCGAATAATTTCTTGTTTTCTTTGTCTCCATCTATTTTGTATTTTTTAGATTTCAAAATAAATTTGTTTAAACAAGGATTTGTGCACAAATAAAGAAATTGATCTCAATTACCAATACATAAAACCGTTTAATTTCATGTATAATGTTTTTATTGATATTCGATTCGATTCCGCATTGAACTAAACTAGATCGTATCCACTTTGCTATCTTTAATGTAATTTTTCCCGACTAAAAAAGGGTAAAACATTTTGGCATAGTTGACTAAGTATACTGATGAGGTCTTAGTTGATTGGCTAGGTTTGGGTTGTTCTAATTGGGAATAATGTGTATCATGATTGACTAGGATGCACATATTGAATGTACACTATGGTCAGACTTGACACTTTTGTGTGTCACAAATAAATGTTGGGTTGATTAGTCTATTATGGTCCTTGAGACTCTTTGATAATAACTTGCAACATAGACCCACACTTTTATAACATTTGCAAACTAAATTAGTATACTTATTTCTCCTTTAATTCCATATACTCGGATTGCAGTACTTAATGTATGTAAAATTGATTTGATAATATTCTCGATGACATCCTTAACAATATCCTGGAAAATATATGATTTCTTCAAGAAAAAAATTCTCTAACAATTGATAAAATCATATAAGTTTTTGGAGTTTGAGCCTTCGATTAATACATTGAAATTCTTGAATGGTTGCCATAATTCCTACTTACCTAGTTTCCTTTTGGACCATTCTCGGTGTCCTTAAAAAATTTTTTCATCAAATTTACAGATCACATACAACACAGGTGAGACCCGCATTTTTTGGAATAGTTTATTTACAATGAGACCCACATCCATGTGACACATCTAGTGGAATTCTGCAAAAAAAAATTTGTAGACATGCATTTTTCATTTCCTTTTCTTTTCTTTTTTTGCCCTTTTCAGTAAAAGACTAACCCTATTATTTTAAGGTCTCCCACAATATCAAATTCGGAATTTGGATATGAAAGCAATTTTTATTAATGAAAAACTCTTGTTCTAATTGAATTTCTGACAATTTATTTTTATTTCTAGAAAAATCTCATTTCCCGGTGTCAAAATTATTAAAAAAATATACATAGTGTCTTTTATTTTGTTGATTTAATTAGTGATAAATCTATATTTTAACTATTGATAATTGACTTCTCAAAATATGTTGTCACATGGTAGGGATTCTTCAACAATTGGTTATTTTTAAATTTACTAAAATACCTAAAGCAAATTCTGATTATTTGCAATTATAAGCTGGACTATAATATCAATTCCAAACAGGACACTAAACCATGACAAACTGGTTCCAATCCTCCTCGGCATAGTGTTAGGATTTTAATTTGATAATATCCCGATTAAAATAGAATTTGTATTTGTCTATTATACGTAGAATAGAATATTAGTTTTCTAATTATAATGGGATAATTTAGAATCCTACATTGATTAAAAATAGAAGTACTCTCATTTGGTGTTCTTGAAAATGCTCTTCTCCGTAACATTTTATTTATCTAAGTTTAAGATAGTCATGGACAGTCTTGATGTGAGACTTAAGGATCTTTGTAATATCTCCTAATCCAATTTTGAGGTGTGTTTGGGGGGTTTGGGAGTGCGAGAGATTCTATATGATTATGAAAAAAAATCATATAGTGGAATATCCTATCTTTGGAACTACAACAAAAATAGTCATTTACAACATTAAAAATGCATTTTGCCAATGTTACCGAAGACTTTAGACAGCGTTAAAAAATTAGGCAACGTTTTTTCTTTAACAGCATTAAAAAATTCGGCAACGTTTTAAAAAATTCGGCAACGTTCAAAAAACGTTGCCGTATCTCTCTACTTTACGACAACACCTCGATTTGCAACACACGTTCAAATGTTGCCGTAGGCCTACGACAACGTTTTAGCTGTTTTTGTTGTAGTGTGGCCAACCGCAATTTTCTCCAATTTGAATGTTTCTTAAATAATTTCTTGTTTTCTTTGTCTCCATCTATTTTGTATTTTTTAGATTTCCAAATAAATTTGTTTAAACAAGGATTTTGTGCACAAATAAAGATATTGATCTCAATTACCAAAACATAAAACCGTTTAATTTCATATATAATGTTTTTATTGATATTCGATTTGATTCCGCATTGAACTAAACTAGATCATGTCCACTTTGCTTTCTTTAATGTAATTTTCCCCGACTTAAAAGGGTAAAACATTTTGGCATAGTTGACTAAGGATACTGATGAGGTCTTAGTTGATTGGCTAGGTTTGGGTTGTTCTAATTGGGAATAATGTGTATCATGATTGACTAGGATGCACATATTGAATGTACACTATGGTCAGACTTGACACTTTGTGTGTCACAAATAAATGTTGGGTTGATTAGTCTATTATGGTCCTTGAGACTCTTTGATAATAACTTGCAACATAGACCCACGCTTTTATAACATTTGCAAACTAAATTAGTATACTTATTTCTCCTTTAATTCCATATACTCGGATTGCAGCACTTAATGTATGTAAAATTGTTTTGATAGTATTTTTCGATGACATCCTTAATAATATTCGAGAGAAGAAAAATCTTTAATAATTGATAAAATCAGATAAGTTCATACACCTTTATAAACTCCATTCTTTTGGAGTCCAACTAATTGGTAGCAAAGAAAAATTACAGACGTAAGATCTCTAAATAGTATTTGGATTCTCAATCTTTAGGTGTTAAATTGCCATTCTTAGCAAGGGTAAGGGAATAGAGAATTGACGTGACGTTGCGAAAAAATAAATATTGGGATCTCGATATTATATTCAAAGGTAGACATTTTCCTTCAAAACCACTCCCATTTAATTGAATTAATTGATTAGTTCAGTCCAATACAACTCTTATATGAATTTTAAATGAATTAAGAATCAACAACTTTGTTATTTGAAATAGAACACTAGAAAATTCATATAATAGATTATTATTAGAATAATAATTTTTGAATTGGATCAGATTGAGGGGCTTTGGTTTGTATTGCTGTGTTTTTAATACAATCATGCCGAAGGAAGAATTAGTCGCAAAAAAATTTATTGTAATTTGTGCATAAAATTTTTAAAATGGACATTGATTATATTGATGTTTACAATAATAATAATAATAAAAACAAAATAATAATGATAATATTATAAAATTTATTTTTATACTATAGATTATAATTAATTATTTGTCTAATACTACATATTATTTGAAAAGGAAAAATAATTAATTATATCTATTTTAGTCTCAATTTTTTTTTTTTTTATAAATTATAAAAAAAACTATTGATAATTGAAGAAGCTAAAAGCGTAATCTCAAAAAGTTATTCTCAAAATATGTTGTCATATGGTGAGGTCTCTTCAACAATCAATCATTCTTAAATGGGTCATTAGCACGTAAAGTCCGCATCTTTCATTGTTATTATAGAAAACGTTCATACGTTTCATTTTTTTGGCATTTTCATCTTTAATTTCACATTTCATTGCGCACAATATCATTTTCATCTATTTCCTCAATTAAAAATTGTGAAATGACGAATGTACCATTCTCTTTAAATAAAACAAAAACTAAAAAAAATATTAATTGTAATCATAGTTTCAAATTTTTTTAGAAAGCGCAAATGAGTCCCAAAAAAATTATTAAAATGGTAATTAGTACATATTGTTCATGTCTTTCATCGTTATTACGAAAAAGGTCCATACCTTATTTTTGCATTTTCACACTTAATTACACATTCGATTGTGCAAACCAGCATTTCCATCAATTTTCATCCAATTTCTCAATAAAGAACTGTAAAATAATGAATATACTCTCATATTTAAGTAAAAAAAATTATTTTTTAATTTCTAATTCTTTAATAATTTATTTGAGATTCCTTTGCACTTTTTAATTTTTAAATAAATTTAATTGGGACTCGTTTGCACTTTTTAAAAATTTTGGGACTGTGGCTGCAATTAATTCATTAGCTTTTTTTATTTAGGAGGGTATATTCGTTATTTCACAACTTTTTATTGAGAAATTAGATGAAATGAATAGAAATGATGATTTACACAATCGAATGTGTAATTAAAATAGAATTTTTATTTGTCTATTCCACGTAGATTATAATTTTAGTTTTCTAATTATAATGGGACAATTTAGAATCCCACATTGATTAAAATTTGAAGTACTCGCATTTGTAGTCTCACCTAATCCAATTTTGGGGTGTGTTTGGGGATTTGGGTATGTGGAAGATTCTATGATTATAAAAATAAAAATAAAAATAAAATTTATTTAATGGAATATCATATCTTTGACCATCCTTGATTTTCTCAAATTTGAATGTTTTAAAACTAATTTCTCGTGTTCTCAATCTCCATCTATTTTGTATTTTTCAGATTTCCAAATAATTTTTTTAAACAAGGATTTTGTACACAAATAAAGAAATTGATCTCAATTCCTAATACATAGAACCGTTTAATTTCATGTATGATGGTTTTATTGATATTCGATTCGATTCTCGTCCGCACAGAAATAGATCAAGTGATGTTCACTTTCATATCTTTAATGTATTTTTCCCCGACTAAAAAGGGTAAAACATTTTGGCATAGTTGACTAGGTATATTGATGAGGTTTTAGTTGATTGGCTAGGTTTGGGTTGTTCTAATTGGTAATAATGTGTATCATGAATCATGATTGACTAGGATGCACATATGGTCAGACTTGACACTTTGTGGGTCACAAATGAATGTTGTGTTCTTTAGTCTATTATGGTCTTTGCAACTCTTTGATAATAATTTGCAACATGGACCAACACTTTTTAGAACATTTGCAAATTAAATTAGTATACTTATTTCTCTTTTAATTGCATATAGTCGGATTGCAGTACTTAATGTATATAAAATTGGTTTGATAATAATTTCGATTACATCCTTAATAATATCCTAGAGAATGTGATTTTTTCAAGAAACAATTCTCTGACAATTGATAAAATCAGATAAGTTTTTAGAGTATGAGCCTTCGATTAATAAACTAAAATTCTTGAATAGTTGCCATAATTCTAACTTACCCAATTTCCTCCCTTTTTGCCCCTTTTTCAGTAAAAGACTAACCCTATTATATTAGGGTCTCCTACAATATCAAATTCGGAATTTTGATATGAAAGAAATTTTTATTAATGAAAAACTTACTCCAATTGAAGTTCTAACAATTTATTTATATTTCTATAAAAACCTCATTTCTTGGCGTCAAAATTATTCAAAAAAAAATACATCCCGTCTTTTATTTTTTATTTTTATTTTACACTAATTAAAATTTGAGAAATTGTTAGTTTATTGTTTGTAAAGGCCAACTTTAATGTCTTTCACCGATTTAATTATGGGGAAATTAGGCTCACTACTCTAAAAAAATATCTAATTAGATTTATACCCTAAAAACATTAAAACATCTCAAGATATAGTATTTAATACGTTTATAAAACCCCAAACTGATAAAGCTAGTTTCTCCACCATCTCTGCCTCCATCCACAGATTTTCTCCAGCCTATGTTTTCCTAGACCACAAGCAATAACATTCAGCAAACCCAGAGTTTATATACCCTTAAACTCCAAAATCACCACGCTCTCTACTATCATTAAAAGTCCTCAAATCTCCCATCCACCAGCTTTGGTGCTTGTTCAGCATAGCACCTCGGCTTTCCTCGATTGTCTCATTAGACATTGGATAGAAGTAAAGATGTAGTAAATGGCTTGTGTTTGTGCTTAGGCTTGGGCTTGCTAGTGGTAGTAGGTGATGGGGATGGAGAAAGAGGAGGGACAATGGTTGTGTCCACGGTGTGGAGAAGTGGCGGTGATGGGATTTGGGGGGATGACGATGAAGGAGGTGAGGATCGTTAATGGATCTCTTATTTCCTGACCAATTGTTTCCAATTGGGAATTGCAAAAGCAATTTTCTAACTTATTAGTGGTTTTGTCTAAAGTTCAGAGGGTCGTTTGCATAATTTCTAACTCAACTAGTGTTGCTGAGGTGTTCTCCAGGATTGATCATAAATTTGACTTGATGTATGCCTAGCGTGCTTTCATGCACTGGTACGTCGGTGAGGGCATGGAAGAAGGGGAATTCTCCGAGGCTAGAGAGGACTTGGCAGCTCTTGAGAAAGACTATGAGGCGGTCGGGGCTAAATCTGTTGAGGGAGAAGATGAAGAAGGTGAGGACTATTAGGCAAAACTCCTGAGTGACCAAGGCAATGTTCTCATTGGTGATTTACTGCTTTTAATTTTCTATCTAAATTATTGCATCAAGCTTTCTATGTCTACTTTGTTGTTTTTTATGTCTGGAAAACATTTGCTCTAATGCATTTCAATGTAATATATCAGTTTTCTGCTTCTAACAGCTGTTTCTTAGCACTGCATTTGTGATTAAAATCAGATTGGACCGTCTAATTCAAGCTGAAAACCGACTCATCAGAAACTGGATTGGCCTGGTAGAATCTAGTGACAAGAAAAGCCAAGCCAAGATCTGATCCTCTGACTTGGGGATTATATGACAACAATTTTCCACTAGGATCAACTCATATTATAATGGACCCTTCATATTATTTACTCTTCAGTAGAAATTTCTTACACTATTGTCCAGCCCAATGTTCTTGCAAGGAAAAATTTGACCCCAATTGTTACAGAAGGAAGAAGGCCGTGAATTTCGTCAAAAGATTATCACTTTTTTTTTTTTTTTAAATTTGTGTCACTTTAAAAAAAAAATAATAAAAATTCATCACTTCTTTGAGTTGGTCACTTTTTAAAAAAAAAAAAAAAATTTTTTTATCACTTTTTGAGTGTGTTACTTTTTTTATTGTCTATCACTTTTTTAATCTGTATAACTTCTTTTAATTTGTGCCACTTTTTTGAATTCGTCACTTTTTAAAAATTCATCACTTTTTAAAATTTTATCACTTTTTTTAGTTTTTTGTCACCTTTAAGTTTTTGTTACTTTTTAAGAAGATAAAAAAATGAAATAATATGTCATATTTTCTTAGCATAATTAGTATGTGGATTGACATGAACGTGATGATTATTTTAAGAACATGATTATTAGTGCTACCCAAATGGATGGTGCTATTTTGATATTTGTTGTCACTTTTTTTGAGTTTATCACTTTTAAAAAAAAAAAAATTTATAAAGTAACAATTTTTATAAAAAAAAGTGACATTGTGTCACTTTTTCATTTTACACAGTATTTTTTATTTCATAAAAATTTTTCATATGATTTTTCAAAACAATCCTAATTTTCAGAGTATTTTTGTAAGTACCCTTTTAATTATTTTTTGCAAATTTTCCCAAATTCTGGTGATAATTAGTTTACTTTTGGCCTAGAGTTATTTCTTAGAAAATATTTGAACTTTTTTGTCTTCTTTGATGTGCAATGAATGTGGTCAAAATCTTTACGCCATGAAAGAAAAGAATAATAATAAGCGACTGTTAGTTGATTTTGATAATCTATAATTTTATTAACTAGTTAAAAATTGTAGAGCCTTTAATAAGATTTGTGGGCCCATGACCTCCATGGAAGAGTAAGGCTCAATCACTTCTAACACGAGGCTAACGAATTAGTCCATAACCAACTACCCAACATGTTGGACATAAGTATTTCGTAAACACGATCGTGATACTAAAAGAGACTCACTGTCACCTTCTCTTTACCCCGAACCACGCTGGAAAGATGGAGAGAGGGAGCATGCCCTATTTTGGACAAAGGCAAATGAGGCTCACGCCTCAAGCCCAAAATTTTAGGGGGCCTAAGATATTTTGGGCAAATTTAACTCTAGAATTCTATCAGGGAAACAAGTAACGTAGTACCTTATTGGGCCTTAGAAGAATTTCACGACGTGAGACGAAATTCATTCCGCGACAAGGACACCCAAAATCAAAGCAGTCGAATCTGAGTGCCTCATCGGCGACGAGACAGCACATTGCCACTATTCTTTTCATAGTTTCACTGCGCGTAATGAACAGAACAAGGTCCGCAATCCTGGCTTCTCCTTTGTCCAATTCAAAATTCTCTTTTTCGCGAGAAAGAAAAAAATTGTGAAGGAATTATAGGGAAGTGGAGGTTGATTAGTGATGGGGGTGCAATACAATGAAGTGGGTGTTGGTTTATGTAAATTTTTTTGTGTTATGAGACGTTGGATGCATAATCTTATCCTCTGTCCAATTCCAAATTCTTTTTTTTTTTGTTATGAGACATTGGATGCTTTTGCTAATTAATTAATGATTGATTTTATCTTCTCATTGTGATTTTGTGAGACGAGCAAGATTGAACTTGGGGAAAAATATGATGCAGTTTCTGCACTTCTTTCTTCGAGTCTCCTCTGTCCAATTCCAAATTCAGTTTTGGTGTTATGAGACATTGGATGCATAATCTTCACCTCTGTCCAAAGTCCAGTTCCAAATTCAGGTTTTGTGTTAAGAGACAATGGGTGCATTTGCTAATTAATTAATGATTGATTTTATCATCTCATTGTAAATTTGTAAGGCTAGCAAGATTGAACTTAGGAAAAAATATGATACAATTTCTTAGGAAGTGTGGGGAATATTGGGATCAGTGTAACATTGTATGACAAAAAGAGGTATTATCTCATTATAGAAGATACATAGGAAAGAAAAGCACGATTTACGAGTGTTTATATAATTATAGTATTGATGCAATTTATATTAATAAAGACTAAAGAGGGTTGTACAAAATGAAGTGTATAGTGATGGAAAGATCCATATTAAGTTAAAATGGATAATGGCCTTATAGAATAAGATGTCCTTGAGATGTACATAATTGTATGATAAGTTGCATGTATGGCCACACTAGATGGGATTAACGAGTTTTGGTCAACACTATTGCTATATATATTATTCACCATCGTGTTGACGGCAAAAAATGTGCCAACAGAATTCCCGTCACGTCCCCTCTACGTGAACATCACCTGCACACTAAACACCCGTTAGGAGGCAAAGGCCGTCGATCAAGAAAAAAGGTCCGCTACCGTTTGCACTTCGACGGTCAAGTCAACAGCCGGATAAAAGAAAAAATGAGTGCAAGAGACGAAAGAGTGGAAGATGACAAGGTTAGAGAACATCCCTTAATTGAAATGTATCACACACATATATATAAAGAAACAAATGAGCTGAATGGGTAATGGGCCAAGGTCCAAGCCCAATAGTAAATATTTTATGGGTATAACAATAGTCCCCCAAATCTGAGTCGTACATTCATGTGCGGGTCGGACTTCGAAATATAAAATGTCAGTAGGTAAAGTCTTACAGATTGCCTAAAAAATATAATAAACTTCGATAAGCGAGAACTTATGAACTGCCTCAGAAAATATGCGTGACAGCCTGAATAAGCGAAGGCTTACGAATTGTCTCAAAAGATAGATGCTGCATATATTTTGTCGAAATTTCGACAGCATCTCCTCTATAATATGGACTAAACCAATCCTGTAATACAACACAATATATCCACCGCACATATACCAAATAAATTTGGGGTCCATTTGTCCCTCAAATTACTCATGACGATAAAGTGAATAATGACATTTTAAATTTCTCCGAAATATAATATGCGACATAACCTGCTAGCAGTGTTGTGAAGTACATACTCGACAGCAATAATATAATGCACATGCTAGCAGTAATAATGTAATAATACTAAGATACCAGTATTACAATAGTCCCCCAAGTCTGAGTCAAATATTTGTTAAATAAATAAAATTCTTTTAGCTCATGTACTGGTGTTATTTACTTCCTGCACTTACTGTTTCTGTTTAATATACTGTCATGCTCTTTAGTATAATCAGAACTTATTCCACTCAAATAATAATATCAAACTCATAGTTTTGCATAAGTGTTAGAAGGTCGTGCACCTTTATAAGTTTCTGAACGTATGCACATCAATGTTTATGAATTGAGGCTCTTTAGCACTTCAGATTTTATTCTGACTTTATTTATAATTTACATAAATATAGGCAGTTTGCTTGCCTATCTATTCCTAAGCATGGGGATGAGTGGTTCGCCTATGCTGAGGCTTTCTAAACAACTTGAGTTGTTAAAGGCATGTGCCACATTTCGCGAGCGCAGATGTGGTCCTTTTTAGGATCCATTTCCTCGTCGAAGTGCCCACACATCTCTTCATGGGGATATATCATCTATGAAGAGGCTTCCCCTTTGATCTTTGTCAATGGGAGGTACTTTATAATTTTTGAACTTGTGCAACTTTAATTTTTCAGATTGCGAACTTTGTTTCCTGAATGATGACTCCAAGATAATTCCACCTCTTCCTTTATTCAAGGAATTAGGACTGTCTCTTCCTTTATTCAAGGAACGAGGACCTCAAGATATCACACCTCTTCCTTTATTCAAGGAACGATGACTTCATGATAATGTCTCTTCCTTTATTCAAGGAATGTGGTCTCTAAACATCCTGCAAATAGCCCTTGAATTGTCGGAGTCTTATAAGCGAGCATCAGATAGACGATGTCTTATGGCTATGCTCAACAATAATGCTATCAGAGTCTTATAAACTGATATCGGAATGAAGAGGTCTTACATTTAGGCTCAACGATAATGAGAGGCAATGAATAATCATCTCGCGAAGTCAGGAGTAAACATCTGGTTAGGCAGGGAAAAGGCACCCCGCGAATAGCTCTCGAACTATTGAAGTCTTATAAGCTGGCCTCGGATAGACGAGGTCTTACAGTTAGGCTCAATGATAGTGCTATCAGAGTCTTATAAACCGACCTGAGAATGACGAGGCCTTACAGTTAGGCTCAACGATAGTGAGAGAAGATAAATAATCATCTCGCGAATCTAGGAGTAAGCATCGGCGGGGCGGGGAATAGACATCCCGCAAATAGCTCTCGAACTATTAGAGTCTTATAAGGGGGTCTCGGATAGACGAGCTAATCTGTTGACCCCAAAAAATGTGCCAACAGAATCCCTGTCACGTCCCCTCCACGTGGACATCACATGCACACTAAACACCCTGTTAGGAGGCAAAGGTGGCAAGTCAAGAAAAAAGGTCCGATGATCGTTTGCACTCCGACGATCAAGTCAACGGCCGGACAAAAGAAAAAATGAGTGCAAGAGACGAAAGAGGGGAATAGGACAGGGTTAGAGAACATCCCTTAATTGAAATAGATCACACATATATATAAAGAAACAAATGGGCCGAATGGGTAATGGGCCAAGGTCCAAGCCCAATAGTAAATATTTTATGGGTATAACACATCGCATTTAATTTTTATTTCAAGATTGTTTGTTGTGACGGTGGAATTCTTAAAGTGCCGCATTTTGGGAGCCCTAATTTATGAAGTTCGCCTCAAGTCCAGAAAATGACAGAATAGGCATTGAGAGGGAGGACCCCCTTGGCACCCTGCTCTACTGCCTTTTGAGCAGAAGGAAAGGAGAGTGAGACCTCTCCTACGCTCAACCCATGGGTCGGGGTTGGAAGGACGTAGGCCATACAATTGGATGTCTCCCGTTGACCCTGTATGGGCAACAGGCTCTCCTAATCTCCTTACTCACCAACAAAATAACCATGCAAGTGTCATACTCCTACTTAAGAGAGAACCAACCATACTTTGCCACATGTCTCAATGAATCTCTCAAATTAAACGACAAGTGTCACGTACATTCTCAAGGATTTTTCGCTATGTCCCCCATGCTTTATATAAGAGCACTTGAGTTAAGTTTCTCTCAAGAATATTATATACAAAATTTTCTAACTCTTACCCACTTTTGTAGGTGTGAGAATAAGCCCAACGAAGCAACAAGAGCAGGGCAGACCTTGAAAGTTTGATTTCGATAGACCAAACTTTATATACGACCTTTGATAAATAGATAACAATTAGCAATAAACTTACATGCAATGATCAGACATAATTTTTTTTAACATAAGAGAACCCGATTAATAAGTAAGCTTAATAAGTCAATCCAAATATCAAAATCAATATAGGATCAGATTTAAATGTAATTGAGGAACAATCGAACCTGATTAATTTTTTAGAGAATTTCTAAAACATCATTGTTGTTTATATTTCCTACTATTTTTTCCTCCATTTTTTAGCTTTACGATTGCGTCAACATATCAGTTAAATGGAAAGACTTTTGCATAACAATTGGAATACTGAGGTCTGATTTCAAGACTTGTATTCTATGGATTCATTTTTTAGACATGTATATTTAACAATGAAAAAAAATGTTATTTGTATTGTCATTGTTTTGAAAAACTTTAACATAACTTACTCTTCTATTCCTTAATGTTACATTTTGTCAATGATCTTCCCGACATTAAGTCATTAACATTTTGTAATACAAAATCTCATCAAGATATGAATATTGTGGTTAGTAAAGTTTATTCATCGTAATAAATTTCTTTACATACTTAATATATTTAATTTACATTTATTTATTCTATTAGAATCTTGACTTGAAATTAAAACTGTTGAGACGACTTATGAAGGACGGCTGCACCCTTGTTTCACATGAATATGCAATTCTAGATTTCGGCTTTGAAATCGAGTGTACTCACCAGATAATGTTGCAAAGAAACATAAGAGAAGGAAGTACAAGTACACATTCACTTGTGCAAATAATGAGTAAGTATTTAAACTATTTACTATAATATTTTATTTTCTACTTACTTTAAATTTATATTTATGATACTAATTTAATCAAACATAAAACTTTTTCTTCAGGCCAAATTGTGCAATTTTTTTGCTCAAACATATAGAATACTTCATTTTTGGATATCTAATAGAATCAGTTTATCCAAACATGATGACTATATATAATGAATTCTTTCTACATTATCGTTGATCCTGCTATTAATAAATAACCATATTTGCGCAAAAAATTGCTGAAAATATATGTTACGTTCATTTGATTCATACTAAAGAACACAACTAAAGAGACTCTCACAATACAGTTACAACAGAAAGGTAACATATGAAATTAGTTGTCCTTCGTGTTCACCTGTCAAATGTCCACCTTTGGAATAACCTTATGAGCGCGCGCGCGCGCGCGCACACACACACACACATATATATAAAAGACTATTAGAGTTTGTAAAACTTTTCCTATTTTTTGCGACACCTATAATTCACTTCTTTAATGTTTATATTTTTGGTGTTTGATTCGCTCTTTGTGTTATGGATGGAAGTCTTAACATCTCGCTTGAAGTCTCAAAAGATTTATTCACATAATAACTAAGGTGAGTATCTAATGACTTCATCGCTTTACTAAAAGCATGTTTAGCTAAGGTTTAAAAAACTTTTTGTACTAAATAAGCTTATATATGCTATTTTTTCTAGCATATCATTCAAAGAGTTAATGATTTACTTATAGCTAAACTTAGCAAAAGAAGTTGTTAACAACTTTTTACTAACGACAACTTTCAAAACTGTTCATTTTATTTATGTTTTACATGTTTGTTGTTTAAATTCTAATTTAGTTATAAGTTGATATTCTTACTTTGTAGCCATATGACTATCAATCACATGAGTCTTCTCATTCTAGAAAAGGAGTGGTTTTCAATTACAGGCTAAAACTGTTGATTAATATGCTGAATTAATGTTTAAGTGCAGGAATGCTGATTTTGTAGATACCAAAAAAATGGAACATAGTCTGAAATATTCGACGAATTTGATAAAAATGTACTTTCTTCTAAGGTTTTCTTTTTTATTTTATTGATGTGTATAGTTTATAATCTGGTCAACTTATATGGGTTGAAAATTCATTTGATAAGATGCATACATTGTTAGCTATTGTGGTAGAAACTAAACTGCTTGAGGCACAAAATATGATGTAGAATGCTAAACGAGTGTGTTTATTATTTTTCCCAATACGTTAAATCTTATTTCTCATAAATTGTTTTGGCCCATTCCATATTGTGTGTTCTAATATTTAACTGTATAATTTTTCATTTTCAGTACTTTTTTAATTCCTTTTTTCATGTACTTATGTTGGGGAATTGGATTTTATTGAAATTGTCGTTTCTCTTTTATTTCAATGTTGTTTGGTATTTAAGACTATTAGAGTTTGTAAAAATTTTCCTATTTTTTGCGACACCTATAATTCACTTATTTAATGTTTATATTTTTTGTGTTTGATTCGTTCTTTGTGTTATGGGTGGAAGTCTTAACATCTCGCTTGAAGTCAAAGGATTTATTCACATGATAACTATGGTGAGTCTCTAATGGCTTCATTGCTTTATTGAAAGCATGTTTAGCTAATGTTTAAAAAGCTTTTTGTGCTAAACAAGTTTAGATATGCTATTTTTTCTAGCATATCATTCAAAGAGTTAATAATTTACTTAAAGCTAAGCTTAGCAAAAGAGTTGTTAACAAATTTTTATTAATGATAACTTCCAATAATGTTCATTTTATTTATGTTTTACATGTTTGTTGTTTAAATTCTAATTTAGTTATAAGTTGATATTCTTACTTTGTAGCCATATGACCATCAATCACACGAGTCTTCTCATTCTAGAAAAGGAGTGGTTTCCAGTTACAGGCTAAAATTGCCGCTTAATTTGCTGAATTAATGTTTAAGCGCAAGAATGCTAATTTTGTATATACCAAAAAAGTGGAATATAGTCTGAAATATTCGACGAATTTGATAAAAATGTACTTTCTTCTAAGGTTTTCCCTTTTATTTTTATGGTGTGTATAGTTTCTAATCTGGTCAACTTATATGGGTTGAAAGTTCATTTGATAAGATGCATACATAGTTGGCTATTGTGACATAAACTAAATTGCCTGAGGCACAAAATGTGATGGAGAATGCTAACAGGTGTGTTAATTATTTTTCCTAATGCGCTAAATCTTATTTCTCATAAATTGTTTTGGCCAATTCCATATTGTGTGTTCTTGTTTTGCTTCATTTTCTAATATTTAACTGTATAATTTTTCATCTTCAGTACTTTTTATTCTTTTTTTCATGTACTTATGTTGGGGAATTGGATTTTATTGAAATTGTTGTTTCTCTTTTATTTCAATGTTGTTTGGTATTTACAGTAATTTAATCAAATATTACTTACTTCTGTAAACTTGCAAACTTTATGTATGTCAAACGTTTCTATTATCATCTACATACACGTAATGTTTTCAATTTTATTTTTGGTCAGTTTCTCTGTACAGTAATATCAGCTTTTGAAATAATCATATTATTAGATGGAACAGTAGCGAATCAATAATATGCTCCCAAAACTCTTGAATAATCCAATAAATTTTAAACTACTTTTTTTAATATTTATAATTTCTACACTAATAAAAACACAACAAATACAAAATTCGTGCAACGCAGGTATCAACTACTAGTATTCAATAAACGAAGAGTTGCATCGTTTGTGTCTATCTCCTGTCAAGTATGCTTCCCAAACATAGACTACGTACATGATAGCACTCTTGGAAAGATAGAGGCAGTTGTGAATTGTGATAAATTCAGGGTCTGTTTGACATGATTTTTTGAAAAGTCAAAATGAATTTTTGAAATCGAAAAGTTGTTTTTGGATCCATTTGGACTAATTTTATGAAAATACTTATAATAGTTATAAGAGTTTTTAGAAGAAGCTAGTCTGATGTGGCTTCTATTGGAAAAATATTAATCTGTCATGTGTCCCGACATATATAATTGATTGTTTGTAAAGATTATCTTAAAATTAAGCTCAAAATTAAAGTGATCTAACAAGACATTAAGTAATTAGGCTTTGAGTATCTAAATAAAGTGTGGGCTAAATATGTGTAGATTCTGGGTACATTAGGGTTCTATTTGACAATGAGCCGAATACAAATGGAAATATAAATAGGGTTATATTCTCCAATTCATATATGATTCTCATTTTTTTGACATTCCATCAACATAAGAATACAAAGCGAAAACATATTGAAGAGTATGATCCAAAACCCCACAATCAATAATAGGAAATCAACAAGAAGAATGAATTAAAACAATCAAAATTATGGAGCAAGAATCCAAAGCCAAGAACAAGAAGAGCCAATGCTCAAGATTAAAGATTAAGAAGCCAAACATGAAAAAATTGCAGTCGATTTTCAAGATTCAATGTCCGAAATAAAGATCCAGTAGTAAAAAGTTATTTTCAATGGATTAAAGTATGTTCCGCATTTAATAATTTTCTTGATGATTTAACATGGAGAATCTTGACAATTAAGTAACTAATTTTTCAATTTCTTGAGTTTTCAAGTTTTAATAAAATCTAACAAATGGTATTAGAGCCAACTCCATGTCAAACCATTGAGATTCAAAAAAAAAAATTTATGGTTGAAGTTCACACATTGAATTTTAGAATTCTTTAATTTGAAATGTGAATTTTAGCCATAAATTTCAAAATTAATAAATTTGCAAGCAAGAATTTTAGGTTGAACTCATTCTTTGGATTTCTCATTTTTAGGATGTAAATTTTCAACTCTAAAACTAAACAAATCAGATTTTTGGGAAGTTTTTGAAATAAGAATGAACAGGGGCAGTCGAAGCGCTGTAGCACCGCGTCTGGGCGTTGCCCCGCGCAACGCTGGTTTCCTAATGCCGCATAGTTGCCTAGGCACTGCGACGCCCAGGCGATGCAGCACTCCGATTTTGTACGATTTTTTTTTCAAGACAAAAATAAAAATAAAATGAAGGGGCAATCAAATTCGAATCTTGGTATTAAAGTTTCTTTCGAATTACTAATTTTCTAAAGTAAATTAATTGAAACAAGATGTTACCAAAGTAACATCTCTTGTCTAAATTAATTTATTTGGAATATTAGGAAGGTTGTGTGTACGTAATTCACGTGGATATTCACCGACTAAAAATAAGGTCAATATTTGGTTGAATTATTTGCACACTTATGGTAATAAATATGTGACAATTATAAATGTTTTTTTTACGTGAACATTGAGTTGGTTTAGTGATAAACTTAATGTTTGACATGGTTTATTGTCAATATTTAATTACTGCACTAAGAGTACCACTTACAATTTGATATTTCTGTCAAAAGATTAAATGTCAATGTTGTGCCCGATCTCTTGTGATGGAGTCTACCATTATTTGAATTTATTGATTGCTCAGTATGAATTTTCACGTGAACATGTTAATTATGTTTAAATTCTCTATTCAATTAATTCATCCACTTCTGTAATATCTGTCAACATCAATTCAATTCCTGAACTTGAACCAAAATTTAAGGATTGGAAAAAGAACGTTTATATTGTTCGACGGTATGAATCACCTTGCATTAAGAAATGAACAATCCAATAATCTTACGGATACGAGTTTCACTAATAAAACAGGACTTGAATAAGTGGGATTATTCTAAACGCATAAGTCGTATGATAACGAAGCGTGGATTTCCAGCAACATTCAAGGGTATAGTGTCCAATAAGGTAACTATTGTCAAGGAATTTCTTAAAGTAATTGAAAAAAGCTTTGCAAAAGGCAATAAGGCCATAAATAGTGCGTTTCTGACGAACTTGGTTTCACTAAAGTATAAGACTAAAGAAAATATAAGGGAGTGCATCATGAATATGCCCATCTTGTTTTAAAACTAAAGGTATTAAAGTTTGATTTGTCTAATGATTTGCTCGTGCATTTAGTTTAATTTCTCTTCTTACATAACTCAGCTAATTTAAGGCTAGTTACATCTGTCAAAGAGGGAATTGGACTCTTAATGAACTCATTTTATATTGTGTGTAAGAAGAAGAAAATGTTAAAGCAAGAGAGAACAAAAAAAATGCAAATTTGGCAAGTACCTCTAAATACAAGTTAAAGAATAAGAAAGCTGCATCTCGTTCAGCTTAAAAAAACAACAAAAGCATGAAAATGATTAATTATCTGGCTGTTACTTTTGTAAAGATTTGGGGCACATGAAGAGAAACTGTACTAAATATCATGCTTGACATGTAAAGAAAAGTACACTTCTCACTTTGGTTTGTTTTGTAGCCAATTTAGTTTCAATACCAAGACACACTTGGTGGATAAATCTTGGTGCCACTACTGACATAAGTGTGTTTATTTGGGGTTGTCTGAACATTCAAAAGTCAATTGATACTAAAAAATTCATCTATGTGGGACGATGTCGAATTAATTAAAGTTGAGGCTATAAGGACTTCTATGTTATTATTAAATACTGTTATTATTTAGATTTGAAGGAGACATTTCGAGTACCATCTTTTAGATGAAATCTGGTTTATTTTTCTATATTGGACAAATTCTATTACTCTTGTTCATGTAGAAATAGTTAGTTTAGTCTTTTTCTTAATTCAAATATTATGGGTATTAGTTCTTTATCAGGTTGTTATGACCTATATTTCCTTAATACTGCTACCTTTTATAAAGAAACCTAGCATTTGAATTCATGTGACATTAAACATAAATTAACCAATGAGAAATCTGCTTCATTATGACACAAGCGTTCATGTCAAATCTCTTTAAAAAGAATGGAAAAGCTTGTATCAGAATGAATTCTTGATTCCTTTAATTTTTCAGACTTAAGTGTTCTTATTAATTGTATTAAGGGGAAAATAAACAAATATAAGGAGATTAGGTACCAGTAGAACTTTGAACATCTTATAACTAATTCATATGGATATATGTGGGCCATTTCCTTCAATTTCTTGGAATGGTCAACAATTAATTATTACTTTCCTAGGCAATTGTTCTCATTTACTGCTACCGTATCTCATTCATAAGAAATCTCAATCACGTTTTGTCTCGACTCGAATTGAATCCACATTCTCTCTATCAAAGTCATAGAGATGTACTAATTCATCAAAAAGGACTCTGATTTCTCAGAGGGGTCTAGGTCCACATGTTTAAGGCTTATAAGGCTGAGGTTGGAAATCAATTCAATAAAAGAATATAACATATCAAATTTGGCCATGGTGGTGATTACTATGACAGATATGATAGACCACGAGAACAATATCTAGGGTCTTTTGCTAAATTTCTAGAAGAATGTGAAATCGTCCCACATTACACTATGCCAGGTCCCTTAGCATGAATGGTGTTAATGAGAGACGAAAGAAAGTATTTAAGGACATAATAAAGAGTATGATTAGTCACACCTCGCTAGAATCTCTCTATGAATAAGCACTAACGACTCCAACTTAAATCTCAATAAAGTTTTAAGTAAAGCAACTGTTAAAGAGTTACAAATTTTTAAATATCCAACCATCAAGTCATTTTTCGAAAATGAAAAATGTTCAATTCTTTGAAAATGTGGAGTTTGCAAGATAGATAAGGTTTCAAGGTTAAGGATTTTGTCTTTAAGGAATAATATGTATATATATCTTTTGTTGCAATTGACAATGATCATGATTATGGACAAATTCTTGGTCTAGATCTCTTTCAACAAGTAATTTAGGATCAAGACAATATTACAAAATCTCCTATACACATTCAAGAGCTTGTTAAAAAAAAAAAACTCAGCAACCTCAAGAATAAATACCATTATGAAAATTCACTATAGAAAGGAGAAAGACAATATCAGATGATTTTATAGTGTTTCCTTAAGAAAATAAGGATGACACAGATTGATGGAAGAAGATCTGATCAATCAATTTTCATGAAACGGTGTGAATGAACCATTCTCAAAAGTAAATTGATGCCATGAATAAAGAGATAAAATCCATGAAAGACAATGACATTTGGGAACTCATCCCATTGCCCGAAGGTACGAATCTCATTGGTTGAAAATGAATATTTAAAATCAAGAGGGATTCGAAGGGTGACGTGGAGAGATATAAGGCTCGTCTTGTTGAAAATGATTTTATTTAAAAGACATTGATTTTAAATAAACTTTTTCTTCGATTTCTATGAAAGACTCTTTTAGGACTATTATGACACTTGTGACACATTTTGATCTTGAGCTACATCTGATAATTTACAAATTAAAGAAATTCATCTATGGACTTAAGCAGACTTCTCGTCAATGGTATCACAACTTTCATCAAATAATTATCTCGTTTGATTTTGAGATGAATTCAATTGATGATTGTGTATATCACAAGTTCAGTGAGAGTACGCATATTTTTCTGGTATTGTATGTTGATGACATACTGTTTGCCTGCAATGATATATGCTTATTGAACAAAACCAAGAGATTTCTGTTATAGAATTTTGAAATGAAAGATCTTAATGACACCTCTTTTGTGTTAGAGATACAGATATATCGAGATCGTTCTCGGGGTATTCTTGGATTATCACAAAAGAACTATATCGATAAAGTTTTTAAAAGATTTAGGATGTAGGAATGTGAATCAGGTAATACCCCTATTGCTAAGGAAGACAAGTTTACTCTCAATTAATTCTTTAAGGATAAACTTAAAGAAAATGAAATAAAAAAAATCTCATGTGCTTCAGCAGTTGAGAGTCTAATGTATGCATATGTTTGCACACATCCGAATATAACATTCATTATTGGAATACTGGACAGATATTTAAATAACTCCGGGATGAATATTTGAAAAACAACCAAACGAAGTTACTCGGTATCTATAGATAATCAAGTATTACATGATCACATACAAGAAATCAGACCAATTGGAGATCATTGGATATTCTAATTTTGATAATGAAATATAACTATGAAATTTTGTCACTAGGTTACGCATTTTGGATGGGATGGAAAGACAACTTAAATTATTTTGTTACAATAGCGTCTTGTATTTCAAAGGAGCTCCATGATGTCAAAGTTTATGGACATCAAGTTTCTAGTTATTAAGGAAAGAATCCAGAGTGGTCACATTTCTATAAAACATATTAGGACAAACTTCATGATTGCGGATCCATTTACTAAAGAGTTACCACCCACAGTTTTTCATGAACATACTTCTCATATAAGTGTTACATTTTTTGATAATATGACAGTTTGGTGGGAGTTTGTATTTGACTGTTGTTTGATTCAAACACATCTTATATTTATAGTTATTCAAGTTGTTATGCAGAAATAAAGTATTTAGTTCAATTTCATTTTGATTAAAGTTTTGATTTGATCGCATTAAAGAATAAAGTAGGACCAATTGGAAATAGTCATGTCTAGATCACATTATGCGTAATTTCCACGCTACACATACACACTTGATCTATGTTATTTGATTGTGTTGATTTACGTGACCATTAATTTATCATGTGAGTAGACATATATAATTAATTGTGTATAACCATTATCTTAAAATTAAGCCCAAAATTAAAGTAATCTAATAAATAAAGTGTTGGCTAAATATGTGTAGAGATTGGATCCATTAGGATTGTATTTTACGATGTGTCGAATACATATGAAAATATAAATAGGGTTATGATCCCCAATTTATATGTGATTCTATTATTTGTGTCATCTCATCAATATAAGAATACAAAGAGAAAACATATTGAAGAAGAAGTTCAAAAACCCATAATCAAGAACATGAAATCAACAATCTAAAAAAAGGGATTGAAGCAATCAAGAATATTGAGCAAGAAGCCATAGTCAAGAACAAGAAGAATCAATACTTAAGATTAAAATTAAGAAGCCAAATATGAAGAGATTGCAGTTGATCTTCAAGATTTAAGATTCGAAATCAAGATCCAGTGGTAAAGAATTATTCTCAATGAATAAAGGTATGTTCCACCTTTAATAATTCTCTTGGTAATTTGATATGGAAGATCTTCGCAATTAAGTGATTAGGTTTTCAATTTCTTGAGGTTTAAAGTTTCATAAAATCATAACACCTTCCTCTAAAAGTACTTTCGGAATAGAAAGTGCTTTTAAAAATTAAATTTCAAACAAAAAGTAAGGTAACTTTCTCAAAAAGTTCTTCTACAGGAAGCAAAGGTCATGCCACTTCAGTTTGTGTTCTTCCCTTATAAAATTTGAATGCACCCAAATGCTTTTGTTGAAAGATAATTTTGCTTACTAAAATTCAAAAAATATTTTTTAAATTGTATCCAAACTCAACAAACAAAATTATATAATTTTTTCTCCAGTACTCCATTGCATGTGTCATGTGTGATATGGTCTGGAATCAAACTACTACATCTGCTTTCTCTTTTTAAAATAATAAAAGTTTAGTTCTTTAAGGAATAAGCTAAAGTGGGTGCATCATTAAGGACATATTTTGTACATATACATCATGTTTGGTTAGCTTAACTTAGAATTATTTATGCTTAAATATAAAAATAGCTATTTTTTTTTCAGGATGACAGGGTCCAAGAAATAAGATATGGGTGGGGACCTTGGCCTCTTGTATGAGATAGCTTAGAAAACAGGATCTTGCACACTTGCCCCATGTGTTTTTCTGGTCCACCCCATTAAATTAAAGAAAAAATAAAAGCAAAGAGACATGACAGCTTAAAAACACACACATACACACACAGAAAATGGGTAACACTTTGTACAAGGGACAGCTACATCCTACTGTACTCCACTCCCATGTTTATTTAGTCATGTTCGGTAATATATATTTTGTGAAAAGTGATTTTTAGAGAATGTTTTGTTACAAAGTAAGGAAAAACTATTTTGTTACAAAGTAAGGAAAAACTATATGTCACAACAAAATTATTTTATTGAAAAAATGTGTAGTTTAAAATAAGTTCGGAGAACAATAAATTTTGAAAAATGGGGGAAGAGGCATAATCAAACAAGCTCGGTTCTATCAGTACTATTTTTAGCCAATATTCCTCTTCTTATCTCTTTGTCATGCTTATTTTTGTGTGCTCAATAGACCCAACGTGATAATATAAAGGACACAAGACAATAATATTTGTGTCGGATGGACCACTGAGGCCTACCTTAGAGCAGTCCACTATGGACTGGCATGGACCATTTCATCAAGCCTTGACACACCCTTGTGTTTCTCGTTACAAGAATATATGCTACATACGCTAGTTGGAAAACGAATATTCACAAGTCTATCTGATGTGACACAACACAAGTAATTTTTTTTTGAAAAAGGACAAGGAATTTTAATACTTCCCCAGAAGAAGGCTTGAACTCAGGTCATCAGCCTGGTAAGCTTTGCTCTTTGATGCAATGACATAACACATATATTTGAACATATAAACCTTGCACCATTATAGTTGGATAAAAATTTGTGCACAAATTGAATAAAGGCATTCGAGTAAATGATCGTGCACTACAATAGTTGGATAAACATTTGTACACACATTGAATAAAGATTTCAAATTTTAATTGGCGTTTTTAGCAGAATCAAATAAGTACAACACTGCAATATGAAAGATGCACTCTAGTTTGCCTTCGATATAAGTACACAACTGAGGCAAATATAGCAAGCAAAAAACAAACTTATAATTGAGAAACCTTCAATCCATTTCTAAATCTTCAAGAAGCTAAGAAATCCAACTACATTACTCAAAATAGTGAAGACTAAAAACCAAGAAAAAATGGACAAAAATTGAAACGTCAAGAATTAAATCACAGCAAGGAAGAACCACATCGAATGAACAAGTAAAATAAGTTATATAATTGCCATGATCATGCCGCCATCTTTTTCACCTGCCATCCGCTGATGTGAATGACTCAGCAAATCCATATGGCCGCGTAGGTATGCTAGTCTGTGTATTGTCCAAGCTCGGTAAGTAGGATGAAGATGATGAGTCTGCATGGCTACCTTCAAGTTGCTGCCACTTCTTAAGTGCTTGTGGCAAAGACATATCGAGATCAATTCCATATATGTCCTCGGAACATTGATCGGATGGTTTCCAAAGCTCTACAAGAGACGAAAGAACGTTGACAGCATGGCCCATATCGGGCCTTTGATATGGTTCCCTTGCGCAGCAATGGCCAGCCAGTTCAGCAACAGTGCTGATGCTGGCTAAAGTTTCCTCATTTCGGTCAATTGTGGGGTCGATGGCTTTACCGAATGTATCCTTGTTCAGATGCATTCGCCGGAACCATGTCACAAGGTGCATGCTTTCCTCAGGTTGGCTCTCATCGAGTGCCTTTCTACCAGTGATCAGTTCCATCAAGATCACACCAAAACTGAAAACATCCACTTTCGTAGTCACTCTTCCAGTCACTGTTGAAGTAGTAGAAACAGAGGCAATAAGAAATTTGTTGCTTAAAATCTCACTCATTTAAGCATAGTCTTTATCCTAGGCTGGCATTCCTCTTTTAATTATTTTTTAATTTTTTTGTCAAAAAAGTATAAAACAATGAAGGCTAGAAAATTGTACATGCAGGAAGTAAACCAGATCACCCAGGCACGATATGTTATTTCATGTTAAGCCAAAGTAACTGTTAAGAGAGATTAATGCTCTTCCTACCAATAGAACATGGTTATGTATCACAGGCTAAAAATCATCATTTTACCTGGTTTCCTTGGATTATTTTTCACATTTAGTGAAGTCCAAAAGAAATCCCGAAGTCCAGAAAAATTTGATGATATAAATACCTTGTCTACTAATAGTATAATAGAAAAAGGCTACTACTACCTATTGTTTTCATTTTGCTATGCTAACGATACTGTATTTTTCAGTGTGGATTTCGAACCAATTTCTCTAATTTATTTTCAATCAGAACAGAGCCATTGTAATACCGAAGATGTCAGTTAGGTCTAAGATTTAAACTTTAGCATAAGATAGAAAATTAAACTAACAAAGATCATAATTGATTTCAAGAAAATTTTACCTGCATATTCAGGTGCCAGGTATCCAAATGTTCCAGCAATTCTTGTCTCAATGGAGCCTTTCCCTTCTGGAGCAAGGCGTACAAGGCCAAAATCTGCAACCTTGGCCCTCATATCATCCCCAAGAAGAATGTTGGATGGCTTTAGGTCCCTGTGTATGAAGCTTTGGTGGGCCAAACCATGGAGATATTCTACTCCCCTAGCAACATCTAATGCAATGGTCAATCTTTTTGTCCACTCCAATGGTTGTAACCCTTCATCCGCCCAGTTGAAAAGATGCCTACTTAGTGTCCCTTGAGGCATGTATTCATAAACAAGAAGTTTCTCGTTTCCATCAAGACAGTATCCCAAAAGTGCGACAAGATGCCGATGTCGGACCTTGGTCAAAACAGCAATCTCAGATTTAAACTCAGCTAGCCCCTTCCCGGTTATCACTCCACCTTCCATTCTTTTTACAGCAATCTTTGTTCCATCATGCAATTCTCCTTTGTAAACTGTCCCGAAGCCTCCTTGACCTAGTATATTCTCTTCACTGAAATTGTTGGTAACGTTTTTCAGTACTTGAATGGAGATCACCATGTTCGATGCTTCAACCATTTGAATGTTGCCGGTTTCACTGGTTGAAACAGTATGAGTTTCACTGATAGCACCAACACTGATGCTCGATCCTGCAACTGTTATCTTTACACTATCGTTTTCTGATCCAGAATGACGAGGGTGAACTACCATAGCATTTGGACTCTGAACTCTGCTAAAACGCTTCTGTTTGCTCTTGTACAGACAGAAAGCTGCCACTCCAATCAAACAAAGCACAAAGATACCCCCAATTACAGAAAATACAACCACTCCAATCCAATTTCGAGATTTCTTCTGATCCTTTTGTGAACCACCCTCACTTTCAGAACCAGAATTGGGTGTATTTGGAGAAGTCATACCAGGAGAACTTGAAGCATTCTTATCCTTCCCGATGTCAGGATTTCCATTTGTCTTTACAATGATGTTAATTCTAAAAGCTGGCACTTTCCCGTGAAGCTGGTTGTTTGATACATCTAGTTTGGTAAGTCCAGGCAGAGTGGTGAGCTCCTCCGGGATAGTGCCAGTAAGATTATTATCAGCAAGAATCAGTCTCTGCAACGACTTGAGTGAAGCAAAATCAGGAGAAATTGTACCTGTAAGCCCCATACTCTGAAAGTTAACAATGGTTATGTTCCTATTGTTGCAAGTAATCCCAAACCAATCGGTACACGGATCATTCCCTTTCCAATTCTCAGAAAATTTTCTAGGATAATCCATTGATCTTGCTATAGAAAGTAAAGTATTCACTCTAAAATCACAATCACCAGGTTGTGGCAAGCAAAAACGATTGGTATCGTTTGTCATATCCACAGAAACTGATTCTTTAAACTTTGGCATTGGCCCTTGCAACAAATTATTAGTCAAATTAACAATCTTTAAGGAATTAAGATTTACCAAAGACAAGGGAACAGGCCCTGTAAATGAATTGTCCCTCAAACTCAAGCTCTCCAAATTCTTCAAGCCCGAAAAATCAGGCAATGGACCAGAAAATCCATTACCATGAAGCCAAACCTCCTTCAAATATGTCATATTTTGTATAACACCAATCTCTCCACCAAGTTTCTGCCCATTTAACCACAGAGACTCGATCTGGGAACCCGAAAAACTTGATGGCAACTCCCCTTCCAAGTTATTGAGAGCCAAATGCAAGTTTGTTAAACCAGGAAACTCATCACCTCCTAAAAATGCAGGAATTTTTCCAGTAATATTTGCGGAATTAGCCGAAAAATTCTGAAGTGTAGAAGCATTTTTAAGGCTTTCCGGGATTTCCCAAGCAGAAAATGGATTATTATCAATCTCAACAGATGTCAAAGAAGACATGCCAGTAAAAAGATCAGCAGGAATGGAACTAAACTGATTGTTACTAAGCATCAACACTTGCAGTGAATTAAACCCCTTCAAGCTTGGTAAAGGTCCAGAAATATTGTTCCATTGAAGCTCTAATCGCTCAAGCTGTGTGAGAGACGATAGTTCTTGAGGGAGTGTACCTTGAACATTCTGGCGCCCGATTTGGATCCGGGTAACACGTTTCTCCGCGCAAACCACATGGTTCCAATTGCACGGATCCGAGTCTGACCACCCGATACTTTCTGGTAAAATGAGGCTCTTCTTGAGAGCCAACATGGCTGAAGCATCATCTGGGCTTGTTTGAGACTCAACAAACAGAATTGCTGAACACAAAACACTAAGAAATAGTGAAAAAGCTTGAAGCTTTAAGCCAAAAATGGGACGCTTCATCTAAACAAGCTTTTTAGGTTCTTGTTTGTACAGAATTTGCAGAGGCTTTTTTGAGTGCAATAGCATTGGATTCTGAAGAGCGAGAGAGAGAGTGTGTTGGAGAAGAGAGTGGGGGGGTGGGGTGGATCGACGCAATTGCAACTGCTAGAGAGAGAGAGCACATGGGATGGGGGACCCACAAAAACTTGAAAGTTTTTGAAGGAGAGAGTATCAAAATGACACTGTCAAAAAGCTGGACCATAAGTGGATGAATCTTTGAAACACGAGTTCAAGTCTCGTTTGATATGCCTTTCATTTTTTATAAAAGAATTTTTGGATAAAATTACTTACTTTTATTTAAAAATTAATTTTTAGAAGTACTGTTTATTTCATTATTCTAAACGTTCTTCTAATTATAAGAAACACTTTAATAAAATTAGAATTCGTTTGACATGACTTATTTTTATTTTTACTTTCTTTAAAAGAGATTTTGAAGCAAATTGTCTTAATATTTGTTTGAAAGTTAATTTTTTTAAAAAAAATTCATATATTTCGGAAATGCTTTTAAAAGAAATCACATTCGATCAACTTTTTTTAAAAAAAACTCTTTTAACTCTCAAAAGCACCTTTAAAAAAATTAGTCAAACGAGTTCAAAAACAACTTTTAGGTCTTATGATCAAACGGGTCCAAAAGAAATCATGAGTCTCAAAAGCTCATTTTGACTTTTCAAAAATCATGCCAAACGTGTCCTAAATTAGTTGGACAATTGTGTTTCTTCAGTTTCAACCGTATAAAAGGGAAAATGGCACGTTTGGTGACCAAAAGTTGGGTGGTAAGGAATATAATAAGGGAAAGGAGAGTTTCAAGAAACATTAATTTAATCTCAAGCTAAATAAGTAAAATTTTGTCAAATATAACTTTTAAGTTACTTTAGATGCAACCTTTTTTCTCTTAATATTTCTAGTATAATTACTGGATCCAATTCATTTAAAACTAAATAAAGTAAAAATCACTCAAATTCGTGAATAAGAAAATTTGGAAAAAACAGGCCCACGACAGCTTTGCAGTTTGTGAAACTTGAGTATCGATAAAGGATTTGGTTCTATTTCCAAGATTTTTCTCTCTCTTGAAAGGAAAGGGAAACTCCAATTTCTTATGACCACTAGGCTGGATTTTGCTGGGGTTCCATCATCCATGAGTTGTCATTTTATAGCATTAGTCGATCCTTCGTTAAGATAGATTGGAAAAATGGGCTGATGAAATAAACAGAGGATAATTCTGCACAATCGAGCAGGGGGGACGGGGGTGCGGGGGCACTTGCTCCCAAATTTTGAGTTTTTTTCTTTATTTATATATAAAATTATGTTTAGTATCTATTGAAATATAAATTTTAGAGCCTGTTTGCCCCCACTTTTTAGCCAAATTTTGACCGTTTCTTCATTGTACGTGGGCCCAGGCTGTGAGAGGACTAGTCTATAATTGCGGCTGAATGGTCAAGAAACAGATTAAAAGTCGGATGAAAATCTGGGCCAGACATGGCCTTAATCTAAATCAAAACTAACAATTAATTTTAATAATATATTTCATGAAATACATAACTATTTAACTTTTATCAAAATTTAATAAAAAATTGATTTTAATTTATGTCAAATTGGGGTAAAATCACAATAAATTTTAATTTTTTTTTCTCTCGCGTTTTAACAAAATCTTAACTTTCCATCAAATAAGGGTTAAATATTGCATTCTTAATACCATTTCGAATTGTTCACGGTCTAGCTTTCTACGTCGTTAATGACATACGAAATGATCAATCGTAGCAAATACTACGACTTGTTAAAGTAAGCCGTTCAAAATTAGTATTTCAAAATTTTTGATAATATGCTAACTTTAAAAAAATTTCGAAGATCGTACGCTAATCGAATCTACAAATTGCTTATATGATTTCAAAATTTATTTCGAAAACTACATTATAGACATTAAATAATCCAAACAGATATCGAAAATAGTTAAAAATGCGTTAAACGTGAATTTTAAAAAAATGCGTTTAACTTGCATTTTTTAAAAAAAATAAATTCAATTATTTCATTAACATTTATTATTTTTGCAATACAAATTTCTCAATGTAATTTTTATCATTTTATTAAGAAATTTTATATGAAATATGACATAAATTTTTTTTCAAAATTTTATATTTGAAAAAGTCATATCCTATGTAAATTTTTGGATGCAAAATTACATGTATATTTTTTTAAACATAAATTTTGGATTGTAACTCCCAATTTCTTTATAAGTTCGATTGTACCCTTTAACTTTAAACTTCTGCGTCCGCCCCTACAATCGAATATGAAATAGCAGAAGAAATGAGTTTGTTGGATATTCTATTTTCCTTACGAGGAATAAAACGACACATGTCACAACCGAATTCATTAAAAAGAGTAACAAATCTAATAAAATGAAAGCATTCGATGCAAAATTTAATCATAATTTAAACTCTGTACGATTCAAATAATCACTTTATGCTATTTCAATTTGCTATTCATAATGGGATGTGCTAGTGGTACATAATGGGCACCATAATGGTGTCCATAATGGACACATGGTGCCCATTCATTGGAGGGAGTGTTGGTGGGCCAACACTCCCTCCAATGAATGGGCACCATGTGTCCATTATGGACACCATTATGGTGCCCATTATGTACAAGAAGAATAACCCATTCATAATTGTTGGTGATAATGGGTCCTTCCTTTACCGCCCTGGTTTTTACATCTTCTGTAGAAACTAGAAAGTCAACCAACTACAAACTTGAAGCACGATGCTTGAACAAAACCTGGGTGATCTCAAATGACAACTCTCAAACCAATCACCGTCGATTCTGCCTGTATTGCTGCATCACTGTTAGGTTTATATTTCCCATCTCCTAGACAACACTTATCAGTTTAAAATCTGTTCACGCTCTAGTGTACCATAGCCACCATCCCCTGTGCAAGACTCCACAAGACAATTCAACTCGATGCCCACAAAAATAGTTAGCGGCGAATCTAGGGTTAAAGTTCAGCTAAGGTGGACCTTGTTGATCGTTGACCGTCGACAATCAACGATCGTAATAAAGATGTTGTTTATTAATATTTAATTAAACAATATTCACCCAAACATGAAAAAAAAAAAAGAAGGAAAAACTCCAAGGATGCAATAGGAACCAGTTAGCAGCATTCCCTCGTGTGATGTTTTGTTAGAATTCATAAAATTAACCAAAGTTAAAGCATTCCAAGATCACCAAGGCAAAAATTCCCATAGAAGCTAAAAATACTACAAGTATTCTAGGGATGCGCCCCCCCCCCCCCCCCCTTGAAGGCGGGTCGGGTCGGTGCGAGGGTAGATCATTTCCCCGTTTAAATTTTTTTTTATATAATTTATTTTTATTGTCCATATTCATTAGATTTAGACAAATAATTTTAGTTGTTAATTTCTCATAGAACTAATGAAAATTTTAATTTAAAGTATTGAATTCTAAAAAAAAAAAAAAATTTTTTTTTAATGAGGCGGGGCGGAGACTCCATTACCAGTCCCCGCCCCGAGGCCAAATTCCCCACCCCGTTACCCACTTAAGCGGGTTTTCCCCGCCCGCGCGGGTATCAGATTTGTCAGATTTTTTTGTCATCTCTAAAGTATTCCTAGATATCAAATATTAGAAGAGCTAGAAGCAATCCCCAAACCAAAAGTTCCTTTATGATCTAAACCCACTACTCTTATTAGTTATAGAAATCAAAATTACCCAAATCCTAAAATATGGATGAAATTTTTTTTAACCATAAATTTCTAAACATAAATAATAAATTCCCAAATCACATATTTATAAATTACAATTCTCATTTAAACGCCAAATTAACTCATAGAATATAAATCATTATTCATAACTCATAAATAAAAAATAACACAAATTCAAAATTTCCGAAGCCAACAAAAATAAAAATTATGTAAAGAACAATAAAGGAGACTCGCTGTCAAGTGTCCACTGATCTCTACAGCTTATGAGTCTGAAGGTCCGTCCGTCCAAGTAACCAAGTTTTGTTTCTGGTGTTCTGCTCATAGCCTGTTCCAGAGAAGCCCAGCACACGCGATCGCGCCCACTCATCGGATGATGGGTTCATCGCTGAGCATAGTCATGTGCCTCATCTTCCCGCATTATAATATATCATTTCCTCCCCCCCCCCCCCCCTCCCCAACCCACTACCAATACTTATACGACGTAGCTAATTCATGCATATCTAAGATATTACAAGTATGTATTTTGTAATTTGTCCTTAAAAATATCATATTTTGCATAAGTCATTTCCGTAGTATAGTTTTAACATTTTAAATTTATAGAGCTCAATTATTTCTAGACAATTCGCAATAATGTTATAGGGTTCTAATTTTTAAGGAGTAGATGTTTTAATTTACCTTCTACTCATACGTTTATGGTTTCAAATATATAAAAAAAGGGTTAATTTCATAAACGGTCGCTGAAGTTACATTAAAATCACAAAATGGTTACTGAAGTTTAAAACTTGCACTAACGGTCATTGAAGTATAATTTGGTTTCAGTAATGGTCATTGAAGGACCAAAATAGCCGAAGCTTGAACCTTGAGGACTTAAACTACCCACCCAACTCATCCCCTCCCCTATTGTCTTCTTCGATTCCAAGCAAATACAGACCACTAGCGACAGCCACCAATGAAGCATCCGTGTTCCACCGAGAGGCTAGATCAGATAACCTAACTTCTCAGTCATCTATTGCAGTCTACTCTCTCCATTATTTCCTTTACATCGAAATGGTAGTGCCTTCGATCAAAGCTTGGTACATTAAAATCAGTTCTTTCTGAAATCTCGGATTCCTCGTACTGGGCCGACAACCCTTTACTGGGTAACCTTCTCCTCGATCTCCTCTTGACTTTCCACCGTGTTGCAACATTGTGCAATCAGTGTTCTGACCCTTCATTTACTGTCGGGAAACTCCTCATGCAATCGGACCTCGACATGGCCTCTGGTTGGCTTTCGAAGTAAACCAGCAATCTTATGCTCTTTCTCCGCTCTAGGGTCCTCTATCAGTCTACTGCCATTGTTCTCTCTCACCCGCACTGCCAATGGCCCAACAGAGGACCTCTATTTTTTTCGTCAAGGACCTCTTTACAAGGCTTAAGATCGGAGGTCTTGAGTTCAAGCGCAAGGCATTGGATTCATTAATTCAGCTCCTTTCTGAGGATGAAAATTCTAGGAGTGTTGTTGCTAAAGAAGTGAATTTGAACTGCTTGATTCACTTACTCGATCCCATTTATCAGAATTCTGTGATAGATCTGGCTATTGTAGCAATGTCAATGCTTGATTTAGTAATGGCTTTTGGGGTTTTATTGTCAAATTTGTGATTTAGACCCTCAACGTTCAAGTTTTAGATATTTTGGTCCATTTAGTTCCAATTAAAATGAAAAAGGTCATCCAGTGACCATTACTGAAACCGGATGATACTTCAATGACCATTAGTGCAAGTTTTAAATTTCAGTGACTGTTTTGTGATTTTTGACATACCTTCAGCGACCTTTTGTGAAATTAACCCAAAAAAAAATTTCTATTGAATATGATTTTCATTAACAAAAAGAATAGTAGAATACATAAAATATAAATTCTTCAACATATCACACAACTTGCATAGGATATATTAAAAAAATAGTATGTAGAAAGTAAAGCAAATCACAAATAGTAAATTTCGTTGTGTTCCACTACTCTGCGCGTTATGAACTCATAACAATTTTCCCTGTTTTTGCTAGAGCAAGAGTTTGGGCTTTATGTGATTCGGTTTGCATAAGAGGACCATGGTTATAAGAGAGAAATATACTACTTGTAGATTGATCGTTGTCTAGATTGTCCAATCCAACTCTTCCTCAACCATGTAATAATTATTATTGGAACAATTCATAAATACATTAAAAAAACATTGAAAACAACTTTTCTTAATTGCACCATAGCCCCTGTAGAAATCTACATTTTATGGGAACTAAAGGAACAAATAAAACAATATTCCTTAATTGCACCATAGCCCCTTGGTGAAATCTATTAAAAAGCTATCATTTTCATTGAGCACCAAAAGAAAAGAGTTTGGACTATCATTCGAGTAACAGTCTCACCAATCGAGCGCTAGGTGACTGGTGTAGTTAGACAAACTTCGGATTAGTTCTACCTTTTTTCTTTTGAGCTTTGGACGATGTCCAGAATTGGTTTTGAAATTTCTAATATACCATGGTGATATACTCAATGAGTAGAATAAGTTAGTCTACTTATTTTTATAATTTAACTATCAGATCAAATTCGAATACTTGGTCGAAATTGACATGAAAGTCACTTTCCATGGTTTTATACTTTAGCAATTTTATACCAATTCCAACAATCTCCACATGAATGAAAATTCCACAATATGCAAATAATATGTTGATTATAAGAAAAATGAGTATATACGACAAGTTATAGCATTAGGATAGATGACTTGTGGCTTTGAACTTTCCTTAGTAGAATATAGTTGAACTTATTAGGTTAATTGGTGAACGCAATATCTAGAACCATTCAACAATTTGTGTAAATCAAAACAACGCTACCAACATCATAACTCATCTTACCACTTCGGTTATCATGGTTGTGTTCATTTTGGCCATAAACAACTCTTGATTTTATAAGTACTTTAAGAGAATTTAAGTCTCAAACTCTCGTAGGAGTGACCCCATTTTACATTTACATAGGTGATTTCCTATAGTATTGTATCATACATTTCTTGTCTACTTCCAGGATATAGAAATCATTTAAATTATACATTTATCCTTATACACCTTTCATTATAGCACTTTAAGTCTGTAGGAATGGGAATAAGTGCTTTACATTGAATCTTTCATAACTTAGTTGTCACATTGAATTAGGATCTTGCAATCTTCAATCTACAAGGTTGGGTTTCCGCTATGGTGATTCTATTTGATAGACTTTAGGCCCATTCCCCTTGAAAGATGGTATACTTGATCTTTTGTTGGTCTTTTTGTCAAATGATCTGCTATAGTTTTTTTCGATTAAACACAGTTAATCGAGATTATACTATTCGATATCAACTGTTTAACGGCATTATGTCTCTAACGAATATGTTGATATTTATCATTATACATACTATTTTGTACTATTGCAATTGCCGATTGATTATCACAATATATATTAATCTCAGGTACTCGTTTTTTCCAACATGGAATATTCTCGAGAAAATTACGAAGTCATTCTGCTTTTTTTCTAAATTTTTTCTAAGACAATGAATTCAGATTCCATTGTGGATTGAGTTATACAAGTTTGTTTAGATGATTTCCTGAACACAACTTTACCTCCAATGGTAAACACATAACCACTTGTCGACTTTGAATCCCTTATGTCATATATCCAATTTCTATTTGTATATCCTTCTAACACCGTGTATATCTTGAGTAGTGTAATCCATAATCAATCGTGTGTCATAAGTATTTAAGGACTTGGATTAATGTCTTCTAATGATCATTACTTGGATTACTTGTAAATCTATCTAACTTGCTAACTGTATATGCTATGTCCGGATGCGTATAGTTGGTAATTTACATCAAACTATCTATAAAGCATCAATATTCTAATTAAAATATGGGATCACAGTATTTTTGACTAAGTGTAAACTTAAGTCTACTGGTGTTTTAACCGATTTATTATCACATCTTAAACTTATTAAATATAGTCTCAATATAATGTGATTGAGATAATGAGAAACCATCAAGTATCATAAAGATTTTAATGCCTAATATTACGTCGCAACTCCCGTATTTTTCATGTTAAAATATTTTATCAAAATTTTCTTAGTCGTGGTAATAATGTTGGAGTTATTTATCATGATTAGTATATCATCAGCACATAGCTATACAATCACATATTCGTTGGTGTGACTTTGACATATTTGTCACATTCATTAATTTTGGAACCATTTGACAACATAATTTTGTCATAATTTTCATGACATTGATTCGATGCTTAATTTTACAAGTTTACACACATTCTTTTCATTTTCCTGGGCAACAAACCCTTCACATTGTTTAATATATATTTCTTTTTTAATTCACCATTTAAAAATGCAGTCTTAACATCCATTTAGTTTATTTCAAGATTATGCAATGCCGCGATTGCAATCAATACACTTATAGACGTGATCCTTGTAATAGATGAATATGAATCGAAGAATTCTAATCCTTCATTTTGTTTATATCCTTTAGCTATTAATCTAGCCTTATAATTTCCATCCAACTTTAATACTTTTTGAAGATCCACTTGTAGCTTAAAGCTTTGTTTCTCAAACAAAGTTCAACCAATTTCCAAGTATAGTTATGCATAATGGATTCAATTTCATTATTAACCGCTTCTTTCCAAAAAGGAGTTTCGGTAGTGGACATTGTTTCGTTAAATATCCTTGGATCATTTTCTAGTAAGTACGTTAGAAAATTTGGACCAAAAGTCTTATGAATCCTTTGCCTTTGCCTTTTACAGAGCTTTAGTTTTTCATATACTTGAAGATTACTGTCTTCTTGATGGTTTCCATTTGAAGTATCGTAAGTTCGATCGTGTAAGCTTACTTCTTTCTTTTTACAAGAAATGATACTTTCAAAGAAATTAGCATTCCTTGATTCAATGATAGTACTTACATGTACATCAAATATTTTCGATTTATGAACCAAAAATAAATTTGCTTTACTATTGTTTGCATATCCGACAAGACACAATCTATTGTCTTAGGTTCAATTTTAACTTGTTTAGGTTTATGTATTTGTACCTTTGCTAAACACCCCCATACCTTAAGATATTTGTGGGAAGGTTTACGACCTTTCTATAACTTATAAGGTGACTCAACCTTACTCTTGTATGGTATTTTATTAAGGATATGATTTTTAGAAAGTATAGTTTCTTCCCACAAGTTTTGAGGTAAACTTGAATTAATTAACATTGTATTCATCATTTCCTCAAGTGTTCGATTTTTGTGTTCAACAACACCGTGAGATTGATGTAAGTATGGTGTTGTTGTTTGATGAATAATTCCAGATTCTTAACAAATTTTTTTCAAACGGTACGACATATTCTCCACCTCGATCATTACGAATTATCTTCATTCGCTTTTCAAGTTAATTTTCAACTTCAGTTTTACAGTGCTTAAACACTTCCGAAACTTCATCTTTACTTTTCAACAAGTATTCGTGATATTATCTTGTACAATCATCTATGAATGTAATTAAATACTCTTTAGTACCTTTTGTTTGGACAAACTTTAAATCACATATTTCGGTGTGAATAAGTTCCAAATGTGTTGTGCTACATTTAGGGGCGGACCCACATGTGGTCATGTGGGATCAAATGACCCTACAAATTTTTTTTTTTGAGTTTTCTTCTTGAGTTTTTTTTTTTTACCTAAACATTTTTGAATTCTTATTTTTGACCCCACAAGAAAAATGGTCTCAGTCCGCCCCTGACTACGTTCAACCGAATGAAATAGCCTTTGGCTAACTTAACATCTACACAAATTGGATAGACTCATAACCTTTGGGGTTGACCGCCCTCAACTCAAACATCAACATAGATTGTATTGAAAGCTGCATAACTTTTTTGCATAAAACTCAACATTGAGTTTCTTAAATTGTGTTGGACTCTTAACCTAATAATCTTTCCAATAATATAGTATATGGTTTTATGGAATCTTTATATTAATCTTGGTACTCCGTAGATTGTGTTAGTTCTAATTGTGCACGCACATACACATGGATGGATATGAGAGGACTAACCATGCATAACTCGTAAAAGAAGAGATAATAAGGTAAGAGGGATATGATGGTGAATATACATATATTACTTCTCAAATGAGAATATAACATTGAATGTAATAGAAACATCATCCTTGTGTATTGTTATATGTGTATTTTATTATTCTTCATGTCGGATAGATACCAATTGAGGTTCCTATGAGCCATTCAGGGTAGCTAATGATAATATGTTTGGGGTTTGACACCAATATACAGACTATGTCGGAGGTCTTTTGGTGACGGACGCAGGGTAGAATAGTGATTATTCTGCAGGCTGGTTCTACCAGCAAATTCGCAATGGAAGAATACAAGATTAACATCAAAAAACACAGAGAAAACGTCTCTACATTTTAGATAATTTTATTATATCACGTCAAACGAAAATATGGAATAAAATAAGTAGTTTGGAAAAAATCTAGCCCAAATCAAATTAAAAATTATCTTCTAACATGCAATCTAAATATTATCAAAAATAGTAAAATTTAACTAAAACTAACAATTCGAAAGGGAAAACAGTGGAATTTGAGGATGAAAACGATACACACCGAGCAAAGCTAGGTGGCCACGACGCACGTGCTGAAATAAGCATTCCGGATTGTGGTCAGTAGCAAAAGTTATAGCCAAATTACCGAAACACGACTCAATTGCCAAAGTTACACGATCACTTGCCATCCTTGTGCCGATCTGCTAACTCGTGATTCCTTAGAGCCATTAATGTGTTATCGACAACTCAGCATCTGACTCGGACCCTCTTGCATCAGTTGTCCCGAATTGGAAAGAACTCGTCCTCGAGTTCGGGGTAGTGTCACTAAAATAAAACAAGGACTTAGGTGTTTCACATTAAAGACATCAGATGTCCTCAAGTGACTTTGAAGACTCAACCTGTAAGCATTATTGTTGATCTTCTGTAGTACCTCACAAGGCCCAATCTTCCTATCCTTAAACATATTATGCTTAACAACAGGAAAACGGTCACCCGTTAAAACAGCCTAGACAAAATCACCAACATAAAAAAGAACCCGATGACGATGACTGTCAACCCGAGCTTTGTACTTGGTATTGTTCTCATGAATCGACAACTTATACTTGACCATGGATACCCCGAAGATGCTCCGTCATTTCATCTACCTTAAGACTGAAATGTCCGACGCGTAGGATAGGGCCCAAATCCAGCACCCCAGATGGGTTTTGACCATAGACAATCTGAAATGGACTGAACCCACTGGTTCTGTTTGTCGTCCTGTTATAGGCAAATTTTGCTTGAGTTAACGCTAAATCCCACTGCTTTGGCTTAGTTCCCGCCAAACATCTCAAAAGGTTGCCCAAACTCCAGTTCACTACTTCGGTCTGACCATCTGTCTGGGAGTGATAGCACTGCTAAAATTTAGTTATGTCCCCAACCATCCCCACGAACTCTTCCACAAATGACTGATGGACTTGGTATTACAATCTAAAGTGATAGATCTAGGAACACCATGTAACGAACAATCTCCCAGAAATAAAGATGGGCAATCCGAGTAGCATTCATAATCTTTCTGCAAACTACAAAATGGGTCATCTTCGAAAATTTGTCAACCACAACAAGGACAGAATCCGCGGCTCGTTGGGTACTGGGTAAACCCATCATAAAATCCATGCAACATCGAACCAAGGAGCTTCAGGAACAGGTTAGGGAGTGTACATGCCCTCATTGGTGAGAACTCCTTTAGACCGTCGACAAACTTAACAACGGTTTACATAATGCGTAACATCACTGGTCAACTTGGGCCAATAAAAGTCAGAAGAGATAAAGGCCAATCGGCCAAAGTGTCCCTCATTGTGAAGTTCACTGATAATTTGCTGCCTCACTGAGCAATCTAGAATACACAACTGTAATCCATGAAACAGATAACCATTATGCAAAATAAAATCATGACGGTGGCCGTTAGTTACCTCTTGAAATATACTGCTGAAAGAAGAATCATCTGCATACATATCCAAAAAAGTCTCAAAACCTGTAACTCGGGTACTAGTAGTGGTGAGGAGCATAGTACGACGGCTCAATACATCGTAATGGGATTTAAGCTCCCTGCTTAGTGCCTGAGTGTAAAGGTGAACTCCTGCAAGTACGCTACCCACTTGGGTGACATCTACTCAGCTTATGTTGACCATTAATGAACTTCAGGGCCTCATGATCAGTAAATAGAATAAACTTTTTCTGTACCAGATAGTGACGTCAATGTTTTAGGGACTGCACCATGGCATAGAACTCTAGGGCATAGGTGGAATAGTTTTTCTTGGATCCTAAGAGCTTCTCACTGAAGAAAACAATCGACAGTCCTGATTGACTCAGAACACCTCCAATGCCAATGCCTGATGCATCACAATTGACCTCGAACAACTTGTCAAAATCAGGGAGTGCGAAGACTGGTGTTTCGGTCATCTTCTATTTTACTAACTAAAAACTGGCTTTTTCTTCCTCAGACCATGTCTAAATCACGACCCTTAAGACATTTTCTGATAGGAGCAATTAAAGTGCTGAACTTTCTAATGAACCGTCGATAGAATGATGCTGACCCATGGAAGCTCCGACATTGTGCAAGTTTCTGGATTTAGGCCTTTCCAAGACTGCGTCTATCTTTAACTGATCTGCATGAACACCATCAGTAGACACAATAAAAACCAAGGAAAGTTACAGAAATAATGAAAAATGAACAACTTTTTTTGATTAACAAATAAGCATTCTCTTTTCAGCATCTCAAAAACAGTACGAAGATGATCAAAGTGTGAGGCCTGCATCGAACTATAGATGAGAATATCGTCGAAATAAACCATGCCAAATTTTCCCATAAAAGGTTGCAAGATCGGTGCATAAACTGCATGAATGTACTAGGAGTATTGGATAGCCCAAAAGATATGACCATCCACTCATATAAACCGTGTTGCGTTTTAAAAGCTGTTTCCATTCATCTCCAGGCCTTATTCTGATCTGGTGGTATCCACTTTTCAGGTCAATCTTTGAGAGGATCGTAGAGCTTGAAAGTTGATCCAACATATCATCAAGACGGAGAATTGAAAACTTGTACTTTACAGTAATTTTATTTATTGTTCAACTGTCAACACACATATGCCATGAACCATATTTCTTCAGCACAAGCAACGCAGGGACTGCATAAAAGCTTATACTTTCGCGAATATAACTTATCTCCAATAGCTCCACCACTTGCTGCTATAACTCTTTAGCCTCCTTAGGACTGACGCGGTATGCTAGTCGATTAGGCAAGCTCGATACTGGAACAAGATCAATCTAATGTTGAATATCCTTCATAGGCGGTAGTCCTAGAGGAAGGTCCTCCGGCATAAGGTCAGCGAATTCTGCTAATAGTTGCTGCATCTTTGCTGGTAACTCAAATTCCACTAACATCACTGTACTATCCCCGTAAGGCAGTAGAGCATATACCACGTCCCCATGCTCAATCTCTTTTAAAAATCTGGACATAGAAAATAGATTAGTATTGTTGACTACCGGAGTAAGAGAAGGCCCTTCACGCCGGGGTGCCAACACAATCTTTTTCCCCTTGATGCTAAGGGAGTGTATATTCTTCCCTCTATCATGGATAACACTGCGATCATACTACCAAGGCCTATCCAACAATACATGATATGCATCCATTGACACAACATCACACTGATCATGATCAAAATATTTGCTGCCAATTGAAAAAGATACGAGACATCGACTATCTACGGTCACCTTACTGCCCTTATTCAGTCACGACAACTTGTATGGTTTAGGATGACGATTAGTTTTCAACTGTAATTTTTGAACAGCCTCATCGGACACGACATTCTCACAACTGCCACTGTCAATGATCATTTTGCAGACTTTATCAGCAACTGTGCAGGTCGTGTGGAAAATATTGGTTCTCAACCAATCGTCTCCTAAATCACCCCTGGGAGTAAGTAAATTCTAACTAACGACTAAGTCTCATGGCCATCTCCATACAACACATCATCAATGTCATCATCGTCATACACATCCTTCCTAATCTTCCCAGTCTCATCTACCACGTCTTCCTCAATCAACAAAATTTTCCCCTTTTGACTAGCAGGCTTCCTACAATCAGTAGCCCTGTGACCTTGTTCACTACAGCGAAAATATTTAATAGAAGGATTAGAATTACCTGCAGTATCTATTGGACGAGACGAGAATCCTGAGGGCGAATTGGTTGATTGTTCTGATCGTTCTTGAGCATTGGCCTCATGTTCTGATATTTTTCAACAGCCAGTGCACGCTGATATGCTTTCGAAATTGTCCACGATGAGTAAAAGCTAAGGACATCCTGCAGGGGCTGGGGCAACTCTCCCAAGTACCGTACCATCATCTGTTCCTCCGTCTCAGATAAGTCATTCCAAGCGACCAACTGGTAAAACTCCTCAGTGTAATCATCGACTGATCTCAAACCCTGCCTCAACGTATGAAGTTGCTGAAATAAGGTTTGAGTATAACTAAAGAAAAGAAAGTGACCCTTCATCTTTTTCTTTATCTTTCCTAATCAGCGATCTTGGTTTTGCACTGCCTGTCCCGTGAACGCCTCAATTGTTCCCACAATACAGATGCCCTGCCCTTGAACTTGATGGCAACCAATTTTACTTTCACACAATCCGGCACTTCCTTGTAGTCAAAGATACGTTCCACTTCATTTATCCAGTCAATAAATCCCTCAACCTGTAACGTACCAGAAAATTCAGGTAGATCAATGCGAAAATCGAGGTCCCTATAATGCTTCTCCCGACCATGGTGCTCCCAAAATAGATCATGTAGGTAGTAGGGATTTTCAAAAATAGCGGAATCAGACTTGGGATCGAAGACCTCATTGTCCTCCAAATCGCGTGCCGCGAGGCGCTATGTTAACTTTGCAACTTGCCTCTAAAAATCTTCAATTGTGGCATCCTGAATATTACGATCACGGTTTTGAACTTCCTCAATCGGAACCTGTCCTCGTCGACGACGACCACTACCTTCAGCCATTGAAATTGATGAAATCTCACCCAGGAAGATGATGTTGAAGCTCTGATACCAACTAACGCCTGACAGTATAGTAATTATTTTGCAGACTAGTTCTACCAACAAATTTATGGGAGAAAACACAAGATTAAAGTCGAAAAACACAGAGAAAACGTCTTTAGAGTTTAGAGAATTTTATTATATCACGCCAAACGAAAATATAGAATAAAATAAGTACTCTGCGAAAAATCTAGCCCAAGTCGAGTTAAAAATCATCTCCTAACATGCAATGAAAATATTACAAAAAATAGCAAAATTTAACTAAAAATTGCAATTCTAAAGGGAAAACAGCGAAATTTAAGGATGAAAACGGCACAAACTGAGCAAAGCTTGGTGGCTACGACGTGCGCGCCGAAACAAGCTTTTCAGATTGTGGTCACTAGCCAAAGTTATGGCCAAATTACCGAAACACAATTCAATTGCAAAACTTACTCGATCACTTGCCATCTTTGTGCCGATCTGCTAACTTGTGATACTTTAGAGCCCTTAACGTGTTACCTGACAGCTTAACATCTAACTCAGACCCTCCTGCATCAGTGACTTTGGACTGGAAATTGGAACGATGAGCATCGTATACATATTTTCAAGATCTTATTTTTATATCTTATATTTCTCAATGCAGTATTCTGAGTCTTGATGCGCAATGATGGATACAACTGTGATCTCTTGAGTCTCGATGGATGATGATGGATCTACAAGCACTAGAAGGCGTGTATTTCATTATGTCATATTGACATTTGAACTTAAATGATACATTGTATTGAGATTCGAGAATTAAAATACATAAGACAAATAAATCAAAATAATGATGAAATACGTGAATTTTTAGAATGAGATCATATTGAAACAAATGACAGGAATCATGCATATGTTCATGCATGTCGTTACTTATTGAGAATTTGTTCATATAGTTTTACAGTGTAGGTATGACAAAGTATGTACTAGAGGTTGATACGAACTCTGAGATGACGAAAGGTTGTGTACAAGTACCCAATCAGGGTTCAACGAGTCTATCATTTGAATGAAACATTTTATATTAAGTTTTAAAATACATGTTTTGTAGGATTATTCTAAACAGACAGGGCCACGTAAGTCTTGTCCATCGTGCGCCTCCTATTCGTTGGGGGTCTGCGTGTAGCATGTCCCATGTTTTGTATTCTATTTTAATTATATCTAGGACATAGATCCCCACCCAATAGGGGTTGGACGGACAGGGCCTACATGGCCATGTCCATGTAGCATGTCCCATGTTTTGTATTCTATTTTAATTGTATCTAAACTAAAGTAAGATGAATAATTTAAAAGTTAAATATTACTTTGTATACGTTAATATAATATTATTAACTTATTTGAAAGTCATCTTCAGAATGATGTCAAAGTGGTTTAATGTAGCATTATTTCATTGCTTTTAACAAAAATTGATAGTGAAATTAATTAAAAAAAAAAAATTATAGTTAAATTTGAAGTGTTACAGTATCTCATGAGTGGAAAAAGAAAAAAATAATTAAGGATCAGCTCGAGAGTTTTTTCTTTTGCATAACTTTGGCTTGATCTACTTGGCTATTGAATTTGACTACTCATACACCCATCATCAAACGTAGGGTAAGTAAAAATTATTTTTGTAGCATTATTTGGGACCGTATTGTGAATTGATCGTGACTAGTAAAAGTTAAGTTTAGAGTGTTTGATAAGAGTGTGTTACACTTAAGTTCCGACAATAACTTAAAACTTATTAATTGAGTGAGTTTCTGCTCACATTATATTTTATTTGATATTATCACAAAAGTAGCTTTTTACGGTATTCGTTTATGCTGTGTATATAAAGCATGCTATAAAAATAGGCTTTCACAGCATGCATTAAATTAAATGTGTGCCATAATAATTCAATTATTTAAAGTATTTACGACTTACATTTTGGGCATGCCGTAAAAGATAAATATTTATCACTTTTGAATTGCAACGTAATGGGCCTTTTAAATTCTCTTGATCTTTCTTAATGTTAATAGGGATTGCATAAAGTATGATTTAATATGGATACATGTTGATGGGGGTTGCATAAATTATAATATGAATACATGTTGATGCAGTGTTTGTTGAAGCTTTAAAACTGGACAATGTGCAGAAACATGGTTAATGTAGTGTTTTGGTTTAATATTTGATCTTTTACCATTTTGGGTATCATTTGTCAATTGCATTCTCAGTCTTAGTTTATTAATTGTATCTTATAATTTATTTTTGTGAAGGGCAAGAAGTTGATAATTTTCGAGATAGCTAAACTATTGATCAAATAATCAAATTTCAATATGAATTAATTATTTTGTACTATTTTAATTAGTTCTATTTGGAGCAGTTGTCTAAACTTTTGTTACTTACTGAAATGTAGAAAATCATGAAAATAGAAGGAAATAAAATGAAATGAAATATACGATTGCAAATCTCCTCAAGACAGACTTTGCTCCTTTCACTGGTGCAAATAAGATCAAACTAATGTTTGTCTCACAAAATACAATGTTTCTCCAAAACTAATATAACATAATATTAATTTTGCTTGGAAATCAAGAATTGACTATACTCTTCTAGACCGAACGATATTGAATACTAAAATATCGAACACGAAACTCAAAAATAATTTGAAATCGATTTTAAAGAATTTGGAGAAAGAAAGAATTATAAATTAATTATTTGAAATTGATTTGGAGTGAACAAAATAAAATAAAATGAAATGTATTCAGATTTAAAGTGTCTTTTTCGAATATATGCACCTTTTCCTTCTCGCATAAATTAATTTAAGCATTAGATCACACCTTTTAATATTGAGTCATGATCTAGTGTTCTAAATTGCACCTTATCAAAAGATAATGACTTTTCATTATGCGCATTTTAAATAGTCAAATCCAATTTGAAAAAAACATGACTTTTCAATGTGCACTCCTTGTGTTTGAAAAATCATGACTAGTCGTTGCACCAATTGAAACTTTTTCAATTTGCACCTATTAAAATCGTTCAACCGCATCTATGAAAACCATTAAATTCTAACAATTGATTCTTTCTTCATATAGTTTGAGGCAGGTAGAATATTCTAGGATTTAATTATGATTTGTATAGATTTGCTATTGCTGGAGATATAAAATTCAACATAATTTGTATATAAATAGGATGTACGCTATTCTCTCTAAATAAAGGATTTTTTTCTCTTCCCTACAAACTTTTTGGAAAAAGGCGGATACGCTCAAAAGTGAAGTCAATTAGTAGAGTACGTTACTGTTAGTCAAGTGATTCGATCAGTAAACGAAAAAAGAAAATCCCAATATAACTCTTATCTGTTCGAGCATGCTCGGTCAATAGGGAAAAAATAGCTTACTATGATGTGTGGAAGCTAGCCTTAAATAATTTGACCATATATATAGGAAATAATCTACTAAGAAAACTGTCTGTCATAGTAATAGAGCAAAAGCGACTCATTGAGATGAAAAGTAATAAGTATAGATCATTAGTAAGAAACGAAATATGTAATGCATTGCTCACTTAGTCCTGGACACTTGTAACTTCATATGTTAACTAAGAGCCTGTTTGGTAACAATTCTCCTTTTCTACAGTAAATCACTTCTCATTTTCAACCACACATTCTTCAATAAAATAATATTTTCCATCACATCAATACTTTTTTCTTCTTTTTCAACCACACATTTCCCATTATATCACTATTCAAAAATCAATTTTTCTCCTAAAAATCCCTACCAAACACACTCTAAATCATAATAGAGGTGATAGGGATGGCAACGGGGCGGGGCGACGGCGATCTCCCCCGCCCCGCCAAGCAATTCCTCGTCGCGTCCCTATCTCGTTACCCGTTTAAGGCAAGACGGGGCGGGGCCCTTGTCCCATTTACTACCCCATTTAATTTTTTTTTTAAAAATTTTTGATAATTTATTTTATTGCCCCCAATGATTAGATTGAGAGAAATAATTTTAGTTGTCATTTTCTATTAGAACTAATAAAATTTTGTGAAACTTTCCATTTAAAGTACTGAATTAAAAAAAAAAAAATTAAAAAAATTAAACGAGGCAAGGCACCCGTTACCCATCCCCGCCTTGGGGGAAAAATTCCCCACCCCATCCCCAACTCAATTAAGCGGATAATTCCCGCTCCGTTTGGGACGGAGCTCGTTGGTATTGGATTTGTCAGGTTTGTTTGCCATCCCTAAAAGGTGATATGTTATTCACCATTTAAGTGCCACATTTCTATATCCAGTTTGTCCCAATCCGTGTGATAAAAATATTAAGTGCTTATGAGATTTGTCTCAATCATTTGTAGAAAACCACAAGAATGACTTAGTTGGATCTTTATAATAGAGTGCTTTACACAAGGAAATAGAGTGCAAAATAGACTAACGAGAAATGGGATTTAAAGGATAAAAGGTTTGGAGGGTCTAGGGACAACTAGAAAATGATGTTAGGATGAACTGAAATTTTAAAATTTATAATGAACTCACGCCACAAAAGATCGAGTTTAGGAGGCTAAACTCATGATATTCACGATGAAATAAATTTTTTTTTATAGATATATGTCTCGTCTGAGATGTACTATTAGAATGCGTTTGATTACTAATATTTTTATGAAATATGTGTCTTTTCATCCAAATTCATATTTTTTTCCATGGAAAACATTCCTATTTTTGGGTGCATGATCGTATTTTTCTCAAAATCAAGGAAAATACATTTTTTAGGGGGAGTATGATTTTATTTTCCAAAGAATTCACTCTTTCTTTCCCTATCTTATCTATCTCATCTCCCTCATCTATCCACTAATAAAAAATGAACAAGTATAATATTTTTTAGATTGAAAATTAAATCAATCAAATATATTTAACTAATAATTTTCATACAAATAAGTTCTAGACAATTGAATAATCGAGAATTTATTTTCTTTCCATATAAATTCCATGCTCGCAATCAAACATATTATTAAATCTTTTTTTTTCTTACCTAAAAAATGGCCGCTTACCTTAAAAATATAAATTGACCGAATCATGATCGGAATAAGTGATGGATACATATTCACCAATGAAAAATAAAGAAATTATTTAATGAATATTGTTCTAAATAACTTGGACGATTAGTCTTTCCAAATAACTGAAAACTTTGATCGAAACACTCAATTAATAGTACATCATTATATGTTATTGTCTCAAAATACTATTTGACGTGGACATCAATCTTCTATAATCACCACATTTCATAGTGAGTGAGGAGTCACATCCTAAGTGAGAAAGATCGATTAAGAATTCTGATGGTCCAAAAAAATTAGATTTAATTCACGTTCATGTTTGACTCAATTTCAATAATATACTTATATATAGATCAATTTATAAATAAATAAGTATTAACAAATATTCATTGTATTGACAAGATCAAATCTAGAGCAAGTAATTTATTTTGATCATAACAAATCGTGTGGCGTCTCTAACTATTAAAAGAAGTAATTTATTTTTAGATTTGATTAATGCAAATTATCTATTATAAAATTTACTTAATTATCATAAGTAAATTTAGTCAATCACGCATTAAATAAAATTCTTAATTTGACAATAAGATATTCACGCTTGATTAATGCCGTAAAAAAGAGTATTTAATAATGGAAAATTTTCATATTTAAAAGATTAACAATGAGCCATTTTAAAATTAAGAAACAATGTTTAAGATATAAAAAATCAGATATTATTTAATTTTATTTATGAAATAATTAAATAAAAATATAATTTATTAATTAAATATATTAAGTTCACAATTCTATATAATTTAGTGAGAAGTTCTTGAATTAATTGGTCACAAGCTATTTCTCGGTCACAAATAAATAATTTTATCAATCACAAATTATTTCGTGGTTACAAATCAAAAATTTTATAAATCACAATTTAAGTTATAATTCAAATTTTTTAGATCACGCATTATTTATTATTTAAAATTTAAGATATGACCTGTTCCGAATCACCTTAGAAGACTTGAAACATGACGTACGTCGATAATATATGCTGACTAGATATCGGATCCACCACCAAGGCTGATCATGAATATTTATCTATCACATGTTATTTTTTGTCGCAAAAGTATCCAAAATATTGGTCACAAACTCTCTTCATCCCATTACCTACCCCACCCAACCCTAATCTGCCGTGGCACGACCACCTCTACCACCTCCAACAACTATTATTTTCAACTTCAAAATTACCATCACAACCTTACCACCACAACCACCAACAAAACCATCGCCACCAACAAGATCCACGAAACCATCACCACCGCCACCCAAAAACACCAACAAATAAAATCCACAACAAAGACTACACCACCACGACCACCACCACCACTCCAACAACATCAAAAAGCAAATGTCGCACCACAACACCACCACGACAACCTTCACCACCAACAAAATTATCATCACCTAAACAACCACCGCCATCATCACCCACAAATAACCTCCAACAAATCATCGATCGACCATCAGAAAAGCAAAGAGGCATCGCGCAACGATGCTGCATGGCACTGCTTGCAGTGAGCTTTGTTGCTTGGCGGTAGAGATAAGTTGCATAGAGAGCTACGCGCCATCGTTGGAGATAAATTGCTTGGAGAGAGAGAGAGAGAGAGAGAGAGAGAGAGAGAGAGAGAGAGAGAGAGAGAGAGAGAGAGAGAGAGAGATTATGGTGTTTTCAGATTGAAAATCGAGTTGGATGGGTTAATGCTGGAGGGTGGGGTATGTAAATTAAATCAATTTTATAATATTATTATTAATATTAAAATTTTTAATTACTATCTGATTTTTGTATAAACAAATTTTAGATTTGATTTTTGAAGTTGGATCTTAAAAAATTTCGTTGGGTGTAATTTCCACTTTCATAATTGTAGTATCTTTTACAAAATTTGGATAAATAAGCATTGGGCTTGGGTTGGAACTCAAACCAGAGCTGGGCTAATTGGGCTAAATTTGAACAGTTTATTCTTAATTTTCCATATGGGCTGGGGAAAGCTTGGACTATAGCTTCCACTACATCCGCTGCAATTTCTATTTAGTTTTATGTAGAGAGATTGTGAGACAGATCAAAGACTTTTTAATTTTGAAGATTTGAATGGTAAATTGCGTTTTCATTAATGGAGAATTACTATGGCTCGTTGTTCTGTACAAGAATGTCCTAAGCGCCCTCTCTTTTATGACAGAAAACTCTCCACAGCTTAGGTGAGTTTATTCAACTACGTAATTTTTTTTTTTTTCTTTTCTGCTGTGCCTGGTAGCGTGTGTTGAAGTAAGATATTTTTCCGAACAATATTTAACACGTCTTTCTCCTTTTTCTAACGTATATACACTCTATTAACAAGTAAGATTCTGCCCAAATCCTTCACACACACGAACAGTTGCAGTTTCATTAGTCAGATTTGGTGGTATTATTAAATTAAATTGCCTGTCCTTGTTAAATATGTGCCATTCCAATGTGGCATCCGCCGACGGAAGAAGACAAAGGCAGCACCAAACCCAAGAAAGAGTTGTTTACATCAAATGACACGAATGCTATAAAAGAAACCACAGCAATACTCAAGTAATTAACGAAGAAATTTCAAACCACTTATGCTTATAAGTAATAATTAAATGAATATTCTTTTTTATTTCACCAGAAAAAAGCCACATAAATTTCCAGAATTTCTCTTTGGTTTGAACTTTCAAATCCAACCGGTGTAATGGAGAAATCAATGAAGTTCAACAACAGTTTATGTTTGCTTCTGCAAGCGAGTTCCATGGCAAGTATCAGAATACATTTCATGGAGGTATGCTTAAAAGTTTCCACTTTTTCGTGTAGTTAATTCTCATTTCGTCATGCAAAAAATTCAACTTATTCAAGAGTTCTCACTTTTCCTTGCTTCTTTTCTCTCACAATCAACCTTTTTTAAGCAGCAAAAGATTGATCGAACAATAATCATATTCAAGAGATTTTCCTGCCTTAATCATAGGAGTTTCTGAAATTAATGCAAAATAATTTTTCCTAGTTCAGTTCTAACTTCTAAACGAGAGGGACAAGACCATGGAATATAGCCGGTGAGATTCACCGTTAGGCGTGGATGTCTTCCCATGGGAAGGGGAGCTCGAGAGATTTTAAGGTTTTACAGAGCGCATGTTTATAAGTTAGTTAATTTTAAGTAGGCGAGTAAAATAAAAGGCTATTTATTGTCCAGACTCCATTAAATTTTAATTCATTTTTTTCCTCCATCTTATCGACTACACATTCTCTTAATAAAATAATGTTACATATAAACCTAAAAATTATCCTGACTTTTTAACCACATATTTTTCAAATAATACTATTTCAAAATCATTTTTTTTTTCCAAATAATGGAGCTCAAACAATGGTTAATCTTTATTGATAAGCAAATCTCCCTAAAGAATTTCATCAATTGTAGTAACTTAATTTGCTTTATTTTGGAGGTGGGAGATGGTGATTGATTACAAAATTAATTACATCACCTATTATATTGTGTCACATTCATCGGTGCTTAGTATAAACTAAACACAGTTGTTTAGAAGATCAATAGCGTATCATGTGATTCATTGTTCAAATAATTAGTAAGTTATAAATTTATCGAACAAGAATAATACTATGCGCCCATTTGGCCTCATCATTCCACTTTATAATAAAATGAATAATAATTTTTTCGGAGAATGTGTGGTTAAAAAAGAAAAAAAAAAGTGTTTTTTTATTTATCTGTAATATTATTTTATTGGAGAATGTATGATTAATAAGAAAAGAGAAAAATGAATTTTAATTTAACGAAAAATAATGGAATTTAAAATCAAAATATGTAACAATACATGTATCTCATTAAATAAAAGATGCAATTATATTTGATGGTGCCGAATCTATTTAATTAAACGTATCATGAATTGGACTTGGTACTTAAAATAGTGTTTAACAATGTTGATACTATATAACATTATTTATTAAAAAATGAACTAAAGAGTTTACAATCACTTTAATTGATCATTACTTATGCATCAACAAAAATATTCACAAGGATTTATTGGACACAAATGCCATTACTCTGTAGATGGTTTTGAAATGGCATAATTGAGCCCTTAATTATTAATTAAATTTAATTACTTCACTTGCATTAAGATAATGTTGAACTCGTTGTTTAAAGCTTAATTATTGGATAGACGATGATTTATTTACTTAAATACAGTTTTAACAAATATAAAATAGTGATTAGTTTATGATTATGATGATAAAACCTCGGAATAAAGTAAACCCTAACACAATTTATAAATTAATATATAAACTGGCAACATTAAAGGTCAGTCCTAAGAAAGCGACCCCGTGGCATCCGCCGACGGAAGAAGACAAAAGTAGTAGTAGTAGTAGTAGTAGTAATAATAATAATAATAATAATAATAATAATAATAATAATAATAGTTTGTTTTTTCATGGTATAGGTTATTAAAAAAAAAGGTAATTAAAATAGTAGAGGAACAAGTTTATAAACGAATATTTGAGTATCGAATTTATCCACTTGCACGATCGATTTAATTTCGTATTAAAAACTTAATACGCTTACAATTTTTATAAATATGTGACATCGAGAATTAATTTAGTATCTTTATTATTTAGATGTTTTTAATAAACCGCCTGGTTTAGTAATTTTACTTTTCTAAGAAAGCATATATATATATATATATATATATATATATATATATATATATATATATATATATATATATTTGTCATTTAAACTCGAGTCTTCAATTCAAAGCGCACAAGTTTCACATATTTCTTATTCCAAACAAAGGAAAAATTCCTGTTTTAGGTTTTAAAATGCGTTTGATGTGAGTACAGTGTGTTTGAATTATTAGGTTCATAGTGCAATCATTAAAATCACTTTATTTAGCTCCTTTTGATTCGGATTAAAATCTGATTTTAATCCAAGTCAAAGTCAATTGATCAATATTAACCACATCTTTCATGAGTCTTACAATTTTTCAACCACACATTTTAAAAACTTCTATCACAATCTACTAAAAATCTAAACTTTTAATCCTATTTTGAGGATATTGAGCTGGCTCTTAGAAGTAGGTTTCTAGAAGGTTAGTATAGTCTTGTTTTCCAAAAAAAGTAAATTTAAAAATTATATTTCACGAAATAAGTAAGTAAAAAGTACAATCGAACGCGTTTTTTAAAAGAAAAAAATTCTCAAGAAAATAAACTTGGGCATCCAATAAGTATAAATCCTTTCTTCAGCAAGCCATATTCTAGTGCAAGACAGCATTTCCATAATAGTGCATCATTTTGTTAGTGAAACATAATAATTCTTTCTTCTTGAGACAAATTAATTTTATAACCCCACAAAACTTTTATAATAAAGCCAAGGCATCCGGGCTGTCTTAGAATCTTGGCCTTCATTATCCAACTCAACTAAACCTTCTTCTCACCGCATTTTAGCTTTTTTTTTTCCCATTTTTTTGCACAAGGGTTGCAGCCATTTAAGATTTCCTACGACAAAAACGAAAGAAGAAGGAGATAATCATTTTAAATTATGAATTCTTCTTGGGGTAAAGAACCTTTTGAAGTTGAAGATCAGAGCCTAACTTTGAGTACTGATGCCAAGGAAGAAGAAGCTGAATCCTCCAAAGATTTGAATAATGAAGAGGAAATCGAAGAATTTCCTATTCAGGCTATTAAAGAAAAGCGTTATATCGGTGTGAGAAAACGGCCATGGGGAAAGTATGCTGCTGAGATAAGGGATTCCACAAGGAATGGAACAAGGGTTTGGCTTGGAACATTTGACAGCGCGGAAAAAGCTGCTTTGGCTTATGACCAAGCTGCATTTGTGATGCGTGGAGCTTCAGCACCCATAAATTTCTCAATAGAGAAAGTAAAAGAATCCCTTAAAAACATGAACTACATGTGCAAAGATGGTTCATCACCAGCCGTAGCCATAAAAGAGACTCACAGGACTAGGGGTTCGTCGAAACACAAAGGGAAAAAGAAACAAATAAGTAAAGAAGAAGATGTTTTGGTGCTTGAGGACTTGGGATCTGATCTATTAGACGAGTTATTATCAAAAAGTTGATTTTGTAAGTAAACAGAAATATCTTCTACACCAGTGAATTAATGTCTATTTTCTTCAATTTTCATTTCCTATTCTGACATCCTTGAATTGATTTCAAATCCATTCAAATTAAAGATTACTTCCCCAAGAGTGTCTTTGCACTACAAACGCGACAACGGCATACCATGAAATTCGATTTATTTTTAATTGCTGGGTACAAATTTGTTTTCCATTTTTCTTAGCAATTTCTTACAAAATGAAGTCTGAAGCTCACACTGATCATCGCTCATTAGCATAATGATTTTGATATATATATATATATATATATATATATATATATATATATATATATATATATATATATATATATATATATATATATTTTGTATCTCCTTTGAATGATTTAAATGTTACTGTTGACGTTAATTACATTTTCTGCTGATGTAAAAATGTATTTTCATTTCTTGATCATTATAAATTGGACTGGAGATGATTCTTGAAATTCTGTAGCTAATCATTAGCATTCATTAGCAGGCTTCAACCTTGTTGTTTCGGATTTGACTCCTTCTTAGTTATATATAATTTTGATTTGATTGGCGAAAATTTTTCCTTTGTTTTTATTTTATGTAATTGTTCTTAATAAAATGATTGAGAAAACCTTTGTAAATAGTAAATTAATTTGTCCACACTTGGAACTTATGCTAATGTACTTACTTATCATTTTATTACATTGTTTGCTCATACAATAGCTGCTGGTAAGGTAATTTTCCTATTTGAAGTCTTCTTTAATTAGTGTGGAGATACATTATTTGAAAGAAAGTACCAACTTATTGATTTGATACATTTAAATCTTTTAGCACGACACTGTTTGAACAATCAAACAGAATCGACTTCCTTCTATTGAAATGAATTTAAAAGTAGTGCAAAAAAAGCTATCCTGCTGTATTTCAGTGCACAAATATGCTGCTCTCTTGTCCATCATCACGTATAAAATTGTATACGCGATAATATAAAGAAATTGAGGAAGCCAATCCACAAGAAATATACATGTTGATACTGTTGATCAGACCTGATCATGAACCAGATTGAGAAGTCCATTCACCAAGTTAATCAATGTTAGCAAAATTTTGTCACCGCCCCCTCTAATAATTTAACCTACTTTTATATTGATAATTGCAGATGTGCGAAATCCCTAATCGTTAGACTATTTAAATCTTGTTATTGTTTCGTTTCATTGGTACGTGCTTATAGTCGATTTGTTGGTCTATTAGGGTAGCTTCCTTTTGTTTTTCTATTTTACTTGTGCTAAGGTAGCGCCTTTGAAAGTGTTGTGTTTATCAAAAGGACTCTCCTCCTCCCCAACAAAATAAAGAGAAAAAGGAGAAAAATGGATCAGGAGTAGTTCAAAGTTAGGTAGAGACCCTATGAAAATGAGTTTTCAGGCTCAAACTCCACTGCCTATAGGTCATTTCATTCTTGTTTTTTAGTTCTTTATTTCATTATAATTATTATTTTGTTCTAATTATGGCACTAGACATGCTATCTCATCCAGATACAATAGGCTACATGTTTGCACAAATGATTACTCCAACTCCATTTGATACAGGATTCACCAGTAAGGGAAAGGGTAAATCTCTTACTGAATATTTTTTTTAATACATATTGTCGTCAGTCAGTGTTTGGACAAGACATTTGACGCTTAATTTTTTTATTTCTTTGCATTATTTTCTCTCCTCAATATTTTTTTCAGTACATACTATAGTCAGTCAGTCAGATGTTGCATATGATGCGTAAAACGTTGTTTCTTGACATGGCTTGCTATTCTTGATTGAAATGTGTACGTTTGGTGAGAATTAAAATCATATTTGACGCTTAAGTTTTTATTTCTTTGCATTATTTTCTCCCCTCAATATTTTTTTCAGTACATATTGTAGTCAGTCAGTCAGATGTTGCATATGATGTGTAAAACGTTGTTTCTTGACCTGCTCCAATGATTTGTTGCTTTGTTGATGCTTGCTATTCTTGATTGAAATGTGTACGTCCTGTTCGGTGAGAATTAAAATCAAATTTTTTGTAAATTTTGACAGAAGTTGATAAAATGTGGGATTGAAAAGTTACGAACGCTATATAATATGTGGTTAAAATTAAATGTTGGCTTTGATTTAGATTAAAATCTTGATTTTAATTTACACCAAACAAAATTGTAGTATATTTTGGGGGAGTGGTATATCAATACGGTGTACATATTCTGAATACTTTGAGACATAATTGAGAGGTCGGACATACTAACATCTTTATGTCTTGATGTTTTATTACTGAGTTGAAATGAACTCAGATGTTGACTTGCTATCATATAATTAGCATTAGTTGATACGTAATGGAAATGTGGGATGTATTACTGGAAAGTAATGTTTCATTTGAATACACATGTTACATGCATTACACACGTTTGACTGACCACAAATTGTGGATTTTGTTTTTCTTGTTTAATTCATATAATCTTTGACTATATTGATTTTGAAAATTAAGAAAAGAAGTATTATGTTTGACATCTTGCTACAAAATACTGCCTTGTTTAATGATTGCCCACACAGTGACCAAACCGGCTATTATTTCGAGTAAATTGAATTTTGAATAGTGAATTTTTAGAGAATATATAGTTAAAAAATAAGAATTTTCTTTTGGGTTTACGTGCAAAAATATTTTATTTTATAAATGTGTGATTGAAAATGAGTATAAAAATTAAAGAATTTTGAAATAATATTACCAAACATGGATAAGGTAGGAAAGTTTAGAAGTTCAGTGACCCCCTAGGAAATATTTGCAAAGTTCAGTGACTAAGAAAAATTTTGAAGTTCGGTGACCTCCTGAAAATTTTTGGCAAAGTTCAATGACTATTTAGGGTATTACCCCTTGATGATTACATGGCTAAGTTATGTTTGATGAAACTTTAATTATATCACTTTGTTGGAATTACTAATTGTTTAACTAAATTTTTGTCTGCTTTATTTTTATTTCATTTTTTCATTAAAAAGTCACTCCAACTTAGATGATGGGTTTTAAGCTATCAAATCCAAGCATTCATAGGGAGCTTGGATTCTGATGTAGTGAAAATAAAATCTCACGTGAAAATTCTAACTTGTTGATTGGATCACGAATATTAAGAAAGAGATAATATTTGAGAAAAACTTCTCATGAATTTTATTATAATAAAAAATCAACTAAGGTCATTAAGACTTACCACTCAAATAAAAGTAATAATCAATAATGAAAATTTGGATGATGACAAACTCCAAAATAATGAATAATTCTAGATAATGATAAGAACGACTAACTATAATTGAAATTAAAATCCTAATTTAATTAAGCTTAACAAAATTATTCAAAAATGCAAAAAAAATTGTTTTTGGAGCCCTTAACCAATGGAATTTGGTTGAAAGGGGCCGTACATCGAGGGCTTTGCTCATTGGTCCGTTTTCACTCAAAATAGACAATAATGTGGGAATCTACACTTCGAAAAATTACTTTTTCGACCCTGATCTCACCCCCCCCTCCCCCCCCCCCCTTTTAATTAAATTCCCTACCCATTTTTTGTGTCCTTTATTGATTAAATGTTTTTCAACAAATATTTATATTAATATTCTTGAAGTGTTGCATGAGATTGAGTTTTATTGAGTTAAGTAAATAATAAAAAAAAAAAATACCAAATTGGGAGATTGTAAAGAAAAATGAGGTGTCGTTTTTATTTAATTGTTTTCTAATTATTTGTTGGCTAATACAAGTCGAACCCTAATTAGTGTCTCGTTCTAAATTCTTGACACTTGCACGGCATCATTGGCTTTTTTAACTACGTAAAAATTATCGAATTGGAAATTTACATAATCCTAATGTAGTAAAAGAAGAATTTCATTTGACGAAGGTATTTGACGATCTCAATTCTATTCAAGAAAGGTGGACATAACTTTAACATTCAACGTCCATTTTAATGAAGTTTGAGTGAATAAAATCTGTGCATTAGTGCCAAAACATGGGTTGTCTAGACTCGACGGAACATTATGAACAATACTCAAGACTCTTAAGTTCGGATCGATAATTTGGTACATTGAAAAACGTTCAATGCTTAAATTAGGTAGAAAATTATTATTTGTATTTGTTAGGTTTTAAAATTGTTGGAAATTTTTTGACAAAACTATTATTGTAAAAGAGTTTTTAAAAGATAAAGTGTTATTTGGTTAGTTAGAAGTCTTAGGGTTCGAGTATGGAATGAAGGAAAAAGTGTCGTTGCAATTTTGCTAGCCTATCGCCCAGTTGGTGCTCGAGCAGTAAAAATAGAAGCTGCGTGGGCGCCTGTCGCCTGGACTTAACTCAAACGACACACTGTCGCTCGCCCAACTGTTGCTCGAGCGACAACGTATCATGAGCAAACCTAATTCACGTTTTTTAAGGTTTTTATCAGGCACATGCTACCCAAAACCTCTACACTATATATATGCACGCCACCATTCGAAAAAATAAGAGTTGAACATTGACAGAAACAAGAGATTAATTCCTTCATATTATTCTTAGAGTTCAACCTTCATATTGAGTTCATCATTGCATTGAAAAATATCAATCTCACACACTAAGATCCAAAATACATGCCCTCAACATATCTTCAAGAGTTAGAATGATTCTTTCTGACTGTCCATTTGTCTGAGGATGATAAGCAGTGCTAAATTTCAATTTCGCCCCCAAGGCTGCTTGCAAACTTTTCTAAAATTTAGATGTAAACCTTGGGCCCCTATTCGAAACAATGGTGATTGGTACTCCATGCAATCTGACTATCTCCCCGACATATAATTGTGCGAACTGTTCCATGTTGAAATTTACTTTGATTGGCAGAAACTGGGCTGAATTCCTCAGACGATCAACTACTATCCAAATAGTATTGTGACCTCTTGCTGACCTCGGAAGACCTACCACAAAGTCAATTACTATGTGTTTCCATTTCCATTCTGGAATATCCAACGGTTTCAATAGTCTTGACGGCTTTTGATATTCTGCCTTGACCTGCTGACAGACAATACATTTCTCCACGAATAGACCAATTCCTCTTTTCATGTTTCTCCACTAAAATGTATCTCGAAAATCTCTATCCATTTTCGTACCTCCTAGATGTGCAGCATACGGGGTGGAGTGAGCCTCTTCTAAAATCTCGTTTCTTATACTTTCATCTTTAGGTACACACAACCTTCCTTTAAAAGTTAGCGCGTTATCTGTAGATATCTCAAATCCTCTATGTTTGTTTGTATCAAACACCAAGCCACTTACTTCCATAATATCTGTTAGATTTTTAAAGATCAAGAAAGGTGACCGGAGTTCCGATTGTTGGAGAACGAGGAGTTTTCACTAATCCATAGGAGATAGATGAATTCAAAAGGTCGAGAGTTGGTGCAGGAGCACGTAATCTAGAAGGGTTTTGGTAATTACAGTCGAAGGTCAGAAAGTACTAGAATTAGTCGAGTCGACATTATTGTAAGTTGATTCGTTTATAGATGATTTTACTAGTTTGGGCCCGGAGTTTTTACCCAATTACAGATTTTCTCCATCAACAATTTTCAAGTGTTATTTACTTTTCAGTAATTTATTATCTGAGGCAATTTAACATAGGATAGTAGTGCATGTGAATTTATTTAGATTAATTAATAAATGTGACTTGTTGCATTTATTAATTGATAAATTTAAATTCCGCATAAACACCTATTCATCCCCCTCTATATGTTAGTTAGGTCGAACTTCATTATTTTAAGTGGCATCAGAGACTAATTTCGATTCCTGACCCATATTTAATCTAAACGAGTCAGTTTCTTTTCGTGTCTTCAATTTTTGATAGAAGCAATTATGCATATTGGAAGATAGGATGAGAGCATTCCTATAGATGAGCGGATTTGGGTTAGTGTAAATGGTTGGATCGTCACTTCCTCTATTGTTTCATCTGTAGTTACCTCACAGACATTTCTCTTTGGACTAAGGATGAACTACCCGCGTGCAACTGGAATAGTAAAGGGCTTCATGCCCTGTTTATGATGGTGTCTATTGAAGAGTTTAGAAAAGTGTCGATGTGTGAAACCACGAAAGAAGTTTAGGATATTTTAAAGATCACACACGAGAGAACCAAAACCGTTAAGAACTCCAAGCTGCAGATGTTAACCACTAGGTTTAAAAAAATTAGAATGTAGGACGATGAATCATTTGATGAATTCTAAATGACATAGTTAACTCTAGTTTCAATCTAGGTGAAAAAAATCCTTGAGTCTAAAATAGTTTGAAAAGTCCTTATTACCTAAGAGGTTTAGACCCAAAATTACTGCAATTGAAGAGAGCAATGACTTAGATACAATGAAGATAGATGAACTTGTAGGATCCCTTCAAATTTATGAACTCACCATATCTCAACCTAAGAAGAATAAGTTTATAGCTTTAAACGCTGTTAGGGAAGAAAAGTATTATTCATCTGATTTGGAATCACTTAGTAATGTGAAAATAGCCTACTTTGTTAAGAATTTACCAAAAAATGTTTAGAAATAAAAAAATTAATAGAGCGAAACATGGAGGTGATTCCAGTGAGTCTAGAAAGGGATCTAAGTTTGTGAGATGTCATAAGTGTCAAAGTTTTGGCCACTATACAAGTGAGTGTACTAATGGTAAATTTGCCAACAATCAAATGCATTTTTAGAAATTTTAAAATAAACCTTCAAAATAGAAAACAAAAAATGATCTCAAAAGTTAAAACTGAAAATCAAAACACAAACCAAATGGGACCTTACGGTTTGCAAAATTTTGAAATTGAAGAATGAGATTCTTGACACAAATTTTTAAGATTTAAAACTCGATTATGAATTCTATTCTCTTTTATTATTTTTCTTTCGTTAGTATGAATAGCTAGATCATTAGTTAATTAAGACAAACAATTTAATCTACGTGTGACCATTTTATTTAATTTTACAAGATTCTAGTAGTTAAAATTAATTCTTTGAATTATTTGGCCTATAATTCGATGATTTTGTGGATCTATAACAAATCGAGAGATAGATTATAGATTTAAACCATATAATAAATTTTGATAATTAGTATAAAAGTGTAAAGATATATTTTTTAGTTAGTACGGTCATTACATCGATTCTTAGAGATTTAAAACATTTAATTAAGATGTATGCGAATTTACATAGAGATATGAAATTTATTTAGTTAAATATCAATTTGAATTCGAGAGACGTAAATTAAACATATTAAAAGAATTTGACTAAACACCACAACAGTCATGAATCTTGATTGTGAATTAAATGAGATCGATAGACGAATTTGTAAGTCTTAGTAGCCACATTCATACTTTAAAAACCCAAATTTAATAATTTGTGAACGCTGGATAAATTTAGTTTAGTTAGAATAATTTATATAACTAATCACAAAATTATATTCTTCGTTCTTCGTCAAATAGGAGTTAGAAATAAAAAATTAGAAATAAAATTATAGTACTCGTAGGAACTATCATCCGAACTTTTAGGTCAATTTTATTACTTGTTATGATCTATATATTTGTAGAACATAAAATCCACCACAACAACCTTGAAGGAGTCCCGCATGCGCACCTCTTAATTGCTTCGTGATGTATGCCATTACTTGATACCAATGGTGTCCTTTTGTCTCAAGCTGTTTTTTGATTGTTGTAATTCGATTTTTTTCGATTTTCTTAGATGAGTTTTACCACTTATGCAACTTACTGGAAAATATGTGACAGGAATCTACATATAGATTCAACGTTTCTTTGATTGGAGAAAGGATTATTCTAGTGGTACATCACCACTTACACAAGAGTGTCCATAATAGACACCCGACACCTCCTCATTGGAGGGAGTGCCGACCCCACCGATCCTCTCTCCAATGAGGAGGCGCCGTGTGTCCATTATGGACACCCCCGATATAAGAGGTGATGTACCTCTAGCATCTCCCTTGGAGAAATCTCACAAAAGTATATACTCATACATATCCTATAAATTAATTTGAAATGATCAATTAATTAATGGATAAATTTATGGCAAGTCTCAATATTTGAATTAAAATAATTATTTTTTAATGAATTGATGTACTATGTCACTAGTGCTTAATATAACTAAGAATATGTGTTTAATATATCATTTATTTATATATATAGAGAGAAAGAGATATAAATGATCAAATGAGCGACATATTAATTTATTGGCGGATAATAAATTCAATTCAAAATTTGAGATTTATCGACCAATAAATTGATATTAAAAAGGTTGAACCCCAACCTTGAGGGCCCCCACCGACCCTGCCCTGGACCATTGTGGAGAAGGTAAATCGCAGGATGTGCCTCCCAGAAGCCAGGGTGGAGAGCTTATGGATAGGTCTGGGCTATTAACCCTATGATAACTCTCGCTTGCAACAAAGCCAATTCCACCTTGCGGGGAATCGAACTCTGCACACTACCGCGCTGAGCCCTAACCGCCCTCCCCTTTGCCAATAAATTGATATTACATGTTACCTATGGTAGTATAAGAGAGTACCGGTACTTACTCGATCATTTCTCTCTCTATATGTGATGTATTAAGTATCGTTATTTAGCTTATGCTAGATAACGATAACATAATACATGAATTAATTGATGGATAAATGGTAGGTTACGAATATATATTCTGAATTTTTTGTCGCTACTGCAGTTTAGAATTTTGTTTTTCGATAAAATAAAATATGAACTTCTTCCGGCAAGATAAATCTAATGACATAAAGAAATCTTTATGTTCTGAATAATTTAGAAGCCTGCTGATCGCATTATATGTTGAACTTCAAAGTTATTAATTTGAAATTGTTTCTAAATATTTAATAATTATATATTAAAGTAATGGATTAACCCCATCTCACATAATGTGCGGGGCCTGCGTGTATTTAAAAATCTCGACAATATGGTCCCCATCTCCATTGTTTTCAGTAAAAAAATTCGGTACATGTAGCATTATTCACTTCGCTATAGGGTACTGTTGATTAATTTCTAGACTATAGAATGAGCTAAGCATTACTTTTATCAAATTTTGTATTTCAAATTGTCACCAAACTCGTCTCATTATGTTCTATAAGTTTAAATGGTTAGAGAATTCGTGGTGATATTTCCTACTAGAAGTCTGTGTTTTAATTTCAAAAGAAAAAAAAAATATTTAAATATACATGAATATAGAACTAATGACTCGTCGAACTATTCGTCTAAAAATTTAATATGAGAGAGACACCTGACTAATTTACTTAAATGTAGTTTTCAATAAATAATTTAATAGTAATTATTTAGAATAACAATAATTTAAATTGATGACATGATAGATATCTTAAAAGTCGGTTCTAAATTAAATCTCATCCTAAGAAAGCAACTCAGATGGAATCCGCCGACGGAAGAAGACAAAAGAAGGGGTTAATCTCAGTACACCGTTTCGCACACCAAAAAAAAAAAAAAAAAAAAGGAAATAAACACGGAAAATGATGTCTTATGTTTCCTTGTGATAAAATGAGTTTACTCTTTTTAATAAGATTGACATTTTGAAATGAAATCATAAATCTTAATATGGTATCAAAATCCATTAAATTTCAAGGAACGGTTCAGTTCGATTTTAAGACTCAAAAAAATGAGTACGTGAATTTTAAAATTGGTACACTCAAACGAATCACCATCTTACAGGAACACGTTAAGAGATAATATCTCATATCGAATAAAAATGAAAACTTATAATATTGACATTTTAATATGAAACTCAAAGTCTTAATACGAACCCCCATCTTGCGGGGCATGTTAGATGATAAATCTCATCACTTGCGGACCCACATGGGGTCATGTGGGGTCAAATGACCCCACAATTTTTTTTTTTTTTTTGAGTTTTCCTCGACATTTTTTTTTTGACCTAAACATTTTTGAATACTCATTTTTTACCCCAGAAGAAAATGGTCTCGGTCCGCCCCTGAATTCGAATAAAGATAAAAATATACACCAATATATAATGATTTGCACTACTCTTTTTAATAAGGTTGATCTTTTAAGATAAAACTCTAAATTTTAACAAATATAATGCTAGTCTACAAAAATATTTTCAACACTATACCCGTACAAATGTGTACTGGTTAATGTAAAAAGATATAGGCCCTGTTTGGGAGAGATTAAATTTTTCTACAGTAAATCAATTCTCATTTTCAACCACACATTCTTCAATAAAATAATATTTTACATCACATCAATAATTTTTTTTTCTTTTTCAATCACACATTTCCCATCATATCACTATTCAAAATTAATTCTTCTCTCAAAAATCTCTCCCAAACAAGCTCATAGTAAAATTCTATGTTAGTTGTCAACCTATTGCAACTCTCTTCTTTTATGTTGTCTTGAGACTATATCATAACAAATAACCAAATTTAGAATTCGTAAGCTGGTGCTGGAAACAACATAAATCTCACATGTTTGTAGCTTTATAATGTGTTTGATGTGAATGCAGCATGTTTGGGTTGTTAGTTTCATTGTCCAATCATTATCAGTTCACTTTTGAAATTTCTAATACTATTTTATATTGGTAAAAATGAAAAAGAAAATAATGTTTAACAGGAAAATATACTCTGGTATACAGCTATAAATGTTTTCTTCTGCATTTCATATTTCTTAATGCAACAAAATATCATCTTATTATTGAAGCAGAAAAAATTCTAATTTCTTTAAACAATTTTACAACCCTTAAGACTCCCATCACGACAGAAAATTCCACAAACTTTAATATGAAATCGAATGCATCCTGTTGGTACGAAGAATCTTGGCTTCCATTGTCTAACTGAGTCCCTGCTTGGTTTTGTTAAAAATTATAGTTTTGGTAAATTTTAACAAAAGTTGATCAAATGTACGATTAAAAATTGATGAAAATTGTGGGTTCAATGAAATTTTTGATTGAAAATGAATTAAAAGATAAACGAGTTTTAAAAAATTGCGGTCAAACAGGGGCTAAATTTGACTTTATTAGTCTAATCCGCACATCTTGCCTTACGCTAAGTTCCGTTTTGGGACATAAGGTTGCAGCAATTCAAGATTTCGTACAACAAAAACCAAAGAAAAATGAAGAAACAATCATTTTACTGTATGAATTCTTCTTGGGGCAAAGATGCTTTTAAAGTAGAAGATGAGAGTCAAACTTTGAATATTGATTCAAACCTAGAAGCTAAATCCTCCAAGGATTTGAAAAGTACTGAAGAAGGGATCCAAGTTTTTCTCCGGAGTCTTATGGAGGTTAGTAAAGAAAAACGCTATATTGGTGTCAGAAAACGGCCATGGGGCAAGTACGCAGCTGAGATAAGGGATTCCACAAGGAATGGAACAAGGGTTTGGCTGGGGACTTTTAACAGTGCACAAGAAGCTGCTATGGCTTATGATCAAGCTGCATTTGTGATGCGCGGAGCTTCAGCTCCCCTAAACTTTCCTTTAGAAAAAATAAAGGAATCCCTTCAAAACATGAATTACACGTGCAAAGGTGGTTCGTCACCAGCTGAAGCCATAAAAGAGATTCACAGGACTCGGAAAGGCAAAGGAAAAAAGAACCAAATTGTGCTTGAGGACTTGGGATCTGATCTATTAGATGAACTATTATCTCAGAGTTGATTTTGAAGTGAACAGGAACATCGTTTTCTGCATCTGTGAATCAATTTCTCTTCTGCTTTCTGGTTTCTTACTTGAACCCTAGATCACTACCTCTTTCCTTTTTCGCTTTTCACCTTCCCTTTTGCTTGAATCATTCATCAATTTCAAATCCATTCAAATTGAAGCTTACTCTCACTTAGTGACTCGGCTCTCCATATTAATTAGTGCTTTGAATCTGAAATAAGAAGACACATGTCAATCTTCAATTTGAATGGATTTTTTTTTTTCGATTTTTAATTTTGATCAGTTCCTTGTTCCTGAGAAGACCAGATAAACATCAATTTATTTTTAAATTAAATTGGATACATAATTTTAAGAAGTTTCGGCCTCTTTCTGGGAAACAATTTTACAAAATGAAAATTGTGAATTAAGCTCGCCTTATTGGTCTTCCGCATAATGATTTTGTCGTACTTGTTAGAAAAAAAAAGAATAAGAAAAATGTCTGAAATAGCAAGGAAACCAGAAATTACTTTAAGAGGAATTAAATCAAATAAATGGAAGTCACAAAGTTGTAGGAAGTTTTTGCACTTTGTTTTATTCAGCTGAGAACCTGTTATACACACACATAGGAAAACAACTACTTCCAAACCTTCAGGAAACATATAACCAAAACTAAAAGATTTCCTAAAATGAAGCATTAAACGAGACACTACGTAACAACCATTGACTCTCTCAAATGCAAAATGAGAAACATGATTAATTATATATTTTAATTTATTTTTGCATTAGAGTAACACACTCCCCCTTAATTCAAAAAATCTACGACACCTAATTTATTTCTAAAATAAGCGAACTTTTTCAAAGAAATTGACTGAATAAATCAGCAACTTGCTCATTTGAATTGAAATACTCCAACTTTATACTTCCTCCAGCAACCAGCTCTATTATAAAATGATGTCGAGTGTCTACATGTCTTGTTCGACCATGGTGAACTGGAGTTCTTTGCTATTGCAATGGTGGACTGGTTATCACAAAAGATTGTTGTTGCCTCCTGCTCATGTTTCATATCTTTCAAAATTCTACTTAGCCAGATAACATGGCAGGCTGCTAAAGTAACATTCATGCAGCTCCGGCCTACAATAATGAACCTGATATTCAAGGGGTGGTTCTTATGAGTACCACCAAAAGAGATTTAAAGGAGTGGGTCCTTGACTCTGTGTGTACCTTTCACACGTGTCAAACTAGGGAATATTTTTCTAAGTTAGTTGACATGAGTTGTCAAATAAAGGGAATTGAAAAAATTAAAATTTTATTGAATAACTATATTCTTGAACTTAACAACACAAGATATGTGGTTGAGCTTAAAAGAAATCTAATTTCCTTGGGACAATTAGATGACAAGTACACTATCATGATACATAAAGGTCTGTAGAGACTTAAACAAGATAATAAAAATGTGATCTCCTCTCTAAAAATAAATGGTATATACACTGTCTCTGCTGAACCTATGGTAAGCCATTGTTCTGCAACTTATACTCCGAGTCTAACAAGTCTTTAATTTAGCATAAAAGACTTGGCCACATTTAGAAAAGGGACCGACTACTTTGAATAATTTTGGTTGTTTTAGAAATGACAATATTAAAAAGTAGATTTTTGTGAAAACTGTGTATTTGGAAAAAAGAAAAAGCTACCTTTCAAAACTGAAATCCATAAATCCATCTCTATTCTGGATTATTTACACGCTGACCTATGATGTCCAACATCTGTAAATACCCTAAGTAGATTTAGATTCTATCTACTTATAGCGGATGAGTTTTCAAAAGATATGGACATTTCTTCTAAAACAAAAAATGTGATACTTTTAAAACCTTCAAACAATGGAAACTAATGATTGAAAACCAAACAAACAAGAAAATCAAAGTATTAATGACTGATAATGGACTTGAGTTTTGTAATTCAAAATTTGATTCATTTTGTAAAGAATCTGGAATTCTAAGATACAGAATTATAACATACACTTTTCAACAAAATTGTATTGTTGAGAGAATGAATAGATACCTATTGTGAAATGTAAGGCATATGGTGTGTACTAGACTTAATTTAGCACATGAAATTAGCATTTTAAGCAGGTTTATGGCTAACCCAGGTGAAACACACTGGCTAGCTATGAAATGGATGTTAAGATACCTTAAAAGCTCGTCTGATTTAGGTTTAGAATTTAAAAAAAACAATAAAGGCATAAAATTAAAAGGTTATACTGATTCTGATTTTGCTGGTGACTTGGATAAAAGAAGATCCACATCTTCTTATATTTTCACTTTGTGTGTTGACTGCATTAGTTGGAAGTCACAGTTACAAAAATTAGTTGCCTTGTTCTCAACTGAAGCTAAATATATTGCTGCATGTGATGCTGGAAAAGAAAATATGTGGTTAAGAGGTTTATTAAATGATTTTGATTTACACTGGTAACCAAAGTGCCATTCATTTGAGTAAAAATCCTATTTATCATGATAGAACTAAATACATAGACATTAAGTTTCATTTTGTGAGAAATATGGCAGAAAAATGTTTGATCAGATTAGTTAAAATTCCTGTAGAATTTAATCCTTCAAATTTGGGGACTAAGGTATTACCTTTAAATAAATTTAGGAATTGCTTGAAGATTCTGAATATCACCTGACGTTGTGATAATTAGAATTTCAAGTATTGTTGATGAAAATAGTTTAACTATTAATTTTTTTACATGTTTTAGAGCAAATGAAGCAATGTATATATAGATGACTAGAAACATTAGGAAGGCCAAGGAATAACTCAGTAAGGTGGAGATTATTAATGTATTTGGGCTGCCTCACTATTATTTGGTCTCTTGGGCCATCTATGCAATTGGGCTAATTTAAGTGAACATGTGTTTGGCCTCTTTATGGTTGAGGATCTGTCATATATGTGGCTGCATTCTGATCTTTGGATGGTGACTGTTGAGTTAGATAGATACGTGACTTGATCTTGGCACTTGATCTTCTTCCAGATGATTCCGTTTTGAGTCTCTTCGTTTTTTTCCCTTTCTCTGAGTGATAGTTAGGGTTTTCTCCTGTAAAATCTTTGATCTTTGTGGTTTCTTCAATCTCTAATTCTTTGTGATTTTGATTGTTGTGCACGATCATTTAGGGATTGAGGGTTGTGTGATTACATTTATAGAAGAGGTGAGATAAAACTTGAAGAAACATTTGGTTTCTTCGTACACTCTGTACTGATTCTTGATTTGTTCTTAATAGATCTAGAGCTATATCTCATTGTAAATGTTGAAATGATGATTAGGTCGCACGACCGAACATCCGGGCCCTTATGGGCGAAAAATCCTTGTGTTTTGATTTTCTTTATTTTTTCAATTTTGTGGTTGCTGTAAACTTCGATCCATAGAATAACTTGGTTTGGGGCCTATCACAAACATTTGAATCACAAAGTTTAGTAGCATAGTATGCAAGAAATAAACTTTCATATTCATCGTTGTCTTCTTGCTCAACAAAATTTGTGTGCTTTTATTCAAATTAAAAAACTTTTCTATGTGGACATACTTGTTACAATAATAACATTGGACCTTACGGTTGTTAGCATCACATTTACTTCCAACTGTATTATGATACTGGTTACGGCCCATTACCCGTGTACCTCTTTTGTAGCCTTGTCCACCTCTTTTTTCTCGAAAGGAATAGCCTCCACGACTGGTATTGCTACTACATTCTTGCATTATGTAATTGTCTTTGGACAAGGACAAGTGCAGTTTGGTGTGGAATTCCTTCTCAACAGTACTTTCTTCATAACTTCTTCGTCTACCTTCATGAGATTGAAGAGAACCCAACAATTCATCAACTGTAAGCATTGCTAGATCTTTAGATTCTTCTATGGTAGACACCGCAAGCTCATATTTTCTTGGTATGCTCCTCAAAGTTTTCTCAACAACCTTTTGATCAGATAGTTATTCACCATATTTCCTAATTTTATTCACTACTCCTATCAAATTGTTAAACTAGTCATCCATAGAATCTACATCTTTAATAAATTAAGGAACTCTCAAATTTCCTACGAAATGTTTGAAGTTTTACAGTAACCACTTTAGCGGTTCCTTGGTGGCCATTCTTGAGTTCATCACAGACTTCTTTTGATTTTGTTACCCCTGAAATTCGAAGGAAGATTGCCTTATCCACTTCTTGTTGAATGAAAAAGAGAGCTATGGCATCTCTCTTTCAAACATCTTTTAAAGATTCAGCTGACACTCCTTCAACATAACCTCTCTCTATCAATTGCCATAAATCTTGGGAGATGAACAAAGTCTTCATCTTTGTACTCTAGAAATCATATTTACTAGCTTTAAAAAATGGAATTGTAGGCAAGGTAGGATTAATCTCAACATTGTCTGCCATTAAATAGTGACTTGGACATTCTTGATCTAGAGACCAAGCTTTGAGATGTTAGAAAAAATCCAGTCTGAAATAGCAAGAAAACTAGAAATTAATCTAAGAGTTCGTTTGATTGCAAGGGTGAAAAATGACTGGAAAGAAAATGAATTCCACAGAAAGTAATTGTCTAGAACTTGTTTTCTAGAGAATTGTTAATTAAGTGTGTTTGATTGATATAATTTATTGAAAAATAAACTGAATTCATGAAAATCCTAGAAATTTCTATTCATGAATATGGGGCAATACATAAATGTGTCTTTTGATTTTATGCATGAACTTAGATAGGTAAATGTATGAAATTTCAGTTTAGTACCTATAAATACCATATGTATTGTAGCCATTCGATGGAAGTGGAGTTCAAGTGATAATAAGAATTCTTATGAGTTTCCTTCATTTTTCACTTGGGTATGTGAGTTTCTAAATATATACTCTTCAATTTCTAACAAACTGGTATCAGAGCCACTTCTATTTGGAGATAATAATAAAAAAAAATGTCGAATATAATACCATTCCAAGTTCCATCACTTACCAAAGAAAATTATGGTAATTGGTGCATTTGAATGAAGGCGTTGCTTGGAGCCTATGAAGCATGGGAACCTGTGGAGAATTAAATTGAAGAAGACGATATAGATGCCACCACCAAGAAGAGAGACCAAAAGGATTTCACTCTCATTCCTCAAAGTTTGGATGAGAAGATGTTCGAGAAAGTTGCTAGTGCAACCACCTCCAAGCAAGCATGGGATATTCGTCAAGCTTCTTTTAAAGGGGCTCATAAAGTGAAGAAGGTGCGCCTCTAGACATTAAGAGGAGAATGAGTCATTGCAAATGAAGGAATTCGAATCCAATTCAGATTATATTTCAAGAATTTTGGCTATTGTCAATCAAATGAAAAGATATGGAGATGACTTAAAAGATGATCGTGTTATTGGAAAAATTTTGCGATCTTTAGATCCAAAATTTTACTATGTTGTAGTTGCCATTAAAGAGTCCAAATATTTGAACACCATGACCATTGAAGAGCATGCCGGCTCTTTCCAAGACCATGAGAAAGATTGAAGAAACCGGTTCAAGAATCAGTAAATCAAGCTTTGAAAGTAAAACTATCTTTAAAAGATAAGGAGACACATCACGACATATCCCAAAGAGGCAAAGGACGTGGAGGAGGTCGATTTCAAGGACAAGAACGTGGTCGTGGACGAGGTGGATGAGGAGGTTTAGGAGACAATTATTTTCAAAATAATGATGAAAAAAGCCAAAACTTCAACCAAGGAAGAGGCCATGGCCATGGAGGTAAAACAAATCAAGGGAGGTTTGATAAATCAAATATTGAATGTTTCAATTGTCATCTGTTTGGCCATTATTCTTGGCAATGGTGATGTGGAGGAAATAAAACAACCTTGTGGAGAGCAATAAAGAAGAAGGAGATCCTACTTTACTTCTTGCTCGCAAAAGTAATGAACTCGAGGAAAATAATATGTGGTACCTTGATTCCGGTGAAAGTTGTCATATTAGCAGTAAAAGAAACTTATTCGTGGAGTTGGATGAATCTCTTGGCGGCAACATCACTTTTGAAAATTCTTCAAAAGTCCTAGTGAAAAGGAAATGTACGATTTTGATTCGGTTGAAACATGGAAGCCATCAATTTATTTCTAATGTTTTTTATTTCTATGTTTTTTATGTGCCGAATATGAAAAGTAATATTTTAAGTTTGGGACAACTTTTGGAGAAAAAATATGACATACACTTAAAAAATAAAAGTTTGAATATGAAAGATGAATATGGAAGACTAGCCAAGGTACCCCATGACAAAGAATAGAATGTTTTTGTTGAATATTCAAAGTGACATTCCTATGTGTTTGAAGTCTTGTTTTAAAGAATCAGCTTGGGTATGGCATATGAGGCTCGGACATTTGAATTTTGATGGCCTAAAATTAATGAGCAAAGAAAGAATGGTGAAAGGATTGTCCTCCATAAACCATTCAAACCAACTTTGTGAGGGATGTCTTTTTGGCAAACAAGCAAGAAATTGTTTTTCAAAAGAGTCTATGACAAGAGCTCAACATCCATTGGGGTTGATTCACTCGAATGTATGTGGACCAATCAAGCCATCATCACTTGGTAAGAAAAAATATTTTGTATTTTTCATTGATAATTATTCTCGCAAAACTTGGGTGTATTTCTTGAAGGAAAAATCGGAGGTGTTTGAAACTGTCAAAAGATTCAAGGCAATGGTGGAGAAACAAAGTAGCTACATATTAAAGCTCTTCGGTCCGATAGAGGTGGTGAGTTCACCTCAAATGTATTCAAGGAGTTTTGTGAGAAAATGACATTCATCGCCCCATGACAACTCCATATTCACTACAACAAAATGGAGTAGTCGAAAGAAAGAACTGGACTATTGTTAACATGGCAAGAAGCAAGTTGAAGAGAAAAAACATACCGAAGGAGTATTGGGCCGAAACTGTTAATTGTGCAGTTTATTTGACAAACCGATGCCACACTAAAAGTGTTGACAGCAAGACACCACAAGAAGTTTGGAGTGGCTACAAGCCAAGTGTTGCTCACTTGCGAGTTTTTGGGAGCATAGCCTACACGCATATTCCAGATGAAAAAAGGACCAAATTTGATGATAAAAGTGTAAGATATGTTTTCATTGGTTATGAATTATGATCAAAATTCCAGAAGTTATAAACTAAACAATCCAAGCAGTAGAAAAATTATTATTAGTAGAGATGTTGAATTTGATGAAGAAAGTGCTAGGGAATGGAATCTTCCGAAAGAAGATTACAAATTCAGTCCATTCTTTGAAGAAGAAGAAGAAGATTTGGTGCAACCTAATACTCCACCACCAACACCTCCACTACAAAATCAACAAATTGATGATGCAAGTTCTAGCGAAAGGCCTTAGAAAACTAGAAGTTTGCGGGAAGTTTATGAAATAACTGAAGAGGTACCGACATTAGGTAAATCTATTAAATTTTGTTTATTTGCGAAAACTGAGCCTTTAGGTTATGATGATGCTGCTTGTGATGAAAAATGGAGAGCCTCCATGAATGAAGAAATCAAAGCAATTGAGAAGAATGATATATGGGAGTTAGCATGACTACCTAAAAGTAAGAACACTATTGGTGTGAAATATGTGTATAAAATAAAGAAAATGCAAAGGGTGAGATAGAGAAGTATAAAGCGAGATTGGTTGCCAAAGGGTATAAGCAAAAAGTCGGGATTGATTATGATGAGGTATTTGATCCCGTTACTCGCTTAGAAACGATTCGATTGATTATTTCCTTGACTGTCCAAAATCATTGGAAAATTCATCAAATGGATGTGAAATCCGCTTTTTTGAATGGATTTTTGGATTAAGAAGTATATGTCAATCAACCAATGGGTTATGTGGTTAAAGGACATGAAGATAAAGTTTTGAAGTTGAAGAAGGCTTTCTACGGTTTGAAACAAGCCCCTCGGAATAATAGAATTGATAAGTATTTTCAAGAAAATGATTTTTTGAAGTGTCCACATGAACATGCACTCTATGTAAAGCTAAATAAAAATGGTGATGTGTTGCTTGCTTACTTGTATGTATGTAGATGACTTGATTTTTGCAGGAAACAATAAAAAGATGTTTGATAATTTAAAGAGAGCCATGACAATAGAGTTTGAGATGATGGATATTGGATTAATGTCATATTATCTTGGCATTGAAGTAAAACAAAGGAATGATGACATATTTATCTCTTAAGAAGGATATGCGAAAGAAGTTTTCAAGAGATTTGAGATGGAGAAATGTAAGCCGGTTAGCACCCCCGTGGAATGTGGGGTCAAATTATCTTTGCATGAAGATGGCGAGAAAATTAATCCCACATTCTTTAAAAGTCTTGTTGGAAGTTTAAGGTATTTAACATGTACAAGACCCGATATTCTATTTGGCGTTGGACTTATGAGTCGACACATGGAAGCTCCTACTACATCACATTTGAAGGTAGCCAAAGGGATACTTCGGTGCGTTAAATGTACGATTGAGTATGGAATTTTTTATACATCTTCCCGTGACTTTAAGCTTGTTGGCTATTGTGATAGCAATTGGTCCGGTGATATTGATAGTCGGAAAAGTACTACTGGGTTTGTTTTCTTTATGGGAAATTCGGCATTTACTTGGAATTTTAAGAAGCAGCCTATTGTGACTCTTTCAACATGTGAAGTAGAATATGTTGCTGCTACTTCTTGTGTGTGTCATGCTATTTGGTTGAGAAGTTTGTTGAAGAAACTTCATTTACCACAAGAAAGTTCGACTAAGATTTATATTGATAATAAGTCTGCTATAGCATTAGCCAAAAACCCGGCATTTCATGATAGAAGCAAGCATATTGATACTAAGTATCATTTTATTCGAGATTGCATATTCGAGGAAGAAGTAAAGCTTGAATTCGTGAAGTCTCGAGACCAGATTGCAGATATTTTCACGAAATCCTTAAAGTTTGATGTTTTTCAGAAGTTACAGTTTTTATTTGGAGTAATGAATCTAGTTTAAGGGGGGATGTTGAAAAAATAAACTAAATTCATGAAAATCCTAGAAGTTTCTATTCATGAATATGGGGCAACACATGAATGTATCTTTTGATTTTATGCATAAACTTAGATAGGTGACTGTATGAAATTTCAATTTAGCACCTATAAATACCCTATGTATTGTAGCCATTTGATGGAAGTAGACTTCAAGTGATAATAAGGATTCTTATAATTTTCCTTCATTTTTCACTTGGGTGTGTGAGTTTCTAAATATATGCTCTCCAGTTTCTAACATAATTTTCCACTTGAAATTTTTTAAAATTTTTGATATTTTTGTGTTCATTTGGCTTTGTTTTACATGAAAATTGTCCATCAAAATGATAATATTGTCCATTATAAAAAAAATTTCCACTGCCAAAATTTTTTTAAAAAAAATTTCCTAAAAAATCATTTTTTTTTTATCAAACTTTAGTGTTCGTTTGACTTTGTTTTATATAGAAATTATCCATTAAAGTAATTTTTTTTTTTTACAATTGGTTATGAAATTTGTTTTCATTGCCAAAAAAAAAAAGGTGGAATCAGATTTCCAATCCTACAAAATTGGTGAAAACAGGGGCCTGAGGTTGTCAGAAAGAAAAAAAATTTCCTAAAAAAAATTATCCATCAAACAAGCCAAATGGATGGATCCAATTTCCCATGGAAAATAATGTCTATCAAAAAGGCTCTAAGAAGAACTAAATTAAATAAAAGGAAGGCACAAACATGTAGGAAGTTTTTGCACTACATTTTATTGAGCCGAGAACTTGTTACATGGAAACAACTACTTCCAAGCTTTCAGGAAACTAAAATATACTCCTAAAATGAAGCATAAAACAAGGCACTAAGTAACAACCATTGACTCTCGCAAACACAAAATGAAAAACTTGATTAATTATGACATATAATAATTTATTTTTCCATTACAGTAACAATACTGTGTATCCTCTGAATGATTGAGTGTTACTGTTGACATTATACTTTCTGTGGATATATTTATCACCATTCCATGACTGAAACAGAAAAATGTATTTGCATTCTTTATAAATGGACTTCACAAATCAGATCTTGAATGAGAATATTCTTGAACTATCTAGCTTATAGCATTCTTTATTCAATGTTATCCTCAATTTATGTACTTAAGTATTGCTTTATTACATTGTTTACTTCTACTGTCATTCAATAGCAGCACGGTTCAAGTCATCTTTAGTATCGATCAATATCAATTGAACAAAGCACATATCTATTTAATAAATGTCAACTTTCGTGCATGCAATCTAGTGCTGGAAGTCTTATTTTCCATTAATTTTTTCATTCACAAATATATATGCTGTTCTCTCGTCTCCAGGAGTATAATTCTATCTTGTTCTTTTGAAGATTTGTACTGAGAACGTGTTAATTAACATTAGTCAAGGAAACTTATTCCCAAGAAATATAGATTGTAAGCATTACTTTGCATTGTAACTCATTAACCAGATCAAGCAGTCCACTCACCAATTTAATGATCGATAAGAAACTTTTGTACTAATTTTGTCACTTACAAACCCACCAATAATTTACCCTACTTTTATCTACGATAGTTGTAGAGACCCCAAATCCATAACTATTAGCCCATCTTTATTGTTTTCGTTTCATTATCTTTACCAGTTTTTTTTGTCTTCTCAAAATCTGCAGCTTCTTTTGCAGTTAATTTCTGGTCATTCGTGTTTCTTTGCAGTTTAGCTTGCTAAACATATCCCTCATTGTTCTTTATTTGTTGAATGGATCTGTTTTGAGATTAAATCCAGCTTAACATGATTTTCAATGTGCATAGTCATATAGAAATTGGGGCTTATATAATGTACAGTTATTAATTATAGTCTAAAATACATTGAAATATATAGCAGTATCATTTATCTCATTATTCTAGTCACTGAATACCTGCTAAACTAACGAGTAGGTGTATTTAATATTAAAGTGAAACCAATTATTATCATTTTGTTCGCGTAAAGAAAAAGAATAACACTGAAATTATGATTTTTCACATATTGATGAGAAGTGGGAATTGGAGGTGCCAAATTTTCGTTCATTTACAGTTAATGTTACCCATTTACTGTAAAGTAGTTACTACCTAAGCCACAGAATGCCCAATTACCCTGTTTGACAAAAGTTCCATCTGCACGACCCAAATAGGCCTTGCTCACTGGTATCTGAGCAATTCTTCCTGTTGCTTTTACGAGCGAAAGCCTGACGGAGCAATGCCGCGTGGAGGTAGAAGGCCCACGGGTCGTGTAAGACATTAATTTTGACTATTTTTTCCTTTAAAAAAATCTTTTTATTTTGCTTTTAAAAAAAAAAAAAAATTTAGCAATTTTCCTAACAAAAGGACTACTGCAAAAAGAAATCAGGTTTGATTTCTCTAGTATAATTAATTGACTTTTTATTTGCATTGAATTAGCTTGACTTCTTAGTTTAAGTTTAAAGATGGTCGAATGTAAAGAATAGCTTATTAACCTGTGTCAATGTATAGAAAAGAAAAACATTTTAGTTATTTATTCATTTTATGTGACTACTGTTTATTATCTTAAGCCACACAGACCGAAAGAATTTATTACTTTGTTTTGAGTCAATTTTTTACATTGTTTGTAATTATACTATATATGTTTAAATTCTGCAGAAGTTCAATTGCATGTAGCACATGAACAAATAAATCATTTCAGTAACGCTAGAGTTTTATTGTGAATATGTTCAACCTAATTGTTTAACATATTCAATTTGTGGAATACATACATATATGTAAATAACGAACACACTTAGTAACGTGCACTGTAAAGCTCCAAATAGAAAATTTACAAAGCTCGAAACCCGCACATTCATTAAGAATATAAAATTATAACATTTTCTTGTTTACAGAATAACTTGTCTCCATTAAACTTTAAAAAATAATAAATAAATAAAACTACAAGATTCGTAAATAATCTCTTTTTTTTTTTTTTTTACTCTCCTGTTTGATTTGGCTTTCTTTTCCATGGAAGATGGAAATTAAATTTCATTTCTACTTTTTTGCATGTTTGATTGATTAAATTTTTCATGGAATTGGTTTTCATATTTTCTTGGTTTTTGAGGAAAAGTTTTTCCCATGGGTTTGGTGAGAAAAACTTTTCTAGGCAACTTTTTTTTTTTTTTTTTTTTGCAATGAAAATAAATTATATCCCAAATTGAAACAAATTATATCCCTTTAATGGACAATTTTCATGAAAAAAGTCAAACAAATATCAAAAGATTCAAAATTTTAATATTTTACTGGTGAAAAAGCATACCAATCAAACACAATTAATTGACAATTTCTAATAAAACAAGTTATAGGCAATTTATTGCTCTGAAATTCATTTTCTTTCCACCCAATTCCATTTTTGCAATCAAACATACCCTTAATGAAGTTGAAATGAATTATAACTACCAAAAAAAAAAAGGCTCACACATCTATCTATTCTGGTCTTGTTCTTCACCACTCTAAGATTATAATTTGATCTTGTGACAAACACTCATTCTTCTTTGTAGATGTACCTATGTCGACAAAGCTTGTCTCTAGAGGAGGGTGGTCATAGAGTTAACAATCATTGTATTATTAAGAATTTCATGTTGAAAGAAGTCACATGTAGGATATTCAATAGATATCGATGCTTTTCCATGGACCACCGAGAAAGTAGTATGTCCGCTCTTCTGTTTGGCTAGGCCTAAAGTTTCATTATGCTACTTTGATTCCTTGATTCTAGGTGGTTAGTAGATTGTCATGAGTTCTTCTTTGGTTAGATAACTATTTAAACACCCAATTGATAGACTTGGTGGGGGATCATACTTCGCAATAGCCTTAGGTACATGTATCAGAGAATTTTTTCTTATGATACACATATATGAACCATTCTTAGAGTATTCCACTTATCCCATATAGTGTTTACAACAGATGTTGAAGGGCTGGTGATGAGCTCAAATCACATTCATTGGTTTAAGGTTTCTTGTATCGACGCCTCTCTCTTTAAGGTTGGAAGTTTTAGTTGGGGAAAGCAGATATTGAAGTCGAGGCTCTACATCTCTCTTGGTTTGGCGATTGTTGAATGATAAGCTTCTTGCTAACTCATCACTACCTGACCGCAATTTTATTTTCAGTGATGCTATCTTGCTTCACTAGTGCTTAACACTAGCCTTGGTACCACATAAATGGTATTAGATGGGAGATTCATTTAATAGCAAGGAGATACGGTCCATTTATTTGAATCTATCATATGTTATCATCTAGAACACCTGTGTAGTGGTAGAGCCATAAGTTTTTCATTTGGATCAAAAATTAAGATACATTTTTTTTTTAAACTATATAATATTTATGAAAATAATAAGTCAACACATTACTACCAACTGTAGCCTATACATTTTTATACTTTAAAAATATCATATAATTACATCGTTATTAATATTGCCAAATACACCGTTCTAAAGAAAATAAACAATATATATACTTAGAAAGAACAATGGGGAAAAAAAAAACTGAATGTTATTCTTATCTATACATTGACAAAGGATGATATGCTTATACAAATGTACACAACTCAATCTACGTATCTAGACGCATGAAACATAGAATGTATAAATATTCAAAAGAATATTAACTCTAATTATGTCTAAATTATTTTATAATTTCTAACAATTACAAATTTATTTATGAAACACAAACCACGTTGTCATAGTTGGTGAAATAGTAAAGTACGCTGCACATTGTCTAAATTAATGATTTCCTGCGCACCAACCTCCCTACGTAGACACGAGTGGAGATCTGAAAAAAATAAATAAAAAATAAGAAACGCCCATTCCAATCCAATGTGACATCCGCCGACGGAAGAAGACAAATTAAGGGCACATCACCACCCCAGAAATTCGTAGAAAATATACAATTCTAACTTCTTTACATGAAAAGACTCAAACGTAAAAGAAGAAATCAAAGCTGCAGTTGCCAAAGATGAAATATAAAAGAACATTCAATAATTTCTAATTTCAACATGGCATAATTATTTTTCCACGAGCCAGAGCCTCATAAATCTCACCAATTTCTTGTCCCAAAACTTAAAAAAAAAAACTGTTTCATGCATAATCTTTCGCTCCTGCAAGCTTTTCCATGGAGCAGTATCAGAAAAGACATTTTATGGAGGTATGTTTAGAATTATATACTTCAACTAAGTTTTCATGGGGTTAATTTGCTATTTTAATTTAGGAAAAATATATATGTAACAAGTAATTTCACGCCATAATACACTGAAATGATATTGCAGCCAAATTCGTCAATGAAATAAATCGAGTTTGGCGTGCAAAAATGGAATATTTTTGGCTTTCATTATTTGCTTCTCTTCAGGGGCGGATCCAGGATTGGATCTAAGACCGGATTACAAAATTTCAAACCGGGCTAATACGTGAAAAAAAAATTTTACACATGAAAAACTGTAAAGAAAAAACCTTTAAAAAATTTTTATTTTTGGGCCTTGAGGGGGGGCTATAGCCCAGCCAAGCCCCCCCCTTGTATCCGCCCCTGCTTCTCTTGTCTTAATATAAGGTCTTGTTTCTTACCTCGGATACCTTTTTCATTTATTTGCATATACATTGTTGAAGACAAACTTTAAATAATAATTTGTCGCTTTCAAACCGGTTAAACTTTTGATATTAATTTAATATTGTATAACATTATGTAGGTTTTGTGTTGAAATCTCGCTGACAGTCACTTTTTATAATTGTTCACGTCTTTGACAAATAATGAATACAACATGTGAGCGATGGCACGTTGAAGATAAAAACAAGCCATTTGTTCTCCCCGCCCTCTTTTAACTTATTTTCTAACTATTTTCTCTCATTTTCTACCTTATAGACTCAAAATTTATCAATTTTAGCCCATTCATAGTAAAACATTTTACAGAAAATTAAATAGGGATTTAAAATGGAAATTTGATCCATTGGCGATTGGTTCATTCGTATCCTTAAATGGTTAATAAGCAAAAGATTTTCACGAATATCGATATAGTGCTAGGGAAATGCTACAAGTACAGGGGGAGGGGGGTGGGTAGTTTCACAGGCAAGACACATTGGGGTGGTGGGGTGGCATTTTTTTCAATTTTTTAAACAAGTGGGGTCCACTGCTACATTGAGAGGCCTGTAATGGCCTTGTAATTGGAGCCCCTGAGCTTGGGGATTAATTCATAGTGCTAATGTCTCCATGTGGGAAGGTCATTTCAAGACAAGTTTTAAACCACCTCGTTTAAATGGATTAGCTAATATATGAATCAATGAGAATATATATTTTTAAACTTAGGGTTCAACATGAACCCATTTCATTCATCAAGTTTTGATGTTCCATAAATTTTATAAATTAGTGGTTGTAAAACTTGAATCAAGTTTATTTGTGAACATTTTTTTTTAATATATCTCCAAACATGTCTTATAATATTCTTTATTCGTAGGCTCTGTTTGATAGATATTATTTTCCAAGGAATTAGAAAAATATTTTCCACTTTTCAGTGTTTTTGCTGTTTGATATGCGAAATTTTCCACGAAAAATATTTTCCCACTTTTGCCCACACGTGTGCATTTTCCGGCTTTTTGATGTGGGAAAATTTTTTTCAGGCTGGCCGGAAAAATCTTGTTTTTTTTTTTTTTGTCCAATGGAAACAAATATCATAACTAATGGTAAAAAAAAATTTACTTTAATGGACAATTTCCATATAAAATAAAGTCAAACGAATACTAAAATTTGATAAAAAATGATTTTTTAGAAAACAATTTTTTTTCTTTTTTCTTTTTTTTTTTTTAATTTTTTGGTAATGGAAACAAATTTTATAACCAATTGAGGAAAAAATTATCACTTTAATAGACACTTTCCATGTAAAATAAAGTCAAACGAATAGAAAATTTAAAAATTTTTCGGGTGGAAAATTATACCAATCAAACACACTTAGGGTGCGTTTGATTGCGATGATGGAAAATGGCTGGAAAGAAAATGATTTTCAGGGAAAGTAATTGTCTTTAAATTGTTTTGCAGGGAATTGTTAATTAAGTGTGTTTGATTGGTATAATTTTTCACCCGAAAAAAAATTGAAATTTTGGATTTTTTGTTCACGTTTGGCTTTATTTTTCATCGAAATTATCCATTAAAATGATTTTTTTTTTTTTTTTACAATTGGTTATGAAATTTGTTAACATTGCCAAAAAGTAAAAAAAAAAAATTTTTTTGCTCGAAAACTATTTTTTCATCAAAATTTAGTGGTCGTTTGGAATCGTTTTATATGGAAATTGTCCATTAAATTGAAATTTTTTTTTTATAATTGGTTATAAAATTTGTTAACATTACCAAAAAGTAAAAAAAAAAAAAAATTGTTTTTGGCAAAACATGGAAAATGCTTTCCCATCAATTTGAAGGAATTTGGGCATGTGAGTCATCATGTGGGAAAATATTTTCGAGGGAAATTATTGACTATCAAACAAGCCAAAATGGAGAAAATGGAAATTATTTTCCTAGTTCTAGGCCAAATAATGGCTATCAAACATAGCCTTAATTAACAATTCCCTACTAAATATTTTTTAGGCAATTATTTTCTCTGAAAATTATTTTCTTTCCACCATTACAATCAAACACACCCTTAAATAAAGTAACCAAAATAAATTCTTTAAAAAAATAAAAACAGAAAAGTAAACAAAATAACTTCTTTTAAAAGAAACATAAGTCTTTACTCTGCTTTTAAAACGGGAAATTTACTTATTTTCAATTAATTTTGATCTATAAAATAATTATTTATATGAAAACTCACTTATAAGTAAACTTTTAAAGTTTAGCCAAATTTTTATGCACTTTGTATCTCTTCCAAATCATCTCTCACTTCTATACTGCTGCTATTACATATGTACTTTTGAGTTTGGGAATGAATTTCGGGCTTAGAATTTGATAAAGGTAAAAGTTGGTGTAAATATGATCGTAAATGTAATTTTAATAAATTAAATGAATTTCAATAATTTTAATGGTGTAAATATGATCGTAATTGTAATTTTAATATATTAAATGAATTTCAATAATTTTAATTGTGTAATGCTATGTAGCAATACTACTACACCTAGACTTGTGTCTAGTAGCAGTGTTGTTAATGGCACACGAGGGAGAAAATAGTGCGAGATTTGAAATTCGTAAAGACTTAATTTAACAATAAAAATTTGTGGGACTTTACTCATTATGTTAGTGCAAAATGCCGTAAGCAAAATTTATATACGAGTGTATCGCATAGCATGTTAATTAATTTATTTTTTATAAACTTCAACCAAAAATAAAGCCAAAATCATAGCTAGTCAGTGGCGAATCCAGGAATGTTGGTGAGTTAGAACGGTCGTTAATCGTCGATATAATATTAAAAATATTAAAAAATTCTTCATTCAATATATAAATGCTGTAAAATGTTAAAGTCATATATATTTGAAAATATAATCAAATACAACCCAAAATAATAAGAAAAAAATATATGATATCACCTCACTCTGTAAACGTAAGCCTGGACAAACAGTATTCTTCGGGGTCTCATATTTTGAAAATGATGCAAGATTGCCTCATTTTCAATTTTTTTAAAAATCTTTCGTTCTATGTACACCATCAAATTGTTATTCAACTAGTAATCTCTTATTTTGTTGCACAAGTCACTCTTGAGTAATTGTTAAAAAGTTGATATTAATTGATTACTGTAATTATTTGTTTCTACTTAGGTATTTGTGATTGACATTAACCCTGGTGAGTACATGAAGCATGTATGGTATGTGTTTCGGGTTCGAAACACGAGGAAAGGTTTGTGGTTCCAATTTTATTGGTTGCCTCGATTATACAAGCGTTAACTTTGTATTTTGATTGCTTGCAGGTTGATTCGGTATCAAAGTTGAGATTTGTTGGATTTTGATACCCAATGAATCCCAAGTGATGATGTTGTTGACCTATGATTCAATATAACTCCACTTGTTTTAATTATAACAAACAATACAGTTATGTTTCTAACAAGTTTTGTTTCTAGAAATTTTCATGAATAAATCTTCTTAAACATTCAAAAGCTCAAATTGTCATCAGTTGAAGAACAAATAATCAAAAGAGACTCGAAGAGATCAATAACCTTGAAGAATTAGAGTTTTAGAAGTTGTTTCGATTTATATGTAAAAGTATAACTCATCGATTTCAGCAAATGCATAAAGCTCAAACCATTTCTCATAAATTCATCACTAGCATAAAAATGTTTTTGGAAAAATGAATATTTTGTGCTTACTGTATTTGCAGGCTTCTTACCGTATTTACATAAATTATCAGACTTTGTATTTCACTGGATTTGACACTTCGATCAACTGATTTGCTCGATCTAAGTGTCAACCGAAACTCCAACGGTTTGAATTTTACAACGACTATATTCACACTTTGGTCAACCGAAATTGCTCAACCGAAAGTGACTGATTCTCAATCTTTTGATCTATAAATAACCATCTCTTTTACATTCAATTTGACCAACCTACAAGAGCAATCAAGAGAGTTTATTTATTAAAAAATCATTGAATTTACTTGATTCTACATTTTATTTCATTTATTACAAAGAGTTTCTTGATTAATCAAACATATTTCATCTAATTTATTAAAAACTCTATTTTGCAAATAATTTTTCACAATCTCATCTATTCTTCATCCTTGGTAGAAGTTTTTCTTTGCCAACACTTTGATTTAAGTGAAAATCTCTCTTCATACTTAACTTGCATTATTTGTTAAGAGAGATAATTGGTTTGAAAATTTTGATACAAAAATCAAACTATTTCATTATCAATTATTCATCAAAGTTTTCATCATAAACACTTGAACTTTATTATTTGCTATCTATTGAAGTATTATACTAATTCTCTAAATACTTGATTTGATTATATCATTTGTTAAGAGAGTTCTTTCAATTGTAAAACTATCATTTATACTTCATTGGTTTCGAGACCCATGTGAAAACTCGATTATTGTTAAGTATATGTGCTCCTTGTTGTAAGTCACCTAAGGATAAGTGCTCATTAGTGTAAGTCACTTAATGATCGGTACTCCTTATTTTTAAGTTACAATTATAGTATATTTGACTTTACTCGTGACGAAGAGCTTGGTAACGGGGACGTAGAACACATTGTGTATCGATTCCCATTAAATTCGTTTGTCATCTTTACATTATTGTACTTTACTTTAAATTACTATTTACATTGTGCTACTTCTACTTAAGTGATAATACTTGAATTAAGTTATCGAATTTGTATATTTACCTCTCTAATTACACTTTACATTTATATCTTGTGTATTGAATAATTTTGAGATTAATTGTTGAAAACGTTTCAAAAACCAATTCAACACCCTCTTGGTCAGTTATTCTTGGGTTAACAATTGGTATCAGAGCCTAGGTACACATTTTTAAGATTTCACTATCTTGTGTTATGGCTAATCTTAATATTGAGGGGCATTCTACAAATCGTCCTCATTTGTTTGATGGTACACATTATAATTATTAGAAAACTAGAATGATGATTTATATTCAATCAATTGATTATAATGTTTGGCAGGTTATTGAATTTGGTCCTCATAAGCTTACTAAGGTGATTAAAGTTGATGGAAAATCAGACCAAATTATTTTAAAACCTAGAGAAGAATATGATGAGGATGATAAAAAAAAATTGTCTTTAAATGCAAAAGTTGAAAATCTTCTTTATTGTGCTTTAAATATAAATGAATTTAATCATATTAGTACATGTGATTCCGCATATGATATTTGGCATGCATTAGTAATCACACACATGGGTACAAACAAAGTGAAAGAAATTGAGATAAATCTCTTGTTCAAAAACTTTGAAAACTTCTATATGAAACAAGATGAATCCATTGCTAGTATGATTACTCGATTCACCGATATTGTTAATGGCTTTAAATGCTTTGATCGAAAATTTACTAATGATCAATTTGTTAGCAAAATTCTTAGGTCTCTCTCGGAAGAATGAGACTCTTTGAGGATGTTGATAGAGAACAAAAAAGATGTCATCACATATCCTTTGGAAGAGTTCTATGGAACCTTGATTACTTATGAGCTAAATCATGCCAAAATAAAGGAGAAATCTAGAATGCAAAAGAGGAAGAAAATATGGACTCTCCTAGAAGACAAATTGCTTTGAAATCATCAAATGATGAAGAAACCTCAAACTCAAACAAGAGTGACGAGGAACTTGATGATCTTGTTCTCTTTGTCAAAAAGTGGAGAGACTTTCGCGACAACTGTCGATTCCAAAAGAAAGAGGACAAGGGTAAGGAAAAGAACAGAAGATTGTATGCTATGATTGTGACAATCCCGGTCACAAGAGAACCGAATGTCCCAACAAGAGAAAAAATTTCAAGAAGAAAGCTCTACAAACCACTTGGGATAAAAGTGATGATGAGCAAGAAGAAAATGAAAGTCAAGATGAAGTTGCAAACATGTACTTCATGGCTATTGAAAATGAGGTAAACACAAATGACATTCCCTCTTATGATGAACTATCTACTTCATATGATGAAATCATTGCAGCTTTTGAAAAATTTGCTCTCAAACATTCTACTCTCAAAAGGCAACACAATTTGTTAAAAAGTGATACAAAAAAGATTTTAGAAATTCAAAAGGATTTTGAGAAAGAAAATAATGATCATGAATCTCTAATCAAAGAAAATTTTTCTCTAAAAGAAAAAGTTCTAGATTTAACCAACATTGTACATAAATTCACTCAAGGAAAGAAAAACTTTGAGTTAATGCTTGGAAAACAAAATTGTGTTTTTGATAGAGGAGGAATTGGATACAAACCTTCTTTAAAGCAAAAATCTCTTGAAAACATTTTTGTTAAAGTTTCTAAAATCACATGTAGTTTTTTGTAACAAATGTGGACATGTAGCTTTTGTTTGCTTAATCAAAAATAAATTACACTTTCAAAGAAATAAATGAGTTCAAGGATCCACTAGCACTAACTATCAAGAACCCAAAGTTAAATGGGTACCAAAATAAAAAATTTGAATCAATTCTTGTAGGTGTCTTCAAGGATAAAGAACAATTGGTTCTTGGATAGTGGTTGCTCAAAACACATGACTCGAGACAAAACATTATTGTCAAACTTCAAAAGAAAAGATGGGGGTCATGTCACATTTGGAGATAATGCCAAAGGAAGAATCATGGGCATTGAAAATATTGGTAATCATTCATCTCCCTCTATTGAAAACGTTTTGTTAGTAGATAATCTCAAACATAATTTGATAAATATTACTCAACTATGTGATAAATGTTATCATATTAAATTCAATTCTTCAAAATACCTTATCAAGGATGTTGCATCGAAAGAGATATTGTTCATAGGAAGTCGAAATAAAGATGTCTATATCATTAATATTGAATTTGAAAAAGAATTAAAATGTTTTTCAAGTTTTAAAGAAGATACTTGGTTATGGCATAGAAGATTATGCCATGTTAGTATGAACCTTATTTCAAAAATCTCAAAAAATTGCTTTGTTGAAGGTCTACCAAATTTGAAATTTGAAAAAAACAAAATTTGTGATGCTTGCCAATTTGGAAAACAAACAAAAACCTCTTTCAAAACCAAACAATTCTTTTCAACCACAAAACCTTTACAACTTCTTCACATAAATATTTTTGGACCTTCTAAAACCGCAAATTTAAGTGGTAAGTACTGTGCATTTGTCATCGTTGATGACTTCTCAAGATTCACTTGGGTTTTTTTTTAACTTAAAAATTGAAGTTTAAAAAGTATTTGAACATTTTTGTAAAAATGTTCAAAATGAAAAAGGACATTCTATCACAACCATTAGAAGTGATCATGGTGGAGAATTTGATAATATTGCATTTGATGATTTTTGTAAAGAAAATGGATATGAATATAATTTTTCAGCTCCTAGAACTCCTCAACAAAATGGTGTGGTGGAAAGAAAGAATCGCACATTGCAAGAAATGGTTAGGACCATATTAAATGAAAACAATTTACCCAAATATTTTTGGACCGAAGCCGTTAACACCGCTTGCTGCATTATGAATAGAGTTTTGGTAAGTCGAAAGAACACCAAAACTCCATATAAGCTTTGGAAAAATGGAGTTCCCAAAATTAGTTATTTTATAGTTTTTGGTTGCAAATATTTTATACTAAATACAAAAGAAAATTTGGGAAAATTTGATTCAAAATCGATGTTGGAATCTTTCTTGGATATTCACCTTCTAGCAAAACTTATCGAGTTTTCAATAAATGAACTCTAGTAGTGGAAGAATTAACGCATGTTACATTTGATGAAACTAATTCTCTTGATCAAGAGAAATATATTGATGTAGGTTTGAAAATTCCTCTTAACCAAATGAACATTCAAGATCAAAATAAGGAAGATCCTAAAAATGTTGAAGTTAAAGAACAAATTTCTCAACAAGGAGAATGTGAATCTTCCAAAGATCAAAATGATCCAACACTTCCCATTGAATAGTAGTTTGTTCCCTCCCATCCAAAGGAACTCATAATCGGTGATCTTTCCAAAAGTGTAAGTACTAAAAATTCTACCAAACTGTTTCTAAATAATTGCGTATTCATTTCTCAAATTGAACAAAAAAAATTTCAAAGAAGTCGAATTTGATGAGTTTTGGATTTTAGCAATGTAAAAAAAACTAAATCAATTTGAAAGAAATCATGTTTTAGATTTAGTTGACAAACCAAATTATCAAACCGTTATCGGTACGAAATGGGTCTTTCGAAACAAACGTGACGAAAATGGTATAATTGTGCGTAACAAGGCTAGATTCGTGGCTCAAGGTTTCAATCAAGAAGAAGGTATAGATTTCGAAAAAATCTTTGCACCGGTTGCTAGATTAGAATTTATTCACATGCTTCTTGCTTTTGCTTGTTATAAATGTTTTACTCTCTATCAAATGGATATAAAAAATGCATTTTTAAACCGTTTCATTTAATAAGCGGTTTATGTTGAACAACCTCTCGATTTCAAAAATCACAAATTTTCAGAAAAAATGTTTAAACTTAGAAAAGCACTATATGGTTTGAAACAAGCTCCTAGAGTTTGGTATGAAAGATTGAGTAAATTTCTTATCTCAAATGGTTTTCAAATGGGAAATGAGGATACTACACTCTTTATCAAAACCAAAAAGGATGACATGATTGTTGTACAAATTTACGTTGATGATATTATCTTTGGTACAACTAATATTTCCTTTTGTGAAGAGTTTTCAAAATGTATGAGCAAGGAATTCGAAATGAGTATGATGGGAGAACTAAAGTTCTTTCTTGGACTTCAAATCAAACAAATTAATGAAGGCATCTTCATTAGCTAAACAAAATACATCATAGAAATGCTCAAAAACTCGATTTTGAATACTTGAAACCGATGAATACTCCAATGAGTACATCAATCAAATTGGATAAAGACGAGAACGGCACTTCAATTGACATAACAAAATATCGAGGTATGATCGGATCTCTTCTTTACTTAACCGCTAGTAGACCCGATATCATATTTAGTGTTTGTTTATGTGCTTGATTTCAGTCCAATCCTAAAGAATCATATCTAAGTGCCTTAAAACGAATCTTTTGATATTTATGTGGTACTAAAACATTAGGCCTTTGGTATCCAAAAGGCATGCACATTGAGCTTATTAGCTATTCGGATACCGATTAGGCGGGTTGTACTATTGATCGAAAAAGCACAAGCGGAACTTGTCACTTTCTAGGCTTTGCTCTTGTGTCATGGTTTAGCAAGAAACAATATTTTATTGCACTGTCAACCACCGAAGCCGAATATATCTCGGCCGCTAGTTGTTGTGCTCAAACTCTTTGAATGAAACAAACCCTTAGTGATTATTATTTAACTTTTGAAAATATTCATATTATGTGTGATAACACAAGTGCTATAAATTTGTTTAAAAATCCCATTTTGAACTCTCACACTGAACATATTGAAATTCAACATCATTTTTTTAGAGATCATGTGCAAAAAAATGATATTTATTTAAAATTTGTTAGTACCGATAAACAATTGGCCGACTTTCTTACTAAACCTCTTGCTCTCGATAGATTCTCTTATATTCATAGAGGCTTAGGTATTATCGATGAATCTGAAATTTGTGGCTAAATTTGTTTAAAATGTATAATCAAAACGGACTTATATGTAAAATTCTTGAATTTTCGGTCAATCGAATCCGTTAACCGAAATGTACTGTAGCCTCCCTAAAAATTTCCTACAGAACTTCGGTCGACCAAATGATCGACCGAAACCTAACTTTTGGTTGACCAATGATCAATCGAAATTGACTGCAGCTGGGTTTAATTTTTTTACAGAGTTTCAGTCGACCGAAAATCAAATTTCATTCCCAAATTCATCATTCTAAAACCCTAACTCGCGATTTTCTCTCTTCATATCACACAAATTTCACTATTTTCATCAAAATCACTCAAATATTTCAACAAATCTATCACATTCATCAAACTTTCCTATCAAATTTCAAGTTTCTACACCATTTTTATCAAGAAAATTCAAAAATTTGGGTTTTAGCTTCAAACACTCAAAAATCTTGATTCTCCTTAAAAAAAACTCATTGCAAATCTTAACATACTTCAAAGACTTGCTATCCATACATTTTCTATCATTTTTACTCATTTCCTCACCAAAATGTTGAAAATCCAAAGTTCTCTCTCGCTCTTGGTCTAAAAATCTGAATCAACCATGCCTCCGTAGAAGAAATCAAAAAAGGGTGAAGCAAGCTCGTCGAATGTCGAAGTTGACAAGTCCATGCCCAATTGTTTCACCGATTGCCCTATCCTAATTGGTATGTCCATTGATGTCTTCGATTTTTATCTTCAAGCTCCTTCATTTAGGATAGAAGAGTACATTAGGGTATAGGGTGGAAGAATGTTGTCTCGATCTTGGAAAATACCTACCCTAGATTGATTTGTGAATTTTGTCAGAATCTCACGTTTTATTCACAACTTGTCACGTGCACAATTAAAGAAAAACGTATTATACTTGATACGGCTACTATTCGGGAAATACTTGGGTTAGAAGAATGTGATAACCATACCTACGTCCAAAATTATTCCGTTAGGTTTGAAGGTTACAACAAGCTTGAAGCGTGTTGTCGTGTCACCGACCGACCATTGACTACTAAAATAACTTTGAATCTAAACCATCTCACTATCCCCTACAAAGTTCTTCATTGTGTAATTGCACATAGTATCGTCCCTAGGAGTAGTCACCTTGAAGAAGTTCATCATCTTGATTTATTTATTCTTGATTCACTTCTTGTTGGTCGTCAATTGAATTTCTCATACATTTTCTTGAAACACATTTGGCACGTTCACTCGTCTCCTCGTATCTTAGTTTTACCTTACGCATGCTACTCACTAAAATCTTTCAACACTTCAGCGTACCATTAGACGATGAGCTTATTCTTAAACCAAAGCACACCGACGTCATTAATCTTAACACCTTCAAATGCATGAAAATCGTTAAAGGAAATGGGAAATGGGTGTGTCACACTCAAGGCTTCGACAATGCTTTGGGCACTACTACTTACTATTCACCAAAGAAGAGGCGAAAGAAGAAATGGGTGGTGGTGATGGTGATGATGCACTGCAAGTAAGACGTAGGCCTACTCCACAAGTTGCACCCACTCCCGACCAACAAATGTCTGAAGATCAATTCAACATCCTACAAGGCCAGATTGATTCTCTTACTACTACTATCAATGTGCTTAATCAATGAAAGGAGCAAATGAGTTTATCTCAAGAGGCCTTCTTTGCACACATGTACTCAATTTATCTTTGAGGCCCTCTTCCATCGGCGGACGATTGAAGTTTTTTCTTGTTATTATTCTATTTATTTTCAACTCATGCAAAACTTCTTCTCAAACATATTACCTAGTTTGATGCACTTTGAACTGTATTTTTAACTTATTTCTATTCTTATGTCATGACCTATTATTTATATCACTTGTTATGAATTGTTGATTACATTTCACTTATTTCTCCTAACTTGCACCTATGCTTTGATTATGGGGGAAGTTTTTTTAAGTCCCCATTCTTTTTGATGATGACAAAGGGGGAAAAATGAAGTAATTACTATTACGAATTGGTATGAATCGTCATTGCTATTATGAATTATGACTTCTTATGAATTGAATTGTGACTTCTAAAGTGATTTATTGAATTATGGAAATGCGTGTTTTTAAACATTATGCTATGAAAAATAATATAAACACAAACTCGATTCCCGTTTATGATAAGGGGAATATCTTGTGTATCTCTACAAATAAACACAAATCACATATTGTTTGTCATAATAAAAAACGGGAAAATTGTTAACCTATGATTCAATATAGCTCCACTTGTTTTGATTATAACAAACAATACACTTATATTTCTAACAAGTTTCGTTTCTTGAGTTTTTCATGAATAAATCTTTTTAAGTATTCAAAGACTCAAATCGTCATTCGTTGAAGAACAAACAAGCAAAAGAGACTTGAAGAGATCAAGAACCTTGAAGAATTACAGTTTTAGAAGTTGCTTCGATTTTTATGTAAATGTATAACTTATCGATTTTAGCAAATGCGTAAAGCTCAAATCATTTCTCATAAATTCATCACTTACATAAAAATTTTTTTGGAAAAATGAATATTTTGATATAAAAACAAATTCCAAAACTTGAATACTTTGGTCAACTGAAATACACACCGGTCGACCGAAATAGCACTACAAGAAAAATAGCCATTTGCAGCACTAAAAAGGCAACATTTGTTGATAAATGTTGCTAAAAGGGTCTTTTGGCAACATTTTGGTAAGTGAATATTTTCATTGATTAATATAAATGAGTTTTTGCAACGTTTTTTAGAAAAATATTGCGATAGACCCCTTTTTGCAACGTTTATTGAGTGTTGCGGAAGAATTTTCTTTTGCAACGTTTAAAAAACATTGCGAAATGCCACACTTTTTGCAACGTTTTTTAAACGTTGCGAAATGTCCACTTTGCAACGTTTTTTAAACGTTGCGAAAGGTGAACATTTGAAAACTAAATCTATCAGATTAACCCAAACCCAACCCTTATATTCGGTCCTCCCCCTCCACTCATCGAAAATGGCTCTTCTCTCTCAAACCTACACAAACCGGAACCCAATCAATATCCTCTCTCACCACCATTCCAACCCCACCTCTGCCTCCCCTCCGCTCATAACCGCAACCTCCTCGCCCTCATAAAACCTAAAGTCTTCTCTTTTACTGCAAACCCAAAACATTCAAAATCAAGAATCTCGGCCTCCGTTTCAACACCAGCAGGGGTGGTTTCTGGTGGTTTTAGGCTTCGATTTGGAGGAGTAAAAATAGGAGATGAAAGCTCGAGGAAGGCTTTGACTGAAGTCGAAGGGAATGCGAGGACTTTGGGATCTATATGGACCTCTGTAATGTTCGATTCTTGATTTCGGAGGGGTTTTTTTGTTTAATTTGTTTACGTGATTGATGCATATAATGGTTTTTTTGAGGATTGTCGCAGTGTTTTATGGGATTAGGTTTAAAGTTTGGGTTCAAGAAGGTTTTTGCGAAGCCCTAAATTGGAGTAAGGTGAGGGTTTCATTTTGTTTCTTAATATAAAATGGCATGTTACTGTTATATTTGCTCGATGCTTGACGATTGACGATGATTGAAAAACTATTTTTCAGAAAAAATTAATTTAGTTTTGGTTTAGCTCTACTCAATAGAACAAATTTGTTGGATGCAGATTTTGCAGCAAAATTGACCTTTAATGTACTGTCATCAGCAAAATTCGCTTGTCAATAAATGTTCTTGCTTTGTCTCAACTGACAAAAATTAGTTTGTGCAACTGAAAAAAATGATCTTGCATCTTGTGATGGTTGTTGATGAGATATACAATCTGTCCACTCGAGACTATTACAAGTGTTCTTCTCATTACATGTATGTTAACAGAAAATATTTACTCCAATTATGTGCCTGTTACTGCTTAATTTGGGAATGATACGTAAGGAAGTTTTAATTGTTCGTCCTCATTTATTGTATGAGAATCCATTTTTCAAACTAGCTTGCTGGATTTTTTTTTTTAACATTATACATTCGAGCTTATCTTACATTGTATTTGGTTTTCTACTTTGTGGTTCATCATTTCCTTCCTCATTTTTTAGCTGAAACTGGATTTTCTCCTCGTGCGTAGGAATTGGTATCTTTAAGTTCTCACCCACTTTTGAAGTATCCAGACATTTCACATGCTGGATAGATGCAAAATTCGGCTGATTTCCACTCTGTGCTTCTGAATGCTGGTACTTTTTCTTCTCTTGTCCCATCAGACTCTTTTTTCTTCTTCTTTGTTCTGTGCCTGTACTTTTGGAATAATACATTTTTTGGCTGGGTGGGTGTGGATCAACTCAATCTAAGTATGCCAAGGAAAATGGAAGGGTATATTGACCAACCCTTTCTTTTACATAACAGAGCTTTGATTTTATCAGCGCTATATGATTTATTTCAAGTTATTTTTAAAAGTCTCACTACATTGTACATTTTGTTTAATGTATTGGAGTTCATCTGTGATATTTGATGTTTGACGTTAAGGATGGAAAATAAAGAAGTTATTGTGGACAAATTTTAGTTTTAGATTTTTTTCCAAGAAAATTTCGAGAAAAATAGAGTTTTGGTTCTGATAAAAAACTAGTACTGGTAGATGCAAGGAATTTATATGAGACAAGAATCGGAAAGTTCCACACTCCAAATGTGGAAACATTGGATCCAGAAATCAGGCAGTATAGTGATCTTGGTATGAGAAAATATGATTATGCAGTGATGATTTTTCACTTTTCTTTAATACCCAAATCACAAAATCTGTTCTTTGACTATTTAATTTACGATCTTGATTTTCTAGGGTAAGCTTTACTAGTTAATTCACCAACTGTTAGCGTCTTTTACAATTGAAGAAATGTGATCCTTGATTAGTTTGAAAATTCTGAACCCTTCATGATTAGCAAATTATTTTTTATCCATATAATTCGTGGATTATATTCTAACTTGTGTTCTTATGCAATTTATAGCTCGTGTTCTTATGCGATTTAATTGGCCATCTAGAATGTTTAGGAAAAGAAACTTTGATCTTAAAACATTTCAGTTTCATAGTTCTGGATGGACCTAATTTTATTTTTTCTTGTCATGTATTAGTCGCAAGGATCCCTACGAACTGGATTATTGCTATGAGCAGGATGAAGACATTGGCCTGATATATTTGAGAGAAATACAACCCGTGGTTCTAGAGGTCTTGGATGGTCGAAATGCATCTGTTATTGCTCTTGGGGCAAGATGAAGTGGGAAAACTTGCACTATCCAGGTGGTTTTTTAAACCTCTTTTTCATTTTCTTCTTTTATAACTGGAGAAAACATTGTATTCTTATTTTCATGTTTGGATCCATTGAAAGGCTCTTAAGAAAAACCATGTCTAGCAGTAATGGCAATGTCTGAAATTCTTTCAGAAGCAATGAAATTTGGGAAGTCAGTCGCTGTCTCTCTCTATGAGGTGATACAAGAACATGCTTATGATCTTTTGGATCCTAAACATCCCCAGGTTAAAATACTGGAAGGTGCTTAGGGAGAAATCCATCTTAAAGGACTTTCTCAGGCAAGCAAATATGTTTTCAGAAAAATAAATAAATAAATAGAGTTTTCTGCAGTAGAGGACTTAGCATGTAGTTTTTCTTTTATATCTACTTATTGTAGTTTCTTAATGTTGTTCTCTTTTGGTGATGGTCTAAGAACCTTGGGTGAAACTAAGAACCAATGTACATGCTGAAACTCTTAGGTGATGGTCTAAGAACCTTTATCTTCAATTTTCTTTTATTTCCATTGAAGTATAATGTCCACTTTTACTTGTTTACTACTTCTACTTGATTTCTTATGATTTCGACTTTTCCAGGAATTACTTGTTATGCCTTTCTTTTTGCATGTAGTGACTCTTAACATATGATAAATTATAAATGACCGATGCAGTTCATGGTTGAGCTGGGGCAAAGCTCTTCGAGACGAGCCACTGGAACACCAATAAAGAAATTTATTGGCAAAAAAATGTCAAAAGAAACTGATGTTAAAAGACGCTCGTCAAGTGTTATTGCCAGAGTCTGCCGTTGTTTGTCCAAAATTTTATTCTTAATTTTATTTCATTTTGAAACTCCTTTTTATTTAGGTGATGTTGTATTAGATTTTAATGTTCAAGTGTATGGATTCAAAAATTTGTAATGAAATTATCAATTTTTATACAATTTTAAAATTTGTTCAAAAGGAGTGTTTTCAATTTTGTCGATCAATTTACATAAATTGTTTATAATAATAATAAAAAAAAATGTAATATGACCTACGGCAACGTTTAAAAAACGTTGCCAAAAACTTACGGCAACGTTTAAAAAACGTAAAAACGTTGTCAAAGACCTACGGCAACGTTTAAAAAACGTTGCCAAAAGTCTTTGGCAACGTTTTTTAAACGTTGCAAAAACGAAATGGTAACATTTGTATTTAGCTTTTGCAACGGTGTATAAACGTTGCCATATCCTTATGGTCTATGGCAATACTGAAGCCCGCAACACATGCAAAAACGTTGCAAAAAGGTTTTAGCAACGTTTTTTAAACGTTGCAAAAGCTGAATTTTGTTGTAGTGTAGGTTGCTTACCGTATTTGCAGGCCTCTTATCGTATTTACATAAATTGTCGGATTTTACATCTCACCGGATTTAACACTTTGGTTGACTGAAGTATAAACCGGTCAACCGATCTGCTCGACCGAAGTGTCAATCGAAACTCCAACAGTTTGAATTTTACGAAGGCTAAGAGAGGTTAGCAGCCTTGAACTCATATAGAGATGTTAAGAATGTGATTAAGTATGGTAAGGACACCTTAATATCTGAAATTGTCATTGATTCTCTTAGAAGTAAAGAAATGGAGATTAAGACGATAAGAGATGATAAGATGAGTGGTGAGGTATATATGATGAGCAGTGGGGTGAAATTTAAGAAAATGAATTTGTGTAGGACTCAATATAGCAGTGGCTCGAGTGATGATGATACTAAGAAGAAGTATAAGGGTCACGACAAGTCTGGTGGTCAACTGTGGCAAGTCTGGACATTTTGTGAGGGATTGTCCCAAAAAGAAAATATGGGGAAGGGTAAGATGAGAGATTAGGCAAATGTGATTATACGGTCGAGTGATGACACTAGTGAGGTTTATTAAGAGTTAACCTAGTTACTGCATGTGCATCTGTGTTTAATTCTTTTCTGCATATGTGTGATTATTTAATTCAGTTGCATGGTTATATACTGCATTTCAATGTACATTTTCATGAATTTAAAAGCAGTTTGTTATTTGGTGTAATGTGTTCCATGTATAGTGGGTTGAGATGCATTATGAGTATGATGTGTGTCTTTAGTGATGTAAAGTATGATACCTAGGGTACATTGGTGGTTTGTACCGGGGGTCGTGGAGTGTGACATTTGGATCACGAATGGATGGGTGATTAAATGTTGAAATCCTTTATTTGTGAAGACCTTGATCAAGTGGAGTGTGAGAGACACACTTCTCTCACTTCTGTTAGATGAAGACCTATTATCTATCTAACTTGGGAGAAGTAAGGTGGTGATAGAGGATTATCCCGAAAAATTAAGGTCCGTTTAATTGCAAATGTGAAATTTGGGTGAAAAGAAAATGTTTTACTGGGAATCGAATTGCCTAGAATTTGTTTTTCTGAGAATTGAAATTAATTATGTTTGATTAGTATAATTTTTCACATATAAAATGTCGAATGTTTTGTGTTCGTTTGGTTTTATTTTTCATGAAAATTGTCCATTAAAGTGATAATTTTTTACCATTGGGTACTAGCATTTGTTCCAATTGCTAAAAAAAAGATTAAAAAAAAATAATATCGAATACCATTCGTTTGGCTTTGTTTTACATGGAATTGTCAATAAAACTAATAATTTTTTTTACCATTGTCTAGAATTTTTTCCAATTGCCAAAAATAAAAAAAGAACCTGGAAAATGAAAACTAACCATAATAACAAGAAATATTTTTCCTCCAAAAGAAGGAAAATATGCGCGTGGGCACAGCATGTGGAAAAAATTTTCCGGAGAAAATTTTTGCTATCAAATGGTACAAATCTTGGAAAATGGAAAACATTTTCCAAGTTCCATGGAAATGTTACCCATCAAACAGGGCATTAGAATTTATTATAGATTACTAGTTAGACATGAGGTTTTAGTGAGCACGGTGGGCGATGGAATGAGATATGTGTTTTTGAGGTATGAACAACACAGAAGATGATAGGATAAGTGTGGTGAGATCTTTTTATGGGATCATTTATGCATTCATTTCATATGTGTCAGCCGTTTGATTGATTAACTAGGTGTTAGTCTGTTGTTGTGTGTGAATGTATTTGAAAAAATCTGTATGTTATCATATGTTATATTTTCATTGCATGTTTATTTGCTTTTGATTGATTATTGTAATTATCTACTTGTACTTGAGTTTTTGACCTTAGTCCCGGTGAGTATGTGTTTCGAGTCTGAAACACAATGTAAGGTCTGTGATCACATTTTTATTGGTTACCTTGATTATGCAAGCATTAATTTTGCGTTTTGTTGTTTGCAGGTTGATTGTGTATCAAAGTGGAGATTTATTGGATTTTGATCACATTTGTTTGTTTTTTTGGTCCTCTCTTTGTGCTTATTCTATTGTTTTTCTTGTGCGTTTGTGGCTTGCAAATCAATGCCGTTGTCTTGTCATTTGTGAGTAAGATTGAGAAGCAATCGAGATAAATATATTGGTCGTGGGACGAAACCGTTTGGATTGGTTGTTTTATAGAAAAAAGTGACATGAAACTGAGCCTAAAAATCAATGTTTCGAAAATCATGGAGCGAGCTTTTGCGACAGTACAGTCATTTAGAAATCCGATGTAAAATACTTCATTGAAATTTATCGTCACAAACCATATACGATAATGTAAAATAATACTATTGCAACAGTAGTGCATCATTTTTTTTTTCCTTCTTGGGACAAAAGAAATTTATAATCCCTTTGATTCCATGAAGACAGAATTAATCCCACAAAACTTTAATAATAAAGCCAAGGCAACCTGGTGGTCCCAAGAATCTTGGCTTTCATTTTCCAACTCAGTTTTAACCTTACTAGGCTTCTCCCACAGTCCAACTTATGCTTACCATTTTGGTTCACAAGGGTTGCAGCCATTCAAGATTTCATTCCAAAAAAACGAAAGAAAGAAGAGGAAGTTATCGTTTAAAATTAAATTATGAATCCTTTAAAAGAACAAGATGAGAACCTAACTTTCAACATCGATGTTAAGGAAGACGCTGAATACTCCAAGGATTTGAACAGTACGGAAGAAGTGGGAGAAAATTTTAGGAGTGCTACAGAGGCTAATAAAGAAACGCACTATATTGGTGTTAGAAAACGGCCATGGGGAAAGTATGCAGCTGAGATAAGGGATTCCACAAGAAATGGAACAAGGGTTTGGCTTGGGACTTTTAACAGTGCGGAAGAAGCTGCTTTGGTTTATGATCAGGCTGCATTTGCGATGCGAGGAGCCTCAGCACCCATAAATTTTCCGATAGAAAAAGTAAAGGAATCTCTTAGAAACATGAATTACAGGTGCAAGGATGGTTCATCTCCAGCTGAAACCATAAAAGAGACTCACAGGACTCGGAATTCGTCGAAGAGCAAAGGCAAAAGGAAACAAATTAGCGAAGAAAATGTTTTGGTGCTTGAAGACTTGGGATCTGATCTATTAGACCAGCTATTATCTGAGAATTGATTCTGTAAGTAAACGTGAAATTTTCTGCATCTGTGAATCCATTTTTACCATTTTTCTTTAAATTTTCATTTCATTTCCAGTTAATTATTCTTGATCTTGGTCCTTCATCCGTTCTTGCTTGAACCCTATATATCTTGAATTATTTCCCTTTCGTCTTCCGTTTTGCATATATAGACCATTCATGAATTTCGAACCATTCAAATCAACCTTACTGTCTTTGCATTCCAAATTAATTATTTTTTAAAATATGGAAATTTGTCATTCAGTTTAAATAGACTTCTGTTGTTAATTAAATTTGATCCGTTCCAAACTCCTGGCAATAAAAAATAAACATTATCAATTTCTTTTTCATTGCTGACTGCCGAAAAAATTGTAAAAGTTTCTGTTTTCCATCTTTCATGAAAAGAATCTCACCAAAAGAAAAACGTGGTCTATTTGGCTCAATATGGTACTTAGCTAGTCATTGGCATGATGATTTTATCATACTCTGACTCTTTCAATCATTTAGTTGTTACTGTTTATATTACACTTGTAGCTATTCCAGGACCATAAATGTGCGTTTGATTGTAAGGGTGGAAATTGGGTGGAAAGAAAATGTTTTATAGGGATAAAATTTGCCTAGAAAATGTTTTGTAGGGAAAATGATTTCAAGTGTGTTTGATTGGTATAATTTTCCACCTGAAAAATTTTTAAATTTTGTATTCGTTTGGCTTTGTTTTATATGGAAATTGTCCATTAAAGTGATAATTTTTCCATAATTGGTTATAAAATTTGTTTCCATTGCCAAAAAGTAAAAAAAAATAATAATAATAATTAGAATAATATATATATTGTTTCCTAAAATATCATTTTTTTTTTATCTAAATTTAGTGTTCGTTTGACCTTCGTTTGCATCAAAATTGTCCATAAAAGTGAAATTTTTTTTTACACTTGATTATGAAATTTGTTTCCATTATCAAAAAGAATTTTAAAAAATGAAAAAAAAAAAAAGTCAGAACCCAAAATTAATTTTCCCATCTAAAAGGTGGGAAAATCCTTTCCTCACACGCTAGCAAAATGGCGTGTAGAGGGAAAAGATTTGTCAAATTTTCCATGCCAAATTTACCACATCAAACACTACTAAATATGGAAAGTTGGAAAATGTTTTCTTTTTCCACCCATTTTCCATGCTATCAAACATGGCCTAATACAAAAACGTATTTGAATTTATACTTTATAAATGCAAAGAAAGATGATTGTGATCTTGAGGATGAATATCCTTGAAATTTTCCTGCTTATAATTCCTGCCCATGTAATTCTCTATCTTATAAAATTTTAATTTTCCCCTAATATTTGTACAGGAACGACGATGTTCTTTTTCTGATTGTCTCTGAAAAAATTTGGACCTTCTTGTTTAATTATGATGTAATTTGAACCGTTCTTTATTTAGATATGATTTTGATTTTGAGTCTTGACAGTAGAAAAGTTCTTTTGTTGGTTTATTTTTAGTAGTCTGTTCAATTAATTGATTGAGAAATGTGTTGTAAATAGTTCCTTGATTGATCGATTTAGAATAAAGTACATTGTTTTCTTGACATTTAAGTTTGACACCATGTGTAAATTGAAATTGTGTTTGGCGGGAAAGTGTGTTGTTTTTAAAAACTGTCCAATGTGATGTAGCCACGTGGTACAATCTCAAACTTGATGTCCAAGTTAGCTCGGACAAGTTAATGACTGGGAATTATTTCAAAACACTGTGTTCCACACGACAGCATCATATTCCGTAGTTCTTAGCTCAGACAAGTTAATGACTTTTCGCATCACAACAAAGTACCACATCCATGCATTGTCTGTCGTGAACAATATCAGTTGGTAAGCTTATTTCCTAGTTCCTACCATCTTTATATTGATTAACATCTTTCGAAAAATATACCTATTCATATTGTAATGCTTCCAACTTTCATACATGCCCCTAAATATTTGAACAGTATCATTTAAAAATTAAATTATTTGCTACAGTATCATTTCTTCACCACACATTCACATAATAAAATATTTTACACACAAACCAATAAAGTTTCTTTAAATTTTAACCACACATTCTCCAAAAAATACTATTCAAAACTCTATTCTTTCTCCCATAATGGGAGACAAACAGGGGCTGAATAGTTAAACTTCTTTTTTTCCCCCTTCTATGTAGTGTAAATAAAGCTGCATAAACATTTTGCTGTTCTTGAAAAGTAAATTCCCATGTGAAATTAAAGCAATCTAATTATTCTGAACATGTGTCATGAAGAAAAAATTCTATCTTGTTAATTAGAAGATTAGAAACTAAATAAAGTTGTGGTGCAAATGAATCCACAAGAAATATAGATGTTTTGTCATTACTTTTAGGATTATTCTTGTTGTACATAATATCTTACCTAATGTGTGCCATAATTGACAAATGGCGGCCCCCTATATTAAGTAAAAGGTTATGTACTTGTAGTATAACCCTTATTGTTCTACCAGATTTATATGTTCACTCACCAAGTTCTATTTGTCCAAATCCCTACCATTAATTTTTCTTACGATTATCTATTATCATTGTAGAGGACCAATCCTAATATGGTTTATTTTGGCATGCCCTGTCCCCCTCGCCCCTATAACTTTGGCGCTTCCTTAATGCGGTCAATTTGTTGGTCGGTCTATTCGGATAGTTTCCTGTTGCTTTTCTATTTTTTTATATGCTAAGGTATCTCCTTTTTGCGTGCAGTGTTTATCCTACATACTCCTCCCCTACCCATGAATAAGGGAAAAAGGGAAAAAGGCAAAAGGGAGAAGAAGAAGTCTCAAGTACTCAAACTAGAGGCACTATGAAAACGAGTTCAGTGTCAAGCTCCACTATATACCTTGTGGGTTATTTCGTTCAAATATATTAACTATTTATTTCATTATTATAATGCCTTGGTATTTTTTTATTTTTTTTTCCTGGAATGCATATTTTGGTATTTTTGAATGTGTTACAAAATGTAAAATGTATCATCTTGCTTTTGCTTAAACATAAAAGAATACTATTGAAATAAAGTTTTATTCTTTATCATGATGTGATAAAAAGAATTCTAGGTACTGAAAAAATGCTGCAGTTTAATTACTTTAGCCTGCTAAATTTGCCCCTTGCTGTTGTTTATTTGTTCAATTTATTTAATTTTGAAATTACATAAAGTGAAACCAGTTAATTTCTTCCTATAAGGAAAAACAATAAAACTATTATATCGTTTTGAATGGAGAGAATTCCAGTCTAATTCATTTTAGTACAAGTGATGAAGATTACAACAAATTGAATTAAATCTAGTAAAATGTAAGAATGTAGAACTCAGTTAATTAGACTTATCCTATTCTTCTACTTAGACAGATGTTCTATCACCATTGATTTTAGATAGCATTATTCTTTTGTAACAACCTAATAAAACCTATATTACATGCAAGTAATGTGGTTGACATTCGCTTAGTTATGGAAGAGAGTTTTTTTTTTACCTCGACTACAATTTTTCTTTCCATAGTGCATGTTCGGTTTATTATTTACAGTTTCTTAGGTTGTCTTTTGGAAGCTCTATGTTTAGATATAAATTTTGTCAAAATCTAACATTAATTTTAATCACACATTCATATCCACTACCCATTATTATCCACACATTTCATGACATTCACAACTATCCTTCTTACTATATATCTTTATAAATCATTTATAAATTTGTCAAACGTAACTCAATAATCAAAAATTTATTTCAATGTACAAAATTGTCTGTGAAATTAAAAAAAAGTTGTCAGTGAAACTTAATCTGCCAGTTCATATTTCCTTCTAAACAATTTCATGTTATTAATGGACATTCAAACACTTGAGTGGACATGACTCTTATGATATATTAATATAGAACATTCAGACACTTGAGTGGATATAACTTTTATTAACTTTCAAAGTACTATATATGTAGAAACAGCTTGGAACATGTTAAAAATATTGTATGAAAAGTAATCATAATCTTGTGGGTAATACATTAAAGAGGTATTATATGAGATTATAATAACTATTTAATATTATTTTATTCTTGTAATTATCACATTCTTTTTAATCTTTAGTATTTATGCCTTTACCATCTTGTAAGTACTATAATTTGAGCTAAGTACTCGTACTATTCTAATGAGTATTATGTTTTAGATTTTCGAGGGGAATGACAAATGATCAATGTCCTTTAACGACTTCTTAAATTTTGAGTGTATTTGGTAGAGATTAAAATCGGATTAAAATTGAAAAACTAGCTGTAATTGTTGATTTTTATTAGACGAGTGGAACCCAATAAAAGCTATATTTTTAATTTTAATTGTATTTTTATTGCATTGTCTTCCTTAAGTTTCAGGCCTCATAACAAAAATCATGGATTCGGTCCAATCCTTTCCCAGGAGACATAACTCTAGCTTATGCAGACCTTGCTCGAATGTGTATTGTTCGACCAGAAAAAGTCATCTCTGGATTCATGTATTTTCAGGTTTTCACACAATTTTGACAAATCTGTAGGAGTCATGCTTCTCAATTGACTGAACAAACTCCTTTAAGTGGAAGAATACAAAAAAATGAGATGAAAGAGACCTGGTGACTAACATTGTTTCCAACCAAAACAAACCCGAAACCACCCACAGACATGGGGTTCAAGACTCCCAAGGGGAGAAGAAAACATGTCTTAAAAAATCCAAAGAGAATTTTTTGAGAGGACTTGTCAATCAAATTTATCTTCGTTGAAATTTACGGGTATCTAAAGATTAAAACGTGTGAATAGAAAAAGTCTCCAATAGGTGCCATGACTATGCCTCACTTTTCAAATGCAACTTGTTGCATATTGAAGTCATGATTTTTCGGATTTGTTGCGATTATTAAAAAATATGCATAATGAATAGTCATAAACCTTTGTATAGAATGAGACATAGATCGTTAGATCATGTCCAATATGAACTTGTGCAATCTAATGATCAAAAAGAATTTGTGCACCAAAAAAAAGAGGCAATCATTGAGAATAGATACATTGAAAGTATATATTGGATCTCATAATTCAATGGAATATTCAATTTTCTTCCCTCCAAATCAATTGTACTCCCCCTTCAAATTCTGTCAAAATAATTTTCAAATTGTTTTGGAGTTTTGAGTTCGATATTTTATTATTCGATATCATTTGGGTCTGGAAGACTATAGTCAAGCTTCTTCCGATAAAATTAATATTGACTGAACATCATTAGTCTATTTTACTCGCTTGCTTAAAAGCTTTTTACTCAATAGAATAGGGTCGACATTTCGACTTTTTAGTTATCGAAATATATTAATTGCTCCGACAAAACCCTACAAGCGTACTGGACCATTAACAAGTAATTCATTAAGTGAGTTAAGAGTATGTCCCATGAGGAATAAGTTTTAAATTGAAATGTATCAACTCATTATCAAATTCCAATGTAAATAACAAAAGAGATTATTTGATTACAGCTAAATTATCTATAATTGTTTCTAATTAAATATGAGATTTATGTGTTGGAATTCCAATTCACCTACTACTACTATTTTATTTTCAATTCTTGACCTATATAATTTAACATAATTTGTGTATACATGACATCGATAATCTAATTTTATTTAACTTTCGTTTTCAAGATAAGTTAATTCTATCATAAACGCGACACAATCATATTCCTAATCAGAATTCATATGCATAGCATGCATTTAATCACACAATTATCAACTAGATTGCATACGCCATTAATTATTCATAATATCTATTGTCCGTGTGTTGGAATTTTAGTATTATAAACATATTGTGTGCATCACAACACTACAACAAGTAACTAATTATTTGATTGGTGATTAAACAATCAAACAATGCAATAAGCATACAAGATCAACCAAGAAAACAAATTTAGCCTCCGTTTGATAACCATTAAAATTTTCATTCTCATTCTTCTACTCATTTTTAACCACACATTCTTCAATAAAATAATATTTTTCATCACATCAATAACTTTTCCTTCTTTTTCAACCACACATTCTCCATGGACCCCACTTGATGTGAAAGATAAAATGTATTCTTTGAAGAAGAATGGCTCCCAAACGGAGCCTTAATAAACTACTTGGTCCTTGAATTAAAAAAAAAATAATAATAATAATAATAATAATAATAAAGCTCATACTCATCCAACAAAAGAAATTTAGTTAAACATGTTTATAATGATAAAACAATAAAAATGGAAGAATATCACGCGAAATTTATAAATGTAAGAAGAGATGTCACGGTCCAATTTTTGTTATTGATTATCAACCCCAATATTTTATTCTTCAAGTTCTTGATGTTTCTTGATTCAATTCCTTGCTAGATATGTTTCCTCTTTAAATTATATTCAATTTGTCCTTTGTTTTTGAATAATTTAATGATATGAATGTAATTTTAGAGGTGAGAGAGAAATCCTTAAATGGCTATCCATGCCTTGTATCTATATGGTGAAATTATGTCAAGATTCACATTCAAATTGGCTTTCAAAAGAGTTTTAATCAAATAAGAAAAGTTTCCTTCGCGCGCGCACGATTATGTTTCTGCGCAATCATAGGTATTTTGATTATAACTTTATCTTCTAATATCCGATTGAAATGATTCAAAATAAGTTGGAAAGCTAATTCAAGGGTTACAATTCTTTTGGAAATATATTATTTCCAATTCGAACATTTATTATTTCAAAAATGGTTCTTAAAATCCGGCTAAAAATCTAGAATATGCCTTGCACGGTCGGAAATTGATTTGTGAATATCCTTTGATTATATTTCATTCCTATTTTGACCTCTTGTTGCATCCAATTAATTCTAGCAATCTCCAATTGTCAATTTGGTCAACTACTAGATAATTGCAATTTGATCCCCGAACTTTGAATTTCATCCATTTTCACCGATATTTCGATCATTTCGTCCAAATTTACTTCAAATCATTGAGTTGTTCCTAACAAACGATAAATACACGATGTTAGGCTATAATTTATCAAAAGTAATACAAAATATCCTAATTTAATGGCCTAGATAAGTGTACAAAATACTCTTATCAATTATGCACCTATTGTCCAACAATTTTAAGACACGACTTCTTATGTGTATTTATATTCTCTATACAGCATGCTGTTTAGTAAAGTATCTGGACAATCTAAAGATTCATGAAAAGTTTGAAGTATTGTAATCTCATTTTAGAAATTAATTATAATTTTAGAATTCTTATATCCTTTATACATGTTGTTCCTGCGCAAATTCAATGTTTATTATGTCCACATATACGATGTGTATGGAACGTAAATAATTCTTAATGCATAAATTCATCTATGTACTGTTTGTTTAGAATTGATAGTTGATTTATTTCGGTAACTTTATATTCTATGAAATTGGACAGTGCTAGTTTTAATGTTGTTCTGCCTTTCTATTGAAACTATTTTGAATACTATGTCAATTTAATCCTGTGGCAACATTTTTATCGAATAGTCTGTTAAAAATCACCAATAAAGAGCCTACCACTACTGGATCAAATTATGGTTGCTTCCTCTTGGCCACAACCACTGCACTCCACTTTGGATGCAGGTTTCCCAGAACAAATTAAGTTGAAACATTAGTAGAGGAAGTTTGAGTATTGGAAGCTGTTTGTTAGATTATAGTGATAAGGCTTCTTTGGGCACTACTGATGGATATGCATTGACGAAGACTATTTAATAAAGCAAGATGTATGATCTAACTTCAATATGAGGTATTTCATAGTGAGGTTTGTTAGAATTTTATTAAAACTTTAATCTCAAAAACTTGAAAACCTTATTACTTTATTGCCAAAATCCTCCATATTAAATAAACATGAGAATTATTAAATGCGGAACATACTTTAATTCATTAGGAGTGATTCTTTAATATTGGATCTTGATTCCGGATCTTGAAAATCAATTACAATCTCTTCATATTTGGCTTCTTAATTTTTAATCTTGAACATTGGCTCTTCTTGTTGTTGACCTTGGTTTCTTGCTCCATACTCTTGATTGCTTCAATTTCTTCTTCTTGATTGTTGATTTCCTCTCTTTTTTTACTGTGAGTTTTGGGTCTTCCTTTTTAGCCCCTGTTTGTCTACCATTAATCTAAAAAATTGTTTGCTACAGTAAGATTCTCCACCACACATTCACTGAATAAAATATTCTACACATAAACCAATAAAGTTACTTTAATTTTCAACCACACATTTTTCAAAAAATACTATTCATTACACTAATTTTCTCCCAATAATGGGAGACAAACAAGCTCTTAATATGTTTTCTCTTGTATTCTTGTGTTGATGTAATGACAAAAAAGAAAAAAAGAGAATCGCATATGAATTGAGGACCATAACCTTATTTATATTTTGATATGCATTCGGCCTTTCGTCAAATACAATTTTAATGGATCCGATCTCTAAATATATAATCAGACTCACACTTTATTTAGATGTCTGAAGTCCATAACTTTAATTATTTATTATATCATTTTAATTGGGTTTAACCTTAAGATACCCTTTAATGCACACTTAATTATATATGTAGGATCACGTGATAAATTAAAATCCAACAATGTTTAGTCTTGTCTGAATTCTTGTCATTTAGTTTAATCATCATAATAGTCATTTAACTGTATATGGCAAATATTATTCTAATGACTTTCAGTTTGTGACTGTTATTTGCCAAGCATTGTGTCATTTTTTTGCATCGTTTAAGTAGAAACCAACACAATGGTCAATTATATTTCGTTGGAGATAAACGCTGATATATGATGAATTTTGCTTTGAACTATGATTAATTTGGGACCAATCATGACAAGGATAGACAACTTAAGGGTAATTAATTTTTCTAAACATATCATAATCTCTATGGAAAATTTAGCTGTGGTTGATTCAGTATAACGCTTCATTTATGTGAAACTCATAATTGGAATATAAATTGAGAAAATAACAGTATTGGGAGAATAAAAAAATGATAGTGCAAAATGGGGTTATGGCGAAGATTACGGTTATTTAGCACCCCTGGTGTTTAACATCAATTCAAGTGACAACACTAGTGACACTAAATGACAGGTTCAATTAAATGACTTACATAATTTCACATTGAATTGAACATATCACATAATGTCACATAGATTGATACTCTAGCATCACTAGTGCTAGATATAATTATTCTACGACAAATGGTGGAGAGAATTCTACATGATTGCCTTGTGGCAATCTTTAATGGTATGCTGCCTCAGGCCGTAATTGGTAGGAGTCTTCTTCAATATGCCACTTGAAGAATATTCTACATATTCTCTTTTAAAATCTCTTAATACTATCCTACTATTTAAGTTTCTCACCTCTCATAAGTGAGTTTAAAGCTACAACGATGTGAACTTTTATGGGATTGCTTTAAAGAAGCATGTGTATCTTTTCCATTTAAATTGATTTTCATCTGCCAACTGTTGGAATGATGCATTCACTTAAAATAGGAAAATACATAACTTTTGCTCTTTAAAGTATGCCTCTTTAATTTCAAAATAATTCCAACTAAGGTGATATTATATTTAGAATGTGTCACAATACGATCAAGAATGGCAGTTTGAAATGGACAATCAGATTTTTCTATTCAGCTAAAAATGATGTTGGTTGACGTGTTCTACACATTCCTCTTTGGAGGAAACGAGTGGAGGACTCATGCACACACCATATCGATAATTTCAATCCAATTTCAACCCCAAATGCCTCCACCTTCTTTAGGAGATAGGCATCCTGAATTGATCCATATTGTCGAATTCGATATCTGAAAGATGTCAAGTGAATATAGTCACTTGCCGAAAAAATCTAGTTGTTTTATGTTTTAATATTATCGTAGTGACAAGTAGTTTAAGTGAAGGTTAAAGTGAGATGGACTACGGTAGTCTATTTGTTACATGGACACGCTAAACACTATGAGATAATATATGTTCAAGTTACAGATAATATTATGTTAAAATATTATTAAAGATTGCACAATAAAATTGTATATCACTAAAATGAAATTATTTTTGACATTGAGGATCGACTCAACAACAATATATAATTAATCAAGAAAGGTGATAAATGTGGTCTACCATTTGAACAATATTGTCTAGCTATTGCTCAAGTCTGTGCCAATATTTGTGAAGGTAACGTTTGTTTCGTAGATTGTTTTATCATGAAATTACCTTCTTGTTAAAGTCAAACGTACCTCGAGTTTGTGGGTGTAGTACTTATTAACAGCAACAAATCTTGACATTCAATATCAGTGGAGAAAATAAGGAAGGGAAGTGTTAAGAGAATAAATCAATCGAAGAAAGCAATGAATCATTGAGACAAATTGATCAAGATGATTGATGATTATGATGATGTGCTTAATTTTAGGAATTGTTATTCATTTTTACATATTTAGTTTATTGAGTTGTATTATATATTGATGATTTCTCAATGAATAAAAGAATAACTCTCATTTCTATCATCTTAAGAATTTCTTCTTGGTATTAGAGCATGTTGCAATCTTCCGCTTTCGGCGTGCGGCCTATTGCCGCTCATCCGGCCAACTTTTTTTTATTTTTTTTCTAAAATACTCGTCCATCAATTTTCTTTTCCTTGTCATCAATTTGTCCTTTTGAAAAACCATGAATTTCGATAGCTGCATTCTCAGAAACGTTAGCTCTTGGCTAGTGTTGTAAATTCATTGTCAACACAAAATCTCTCATCATGGTCATCAATGCTTCTATCTGAATCATCATGATTTCACTTTCCTACACATAACAATTTTATTCACTCCTCTCAAGTTATCCTCCATCATATATTTCGTTCAAGATCTAGACAATACAAATCAATATCCTACCCTCACCAAATTCAAACAACACAGCAACAACAAAAATTCATATCAAAAATCAACGTATGAATCCATTGTCTATCAAAAGTCCAAATCATCGGAACATTCTCTGAACAAACTCTCCAAGACACAACCCATGCAATATGGGATGCACAAGATTCGCAAAAAAAGCGAATTCACACCACCACAATATGTGACATACCTTCACAAGGATGAAGATTTAAAAAAAAAAATGGTGATTTTTTTTTTTCACAAAATTAGTATCCTCCAAAATAGCTTTCATTTTTTTTTTTTTTTTTTGCAACAAACTTTGCCTCCAACCCCGGCAAAGTTTGAGGGAAGGTATTAGCAGCAACAAATTTTGACATTCAACATCAGTGGAGAAAATAAGGAAGGGGAGTGTTAAGAGAATAAATCAATGGAGGAAAGCAAGGAATCATTGAGACAAATTGATCAAGATGATTGATGATTATGATGATGTGCTTAATTTTTGAAATTGTTATTCATTTTTACATATTTAATTTATTGAGTTATACTATATATTGATGATTTCTCAATGAATAAAAGAATAACTCCCATTTCTATGATCTCAAGAATTTCTTCTGTACTGACGTTGCAAACTGCATTGTCAATTAAAGTAATTAGGTTGATCACAGTGTATATTGGGTTGAAATTTCATTAAAATGGGAAAAAAAATGGCTTTTCATTTTTACTTCTGTGAGTTGACAATCTTAAATAGGAAAGTTAATAGACTTTCATGTGATATTGACATTCCTAATTATTTTATATATCGATCAGAGATGGAGTGAAAGTGTTTATTCGATAGATAGACATAATTAACAACACGATCGAATTTTATACAACTAGATGAATATTGTGTTGTTAAGCTAAGTCCTACCCAGAATTGTGGATATAATTATTATTTACATAATATTTTCAATTAAAGTTCGAATGCACTTCAAAATTTATGGGGGTGGCATTGCTTTCTTCGAGTTAGAATATTGAGGTATTCGGAAATTGATATATGAAATGATAAAGTGCACTATAATAAATACCTTGTTAAATTTGAAATGGATACAATGTTGTAAATTAGATATCTACTTGCAAATATATTTTACTATTAAAAGTATAGTTGTTTCGTGAAAATGCTCCTTACAACTTGAGAATTGAAAAACAAAATTAGAGCTCTAAATGAGCTAGAATGAAACATGAAGCCTCAAACTTTTTTTTGAAGAATTTCTAAATTGGTGACAATACGTGCTATTATATGATTTGATCCACATAGCTAGTTACAAATAGAATAACATAGTATGTCACGTATAATGGTATGTCTCGACATCTATACATAGATATAATATCATTTTTCATTTACTCTCAAATGAAATAGTATCGATTATTTTATCATAGAATAACTTAATGCATTTACAAATGGGCTATCTAGAGAGGAAATAGATTACACATCGAGAAAAATGAGTTTTAAGTCTAAATCTAATGGGTCAACTTAATGAAAACTTAACCAATGGCTAGATATCTCACGGAATATGTTCAATAAGAAAACTAGTTATAATGATTCGATGAGAAGTACTTCATGTTAGCCAAAATATTATTGAATGAATATCGGCTTAACAAATATCGGATGGACACATACCGACTGTGCAACTAACTAATCTTATGAACACATACCAGCTGAACAAATACTGATTGGAAAACTAACTAATCGAATGTTGGGCAAAATATTACAGATTAAATAATTTTATTAATTACAATAAAAAAACAGAAACAAGTAATCTAAATTGCAGGAAATGAAAAAAAAAATTAATTAACTTTGAAACTGAGCTCTGCGTGAACACAATTTCGCCCCCTCATCGTGGTGGTTGAGGTTTAATTTGATTATCTATTTCCCAAAATACAACGAAAAATCAGTAGAGTCTAAGCAATGCAAATGCTAATCCGGTGAACTAACTTAGTATTTGAACAGTATCACCACAAAGACTTTGACGGAAGTGAAATAGCGAATGCAAAGGAGAGAAATTTTTTCGTGTGTTTGTAAGGGATGAAGATTACAAATAAATAGGCTGTAAAATCACATGAGTTTCAAGAGTTAAAATAAATTGAAATTTTTTTTTTTTTTTTTGGGAAAAATAATAAAATAAAGGCAAAACGTGAACCTTCCTAAGTGCCAATTTTTTGTTCATTCGTGTACGCAGGTCGCTCCTCGTACACAAGTTCAAGTCCGAATTTTATTTCGGTCCGTGATTTCTACCCCCCATGCACGCGCATGTGGAGAGAGCCTCTATACTACACATGATTATACACTTCTAAAGTATAATCATATTTAAAGTGGTCATTACCTTTATCTATTTCTTATGTGAGATAACTTTAAACTAGTTTACTTCCAACACAAAACATCTTTCAATTCATCACTTGGAGCTCTAATTTTTCATTCACCCAATCATCATTTTTGGCAAGTAAATATATGATTTCGATATTCTCACGGAAAAGAACACAAATCAATCATGATCTTCCAAAATAAACAAACGAGTCCTACTCAAAATTTATGCCAGAATCAGCCCTTCAATTTATTTATTTTTTTTCCAACACTTCAAAGTTTTAATACTTCCATATTTCTATGATGGAGATAAGTGCAACCTACAGAAAAATTGCTTAGGATAAACTACACTTTTAATGATTATTATATTTTATAAATAATACAGGTGGAGCATTGTTGGGTACTCTTTAAAGAGCATTATCTATGTGAGTATGAACTAGTCGATTCAATGAGAATTATTTTTAAGTGAATTCTTTAACTTGCTTGTAGGAACCCAAGAGAGTTAAGGGTCGAAATAATGAATACAGTAGAGAATCAAAGTTATGTGAGAGATAATGTGCTTAATCTATTAAATAGGCTTGCAATAACGACTGACAATTCAAAATGTTGTATTCACTTAATAGCTAAATAAGTTCGATAGATTCTTAGTAAAGAATGTTCAAAGTGAAAGCTACCAATTTTGATGCATTATCTTTCAGATAGTATTTTTTGTCGTCATTCTTGTTTTGAGTCAACTTCTTCCATTTACGTGGAGGATTGTTGAAATGTATGGGTATATAAAAATTAAAATGTGGGAATCAATGGGTGTGATGACTAGATACTTTTTAAATAAACATGTAAATATTGAAAAATCGTGATTTTTTGGATTGTGTGTGACTATTTAAAGAAATGCATAATGAATAGTCATAAACCTTTGCATGGGCACGATCTAGACCGCCGGATCATGTTCAATTTGAAATGGTGAGATCTAATGATTAAAATGAATTCAAATCAAAAGATGCGATCATTGGGTAACCCTCCTAATTCTATATATATATATTGTACTTCAACCTCACTTGCCAAAAAGCAACTGTATGATAAACATACAAAGTGATATTATACTTAATTCATTGTGCCATCCGCCGACGGAAGTATACGACAATGGCTATATTTACCCCTAAAATCACCAATGGACTGCATCCTAGGAGCATGCAAGTGCCCGTTGGACCACTTGCATAATGCAAGTTGCATTGGTCCCAAATCTCTTGTAATTCTACTTTCGTTTAACGACAAATGCTAAATTTAAACGGTCGAGAGTTATTATGGTGTAAATATATGTTTCATATTTGACACATTTTTGATGCCCATTATTTCATCAAAATAAGTTTCGTATTAGTGAATTTTTGGAGAATATGGTTAGAAAGTAGGAAAAAAATTTGAATTTATATACAGAATATTTTATTGTGATTAAAAACGAGTTTGAGAAAAAATAAATTTTAAAAGAATGGAAATCAAACAATTGCTCATTTACAATTGCTTCTAAATTAACAATGTATTGATTACATAATAATCTTAACCTTTTTTATGCCCAGTGGCAGAGTCATGAATTTTTCATTGTAATGTATAAATTAGTTTAATTTTTTCGCAACATAACTTTCATATTAAAAAGTTTTAAACGATGAGTTCAAAAACGAACCAAAGTTGAATTTTAAAATTTAGTTTAATAATCTTACTTTTTATTATTTAATTCACATTATAATATCACATCTTTTGACTTATTTTCTTTCTATATTTTTGGTTCAACGAGGTAGGTTCTTTGTACCATTTTGAAGTATTAATGGTGAACTTTGCAATGAATCATTGAGATTGAAAATTCATTATATGGCGAGTTCAAACAAACAAGCTAAAAGTGACTATTAGAAATAGATTTTAATAGAACTATTTCTATGGTTATCCCGACTATAAGCGTATAGGTAGGGCTGCTTAGTGACCTGCGTAAATGAGATCCATAAATCTTATCAATTTTTCAATCACATATTTCATCATTATTTTTTAAAACTTACTAAAAATATGAGCTCACTTTTTAGATTTGAATTTTCAAGTAACTCATTTTGAAATTAAAGTAACGATAATTTTAGATAAATAACTTGTAATTTATAATTTTAATCAATAAAATATTATTAGTTTTAAAACTTATTTATTTATATGTACTTGCTTATAAGTAAGCCTTTTAACCGATGATGCACTAAAGTTCGGTGATAACTTAATCTAGAATTTTAAAATTAAAGAACACAAATATATTTTTCTCTAACATGTTCCGCAACTCAAATTTTCATCCAACGCATGTGAAATTTTAAAATAAATACTAAAAAATGACAATGAGAGTAGAACTATAATAACTGTTAATTTCATCTAAAAATTAAAAAAATAGATCAAATAATCCAAAATTTGGAAAGTGTTTTCTTACTTTTCCAATATATGAGATTGAGTTTAATTAACGAATTATAGAAAGAAAGTTACGAAATAAGACCCAATTTGAATTAGGTTTGCACTCTAATAAAGCTAAGAGGGTGCATACCTAATGAAAGCATCAAGGTTTTGCTTTTGCCCCTTTTTTGGGGAAATAGATTTTGTAATGTGATTTTTTGAAAATTGTATGGTTAAAAAGTATGAAATTATTTGAGTTAATACGTAAAAATATTTTATTGAAAGAATGTGTTATTGAAAATAAGTTTTTTGGTGTTGATACAAAGGCTAAATATTATTATATTTCATTGTTCAAGAATTGCGTATGCATAAGGCATAATAAGTTGTTCATATTAGTCTAAAGCTCCGTTTGATAGCCTTAGTTTTCCATGGAAAAGGAAAATATTTTTCTTTTCCACCCATAAAAAGCTGTTTGATAGGTAAATTTTTCCATGGAAAACATTTTCCACCTTTTTCTAGGTACAATCATTTGATGCACAACAGCTTGATTTTGTTTTCCCACCTATTAGTTGGGAAAACATTTTCCACCTTTTTTTTTTTTAGCAAAGGCAACCAATTCTATCAATTATTCTAAAAAGAATTTTCATTTTTGTTGACAATTTCTATGTAAAACAAAGTCAAACGAATATGATAATTTTTTCTAATTGTTTAATTTTTTTTTTTTACTTTTTGGTAATTAGAACAAATTCTAGACGTATTGGTAGAAAAATTATCACTTTAATGGACAATTTTTATAAAAAAAGGAAGCCAAACGGACACCAAACTTTCAACATTTTTCAGGTAGAAAATTATACCAATCAAACACAATTAATTACAATTCTCAGGAAAACATTTTCTAGAAAAATCTTTTCCCTATAAAACATTTTCTTTCCACCCTTACAATCAAACGGACCCTAAGCTCTTATATATTTATTTACATTTCAGTATTTAATCGATATAAAATTTATCCCTTAACATGTCTCTACAAGATGATAGCTCATTTGAATAGATCAATCTTGAATCTGTGTGCTCGTTTTTGAGTCATAATTAGATTTAATTACTTGTTAAATCTTAATGGGCTCTGATATCTTATCAAGAGTTGGGTTTCCACAGTAAAATGTCAACCTTATTGAGAAAAGTAGTTCAACCCCTTATACGTTGGTTTATTTTTCGATATTTAACTGATGTGCAATTTATCTCTTAACAGTTATGCCTCTAAATTAAGTGTGGACATTTAAGCTGGGTGATGGGCTTTTCCACATGTTGAATGTTGGCCTTTCTTGGTGGATTGGATGTGGGCTTGAAATGAATAAAAAGAAGGGAAAATATATAACTATTGACCTTTAAATATACATTTTCAAACTTGAAAAATTTGAGAATCTCTCTCAAAAATCTGGTGTTATTAATTAAATAGGTTAATGTCACGATATTATATAATTTATGATCACAAGAATGCACTAGTCACAAATCACATTACGTCACAACCATAAAAACACAAAATTTGGGATACAATTGCAAATTTAGAGCAAGTTTGGCTAAGATTAAAATTCAATTAAAATTGAAAATATAGCCGTTATTGGGTCTCACTCGTATAATAAAAATCAACAATAACGACTAATTTTTCAATTTTAATCCTATTTTATTCTCTACCAAAACACTCCTTTTTTTATGATTACAACCCCACATCTCCCCTACCTCACACCAGCCAACTCCACCATCTGGCACCACTCAAATCCTCACTGCCCTCCCCTCAAATCCACCACCACCTACACCAACAGCCACCACTACCTCCTAAAATTCAACTGCTACTCCACCTACATCTCCAACTAACCCACTCAGATACACGCCGCCACCACTACCACCACCACCATTGCACCGCCACCACCTACCCCAACAATCCAACATATAGCCTATACACAGACTCACAGTCCAAATCACACCACTCAGACACACGGATGGTAACATGCCAACACAACCACTCATGGCAGAGTTAGAGTTGTGGGGACAAATTTCTATAACTAAAATCGTGGAAGCAAAATCTTTAAGTACAAAATTTTAATTGTAGGGACAAAATCGATAACTATAAGGTTTAGTTACTTATTTCTGTGTTCTTATACCGCAGCTTCTCATTTCTGGATGGAGTCCTATCACATTGGTGCTACCAAGCTGTCCTGGATATAAATTTGAAACTTCAAGCTTCACACCCGAACACGGGTTCTATCCCCATTTCAAACAACCTTATGCATAAAACAAGTGAAATAAGTGTCAAGGCTCAAACTTAGAAAAAGACAAACTAGCATTATCCCCACAAGTTGAAGAATCTAATACCAAAGATACAGAAGATCTAAGTATATACCTCTGAAAAGTAGGACCATATAATCAGTAGATAAGCCAAATGTTAATAGTTAATTAACCACGAATTAAAGGCTATAAAGCATGTGAATATATAAAGCTAGAGCACTAGCATGGTGGTACAATTATTCCATAATATTTAATTAGACCCTATAATTATAATAAATTATCTTTATTACTACAAAATCATATAATATGCTTGACAGATAGAGAATGTTAATGGGAATGTGGGTGCCTGGTGGTGGGGGACTATAAAAGTGATAACTAGTACCCTCAAGGGTAACAACTCTTGGCTAGAGACAAAGCGCCGCGTATCAGCCTCGGTTGGCACTTCCGAATAATAAAATTCGTGCCTTATGGGATTAACTCGAAATCGAGGATTTATGTGTTGATTAACTAGCTCAGTGACATTTGAAAGAAGTGTTGTGTTAATTATGTCCAAAATTTCTAATACCAATTGTTGATAATTCAAGAATCACGTATTGTTTGATACTACTTGATATGAAATCAACCGATGGATTGAGATGTTGAAGTTATATGGTACAATAATGAAGTATTTGATCCCAAGCAAAAGAATAAAAGAAGACAAGAAAATATGGCAAAGAAATTATGAGATTTTATTGCACGACAAATAATGAAGATGGAGAAATATTACAATAATCCTAAAAGCAAGTAATCACTTTTCTCACACTATTCTCACACATAAAATTATAGAGAAGAGCCAAGTATATATAGGCGACTATGTAGGGCATCGTTCAAACCCTAATAAATGAGTTGTAGTGAAAGTAGAATGTCAAAAACGTGTTAAAACGCGAAAAGGGCATGGGCCAAATAACCCTGTCGCTCGAGTGATAAGCTAACGATAGGTTAGTCGCTCGAGCGACAAGCCAGCGACCAAGTCTCAGGAGAAAACCTACAATTGTTGCTTGAGTGACTAGCTTGTTGTAGGCTAACAAAAATGCAGTGACTTTTCTTCTCGGTCCATAATTTCAACATCTTCAAGTCCAATACAAATTACAACTCCCGATAGGGCTTTCAAATAGAATTTCAACTTGAATAAAACTCTAATAGCATTCCAAACTAAATTCATTTTGACGTACTCTACAATTACTTCAACAACGAATTCGGGTCACACCCAAATTTTAACAATCTCCAACTTGATACGAATTCCACTGTAACGAACAAAACTCTAAAATTTCACCACTTAGAGAAGAAAATCCATCTGCAAGGAATAAATTGACTCTTCAACAATAACCAAAACTGATTTCTCCAGCCAAACACAAAATATTCTACCTCTTTCAATGAATCCAAGCACTACTCTGCAGAATTACCTCAAATTTTCAAAAAATCATAATGATTTTAAAATTTATCAAACTGGACTATAACACACCCCAAACCTGAATCAAATACAAATGCTTTTAAAGAAGGTCATTTACTAGATTGTACACTTTCTACTACGCTGAAAGCATACTCAACAAAATCAGCATCCACGTACATTATTCCATTGGGTTCGTTTCTAGCAATAGAATATAGTGGCACCGCAGGTGATGGTGGCACGGCAACATTATTCATATCTCATGAACTCCACTGAACTATATTCTTCAAATCCGACCCTTTACGAGCTCCTAAATGTATTGTATCAAACTGAATGTCCACCACGATACTAAACTTGTACTGATTGACTTTTCTAGATTCTGCGCGATCGTGCAAAATGTATAACTGGGACATTTTTCGTCCCTCCAATACAACATGAACACCCTTACAAACTTCTAAAACTTCACCTCAACCAAAGAACTCATAACATTTTGAAATAAAGATAGACAACGAAATGTGATTCTTCTTCAAATCCGGAACATGTCGAACATGACCAAGTGTTTTAATTGTCTTATCCAATAGCTTCAATATGACCGTACCAATTTCAGCAACCCAATAAGGTATGTTGTTTCCCATAATCACGACACATTTGGAAATGATTTCGTATGTAATAAATAAGTCCTTATTAGGAGACATATGAAACACACACGCTGAATCTAGAATCCAATCCTCCTCTAGTTTAGACTTGATGTCAGAAATAGTCAAAAGATCTCTCTCACTTACAATGTTCTCTGCGAGGTCTACTTCACCTAAAGTCTCTGATTGCTTCCCATATCGACTTGTAGCTAACCTTTCTTTATTCTGTAATTTGTAGTAATCATTCTTCATGTACTCCTTCTTATTGCAGAAGTTACAACTCTAATATCTGAACTTAGACTTCGATCTGCTCCTTCCAGAACCACCATGAGCAACAAGGCCTTCTCTATCTTTGGCCTCAGACACCAGATATTTTATCTTCTCTTTTGAAAATAAAGCATCATACACCGTCTCTATGGTCAAAGTATAATGACTATACAAGATCGTGTTTCTAAATGAAGAAAACGAAGGGAGGAACGAACACAATAGGATCAAGGCCAAATTTTCTTCATCATACTTTACTTCCAAAGTTTTCATATCAACAACTATCTCCTTAAACACAGCCAGGTGATCTTTCAATGACCCTCCTTCTGCCAGTCGATGAGATGCTGCTTGAGATACAACTTGCTTGTCAGACTTTTAGTCATGCATAATTACTCAAACTTCAACCACAAAGCAGCTGTTGAACCATCCTTCAAAACATCCTGAAGAATGGTATTCGATAAATGAAGATGAATATGAGAAACTATCTTCTTATCCTTCCGTAATTTCTTCTTCGCGGTCAAAGTTGCGGGCATCTTGTTAATTCCCAACAACACATCATCCAAATCCTATTGTGCGAGTACTATAAGCATCTTAACCCGTCATAACGAAAATATAATACTTCGATTCAAAAGCGGAATGTCGTACTTCATGGAAGTTATCACTAACAAAAAATCTTGAACAAATCAAACACTGCACTCTTGCAGAACTACTGAACATAGGCTCTGATACCACTTGTTGTATTAATTACGCCTTAAATCTCTGATACCAATTGTTGAAAATTCAAGAATCACGTATTGCTCGATACTATTTGATATGAAACCAATCGCTGGATTGAGATGTTGAAATTATATGGTACAATAATAATGAAGTATTTGATCTCAAGCAAAAGAATAAAAGAAGACAAGAAAATATAGTAAAGGAATTATGAGATTTTATTGCACCACAAATAATGAAAATAGAGAATTATTACAATGATCCTAAAAGCTAATAATCATTTTTTTCACGCTATTCGCACACATAAAATTGTAGAGAAGAGTCAAGTATATATAGGTAACTATGTAGGGCAACGTTCAAACCTCAATGAATAAGTTGTAGTTGAAGTAAAATGCCAAAAACATGTTAAAACGCAAAAAGGGCCTGGGCCGAATAACCCTGTCGCTCAAGCGATAAGCTAGCGACAGGTCCATCGCTCGAGCAATAGCGAGGGACCAAGTCTCGAGAGAAAACTTGCAAGTGATGCGGCGACTTTTCTTCCCGGTTCATAATTTCAATAATCTTCAAGTCCAATACAAATTACTATTAGCAGCAAAAATCTTGAGGAGATTTGAACAAAAATAAATGATGGAGGAAATCAAGGAATCATTGAAGATCAAGATAAATCATTGAAGGTCAAGATGATTGATGATTATGATGATGTGCTTAATTTTAGGAATTGTTATTTATCTTTACATATTTAGTTTATTGAGTTATACTATAAATTGATGGTTTCTCATGAATAAAATCACAACTCCAATTTCTATCATTCATCCATATTTTCTTCTTGGTATCAGAGCAGGTTTCGAGCTTCCGCTTCCGGCGAGCGGCCTAGTGCCGCTCGTCCGGCCAACTTTTTAATTTTCCTTTTCTTCTAGTTTTTTTTTCATTTCTAAAATGCTCGTCTATCAATTTTTCTTTTCATTGTCAACACAAAATCTCTCATCATGCTCATCAATGCTTCAACACACTATTCCTCCACAGATAGATCAGGCTAACTACTGCCAGGAATATGAAAGACGCTATTTTGTTGCAAAGTGGCATTACTGGAATTTCTAGCTCCCTGTTTGCAGAGGTACAAAGATAAAACGTCTGGGAAAAATCTGAAATTGGACTTGAAAGAATTATATCCAGCCTTTGAGGCAGGCAAAGCCATGATTTCTTACATTTTGGGCATTGCATGATGTCCTTCAACCATATCAAGAATCTAGGAAGTACAAGTGATGGGGATAAAAATGCTATTTTCGCATTGCTATTGCAGTCAACTTGTGTGAACCATTTCCCTCCTTTATTTCCTGCTACCCCCACCAAACTCAAACAAAACATCAACAACAAAAATTCATACAAAAAATCAACGTATGAATCCATTGCCTATCAAAAGTCCGAATCATCGGAACATTCTCGGAACAAATTCTCCGAGACACAACCCATGTAATATGGAATACACAAAATTCGCAAAAAAAAAAAGGCGAATTCAGATCATCACAACATGTGACATATCTTCACAAGGATGAAGATTTAAACAACAAACTTTGCCTCCAAACCCGGCAAAGTTTGAGGGAGGGTATTAGCAACAAAAATCTTGAGGAGATTTGAACAAAAATAAATGATGGAGGAAATCAAGGAATCATTGAAAATCAAGATGATTGATGATTATGATGATGTGCTTAATTTTAGGAATTGTTATTTATCTTTACATATTTAGTTTATTGAGTTGTACTATAAATTGATGGTTTCTCATGAATAAAATCACAACAAAATAAATTAAAAAAAAAAAAAAACCAAAATCCAAATAAAATTTCAACTTGAATAAGACTCTAATAGCATTCCAAACTGAATTTCTCTTTACGTCCATTTCAATTAAAAATTTTCAATTACTTTAATAATGAATTACACCCAAATTCTAACAAGAAGTATTATTGAATTCGCAAATTTGAGTTTTTGACATATTAGAACGCATGTAACATGTACTAAAATCTTAATTTTTCTCTAGCATAATTTGCAATAGAGGGAATGTGCTCGCAATTTTGTCTAAACTGAAAAGGGTTCTTATTGAATACTCGACAACAGCAACAAGTCGCTATATTTTGATGGGAATCTGTATCCTTCTTGGATGGCAGAGATAAGTGTAGGCTGTAGCATTATGGTGAACGTTCAGAAAGTTAATGGTAACTGATGAGTCTGAATACATGCCATTTTCGATGCATCAAGTCTGTTAGGAGAAAAACAGGCTACAATCTTGTTTATAATATCCAGTGCTAATGGTACTTTTGCATCTGAAGCAGTGGTTTCTTTTGGGAAGAACCAAAAAAAATAACAAAAAGGGGTGGCCTGTCGAGGATGATGTCATTTCCTTTTGTTTTCTTAAACTATTTTCTCGACAGCCCAACAATACCTTTTCTGACTTCTCTGACGCCCCCACCATTGTCCTCTCCACTCCCTTGTTACCTTTGTTTTTACATAATTAAACATCAGACAGTTCCCCCAGCCCTTTCTCAGCATTCCCTTTTCTTTGCTTCTTTCAAGTCTAAATTGGGGTTTCTCTATGTTTCGTTAACAAGGACAACCATAGCCTTGTTTTTTTCCATATGATGAAGTACTGAATCTGCTCCACTCAAAGAGTATTTCTGCAAATTACTGTCTGGTTAGTTAGTTCTGCATGTGTTGATTTTCTAGTATTCCCAGCAGTATCTGATGAAGCTTTTATTCTATCTATGTTTTTCTTTTATTTTCTTCGAGTTTATTAGCCTATAAAATCTGGTCAAGAATATCACCGATCTATGTTGCCTTATTTTCCTTGACAAGATTTACCTTATACCTGTTTGCATATTTTGTTTGAGCAGTGAAGTTGGTGTGATGTCTTGGAATCATTTTGGCTTCCCTATAATTTCCTTCTTTGTCGTGTTAACTGTTAGTGTAAAAGGGAAAATCAGATCAGAGCAAAGATTTATCAGAAAGTAACGTGTCATGTAAATTTAATTAACCCTAACTATTACGCAGACACAGGATTTCATTTGTAGAACTGAATTTGGACAGTTAGTTGATTGGATGGTATCATTTTTACAAGTATAATTAGTAGTAAGTCACTTTGTGCCGAGTTTCAGGGTGTTTTATCTTGTAAATACCGAGCAACAACAATTATGTTCTCAATGTGATGATTTCTCTCAAAATGTAGTGGAGGGAAATGTTTTAATAATGAACATGTCTCCATTTTTGTTCTGTTTTATGTTGTCTCAAAATCATTTCTTTTGATTCAGAATGATGTGATTATTGCATCACTGGACCTACATGTTCTGATCTTTACATTTACAGTTGTTTCTCCTGCTTTTTCTTTCAATTCACTGCACCAAAATACACCATTTGCAACACATAAAAGGCAACATTTGGTAGTTAAATGTTGCTAAAGGGATCTATCGCAACATTCTAATACGTGAATGTTGCCATTGCTTAACAAAATTGAGTATTTGCAACATTTTTTAAGTGAATGTTGCTAATATTGCATTTTCGCAACATTTTTTAAGTGTTGCGAAATTTTTTTATTTTTCGCAACGTTTTTTAAACGTTGCGGAAGACAGAGCTTTTCACAACGTTTAAAAAACGTTGCAAAAAGCGTCTCACAATTTTTTTTTTTCCTGATCTTTGCAAAAAATGCTGGTTTCTTTAAATCAAACCAATGAGCCCTAACTTTCCTCTTCCTCCCCATCTCTACCTCAACTCTCTTCTTCCCCCCTACTCTCTGGTTGTCCGTAAAAACCTTGTGATACCCAAAAGATCAAAAAATATTCATCATATGCCTTCAAATATGACTTCTCATTCCTCTTCTCGCAATGCTCCGACGTCGTTTCTAGGTCTGAAGAACTCTCAGATCAAGTATTCGAAATGCTAAATCTGATTTCCAGGTCCGAAGAACTCTCGATCAAGGAGCAATTTTGGTTCCTCCATATCAATAGCCAATAGGTACGAATTTCATGTGGGAGATATTACACCGATAATGTGCATATTGTATTCAAATCAATACATATTGTTTCATACTCACGAAATCGAAATAGAATTCGACTTACCAATATGGAATTTGAGAAGACAATCAACAATTATCGAAGTTGAACACGTGTCGACGGATTCAATCTGTTTCATACTTTATTTCAAACCTTGCATGAAATCAAAAGAATATTAGTTACTTTCCAAAATCAAAATACTAAATTGGAATGAAATCGGAAAAGAAAGATGAGATGCAAGTGATGCGATCGGTCGAGGCAAGTGTTTGACACTTTGTCCTTAAGATGAATTTGCCCCGCATCGGTGCTAACGGTTTCTCGACAATCATCTCCCAAGATACAACGACCACGTCAAGCCATAGGAGCACTCCAAATGACTTAGACCACCGAACTCGAACGGAGTTCCCTCTCTACCATAACCATGATTTTGATGCAAGAGAAAATCACTTCTATAAAGTGTTTTATGCAAAACTAAAGTAACCATGATATGAAACTATCAAATGAATTGTTTGTTGTGTTGTTGTGTTGTAGTTGTTGTGTTGTAGTTGTTGTGTTGTGTATTCAAACACATAGGGAATCCATATATATAGTAGTTGGAACATCCATATCAAGAGACACATCTCTTGAATAATCATAATTATTGGAAGTTACTCATACCAAAAGTCATGCTCTTTAAGCATCTCTTGAATAATCATAAATATTGGAAGTTACTCATACCAAAAGTCATGCTCTTTAAGAGACATGATCCATATGAAAAGACACATCTTTTCATCTACATTCTCTAGAATATTCCACAATATTCTACACAATTCCAATAATTTCAAGTATTAAGTGGTTTAAGTTTGGCTTAATTTCTCATTCACCAAACAAGGAATTTCCACTTAAATCATTTCAATTGGTCACAACCAATTTCCAACACAAAATTCCAACAATCCCCCACATGAATGAAAATTAATGCAAATGACTATGCAGACACTAGTAGAGAGAGAACGGAAAAAACACTGCATCAGAGAAGGTAACTTTTGGCTTTGAACCTCCCTTAGTGAAATACTATCGGACTTACTGGCTAATTGGTGAACGTGATGTCTTGAACCATTCAGCCATTGGTGTAAGCCAAGACAACAGTACTCACACAATGTCTTTCCTAAACCGTTCATGGTTCTCATGGTTGTGTCCATTTTGGCCCTGGACCACTCTTGGTTTCATAAGTGTTTAGAGAATTTTAGCCTCGAACAATTCTCATTGAAGCGGCCCCACTTCACACTTATATAGGTGATCTCCTATTAAGAGTACTCTCTCTTACTCTACTTGACTTAATCAAGATATAGGAATCATTAAAAGAATATCTTAACCTTCAATCATTTAGCAGAAAGTACTTTAATTATCATAGGAATGAGTAGGAATAATTTCCTAAGTGCTTCATGTAATCTTCATAACTTAGTTGTCCCTTTGAACCAAGATCTTGGGATCTCCAGTCAACAAGGTAGGGTTACCATTACAAAGACTCTTACATCGTAGGCTTTAATCTCATTCCCCTCGATATGCAGTATTCTTGATCTCTCGGTAAATCTCTAAAGGTACCACGAGTTTACACCATTGAGATCGACTGCTTAATGGTATTATGTCTACGTCTAGACTTACCATTACATGTGACTTAGTATCTCATCAAATATAGCTAGCCAACAATTAATTGATTTAATAGATACAACATGTCACCACCAAGAAATCCTCTCATGAAGCTACATGCTTCTAACTACCTTTATCTAAAGCTTTATATATTCCAAACAATAATGTTAGAGGATTTCTATCACACACTACACTAGTCAATCACTTTTACTAGTGGATTTCAAAAACATGGGTTTTCAATATCATTATTGAAATACTACAATGCATTTCAACTTTTTTTTTTTTGAATATTTTTCAAATATTCTAATTGATCTTGCATATCCAAACAAACGCCGTAATTGGATTTTATCCAATTTCATCCACTTTAGACTTAGTGTATATCATCCTTATAATTAATATAAGGATTTTCTACTTTTTCCACATTCATAGACATATTTCTATGATTATAAAGTATAGAAAATTGTAGCTTTTAAACATAAGTTACCCCCACAATTCCTCAATTAGGAATGCATGTGCAACTAGTAATGTTGCATCCACAAATCTTGAACTTTTCATATAAGTTCGCAAGCATTGATGTTAACCCCCACATTTTTGGGTTACACTTGAACTTAGAGTTCATCAACTCTTTCGTAGTTCAACTCATTATCGAATAGATAATGTTCATATCGAATGTTTCGTGAAAGTTTAAGTACTTTCAAAATAGTGGTCGTCAATCCACAATTTATTTCCATTGAAATTGTATTCAATGTACTTCAATCCAACTATCTTCAATTTGATCATCCAAATCAAATTAAGGTCATCACATAGACCAACAATGCTCTCAAAGCATATACCAATTTAATTGGTTCCACGATTGAAATCGAATTTCAACAATGAAGAAGACTAAGTATCTTGATTCACAAGAATTGCAACTTCTCCAACATATCACATTTGTGACATTTCACAAGATAGTATTATTTCATGTTAAATAATACTTATTCACCATGTTCAAATTTAATGAACGAATCATCCATCGATTCGATAGTTGTGTTCTCAAAAGACACAACCCAACGAGATAACACGCCTCTTCGAATAAATCTCTATGAAGAGATACACAAATTGGAAATGAATCATACCAAGGGTCATGATTTTTCATATGAAATGATCCTAGATTATTTCATAAATTTTCCACCATGTGATTAGGTGACTTAATACTCATTGCGACAAGATCATATATAGTCATGCTAGAATACAACCATAATTTGCATAAGTCATCTCAATTAATTTCATCAAATTATTGAGGCTTTCCATATTCCAATAAAAGGAATAATCATGAAAGTTCATATACTTTCAATAACTAGTTGGCATTCTTCCAACATTTATACAATCATTGTATAAGTTTATTCCATTTTAGTCAACACATGTCGTGACTGGGAATATCAATATCTTGAGGAAATCCACACACTTCCTCATTTTGAGATATCATCATTGATCTCAATCTCGATCAATTAAATTATCCAAGACCAAACGGTCAACCATTAATATAGTACAAACCTCAAACATGTCATATTAGTTCGATAAAATATTGAACAACGTTCAATCAAATTTGATTATTTCTCATCTCAGTATCAATCCATCATGATAATTCAAACAGAAATTCTTGCAAGAATTTTATTGCACAAAATTTGATTTCACACCAAGCAACTCCACGCACTTGTAGCCATACAAATTCATATCATGTATTGTTTATGTATCACATCAATGCACAAAGTAATAATCATTTACTTAGATTAATAGTGCACAAACGTCAATATAAACATGTACAATAAATATATTTTTTTCTTCCATGGCAGTTATGAATGAACAGTCATCGAAATCATAAATTAGACAACTTTTCATTGCCAAAACTGTTAATGAGATTATACATACTGATTCAAGTAAATGTATGCAACCATGTTCAGCCTTCAATTCATAACACATGCAATTTCCACAAAAATCAAAGGACATGCTCTATCATTTTATTCTGCCAATTAAGTGATTTCTACCATTTTTCATTAATGAAGACAGAAACCGCATGCCATCTTCTATCATATAAAATATATTTTATGTGTTGCCAAAATTCCAAGCCACTTGATTAAGTCGGCCATGCATAGACTTTATACAAATATAATTGGTAGCAATAATTCATGTTCCCATTTGAATTGTTTCCGTGATTCATATGCACAACAAATACCAGAATTTCATCTTAAGACTGTGGGAGATATTACACCGATAATGTGCATATTGTATTCAAATCAATACATACTGTTTCATACTCACGAAATCGAAATAGAATTCGACTTACCAATATGGAATTTGAGAAGACAATCAACAATTATCGAAGTTGAACACGTGTCGACGGATTCAATCTGTTTCATACTTTATTTCAAACCTTGCATGAAATCAAAAGAATATTAGTTACTTTCCAAAATCAAAATACTAAATTGGAATGAAATCGGAAAAGAAAGATGAGATGCAAGTGATGCGATCGGTCGAGGCAAGTGTTTGACACTTTGTCCTTAAGATGAATTTGCCCCGCATCGGTGCTAACGGTTTCTCGACAATCATCTCCCAAGATACAACGACCACGTCAAGCCATAGGAGCACTCCAAATGACTTAGACCACCGAACTCGAACGGAGTTCCCTCTCTACCATAACCATGATTTTGATGCAAGAGAAAATCACTTCTATAAAGTGTTTTATGCAAAACTAAAGTAACCATGATATGAAACTATCAAATGAATTGTTTGTTGTGTTGTTGTGTTGTAGTTGTTGTGTTGTAGTTGTTGTGTTGTGTATTCAAACACATAGGGAATCCATATATATAGTAGTTGGAACATCCATATCAAGAGACACATCTCTTGAATAATCATAATTATTGGAAGTTACTCATACCAAAAGTCATGCTCTTTAAGCATCTCTTGAATAATCATAAATATTGGAAGTTACTCATACCAAAAGTCATGCTCTTTAAGAGACATGATCCATATGAAAAGACACATCTTTTCATCTACATTCTCTAGAATATTCCACAATATTCTACACAATTCCAATAATTTCAAGTATTAAGTGGTTTAAGTTTGGCTTAATTTCTCATTCACCAAACAAGGAATTTCCACTTAAATCATTTCAATTGGTCACAACCAATTTCCAACACAAAATTCCAACATTTCAACCCCATCCCTCAAAATTAAATGAACGTTGCTGTCTTGATTCTCTCTCTCTCAAAATCGAAATCAAACTTCTTTTGCGGCGTTTAAAAAATGTTGCAAAAAAGGTCTTTTGCAACGTTTAAAAAACGCCGCAAAAGACCTTTTTGCAGTGTTTTTTAAACGTTGTCGTATCTCTTCCCTCTTTGGCAACACTGAACTTAATTTGCAACACATGATAAAATGTTGCAAAAGGCCTTTTTTGGCGTAGTGATTAAATCTTAAATATCCATTATATGCAGGGAAGATATCAGCCTCAAGCTGTCGGCTGGCACTCGGATACTCCATGCTGGTATTTGCTTATTGACAACATGACCTGATCATTTTGCTTCTTGGATGCCCAGAGAATTATGAAATCCCAAGGATTTGATCTTGAAGCGGAGCCCTCCGTAGAGAATGATTCTGATGTTAGTAGCCAAGTTGCTTCCAACATATCAATCCAAGATAGGCTTACTGACTTCAAGCATGAATTGGATCCGGTAAACATTCAATTGAATTCACAATCCACCTCCCTCGACTTATCTCTCAACTTCAGATCAAACAAGAATCAGTTAGACTATAACAAATCCATGGGATTTCTGATATCTAGCACAAGTGAGAGTTGTAATGAACCCGCAATCCTAACCAGAGAAGTGTTCCCTCCACGAGCCTTTTCCTGCAATTTCTGTCAACGAAAGTTTTTCAGTTCACAGGCACTTGGGGGTCATCAGAATGCCCATAAGCGAGAAAGGACACTGGCAAAAAGGGCTACACAAATGGGCATTTTTCCTGAGAGGTTTACTAGTGTGGCATCTCTGCCTTTGCACGGTTCCCTATCCCGATGTCTAGGAATAAAAGAGCATGCTTCAGTGCATCAGGGCTTTGTGCCACCAATGAGGCCATTTGAATTTAGAGCCAGCACAAGATTTGAAGATGGCTACACGAGTCAGCCCATATACGTGGAGGATGACAATTCAAAACTGCTATGGCCTGGTAGTTTTCATCAGGTATCTACCGAAAATATTTCTCATCCACTATTTGTACAGGTTGGATCTTCAAATGGAAATTTTGTCGAGACTAATGCTTCTCTGGATAGAGATGAATCTACACTAGATCTCACACTCCGACTCTGAGATGTTTGATTGACTCAAATGGCTTCATAGTGTAGCAATACTATACGTCCACAGCCAGACAAGAATTGAGTAAGCGACAAGTGTACTTTGAGTCGATCTAAAGTGAGGTGTCTTAACTTCAAAATTCATGGATACTAGACTTCAGAAAACTTTGGACGATGATTTGAGCTTCTTCACAAGGTCAGATCATCTATTTATCAATCCCTGAAAATTGATTTATTCTCCAAGCAGCTACATTGGATTGTAGATTGTTGTTGTAATTTAGCTATATAGTTTCGACTCTCTTGGTTATGAATTGGTACTAATTTGAATGGATTTAGATGTTGACAACTATTTATCTTCCTTAGTACCACATTTGTTGCAATGAATTGATCCATTTAACTGTTTGCAAGTTATAGCAATTTCTTTCTGGTAATCTAAGTGAATATCTACTAAAACAAGTAATGCTTGTGAGTTAAATTAGAACTCTCTTTGTTCTGTATTAGGAACAAGGATGTGTACATATTCAAGTGTGTTATGTGAGAGTCATGGGATGTGAGATGCTAGAGCCATCGAATTTTATTAGATATATACACAAATACGTGGAAAATGTTGGTCACGATTCAATTGGATGCATGATTTGTCTATGGTACTGTCACTAGTGGTATCAAAATGAGTCGACAGTCCATTTGTACTGTTTGAATTCACAACAAAATATATAAAAATTAAAGGAGGACAGAAACATTGAGTTAGGGTTTTTGTTGGAGCAGAAATATCAAAGAAGGTACGAAGATGGGTTTTGCATAGGCTATATTGTGTCTAGATAGACATTTTTATTTACCGGGGCTAGAGTGTAGAAATCCCGACCGAAGGTTTAATTTTGTAAATGAGGTTAAAACAGTAAATTTTATCATTCTAAACTCTAGACAAATCAATTTAGTCAAAATGACGTAACTCAATTACCTTCTACTTTTAACCAATTCCCGACATAAATTGGAAGTAAATGTACTTGAAATCGAGATTCAAAATCACATTCTTTTGATAATGTTGTAACTCAACTTTCAAACAGTTAAATATCTAGCAGTGTAAAATCGTGAAGATAAAACTTCTTTACAAGCTTGCAAATATTATCCATATTAAATGATTCAAAAGAATGTTTTGAATCCAAAGCTACATTGAGAGAAAAGAGTTTTAATGATGTTTCATTAAAAACTATGGCTATTGAAAATATCAAAGTGGTAATGATGTTCAATGGTAAGATACTCACGATCACGAGAACGATCAACCATGTACGAACCATCAAAGTCAGGTTTATGTATAACATTTTTTTAGCAGAAAAATTTCACCTCTTTAAGAAAATCTTCCTTGCCATCTTCTCTCAATGCTTGAAGGATAGTTTTGTAGTATAGACAAATTTCATAGTAATTAAAATGTCTTGGTGTTTTCTGAAGGGCCTGACAAAGCAAATCCATAATTACCAACATTCTATGCATGACAATGCTCTTGCATTCATGATAGAAAGTCGACCTTCTTCCATATTAAAATCTAAAAGCATAAAAACCAAAACACTTCAATATGACAATATCCCATAAACGTTACTTGATAAAACCATAAAAATATCCATAAACGTTACTTGATAAAATCATAATTATAAATTCATTCATAGTGTAAAGGCTCATAACTTAAAATTTTCCTTTCCAAAGCATAAATTCATATCCCTCTAGAGAAGTACTGTAGTCTATTTATTTAGTGGGCCATTATTCAAATAATCTTAACATAATTCATAAACCCAACAAAATATGCAGCCTTGGGATGAAATTGGAAGAAGGTAAAAACATTCATTGGGCAATTCAAACACTTTCACAATCCATTATTCTGTTCAAATAATCATAATAAACCTAACAAAAAATGCAGCCTTGTGATGGAAGAAGGCAAAAACATTTGCGGGGCTGCCATCATGCATGGAACTTCAGCCAAACCAATAGGCAATTTGTGGTTGAAAATATAAAAATACTTTGCCCTTGTTTGGGCTCCATTAAAATCATGTTTTGGAGAAAATTGTATTTTGAATGGTGATTTTTTTTTTTTTTAAAGAATGTGTAGTTAAAAAAGAAGAAAAATTTATAAATTTACATATAACATTGTTTTATTGGAGAATGTGTGGTTGAAAAGAAAAGAGCGAAAAATATATTTTCAATAAAATGGAGCCCAAATAGGGGCTTATAGTTTACAATAGCTACGATTTCGATTGACGGCCGGCAGTCAACTGAGTATGGACTAAAATTAAAGTTAAAAGAATTTGAGAATTTCAATTTGGTTTTCAAACATTTCAGATGACATCAGATGGTTTGAACTTTAATTCCAACCCAATTTCATTTTCAATCGGGTTAAATTCACCAATAACCACTCAACTTTATAATTGGTGTCACAATGGCCATTCAATTTTATTTTGTCTCACTAGGCCGCCCAATTTTATCCTTAGTGTCATCATGACCACCCAATTTAATTTTATTTCATCATGATCATCCAATTTCATATAATTTTTCACCATGACTACCCAATTTTTCTTATAACATTTCACTATGAACACATAACTTCTTTTCACTATTTTCATTATATATATATATATATATATATATATATATATATATATATATATATATATATATATATATATATATAAATATATATATAATTTTAAAAAATTAAAAAAAAAACTTATTTGAAAAAACGTTACTTAAAAAATAAAATAAAAATTTATTTTTTTAAAAAAAATGTTACTTAAAAAATAAAATGAAATAAAAATTTATTAAAAAAATTTACTTAAAAAATAAAATAAAATAAAAAGTTATTTTAAAAAAGACATTCCTTAAAAAAACTAATTTTAAAATAAACATTTTTAAAATTTAAAAAAAAACTTTTATTTTTTTCTTTTTTAAAATTTATTTTATATATATAATACAAAGTTGTCGTTTTACTCCTTTTAAAATGAGTGAAAATAGTGAAAAGAAATTGGATGGCCATGGTGAAATGTTATATGAAATTAGGTGATCATGGTGAAATGTTGTATGAAATTGGGTAGTTTTGGTAAAATAAAATCAAATTGGGTGACTATAAATATAAAGTTGGATGGTCACAGTGACACTACATATAAAGTTGGGTGGTTATCGGTGAATTTAACAATTTTCAATTCCTAAGTATTTTCTCACCATTTTCCTTCTCTTTCTTTATCACCATCACTCTACCCACCAACACCACCTATTCTTTCCAGCGCAGTTGTGCATTCCAACCTAATTTCATTTTCAATCCCTAAATATTTTATCAACATCTTCCTTCTCTGTCTTTATCACCCTCTCTCTACCCATCAACCTCCATCCCTTCCCCACCTTAGCGACGCGGCAAGGTGCTGCTCCTACAGTGGTGAGCGATGCTCGACCATGTGAAAGATTTGCAAAGGCCAAGCAGTACTTGATGTTGAACAAAGTAGAAATGTTGACTTAAGTACATTTCATCCAAATATGTGAGACGCAAGCAGCATATGTTTTGACAGAGACGGGTTATAGAGGGACAAGGGGTTCTAAAATAGGGGATGTGAATTGGTGGTTGTCGTAGACTCATTCTTTACCTTTCTCTTCCTACGAAACAAAGCATGTGGGATATACACATTTGAGGTGCTTTCGGTCTAACTCAGTAACCTTAACCTTTAGGTCTCGTTCCACTACTCTTCGAGCATGTGGTGAGTGATTTTTTTATTAGATATGTTGTGTAGCCAAATTTTTAGGATGGTTGTTGGTGTTTTTGAAAATGGTGCTAATGATTTTCGATATGTGGGTGGTTCTGTTGTTGTTGGTGGTGGTTCTGTCGATGGTGATGTAGACGACGATGATTATGTTACTGGCGGTACATATGGTCGTGGAGAAGTGGTGAGCATTTGGTTATTTGACGGTGTTGGGGGAGTTGGTGGTGACAACAATCGGGTGTGACCAAGTCTATCCTCAATGATTGTTTGTGAACAAATCTATGTTAACTGTGACTGTATGTGACTTTGTTGCATAAAGTCACAAATTAGATTGACTTGGTCAAAGATAGTCACATTGAAAATTAAATTGGTCACATTTAGTCATAGATTTGGTCACGGTGGTTATACTCTACCGCGTGTTGCTGCGAACAACGTGATCTACATGTGGTAATAGTGGTACGATAATGCCAATGGTGGTTGGGATTTGTTGAAGATGTTAGTGGAAGTGATGGCGGTGGTGGTGGTGGTAATTGTTGTTGTTGATTTGAGGAGAATGTAGTACTTATGGTTGTGGTTTTGAGTTGAAGATGGTAACGGTGGTGCATTAGAGGTGAAAGTGGTGGATTGTGGTGCTAATCTACGATGTGTGCAGATTTGTTTGTGGTAATCCTCTATGATCAAGTATGTTGTGACCAATTATATGTTAATTGTGACTTTATTACATACCTGGTCATAAATAAACAATTTTGATCCCATTTAGTCACTGGAAAAAAAAAAAAATATTGGTCATAGTTAGTCACAAATAACACAAGTAGTGGGGTGCGGATGGTCACAAAAATATATAGTAATATTTTTGACAAGTTTGTTAGTTTTGAAAATGTCGCAATTATAGTGTAATAGTAGTTATGTATTGTTCCCTTTTAAAAATTAGGCCTAGAATTAAACAAATAATTGGGCTAAAAATTAAAATGAAAAATTAGCTTTAGAAATTGGGCTGGACTGGCCAAGCAATATTGATTGCTGATTGGCTGTAGACTAAAATTAAAACCATTTTTCGTTTAAGAGGAAATTACACCCCTTACATACAATTTAATAGAATTTCAAATATTACTGTGTAATATTTTTTTTTCGAAAATTACTTTAAAACTGTAGTTAAAAAGAAATGGGGAATATCACTTAACTCATTCATGATAATCAATTATGGGCTAATTTTACTCCACCAAATACGTCTCTTACTACAATTTGCCCATGTTCAATTAACTGTGTTATTTCATGATCAGATTTACAACACAAAATGAACAGCATGTAATTTTGAATTGATGTAACACTCTGAATGCCCAAATTCAGAATATGGAATGATTTAGCTCGTAATTATTTTTTAATTTATACATACACAGCCGAACAAGTGGCTCTAAGAAAATCCAATCACAATTTTAATATCATATACATACATGCCACCGTATATTTCATTCAAGTCAACAAAAATTGAGGATACTGTGTATGGATTGTGAAACCATATATATATATATACCAGCAACAATGTTTAATTCTTTATGGATTAATATTGAAGAAGAAAGAAAATCAGATTTTGATTTTGGACAGAGACAAATTTGTTCATTGTAAATTATGAATTTTGTATTGATTTTGGAGAGTAATTAATTGATAGGCTTAATGTTAGGATGATTTGAAAAATGTCAGTTACACCACTATTTGAAATCTAAATTTGGTGTGTAGTATTTCTTAAATTATTTACCAATCATGATAGTATTTTTTGAATTTTTATTTCGTAATGATGCAAATACAAAATTTTCTGTTCATTTAATTGTACGATTTTTATTGAACCTGAGCTCGGACAGCATTGGGCTACAGCCTAGTGCCAGATCCACCCTGGGAAGACTATGATTTTTGCCTACGGGGAAATAGGTTGTCTTTGAATCTTAAATGGTGGCAATCCAAGCTTGCCCTGGCTTTGACAACCATTAATTGAATTTATTTTGGAAAACTTACAAAAGTACTCCTAAAATAAGGATTCTTTTAAAAAATCATATAAAACATATTTTGAAAGCAAAAAATACTGTGTAAAAAAAAGGTGACAGTGTATCACCTCTTTATAAAAAAGTGACACGGTATAACTATTTAATTTTACGCAGTTTAGTGTCACTTTTTTTTTATTAAAAATTGACATGCAATGATATTTTTATTAAAAATGATGTTTATCACTCAAAAAGGAAATAGAAATATCAAGGAAGTAACGAAAACAAGTGACAGATACTAAAAAGAGTAACAAAATTTTTAAAAAATGATAAATATTCGGAAAAAAAAAGTGACAGAAATTCAAAAAAGTACTGACAAAACATCAATTAAAACGCTGGATTCGGTTCAATAAAGTGACATAAATAATAATAATAAAAGTGACACAACCACCGTCCCTCCTCTTTCTCCATTAACCATCAATTATCTTTAAGTCAGTTCATCGACAAAATACTAATCAAAACGTCAAACATCTTTAAGTCAATTCACAGCCACCGTCATTTACGAACTTAGCCAACCAATTTATCATATAAAAAGTTTTTTGAAAGTAAACTACGGTATAAAGTCAAGTGTCACTTTTCTATTAAAAAATAACATGCAATGTCATTTTTATTAAAAAGTGATGTTTGTTTCTCAAAAAAATGATAGAAAAAAACAATGACACGCTATTTAAAAAAGTGATAAAAACTAGAAAAAATAATAAACACTCAAAATAGTGACATAAATTAAAAAAGATGACAAAACGCATGAACCTTTACACATGGTCATGCATGAGATCATACACAACCGTCGATCTACATTACCTAACTGATCTACGCCATATCATCTTCCACCACCACCTAAATCCACTTCCGTAATTGCATAATAACAACTCCCCTAATTGCATAATAACCTGTAAATATACCTTAATCCCAAACTTGTAAATAATAACAACTCCCGTAATCCCAAACTTGTAAATAAACCTTAAAAGAACTCTCTTGCATTGTGAAACTTTTTAATCCAAATCCAAAAAAACACTCTAAATGATCCCTTCACTTTCTCCTAGCAAAATCTTCAATTCACATTAGACCATAAAAGCCCATGGATAAATCAAAATTTAATCAGAAGAAAGCAAAATCTTCAATTCACATTAGACCATAAGAATGTAAGATAATTCTTTCAATTTTATGGATACCGAATTTACAATTTATAATTTGATGCAAAATATCTTAAACACGGTATTTACAACGTTACCGTATTTACATATTAGAACATATTAAATTATATAACAAGTAATTGCAGTAAACAATTAAAAGATAATTGTGGAACGGTAATATGCAAAACGATCAACAATAAGTTATTAAAACAAATTGTTAAAGAAAAAACTTTTAACCCGACGCCTGTGTTACACACAGTGTTCTTAAAACAGATTCGTCCCTTCACCGTACGTGCTTGAGGTATGATACGAGCGTCTGTCTCCTAGGATACAACGGAGAAACCAGTAAAATTCGAGCACGACATATTCTACTCCGGCGAAATGAACAAGTGTTTGAAAAATATCACCACAGACTCGAACAGAAATAGAAAATGCAGGAAAACAGAAACTGTATGCAGATGAATTTACAGATGAAAATTCGTGTACTGAACTGTGGAAAAACGAGACACATATAAAGACTGGCTTTCCATTCATTTCATAGCAATTAAAACAGAAATTTCAAGAGTTTCAACAGTTTTGGAAAATCAAAAGTCTATTGAAAATTAACAAAAATGTAGCAAAACTCAGGGGCCAATTTTGCTCTTTTCGATCCGATATTCGTGTATGTAGGTCGCGCCCGCACACAAGTTCAAGGTCCGAATCCTATTTCGGTCCAAGATTTGCACCCCCTTGCGCGCGCACGTGGAGAGAGCCTCTATGCTACACATGATTACACCATTCTAAAGTGTAATCCTTTATAAAGTGGTTTTAGTTTTCATCCACTTCCTATGTGGGACAAACCTTATTTTTAGTTTTCCCACCAACATAAACTCCTTTCACATGGCATACTTTGAGTTTCAATTTCTCATTCACCCGAACATCATTTTTGACAAGTAAGTATATGATTTCGATGTACTCACGGAGGAAAATACAAATCAACTTTCATCTTCCAAAATAGCCAAGCGGGTCCCGCTCAAAATTAGCGCCAAAGTCAGCCCACAACTCAGTTTATTTCCAGTTTTTTCCAACAATCCCCCACATGAATGAAAATTGGGAGCGACACATGAATGTGACACATGACGACCTGGTGATATAGTTCAACGGTTGAAATCTCATAGGATAGGTAGGTGTTACCCTTTGAACCTTCCCTTGTAAAAGTACATTTACTTTACTAGCTGACCAGTAGACGCGATATCCTTGAACTATTATACCGTTTATGTAAACGATGATATACTCCACACAGGATCCTTCCTAACGCATTTCAGTTCTCATTATTATGTTTGTTTTGGTCATGAACATACGCCTGGTTCTGTGAGAGTTCACAAGAATTTTGCCCCACACAATTTACTTAGAAGCGGCCCCACTTCTCTCTCACATAGGTGATTTCTTACTACAAGTAACCCGCATTACTTCGCTCGATTTTCGACGCATAAGAATCATTAAAAGCATATTGCTTATCCTTCATCTTTACGGGCATCACTGTTATATTACAGGAATGGACATGAGGTAATATCTCCCACAGTAATTCTATCAAGTTTTTACAAATAGGTTGTCCCTTTGAACCTAGATTTTGGGATCTCCAGTCAACTAGGTTGGATTTTCCTTTGTATTAACTTATCCATTCAAGGGCTTAAATCTCATTCCCCTCGATGATTTTTCAACTAACTCTCTATTTAACCCTTTGGTTAGCGGATCTGCAATGTTATCCTTTGATTTTACATAATCAACAGTGATAACTCCAGTTGTTAGTAGTTGCATTATGGTATTGTGTCTACGACGTATATGTCTAGACTTACTATTATACATGTTACTTTGTGCCCCAATTGCCGATTGACTATCACAATATATGCAAATTGCTGGCACGGGTTTTGACCATCTTGGAATATCCTCTAAGAAGTAGTGCAACCACTCAACCTCTTCACCACTTTTATCTAGAGCTATAAACTCTGATTCCATAGTAGATCTGGATATCACTATTTATTTAGAGGATTTTCAGGATATAGCTGCACCTGCAAATGTGAACACAAATCCACTCGTGAATTTTGAGTCTTTTATATCAGATATCCAATTAGTATCAGTATATCCTTCAATGATCGCTAGATATCTTGTATAGTGCAGTCCAAAATTATGAGTATATCTCAAGTACCTTAGTACTCTTACTATTCCTTTACAGTGATCAGCTCCTGAATTACTCGTATATCTACTCAGTTTACTCACTGTGTAGGCTATATCTGGTCTTGTACAACTCATCAAGTATATCAGGCTCCCAATAACTCTCAAGTATTCTACTTGAGATACACTTTCACCTTTATTTTTGGATAGATGTTGACTTGTATCTATCGGTGTTTTAGTCATTTCAGTATCATCCTTACTGAACTTCTCTAAAATTGTATCCACATAATGTGAATGACTTAGAGCAAGCCCATCTGATGTTCTTGAAATTTTGATTTCAAGTATAACATCAACTAAACCCATATCCAACATGTCAAATCTCGAATTTAACATATCTTTAATGGATTTAATCATCTTATTGTCACTGCCAACAATAAGCATGCCGTCAACGTAAAGACATAAAATGACATAACAATTTCCAGTGTCTTTAACGTAAACACATTTATCACACTCGTTGATTTTAAATCCACTCTCCTCATGACACTATCAAATTTTTCGTACCATTGTTTTGGTGCTTGTTTCGGGCCATATAATGACTTCACCAATTTACAAACCTTCTTTTCTTGCCCTGGAGATGAAAATCCCTCGAATTGTTCCATATAGATTTCTTCATCTAAATCTCCATTCAAGAATGCAATCTTAACATTCATTTGATGTACTTCAAGATTTTGTAGAGTAGCAATCGCAAGTATCATCCTAATAGATGTTATTCTCATTACTGGAGAATATGTATCAAAGTAATTAAGGCCTTCTCATTGTCTATAACCTTTTATTACTAATCTGGCCTTATACTTTTCAATAGATCCATCTGTTTTTATTTTTCATTTAAAAATCCATCTGTAGCCTAATGGTTTACTTCCTGGAGGAAGATCCACTAGCTCCCATGTATGATTTTGCAAAATGGAATCTATTTCACTTTTAATGGCCTCTTTCCATTGAGGTCCTTCTGAAGAGTTCTCAGCTTCTTGATAGTTTTGTGGTTCACTTTTTAGCATATATGTCAGAAAATCTGGACCATAAGATTTTTCTGTCATTTCCCTTTTGCTACGTCTTGGTTCAACCTCCTCTTCTAATTCCTGCTCCTAACTATTTCTAGTCATAGTCTCATATGTCCGTTTAGAAAAATTTGCCTCTTCTTTGGACTTGCATGGAAATACATGTTCAAAGAACGAAGCATTTTTCAATTCCATTATCGTGTTTTTGTGTATATCTGAAATTTTAGATTCATACACAAGAAACTGATAAGCACTACTATTTTGAGTATATCCAATGAAGATACAATTTACAGTTTTCGGGCCTATCTTCACCTTCTTTGGTGTTGGGACAGCAACTTTAGCAAGACACCCACAGACTCGTAAGTATTTATAGGAAGGTTTTCTTACTTTCCATAACTCATAAGGGGTTTTTTCCATTTTTTTTTTGGGGTACCTTATTTAAAAGGTAATTTGCTGATAACACGGCCTCCTCCCACATGTTCTGAGGTAACCCAAAACTTACCAACATTGCATTCATCATTTCTTTTAAGGTGTGATTTTTCTTTTCAACAACACCATTTTGTTGCGGTGAATAAGGTGATGTGGTTTCATATATGATTTCGCGTTGTACACAGAATTCAATGAATGATGCTTCATACTCACCACCTCGATCGCTTCTTAATACCTTAATTTTCTTGTTAAGTTGGTTCTCAACTTCGTTCTTATAGAGAATAAATTTCTCTATTACTTCATCCTTACTTTTTAGCAAATACACATAACAATATTTTGTGCTATCGTCGACAAAAGTAATGAAGTATTTATTGCCACATCTTGTTTGTACAAATTTTAAATCACATATATCACTGTGAATTAAATCAAGTGGTTCTGTATTCCGTTCAATTGACTTAAAGGATGATCTTGTCAATTTTGCCTCAACACAAGTTACACTCTTATGTTTGAAATCAATATGGAACGCGGGTATGCAATTCAAGTTAACTAGTTTACGTAAAGTATCATAGTTAGCATGTCCTAGTCTACCATGCCACACATTGGAAGACTCAAGCAAGTAAGAAGAAGAATTTACTTTATTCATTTTTGGTTTAACAACCATTACATTGAGTTTAAACATACCATCTGAAACATAGCCTTTTCCGACAAACATTTCACTTTTTGACAAAATGATTTTGTCCGACTCAAATACAATACGAAAATCATGCTTATTTAAAAGCGACCCAGACACAAGGTTCTTGCAAATTTCCGGCACATACAGCATATTGTTAAGAGTCAGCTCTTTCCCCGAAATCATTTTCAGAACCACCTTGCCTTGTCCCTTGATTTCAGAAATTGCTGAATTTCCTATGAACAACTTCTCTCCATTTTTAATTGCTTCGAAAGCAGCAAACAGTTCTTTATCAGAACACACATGCCTCGTAGCTCCGGTGTCAATCCACCATTCTTTTGGGTTAGAGCCCACCATGTTCACTTCAGAAATGACGGCTGCTAGATTCATCTCCGCTACATCATGCGCCATGTAGTCAACCACATTTACTTCTTTCTTCTTCTTTGGCAATCTACACTCTGAAGACTTTTGATCCACTTTGTCACAATTGAAGCATTTCCCTTGAAACTTCCTTTTAGAAATTCCACCTTTAGGTCATATCTTGGTCCTTTACCATCGGATGACCCAGCCTTACTTTTGTAGGCCTTACTGTTTTGACCATGCTCCACAACGTTGGCTTTGGTAACACTAGGATTGAACAATTTCTTCTCGGAACTCTTGTTGTCTTCTTCAATTCAAAGTCTAACAATTAGTTCTTTGACATTTATTTCCTTTCGTTTGTGCTTTAGGTAATTCTTGAAATCTTTCCATGCGGGGGACAATTTTTCAATAATTGCAGTCACTTGGAAAGTTTCACTCAACACCATCCCTTCGGCATGAATTTCGTGAAGAATTACTTGAAATTCTTGCTCTTGATTGATTATAGTTTTGGAGTCCACCATTTTATAATATAAGAATTTGCCGACAATGAATTTTTTAGCCCCGACATCTTCAGTTTTATATTTTCGGTCCAAAGACTCCCACAACTCCTTAGCAGTTTTCATAGTGCTATACACGTTGTATAGCATGTCTGCTAAGCTGTTCATAATATAGTTTCGGCATAGAAAGTCAAAATGGTTCCAAGCATCAAGTGCACTGATCGCTTGAACATCTCCCCTCACCCACATTGAGTTTTGGAGCAGTTTCAGTCAAGAACCTTGCAAGATTCAAGGTGGTCGGATAAAATAGCATTTTCTGCTGCCACCTCTTGAAATTCAAGCCATTGAATTTCTCCAATTTTTTATTATGATTAACCGGAACAGTAGCCACAGGTTGGCTTACAACATGACTTGACAATCTAGCCACAGTCTGAGCCCCAACAGAACTAGAGCCCACAGCCTGATTTCCAGTAGCCACAGCTTAGGTTACATCCATATTAATTTGTTCGGTTGCCATTCTAAAAATGAAACAAAAATATTAGTTTCCAATAAACTAATATTAATTTTCAAGAAATCAAATGAAACAATTTATCAAAAGAATCTGTAAGATAATTGTTTCAATTTTATGGATACCGGATTTACAATTTATAACTTGATACAAAATATCTTAAACACAATATTTACAACAGTTACCGTATTTGCACATTAGAACATATTAAATTATATAACAAGTAATTGCAGTAAACAATTAAAAGATAATTGTAGAACAGTAATATGCTAAACGATCAACAATAAGTTATTAAAACAAACTGTTAAAGAAAAAACTTTTAACCCGAGGCTTATATTACACACAGTTTCCTTAAAACAGATTCGTCCTCTCACCGTACGTGCTTGAGATATGATACGAGCGTCTGTCTCCTAGGATACAACGGAAAAATCAGTAAAATTAGAGTACAACAGATTCTACTCCGGCGAAATGAACAAGTGTCTGAAAAATATCACCACAGATTCGAACAGAAATAGAAAATGCAGGAAAACAGAAACTGTATGCAGATGAATTTACAGATGAAAATTCGTGTACTGAATTGTGGAAAAACTAGACACATATAAAAACTGGCTTCCCATTCATTTCATAGCAATTAAAACATAAATTTCAAGAGTTTCAACAATTTTGGAAAATCAAAAGTCTATTGAAAATTAACAAAAATGTAGCAAAACTCAGGGGTCAATTTTGCTCTTTTTGATCGGACATTCGTGTATGCAGGTCGCGCCCGCACACAAGTTCAAGGTCCGAAGCCTATTTCGGCCCAAGATTTGCACCCCCTTGCACGCGCACGTGGAGAGATCCTCTATGCTACACATGATTACACCATTCTAAAGTGTAATCCTTTATAAAGTGGTTTTAGTTTTCATCTACTTCCTATGTGGGACAAACCTTATTTTTAGTTTTCCCACCAACATAAACTCCTTTCACATGGCATACTTTGAGTTTCAATTTCTCATTCATCCGAACATCATTTTTGACAAGTAAGTATATGATTTCGATGTACTCACGGAGGAGAATACAAATCAACTTTCATCTTCCAAAATAGCCAAGCGGGTCCCGCTCAAAATTAGCGCCAAAGTCAGCCAACAATTCAGTTTATTTCTAGTTTTTTCCAACAAAGAAGCCCATGGAAAAATCAAAATTCAATTAGAATATTCATTTACAAAATACGTTAAATTGTCCATGGTTATGATGGGAATCTAAGGTGTTTTCTCCACGAGTTCCTGGACGTAATTCTCTTCGAAGCAGCGATGGCCGACATCGTAGACTTGGGGAAGGAGGGAAACTGGCTTGCTCTTGCTCACGGCCACCACCCGGGATATTTCATTTAAAGCATTTAAACAGTTTGAAAGTAGAGAGTATAGAAGATTTCCTCCCTATGGTCTGAGAGTTTTCAGGAATCGAGGTTTGATTTGGGGCTTTGGGTTTTGGGTTTTGAACGTGCTAATTATGTGATTAAATGTTTTAATTAATTTTAAAAATATTATTCAAATTTTTTATTTTTATGGGATAGTGGGTCTAATTTTCCCCCTTTTTTCCACTATATATTCATTTTCAAACACAAATTCACATAACAAAATATTCTGCAGGTAAATACAAAAATTTTCCCTAATTTCAATCACACATTTTCTTAAAAATTATTATTCAAAACATTATTTTTGTATAATAATAATGGTCAAACATGGACTAAATTCTGATAGGGCTGAATCTACTTGGGATCATAGGTTAAGAGTGTCATACTCTGACCATTCGTTCTTGAAGATATTTTGTAGACAATTTCTCAGCAACTGGCCCATCCATTAATTTTGGCTATTTATTGCAAGGAATGTAGATGGGCATTTTGAAAAGAACAATGTTATTTAACAATAGTGGAGTTGAACACCAGGCTAAGTGTCAACAGATCTAAGTCATATTAACTTTGTCATAAATCATTATATTTGTTTGAATATAAGATTTGATGTCACAAGTGTTACTATTTAATGCTAAATAACATTACTTTTTTGAGAACAACACAAAGAAGGGCATTTTTTTATTTTAGGTTGATTTAATTTTATAAGACTTAGAAATCAATAAATTTAATGATTTTGGAAGTAAATGACATTTACATGTTCACAGGAACTAACTCAGTTACTCATCAAAAATAGTAAAGGGTAGAAATTGTTTTTACAAATTTCTCGTCCACGATGTCTCTTTCTTTTTTTTCCTTTTTTTTTTTTCTCCAATGCAGCAAAGTGAGCGAAATAACGTGAAAAAAGAATAACATGTCTAAGCATTCATTGATTCTAGGAACAACAAAATATTAAGAGTTATTCACGTCGTTGATTAAAATTTCTCAGCCACTCACCCTTTCGATTGTTTGTAGAGCAAATTGAAAACTTTACAATCATCAAATGTGTCATATATATTTATTTAATTATTAACTGTGTTTAAATGTGAGAAATTATTGAGTCACTTCTAGTCAACGTCAGAAAATGCAAAATTTAGTGTTCTTTCTTTTCATCATATTGTCTACAAAGTAAATTCCAATTCAGTATTTATTGCCAAAGGGATAATGATTCGGCACCCGACGTACTGAATCTGCCAGAAACAGTGTTTTCTTTTTTCTTTTTTCCCTTGACAATAGATAAATTATTTAGGTTATATAACTGATAATTCATTTTATTTTCAAACATTTTTTGTAGCTCAATTGGTTAGAACTTGTATATTTACATTGGAGGTCTCGATTTCGAATCTCTTATCAACCAATTTATTGTGAAATATGTTTTGTTCTACAATTTTTATCAAAATTAATGCAATAGGGAGGGAATTCAAACTTGTGGCATCTCCTTAGAATTATTGAAAGTTTGACCATTATGGTACTTATTGAATTGTGACACGAAATTTTATATATTTTCAGTTTGAACAAAATAATTATTATATTTAAATTTTAGATCTTATTTGATTTTTTTTTTGGTCAAAATACATTTTTTATTCTTCTTTTAAATCATATATTTTTCAATAAAATAATATTATGTAAATTCAAAACATTTCCTTATTTTTAGCCACACATTCTCCATCAAATCATTATTCTAAAATACTTCTTTTTTTTCTTTTTGCAAAAAATAGGCATCAAACGGGGCTCTTAATATTTTATTATTGTCAACGAACAAACGGACCCTTAATTTATTCGGAGTGTGTGTGACTTAGGAATCAATAAATTTGAAAATTTGAAAATAGTTTTAATAAATTTCTATAGTCCAAGATGTCTTCTTTTTCCGACGTGGCAAAGCGAGCAAAATAACGTAAGAAAATAATAACACACCTTAATATTCAAACATTTCGAGAATACTCGAAATATATAAAATGTTTTTTTTTCCCCAATACAATTCATCGTAACGATTGCAATTCTCTGCCATTTTAAATGAAGTCAAATCATATGGACAATAAACAGCCCTTTCTAATTAGGATAACTACATGAATAGAAAATATATAAAATTAAGGCATTGATTATTCAAAGAAGTAAATTGACTTCAATTCTTCAATCCGCGGGCTGCTGTAATCTTATAAATAATTGAGTCCATTTTTTAAAAAATTTATTTTTAATCGCACATTTTTTAATAAAATAATATTAAACGTCAATGCAAATTTTTTTTTTTAATTTTTAACGGTACATTGTCCCTCAATCGTCTATTTTAAGCCCCTGTTTGAATCATATTATTTTTTTCATTCTCATTCTTTTACTCATTTTCAACTGTACATTCTTAAATAAAATAATATTTTTATCACATTAATAATTTTTTGTTCCTTTTCATCCATACATTTCACATCACATAAAAATAAAAAAAAAAATGCATTCTTGCACTCAAAATGTGCGCCAAACCCGGCTTAAAATAAATTCTTTCCTTAGAATGATGCTCAAACAAAGACTGAATTAGTCAATATACTGTTGTCCAGTTGGAATTTAGTCCTAATTTACGTTTAAACAAATGCATATTTGGGAGTATATATATATATTCACTCCTGCTCATCAATACGCACATACAACCCAGAATTTTCCTTCTGCATTTGTGCCTAAAGTTTTTTCATCCCATAGCAATTAGCAAACCAATGGAAAGCAGCGCCGTCACACGGTGGTGGCTCAGCCTAATATCAGGGGTGGTGGTGGTGATGATGTTATCCATATCAAAACAAGCCACAGCGCAGCCACAGACCAATCTGCTGAATAGGGGTTGCAGTCAGTACAACGCAACCAATATAAGGAACTTTTTCGACAACCTTAACGCCACCTTTTCCAACCTGAGAAATCAGCTGTCCAATGAAGACAAACTATTCGCGACTGCGAATCAGTCGAGATCTTCGGATCCAGTCTATGCCATGGTTCAGTGTAGAAATTATCTCTCGACGGCTGATTGTGTGGCTTGCTATGATGCAGCTGTTACTCAGATTAGGAATTGCTCAGCAGCAAACGGAGCTCGTGTCATATATGATGGTTGTTTCCTCAGGTAATTTTAATTATTCAATTGAGTCGGTCTTGCAAAACAATACTTCTTTTTACAAGTGGATTTAAAAAAAAAAATCTGCTCTGCGCCACACCTGTGCGAGATGAAGAAAGCAAGAAATTCTGGAGCATGTGACCACGTGAAGGATAAGAAATAATTATGGTATTTTACCTAATCCGTGTTAAGATAGATGTAAATGCATTATTTTGGATGGACAAAAACTGGCCGGTAGGCAAAGACAATTGCAATGATAATGGCAAATATTCAAAAGTCAAATGATTGTAGTGGAATATTGCGAACGCCATTTTTCTCCAATAGAAGCTTCCTATTCAACAAAAACATAAAAAATTGTAATCTTGTTGGCGTAGAGAAATTTTTTTTCATGTGTTTAATTTATAATTTCTTGTAAGATTCCCGGCCACCGCAACCACTACGAACCCACAGCCAGTTCCGCTGGATCTTAAAATTTTATATTGGTAATTTTGATTATTTATTGTTCAGGTATGAGAGCAACAGTTTCTACGACCAAACTACTCTTCCGGGCAATGTACAGATATGCAGCAATCGCACCGCATCTCCGGCAGCTGCATTCAATGCGGCGGCGGCAACATTTTTACAGAATCTTGAGATCGCAACACCAAGAATTAGCGGCTACTTTGCAGCGTCTAATACTGGAGTAGGCAATGGGGGTCCAACAATTTATGGTGTGGCGCAATGTGCTGAAACGATTACCCGAAGTGGTTGCCAGGATTGCTTGACAGTCGCGTATCGGAACATAATCGGCTGTTTACCTAATGCGGATGGAAGGGCTATTGACGCCGCCTGTTTTATCAGGTACTCTGATACGGCATTTTTCGCTGATAATCAGACCATTAATATCACACCATTCCTCGGAGGAGGAGGAGGTAAGAATTATGCCATGCTTTGGTTTTGGTATATATGGTTTCATAATCATAAACTTCTAAGTATTCTCAATCGGATTAAGGGATTCACACTATGGCACAATATCCTCTGAATTTGTGATCAAGTTGTATAAATACTTCGTTACGATTCAAAATCATACTGCTATTCGTTGTGGAACTCTCTGTTGAAGTACCTTGTCTGGAGTTCCACATTTACGATATTCAAGTTCAATGTTTCATGAGGCAAAATTGATATTGAACTGGTGACATTTGTATTTTCAGGAGGTTCAAGCAATAAAAAAGCTATAATTGGGGGTGTAGTTGGAGGTGCAGGTCTTGTTTTGATTATAGCTGCTTTGTTTCTATGGTACCATTTATCAAGAAAGAAAAAAGTAGCTGTAAGAGGTAATCTACTTTTATTGCATGAATTGTTCAACTTCTTATATCTCCTTACATTTGTTATCCTTTCCATAATTGGCATCTTATCTTCAATCATAAGTTCAATCACTATGAATATTTTCAAGGAAACGAAGTATTAAAATTTAGATTGTGTTTCACACCCATTTTGGAGGAAGAATAAATTCTGGAATAGTGATTGATGGAAGAATGTGTGGTTAAAAAGTAAGGAGAATTTTTTGGTTTATGTGTAATATTATTTTATTGATGAAATGTATGATTGAAATGAAGAAATAGAAAAAAAATGAGAATGAGAATGGAAAGAAAATGGGTGTCAAACAGGGGCTTAGTTTCTATTGTTATTTAAACAATATAATCTCTTCTAGCAGGTGACATATTGGGGGCAACAGAATTGCAAGGCCCCAATACCTACAATTACAAGGATTTGAAATCTGCAACGAACAATTTCAGTGAGGAAAACAAACTAGGAGAAGGAGGTTTTGGCGATGTATACAAGGTACTGTATACAAGAAGTTTCATTTAGTTTTGTGTTTTCTAATTGTATTCTCAGTCCTAATGAAATTCTTCAGTGACTATCTTACTGACATCCATAGTATTTTGATTTGTAAGTTTGTTGATCAATTGCTATAGAATAGAGAATATTACACATTATATCTATCTGACTTGTAGCACTTGCCAGGCCACTCTTAAAAATGGGAATATTATTGCTGTGAAGAAACTAGATATAAGTATCAGCAGAGCAAAGGCAGATTTTGAGACTGAAGTTAGGCTCATAAGTAATGTTCACCATCGCAATCTTGTCCGCCTCTTAGGGTGTTGTAACAAAGGAGGAGAACTGCTGCTTATTTACGAATTCATGGCAAATGGGAGCCTTGATAGATATTTATACGGTATGTCAACATTATCTATCTTGATAGTGATAATAACCACATTGTTGTGGCCCCATATCACACATCATTCTTATTTGATCTGTTATGTTTATATTTTGAGACAGAGAGAAGAATAGATTCAAAAAGTGAAATGTGAAATGAACTAGTTCTCTTTGCTTTTGGAATGAGACTCTGTTGCTAAAACAAGCAGTCATATAAAATCTTCAAATTATATAATTCATCAAGACATAACGGGAGTTTATCCGAATCCGCCCCACATTTCCGCTTGTCGCCCCTACATGTTAACTTGTACATGTCATAGGATTATGATGTAATAAAATGTATTCGACACATATATCTGGACTGCAGTCTAGTCTGGTATTTTCCGTTTATCATTTTTTGATTATATATCAATAAAGTAATAAGAGATAGATATGACTGACTATTGCCGGCCCTGCAACTGGTTTCATAAATATTATGCTATAACTTGTGTTTTCTGAGCTGGGAGGATATATGTGGGGGTTTTGACGAAGTTTTTGATAAAAGTTTTAGCAGATTTTTAAAAAAGTTGATGAAATGTGTAGTCGAAAAGTTGTTGATTCACATGAAATGTGCGGATAAAATTAAATTTTAAGCTATATACCAAACAAGCACATAGTATTAAATTTTAATGCATATCAGTGTGAGTAATTACTAGGTTCAATGTGTTTATAAACTTAAAACTTTTTGAGAGAGTCGGAGTACTATAATCATGGTGGTTAAACAGATAAAGGAATAAATCTTGGTCATGAGTAAATGAGAACATTCACTTCCCTTCTCATCATCCTGTGTGAAAAAACAAGTTCTGATAAAGTGACGCTAGTACCTGTATCCGTGCAATTCTAAATTTTATCTTCTCTGTCGTTTTTCTAATAACTGAATCCATGCACTTGGCTTGATCGACAGGTGATAAACGGGGAACACTCAGTTGGAAACAAAGATTTACTATAATATTTGGAACAGCTAGGGGTCTTGCATATTTGCATGATCAATACCATGTATGTATCATACATCGAGATGTAAAACCAAGCAATATATTGCTGGATGATGACTTCATACCCAAAATTGCTGATTTTGGATTGGCAAGACTTCTACCTGGAAATCAGAGTCATGTTAGCACTAAATTTGCAGGAACCTTGTAAGTCAACCTTTCTCAGGGTTTTATACTTTTATTAGCCTTCAAGTCCAATGCATGTCAAGTCATTTTATGTATATTTGTCATATTGTTCACATTACTCTGTGTTTGTGCATATGCTCAGATAATTTTGTGGTTTGTATGTCTGGATGTGTGTTAATTCGACTAATTTCTCTCACAGTGATGCCATTTTGAGTACTGTAGATGTAAGATTTTGATCAATTAAGAAACAAAACTTTATGACATTGCACTACTGGTAAACAAATAGGAATTATATATCACAGAGTTTTGTGTAGCCTTGAGGTTGAATTTTCATGATATCCCTATGAAAGTAGTGCATTGATTCGAAATATGAATTCAAACTTACTTTCAATTTTCGTTACACTAAAGTTAAAATTAAAGGGATATCACATTAACTGCTAACTTTGGCGCACAGGGGCTACTCAGCACCAGAATATGCTGTTCATGGACATTTATCAGAGAAAGTTGACGCCTACAGTTTCGGTGTAGTCATCCTTGAAGTCATTAGCGGCCGAAGATGCACTCAGATGAATGATGAATCTGACACTGAATATTTACTTGAAGAGGTAACTTGTTCTCCCAAAGCAGTGCATTTTTCCATTTGCTCGTTAAAATTGTTTGACTTTGTTAAATATATTCCTTTTTCATAGGCCTGGAAACTGCACGAGATTGGAATGGAAGAGAAACTAGTGGATGAGACATTAGATCGAAATGACTATAAAGCCGAAGATGTGAAGAAACTGATAGATATTGCTTTGGCATGCACACAATCACCAGCTTCATCAAGGCCAACCATGTCTGAAGTTCTTGTCATGCTTTCAAGTGATAGGTCAGTTGAGCAGAAGGCTCCAAGCAGGCCTTCATTTTTCGATTCTGGAAAGAGATTACCCGTAGACAGTTCCATTTCTGCTGGATCAACAACGTCAAATGCCACTGCTACAATATCTAATTTCACAGGTCGTTAGCTAACTTGTCCATTCCATTGAACACAAGTCACAAAAACAAAAATCAATAAACGTATCTCTGTACAGTTTTTAAGACTGAATGGTTTGTATTTCTTTTGGTTTTCAAGAACTGAAAATGGTGATCAATGATTTTCTGAAACGGAAGAAAAAGATGCATCTATCTTTTTTTACCTCCGCAAATTTTAGTATCTGATTTTCTCTATCAGGATTGGGTTTCAGTCATTCCATTTTATTCTTATTATTATTATTATTTTTTTTTTTTTGGGAAGTAAATTGAATAGTTCTTGATAATCCCTTTTTTTGTTCTAACGAAGCTTGGTACCATGTTTTGAATATTAATAAACTATAATAAGATCACACTTGATATACATTCACAAGGAAATTATTTATAAATCACTTAGTATATAATTATGGATTTTCTTTTAATTCAAAAACCGCATAAAAACCACTATTAATGTATACTAATTGAGATTCCCACCCCCCAACCAAAAAAAAAAAAAAAATGAAACAATGAAAAAAATAATGTTGGATAATATTTTATTTTGGAGAAAATGACATGCTGAAAGAGAAAACGATAACATGTTTATCTTACAATGTTTACGTTGACGACCAATGTAAATAATGATAGATCTTGCTTTCTCATTGTGTGCGACTCTAACTGGCTGTTGATTTTTATTTAAAAGTTCTATTTTGGTGTTGGAACTTTTGACATATTGTTAATGACATTGGTTTAATGGGACATTTTTAGAAAAGCAACTAATTTAAAATTAAAGAATTTGAGTAAAAGAGAGACTATTTTGACTTAAAGGTGAAGGATTAAGTAAGAGTGAAGGCTTTTCACTTGAGCTTTTTTATTTCTAGTCACCAGTGGGCTAGTTTTGTCAATCACTTAAAGTTTAAGACATAACTACGAGTACAAATATAGAATAAATTTTAAGAATGGTCCATTGTTATTTGAGATAGTAGAAATACTTGAATTACAGTTGAAAAATAAGAAGTATGACACGATAAGATGTTTCTCTTTATGAGCTACTATTACATTTGTACAGTATTGTGAACTGCTATTTAGACTTGTTGGTTGCGCATTCCATTTATCGTTTTGAATTTTTTCATGAGATATATTATGTAAAAGATTCATTGTAATATACGATTATAAGTGAGATATTAAAAATAGTGTCTTGGGTCATCCTATATGGGAAGACCTGACGTGCATAATGCCATATGCATAGGAGGGTGGTAAGTGTATTTTCTACACTTATTTGGGGCTTTAAACTATAGAATTTTATTGTTCTTTTGGCAAAATACAACTTAAATTGTGTTATATTGCATCTTGTAGGTAAAACTCAATATTTGAGGAAGAATTGGAGAAAATAAGCAAAATGTGTCGAAAAATGGAAAAATCCGAAGTACGAGAATCAAAGTCTACACTATAGAAGTTGAAGGACTTAATTGACGAGCCAAATCTCTTTCCGTTAGATCACGAAATCGAAAAGACATTCAGAAATCGAAGAAGAGTGCAACGTCAAGCAAGGAGAATGGCCGCAAATAAGCAATATCTCTTCTACTACGGTCTACAACAAGAGTTCAGGAATATGGTAGATGCCTCAGCGGGAGGATCGGTGATGAAACCTGACGTCAATGAAGTTTATGATTTGTATGAGAAAATAGCCGAAAATCAGCCGATGTGGCCAACCGATAGGGAAGCTCCAAAGAAAATAGTAGGGATACACAACGTGGATGCAATGACAACGCTGACTGCACAAATGGAAGTTCTTACAATGAAAATGGACAATCTATCCCAGTCAGTTAACATGGTGCACCAATCACCACTTGTTTGCGAAGGTTGTGGAGCAGATCATACTACTACAAGCTGCCATTTGGCTTCTACACATGCTAGTCAGCTTGCAGAGGTGAGCTACGCGCAGAACTTTTAGAGACAGCAAAATAATTCCTACTCCAACACTTATAATCCGAGCTGGAGAAACCATCCAAACTTTTCATGGTCTAATAATCAAGGACAAGGACAGGGAGGAAACAATCAAAACAAACCACCGGGGTTCCAACTGCAGCAACAACAGCAAGTAAGGAAGCCATCGTTGCAAGATTTGCTAGCTTAGTACATTACTAAAATCGAGACAAACTATCAGAATCAACAGACCTCGATCAAGAACTTGGAATAACATGTGGGACAGATAGCAGCCGCACTATCAGGTAGAGCTCAAGGGACTTTACCTAGCAATACAGAGACAAATCCTAAGGAGCAAGTCTAAGCAATCACTACCCGTAGCGGGGTCCAGTTACCAGAAATACATGTAAAGCGGCCACCACCAATCATAGAAAAGGTACCTATTTTGGGCGAGGAACATGTGGATAAGTCGAACAAGGCTACAGAGAAATATCAAGCTGAGTCACCAGATAGTCCACGGGTGAAAGCAATCGCGCATGTCAAAGCATATAAACCTCCGATCCCATTTCCACAGAGGCTACAAAAGCATAAGCTCGACAAAAAATTTCAGAAATTTTTTGATGTATTCAAGAAGTTGCACATCAACATACTGTTCACTGAAGCTTTAGCCCAGATGCCTAGCTACGCGAAGTTCATGAAGGATATTCTATTAAACGAGAGGAAGCTGGAAGACAATGAGACGGTCATGCTTACCGAGGAATACAGCGCAATTCTCCAACATAAGTTGCCACTAAAATTAAAAGATCTAGGGAGTTTTACTATCCTTACAATATTGGTAACTTATATATAGATAAAACATTGTGTGATTTAGGAGCTAGTATTAATTTAATGCCTTCATCACTTTTCAGAAAATTAGGTTTGGACGAAGCAAAAGTAACTACAGTTTCATTTCAATTGGATGATAAATCGATCAAGCATCCTAGAGGCATTTGTTAAGACATCTTGGTAAAGGTCGATAAATTCATTTTTCCAACAGACTTTATTATCCTAGATATGGAAGAAAATAAAGACATCCCGCTCATTCTGGGTCGTCCGTTTTTTGCTACGGGAAGAGCTCTGATTGATGTGCAGAAGGGTCAGTTGATATTGAGATTGGATGATGATGAATTGAAATCAATGTGTTTAAGGCCTTCAAATTACAGAACGAACCAGATTCTTGCATGCAGATTGATATGATAAAGGAAGAAGTATCAGAGACATTCAAATTTGATCACCCTCAAGAACCTCTTGAGGCTTGTTTAGTATATTCTCAGGATTTACCAACAGAAAATGAGGAGGCAGAAGAATGTGCTCACTATTTGGAAGTCATGCCACCACGTTTCAAACAACCATGTTTGGAGCACAGTAAAGGACCCATAAAACCTTTACCATCTATACAGCAAGCTCCAACACTTAAACTCAAACAGCTGCCCACTCACCTTCGCTATGCATACTTGGAGGAAAAGAATTCACTTTCAGTAATCATCTCGAATACACTTACAGAAACAGAGGAAGATCAACTGTTGAGAGTACTTCGGGAACATAAGACAACAGTAGGATGGACTATCTCAGAAATAAAAGGGATCAGCCCTTCGCTTTGCATGCATGAGATACTGAGGATTAAAAAGCTTCAGTTGAGCATCAAAGTAGATTAAATCCTACTATGCAAGAAGTGGTAAGAAAAGAGGTATTGAAACTTCTGGATGCAGGGATCATTTACCCCATATCAGATAGCCATTGGGTCAGTCTAGTATAGGTCGTACTGAAAAAAAATGAGGAATCGCGGTGGTTCCAAATGAAAACAACGAGCTCATTCCTACGCTCACAATCACAGGTTAGAGAGTTTGCATTGATTATCGCAAACTTAACAACGCCATAAGGAATGATCATTTTCCCCTTCCTTTAATTGATCAGATGCTGGAAAGACTTGCAGGCCATTCTTATTATTGTTTTCTTGATGGTTATTCAGGGTACAACCAGATTCCTATAGCCCCAGATGATCAGGAAAAGACTACCTTCACATGTCCTTACGATACTTTTGCTTATAGAAGGATGCCTTTTGGCCTTTGCAACGTTCCAGCCACTTTTCAGCGCTGTATGATGTCCATTTTTTTGGGTATGGTGGAAAATATCATTGAGGTATTTATGGATGATTTTTCAGTCTTTGGAAAGTCATTCAAGGAATGCCTTAAACAATTGGGAAAAGTGTTGCAGCGGTATGAGGACACCAATCTTGTATTAAATTGGGAAAAATGTCATTTCATGGTTCAGAAAGGGATTATGTTGGGGCATTTGATATCGACACGGGGTATTGAAGTAGATAAAGCTAAGATACAGGTCATCGAAAAACTACCACCTCCGGTAACAGTGAAGGGAGTTAGAAATTTCTTGGGTCATGTTGAGTTCTAACGTCGTTTCATCAAAGACTTCTTCAAATCTCGAAGCCTCTGTGCAATCTATTAGAAAAAGGGGCTCCATTTCATTTTACCGAGGAATGCTTGACGTCTTTCAACACTTTAAAGAAAAAATTAGTCTCTACTCCAGTATTGACTTTTCCAGATTGAGATTATCCGTTTGAGCTTATGTGTGATGCCCGTGATCACGTGGTGGGGGCAGTTTTAGGTCAACGCAAGGAAAAGAGTTCTTATGTCATTCACTATGCTAGTAAAACTTTGGACGAGGCTCAGTTGAATTATGCGACTACAGAAAAAGAGCTTTTAGCAGTGGTATTCGCTGTTGACAAATTCAGGTCATATTTGATCGAGTGGAAAGTGATTGTCTACACGGATCACTCAGCCTTGAAGTATCTAATGAGCAAGAAGGATGCAAAGCCGAGACTTATTCGATGGATACTCCTATTGTAAGAGTTCGATTTGGAAATCCGAGATAAAAAAGGGAGTGAAAACATTGTCGTAGATCATCTATCTCTCCTTGAATCACATGAACCACACCCCACAAAGGAGATAAATGAAGTTTTCCCAGATGAGATGCTTTTTCAGATCATCACTACGCCATGGTATGCTGATTATGTAAACTATTTGGCCCGCTCCATCATTCCACTGGATTACTCAAGTCATCAGAAGAAGAAAATTTTCAGTGACCTGAAACACTACTTTTGGGATTATCCGTTTCTTTACAGAAGGGGTCCAGATCAGATTATACGCCATTGTGTGCCTGAAGTAGAGCAGCATCAAATATTGGAATCATATCACTCTGCACCGCATGGAGGTCACTTTGCAGCAGTCAAAACAGCAGCAAAGGTCCTACAATCAGGTTTTTATTGACCTACGTTGTTCAAGGATGCACATTATATGGTAAAAAATTGTGATAAGTGCCAAAGGACTGGAAACATCTCACGGAAGAACGAGATGTCCTTAAACAGCATTTTGGAGGTTGAGATATTCGACGTGTGGGGCATTGATTTCATGGGACCTTTCCCCTCTTCCTACAGTCAACAATACATATTGGTGGCAGTAGATTACGTGTCTGCATGGGTTAAAGCTGTGACTTTGCCAACGAACGACGGTCGAGTGGTAACTCAATTCCTGAATAAGAATATTTTCACGAGGTATGGCACCCCAAGGGCGATTATTAGTGATGGTGGAAAACATTTTTGCAACCGCCAATTTGTCTCATTGTTGGCTAAATATGGAGTGAAACACCATGTCTCAACTCCATATCATTCTCAAACTAGCGGGCAAGTGGAAATCTTCAACTGGGAGTTAAAGAAAATTTACGAAGCTACAGTCAATGTATCACGTAAAGATTGGGCTAGAAAATTAGATGATGCACTTTGGGCGTATAAAACAGCATTTAAAACTCCGATTGGCATGTCTCCATATAAGTTGGTATTTGAAAAGGCTTGTCATCTACCGGTTGAGCTCGAGCATAAGGCACATTGGGCAACGCACTTACTAAATTTTAATTTGAAGGCAGCAGAGGAAAAAGAGGGTTCTTCAACTTCATGAACTCGATGAGTTTCGGTTGGACTCATATGAGAATGCAAAAATTTATAAGAAAAAAACCAAAAAGTTGCATGATAAGCATATGAGAGAAAAGGAGTTCGTAGTTGGTCAGCAAATGTTGATGTTCAATTCACGCCTCAAGCTTTTTCCAGGAAAGCTAAAGTTAGGTGGTCAGCTCCTTTCACGGTAGTGGTTGTGTTTCCGCATGGGGCTGTAAAAGTGGTATCTCATAATCAGCAAAGGAGGTTCAAAGTGAATGGACAACGGTTGAAGGCTTATTGGAAGAGGTGACTACTCCAGTGAGAAAACAACGGTGCCACTCAATCCTGCAGACTAGCCTCAACAAAAAAGTCGAGCTGAAGACTTTAAACAAGCACTGGTTGGGAGACAACCCAACACTTCTATCTCTTTCATTTATTTTGCTTTTAGAATAATTTAAGATAATTGATATTAGTTTTTATTTTATTATTATTTAATTTTAGGACTCATCATCCATACCCTGTTTTTCCTTAGATCTTTGATATGTTAGTTTGTTTAATAGTTGTTAGAGTTAAGTACCACTTGTTCCAGGTATTCGATCTTGAATGTTTTATTTGACTGTTTTGCATAGGAACATGACGTCACAGAACATCTAAATCAACATTGACTAAAGAGCCAACAGGAGCAATATGATAGCTAACATTCGAATTCCAAGCCATATCAGGGGAGTCTTTTTCATCATTTTCTTCCCTACCTCGTTCTATGCGAAATTATGATTTATGACATTGAGGACAATATCTACTTTAACCTTGGGTGTGGAAAATATGAATTTTTCCTTTGTTTTTATTTGATGGTGTGTGCTTTTATTACTTAAAAAAAAATCAGCTTTATTATTATTTTTTTTTTAATGTATTTTTGCATACTTGTGTGGGTCAAATAATCTGCTAATGATGATGTATTTATTGGAACATAGAGTTGGACTATAAATTTTGGATAAGTTATATGTTAAGTTAGTTTGTGCTTATTTATGTAGAATTTGATATTTTTTTAGCACAAGATTTATGTTCTGCATTGTGAAGAAAATAATTTGATTTATATTGTAGAGTTGGTTCACTTGGTTGACAATAATGGACTATAGATACTAAATCCAAATAACTCATATACTATACATCATTAACCCAATTTTTAAATAGTTTGAGGGAGATTAAGCTGTTGTATGGAGACATTGAGAATAGATGTGGATTCTATGTATGTTAAATTTTGTGTTGATTGTCTGAGACTAATAAGATGAAAATTAGGTTAAAGTCGTAAGTTGGGGGTCGATTTTTGAAAATGATTCTTCAAAAAGGGGCATTGCACGAATCAAATAAACAAATAAATAAAAATCAACGTTCGTTTTGTGAAACTTCTCTTTGTAGCCTTTATGACTCGAGTGATTAAGTCTGTAAGGGTCTTTAAAAACTTGGTGCCCTATGGTCATCTCACTTTAGAGTCATCGGCTGAAAGCTCGTTACAAGGGTCATTTAGAAAGTTTAATGGAGAGGAGTGCAAAAAAAAAAAAAATTGCTACACGTCTTGAGTAAGCCTCGAACACTCATTTGAGAGAATTTGACTTTTGACAAGGGATTATTAACTTAATTGATTTTTAGAGGTTGAAGCAATCAAAAATAAGGAGAATCCGCATTTGTTGACGTGTTGAGCTGCAATTAGTAAAATTGAATCAAACTAGAAAGGATGAGGATTAGTATTATATCACACATTCAACCTTATATCGTACCTTAGGAAAAGAGTGAAAAGAATAAAGTTTGGAGGTGTGTATCTTACGAGCGAAGAAAGGAAATATTTGGCCACATAAGGCCGGGAATTGAATCAATTTATGACTTTGTACTGCCTTACATGAATCTTCACACACACGTCGATTTTATATTGAATAGGTAGAGATTGATTTAACATTGTGATTTTGAAATAGCTTATAATTTCAACTCTGAAAGTCCAATCCTGAGGCTAAAAGCAGATTATTCAACCAAGTTATGTATGGGTTTTTGTGTAGTTAAGTTCTATCTTGTTTGAGGACAAACAAAGATTCAAGTTTGAGGATTTGATAAATGTATTTTCTACACTTATTTGGGGCTTTAAACTATAGAATTTTATTGTTCTTTTGGCAAAATACAACCTAAATTGTGTTATATTGCATCTTGTAGGTAAAACTCAATGTTTAAGGAAGAATTGGAGAAAATAAGCAAAATGTGTCGAAAAATGGAAAAATCTGAAGTACGGGAATCAAAGTCTACACTATAGAAGTTGACGGATTTAATTGCATTAATTCTAAAAAAAGAAATGACTTGAAGAAAAATAAAGTTAATGGGCTGGACCTCTTGCTAAAGAAAAAAAAGGGTTTCTATTATTTGAATCATATATATGCACGGGTTGAAGAGAATTGAGAGGGGGGAGCAGTCGGGCAGAAGAAAAATAAAACAGAATTGGTGGCGGCCATATTCCATCATTTTTACACATATTGAGGGGGAGATTAGGGGCTGAATTAAAGGGATTATACGCTCATATAGTGGGCGGCAAATTGGAGGGGGAAGGAGAGAGGATAATGGGCTGAATTACACATATAAACATTCTTTTGCCAGCTGATTTATACACCAGATTTTTACACAATTTGGCGGCATTATAATAGTATTTACACGCATATAGTGGTGGCAAATTGGGCTGAAAATTGAGAAAAAAAGAGCAGACGGCGAGCAGAAATAAATTGAAAAGAAAAGCCGGCCACGATAGCTGCAAATTGGGAATTAATCACGTTCCGTCAATTTATAGGTGATGTCGTTCCACTTCTATGTGTTTAATCTTGATAATATGCTCGGCTAAATTCCATTGTATTGGATGGATGATGAAACTATTTGATTTTTAGTTTTTACTTCGATACCACGTGTTTTTAGTTTAATTTTTGCGTTGTGATTTCATAAATATGTATGATTCTATTGTTTTAATGTTTGCGTACCATTAGGACAATAAGTTGCTTATTTGTAGTGTTAAAAACTCACAAAAGGTATAACACTGTTTATGGAACACATGGGCAATAAATATTAGGAATAATATTTATGGCGTGTGCGATCATGTATGATAATCCTAAACGTCAATGTATGTTTGTCATATGAATTCAGACTAGGAATATGATCGTCTCGTGGCAATCACATGTTTATTATATCTTGGGAAAGAATAGTAAATAAAAGTGGAATTATCGATCGTCACAATTGCATGAATTAAATTGATTATCACTGGTTGAGAATTGAAACTAAGAATTGAATAGTGGAGTCGGAAATCCAATACACTTACCCTCATTTGATTTAAAAATCATTTTTATTGCTTTCGTAGTTATATAACGTAGTTAATTAAAATCAATTATCTTTTGTTATATTTGCGAATTTAAATATATAAAATACTCTAAAATTGAGCATTATTATCTGTGGGACGATAACTCACTCATCACCATTATTACTTGTACAACGATCCCCTGCGCTTACGAAATTTTCACGTAACATAGGGAGTAGTTTTGAGTTTAACTACAACTCCTACAACGCAATATAAATGATGTGTAAGTGACTCAATCACACAATCCTCTTGCAGATGCTTCTTGAAAAGTAAAAAATTCTCAAACTTGATCTAACTTTTAGCATGTTACATAATATTACATTACATAATACGTATCTATCATTATTATGCTAACTGGACAAAGAAAACAAAGTATTTGAATTCTTCAAGTTCATTGAAGCAACTAAGTCGACTATGCTCGAATTGTTTGGCTGCCTAACTTATTGTCCAATCAATGACTCATTGACATATTATTTTAAATTAACATGTTCAACTTTTCTCTCATTGTTACTTGTGCTTAAAAATATGTGTCAATGAATTATTGAATGGACAGCAAGTTGGATAGTCAATTTTGAACTCAACTCATATTTGTTAGGGTGAGTTAACATGATATATAAAGTTTTTTGCCACAAGTTCAAAGAATAGTAGTACAGTTCATTATTCTTATATTTAAGTACCTTTTTGTCTGAATTATCTGATATGATATCAGTCCCTACCCACCATAATTTTAGAATTTTAGTGTGGGCCTGAATAAAGCATGTTTGGGCCAGTAGCATGTTTGTTTCTCACACAATAGCCGGTGTTTAAAATTCACAATTCAATAATCGGGCCTGAAGTTTCTTTATTCATAATTCAGGTATCAATATAATAATTAAATATTAAATGTCTTCACCCAATTATTCCAAACTCTAATAATTTTTTCTTATATTTTCTCTCTCTCCATCTTCTTCCTTCTCTCTCTATATTCTCTCCCTTCTCTCTATCACAAATAATCGGCTATTCATTGCCCGTCGGAGATCGCCGCCGACGAACACTCTCAGGCATGGAGAAGCTGTAATGAAGAGGAGATCGGAGATCACTGCGTGCGGCTCTGCACAGATCGGCGACGACGGTGGTTCTCCGTGCCTAATCGACAGTGGTGGTTGCAGGTTTGTGCACCGTCGCCAGCAGTTGTAATGAAGAGGAGATCGGAACGTCCGGTGATTAGGTACTGCGGTGGTGAGATCTGTTTGCGGTAATAGTAGGTTCGACGCCACCACCGCCTTCTCGTCTCCAGCTACTATACCTACTTTTGTTTGTGTTGTCAATCGGCCACAGGCTTCTGTCTCCGCTGTGCAGTGCCTTTTCTTGCAGCGTCGTTTGTGGGGTCGCTCGACGCTGCTAGGGATGGCAAAAGAACCCAACAAACCTGATACCCGCGGGCTCCGCCCCGAAAAGGGTAGGGACGGGGCGGGGACGGGTAACGGGCGCTCTGCCCCGTTAATTTTTTTTTTAGAATTCAATACTTTAAATGAAAAATTCTACAAATTTTCATTAGTTCTAATAGAAAATAACAACTAAAATTATTTGTCTAAATCTAATGAATATGAACAATAAAAATAAATTATCAAAAACTAAAAAAAAAATAAAAATTAAACGAGTAGTAATCGGGGCAAGGACCCCGCCCCGTCTTAAATGGGTAACGGGGCGGAGAATTTCTTAACCCCCTGCCCCGTGCCATCCCTAGGCGCTACGTTTTTTTTTTTTTTTTTTTTGTGGAGTGAGGACGACTGGATGGTGGTGGAGTGCCATTGGTGTTGATGATAGTGGTGGCACTGTGCGGAGTGGAGTGGGGCTGTGGTGGTTGTGGTTTTTGTTGACAGTTGACTGGATCTGGTAGTGACGATTTGGTGGTGGTGATGTGGTGGTGGTGTCGATGGTGGTGGTGGTGGTGATGTGGTGTTGGCGTCGTTGGTGGTGCTGTCGTGGTGGATCTGGCGGCGACGAAGACGGGCGGATGCGGTGGTGGTAGTGTTGGTGACGGTGGTGTGTGACCACTATTTGGTGTATGTGACCAATTATTTGGTTATATGTGACCTACTATTTGATGGTATGTGACCAAATATTTGGTAATCTGTAACCAGTTATTCAACTGTGACCTAAAAATTTAGTAATATGTGACTCAAAAATAATCTGTGACCGACAAATTTAAAAATCTATGACCAGCAAATAAATTGTGACTAATTAATTTTTTTTGATGGAATGACTAATTAATTTAATAATATGTGACCAATGATTAAAATGTGACTTATAATCATGTATATGTGACCATTAATTGTATAACTGTGACTTTGTTATATTTAATTAATAAATATATTTAATTAATAATATATATACCTGAATTTTGAATTTTCAAACTATAAACCTAATTTGTGAATTGGTGTAAACTATACGATTGATTTATGATTTTTTTTTTTTCCCTAAGTACAACTGTACAATAGTCAGTTTAGTTATAGTGTGGCCCTGAATAAAGCATCAACTAAAGTGTTAACTGGGCTTGGGCTTATATAGGACGATCCCTTTTGTGTCGGCCCGTTTATATTTAGTTATGGGGAAAAATAAGCCATAACACTATTCTTAAATTTAAAATTCCAACGTACCACTACTAAATTATTATTTTTTTATAACAAAAAGTGGTTTTCTTTTATCAATACACAAACACCACCATCATTCAACACATACAAATTGGACCGCCAAATCATCCCTGTCCTAGAACAACCACCATTATCATTTATCACCATCTAAAAACTACCTTCATACCTCCTCTCGTTCCTCTGATTGAGATATGTTTTCAGAGCCAAAACTTAGTAATCAAGAGTGGTAAGTTTGTATTTTGTATGTGTGCATGCAAGTATATTCTTGGCCACGACATCATTGGACTAACTCTTGTGAAGGCAGCAACATCGGTCGTGATGTGGTGGTGGTGTTGGTGGTCTTAGAGTACAATTTGACCAGTAGTGGTTCTTGAGATTGGGGTGGTGGTCACTAGCGATGATGGCGAATTGGGTTGCTATGGTAGTCATAGTGTAACAAGAAGCTGTGGAGACAACAACAACGAGAAGATTGAGCCCCTGTTTGCCCCCCATTAATTTTTATTTTTGCACATTATCACACATTTCAACATAAAAACCTGTCGTTGGAGTCAATCACGTGTCAGACACATTTATTGCAGAGACAGCCGTTGGTCATTTAAAGGACGAAAACACCCTCGACCTCATTTTGACATTTACACAATAGTAGAGACGTAATTGTCATTTTGGCAATGAGTGGTTATATTAAAATATAAGAAATTCATTTTCAATTCATGTCTGTTGCATCAAACCTGTCGTGGGTCTCAGCCGCCTACCATAATTAACTGAAGAAAACGAAATGTAATGAACTAAAATGAGAATTAATGGGGGGCAAACAGGGGCTGAATGTTACAGATGTGACACAATTTGTTAAATAAATGATGTTATTTATACATAATTATTTACAGATTGATGTATAGAAAGAAAGTAAAAAAATAAAAAAAAAAAGTTTGGAAGAGAGAGGGGGAAAAAAAAAGGAAAAAAGGAAATAAGTTAAATTTTAATATAATGTCATGTCATCAATATGTGCATCAATCTATAAATAATTATGTACATAGCATTGCTTTTGTTAAATTTGTGGCAAACCAAAGATGGTGGTGAAACAAATTTTGTAAACTGTGTCATAAAATATATTGTAAAAAATTAAATTAAAATGATAAAAAAATAGTAATTTGAAAAAAAGAGAAGATATTGTATATATTGCGTGTTCTAAAAGGCCCGTTTAGACAAGGTTAGGCGCACTCTTTTTTGTTTTGAAATCCAACCCAACAAACTTTCTAACTGCTAAAAAGAACATAAGTCCTACAATAGACTCATCATATTTTAAATCCACCTTAAAAACATAGCTGTCTTTGCCCACGAACAAAACAATATTGATTTGGGATATCATGATTTTGAGAATTATATTTTGTTGAAAATTCGAAAAACACGTATGAAATTCCTTTAAATCTTTAAGGTATGCATTATTTTATTTATTTATTGGTCTAGAATAGTAAAAATAATATTAAAAATAAAAAAAATTGTCTTAAGATACTTAAGCTCATAAAATCTAAAGTTTGACTGTCACTTATTGTCACGTTTTACGCATTTTACAATATATTCTTATATGGTTTAATTTTTTTTTTTTTTTAGTATAAGCAAACCTAGATTAAATTCATTTAATAGTAAAAATAAAGAAAAAAAAATTAAATTAATTTCTTTATAAAATTTTAAAAATTCAGGCAAAAATTAGATGGCTCAAAAAGACACCTTTCCGAAACGGAAACTGAAACGCCGCCCGCAAAACTAAAAGGACTGTCAATTTAAACCAACGGATACCATTCTTTTTCTTTGTTTTTCCCAGTCCTCTTGAAAGGGAAAACAGTTCGTCGTAAGATTATATAAACTTTTTGCAGATTGATTTTATCACAGAGGATGAAAATTTTCATTTAATTTTACTGTATGTTAATGCAGGGAGGTCTCTCAACTTCAGTGCCAGAAACTTGTTCAATAAACAAGGTAATTAAGATTTTAATTATCTTTGGCGTGCAGAAAAGGTAAGTTTTTAAATCAGGAGATTGAGCATCAAATTATTAATTACATGCTCTTTTTGCAGTTTTGATATGGTAATATCACTTTCTATCTTTGTTTTTTTCCTTCATTGCCGTAACTTATGTGCCAAGTTTCTGTCCCCTTTATAAATAATTGTAAATTGTTCAATAATCCTGAGAGCACAAACAAACAGGCATACTGTATTTGTGGATTGCAGGTTGTAGACTGCAATGGAAGTTCTATATATTTTGTTCTTGATTTTGCTATTTCAAGTATATGGAGCATGGGGCGGGTGGTGGTTTTCTTCTAATAATGAAGAAACTTATAACCCTTCACAGAATCAGATGATTTCTAATGCTGTCGGGGCTGAATTTGCCATTCAAACTATCGATAACGATGAAAAGGGAATGAATTTGATCGAGGGCGTTAAACTAGCTATGCGTACATCTAAATCTTGCTCGTTGAATGCGTATCAAGATTTATCTGTAGGATGCTCGAAGATTGTTGCTGAGGAAGAATTGAAATATAAACTGGCTTGGGATCTTAGTGATTGCTTTCAACAGCACACTGGACGGCCGGCCTTTCCTCCGTGTGATTCAAGAAAAAATCCCATGAAGAAATGCCTCGAGAATTTGAGCGATAATTCCCATAAGGTTTTCTTAGAGTTTTTTCTTCAAATCCATACAATCTGTCATCAATTACAGTAAGTTTCCCTTTTCTTTAAAATCTTGGAAAGAAATTCCCTAGATTTGATTTTTTTTTTCCTTTCTTTGAGTTAATATTATCAAAATTGTTGCAGGATTCATGCCTTTAAGCATCAAACTGAGAGATTGGTAAACGAATTGAAACGATCCGCAGAATATGCAGAAGAAAAACTCGAAAACATTGAAGAACGGGGGAAAGAACTTTTGCAGAACTCGAAACAGATTCATAATTCATTGAGTTCCATTGATCTCCGAACTCAACATGTGGCAGAAACATCGAAAAATGTAGAAAATCATGTAAATGTTGTGAGGAAGTACACAGAGGTAATCCATGAACAATCCAAGGGAATAGCAGCTTCACAATTAGAGTTAAGCGAAGGTCAAAAGAAAATGAAGGAGAAGCTGGATGAAGGGATATCAATGCTTCATGATTCTTATGACAGTTTGGGCATCGAAATTAATAACTTGAGGGATGAAACGGTTGAAATAGAGAAGGAGATTGGTAAAGTTGGAGAGGAGATGTTTTCAAAAATGTCGACTCTGCAGAATAAAGCCGACGATATTGAGAATATGACGGGAAATTCTTTGGATAAACAAAAACAACTTTTGGATTCTCAAACAGCAGCACTTGAGGGTCTTCAGTTTCTCACCAAATTTCAGTCTCAAGCACTCGAAGAGAACAGGTAAATAGATAGAAAAATTCTGTTATCATAATGTATATTAGCTTCAAAACCTGGATTGAATTCGTATGCACTTACTACAATTTTCATATGATATTAGAGGTACCTTGCAGCAATTAGCTGAATTTGGGAAGAACCAACAAGAGGAGCTTCTTCGACGGCAAGAACAACTTCAACAGGCTCATGATCATCTAGTTGAAAACTCAAAGACAATATTAGCAGCTCAGGTAAGGCAATTTTCAACGAAATCCTCTTTAAATTAGTTAAATGGACTTTCTTCATAGCTTTTCTCACTTTTCACCAATCTTTATAGGAAGCTTTTGAATCGAAGCAAGCCAGTATGTTCATAGCGATAGACAAACTTTTTGCCTTGCATAATGCTTTGCTGCTAGAATCTCGAGCAATTAAAGCTTTCTTCGTTTATTCATTAATTATCCTCTTGCTCTACATCTTTACTGGTATGAAGCAAACATGCAATGTGCGACCCAGGCTCTATATAGGTAAGTATTACACTTCTAATTGAAGCAAAAGTTGAAAATATCCAATTCATTTTGACTTCTAGTAATGGGTTCTTGTTTGCAGGATTATGTCTCACATTTGTTATCGAGTTAATCATACTTCGCCGTGCAACATATGATATTGAACAAATGGGATGGATAATAACCTCTCTTAGGACCCTTTTCCTGGTTCTAGCGGCAATCCAACTTCTGTATGCCATTAACACATACAGGTAGAAGATTGAAATTTTGCTATTATAAGTTATTTTCACTAATGCGGTGCATTTATATACACTATGTCTAAGAAATACTTTGCAAATTATGCAGAGACTATGAACTGCTAAACCATCAGATGCTGTTAACACTAATGGACAAGATGAATGGCTTGCAGAGTGACAAAGAATTGTTATTGGACACGGACGAGGATAGTGACATCAACTGGTCTTTATGGGTTGACAGTGAGTTACCAGAAGATGTGGACATATCAGAGGACCCCGACTTCGGAGTTGCAGAGGAAGTTGGAGAGAATTCTCTTGAAACCAGTTCAATTACAAAGAAGTACAATCTTCGTAATAGGCGTAAACATTTCTAGAGATAAGGCTGAACTCTATTGTCTACCTAACAGAAGTCTAAATTAGTAGACCTGTAGCCCACAGTTACTTTCAGTCTCATTTGAAGTACTGTTCTTTGTAAATACGAACTGGTTATCAAGAACCGTTCTGTATCAACACAGACGTTGCAAGTCAGAAAAGTAGGAGTTGAGGAATTTTAATTTATAAAACCTCCTTCATATGTTCAATTACATGTTATATGGACAAAAAGCTAATTGTATGTACATATGCATTACAACTGTTGATCTAATTATTGAAATTTGGATTGTGATAGTTTTATAAAGTAATGGAATTTAATTGTAATTATTATAAAAAAAAATTTGGACTTAACTGCAATTACTATGAAATTTTGAACTCAATTATAATCACTATGAGAATTGTAGCTTAATGTGCTTGTAACTGAAGTTTTAGAACAACACTTGTAATTAAACAAGTTATGAGCTCTATAGAGAGAGAGAAAGATAGAGAGAGATTCTTCTTTTATTCATTTGTCTGTTCCGATATTTAATTTAATTAAAAAAAGGTGCACATGACCCCGTGGTTGCAGCCTTGACTTTGGAGAATATCATGGTAGACTTGGAAGGTTGAATCATAAAGTTCTTGAAATTAAAAGTAGGAAGTTCTTGATTCAGAAAGCTAAAAGTTCGTGACTTAGATCTATATTAAAAATTGATTATTAACTTTGGATAAAACTCTTAATCTAAGTTTCTTGATTATAACATACACATGAATATCTAGTAACAAGCACGAATTCTTGATTAAAGAAAATTTTGATTTCCAAGTAATTCTTGTTTTACGTTTAAAAAATTGGTATTAGATGAATTTAGATTATTCACATGCTTGTTATTTCTGAATCTTGGTTGCTTGTTATAGTCGAGCAATGATTAGGAATAAATGACTGGATGATTGGAATTATTTTTCAATTATGATCCAATTATTTATGTCCAAAACTTGATTGCAATTCGTTGCTTTGAGTATTTGATAAGATAGACGGATTATGACTCCATCGTTTTGATTCAATTTTCATTTCAATTTCAAAATCAAGATGTAAAATTTCTGTGAGTTTTAATTCTTATAAATTTATAAATTCTTGTAAATTGATTGGAGGTTTGAAGATCGGACCAAAGATCAAGAAATTTTGCAATAGAGCTAAAAAAATGTAATTAACTTTTCGTTGGTACTATGACAGAATGTGAATGCTGTTTGGATTTCTGCAAATATTGATCGAGAGGATGAAATTGAATAGAATCTGCAGTTTTGGGATCATATTTTACACTTTAGAAATTGGACTTGAATTGAATTGAAGAGGACATGGATTGGACAAATAAATGGACTCGAGGACTAAATTGCATCCTTCGATAACATGGAGGCCTTGGTGAGAAACATTATATCAAATGGGTTTCTTGGACCAACTGGCATGGAAATCATATTCTAAATGGGAATTAGAATGTGTTTAAAAAGGAAAGGACTGCTTTTCTAATGCAAACAAGAAGCTGGCGGAAAAGGACACTACTACTGAAGGAGGCTTTAGAGATGAATTTTTGCCAACAAACTCAATCGGTTGTTATTAGCAACGGATTATTAACGACTTTCCAATGACATATTTTTAAAATTTATAATTATTAAGTAAGTGTCTTAGCAATGGAATTACCAACGACATATAACTGTCATTGAAATTTCGTTGTTAATCCGTTGATAATTTTTTTAATAAAATAAAAATATAAAATTTTACCAATGAATATTGTGACGTAACCATTGATAGTAAAATGCAAAAATAAATAAAAAAATAATTGAGAGATTTACCTACGAATCTATCCTATTGGTTGAGAATCCATTGGTAATATTATTCAAATTAATAATATTTAAATCTAAAATATTACCTTCAATTTGTTAGGTTACTAAATTTATTGGAATTAAAAATGATTCAAAAAAAAAATAAAAAAATACACGATTCTGTAAACTCTCTCAAATGGACATCATAAACAGCATCATCAACATTAGTTATTGGAGCCCGTGATTTGCCTCCTTCTCAAACTGATGGACTGATCATTTGAAGATAAAAAATAGTTATCTGAGATGCGTGGATGAACGAACCATCAAGTAATCTGATTGATTAATTTTACCATTTATGAGATTAGTTCACTGCAAATGTGTTCAAAATAATTTTGAACACATACAACCCATTCCTCTCTTGAATTCTTAAGTGCAAGTTAAGGATTTAATAATTGGAATTACTAATTGAAAAGTGTTAATTTATTTTTTCTGAACAGTTGTTAAAGCTGTAGCATTTAGTTAATAATGTATTTAGTGTTGATAATTTCTTTTTAAAAGGAATGGTGAATTGAAATTGCTTGCACGTTGTCAAACTATTTAATTAATTGCCTAAGTGATTATCTTCAAACTGATTTTGATAATATGAACTGGGGAGTAATGTTTTTTGGTTTAAATATTGAGTACCATGGAATTATTTTTTTGTTTTCAAAAGTTATGATTAGTCTTTTGAACATTTTGAAGGACAACATTCAATTTTAGAGTGAATGATAGCTTCTCTATTTAAGGAATACAAATTGTTCCCAAAGTATCGTTTAAGGCAGCTCCAAATCATCTCATTTCATTTTGGTAAGCTCTTATTATATATTTTGTAAAGTTTTAATTCAGTTAGTTTTATTACTTTGTATTAATGTTTTTTTATTTTTTGGGTTCTAAGATGAGGTCTGGTCTGCTTGTATAATTGGTATACTCGAAGCATTTGGAAATTATAAGATTATAAAATTGTGGTCTGGTCTGGTCATTTGTAATCTCTTTGAGGTTGTTAGATTTATATATTGTATTGGCGATTCTGTGAACAAAATGACCAACTTGAACAATTATAAAAGTTTAGGGATTGAATTGTAAAGTTTCATAGTTGATAGGTTAGCTTAGGGTTCAAGGTTTCATGTTTGGAACAAGAAAGATTCACGCCGATTTTTCGCTAGCTGCTCGCCGGAGTGATGCTCGAGTGGATGAAATAGAGACATCATCGCTCGACCTTCGCCCACATGCCGCTTGAGCGACATGCCCTTCGCTCGAGCGAAGTATGCTCCTCTCTCAAGCGACGATGTTTTTCGACCAGACCTAATTTCGATTTTCGAGACTTTTTCTTGGCCCATTCAACCTAATTCGTCCAACATTTAAATAGAGGCGCTGCATTTTCTGCGAATAAGAGATTGAACACATTCTATTCAAGAGCCACATTATTTTGGAAGAATGTATTTTGGACTAGTCGATTGATGGAGATTGTGTGATTGAAAAAGATGGCAAAGTTATTGATGTGATATAAAAAATTATTTTATTAAAAAATGTGTGGTTGAAATAAGTAGAAGAATGAGAACGAAAATTTTAATGTGGTTCAAACAAGGGTTTAAAATAAAACTGAGTCTAGGTGTGCATTTAACGGTAGAACTAATAGCAGATTGACAGAATAAAACATGAAAATAAGAGTAAAATGCAAAAAAAATTGAAACGTGGAGACTTTTTACACACTAAAGGTCAAATGTAAGGACGTTTTGCGCCAATAGGTCATGTTTTATATGTAACAGTAGAATGTTTCTAAAAGGACATGGAGAACCATTAACTTTCAATTGTCCAGATTTAGCTGAATCCTCAACTTACACAAGCTACAACAAACTATACCCATGTTAATCCATTTGTAATTGATTTATTATCCAGTGCCAACTAATTTTAAAAGGTTTAATATTTCAGATCTAAGTTTTATTAATTCTTGCATATTAATCATGCTGTAATTTATTATTTCAGATTTATGTTTTTAAATAAGAACCTTATTTCCTTATTAGTATCCCCTTCCCTAAAACTAAGCCAGAGTCTCTCCCAACAAGCATTCAATTCCAAAATCTCAACTTTTCCTTTCCAATTCTTCCCAAAATTTCCAATCACTTCCCGTTCGTTTTTCCCCTCCCAGTGCTTCCAAAAAAAAAATCATTCCTTTACTGCTCATTTTTTCACCAAATATCACATTCTTTTCCTCATTTACAGTCCCGCTCATTATCTAGAGCAAATATTTACAGCGTTTTCTCACCGTTCCTTCTCAAAACTCAAATTGAAATTCAGTTGAATTGAAAGATGTCTAGTCGAGAATGATGGAGTTCCATGCCTAGGGTTCCAATGTTGTAAGATGAGGAGGACAATGACTGGACCGAGATTGGTTCTGAGGATACTGATATATCTCTTTCTTTAGAGGACAGTGATAGACCTGATGGAAGGAAAAGGGGTCCTAGCCACGGTACTAATGGTTATGCAGATGAATCTGACTGAAAGAACACCTTTAACTGTGAGAGACAATATGTATCTATCCGAACTTTTTTTAGTTTTGTATTGAATGCAAAACGATGTCACTGGTTTTAAAACTGACTAAACAGGATGTATATTTTGTACTGCTTGTGTAGTTAATGATTTATGCTTAATGATTTGAACCATTGAATTAAATGAATACCCTTTCATGAATTTTTCATGGTAATTTTCATACATTTAGAAGTACACTAATCATTTCACATCACTTGTTGGGGGGATAAAATACTGGTTTTGCTTTGCCATTGCAATCAACTTGTGTGAATCATTCCCCCCATTACTTTTTATTAGGAGTTAAAGTTTTGGAGATACAGAGACAGAAAATGCCATTTGTTTGCTTTGAGAAAAAAAATAATAATAATAATAATAAAATCAGCATCAAATTGTGTGAATCATTCCCTGCTATCTGCCTAATACCCTCACTGCTTTAAGTTCCAAGCTATTTGTTTTAAGTTCCCTGCATATGTTTTCAAGCTTTCAGCTTCATTACTACCTCGACATCGCGTGCTGTAAGTGCTAATTTGAAATCTTATTTGGGTGGACCTTATCCTACATTTAGTTTGGTGCCAGTTGACATAAAAAAATTCTCGTGGGATAGATTTCAGGTAATGTAAATTTCATTTAAATATACTTATTATCCTTATATATTTGTTGTTTCATACTAATGGTTGGTACCTATATTAGCAACAATACTCATGGCCAAAAAATAAGGAGAACAAAGTGGAGAAAGCATGGAATATCGCCTTAATTGATCATCTGTTAGACATATTTTGTTTGGCTCGAATTAACGCTAAGGAAAATAGTGGGTCTGAAAATGTAGATAATTGGAAGGGATATGGATCACTGTGGTTAAGTGCAGAGCATTGGAATGAGAAAATTGATAAACACTGGAACAATGAAGGATGGAAGAAGAAATCTAAACTTGGTCGTGATAACCGACTCACTATAAAGTCAGAAACCATTACTAAGCACACTGCTGGTTCAATAACAATTGTTGCCCACAAGCTGAGGCTGGTAATGTTTAATTTTTATGAATCAATTTCATAGATGATTGACATGTTGTGAGTTATCTTATTCTATTTGTTAGAAGAGCTTTTGTTCTGTCCATTTATATTAGAATTCCATTTGTTACATGTGTGCATATGATCATTTCGAAATGAAACTGAAATAGGGGCTGAATATCAGAAAAATCAGCATGTTCTGTCTAGTTGAAACCAAAACCAGACCCAATTGCATGTTGTGTTCACTTATGGTTAATTATCTAGTAAGTTACTATTCGGAAAAGTTAAAAGCTCAATATAAACCAGCTTCCTTCAATAAGGGAATTTTATTTTCTTTATGTACGGTATAAGTTCTTAGAGGAATGTATTTTAGATAGAATTTTTTGCTTGGAGTACATTATATTTTGCTGCAAGAACTAGTGCACAGCTAGCATCTAAAATAAGAGTATTACAGATCTTTGAATTTTGAGTGATACTGTATGGTGGCTCCTAATGTAAGTTATGCAGATTTTCTTCATCATTTAACTTGGAATTTTCTTGATTCTGTTGTTTGCTTTTGATCTATTTTACCTAATTCATTGGTCTGCATTTCTGATGAACACATATTTTGTGCTATGTTAAAGTCAAGAACTTGCAATTTTAGTGAAGAAATTGTTTACATTATGAACCCTGTGCATGCACGCCTCATATTAAGGCCCTGTTCGGGAGGGATTAAAAGCCAATTAAAATTGAAAATATGACCGTTATTGGACCCCACTCGTCTAATAAAAGTCAACAATAACGGCTATATTTTCAATTTTAATCTGATTTTAATCCCTCCCATACAAGCCCTAAACATGAAAGTGAATGATGTGTTAACCCGGATATTTACTAGTATGCATGAGATGATGTTTCATTTTGTGAAGAGTATGCCAATTAATAATCTTTTTAAACTTAACATTAACTTTATTGCTTGTCTTTAGTATGAGAAATTAGGCAAGCCACCTACTGCTTCACAATTCTTCGAATGTGTACATCGACGAAAGAAGGAAGGAGACTTTGTAGACAATAAGTCACGAATTGTCTATATAAGTAAAATAATTTTTTTTTTAATTATATATTGTACATAGTTATTGATTGGGGCATACATTTGTTTTATAGGAAAAATACGACATTGCAATTCATAAAAAATATGGTTCAAATGTTTCATCACATGAAATTGACATTGAAGCATGGTGTGATGCAAGTCAGGTCCTTGTAAGGGTGGTCGCATGTATGGGCTCGGTATTCATCATTTTAAATTGCACTAAGTTGGCATCTCTAATCCATATGATGGGCAGGGAGATATCATTAGTTTGCAAGAGGAACTAAGTGATGCTTGCAAGAAGATAGATCAACTTGCAAGGGAAAATAATGAACTACTTCAAAAGATGGAAGATGGCAGACATGAAGAAAAGAAGAGGATTGAGTTTGAACAAACCATACTTCGAATGTTGGGAAAAAGGAATGGGTCACGAGATTAGGCATTCAAGCATAATGATCTTCAATTGTCACTACCAAAAAATGCTGCTTCAGCGATGGCAAAATCCGTCACTGGATCCATGATTTCCGTTGGTAAAAGGTTTCACCGACAAAAATTTTATGTTGCTAATATGGTTGCTATTTGTGGCGACGGTAATTTAGCGACGAGTATAAAAATCCGTCGCTAATAACCACAAATTAGCAACGAATTTCTAGTCGATAATTAGCGATGGATATCATTTAACTTAGCAACAACTTCATCCGTCGCTGATTACCCACAAAAAAATGGTTCGTCACTTTCCTTTCCAATTTCCGTCACTAATTTGAATTTACAAAAGAATCTAGATGTTAGTAAAAAAAATATATGGTCCAAATTTTTTAGAAGTGGACAAAATTTGTTCCATTGGAAGAAAAGAGATCAACCAGAATCGGTTGATTATTGTCCAGTCTGAACTTGTTTCTTAATACTTATAAATCATACAACGGTAAACTACTTTCTAGAATCGACTATATGTATTACTTTCATGTAGTATAGCATGTTTAGCTATGCTAAAAGGGTGCATATGAACATATTTTTAGCTTAGAAAACTCGCTCATACAGGTACCAAATGTTATTGGTCTTCATGTCCTGATTGCAGATTTTTCACCGCAAGTCTTATCGTTTAGGGACTATTCAGCAAATTGTTAGCTTATGTACTGTTTATTGAGGGTTGGACCCACATAATTTTCTTTTAGATCATCAACTATTCAAACTCAAACCTCACCTTGAGAGGAAGTTAAGTAAAAGGATAGTGTTAGAAGTACATCACCATCTACATAATGGTGTACATAATGCTAATGTGTCAATCATCCAGTCATTGATGTGTCAGTGTCAAATTTGAATTAAATGTCGGATGATTGCCACATTAGCATTATGTACACCATTATGTATATGGTGATGTACTTCTAGCATTATCCTAAGTAAAATGATGGTAACGATGGAGTCCCTGTACACAATAAGCAAGCTAACTATACACGAAATAACCTTTGAGCAAAATGTCATAAGGGAAAAGTCTGTGGTCGTGGCACTTACTACTAATGAAATGAAATTGTGTTACAATTAGTAACTTTGAAACAATAGTTGGTAAAGCAATGACGACAATTTGAAGTCGTAACAAATTGTATCTCTTTACCATATATGCGAAAAAGTGATCAACCAATTAATTGATTCAACATTGAGAGCGTTATTCGGATAAGGAAATAGGTTGAGAGTGTTATTTCGGATAATTAACCATCGGTAAATTTGTTGAAATTTTTCGAAAATGATGAAATATGATTTGCTTGAATGATAAAATAAAAACAAAAAATTGTCCAAGAACTATATGATGAGAATATTTCTCAATATATAAATTTAAAGGGGAATTTACAGATACCCCTAAAATCAAGGGCCTTTTGAAAAAAAATTTTAAAAAAAAGTGTTTTCAATATTAATATGTAAAGCCAAATAAGAGCTTTTAATTAAAAAGTCACATACAATGTCACTTTCTCTATCATGAAATGCTAATTTACATTTTTTTTTTTTTTGGGGAAGGAGGGCGGCACCTCCGAGATTTTATTAAAATATCCTCACTTGTGGAGGAGGAATACCGTGGTTACAATTGAAATGAAACAAAGCAGTAAATGGGGAAGTACTACTTCCCTTACAGTAGAAATAAAGTAAAGCAGTAAAAAATGAAGCACTACTACCCTTACAATAGAACATCATAACAACTACAGAAAACGAAAACAAAGCAAGTTACAATTATCTAAGCGGATGCAACCAATAGTATAAATAGGGAAACTGGAGATTGATTCTAAGAAGTCTGAATTACCTTGAGCTCCAAGTCGCGCTAAAGAATCTGCCGCCTGGTTAGCTTCTCGATAAATATGCGATATATCAATAGACATAACCTGAGCAAGCTCCAAAATATCCTCCCAAATAAGACGAATAGACCAAGGTGTGTGAACTTGATGATGGAACAAATGAACCACCACATTAGAGTCTGTTTCTATAGCAATCTTATCTACGCCAAGGACATAGCATATTTGAAGACCTATTCTCAAAGCTAATGCCTCTACTAAAGTGTTGGTTCCAACCCCATGAAAATGATAGAACCCAAAAATAACCTTCCTTTTCCAATCCCGAAGCAATCCACCACAACCAGCTGGGCTTGGATTTCCAGCACTAGCACCATCAATGTTAAGTTTATAGCAACCATGTTGAAGAGGGTACCATTTAACCAGAAATGGAGTTTTAACTCGTATTGGAACCGTAGGGATGTGTAAAATCTGTGAGAAATAGGAGGAAAGAGACATTTTTTTGGGTTTAAGAATCCCATTCAATTCATGGAGCCAACGTTTAACTTTGGCACAAATTTTGTGCAAGTTAACAACCTCATCTTTGAATCTTGCAAAATTTCTAGCCAACCACAGCTCCCATGAGAGAAGTGGTGGGATAAGAAGAGCTACCAGATGTTCTTGTGTTGATCCGCCAAAATGAATATTCCAGAGTAACATTATAGATCGCCATGAAATATTAGTAGTCACGCGAACCTCAAATAATTTTCCAAAATATTTCCATGCTTGAAGAGCAATAGAACTGGTTGCGAAAATATGGTTAATCGTTTCTTCATGCCCCTGTAAACAGCATTGACATTTGGATACAATAGGAACCCCACAACGTCTAACTACATCATCCACTGGAACCACATTAGGCCAAAGGCACCAACAAAAAATAGAAATTTTTGGTGGCATGGTAGGGTTCCGAATGACCCTATACGGAAGAGTAGAAGTTCTAGTAGTTCTGATAAGAGACCAAGCAGAGCTTGTAGAGAATAAACCATTGCTGCAAGGGGACCAAATTAATTCATCAGCACCTCTACGGAGTTGGACTTGTGAACGTTGAATATCCTCCACTAAAGCCGAACCACCCAAAGAAAAAAGCTTGTCCAAGTTCCATTTGCCATTTAAAACTACGTCATGGAGTCTTAAATTTGGGGAGATGACAGTCCAACCGAGTGCAGATAGACTACCCGAACCCTTCCAATTGTCGTACCAAAATAGAACACGGCCATCTCGGATAAGCCATCTACTATGATCTAAAATGAATGGGAAGTGATGTGAAAGGTGTTTCCATGTAGATGAATCTTTAATACTAACAAGAATGTTGGCTATGTCTAGGTTATGACTGAGATATTTTTGTCTCAAGAAATCAGCCCCGAGAGAATGTGAAGAAATTATTCTCCAGGCCATTTTACATTGAAGCGACTTTATCACATCAAAGAGACTGCGAATACCTAAACGTCCTTCCTTTTGAGGATAACAGATGTTGTTCCAAGAAATCCAATGACGTTTAAAACCATCTTCAGACTCTCCCCAAAAAAAGTTGGCAAAAAGAGCGTAAATCTCTTTAACGACTTTTATGGGAGGGGTGATCACAGAAAATAAATAGATAGGTATGGAACTTAATACTGATTTAATCAAAGGGAGTTTACCACCCTTGGATAGGAGTTTTCCTTTCCAACCAGCAAGTTTTTTCCTGATTTTATCAAGTACCGGGGTGAACATAGAAGAGACGGGCCTGCCATAATGGATGGGGGCTCCAAGATAAGTAAAAGGGAGGGAATGTTCTTTGAATCCTGTTGTGGTAGCAATGATACGCTTTCTAGAAGCTGCGACCCGCTTGTGTACTATAAAAGAACTCTTACCCACGTTAATTGACTGCCCAGATATAGTTTCATAGCGCCGGAGAAAGCCCATTAAATTATTAAGGCTACGACGAGTGCCATTAGTAAATATCAAGAAATCATTAGCATAGAGGAGATGGGAGACGGGAGAGCATGCAGCAGGAACCTGATAAGGGGCAGTTCTACCATCATCCAGAAGTTTTGTAAGACTCCTACCGAGAGGTTCTTCACTGAGTATGAATAACAATGGAGATAATGGATCACCTTGCCTAAGTCCACGAGATGGAGCGATAAAACCAGCTAGAACACCATTAATTTTCACTGAAAAACGTGGTGAGGTAATAGCATTCTTAATAAGGGAGATCCAAGTGTCTGCAAATCCAAATGCCTTTAACATTTCTAACAAGTATCCCCAAGAGACCCAACAAAAAGCTTTAGCCATGTCTACTTTTATAATCACATTGGCACCGTGAGAACGCTTATTTAAATTATGTACTAACTCCTGTGCCAGCGCAACATTTTCAGAAATCATTCTACCAGGAACAAAGCCTCCTTGATTCATAGAAATTAATTTTGGTAAAATCAGAATCAAACGATTGGCAACAACTTTGGAAATGATTTTGTAGAACACATGACATAAACTTATCGATCTATAATTTTGAAAAGTTTTGAGGTCATCGGATTTAGGCACCAAAGCAATGATAGAAGCCCCCAGAGCATCATTCAGTTCTTTGCCCCCAAAGAATTCTTGAACTGCCGTAACAACGTCTTCAGTCACCACTGTCCACGCGTGAATAAAAATGGATGAAGTAAAACCATCAGGACCCGAGGCAAAATCTTCAAAGATATCTTTAACTGCTGTGAGGACTTCAGCATCAGAGACATCCTTCAAAAGCATGTCGTTATCAAACCTTGGAATGAGAGTTGTCATCTTCCTGTAATTCGTAGTAGAATTATCTTCAGCTTTGAGATGATTACTAAAGTAATCGATGGTGGCTTCCTGAATATCCTCCTGGTCAGTGAGGATACCATCCTCACTGTCGATACTATGAATCATAGCCTTTGATCTCTTTTGCCTAGCAGAAGCGTGGAAGAAGGCAGTGTTTTTATCTCCACAGGATAACCATTTAACTCGGGATTGTTGCCGTTTATAAATCTCTTCCTGTAGCAGAAGTCTGTCTAACTCTCCCTTAAGGGCGGTGAGGTTAGCATCAAGAGTGTGATCAGATTGAACGCTGTTTTCAAGAATAAGGATTTTGTCACGAGTTTCATTGATTTTCTGAAAAATATTCCCAAATACAACTTTGTTCCAGAGTCTTAAATCCGCCTTTAATCTCTTCAATTTGTAGGAAACCCGAGCTACACCGAAAAGAGAGCAAGGTCTCGTCCAAGATTCTGTCACCATAGGGAGAAAAGTTGAGTGTTGGAGCCACATCTTTTGAAATTTAAAGTTCACAGGCCCCCTGTTGTTCTCTTCCTTTGTTCGAAGTAGGAGAGGAGTGTGGTAAGAATGGTTACGCTCAAGGTGCACCACCATAGAGTCAGGAAAAGCAACCATCTAGTTATGATTAACCAGAGCCCGGTCGAGACGTTCCCATAATAAATAACCATTCCTGTTACGATGCCATGTGAACCGAGATCCCGTGAAAGGAACATCATACAACGAATTAGAATCGATAAATTGCACAAAATCATATTTAGTAGCACGCAAAACTGGGCCACCTCCAAGTTTCTCTTCATCAGCTTTCACAATATTAAAATCCCCTATCAACATGACTGGCAAGTTTGTAGACAGGATCGGTGAAAGGGATGACCAAAGAGTTCTCCTTAACAAATAATCACGTTTAGCATAAACCACCACCAACACTACAGTAACTCCCTTCCAATCCAGGGTGACTGCCAAAAATTGATTAGTAGCTCCCAGCAATGTAAAGCTATGATTACTAGGAAGGCACAGCCAGACCTTACCTCCTTCACTTTCATTGGAATAGACCTGGGAGAGGCCTAACTTACTGGCAAAATGAGAAGCTTTATTGAAAGGTAACATAGGTTCTAGGATGGCAAGAAATGCAATATTATATTTTCTATAAATTAATTTAAGGTGCCGGGTTGTAGTGTCATTGCCGACCCCCCTAGCATTCCATACAAGGAATGTACTCATCAGATAAACTATTGTGAGATACCTCTGGCCAGCAGGCCAGAGATGGAACTAAGCTTCCTATTGCGTCGGTTATTGGCTCTAATATCAGGAGTATCGGAGTCTGAGTGATAAATCTCATCCCTCCCTGGTCTTAAGGTCTGGTCACCACCAGTCTGCCATGGGGCCTCTAAGTTTAAATAGTCAACTAAAGCATCAAAAGAATTACCTATAGGAATGCTGTCCATTTCTCGAGTAGGGATCATGTTCTGGGGTGAAGCCAAATCTCTCCTTTTTACTGGGAGGAAATCCCCATTTAGAGGAGCTCCTATTTCTGCACTTATAACTTCCTCACCTATGACTTTATTAAGACCCCTTTCTCCTGTGCAATTATCTTTAATATGGTCTTCATCTTCCACAGTTGTATCGTACGTTTCAAGAGACTTAATAACATGTCCTTCAACATGTTCAACAGATTCATCTGTTGTGGGGTTGCAATTAGAATTTTGAATATTAGCAGGTGCAACAAGAATTTTCGGGCTCATTTCAACACTACCATTTTTTCCATTATCCTTAGCATAATTGAAATTCAGTTCCTCATCTCCCTCTGTTTGAATATCCACTTTCAATTTACTCATATTATCAGTAGGCACTAAGGTATTCATTGTTGAATCTTTTTGTTTGGAATCCAAAACATTGTAATGTTGTTTAATCAATTTCTTGCAATCAAACTTCTCATGATCATGTAGCTTGCAATGCACACAATATTTAGGAGATCTCTCATACACCACTTCTTGCCAAAACCCTTCATCATTATCTGATCCAATCCAGATAAAATCAACCCTAGCTACAGACACATCAATTTCAACACAAACTCTAGCATAACTAGGTCTAGTAAACGTGATTGTTGGAAGATCAGTATCCAAGAATTTACCAAGTGGTTTCACAATAGCTTGTAAATAAGAAGGTATGCAAAAATTTAATGGAAGAAGAGGCAATCTAATCCATACCGGAGTGACTGGAGACTCTTCTGTAGCATTGAAATCCCTTGACCATTTGAATAGCCTAAATAACGATCATTCAATGGAGTGAGAATCCCTCATCCAAGCTTTGGAAAAATCCTCTACATTCTGAAGCTTAATCAAGATATGGCGCCTATCAATGAAGTTGACGATTGGAATAGCTAATAACCCCCATTTGGTGCTGATATGATGTCTAATAACATCCATTCTAGGGCGTGATTTAAAGAATTTAGCGATGAGGGCATATTGCAGGGGAGCTTCGGATCTCTGTAGTTCAAGTGGGGAGAAGACCATCGCGTGCTTCCCTTCCTTCCATTGTGGCTGTCTGATCGAGACAGCAACATCCATGCATGAGAAAGATTAAATGACCTCTGTTTCTATAGCATTGAATATGAAAATAATTCAATAAAGAGAGACTTTGAAAAGTAACAAACATTAAAAAAGTGAAAATTAATATTTAACTCCAATCAAAACTATTCATCGGATTGTTGATTTTTTTTTTTTTTTACTTGTTTTCTCTTAATGATTACGTTTCACTTCTACTAACTAAACATAAAAATTAACTTTATTTTAGGAACGCAATATCCTATAAGTTGGAAGTAATAGATATTTAAAAAAGTAAAAAGAACTAAAAAAAAATGACAAAAACTCCAAAAAAGTAACAAATGCTCAAAAAATTAATATTAACTGATTTCTCTAAAAACATGATTGTCGTGTGAATATTAACTGATTGCATATGCTCCTTATAGGGACGCAGGAAATGGATTTTTCTAAAAACACATGACACAACAGCCTATAAGTTTAATCATTACGAAACATAGACAACTTAATTTTGGGCTGCCATCAGCTGTTAGACTTGTTAGAGTTGTCCTCCCACATCATCCATTTCATGTTTTCCAAGGTAAGAATTGTTTCGCAACAAATCATAAAAACGAAATTTAATAGAATACTCTTAACAAATTTTAAGGTATCCATTCAAACAAAGGGTGTCTGAGAGCAAGAAGTACACCCGAATTTTAAGTGCACTATTGATTTTTTTCTTAAGGAACCACGTCTCCTCAAAGATGTGTTGTCAAAAAAATCCACCCCTACTAAAAGGGGTGCAACTTTTTAATGATCTGAACCAAATTAATAGAAAATTTTCTCCGTTGTGAATATAATAGAGTGTGCAATTCAAAGAAAATAATTCGGTGAAAGGTGAGTAAATTAATTGGAAATGCAAAAGTTGAAACTTTTCCTTTTCAATTGCTCACACAAAGATGTATACAAACTTTTCAGCGAAAATAAGACACTTGCATCATTATGGAGCCGGGATTCGAGCCAAGTATCTCATGGTTTCAGTACAAGTCATTATTTTAGCCACGTTTGAATGTAGTTGAGAAATAAGTATAGTGAATCAAGCAGTTGCATGTTCCTTGCAATTGAGAAAACCTATTTGATATACATAATTGAAATGCTCGATAATCACAAATGGTAATTTTTCGTCCTTCTACCATGTAACCAGCTTTGAGAATACCAATTAGAGAAATTACATTTAAGACTACAAAATAGCTAAAAAAAAAAAAAAAGAGGAGTAATGCTACTTGCAGTCGCCCTATGTGGCACACACATGACATGTAGTTATTTGATACATTAAAGTGGTAGTTTTTTTACCACATTTAATGCATCAAATACACACTTGAGGAGTGTGTGTCACATATGGCGATTGCTGCAGTGAGCGACTGCAAGTAGCATTATTCAAAAAAGAGTGCACAATTTTCATAAATGTTCTTGTTAAATAAAATAAGATGATTCCAGGATCATTTCTAGTTCTCGTACATGGCAAAGAATTATTTTTCTGACCCTAATTTGCTCCCTCCTAAACTTTTTTCACATCTGTGAGGTGTAGTTGGACCTCAACCTTAATTTCATGGCCAGATTGATTAAATAAAAATATATCATCAAAAAAGGGTAGTAGTAGCAAAAGTATAGTTGCTTCTTCAAATTGATGATGCGATTTTTGTTCAATTTGGCATAAAGCTACTATTTACCCATCAGAGGTAGAATTTATTTTATATAATAATATGCAATGCATTAGTTTGTAAAAATTAAAATCCTTCAGAGACAATACTCCAAAAAATTAATTCTCTGCTAAAAAGTCCTAACAAAACATCGTTCTGATTATTGTAACAAAACTCCGGTCTTGATCTTGGATTGAATAAATGGAGATATAAAGGTAGGTTTGACGATGGTTGATCGAAAACATTAAAGAGAGCCGCCTATAATTGACAGTAGTTGTGAATTGGCATAGAGAAATAATAAGTTTAGGTTTGGTTTGGGCTGAATTGCATTTGTTTTCTTCTAAACGAATATTATATGGTTAATGAAATTTTAAAAAATGAAAAGGAATTGATCAGTTTTCTAATTAATGGGCTGCACTGAGCCTAATTTGCTCAATTTGAATTAAAATAGGATTGTGTATAATTTTATCTATAAGGAACTTTCGTAAAGTTTAGTTCACCAAGTTAGGCAAAAGAGTAATGTTATTTAACAAAGGGAAAAATTCATAAATAAGAGGTTAAGTTTCACTCATTTCAAATTTAAGAACATGAGTTTTCAAATGTCAGATTTTTTCAAATTTTATTTATAAATTAATTAATTAAACATATATTTTATTAATTAAATACATTCAGGTTACAATTCCATATAATTTGGTCACAAATTATAAATTATTTGGTCATAAATTATTTTTTGGTCACAATAAAAAATTTTATAGCTCACAAATTATTTCATAATCACAAATTGAAAATTTAATAGGTCATAATTTTTTCATCGATCATAAATTTACAAAATTAATAAGTTACATATTATTCATTGGTCACAAATCACAAATTTTATATATCACAAATTATTTTAAGTTCACAATTCAAAAATTTTATAAGTCACAATTTGTTCATCGGTCACAAATCAAAAATTGAAATATCACAATTTATTTATAGGTCACAAATCATAAATATTATAAGTCGCAACTTATTAGAAAGTCACAAATTATCAAAATATCGGTCACAAATTAACAATTTTTTAGGTCATACATTATTTTTTTGATCACAATTTATCTTTTTCATTGGTCGAATATTATTTATCGATCACATATTAAGCAATTTAATGATCACAAATAACCAAATAATCTATGACCACAACCAACACTTGAGACCACCACCTCACCACTCCCATCAGTGCCACCGTCGCCGTCAGAACCATCACCACCACCTCCTCTCGACAATAACATCATCTCAAACAAATCAACACAACACATAAAAACACCACCACATCGTAGCACCAAATCCACCGTCACCTCGACAGACCCATTGCCACCAACATCTACTAGCAGCCCCACCACCGCCGTCGCTAGAACCACCACCTCACAACAATCGTCGCACCGCCACCATCTCAAACAATCCAACACCACCACTAAATACTACCACTACTTCACCATCGTCGTCGCCACCACTTTAATCGTACCACCACACAATCGTTTCCATACACACAAAACAGCACACATACACCATAGATCGTCTAATCACTGCTCAGCACGAATCGCCCACCACCTACACCAACAACTCACTGCAATTGCCACCACCACAATCGCAGCCACACCACCACCACATCGCACCCATTACATTCAACACCACAGCAAACCAGATGAAGAGAAAACAGAGGTAGATTAGAAATAAACTCAAATTCTCCGAGATCAACTAATTGAGTGTTTTACCTAACTACTAAAAACCTCCCAGAACCTTCTTCCCACACCAAATCGTCCACCCCTGAACCTCCCAAAATGTCACCCAAATCGGAGATCCATACTGCCTCCGCCAATATCGGTGGCGCCACTAAATCCGCCCCAACATCCGACTCCAACGATCTAATCTTCCACATCTTAAAGGTCCTCCTCGTTGTGCGCAGCGGCGCAACGGGAAGCTTGCTCAGCAAGCGCCGCTGCACAGTGAGGAACCTGTTCGACAATCTTTGTAGCAACGTGGCAGTAATGTGCAAGCTTGTGTGGCGGTAATGTGCAACGGCCGCTATGTACAGTGGTGTGAGCACCGTCATAGCAGCCTCGCTCAATCCACTGCATCAGCATCATCGTCGCAATTGAGCCCTTTCCGATGGTTGTGTGAGAGATAAAGAGAGCGAGATAGAGAGAGAAAGGTAGAAGGGATATAGATTTAGAGTTTGTGGGAGTTGGAATCGAGGTTTTATTTGTTTTAATTTTATATTATTAAAATTTTAATTATCATCTGATTTTTGAAATAAAAACTTGTGAATTTGAATTTTGAAATTGGAAGTTTAAAATTCTAGTACGTTGTAATTTCCACTTTAACAAAACTGGAGTTACAACACCAGTCCAGGTGATATTAAGTGTCATTAAATGATAAGTACAATTAAATAAACCATATAATTTTACCTTTAATTCAATTTATCATATAATGCTATATAGATTGATGCTATTTTAAGCAAAAAGGACTCAGGCAAATCTTGATTTGGCTTTAAAATGTACCTCATTTTCAATTGTTTTAGTTACTTGTTAAGATTTCTTCGTATATGGTCAGAAGTATAAATCACTTAAGCATACAAGTGTTCAAGACATCTATTTCCAATATCATAATTGCACTAACTCTAAAATATCGAGTTTCTTTTCTTGTGAAAAATGAACGACGAGTACTTTTTCTAACCCTTTTGGGGCCATCTTTTATTGGGCTTACATTTTATCCAATTAGAAAAAACAATATATCAAAGTTGAACCCTAAAAACATTGTTTTGGCCCCAAAAAAACCAGAAAGAATGTTGGAAAATCCAAAAACTTGACCCCTCATTTAATACTAAATTCCAATTTATCTGCACAAAATTCAAGTACCAAAGAAATTTCAGAAACCAGCCAATGCTGTTTGCAGAACTGAACAAATTAAGATTATCCCACTTCAAATTTATAACTCATTTCCCAATTCTTAACACCATCTTCCCTCTTTTGGCCCTTTCTGATTTTTCCAAACATCCCCTTACAGTGTGACACAAATAGGAACTGACATGACACTACTAACAATATCATTTACCTAACCACTTATAATCAACTAATTTGAGCAGGAAATAATCAGATTTCAAAGTCATAATTTATTTTTCCGAGGCCCTAAATCTGGCAAGCTTGAAATAGATTAGTTGAAACTTTTCCCCGTAGACTCGAAAGGAAAAGAAAATAGTATTTTTCTTTAAAAGCGGAAGATATTTCTCTTTTTAACAATTTTAAAACGTGTGCACGAATTTACATATATCTACGATATTAGTTAAATTTGGATCGAGTCACTTTCATTAAGTGTTTAATTTTTCAAAAAGAGATCGCAAGTAGAGTTTTTAGTAATTTATTGTCTAGTATCCTTATGAATCAATCAAATTGTAACACATTTATGACACAAGGGATTAGGCATCTTTCAACAATAATATGAAAGAAAAAATTTGTTCATTTGTAAAACTTTGCCTCATTTGAGTTGCAAGGAGATTAGAAATTAAAATTCTTTAAACATGTCTATATCTTCTTTACTATTGTTGTACCATAGTAGGTTCTTGTTTTAACTCATCTTACATATTTGGAATCGAAAAATATGTGTTCACAAATTTAACATTATCGAAGTCACTTTCATCGAGTGTTTAATTTTTCCAAAAGAAATTTTAAGTACTTCATTTATTGTTGACGGCTTTAATATCCTTGTGAACCAATAAAATTGTGCCATATTTACGACATAATGAATCCGTCTTCTTTCAATTATAATTTTGAGGGGGAAAAAGTCTATCAAAATATATAATTTGTAAAGCTTTGCCTAATTCGAGTTGCAAAGAAGGCTACAAGTTAAAATCATTTAACGTATCTTCATCTTTCTTTGTCATCGTTGTATATATAGTAGCTTCTCGTGTTAACCCATCTTACATATTTATCGTAGATTGTAATTAAAATCAAGAAAAATTTGTCCCAATAAAATCTTAATGAATTCATTTTTGATTTTGAAGTTTCTTTAATCTTTTCAGCAAAAAATAAATAGAAAAAAGAAAAATATAGATTTTTTTAATAAAAAAAATATTGTGACAATGCATGGCAATGACATTACACAGTAGCGCGCTTTAAATGCGGGGTAGACAATATGGTCAGCGACTTTCCTGAAGGACAATGTCAGCCTCTATGCCACAGGCCCCTTAACCAAGTAAAGATGTGAAAGCTCATTCACATATCCACACAAACTCTCTCTCTCTCTCTCTAAATAATATATCGAGGTGTACGCAGAACTTTAAAATTAAAGGGTACAATTGAACTTGCAAAAAAATTGGAAAAAATTTTACAATCAAAAATTTACGTCCAAAAAAATTATACCCCATGTAATTTTACCTCCAAAAATTTACATGGGATATGACTTTTTTGGATGTAAAATTTCTAAAAATTCTTATGTCATATTCCATATAAAATTTCTTAATAAAATGATGAAAATTATATTGAGAAATTTGTATCGCAAAAATAATAAATGTTAATGAAATAATTGAATTTTTTTTAAAAAAATGCGAGTTAGACTTCTTTCTTTAAGACTCACGTTTAAAGTATTTTTAACTATTTTCTGGATTGTAGATTCGATTAGCGTACGATCGTTGGAGAATTTTTAAAATTAGCATGTTATCGAAATTCAAATTTATTGTGATTTTGCCCCTATTTTGTGGAGATTAAAATCAATTTTTTAGTAAATTTTGATGAAAATTAAACAGTTATGGATTTCATGAAATTTGTTATTAAAATTAATTGTTAACTTTAATTTAAATTAAAATTTAGATTTCAATCGATACTAAATACAATTTTATAAAAAAAAAATTCAAAAGTTGGGGGTCACGTCATGTGCCCCTCAAGACCGCCCCTGAAAATATATATATATATATATATAAATATGTAATTGTGGAGTGTGGAGTAGTCTCTTTCTCTTTCTTACCTAGGGCAGTGGGCTGTAAATAAATACAAGTGCAATGAAACCACAATTCTATTCTCTCATCATAGTGCCATCATGGCCTTGTGATGGCATTAGTCTCTCTTAACTTTTGTCCTTAGAAAAAAGGTAAAGGTAAGAAAATGACTTTAAGAAAGAAAAAGCCATTTATCTCTCTTTCTTTCTTTATTTGTTCAGAATAGAGTCAGTACTCACTTTTTTCTCTCACTTCAAATTCAATCATAAAGCAATCGATTACAAAATGATTTACTACACCCTCTCACATCCATCTTTTCTGCTCTGCCAAAAAAGTCCTGTATCCTTCTGATCCCTTAGCATTTATTACTCACTTTTCGAGGAATGGGCCATCTAGGGTTAGACACCCTCTCTCTCTCACATGTCAACTTCCAATGAGTAAACCTTTGTTCAAACTGTCCATGTAACGTTTACTATAGGTCTTTTACCATTGCCTTCAAAATAGTTTTACCGCAAGAAAGGTAACAAGATTTTCTTGATTGAAGATCCCAAAATCTTTATATATATAAATTTAAAGAAAAGATTGACGTAATTTTAAACACAATCATGTATGTACGTAAACGAGTACAAGTGGACTATCTCTAAGAAGTTCGGCTAACCGATTACAAAATCTTTCTTGTCATAATTAATCAGATTAAAAAACATGGCCTAGGGATAGGTTTGAAGATGGGTGGGGGTGCGTGGTTGTCACATTTTGATGAGAGTGCGTGAGAGTTGTTGAGCTAATGAAGATGTCGGTTTTTCATGTGGGCAAGTGTACAATTACATTCTTTACGGGTGGGTGGTGGTCTTTCACCCTCAATATATTCGCTCGTCAAAAGGGATAAACGAAATACACTGCTTTTGTTCCTTTCTTTTAATTCCTCCCATTAGGCCCTACACTGTCACTTTGATATATTATACTCTCTCTCTCTCTCACACACACACACACACTGACGGTGAATTTTTTTTTTTTTTTTAATTTCAGTTTCTCTCTCCAGTAATTCAACGGGATGATTCTGTTTTTCACTCAATCCAGTACATTTCAAAAAAGTATTTTTAGGGCCTGTTTGGTAGGGATTCTCATTTTTTTTACAGTAAATCAATTCTTATTTTCAACCACACATTCTTCAATAAAATAATATTTTTCATCACATCAATAATTTTTTCTTCTTTTTCAAACACACATTTCCCATCATATCACTATTCAAAATCAATTCTTCCTCTAAAAAATCCCTACCAAACAAGCTCTTAGAACTAATCTCGTGCGCTTAACTATTAGACCCCGTTTGGTGCACATTAAATGAGATAATGCATTTTTTGAAGTGATGTAATAGGGTATATGTGGTGAAAAAAGAAGGAAAAATTATTGATGTGATGGAAAATATTATTTTATTGAAGAATGTATTGTTGAAAATGAGTAGAAGAATGAAAAAATAATGTGGTCCAAATAGGGGCTAAACTTCTCTTGCCACTTTAGTGGTGAAAAGCTTTTATCCTCTTCCTAAGACGGGAGATCAAGACTAACAATGTTTTACAGTTACTTTTTGTGTCTTAACTTATTTAATTTGAAATTTTAGTATTCTTGACTTTCAAGTATTGCTACACATATACAGCCTAAGGTACTCTACAGTTTATGTGGGTACTTTATTCATAATGCTAATAAAGGTGCATTAAAGCAGCAACTACTTGTATCTCCATGCATGTTCTGTGAACATAAAGAAATCGAACCAGAAAACAAACAGTACGGTCGACGTGCAACATAGGTCTGAATATGTTGAAAGAATCCAAGACTGAGACTAATTCTCCTGCGTAACTTTTTTTAGCAGAGAATTTAGATTGTGAGATTGTAATTAGAAATTTTTTTTTTTTTCCCCTTTAAAATGAATGAATTTTTTTGGTGAATCCCAATTTAAGCTAGAGTTACTTATGGCAGTCCCAAATGTGATGTCTTGGAACGCAACGCATCAGAGGTCACTCAAAACAATCTACTTTAATTTATCGGTTCATTTAAGACTCGACTCGAGAGTTAAAACAAAAGATTTATATTCTATAAATAAAAAAGAGGCTTTATTTTATTTAATTATTATCTTATTAACGTGACAAATTTCATAATTATGGACATCCAGATGGACACTCGGCGCTAGAATTTGAACAGTGTCAAGATTTTCGATCTTTAATTAACAATTTTTAGTGAAAATATTATATTGTCAAATCATGTGCATTGTTTTAAATTGAGTTAGAAAATCAATACTTTTGACTTTCATGCTTTAAGTAATGAGTCCTACCCTTAAGAAGGTTAGAGACATTAAAGAAATCAAACTCAAATTGATTTTTCCTCATTGTACCCTGATTGGATTCCGCAATCTCTTGAACTCTTTTTCCTATCATGCCAGATTTTTTCTTCATAAAAAATGAGTCCTAGCCTCCCTCATTTTTCACGACATTGATGTTCATTTTTCAAAGATGAAAACTCTACTGTCAAGATTCGAAGAATGGATACATGTTGGTACTTATTGCAAAGATTATGGACTGCTGCTAATTTTCCCTAAACTAGTAATAAGATTCTTGTTTGGTGAAAATTAAAATCTAGATTTTAATCTGAGACCCTGTTTGAATTGCATTAGTTGAAAAAAACAGAGTTTTGAATAGAGATTTTTAGGAGAACGTATGATTAAAAGAATTATGCTAGTGGTATATCACCACTAACATAAGGGTGTTCATAATGGACATCCGGCGCCCCCTCATTGGAGGGGGTGCCGACCCCACCGACCCTCCCAGTCCCTCCAATGATGTAGCGCCGGGTGTCCATTATGGACACCCCGATGTTAGTGGTGATGTACCACTAGCATCACTCTGGTTAAAAATAGAGAAAAATTTTAGATTTACATGCGAATATTTTATTGCGTAAATGTGTGATTAAAAATAAATATATAAAAAAATAGTTTAAAAATAATAGTTGTCAAACAGGGGTTAAGTTAAAGTCAATAATTAATTTTAACCATACATTTTATAGAACTCGCAACATTTTTACTACACAACTCATAACCTTTTATCAAAATCTACTAAAAATCTGGTTGTAATCTCCTTAAACATAGGCTAAATGTTAATATTAGACTCTTAATATTAATTTTTAATTTCTTTAACAAAATAATTTTAATTTTATATGGCACGTCCAATTTTCCACTCTATTTAATTCAAGTTGGGATTCATTAATATCTATATCTATATATACATAAACATATACATATACATATTCACGCATTTATATACATAAATCATTATGACAACAAGGTATTGACACATTGCCATTTAAAAGTCATAGGGCTCTTCATATCAGTCAGTCATTATTTAATTATATGGACTTTCTGAGGTATAGATTTAGCGGCTAGTCATCTATAGAGGGACGTTGACTATTAAACACCACAATTTCTCGTGTAAATTAAGAAACTCAATTGTAGGAATTAATTATAAAGCGTAATCATGTGTCACATAGGTTGCAGCCAATAATAGATTTATAGGTCTGTCGTCTTAATTATCCAAAAAAAAAAAAACATGTAGTTTCACTGTACTAGAAAAGAAAAATACCAATAATAATATTCCTCCATTCAATGAAAGGAAGAAAGTGAGTAGACATTAAGAGATGAAAATCACTTTACAAAAAGTTATTAAATTTGCTTTTGCAAACATTGTTGTCATCTTTTATGAAAATGACATATATATATATATATATATTACCCTTGTTCGAGTCACATTAAAATTTTCAATCACACATTTTTCAATAAAATAATATTTTCCATCACATCAATAATTTTTCCTTCTTTTTCAACCACACATTCTCAACCAATCTACTATTCCAAAATACATTCTTCCAAAATAATGTGGCTCAAACACACCATATGAATAAATAGATGATCATTAATATGGTTGGTCACATATAACAATTCGTATCATTTTCGTGGAACTGAAATCTTTTAAACAAGCACATGATTGATCATGGTTATTCATATATCTATTGGTGTTATAAACTGGAAAGAAAAGAGACTAAAATAAAGAAGTCAATAAATTTGTGTGTATTTTATTGAGAACTAAAATTCCATATTTATATGAAAGAATTAGGGCTAAGGGATACAATCTAGGGTTGCAAGGGCATACAAGTCATTCACTAAAAGCATATAATTTACAACACTCCCCTTGAATGACACATTAAAAAGATATTTGCCTCATTAAAACCTTACCCAAAAAAATCAATGGGACAAAACTTGAGCTAAAAAATAAGAGTATACATGCTCCCCGCTAATTTCAATAAATGAAAATTCTTGTATCGAGCCATCCATATCCTTGTTATAACTTTCGAGCAATATCGTCTTCATAGATCATATTTAGCAATCTTTATTTATCTTTAGTCACATGATGATCTGTTGAAAAATAAATTGTGTTGTTGCTCTCTTCGAGAGTCTTATACAATTTATAATATATAATTGTATTATTTTTAAGGGAAAATTTTTACAGGTTGTGCACATTCATTATACAAAGAATATGCCTCGTTAAAATCTTATTAGAAAAAATTCCATAGGAAAAATCTTAATGAAGAAAAACAGTACATAATTCTTTCGAACGCCACAAAAGTTGTCTCATTAAAAATCCTAATAGAAAAATCCGATAGGACAAAGCCTTGGTCAAGGAAAAATTAGTACAATACGTATTTAGTCCCCTCATGATAATATCACTTAAATTAGATACTTCAAACATATTAAATATTTCAAGGATAACATTAACAGTCATGCCAAATAAATTAAATATAATTATGTTTCAAATTCCGTACATCATCTGGATGACAAGATATGGACTTGTGATTGCATCCACCTCTATATTTGCAAAATTTATTATATTAAGAGTCGTGCATTATATGCTATGACTTCATTTTTCTCATTTACTTTTCATATAAGTATACATTGTTCGATTTTCGGACTGAAGGTTAAAGAAATTTCATATTTTTCTAATAAATTCAATTTTACTATAATTGCATCCTTTTATTTGATCAATTATTTTTTATCGATTTATATAGCATTCCTTAAACAGAAATAAGTACTTTGTTGTCAATAGTAACGGTTAAGAAATAAGCCATTGCATGAGCCACGCGTTTGTGTGAAAATGTATTTCGAAAATAGTGATTTTTTTGGAGAATATATAGTTAAAAGATAAGGAAAAAATTTCGATTTACATATAAAATTGTTTTATAGGAGAATGTGCAGTTGTAAATGAGTTTTTTTTTTTTTTTTTTTAAAGTTTTGAGAAAATGGGGACCAAACAAAGGCTCAATTTGAAGGCACTTAACAAATACTAGTATTAAATCATTTATTGTCATCACAACTAACACTTATTAAAAAGTTGAGATTTATGCTCACTAACATTAACAAGACATTGTGTCTTGATTGAATAATTTAAAAATTTTGCTCATGATTTAAAATTTGAATTGCAATTTTGCAAACTTCAGGTTGCGAACAACATGCAATCATCTACTAGATATATCAAATTTATTACATACAAATACTATTTAAATGGTTAACATGGAGGGTGACAAGGCCCCTTTTATCACCCTAATTAATTTTTAAAAATATAGAGAATTCAGTCCATATTTAGCTAGCAATGATTAATTACCAATTTTAAATAGAGAGAATAAATATCATATGTGAATTCATTGGATTGAAAAATATTCTAGTTCTTCGTTGAATGTCCATTGAATTCTCAGTTTCGTATTATTATTGATCCAGCAATGGTTCATCTGGTTGCCAAACAATAATACATTTAATAATTAAACTTATAGTTCAATATAATGTTTTTTTTGTCAATTGTACAATACATTTTAGAAACTTAGTACGTTTCTGTTTAATTTAGTGGAGAATAAATTACTATCAATAATAAAATTTTATTCTCCTACATAATGCAGTATTGACTCTTCTATAGTATCAAAACAATACTCTTCTGAAATATTGATAATACTTGGTTATGATTATTCATAAGTAATAGAACAATATTCTTTAGGAATAATAATACATTTAAATAAATCATAGCATTTTTCTAGAATATTAATATGTATAAATGTGTGCTTCCTGAAGAACACAATACGGTATTCTCAAAAATACTAATATGTATTATTTTTTCTTCCTCTAGAGTAATATTTCAATATTTTTCTGGAATATAAAAATTGTTATGTCATGCTCTTCACGAGCATATAATATTCTTTCTCAAACATTTATATAAGGTGGGTTGCATTTCTTCTAGAACATCAACACTATATTCATTTAGTACAAATGCAATTTCTAGTTATATTTCTTCATGAACACTAGTTAAATCAAAATATTTAACTCATCTAAAACTTCACAAACATAATATATAAGGGTGTGTTTGATTGTATTTATTTTCCATGAATAATGTAAGTTTCTCATTCAAATCCTACTTTGAAGTGTTTCATTGTTATTTTTCTATGGAAAATATTTTTCAAATTTTAAAAATATACATAATTTTCCTTGTTTTTAAGGAACATATTTTCTTTTGGGGAGTATGTTTTTGTTTTTCTCAAAATAAAGAAAATATTTATTTTTCTAGAATATATTTTCTATGATAATCAAACACACTCTAACAGAAATGGAAAAACTTTTAAAGAATAGACTTACTTGAATTTGAAAGATTTAAAAAAACCTTGAATAGTTGACAAATCTCATATTCTTTAAATATGTAAATTTGAAAAACAAAATTGTAGTACTTAAAACTTCGCTACTACTATTTTTCACAAATGAAGTGTTTGATTTTGATAATAACCTTTGGATTTAAAGAACAGTAAGTTGTAAACATCATGTCCAAATCTCAAGAGGATCGGAATACGAAACTCTGAGATGTCAACGTTTAATTATAGCTGTTGTTGGCTATCCAGATTCTATGAATTTTTTGCACTATTGATTCGAATTTTTCTCTATCTGCTAATTAGAATACTTGATGATATGTCTTAGATCACTTTAATCTATCAATGCTTATATTTATTTGAGAGAAATAATAAAATATTCTTTGAGAATATTATAACACAGAATGTTATGTTTTTCAGGAGCAATAATTAATATTCTTCTTGAATATTAAAATAATAGAAAGTTACTTTTCTTCAAAAACTACAACTCAAGATTTATGTTGTTTAATTTGTGCTTCTTCAAAAACACTAATAAATTATTTTTAATAATTGCATAATATTATAATTAAACCTATAAATAAGAATATTTATAGATTTGTGAAGTGATTTTGCTCGAATAAAGAACTTATTTTCATAAAATTTGCAAAAAAATTGTATCTTGAACATATTATATTCTTCGAGATATGTGCTACGTTTAGAGTACGAATAATAATAATAATAATAATAATAATAATAATAATAATAATAATAATAATATTATTATTATTATTATTATTATTATTATTATTATTATTATTATTATTATTATCATCATCATCATCATCATCATCGTCAGTTGCCGTTGTTGTTGTGCTGTTGTTGCTGTTGCTGTTGTCGTCGTCGTCGTCGTCATCATTTTTGTGTAAAAAATGATGTTATTATTGCTTCTTCAAGAGCATTGGATCAATATTCTTCTGAAATATTGAAATTGTAATGTCACGTTTCAACAAGAACATCGACATGGAATTCGTCTAGAATATAATATGCACACATATTATACTTTTCAAAAGTAACAATACAATATTGTTATGTATGAATTTGTACCTCTTCAGGAGCAACAAAACAATACAAATATGAAATTTCTTTTTAAGCAATGCTACAATGTTCTTCTAAAATATTAATTTAGGTACAAATATTATATTCCTTTTCAAGCAATGCTACAATATCCTTTTGGAATATTATTAAATATTATTATGTATAAATTTGTGCTTCTTCAAGAACAAGAAAATAATACAAATATTATATTCATTTTCAAGCAATGGTACAATATTCTTCTGAAATATTGGTTTAGAATGTTTCTTTTCAAAAATAATAATACAATATTATTCTAAAATACTGTACAGGAATATTGAACAAGAAAAATTACATTCAACTAAATATTTATCTATCATAAATTAGTATAGTAAAATCGATATAATCAGATCAAATAAATATACCCTTTTTTATAGGATGTATATCTCTCCTAAATTTGTAATTTGCTTTTATTATAAAAAAAAAATCCACCTAGTGGTGGTTAGATAGAAAATCTACTCAAATATCTAAGGGTTGTTTGACAAAGTTTTTGATATAATTTATATAAGATTCTGAAAAAAATTAACGAAATGTTTGGTTGAAAAATTAATAAAAGTTATGAGTTCCATGAAATGTGGGATTAAAATTAAAATTTGATCAATTTAAAAACTAATAGAATTTTAGCAAACAAGTCACTTTTCTAGCACATAACGACATATCACTAGTTGAAAAAACAGTCCTAAAAAGTCCCTCTTGGATTTTGGGAATCAAGAAAGGAGATTCGTTCTTTACGTTTACTTATGCATGATTTAAAAATATGTAAAAATTGTGCGTACGTGTTTCCCAAGTTGAAATCGAGAATAAGCCTAAAAAAATTAAGTCCATATAAGATGAAGATTAAAATCAGATTTGTAGTAAATTTTGATCGAAGTTGATGAAATGTGTGGTTAAAAAGTTGTGTGATTCATAAAATATGTTGTTGAAATGAATTTTGGACTTTGACTTAGATTAAAATTTAGGTTTTAATCTATACCAAGCAGGGAGTAAAACTAATACACTTATGGACTATATAGAGGGAAACAGCTGGGTGAGACCGTAAATGTTGGGATGGCCCCATTGAGAATGTTGCATATATATAGGGAGAGAGTCAAAAGAAGGGGCAGAATCATCGGAGACTTTCAATCTCCGATATATTCTTTGAGCTTGTACACATTTAAGAACTAAGATCTCATCAAATTGTATATATTTTCTTATGTTTGAATTTTCCAATATATCTATATTTTTATATGCTGAACAAGTTGAACAATGTTCATACAATGCAAATTATAATATTTTATGTTTTGGACATTAAGTGTTGCACGTGGTGTATATAAAAAAAAAAAATTGATTATAACTCTTGTAACCCGTAACAAAAATTATAAAATCGTATGTTTTTTATTTAATATCTACAAACATCTCTTTCTCACATGATTTCACGGGAATCTAGCTTTTTACTTAATATATAGAGATGGTAATGGAGCGGGGTGCCACTCCCCCACCCCGTCCCGCCCCACGTGGGGCGGGGCGGGGCGGGTTCGGGACCCGGGCTTGCCCCGTTTATTTTATTTTTTTTTTCAAAAACTTCCAATTAACTATTTTTTATTTTTAATTTGTAATTAATTATTTTTTTTATTCTTCACGAGGCGGGATCGGGGTGCTTCGGGACGAGGCATCCCCTCCCCTCCCCGCCCTGCCTCGCCAACCCGTCGGAGCGGGTTTTTTTCGCCCCATTCGAGGCGGGACGGAGATTTTTTTGCCATCACTATCAATATACCCAAAAGTACTTATAACTTGCCTTCTTTCTGAAGCAATTCAACAATCATATTTACTCATTTATTTCAAATTATAATCCACCGTCTCTATACATTTCTTAAAATAATGATGTATCAAATGATCCAACTTCTAAGCCAACTATTTTTTCTTATTTAAGAATCGCTTTACTCTACAAACAATTGAGAGATTGTGAAAAAGAGATTAATACGGAATTCTATTTCAGGTGATAACTTGTTTAATTTAACTTATGAAGTCAAATCATTACGCATCGAGAAAAATATTTTAAAAAATCAACATCTTACCAAATCCATCAATCATCCCGCTGTCATAAGAAATATGAGAAATTTAAATATTAATATACGAACTTATACATCAACTTTTTTGACCATTGCCAACATAAAAAGCTCAATAATTGAATTAAAAGTTCAAATGCTTTTGGCAAACCCTTTTTACATTACTAACGTTTTCGACAATTCTTTTGCACTAAGCAAACCAATTTCTATCTTTTAGAGGGTTGTGATCTGATGAATTCATAATTAAAAGAAGAATTACTTTCTTTTGGTCCAATATGTCACCAAAAACTCCTACATTGAGTGCCTCGTGTATGTATGTGCACCATTCTAACAATCTAGAATTCATCAATTAATCCTTTATTTTTGTTAAGATAGGATACTTTATACCTTTGTTTAAAATTGATCTTTGATGAGAAGTCCTTTCTTGTGTAGGACCTGAAATAGTTGCTCTAATTATCTACCTAAATTTTAGAAGAATCAAGATGCACCATGTGTTGAAAAACGATGGAGTTTTAAGTTGTTAATGCGGGCTAAATTGATGCAGTATATATGGTTTAGAGTTATTTTATTTTTGAAATTTGTTTCCTCGTCATTTTTTATGTGAAAGTTCACTCCTATAAAATGCGCAATCAATAGTTGGAAGTATGAAAAAAAAAAAATCCTTAAACGACTATATATGCAAATTTGAAAAGTTTGAATGTCATTTTGTTACAAATCCTCACAAATATGGTTAATAATCTTCACAAATATGTGTGTGTGTGTAACTTGATTTAAAGATGAGATTGAAGTGAAAATCTATTTGTAGTGTAGGAACTAAAGTCACCAAAACTGTGCTCAATGTTCCAATTTTGTTGCATTGGTATCAATCACAAGATTTAGATAATACATCTTAACTCTCATTTGACGATATGTTTGAACAAAAATACAAGTGACCTACTATCAACAAATTACTATAACCGTACGACAAAATATGTCAAATAAGTATACTAACTCGCCCCCACTTTTTTTTTTCGAAGGCCCCGTTTGATACACAACATTTTTCATGAAATTTTTTTCCATTTTCCAAGTTTTGTAGCGTTTGATAGGAAAAATTTTCCCCGGAATTCGTTTTCCACCTTCCACTCTCACGCGCCTGTTTTCTTGGTTTTCAAGGAATTCATTTTATTTTGGTTTTGGTGGTAATTGATTTTTCAGCTCTTTTTTTTTTTTTTTTTTGCAATTGGAAAAAAAATTATAGACACAATGGTAAAAATTTTTATCACATCTATTGACAATATCCGTGCAAAATGAAGCAAAGGAATGGTATTCTGTATGTTGTTGTTATTATTATTATTATTATTATTATTATTATTATTATTAGCAATTGGAACAAATTTTAAACTCAATGGTAAAAAAAGTTATCACTTTAATAGACAATTTTCATGAAAAATGAAAGCAAACGGATATCAAACTTTCAACATTTTTCAGGTGGAAAATTTTACTAATCAAATACAATTAATTACAATTTTCAGTTAAACAAATTTTAGGCAATTGAATTTCCTGTAATTTATTTTCTTTCCACCAAAATTTCACATTTGCAATTAAACGGACTCTAAAAAATAGATGTAATAGGTTCATTAAGAGTAAAATTTAATTTCTAATTACTATCTTAGACATAGTACCATTGACATTAATTTAATAATTTTGTCAAAACATTACCTCGATTTTTGTGTTGTTTTTCATTATTGTCCTCATTTTGAAGGCATTGACATTTCAATGAGTCTCACTATCATTCTACAGGATTTGGCATCCAATGTCATGTCTTCTACCCATTTGTATTATACAGTGGATTGGGGTACCTTGAAACGTCACTCTTTGGCCAACTAACATAACAGGAATAGAATTAGACCACACACTTATTACTCATATACAAGAAATTTGATTGGAAAATTTTCCTTTTCTAGTTTCTATGAAAATGTACCATTTAACTTTTATATGGAACAAACACATTTTGAATTAAAGACAAATATGGCTTTTGAAAGCTGTATTCCCTGATGTATTGTGTATTGTGAACCAACTTCTTAAAGGAATTCCTGAAATTTCTGGTTGATTGTGTCATTTTCCAACCTATTTTTAGTGAATATTATTTAAGTGAAGCTGCCCACTATATACCCATTTTAACTTATATTTTCTAATTGTCGCGCACTTCTCAGAAAGAAAACAGCAATATAGTGTGCAACGTAAAATACGATGTGACCAAATTTAAACATGCTCATAGAGTCGATCGACAATTGTTACTAAAATACTCTTCGACTTTGGGCTATTACAGTACAAGAACTTGGCTACTCCTCTTAAGTTGATTATTTAAGAACTAAATAACTTCTAGACAAATCATGAATAGTACATATTTTATCTATCATAGTATTTTTGACAAAATAAAATTCGGGATGATTTTTTAATAGAAAAATTTACTAGTGACAGATCACTACAAATCATTGAAAATGAGAAAAGGGAAAGCAATCTAAATTATGGACATTATTTTCCCTCGTTACAAATCGTTGAAAAGAATAAATAAAATAAAAATAGAAAAACAAAAAAGTTAAGAGTATTTTGTCATTGATAACACTACATGTAAGACAATACTTTTATCCAATTACATACAAGTCTACGGAATACCAAAGGAACATTCAATCCTCACGTGGGGTGTGGTCACATGTTCTTTTATATTTTCGTTTGCCCTTGTGTCTTTATATTGTATTCGAGAATTCTGTTCTTTTTTATTTTTTCCCCTTTTTTTTTTTTTGTGCTAAATATAAAAGACTACACTTGGAACAAAAAAAAAGAGAGAGAAAATGAGGCAGAACACCCGGCGCCCCTATTCAATATTTTGTCACTGGTGCCGCAACGCAACCTGTGTTTGTTTCGATTTTTCTCTTTTTTCTCTCCTTTTTTGTTATGGACTCCATTTTTTGGGATCCTACTTCATCAACAATTCTACAATGAGGGTTTGGACATTCCCTACATGTTCCCTATATATATTAGGCTCTTCTATACAATTTTATGATGTGAGAATAGTGTGAAAAAGTGATTACTATCTTTTAGAATTATGTAAAATTTCTCCATTTTCATTATTTGTGGTGCAATAAAATCTCATAATTCCTTTACAATATTTTCTTGTCTTCTTTTATTCTTTTATTTGTGATACTTCGTTATTGTGCCATATGATTTCAACATCTCAATCTGGTGGTTGGTTTTATATCAAGTGGTATCGATCGATACGTGATCCTTGAATTCCAACAAGTGGCATCAGAGATTCTGGGCATAATTAACACAACAAGTGGTATTAGAGCCGAAGTTCAGTAGTTCCGCAAAAGCATAGTGTTTGATTTGTTCGAGGTTTTCTCAAAACACTAAATTTTCGTTATGGCAGGTTAAGATACGTGCAGTACTCACACAACAGAATTTGGATGATGCGTTGTTGGGAATTGATAAGATGCCTGCAACTTTGACTGGGAAGAAGAAATTATGAAAGGATAAGAAGGCATTTCTCACATTCATCTTTATCTATCGAATATCTTTCTTCAGGACGAATGAGGGTTTAACAACTTCTTTATGGTTGAAGTTGGAACAATTGTGTATGACTAAAAGTCTGATAAGCAAGTTGCATCTTAAGCAGTATTTATACTCTCATCAAATAATAGAAGGAGGATCATTGGAAGATCACCTAACTGTATTTAAAGAGATCGTCACTGATTTGAAATCTTTGAAAGTAAAGTATGATGAAGAAGATTTGGCATTGATTCTATTGTATTCATTTCCCGTTTCATTTTCTTCATTTAATGACACGATCTTTAAAGTCGTGATACTCTCACCATAGAGGATGTGTATGATGTTCTATTTTCAGAAGAGAAGATGAAGCATTTGGTTTCTGAGGCCAAAGATGGAGAAAGTCTAGTTGCCCATGGTGGTTCTGGAAGGGGCGAATCGAAATCTAAATTTAGTAATCAAATTTATAACTTCTGCAAGAATATGGGGCACATTAAGAAGGATTGCTACAAATTGCAAAATAAAGAAAGGTTGGCTGCAAAACGATATGTAACGCAATCAGATATTTCAGGTGAGCAGACATCGTAGAGAACATTATAAATTGGGGAGATCTCTTGACTATTTTTGACATCGAGTCTAAATCAGAGGAGGATTGGATTCTGGATTTAGCGTATGTGTTTCATATGTATCCTAATAAGGACTTGTTTACTACATATGATGAAATCGTTTCAAAATATGTCATGGTTATGGGAAATAATGCTCATTATCGGGTTGTTAGAATTTGTATAGTTAGATTGAAGCTATTGGATGAGACAATTAGACCAGTTGTTCAGGTTCGATATGTTCCGAATTTGAAGAAGAATCCCATCTCGTTGGTTATCCTTGATTCAAAAGGTTATGAGTTTTTTGGTGGAGGTGGAGATTTGAAAGTTTGTAAAGGTGCTCAAGTTTATTGGATGGACATAAAATGTCTCAATTATACATCTTGTAGAGTCCTGCAGAATCTAGAAGAGTCAATCAGCACAAGTTTAGTACTATGGTGGACATTCAGTTTGGTACAATACCTTCAGGAGCTCGTAAATGTTAGTTTTGAAGAATATAATTCAGTAGAGTTCAAGAGATATAGATAATGTCGCTTTGCTACATCACCTGCGGTGTCATTGTATTAAATTACTATGGACGGATCCAATGGAAAAAGGTATATGGATGGTGATTTTTTTTAGCAAGCTTTTAGTGTAGCGAAAGGTGTACAATCTAACAAGGGGTTTTCTTTAAAAGCATTTGAGTTTAATTCTGCATTGGGGTGTGTTACAGCCAAATTTGGTGAATTTTAAAACTATTATGATTTTCTGGGAATTTGAGGTAATTCTACGGAGTAGTGCTTGGATTCATTGGAAGAAGTGGAGTATTTTGTGTTTGGTTGAAGAAATCAATTTTGGTTATTGTTGAAGAGTCAGTTCATTCCTTGCAAACGGATTTTCTTCTCCAGGTGAAGAATATTTTAGAACTTTATTTGTTGCAGTGAAATTCGTGTCAATGTGGAGATTGTTAGAATTTGGATGTAACCCGAATTCCTTGTTAAAGTAATTGAAAAATTCTAATTGAAGTGCACGTCTAGAAGAATTCAGTTTGGAATGCTATTAGAGTCCTATGTCAAGTTGAATTTCTATTTTGGAAGCACATTGAGAGTTGGAAATTAAAATTGGGCTTGAAGAAAAGTTCAGGTAATGAAAACAGCTTGGAACAAAAAAAAAAGAGAGAGAGAGAGAGAGAGAGAGAGAGAGAGAGAAAACGGGGCAGAATGCCTGGCGCCCATGTTCAATATTTTGTCACAGCGCCGCAACGCCACCTGTGTTTGTTTCGATTTTTCTCTTTTTTTTCTCCTTTTTCATTTTGGACTCGATTTTTTGGCATCCTACTTCATCAATAACTCTACTACGAGGGTTTGGACGTTTCCTACATGTTCCCTATATATACTTGGCTCTTCTATACAATTTTATAGTATAAGAATAGTGTGAAAAAAGTGATTACTAGCTTTGTTTTCTTGTCTCCCATTAATTCCTCTGCAATGTTTTCTTGATGTCATCAATATATGACACATGACCTTTACGTGCTCAATGGGAGATATTAATCTATAGAACCAATTCTTGGTTTGGGCTAACTAAAATTCAAGCATAGAAATCGGTAGGCAGTGGTTTATCTGCATGGCCTGGCCTCGCCTAATCCCTTCCTCTAATTTTTGACATTATTTCTTAATTTAAGTAAATAAATAATAGTGGAATAAGAAATGCAAAGTTTTGTAGCACAATTGATGCAAACCGCTAATTCAGTGGACCCCTTGTAGAATAAATATCACAGCAAGATCCAGCCTTACAGAATGATTTTAGTCTTTAAATACATATATACTTTTTTCTCTAAAATGCTCATTCCCATTCTCTCCCCTTGTCGGGAGGAAAAATGAAAAAGAAAAAAAGAAGGAATTATTTACTCTAAAATACATGAGGCATATTTGGTCCAATATAATAGTACTTATCCTAGTCTATCGATCAATTGAGGGACATACAAAGAAAGAGCGAAAAAAAGTTATTCAAGCTATTTTTCATATATCGTTATTTATAAGTTATTCTAATTTTTTTCTTATTAAAAATAGTGCTTTATAAAGCGTAAATTGTCGTTCGGTGATAGGGCCAAATTTCACACCTAGGCAATGTCTAAATATACTTTTTAGAACACCGGTAAAAAAATATTCATAAGAAAACACATAAAATTTAAAATATATTTTCTTGTTTATACTATGGATGCAAGAGGATTGCAAACAGAGTTATTATAACTTTCTGTGATGTTTCTTTATTTATTAATTTATTAATATAAAAAAAACCTAATCAAGGACAAAACTATTAGTTCCTCATTCTCATTTATATAAGCTAATTTTATTTTTCACACGAATCAACAAAACTTATTTAATATTATTGAAAAAATACATTTTTTTGTCAAAAACATTCATAGTAAATTATTGTTCGAAGTAATATAAAAATAAGGGTATATTAGTAAACGAACCAAACAAAACATCCTCAATAAAGAAATAAGACTGTATAATTGAGACAAGAAAATAAAGAAAATGAGCAGATATAAATGGTATCGAGGGAACATAAGTAAAATGATGTCTAGATTAATCCATTAAACATGCATATGTAGAATTGCATGTCCATATGGAAAAGGGAAATTAAAGATCATTACATAGAGTATAATTCCAATTGGTATCTTTTTCATTATGTGGGACCTTCATTAAATGTTTCTGATTGATGGGAATAAGAATTTAGTTGTAATTTTCAAAGATTAATAGTATACTACTCTACAGTGTATCATCGAGGTTCATTCTTGTCAAACCTAGTGCATTTAATATGACCCATATGCCAAACTGTAGTGTGCAGTGTGAGTAGCTGAGAGCCTAAGATAATTATTGTCACCAAAAAGAACTTAGGTCATATGCATTTTGGTCCCTGAGGTTGAACTTTAATCTCAATTCTTTAATTTTAATTTTTCAAATAAAATTTCTTGATTTTTTTATGGAATATCTTACTTGGGAGATGAATGTGCTGTGAAATATTGCTAGAAAATGTCTATGAATGCGGACACTGAAAATGGGACAGCAGATTTAGCCTCTTATGAATGTCATCGCACAACACAAATCGAGCAATAGTTAGCAATCATCAACCTCTTATGAATGTGACTGCATTTACACAAATCGAGCAATACTTAAAAAAAATTACACAACTGGAAAATTGGACCTATAATGTCCAAATTTCCAACCGTTTCTTTGGTTCCGTCGGTTCTTTCCGACGTATGCTAAGGGTCGTTGACATTTTTTGATGAGAATAAAGAAGTCAAAAATTTGCGACGGAATTTAAATATAAATTCAAAGAATATGTTCAAACGACATATAGTCCAATCGGTACGTATCAATGTTATTGATGGACAATATTGACACAAAATAATTATTTATGAATTAGTAGACATAAATAAACATATGCATTTTTCAGACATATTATAAAAACAGCAAAACACTGAAATTTCGAAATGGCGCAAGTGAATAATAGCTACTTGAAATTTTTACTTAATTTCTGAAATAAATTTAGCATATGTTTGGTTTGGATTAAAATTCAATTAAAATCTCAAATCAAAATCAACAATTAATTTTAATTACATATTTTATGTAACCCACAACTTTTAAACCACATATTTCATTAATTTTTATCAAAATCTACTAAAAAACTGATTTTAATCTCTATCAACATGAGCTTAATGTTAATGTCTATATCTTGAGTAGTTAGGTAACTCAGTGGGTGTTTGGTAGGGATTAAAATTAAATTTTTAGTATACTATGATAGAAGTTTTTGAAATGTTTGGTTGAAATGCTGTGGGATCTATGAAAAATGTGGTTAATATTGATTGTTTGATTTTGATTTAAATTAAAATCAGATTTTAATTCGAAACAAACAGAGCCTGAATCTTCCTCAACAGTTGAACTTGTGAGAAATTCCACATTAGCATTGAAACAATGCAGTTGGTCGAGCTCTACAAGGATGCGTAGTTTTCGCACTTCAATTCCATATAAATACTTTGACCAAAATATTTATAATTACTATCATCAATCGATTGTTTACGATTTGTGTATAATATGTAATGAAATTCTGCCGTATATAATAAATTAATATTTTGTGCTTATATCATTAGTAATAAATAGAAATGACAGTCGTTCGATTGCGAGAGTGTATGTTTTAAAATAAAATTCAATATATATGTATTGGCCAAAATATAGATGAAGAACACTTGCTATTGCCTGATTGATTGTCTACCTCCTGTATATGTGTTCACTTTATATACTAAGTATTTGATTTGTGTTATAGAAACCCGCGGGGAATTACTCTTAATGAGAATATCAAGCTATCGATAGCTTATTTTCAATTATTTTTTTTCTTTATTTATGTGCTTCTTGTAGAGTACCATTTGCATTATCTTGAACAAGTCTCTATGTAAAGACGAATATACAGAAACCAGTTTTCCAATCTACTCAGTGATGTTGTTCCAAGTTGTAAGTGTACTTGCTTGTCAATGAGGTCAAAATTCGAAGAATTCACTTATAAGTAAACTCAAAAAATGAGAATAATTTGATGAAGGTTATGAATTGTGATTAAGCAAGAAAATTAACTATTATTCAACCATCACCCCCAAATCAAGAAAGATTGATCACTACATCTTTCTGAAAAATTAATATAAGAAATTATGAATCCATATTTGAGCTCATGAATGAAACAAATGAATACACAAACTGTTTTCATAGATTTTGTATCTAAGAAAATTTGAACTTTTTTTAAAATCAGGATTGATTTCATGAAGGGTTTTATTGAAAGATTTATTCTCTTGCTTATTTTGTCAATGAATATATTTGTGAGAAAAGTATTTGAAATTCATTTAATAAGTGATCGTGATTCTAGAGGAATATCCTCTAACTCCACAAAAAGATATGGTATAAATAATTATGCAAGATAATTTAAATTAAAGACAATTTTTAGCGAGGAATTTATCCCTGTACTTCAAGTTGCTTTTGTTTTAATCGTGAAAAATGCTATTCACTCTCACTGCTTACCCATAAGAAGTGATGTGACATTTGCGTAAGATGACATATAAATTGATGTTACTCATGATTGGTATACATCGTTTATGAATTGGCTTTCTAACTACAGCATGTGAGGGAAATGCTTCCGGAACCAAAGTTAGTGAACAGAGAGGGCGATGTGCAGGTAAGTTTCTAGGTCCAAATATGATTCTCAGGCAAGGCTCAACAAAAGACATCTAGTTCCAGACCAAACCAGACCAGACCAGACCAGAACTAATCTAATCTAATACCTTCGTCCTCGGCCTCTAGTCGTTAATAGATATGGTTACTCGAGTCAATAGTTTCAAGGCCATTGTCTTTAAGATAGCACCTAAAGGCATCAAAATCAAGTGCTAATGGAGATCCAGTGGAAGTTACCCTCTCTAATTTAATCAATAACTAGATCTTGCACTAAAATTGGGAATGACAAGTTCTTGTTTTCTAGATTCGTTTTATTAAAGAAAATTAGAAGAAGAAGATTGTTTGTCAAACAGCATATCTCGTTCAGAACAATGCTAATTAGTGCAGTGTGCATAACACCGTCTGTGGACTTGATAGAAAAAAAATTAAATTATTTGTTGATGAAATTGTGTTTTTGTACAGTGGAGCAGCAAACAACATTAACCAAACGCATATAATTTTAGCATTTAATGCACCAGCTAAACACCGTCTGTGGACTTGTGTCATTTAGTGAAACATCGAACAAGGTGCCACACAGCGAATTCCTCCATTTAAAATGCAATGATACAAAGATTTTTGCTCCTAGTTTTTATCTCTCTGGTGAAATAGAAAAGTGCTAGACAAGTTACTTCCCAATAAAAAAAATTTATCCTTTTACCCGTTGATTCAGCCTAGGGTTTTGAAAAAAAAAACCTAGCATCTTTTTACGAGTTTGGTGGGTTGGGGGCGGGGGGGGGGGGTGGGTCAATGAAGAGGAAGACATGATAAAACCCAAGACGCGAGATTGAAAGATTAGAAGGGAACATTTGGGAGTATGAAAAGGAATTAGAAGGTAATGATGGTTTATTTTGGTTTACGCACATGATAAATCAAATACACACTATCAAACAAATACTCTTTTTTGGGATGTCTAAATGATCCAAGTCAATGAGTCTACTTGTACTCTGTTAGCCTCCTGCGCTTTTGTCTATACCAAACTATATATAAAATACCTTGGAAAATTTTTTATTGAAAAACCCCACAAATTTTTTCAAGATTTGAGTTGTGTATACAGGACAAGATTTATACCAAACTATAATTTAGTTTAAGAGAATTTGATTAGATTATCCTGTATTCTGTGGCCTGTCATTTCTTGGCATGAAAAGGAAATTTCTTAATGTCCTTTCTCACTGAAATCTTAAAAAAATATTATGTTAGTACGTGTGTGTATGAGTATTTCTCTCTCTCTCTCTCATGTGAGTGTGTATGTGTGTGAGAGAGAAAGAGAAACAGAAGCGAAGAGGGTGGGGGAAAAAGGAATCACAGAAGAGGTTCTTTCTCTTTCAAGATTTTTTAACCCGTCGTCTACGGGGAAGGAAATCAAAAAGTGTCAACACATCTTTTTTATGTTGTTTATGCTTTTTTTTTTTTTTTTACCTTTAGTTCTTTGTGTTGATTAATGTTGATTTTATTTTATTTTATTTTTTAACTTTGCTGCTTTGTGTGCGTTTTGACTCGAGAGGAAGAGACCTCGTTCTAGTGTCATTTTCTTAGATATACTCTCCAGGAAGAACACCAAACCCGATTCCCCCTTCTTCTTTGTATGACTTTCTGGAATTTCTTCATCCTCTTGTTCCATTATTTCAATTCCCTTTGCATCGCTTTCTCTCTCTAGAATTTTATCCGCTTTTCTTTACTCCATCTCTTTTTGAGCTTTCTTCTTTAGCTTTTGCAGCATACATGTAGTAGCGGTCTTTTCTTAGCTTTACAATCTTTGAGGGAATTTGATCCCTCAAACTAATTCCCCAGAATCAAGAAAAATAACTGGTTTTAATTGTCTATTCTTCCTTTTTATGTCTGTTTATTCTCTCTTACTACTGTTTCTTGTTATCAGATTGGATTTGGTGAGAAGATAAAGAGATTTCACTCTCCCTTTACTCCATATCTCCTAGATTTCTCAACTTTAGCCTTTATAGCACACCAAGTTGTTCCAAACTTTACAATCTCCAAACATATTTTAATCTGTGTTACAAATCTCCCACAACAAATTTGGAGTTTCCTTTTCTGTCTCCTATTTCCCTTTTCGACTCTGGATTTTAAATTATCGAGAAAAAGAAAGAAAAAGTATTTGGTTTCAAGAAAATCTAGCAAGGAAAATGCCCTTTGAAAGGATTTTCGCTGAACCTACTTCAAATCCAGTCCCTGATCTTTCTCTCCACATTAGTCCTCCCAACAGTTCCTCATCAGCAATCTGCAATGGCGTTAGTGAAGTTGCGTCAAAATTCGATCTTCCGACAAGGTGTGAAGCAAATCCATCCAAGAATTGTGATACCTCCATTGAGCTGTCTTTAGCTCACCCTGCAACTGCCTTCAACGGAGAGAGCTCTCTTCGAAGGAATTTCTATGGTGGAGGTCAAGAAGAACAACCACAAAACCCTTATCACCATATCTACCAATCTAATAGCCAGCTAAATCACATAAATCATGGGGTTTCAGTGCTGGATGTATCGGATGGTTTACGGCCTATAAAGGGTATTCCGGTTTATCCCAACCGTCCATTCCCTTTCTTGCCTCTGGAACATGCCAACAAAGAGAAGGATCCAAAGATGTGCTTCTATCAAATGACTTGTCCTTCTTGGTCATCCACTATATCATCGTCTTCCTCTTGTACGTCTTTATGTTCTCCTTCAGTTTCGCACTTGGCTTCACCTTATTTCGGTGGTGGTTTGGATCATATGTCGATTTTGAACTCGGGGCCTAACGCTTCCTCCTCGGCTTACCGAATACCCGCGGGTGGTGGCGCAAGGTTTAATGGGTTGTCTTCCTCTTACCAATTTCACCGTCACCATAATCAACAGTATGGAGTAGGCCCTTCTGAAGCTTCTCATGGGATGATGAGATCGAGATTTCTTCCCAAACTCCCGACAAAACGAAGCATGAGAGCACCCAGAATGCGATGGACTAGCACCCTTCATGCGCGTTTTGTTCACGCAGTTGAGCTTCTTGGTGGCCATGAAAGTAAAATATTTTCTCTTTAAAGCTAATTTCTGTTTATTTATATTCTCATTTTTCCTTCGATTAATTTATTTTATATTTTTCTATTCTTCTTTCATCTTTTTTTTTTTTTTTTTGTTCATTTGTTTGTGATTTTCAGGAGCTACTCCTAAGTCAGTTCTTGAGCTCATGGATGTCAAAGATCTCACTCTAGCTCATGTCAAAAGCCATTTACAGGTACAGGAAAAATGAAAACTCACGTTTCAGTTTCACCCTCTACAGTAATCTACTTTCTCTCTCTGTGGGTTTATGATGTCTGTAGAGGTCTCCGTCTATTTCTCCGGCACGTTAGTCGATGCGTGAAGTGAATAAATGAATGGATGAATGAATGAATTAAAGAATCGGAGAAGTCTTGGGAGGGGCTGACAGTCAGAGCAGTAGTGAGAGAGAGTTGCAGTCGAAAATTGTAGAATGATAACAGACAAAAGCAAGTCATCATTTTTCAATAATACAGCTCATTACTGCCTTATCAAACATCAGCCTCGTGATTAATGATCAAACCAACACATGACTCAGAAGCCCAGAAATTTTACTCTTTACAAATACTACATTCATTTGAGAGAGAAAGAGAGAGAGTTTTCACTTTTCTTTTAATGGATTTTTAATTTTCTTTCATTACATATACATACTTTCCAATGCAGATGTATCGAACTGTTAAAACCACTGACAAGCCTGCAGCTTCTTCAGGTAATTCGTATTGCTTAGCAGGTTTAATTAACTTTAACAGTCTCTCAGTTCATTTCATTGTAAGAAATGAAGGCATTTAAATCCTTCTATTATTTTAGGCAAAGCATGCATTGCATTAGCATTCATATTTGAATTTTTGGGTTCTTTCTTGAAGGCCATTCTGATGGCTCCGGCGAAGATGATCTATCCACAATAGGCAGTGCCGGTGCCAGTGACCGGTCCAGATTGCGAAGACTCATTGATCAAAGAGGCTCATCCGATGGACCTTTGCAACAAGAATCTGATTACCCTTCTACTGCTAGCACATTATGGAGCAACTCCTCAAGGTCTGCATCTCTCTCTCTCTCTCTCTCTCTTCTCTCGTGTGCGTCTCTCTCTACATATATTCACATATATATATATTAGAGCATCTCCAACAGACTCTTTAAACATGAGATGCTCTCTATTTTAAAGAGTCAACATGTAAAATCATGCTCCAATAGACTCTTTAAATTAAGATTTTAATTTAGAGAGTGGGTTTGGCTCTCCAAATTTGGAGAGCCAAACTCACTCTCTATAATTAAATGCATTCAAAAAGTTTCAATTTTCAATGTAGAAAAGCAATAAAATAATCTATAGAAAAACTAGTTAAAATAAAAGATAAAGAAAAATAATAAATATTTTTTGGGAATAGTAAATTTAAGTGTTAAATATAAAGAGTTTGTTGGAGTACATCAAAATTTTAACTCTTTAAATTTATAGATGCTCTCCAAATGATAGAATATACTCTTTAAAAATAGAGAGTCTCTTGGAGATGCTCTTAAATACATATATGTAAGGAATTATCTGTTATTGTCCACGTACTGCTTTAAAATAATGGTGGAATAATGAATTCTTTTCCTTTCCCTTTCCCTTTTCCTTTTCCTTTTGCATGGTACCTGAAACTTAGAAAACGCAAACTCACGTCCACCATTTTTTAAGAACAAAAGGGTTCTTGTGGCAGCTTTTGCTTTTGTTTTGTTTTGTTTTGTTTTGTTTCATTTCGTCTTTTCTTTATTTTAATCTTTGATTTTGGAAAATTTCACCTGACATTGACTTACGTAGCATTGATGTGGTACTTTAAAAATTGTTATTTAAACACAATCCAAGGATAAATTATGAGGGGGAAAAAAAAAGCAAACTACTGCTATACTTCTCCTTTTTCTCCTTGGAATTATTTCATAATCTGTTCCTAAAGTAATTAATTCTCAAACCCTTGGTTCTTATTCTATTCACAAGGAGAATCAGAGATATATTTGTATAAAGGACCAAGAGAAAAGGACTCTATATTTATGGTTTCTGTGTGTATTCTTGTACGTATATGTTTATATAGATAGAATCTATAAAGGACACTGTTTTGGAACCAGCTTCTATGCATTAAGATAACTTTGTCTTAATCTTCCTTTTTTGCAACAAAACAGTATGCTCATACTGTCTAAAAAATGGCGAAAAATAGAAGGCCCTAACTTCTGAGAAACAACACTGTTTCCTGCTTATATAGGCTGGTTCTACTTTTACTTTTTATTTCTATTTTAAGATATTGTTTCCATTCTCAGACATTTAAGTTTTACAAATTCTAGTCTGCCTGTAATTCAAACTGCAAAAAAGAGGACCAAAAGATTTTACTGAAGATCTATAGATATTGATTAGTTTATTGACAATGTAGCATAGAATGCACAAATTTTGAGACAGTATAGTCAATGTTCGTCCATAAGTTCTTTTCTAAGACAGAAGATAAGCACTTGACCAGTACCTCACCCTCTCATATCCAAACAACTATCCTGCAGTTAAAACATTCATTCCCGGGAATTCAGCTTGGTGTTTGAATGAAAATGTTGCTTAAGCGGCTGTTTGGGCACCATTGTGTACAAATTTTAATAAGAAATCCAGTCATTATACAATTATGTTGACCCGACTATTGCAGCCATTATTGACTGTTTTTTACAGATCACTTAAAAGTAGACTAGGGAAAATATCATTGTGCCCTTTAATTTTTTCATTCAATCTATTTAAGCATGACATTTTTGGGATTTCGAAATAAAAAAATATGTTGGGTTTGGCTTGTTAGTGATTGCGGTTGGAGCTGAGTCCTCTTCATTGTTCATGACGGTCCGATTTTGTATTAAAATTTGGAAAGAATGGTGCCCAAAGAGGTGCTAAGTAAAAACTATAGGCTTTGTCTAACTTGTCCAAGGTAACGAATATATATATAAAAGCGATGGATAGAAAGTGACTTTTTTTTTCTCGAGAGAACCTCTATCTCTGCTACTCTAAAGGGGCTTGAGCACTTGGATCAAACTGTCACAATACAAACCAGCAAAGTCTAATCAATGCCAAATAAATAATTTATCTTTTACCACAGTCCAACCAAGAACCATCACCTGTTTCTTGAATTTTGGTTTCCTTCTTTGTGTATGTGTTCATGTATAGTGCTTTTTGAGATTTAGATGGAAAAATAAAGAATTTAACACACCTTTATCATGGAATTGTGCAAATTTCATCTATAGTGCAATTATGTTTGGAACTTGTTTCTCTTTTTGAATTGTAAAGCATGAATCTAGGTATATGAACATGTTTTTATCGGTGAACGTTCCATTGTCGATTTGAATACCGAAACATAATTTTGTTGGTTGAGGTGAAAACAATGTATTTGAAAATTAAAAATTTATAGGGTATCAAGAATTATGTATTGGAACTAATTATTTTCAAATCCACATAACGACATTGGACATTAAATAGATGATCATAAGTCATTGGAATATTTCTAATTCCATTTTACTTAGCAGAAGAGCATTTTCTAGGCAATGTAGCCTAAGAAAAACGTGGTTTGTGTAGCACCTCACACATACCATAGCAAAATTGCGATGTTACGTAATGAACTGGTAAAATAAATCTAATAACACTAACAAGTTTATGTGAATATTGTTTTTTCAGCAACAGAGAGGGTTGGCTACGAGGAAACTCCGGTGACCTGAACGGTCTCAGATCATCATTTTTACAATCACAACAAAATGCCAGTCACCAGATAGAGGTATGTGTGTGTGTGTATATATATATATATATATTTTTTTTTTTTTTTGATAAGTATATAGGTACATATTTGCTTTACATCTTAGATTAATATTTCAAGAACTATTTCATAATACCTTGTGAAAGAGAAAATGCTAAAACTAGGTCGACGTTAAGGATATTGGAGCAAAGAAACTCAACGAAAATCTCTAACTTTTTCGTTTCAATATGAGTAGAAGTGCTGGGGAGGAAAACTAAATATTTTTGCCTCTTCTTTCCTTTGTTTCATTTGAGGACTTCCCTTCCCTTACCTTTTCCTTTTCAATTTTCTTGTTGCCAAGACAGGCACGCAACACTAGCCTCATTTTGGATACATATTTATAAATTCGATCTCAAGTTTTCAAGCACATATTCATTACTATTACTCATTATTATCTACACGTTTCAATTTTCTTGTTGTTGTTATTATTAATTTGACAAATGGAGGCTTATCGAAAATCGAGTTTCCAGCATGGCTAATAACAGTTGTACAAAAATTTCCACGAGGGATAGAAATATGTCGTTGAATATTCTCATATTTCCCTTGGTAACTAATGTCTCTCTCTCTCTCTCTCGATCTCTTCTCTTCATGCAAGTACTGTATTGGATATGAATGAAAACCTCAAAACCATTGCAGGAATGTGACTCTTCAATGCAGAAGAGCTATCAAAGGATGGATTATAAAAACCCAAGCCTAGAGTTCACACTTGGCAGACCAGACTGGGATGAAAAAGAGCATGCTTGACTGATATTTTTTATATTTTGATTCTGTTTTTTGAAATGAAAAGAAGACTTGAATATATAAAGAGGTATTGGCAAGAATTAGTAGTAGCAGTAACTCTGTTTGTTGGACGTGCGATCCTATCATAATTTGTTCCTACCAATTTTTTTTTTGGCTGCGGATGAGTCTCTAATGTAACAAGTTCAATGCATATCTTGTTGTGTTTCATATGGAAAAATAAGAACAGAAGATAAATTATTTGGAAAAGGCCCTCTTTCTTTGATTACTCATGTTTTTTTGTTCTCTTTTTCTTTCTTTAATCCATCAAATTTAGAGAAATAGAGAACTTTAATATTACTAAGATTTAATTTCCATCTGTCACTCGCAGAGATTATCATGCCTTATTTCTCAATTTTTTTTCTTATGACTGATGGAATCTGGATAATTAGAGGAAGATTTTTAATTTTGTTTATTTACATGAAAATTATTTAGGTACACATAAATAGCTAGATATTGAACGTCATGATTATTGTAGGGTTTTGACATTATCCCACAAAGAACTCTCTGGTAAAAGGAAAATATGCAGATCCAAAGCAACAAAATTCACCCCGACCTTAAGAACTATATCACTTTTGAGCTCAATCGTGGAATACCACGTGCACTAGGAGAAATCACAGCAATGAGAACTAGTTGATCGATAAAAACGACACACTCACACAATAAAATATTCTACATGTGAACTCAAATTTTTTTTCTACCTTTTAACCGTACATTTTCAAAAAATTTCATTATTCAAAACAATGTTTTTCCAAGAAATGGTCGTCAAACATGAGCTTAATTGTATAGCTCTTCTTGTGATCATTAATCTATTACACTTGAATCCCCCTAGACAGTAGTAGTAATTGTATAAGAAGAAGAAGAAGAAGAAGTACAGTATATATTCAAGGAGAGAGAAAATAGAAGATTCCTTAAACAACATTAAAACAAGACCCATGTCCAGCTGTCCTAGGTTCAGTCATGGTAACCTCAATTTCAAAGGTAGAGAGGTTTTAGGGTTTTTTTTAGCATCATTTTTTGAAAAATAAAATAAAATTATAATAGTAATTTTTTGAAGAATGAGTATTTAAAAAGTAAGAAAAAATTTGGGGTTTATGTGTAAAATTATTTTATTGAAAGAGTAGATGAGTTTAGAAAAAATTAAATTTTCAAAAACTGGAGCTTGACTGGGCTTAATGTTGCGATTTTCAACCATACTTATATCACCTCCCTTTTGGTCAAACTCTATATATGTTCGCTATTGTAATTTGTACAAAGCTTTGTGGCTTTGAGCATATGTAAACAAAGTACTAGCACCATGTTCTATGAATACCACATGAAATAAATATGATTGTTTTGGTAAATTATATCAGACAATGCGTTCTCCATTATCTTTTTTGTCATTTAGGTCTACTATCCCGATCATGATTTTCCTACCCCCAGAAAGAAAACTAAAGGCCCCTTTGTTTTGGAAATTAAATTTTGCCCCCTGACATCCTTTCATTGAAAGGTAGGTGCAATTTGATTCATTATCAGAGAGCAGTCCTGAACTTCCGTGTCTTCCAACTACTTTGCCACTTACTTTAATTTCACGTTTTTATGAAATATATATACGAATAATTTCTGGATTATAACTAATGCTTTGTTCTTTAGTAGATCTATCTCGCGTCCGGTACTGCATGGTTCCATTGTGTCGAAGTTGCAATCATTTTGTCATCTCTCAGCTTTGCTAAGCTAATGAGGTCGGTATGAAACTCATTTTATGAGTATCAATATTTTCCATTTAGTTTGTAAAATTGTAAAACTTTTGCTATCTTGCAACTTGCGCAGGTATAGGTGCTTCTATAAAACAAAAGTCTAAATAAAAAAAGTTAGTAGATGTTACACCCACCTATGATGTAAACCTTGACTAGTAGTTTCAATACATGTTTTTCCAAATTCTATATTTCTCCTTCAATAGTATTTCTAGATAAAAGGTGGTACATCCACCTACTCTTGTACGTCTTTTCATATTAAATTTATAGTTAGGGGCCACACCTAGGCATATATAGATGATATGAGAAAGTGCTAAGCATGACTATAGCCATACGATTAGTATAGTTCTTGCCGACCTTTGAAATCGATGTCAGATATCTTTTACTTTACAAGGTCATTCAATTACTTGATAATATAGGTTGAGCATCAAAATGACTTAGCGTCTCTATATGGATAATCGGCATAAACCTCATTAGTTAAGTGGCAATTTTTTGGTCAACAGACGTAATTACCCATAAAACACATTTTGATTCTTATGTTAATCGAAGGTATGATAAGATTTCTACATTATCCCATCTTAGGACCATGACTTCTTCATTAACATAAAGTCACACCAATTTTTTAAAATCTAGTAATGGAAAAGAGCACTAGGAGATGATTCTTTACTAAGACTACATTGCACTGCAATTTGAAGAAAGTGCACTCAGCATCGAATTTTTTTTTTTGGGACAAAACTTACTTTTAAGCATGGTATAATCAAGTGATGTTGTTTCGCGCAGGTAGTCGCTAACAATTAAAAAAGATTCAGACGATTGTGTAAGGGACAAATCTCTTGAGACAAAGTCCCAAAAAGGGGTGCTTTATTGATGATAGTTACAATTGAAAATAAATAGAATACCTCCAAGGAACGCAAGCACACGAGTATTGAAAATGGAAAATTAAAGTTAATCTAAAAAATTGAAATTACATATTCTCTATTTGAGAGTGTTTGATTCGAGGGGCATTTTTCTATGTCTTCCCTTCCTTTTATATTTACATAATGATTTCTTCGTGACAAATCGTTTGAAAACTGCTTGATTACTTTATAACTACCAACTTTCTTCATGGTGACTAATTTTTCGTGAAACTGCCATCTCTAACTGCTGTAATTACTTTTTGTCGTTCAACCTCCTTCAAATGGGCTTCTTGAATCGTGGAATGTGATAAGTCTGCTCGATAACTGCTTCAATAACTACTATTCTGGATAACCGTAATATCTCATGTTTGTTAAGTTCTGGGCGATTCGAAGGCTTGGTCAAGAACGAGGTCATCGCTCTGGGCAAACGTAAGGCACTCCATTCGCTCAAATTCTGGAAGTCTTGTAAGCTTGGGCGATGATGTTACTGTGTTCGTGGACTTCCTCTGCATTCATCAATAATCTTATTTTGGTCTTTATCCTGAACTCCCCAATTAGATCTCGCTCTTTGGACTATTTAATTTGGAGTGCACTTTTAGTGTGTCAATAGATGTAATTTTTATGGTTCGATTTCGAAGATAGAACCTTATTTGAAAAGGCAAAAAGAGGATCTTTATTTGGTGAAAATCAGAAAAAATTAAATTCAAGGATTATGGGCTTTTGAATCTTTTATCTTCGAATTTTAGAACTTTGGGCTTTTTATCTTTTATCTTCAACTTTGGGTATTGAATCATATCTGTTCAAACATTTGAAGGCCCAATTGGCTAACATGGGTTGGGCTGAGGTTTGTATGCATAAACCCTTCAAGGAATTTCACCATTGAAACCTTCTTCCTCCTCTGTGAGTACTACCAATCTGTGCTCGAGTAGGTATCCATCCTTTATTTGCTGAAAATTCTTGTATGTGTTAGAAATTATAATCACAATTAATAATATTTTTTGATAATCTAAAATAGTCAAGATTTTAAGGGAAATAAAACGATGAGAGCTGAATTATATAAACATTTGGAAGGTTTCAACTGTCGAAAGAACCCATTTGATTTGTGAACACTAGACTGGCTTGTTTGTTAATATTAAAATTTTCAAAACTATGCACAGTTTTTCTTACAGGTTTACATATTTCTTTGTCTTCTTCCATGAGAAACTAATTGACGCCATTACTGAGTTAACGAACCTGGGAATTTTTGCTTGAGATGTAGAAACTTTACTTGGTTAACTGATTCATTTGTGGAGGGAGAAAAAGCCGGTAAAATGCCGTTGGGGCTGATAATGGGAATTGGGAGGGCGTTCAGGAGAAAGCGCACTTCTTCACTCGATATTCTCACCTCGAAAAGGAGTCCTCGAGGTTATTACAAGGGAAAGAATTGCAAGCCCACTGGTTTCCACACTCGCAAAGGTATGTTTTCTGCACTTTGTTTACATTTATTTGTCATTACATACTGGATGGTTAATGTGTTTTTCTTAGTTTTAATTGTACTCTTTGATCGCATCATCAAGTACTTGGTAGGCTTTTACATGTTTGTGCAAGACTACTTTGAATATATCTGGATCTTTCAGTATATTGTGATTTGTGCACGCTAGAATAAAATTGTGATGATTTTTGTGTTGACAGTGATCAACATTTTTCCATATTTTGATAACATTAGTAAACCCAGCTAAACTTGATCCCAAAGACCATTCTATTCCTACTGTCTAGAACTTTCAAAATAGTCCAAACTAAGCACACTGCTGTAGAGTTTTCCTGGTCAACATTGTTACAGATTTTGATGACCAGCTGTCCCTGACTGGCTAATTTAGGCTGACAAATGAAACAGGCAAAGAAAGGAATTTCTGGGCAGTCAAGTTGATTTAGATGATTACTTTGTTGAGTCAGGTTATTAGTTAAGTCAACTACAGATAAGTTCCACCAGTAACATTGGCTTTTCAAGTTGTAGAAATCAGTCATCATCCAACAGAATTGGGCCTTTGCCAACTTATTTTCAAGGTTAGACTTCTGTTACATTAAAAGAAAATAATTATTTAGGCCTGCGTATCACTATCATTTTTTGACTGGAGTTCCCCGAAATATTGTTTCATAATTTTTGTTATTTCCAATGAAAGCGTAATTCGCTTTTAGGTGAATTTTAAAAAAAAAACTGCATATGAGCTCTGTTTAGTGCCTTCTACTTGGACTCAATTGGTTTCTCATCCTTGACTTGGATGTTGAAGCTTTAAGCGACTTCACACCAATCCAACCCACTAGAAAAAGCAATTAAACGGGAAATGCAGGTCACAGATTTTATTGCTGATCTCCACGTGCAAAATCTTTGTCATGTTGTTGTTTGACCAAATTGAAAAATTATACTGATTAAGCCTCCTAATAATTGATTTCTCGATCTTTGGATACAGGTGGTTATGTTGTGGTACCTGAAAAGTTGCCAAACTATGTGGTACCAGATTTGACTGACTTCAAGGTAATTTGTCTAAATTGGTTTTTTTTTTTTCATTTCAAATACATGCATAAACAATGTTAAGAATATAGTTCTTCAGTGTTTCGATGATTTACAGTTTCTGTTTAAATTGAAGCATAAAGTGATTGTATCAGCCATTAAAGGAAATCACATATCTATCAATAAATTGTCTTATTTTCAATTCTCATTCAGTCTTCCTTTGGTGGGGCAATAATCCTGTAGCTTCTTTAAATAAATTAGTGGATATGATAATGGCCTAGATACTGGGGCTATTGAAATTTATATCTGAAATCAGACAAAGAAAACTGAAGAGAAACTGATGCCAAAGGGCTTGAATGTAAAACCTCTATGAGGCTGACACAATCTAAAAATAAATACTCCTTCTGGGTTTTTTAAAAAAACCAATAAAATAAACTTTGGCTACTGCATATATGAATAGGAGGAAGTTCGTAGTATTAGAATAGAGATTGCTTAAGCTGGGATTCTACTTGGTGCTGCAATAAGATGGAATACTTGCAGACTATTATCAGTTGCATATTACAACGTAGAATCAATAGCTTTCTTCACTACTATGATTTCTACTGCAAATGATGAGGAAAGTACGCATGTATGGGCAGAGCTTTTTTATTTACATCATTTCTAGTGTTCACACCATTCCTGTTGCTATGGCTACTATCATTGTTATTAGCTAAGAAGCACGGATAAGGATACGTGATTCGGATACAATACGATACGGATATGTTGATACGACTTTTTAAAAAAATTAGGATACGACAATACGTTTTATAAAATTCAACATATTTTCAGTTAATAATAGGATTTTACATGTATCTATTTTTAATAATAGAATTAGATAATTTCCCTATTTCGTTATCTAGAAATGATAGGTGCAGTGGAGGAAGACCTTTCAGGTTTGAGAAGATGTGACTTAAAGTAGAAGGTTTTGGGGAATAAGTCCGGACTTGGTGGGCATCTTATGATTTCAGGGGGTCTTCCAGTTATGTGTTCGATCGAAAATTGAAAGCATTGAAAATGGAACTTAAGAGGTGGAATGAGGAGGTGGTGGGAGATATTACATATCGTAAAAACCAATGTCTCTCAGATATAGAAGAGTTGGATAGGAGGGAGGAAAGTCAAGGATTGGTAGGGGATGATAAGGCGAGACGTGGAGAATTAAGATAAGAGTTGGAGAGGTTGTTGGAGATGGAGGAGACAACTTAGCGTAAGAAATTTAAGGTCAAATGGTTGAAAGAGGGGGACAAATGCACCGAATTTTTCTTGCTAATTCTAATAGGCACAACAACTCTATTAATATGTTGGAGGTAGACGGGGTAACTTATGAGGATCCACAGAATATCGGGAGCCAAATGGTAAACTTTTATCAGACTCTTTATCGTGAGCAATGGGACTGGAGACCAGAATTGGAGGGGTTAGATTTTTCTACTATTAATGAGGAGAATGCTAGTTGGTTAGAGAGACCATTCGGGGAGGATGAAATTAGGGAGGTGGTGTTCAACATGAATGACGATAAGGCCCCAGGACCCGACGGGTTCTCTTTCTCATTCTATAAGGCTTGTTGGGAACTGATACGATCAGACATTATGGATGCCCTTGCATATTTTTTCCAGTATGGAAAGTTGTTAAGAAGCGTCAATGCTACGTTTATTGTACTAATTCTTAAGAAATCGGGAGCGACGGATATTAAGGACGTTCGTCCTATTATCTTAGTGAGTGGGACTTACAAGATTATTGTAAAGATTTTGACGAATAGATTATAGGAGGTGTTGGGGAAAGTGGTGTCAAAGTTTCAAAATGCTTTCGTTAAAGGGCGTCAGATTTTGGATTCCGTACTTATAGCAAATGAATGTATTGACTAAAGACTGCGTCTGGGAGTTCCAGGAATGTTTTGTAAGCTTGACATTCAGAATACTTATGATCACGTTAACTGGGGATTTGTTTTGTATATGCTCAGGCGATGTGGTTTCGGAGAGAGGTGGTGCCGGTGGATTCATTTTTGTATCTCTACAATTTCTTTCTCAGTTTTGGTGAATAGCACTCCAGAAGGTTATTTTCGTAGTAGCAGAGGATTGAAGAAAGGGGATCCTTTGTCTCTATTGATGTTTGTCATTGTAATGGAAACCTTTAGTAGGATGTTTGAGAAGTTGTGGGGGAAAGTTTGTTAAGGGGCTTTTTTGTTGAGCAGTTGCAGGTTTCTCATTTGCTATTTGCAGACGATACGCTAATTTTCTGTTATGCAGATTTTGAGCAATTTAGGGATTTGCGTCGTCTGCTCATATGTTTTGAGGCCGTATCTGGATTGAAAATAAATATGGGAAAATCCGAAGTTATCACATTGGGAGAGGTCGATAACATGGAGGAGTTAGCTGCGATATTGGATTGCAGGGTTGCACAACTGCCTATGACATATCTCGGGCTTTCGTTAGGAGCACGGTTTAAAAGTACACAGATTTGGAACAGTATTGTGGAAATGGTGGAGAGAAGGCTTGCGGGTTGGAAGCATATGTATCTATCAAATGGAGGCCGTCTTACTCTCGTAAAGTCTAAGTTGTCGAATCTTCCTACTTATTTCTTGTCATTATTTCCTATTCCTGTTGCAATGACAAAAAGATTAGAGAAGATATAAATGGAGTTTCTTTGGGGAAGATTAGGGGAGGAGAGGAAATTAATTTGGTTAATTGGGGGAGGGGGGTAGTCTGTTCTCCCATAAGGTTGGGTGGTCTCAGACTGAGGAGTCTCATACTGTTTAATAAGGCATTGTTGGGTAAGTGGTTTTGGCGATTTGGAGTGGAGAGGGCGAGTTTTTGGAGAGAAATTATAGGAGCAAAATAAGGTGTTATGGACAGGGGATGGTGTTCAGTTGAGAGTCGTGGTTCTTATGCGGTGAGTTTGTGGCGGTATATACAGTGAGGGTGGAGTGACTTTCATGATAGATTGACTTTTGTAGTGGGGAATGACAACACCATCAACTTTTGGGATTTCCTTGGTGTGGAGATCAACCGTTTAAGGTGGGATTTCCTTCTTTGTATCGTATTGCGTTGGTGCTGTCTGCCATGGTGAATGATGTTTTAGATGTTCATAATGGGAGCTTCAGTTTGAACATTGCTTTTGGCTGGGGTTTGCAAGATTGAGAACTAGATGATTATGCGATGTTCTTGACATTTCTGTACGAGGTATACATCAGAGTAGGAGAGTGTGATTGTAGCAGGTAGAGGTTGACATGGGATGGTAGTTTTTCAGTTCGCACTTATTTTAGATCTTTATTGGGACTTGTGGAGAGTTCATTCCCCTGGAAGATGGTTTGGAAATGCAAATTGCACTCACGAACGGCGTTTTTACTATGGATGGTGATCACAGAACATGTGTTAACAGTGGATAATCTTCGTACTAGATTTTTTTATGTTACAGAGTGGTGTTATATGCGCAAGATAGATGTAAAGATGGTTGACCACTTGTTTTTTCATTGTGATCTTGCTCATTTATTGTGGAACGATATTCTAGCGTTGCAACACATGAATTGGGTGTTGTCGATACGTGGGGAAGATGTGTTAAAGGCATGTAGGAGAAAGTTTCGAGATAAGAATAGCAAACTTGTTTGGGACCTTATTTCAGGTTATATCGTATGGTGCGTATGGAGAAAAAGAAACAGCCGCTGCTTTAAAAATTTAACACTGACAACAAAACAGATTAAGGAATTATTTTATTTGACATAGTATAATTGGTTTAATGTTGTGGCTACTAGGCATATAGATGGCCTGCCAAATTTCATGTTATTACTTTTTGATTTAAAGTGATAATACACTTCCTGTGTATTATGCATTGATTAATAATAGAATTAATGTAACACAATTTTACGTGTATTATTTAATAGTAGTAACTATCTATTTCCAATAATAAAAATATATTTGTTAACTATAATACGGTTTCACATGATTGAAAATAATATTGTGCATTTTCAATAAGAGTCCAGATGTCAATTTTAAAACTATAATTGTGTATTTCAATAAATATTATTGATATTCAATAAGTTATTAAAAGAATTTAAAAAATACGTATCGGATACGTATCGAAATTTTAAAATATAAAAAAAAATTAAAAAATATTGGATGCGGGTACGTAGTAAGTTTACAAGTATCGGTACTTCTTAGGTTATTAGTGTGAACTTGGGAATTGATGACTTCCTTGAAAAATGGTCCTTGTTCTGGCATACGTGGTTGTTTACTCATGTTGAAGACTTGAAGCTGATTTTGGTCCCCTTTGATCTTGGATCACCGTTAGCAGTTACTCTCAACAAAGGGATCAATTTTGGTCCAAATCCCTTTAAATCTTTTGCTTATTGGAGGCAAAAGCCTTGAATTATGGAGCAGCTCATGAACTTATGGACTCTTGAGTGCACTGGATCCCCTATACTCCAATTTTGTGCAACATTCTGAAGATTGAAAATTGAATTATGAGATTTTAGTAATCTTTCTTTGATATTTTTTTATTGGTTGCTGCAGCTTGGGAAGAATTGGATCTTAATAAATAAGAATTACAAGCAAAGCTTGCTGATATCAAATAATTGAATTTGAAACAAAGCAATTGTCCGATACGTAATGCTACTACATTGCAAGAAGGGGGTGGGGGGTAGGAATTTCTACAAGGCCAAAGCCAGAATAAAATGGATTCAACTATACTGCCTATGTTCAAACATAAGTCAAACTACCACAAAATGGATATTGAGCATTACCAGTCTGGGATGTGAATGATATTGAGGATTATGATGCATGTTGACAGATTATCTTGACCTCATGTTCTGCAGTTCGATTATAGATCAAGGCAAAGATCATTATTGAACAGTAAATGGCGTGGGCTTTTCCCTCGAGATTGTTGCATAAGGAGATGATGTAGCTTCTTTTTTATGTTGACTTGCTCTTCCTAACTATCATAGGCATTTCTACCATGTTGTTATTGCTGCCATCTACTAGCTATCCTACTATGGTCTGGATGAGCTTGTATGTTCCTAACTTGGTTCTTTAGAAGGTTCTTGTCCCTAAATCATTTTGTCTCCCTCCTGGGCAATGCTAAGTGCCATTAAAAACCCCTTTGGGTAGCCGTTCGACCAATTCTGTTGTTTTCCTCAAGGTTCCTCAGTCCCTAGTGTCGAATTTGTTACGTCTTAGAATTGGTAATTCGAGACCAGTCACTAAATAGGAAGAAGACACGGCAACAATTATATCAACCTCTAAGGATAGTTCAGAAATTTTCCTTACCAACATGGCTCAATGTATGGCTATCTCTAAGGCATTTCAACAATCAAGAATGTCAAATTAAACCTGCCCCTTCAATCTCTCCATTATATTACTGTTGAGTTCATCTTTAGGAAAATATGATGCAATTTTTTTTAATAGTCATTTTGGTCTCGTGTTGGTATTTATAATGTTCGCATTGCTGATGCATTTTCTCACTAATGAAATTATAAGTTCCAAATAGAACATCTGATGCAATTTCTTTTAGTAATCACTTTGGTCTCTTGTTTGTATTTACAATGATTTCATTGCTAATGCATTTTCTTAAGAACTGAAATTATAAGTTTTATTAGAACTTTCTCTAGAGGTTGATAAAGATGTTTTCTTTCTTTCTTTAGGCCACTTCTTTCTGATTCTTCGTGCTTTGTGATCACTTTACAAAGTTCTGATCCTTGACTTAAATTAAGATGTTGGTCTCATGTTAGTCTGGGAGGTATCTGTTATTGCTGGAATGAGGCCTTCTTGCTCCTCCTTCCTTTCTACCATAGAGTTTGTCCTTGTCCTATTAGAACTTAATTAGGTCACCTTTTTTAGCCTCCTATGCTAGTTTGTGCGCCTGTAGATGCTTGGGATTCAAGGAAGTGCTTAGAGGAGGATTCTAAACAATTGAAGTCCTGGTAATGATCTCGATAATTAGAGAATGTTTTTATGTTTTATAGTTTGAACTTTAGCAGAATCAGCTCATTCCTAATCTTCTTGGAGGAGGTATGCCTAGAGTGCTGGAGGTGAGTCCATGGCCTGTGCCATCCTTCACTAAGAGCCTCCATTTCTTCTTCCATGTGTCTGAGCCTTCTGCATATAAAATGCTAAAAGTATTCCCCATCTTTCACGTCTAGCCTGTGGATTTGATTGTCGTCATACTGTGGCATGCACGTAGATGCATCAATATGGGTGGTTTCTCCCATATGCTATGCTTGCTTGGAGTTGGTAGGGTAAGGCCTCCCTTTCCTCTACTGCTCTTGATCATGTTGGTTGTTGAACCTAGAGAGTTGAGGCTTGAAGGATTGAGATTGGATAACTTCTTTTCTCATGGTTGGTCTCGTTATCTCAACCTCACTGTAATGTTCTTAATTATTAGGGATGCCTTTATGCTTAATGTTTCATTTTCGAAACAGCATTGTTTCAAGGGGATGAAAAGTTATGATATGTAAGAATTATTCAGTTAGTGGTAGTTAGGTGTTTCACAGACAAAAGCTTTGTGTTGCATCCAAAATTTGGCCCATAAACTGTCTCTAAGCGATCCCTCAAATGCTTCAGATAGAGTAATTAATGAAGAGCTCGAGAGAATGAAGCGTGTGCCTGCGTACCTTCAATATAGATTAAAGTCCAGTATTTAAAGGCAAAGAAACCCCATAAATCCATGTCTTAATGACTATCAAGGATCTTTCAATGGATTATGTTGGACTTGTGATAGCTTTTCATGAAAATAATCAAATATCAATCCTGCGATAATTTCGCATCAATAGAATCTTAAGACGGTTAGGAAGTTTCTCTTGTAACAGGTGCTAATGCTCTTTATTTTCCTCTTGTTTGCAGCTAAAACCTTACGTGTCCCAGTGTGCTAGAGAAGTTACTGAGGCGGCTGAATCAGCCAAGTAAATTGGTTGAATGTTGAACATGTTTTGATTAATCACTGAATTATGTATTATGAGAAAGATTGTTCATGGGTACCTTCAACCCTTTGCTTTGTTAGGAAATTCTAAATATGCTTTGTTCTGTGAATGAGTACGGATTTTGTTGGCATTCATTTTCGCATAAAACATTGCCAACTCATTTCCAACAGAGTTATCTTAAATCAAAATAGAGTAATTAGGCACAATCCAGAAGCTGTGATCAATGTTCTTAGGGCCCTTTTGCGCAGCTTCTACAATTTCTTATAAAAGAATTTTTCGAGAAAGTTTGCTTGATTGGTGTTTGAAAATTAATTTCTAATAAAGTTTTGAAGGAAATTATATTGGACTATCTTTCTTAAAAGCTCTTCTAACAAGAAACTAGAAGCATTTTTATAAATGTAACTGAATGGATTCAAAAGCAATTTTTTAATCTCATTAATTCATTTTGACTTTTCAAAAATCATGTAAAACAGGTCTTTAATCTTGCATTAGCTTCACCTTTTCCTCTATGAAGCTACAGAGCTAGATATAACTTCTAGGTTTGCTGTTACAAGGGTTTTAAATGTTTCCCGTACTCATCTGTATGTGGATTATGTTTAGTATCGAGCAAGAATGAACAATATAACTTTATAGTTACGTTTAGCCTGCTAAACAACTAGTACGGAAATAGATTTTCATTAAAAAGTGTCAAGTTGGTTAATGTTACATTTGATTACTTGCTCAACAAACGATGACATGCTCCTATTCCACGAGTAATGTAATTCATCTTTAATGGAGAAAATCATCATTTTACATGACAGTGGGGTTACTATCACATTATTAATTACAAAAATATTAATTGGTCGATGTGACAATGATTTGACTATCAGTTATACCTACAATTCTAAAAACTAGATATTAAGAGGATGTTCTATTCGTGTTTCGGTTTTTAGTTTTTAGTTTTGAATTCATTTTAGGTTATGTGTTTTAAGCGTTCATTTTGAGATTGTTAAAAATGCCTTTTTTTTTTTTTAGTCATTTTGAAAATTTGTTTTCAAATATTGAAAAAAAAAAAATGAAGTTTTGGCTTTGTTTTAACTGAAAACAGTCAAAACGACTTTTTTTGCGTTTTTCATTTTCTTTATAAATTTTAAACTCGTTTTTGAAAATTCATTTCTAAAAATAGGTAAATAAACGTGTTTTCAATATTTTCGAAAATTGAAAATTGAAAATTAAAAATAGTTTGAAAATAGTAGACAGAACGTGCCCTAATTATTTGAAGGTACTAAAAAGCAATATATAGTTGGCGGTTCAAAAAGATACGGGCGGTGTGTGAAGAGAATTGTTTTGCAACTTTTCATTATTCTGTTGACTAATGTGAAGACAAATCACAGGCAGAGATTAGGTTTGCTTGTACAACAAATTGCTACTTCGTCACCGACAAATGTCGGCGTCTTAATTGGACAACGTGTTTGTTTTATGTTCGAAACTCGTAAAAGAATATGTAATATTTATATTATTATAACAAGTTAAAAGAATAAGAGATTAATTTGTTCTCCAATGTTGTGAATTATTGATTGTGTTGAATTTTTTAGTAGATATAGTCGTTGTTTGGTTTATATAAAAATCATTTTTTTAGTAAATTTTGATAAAAGTTAATGGGATATGGTTGAAAAGTTATGAATTCCTTGTAATATGTGATTAAAATTAATTATTGACTTTGATTTAAATTTAACTTTTTTGTTGAATCAAACAAGTGCATAACTTAGGCTAGACATAATGATTTTCGGAAGAAACGATTGCTCTTAGCTTTATGTTAGAGAAATTCCATTGCTCTTGGACTTGGCTAGTAAGCCAAGAGTGCAAGCAATTGATATTTCACAATGACGTGTATAATACTTATTGTAGTACCAGTTTATATATATAGTATTAATTGGATGTCCAAATTATCATATATTAGGAGCGATAAAAAATAGATCGAATATTTTGTTAAAGAACACCGTGAAAGCACTAGCTAACGAGCACTGATACGGAGAGACAAAAGCTAGAAGAACGAATAACCTTAGATAACTCAGAAGTCGTAATCGTAATCGTAAACAATGAATACTAAGTATTGTGCTACTGAGAAGGTTAAAATATGAGAGCATTTGTATTAGATAGGTTTATTACTTAGATGCTCTCAATAGTCATTCACTTTGCACTTAGTTATCGAACGTTTAGTGTAGACATGATAATTTTTTAAGTGTAACTTAGACTAAACATAATGATTTAGAATCTCAAATTTTACGGGAAAATTTTATCTTATTGTTTATTATTGTATTAGCGTTCAATATTACTTTAGATTTCATATGAATGCAGGAGAAGTATAGACGGCTTAGCATCACGAGTGTAGTGGTTACAAAGTAAAAAAGTAAATAGATTACATGGTCGATTTTTGTTGAGGAATACGAAATCTTGATCGATTCAATGTAGAGAAGTCGTCTAAGATATAGGGCTTTCCAATTTCTTTATTGAACAAACATTACAATATTCAATGTGGATTAGCCAAGTATTTTCTTAGCATGTGGAGGAGTAGTGTAGAATTCCACACCTTGACCTTCCCCCACATAGAATAAGAGGAGAGAAAACGTAAGAGTTAAGTTGTTGCTTTGCCTTTGCTTGACAAAATACACACACACACACACGCAGAGACCCCACCCCCACCCCCACCTTATTTTTTTACTTTCGTACATCCAACCGGGCATTCAGATTCAGTCCACGCCAGACTTTTCAAACTCATAAATCGTCAAAAAAGCTATTTTCTGAAGCCCCCCATGAACCTCACATGAAATCTCATGGAAATACCGCATGCAACTCCCCCCTCCTCTATATAATTTTTACATACACAGACAGCTTACAAAGCTGAAGATGGAATCTTGGAGACCAAAGTATCGAAAATCAGGCAAATCCAAGGCCAATGCACCCTGCAAAAAGCATCCTAAACACCGTCAATCCCCCGGTGTATGCTCTATTTGTCTAAGCGAGAAACTCTCTCAGCTGTCCACCAATTCTTCATCGCGTAGTAAAATACCATCTTCGTCATCTTCATATTTATCGTCTTTGTCTTCGTCCTCAAATATATCTTCGTACTCATCTCCTGTGACTGGGAGTATTTTTCGTATGGCCTCGGTAGCAAGAGGACCGATGAGTTCTTTGAAGAGTACTGGCAAAAATATGCTTAAAAAGAGCAGATCAATGGCTTTCATCTTGCAAAGGAGAAAAGAAGAGAATAATGGAAAGAATAAAAGCGGGTTTTGGTCGAAATTGCTGCATCCAAGAAGTAAGGGCTTGATGCACTCAAGAACTATGAGAGAAAGGGTCGTCACTGAAGCTCAGTAATGGAGAAACGTAAATTTTATGCAAATTCTTTATTCTTCTCATTTTTTGAAGTTATATATCTATTTAGATAAAATAAATAAAAACATAATAATAAAATAGTTAGATATATATTTTTTTGGGGGGAGAGCATGATTATATGGTAGGGATTAAAATTAAATTTTTAGTAGATTGTGATTGAAATTTTTAAAATACGTGGGTAAAAAGTTGCGAGACTCATAAAAGATGTGGTTAATATTGATTGTTTGACTTTGACTTAAATTAAAATCTGATTTTAATTCGAAACAAACATGCCTCAATCAAATCTACTAGATACAAGTCTCTCTGTCTTCCTTTTTTTTTTTTTTTTGGGGTGAAAAGGGATTGTGAAGAAAGGTTTCACTGTTTCTGTGTTAACTGAGTTTGAGATCAGTTTCTATTTCCAATCCCTTCTCAGCGCTTGCTAATTTTATTTTTTTTTTTTATTATTTCATATTTGCACAATTTAACTATACAGAGACAAAGTCGTATTATATCAGTAATTCAGTTCTTAGGATTCAACGATTTGATCCATGTTTTGTTATTTTCGAACGATCGATCGATGATTAGATCTATGTTCACGAAATGCTCTCAACTTTTTAATGTATAGAATTAGTTAAAGAAGACGCATGTAAACATCTCATATGTGAACAGCCCATAATGTACTGTTGCTAGGCTGTATTTAGCTATGGTCAATTGGACCCATTCAAGAAATTTAATAAAAAGGATCCATGGAATATTAGGATCACGTGAATACGACCAAGGTTTTTTCTTTTTGCGTAGTTTTCTTAAAAGAATCAAAGATAGAAAGCTTCCTAGCAATTTCTTTGTAGTCAAGTCATAAGTAGTCATAATGTCACACACCACGAAACACGGCAAATCCAAGTAAACAAGTAGAGGCTGTCGAGGAAAAATAATTTGACTCAAATAAAATAATTTAATCGTGAAAATCATTTAGCAGCTACAAAACTAATTTGATTAAGTAAAACCTTGGATATTGCAACCAAATATGCAAGAATGTTGGATTAAATGTTTGAATGGATTATTATTATTATTTTTTTTTTTTTGGGGTTGAAAAGAGAACCAACATTGTAGGGTTGTAAGCAAAAACCGTCAACCGCAATTTCGAAACCGACGGTTTGGTGCCACGTGGACCAGTCAACGAAATAGTTTTCAACCAAATCAAACCGATCAAAAACGGTTTGGTTTAGGTTTGAGAATTTTAATTACGGTTTAAAATCAAACTGGACCGGCGAAAAAATATATAAAATAAAAAATAAAAATTTGATTTTTTTTTTTAAATTTATCCAAAATTTCAATTTTGTAATTTCAATAATATTGTTATTTTGTTGGTATTTTTTTCAATTTCTAATTTTCTATTAATTATTACGATTTTCGACCGCCCAAATCCCAACCCGACTAGCTATCCTAATTTTTTTAAAAAAAGAACTCAAACTCTCACAAACACAACCCTAATCCATAACCTTCCATTTCTCTCTCTCTCTCTCTCTCTCTCTCTCTCTCCCCTGAATTTTCCTCAAATAGTCGGTAGTCTACGATCAGAATTTTCATTTGCAAGACTGCGTGATTTTTTGTGACTCTACGATTAGTCACAACTGATAGCTTTCAATTTCGTATGCAAGACTGCGTGATTTTTTGTGACTTGTGGGTTTTTTTTTTAGTTACATAACTGCATGTTCTTGATTCTTGAACATGGAAACCGTCTAAGTTATTACTAAATATAATTTGTCATCTCGATTCTTAAAAATTCTCAAATTCGTGATTTTTTGTGACCTATGGATTATTTCTATTTTCGAAATTCTGTGATTTTCGTTACAAAGTTTCGTGTTCTTGATTCTTGAACATGGAAACTGTCTAAGTTGTCTCTGGAATTATATGACTGTAATTTTAGTTTATTGTGATTTTACTTTGATTTTGTTGGTATTTAAATTTATAGTAGATATATTTCGTTTATTTTAAATTTATTGCCAGTAAGATATAAATATATATTGAATTAATGGCATAAAGTTAGACACTAGACAGGCAAAAAATTATATTCGAAATCGGCAGTTTAAAACCAGACCAAATCGTTAGGTTTAGGTTTGAGTTTTTTTCAAACAGATCAAAATGGTTAGGTTTAGGTTTGAGTTTTTCTCAAACCGGTTGAAACGGTTTGGTTTGAACATTTGTCAAAAATCAGTAAAACCTGACCGCTTACACCCCTACAAGATTGATCCTATTTCTTAAAATTCATTTTCTTACGAACTTATTTTCAACACACGTTTCATGGAATCCATAAATTTTATCCATTTCAATCACACATTTCACCAACTTTTATCATAACCTATTAAAAATCTAAGCCATTCTTCATTGCATTTTTCCATAGTCTTGCTGTAAATTTTACTGAGCAAGACATGAAAAACTTTTTTACAATCCGATTATTTCCAAGTACGTATTGTCCGTCGCATTATTCGTCATCTCTAATGGTATCAAAAGCTTACCCTCTCTCGTATATTGAGTGAGTTGACCTAGGAAGAGATTCAGACGAACTTTCCAACAAGTGAAATAAAAGTTTACCAGTAATATTAATTTCTTAAACACGACACAGTATAACCATTACCGAGTTTAAAAGGCAAAAGTAAAGAAAAGCTTGAACTTTACCTCTTAGGGTCACATAACTTTCAAAAGCTTATTTATGAGCTCTGCTACCATTACAGAATGGGGCTTCACAGAAGCCCCACTGATCACACACATAGGGAGGGATGGGAAAATTTTGAACCAATTTTTAATCATGTGGGGACATGTGAGGGTCGGTAAGCCTTCTGTGAACAAACCCTCTGTACATATAGATTAATTCCTTATTTATTTATAAAGAATCGAGCAGCCTTATACGAAATATTTCAAAATGAACAATGGTACATAGTATATGAACCATATAATATAGAAGATACATCTGGTACTGTCAAAGAAGGCACTGCAAGTGCAATTTTAACACACAGAAAACAATGTTACAACACCTATATCCGTCTAATCAACATCTCTACAGTCTGATTTGTTTTAGTCATGATGGTACCGAGCAGGAGAATATGCTGAAAGTGCTGATCCTGTCATGTATACTGAATGCTTGGCTATGCCTATGCTTTTCTTTGATGCCACCCACACCGTCCAAAAGAATCCAATCCAACCTGATTCAGATATTACAAGAAATTTCAATCATGCACAATATATAAATCTTGAAAAAAGAAAAAACTATCTACATATTTTTATCTGATGTCCGAGCACATCACATCATGTGAGAAAGAGACGAAATCTATTAGAAAGTTCCAATATTCCTAGATGAAAATAGAATAATGGGTAACCTAAAGAATACAAAAAGGCTACCTGTAACTATAACAACGGCAAAGATGGCTACAACTGTTGCAGAAGAAATGACAAATACAGATACCATTAACACCCCAACATAAATGGCCGCAACACAAGCAAAGAAAAGAGCCAAGAATCCTCCTGCCGCTGCTAAAGACATAAGAAGAGTAATGACAATGGCATTGACGGTAGCAGCAACAAAAAAAATCAGAAAGAACGTGAATCCTGTCAAGGCGAGAAGGGCAATTGTCCCAACCTGCAGTAATGATATCCTTATTTCAGAGAAGAATATAGAAATGCTGTAACAAGTTCCTACTTAAGCAAAATCCATCTACTTAATTTAATAGGTTATTTCCGGCATAACATGAACATACCTAAACCAGTGCAAACGGAGAGCAATGCTGCTTATGCAAATAAAGAAAATACATGGTACGAAAAGCATATGACAGGAAAAGATGCTAGACAAATGCTCATGTGTCTGCTTTTCATGTACTAGTAGCAGACAAATAATATCAACGTATTAACTACCCACCGACTACAACTCTATAGGCTGAAATCGATATCCAGAAAGGTAATTGAATTGTTGGTCTTGCAAATAAAGAGTCTCGATGAAGAATATATAGAGACATAATAATTGACTCCATTGAGGTTATCGAGGAATTCATTTGTGGAGAAGTGGAAAATTTTGATAGATAGATGGAAAATTCAAAGATTTTGAAATGCAGTTTCACTCAGGCTACTTGGTTAAGACTTTGTCAAAAGACTCATCCTCACAAAAGTAGAGCTTGCTAGTTTTATTTTGCATCATCTTCTCTTGGCCATGCAACAATACATAATCAATGACCCTGAACATTTTTTTCTTGAGAAAATGACAAAATAATTACCATAACAAATATATGTAGCTCGACATCCCCCAATACTATCAGTTACCAAGTCTATGTTTGAGGAAAAGTGAAGATAATCCACTGACCAACCAAGTAAGAAATTACCCAATACTATCAATTACCAGACTACATGAACAATTAAATAAAGATCATTCAGTGGCCAACCAAGACAGTAACTTTGTCCAAAATATTGTCGATGACATGCTCCAGATATCAGAATCGGTGAAAGACAATCAGGAAGAAGTATTGGAGACTCAACAGAATCACAACGTGTATAAATGGCCAGGCCATTACTTCGATAAGATGATTAAACATGGGATAGAAGGAACCTGAAAGGCATATTAAGTTGCAAGTAATGTGAAATATGGATTTAGTCGAGGAAAGATGTTTATGCCATTTGCCAAGAGTGCAGTTAGCAAACAGTTTCGATATGAAAGGAAGATGGAGAGTTGAAGATACTGACCTTCCAAATCACAAAAACAGCAACGAGCTAAGCACTTTTTTTAACTAGGGTATAATGACATTCCAGATGTTTGAAATAAATAAAATGACTGTCTTTATAAGTTTTATAAATGGTTAAGGAATTGGAGAGACTAGAGGCAGAAATATAATGGCCAGGTCGACTGACCAAGTATTAAACTAGATTAGAAACTTATCAAAGTTATGGGCCAATAACTCAATTAGAAGAAAAACATTTCATGGTTTCAGCTCTTTCTTTTCTGACCATCAGATCTTCCAGTAACCACAGCATATATAGCAGTGAGGGTGCTGCCGTGCTGTTTCTAGTTATTCGTCAACAAAACCAAACTTCATAAGAAAAGACAAAATCTAAGCACAAGAACTATATCGATCAGGACAAGGTGTAGCACCCCAATAGTTTCATAGCATTTACATGTCAGGCACTTTAAACTAAAATGGTTTAGTACTACAAACCCAGCCCAATGATGAGCTTATTTACTAGGCAATGAAACCCCGTTGGCTTTCGGGAAACTATTATACAGGCCTCTGTGGACTTTGAGGTTGACCCATCTCTCAGCCTCGAAGATCACATTCAGAGTGTACATGAGCATTTGCGGTAGGCAAAGGATGCAGAATTTCAAATAAATGAACGAAGGTCAACATGCCACTTGACGAACACCCTTAGCGCCACATAAGAAACATATTGGCAAGCTGATTTTGCAGGACATGTTGAGACAAATTCCAATGGGGGACCTAATAACGTCGAATTCAAGGACTTTGGCAACGAACTTATCCTGCATTGGGAGTTTTACCTTGGTGAGTGACTTTACACACAGGATCTGAATTAGTGATAACCTCGATGATGAAGTCATACAACCCATGGAGATTGGTGAAGGGACAAAGACTCGGAGGAGGATTGAGATATAAATGAATAGAGTCCATAGCAGGATATTTGGAGACCACTCATTTTCTCATAAATGCTTATTATATATGTTCCTTTTATCCTAAATAAGTGGATGATAAATGACATGTAAGCAATAAATCATTTGCCAGTTAGAATTATGAATAAATTACATAATTTTCATTTATTCAAATTTTGTTGATGTTGGTGATGCAAGTCTAGTAATAAATATTTTTTATTTATTTATAAAGGAAATGACAACACCAACTCATTATAAGTTGATAGGGGATCTTTTGCAAGCGGTGCAAGAACTCGACGGGTATTAATTGATATGTTTAACCATTAAATTTAAACAGTAAAAATTAAAATAAAGGTAAGTGTTAAAATTTTTGAGCAATTTTTCAGAAGTTAATCAAAGCTACAAATCTAGGCGACATTGGGAGCTCATGAAACTCGTGGCATTATACCAGGTATGCGTCACTTGTCAAGATGCTATTCTTCCTAAAGATAATAGTATTCCTCAAATTCCATGAATCCAGTAAAATAACAACATTAGAACATCCTGGGGTTCCATGGCTGAAAATATGACTCCAAAGCATTTGTCCTGTATTAGCAATAACTGTTGAGAAATCCAGTTTAAATCAGCCTGACAAACAGCTTTACAGGTTTTGACGGCTAACAAGTTTCCTAAAATAACTAACTTGATAGTTTCTGAATCTAGACAATTTCCCAGTTTCTTGAGTTACAACTTACAACTGAAAGGAAACCAAAATGGGCAACCTAGACGATTCGATCCTCCAGTTTTTGTCAAGGAACAACTTTATAATCAACCATCAATTTCATCATTCCCTTTCTAAACTCTGCCTATACTGCCAATGTAACACAAGGAAGAAATTTTCTCTCTGCTTTAAGTACCAGAAATTCAAAATATAACCTCTGGATTGGTGGTGCTGGGCATGTTCCATGTTCAAAGCTTAAGATAGAATATGGTTTCTTTTCTCTACATGAAAATGTTCAATAATTATCTCCAAAGGCCCCCTCTAAATGTTTTCCAAGTGTCCCAAATATGTCTTGCAATATTCTCTTGGTAAGTAAACTTACACAAGTTTTAAACTGTGAGACTAAATTCTCCCTTTAACTCATATTAATTCTAGGAACCATTTCACAAGAGAGAAGGAGGACTTGATTATTGTGGAAGAAGATTCAATTGAAAATGAGAAGGTTTTGCTAGCAGTACAATGTGAGAGTTCTTCAATTGGAAAGGAAGAAATAATGTTGCGGATATTAGATTAAGGCGTCTGAGCTTTACTATCTAAAGGTTAATTTTCTCTTTGATTAAGATTAAAATGTTCACTTCCGGTGTAGAACTTTATGTTCCTCCCCAAAATTACGTGCAGCCTAGTCTTTTATCTTTTTTGAATATTGGTATGGGCTCCTCTTGTGTAAACAACATAATTTGTGCATGATGATTTACTAATTCCACAGTGAATCATAATTGAGTCATCCGCTTGGACGTGCCTTAAAAGAAAAATATAATGTCCACAAGTTTTTCAAACATTTCACAAAATTATTTAAAATTAATTTCAGGAAAAAATCCTAGTTCTAAAGGAACAATAATTGGATAGTAATTTTCAACAATTGTGGAAAATATCCTGATGACAATGGGATTATTCATCAAAATTCTTGTGCAATACACCCAAACAAAATAGGGAAAATGCACACTTTCTTGAAGGGACAAGGGCTTTGCTATTCCTATGGACTTCCTAAATGCAATAAGGGTAAAGTCATGTTAAAACCACCTGAGTGATTAATAGCAAGGGATCCCTTGTTCTTAAGTATGAAGCTTCTGTGAACGTACATAAAATGGTTAATCCCTCTTCTGGCTATATTTTATTCCTATCTTACACTCAAAAGTGTTTGGATGCATTATCTTTGTCTATTACCACAGATGCACCGAAAGCAAAACTTAAGACCACAAGCCCACTAAGTGAGTTTTTCAGATATCACCAACTAAAAATGTTACAAGTTTTCAATCCCATATATCAAAAGTTCTGTTTCAATGGAAGTCATTTGCTTTCTAGAGTATACATTGTTTCACCTAAATTTCTCTTATGGGGTTGGTGGGGTGGGGAAGAAACACTTTACAGATAATAAAATAGTAGCATGCCATACAAAGAAAACAAGAAAGGCACAAAAGGAGTTGCTGTGGCGAGGCCCCAAGGAGAACATGGTATACAGTTAAATACTTTGAGAAACAAAGGGATATGTTCAGACAGGGAGGATTCAGTTCCTCCTCCCAGCGACAAGAAATTTGTTTGGTTTTCCTACAAAGTTTACAACTTTCACTACATCCTACACTCCACCAGTTGCAATCCATTTGGCTTAAAATCTGCCATTCCACTTGGAAAATGACTTTGCCTTTTGGTTTTGTTGAGTAGTAGTGAAGGAGTGCTCAGATATTGATTGATTTGGAGGACTAATGTTCAATAGTCCATGGGAGATTCGGGGTAGAGCAATGCCGTGATGAGTTTTGGAAATGTGAATGGTGCATTTGCACCATATAAGGTGATATATTTCATCATTATTTTTTAACTTCAGGTTTCAGACTCGATTTGTGCCCAAAGTTCCGTACGATTTTCATGAAATCACAAGCCTCGATTATCTCTATCCAAATGTGCTTTCTTCAACCATGGATTTACACTATCACAATCAAGATAATCCATGATAAGCTTATAGTGTGCTTGAGTTGGATACATGTGCTCATGTGAGAATCAAATGACCAAGTGCAATATGGTGAACACATAGAGACCACTATACTTAATCTTCGCCACAAGAGTTCCATCATATGACCTGTACCCGCTCCAAAACACTGAGGAGATGAGTATAATCAACTACAACAACTTGATCTAGTCATATCTGCACCATAGGCTATGATGGATTTCTTACCTAGTTTGCATTTACAATTTTTTTTCGACTAAAAACAATTTCCTTACTAGGATGTGATCAGCTATTAATAGTATGAACACATCAAACTTGTGTGATCTTTTAGTGATTAAATTAATCTTTGTAGGACAACAGTCCACTGACATGCGTAAATTTCTTGAAGAATTCAATATCTTAACAAAAAAAATCCCAATAAAACCATCATCTCCAAGTCAGAACCATATTACACTACAATTAAAAAAGAGCATCATAATAAATTAGCATATATAGTAAGCGCAGATAACCCAAATAGCAAGCATAAAATATTACAGTTTTGAGAACATAGAAATTTCATTTAATTATTAAAACAGCACACCATACTCACAGAGACAACGAGGAGTAAGCGAAGAGGACTTCCACGGCGAACCCAGAGGAGAACATGCTGACCGGTATTCTCCGAAGCTTGACGAAGCAGAGGAATATTCTCTGAAACAGAGATTTTAATTCTGTGAAGTAGAGGAGCTGAAGCATAACTTGAATTGGGATTCGGAAAGAAAATCGCACTAATCAAACGGTTCAAAATGGTGAGAAGTGTGAGTTCTTGATCGGTATGATCTGAAGTTTGTTTATGGCCTTCGGTATAGAATTCTGATTCTTCACCGTCGATCAAGACACTGTTTGGCCTGTCGGTAGCATCCGCCATTTTCACCCTCACTGTGCACTTCTGCGTGTGAAAGATCTATCCAATCCTTGAACGGTTAATCTCAATAATGGAGATTGGTTGAAAGCAATGTAGGCGTAATGCGTGGTGTGGTGATGCGTGGAGGTCAAGCGGGTAAGCGAGCTTAGGCGAGAGACATGGGTAGAAAAGCGTAAAAAGATTTTTCTTATTTTAATATTATTTTAATTTTTAATTAATTAAAAATAATATTTACTAAACAATTAAAACAGATTTATATGAACTTCATACATTTTTTCAAAGTTTTCAATAAAAATATAAATTTCAAATTTAAATACAAAATAGTAAGTAAATAGTAAGAAATTATCTACCGTAAATAAGATTCGTTGGTCACTTGACTTTTGGGTTCAAATGATTGTTTTAATTTTAAATTAGGGCAAATTGAAAAAATTAACATTTAATAATTTTTAATTTCAAAAGAATTGTTAAAAAAAAAAAGATTGCGTCAGACGCGCATTAGCGATCAACAACTGTAATTGACCGTCAAATAAAGCGTTAACCCATTAAACTTGACGTTGTGGCCTCGCCTCACGCCTAGGCGGCCGTCTAGGCGCGCCTTTTAGAACACTGGTTGAAAGACATTCGTTTGCATTTCAATACTCTGATTTTGATTAGCCAATTGCAGGGTCTTCACCACGTGTTCGACAAAATTTATTTCTACTTTTTCATTTTTGTAACCGTATTATTGGGTTATTAATTTATAGATAAACGTGTATAAAATATTTATTAATTTACAGAGTACTTTTATAATTTGTATTATATTTTTTATTATACATGTAAGCACACTGATCGTTTGATTTCCCATAAGTGAACGGGATCGTGAACAAGTAATATAGTAGTGTGTAAAGTGTCGAATCCAAGAGAACTACGTGTTTGATCGAGTTAAAGTTGATAATACCCTTAATCAAATAGCAATAAAAATTTGTAATAAATCTATATCTAATTAATCACGTAATAGAAATCAAAGTAAAAGTTTATCAAATTATTGAGATGCATTTCTAAGATATAAAATTCCCCTTATTAATCCAATTTTAGTACAACAATTAAAATGACTATTTGTTATCACGCGAGTTGGTCAATGTTCATAATATAATTGAAAGTCTCTCTCGATAGTAATCAAATAAATTCCCCTCAGGCGACCTTCCTATCTCTCGATAAAAAATACGAACATGATAAATGCATTAATGAACTAGAACATCTTTATGAACCATGCAAAGTATAAAGGTATATCTATATCCTCTATTGAACCTCACAATGTTTATTACTACGTATTAAAATCATATTGTCTCTCTTGATAACAATTAAATTCAAAAACAATTCAACTAATGGTCAATTAATTGAAAAACAAACTAAACCATAATAAACATTCACGCATTCAAACAAATTAACATCAAAATAATTAATTAATACTAAAAATTTCAAAACAATGGTTCATCTATATATTTAGTAATGTAAAAATCTAGTTTAACATAATATTGAAATTAAACCAATAGAAGAGGAACGACATCATCGAAAATTGACGAAACGTGAACAAATTTGGTATTAATTCTGTTTTTCCTATGTTTCTGCGTGAATATATACGAACTCAGCCACAATCTCTCTTTTTCCAAAGCTGCCCACTTTCTGTTAATTCCAACTTCAATTCCCAGCCACTCCGTTTGCTGTGCCAATGTATGTATATATAATTTAGCAAATATTTCCAACTTCAATTCCCAGCTTCTAGAATTCAGCTTTCTGCCTCTCTATTCTTTTTCTTTTTGTGTGTGATTCGGCTTCTCTCTTTTTTCCCAGGCTGCGCGTGTATATGTATATATATATATTGGGCAATGCTAGACTACCAGAAGAATTCTGCCAGAAGTCCACCAGATACTCACAAAGCCTTTTAATAATATAAAATTGATTTCTATAAAAGTACTATCTTACCCTTTCTATCTTTATTTACAAATTTTTCCCTGTATCTTATAATTCTTTTATTTGGGTCATAAGTTTTTAAAGTTAATCCTGGGATTCTTAACTATTAATATCTTCTTTTTCTCCTTGATTAATTAATCAGGATCAATATGTAATTTCTTTAATCTTTCAAATTGTTCTAAATATTCTCTATATTTTGATAATTTTTCAAAAATTCTAGGTTGGTCTTTTTCAGTTATATATCCAAAAACTATTCCTTCTGAAACTTCTTCTCCTATGTCTTTGTATTTTCCAATAACATCTTCAATTTTCTTTATTTCTTTGCTAATTTCTACAGGATCAAATCCTATATTATGTTTACAAGCGTAATCTATTTCAGAATATATTTCTTTAAGCTTTTCTTGTCCAACAGGAACTATATCTTCAGATTTTTCTACTATACTTAATAAAAATGAAATATCTTTATCATCTAAATATAATCTAAGACGGTCATCATTAGATGTGGATGCTTGTGAGGTGTTCATGAAGATTAATAATAATCAAAGCATAAACATATAAAAGCATGTAAATGACTTACAGTAATCGATGGAAATAAACAGGTTTTCCCTCCAGTATGTTCTTATAGTAGCTTTGCATGTATTCAATCATTCTTCTGAATCAGATGAACATTTAAAATGTTTTTGAAATCATTTGGGTCCACAACTGCTTCCGCAAAAGGTTTTTCAATTAAGGTTGCATTTCTCACTCTAGAGAACTAGCCGTGTTGCCACAGACGCTATCTCACAGTATTCAGAGTCTCTGTTTTCACCTCTATTCAAACTCCTTTCAGAACAAGTTCTTACTTAGAACAAGCCTTTAAAAGATAACTCACATACAAGGTGCTACAATTTTGTTAGAAAACTGCCCTTTTTCCCCTAAAACATACATCAAAGACGGGTACTTTGGCATGGCTAACATCCATTCAAAAACAATGTTTTAAAAATCTCTTAAAGATCTTTATTTGTACTGCCGAGGAATCATGAGAAACTTAACGAAATCCTTTCATAGAAACTTTGTTAAACCATAATAAACTTCATCTTTATATTCATAAGACTGAAATGATACATGTTGGCTTACTATATTTACATACCTTTGGTACTCACCTTATGAAGTTTAGAACTCCATAAGTGATTACCTTATTACAAGCTTTCCTATCTTCAAAGCTATCTAATTTATTTTTCTGAATACAAGTGGTGTATACAGATATTAGAGAGAGATCTGAGATGCCAGGGATTCGAGAGATGGAAGATGCCTCTAGTCTTTGGACCTCCTCTTCTTATATAGAGGGTTTTTCTTCAAGTGGTTAGGAATCTTATCTTTACAGTTGTCTTGCATTATTTCTTGTCTGCCATCTTCTTTTGTTAGGTAGTGATGATGTCCTCCTTTTTAGCTGGTAAGTAGGTGGAGAGTTATTATCATACCCACTTTTCTTTATCTTCAACAGCAACTTCGTGTTATTTTCTTCAATAGATGGTAGAAAATCATTATCTCAACCACTATCTTTTGTCTTTGAGTGACCACAGTTTTTCTTTAATAAAGAAACTTTATTAAAGTAATGATAAAGTGTCACTATCTTATCTCTATTATTTCTCCATTCTTGATTCAAAGAATTCTGCAGGGAATTCTTCATCATCGAGTGAGACTTGACTCATATCTTCTACCACACAATGTATACAATGGTGATCACTGTAATCCCAAAGTAATTTGCATAGTTCTTTCTCCATCTTCTCAGATCCACTAACTTGATTAGAAATTATTTTGGATAATAAATGATCAAGATAACAGATATCTTCCTCTTTTGTCTCTATTCTGGCATTAGAGTAGATTATATGTTCCTCAGATGGGTAAACCCATATTTTTTCTTTCTCAGTGATTAACTGAGTTAGATGTTCAAATATTTCTTTGTATCCTTTGGCTCTTCTATATGGCATCATGTTAATGATATCTTGATAACCATTTTTAACAACCTTTTGACTGGTTGGTAAATAATGTTGGTTTGTGAGCCCTAATTTGATAACATGGAATGCTGGCTGCATATTTTGAAGTTCTGGATCCCATTCCATTGTTGCAGAGTAGAATCTGATGTATATGTTTGTAGTTTTGACAACTTCAGTATACCTTTTAATGGCCTTCTTGACGTCGGCTGGAAGTTGGGCTATCTCCTTGAGATCTTTGCTAGGATATATACAGAGTATATTTCCTAATTCAAAACAGTTTTTCACCCAGTTGGCTGGAGCTTCTGGATAAAAATTTATTTTGTTGTATCTTCCATAGTGGAGAGTCTTCATCCACTTTCCCACTTCAAGATACCAATCGGATAGTATATTGAAAACAACAATAAAGAAAATTATTTCTTCATAGTTATCCTTCTTGGATATCTTTATCACATGACATATCTTGACAATTTCTTTTGGATCAATTTTTCAATATCTAGCTTAGGTAAAGTATGGCTCTGTGAAGAGCTACCTTTGCTATTTTTGATATCTTGGATACTAGTAATAGGTTCAAATTTTCCCTGTGAAGGGGTTCCTATTACCTTCTTTGCTTTCCCTTTATCCTCGGGTAGAGCGCTAGTATTCACAAGTCCCTGTGAAGGGATACTAGACTTGGTACAAGTTACTTCTGCCTCAAGGGCTATATTTTTGTCTCGAAGACTATCTTGTTGAATTTGAGCTTCCAAATAGGAAACCTTTATTTCAAGTATTTGGACTTTCGTCCTTAGTTGATCTAGCTCCATCCCTGCTAAGATAATCAGGAAGAAAGTTAGCCTTTCCTTTTATATGCTCAATATCAAATTTGAAGTAAGAAAACCAAATTTGAATTCTAATAATATATCTATTGGCAATAGATGGATCAACATTATTTTTCAAAAATGCTTTAACTTGAGTATTATCAGTTCTAATTAAGAACATTTTTGGTAATAGATAATCTTCATATTTCTGCACTCCTCGCTTTACAGCAATGAGTTCTTTTCTATTCATTTCATACCTTGTTTCAACTTCTTTGAATGTTCCTGATGTATAACCTGCAAGTATTTCAGGACAAGAACAATCCTTTGTACATTTATATTCTTTGTGATTCTTTTTTACCTTTAATACTGCACCCCAGTAATTATCTGATGCGTCAGTTTCAAGGATAAAGAAATCTTCTTCTTGTGGAATTACAAGTTTGGGCAAAACTCTTAATTCCTCTTTTACTTTTCTTATATTTTCACAATCTTGTTCTTCCCAAGACCACATTACATTCTTTCTTAATTTTGGGAGAAAATAATTTTTTAATCTGGCACAATTTTCAATAAATCCTTCAGCATAATTTAATATACCTAGGAAGCTTTGTAACTGTTTTTTATCTCTGATTTCTTCAGGAAATTCTTGAAGTTTTTCACCAATATGAGATTGCAATTGCAATTCTCCTTCTTTAATAAATAATCCTAAGAATTCTATTTCTGTTTTGGCTATCTCTGCTTTCTTTTGAGAAAGTGTGATACCATGTTTTTTCATAATATAACAAAATTTCTCAAGATGTTCAATATGTTCATTTATATTATTTGAATGAATCAGTAAATCATCAACATAAGCAATACAGAAGTGAGTAATTGGTTTGATTACCTCATCCATTCTTCTTTGAAATATCTGTGGTGCATTTTTCAACCCAAATGGCATTACATTCCATTCATATTGTCCTAAAGGACTGGGAGTACTAAATGCAGTCAATGGTTTACTTTCTTCTGTAAGCATGATTTGCCAAAAACCTGACTTACAATCAAATTTTGAAAATATTTTCTTGTTTTGTACTTGTTTAATAAGGGTGTCCTTATTAGGCAAGTAATATCCATCAAATTTTGTAACTCCATTTAACTTCTTATAGTTTATTACCATTCTAGTTTTTCCTCTTTTTATCTCGCTATGTTTTCTTACCATAAAGGCTGGACTACTGTGTGGGCTTTTACTAGACCTAATCAATTTAGCTTCTAGTAATTCTTTTATCTGATCCTTAAATTCCTTTTGATCTTCCACACTATATTTCATTGGTTTGACTCTAACTATAGTGTCTGGATTGATTAGTTCTATTTTTGCTTTTACTTTATCTGTGTTCCATTTTTCTAATGGATTTTCAGAATATATTTCAGAAATTTCTTTTTTCAATTTTTCTAACTTGTTTTCTGTTGTCATTTTTAAAACTGCAACTGGTTTAATTTTTTCTGTATTCCAACATCCACCACGCTGGGTTGAGGAACTCTGATGATTAATTTGTGTGTATGATATGCTAACAGCTTTAGTTACTCTTGGTGTAAATATCTTATGTGCACAAGGTGTTGTGAACATATATCTATCTACATATTGAGTAAATGGTGCATATTTTAGTAGGAAGTTTTGTCCTAGTAAAATATCACATCCAATTGTAGAGGATATATATATTGTGTCAACAAATACTTCTCTAAAGGATTTTAGAAAGGGTACTTGTGTAGCATATTTACTATATATTACTTTGTTTCCCCCTGCTGTTGTAGCAGTGACAATCTTTTTTGAATCATATTTCCAGTATTCATTTGGTAATACATTTGGTAAACACAAACTTATCGTGCTTCCTGTATCTAGATAAGCATGAAATTTAATTCTACAGTTTCCTTTTATATTGAGCGTAATTTCAATATATGGACTCATGGGATTAGTATTAATTACTCTTTCCATGATAACAAGGTTTTCATATTTTCATCTATTCTTGATATGATGATTGGATTATCATCAACTGTTATTTTTAAATATCATTGACAAATTTTATAGGGACTAAATTTTTCAAGGAAATTCATTCCTAATAGTATAGGTGAACGTTTGATTCCATACGATTCATCTTTATATAGAATTATTTCTTTATTATGTTCTTTCTGATCCTCTCCTACAAATATAAGAGGGAACTTAACATATTTCTTTATTTCAAGATTATTTCCCAAATAATCTTTGAAAATATATGGTTCTGGTAACTCAAAATCTAGTAAATGGCTAACAAATTTAGCATTTACATGACTTTGTTCTGCTCCAGTATCTATAAGGACAAGAAGATTTTTCTTGTATCCTTCTTGGTTAATATATTTTGTTTTGATATAGTATTGTGAATTTGTAGGCTCAGCAATAGTGAGTTTTCTAACTTGACTTATCTTAAGGTCTTGTCTGGAGGGAAATCTTGCAATAAGATCTTCTCCTACTAAACTTACACTATTTCTCCTTATCAATTTTCCTTCAGAATTAATTTCTTTTGCTTGCTTATGAAAATCAAGCATTATTTGTTGAAGTATTGTTACTTCATGTTCTTGGTATTTTCTAGGAGGTATATATTGGGCCAACTCCTCAAAATCTTTATGTATGATAATATTATCAGTTATTTTTCTTAAATTGTTATGGTGGCTAGTACTAAAAGCAAATATTGATTTTATGCTTATACTTATAGCCTTACTTTTCCTTAACATTTTCAAGTTTCCAATCCTATAATATAGATTGAAACTTTGGTCAATATTTTCATCAATCAGTGAAACCGCATAATTTGGTTTTACCGTGAATATTATCTTTTGATAGACTAGATTTCCTACAATAGTTCCTAGTAGAGCATCTACATGATCTTGTAAGATTCTGTTGTCCATACAATATATTTCGATTGGTATATTCATACCTTCTCTAAAGAATCCTTTAACCGTTATTTGGATTCCTCCTATCTCAATACATTTTAGTTTACTTCTTACATTTTCTGGAATTTTAGATAACTTTTGTCTTACCCATTCTTTTGTAATTATAGGAATTCTTGCTTTTCCCATAGTATCTTCTATGTTAACAGATATTTCTTTGTAATTCATACTTACAATTGTTTTATTTATTCTTGGTAGTATTCCTAAGAATCCTTGGTGGAATACATCTTTTTCTTGTAAATCTAATATTTTCTTTGTTATTCCTTTGTATTTTCTAACATCAAAGGTAATTTCTTGATTTATACCTTCTACTGAATCTTCAACTTCCTCAGTTGTTTCTACCTCTATTTCATGATCTATTTCATGTATTTCTTGATTCATATATACTATCTCTTCAGAGTCTTCTTCTGAAGATGATGAATCTAATTCATAAATGCTACTGCATTCACTACTTAATTCTTCAAAGTTTTCAATTGGTTCTATATCACTGTCATTTTGAAATTCTTCATAGGTTCTAAGAGTTTTTATATTTTGTTTATCTTTTTTCTTAGGACATTGAGGAGCAATATGTCCTTTTTCATTGCAAATAAAGCATCTACATTTTTTGATATATTTAGGTTTGGGCTTCTTAGTCCAATCTTTTTTCTTAAAATATTTTTTATGAGGTTTAAAAAATCTTTTCTTAAACTTCTTATATTTTTTGAACTTTCTCTTATATTTCTTATATGGCTTATACTTCTTCTTGTAACATCCAAACTGTTCAACTTGTCCAATATCTTTGTAACAACATAGGGAGTTTTTTCTCATTTTATATGCTTTCTTATTTTCTAGGGCTTCTCTACACCATATTCCTATCATTCTTTTTGTAAATTCAATCCTACATCCTAAACTATCTTTATTAACTCCATCCTCTTCTCCAAGAGGTAACAGTTTTTCATATTCTTTTAATAATTTCATTCCCCATGGAAATGGTAATTTCATAAAATAAGACCTTAATATAGGTTTATTTTCTTGATAATTTCCTTGGTTTAATATATAATATATTTCTTCAAACTTGCATGTGTATTTCTCTAGTTCACACATATCACATATCTTTAAATTTTCCATAGCTATCATTTCTTCATTATATTCTTCTTGTTTTCTAGTTTCTTCATCTATTGTGAATCTATTTCCTAAGAATTCTGTTCTCAGGATTCTTTCTATTCTTTTAAGAATTTCTTGTATATTTTGTTCATTCAAGGCGTTCCTATTATCTATTGCTTCAGTTGTATTTTCTCCATATTTAATATTCTTTTTTATATTCTCTGGTAGCTTTCTCCACCAGTCAGATACAATTCCTCTAAAAGTATGTTCTATAAATCCAAAGGCTGTATATGTTTCCCATTTGTTAAATTGTATAGCTAGGTCTGTACTTTTTATCCATATTTCAATGGCCTTATTTTTATCTACACAATCTAGATCTAACCATATTCCAGTTGTATGGATTGGTTCATTGTAAGATTTCATTGGGTTTATTTCTTTAATGGATTGTTTTCTTATTTTTCCTGTATATTTTTTCTGTGTTTTCCTATATTGATTAATACCTTCCTTATTTGGTATTGGTATACCATAAGGATAGTTTTCATATTCTTCATCACTACTGAACTCTATTTTTATATTTTGACTAGTTGATGGATTATTATTCATTTTTGTATTTTCCATTTTTTCAGTTAATTCTTCTAACTGTTTTTTATATTCTTCATATTCTTCACCAGTAGATTCTAAGAATTTTTGTTCTAATTCTTCTATTTCTGTTATCATGTATTGTTTTATTTCATGATTTTTCCCTTTATCTTTTCCTATTATTCTAAAATCTTGGGGTGGATTAAGTATAATCCTATCTTTTCCTTCTAGTTTTTTTTATCTAAAAGAGCATTTCCTATTTGTAAATTATATTCAAGATTTTCTAATCTTTTATTTATATCCTCAAAACTTTCATTTGTACTAATTTTAGGTAGGTAAGGATAGCTAGGTTTTTTATGTTTTTCAACCTTTTTCAAAAATTCTTCAATTATATTTTCTTCATCAACTATATTCATCATTACTTTTGGTTCATAATATTTAGATTCGTAATATTTATCAGGTTCATACATTTCTTTACAATAAAATTCTACTTCTTCTTTTTCAAATTCTATCATTATCTTTTGGTATAAATATTCATCTCTTATATATCCCGATATTAGTTTTTCTAATATTTGTTTTCTTGTTTTTATTGGTAACTCTTTTGTTATAATTAATGTTAATATTTTTAATTTCTTAGGTAGAGGTTCTAACATATAACTTAAACCATCTTTTTCTCTTAATATATATTACCAATTATTTTTAATTATTTCAATTTCCATGATCTAACATGGCTCTGATACCAATTTTACCAGAGTGCGCAGAGTCAGCGGAATAAATTTTGCACTCATAAATATTTTAGGGGCTAATTTGGCGTTTTTATATACTTATGATGACTTCTAGTTGTAAATTATGGATGGAGGGTATTTTTGGAAATTAATTTTTTCTGTAAGGTTTCTGTAAGTAACTTTCTGTACATATATCTTTCTTCATATATATTATACATAAAACCTACCTTTTTTAATCCAACAAAATCCATCCAAATTGGAGTGAAATGTTTCATTAGCCACTGAACTTTGAGTTACGTAACTGTTTACTCACCGAACTTTTGAACTTGTCCCGAGGGCCACTGAACTTCAATCTGTTACTGCATGTTACTCACCGACTCAAATCTGTTAATTGACATTTCTACGTGGCTAACGGAAAGTCTAGCTGGCCGGTTAAGTGTTAAATATTTTGCCAAATCATCGACCTCATCAGCAATATAAACACGCCTCTCACTTAGTTAATCCCCAATTCACCAAGCCGGTTATCTCTCCTCCCAAATCAGAGCTGGTCCCAGTATCTTAACTCAAGAACCCTAGATTCATCTCAAGAACCATCTTCTCCAATCAAACTCGTAGATCTTGAAATTCATTTCTCCTAAATCTCACGTGATGATTTTGATCATTTAATTGCTTCGAGTCTCTCAGTTAAGATTAAATAATGGTGTCAATTGACTTCGTGCGCTTTGACTTCTTCTTGCCGAATTGGAAAATCAATCGAAATTACAGGTTCAGTAGAGGGCTGCTCGGAAATAAAGGGTTTCTTTAGGGTTTTGAGGTTCTTCTGGCGGAGGTGGTTTATTCTTTTAGTTGGTTTTGTAGGGAATGTAGCAGTGAGGGAGAGAAATCAGAGGGTTTTCTGAATTTCAAGTTTCCAACTTTTGAAGAATTGTTATGAAAATGAAGAAGAAAATATTGTTGTTGATGAGTGTTCGCTAGAAAAAACCTCGGAGAAAGTTGATAATGGAACAGATGGTTTATGAAGAAAACAATTCTGCTAATGATCAAGAATTTTTGGATGAAGGCCAGTTCCATTCAGAGAAAAATCCCATGGTTACTGATTCTGAATCTGAATTAACAAGTTTTGAGCGTATTCGTTCTGTTGTGAATAGCTTCGTCGATTCTTACAGTGAGGGCTTCCTGTCAGATGGAGAGTTTGGTTTTGATGCTTCTATGAATACTAATGGTGAAAAGGAGAATTAAGATTCAGAAGGTGAATTGTTAGCACTGTGAATTGGTGCCTTAAAGGATTGAAATACATTCATTGTTCTTTGTTCAGGCTACTGTCATTGGAAAATGCCTTGTAATTCATTGATTGGAGAAGAAAGAACTCATGTACTAGTTCAATTCAACAAATAGTGACATGAACATTTCTTTTATATCTTCCACCCTTACCATTCAATTGACTTATGAATTACATCGACACAAACTATATACATTTAAAATCATGCTGAAGTTGGGCAGGGGTGACTGGGCAGTAGATCAACAAAGCATTTGGAAAAAAAAAACATGACAGTGAGAACTAATGCCATGACGATCAACTCTTCCACAACATCAAACAAAAAGGATCACAAAGAGATTTCAAATTATGTACCAAATCAACCATATATAACAATATATTTGAAATTTACATGCCAAATCATTCACACTGGACAAAATCATAATTCAAATGTTGTTCCCAAAAAAAAACAATGTTCTGTCCAAAAAAACCAGTGTAGCTGTTATCATTCAAAACTAGGCACAGGTCCTATCATCCTTCCATTATATATTTGCACTTCATTCCCATATTCTCAAAATCATTAACATACAAAAGTAATTCAATGGAGAAGGCAAAAAGGTTTTTGTTTCATTGGTAGAAGTCAATATTTCTGTTTTTTTATGAAAGCTGTGATCATGGCATTAGTTCTCCTTGTCATGTTTTTTTTTTTTCCAAATGCTTTATTATCAACTAGTAAGAGTATTGCTCTATGAGCCTCACTCCATTGGTGAGGCATAATTCATTTGGATCATTTGTAAAGCAAGTGCACTGATATTTGACCATTAAAACTGTTAAGAATTGCCATTAATGGGTTAAAGACGCATCAGACGAACCACAAAAATGAAGGACTAGGGCATAAAATTCAGATCATGCATTCAAGAACTTTGATATTATTACAACTCATTTTTAATGATTTATATTATTTCTCAGGTTTGTTACATATCAATGAGAATAAAAGGGATGAAGCCACAAAGAAATGTAGTAATAATACATCAGTTAATCCTTTAAGAAATATAATTATTCATGGCAATCTATGGAGCAGTCTTTTCATGATCAAATCCAGCAAGCTATTCTCAACCATCCCTATTAAATTTCTCAGCAAACTCGAGATTTTACAACGCCAAGAAGCTTTCGATGAGTCATGTTATCAAACACCAAGTGACCGTCTTCCCCAATTCTAGAGAAGATTTTGTGACGTCAAGAATGTCATCCACAGCCTCAAACAGCAGCCCAAAACGCATAGGAAACTTTCTCAATTCAGCAATTTCTTCATCATTTGCACCACCTGAAACTTTACTTATCAGTCAACATAGAACCCGGTTTGACTTCGTCGGTTTGACTTCTTCCCCAATTTCTGTCTGTAGTAATGGTCGGTGCTCATTGCACCGCCACGTCCTCCGTTGTCGTCGCCCATCTCCACTGGTGCCATTATTTTTCGACCGCCCGTGGCATTCCCAGAAAATCAATTTAAAATCAATTTTCACAGTTTCCTCGCTCGCTGCTCCATTCCCTACAAAACCAACTAAAAGAATAAACCACCCCCGCCAGAAAAACCTCAAAACCCTGAAAAAACCCTTTATTTCCGAGCAGCCCTCTACTGAACCTGTAATTTCGATTGATTTTCCCATTCGGCAAGAAGAAGTCAAAGCGCACGAAGTCAATTGACACCATTATTTAATCTTAATTGAGAGACTTGAAGCAATTAAATGATCAAAATCATCACGTGAGATTTCGGAGTAATGGATTTCAAGATCTACGAGTTTGATTGGAGAAGATGGTTCTTGAGATGAATCTAGGGTTCTTGAGTTAAGATACTGGGAGCAGCTCTGATTTGGGAGGAGAGATAACCGGCTTGGTGAATTGGGGGTTAACTGAGTGAGAGGCATGTTTATAATGCTGATGTGGTCGATGATTTGGCAAAATATTTAACACTTAACCGGCCAGCTAGATTTTCCGCTAGCCACGTAGACATGTCAATTAACAGATTTGAGCCGGTGAATAACACGTAGTAACAGATTGAAGTTCGGTGGCCAACGAGATAAGTTTGAAAGTTCAGTGAGTAAATCGTGACGTAACTCAAAGTTCAATGGCTATTGAAACATTTAACTCTCCAAATTGAGACTTTCATAAAATGCAAGTTGGTCCTTGTACTTTAGATTTTGTCATTTTTCGTTACATTTTGCTTCCTTTCTTCAATTTCTTTTCCATCCATAGAGTTTCACCTATTAAATATAAAATACAACAATTTAAAATATATTTTTATTAAAAAGACTATCAACTGTCATTATTTTAGATTCTGAATAAATGTGAAAATTGCACTTATCAAATACCCCCAAAGTTAAACATTTGTTTGTCCCTAAACAAATTTATAGTCGAAATAATAACAAACATATAAGTATGCAAAAGTTTTTGGTTAGAGAATCTAGCTTTTATCTCAATATTTGAAATTTTAGTACTAAATCTACAAATTGTTTCAAAGTCACAATACCAAATCAATATCCACTCTTCCAATGCAAAATCGACGTGTGTGAAGAATTAAGTAAACGAACATGACTTTGCAAATTGCTTCAATTCCCGACCCTTTGTGGTCAAATATATCCTTTCACCTCTCGTATGATTCACACCCCCCCCAAACTTATTCTTTTTTTTTTCATTTTCTAGTGTGTAATCTAAGGTTGCAATTTTCATTACTATCCTCACCCACTCTAGTTCAGGAGGACTTTACTAATTACAAGTTAATACATCAATAAACAAGGATTCTTCAATTCTTTGATTGCTTCGACCTCCAAGACTCAATTAGGCTATTTATCCTTCATCAAAAGTCAAATTCTCAAGTCAAAAAAGTTTCGAAAAGAATATTCACATTTAAAAATTTATGCATTGATCAGTGCAATGCCCCTTATCAAACACATTCAAACAAACCGACCTCCAATTTAAGATTTTCGCCTAATTTTATCTCGTTAATTTAAGACAATCCACATAAAAGTTTTCACACATGAAATCCCTGTCCACATCTGTATCTTCCTACAATAGCAAAATCACCCCCTAAACTGTGCTAAATTTGGTCCAAGAATAAATAATTTATTATGGTCTGGGTAAAGTATCTATGTGCAATCTATCTACATATCCAATATATGAATCAAGTCATAGCATCACGTTGTCTAACTTAATTCTATTGCACATATAATTTTAAATTTTGCAAAGTTAAGTTTCAATCAGTCTAGTATGCAACATATCTACAATGCATAAATAAACACCAAATCTCAAATTTAATCATCATTTCCAGTCAAACTATCTAACTCATACAAGCACACAACCTAAAACAAGAAAATATTTTTTTTGTTGAAATTTTTCAATTTTTTGTTGAATATTAAAACAATAACGAAGAACGAACACTAAAAAAAACACAAAAAGTAAAAACTCAAAGTTTTTCCCACCCCCAAACATAAAATCGACATTGTCATCAATGTCATAAAGTATAAATAAGAATGTGAGAGGACGAGGAAGAAAAGGAAGAAGGTATTCCCTGAATTTTTCTGTTGAATGAAAAGGCATTATGTGTGATGGCTAGACAATTTTATTCATCCTGTTTTCCCCTTAGTCTATGTTGGTTTGAGTATTCCACGACGTCATGTTCCTGCACCGGCGGTCAAATCAAACAATAAAGATCAAATAACATAAAACATGTGTTACTTAACCCAAACAATTGAAACAACCAACAATAAATTCAAAGCCTAAGGAAAAACATGATATGATGATGATATCCTGTAAATTTAAACATTCATATAACTAATGCAACCTATTAATCAAGAATAAAACTACGTGCAATGAAATACGAGAAACAAAATAAATAAAAGGATTAGAAATTTAGTTGTTTCCCAATAAGTGCTGAACTTATAGTCTTTAGCTAGACTGTATGGAGGGAATGATCATGGTGGTTCACGTTGGATTCTTGCAGCCTTACACTCCTTGCAATTTCTAGCTTTACATTCTCTTTTTGCCCTCCAGACTTTGAACACTTTGTTCTCCTTTCGACTATGGCTTCCTAGGAGTTTAGGCTCGGTCTCCCTCGAGTCTTGTTATACCTCTTCAACAATATACATGCACTCCTCATTAGCCTTTTTACTAAGCTCTTCATGTAATGGATTCTCGACATTGGTGTAAATATTGAACTTCTCTTGCTTATCATCAACTCTCAATGTTAATTCGCCACTTTCAAAGTCCATGATAGCTCTGCTCGTTGATTGGAATGATCTGCTCAGGATAAGTAATGCTGCTTCCCATGGCTCCTCTATACGAAATCAATCGGGAATATGAATTTTCTCACCTTAATGAGCATATTTTCAACCATTCCTCACGGGTATTTGATTGATTTGTCCGCCAGTTGAAAGGAGATAGAAGTATCCTTCAGTTCTTTCAAACCCAAATTCCTACAGACAAAAAAGGCATTAGGTTTATACTTGTCTTGAATCACATAAACAATTAAAATTAGAACCACTTCCTATTGAACAAGGGATTTTGAGACTCCCTGAATCTTGTAGTTTAGGAGGTAATTTGTTCTGCAAGATGGTACTACACTCCTCATTTAACTTGATAGTCTTGAAATCTGTAAGCCTTCTCTTTCTTGATAGGATCTCCTTTAGAAACTTTACATAGTTTAGTATTTGAGATATAGCTTCAATCAGTGGGATATTAACATGAAACTTCTTGAAGATATCCAAAAACTTTGCAAATTGTTCTTCCACCTTCCTCTTTTGCAATCCTAGGAAAATGGGATAGGAGGTATATAGGGTTTAATAGGAGTGATTGCCTTAACCTTTGAATCATTTGATACTCTTTCTTATTCCTCGTTCTGATCAGACTCTTCCAATTTTTCCTCAACCATGGTAGTTATTTTCTCTTGTGTAGCAGCTGGTCTTTATACATTAATCTCTGGCAGTTGAATTCCACTGCAGGTAGTTATTGCCTCAATTTGTTCTTCATCCACAACCTTCACTGTCATTACCTGCTGTTTGGGATTTATCTTAGTGTCATTAGGTAGTATTCCTGGTGGTCTCTCTGAAAGCGCTTTTGCTATTTGTCCCATATGATTTTCCAAGTTCTTGATGGCAACTCCATGAACTTGCAAGGTTTTGTCTGTTCTTTGAATGTGTTGAGTAGTTATCTCGGCCAATTTAGTCACAATGTCTTCTAATGAAAATTTCTTCTCAGGTTGCTGGAAACCTGGTGGTGCAGTCTGAGCCTCCTGATTATTGTTCCATGTGAAATTAGGATGATTTCTCCACCTTAGATTGTATGTATTTGAGTAGGGATTATTTTGCTACATCTGGAAGTTTTGTGTGTAGTTAACATCTTCCACTGATTGGACAAATGGACTACCCATAGTACAATCTACGCTCTCATGGTTCCCTCCACAATGGTTGCATTTTGGTCCCACTGTCTGACTTACATTCAGCTGTTCCACTTTTCGACTAGAGCTGCTAGTTGTGCTGAGATGGCTGTTATCCACCTCATGTATTCCAGCTGCTTTCTGCACATTTTTTCTCTCTGTTGGCCATGGTGCACTGGTGAATGCCAAGTCATCTATGATTTGATAGACTTGATCTGATGTTCTCTTCGTAATTGATCCATTGCAAGCGGAGTCAACGTTAGCTCTGCTTGTCGAATTTAGCCCAATGTAGAATATTGCACTTAGAGCCATTTTTGCAGTCCATGTTGTGGGCACTGACGGAGCAATCCCTTGTATATTTCCCAAGCTTCATAGTAGCACTTCGAGTCAAGTTGAGAAAATGTAGTGATTTCATATCTCAATCTGGCAATCCGTTTTGGTGGGAAGTATTTGTTTAGGAATTTCTGACTTAAGGTCGTTCCAACTGGTGATGCTTTGAGGAGGAAATGTGTCCAACCATTCCCTAGCTGAATATCTCAAAGTGTATGGGAAGAGTCTCATCCTGATTGTTTCGCTTGAAACACCCGGATATTCGATGGTAGCACACATGTCCAAGAATCTTGAGATATGGGCATTGGGATTTTCAGTAGGTCTCCCAAAGAACTGTAATGCATTCTGGAACATGTTGATCACGTCCATCCTCAGGTGGATGTTTACATGGCCAAACGCCGGATATACAATACTGGATTGGCTTTTCACGACCGGTGGGACCATGTACTCTCCCATTAGCCTTGTATTTTCATTAGCTGCAACTTCGTGTGGTTGCTCTACTATGAGATTAGCCCCAATTGCTATTTGATTCAGATTTTCTTCTGCATATCTTTCTCTTTTTGTCTTTGGTATACTTCCAACTGTTGTCTTTTTCGAATGTTGAATGTTCATTCCATCTTCGTATCAAATTTGAGCAAGATCACCGGTTCTCGAACTTCGCATACATGTTCTCGAAAAAGTAAGCAGGAAACATAATAATTTTTTTTTATATAAAACTGAACTAAAGAAAAACAGTAAAATTCTTAAAGTTAAAATTAACTAAATGTATCAAAAATAGTAGTCCCCAACAACGGCGCTAAAAACTTGATCGTTTGATTTCCCGCAAGTGAATGTGATCGTGATCAAGTAATATAGTAGTGTGTAAAGTGTCAAACCCACGAGAACTACGTGTTTAATCGAGTTAAAGTTAATGATACCCTTAATTGAATAACAATAATAATAATTTGTAATAAATCTATATCTAATTAATCACGTAATAGAAATCAAAGTAAAAGTTTATCAAATTATTGAGATGCATTGCTAAGATGTAGAATCCCCCTTGTTAATCCACTTTTAGTACAACAATTAAAATGACTCTTTGTCATCACGCGAGTTGGTTAATATTCCTAATATAATTGAAAGTCTCTCTCGATAGCAATCAAATATATTCCCCTCATGCGACATTCCTATCTCTCGATGAAAAATACGAATATGATAAATGCATTAACGAACTAGAACATCTTTATGAATCATGCAAAGTATAGAGGTATATCTCTATCCTCTATCGAACCTCACAATATTTATTACTATGTGCTAAAATCCTATTGTCTCTCTCGATAATAATAAAATTCAAAAACAATTCAACCAATGATCAATTAATTGAAAACCAAACTAAACCATATTAAACATCCACGCATTCAAACAAATTAATAACAAAATAATTAATTAATACTAAAAATTTCAAAATAAGGGTTCCTCTATATCTTCAATAATTTAAAAATCTAGTTTAACATAATATTGAAATTAAATACGCAAAAGAGGAACGACATCACTGAAAATTGACGAAACGTGAACAAATTTGGTGTTAATTCTATATATACGAACTCAGCCACAATCTCTCTTTTTCCAAAGCTGCCCACGTTTTGTTAATTCCAACTTCAATTCCCACCCACTCCGTTTGCTGTGCCAATGTGTGTATATATAATTTGGCAAATATTTCCAACTTCAATTCCCAGCTTCTGGAATTCAGCTTTCTGCCTCTCTATTCATTTTTTTTTTTTTTTTGCGTGATTCGGCTTCCCTTTTTTTTCCTAGGTTGTGCGTGTATATTTATATATATATATATATATTATACATAAAACCTACTTTTTTTAAGGGAACTATACACAAATCAAGTTTTTACTTTCACACATTTCAAAAATCCAAATACAAGTTTGAAAATTCACAATTCAGGCTTTTTAAAATTTTAATTAATAATTATTAAATTATTAAATCAATTTATTATTAAAATATTTAATTATAATATAATATAATTACCCCACCCCACCTTCACCACCCCAACTGACTTTCCGATCACCACTCTTCTCCGGCGACCGTTCGGCAACTATTCCGGCGACTACTTCGATTCTGACGACTTCATCGACCTTTTCGGCAACTATTCCGACGACTATTCCGATCACTTTTTAGGTCACAATCCAAAATTTTCATAGGTCACAATTTGTACATCGGTCACAATCACAAAATTTAAAATTTACTTTACTTATTTTTTGGTCACAACCATCAATTTATTGGTCACAAATTGATAATTTTCAGGTCACAAATTATTAATTTTTAGGTCACATATCTTGTAATCGTCATAGTTTATCAAATTCATTGGTCACAACTTGTTTATTGGTCACAATCACAAAATTTATATTGTGACCATCGAATGTTATTGTCATAGATTATTTCTTCACCACGAATTAAATTTTTTTATCGGTCACAGATTGAAAAAATCCAAATTTTTACTGGTCACAACTCTATTTCATGAGTCACAGTCACAATTTATAGGTCAAGGCACCCACCCTCAACTCATCCATCCCACCCCTAACCGTCGCCACGACCACCCCCACAGCCATAGCCACAAACCGCCGCAAAGACCACCCAAATCAGACCGCTGCCACGACCACCCCCACAGCCATAGCCATAAACCGCCGCAAAAACCACCCAAATCAGACCGTCACCACGACCACCCCCACAGCCACAAACCGCCGCAAAAACCAACCAAATCAGACTGCCGCCATGACCACCCCCATAGCCACTGCCACAAACCGCCGCAAAAACCACCCAAATCACACCACAACGCAAACACACCAAAAAATGGGGGTGGTCATATAAGCCATAGCAAAACTGAAAACTAAAAAAAAAAGGGAGATGGAAATAACATATTTGCGCCGTTGGCTTCGAACGCCGGGGAGAAGACAGAGAACCCAACCGCTTCCGGCCCCGCTTCAGATTTGCTGTGAAAGAAGAGTCTTCGGCGGCAACCACCATCGTTGTACAGAGCCACAGATTCGCCACAAATCTGTCGTTAGGTGTTCCGAAAACTAAGTGGGTTGGCTGATGAGTGATGAGATTTGAAGGTCCCAGCCTTCACTCACAGGTCCTATTCTTGGCATGGCGGTGGAGGCGGCGATGGCGACGGCGTGGTGTCGCAGAGAGACGGGAGGGAGGGATGAGAGGATGGGAAAACGATTTTAGGGTTTGGGGTAGATTGGGTGGGGGTATATATAAATTAATTTATTGTAAATAAACATAAAAAAAATTTAATTATTAATTCAAAACCTGATTTTTGTAATGTGAAACTTGAATCAGGATTTATGAAAATGGTAACTTAAAAGCAGGTGTGGGTGTAATTTCTTCTTTTTTTAATCCAACAAAATCCATCCAAATTGAGGCCCATTAATTAATATTTGCTTTACAAATCCTCAACTCTTTCATAAAATGCAAGTTGGTCATTATACTTTAGATTTACCATTTTTCGTCACCTTTTGCTTCATTTCTTCAATTTATTTTCCATCCATAGAGTTTCACCTATTAAACATAAAATACAACAATTTAAAATATATTTTATCAAAAAGATTATCAAATGTCGTTATTTTAAGTCTTGAATAAATGTAAAAATTACATTTATCACACACAAAAATATATGCACATACAATACATTAAAGAGGAAATATTAATGTATATGGTCTCAAAATTTAATATCTTGAAATATTAATAGTTCAAGTTATTTCAACTACGCATGGAATAAAATTTCGATAGTAATTAGTTTTAATTTAAGACCCCCAATCATTCCAAATTTCTTAAGCATTTCATTTGAAATTAAAAATTAGAACTATGCTACAAGTACAAGAAAATTTCACAGAATATACACAGAAATTTGAAATGGATGGACTGGATTCAAACATGGAGAAGGGAAAACACATATACACACAGAGGATTTTTCCAATTCAAAATTCTGTACAAAATCTAGAAACATTTCCCGTACTTAAGGAATTATTCTAAAAATTATGTAAGAGTTAATCAAATGAAGATATTAATGTTTAACCAAAAGTCAGTGAAGATGAAGAAATTATTGGATTGTGTGAAGCTATTTTTTATCTACATTACAAAAATGTGATGGATATCGAGCATCTTTTAAACTGTTTTAGTGAAAATAACGTGGTGATGAAATCTTATACTAATGAAGATATTATTCAAGAGGTACTCGATACATCTATCAATAATAATCATGATTCTGATGATAATTGTGTTTTAAAAGAGGTATTTTCACGCAGACGTGACCTTAAATAATTAATTTGTACAAAATGTTAAAAACATAATAATAAATAATATATATACCAATTTATTATTTTCTCTTACCAAACTTATAGTTTTTTGTATTATCTTACAATCTTTATGATCTTTTATCAAGAAACTCTGACATTGAGCGATATAAATCTCTGTGATTTGTTTCTTTATCTGTAAAGAGGTGTCATCTCTATTTCTATCTAATGCGGATAATATGTGGTTTCCTATAACAACTAATCTACCTATTTCTCAATTTTCTAGATAGATATTAATTGATTCTTTAAAACTTTCTAAATAACAATAAAGCAATTTATAACCGTCTAATGGCATAAAATGTAATGCATAAATTTTTTTTGAAATTAAAGAAAAAAATATATTTGTAATGGTCTTAGAGTACTTTACCGCTCAGTAAATTAATTTTTTCAAATACTCTTTTAAAAAAAAAAAACTCTCTCATCTTTTTTCTTGACTTTCTAAAAAGGTTTAAGACTATAATCAAAAAATACTTTCATCATGTTTAAAAGGTTTGGAACAAACTTACTTAATAAGTAGAATAGTCAGCTTAATTTGGAGGATTACTTTATCTTTTTGGTCATGGAATCTAGAATAAAAAGGCTAAAAGCGTTATGATTATTTGAAAAATATAATCTAATGCTTTTGAATAAATTAATTACTTCCTAGGTATTTCCCCTTTTAGGCCTTGCCCAGTTGCCCAAAAATTAGATAAAGTAAACGAAAATTGTTAACAAGAGAAAGTATAAAAAGAACTTACTTTTTATTTCTGAAATCTTCAAACTTACAAGAACTAATTACAAAGTTGTCTTTGAATTTTTTAGTGCAAGTTCTATAGTGTGCTATGTTTCTATTTTTTCTAGGTAGTTCCTCATTGTATGAGTGATGTCTATATTTATAGACGTTAGTACATCACGTTTTTATTTTTTTAAAAAAAAATTACTGTTATCACTTTACAGGTGTGTGGTATGTAATGAAAGCATTAATTTTTTTTTTACACCCACGAGATTCCTTTTGAAAATTTTAGGGGTCGTTCTCTTTGTGTTTCAGTTTTGTGTTTTGAGTTTTGAATTCATTTTGTTTTTTGTGTTTTGAATGTCTGTTTTGAAATTTCTGAAAATGTGTTCTTTTTGCCATTCTGAAAACATAAAAATGAAAAACGCGCTTACTTATAAATTTTGAATTTTTTGTAATAATATTTTATTCAAAAAAAATATGATTATTCAATAAAGTTTAATGGTTTAATGTTAATATAATATAAAATAAAATAGAAATTTTGTAGTTGGTGAAGCTTCAGATATTTTTTTCCATATATTAAAAAAAACAACCTAAATTTTTAGAGTATGTAGTTAAAATGTAACTCATGTTTAACAACCATTATTTCAAATCCATTTAATGTTCACTCTCATTTTCAACAAGAGTTTTAAAAGAATGATTGGCTAGATTGGTTTTAATTCAATTGCTTGATTGCAAAATAAAATTTCGACTTCGACTCCATTTGGCAATTCGTTTAGCCTCAAAGGAAATTATCATGATTGTGAATGGGCGAAGCATTGAAAGAAGCCACTAAAATTAACTCCCTGCCAAAAAATTGTAGCACTGCACTTGGAATTGGAAAGAGACAGCAAAGAACTGAAAAAGAAAGATGACACCAAATTTCATGAACGGGGAGATTCCACAATAACCACACTATAACTGAATTAATAAATGGTGTTTTTGTAGTTACAATACATCACTGATTTTACTGGAAGTAAATCAAAACTACTTGGAACAATTCCTACGAACTGATAAACCTGACCACCAATAAAACAATAAAATGATACTGTCAGAGAGAGATCATGACAGTAAAATGATCTTAGAACAAATAACCACCAATACTCACGGTTTGAGAGCTCAAGCTAGAATTAGATTTCTTGCTGGTGGAAAAAGAGCAACAGCAGCCCTATCAGGATTTGAATATTTTTTCCGAAACTGCCTTGAGCTTATTTTCTGCTGCCCTAGAGTGGAATTGGACCAAGAGTTTTGCGCACTCCTTGTATACAAAGTCGTGCAATTAATATTGTCCAGTCGAGCATATTAGAAATACACTGGTAGGATTAAGGACAGAGTATATACATACATCAGCTAATCTTCGCTGTAGCCTGTATGGTGGTTAAGAGTTTCATTCCAAAGGGGAGTCTTGTTAAGAGTGCATCAGGCTGCATAGACTGCTGCTGCAGCAAGCTTTGAGGGGCAATACTAGATGATGGTTGAGTAGTTCATCAAACCAAGTTCAGCGTGGAAAAATGCCATGCTCTCCATCTGTGCATCAAAATAGAGCTCAATCAACAAGAAATAAACACATACAGAAATCTTTGTAGGACTAGACTCCCCGTTCTATCAAATCCTAAACACATGCCATTGGATTGATTACACGAGAAGATATATAATACAAGTACCTCCTGATCAGCATGAAATTGGGGCGCTCATTTGGATCCTCCTTCCAGCATGAAGTCACGATTGAACCCAAATCCTCTGGAAGATCATCAGCATTTGGCCTTACATTCTGAGAAGGTACAAACAATAGGCTAAAATTAATGCCTGACACCATACACACGTGGCCTTTTCTAAACTCAATGGTGCCTTCCATTTGCACAAACAAAGTTATCCCCAATATCTGAAAAGGAAAAGATAGGTAGTGTAGCAAGAAGAATCCCCAATATCTTTAGTGCTTTTAACTTCCACATTTGGATTCATTGTTTCAAATTATTACCTTTGCTCTAACTAAAACACTAGCTAGAACATAAATAAGAGCAAACAGCAAAGAAAACTGCCATAGACTACTTCCATCACCAACACAGCAACCAAGTTTCTCAAATTCTAGGGTATTCATTTCAACTAAGACACGTAAGTCCACAAATTTGATGTCTTAAAGTTTTCACTAATTATTATTTCTTCAATACAAAGACAGATGAGTAATTAACTAATAATGAAGACTCACTTAAAACAACTAATATCGACACTTAAATTGTCTACTCTTTTGAAAATTAGGATAACTATATAATTATAAGTAGATCTTGCCTAAATTGATACATCAAATATAATTCGTCCACAAAATCATCGATGTGAAAACTAAAATCACTCCCATAACCATAACTCCCAAGTATGATCTGTTCGCTTAGAACCAGATATGAAAATACATTCAAGTGACGAAGAACCAAAAATGAAATCCACAACATATTGGAACAATTTTAATTCATCCAATGTCAAATTAAGGAAAAACAAATAACAAAACCCACATCAAATTAATGCATTCCGCTAACAGAAAAATGCGAAAAAATAAAGAAAAAAGATATCTTGAGGTCAAATTCAAGAAATCAAAAAATAAAATAATCATACAGCGTCAACTTCATTCTTCAATCTGATGAAGTATTGGAAGATAATATTTGAAGATACCTAGATTTGAAGATAATATTGAAGAAATACCTAGATTTGAAGATAATATTGAGATGAGCCTTCAATTGAGCCTTTGATTCTTCAATCTGATGAAGTATTGGAAGAGGAAGGCAAAGCAAACCGTGGAGAACTGCTCCGGAATGAGCGTTACGGGTGGGGGAGAGAGAGAGTGAGAGGAAATGAGAGAGGAAGCTTGTTTTCTAACTTGGGGGCGTTTTCCGCATTTTGAGTCTCACCGTGTTTTGGCTGAAAAAGGTGAAAACGGGTTTTTCACCATTTTTCATTTTCAGTACAACTTTTCTTTTTTTTTTTTTTTTTCCAAAAATGCATTTTCGAAAACATGAAGGAGAACGCGTTTTTGCTGTTTTGAAAAATCGAAAACAAAAAACGACCCGAAAACAGCAAAGAGAACAGGCCCTTATCTTCTGGATCCGTCTTTTTGACTTCTTTGGCATATAATTGTCCTTCTGGCTTTTGTTTTTCTTCACATTTTTTCTCATTTGCATGTCTTTTGTCTTTTCTTTCTATTTGTCCAATATCTTTATGTAAGCTTTTTCTGGATCTTCACTCATTTCGTTAGTTTGGCCATCTAAAATGTATTCTTCTTCTTCTTCTTCTTCTTCTGTGTCTGATTGTCTTTATGCTGATTCATCATTTATTTCTTAAAAAGTCATCCGATATAGTTGCTTTTGTTCAAAATTAGGAGCTAGATTTTTTTCCGTTTTAACCGTTAAAGCAAGATACTCTTGACAGAAAATAACGCCATTATTCCATTGAGCTACAAGTCTGGAATTATTACTTCGAGCTTCCATTAATGCCACGGTTTCTGAAATTCGTCTTTCGTAATCAATCTGTCTAACTTTTGTCTGTAAATTGGTCTTTTTGGAAGGTCGAAATCTTTTGGCTCCTTCGAATATGATGATAAGCTGGAATTATTATGCCATTATTTACAAGGGGTGTTCTGGAAATAAATTGAATCATCAAGGGGTAATCTTTTAACTGACTAAGAATCTGTTTAAATTTAGGTGGAAAAAGTCTAAAGGATCTGTTTAGAACGTATATGGTGTCTATCATGCCGAATTTTAAAAGCTGGATAAAAAAGATCTTCTTCTTTAAAAATTGTATAGTCAAAAGATATTGTAGGATAATTATGTCTGAGAAAAGCTGAATTATTGATTTATTCATATTTAGGGCCAAATTTAAGAAAGTTTCGATTTTCGTTATGGTAATAGTTTAGAATTTGAGAGAAATTGATAATTTCTTGTATGGTTGACTCTTTTATTGCACTTCGAACAATACGGCACTATCACCAATCTTCTGTTCTATCTTATATAAAGTTTTTACTTGCACTGCAGCTGTAGAATCTGTTAATTCAATAAATCTTTCTATTTTATTAGAATAATTTCTACTTGTAGATACAATATCTTTAAAAATAGGTCTTTCAACAATATCTTTAGATCTTAATCTGTCTAAATGTCATGTAGCTGAAAAATCTCATATTGATATTTAGTAATAGTCTGTTGGGATGTGGAGATTTCGTCTTCAAGAATCTGTAGTCTTTCTTCTAATGACTTTTTTTAAGATTTAAATTTCTAACAACTTTGGTCATAGTTTCACAACTCACAAAGTTGTATACTTGTATTGAAGACGAAGATGATGCTTGAGAACTAGAGGGTTGCAAAGTCTGTCTAACTCTCTAAGATATATAAAAGTTAAATCCTATCATTTCTCTACAAAAATTTAAAGCTTCTACTAATGTGTAAAATCCTTTGAAACAAGGGTCTAGAAATCTTTCTACTTGTTGCAATACTTCCGGCCAATAATTATATATGACGACTTTCTACCTTTAACTACTGCAAAGAAGCTGAAATTTTTGCTTTCTACTTGATTATAGATTTGTCTAAAATGATTAGCCATGCATTAATGCTGTCTAATTTTTGCTTAGAGTCACGTGTCATCCACAGATTATCTAGTAGACAATGTTCCATTTCTAGTAGTCTTTCTAAATTATTTTCTCTGAATCGAAGATTAGGTCCTTGTGGGGCCACTCTTAGAGTGACATTCCCAAAGTTCATCATCCTCTGATCCATCTGCATTATAAAAATAATGGGTTAAAAAATTAATAACTTGTCTACTTAAATTATCAGCCAAAATATTATTTTTTCCGTCTATATGTTCTATATTAATTTTATAGCTGTTTAATATCTCATATAGTTTTACCTATCGTTTATGTCTTATTTTATCAAAATTTATCTTTTTAATAAATTTTATTATGGCTTCATAATCTGTTCTAATTGTAAATTCGGCATTTAAAAATAATTTAAAACTTTCTATTGTATGTATTATGGTCATTATTTCATAATCTATACTAGTTAAGTATTTTCCTTCTATCTTATATTTTTCACTAGCATATTTACAAATATTTTCTTCGTTTTTATCGCTGTATTTATTTGGTTTGGAATATAAAATTCCTCCCCATCCTAGTTCACATCCATCTGTTTCTATTATTTTATATTCACTATCTAATGATAATTCTGATGGTGGTAAAATTTTAACTTGTTCTTTTATTTTTCTAACTAATTTTATATTTGACTGATTAAAATATTTGTCTCTTACTAGATATCTTACTATACAATAGTCCTACTTTCTTTTCTAAATTTTTAATAAAATGTCTGGCATAATTTAAAATTCCTAAAAAGGCTTGTCAATTTTTAGTTTCTTCTATTTTGTCTGAAAACTGTAAAATTGTTTGTACTATATGTGGTTGCAACTAAATTTTTCCTTCTCCTAAAATTATTCCTAAAATTCAATCTTTTGTTTATTTATTTCCATTTTCTTTTTACTTATAATTAAACCATTTTCTATAAATTTATTTAAAACTATTTCTAAATATTGCATTTGTTCTTTCTGATTTTTACTATGCACCAAGATCATCTATATATACACAAATGAATGGAAAAGAATTGAAAATACTATCTATCTTTCTTTGAAAAATAGAAGGTACATTTTTTAATTCAAAAGGCATAACTAATCATTCAAAATGTCCTAGTGGTGTTGTAAAAGCTGTCCAATGAATAAAATCATTTGCCATTTTTATTTCCCAGAATCCAGATTTACAATCGAATTTTGAAAATATTTTACTATTTTGTATTTTGTTTATTAAGATATCTTTGTCTGGTATCTTATATCCGTCTTCTATAGCATTATCATTTAATCTTTTATAATTTATAACCATTTTTGTTTTACCTCTTTTAATTTCACTATGGTTTCTAACCATGAAAGCAACTGATCTATGTTGACTACTAGATAGTCTTATTACCTTTAGATCTAATAATTCTCTAATCAGTATATTAAAGTCTTCTATGTCTTGATTTGTATGTTTAATTTCTGCCGTTCTTATTTTTATATTTTCATTTATAATTTCTAATTTAGCTTCAATTTTATTTTTATCCCAGTGTTTTATAGAGTCTTCTCCTAGTATCTGTATTTTTTTAGCTAATTCTAAAATTGTATCTATACTATCCACCTTAGATTATGTTTTATTGAAAATTATTAATTCTTTGGTTCTAGGAATGAAATCAGTTTTTAAGGTTTTTAAAGATAAATGCTTTAAATGTTCCAAACTCTCTTGATTTTCATTAGGTTCTATTTGTGGTTGTGGTTGTGAATGTAAGGGTTAGAAAAGAGTAATTCAAATAAAAAGGTAAAAAACCTTATTAGAAAATCTAAATAAAAATATAAAGACTTTGGAAAGTAATCTAGAATATATTAAAAATCAAAACATTGAAATATTAAAAAGAAAATTTAGTTATATATTGCCAAATGTAGTATATGCATTGCAAAAAATTAAGAATGAAGTTGAGTTTGATTTGAATACAATGAGTGGACAAAAACAAATCGAAAAATTGACCAAACCGACCAAACCAACTCGGTTTGGGTCGGTTTGAATGAAAATATCAATTTGATTCTCTTAATTTTATCAATAACAAAGTTGGACTCCTCCTCGATTACCGAACAAACTTGCCAATAATTTTTTTTTTATTTTTTTATTTTTTAAAATTCATATTTTTAAACTTAAAAATAAAATAATAATAATATAAATATGATTCTTTCTCAAATAATTTTTTTAACGTCTACATTTTTTCTACCAAAACTCCAAATTTCAAAAGAAAAGTAAGGAGAATAATTGTTTATTGTAAACTCCAAATTTAGATTGTAACATTACTTTTCATTTTGATGTAATTGTTGGTAACTATCGGCTATATATTGTGATTTTAGAAAAATAGACTATTTACCGTTTATATATATATATATATATATATATATATATATATATATATATATATATATATATATATATATATTAAATTGGATGGGTTTGTGTTGTAATTTATTCAAATCGACAAAGTTAGTTTCGGTTTCGGGTTGATATCAAAATCAACCCAATCAACCCAACCCGACCCGAACCATGCACGGGCCTATTGGGCATAAAGAAAAAGCAAAAGACTTTATATGCATATTTTGAAAAATAGATTAATTGAAGAAAATATTGTCAAAATTAGTTTTTTAATTTGTATTAGTATGAATTTTTATGAATTTGTGAATTTATTATTTTATATATTTGTTGGCCCTTAAAGAATCTGAAAAAATTATTATTTTATGTATTTAACGGAATTATAAATTTAGTGCACTAGTTCAAGTCGGGATCGAAGAATTTTATTATTTAAATGAGATTAGTAATTTATTGAGATTTTATTGTTACGTGTATCATGTATGACCCTCATTAAATTAAAAGATGTTACTCTTAACTTATGGGCTTGCTTGAGAGTTTTATTTTGATCGATTTTGTGTGGCACCGTTTATGAGAGACTGAAAGAGCTGGTGCTTGCTAGATTTTTTAGGCACCAATTTTGAATGGTTCAAAAATCATACAAAAAGGGTATAGTGTAATTTTGATCAGCTCTCTCAACCCATTGAATCAGTTATTTTTGACAATTTCTCAAATTCTCTTCTAATTTTATACTTTTTAAATTAATTATTTCTAACAAATATATTTGGTTTAATACTAACTTATAAATAAAATATACTAACTAAAAAATTTATATATAAGCAAAAAAAATTATATTATAATTAAAAAATTACGTATAAGATTAAAAAAATTATTTTTATGTAAAAATCATACTAATAAGACAAAAAATCGCTTATAATAAAAAGTTATTTATAAGTAAAAAAATTCTCGTGTGTAGAAATTATTTAAAGTACAAATTTAATTTATAATTATAAAGGTTATATAATTAAGAAATACTAACATAAACTTTAAGCAGATATTATTTAACTTTTTAAGCTAAATATTAACTTATATGTATCACTTATAAGTAAAAAAATTCATTCAAGAAACAATAAACTCAAAACTTCACAAAGGGATATATGTAATTTTACTTTTTTAAAACACGTTCAGAACCGATAGATAGTAAACGCCAAAGCATGAGTTCGCCTGTTTTAAAAAATCGCTACTAAAACCGCTCATAATTGATCCATTCATAAACGCTCAAAATCGATACTTTAAAAAACGTTCATAACCTATATGCCGCAACTCTCAAGCATGCCCTAAGAGTAATGAACATAAACCTTCGACGTTTAGGACAATTACCTTCTTTGAAAAGTGTACCTTTCACTTTAAAATTAAATCCATATTTGAGGCTCATTATCTAAATTTTTTTTATACTAGTGGGGATCGTGCGTTGCACGATAACCGTTATAATTTTTGTAATTCCAGAATTGAACAATGGTAAAAATAACATGATATTGTTTCAAGTACTGAAAATTCCTATACTATTTAAAATGTTTTCTTTTGCTTCCTTAGAAAATGCTATGTCAATATCATGATTGGTCTCCTCCAGCAATAGTATGAAAGAAATATGACATAATTACAGTAAAAGAAAGTCCCATATTTAGATTGCAATACAGCAGAACACCTCCCTAAAATGAGGACAATACAGCATAATCTTGGGGAAACGATACATCAAAACACCTCCCTAAAATGCAGTCACTATAGTTTTGTGAATGTATTACTTGAGTAACCATTCCTGATTAAATCCTATAAATCTGAAGTTGCAAAAGACATCACAAAAAAATGGGATCATGTACACTTATCAAAATTCCAAAGCAACAGATGATTGAGAGAATAAATCTCTCACACCTCCTCATAAATTTCCAGTGTAGGTTAGTCATCAATCCAAATCTCCTTAAAAGTATGGTCAAAGAATGAAATTGGAGTCACGGGATTCATCTTCCATTTGAGAGTAGAAAGCACCAAAAGCTCCATTCTCTGAATAGTCTTTGCCTCAAACAAATATTTGGATTCTTCCACCTTAAAAATAAATTAAGTATAAGATAATTTAAGAATTACACAATTGAAAAAAACTATTCAAAGGTGAGAGGATAGAGTTTCGTGTGCCCTAAAAAGGGATTCTCCAACATAATGCAAATAAAATTGCAGTGTTGAAACATGTAGAGGAGATTTTCTTGCTAGATTCTTGTAAAGTAATTTGAAATAGCTTATGCTACCACTTTTACAATAGATGTTTCAACATGCAAAAAAAAGAAGAACAATTAAAAGGTAATTTGAGAAGCAATTCATGCTGAAATGCATAACATGATATCTGATAGATTGTTAAGAAACGCAGTGTTAAAAAAATTGTTAGATGGCATAATTTGAGAAGCAATTGATGCCAAAATGCAGAACACACAATCTGCAATAGTTTATAAAGAAATTAGAAATGAGTTTCGTAAGGAAAAAGGAATAGGAAATCCAAGGATAATGCCACAAATAAATGACTGACATACATGATATAGTTGTGGCCCCTTGTCGTCAAACCCCGCAACCAAGAGAGAGACTCCAAATGAACTTACACCACTAAAATAAAGTAGCCATTGAATTGAATCAGAAACCCAATGCAAGTATGCCTGACATAATAATAGGAAAAAAAATATCGAACAAGTCCTTTCAAAATTTTATGAAAGGTTAAATAAGGAACATATTAAGAGCCTTCCAGTTTTGCTCTCCATGATAGTTCAGTCCTGAGATCAGATTGTCCATCCATATAGTCACTACTCAACAATCTCTTCCAAGAATCTTTTTTCTAAAGCAAGTAGCCACTATACCTCTATCAAATAGAGTGTGAATAAATTATATAAAGATAATTTACTTCGACCAATGTGTTATCATGTGTTAACAGAAAGTGACATAATGCCAAGGGTTATTGGAAATATCACGGAGAAGAAAGATTAGCGAAGCATAGATAATAAGTCTTAATAAGGCAAACCAAATCTCCAATGGGAAGCAAATCATTTTATTAGACATTAAAATTCAAGATATATCATTATAAAAAATTAGCTTACCACTTGAGCTCTTTTCAATTTATCATCATTGCCATGTTCTTCATTTCCTGAGATTTTCCTGTATGAGAAAAATGCAAGTAATTTAATCTCAATTTTCAAATATCATAACAGATAAGAAAGCAAGAATCTTATAGCTTCACAAACCTTCTTTTGGCTGTAGATGTATCCTCAGCAAAAGCATCTGAAGCACCGAAATAAAGAACCCTGCAAACGGTGTCCTTTAGAAAATTAAAAACCTAAAGCTTTGCACATATTACTTCCTGAGAAAAGTAAGGATAGAGTCAAATAATTGTGAGTTGACATATGTGCAATATATCTCCAAACTACATCAAAAGGCAGGAACTTACGGATGTAAAGAATTCACAGTTTTTGCTCCCTTTCTTAGGATAATCTTATAAGTCTGGTCCAAAATCCCTACTGTCTGAAATCTCCAATTTCCTCTTAAAAAAAAGAACGCCTATATAAAAGTGAGGACAAATCGGATCAGAAATGAACTTACCAATCAAAATTTACAACTTCATAAAAAGATTCAAGCAGTAGAACAGAGATAACTTGTGGCTAAAACATGTGAAAAAAATCAACTAAACGCAGCACTATTTCTCATCACCTCAATCAATCAACTAAACGCAGCAATAATTTTCTTACTATAATCAATTTGAACATATATGTGATTATACCAATTTACACCAACATTCACATATATATCGAAATCCAGTTCATAAAATACATCAAAACCCAATCCTATCTCAAGAAAATCGACCCGACAATATGGAAAAAGTCGAGAAATGAACCGAATGGGGAGTTAACGGAAGAAGAAAACATATGTATGATTTAAAAAAATTAGCCCAATTATAAAATCAAGTTGGCCGAGTTTTTTGTAGCAAAATACAGCTGACAGAGACTGACCTGTTCTTCCATCTCTGAAATTTTGAAATTGGAGATTTGGATTTTTGGGAGTGGTTGAAATGCAAACTGATTTGGTGGGGAGTCGGTGGCAAATAATAGTAAAAACCGATTTGGTGGGGAGTCGATCAAAGGACACATTTACTGAAAATAAGTTTTTGGGAGTGGAAGGCAGAGAAACATTGGTTAATCAAGACCCGGCGTGAACTTAAGGGGAAAGAAAACAATAAAACTAACTGAAATTAATGTCGTCATGCAGTTCTATCCACTGTACCAGTTCTCGGGTGAGCTTCCAGAATAACCAGATTTCCCTTTTGTTTTTTCAGGCCTAAAGATAGCAGAAGAACATCTTAGAAACCAATCAGGGTAACTGATGCACAAGCTTATTTATAGATTAGAAACAATTAATTCGTACGCAATTGGCACTTTAGACTGATAATCTATTTGAATCAGAAAGTTAAAAACATACCAAATAGGATGTGTTGTACAAAAAGTTGAAGGAAACTGGATGTTATGAACAACTTAGAATATCGACATTAACTTTTAATGATTTGATGGCTCCTTCTGCACAGCAAAGCAATTCCTCAAAATTCACCTTCTGCAATGGATACTTCATTTGTTTGGTATTCATCCTAGCATTTTAACAATTTAACAAAATTGTCATCAATCTAATCTAATTATAATAAGACATCATGCAATTAAAGAGAAATTAGCTGTAAAGCAAATAGAAAAAAATAAAAAAGAGAGAATTAATAAGACAATATACTTTATTGTTCATGTGGAAGAAACTGCAGCTAGAACTTCTTTATACACAACATTCTTCGTACATGTGTAATGCCTCTGTCCATCTCCATTTGGTTTCATAAGAACTTTAATACATTTACTACTTTTTGCCCTTGATAATGCGACATAAAGTTGTCCATGTGAAAATACGGGCTCAGGTAAATACAATCCAACAAAATCAAGAGTTTGACCTTGTGCTTTATTTATAGTCATGGCAAAGCATACACGAACTGGGAATTGAGTTCTTTTGAACCGAATTGGACTCATATCATTTTCAAAAGGCATAAATGGTATACGGGGTAAAAAAACTCTCTTGTTTTTATATTGTCCAACAGCAATTTCAGCATCGATTATGTTTCGATCAAATCTTTTACAAAGAAACCTAGTTCCGTTGCACAAACCTTCAGATGGATTTATATTCCGCAATAAAATAATAGGGCAATTTGTTTTCAAAATTAATTCATGCGGTGGAACACCATTAGGAGTTAAAGTATTGAAAAAATCTTCATCAAATGATTGTGCATGAGGATTGATTGCTTCATCAAAACTATAGTATTTAATAGAATCACCGGGGAACTGTTCTATTAACATGGCATTTATAAAATCAACATTCTCATTTTTTGGACTTAATATGATTCTATTAATCATTGTCTCACTATTATCTTGATAAGTATTTAATTCGGGGAATACAATATCTATCAACTTTCTTATAGAAGTGGTTTCATTATCATCAACAATAACCATTTTGTCTGGAAATTTAATCAAATTGCACGAATGTAAAGGTTCAATCCCATTTCCAATTCGTAGTAAATATTCAGAGAAAGGCAAATCTATTTTAGCTCTCATATTTTGAACTAATTTGATTTTTTTTATAAATGGCCATAAATATGAATTCACAATTGTTGCATCAATAATATCCTCTTTTTGTCCTTTAGGAACAACGGGTAATATTTGACGAAAGTCGCCTCCCAGAACCACCACTTTTCCTCCAAATGGAACTTTAATTTCTGTTATATCTTGTAGCATCTCATTTAACGATTCAATGACTGCTTTATTTAGCATAGGAGCTTCATCCCATATTATTAATTGTGTCATTCTTAGTAATTCAGCTAAGGATGATTGTTTACTAACTGAAGTAGTTGATTTACTACTAACCTGAAGTGGGAGTTTAAATCTTGAGTGAGCAGTTCTACCTCCAGGAAGCAATCCTGCTGCCACCCCAGAAGAAGCAGTAGCCAAAGCTACCATTCCTTTAGATCTTACAGTTGCAAGTAAAGCACGATACAAAAAAGTTTTTCCTGTTCCTCCAGGACCATCAATAAAGTATACTCCATTGATTTTCTTGAAGACATCATTTAGAATTATATCGTATGCCTTTTTTTGTTCTAAATTTAATTTTGTTTCACTTAACATATCTTCATCTGAAACTATTATCTCTAATTCGTCTGTAATAGTTTTCGCAAGATGATTGTTTTCTTCGAAAGAAATATGATGTTGAACAATTCCATAAGCATTCAAATTTCTACCCGAAAGTTGTAATATTTCATTCAAATCACTTAACACCTTTAATTCAGCTACTTTTGTATCTAAACCTTTGTCTACGTAATCTTCCATCATATATTGCTTAAAATGATTCCATAATTTTTGGGGATCATGCGGATCGCACAATGTTAAAATTGTAGCAAACAATTGACGCAATGTTGATGGCATTTGATATTGTGAAGCTTCTTGCAAACACATTTCACAATCAGTATCACCATTAAGCAAACCATGTAATAATGCAGCTTCACGAAATGTCGAAGCATGAATTCCATTAACATGTTTCAAATCTTCATAAGAAATGGCTCCTTTAACATGATTTAGCAATTTTCTTAAATAATATCTTTCTCCTTCTATAATATTTACAGAAACAATTCGTCCTACTGAGAGAAGTTTGTTTTTTCTTTCACACCAGGTTCTACATTGTGAATTCCAAAAAAAATGTTCTGGAAATTCTCTGTATAACAAAGTTCTCGCTTTAGAATTACTAATATTCATATGAAAGTATTCTGTCAACATTGATTTTTTGTAATAATCTTTTTTCACAATTTCTTCTAAATCATCAAATTCTTTATATGTAATAGATTGATAGTTTTCTAAGTGCAATTGTAGAGCAATAACAGATGGACTCATGTCATATAAAACAAATCCAAAAATTCTCCATACAGCTTCAGGGGAAGATACCCATCTAGCTGATTGATACATTTTAATTTCATCATAAACAAATTCGGGATCGTTGTCATTGACAGTAAAATCAATTTTGTCGTGACCTTTATAAACATATTTATATAAATACTTAACAGCTTGAATTGATGAACATATCTCAACATTAATATGAGAATTATACTTTGTTAATAAGTATGCATTGTATGGAACAACCCACCTGTTATCTAAAAAATGATTTCTAATCTTCACTTTTTTCCCGTTATTAGGTCTTTTATATTTAGGGTAACATTTCTCATCAATAATTGTGTTTTCACCGAATTTTTTTGGATAATCAAATTTACACTTATTTTTATTATTCATACAAACATTTTTTGAATTTAAAACACCACATGGACCATGCATCATATGTTTAACAACAAGGGAATGTAGATAAAGATATTGAAGTTCATCAGGGATCTCAGCACTAACAAATTTATCAACCAATTCAGGAGATACAATCTTACAATCATTTTTTAGAATTAGCAAAAAATGCACATGTGGGAGCCCTCTTTTTTGAAATTCTATAACATATATATGTGCAGCAACCTGTCCAAATATTTTCTTTTTCAAAATATCTTCCTTTAATTGTTCAAGTTTTGCTCTAAAAATACGGGCTATTAAATCAGGTCTATTTTGAGCTTCATCACTATACTTCAATTGTTCTTTGATTTCAGGCCAATTTGGATTACAAGTCATTGTCAAGAATATATCAAGGCAAAACGATCAAACGACCAATTTTATTACCTCTTTTTTCACCAATTTCAAGACTATCTACAATTCCTTGATACAATTCAGCTCGAAGTACACTCTGATTATGGCGAAAATAATCTAATCTAGACGTTTCAATTTTTACATACATGTCAACAACATATTGTTGTAATAACCTTCCAGAATGTAATAATATCGAAGTTGTTGATAATCTTATTTGTAATTTATAACAATAATATTCTCTACATGACACTTGCATCCTGGTTTTCTTATTTTCCATCACTAAATTTAAAAAAAAAAAAGAAGTTAATAATTCATATAATAATAAGAGAAAAATAACAAAATTCACACAAAGTATTCAGAAATAAATAACTTATAAAGTAAAAATGTTAAGACATCATGAACTAACCTAATCTTTCTTTCTCAATCAATTCCTTAGACGACGAAAAGTTAACTGCATCAACAATGCCTTCACTTCCGCAAATGCTTTGGTCTTTATTTTTCTTGGTTTTTTTTTTTCCGTATTTATTCGCTGAATACCCTGGTGCCAACCTGTTTCACCATAAGGAAATAAAAGTGGGTATTGAAGTGGGTCATAACATCCGTAATAATATTGTATTCTATTGTGATTTCCATCTTTACAATGAACTACAATATCACGCATACGAAGATCCCCACAATCATCGTGATCAACCCAAATGGCAGCAACTTGCGAAACATTGGGTGTATTAAATGTTCTTTGATCAGTACTTGGATTACATCTCAATCGAATAGAATGATTCTCTAAATCAGGAATAGTACTTAAAGTTCGGAAAAAGGACGTGTAAGGATTATCTTCTAAAATCTTCATCAATTTCACAATTATAGATTCAACTAACCATTCACTCAAATTTAATCTATTTTCCACTTCATTATCAGTATCAAAAAAGTAAAGTTGCAAATGAGATGGACGATTGTCTCTTGGAAGAATTTCATTTATAAAATGGTATACCTGACCCTGAACTCTGAATGTATAAATACCGTTATAGTTTGTGCATAATGTTTTATCATAATTCACACCAAATGATGTCATAGAAAAGTTACAATTATAGCTTCGCACCATTTTTCGAAAGTTTAGAGATTCTTCAGAATCTGAAGTAAACAATGTATATAATTCTAGAGGCACATCGTTCGTTTTTAGAAGAATCTGCCCATTTAAACAACAAAATCCCTTTGTTTCTCTAAAAAATTTAATAGCACCACAATACTCACAAGTAGTTGTTCTAGGTAACACATAAGGTTCCGAGAAAAGATTATCATCATAATGTCGCTCGTTTAAACACCCTAATAAGGAAAAAATGGAAAACAAATATTCAATAGTGTGATATAAATGAATACTACATTTTGTTCAAAACATTGTAACATGACAAATTAAAAGAAGAGAGAGTAATTAAAACAAAAGCAATAGAGTGATCCTCACCCGAATGTTCTCCAGTTTTTACTCTCTTTTCTTTCCGTTGTTCATCACATGTATCCCCTATTAAAGTAGCAATCTTTCGTGCTTGTTTAGTACTCAATGTAGTTACAATAGAACCCTCTGAACCTATATATATTAAAAGGAATGAACAAAAAATAAAACATAAATCGCAAGAATTTTATTCATAATCGACAAATATGAAAATACAACATATATAAAGAAAAGAACAAAACTCGAAACGAATCAAGAGGGTAAATAAATTATACAAATAGATACAAACCCGAAGGAACTGTCGGTATAGCGGCAACTTCCCTATTCCAATGAAATGATTGAGTTCGCCTTAATCTTCGAGAAGATTGCCCACATTCACGCGAATGATTACTTCCTTCCATAGATGTGCTGTAATTATATTCTATACATACAACAAACTAAGCTCCTTTAAGAAATGTATTTAAACAATGCGGTAGGGAAAGAAGCTCACATGTAGTAAAGAAATTTAAACGCAAATTGTAAAATATAACACTCACTTAAATACGAAGCACACATGCACTCACATGTACTCATTCGTTGTAGATAAAATATAAGGATACCTCCAAGGTATTTCAGTGTACAACATTAACATTTTCCAATACCAGAGCTTTTCTTTTATAAAATATTTCCATGATTGACGGTAATGAATAGCAATTGGAATGTAAATAAACAAAATAGAATATGGAATCAAGAAAAATCAAATGGCATCTATCATAAATAGCATTACTAATTTACTTTGTTTCAGAATTCCTCCAAATAGCCAAACAAACTTAATAGTGCACTGGGCCACTGGTAAATGGTTACAGCCTACCGCGTACGGGTTAGTGGATAGTGGACCACCGGCAGAATTCAAATGCAGCCAGTCACAGATGATTATGATTTATGAATACCTCTGGTTATTACTTATTCCTAATCCTATTTCCTAGAAATGTCATGTTCAATAGCAGCCGAAGTAAAAATTTTCCCCAAAAAGCCAAACTCACAACACTTGTGGTTACTCTTAATTCCTCCCCTACAAATACGCAGGGGCAGTTACCCATCGCATATACATATACTCAACAGCTGGAAAGCCAAATCTCCTGTGACCAAGCATCTCCAATGGTTGATGTTAATTTTCCACCACCTCCACCATTAGGTGAGTGCTAGATTCAAAAGTTTAGGTTCTCCAACACTAACATTAATTACTCACCAAGTGAAGAAAAGAACAAGATGATTAGATGCAAACCTAACAGATTTCAAAGTTACTATTTGGTTCTTTGAAAATGCAATATGCTCTAGTGCAAATTTTGATAGAAATAGCAACATTCAATCACTTGAAATAACAGAAGTAACATATGTATCACAATTCACAATTCTGGAGCAGAATTGTTGTTACCATCAGCTGCTTTCCCCAAGCTGTCTAATGTAAAACAAAAATATCAGACCCAAATGAAGGATTGAGCAACCAAAAGTTCAGGATTATCTGTTCAAATGCACCAAATACTGGGAGAAGCAAGACAGGAAAAAAAAAATCAGGTTTTACAGAGACCGGCTAGTCTATGTTCTAAAAAGAATCAGGAACCGTGCCTAAAAACTTCCTCTTTTATATATTGTAAAGGATAATGAGAGCAAAAAAATCTCATCTGTTTCCTTAATTAAATTCGTGTCGAAGAAAAATCCATTCATTTTGAGCAAAAAACAACAAAGAATCCAACTTGAACACTTCCAAAGAGTAACCAATCCATAAAAAACTAAAAAGAAATAGAACAAAATTTTAAAAACTGAAAAGGGATGTAAGACTTACATTTGGTTAATATTTGGGGCATCACAAAATTGATGAGCTGTCGTTGGATAAGTTGCTGAACACTTCAACTAAAATTATAAAAGGACAAAAAATAATTCAACCTGAAAAAAGGATCAAACCTCTGTTAGTTTAGTCCAAACCGAAAATGGGATTTCAAACAGTAAAAATCATAGACAATTAAGCACAACAAAACGATCGTACAGGAGAGAAGGAAATCGAGTGTGTTTTATTCACCAAGTATGTTTTTCTGCATGTTAACCACCTTATTATTGTTTCCATGAAGTTTCAATTTACATCTTCTCGAGATCTTATGTAAAGTGAACATTTTATATAGGTATGCAATTCCATCTCTTTTTTTCTCTGGTGTAATGATTTCCAAAGGGAGTATTTCCAATTCTATCCAGTAAAAATAAAATTATCTTAACATGGCACATTCATTATCGCAAAAAAATAAGAGTAGCATTGCATTATCGGTTCATATCATTTGTTTAAGTGATTCGCCATTTAAACTAATTCAGTCTATCGATCCTTCATGAAATCTTAATGAAGACAACAAATTTGAATTATACTTCTCTAAATTGAAATTACAAAATATAGCATACAATTCAGAAAGTTGTTATTGAAAGTGAAATCAAAATTATAGAAAAGCGCGATCAATCGAATTCATTTGCATAAATAAACTCAAAACATTATCTACATACTGATTATTATGCAATAATTTGATTAAAGTCAAATAGGCAAGAAGAGGTACATAAAGAATAAACTCCTCCACAAACATGTAAATACGAATTATTCTTCTAATTATTCTTCATAATTATGGAATTCAATACTCAAAAAATACCTAGGAATGAAATCTTACAAAGTGGAAACAAATCAATTAGTTTCAGGAAGAACTTAGCGTAAGGATTAATCATTGATGCACAAAATATCAATGAATTTTTGTACAAACTTTTTTGATAATCTGTCTAAATGTCTTACACGATGGTCTAATTCATTTTAGGTGTCACAAAAATAATTGTAAGTAAGATAGACGGTCATCTGATGGAATAAGTGCATTAATGTAATGAAATATGTGCCCTTGAACTCTAAAACTCTATGTACTTCTATTGCTTCGACACAAATCTTTATCTTATGTACATTGAAGGATGTAAAACTGAAATTGCTATTGTATGTTCTAACCTAAATCAATTCCATCAACCGGCAATTCTTCTCAACCACATTCTTCCCACACGTTTTCAACAACCACAAAATATTATGTTTTATACCCCTAAATACTCACATTCTAAGGCCTTGTTTGAGAGCGCTTTTAATCAAATTAAAATTGAAAATATAGCCGTTATTGGGTCCCACTCGTCTAATAAAAGTCAACAATAACGGCTATATTTTCAATTTTAATCTGATTTTAATCCCTCCCATACAAGCTCTAAATAATTCAAATCATCTATACCCATTTCTAAAATTTCAGATTCTTAGACAGCTATAAAATCATGCAGAAAAAATAAAATTATACAATTAATGCACACGAATCACTACAAAGGAATACAAAGAATTTTATAAGAATCTGAAATTTATGAAATTGGTATAAAAATATATACCACCTTCCGCGCCGCTGATAACTTCCGACTAAAGTACCCCTTCAGACCCACCTCACTCTCATTACCATTGGACTTGTTGCTATTGTTAGCAGGGTAAAAGGTACCATTCAAGATTTGATTACTGTTTTTGCAAGAATCCTTGGACCAGCAGCCAATGTAGCAGCTACCATCAGGCCAAGTGATTACACCATGACCCTTAGGAACCCCATTTTCCCAATTCCCATCATATCTATTACCATTGTTCCAAACCAAAACACCCCTTCCATTAATCATCCCATTTTTCCACTCCCCTTTATACTCATTCCCATTCTTCCAGACATATCTTCCCTGTCCATCCTGCAAATTCTTTTGTGTGTGTCGTTTATAGTAATCCCCATTACTGTAATGCTTCATTCCATACCCATGCTTCCGGTCGGAAGACCATGACCCCCTGTACGTATCTCTCCATCAGATCTAATGAAAGTACCCGAACCCTTCATCCGACCTCACTTAAATTCGCCTCCAAAAGTTTCACCCAATGGCCACGAAAATTTCCCTTTACCAGAGGCTTTCCCCCTTCACCAGTCACCTTCATACATACACCCATCTTTCCACAAATACTTCCCGGATCCATGAGGCGTATTATTTGCAAAAGTCCCAATGTACAGATCCCCACCGGAAAGGTGTTTCTCGATCATATCAGTTGCATTTCCTGAAGGTAAAAGTGACGCAGGGGTGACTCTACGACATATGGCTTGAGATTTACTTCTGGGTATAATTATAACTGATTTTGGTGCTTACAATGAAAGAAAAATTATGAAATCAGCTAGACAAAAAGATATAAGACAAATTCTCAAATAAAAAAAATATAATCTTGCATATGTAGAACCATACAGTAAAATCGAAATACCATGCCTTCTACTCATGGAAAATCAATATTTACTCACCCGGAAACCTTGTGTCATTAATTAGAAAGGCGCACTATAGGATAACCCGACGGTGGAGCAGAATAAGCCGGCGGCGACGAAGCTGCTTATGGGTTGCCGTATGGTGGTGGTGCTGTAGGGTAGTCTCTACTCCCCGGTGGAAAAAGAAAAAGGAGAAAGGAGATGGTTTTGGGGAGGAAGTGGAGTAGGTGAAAATGGATAGAATACAGAGAAGACGTTTCTGTGATATGGTATGGGAGTTGGCGTGTAGAAATGGAGAGAGAAATCGAGAGAAAAAGGCAAGAAACAAAGTGGCAAAAATATCTACCCCTCTCTTGCGGCTCGGTTCCGGAAACGGCTCGGCTAAAAAATGGCTCGCTATGTGGCCATTCGGCCCATTCGGCTCAGGAATAGTGATAAGAAACCTCCTCTTTTATATATGTAAAGGATTTATTTTTTTTCAAATTTATTTTCAACCATACATTGTTTTTAAAAACCTATTGATCATCGAACTTTGCACATAGTTTTCAGAAGGTTACTGAACTTTAAAAGTTTGCCTGTTAATTGTTGAATTTTATAATATGTAATTACATCCATCACTTACTCAACAGCCGTTAAAAATAGTGACGAAATTGATAGCGTGACAAACTAAGTCACTTATGCGACACCATATTGCAATTAGTGGACGCCAAATTATAAAGTTGATGACAAAGTAAATGTGTTTTAAAACATGGCTCTTTACAACTTAAAAAGAAAAAAAGACAAAATGCAAAACGGGATTGTTCTCGTCTCTCTCACTCAAACATCTCCAAACATGGCAACGCGAAACAAACTTGTCTCCTATAGCAGTCCAAAATCGCCTTCCCTAATAACCAAAATCTCATCCCGTAAATCTATCCTCTCCTTTCCGAAATCAATATTGAAGTAGAAAGACCCGTAGATCAATTTTGGGGAGAAGATGGATTTTGGGGATGAGATTTTGAGTTTTGGGGGATGTGATTTTGCGTTGCAATAGGATGCGATTTTGTTTCAACCACACGTTTACACAATAAAATATTTTTCATGTAAACTCAAAATTTTTCTTTACTTTTTAACTATACATTCTTCAACGATCACCTTTAAAACTCTAATTTTTCAAAATAATGATCATCAAATAGGAGCTAAATATAATCACACATTTGAACCTACAACATCAATTAACTTTTCAACATATTTTATCAACTTTATCAAAATCTATTAAGTTCGAGAGATATTTTGAAAGTGACGTTTTTAAAAATGCATGATAAAAAATTTATAACGAAAGGTGAAAATTAATATTTTCGAAGAATGTTAAATTGAAAATGAATGTTGTTGAGGATTTATCTTCCCCACAACCCAGGATTAATGCAGAGAATTACAGAGAAATGGAACCAACACTTGCAGAAGAAAAGGCAGAAGAAAACAGGTAAAAAACCACCAGAAACGGGACTCGGAACAGATAGAGAATTATTTGACCAGGAAGAAATCCTCTTCCCCACTTTATTACGAAAGCAAAAAACATGATTTACACACTTGAAATCACCCAGAAAGATTTCCTAGATTTACAAGAATTCTACCACTCTTGTCAAATCTCATTTTCTATTCCTCTTTCACTCCTGAAAGCTACAGAATTCTATTCCAGAATTCCCTTTTTTCCCTCATTTTCAAGCTCTTCTTTATGCACTACCTATAGCTCCTATTTATAGACATAATGTAGCATCAATTCAGTTATTAACTACTACCTAACTCAAGGCTCCAGTTGGTTAATAGATTCCAACTGTAAATCTCCAACTGAGGCTCCTGCAGCAATAGATTCTCTTCAAACGGCATTTTTTGCAATAGCTAAGGTTGTCCAATTCTTCTTCAAGAATCAATTTTCTTTACAAATGTGAAAAAAAAAGTAGATTCAAAAATCATTTCCAGAACATATTTGATAAAAAAAAGTAGCATTTACAGAGAGAGAACGTTGTGAAATGATTAAAAGATTCAGCGCACACCTAAACATGCATTGATTTTACAAATACAAAAAACTTTTTTTTTTCGTTTTTATTTTATTTTATAAATTATTTTAATAAAAACATAAATTTACAATTTTGCCCCTTTTAAATTTAATCAAAATGTTATCAAACTGATTTATTATTATTATGATCAAGTGTACGGATTTCATTTATATGCCCTCCGACAGTTGAGGAGAAAGGTCTGGACCCAGCTGCAAAAAATGAAAGATTTAAATATAACGGGCAAAAAATTGAAACATTTTAAACCTCAACTGCAATTCTCCCTCCTACAAATTCCAATTGTTTAGAACGATCATGCTATATGTATATCATCTTTTACATCATTATTTACACTGTGCCACGTTACAGTACATCATTGGACAGTTTATAAAAAAAAAAAAACATTTTCTCACCCACAATTTCTTGAAAACATAAGTGATGTGAACAAAAATGTATTTATCAAAAAATGTACGCTTATCATTATTCTGTTTAGAAAGTGAAATATTATTGATGCGGCCAAAAAATGCAAAAGAACATAATCATTGATATTTTAAAAAGTGCCAGGAGTCGACCATCAACGCTTGTTGATTAAGAACAAGTCTTGTTTGCGAAGGCCACATGGGCCCTGGCAATGCCGAGGGCAAGGTGGCCCCAACTGAATGCTGTTTGACAATTATTATTTCAAAATTTTTTAATTTTTATATTCATTTTCTATCACATTTATACAATAAAATATTTTACACATTTTTTCCCACCTTTTAACCACCAATTCTAAAAAAAAATAGAAAAAATTACTATTCAAATTTCATTTTCTCAAAATAATGGTAATCAACAAACATACCCGTTTATTAAAATTTAGCCGATCTTGTTTTCCTTTAATTTTTTTTTTTTTTAATTCTCATACTTATTTCTAATCATATTCACACAATAAAATATTTTTCATGTAAACCTAAATTTTTTTTTCCTACTTTTAATCACATATTCTCAAAAAAATTACTATTCAAAACATCATTTTTCGAATGATTGTGCTACATATACACTCCATGGTTTACACAATCCTTTACACCACTCTCACATGGAGAGGGGCCCACGAATATTTTATTGTGTGTGGACCCCCCTCCATGTGAGAGATGTGTAAAAGATTGTGTAAAAGATTATGTACATTTAGCATAATCCTTTTTCGAATAATGACGATCAAGCATGGGCTATCTTGTACGAACAAAATACGAGTCAAAATGTAGGGTAAGAAACTAATAGAAATATTAATATTATGTCTTAATTAATATTATATTAGTCTAATATAAAGCGCTAGCGCCCAACCTATACAAGGGGCTGCTTGCTTCCTCTATTTGGTCGTGCTGCTATGATGTAACGTGCAGTCGTCCGAGGCTATTGGCCTTTTATCTGCTTCTTCCCGACCGGAAGGGATTCTCTTTGTTTTGGATTGGAACTTGATAGTTCTATTGACTTTGTAGATTTTGCTAAAAATTTGAATGAACACCAATCTAGCTTGACTGAGTGAGGGGCACAATTAGAAGAGTTGGCCCAATATTTTCTTTCTATTTTTTCCCAATTCGGACTTGTATTCTCCTCCACAATCATATCATCAATTTTATTTCTTTGAAAAAAAATAGAAAGATCTCTCTATGAGGTATTAAACTCTCAATGTATAGAATGCGCCTAAACAAGTGACCACAATATACCATATCAGAGGTTGTAGACAACCCTAAGAGGAGTAACTATCCAGTGAGTTATGCAAATTTTATAATGTTACAAAGAGTTTTAGGACGCTACAACTATTCTTGGATTGGACGAATTATTCGAAGAAGATTGTTTAACCCTAACAAGAGCTATGGGGAATTTTGAACTCCCTATTTAGACTTTCAAGACCTTCACATTTCTTAATCGAGTGCTTTCAGGGGTAGGAGGGGTTGTCATGAAATGTCCACTTATTGAGCCTGGCCCTCAAGCTCTTCTTTGGTTTAGTTTGTCCACCTTTCACATGCGATTGATACAATAGCTATTGGAATTTTTTATTTTCTATTCGCTCACGATCTCGCCTGGTCAACCCAATCGCGAGAAAGCATCCAAGAATATTCTAGCTTCTTCTAAATCCGCTCAACTAAAGCATAAAAAAACCTCCTTGAAATAATAAATAGATTCCTTGTATGGCTTCATCTATAGTAGAAGTTGAGCCCTTTGCTAGCTTACTAGCTCTAGTAGTAAGGCTCTTTGATTAATAGTTTCACTAGAAGCAATTAAAAAACGAATTTAAATACTAAAGCCAAAATTAGCACTTGCACTCTGAATCCTATTGCATCAGAAAATTCCATCAAAAGGAAAAGTAGCAAAGCCAGAACGTTAAGTTCATATAAAGACACTTTTCGGGAGATAAGATCCAAAATGGACAAGTAAATAGCACAAATCATACGAAGCCCGGTAAGCCCGACAGCTAGACATTCATAGTTAGGTTAGCGCGGTAAGCCCTGAGTCTCTGCTATGGCACTATTAGAGGGTCCTGTTCTATGAACTTCACATAGATCACGATGACAACTAGGAGGTCGGCTTGGAAGCTGCATTTCTAGGCCAAACTTGAATCAATCTAGTCCACGTGCCACAATGCAACATGGTCCTCAGGTTGATGCTAGGCCTAAAAGAGTAGCAGAAGAACTTAAAACCTATCAGTTTCATTTTTGTGCATCCACACACACATAAATTAAAAAATCTATAATCTAAAAAAATCAACCATGATAGTCGACGTCAAGACAGCTACTTATTTCTAACTTTAACCGACGAAAGATTTTTTTAACCTCAACTTGCTTATTTTTGTATAAGCTACTTACTACCCAAATATACTTCTCATAAGTAAATTTTTAAGTGTTCCTCTCACACATTTGCAAGCAGGTATTCATACACTTTAGAGCAGCAGAGAGACATCAAAGAAGCTATTTTTTTTTTAACAAATCTTGTCATCTTGAGGTATGTTCAACATAGCTAGCTCATCACTACACGTTTATTTGCAATAACGTGATTCAAATGAAGTTATTCAGACAAGAAAATTTACCTGACAGTTAAAACTATAGTTTTACAAAACTATGTGAGAAAAGGAGAAACTTCAAGGAGCAAAATGAATATCACTATGTATGAGCATCTGAGCAATAGGCGATTGTTAGAACTTCAGCAAAACAAGAGCATCAATTTTCTCTATATTTGAATAAGTTAGGTAACAAAATGCATCAGTCAAATAGTACTTGATATCTAAGCATCCCACATAACTCTGGAATTTCAAATCCAAGCTATAAAATCAGCAGTAATAATGCGTAGAAGATGAATTCAATCCAATTAAGATACACATAGCAAGGATTTGCCGATAAAATAATTTAATCATTCAAGATCAGCACTATGCAGTAAAATGCCAGGTAAATACTTCATTGCAAGAAAATAATATAATGATACAAAGAAGTAAACATTTCAGTTCAATGGGAGCTGCTTCAGCTTTAACTGGAACATCATATGGGTTAGAAAATACAACACAAAGTGGGTTAAAACTAGAGATTGCTTAAGAAGTTCAGTTCTTCTGAAGTGTACTTTTGTCCTGGTTGAGGCTGAGGATCCACAAGCAGGCTAGTGAAAAACTAATCATAGCATTCCCCCCATATTTAGATCTTTCAAAATTACTCAAAATATACCAGCAAAAAGCTAATCACGAGATCTTCAAATCCTTTTTTCTTTTTAATTATCGCCTTAAATTGCCTATCACCCGTATCATTCAACAGATATCATGACAGATAAATAAGATTTTTTCACAACCTCATGATATCAAGCACTGCATAAATTTTCAAATTTTATACACTAACATTGATGAGAAAGCAGGACAACAAAACAGAAATTATTATCCCAGTATCAATTTATTCCATAAAAATTCATCCCTACTCCTTTTTCACACTAATTACTAAAAGCAAAAAAATGCTACCTACCTAGAATCTATAAAATAAAATACGTTAGCACTTAGCACTAAAATCAAACTGTCTATAATTCTGCATTTCAGTACTTGTGATGGTTACTAATACAATCTCGTCATCTAATACTCTTATCAATTGTTACATCAAAGAAACTCATATAAGGAAAATCTAGTGACTCGTAAAGGTCTAGCAGAAATGAAGCATAGAATTTTAATAAATTAGCAAAATCAAATTGATCCATCTCTAGTGTTAACTCGAGTAGGTAAACAAGAACTAGTTAAGACCACAAAAGGGCTTGCTGTTAAGCTTGCATGATAATAAGTTTCTCAAACAGCCACATAAATAAATTGTAAATTGAGCAATCATTGAGAAATGTTTTCCACTTGCTGTATAACAACCTTAATAGACACATACCAACTTAAACTGCCTCTTGTTCATCCTTGGACCGATCTACTTTACTTGATAAACTTTCTAACAGAGAGTTACAACTCCGGCAGATTATATATTGCCTCACAATAAGGAAATAGTGAATAACACATTGTTAATGTTACTTCAACATCTATAAGCTATATAAAAATATTGGCGGTTCTTCAACATCTATAAGCTATATAAAAATGGAACTGAACCCCATCAACAGAAGGTTTGTAATACCTTAAAGTATAATAACGCACTAAAACTAACAAGTGATAAAATTGTCAATATTATACAAGTTGCTATGATTAAGAAGAGGGACTTTCGGTATGTAAAAGATTGGAGTTGGAGCTAGAAAATGCGTGGAGATAATTACATTAATTTGTAAGTTAAACAAGAGAGCTGCACTTCATCAGAAACATAAATCTATCCTCAAAAAGAGAATCACTAATTTGAAAATTTCCATTTCCAACACAATCTGATAATTGAAAAAACAATAGGCATTCACCCAGCAACATCATGATACGCATAATTAACTAGTTACGTATACCTCTACAAGGCAAATCCCTTCAAATATTCTGGGTCACGCTTGGCCCTCTCCTGGAACTTCTTAAACCACCGATCCAAAATATCCATAGGCACCACCAGCTTCGACCCGTCCACCCCACAAAACGACTGCATGAAATTGAACAAATTTTCCCCCACTTTCAAGGCCAGCCGCTCAATCTTCTTCTCAGCCGCCACGTCGAGTGACGGCAGTGCCGCCAAGTCCTCCACCGACACCCCAATCTTAGCGGACGGTGGAGGTACATCAGGCGCCGTTAGCTGCAGCGGGGTAGCGTTGCTTCCGGGCTCGGGCCACTGCAGTGATAGCACGGCGGAGGGACGCGAAACCGTTACCGCCCCGCAAAACAAGAATGGGCTGCCCGGAGACTGAATATAGACGGATAAGGCCTTGTCAGGTGGAAGCGTGAAATTGTTGAGCAAAAATATGCAGACTTCTCGGATTGAATCATACTCCTCACCGACGAAGTGATTCATGTCCAAGACCCAGTGGAAAGTATCAATTTGGGTGAAGGTGGAGATGTCTAGGGGGAAGCTACGATTTGGGAAAACTACTCCGAACATTTTTGCTTTCTTGAAAATTTTGATTTCTTGGCCTTTTGTTTGTGCAAGAAAATAATGTGCACGGCGAGAATTGGGAGTGCAAGGAGGGATCTGAGTGAAAATATTCCCAAGCTTTAGAGGGGCAACTTTTTTGTGCACAAGAGTCCTAGAAAACTCTAGAACAGTCTAGAGGGGAAAAATTTTGACACTCTAATTGACATCATCTCACACTGTAGTGAGATCAACGAGGGACCCATATGAATTAAAAAAGAAAAACCCCAAAAATTGTGAAGGGTTGTCGGGGAGGGTGTCAAACCTTCCTCGGCACCCCAACATTGTTCAAAAATTTGAAAGTTTGTGTACCGAATTAGAACGTATAAATAAGCCCATATTACGTGTTGATTTTCTGTGAAGTAATTTGTGAAAATTGATTTATTTTTTATTTTTTAAAAAAATGTATGAGTAAATAGTAGAGAGAAATTATAACTCTAGGTGAAATTTTGTTTTTATTTAAATAATCTACAATTAAAATGAATTTAAAATATTTCTTTTAAAAAAATAAATTAAACAAGGACTAAATGACATTTCTTACAAATGAAAAATCAATTAATATTAAATACTATCTAATTTAAGTCAAAAGATTTAATGTTTGGTACACATTAAAATGAGAGAATGCATTTTTTTGAAGTGATGTGATGAAAAATATGTGGTTGAAAAAGAATGAAAAGTTATTGATGTGAATTACAATATTATTTTATTGAAAAATGTGTGGTTGAAAATGAGTAGAAGAATGAGAATGAAAAAAATAACGTGGATCAAATAAGAGAATGTCATTATCTATCATCTTTCAAAAGAGAGGGGAAATGAGAAAATTATATTCCAAAATCCAAACACGATGTGATGAATCTTTAAGGTAATTTGTGTTAAAAAGTTAAAAGCAATTTATGATTAGATTAGATGAGGGAAGGAGGAGGAAATAGATTAATAAAATTTAAAATCTTTTTTTCTTGGCGTCTCTCATTTAGATTATGTTTGAGCTACATTGTCTTGTCAAAATGTATTTTAGAATATAGATATGATAGAGAATATGTGGTTAAAAAATAACGAAATTTTTTGAATTTGTGTGTAATATTATTTTATTTAAAAATGTATAGTTAAAAAAATAAGAGAGACATAAATATATTTTGAAAATAATGTGGACAAAATAAAAGCTTAATTTTTATTTCTCCCTTTTAATTAAAAATAAGGCTATAATACAATTTCATTTATCAAAATACATGTTGTGTTCATGTGCACTACCAATGACATTTAGCCATCGATGGAAATTTTTCAAATTTTTTTTTCTACATGCTTAGTTTTGATCACACATTCATATTTTGCACATAAATTCAAATTTTTTTCTACTTTTTAATAGATCATTCTTCAAAAATTAATTGTTGATTTTAATTTATATTAAGCCATTGTTAGAGTCTCATTTTATTAAAAATTCATTTTTTTTTCAATTACACATTCTTCCAGTAAAATAAATTTACTAGTAAATTTAAATTATTTTCCTTATTTTTTAACATACTTTTTTCAAAAAATAATATTTCAAAATATATTTTTTCCCTCTAAAACGAACCTTAAACGATGACTAAAATCATAATTTTTAATTTCAACCAAATTGAGACATATAATCACTAAAAGAGATTCATTGTAGACTACTTGCTTTATTATTTCTACGTGGTCAAAGTAAATTGAATTTTATGCACCAATGAATGAAATGTAATTTTTAAATAATTTATATGCATATCCAAAATTCTTATGATTCCTTGTGAAAAAATAATAAAGAAATCCTTAAGTATGACAATATTTTATAAAAGTTTTAGCTCGTATATTTTTTTCCATTATTTCAATTTTTTTTCTATATATTCATTTTCAACCACACATTAATATAATAAAATATTTTATACGCAAAGTCAAAATTTTTCTCTATTTTTTAACCACACATTCTCCAAAAAATCATTATTTAAAACAATGATAATTATCGTATTCCATTCTTACCTTGCACTTTTATTGTGGAAAACGTTTTTACATTTTATTTTTTGGTATTTTCACTCTTATTTCAATATTTCATTGAGCAAAATGTCAAAAGAGATCCACAATAGTATTGTGAAAAATATACCATTCTGTTTAAATAGAACAAAAAGAAAAAGAAAGAACTAATTACAACCATAGTTCCAAATTTTTAAAAAAAGTGCAAACAAGTTCCAAAATAAATTATTAAAAGGGTAATTAACACATAATGTCCCCACCTTTTATTATTATTGTGAAAAATATCCATACATTTCATTTTTTGGAATTTTCACTCTTAATTATACATTTGATTTGCAAATCATCATTTCTATCAATTTTTACAATAAAAAAGTTTGTGAAATGATAAATATAACCTCATATTTAAATAGGAAAATAAAAAATTAATTGCAATCATAGTCCTATTTTTTAAAAAAAGTGCAAACGAGCCATAGATAAATTATTAAAAAATTGAAAATAAATATTTTTTTTATAAATAGTGTGATCGAGTCCAGAAGAAATTATGAAAAAAAAAATAGAAAAAACAAGTGCAAACGAGTTCTAAATAAATTATTAAAAAATTAGAAATTATTTTTTTTAAAAAGTGAAAATGTATCCAAATAAATTATTAAAAATTAGAAATTTGAAAAAAAATAATTTTTTTATTTAAATAATAGGATATATTCGTCATTTTAATGACTTTTTAAAGGATGAAAATGTCAAAATAAATAAATAAATAAATAAAAGGTAGGGAGGTTTTGCTAACTAAGGCGAGAACATTTTATTTGCAAATTTCAGAATGCTCATCACTGACCAGCGAAAAAAACTGGGCATTAATAATTCTTTTTCTAAAGGCGAAAAGGTCATAAAAAATAAATAAAGGTTAATTTGGATCCAAATTCCAACCCACCAGACAGCTTCGAACTTGTTTCAAAATCCGAATCTCACCCTACGCTCTGCGAGAGTGGCCGGATTTTTATTAGTTCTGCAGCTTCTGCTAGACGATAATCAAAACCAGGTCTTCTTTCGTTATTTCTTGTCTATAAATTATAATGAAACTACAGAATACAAGATGATTTGACACTTTCACCATTTCCAGGAAGAAGAAAATTAATTGGGTGCCGATTTCTTGTTTTTGCAGATGCTGTAATGTATATTGATATCTCCAAGTTTCAATCCGTTCTCCCTAAAGATGTTACTTTCCAGGCTTTCTAGAAGAACCTTTTTATTTTCTCACCTTAACAAACCCATTCACCAGTCACCCTTTCAGCCCGGGTAATTGACTTCATGAATCTTAAAATTTAATTATACATTTCACAAAATTAGGATTTCCATTTTTTTTTCTGTATGCCCACGTAGATAATTTATATTCCCAATCAAGGCACCTGCTTCAAGCTGTTGCACCAAGGTGCATTTTTTATGGACCAAGCAACTATAATATACATGGGGAAGAATTCCGTTTTGAGTATCGGAGCTTTTTTCCAGTGCGTGAAAGTAATAGAGTGCAGTTGAGGAGTTATAATGTGGAGAGGCCATTTTCTTCTATTAATCGACGGCAATATGCTACTCATGCTTCCATAGAAAAGAAATCGAATAAGATGATATTGTACTTGATGGGATTGTATTTGCAATGGTAGGATGTAGCTATGCTGCAGTTCCTCTATATAGGAGGTTTTGCCAGGCTACTGGTCATGGAGGCACTGTTCAACGTCGTGAGGTAAGTTAGCCTCGATTAATTATATCCATGCTTCTATTCTTCTTTGATGTTTTATTAATGTGTAATGGTGCAATATCTTGGTGTGACAGAGTGTTGAAGAAAAGATAGCTCGCCATACCAAGGATGGAACGCTCACGACCAGGTGTGGCTTTAATTACTTGAACAACTATAATAATTTCTGCCGTTCTTCATTCATAAGGGATTTGCATTTATTTCCAGAATGGTCTCTTTGGATCATAAGGAGCTAGACCTATTAATTTTTAGTTGTAATTTTTTGAAAAAAAAAAGAAGAGAAATGTAAGGGAAACTTAAATATGACAAGAAATAAACAGACATTATGATTGAAAAATTCGATTGAAATACACCCATCCTCCAAAATTTCGTTGAAAATAATCACTATCTTTCAATAAATGCCAATGACTTCCAAGACACTCTTGAATATACATAATTCTGATATTAGGATTTATTTTTTGTGGGAGAACAAATAGGATGTCTATTTCCTCTGACTTCTAATTTTCTCCATCTTGCTCCCATATTTAAGATCCAAAAGGTCAGAACGAGTTGTTTATAGATTTTGGTATAATTAAGATGACAGCTTGCTCAGACTGGAAGTGATGCTTAAAGAAGATTGGAGGAAGCCAACATAAATCTTTCATCTGAATAACTTCGACGTGTTAAAAAATCCTTAAGGTTTAAGCTTCACCTCTCGTAAGTCAGTTCTCTTTGATCCCATATTCATCCAATAATTCATGTGTATGGTCCTAATAAGAGATGGTATGTGTAAAATAAAATCCATTTTCTTTAACTTGAATTAACACCCAAAATTTTTTACCACTTTTTGACCACATGTTTTTCAAAAAATTACTATCTAAAGATAGTAGGATTGTATGGGATCTTATTCCGGGATGCATTGTTTGGTGCGTGTGGAGAGAAAGGAATAGCCGCTGTTTTGAAGACCAATCAAGAACAATAGAGCAGTTCAGAGAATTATTTTATCTGACTTTGTATAGTTGGTTTAGTACTTTGGCTAATAACAATATAGAAGGGTTGCCTAATTTTATGTCGTTCCTACATTGTTTAAATTGATAATACATTTCCCATGTATTATCCCTTGATTTATTAATATATTCTCTGATTACTTATCAAAAAAAAAAAAAAATTACTATTATAAAATTTATTTATCCCAAAAAATGGAGCTCAAACAAGGGCTAAATCTGACAAATGTAATTCCATTGTTCTTGGCATATTCTGCAAAGCAAGGCCTCATGGTTTAGCCCCGTTTGGCTACCATTCTCCAAAAATGCATTTTCTCTATTTATTTTCAACCACACATTCTTTAATAAAATAATATTACACGTGGACTCAAAACCTTTTTTTTTTTTTAAAACCCCACATTCTCCAATATATTACTAATCAAAAATGAATTTTTGACCAAAATGCATTTTTAATGGAGCCCAAACAAGGGCTTAGAATCAGTAAGAATCTGTGAATCTTGCATTATGTATGTCAAGCTTGGATGACCTTTTGATCTTGTGCTTACAGGGAGATTGTTGTACAGTTCAATGCTGATGTGGCTGATGGAATGCCCTGGAAATTTGTGCCAAAAAAAGAGAGAGGTGCTTATGTTACGCACATATCTGCGAAAATGTTTATTTTTCCTTACGTTTGAACATATTGAAGGTAACTTACCTTGTTTTAAATGTTTAATCAAATTTCTATCGTATCTGACTTCAGGTGAGGGTCAAGCTAGGAGAGAGTGCTCTTGCATTTTACAAATCGAAGTTCAACTCCCATGACCGGTGTATCTACCTATAATGTTACCCCAATGAAGGTATGAATATTCAAAAGCTATTGTTATTGTTCTCTCAAAATCTCAATTTTCTTCCCCTCAGGAGCCACTAAGGTAAGTACCCGATCGTAAAGTTTAGGGTCTCGTGAGATTAGTCGAGGTGCTCGCAAGCTGGCCTTGACATCCACGATTATTAAAAAAAAAATAATCTCAATTTTCTCAATATATTTGTTGTTACTTCTTCAAAATTCCTTTCAAAACTATTTGGCTCAGGATTAAAAAATCTGGTTAACTATGTTTAGTTAGGTTGAGCAATTCCCAGTGCACCTCATTTTGTGGGACCTGGTGTGAAAGGCATTCTTTACTCATGCTATTTTTGAGGTAATCTGCATAGGATGTGATAGAAGTAAATTTTGTGTGGAATTTCATGGATTCCTTCAGTATGGTATTGCCCCTTCCCATGGTATGAAAAAACCCTGCTGAGGCCCGCTTTGAGGCTTGCCTCACTGTGAGGCACAACTTCTGTGCCTCGAGGCTCAATCTGTGAGGCAAAAAAAATGAGGCGCACACCTCGAGGCAAAAAAATAAGGCGTGCACCTCATTTGAAGTATGTTTTTTTCAGGTTTTTGAAAAGGAATTAAAAAATGCCCTCTTTAAAAAAGAGAATGACCCATTTAAAAAGACATTTTGGGTCAAACAAAATATTAAAATATCTAGAATACCAAAAGGCAGCCAGAAATCCTTCTACACGGCAGACATAAATCTTCCTAGATAGCCAGAAATACACGACAGTCAGAAATCTTCCCAGAACTAAACGGCAGTCAGAAAACTTGTCTTCAATCCTTCGCTTAAAAGAGGTCCTCAAGTGCTGCTTCTATGTCTCTTTTCTCCTTTGCTTTTGCCTTCTTCTAGTGACTTACAATTTAAAATTGTTTCACTAGACTTTGTTTGGCTTTTTTCTCGTTTAGTGCATCGACGCCAGATTGCACCTGTTTTGTTTGTGATGAGGCTTACGCCTCAAAACGTTTTGAAGCTTACGCCTCGCCTCATGACAAAAAAAGCCTCAGTACCCGTTTACGTTTTTTCAAACTATGCCCCTTCCCATGATAAGAGAAATGTTAGTGGCATGACTAGTTTTTAAGATATTCAACTAATTTTGTTATATGTATTGATTTAGTTCAATCCAATAAATTTACTAATATTTTATTGGGTATTAGAGGGTAAATTACATTTTTCTTTTCTTCGTTCTCTACTTCTATTTGAGAGGATCTTAAGGAAAAGGATTTTGTTTCCACCGTGCTACTTTTTAGTGGTTAAGAATGGTAGGATACTAATTGGTAGCATACATTTTTCTGGTATGGTCAAGAAAATGCTGTTCTCAGTCGGAGAGTTTTTAATTGGTATAAGCACATATGTTGCATAAACCATCCGTTGTTTCACTATACAAAACTGGAGTTATCGTGTAGAGGATTTATAAATGCTAAATTTTTTCTTGATGATGACCAATGGTGGTGGCCATATTTCATGTTTTTAAGTTTAAACCTCAAAGATTCTTTTTATCTTGGTCCGCATATCATAATCTTTGGTTGTAAGTAATGGGTATCATAAACGGTCTTCTAGGTCAAGCTTCTATATAATTCTTTTTTAATGGAGATAGATTAGGATAATATTTGCAACATGTCCTAGTCAAAAATTCCATGAAATTGTTTGAATCAATGCTACAAGCCTACAACTAGTCTGGAAAATGTCTTCTGCTTATATGATGGCACCTGTGCTATCGATGTTTTGCCATGTCTACCCAAACTCTCACAATGTTGCCGCCCCATTTTATTATGGTGGGGAAAGTCTCATTGATCGTGAATTCAAATATATTCCAACTAACAACAGGGAAAATGCCCTATTTCCCCTTGCTGAAATGAGAAGTATGAGAGTGAAGAAGGTTTGATTGAGAGAGAACAATCAATCTTTTAGGTCTGTGATCTGAAGCCCCGAAGAGGGGTTGGGTTAGTGGAGTCAGGAGCAATTTCCGAGCTCAGTCTGAGGGATTTCATAAGAACCGTTATAGTTACTAGTTGTTGCTGCCGTTCACCGGGGCTTTGGTTGCTGGCTCCCCTATCATCAAGTCACCAACTTCCTTGACCTTCCGGCTGGACAGACTTCAGTCCCATACATGGTCTTACGACTTTGCGGAGACCAGGTTCTCTAGCTAGTTGATGGGCTTTTAACTACGGTCTGCTTTTAAAGAATATTGATACATGGAGGGTGAGATGACTGCTGATGCGAGGATGCTCATTTTGAAAAGGTTTCATGCAGATGTTGGGGGCAGTAAAGAAACATGGTCAGATAGAGTTGGTGAATATGGCATATGAGGATGGCCAAAGAGGAGATTTAATAGGAAACAACACTACAATGATGGAAAAAGTTCAAATACTTATTAGTTGGTTATGATTTATTCCCTCATTACATGAGGTTTGTGCTTACTAAAGAAACGTTCTGTATATGCTGCATTTCGAATATGCTTTGGTTCCATGCGAACACCCATAAGTGGTTGTATTGTGAGGTGACGAGAAATGGAATCTCCTCTTTGACCTAACAAGGGATAGTTCTCTTTAATTTGATGAGGAAGGAAGACTCCATGCAGGATAATTTGAGAGTAAAATAGCGAGATGAAGAGGTATACTGAAACTGGATATTTCTTTTAGTTCGAATTAGTACAGGTCCACAAAATAAATCTTGGATAATTAAGGAGTTGAGAGAAAGGGAGCGATAAAGAACTTATGTCTAGTGACTTTGTTATCATGTTATATGTTGTGTAGTTTTTCCTAGTTTTTGTTCCTTCCTCGCTCTAAACCCCTTATATGTTTAAGGTTTTTGGATAAACTACTGGTGCTGGCCAAAATATACTCGTGTATTTACGATCTATAACTTATATGATTATTTCCCTTTTCATATACACTTCAAAATTGTGATTGAGGTGATAATACCATTTTGCTTTTGAAGAATCTCATACCCCCTCTTCGGCTCCCTTTATTTTCAAATTTCCTGTAGCCTAGTTTTCGAAGATATGAAGTGATAAAAGTCTATGATCACCAGCTCTTTTTTCTGCAGTATAATCTGATAGGATTCTGATTTGTAAAATTGCGGTGAAGTGGATTGGTAATAGATCTATATGAACCTAGTTGTAATATTGCATGGCATGGAATTGTTATTTTTGTATTGTATAAAATCCACAGAAAACACGAAATGGAAACATAGTAGTGTTAAGCTTTCGAGAGGCGTAACTCTCTCCTATGACCTCTACTTTCTGCCTCAATGAAAATAGAACACCCTCCCCCTATTTAAAGTGAGTTGGTGACTCACTTATTATGTAATCTACCCTAAACACTTCTAATTCCTTGACACACTAACAATTAAACTATGGCAAGAACTTGCGGGTGCCCATCATGCTTCCCTCTCTCCCTCTCTTTCATGCGTTTTTGTGACAAGAAGGATAAAATTGTCCAAGGGGTTTATCACTTGAACAAAGAACACTTATTTTTTGTGAAATACCAACATTTCATTAAACAAGATTGCCCCTAATCGACACGCTGATTAAAACATTTAAAATTCTTCATTTATATAGTCCAAATTTAGGTTTATGATTGTTACTAATTTTTCTTGTTGAAATTTTTTAAATATGAGTATCCATTTGTTATTTAATAATAATTTGGAGTTAAAAATATTTAATATTTTTTATAAAGAAAGAGAAATGATCATGGTAGAATGTTCGAGGAGTGTCGGTATTTGACTCGTATTCGAATACTTACACTCCACCTAGTTGAAGCCTCATCCCGAGCGATAGTGCTTGAGTTTATAAATCTACCTTCCCGCCGAATGGCCACATCCAATTTCAGTTTTTGGCCCAACAGATGGTGGTTGCCATTTAGGCAAAACAGATGTATGGTTTTCACCTGCCTTTTGTTTAAACTTCTAGGCTGGCACCCATTCCAGCAAACCAAAATCGGGTTACAAGAGTTGGTGATCCAGGAATTACTCAATTGCGTTCACGCCAAAGAACCCAAGTGATGAATCTAAACACAACTAGCTTTTTTTATTATTATTATTATTTTTTTTTTCATGCAGCACCTGACCACCCTCAACAGAATTTCACGCAGATTATCGCCTTCCCGGAAAACTCTCATCTGATCCCACCATCCCAAGCTTTTCGAGACCCCTTTTGCACATTCAAACCAGAAAAGAATATGTGCTGTGGACTCCAGCGAAGCCACACTGTCCACACCCACCACCCATTCGCACCCCATGTTTAGAAAGGTTCGATGAAGGAAGAGCTTCATAGAAAACTTGCCAAAGAAAAATAAGAACCTTTGGGGTGCAAGTACTGTCCAGCCCAACTTCCACCAGTCATTCAAATCAAGATTGGTGCTTTCATCTTGCAGAATGCACCATGTCAACAACCTTTATCTACTCTTAACTGAATAAGCACCGTTTGCCTCATAATGCCAAACAAATTTATTCGGGTGGAGCCCCCTACCAAGAGGACTAGACATTATCACTGCACTATCATCCACTGAAGCAAAAACCCTCTCATTGTTCTCAGCATCCCAAGCTCCTGTTGCCGGGAATAAAGCATACTGTAGAGACTTCACCTGAGGCATTTGAATATGGCTTAAAAGAGTCAGATTGTGGAGCCATGGATCGGAAAAAATTCTGATTAACCGTCCGTCACCCACCTGCCACCTGACACACTGCAGGAGCTCTCGTTCTCACTTGATGCTTTTCCAAACCGCCGAGCACCTCTCTTAACCATGTCATTGGGAAACTCCGATCCATTCCGTTTTGTGATGAGGACTTTATCTAAGGATTCCATGTCCCTAAAACCCAGTCCTCTGACAAACTTAGACCGGAAAACCTGATCCCAGCACAACCAATTAATATTTCTAGAATCCACCTCTCCATCCCACCAAAACTTCCGGATAATGGCTAGAATATTTCGGCATAAATATAGCGGAAGTCTGGATAAGCTTATGAGGTACGTTGGCATTGCTTGGACAGATCAGTTGGCAGCATGTGTTCATGCGTGCATGCTTGTGTGCTTGTGGTTTGCTCGTGTAAGAGTCTTCTTGTGTTACGACTTTGTGCAAGTGGGTCCCTTTTTTTCTTTCTTTCTTTTTCTTTATTTATTTCTTTTTTTTTTTATTTTTTGCATTTGTTTCAGGTATGTAGTATCCCTGTGCGTTCTGCATTGCCACTGCTCGATGCAGTGATTTATTAATTTCATCACTGAACTTTATCCTCCATATCAATTATTGCATTTTGATTTATGACCTCGGTAAAGCAAAGAATTGATTCTCGTTACTTTTTCAGGCTGCAGTTTACTTCAACAAAATACAATGCTTTTGTCTCAATTTCTAGTCCAAGTTGCGTTGCTCCTGGAATCTTGGTACATGATTATTCTTTTGATCTGCAGGTCTTCTTTTATATAGACCCCGAGTTTGACACAGATCCTAGAATGGATGGTATCAACAACTTGATTCTGTCTTACACATTTTTCAAGGATTACGAAGAAAATTAGTTCTGTTTCTGTTATGTTATCACGGATATTTTTCAAAGTGAAAGTAGAAGTTCTTCTGGACATCAAAGGATACATTTTTAGAGTCCAGTATTTTAAGACTGCAGAATTATTGAAGATATTAACTAGTTAATAAATGCTTCAAGTCAATAAATTTCTGGTAGCAAAAATGGTGTATTTGCTAATTGCTGAGTCTCTGTTTAACCGATGTGATTTGAGTAAAGGGTAATGCACATATATTTTGTTTAATTTGCCTGTCTATTCAAACTGAGAAGAGTAGCTCTATTCTTATGTCCCATGTGTAGGGTTAGGGGTGGCAATGGATCGGTCTGTAAAAGCTCGCCTCGTGGGATTCCTAGGCCCACAATCCACTTCAACAGGGTGACACGTCGGTTCATCCATAGGGTATGTGGCCAGACCAGGCCTCAATTTCGACAATCCAAGTCTCTGCTTCAAAATATTTTGTCATGAAAAGAAGAACACGTTACAAAAACATAAAATAAAACATATGAAAAAATATGATTTATTTAATTAATTTACTAATTTGTTTAGAAAAAAATAAAATAATTTAATTAATATAATATAAAAAGTAAAAAAATTATTTAGTTTCGATTTTTGATCTAGACTTGAGATCCGACCTAATTCATTGGTTCTCGATTCGGATACCCATTCGGGTATTTAATTTATGAAAAACTGCTTGGTTCAGTTCTAGTTCGGTTTGGTTCGGTTCGAAACTTTTGGACACCCCTATTGCTAACAAAAAAATAAATAAATTAAGAGTCTTATTTATTCGAGTTCTATCTATAGCACGTTGCGTATAGAACTATACGTCAAATGCTTCACAAGAAGAAGAAAAGAGATTTAAATGAATCGGCAACGGATCTGGTTAGTTGTTTACTTACTTGAAGCATAAGCATTAGACGTTTTCACAAGTAGGTTACTACTCCAATCACAACCTAACTATCATATTAATAACTATATCATTTGACAAGAAGCCAAGAACTGCCCAGAAAAGAAAGATTACCATCCACTTTCTATTTAAAATAACAGTCTTAACAAGAAATCCTTGATTATATCTTGAGTTTAATGCTAAATCATCATTAAATCTGTGATTATGTCAAAAAGAAGAATGATGTAATTTGGCCTACCCACTCCACACTACTCAATCGAAGTTGGTTCATGATTGTCTGCTTTTGTAATAAATTTTAAAGCATAGTTGACACGTGGGACTAGTATTATTTATTGATACGAGTAAACAATAGCAACATGTAACTAAAATTATCATTGAAACAACCGCTCTAGTTTGAATTTACTTTTAAAATCGACTTATAAGTGGTAAGTGTTGCATATAAGCCCATTTTTTTCCAGCCGGGTGACTCCATGTGAGCAGACTTCCATTGGAAGTAATTCTACTTAAGTCGTCCTATCCTCAATGAGGGTCCCCCAAGATGAGTAGTACGTTCAGATAGAACTTATCCTTATAATAAACTTGTTAGGGAAGAGTGTCCAAAGTGCTTATAAATCAATAAGATAAATAGATCTTTACATTGATGTCTCATCTAGCTTAATCCAATCATGACCAACATTCCAAAGGTATTCTTTAGACATTTCCGTTTTATGCACGTGCGGTTGAAATTTTACATGTTTGCCTAAACTTGAAAGCTACATACCATCATGCTTTGACTGAGTCAATAAAGTATAATACAAGCACAACTACTTGTATCTTATGTAGGAAGAAAGAAGGTAATAATATCTGTAGACTCCACGTACAAAATTGGATTAAAACTGTAAAAATTAGACAAATTGTCACATGTACACCTACACATCTTTGATAAGAGTGAACTGGATCAATAACAAGTCAACTGTCAAATTTTGTTGAGGTTCTATTTTCTTTAAGTTTACAATCCATCGTACTAAACATATTCGAACGTAGAACTTGAACCGATGCTCGGCACTATTGGTACGTGCAGTTGTTTTTCCAATTTGCTAGAGGTTATTCAGTCAAGAAAATGATACAAATTACACTTGCAAACACTACAATAAGCAATTGACTGAGTTTTCACCAAATGCAGAAGGCATATTTATGCTTAACTAATCATGACTTAAAACACAAGATTCCACTCAAAACTCCCAACGAATGAAATCAATAGCTATGATTAGCTATTCAGTATTGTTTCTTTTTGCCTTTTTTAATCTAAGTAAAGTGAACAGTTGAACTAATGATCTAAAATGTGTATATGAGAGGGAGATTTAATCAGAAAGTTTGGTAAAAAAGAGCCCTGAAGATGCTGGTGATGGAGCAACAGCAAGTGATTCCTCACAAATCTCCAAACCCCATAATGTAAATATATCTTCATATATACTTCAGCTTTATCAGTAGTTACACTAATTAAGCCATAGTTAATTAAGGAGTGATGATGGACAGCCCAAGCAGGAAATCTTCTCAAAAGGTCAGTATTATTAACATTACCCTTTGTCCTCAAAGATTTTATCACCAAACATTTGCAATAAATTTTTTTGCTTGCTTTTTTAAGTTTGTGAAGAGTACTAGTTCACAGCCTGCAGCTCCATCAAGTACTAAAGGAGCAAAGAACAGCTCGCCTCAACGACCCTTCAGCAGCCATTCTGCGGTAGGTTTTATGATTGTATACATAATAAATAAGTGAGACAGCTCATCAAGAAACAACGCTTAGCGTGAATTTTTGGCAGTAATAGAGAATAAAAAAGTTAAAAAAAATTAAAAATCATTTGAGTCTAATTGTGTTGAGTAATACACACCAAACATGTCCAAGTAGTTTAAAATTCACTATTAGTAGTTCTTTTGTAGTGCCTGCTCCAAGAAATTCAAATGTTCTATCACATATTATCATAATTTGACTTACAAGCAACCAATTAAAATCGTTTAATTATATAACAATTTTCTTATATTCAAAAAGAATTAGTTGACACTAAGCAATATCTCTTTCACGTCATATCAAGAAAATTAAAACATTTGTCTGAAGGTTCTTCAAAAGCCTCTGATAAAAGAAAACAGCAAACCATTGGAAATCAAGCTCCACACTCAGGAAAGAGCAACCCGGCGTGCATTGTTCAACTCTACAGTACGTATACCATTAATCTGCAGCCTTTTATTGCAATAAAGCACAGATTTTTCCGTATTAGATTGAGTGCATTGAGCATCATAGTTCGTTAGATTAGTGATGCCCGTGTACCACAAGTGCTGGCTTGTCCAAAGAGCTAGGGGAAAAACATTGATGTGTATCTCTTTGTACTTCGGAACTAATACAGGTTTCAACCAAGCTGTATATCATAGAGCAACAGAAGAGGCAAGTAGAGAAGCTGCTAAAGGTACACAAACACACACACTTGAACACGGTCTTAAAAATCAGTTTAATGTAACGAGATGTTTGATTTGAAGCAGGTAATAGATGAGGAAGAGGTTAGGACGCTGAGAAAGGAAATGATTCCCAGAGCTCAGTTGATGCCTTTTTTTGATAGACCCTTCTTCCCACAAAGGTATCATAATCATATGAATGAGTTAAGCGAAAATTTGGAGTAGCTTACATGAATCATTTTTTCCCCGGCTCTATTTCATAGCTACATATATTGGAAAATTAAAAATGATCATATCTTCGACAACCACAATGGACTTTATTAGTTTTAGACGTGTATCTCTCCCACTTCTAACTTGTTGTACAGAAAAATCACGACCCTCTTATAGCCAAAAGTTCAAAAATGACGAACAAGATTACAATTTGGAAAACGTGCACCAGTAAATTATATCACGTTAACGTTCTAAAAGAGTTTCAATAATTTATTTTTCAGATCAGCACGGCCTTTGACAGTTCCACGAGAGCCAAGTTTTTACCGCAAGAACTCCAGCTTCATCTCCTGCAGATAAACACATATTACAGTGTTTTAACACATTGAAGGCATGCACGTGACTGACTAGCTTGTGTATAAACAAGAAATGCTTCGGCATTTTAGATCTGTTCCGAGTGTTCATTCCTCTTTTCGGTTTTATGAATTTTGTACTTTAATTAGTTGTGAGTTGCAGTGAATAAATGGAATTGAATTCTAAATTTCTAATTATCTTTCCATTCAAAGAAAGAATTAACCTCAGACGATCATGTGCTCACGGAATTTCATCCTAAATTTTTGGCATCAAACAAATATGTCTAATCGACGTTCTACTTCAAGATATCATGTCATCAAGTCACCTTGTCAACATTTCCTTGTCTAGTTGCGAGTCAAAAATCGAGTATGTTTCTGTTCTTTCGCACATGCTCGTTCCCTTCAAACAATCTAACCAGCATGCCTCAAAACCAGTAGATTGATCTACACTAATTTGTACTTCCACATTTGGTTTCAAGTACTACATTGACTTCATATATGGCTTCACCCCTTCTAATTGGATTTATCCCTTGAATTCGAATAAGCAGCCATCAGCCAATACAAAAGATTTGTATTTTTCGGGTCAAATTGTCATCCCTAAATGCATTCAAAGGCTCGATGAACATTGTGAACTTGAGGTTAAAAAGGAAGACAAAAAGGGTTCGAACCTTGAGACCAAGGATAGATTTATCCCTTGAATTCGAATAAGAAACCAAGAAGACATCAGCTAATACAAAAGATTTGAATTTTTCGGGTCAAATTGTCATCCCTAAACACATTCAAAGGCTCGATGAACATTGTGAACTTGAGGTTAACGTGGAAGACAAAAAGGGTTCGAACCTTGAGACCAAGGGTAGACTTTCCATCACAGGAATTTGCTCTCCTCACGGTGTCAAGGTAGAGCTAGGACCATCTTTTTGCTTGGTGCACAAAGCGCCATCCACATTTGACTTGCTCTTCGTTATTATTACGCCTTGCACTACCAGAAAGAAGCGAAGTACAGACCTAAAAGGATATCCTCCAGAATGAGAACAATGTTAGATATTTTGAATTGCTTGTGTTAGAAAATCGGTGATAACTCTAATACCATTTGTTAGAAATTGAACTAATTGTTTTGAATATTAAAGACGAGATAATGGACAAGATGAAAATAACAATCACAATAACACAAGATTTATGTGGAAATCAAGACGGGAAAAATCATGGACAGAGACGGAAAATTCACGACAACATCTTTTATTCATAGTCAAGATAACATCTTTTATTAAACATGGGATCACAATTAAGATGAGTTAATGTATCTATAAGGATAATCAATATCAACATATCACCAATAAACCTTATTCGTCAGGTGAGGAAAGTTTGTTCAAAAGGCATAGTCGAGAGAGCTCAATCTACCATTAATAAACGTCCTCCGGGAGCTCAATCTCACATTAATATTTGTCCTCCTCAAATTGATTCTAGCCTCTAGGAACGAAGAGATTTGATGTCTTGCAGCATGTTTGGCTAAGCTTCACTAAAAGTACTTTTTTTTAAAAGTAAGTAAACCACATGAAGAAAGCAAGATTTTATAAAAATTAAAAAAGAGGTAAATTCCAAAATATGAAAAATGTTTGGTGAAAGAAGTTACTCAACTTTAAAGCTTAGCCAAACATGACACGTTTCAAGTGTTATTTCTGTCGGTTTCTCTCTCTTTGAACCATAGACAATCTATTAGTTTTATGCAATATTCTAAAATATATATGCAAAGAATATGCTTCACATATACTCGCATTAGGGATGGCAAACAAATCCGATATCCACGGGACTTGGGGTGGGGATTACCCGCTTAATTGGGTATTTGTGGCGGAGACGGGGAATGAAATTTTGCCTCGGGGCGGGGACATGTAACGGGTGCCCAGCCCCGTTTAATTTTTTTTTTTAGAATTCAATATTTTAAATGGAAAATTTCACGAAATTTTATTAGTTCTAATAGAAAATGACAACTAAAATTATTTGTCTCAATCTAATGAATGGGGACAATAAAATAAATTATCAAAAACTTTAAAAAAATGAAAATTCAATAAGATAGTAAACGGGACAAGGGCCCCTCTTCGCCCCTGCCTCGCCTTAAACGGGTAAAGGGGCGGGGAATTGCCTGGCCGCCCTGCCCCGTTTCCATCCCTAACTCGCATATGCTCAATGCGCTTTCGAAACGCCTCGCATATAGGGTATGCACGTGATAATGCGATCAATCCATTTCGTTGATATGCACACTTAAACGTCAAAATGCACACGTATTTATGTTAAAAATTTGTGTAAAATTAGCCTAAAAAAGACAGCCTATTTTTAAATACAAATTGAACCCAACAAACATCAAATTAACCCAAATCACCCAAACTCATGAATTATGTACAGTAATTTATAAGGTTTATAGGATTTTTTAAAAAAAAAATCAAGAATCAAAACAAATTTTTCGTAGAGTTGCAAACTATCTATGCTAAGCACGAACCTCATTCTTCAATCTTTTTCTAGTTTTAATAGCAAATGATGCTTGTAATAAACAATATTAAATTGCTAATAGTTGTGACTGTGATGATGATGAAGATGAGGTTAATAATGATAGCCTACCGTCTACAATTCCTTTGCACGAGTAAGAAATCGATGCATTTTCACGGATCGCCCTCGTTCTAGTAATAGAAATTCTTGAGTAGAAATAAGGGAACTCAATTAAGTTGATTTTATCGAATGACACGAAAGATGACTTGGATAAAGATGAGTTTAAATTGAAATTCGATAAAGAGTTAGACACTATTTATGATATTTTTAAGCTGATGATCGTGTCTAATCTAATTTTAGAACTTGATTACCAAGTAATTTTAGTATTTATGATTTTGAGTATTATGCTTTTGTGAAAAATTTGAGAGTATGTATAGAGTTTAAAGAATGCGTTATTTTAAGTATTTATTTGTTTTAAATAATTAAAATAATATTAAAAATTAGAAAACGCATAATTGCGTTTATATTTTTGTAATGCTTGATATTCGATCAAAATGCATTGTCACGCATTGCGTATTTTAGAAACTTGATTTTACGTGCAATTGAATTTTATTCCAAGGGGAAAAAAAAGAAAAAAAAAAAAAGAGACCGGTTCGGACCCAGTCTCCATTTCAAAACTAAAAAGTTCATGATATACACAATTGTTTGTCTAACTCTGAAGATTCCCAAATCCTCCTAGGGTTCGCTGTATCAAACGCTCTTCTTGCTCTCCTTTCGTCGATTTAAGGTAAGAAAGCTTCAAAAGAAAAAGAATAAAAATTCCTCTCAAATTAATCCTACAAGTATCGTGTTCCTTGTTTCTTTTATTAAATCACATGCCGTAATATTTATTTTTGGTATGAATTCTATATGTACATAAGTACATGGTTATTATCGAACTGTTTATGTATAGTTTTGAATTTATGCAGTCTCTGAAAGAAAAAAATTGATCTTTTAACATTTTCCGGGCAAATATTAATAAAGTTTTACTTGAATTTCAGAATTTCCTTTGTTAAACGGTTCAATTTCGAATATAGGATTTAATTTGCAGATTTTTTTTTTACTTTTGTGACTTGGGGTTGGAAAATGACACGCTTTGGAAATTTTAAATTAAAGCAAAAAATTGTGTAGAAAAAAATTGATTTCATGCTCTATTTTGTATCTCATCTTTAGTTCAAGTCACATTTGGAAACACTGGAATAATCTCATTAGAAGAAAGAAATTTGGTTATTTCTCCTAAACTTGAATTTGTAATTATTTGAGTTACTAATTTATCATATGTTTTTTTCTACTTATTGTCGCAGTAAAATTACGGGGTTCTCCTAAAGAATTTCTTCTTTCTATGTGTGTGGGTGTAGGGATATAATTTCTAGTTTGGAATATAAATTTTTTTCTCCGATAATCTTTTAGTATTCTATTTTTGACATACTAGTGGTGGGTTAGTGCATTGATGATACACAATGTCCGAGATAAAGACTTCTGGGAGACCAATTGATCAATTATTGGAGAAGGTCCTGTGCATGAATATACTGTCTTCTGATTACTTTCGAGACCTTTTGAGATTGAAAACTTACCATGAAGTGATTGATGAGATCTATGTTACTGCCACCGATGTGGAGCCATGGATGACCGGCAACTGTAGGGGCCCTTCAACGGCTATCTGCCTTCTCTACAAATTCTTCACCATGAAACTTACTGTGAAGCAAATGCATGGGTTGTTGATGCACCCAGATTCTCCTTACATCAGAGCAGTAAGTAGAGTCTTAGCACGATATTTTTCTTTATGTTTCGAGTGTACAACAGACTCTTTAGTATTGAGTAAACTGGATACAAAGCATCTGATGCGGAGGGGCTAATTGTACATCGTCTTTGCAGATTGGGTTTCTTTACTTAAGATATGTTGCAGATCCAAAGACATTGTGGAGTTGGTATGAACCATATCTAAAGGATGACGAGGTATAAAAGGTTGCCTGAATGATTTTTATTGTTTTAAGTTTTAATATGAGTTGTTCTCTTATTTGAAGTAATAATAATAATAATACGACATATTCTGTGTCCTTGATCGAAGCAGAATGGACAGCATTCTTTAAGTTGGAATTACCTTTGAAGGAAAAGTATTGATAATGAGGTTAATTAAGATGAATTGCTTAATGGTGATGTGGTTTATGGATGTAACATCTAGTGGAGATATTTGATTATTGTAGTCAAATTGTGAGATCTGGGAGGAACGTTGCTGTCTCAAATTGTCCTCATTTCTTTCTATTTTCATCCACCATTAATTTTTTTGGCATGTTCCCCTTCACTAATAGGGTATTGTGGTCTGCATGTTTTGCATGATTGCATAAGTTGATATTTGGCTAGTTAATCAAATATGTCAGTTGAATTACACTATCATATGCATAATAGAAGTTCATCCTTGACCTGCTATCACTGTTATGTTGTACTATTTCTCTTGATGCTAATTTCATGCAGGGTTTTAGTTACTACGCTATCTTTCACTGCCTTCTAGTGACATTACCATCTTTCTCTATGGGTTATTTGTGGACAGAATTTGTATATGATTCATGAATCTTCTGTTCTGTGATTCTCCTGATGGCTCAGGATGGAAGGGTTTCACAGTTCCTCAGTGGTCATCAACATGATTCTTGTAAAGGTGAACTGCTTTTGTGTGATAAAACATGAATTGACTAAAAATCTTATTTTCCTTCCGAACGCAGTTAGACATGTATTTTTTTTTTTTTGATAACCGTGGATGTCCGGGCCAACTTGCGCGCACCTCGATTAATTCCACGGGGCCCTGAAATTTACGGCCGGGTACTCACCTCAGTGGCCCTGAAGGGACTCGAACTTGTGACCACTGGGAAGCAAACCCAAGGCCTGACCAATTGAGTAACCCCTTAGGGTTGTTAGACATGTATTAGTTATCTTTTGTGATTATTTTATTTTTTGTTGGGGGTTGAGGCTCTAGATTTGATATGGTCTTTGATAATCAGATGCAACTATATACGTAGACCTAGGAATATTTCTTCCTATAATTCACAGAATTTTCCTGAGTGGTAAGAAGCCATGGTCAGAGAGCTCTATAAGACTTGATTGTACAACTATGGTCTTGAATTTTGTTTATTTACCTGCAAAATTTAATTCTAGTTCAAGTTCATCTATTAGTTGAAGCTTATTCTCGTGGATACTTTAAATTCTATTTCAGGAATTCTCTCCAGGTTCCAATGGCCAAATGACCACAATAGGTGTGTATATACGCGACTTGCTTCTTGGACAGGTTAGCTGCCGCTTACTGATTTTAATTATGAATGTGACAGATAACTTATGCTGTTTCTCTGGTTTACCGTCTTTCATTCTAATCCTCTTAGTAGAATGCAGTGACAGTGTAAATGTGTATTAGGCGCTATGTTTGGTTAATGTTTCCGAAATTTCCGCGAACATATAAATATTATTTTTTAAGTTAGTTACATTGACTAAGGACCTGATCACTAGTGTAGGTTGGATACAACAGCAATGACCAATATTTTTGGTTGATCTATAATATTCTTCTATAATTTAGCAAGTAATTTGTTTTCACTGTTTTTATTGCTCTTATGCTCTTGCTATTGAAAGATCTCCTTTTGCTGAACTATTGTTTTGTGTATAGGAGATGAGAGATGGAGTTTTCTTGAAATCTTTTTGATACAGTTCATTTCAGTTTTAATAAAACAGTTTTGATATGTGGGATTGAATGCACCGCTAATAGTGACTAATTTATCATAGTCCATTGCTACTTCGAAATTATAATCCCCTGTTTGATGGGCATTAAAATCAGAGTTTTAATAGATTTTGATAAAAGTTGATGAAATGTGTGGTTGAAAAGTTGTGGGACTCGTGAAATATGTGGTCAAAATTATTTGTTAACTTTGATTTTGATTAAAATCCAAATTTTAATCGGTAGCAAACAGGGGATTAATATACTTCTGCTGCTGGAGGTTGTTCCAATTATTAGACGATGAATGCATGCTGCATAGCATCTCAACTTGGCCTTCATACAAGTTCTAACAATTTATTTTTATTTATTCATTTTTCATTTCAGTATTACTTTGACACTCTTTTACCCCGCATTCCGCTTCCTGTTTTACGGACTGTTGTAACCAACCTTGAAAATATGAAGCTGCCTACTAAACATTGTGGTGTCACTGGAGATTCTACCCGTGGGTCTGAGGAGACTTCCAGGAGGCCACCTTCTGTTAAAGCTTCACTTTCTGTTTCCTTTGGTCAGCGTGCTCCTCATCGTGCATCAACCAGGGGTTCATCTCCAGTTCGCCGTACGCAGCTGCCATCTTCGTATGATAGGGAAAACAATTCAAGAAAGTCCCCCAGCAGTAGTCGGAGCCAGAGTCACAATTTATCTGATCAAGAATATGTAGGCAGGGATAGAGGCAGGGATCGAGATCTTTCCAATGGCCAAAATTGTGATAAGTATCAAGAAAGAGGCAGGAACAGAGTTGGAGACAGGCACAGGGAAAGGAATAGAGAGCGGGGAGGAGACAGGAGGTATGATTATGATAGAAATTCTAGAGAGAGCTATAGAAGGGACTATGACAAGAGTAGCCGTGATGATCGATATCATAGAGAAAGCAGTTATCGTCGGAGCCGCAGCAGGAGCAGGAGCAAAAGTGAAAGCTTGCATGAACCTAGCGGACGCAATCAGCATCGTCCAAGTCCTGCTATGGATGGGAGCAAGGAAAAGATGCCTGTATCCAGTAATTTGGCCAAGCTTAGGGATCTATATGGTGATCTGTACAATCAAAAGGCAGATGCAGGCAATGACAAGGGTCCTAGCAAGCCCAGTGGCACCGAGGAGGTGATCAAACTTGGTGGTTCTACATGGAGGTAGTTGGAATCAGTTATTGAAACCGATTTCTTCTCTACTACCATGTTTCTGATGGAGAAATACCATATTATGGTCATCATCAGATTTTCCTGGTACTTCACATTAAGATATCGTGATGGATTATTCATGCTGGTAATGGATGGTGGATAAATGGCCATAGGCAATGCTCACAATGTTGCTGTGTATCAAACAATTTATATGTTATTTTCAGTGAATTAAATATGTACTTTCCTGATGACCATTGTTATGGTGTGTGCTCTTTTCTTATTCAGTGATCAATTTGTCGTGAATTCGAAATTCTTCTAAATGTGTAATCTTCAGAAGTTCATATTTTCATGTAAACGATTTGTTGGGCAATACTTGAACCAGATTACCAAGACTTCTAAAATTAAGTGTTTGTTTGAATTCTTTCATAGATATTTGTGCTTTTTTAGAAAACTTGTGAAGATAATATCGATACAAACTCGACATATTCTGTTACAATTAAATATGGAAGTTTGTCAATTTTTACATTTTCGTCTAGTTCTTACAGAATTTATTACTAAAATCCTCTAGAGGGAGAGAAGCGAATCGACAGGGGTTTCCATGAGATAAATGAAAGATATTAGTCTAACACGAAGTTTGTGAATAAATGATTGTGTAATAATGCGCACAATTGGTTCTTTTTGTATGGTTCTCATCCAATTGATCGTTACATAGGTCAAAATTTAAATATAAGGATTAAAATGTCCTTATTTTAGTTAAATAAACAAAATAAAAATAATTTAAGACAAAAATAAAAGTCAACCTATTCTACCAACCATGGATTACTTAAAAAATTGTGTCATATAAGCAAATAGAATGTGTTTAAAAAAATTCTTTACTAATACAAGTTGAAAAGGACTACAAGATGACGTGGCAAAAAATAAAAGAAAATATTTTCTAGAGCTCAACTAAATTCAGAAATTGTCTTAAACATGTACATGTAGATTTAAATGGTTCCAATAGGGACGCTTTTGTGGTATATTGGTTAGCAGAATGGAGTTTTTTATTTATTTATTTACTTAAGTTATGGCATTTTAGTCTTTTAGTCAAAAGTTTGACCATTTTAAGGGTCAATTGGATGGAAATTATACAAAGTACCAGTTCTTCCCATTACTTGAAAGGTTACGACTGCTTGTGCTAAGCATAGCAACCCCATATGTCGATGACCATTTGCGCCAAATTCACATATTTGTAAACATAGCTTGCAAACGAAGATGAAGGAACATAGCCTGTATAAACATGAACAATATTCCCGAAATCAAAAATATGATTTTTCATGATGAAAATGGTATCATGAAATCAAACCTCTAGAATGAGAAAAGTTCAAGATGAATAAATCGACACAAGTGTGAATAATATTTTCAAAATCAGAACTGCCGTATCTCATTTTCAAAGTTTTACAAGAAATCAAACCTTTAAAACGAGAAAAGTGTTTTTATAAACTTAGCCGGCAATTTAGGATGAAGAAGCATGTGGTCGACACAAGCGTGAATGATGTTTATGAAATCAAAACAAGAAATTTAGCTAGGCCTAGCAATCCTAGATGAAGAAACATGTCGTCGACACAAGCATGAATACTGTTTCCGAAATTAGAAGTATCATTTCTAGTACTCAAATTTGTAACATAAAATCATACCCTTAAAACCAATATATATATATATATATGTAGTTTTATAAGCTTAGCTGGCAATCCAAAATAAAGAAACATGTGACGGACACAAGCGTGAATAATTATTACAGTAAATCATTAGTAGATAATAACTTATAAGTTAAAAAAAAATTATGCACAAAACGAGGTTCAAAAGATGATAATCCTTATCAGCTCTAATTGAGGCAATATCGGGTACTGTTACAACTATATATATATACCTCTTGAAAATATGTTGCACCTCCACCCACCCACCCCACCCCACCCCTTCTCTCTCACTCTCTCTCCGTGACCATTGAGCAATGGATATCAAATTCCAACCAAGCCGTGGCAATGCATTCCAAATTGAAATTGGCTACTTTGACACAGTGCTAGAGATGAAAGAAAAAATCCAAAAGGTGAAGGGAATCCCTATATCCAAACAAACCCTAGTTTTCAATGGAAATGTTCTACAGGATGAACTCAATGTCCACTACTCGGATATCCTCGATCGGTCCCACATTCAGGTGCTTGTTGCCGGAGAACTTTCCCGATCAACGATCCAACTCCTCGTCAAAATGCCCGCGTCAAAACACGGCATGGCGCTTGAAATGGACGTTAAAGAAACAATCCGAAGGCTAAAGGAGAAAATCCAGGATATGGAAGGGATCCCTGTTACAAAATTGGTTATCCATGCAAATGGGATTGAATTGCATGATTTAAAATCGTTACAAGATTGTGAGCTTTCTGATAATTCAGAAATCGACGTCAGTTTCCGATCATCTTCTACAACAACAACTTCATCAGGATCATCAGGGAATATGGGTAATGGATCAAGAAAATTGAAGATTGTCGTTGTGACAAAATGTGGGACTAAAAGAATTCCAATTGAAATGAATTCTTGGGATAATGTTGGCGAAATGAAGAAGAAGCTACACAAGTTGAACGAACAGCTGCAGTTGGATCTTCCTCAAGAGGGCTATTTCTTCATTTACAAACAAAATGTGATGGATGATGATCGTTCATTTAGGTGGCACCAAGTTGGCCAAGGTGATACCATTGAGATCTTCAATGGGAGTATTTCTGGTGGACCTTGAAATTTTCTTAATGTACCTCTTTAATTAATTTGTTCTAAATTTTTCGCATAGTCATGATATGGAAAGATACATTTCGAATGAGTTTCTTTTTAATATTTTACTATGATTTTATCAATTTAAGCACAACGTTGTTATTATTGAATTACTACTACAAGTTTTCCTCTTCTCAATGCCTGATTCGATTTTTAATATTTTCATTTATTGTTTGATATAAATTGATAATTAAACTCTCGAGTCAAAGCCAAAATTTAATTTTAATAATACATTTCATGGATTTTACAACTTTTCAATCACAAATTTCATCAATTTTTATGAAATCAACTAAAAATAAGATTTCAATCTATAATAAACATGGGATTAATTAATTGTGTTCAAGGGTTGTATTTATAACTTCGTTGAGACCACATAGTCGCAACATATTTATTTATTTTCGATTTTGTTTAAGAAATAATAAGTTGTGAGTTTTCTCCAATTTCTTGATTCAAATTTAGTATTTCACAGGAATTGATTACTTTTGTGCAGTTACAATTTTTAGTAGAATAATGCTATGTATAGTTAGTAGCTATGCATTATCAGTAGGTGCCAACGAGTTCCCTAATTCATTGTCCAATGAAATTCTGATATACTTTAATACATTGAATAATGAAGCAGGTGACTCATTGCTACCTAACTGATAATGGATAGCATTTACTCTTTTCGATATTCATCGGCTTTGAATTAATGAGCATTGATTAAATTTGCAAGTATTTATAAAATCAACGTGATTTAGGCTTTTATTTTTCATTTTTATAGAATATTGCTTGTTTCGTGCTACATGAGTTCATAATTGTCAAAATAACTTTAAATGTTTAATTATTTGTCTAGTAAATAGTGAACAAATAAACGATATTAATAAATGATGAGGTCTATTACCACCGATGATAGCATTTACTCTTTTCGATATTCATTAGTTGGGTTACATAGTATTACTTAAAGAAATATGTGTCCGTCAATTCACCCTATTCGTAGAATATGCTAATTTGTAACCCAATTATCCATCCAGTCTTTCGTATGGAATAGTTTACTATTACTTTTTCAAGAGTAATGTGTCAATAATCTCCTGAAATATTGAAAATTATACTTTATATTCTTCAAGAACGAGTAATATTCTTTTGAAATATTAATTATACTATTGTGCTACTTCAGATACAAGAACGAACTACTATTTCAAAATATTAGCTCTTCAAGAGTTATATATTTGTTTCTTCAAAAGCAATATGTGAATATTCTTTTGGAATATTGGAATCATAGTGTCGTGCTTTTCGAGAGCAAAAACATAATTTATGTTAGAATTTATTTAATTATGTTCTTTGAGAGCAAGTAAAATTTAACAAAACCATCACTAATAGCTTGCTATTTCAGGAGTAATAATATTTCATAATAGATAGATGCAAGAGTACTTTATTCATAAACTATACTCATATTAAAAAGAACATGAACGAGATAATTAATCAAACGATGAGCAAAAAAAAAAAGAGATAATTAACTAGGAGGAAAGTTGAAACACGTAACATATTTGCTTGAATTTATTAACGCGAATTCAATTGAAAAAATAGATATATTAACGTAAAATTTGCCTTTTCCCATTAACATGAATTGTCTTGATTTCATAATTGATTAACGCAAGCAAATATTCATACAAAATAAAAACATAATCACTATGCGTATAATAAAATAATCATTGTTTCCTTAAGAGCAATGAATCAATATTCTTGCAACATATTGAAATTGTAATATCATGTCTTTATGGGAAATTGTAATATCATGTCTTTATGGGACAAAAATATTTCGCTGGAATATTAGAATATAATAAAGTCTTCCTTTCAAAATCTACATAATATTCTTCAGGAATATTAATGGAATTGTAAATTGTGTTTCTTCATGAAAGCACAATTAGAAGTAAATTGTGTTCAAAAATATAATATGAAAAGTATTATACCATTTCAAAAGTAATAACACAATATTATTTTAAATATTATATTTGTGAACTTGTGCTTTTTTAGGAACAACAAAATAATATAAATATCAAATTCATTTTAAAGCAATGTTATGTAGGATAGTTGTTTCAATTTTTGTATACCGGATTTACAATTTATAACTTGATGCAAAATATCTTAAACATGATTTTTACAACAGTTATCGTATTTGCACATTAGAACAGATTAAATTATATAACAAATAATTGCAGTAAACAATTAAAAGAAAATTAGCAGAACAATAATATGCAAAACGATCAACAATAAGTTATCAAAACAAACTGTTAAAGAAAAACTTTTAACCCGAGACCTGTGTTACACATAGTTTCCTTAAAACAGATTCGCCCCCTCACCGTACGTGCTTGAGGTATGATACGAGCGCCCATCTCCCATGATACAACGGAGGAACCAGTAAAATTCGAGCACAACAGATTCTACTCTGGCGAAATGAACAAGTGTCTGAAAAATATCACCACAGACTCGAACAGAAATAGAAAATGGAAGAAAACAGAAACTGGATGCAGATGAATTTGCAGATGAAAATGTGTACTGAACTGTGGAAAAACGAGACACATATAAAGACTGGCTGCCCATTCATTTCATAACAATTAAAAGTCTGTTGAAAATTAATAAAAATGTAGCAAAATGTGGACCCTCTTAAGGGGTCAATTTTGCTTCTTTCGGTTCGACATTCGTGTACGCAAGTCGTGCCCTCACACAAGTTCAACGTCCGAAACCTATTTCGGTCCAAAATTTGCACCCTCTACACATGATTACACCATTCTAAAGTGTAATATTTTATAAAATGGTTTTAGTTTTCATCCACTTCCTATGTGGGACAAACCTTATTTTTAGTTTTTTCACCAACATAAACTCATTTCACATGACATACTTTGAGTTTCAATTTCTCATTCACCCGATCATCATTTTTGACAAGTATATGATTTCGATATACTCATGGAGGAGAACACAAATCAACTTTCAACTTCCAAAATAACCAACTGGGTCTCGCTCAAATTAGCGCCAAAGTCAGCCCACAACTTAATTTAATTCCAGTTTTTTCCAATAATCCCCCACATGAATAAAAATTGGGAGCGACACATGAATGTGACACATGATGACCTGGTGATATAGTTCAATGGTTGAAACCTGTATAGGATGGGTAGGTGTTACCCTTTGAACCTTCCCTTGTAAAAGCATATTTACTTTACTAGCTGACCAGTAAACACAATATCTTTGAACCGTTCTGCCGTTTATGTAAACGATGATATACTCTACACATGATTCTTCCTAACACATTTCAGTTCTTATTATTATGTTCGTTTTGTCCATGAACATATGCCTGATTCTGTGAGAGTTTACAAGAATTTTGCCCCACAAAATTCCCTTAGAAGTGGCTCCAATTCTCTCTCACATAGGTGATTTTTTACTACAAGTAACCTGCATTACTTGACTCGATTTCCAAGACATAAGAATCATTAAAAGCCTATTACTTATCCTTCATCTTTACGGGCATCACTGTTATATCAAAGGAATGGACATGAGTTAATATCTCCCACAGTGGTTCTATCAAGTTTTTACAAATATATCAAGTTTTTACAAATAGGTTGACCGTTTGAACCTAGATCTTGGAATCTCCAGTCAACTAGATTGGGTTTTCTTTTGTATTAATTTATCCATTCAAAGGGCTTAAGTCTCATTCCCCTTCATGATTTTTCAACTAACTCTCTATTTAACCCTTTGGTTAGCGGATCCGCAATGTTATTCTTTGATTTTACATAATCAACAGTGATAACTCCAGTTGAGAGTAGTCGCCTTATGGTATTGTGTATACGACGTATATGTCTAGACTTACCATTATACATGTTACTCTATGCCCTCCAAATTGCCGATTGACTATCACAATATATGCAAATTACTCGCATAGGTTTTGACCATCTTGGAATATCCTCTAAGAAGTTGTGCAACCACTCAGCCTCTTCACCACTTTTATCTAGAGCTATAAACTCAGATTTCATAGTGGATCTGGCTATCACTGTTTGTTTAGATGATTTCCAGGATATAACTGTACCTGCCAATGTGAACACAAATCCACTCGTGGACTTTGAGTCTTTTATATCAGATATCCAATTAGCATCAGTATATCCTTCAATGACCCTGGATATCTTGTATAGTGTAGTCCAATATTACGAGTATATCTCAAGTACGTTAGTACTCTTACTATTCATTTCCAGTAATCAGCTCCTGGATTACTCGTATATCTACTCAATTTACTTACTGTGTAGGTTATGTCTGATCTTGTACAAATTATCAAGTACATCAGACTCCCAATAACTCTTAAATATTCTACTTGAAATACACTTTCACCTTTGTTTTTGGATAGATGTTGACTTGTATCTATCGGCGTCCTAGCCATTTCAGTATCATCCTTACTGAATTTCTCTAGAATTTTATCCACATAATGTGACTGACTTAGAGCAAGCCCATCTGATATTCTTGAAATTTTGATTCCAAGTATAACGTTAGCTAAACGCATATCTTTCATGTCACATCTCGAATTTAACATATTTTTAGTGGATTTAATCATTTTATTGTCATTGCCAACAATAAGTATGTCGTCAACGTAAAGACATAAAATGACATACCATTTTCAGTGTATTTAATGTCAACACATTTATCACACTCGTTGATTTTAAATCCACTCTCCATCATGACACTGTCAAATTTTTCGTGCCATTGTTTCGGTGCTTGTTTCAGGCCATATAATGATTTCACCAATTTACAAACCTTCTTTTCTTACCCTGGATATGAAAACCCCTCAGGTTATTCCATATAGATTTATTCATCTAAATCTCCATTCAAGAATGCAGTCTTAACATCCATTTGATATACTTCAAGATTTCGTAGAGCAGCAATCGCAAGTATCATCCTAATAGATGTTACTCTCGTTACTGGAGAATATGTATCAAAGTAATCAAGACCTTCTCGTTGTCTATAATATTTTATTACTAATCTGGCCTTATACTTTTCAATAGATCCATCTGCTTTCATTTTTCGTTTGAAAATCCATCTGTAGCATAGTAGTTTACTTCTTGGAGGAAGATCCATTAGCTCCCATGTATGATTTTGCAAAATAGAATCTATTTCACTTTTAATGGCCTCTTTCCATTGAGGTTGTTAGGCAAATTGTTGTCAAACGACCTCACCGGGCGATGATGAAATACGTTGTCTAAATTCAGTCGGCATTGTCCAAATGACTGAAAGTACATCGACACCACAATTTGGTAAACCAACCCTAAACCGACCCAAACTTGGAAGGCTCCCGTATGTTGATGGCCCACCTTATTTCCTACTTGGGCCTTATCTTGTGTTATTGGGCTTTAACCTAAATACTAACCTAATCCTATATATACCTATACCCGTTACTATGCAGCCCAGTGTGAGAGTTTTCGGTGATAACCTCGTGAGAGAAATCGGTGCTTTAGGCTGTGGCTGTGTGCTACCTTCATCCCTTTCTCTCCTTTGCCTTTGTGGCTAACTTGTGGTTATTAACTCTTCACCATTTCTTCCTTAGAACCTCCTGTGTGGGCATAGACGGTGGAGCAACCGTTTGGAGTCTAGGTTGGAGTTTGGGTTTTCTCATTGTGGTGTCGATTGGAGTATTCTGAGCCCGGTAGCTTGGCATTTCAACCTCACATTTGGTATCAGAGCCATTGGTTGGTTCAAAAGGGTCGAAATCGAACTAAGAGAAGAGGCAGTTCCCGATTTCCTCTCAAAACCGGACCTGCAAGTCCACATTCGAGCCAACCCATCCACTGCCCGAAAAAACTAAGCTCATAATCGAGCTCTGCAGGTGGCAGAGCTGCTGGTCGACGGCAGGGAAGTCGTCCAAATCGCAAGGCGCGATTTCTTCAAAGAAACCGCCGGCTTCTTTTTTCAAATTCCGGCCAATCCGCAAACCCAATCTTAAAATTGAGGCTGGATCTGTGACCAGCAGGGGGAGGCGGTTCTAGTGGTGGTTCGGGTCCTCTCCGGCGGCGGCGATCGGCGGCGGTGGATTCCGGCAGCGGCGCTACGGCGGTTATTTGCAGAAAAGTTTGGACGATTCTGCCCTTCAGTGGTCGATACGGAATCGGGACTGCAACTGCACAACACTTTACTGAATTACTTTAGGCCATAAATTGCGGCCTAAAGCAGTAAATTCGCGACTCTCGATAATTACGGACTCAGACAAGTCCGCTCTGGTAAATTGGCTGATCCTCTCGTTAATTTTCAGCACTAGCGCGTCATCGTGTGAAGTGACATTAGGATTGGGGTTACCGTGTGGGGTAACCATTGCTTGTGCTAAAAATTAGGAATTAACTGTTTTTCCGTTTGCTAAGTGTTTTTGCTCTTTTGGTTAATTTCAGTATATTATCGTTTGTGATATATTGTGAGTGAAACTGTTTTGTTGATTATCCTCCTAGTTGCATCGATAAGTCCCTAGAATACCTAGACCTTACCCGTTTTGAAAATTTCCTTGATCTAAGATCGTGAATCTTACGAAACCCTGGAAATCTTAAAACGGTGTATATTTGCGAACCTAGGTCTACTTTGTGTGGCTTAATTGTGTCTTTGTGTTTCCTGTTTGAAAATGACAACGCACAATTTTGATTTGGGAACTTTTACTGGAAAAGGTGATTTTTCTATTTGGCAACAGAAAATGCGAGGTATTTTGGTTCAACAAAAAGTTTCGAAAGCCATTGATGGCAATTTTCCCGCTGATTTTTCAAAAGAACAAAAAGAAGAAGCTGATGAGCTTGCTTACACCTCCATTATTTTACACTTGTCTGACGCAGTCTTGTAAAATGAAAACCACTAAAGAACTTTGGAAAAAAATGGAAGATTTGTATTTGCTTAAATCTACTCCCAACAAACTCTACTTACTTGAGCGATTTTTCAGTTTCAAAATGGATTCCTCAAAAAAACTTGATGACAATTTAGATGTGTTTAACAAACTTGTACAAGATATTGTTAACTGTGGAGAGTCGGTGCCTGAAACCTACAAAGCTATTATACTGCTGAATGCTATACCTGATATTTATCGTGAAGTGAAAAATGCTATTAAGTATGGTAGGGACACCTTGACACCTGAAATTGTCGTTGACTCTCTTAAAAGTAAAGAGATGGAGATGAGGGCTGAAAAACATGATAAGAAGAGCGGTGAGATTCACATGATGAGGGGTAGAACTCAGTTTAGGCAAAACAGTCATAATGGTTACCAAAGTAGTGGCGAGTCTAGTAGTAATGGACATAGAAGGAAAAGCAGGGGTAAGCCTAGATCCAAATCTAGGACTAAGGAAAGAAAATGCTATGGCTGTGGGAACACGGGGCATTTTTTAAAAGATTGCTATAGAGAGAAAAATAAGCAAAAGGGTCGAGATAGAGACGAAGTGAATATGTTGTCGTCTGACTCTGGTAATTGTGATGGTGAAATCTATATGATTACCAATTCTGTTGTTTCTTCTGCTGAATTAAACTCAACTGCAAATTCTCGTTTTCATGAGTGGATTCTTGATTCTGGTGCATCTTTTCATGTAACATCGCATAAAGATGGGTTTGAAAATTTGTATGAATCAAATGATGGGCATGTTGTGTTGTGTGACAATTCTGCTTACAATGTTGTTGGCATGGGTGATATTACGTTGAAATTTGATACTGGTTTTGTGTATACTTTAAAAGATGTTAAATATATCCCTGAATTGTCTAGAAACTTAATTTCAGCAGGAAGACTTGAGAAATCTGATTTCACTGGTAAAATTGGAAATGAGATTTTGAAATTGATTAAAGGTGCACTTGTCTCTATTAAAGGTATTAGGAAAAATGATATTTACATAACCACTGGGGAAGTGATGAGAGGTTTAGACTCCTCTATCTCTTCCGCCAAGTCTGATCACACACAAAAATGGTACAATAGACTAGCACATGTGGGTATTAAGGGGATTAAGCTTCTTAATGAAAAGGGTGCTTTTGGAAATGACTGTGTGTCTGATTTGTCTTTCTGTGACCATTGTGTACTTGGTAAGCATCATAGAATTACTTTCTCCACGAGTGTTCATAAAACTAAAGACATGCTTGAATATGTGCATTCGGATCTGTGGGGTCCATCTAGCATTCTCACCGCAGGTGGGAATAGGTATTTCTTGTCTATTATTGATGACTATACTAGGAAAGTGTGGGTTTACCTTTTGAAAGAGAAATCCGACACTTTCGATAAATTTAATAATTGGAAAAGACAAGTTGAAAACCAAACTGGTAAGAAGATCAAGTTTTTGAGAACTGATAATGGCCTAGAGTTTTGTAACACTGATTTTGATAATATGTGCAAGGAAAGTGGAATAACAAGACATAAAACTGTTCCTTACACTCCCCAACAAAATGGGGTAGCGGAAAGGATGAATAGAACCATACTTGATAAAGTGCGTTGCATGATGTTAAGTTTTGGAGTCCCGAAGTCATTTTGGGGCGATGCTGTTATGACTGCTTGTTATTTGATTAATTTGACTCCATCTGCCGCATTGAATGGTGATACTCCACATGAAAAATGGTTTGGTAAACTTAGTGATTACTCTATGCTTAGAACTTTTGGCTGCACTGCTTTTTCTCATCAGAGTGAGGGAAAGCTTGAACCTAAAGTTAGGAAATGTGTTTTTCTAGGTTACCCCGAAGGTGTCAAGGGGTATAGGTTGTGGGATAGGAGCCAGAAGGGAGTTAAAATCATTGTGAGTAGAGATGTTACATTCAATGAGAGCGAAATGCCATGTTTGAAAGCTGAATCTGAACCTGTGAGTGAGGAAATACAAGGTGAAGAGAGTAGTCAGCTGAAGGTGGAGTTAGGGAAACCTAGCACATTCATTCCTGTTACACAGAGTGAGGTGGAGACTCAGGAACAACAACCTGATGTCGAGAATGGAGATGAAGTAGTAGTAGAAGAATACCCTGAAGAAGAGAATCCTCTAGTAGACTATAACTTGGCTAGGGATAGAGAGAGGAGACAGACTAGAGCACCGATGAGATTCGGTTATGAATCCGAGTTAGCTTTTGCTCATGCTAGTTATGAGGAGTTAGCTGATAGGGAACCGAAGACCTTTGAAGAGGCAATGAAGAGTGAACAATCTGAAGATTGGTTTAAGGCAATGAAAGATGAGATGAGTTTTTTAGAGAAGAACCAAACTTGGGAGTTAGTACCTAAACCTAAGAATAAATCTACTGTTGGCTGTAAGTGGGTATTTAAGGTTAAGGAGGTACTAGTGCATCTGAACCCTTAAGGTTTAAGGCTAGGTTAGTGTCCAAAGGATATACTCAGAAAGAGTGGGTTGATTACAATGAGATTTTTCACCTGTTGTTAAGTACACTACTATTAGGGTCATACTTGCATTGGTTGCACATTTTGACTGGGAACTTGAACAACTTGATGTAAAAACTGCTTTTTTACATGGTGAACTTGATGAGCAAATCTTTATGAATCAACCAAGAGGTTTTGAAGACAAACTAAAACCTGACTATGTGTGTTTCTTGAAAAGATCGTTATATGGCCTAAAACAATCACCTAGACAGTGGTATAAAAGATTTGATTCTTTTGTGCTATCTATAGGGTTTCATCGTAGCAAGTTTGATCACTGCCTTTACTTCCAACATAATGATGCAAGTAATGATTATTTGTTCTTACTACTTTATGTGGATGATATGCTCTTAGTTGGTTCAACGCCTAAATAGATAAGTGATATAAAAACAAGTTTGAATGGTGAATTTGACATGAAAGATCTAGGAAAGGCTAAAAGAATCCTAGGTATGGAAATTGAAAGAGATAGGTCAAATTCTATCTTGTTTTTACATCAATCCTCGTATGTTTCAAAAGTGTTGAAGAAATTTGGAATGTATGATTGCAAATCTGTTACATTACCTGTAGCTAGTCACTTTATACTATCTAAAGATCAAGCTCCATGTAATGAAAAGGAAGTAGAATACATGAGCAGAATTCCTTATTCAAATGTGATTGGTTCTATTATGTACTTGATGGTTTGCACTAGACCTGATTTAGCTTTCGCTGTGAGCACGCTTAGTAGATATATGTCTAATCCTGGTCCTGAGCACTGAGAAGCCTTAAAATGGATGTTAAGGTATTTAAAGGGTACATGTAATGTAGGTCTAAAGTTTGGTGTTAATAACGATGGTGTTAAATTGAAAGGATATGTTGATGCTGACTATGCTGGGGATAGGGATAACAGGAAATCCACTTCTGCCTATGTGTTTACATTGTCTAACTCTTGTGTTAGTTGGAAATCACAGTTACAACACATAGTTGCACTATCCACGACAGAATCTGAATACATTGCTACTACTGAGGCTATTAAGGAAGCTTTATGGCTTAGAGGCCTTTTACATGAACTGTGTGTTCTAAATGATTATGTGGTAGTATATTCAGATAGTCAGTCTTCTATACATTTATGTAAGAATCCTGTTTTTCACGAACGCACCAAACACATTGATGTTAGACTACATTTCATTAGAGATATTGTGTCTCAAGAAGTGGTAAGGCTTGAGAAAATTCACACACAATATAATCCCTCGGACATGGGTACTAAGGTGCTACCTTTAGTGAAGTTTAGAAGGTGCAAAGATCTTCTAAACATCGGTGGAGGTAAATGATTTCCAATTTTATTGGTTCTTTTTTTTTTTTTCTGGATTATTACTAATGCGTAATAACTTTCTTTGCAGGTCCTTTGACATCAAGGTGGAGGTTTGTTAGGCAAATTGTTGTCAAACGACCTCACCGGGCGATGATGAAATACGTTGTCTAAATTCAGTCGGCATTGTCCAAATGACTGAAAGTACATCGACACCACAATTTGGTAAACCAACCCTAAACCGACCCAAACTTGGAAGGCTCCCGTATGTTGATGGCCCACCTTATTTCCTACTTGGGCCTTATCTTGTGTTATTGGGCTTTAACCTAAATACTAACCTAATCCTATATATACCTATACCCGTTACTATGCAGCCCAGTGTGAGAGTTTTCGGTGATAACCTCGTGAGAGAAATCGGTGCTTTAGGCTGTGGTTGTGTGCTACCTTCATCCCTTTCTCTCCTTTGCCTTTGTGGCTAACTTGTGGTTATTAACTCTTCACCATTTCTTCCTTAGAACCTCCTGTGTGGGCATAGACGGTGGAGCAACCGTTTGGAGACTAGGTTGGAGTTTGGGTTTTCTCATTGTGGTGTCGATTGGAGTATTCTGAGCCCGGTAGCTTGGTGTTTCAACCTCACAGAGGTCCTTTTGAAGAGTTCACAGATTCTTGATAGCTCTGTGGTTCAGTTTCTAGCATATGGGTTAGAAAATCTAGACCATAAGATTTTTCTGTCATTTTCCTTTTGCTACGTCTTGGTTCAACCTCAACTTCCTCTTCTAATTCTTGGTCCTGACTGTTTCTAGTTATAGTCTCATATGTCCGTTTTGAAGAATTTGCCTCTTCTTTGGACTTGTATGGAAATACATGTTCAAAGAACGAAGTATTTCTCGATTCCATTATCGTGTTTTTGTGTATATCTGAAATTTTAGATTCATACACAAGAAACCGATACGCACTACTATTTTTGAGCATATCCAATAAAGATACAATTTACAGTTTTCGGGCATATTTTCACCTTTTTTTGGTGTTGAGACAACAATTTTAGCAAGACACCCCCACACTCGTAAGCATTTATAGGAAGGTTTTCTTACTTTCCATAACTCATAAGGGGTCTTTTCCATTTTCTTTCGGGGTACTTATTTAAAAGGTAATTTGCTGATAACACAGTCTCCTCCTCACATGTTCTGAGGTAACCCAAAACTTACCAACATTACATTCATCATTTCTTTTAAGGTGAGATTTTTCCTTTCAGTAACACCATTTTGTTGTGGTGAAGAAGGTGTGGTGGTTTCATGTATGATTCCGTTTTGTGCACAGAATTCAGCGAATGGTGCTTCATACTCACCACCTCGATCGCTTCTTAATACCTTAATTTTCTTGTTAAGTTGGTTCTCAACTTCATTCTTATAGAGAATAAAATTCTCTATCGCTTCATCCTTACTTTTTAGCAAGTACACATAACAATATTTTGTACTATCGTCGACAAAAGTAATGAAGTACTTGTTGCCACCTCTTGTTTGTACAAATTTTAAATCACATATATCACTGTGAATTAAATCAGGTGGTTCTGTATTCCGTTCAATTGACTTAAAGGATGATCTTGTCAATTTTGTCTCAACACAAGTTTGACACTTACGTTTGAAATCAATATGGAATGCGGGTATGCAATTCAAGTTAACTAGTTTATGCGTCCTAGTCTACCATGCCACATATTGGAAGACTCAAGCAAGTAAGTAGAAGAGTTTACTTTATTCATTTTTGGTTTAACAACCATTACATTGAGTTTAAACATACCATCGAAAATATAACATTTTCCGACAAACATTCCACTTTTTGACAAAATGACTTTGTCCGACTTAAATACAATACGAAAACCATGCTTATTCAAAAGCTACCCGGACAGAAGGTTCTTGCGAATTTTCGGCACATACAGAACATTGTTAAGAGTCACCTCTTTCCCCGATATCATTTTCAGAACCACTTTGCCTTGTCCCTTGATTTCAGAAGTTGCTGAATTTCTCATGAACAACTTCTCTCCATTTTCAATTGCTTCGAAAGCAGCAAACAGCTCTTTATCATAACACACATGCCTCGTAGCTCCCGTGTGAATCCACCATTCTTTTGGGTTAGAGCCCACCATGTTCACTTCAGAAATGACGGCTGCTAGATTCATCTCCGCACATCATGCGCCATGTAGTCAACCACATTCGTTTCTTTCTTCTTCTTTGGCAACCTGCACTTCGAAGACTTGTGACCCACTTTGTCACAATTGAAGCATTTCCCTTGAAACTTCCTTTTAAAAATTCCACCTTTAGGTCCTATCTTGGTCCCTTACCACCGGATGACCCAACCTTATTTTTATAAGCCTTACTGCTTTGACCATGCTCCACAACGTTGGCTTTGACAACACTAGGATTGAACAACTTCTTCTCGAAACTCTTATTGTCTTCTTTAATTCGAAATCTAACAATCAGTTCTTCGACGTTCATTTCTTTTGGTTTGTGTTTTAGGTAATTTTTGAAATCTTTCCATGCGGGGGGCAATTTTTCAATAATTGCAGCCACTTGGAAAGTTTCACTCAACACCATCCCTTCGGCATGAATTTCGTGAAGAATTACTTGGAGTTCTTGCACTTGACTGATTATAGTTTTGGAGTCCACCATTTTATAATCTAAGAATTTGCCGACAATAAACTTTTTAGCCCCGGCATCTTCAGTTTTATATTTTCGATCCAAAAACTCTCACAACTGTTTAGCAATTTTCTTAGTGCTATACACGTTATATAGCGTGTCTGCTAAGCTATTCATAATATAATTTCGGCATAGAAAATCCAAATGGTTCCAAGCATCAAGTGCACTGATCACTTGAACATCTCCCTCACCCTCATTGAGTTTTTGAGCAGTTTCAGTCAAAAATCTCGCAAGATTCAAGGTGGTCAGATAAAATAACATTTTCTGCTGCCACATCTTGAAATTCAAGCCACCGAATTTCTCCGATTTTTCATTATGATTAACCGGAACAGTAGCCACTGGTTGGCTCACAACATAACTTGAAAATCTAGCCACAGTTTGAGCCCCAACAGAAATAGAGCCCACGGCATGATTTCCAGTAGCCACAGCTTGGGTTACATCCATGTTAGTTTGTTCGGTTGCCATTTCTGAAAATGAAACAAAAATATTAATTTCCAATAAACTAATATTAATTTTCAAGAAATCAAATGAAATAACTTATAGAAAAAATCTGTTTTAATCTTGTAGGATAATTGTTTCAATTTTTGTATACCAAATTTACAATTTATAACTTGATGCAAAATATCTTAAACACGGTTTTTACAACAGTTACCGTATTTGCACATTAGAACAGATTAAATTATATAACAAGTAATTGCAGTAAACAATTAAAAGAAAATTGCAGAACAGTAATATGCAAAACGATCAACAATAAGTTATCAAAACAAACTGTTAAAAAAAAACTTTTAACCCGAAGCCCGTGTTACACACAGTTTCCTTAAAACAGATTCGCCCCCTCACCATACGTGCTTGATATATGATACAAGCATTTGTCTCCCAGGATAAAACGGAGGAACCAGTAAAATCCGAGCACAACAGATTCTACTTCAACGAAATGAACAAGTGTTTGAAAAATATCACCACAGACTCGAGCAGAAATAGAAAATGTAGGAAAATAGAAACTGGATGCAGATGAAAACTAGTGTACTGAATTGTGGAAAAACGAGACACATATAAAGACTGGCTGACCATTCATTTCATAGCAATTAAAACAGGAGTTTTAACAGTTTTGGAAAACCAAAAGTCTGTTGAAAATTAACAAAGAGTAGTAAAACGTGGACACTCCTAAGGGGCCAATTTTGCTCCTTTCGGTTCGACATTTGTATACGCAGGTTGCACCCGCACACAAGTTCAAGGTCCGAAACCTTTTGCACCCCCCAGAGCGCGCACGTGGAGAGAGCTTTTATGCTACACATGAATACACCATTTTAAAGTGTAATTCTTTATAAAGTGATTTTAGTTTTTATCGACTTCCTATGTGGGACAAACCTTATTTTTAGTTTTCCCACCAACATAAATTCCTTTCACATGGCATACTTTGAATTTCAATTTCTTATTTACCTGAGCATCATTTTTGACAAGTATATGATTTCAATGTATTCAAGGAGGAGAACACAAATCAACTTTCTTCTTCCAAAATAGCCAAGCGGATCCCTCTCAAAATTAGCGCCAAATTCAGCCCACAACTCAATTTAATTCCAGTTTTTTCCAACATGTTACAATATTCTTCTTGAATATTGATTTAAACTATTTCTTTTCAAGAATAATAGTACAATATTCTTCTTGAATATTGATTTAGACTATTTCTTTTCAAGAACAATAATACAATATTCTTCTGGAATATTGAACGAAAAAAATTACATTCACATAAATATTTATTTATCATAAATTGGTATCGTAAACAAAAGAGTTTCTTTGTAAACCAAACTAACAATGTTTAAACCATTAACTAGGACATATACATGATTCACAAGCAATGTATCTATCAATTTTCAAATTCGATGGTGATTCAGTCTTAAATAGGAATGACAATATGGAGGCGCCACCCCTTTTAATAAATTATTTTTAAATACGATTCAAATTGAAAAGCATAAAATAAAATAAAAATATTTATGGCGAGTTCGGAGAATTTGGCACATCTCCTTCCCCGTCCAGTTTATTCTTCGGATTTGGACAATACTGAGTGGGTCGGGAACATGAAATCTTCTACATAGCCTTGAAACACAACAATCCACATCATCAATAAATGTAACAATGCACCCGCGAATTTGGATATAAAAATAGACATTATGTGATTCAGAGAGCTTTTTTTAAAGAATAATTGTATGAAGTTTAGTCGGTGCTTTGAAATAATGTATTTGGTAGTAGGATCACTGTGATGTTATTTTATGAATAAATATGCATTATGATTTTATTGGACAGTGTAATAGTAATCTCACTATCAGATAGATCGATGTTAAACACCAGTAGACTTGAATAACAGTACTCTTTTTTGATGCCCAAAACTCTTCTTGAAGGTTAAAAACGCTTTTCATTTAAATTAAAGGTTCATTTGACATGACTTTTGCTTTTGCTTTTACTTTTTCTCTTATAATTAGAAGAATCACTTTTATAAAACTAGCCAAACATTATTCAAAAGTAACTTCCGAGTCTAAAAAATTTTGACTTTTCCAAGGCAATATCAGACGAGCTTAAGTATGTTTGGTTAAAGTCAATAAATGGTCACTAAAAAAGTAACAACGTTGTAAAGTTGTTTTAGAGAACATCAAATTTGGAAAGAACTAATGAAAAGCTTTAAAACCGTTTTCTATGGAAAGTTAAAACTTGTATGCCATGTAAAATGACTGTAGGTAGTTTTCACTATGAATAACATTATTCAAAAAATATAAAGCGTAACTAGGCGTGAAGTTCAAACTTGAAGTTTTACGAGCCTTGACATGACCTATATGTAAACAAATATTTCCATATTTTAATATTATTTCAAATTTTTAATTATTCTAAAAATTATTTAATAATTAAAATAATACGTACCAAAAAAACTAAATAATTTCTACAATTAGTCAATTATAAAATTTTCTAGTTTTCGAAATGTAAAAAATAAAATATTTTTCATAATTTAAACTTTCAACTATACAAGTCCTACTTAATAGATTTATAAGAATTTCATACATACTTCCGAACTAGTTAATATATCGTCTTTAATCTTTACCAGATTCGAATTTCTCACTTGAACCCGTTGAGGAAGGCATATTGGATTGAACATTCGAGCTTTACTGTTTTTCAACTTTCCTTTGGTCATTGCTTGTTTGAAATCTTATAACATTTGGCTTTTGTACAAGTAAAGTCATTTAAAAACTAGAAATTAAAGTGAAATGAAAAACTTTCAAGAAAAGGAAAAGAAATTAATTAATTGTGACTAGTATCTCATTAAGAAGTCAATGGCAGTTGGCCATTTAATTTTGTGCTCATAGTTAAGAAGTGACGTTTCGCTCACGTCTCAAGCCTAATTACACTTTTTAGAACATTGATCTTATCAATTAATTTTGGAATATTTATGTCTTTATTTTTTAATTATTTATATTTATCATTAATTTACTTAAAATATGAAGTGGAAAATATATGTCATATATTGGTGTTTGAAAAGTTAAAAATATACGATAGAAATTGTTCATTAGGTGTATAATTTAAACAAAATAGGTTTTAAATAGTATACGATATGATATATATTAACATAATGGTGTCGTGGAAATTTTCATTTTATAGTTTCTTGTATTCATTTTTTTTACTCATAAGTAATAATTTACTTATACATAATGTTTTACATATAAGTTAATTAAAATTTTAAGTTGGTATTTTTACTTATAAGTAAAGTTTATAATTATAGGTTAATTTTGGACTTTTAAATAATTTTTAAGTAATTTTTTACTTATAAGTAACTTTTTATATTTTATAAGTGAATTTTTATCTTATTAGTAGACTTTTCTTGAAGCATTCGTACAGATATTTTAGTAAACTGATATTTATGACGAAGAAAAGAAAGAGACGAGATGTTTGTTTGTTGGTTTGTTCAAGTTTAACATGTCAAATGTGCTATTTGAGCATATTTGGTATATGGTATCGAATGATAATAGTATGTCAAATGTGTCGTTTGAGTATAATTGGTATATGATTCATATTGTCATACGAAAGTAGGAAAATGGGTTCCCTAATTTAATTCAATAATTTTCAATGGTAAATGAATATTATATCTAGAAGCAATTAAGGCAAATTCTTTACCGAAACCAAATTTCTATTAATTGTATTGTTTCATTAACAATCAATAATACAATGTTAAAAGGATATATTTATGCCATTATAGTTAGATTTCTATTAATTGAGTGATCTCTCAACTAATAAGGTATGATTTTGCTAAGTTAGATTAATTTTTTTTTTTTTATGATTTTTCTTGATTTTTTTTGTTAATAATGTACATTAATTTATGTTCTTTTCTCCATCACAAAGTACCAACTTCCCGCATTTTAAGAGATAATGTTTCAAAAAAAAAAATTTCAACTCTGGGACTCCCCTACTTCAACGTGCTGGCTCCGCCCCTGCTTCGTAGTGCACCGCTACTATTGTTTGAGCATAATCGATTTTATGACTCCTCCAGCTGCAGAGTCTCTATGCTATTGGTTTTAGTCTGTTGAGTAGCGGTCCTTCAATATTCTCAAGTTCTGTTTAACAACATAAGTTATTTTTTGCTTCATCCAATAGGTAATGAATAAATTTTGCTTGCCTCTATTCCTGGGCCGTGATGTCTCACGTCTAGATTTCCTTTCGGACTACTAATTTCAAAAAGGATAATTGATCTTAGCATTGCAAATAGAATTCCTATTGATTGAATCACCTATCCTGGTTTATACTCTTCTAACTCTCTTACTAACCGTAACGCTATTTTCTTCAAGTAACAGAAAATAACTTCAACCTACCCTGGTTCTGTAATTAATTAGTGTATTATTTTCAACGCACTTTTGCAAGAATGCTCATTGTACATATGAGTTTCGTCTTGTTCTCTTCTCTTTTTCCTCATCATCAGGCACTCCTTCATCGTAAAAAATTGGATTCACCATTTTTGTTTGTGCTTACGGAGGCACTTTCCAATTGCAAATTGAATTATGGGTTAATTATGTATGGATTCCATTTGTTACAAAAAATTCGATGCTAAATGATGGAACTGAACAAAATGAGCTAAAATGGAAGAAATTCAGAGTTTGGATACCAAAATGAAAATATGCAATAGTTTATTCGAATCGTAAAATGATGATCGGAGATTGTTAGGAGTCAACTGATACAAAGGATGGGCAATGGATTGAAAAATAACGAAAAATGACCAAGTGCACATTATGAAGACTTCAAGGAACAAATTGCAAAAAGTCCAAAAATACCTTTACCTCTTGTGTGCTGGCCCGCGCAAGTCACCAAAGTCGAGACCAACATTGTTGTGAGACGCGTGGCTCGGTGGGCATAGCCATGCACGCGTGGGGCGTTTCGACATATCAATCAACAGTTCCTTTTACTCTTTTGGAACCTAATTTGAACGTGATTTTGATCTAATTTTCGACAATGATAAATAAATAATGTGGGCTACATATAACATATTGGAGGATATCTCCCAAACCTCTTAATACCCATTAATATCATAAAATTCATCAAGAACAAGATGCATATTTTCATATTTGCGAGTAAAGATTAACCTAGCAAGTATTTAAATGCCAATTACATCAAGAATTTGGAGATTTCGAGCTTCGAATTGGTGATCAAAATCTCTTTCTTTCATACATGTTCCGAATGACATTGATTCATTATTCTTCTTGTAATTTATATGAAATAGATCATTATTGATATTGGATTCCGAATGACATTGATTCATTATCAAATGACATAGATCATTATTTATATTGGATGAAGATGAATCATTTTGTTTTTTGTTTTTAATTTAAGACAACTAATTTAGTTAATTCTTGTCTTCCTTGAATAATCTTGCATGCTCGTTACATTATTTAAACTCTTGCGCACCATTTAAATAATTAATTGTTTGTTGTAGTGTTGGAATACTCACAATAAGTAAAACACTGCATGATTATCACACGAATAATAGATGTTAAGAATAACATGTATAACGTTTGCAATTTCTTTGATAATCATGTCCTGGAGCGTGTTCTATTTATATGAATTCGAATTAGGAATAGAACCGAATTATGCCTAGAATAAACTTAGCAACTGTGTGGGAGCAATTCTTAAATAATTTTAATAATTTTTTTGACTATTGGCGTCTGACAATTGTCCCTGACTACACTTAATTAATCTTGAAAAATACAGTAATTCTAACATTTAACACGGGTAATATAGACTATTTCATTAGTTCTTGTCTTTTTTATAAAAAACTAGTTTGACACACGTGCGATGCACGTGCCGTTGGTAAAGTTGGGTATTAAATAGTGTGTTGTTTAAAGAAAAAAATGAAAGAAAATGAAGAAGGTTTTGACATAATTTGTAAGTGTATTGTAATTATATTGAAAAAATATAGATTATATGTAAGTGGTTAGAATATGAGAAATGCTATTTATCCCAAATCTATGTGGCGTTAATGTGACATTAAATGATAGGTGAAATTAAATAAGTCATTTAATTTCACCTATCATTTAACCAATCATTTACATCTACATAAACTGAGGATGAATAACATTTTTTTTAGAATATATGGACAAATCAAATTTTCCATACCACATCATCATATTCATTAATCTGATAAGATAGAGTGCCTCAATTGAATAAAAAATTGAAGTCTAATGAATATTTAAATCGCTTAAAACGAATATTCGTAAATTAAAATACTTAATCAAACGTTAAAAAAAAAAAAAGTTTAGCCGATCCGACTTATATAACAAAAAGAAAGAAAAAAAAGCTTTCGACGAGTCGACCCATAAAGTCATTTGGAATCAAAATCAAACGTAATTAAAAAAAAAAAGTTTGGCCGAGTCGATCATATATTTAGGATGGCCGCACTTCAACATTTCAAAATAAAATTAAATCGCTTAGAACACATATTTATAACCTAAAATATTAAAGCAAACGTAAAAAAGAACTAAAAAAAAAAAAATCGGTTCAGCGGCTTGGCAGAGCCGAGACTAAAAGTCTATCGGCTCGGTTTGGAAACGCAGAAAAAAAAAAAAGGGGGCCGAGCCGAGCAGAGCTAATTTTTTAAATCGCTTAAAACGAATATTTGTAAATTAAAATACTTAATTAAACGTTAAAAAAAAAAGGTTAGCCGATTTGACCTATATAACAAAAAAAAAAAAGTCTTGGACGAGTCGACCCATAAAGTCATTTGGAATCAAAATCAAACGTAATTAAAAAAAAAAAAGTTTGGCCGAGTCGATCATATATTTAGGATGGCCGCACTTCAACATTTCAAAACAAAATTAAATCGCTTAAAACGCATATTTAGAACCTAAAATATTAAAACAAATGTAAAAAAGAGAAAAAAAAACCCAGTTCAGCGGCTTAGCCGAGCCGAGACTAAAAGTCTATCGGTTTTGTTTGGAAACGCAAAAAAAAAAAAAAAAAAACCGAGTCGGGCCGGGCCGGGCCGGCGGCTTATGAATAGTGCTTAGAAATAGTGCTTATGAATAGTGTCACCACTCTTCACTCTTTTATTTAAGTAGGATAATGATGTCAAAAGTTGTGGCAAAATGAGACCCATTTAGGGATAGCAAAAAAATCAGACAAACCCGATACCTGCGGGGCCCATCTCGAATGGAGTGGGGATAACCCGCTTAATCGGGTAACGGGGGCCCCGGCGCCCCGCCCCCGTTAAATTTTTTATTTTATTTTATTTATTTATTTAGAATTTAATACTTTAAATAAAAAAATTTATTAGTTCTAATAGAAAATAGTAACTAAAATTATTTGACTGAATATAATGAATATGTACAATAAAAATAAATTATCAAAAAATAAAAAAAAAAAATTAAATGGGGAAAGGCCCCGTCCCGCTTTAAACGGGTAACAGGCGAAGAATTTCTTAGCGGGGCGAAGAATTTCATAACGTAACCTCTTTTTGTGTCACAATAATTCGAATTCGATAGAAAATTAGTACACTCGAATTTTAATTTATTTCATATAGAATGAACTAACTATATTTATTACTTGTTATTGACCTCGTACATTATCGATATTTATCTAAATAGTCTTCTGTTCAAACAATTGGAACGGAAAGTGTGATGGAGTATCCTAAAGCTTAAAAGTATTATTTTCTACGATATATTTCTTTATTTTTTTATATTTCGTTATTTTTCTCTTTGTCTTAACGAAGGAAAATATTCTCAAATTGAACTAATCTGGGTACTGTTACAACTAATATAACTATAATAAACGGCTACCGCCACCATCTCTCTCTCTCTCTCACTCTAATCAGTGAATGATCAGAAATGGATATTCACCTGCATCCAAGCCGAGGCATACCGTTTAGCATTGAAGTGGGCTACTTTGACACAGTTATGGAAATCAAAGAGAAAATTCGAAAGGTGAAGGGAATCCCCATATCCGTGCAAACCCTAGTTTTCAAAGGCAACGTCCTACAGAACCAACTCAATGTCCACTACTCGGATATCCTCGACCAGTCCCACATTCAGCTGCTCATCGCCGGAGAATTTTCCCGAACAAAGATCCAACTCCTTGTCAACATACTGGGGTCAGACTGCCTCCTGGTGCTCGAAATGGACGTTAAAGAAACAATCCAAACGTTGAAGGAGATAATCCATCGTATTAAAGGAATCCCCGTTACAAGATTGGTTATCCATGCAAATGGGATTGAATTACAAGATTCAAAATCGCTACAAGATTGTGAGCTTCGGCATAAATCAAAAGTCGACGTGAGTTTTAGATTATCTTCTACAACAACTTCATCAGGGAATGTGGGTAGTGGACCAAGAAAACTGAAGATTAATGCGTTGACAAGATGTGAACTAAAAAGATCATATCGGAAGTGAATTCTTTGGATAGCAACTACAAGAGTTAAATGATCATTCTCAATTACAGTTGAATCTTCCACACGAAGGCTATTTTTTCACGTACAAACAAAATGTGACAGATGATAATCGATCTTTTGGCATCATGTTGGCCAAGATGATACCATTGACATCTTCGATTTTTTATTTTCCCATCTTAATTCTGTTCTATACTTCTAGCATGAATGTAATTGAATCAGCCTTTTAGCAAATGTCTAGTTCCATACTATGCTCGTGTAATGATTTTCATATTTGTTGAGGAAAAGAAAGCACACATGACAACACTGCAACATGCCCTCTTCATCAGCTCATTCGACAGTTGGGTTATAGAATCATAAAAGCTGAGTTTAGAAAACTATAAAACTAAATTAATACTATAAATCCTCTAGTTTTAAAGAACAAAATTGTAAAAATAAAAATAAAAATAAACCGTGCCATCTTATGATGGCACAATCTATGGCTCTATACAATCATCCTTTCTAATCGCCAATGTAGAACATGAAAGACTATCCAAACACTGGCTACTCACACTTAATTGAGTGGTATATATGACGAACAAAAAAGAGTGCAGCACGGAAACCAACAGTCCCCAGCACGAGGAAGAAACCGTAGCAAATGCACGCCATGTATCCAAAGAAGAATGATGTTTGCATGAAGCCCGACATATCTGACCGTGCATAGTAATAATACAAGCAGTAGCTATAGATGAACAGCCCAGTAGATCCACCACAAAGGAAGGACCTGTACGACAATAAACATTTCAGTGTCAATGAAACGAGTTTAGATTATATATCAAAAGATGCAAGATATAACAAAGTCCCTAATCTTGAATGTTTTCTTTCAATTTCAGGATTGCAATGACTAATTTTGAAGGACATACACTACATAAAGGTCCAGCACATTTCCGATGCATGTTATAGGATTCAGATAAAAGTAATTCACGATAACATTAGAAAATACATAATAAAATTGTTTACAATTACGTAGAAGATTGTGAAGAGAGATTAATTGGGGGGGGAATTTTAAGATGTCATTAACTACAAAAAAAAAATCGGTATATAAACTAATAAAAGTGAAATTTCAGTTTCACCCGAAGAGCATACGGCTCATGCAAGTAGATTATTGGCCCCATACTTGAGCCAAGGACGCCCTAAATCCACCTCCCAATTTATCCCTGTAAACTAACACTCAAACAAGCCATTTTAGGTCGCCCAGAATTCATGTCTTCTTTCAACATTCATATTATAGGAAGCGCCAAGGAATCTTTCCCCTCGTTAGAATCTTTGGTAGTGACACAGGGATGAACTCAAGATCTTAAATGTATTGCTTTCATAAAGCCTGTAGCTTACATGCATCACCATAACACCAAGATTCTTGCCTAATCTACACGAAAATTTCTGTTGACCCAATAGTTCAGTTTTACCAAGTGCCTGTTATGCAACAAATCAGAATTAAATATTCAAACTAAATGATAACCCTGTAGAAAACCATCCAAATTCCTTCAATGTACATGTATAAACTTTCTTTACCAGCTATGCAGTAAATAAAGTCAAAAGACAATAACAAATGACCCATGACATGTCCTAGAAAAGAAGACCAACCAGCATAATCTCATATGTGAAAAACTATTCTTTCCAAATTCCTAATGATGTTTTAAAGGTAATCAATGCTAGCATAAAATTCATCCTTTAGAAATAACCAAAAGCAGAGAACACTACGTCATACCTCCACCACCATTCATGGTCTTCAGCAGCAAGCTGGAAGTACGTCAAAGCAACAGTAATAAAGGCAGTAACAATCAAGAGGATGTGAAAACAATAAATAAGATGCTGTAGATAGTATAGATCCTGTGGCCCCAAACACTGGCAAATATGTAGTAAAGTTCAATATAAATGGCACTAAAAGGCAAGAATCCAGCCATTGCCATCTGAGGCAGAGTTCCACGGTACCAAGGTAGCTGTGGAATCTCTCTGGGATATTTTGTGGTGCGGCATGGAGCTTGAAACTCAGACTTGCTATTCTTTCCTGCTATCCCGCCCAAGACTAGCAAAGGAGATGTTACGAGAGCCCAAATAAGAAAGATGACAACAATTGTACCGAATGGCAGTGCTGCAGTGGCACTGTAAGAAATGGCAACAGTGTTAAGGAAGCAGAATGTAAGAAATAGCGGCCTGCAAAATAGACTTCCAGTCAACAATAAATTCCGAACCTGTGGAATGAAAAAGGGAGTGTAGATCAGCATCAATTTTACTTTACAACTTTACATTTAGTAATGTTCAGTTTTTCAATCTAATATTTTCCCCAAATACACACGTTTAAGCAACATTTACCAAGTAAATAAAATAAACAACCATTAAAAGAAAAATTTCTTCTATAAAAAATCTTTGAGCCCTATCACCTGAAGTTTAGTAAATAATAAGAATTTGAGGCCAGCCCTGAAACCTCCCAATCACTAATTGACATAAAATTAAAAGCTAAAGCACCTGCTCTCAGGATCTGCAAGGTTAATTTCACAAATTTTGTTCCGCCTGCTAGATTTATCTCTTTGAGGTGATGGCGGTGGAAGGGGCCAGTAGGGTGAGATAAGTAGAGTTTGGGGCAGCCAGTAGCTACAATAACAGTGTGCCAGAGGCAAAATGGTGAGGTTTTCTTTTCTTTTTATCCTTTTAAAAAACATTTGAATAAGAAATAATGAAATGAGTTGGTGCGTAAATGTAGAATGAAATTCTTGTAATATTTAATTTTATTGTATGTCATGGATAAATAAACCTGAGATAACACAATGTTGACAGATAAAACGTCCAAGAACAACCTTGAATGGCCAGTCCTAAGATTTTGTTATAGTGTTAACCTGTCCACAAACCAAAAAAGGACTAACAACATTATCAGCTGTAATGCATTCCCATTAGATTCATATCCGTTTTGTCAAATAAGCTCCTCTATATTTCGATGGGAAGTTTTGAACATGCTCCTCCATGGTGCCAAAACAAGTAAGAGAACAAGAACTAACAATTGTCTAAAAATAAGTATTCCAAAAGAGGAAAACTTCATAATCCGTTGAACAAATGTCAATGTAAGAAATATCACTGTTTGTTCTATGGGAAAACTTTCAATCTGTAGGTGTCCTCATTCAAGTCCAACTAGGTAAGTTGCATTGATTCACAATACAATCCAATATTTTCATCCGTGGTCCACCATTTCAATTTGTCAAGTACAATACAATGTAGTTACAAATAACCTTCTTTTTCTGTGAAGACGAGAAGCAACATCACTTTCACCTTTTTCTTGGTGTTGGGATGGAAGATGGGGGAACTTGGGTATAACTCGAAACTTGGTTATTGCATTTGGTCAATTATTAGAAGTTAAGAATATGCTAGAAGTAAAACATACCCAGTTTGTTCCTTCTAGTTGGCAATAGAAAGCGGATGCAGTAAAGCCAGCAATTCCAGATGTAAGTGCATAAATGACAACAAGTGCAGTGAATAGAGCTCCGTGGTTGTATGGATAAAATACACCAACCAGTGCAATGATAAAAATAAATACCATGCTGAGAAAAATATGCAGAAATTAGTAGATTTTCCAACGGTAAGTGATAAGTAACCTTCTGCAAACAAAGCAGATTAAAGATGTACTTACAGAGTAAACAACTGGGTGCCAGAACCAAGGGCTGCAGCAAAAAAAGATTTGTACTTCGGGTACCTGAACACATCACCATGAATGTATTTCCAACCAGTTTCTTCTTGATCATCAGCTGTCTCCTCATCATGCGCATACCTTTTCACAAATAGGATTATAATCAATGCTAACACGAGAAAAAAATTATATTCAAATCCGGGTAAAGATAAATAAAAATGCACGTACTTGACAAAGTCATTCTTAAGGACTCGCATAAGAATAGTGGCCAGGAAGCCAGTTAAGAGAAGAACTGTCACACAAGAGTTGATTATCGAGAACCAATGGATTTCCAAGCGATGCGGTAGTGAAGAAGACTGTGAATACTTCTCCATCCTCTTCTCAAAAGGTGTGTTTGTTTCCTTCCATTTCACAGAGTACATGAATTCTACATCAACTTCCTTATCCTCAGTGAGGTCTACATGGGCATTAGGGTCAGTTCGTGCATTAATCTCAATCACACGATCCAAATTTTAAAAGATCTCAAAATGGAGATGTTTGAATAGATAATATTTATACTCATTGGGATCAGATTTTCCTTCCTTCTCAACTTTCCCTAAGAAACCCCAGATGGGCAAATCATCATAGTACATTTGTAAATAATAGTCTTTTATGATAGCTTTTCTGAATTGCACAACTTCTTTCTTGGATAATGTCTTCTTGCAAACAATTTCAGAGTCTTTATCTCGCAAAAAGTCAAGTTTATATGGGGCACTAACAAGGCGATCCCCATTCAACACTTCCCCAAGAGCTTCCTTCTTCTCTTTCATATGAGCTGCCAGAGAGATATCCCATCATAACAAGAACATGAGATATTATTTTTCAGTATGGGTATCTTTTTGAAATAAACAGAAGCAATATGGCAAAATTCAAACCTGGGGAACAGAAAGGAAGATCAAAGTAGTGATACGTTTCACTGGCACAAAAAACAAAAGCAAGCAATAGTTTGGCATTAGTTCATCGTAGTACATGTGTTTTCTGCTTCTATGTTATGTGATGGTGTTTCCATATTATGCCTAATCAGTCTCAATTTCTATCTCAAAGAGCACACGGATTCAAAAAAAAAACAAAAATTACTGAATGTTTTCAGTTTAACCCCATGTAATGAATGGAAAATTTTCAAAACTCATGTTCCTTTATGGCCTTCATGAAAAAGGTCATTTTTCGTCATAATGTGCATAGAGAGTTTACAAGAACTCCTAATCAAATATAATGAGCAGATGTATTCTGCAAACTTCAATGTGAACATCGTTAACAAAAATTTGTTCTTATAAAATAAAAAGCTTTGCTGCTTGTTTGAAGCAAAATTTTGGTTCTTGAGGAATGTTACTTGGAATCATGCACATGGATTCATATTTTTGCCACACACTAGGAGTCTGAACATCTTATGAACAAAATTATCACATCAAACCAATATTCTTGAAATCTGTACCATTCTCATTCCTAGCTTTAAAATCAGAATTTAATCATAATTCCAAACCATGATAATAGCACATTGATATGTTCGATTTCTGCTCATATAAGACTAACACATGCCAATTCATGATAATAATCATATGTGAATTATGCCTCTTATGTATTTTTTGATTAAAATATACGTCATTCTACAATTTGTACAGAACTTATCAGGAATTAAATATTTAAGTTATATACTGATACAAAAAGCAAAATAAAAATCACAATCAACTTCAAAGTTTAAGGGGTCATTGGGATTCACCAAAAAGTTATAACTGGTGGTGGTCACTGGTCAGTCAAAGGAAAAAGCTGAATGATTGAACATATTTATTCACCTTTTAATGTAATCCATATCCTTAATAATAATTCTTAAAATAAAAAAATCGATTACTTCAATTTGCATGGTAACAAGTCCCAGAAGTATCATAGATGTACTGTGCATCCAATTCAGGCAACCCAAAAAAGAGTATTGAGGCTCTCCACCAAAGCATTTACAAGCAGTAATCAACTATAATTTCATTATTGTCAGAAATAAAGACAACCTAATGGCCCTTCCTCCTTCACACCCCAGTCATTCATGTTTTTATTCCAATTAACACCACAATTTGTATATCATACCTAAGAGAGGTGTTTAGGATCTTATAATTTTTCATACTCATCATACACTATGAATTTGCCTTCACTGGAAAGTGCAGTTCACGTGGTCCATACAAGAAAACAAGCAACCATTTCCTAACAATTGATGGCAACTTTTTTCACTTTCTTAAGCCAAACAAGATCTCTCGAATTTTCCTTTAATCAATTGACCCTCAAAGTTAGAAACTCTTCATGATTCACGAATATTGATTCACTTGAATAATGTCCAGTATGAAAAAAAGGGATCTTCCTTTCACCCTCTGATTTTCAAAATGTGATGTAGCTTAAGTTCAGTATGATCTCAATTCTTGTGAAATTCCAGTGATAAAATATCTTCTTTTGTCCTATATTGATATCGATTACTATGAAAATAAGTTCATTGTGATCTCATTATTACTAAATTTCAAAGTAATACAAAACAATCAATCCAATTCATTGCAAAAACAACTCAATTCTCAACCAGATTCCACAATGCAAAACACGAGTATACACAGTACATCTTTTAATGCATGAAAATAACAGATCGTCGAGGAACACAAATGTTTACCTAGGGTTGTGAAAAGGTCCGACCTTATTTGCATAAAGGCTAAAGCGGCACTGACTCTCCGACTTTGTATTTGTGATATGATGAATCCGATCTCACCGAAATTACGGTGCATAGTAGGTGCAAAACGACGGCAAACCACCCTCTCATCGTCATTTTCACCTTCTCCTCGCTACTTCTGACACACGCACGCACTCGTTAATTATACAGTGCTACAAATAGACCTGTAAATAGAGAGGAGCGCAGTTTCCCTCAATGAAAGACGTATTTGCTATACAACAAATAAAGCCTTTGACACTTGACTAATGGAATTGGTTACAGATTATGCAGGGAATACTCAGTGGGTCCCTAACTTTTGAACCTTTAAATCACGAGGAATGCTACTTGTACATTAACGTGTACATAAGGGTGTACATAATGTGAGTGGAGGTGGGGCCTACGCTACAGTGTCGTGGGCTCCATCACACTCATATTATGTACACGCTTATGTACACGGTAAGGTACAAATAGATTAATCCTTAAATCATAGATCCGTAGTCTTTCAAATATGTGCACCTTATATCCTTTTTAGTTTTTATACCGGGTTAATTTAATTAGTAGTCAATAAGCTACTTGTTCATCAAAATTTAAAAAATTACTACTTGCTCACTGAACTTTATTACAAGTTATTATTTGTTCACCAAAGTTTAAAAAGTTATTCTTTGCCTACTGAACTTTGATATAACTATATACTTGTTTATCGAAATTTAAAAAGTTACCCGTTATTCCAATTTGGATTAGCAATGAGTAACATTTTAATTTCTGTGAACAACAAGTAATTTAAAGTAAAACTCAATGAGGAAAGAACAACTTTTTAAATTTTGATGAGCACCATTGATTTTTTATAACAAAAGTGTTAGATTCGATATTAGAGTCACCATACCCCCAAGTGAGATAAAATTGTGTAGACATTTGGTGAAGATGTACAAATTGTTCGGTAAAAATTCCTTTGAACTCATTTTTTTTTCAAACTCATTTTTCATCATATATTTTTCTAATAAAATAATTTTGTACATTGGTCTATAATATTTTTTTTTTCTTTGTAACTACAAATTCTTCAAAAAAAAATCATTTTTCACAAAATTTATTCTCAAAAATAAAATCAAACATTCCCGTAAAGACAATTAATTTTTATTTGATTCCAGTCGAAGTCTGTTCTTTAAGTCAAGATACAAATTTAAATAATTAGTCGAGTCTTGTTGAAATTGGCTTATTTTGGGTACTTTGGCAAAGCACAATAAATACACCTTATGGCTATAGTATTTTCTCTGAAACTCGTCAGATATCAACGAGTTTTAACAATAAAATTTTGGCAAAAAAGCACAACCAGACAAGGGCTTAATATTATCGATTTTAAATGATTAGGCAACTTGTAATTCAAGTGACATTAATTGGTACATTTTTGTTATAAGTGGTGCTACGTAGCATTATTTAAATTATAATTGGGTTATCAAAGTGTATGGCCATTGTTTGGGCCAAAACATGCTCGAGACTGTCATGAATGGGTTGCCATGGGCTACTCTCAACAGAAAGGCAGGTAGTAAGCTCTAGATATGACAAAATACTTCACCGACGCCCCATGGACTTGTTGACAAGATTGAGCAACTAGTTTTCTTTTTCTTTCTTTTGGGATTTTACACTTTTTCACACGAATGTTTTTTAGGTAAGAAGATCATCATGCACAATCATGTTGATGATAAGTCTTATAAACTTGATTTTTTTTTTTTTTTTTTTAAAGAATGTTGTATATGTTCGAAAGACACGCAGTACATGATAATTGACATTCTAAGTTAATAAATATTTTTTAATTGACCGATAAAAGGCTCGTGTTGGCTTCGTCATCCTTTCATTAGTAAGATGACTCATGAACTCTCCACGGATATGAGAACAATTAATCATTTCTAGACAAGCAAAAACTAACATGGGTTTTAGTAAAGGCATCTAAAAACCTTGCCTGGAGTAATGCAATTTAACATCACTGGTGTCTTTAACATCAATTTAGGTGACAATATAGACGATATCATTTTATTATTATGTTTTAAAATTTTAATTTAGTATCTAAAAATTAAAAAAATGAAAAAATAAATTATTAATTAGATGGGGGTGATAAATATGGATATTTTGTTCTATTTTGTTCCGCCCACCTCTCTTTCTATCCCTACGAGTGAGCTTAACTATGTAGGATCGTGACACGTGTGAGTCTATTTTTAATTTTCTCTGTTTTTCAAATAATAATAATAATAATAAACAACCTATTAAGCCCCTTTTTGGCATACATTATTTCAAAAATAGTCTTTCAAAACTCATTTTTAACTACATATTTTTCAATAAAATAATATTTTACATCATATCAATAATTTTTCTTATTTTTTAATCACATATTTCTTATCACATCACTATTTAAAATACATTATTTTCTCAATAATATCCATCAAACACCCCCAAAGTAAAAATTTAATAATGTGCCCGATATGTAGGTCATGTTTGGCATGGATTTTGAAAAATTAAAAGTTGCTTTTGAGATTAAATTTTTTTTCTTGAACATGTTTGTCTAATTTTTTAAAACTATTTTGTATTAAAAGGATTTTTAGAAGAAACTAACCTATAAGTAACTTTTTCAAGAAATATTTTACAAGAAGAAGTAAAAACAGAAATTCGTCAAATGGACCGGCAATAACCCCAGCACAATCGGGGGATTTTCCAAAATAGTCGGGTCAAATGACCCATTTGGGGTTTTTTGTGTAAAAGTCAATTTTGCCCTTAATGAAATGTTTTTTTTATTGCAAATTAAGTCCTCAAACTTTATAGTTTTTTAGAAACTAGTTTTATTCCTATTTTTATTCGTCATAACTAAATGTTTCTTCTAAATCTGATTTTTCTTCAAATATTTCTTCATTCACTTCTATTTCTTTAATATTAACTTCTTCACATTCATCTTTAATTTGTTCAAAATCCGTAATTAATATCATAACTTTCTTTTTTGGGCATTCAGTGCTTATATGTCATTTTTCATCACAATTTCAACATTTACATCGTTTTTTATCTAATGATTTTTTATTATAAGGTTTATATTTTCTTCTAAAATATTTTCTTTTTGGTTTAAAATATTTCTCTTTAAACTTATTATATTTTTTATATTTCTTAGGTCTTATTTTTCTTTTTCTTTTATAATCGTAACATCCCCAATTTTCTGGTATTTCGGTATCTCTGCAACAAATCCTATCTTGTATAAATCCTGATTGTTTATAAATCATTTGATTACTACACATACTACTTATTTCATCTTTTATAGTTCTTATAATAAATCCTAATGTATAACCTTCTTCATTTCTTCCTAATTGTTTTTCTTTAATCTTGTTTTGAAAATAATTATTCCATGGTGGTGGTAATTTTCTAATAAAAACTTTTTTATAATAATTATTATCAGCTCCACTTCCAAACATCATATAATAATATTTACTATATTCACAACAATATTCATTAAGGTAACACATATTACAAATTTGTAAATGTTCCATTCTGTTTTTAACATATTCTATTTCTTCTAATCTAGTTTTAGTACTTTCATTTACCCAATTTTCTCCAGCAAATTCTCTATAAATTCTTGTAGCGACTCTATTTATTCCTTCTATTATACTAATTCCAAATCCTACTTCAATACTATCTTTTCAAATACCTTTTGTTGTTTCTTCTAATCCTCTATACCAATTAAATACATTTCCTTTAAATGTTGTTAATAAATATTCAGTTCTATTTTTATTATCGGTATTACTGCGATTATAATTAAAGTGTGCTATCATATTAGTACTTCATTTATTTACAACTCTTCGAACATCTAATTCACAATCTAAATTTAAATATGATCCTTCAATTTTTATTGGATTTGATTCTCTTAATACTGGTTTAAATTGGTCTCTATACATTTTTTTTTTAATAGTTTTAAAATCTACTTTTGTATTAACATATCTTCTAGGGTCTATTTCTGCTTCATATCTAGTTGTACTAGTTTCTCCATGTTCTTCTTGTTTAACAGCTCGTGGTCCTCCTGTTTTTCCGACCATATGATTTTTAGTTATTTCTTCACAAATTTTTAAATTTTCTAAGTCAAATATTAAATTTTCCATATCTTCTTTCATTGTTCTTCTATAACTAATTTTCCTTCTTCTTTTTCTATAAGATTTTCTTCTTGTTTTCTAAGATCAATCAATAATCTTTTTATATCTTCTTTTAATCATCCATTAAGTTTTATTAATTTTTCATATTTTTCAATTTTCTTTCTAACTTCTTTAAGTTTTGGCATAATCTGGTTTAAATGGTTTTTCTTTATTTAGATTTTCTATTATTTTATTTAAAAGATTTTCTATTCTTAAAAAGTTATTTTGTAGTTTTTCTTTTTCTTCTTCGTAGTCTACTTCAATTCTAGTTATTTTTTCATCAATTGTTTTTATATTTTTCTCAGTTAAATTGATTTTATCATTCATACTTATACTTTAGGTTTTTTATAAGATGATTTTTCAATTTTAAATCCTAGTTTATTTAATAGAATATCAAGTTTATAATTAATAATATCTATCTTTTCTTCTAAAGTTGCTATTTTATTAATACTATTTTTCTGTGCAATTTTTGATATTTGATTTTGAATTTCTTGAAGTTTAGCTTTATCAAGTATTTCTAAATTATTAATTTGTTCTTTTATTTTATTAAATTGTTTAGACATATTTTTAAAACTTCTAATCTTTCTTTAGCTATTTCATCTTTTGGATCTATATTATTTATCTCGTCTATAGCTTCTATATCTTTAGATTTTAATTGTCCTAATTGTTGCCATAAAAATGCATTAGTCCAGTTTGTAGTCATATTTAACAATTCATCTGTATTTCCCTATGAGCTTAAATGTTGAAATAGAGTTGTATTCCATTTTTTAGTTTGATAGCTTCCTATTGGTAATCTAATATTTTCTATTTCTTGTTTATCAAATCTTATTTTTGTTGGTAAACTCATATTAATTTGGCAAGTTTAAGGAATTAATTATTATATTATTTATCATTTGTCTTATTTCTCTTCTAAATTGTTCTTCTCTTCTTAATTCTCTTGTAATTTCATTCCTTAATAATTCTCTTTTAATTTTATTCCAATTAGAAATTTCTTTTTCTATTTCTCTACGATTATTGTCAGTTATTATTTGTTCTTCTAAAATTTTTATTTTATTATCACAAAATTTTCTAGTTATTCCAGGCATATTCTTATTCTATATTGTCAAAACTAAGATCAAAATCATATAATTCAGAAACTTCATTATAACTTACATACTTTTCTATAGTTTCAAAAGTTCTTTCACTATTTTCACTATCTAACCAGAAAAATATAATCATTTTTATTATTTCTTTAGGCAATCTTTCTTTTAATCTAAATGATACAATTGTAAGACATTTTTCATAATATCTAACATTTCTTTTTATGAAATTTATTCCTCTAGTATAACTATCATAAGTTTCTGGAATTTCTATCATTTGACTATAATCAATACTATTAGTATATCTAAAAGGTACAGTTCTATAATAAAACTCGTAACTTTCCATGATAAAAGTTCTTCAAAGTAAACAATCTTATAAAAATTTTTATATAATAATTTTCATACAAATTTTCAGATAATAAATTTTCTTGTAACTTAAAATAAGGGTCTTACCACGCTTCGCCAAATAGTAAGAATGTTATATGTTCCTGGTCACCTTCGCCACAAGAGTTGGCCAAAGTCTGACAGCATCACAGCAAAATGGACACAAAGACACTCAAAACTCTCAAACAGACTCACTATGTAGAACAACACTCAAAGCGTAATAAAAGATTTATTTCAAACTCAAAGATTTTATTGATCTAAAGATAGCTTGAAAGCTGTTATACAAAAATTTTTACAAAGATTGATACTCCGAAGAGTGGTTTCTACTCTCTTACGAGAAGGATTACAAAGATCATTTTTGGAAGTTTGAAATGGTAGTTCAGGATGAGATTTCAGATGGCTAATTTTCGATGATCTTCTCCTTCAATAGCGTCTCAATTTTATAGAAAAGTTCGCGCTTCACCGAGAAGCTTCTGGCCAATCAGATTTTTACATCACAAAAGTAAAAAGTACAATAATTTCAAATGTGGTTGAAAATATTTAAAGTGCTTGTCGGTTGTCTTTATTCCAGTGTCGGCAATTTTTTGATTCCAGCTTGACATCTGTCTTCTAATCTTCAAAGTTCACATGGTGCTGTCAGTCACATTTTTCTTGATCGTCCTTTACTTGTGGACGTGTCCCATAAGTTGACAGGCTTTTTTAATGCATTCCTCACTCCCAAGGAATTGATCGTTGATTATTTCACATATTTTTTCTTCTAGAATTTTTTATTCTTTATCTCCTCTACATATGAGAATCCAATTGTTGCTCATCCCATATACCATGTATCTTTCTCCGTAAAAGAACTGCATCGTTGAGCAGACTGACTTTATTCCAAAAGCTCTCCTATAAATCATCAATTTCTTATTAACAGTGGGTAACTCCTTAAAAATCTGAATCTCCTTGAGTGGATTTCCATTATTTTTTCGAATAGTGACAAGATGATGTTCTCCATACCATTCTGGTTCTTTATATTCAGGACTAATTATGTAAAACCTTAGTTCAACTGGTTGTTTATCACTGAATTTTTTAACACAATTAACAAATTCTTTGTCAGACTGTTCAATTTCTTTTAGATCTATTCTTGGGAAGAGTCGATCTAAAAGTCAAATGCTGCCAATTTTCGAACAATATTAGGATCTGCTCCTTGAACTGCACTGATCCTTGGATAAATCGCCGTTGGAAGGGTTATCAAATATAGAGAATTTCCTTCTCTGAAATTATATACCCATTCAAAAAATTCATAATACTCCTTCTCCATAGGATGTAGATTAGTTCGAACATGATGAGTTGTGATTATTCCCTTTGGTGATTTGAGGTCACCAATCGGTACTTTTTTATTTTTTTGGAATTCACTAATAACAGTAGGCTGTTCCAATGGGCCTTTTGATAAGGATGTCTGAGTACTGGACTCAGTGACTCATTTTCTACTTGTAAATTTTTCCAATAATTTGTCAATACTGACGGGTAATTGTTGTGGACCCTTTGTTATGACATTTTCCTCTTGTAAGGTAAGAGGGTCATTTCTCTTAGATTTCGAATATCCACTTGAAGTGGATGTATTAATCTCCCGAAATGGGATATGACTTGCCTTTTGGCTGTATTCACCTTTTTCCAAATGAGGGTACTTTTGGCTGCAACTTACAAAAAAGTCCAAACATTCTGTCAATTTTTCAGCTATTTTTTCTTTATTATCATTTAATTTATCAATCTTTTTTCCATTCTCAATAACTTTGTTTGATAGATCGCACAAAGTTTGTCGAATATCAAGATGATTTTCTTGAATAGCAAGATAATCTGCATTAAAATCTGTTAGAAGATTTTGCAATTTCCTGGTAAATGCTTCAATCTTGTCCAAAATCATGATTCCTGCTCAAGAAATCAGCAAATAAGTTATCTTTTCCTTTTATATATTCAAATTTAAAATTATAAAAAGATAATAGAACTTGCCATCTGTGTAATCTTCTATGTTGAGGTGAATTTGGTAATTTATTATTTACTAGTCCGTTAAGTTGAGTATTATCAGTTTGAACAATAAATTCCTTAGGTAACAAAAACATTTTAAATTTGTTTATTCCTTTAACAACTGCCAATAATTCTTTTTCATTGGTTGAATAATTTATTTCAACATTATTAAATATTCCACTAGTATATCTGCAAATTTCATTTAAATCAGTTTTTAATAAAGCACTCCAATATAAATCTGAAGTATCAGTTTGAACTATTAATTTATCTTTTTCATCAGGAAGTTTAGGTAAATTTTTACAATTTTCTTTTAAATTTTTAACACAAGGAGTATGTTTTTCATTCCAACCTAATTTATTTGATTTTCTTAATAGTTTCTGAAATTTATTTCTTTTTTCTGCAAGTTTTTCTATAAATCTTTCAACATAATTAAGACAACCTAAAAACTTTTGAATTTGTTGCTTATTTTCAAGTTTATCGGGAAATAAAATTATCTTCTCAGAAATATGATGTTGTAATTTTATTCCTTCACTATTTATTATCATTCCTAAAAATTCAATTTCATTTTTTGCTATTTCTGCCTTTTTCTGACTAAGTATTATACCTTCTTTTGAGCAAAGTGTAGCAAAACTTCTAAGATGTTTAAGATGATCTTCATATGTTTCTGAACAAACAAGTATATCATCAACATAAATAATAAGAAAATTATAAGTTCTAAAAACTTCATCCATTCTTCTTTGATAAATTTGTGGTGTATTTTTTAATCCAAATGGCATAACTAACCATTCATAATCTCCTTGAGGAGTACTAAATGCTGTTAATGGTATACTATTTTCTTCTAGTTTAATTTGCCAAAATTCAGATTTACAATCAAATTTTGAATAATATTTTTTATTCTTAGGTATATTTATTAATACTTTTTTATTTGGTAAATAATATCCATCAAATTTAGTGTTTTTATTAAGTTCTTTATAATTTGCAACCATTCTAAGTTTTCCTCTTTTTATCTTTGAATGATTTCTAACCATAAAAGTTGGGCTACTATGAGGGCTATTACTTCTTCTTATAAGTTTTTGATTAAGAAATTCTTGAATTTGTATTTGAAATTCTTCTTTATCTTCTTGATTATAGAGCATAGGTTTGACTCTAATAATGATTGTTTGTTCTAATAGTTCTATTTTAGCTGTTGTTTTTGATTTTTCCCATTTTTCAAGTGGGTTTTCATTATAATTTTTTGCTAAAAGATCTTTTATTTGATCAAGAGTAATTGTTTTGATTGAATAATTGAGTAATTTTGATATAAATTCTATTTTTTCACCACGCTGAGTTGGCTGAACGGTTTAAATTCTCTAGCAATTTTTAGTAAATGTCCACATGGTGTTTTTAATTGAATAGTATAAATATTTTGACTATATTGACTAAACTGTTGTAGAAAGTCATTTCCTAAAATAATATCACAATCATTAATATTATATTGGTAAACATTTCTTATGGTTACTATTTTAGATCCTATTATAACTTCTATATTTTCATTTTTATATTTTAAAGATTCTCTTACTCCAGTTATTTCTTGTAGTGTTAATTGTTGTTTATTTTCAATTCATTTTGGTAATAAAAATTATTTAAAGACAGTTATCTCAGCTCCTGTATCAATTATAGCACAAGTAGTTATTTTTGATTCAAATACAGTTATTTTTGATTGAATAATTGAGTAATTTTATCTACTCATTTTTCTTTAAGGCAATATGTAGTTATTCCTTGATGTATAATAAGAATTTCTTCTTTATCTATTTTATAATTATCAAGACTATTTAAAAATGAATTTCCTAATAATATTGGATGTTCATCAAAATTCATATTATTATCAATATAGCATTCTATGCTTAATAATAAATTTCCTAATTTAATTTGAACTTGTCCTATGATATCACAAGAGTTTATTTTTCCTTCAAAGTCTCTATAACTATAAGGTTCTACTTTTTTCTTTTTAATTCATTCATCAATAAGAGAGCAAATATGATTCTGACTTGCTCCAATATCAACAAGTATTTTAATTTCATTTATCCATTTATTTCCATTAAAAAACTTTCATTTGATTCCATAAACACTATTATTTTTATTTTGTATTATTTTTGAAATACTAGGTCTTACTGTATTATCTCCAATAATTATCTTATTTTCTTTATATGTTATTTGTTTTGGTATTATAGGTTGATCGATACTTATAGCATCATCATGTCATATCTCAAAATTTTCTATTTCCTCTATATCTTGTTCTCTAGGTAAAATCGCTTCTCCTATATCCCTAAATTCTTCATCAATTTCTATAAAAGGCTTTTCTTTATATATGTTTCCATAATTACTATTTGTATAACAATATAATCCTTGATATAATATAATAAAAACTTTATTATCATCTTTTAATATTTTATTAGTCATCTTAAAATGTAGACCAAGGCAATCATCTAAATGTTTATCATTTATATGTACACAATATTTTGGATAACAAGTAAATTTTAATTTTTTATAGGCTAAATTTCTTTTCACTATTCCTAAATTTTCATTTTCTGCAGTTATACATCTTTTATCTTGTAGATTAAGTATTATAGGGCTATTAATTCTTTTTTTAAAACATGATTTTATTATTATTTGTATTCCAACAAGGTAGACATAAGATATTTTATTTCGTTTTTCTTGTTTTAATTTTCCTAAAAATTCATTAATATTTCTTTTTGTTATTAGATTTAATTTTATTTTTCCTTGTATATGTTTAATATCTATGGCTTTTTCTATTTCATGATATTTATTAATAACTAACTTCTTTCTTCTAAAGGTTGATCCTAAAATATTAAATAATCTATTTTCTCCTGGTGGTTTTAGATTTAATTATGCTCTATTAATTTTTCTAAATTTTTTCCAATCAAATTTTCCTTTTAAGACATATCCTTCTACTCCTTCGTATACTTCAGTTTCTAAATTCTCTGAATTTTCAATTTCCATGATCTCTAGGGCTCTGATTCTTCAATTCTCCTAATTTTATTATTAAGAACTTTTTGAATTCTTCTTAAAGTTTTCATTTCTGTAAGAATAGGTATTTTAACAAGATATCATAAGTCCTCATCTAAAATTTCATCAAAATCTATTAAAAGAAAAGTAATTTTTTTTTTAAATTTTTTCTTTATTTTAAGACTATCCGAGTCTTTTATTTTTCTAATTAAATTTCTTGATTTATTAACAAGATGTTGAATATAACTATCAGTGTCTAAATATTCAGTAAAATTGTTAACGTACCATCCTACGCAAATATCTTTATTATCTTCCATTTTCTAATGCTTTTAAATCCTCAGAATATAGGGCTCTGATACCATTTTTTGAGTGGGATCCTAAAAATGCAAAAATACAATTAATTCAAAAATAAAATTATTAATCAATATCAAATTTTTTGGTTCAAGATAGGTGGAAAGAGTTGATGGTGAAGAAAAACTAATTTTTTATTGCAAGTGGCAAACAATTTGTCGAATCTAAAATTAGAATTAAAGTTTTAAGGACTAAAATGACTTGTTTTGAAACTTTTTATATTAAGGGTATTTTAGGTAGTTATATGGTTGAATAGTAAAAAGGGGTATTTTGGAAAGGGTATGGTTGAATTTGGAGTATTTTCAATAATTTTCCAGCACAATCTAATGCTAGGCTTGACATGCATTGATACGAAAATGTGCATCATTTCAACAGAGTCAAACATCTCGAATGATGACGAGAATTATATTAAGAATTAATGAAATTGCAAGTCTTTAATTTGCTTCCAATTTTTAGTTTTTATTTTGTATATATTGTTGGAATTTTGGTGTGACCCAAATTCCTTTATTGTGGCGCCACCTGTTCTGTTCCCTTTTTTCGTGTTTTCTTCTCTTACTTCGTTTTGGACTCGATTTTTTGGGATCTTACTTCGTCAACAACTCTACTAAGAGAATTTGGACGTCCCCCACATGTTTCCTATAAATATTAGGCTCTTCTATATAATTTATAAGTGTGAGAAAATATATTACTAAAATTATAGGATCAATTGTAATTCTTTTCTCCATTATTTTTGAATCGATGAAATCTGTTAATTTCTGTGTCATATTTCTTGTCTTTATTATTCTTTTACTTGATCAAATACTTTATAATTGTGTCACATAATTTCAACATCTCGATTCGGTTGTTGGTTTCACAACAAGTGGTATCAGAATTATTCTGGTATTTTGTTTGTTTTGCAACAAGTGGTGTTATATCCTAAATTCAGTAGTTCCGTAAGAGCCCAGAGTTTGATTTGTTAATGTTTTTTTTTCCCGTGATGACTTCCCTGAAGTATGATATTCCGCTTTTGGATCGGAGCACTAGATTTTCGCTAGACAGATTAAGATACGTGCAGTACTCGCACATCTGGATTTGAATGACGTGTTGCTGGCAATTGACAAGATATCCGCAACTTTGTCGCAGATGAGAAATTACGGAAGGATAAGAAGACAGTTTTTCACATTAATCTTCATCTATCAAATACTATTCTTTAGGATGTTTTGAAGGAGAATTCAGCAGCTGCTTTATGATTGAAGTTGGAGCAATTGTGTAAGTTGAACCTCAAACAGCGTTTATACTCTCATCGAATGGCAGAAGGAGGATCATTAGAAGATCACCTGACTGTATTTAAAGCATCGTCGCTGATTTGGAAACTTTGAAAGTAGAGTATGATGAAAAAGATTTGGCCTTAATCCTATTGTGTTCGTTGCCCGGTTCGTTTTCTTCATTTAAAGACACGATTTTGTATAGTCGTGATACTCTCACCATAGAGAAGGTATATGATGCTTTGTATTCAAAAGAGAAGATGAAACATCTAGTTTCTGATGCCAGAGATGGAGGGTCTACTCATGGTGGTTCTCGAAGGGGGCAGATCGGAGTCTAAATTCAGTAATCAGATTTGTAACTACTACAAGAAGAAGAAGCACATGAAGAAGGATTACTACAAATTACAGAATAAAGAAAGGATGGTTGCAAGTAGATATTCAGATACTTCAGGCGAAGTAGACATCGCGGAGAACGTTGTAAGTGATGGGTATCTCTTACATATTTCTGACATTGAATATAAACCGGAAGAAGATTGGATTCTTGATTCAGAGTGTGTGTTTCATATGTGTCATAATAAGGATTTGTTTACTATATATGAAACTGTTTTCAAATGTGTCGTGGTTATAGGAAACAACACACTTTGTTAATTTGCTGAAATTGGGTATGATCAGATTGAAGATTTTGGATGAAACAATTAGAACACTTGGCCATGTTCGACATGTTCCGGATTTGAAGCAGAATCTTATCTCATTGTCTATCCTTAATTCAAAAGGCTATGAGTTCTTTGGTGAATGTGAATGTTTGAACGTTTGTAAGGGTGCCCAAGTTGTACTGGAGGGATGGAAAATGCTTCAGTTATACATCTTGCAGGGAACGTGTAGAATCTAGAAGAGTCAATCAGCACAAGTTTAGTACCGTAGTGGAAATTTTGTTTGATACAATACATTTAGAAGCTCATAAATGGTCAGTTTTGAATAATACAGCTCACTGAAGTTTAGACGATATAAATAATGCCGCTTTACTATTATCACCTGTGGTGTCATTGTATTCAATTGTTAGGGACGGACCCAGTGAAAAAGGGTATGTGGTGGCTGATTTTGTTGAGCATGCTTTAAGTGGTGTAGAAGGTGTTCAATCTATCAAGGGGCCTTTAGTAAAAGCATTTGATATTGATTCTATCTTGAGGTGTGTTACAGTCTATTTAGGTAAATTATAAAATCATTATGTTGGGAATCTGAGTTAATTCTACAAGAGTAGTGTTTGGATTTATTGAAAGAGGTGGAGTATTGTGTTTTGTTGGATAAATTAATTTTTTGTTATTGTTGAAAATGTTAGTTCATTCTTTGGTAAAATTCGTGTCAAGGTGGAGATTGTTGGAATTTGGGTGTGACCCAAATTCCTTTTTTGAAGTGTTTGAAGTATTGAAGATATCTAATTGAAGTGCACGTCAAGAAGAATTCAAGTTTGAAATGTTATTGGAGTCTTATGTCAAGTTGGAGTTCTATTTTGGAAACTCACACTACAAAAAAAATGGCCTCCAGCGACCAAGGTTTCAGCGACCAACTAAATTTGGTCGCTATAAGGCACTTTTAGCGACCAAATGTTGGTTGCTGGAAGTTTTGGTATGTTAAAATAGTATTTATTTTGGAGAGGCCTTGGTTGCTGGTGTTTCTATTTAGCGACCAACTTTGGCGTGGTCGCTAAAGAACTTGGCAGGATGTGTCCCGGGTAATTTTCGAGCACTTTCAGCGACCAAGTAAGTGGTCGCTGATTATATTGAACCTCCAGCGACCAAAGGTTGGTTGCTGGAAGGTGATTTCCAACGAAACACTTGGTGTTTAATTTTCCCTCGTTTTTTCGCGTTATTCAGCGACCACGAGGCGTGGTCGCTGAATATTGCGAACCTCCAGAGACCAATATTTGGTCGCTGGAGCTTAGTTTCCAGCGACCAAACTAGGTTGGTTGCTGGAATACATGGCGCATAATTTTCCCTCCTTTTTTCGCGTTATTTAGCGACCACTAGTCGTAGTCGCTGAATGTTAAGAGCCTCCGCGACTGAATTGTTAAACCAAACCGTGTTGGTCGCTGGAACAATTGGCGCCATTTCTCTCGCTCATTTTTTCCCCTTTCCCGAATTAGTTAGCGACCAAAAATCATGGTCGCTGATTATTACAAACTTCCACCAACCAATATTTGGTCGCTGGAACACTTGGCACCATTTTTTCCCCTTTTCGCATTATTTAGCGAATATTTGTAAGTAATAGTCGTTTGATCAATTATAAATAATAGTCAAATAGGAACAGATTGTTTAAAAAGCTCATATGAATCAGGATGCTTTATAATGCAAACATACGACAAAAATTCCCAACCAAACTGATCTATTTGAAGTTTCATTGTTGGTTCTATCGATTTCAATTACCGATTTTGATTTTGCCCAAATCAATTAAAAATAAAAAATTTATAGGATAAATTTCATTTATAATAACAATACAAAATCTTTAGTAAAAGGAAAAACAAGAAATAGCAATACAACATTGAGTGACGACGACAGCTAAACATGGCAATAGATTCTATTATGAGGTTATGGTTCTTCATTTTCCTTCAAAAGAGATTGTGAGAATTCAATTTCGATTTTTGAGGTTGTAATCATGTCTATTTATTTAAGTTAGATATTACAACTGAAAACTTTAAATGATAAATTAAATTAAGAAATCTACCAAGTCAGTTCTGAGTGAGTCTTATTCAGCTTAAGGCGGGCCTTACACAATATTTCTCCACATGCATCATTGGGGCCAATAAATCACGCCTAGAAGAGGTAAATCTATATTATCATTGCTAAGGCACCCCCTGAGCTGACACATATCAGTTATCCACCATTGAAGACACAAACAGATGGTACTCAATCAACATATGGATAAGGTATAGAGACAGTTCCTCATAACACTATTGCACATGGGCTGCTTGCTGATATCCGCTCAGAGCGGTACGGTATAAAGCATATGTTGATTGATCACTTCAAGAAGGACCACCATGAGATTTGCGATTGAGGACTTGGTTATCAAGCTCTTTGGTGAGGAACCTTATGTGAGTAAGACCCCAACACATACACCCTCACCCAGTCTTTCCGTGAAAATGTTGCATTTCTGTGAAAACTGTATGATTGTAAAATAGAAAAGACTTCCTTTTAAAACCGGAATTCATAAATCCACCTCCATATTGGACTATTTACATGCTTACCTGTGGGGTCCAGCATCTATAAATACTCTAAGTGGATTTAAGTTTTATCTGATTTTTCAAGACAAATTTGGACATTTCTTCTAAAACAAAAATCTGACACTTTTCAAACTTTCACACAATAGAAATTAATGATTGAAAACCAAACTAATAAGAAAGTCAAAGCCTTGAGGACTGATAATGGACTTGAGTTTTCTAATTCTGAATTTGATTCATTTTATAAGGAATCTGGAATTCTAAGACACAGAAATGTAACATAACTCCTAGGCAAAATGAAATTGTTGAGAGAATGAATAGGTTTTTGGTGCTGACCCACTATTTGGTGTATGTGATCAAAGATTTTGTTACTTGTGACCACCTATATATTTAGATGTGACCTTAAAATTCTGTAAATCTTGACCAGTCACCAAAGCAACACCATCTTTACAATCCAAAGCTACACGAATATTCTTCAGGTTCGATTTTATTGAACTGCTGAACTAATCCGTTGGTAAAAAATAAAAAATAAATTAAATATATTTATCAACAGATTTACCAACGAATGTTTCCGTTGAAAAATTAAATAAATAATAAAATAATTACTATCATAGAAAACTTGTTGGTGAACTTTTTAAGTAAAAATAAAAAAAAAAATTTATTAAATAGTTACTAACTGAAAAAAATCTGTCGAAATATTGGTAAAAATATTTAAATATTAATAAAAATATATAGGAAAATTTGAATAACCAATTTGCACAGTACGTAATTTCCCCGCTACTTATTTTCACTTCCCACTATAATTTTTTTATTTCCCCCTAAAAATAAGAACTGCACGTTCCACTCAGATCAAATGTTGAAACCCTGGACCCAAATGGCAGGCCAAAGGTTCGCTCTCATTCTCTCTCGTCCCCTTCTCCTCCAACACACACAAATGAAGATGAAGAAGACAGATTCGAGGCCATATCCGTCGCAGCCACGATGGGTGGTTTACACAGTCGCGAAGGCCTCGAACTTTCCGATCTGCAGATGAATTGACGATGCTGATGAGCCGACGCCGCTGACCCTGTGGTGCTGGGACCCCAACCCTCAGCCCTTGTGGACCATGTGGCCCAAGTTAATTTGTCCTTCCTCTCCCAAATCCACGGCGAGGCTGGTGGCTCTTTCCCTGTACTGCCTCGTTCTTGCTGCTAATTGTTTTGTTTGTGAATTGTGGTTTTATTTTTATGGATTTATGAATAATTGAATACTGATTTTGAAAGCAGAAGCCTATTAAGCGGTTGTTGATCAGCATGATTTGCAGTTTCTGAACATTTTTAAGGGTCTTTTATTATTGCTTGGAAGTGCGACTTTTCTGTTTTGATGGCTATAGATACAGCCATTGTTACGAAGTGTAATATTGGGTTTTGAATATTCTGACACTTGGTAATTTGTGGAGATAATCAACAGCTTCCTCTTCCCATTCTTCTTATTTCACTGTTTTTGTCCCCTTCCCCATTCTGTTTTATCTTTATTTGGTTACAATTTCAGCTTGCAAGAATTCCATTATTGATATGTGCAAGTCGAGGTTACAAGGTAAGGTTGCACTCTTGAAATTTGCCCAGTTCTGTTAATTTCATCAAACTACAGTTTGTTTTCATTAGCTGTTTTTATTAACTAATCTATGATTGAGTGATGAAAAATTGCTTGATTAGTCAGTTTATGTGTTGCTGTTTATCACTGAGTTTGTGGGGTCCATTCATCTAGTTATTGTACTGGGTTATCACAATCAGGGGCCAGTGGTGTAACACCATCAGTTAAGGACAGGTTATAAATAGAAGTAAGAGGGGAAGAATAGGCAGGCAAAAGTTGAGTAGAAGAGAGTCTAGTTTACTTCCCTGTTATTGTAATTCTGTGCAGTTATTCAGCAATCAATAATAAGTTCTTATTTCTCTTTTTCTTCCGGTGGAATCCTATCAGACTCATGATGTACTAGACATATATATGAATATAATACTAGTAAATTCATTAGCGCATCCACATCCCTTATTGTGGCATAACAATGTTGCCTTTTTTATATCTATGGTTCACGAGGTATTTGCATTCTTTTCACACTGATCTTTTGATATTCCTTGTTTTTACTTATTCTCAAGATTTTTCCAATGGTTTAGTGAGGAATTGGAGAAACACAAAGATTACTTCTTGAACTTGGCTATAAGCCTTTTATCTACCTACGAGGTACATAATTGTCCCAACAATTAGAATTGGCGATAAATAGTATGAATATTATTAGTTTTTCCACTTCCAATTATGTCATTGACTCACCAGGAAGAGTTGGGGCCTTCTATATCCACTACTAGGGAGCTTGTGGAGAATTTGAAAAGGTTTCACTTGATTATAAAATATTGATGTCAACTTAAAGCACACTTCTAATATAAGATTCTGCCAGGTTAGGAGCAACAACTTTTACGAATGAGAAGATAGAAATTTATTCAAGGAGAAATATTGAAGAACAGTACCAGGCTATGGAGACTAAGAAGTCTTGAAGAACAGTACCAGGCTATGGAGACTATGGTATAGATTATCTGAGGTTGTCAGAAGTTTATCATTTTCTTTTGAATGGGCATGTCTAAATGGCCATCTTTTCCTTCATTTTCTTTGCTGGGTGGTTGATCTTTCAAGGCGAGTTGTGTTATTTTTTATTTGAATTTTGTTACTTCATTTCACTTTTTGATGTTTGATTTGTATTCTTATATGTAAAATGGCTTGTTTGTTTAAAGTGGATTCAATACTGAACACTGTTAAAAAAGAAACAAAACAAGAATCTTCTCTCTAGCAATGCATACCAAATATGCTAAAAAAATGCTTTGACAAAGCTCTGTCAATGCTTGTAAAAAGAGCCAAATGCTCGTAAAGTAATTTTCTTAAGTGAAGTAGTTAGCCTTGAATATCTATTATGCTGTGAGATTTTGTTGTTCCTTGTTCGCACTTGCTCTTGATTTCTTATTAGTTCATATGATTGTTTCTCAATTATAATTTGACATTTTATTGCTGATACAGAGTTTACACGTGTATGCATGATTCAAGTATATCAATGACTTAAAACAATTATAGAATATCTGAATTATCAAATTAAAGCTTAACTAGTTTGAATGTGTAACTTTGTGCTTAAGTAGACTCAAATGTGCAAATGTAAATTGATATTGCTTTTGGTGATATCGTTGTTCTTAGTAATAGTTTTTTATTATTAGCAAAGAGTGTATTGATCTTTTTTTGTGCTTCAGCCGCTGGATGGACTGCCGGGGACACAAGCTCCAATTTCTATTTCATCTGCTCTACTTCCATTGCTGGCAGTTTCTGCACCTTCTCCACATTTTCCAAGTGCCTATTGTAAATAAGTGGTGTCCAGCATATTTTTCCAAGGGTACTATTTTAAAAGGCGACTGGTGTCTTCTGTGGTTCCACAGGATGCTCATGATGCAAGATATAGTATGTATAGAAGAGAAGTCTAGACTCATTTTTTGTTTGGTCTATATACCATTTGTGCTTAAAGTCTAGGATACATTTTTAACTAAGATACATCATACATGACAACTTACATTACGGTGCATGGCACAGTTTGTGGTTAAATATAGGATATTTAAATTTATGTAATGACTATTAATAGTTCTTTTATATGCAATGACAATTATTCTTTTGTAGTTACTATTGTATGTATGTCGTGAATTTCTTTATTTTTGTTATTTTCTTTTGTGCATTCTTTATATTAATTAATTGAAAAACTATTAATGGGTTAGAACAACCAAATGTTGGTTGCAGATGATATATCTTTAGCGACCAAATGTTGGTAGCTATGATTATTTTTACTATATGTTTTACCGACCAACATTTGGTTGCAAATGTATGCCAGCTAACTGACTCTTTACCCCAAATCGAGCCATTTACCGACCATCGTTTGGTTGCTAAAATATGGTAATTTTTTTTTACTAAATTCATTTACCGACCAATATTTGGTCCCGAAAAGATGAAAATTACCCAACTTTTACCTCCAAACCGAGCCCTTTTACCGACCACTATTTGGTTGCTAAATGTAATACATTTAGCGACCACCAATTTTTGTTTGCTAAAGATGTTCACCAACGGTGAATTAGCGACCATGGAGCGACCACGGTTTTTTAGTCGCAAAAGATCTTTATCGACCAAATTATTGCCTTTACCGACCAATTTTATTGGTCGCTGGAGACCATATTTTTTGTAGTGTCATTGGGAGTTGAAAATTGGTATTAGACTTAAAGAAGAGTTCGAGATGGAGAAAACAACTTGGAGCAAAAAAAAAAAAAAAATTATGGCAGATTGCCCAGCACCGTGGTGCCCGGAGGTGGGTGCCGCGGTGCCACTTGTTTTGTTCCATTTTCCACATTTTCTTCTCTTACTTTGATTTAGACTCGGTTTGTTGGCATCATACTTCATCAACAATCTACTAAGAGGGTTTGGATGTCCCATATATGTTCCCTATAAATATTAGACTCTTTTATATAATTTAAGTGTGAGAAAATATATTACTAGAATTATATGATTCATTGTAATTTTCTCTCTTCTACATTATTTTTAAGTCAATGAAATCTCTTAATTCATTTACCATATTTCTTGTCTTTATTATTCTTTTGTTTAATCAAATACTTTATTATTGTGTTATATAATTTCAACATCTTAATCCGGTGGTTGATTTCACAACAAGTAATATCAGAATTATTCTGGTATCTTCTTTGGTTTGCAACATATATCTTATGAGAATTTTACTTCAAGTACACTTTCTCAATTAATTTGGAGAAATGATTTTCATTTTTATTCTATCACAAAAAATGTAACATATTTTTGTTTGAAAGTGAAATTCAAATAAAAAACTAGAAGAAGAGTCTCATATAGTTGACACACTCTATTTGGTGCTATTGCTGTCAATTTTCCCAAATATTTAGTTACGGGCCAGTTCATTTTTTCCTCAAATTATTGACCATGCATATTTGTGCGATTGTTTTTGACAACATATTACCAAAGTTGTTATAAGTTAGAATAAGAAGAAATAAAATAATACAAATTGTTATCTATTTATCGAAAATCACACCTGAAATATTTTGTATTTAGTCTCAATTATGTGGAATTAATTAATAAGAAGCAACGAGTCATTTAATTAATATTTCTAGATGATTAAGCTAATTAATTCAATTAAATTAATCCTTAGTGTCAATCAAATATATATCCAGATCAAAGCAATAAAATAAATAACATCAAGAATTGAGCATGGAGGAAAATTCAACTCGAGATCGAAATTTTTTGGACAAACTTGCTAGTAAACGATCCACCATAAAAGTTAACTTACAATTAGTTTAGATACTGCCAAACTTTAGCTGATTCTAGTCACATAACTTGTATATCACTAAAGAACTCATTTAGTTGTGCACGCCCACACTTTCCAAAACTTTGGGCCACTTTTCTCTTCACTCGATCACCAAAAATGAATCTCATTCTTCAACGCCGGAACTCTAAGCGCCTCTTCTTCAAACTTTAGAACTCTGAAAGTTTATAAGTGAAAATAAGATTTTGTTTAATGTTTGAACTTTGTGTTTTGATCCGTAGCTGAGATAAGAGATTTATTGGAATATGTAATGGATATTCAAAGAATGTTCTCTTGATTTACAAGAAAGGCTCAACCAATGAAAAACATATTTGGGAACAAATATGAAAAATATATTTGTGATTGAATTAATAGATCTTTTGGAATGAGTTATGATTTTTAAAGAATAATCTCTATAATGAATATAATGTTCAACCACACCTTGGGACGTTCTATGGCTTGTATCTTTATAATGGAATTGTTTTAGTTTGATTGGAATAGAAAAATAACAATTTTATGCGAGCTAGGGTTTCTATATGTCGAACTTCCTATTGGGTAGCTAGTGAGAGGTCCCTAAGCAGCGGTTAGTTTTTTCGTTATAAATTTCTCTTTCGATGTTCAATTGAGGTGATTTAAAATGCATTAGAAAGATAACTCAAATTGCTACAATTCTTTTAATAATACAAATTTTCAAATTCGAATGTTTTCGATGTGAAAATACAATTGCAACTTGTAATTGAGAATTTGGAACAAAAGTTGGGCAACACTTGTAGCGACCGAAAATTTCTAACTCTTTCAATGAAAAAATTTACTTTAAAGATTGAACGGTTTAGTTAACTTGTCGCGTCGCTACGATACTTCTAATGTTTTAAGTTATTTATCTGGTCACCATAGTATGTTACATAGCAATTTATTTTTAATAAATATGAAGATCTAATTATTTTAACTTAGGCCCATTATTTTGAGAACCCGTTTTATATTAATTTGAACGATTATTTTTAGTCATTTAAAAATTATAATTTAGTGTATTTATTTTAAAGCAACGGACGAAGATTTAATTTAGCAACTATAAAATACTCAACCCAAATTTTACCTTTTTATTAAGCATAACTTTTAAATATGTTATTATTAAATAATACTTGAGTTTGTTTCAAAATTAAATACTCCATCTTGTTTGGCCACCTCAAGAAACGTGTGTGTATTTTCCACCAAGTCAACTTGCCCCCACTTCTTTTAACCTCCTCAACCACTTTCTTCTTTAACTCCCAACTCTCCCTCTAAACAATTATGGTTGGTTTTATGAGAACATGCATGAATATTTATATTTTATACACCACCCCACAGCAACTCATTTGGCTAATTTGCTATTTCGGCTGACAAGAGAGCAGAATTTTTCTTATTCTATTTCTACTACCCACGCACACACGCACGACCATTTCTATTATATATTTGAAGAAAACAAAGCTGCAAGCTGGTTGATTTTTCCTTTTGGTGACGGTGCATCTGAAAAGTTTTACCTACGACTCAATTCTAGCAATTTTTCTAAAGATCTTAAGGTAGTATCATATCCTGTACACAAGTTGTTTACGGTTTGAGAAATTTATATGCTAGCATGTACGTAACTGTTAATTTCTTTGTGAAAATTATTTGTGATTGAAGGTAATCACTATGAATTATTTGTGATTGAAGGTAATCACAATGAATTATTTGTGATTGAAGGTAATCATTACGATTATTTGTGATTGAAGGTAATCACTATGAATTATTTGTGATTGAAGGTAATCACTACGAATATTTGTGATTGAAGGTAATCACTACAATGAAAGTATGTCGTTTGACCACCGATTTACTGGAAATACGACTTTTGCATGTTATGATAATGTTTGTATATAATTGTTTCGTTAGCGTGTGTACAGACTATTGAGTATTTCTTCGGAATGCTCATTCTTTTAATTATACATTTCAGATGGAAGAGCTTGGAAACATGGAGATGGGCGCTAGTGACTCAAATTTATGAAAACTATTCTCTTTAGTTTAAGGATTTCTAGTAGGTTATATTTTAATTTGGTTTCGAACTTTTTATGTTCTGTTTCAGTACCTTTAATAGTTCATGCACTTTAGACCTATTGTGATTATTTGTCGTTTAAAAAAAAAAAAAGGAAAGGAAAGAAGTTGTGTTTCTGTCAAAATTTCAGAATCTGCCCCTAACTTTAAAAATTTGCTATGATGTGTGTATTTCGAATTTTTATATAATTCCACCTGTACATGATAGCCTTATGTGTTGTCTAACTATTGGCTTTGGTTTCACGTGCGAATGCCTTATAAATTTCAGGTTATGACCCTTTTTGTGAAGGTCGACCATGTAAATCCGAGAACAGTGATTCTGTTTTTGAAAAAAAAAATTAATAAATAAAATCATTTGATATCCCAAACCTCATCGATTAGAGCCAAATTTTGATTACGATCTAATACTATGAATCTTCCATGTATCATTTATTTTTCGCCGTGGTACGAGGTGATTTTCTGTGTCAAAATGATTATGATCGATAATTGCTTAAGTCGCAAATGAAATTTAAGTGTGCTGATTTTATAATTTTAAAGACTTCCTTCCTTATTGTTTTTATCTTTATTCTGAGTTGTTTGAAGTTCCATCGACAAACTTTTAAATTCTTCCGCTATATGTCGAACTGTGTGATGATTTATATTTCTTAGAAAATAAAAAGAATGATTAATTCGGGGTTCGTTTTCTCCACAAGTCAAAATTCGTAGCGGTCGGGTCGTAAGAACCCGGGGCGTTATAGCTTGGTATCAAAGCAAACGGTTTACTTTTCTGTAGACTTTGCATTTGAAAACTTGTATATTTTTATATATTGAGTCGAGTCAGATTGTAAGTTTTAGTCACTACAGCCATCGCCACGCTATGCCGGCTCTAAGGTAAAGAAGAGTTTTACGAGTTTTATGTTCAAATATAGCATTCAAGATGTTATGATTTTCTATGAATGTGTAAAAAAAAAAATTAGTGTTGAGTGAAACACGTATTGTAAATGATTATCAGTGACATGATTTAAATATTTAATTAAGTCCTCGTAATCTAACTAAAAGATATTAGAAACCCATCTAATTGGACTTTGAATAATGAATTTGGCACAGATGGTATGAACTTAGAGAACTTGTAAGAAGACATGTTTAATGAGGCCTCGTCGAGATGAGATCGTGAGGCAATATGAAGAGTATCGATGGAATCCAACACACGATATGGGACAACACATTCAGGAGATGTTAATAAGGTGGAAGGAGATTAGGCAACTAGGCCATAAGGTCACGAGTCGTAGGGCCACCCGCCTTATTATTGATACATTACCAAAAGAATGACTTGAGATGGCCGAATCGATTTACACTTACTTATGGGGAGTTGCTGTGCCTATTTCGCCTCGAGAGATTGACTATGAGACTTTTTGCGTAGAGCTGACAGCGCAGTGGGAACAGGCCCGAGATGATGCACTTGCAATCCTTGAAGACAATAGTGTACCTATTGAGATGTACATTCGCGAAGATGCACCACCACCTACTTCAAATGATGAGGTGCAACCTTCCAAGAAACCCAGGGTTCATAGAGGCTGGATTAGTGACGATGATGGCAAGGACGAGTAGTGGTGTGGATTCTTAGTAGGTTTTATTATGTCTAGATCTGTTTAATGTCGAGTAGGATTTCTTTCGTTTATCAGTTGTTTGAGTGTAAGATGCTCTTTTGTCATGATGTATGCCTCTTGAAGGATTGAGCTAATAGATGAGGTTATATTATTTTTCTTTCATTGTGAGCCCTCATGGATATATTATCGCTTTATGATGTCGTGTTATTTCAATGGATTACAAACTTGCTTTTATTTATCCTAAAGGAAATGGCACCAACACCGCAAGCGAGAGCTATCAGGGAACTACAACAGGCAGTGGATGAGACAAGACGAGCTTTGGCAGCTCAAGTGGTTCAATAATCATCACAGGTACCACAAGTCGAGCTGGTACCACGAGCCCCACGGACACAACATGCACCGCCGGCTCCTCAAGGGAACCAGGTTGCATCGGTTATCCCTGTGATCGAGCAGTTTCGCAGATATCGTCCTCCTACATTTGATGGTGGGAAGGACCCTTTAGTAGCCAAAGAATGGTTGCGTACTATTTTGAGAAGATTTTTCGACATATCTCTTGTCCGAAAAATCAAAAGGTGTTATGTGCTGAATTCACACTAGTTGGAGGGGCGGGCCACTGGTGGGAGTCCGAAACTCGCACTCGTACAGAAGAAGAACAACACGACCTGACTTGGGCACACTTTAAGACTGATCTGACGGAGAAGTATTTCCCTCAAGCTATGCGAGATTATAAAGAAACAGAATTCCTACAGTTGGTACAAGGGGACATAGATATCATCGACTATGAATGGAAGTTTGAAGAGTTGTCACGTTATGCCCTACACTTGGTGAGTACTGAGCAGATGAAAGCAAAATGTTTTGAGAAAGGCCTACGTGCCGAGATCAGGCAGATAGTTAGCTCCCACTGTGTCATACTCGAGTATAAAGCCCCAGAGTCAGGGACAACAGAATAATTTTGGGAAGAGAATGTGGCAGGATCAGAAAAGACTTTGGGCAGCCAATCTAAGAAACAGAATCAGGGACTCAACGGGGGTCAGTTGAGCAACCAAGTTCCTCTGTGTCCTACATGTCAGAAGAATCACATGGGTGAGTGCTTACTTGGCAAGAATGTCTGTTTCAAGTGTGGACAACCATGCTATTATGTTTCGCAATGCCGAGCAACACCTACTAAGTACAATAAGCAGACTAGGAAAGGAAAGGCAAGGGTGTTTGCTATAACTCACGATGAGGCCGTCCAGAATTCTGACATTATTGCAGGTATTCAATCAGTCTCTAGCATCCCTGTTTATGTTTTTATTGATTCTGGTGCAAAGCATTCATTCATATCTGAAGCATGCCTAGCTAAGATTAATGTTCCATGTCAGAAAATTGATCATGTACTAGAGGTTAGTATGCCATCAGGAGGAACAATTGGTACCGATAGAGTAGCTAGAGCGATATGGATAGATTTTGATGGGTTAATTTTAGAAGCAGACTTGCATGTTATGGAAATGAAAGATTTTGATATTATGCTGGAATGGATTGGTTGGGTAGTAATTGAGCCACCATAGTATGTTTTGAGAAAGAAGTAATTTTTCGAAGACCTGGAGGAGAGGAGTTTAGATTTTATGGATCAAAAGTTAAGGCACTTCCCCGCCTTATATCTGCCTTGAAAATAGATGGATTATTGAGAAAGCGTCACTGTCTAGGGTATCTTGTTAGCCTTATCGGAACCCAATCAGAAGAGATAATATTAGATAATGGGCCAGTGATACGAGAATATGCCGATGTGTTTCTGAATGATCTATCGGGTATTGCACCAGATAGGCGAGTGGAGTTCGCAATAGATCTGGTACCTAGAGCTGCGCTAGTGTCCAAAGCTCCATATGGAATGGCACCAAAGGAGCTGCAAGAGTTGAAAATGCAACTGGAAGAACTTCTGGACAAAGGGTTCATTAGACCAGTGTGTCCCCATGGGGAGCTCCGGTACTTTTTGTAAAGAAGAAGGACGGTATAATGAGGATGTGTATCGACTATCGCGAGTTCAACAAATTGACGATCAAGAATAAGTACCCTCTTCCCAGAATTGAGGATTTGTTCGATCAGTTGAAAGGTACAACAGTATTCTCGAAGATTGATTTAAGGACATGCTACCATCAGCTAAAGCTTAAGCCAACTGATATGCCAAAGACGACATTTCGAACTCACTATGGGCACTATGAGTTTACGATAATGCCCTTTGGTTTGACTAATGTCCCGCGGTATTTATGGACTTAATGAATCTAATTTTCCACCAATACCTAGATAAATTTGTTATCGTATTTATAGATGACATATTGATATACTCAAGGGACCATCGTCAGCATGAAGAACATTTGAAAAGGGTTTTAGAAACTCTACGCGAGGAGAAGCTGTATGTCAAGTTTAAGAAATGCGAATTTTGGTTGGATCGAGTAGGATTTTTGGGTCATGTTGTGACCGCTAGAAGAATTGGAGTTGATTCGTCTAAGGTTGAAGCGGTGGCTAATTGGTCAAGTCCTTTTAATGTGGGTGAAGTGAGAAGCTTTCTGGGCTTAGTAGAATATTACCGGCGATTCATAGAAGGGTTTTCCAAGGTAGCTGGTCCTATGATGCAGTTGACTAGGAAATGTGTTAAGTTTGTATGGTTTGATAAGTGTGAACAGAGTTTTCAGGAGCTAAAGAACAGACTGGTCTCAGCACCAGTATTGGCTATACCCGATAGTTCAGATGGTTTTGTGATTTACAGTGATACATCTAAGCTTGGTTTGCATTGTGTCTTGATGCAACATGGAAAAGTGATAGCATATGCTTCGAGACAGTTGAAACAATATGAGCAAAATTATCCAACGCATGATCTCGAACTTGCAGCGGTGGTTCACGCGTTGAAGATTTGGCGTCATTACCTTTATAGGAGCAAATGTGAGATCTACACCGACAACAAGAGTCTCAAATACTTATTCACTCAGAAGAAGTTGAATATGAGACAACAACGATGGTTAGAATTAGTGAAAGATTATGACTGCACTATCCTATACCATCCGGGTAAGGCTAATGTAGTCGCGGATGCTCTAAGCAGAAAGAACATGGGACAATTGTTTGTATTGTGTATAGTACAGAATCAGTTGATCAAAGATTTTGAGAACTTAAAGATTGAAGTATTAAGGCGTCAGTGAGGACACATTCATTGTTGGTGAATTTGAATTTGAAGCTAACCCTCAGGAATAAAATTGTAACTGCACAAAAGGAAGATCCCTTTTTGGAAAAGATGAGAGCAGGTGTGGGGACTGAGATGAGAAAAGGATTTGAAATAGCCAATGATAAAGCTCTGATGTTTAGAGGTCGACTATACCTGCCCAAGAATGAAAAATTAAAGAATGAGATTATGACTGAAGCACATTCCGCTCCTTACGCTGCACACCCAGGCGGAACCAAAATGTATAGAGATTTGCGCAACACATATTGGTGGAGAAACATGAACGGAAACATAGCGCTATTTGTGAACAGATGCATGGTTTGTCAACAAGTGAAGGCAGAACATCAGCGGTCATCAGGGTTATTAAACCCCATAGATATACCCGAGTGGAAATGGGAGAAGATTGCAATGGATTTTGTCATAGGCTTTCCTAGATCGGCTAGAGGTCATGATGCCATCTGGGTGATTGTGGACTGACTGACGAAGTCAGCTAATTTCTTACCTGTCCGGATGACCTACAACTTAGAACAGTTTGCACAGTTATATGTTAGAGAAATTATTCGACTTCATGGAATTCCAGCATCTATTATTTTGGATAGAGACTCAAGATTTACTTTAAATTTTTGGACAAGCCTTCAGAAAGCTTTGGGCACTAAATTAAAGTTTAGTACTGCATATCACCCTCAGACTGATGGGGAATCTGAACGAACTATCCAAGTTCTTAAGGATATGTTGAGGGCGTGTGTCCTAGACTTAGGTGGTAAGTGGGAAAACCATTTGCCATTAGTGGAGTTTGCATACAACAATAGTTTCCAGGTTACTATCGGCATGGGGCCATACGAAGCCCTATATGGCAGGCGATGACGTTTGCCGATATGTTGGGATGAAGTTGGTGAAAGAAGGATTTTGGGTTCGGAGCTAGTTGAAAGAACTGTAGAGGCCATTGATAAGATTAGAATGAGGATTAAAATAGCTCAAGATTGTCAGAAGAGTTATGCTAACAATAGGCAAAAAAGTTGAGGTTTGAGGTTGGTGAGAAAGTATTTCTTAAAGTAGCACCGATGAAAGGGGTAATACGATTTGGGAAGAAGGGTAAACTAAGACCTAGATTCATCGGCCCGTATGAGATTCTTGAGAGGGTCGGAAATGTGGCATACCGCTTGGCATTGCCACCTGAGCTATCGGCAGTGCACAACGTATTCCATGTTTCTATGTTGAGAAAGTACGTCTCCGATCCTAACCATACAGTAAATGTTCAATTGTTGGGTGTTCAGAGTGATATGACATACGAAGAAGTTCCTGTTATGGTGCTAGAGAGAAAAGTCCACGTTCTAAGGAACCGAGAGGTCTCCTTAGTTAAAGTCCAGTGGGATAGATATGGTGAAGATGAGGCTACTTGGGAAATAGAAGAAGATGTTTTGAATAAATATCCCGCTCTCATTAAGCAAGTAAGTTAAATTTCGAGGACAAAATTTTATTTAAGAAGGGAGGGTTGTAGCGGCCGAAAATTTCTAACTCTTTCAAAGAAAAAATTTACTTTAAAGATTGAACGGTTTAGTTAACTTGCTGCGTCGCTACGATACTTCTAATATTTTAAGTTATTTATTTGGTCACCATAGTATGTTACATAGCAATTTATTTTTTATAAACATGAAGATCTAATTATTTTAACTTAGGCCCATTATTTTGAGAACCCGTGTTATATTAATTTGAACGATTATTTTTAGTCATTTAAAAATTATAATTTATTGTATTTATTTTAAAGTAACGGACGAAGATTTAATTTAGCAACTATAAAATACTCAACCCAAATTTTACCTTTTTATTAAGCATAACTTTTAAATATGTTATTATTAAATAATACTTGAGTTTGTTTCAAAATTAAATACTCCATCTTGTTTGGCAACCTCAAGAAACGTGTGTGTATTTTCCACCAAGTCAACTTGCCCCCACTTCTTTTAACCTCCTCAACCACTTTCTTCTTTAACTCCCAACTCTCCCTCTAAACAATTATGGTTGGTTTTATGAGAACATGCATGAATATTTATATTTTATACACCACCCCACAGCAACTCATTTGGCTAATTTGCTATTTCGGTTGACAAGAGAAAAGAATTTTTCTTATTCTATTTCTACTACCCACGCACACACGCACGACCATTTCTATTATATATTTGAAGAAAACAAAGCTGCAAGCTGGTTGATTTTTCCTTTTGGTGACGGTGCATTTGAACAGTTTTACCTACGACTCAATTCTAACAATTTTTCTAAAGATCTTAAGGTAGTATCATATTCCGTACACAAGTTGTTTACGGTTTGAGAAATTTATATGCTAGTATGTACGTAACTGTTAATTTCTTTGTGGAAATTATTTGTGATTGAAGGTAATCACTATGAATTATTTGTGATTGAAGGTAATCACTACGAATATTTTGATTGAAGTTAATCACTATAATGAAAGTATGTCGTTTGACCACCGATTTACTGGAAATACGACTTTTGCATGTTATGATAATGTTTGTATATGATTGTCCCATTAGGCCGTGTACATACTACTGAGTATTTCTTCGAAATGCTCATTCTTTTAATTATACATTTCAGATTGAAGAGCTTGGAAACGTGGAGATGGGCGCTAGTGACTCAAATTTATGAAAACTATTCTTTTTAGTTTAAGGAATTCTAGTAGGTCATATTTTAATTTGGTTTCGAACTTTTTATGTTCTGTTTCAGTACCTTTAATAGTTCATGCACTTTAGACCTATTTTGATTATTTGTCGTTTAATAAAAAAGGGAAGGAAAGAAGTGTTTCTGTCCAAATTTCAGAATCTGCCCCTAACTTTAAAAATTTGCTATGATGTGTGTATTTCGAATTTTTATATAATTCCACCTGTACATGATAGCCTTATGTGTTGTCTAACTATTGGCTTTGGTTTCACATGCAAATGCCTTATAGATTTCAGGTTATGACCCTTTTTGTGAAGGTCGACCATGTAAATCCGAGAACAGTGGTTCTGTTTTTGAAAAAAAAAATTAATAAATAAAATCATTTGATATCCCAAACCTCATTGATTAGAGCCAAGTTTTGATTACGATCTAATATTATGAGTCTTCCATGTATCATTTATTTTTCGCCGTGGTACGAGGTGATTTTCTGTGTCAAAATGATTTTGATCGATAATTGCTTGAATCGCAAATGAAATTTAAGGGTGCTGATTTTATAATTTTAAAAACTTCCTTCCTTATTGTTTTTATCTTTATTCTGAGTTGTTTGAAGTTCCATCGACAAACTTTTAAATTCTTCCGCTATATGTCGAACTGTGTGACGATTTATATTTCTTAGAAAATAAAAAGAATGATTAATTCGGGGTTCGTTTTCTCCAAAAGTCAAAATTCGTAGCGGTCGGGTCGTAGGAACCCAGGGCATTACAACACTTTGACACTCGTTTGACTTTTAATTGCATTCCATTGATTATATGTGATCTTCTTGAACATCTTTGACCCCTCCAAGGACTATACTACCAACCCTTAACTATTTTAATTTTAATTACAACTCCATGACTTTAATTTTATTTAAGGAATAGCCAATTTCAAATAGAAACCTAACAAACTTCCCATTTGACATTTTGTGACAAAATCGTTTATTTCAAAATCAAAATAAAAATAATTTGACCAAAGACTCAATTCCTAAAATTTACTTCAACATCTTGTCAACATGTTCCTTGAAACACATAGAAACACCAATACCACGTGAAAAGTAAGAGCAAACTGACAATTAAAAAATATAACTAAGTTACATAAACCAACACAAGAAAAAGATGTGTAACACCAAAAATCATACAATAGTACGTGTATAAATAACTTAGAATTGAAACAAAAAATATTAATATCAATATTGACAAAACATAAAACTCAAAATCAATATTAAAATTACTATAAAAATTTCAAAAAATGTTTTGACTTCCCCTAAGTCAAATATCAAAAATAATTATGACTCCTAAATCAAATATAAAAAATATCCAAAACTCCCGACATTCATATACTAATAACTCTCTTAAATTCCCGTCCCTTTTTTGTCATGAATGATAAAGGAAAACAAGTGATATGATAATGAATAACATGAAGAGAAATGAGTTAAAAATATGCACATGGATGCTCAAAATTATGCAACACGTGATGAGAGAAAAAAAAATTTCTTTTGAGACAACTATTTTTCTTGAATTTTTAAATATAAAATCATTAACAGTTATTGCTTACTTATATATATACAATACTAGGTGCAAGCAACGTGCAATGCACGTTTGCTTAATTTATATTTAATAGTTTTGTTTAATAATTAATTTGTTATTAATAAAGATGTATTTTTTTTTGGTTAATTAAATAATTAATAATGTAATGTTTATGTAATTGTTAAATAATTAGATGTGTGATTTTGATGTTTTGATGTAAGTTGGTGAGATCGAAGAAAATAAGCAAAAGTTGACAAATTTGGAGAAATTGCTAAATTGTAAGGGATCCAAAGTTCGGAGACTAAAATGTAAATACTTAAAAGTTGTGTCGAACCTCACGATGAAGATTTGAGAGTGCTCGGAGTCAATTGGATAAAGGAAGACGTCAATGGAATCAAATTTAGTCAAAAGATGATCACAAATCAATTTCCAACCGAAAAGTTATGCTCCGATATTTTAGTCTCATATTGAGACCTATTTTTGACATATAAAGTGATCGAATTGGAGAATGATGTCTGAATCAAAGTTGTAGCCAAATGAGTTAGCTTTCCAACGCATTTTGAATCGCCTCAATCGGATATCAGAATACAAAGTTATGATAAAAACACTGAAGAAAGGTACAGCTGCCTGTTTAAAACAAGAAATTCTGTTACATAATCCGTTAAAACAACAAATTCCGTTAGTTTTTCCGTTAAAAACAAGAAATTCCGTTACATAGCTACTTTTAATATATAGAAAATATAAACAGTAAATTTTCCCACTACTTATTTTTTAGTTAAATGGAGTAAATTGTATAAGCTATTCATGTGTGAAAAATGTTACTAATTTCCTATAAGCAAAGTCTCAAAATCTTATATCAATGAGAAATGACATGCAAAGAATCACTAGTGAATGAATATATTTCTTAAATTATATAGTCAAACTCAATGCTTCCAGGACTTTTAAATAAAAAAATCTCATATTTAATTTTTTTTTTCAATGTATAACTTTTCTTTCTCTTCCTATCTGTAAGAACATATATATAATTTTTTTCTTTCGTATCTTATGTCCAAACTTATCTTCATTAAGCATACTTAATAACCCCTTGTAATGAGTTTTAGACTGATGACTTTAAATTCAGATAACTATAGGGCATCAGATTTTAAGACATCTAGCATGTTTAATTACTTGAGTCAAAAGGGCTACGAAAACAAGTATAAAACGTATCAAAATAATTCAATTATTTTGAAGCACAATACCTTTTTTCTTTTATAAAAAATATACAAGAGCTAGGTTAATTAGTTAAATGACAATTCATATTCAAAGTCAACTCACTACACTGATGACCGCATCTCAAATCTCACATACGCGATTAAACTCACTCACAAGAGCTTAATGTGTGCTATACGGATTATACATGAAATAAACTATACCAAGTATTCTAAATAAGTTCTAAATAAAGTTAATGAGAATTTTATTCACGATTCATATATTTAACTAGTATTTGTTCACAAAATAATATGTCCAATGATATTACCAAAAAGATCCCTTTCTCTTTCTCTTTTTTCTTTTTTAATTTTTTTTCATTTAAAAAAAGGATAATGCACATAAAAAAATAAAACAACAAAAATAAAGTGCATGCATGAATATGTAGATTTAATGAACAATGCAGATTTAATCAATGAGGAACACGAGTACTCTTACCATGAAAAGCAACGTGAGCAATGCAACAATTTAAAACATCACTTTGACATGTGAGTTCACTCTTTTTGACAAAAATCTTCTTAGAATAAAATGTAGCCTCAGTTAATTTAGTCATGAACTCAGTCAAGTGACTCATTTGATTAGCCAAGAATTTAACTTGAGTAGTTAGATCTTGTTTATTGTTCATAATCAAGGGTTTACGGCACTTAAGTCTAATGTGACCTAATTCACCATAATTATGAAATGTGGGAATAAATTTAGGAGTAATCCTATGTTTCAAATTTGAATTTTAGGTTTAGGAAATGTACATTGTACAGACGATTTATGTTCTAGGGCTCCTACTCTCTTGTTCTTGTTCCTACTTAAGAGTTCACGACACCTAGGTCTTATGTGTCATAATTTACCACAATGGTGACAAGTTGAGATGAACCTAAGAGCAACTTCAGGTTTGAAGTGTTGAACCTTAGAATTTATCGGGAGAGGTACAAACTTATTTTTAGAAGAGGAAGTCGTATTGAAATTTGTTTTATTAAAGCACAAATCTTCTCCATTCCTAGTTGTTATGTTCAGACCTATCATATTATCAATCTTCTTAGATCCGCACTCTTTCTCAACCCCTAACTCATTCAAACTTTTAGTAAATTCCTCAAGTTTGGCTATAATGTTCTCATTTTCTAATTCAAGATTATTCAATTTTTTTATAGGTAGAGCGATTCGCTTTTTCAACTTAAGTCACTCTTCAAACAATTGGTTATAAGCCTCCTCAATATCCGTATCATACTCAGATCTCGAATTAGAAAGTGGTTGACTCATCTAGACGAACGTTTGGGTCAAAGATTGCTATTAAGCTTTGATATCACTTGAATTTTTTTATTTTTTGTATTTAGACCCATTATGTGGAATAAATCAATACGAGCAACAAATCACTTAATTATTATTTCTAAATGATTAAGGTAATTAATTCAATTAAATTAATCCTAAGTATCAATCAAATAAATATTCTGATCAAAGCAATAAAATAATAATACCAAGAATTGATCACGGAGGAAAATCCTAACTCAGGATCAATAAACTTAGTGATGTCAATAGGCTGAGTCGAGTCAGCTTGGCCCTTAAAGCCACGAGCTCGGCTCTGTTCGTGGCTCGTGGAGAAATGAGCCATGAGCTCACGAGCCGAGCAGGCTCGTGGCTCGTTTGCTCGTGGGCAAGCTCGGCTCGGCCCACGAGCTCACGAGCTGAGCCGGCTAGCTCGTGGCTCGTTAAATTTTTTTTAAAAAGATTTTCTTAGCTTTTTTTTATTTTTTAAATGATTTTTTCACGAGCCCACGAGTCGAGCTCGTGGGCACTCGGCTCGTCTAGTGAGCGGCCTGCTTGGATCGTGCTCGGGCTCGTCTTTTGACGAGCCCGAGCGGCTCGTGAGTCGTTATAGTACGAGCCGAGCGGCTGAGCCGACGAGCCGCTCGGCTCGATTGCCACCACTAAATAAACTTAAGGTAAACTTGCTAGTAAACAATCCACTAGAAAATGTAACTTACGATTAGTCCAAACACTGTTAAACCTTAGCTAACACTGTCCACCTAATTTGTAAATCATAAGGAACTCCTTTGGTTGTGCATGCCCGTACTTCCCAAAACACTGGGCCACTTTTTTCTCCTCTAGATCACAAAGAACAAATCTCATTCTTTAACGCCGGTACTCTAAACACTTTTTTTCCAAACTTCAGAACTTTGAAGATTTATAAATGAAGGTAGGATTTTGTTTAACGTTTGAACTTTGTATTTTAATATGTGCCTAAGACAAGAAATTTATGAGAAATTTTCATAAATGTCACTAAATTTGAAAATCTTCAAAAATTTGTCATTCTCACTTTTGGTGTTTAAAAATGTCAATTTTTGGTGTGAAAGGTCCAAATTACCCTTAGTGACACCTTTTTAGGAGCATTTTAATGCTTGGTTTGAATGTCATTAATGTTATGATGTGATGATTTATTTTGTATATATAAGTATTTCATATATGTATATTATATTGAGTAATATGAATTTTGTTAAAAAAAAGATAAAATAATTTGAAAAGTTAACATAAACACATATCTTCTTACCATTAGCAAACTCTAACTTCTTCTTCATCTTCTTCATTCTTGATCAAGAACACATTGCTATTGGATTCATCATCCATTTTGAGAGGTTAACCATTACAAATTGTTTATATTTTTATCTTATAACTTACTATTTTTTAAATGTTAAATACAACATGATGAAATGTGATAGGTGAAATTTTTGAAACTATTATTCATTGATTTGTTTGATTTTTGAAATATTTTTGAAGGGTGAAGATACCAATATCCTTTACAAAATGTGAATGATTTCATATTTAATGAAGTATTGATTTATTTATTTTTGGAAAGATGTTGTCATTTTGTAATTGTGAATTGATTATCACTATTAATATTTTGAATAATTTCTTCCAAAGTACCAGATACATGTTTTCAAGCTTCTCGATAGTTCATACAGTTCAAATGTCAAATAGTTCATTTGAAACCGTCGGGTTAGACATGTGAGTTGTTGAACTCGACGTTGAGCAACGTCGGAATAGACAATTTAACTGTCAAATTCGACACTTGAAAACTGTTGAAACCCTTGATTTCACCTTTTGTTACTATATGGATTTAAATATTCGAAAGTTATACTTTTGTATTATTAAATATTGACATATTTATTGTGCGGATTCTTACCATTGCTATACCAACATTTCAGGTACGAGTAATCATTTGATATTCATCGTGTCGCATGGAAAAAAGTTTGTTCATGTGGATGACGAATGAAAGTGGAGAGGGGACAAAACCACTTCCATTTTAGTGCCGATCCATATACGAGTCTACCACACTACTCAGGAAATGTACTCACTGTAGTAAAGTTGGTCATAACCGGACCCCATGTTCGAACACTACTGTAAAACAACTGACGTAAACAGGCTTTATCTCCGGAAGTGGTCGAAGTTGTATGTTAAATGTTTACAATCTGAAGTTATATTATCATTATTATCGTTTGCATACGTTATTGGTCGTTATGTTCACATAAAAATTACGGATCCTCATGTTGAGAAAAACTGCACACAACATCCTGATACTTAAACTGTCGATCCCGGCAAATGGATTCTGTCATTCTCGAAGTAGCATGGTGTTCCCCAACACATTCTCAACTTGCATTATTATTTTCAACTTACATTATCATTATCATTCCATTATCGTTTGCAGACAGCAGAAGACATGTTTAAGTTCACAACCAAAATACGGATCCATAGACATAATACTGCATAACAACCCGACAGTTAATATATCGTTCCCGACAGATTGTTTTGTCTTTCTCGATAGTTGGCACGGACTACAAACTATAATTACATATACGATGTATAAGGGACATGTTGTTACTGACTATTTGGTAAAGACCGTTACCAAATTCATCCCTGACAAAACAAAACAAAAGAACTACACACTTATTTCTATGCACACAACCATATGCAATTACTGTCCACCTCATTCATTGTCGACGTTTGAACTTTCTCCCACACTATTTTCATCAGAATCATTCGAGCTTATGATAATTATCTCAGGAGCTGCAACGTTTGTCAACTACTCATCGTCATCGGATTCATCTTTGTACCGAACTATGAACTAGAACCCTTCATCGACCACACTCTTGGGTGACTGCAATGCTTCACTTGCAACTTTGTCAAGATTGGGAAAAGGAACAACGAAAATGGCTCTCCTACCATTCATAGGGTTGGATTCCTCATCGTTCAACGAAATTTTGATGGGAAATAATGGGGACGAACCGGGTATTGGCAGAAGCTCATTCAGGTCAAACAGTTCGTTGCTTTTCGTGGACGAACCCATTATGGAGAATGCAATGCAATGGGTGAAACTAATCTAAATGAGTGTGTACCATTTTCTTTTAGAAATTCCTGCTTGTAGTTGTTGGAAATAAATTTTAATTAGTACATTTGTATCTTAATTGTAGTATGGTCCTCTGGGATTTTTACATATTTCAACAAATTAAAACACCAATGTGCAATGAACTATGACTTACAAAAATCATGCATCAACCATGAATTTGATGAGGATTCCTAAAGATGTTGATTCACTGCATTAAGACATTCAAACCACAATCACATACTCTTGCAGTCCAAACCTTGTCAGGTGCCTTGTACATTGAACCACAGTTCATTTGTCTCATCAGTTCAAATGGATCTGAACACTAGTTGTTGGGTCGAGAATTTTATGTCATGTACATCGGCCAGGAAGCCAAGGTATGAGTTGTCGAAATCTTCTCGTCGTCGAGCATCAAAATTCTCCAATACGATTTTCACGTACTTTACATTACTCCTTTGAAATATATGGGCGTGCAATGACGCATTTTTGGGAATGAGGATTTCAAAATTCATCTATAAGAACAAGGTATAATAACAAAGAAAAGAAGATTAGATCATAATAATTCATTCATGTTAATGTGAAACACACGAGTAAGAAAGCAAAAAAAATACGTGTAATGTTCAGATGAACCAAAGTTGGACATGTGGACAGATGACTGCCAAACTGATCTATCGAGAAATACTGCATTTAATTGTCTAGAACGACAGTCCATATGACTAATGACTTAACTCATATGTCGATATTTAGTCATCTCTCGAGAATAACAGAGACAACCTGTTAGGAACGACGGTTAATAACGACGATGGGTCACATAATTAATATGTCGAGAAGTATTCATCAAACTCCCTCTAAAGCAATGAAATATATACAAAAAGTAAAAAATGTAACATTCCCAATATATAAAGTGAAAAATGTAATGCATGATCAAACATTATACTAATAAAGAACATGTTCTAGCAAAATGGGGGACTTCAAGAATGCAGATAATATGACCTCTATTATTTTCCACTGATTTTCAATGACAAATTCCAACAAATCAACAATTAAAGTTCGATGAAACAAATTCATAGCTTGAATGTGTGAATTCCAACAATGTTCCATTTATATATTCAACCTCAATATCTGAATCTTTGAGTAATCAAAAGCTACAAACTTTGACATGCAAAGTAATATAAATTCAAGATTAACGAATGACGAAGTAAGAACCTTAAGCTCAGATCTTGGGACGGACGAATCTCCACTAATAGAGACCTCAAGTTGGATCTACAACAAAGTCCAAGTATTATATATTAGACTTACCTCACACTCACAAAATCGATAAATAGACAAAAAATAAATTTTACATCTATATCTTACCACCCATATTTTGCTTGTGTTTGTGCTTTAGTAAGGAAACCTTTGGTACGTTGCTTTGCAAGCTCCATGTCTTTCTGTCTTGGATCATATAGTAAGGAACCAATTTGATGCTTCCTATTATGCAGCTTTTAAGGCTAACCCTTGGTTGAAGCGGACTTGTATGCGGGGCCAATAGTTAGATTTGGAGGTTTGAATGAGAGAGAGATGGATTGAGTGGTCATTTTAGTTTTTAGTTTTTCATTTTTTAAAAAATTTTAAAGTATTGTGGTGCATTAATTGGATGTGATATTTTTTTTTCCACTTTTTGGTCAAACTTTTTTGTCTAATCACGTCACATTTAATTAAGGATTGCAAGGTATTTAAATTGTCTATAGGGATAAAAAAAAAGTCCAAAAGTGACATTCTTGCAACGATTATTAAAAGGTGACATATTTGCAAGTGACAATTGAAAAAGTGACATGGGCTGCAATTTCCTCGAATTTTATTAGAATATGTAAAGAGATCTTCAAAGAAGATTCTTGACTTAAAACGAAGGCTCAACCAATGGAAATATAATATTTGGGAACAAATATGGAAACTATATTTGTAATTGAATCAAAAAATCTTTTGAAATGAGTTTGTGATCTTCAAAGAATAATTTCTATAATGAATATAATGTTCAACCACCAAACTTTGGGACGTCCCTTGGATTGCATACTTATAATGGAAGTGTCTGAGACTAGTTGAGATAGAAAAATAATAGTTTTATACGAATTAGGATTCCTGTTTGTCGAACCTTCACTCGAGCGTCCTCTGGGAGACTAGCGAGCTGTCCCTGAGCAGCGGTTAGTATTTTTGTCATAAATTTGTCTCTCTATGTCCGATTGAGGGATTTAAAGTGCATTGAAAAACTAACTCAAATGACTACAATTCCTTTAGAAATATCATTTTTCAAACTCAAATATTTTCTATGTGAAAAATACACCGCAACATGTAGCTGAGAATTTGGAGCAAAACTTGTGCGACATTTTAACACTATTTTTGACTTGTAATAGCATTCCATTGATTATATGTCATTTTTTTGGACATCTTTTACACCTAAAAGGATTATGCTACCAACCTTTAGCCATAATTACAACTCCATTACTTTAATTTTATCTAAAGAATAGTCAATTATAAATAAAGACCTAACAACACCATTGGAAAAATACTCGGTGTTTTCCATGAAAGTTTCTTCATTTTCATCTCTATTTCTGAAATGTTCCTTTTTTCTTTTTCTTCAAACAGTACTTTCTTATCTATTTCTGAAATGGTTGACCAAACACAAAAGTTAAAGAATATAACAATCAGGGAAGTTGCTACGTAACTATTTTATGTTATTTAATTATTGTGGTAAATGGCAGAAGGCCCAGTCCATATAAAACAAAATATAATTAGGTGAATTTTGGATTTATATATATGCACTTGTATAGTGTACATTTGACATCTCAGCAAATCTGACTGTTCAACTTTATCCTTTTATTGTCAATATTTTTAATTAAAAATGTATTTTCATATAATTTTTTACTTTTGTACTGTTTGATTGAACTTTTTTTTTTTCACATAAAATATTTTTCCACTTTTGGTTATGTGATTATATTTTTCTTGAAACACAAGGAAAATATTTTCTTTAGGGAGATATGATTTTTATTTTTCAGATAATTTACTCTCTCTTTCTCTCTCTCATCTTTCCCCTTTCTCTCATCTACTCACCAATAAAAAATGAACAAGTCTTTACTCGATAATTGTCCTAGACAGATGATAAGAATTAGAAGAAGAAAATATTATATAAATAAAATTAAATCTGCAATAAAAATTGACCCAAATGAGAACTACCTGGTGTTTTCATGCAAAATTTCATATATATTTCTGAAATGGTTGACCAAATAAAAAGAGTTAAATGAAGGGGAAGATGCCACGCTAGTGTTTATTAATTATTCTGATAAAATTGCACGAAGTTCGGTAGTTAGATAGCTAGGCGCATATATTTTAGTTATATTTATGATATTTGAATATTGATATAGAATAGACTTCACGTTGACGATAATTAATAAGCTATGATTGAGTTCTTAAACTAGTAAAACTTGGGCAAATAGGTTCCAATATTTCCAGTTTCCTTTCAATTAAGGCCAATAAGGACGAGCGAGAAAATTGTTGGGAATTTTGAGATGGATGTTAAGAAGACGAAGGGAGCATACCAGTTGGTAGACAATCGTGATTTTTGTTATAATACTGTTGTAAAATAAAATTATTTACTACTGTTGTATCCACGACATATCTCAGTAGTGAAAAACAGGCACAAACATATTTTGAACCAATTTTGTGAAATTATCTTTTAAAGTCACAAAACTTATTTTCTTATAGACACGTGGGTCAAACTGAATTAAAAAAATTATTAGTCGACTTTTATAATGGCTAGTGATGGCTAGTTTTAATCGAGATAAATAGATTAAATATGAGAAAGTAGTTAGGAGCGTTTTAGTATTCACATTTGGTGGATGGTATATAGTTTCAATTATCCACTTGATATCTTATAGAATAGATAGATAAACATGTTGGATTTAAATATTTATTATTATGATCGATCTTGATTCTTGAATTATATTTATCGTCCTTAGACGAAGTATGACTTATTTATTATATTTACTCAAAAGATATTAATAAACAAAATGTATTTGAAAAACTACCTTTGTGGTATTATTAGAGACTTAAGTTTAATTTATACCAAGAACTCGTTCTTAAGCTACATTACAAAAATGAGTCAACATTTTCAAAAAATAGTTCCAAATTTAGTTGATTATTTGACTTTGTCCTCATGTGACTTGCATTTTCGTAGAAATTGTCGACCCAAATTCAAATGTTTTTTTTTCTAAGTAAGTCATTATAGTCTCCTTTTATAATAATTATAAATTGTATAGTTGAAATTAATATTTAATTTCAACTATTCATTTATAGATACGATTTATTATTATTTATATATTTCGTGAATGTAACGATCCGACCTCACGTCAGAATCGTTATCATATCTTACATACTGTCCGTTTTGGGAGAACCTAAACCCATCTTAAGTTGAATCCTGATATCAGTTCCAAAGCGGACAGTACGTACGATATGATAACGGTTGCGACGAGAGGTCAGGTCGTTACGGTGGAGTCCTCAATAATTTTGTTATCATTTTTATTTATATAACATTTATAAATTTGAAGAGAGAGATGGAATTAAAAAGAGAGACCATTTCTTCATGCTTAGGTCCAATTGGATTGCTAGAATGGTCAACAACTGCCAGTAGATATGTGTTGACTAGACTTTCTTTTCTCAAATATTACATAAGTACCCCAATATAATAAGGTGATTTAGAGCTTGTTCGAGGCTATTTTCGCTTTATATAAGAAAGTTATTTTAGATCAATTTTCTCTAAAATTTTATTAATAAAGTAATATATTTTCAAAAATTATTAAAATAAATCGAAAAACAAACTTCTGAATCACAAAAATTATTTTTAAATCTTCCAAAAATTTTGGTGAAAGTCAATTCTTCAGTCAAGTTGATGGCAGCAGCCATGAAATTTACATGGTAGGAACTATATAAAAGTGGGAGCAATTATGTGGGAAATGGACAGTAAACAAAGAAGAAATGAGTGAGCCACCCACGCTACATGTTTCACGCACTACCTTCTAATTTATTTCCCAGTATTTTCTTCTGTTCCCATTATGCTCATCCAGCCACGACCCCACAACGCACTCTAAAATATATTAGTGCTATTAACTTTTTTATTTATTTACTGAATAATTATTATAATCAATTATCTTTTTGTTTTTAATTTCTTGAATTCTTGACCACCTTTTAAATATTTTACAAAATTTCCTCTCTACTTGTTATAAATATAGAATTGCCCTTGTCTTTTAATGTTATGTGGTTTGTCCAAAAACATGTAGAAGGTCATTTTTGGTATTTACTTACATGTAGGCATTTATAGTCGACCGCAAAAAAAAAAATAAAAAAAATATTTTTTTTCAACTTAGTGGTGTATAAATTTATATCGAGTCTCAACATTTTAATTAAATTTACTATTCATTAATGAATTACTAGAATAAATAAATTTTTTGTTTATGACCATTAAAGAGAATAAATTTTAAATTACTTCACTAACTACCAAAAGGTTGTCTTCGTACGTCCGTCGTTTATCTCATTTCAAGTCATGACATATTCTTCAATTTCATATTGATTTAACCCCTGTTTGGTTTGGATTGATTTCGAGTCAAAATCAATAATTAATTTCAAATACACATTTTATGGGACCCACAACTTTTCAATTACACATTTCATCAACTTTTATTAAAATCTAATAAAAATCTGATTTTAATCTCAACGCCCTTTCGCTCTCCTATAAATACTCCCTCCCAACCTGCATTTTTTCAAATTAAGCTCTCATTCTTGCATCCATCAACTTTCAGAATTAATTTGTCATTTCTTAGTTATGGCTTCATCTTTCACCTTCAAAGTTAAAAGGCAGAACCCTGAACTTGTACATCCAGCAGAACCCACTCCCCATGAATGCAAACTCCTATCCGATGTTGACGATCAAGAGGGCCTTCGTTTTCAAATTCCAGTTATACAGTTCTATCGCCATGATCCCTCATTAATGGCTGCAGGGAAAGACCCTGTAAATGTAATTAGAGAGGCTCTGGCGAAAACTCTAGTGTTTTACTACCCGTTCGCTGGCCGGCTCAGGGAAGGTTCCGGCAGGAAGCTCATGGTGGACTGCACCGGCGAGGGTGTAATGTTCATTGGAGCTGATGCTGATGTAAGTCTCCGGGATTTTGGGGACGCTCTTCAGCCTCCGTTTCCTTGTTTGGAGGAGCTGCTTTATGATGTTCCGGGCTCCGGGGGCGTCCTTGACTGCCCGTTGCTGCTTATTCAGGTAAACACAGTGTATGTTAATTCTCTATGTAATCAAGAAGGTGGGAGACTGAGGGTTCATTACAATTTTTATATTCAATCAACTTGGGATTTTTAGTTTAATTTGATCTGCAAGACCAATCTTGGAATTTGTGTAATCATTTTGAGTCTCAGTGGGGATCGAATTCGTTCGAGTTAGATGAACTCTAATTCCATATTAAAACTGAAATTTCATCTTGAAGGTCAACTTTACTAAGAGGTGTAATCAAAATCGTTATTCAATCAACATGAGATTTATCTGAACCGAACTTATATATTTTAATTACTTGTTTTCAAGTGATTAACGGTTTGTTTTGCAAGAATTTGATTAACTTCTAATAATCTCAAATCTTTTAGAATTATGATAATCAAGCATAGTAAACTTTTAGATTAATGGTGTCTTTCACGTTCTGTATAATCGCTAATGTTTGATATAGGCCCTGTTTGGTACACATTATTTTTTTCATTTTCATTCTTCTACTCATTTTCAACTACACATTCTTCATCAATCTATTATTCAATAATACATTCTTTCAAAAGAATGTGTCCCAAACACATTCATATTATGACTTGTTTAGGAGAGGTTTATAAAAAAATTATGATGTCTAAATTCAATTTCAATCACATATTTCATGAAATTCATTATTAACAAATTCTATTTAAAAAAATATTATCACTTGAATCATGTTATAGCATCAGAAAGGTTGACATAATGTCATATGATATTCTATAATTGGACTGTTTAAATACTATTGACTTTTCTATTTAATCATATCTTGTCCGCACGTTAAGACATCTGTCAATATTTTTTTGGACCCAATCATGTTATCCACTGTCATGCAAAGTCGTTTTAAAGGGATCCACTCCGTGTGAATATGTTGTCCTGTCGAGCTATACTGACTTGTGCCATCTCAAGTCATTAAGAAATATTATATACTGATTTGGTTAATATAATTGTCAAGAGAATATACGCAACACCTCCACACAAAAATACCAAATCAAAATTCAGTAACACAATAATTGCCTGGATAGAACAACAAATATATTTTTTTAGATCTGATAGTAGAATTTTGAAAATAAATTGTTGCGTTTTGAGTATAAAACTAAAATACCTAATTTTATATGAAATCATAAAAATTATACAAGAAAATATTTTGTGATTAAAAGAGACGAAATACAATTATAATAAGAGTTATGCTACATGTACATATTCATTTTGCCAAATTGGTGCTGATTCAAACTTGGCAGAATTTCATTAACAGTTATGTCAAAAATATTTTTCAACCATCGAATCACAAATTGCCAAATCATTCTGGCAATGGGATTTTGGTAAATGAATTCGTACAAATGGCATTTTCCTTATAATTATAGTGATACCATATTTACAATTATGCAATTGGGACCTGTGCATCACGTATTTTTCCCAAAGTTTATGTTGATAATTCTACTAGGTATCGAAACATTATTTGTGGGGTAGAGAAATTAGTGGGTACCTAGCAAACGCAATTAATGCATAGAAAATTATGGATTCCATCCACGATGTCGTTATTTTGTTTTTGAACTAGCCAACACTTTCGTACCTTATCACTCAACTGATGGGATGGAGTATTTATTCATTTCGAAAAGAGAAATAAAATATAAAAAAAGAGTATGTTACAGTAAATATAATCTTTTAACTGTTACGAAGCATCATTGAAGAATGCAGAATCGCAGAGATTAGTAGAGCTAGCATATTTTTACTTTTTCATTAACGAAAATGTCTCTATTTGTAGGTAACTCGCCTTACATGTGGTGGTTTTATCTTTGCGCTACGCCTCAATCACACCATGTGTGATGCAGCCGGACTAGTCCAATTCATGGCGGCTGTGGGTGAAATTGCCCGAGGTGCACCGGCCCCCTCTGTGTTACCAGTGTGGCAGAGAGAATTACTCAATGCCCGACAACCACCACGCGTGACATGTGAGCATCACGAGTATGATCAAGTCCCTGACACTAAAGGAACCATAATCCCACTCGATGACATGGTCCATAAATCGTTCTTTTTTGGTTCCAAGGAAGTAAACAACCTTCGCAACCTCGTCCCTCCCCAACTTCGCAGTCGTTCCACGTTCGAGTTATTGACAGCCTGTCTTTGGCGCTGTCGCACAATAGCCATTTCCCCTGACCCCGAAGAGGAAGTGCGCATACTTTGCATAGTGAATGCGCGTAACAGATTCAATCCTGCCCTTCCTGATGGATACTACGGCAATGCATTTGCATTCCCCGTGGCAATATCAACGGCTGAGAATCTATGCAAGAAACCGTTAGGATATGCACTTGAACTTGTAACAAAAACAAAATCCGATGTCACAGAGGAATACATGAAATCACTGGCAGATCTTATGGTTATTAGAGGGCGACCGCATTTCACTGTGGTGAGGACTTACCTCGTATCAGATGTGACGAGGGCTGGATTCGGGGATGTCGACTTTGGATGGGGTAAAGCAGCTTATGGAGGACCAGCCAAAGGTGGGGTGGGTGCCATTCCTGGTGTAGCTAGTTTCTACATACCTTTCAGAAACGAAAAGGGTGAGGATGGAATAGTGGTGCCAATTTGTTTACCTGCCCTCGCCATGGAAAGATTTGTTAAAGAACTTGGATCCATGATCAATGATCAAACCCCTGTCTTCATCACATCGGCACTGTAAATCGATTAAGACTGTTCGTGGTACTCGGGACATCAAATCAAGTAATATATCTGCTATTTGTACTTCAACTAAATCATAGTATTTTTGTGTGTGTAAATTGTAATAAACTTTGGGCTTGTTTAGCAATCTCAATTTTGGATTTAGTATAATCAAATGGTGAATCAGAAATACTATTTTACCACTCTATTCTTAGATAAATTTCTTTTCAGTTCCTACACTGTTAATTAAATTTTTGCATTATGCGCCTTCACCTCGACTCATGGGTCTATACTGGATTGTGTATTTGTGATTACAATCGCTTGAAAAATTACAGATGTGGGACAAAGATAATTTTCATTTTCTATAGATGTCATGTTCATTTCTAGTTGTGGAAAATTCTGTGTGATGGACAATTGTTCAAAGAATTGACACACAAAATGCTCCAATAATTGGGTGGTGTTTGAACATCTTTACCCAACTTTTGAGCATCCATTGCTTTAGTTAGTGGGGTTGCTATCCTTAAGAAAGCATGGTTTAGTTGTTTACACCAGTAAGAACTAAGGAACACATTCAATGTCATGGGAAGTTATAGGCACACTGTCTTCCAACTTGCAAACAATCTAAAAAGAGCTCTGCTTCTTGTACAGAAGCAGAGTGGCCAGACTCACACTCACAGCAGGAGGGGGGGCAGAGGGTGGTTTATTTTTTTCAATATTTTACTCACACGGGGCCCATCCCATGTGAGTTTTCTGGCCAATTTCCGTGGCCAATAATGATCTAAAAAATGAGTGTATATTGGGTGTCCTCAACTTATATTTTAAATTTTTTTAAAATTTTAAATAAATTTCTCTGTTCTCGACAACTTGTGAATTCCTATGAATTTTGTTAATGAAAGAATTAAAATGTATTTAGTTGATTTCGAGTGTATAAATATAAATATCAAGCTCTTAGAAATGTCAGATACCTCTAAGAAGGTTTGCCCTTGGAACCAAGGTGCTTCACGAGGCAATTTGCTTGTATTTATCAAAAGAATTATTCAAGACTGGTACATGGTCTAGAAAACATAGAACGGAATCACCTCTCCAAAGCTTAATCAGTAACCATTGGGAGTAATTTGTGTAGTTGCCTAACTATACGACCTCAACATTTCACCCAAAAAAAAAAAAGAGAGAGAGAGAGAGAGCCTCATTCCGCTTACGAGTATAGCCTAAGAGATCACCATACGCCAGTCTTGGAAAGCAGGCCCTTTCATGCTTTCGGGCCTTATAAGCTCTATGTAAGACGAATAAGGAATATTCAAGGGAACAATACATAAATAAGGTATTTAGGTATCACAATTTCAAAATTAAGGTTTGAAGTTTTAAATTTCAAAAATCAGGTTTTCATTAAAATTTATTTATAATTTAATTAATAAATTATATATTTAATTAATAAATATATAAAGGTCACAGATCTATGCAATTTGGTCACAATTCAAAAATTTTAAGGTCACAATTCAAAAATTTTATAGGTCACGATTTGTTCATCGGTCACAAATTAAAAATTTAAAAGTCACAATTGTTCATCGGTCACGAATCACAAAATTTATAAGTCACACAACTTATTTTATGGTCACAGAACATCAAATTATAGGTCACATATTACTTTTATTGGTCACAAATTAATAAATTTGTAGGTCACAAATTATTTTTAGGTTACAAAATCAAATTTTTTATATGTTTTAACTATTTTACGGTCACAATTCAAAAATATTATAGGTCACAGTTTGTTCATCGGTCACAAATTAAAATTTTAAAAGTCACAATCAACCAAATAATTGGTCACAAACACCCACAACACCGACACCCACACCAACTGCCACGACGACCACCACCACCGTCGCCGCCACCACCACCACCACCACCACCACTCCAACAACCAAAACCAATGCCTCACTACAATCAACCACCTATAGCACCACCATCACTACCGCACTTCAACTACCACCCCAACAAAAAAATCTTCAGACCCGCAACCACCATTCCCACCCACCGCAACCACCACCCAACAAAAAAATCCCCAAATCCACAACCATTACCTCATCCGCACAATTATCCCAACCTGTATCTACAAATCACCACTACCACCTCTACCATCTTCTTCACCTCTACCACACCCATCACACCACAAACCACCACCGCCGCCAACACCAACACCACACAATATCGCTGCCGCCGACGCCACCTCCGTCGCGCCCCCACCCTAACCCCAACCCACCACCACCCATCCAGAACCACCTCCTCACCAAAACACACAACCACCGCACCACTCCAAAACAACAGGACCTCACCACCACCTCCCCGCCAAAACACAAAGAACCACCGCACCACGCCAAAACACACAGACCACCGCAACCTCATCCAAACCGAAAAAAAAAACCATCCAAACCGAAAAAAAAAACCTTCCAGATCGGAACCACCGCACCCAACCCCCCACCACCGCACACCACCACCACCGCACACCACCTGCGCCCGTCGAGGGGCCCACCATTACCACCTCAGCAGTCGCAGTCGCAGCCGCATCCGCATCCGCATCCAACCAATTTCAACCTCCTTCGCCTGATTTTCATCAGAACCACCCCTCTGCTCAACCATTTTCGCCTGATTTTCATCATCACCTCGCCTGATCTTCGACATTGACGGCGGTGGCGAGAAGAAGAGAGAGAGGCGATAGTGAGAGTGAAAGAGGCGAGAGATGAGAGTGAAGGAGAGGTGTGAGAGAATGTGAGAGAATGATTTTTTGAATTTTAGGGTTTGGATAATTATAATTTAGATATAAATTAATTAATATTTAATATTTAAAATGAAATACCTGATTTTTGTATAAATAAACTCCAAACCTGATTTTTGAATTGAAAATTTTAAAACCAGGGCTAGTTGTAATTTCCTCAATATTCAACAACATAATTATTTGATGGGGTACTTACAAAAATACTCTTAAAATTAGGGGTATTTTGAAAAATCATATGAAAGGTGTTTAGGAAATAAAAAATATTGTGTAAAATGAAAAAGTGACACAATGTCACTTTTTTTTTTAATAAAAATTGTTACTTTTTTTATTTTTTAACAAAAGTGGTATAAACTCAAAAAAAGTGACAAAACTAAAAAAAAAGTTACAAATACTAAAATAATACCATCCATTTGTGCAGCACCAGTAATCATGTTCTTAAAATAATCACCACGTTCAGACCAACCCAAATGCTATTTATGTTAGGAAAATATAATACATTATTTCATTTTTTTTATCTTCTTAAAAAGTAACAAAAACTTAAAAGGTGACAAAAAATTCAAAAAAGTGACAAAATTCAAAAAAATGACAAATTTTAAAAAAGTGACGAATTCAAAAAAGTGGCACAAATTAAAAAAGTTATTCAGATTAAAAAAATGACAGACGGTAAAAAAAAAGTGACACACTTAAAAAGTGACAAAATGAGATAAAAAAAAAAAGTGACAAACTCAACAATTTCCCCCCATGACCTATGAAAGAAATTAACTCTTTTAGGGAGAGATACAAACCAGCATCCCAACTTACCTAAATAAATTATAATGCCACAGATGCTCAGTTTACCAATCTTAAAAGGCCAAAATGATAAATTCTTCATCACAAGTATCTGATGAAGCATAGCATGGAAAAAAGGAAAAAGATAACTACCAATGACTCAAAGGCTTTATTACGAATTATATAATTCATGGAAATGCTATCAATTAGAGATCAGTGAAATCCTATTCAACATGAGTGGATGTGAAATAGAATCAAAGCATCAACTACTTTTCACTTAGGAATCCAGTCTCACTTCCACCTGCTGTACCTCTACCACTAGTGATTTCACCGTCAGCACTTCCACCGGTTATACCTAAACCACAAGTAGGGATGGCAAAAAATTCTGACAAACCCGATACCCGCGGGGCCCCGCCCTGAACGGGGCAGGGAAAACCCTCTTAAATGGGTAACGGGGCGGGGACGGGGCGGAGAATTTTGCCCCGGGGCGGGTTCGGGGCGAGGACGGGTAAAACCCTCTAATAGAAAATAACAACTAAAATTATTTGTCCAAATCTAATGAATATGGGTAATAAAAATAAATTATCAAAAACTTAAAAAAAAAAAAAATTAAATGGGGGAATAAAAGGGGAATGGACATATAGGGATGGCAACGGGGCGGGGCGGGGGCGGGGATGCCCTCCCCGTCCCCCGCCCCGTTAAGAAATTCATTCCCCGTCCCCGCCCCGTTCCCCGTTTAAGGCGGGGCGGGGCGGGGACGGGGCGGAGAATTTTGCCCCGGGGCGGGTTCGGGGCGAGGACGGGTAAAACCCTCTAATAGAAAATAACAACTAAAATTATTTGTCCAAATCTAATGAATATGGGTAATAAAAATAAATTATCAAAAACTTAAAAAAAAAAAATTAAACGGGGGAATAAAAGGGGAATGGACATATAGGGATGGCAACGGGGCGGGGCGGGGGCGGGGATGCCCTCCCCGTCCCTCGCCCCGTTAAGAAATTCATTCCCCGTCCCCGCCCCGTTCCCCGTTTAAGGCGGGGCGGGGCGGGATCGGGGCGGGGCGGGGTGGGGGCGGGTTTATTCCCCGTTTAATTCCCCGTTAAATTTTTTTTTTTTAGTTTTTGATAATTTATTTTTATTGTCCATATTCATTATATTTAAACAAATAATTTTAGTTGCTATTTTCTATTAGAACTAACGAAAATGTTCACTTAAAGTATTGAATTCTTAAAAAAAAAAAAAAAAAAATTTTTTTTTTTTAACGGGGCGGGGCGGGGACCCCGGTCCCCGCCCCGCCCCGTCCCCGTCCCCGCCTCGGGGAATAATTCCCCGCCCCATCCCCGCCCCGTTACCCGTTTAAGCGGGTTTTCCTTTCCCCGTTCGGGGCGGGTCTCCGCGGGTATCGGGTTTGTCGGGTTTTTTTGCCATCCCTATGGACATCCCCCGCCCCGCCTTAAACGGGGACGGGGCGGGGGCGGGGACGGGACGGGGAATTTCTTAGCGGGGCGGGGGGTGGGGAGGACCCCCGCCCCACCCCGTCGCCATCCCTAACCACAAGCATCCCCTGCACCTGTCCAACCAGCCACCACCAACACCAGCCATAGCAATAAAGGCACTCACACCCGCACCCACAATACCCCCACCAATTCCACCACCTACGGCACCACCAGCGCCAATGTCAGTAGCAGCACCACCACCACCTATAGCGTCACCATCCCAACATTAGATTTGGTTCTCCCACCTATGAAAAATGACGGAATCGTGGTTTTGGATTGATTTGGGGATTTCTCTTTGTAATCTATTGATTTGGGGCTTTGGGTTTTATAGGCGATTTTGGGGTTGGAGACATATTATTCCCGGGCGATTTTGGGATTGGGGACGTATTATGCTATTATTTACAGTTATTAAAGGTTTGAGTTAATATAATCAACGACTACTGAATTTTGCAATGGTTACTACTTGTTTATCAATCTTTAAAATGTTACTCGTTGCTCACTAAATTTTACTATATATTATTTGTTGCTTACTGAAATTTAAAAATTTACTCGTTACTCACCTAAATTCGAACAAAATTACTCATTGTTCACTAAATTTTTCTATAATTAACAATTATGGAAATGATACGTGATTAATGAGTAATTTTATTCAAATTTGTGTGAATTGCAAGTTACCTTTTAAATTCCGATGAGCAAGTAGTAACATATAGCAAAGTTCAATGAGCAAATAGTAACTTTTTGAATTTCGATGAGCAAGTGATAACCTATAACAAAATTAGGTGATCATTGGTTAAATTAACCCTTAAAGGTTTTAATTTGGTTAAAGTGTATTAATCTAATTTGTTCCATTTTTATAGTAACTGGACTAATTTCCTCTTATTTGATCCGATTTGATTATTACCCCGACCAAATTATCGGATCAGGGGGTCACTAATTCAACCGGCGGGTCATTGCATGGTCAAAAAGTAAAATAAAACCTTTTTTTTTATAAAGGCATAGATTTAAGTACAAGTTAAAAAGACAAAGACTATAAAATTAAAAATTCATTTATTAATTAAAATATACAAATTATCTTCTTTTTAAATTAAGCGCTTGTTTGAGCGCCATTAATTCAATAAGAATACAATTTTTCCATCAAATCGGTGGCGCCTACGCTACAACATGTGAATGATTGGGTTTATATTATTTATGCAACCTTTTTCATTTCTACCCCATTTTTCAGCTTTTCTTGGCAAAATTGGTTGGAGTATTGTGGGTAAAATGGGTAAAGGAAAAAGTAAAAGATTAAGCCTTTTGTCATTTATCTGTTGGAAGGCAGGAATATTGAATGCTTAAACTCCTGTGCAACAGTTCGAAAAATGCTAAAATTGTGGTTAAAATGGATATCAAACAAACGCTAAATATAAGATCTATATGTTTTTCATATTACTTAATCTTTCATTTCTATTTATCACTAAAAAAAAATTCGTCATATTTTTTATGGACAAATAAATATTTAAATTGTTTTTACAAGTATTGTAATCTAAAAGTAAGTATTTGATATATAGAGATACTACATCAAATAATAGGGTGTTCTAGTTGAAAAAAGCATGCCTTTTGCAAATTTGAGGTCATTCGAAACTTTGCATTTTTCAATTTGTGAATTTTCAAATAACTTGTTGAAAATTTGCAAAAAAGGAACCCGTTCAAACGGGCTTGAGCAAAATTTGGTTTGTTCAAGCGGGGTCAATGGCCATTCAATTATGCATTGATCTAACAATGTTGACAATACCCACCAGATTCAGTTTATCAAATTTTTGGTCGAATTTGTCGCTCTGATCTTGGTTTAATAACTATGTTTTGTGGACCATCTCTAGCCAATCATGCTACCTGAACATCTTGGCTTGTGTCTTCAGTCAAATGAAGACATTGATTTGATAGAACCGATGAACAAAATCATTTAACTCAAGTGGAGCTGAAAATTGGTTTAGGGAGGACAATCAGAGGTTTTAAAACAGTTTACTACAGATCAATCTAATTCAAAGTTGACAGACAATAATACTTCGCCTACACTACTAACAACACCTCAATATTTAATTGTTAAGGATAGACCTTGCAGACATATTATACCTCCACATAAGTATGGAGAAGCAAATTTGGTAGCTTATGTATTGAGTGTGACTAACAGTATTGATTCAACTGAGACGTCTGCTACATATTCAGAGGCAGTAAATTGTAGTGATTTTAGCATATGATTGATTGCTATGTAGGAGGAGATTGAGTCATTAAATAAAAGTAATACCTGAGATTTGTTTAAATTATCTAAGGATAAAAAATGTTGTTAACTGCAAGTGGGTGTTCAAACGAACGGAAGGTACATCAGGGATTGAAGATGCAAGGTATAAGACCAGATTTGTAGCAAAGGGCTATAGTCAAATTCCAGCTGTTGACTTCACGGATGTGTTCTCACTAATTGTGAAGTATAGTTCTATTCAGACTTTACTTGGAGTGGTAGCTAAGAATGACTTGGAGATTGAATAGATAGATGTGCAGACATCATTCTTACATGGAGAACTTGAGGAGAGCATTTACATGCAACAATCAGAGGGTTTCTTAGTTTTTGAAAAGGAAGACTGTGTACTTGTTGAAAAAATCCTTGTATCGACTGAAGTAGTTGTCGAGACAGTGGTATAAAAGGCTCGATTCATTCATGACTACTAATAATTTCATTAGAAGTAATTATAATAGTTGTGTGTATTTTAGAAAGGGAGATGGTAGATCGATCACATATTTATTATTATATGTTGATGATATGTTCAAAGTAGCCAATGATAAAGTAGATGTCGCGAAGGTGAAATCGCAACTAAGTAAGGAGTTAGACATGAGAGATTTGTGTACAGCAAGGAAGATTTTTGGTATGGAAATCTTGATTGATAGGAAGGCGGACATATTGTATTTGAGTTATAAGGAGTACATTGCAAAGGTGCTTCAAAGGTTCAACATGCTGAATGCTAAAGTTGTCAGTACTCCCTTGGCTTCCCACTTTAAATTATCATCTGGCTTGTGTCCTCGGTCGGATGAAGAAATTGATTACATGTCCCAGGTTCTTACTTCAGTGCAGTTGATTCGTTTATGTATGCTATGGTTTGTACAAGACCATATTTGGCCCATGTAATCAGTATAGTTAATAGATACATAATAAATTCTAGCAAGGAACATTGAAAAATAGCGCAATGGATATTCGAATACTTGAGGAGCTCTTCTAATGTTTGTTTGCATATTGGTAGAAATACAGATGTAATCATTGGATATGTGGACTCAGATTATGTAGGATATCTTGATAATAGGGGACTACTTATAAGGTATGTGTTTACCCTTGAAGGCTATGCTATCAGTTGGAAAACTACTTTGCAGAATACAGTAATTTTATCTACAACATAGACAGAGTACATGACCATTACAGAGGTATGTAAGGAGACTATGTGATTGAGATGATTGATTGATGAAATCAATGAACACTTGCAGATTTCAACAGTATATTGAGTCAGAGTGCTATTTTCTTGACTAAGTACTAGATGTTTCACGAGAGGACTAAACATATTGATGTGAGGTATCATTTTGTGTGTGATATGCTTGCTTGTTGTGATATTGTAGTGAGTAAAGTTAATACAAAAGATAATTATGCTGATATGATGACAAAATCACTTTCCATTGCTAAGTTTGAGCATTGTTTGAACTTAGTTGGTATTTGTCATTTATTTAGCCAATTTGGGCTTGTTTGGAAAAGGATAACTGATGTATATTTGGAGATGTTTTTTGAATTTCTTGCGATGAAATTTGGTTCAAAGTGGAGATTTGTTGTGGTATGATCCAAATTTCATATGATTTGGTATTTGGTTGAATAAAAGAAATTTAAAGAGTTTTGGCTTTGAGAATCCTAATTAATAAAGATCAAATTTCATCAAAAATTGAGAGTTTGGTTTGAAAAAAGGACTTTGAGATGAAGAAAAATAACATGAAGGCATGATTACTAAAAGTGGGCACCGCATGGCGTCGTGGAGTCGCGGCTACCATGAAAGGAAAGAAAATAGAGTGCTTGGCGCCACAGCACTGGGCATGGGACGCTGCGACACCAAGGCGATGGGTTGGTGGCATCGAGGGCCACCGCGATGGGTTTATCCCCATTTTTTTAGGTTTTATGTTTTCTTCTTCATCTACAACTCCAAAAGGAGGCTCCTATATATATTCTACATTATTGTATTTATATATACACATTCAAGACATTTTGAGAGTTAGAGAGCTTAAATTTTAATTGAGATCTTGATATTGTAAATACATTCATTATTGATTATAGTGAAATTCTACTCATATGCCTGCAATTTTTTTCCATCTTGAATTTTTACGTAAATCTAGGCGTTCTTGTTTTATTCTTGTTTATTTCATTATTGTTATTATCTTGCGATCAATTCATAGCGGATGCCTATGTAGAGTTTCAAATTTTGTTCTCTTTCATTCACCTTGTTAATGAATTGGGCGTAGTTGTTCTTCTTTCGAAGTTTGCATTTTTCTATTTTTTCAATATATGAAATATATGGAGTTAAATATGTAAGTTATGACTAATAAGGCAAAAAGTCAATAGTAAAATAGTTTGACAATAGTTAAAGCCTCTTTGTGCTAACATTTTATAAGTTTTTAAAATCTATCAATCTAATGGCTGCAATATATTTCTTGTTTGACTTACAACTTCGTCTATAATCATCGCGTTTTTAGCATCGTAGATCCAAATGACAATTTTTGTCTATATAACTCATAAAAAGTCGAAGCCAAAAATTGTTATTGTGGGACTTTTTAGCATTTCAAGTCCAAAACCAAGTTTTTTTCCCCTGCAATAAATTTATTTTGCAAACAATTTATCTTTGTCATATAATTTATTCATCTAAAAGTAATACTCAAATGAATTACATAAAAAAAAGAAATTAAAAATAAGGTGCTTATTTTGAGACTTCAATTTTGTCTTCCCACTACACCTGATCAAAAAGTGGAACAATTATAACAAAAAAAAAGAAAAGAAAAACACTTATCGAAAATGTTAACATGTATAGATCTAAACCAAAATAAACTCTTCCACTGGAAAGGAAAATTTGTATTAGAACTTCATGAAGAGAAAACAATTGACGTGGAATTCTTGCTTCTACTCGAGAGGATAACAGAGTTTGTTTTCTACTATACATATTCACACTTCATTATCCATGCTTGACCACAGTGGCAGATCTGAGTGAGCACATGTGGTCGTTGACCGCTGCAATAATAACCAATGTCTTGAATTGAATTACTTATATCGTAGTTTGAATTGTAAATGTGAGTGTACGTTATATACGAGTCTAATAATGTTTAACGAGTAATAATTTGAAGTTTGAAAAATGGGTTCAATTATTTATTTTCGTGTTTTGATTTGCTAACACTTTCAGTCCGACAGAAAAAATGACTATTTTAATAATTTCATTGTAAGATTGAATTTTAGTTAAAAAAATTTAAAAACATAGGTGGAATATACCTATTACTTGATAAAAGATCATATAGAATTTTGTTACATTAATGTCAACATCCACCAAATTTCATAATGGTCAAGTGTTTCATAATTCCAACGGTGATCACTAGTTCGAATTTTCCAATTGCACTGGTTTTTATAATGTCCATATGCTCTAAAATGGTGAAAAATATTAAACTAAAATAATTTTAAAAGGAATTGTTATAGTTGAGATTTAAACCCAAGACTCCCATTTACTTAGATGATATTCTAACAAACTGAACTACCATAGTATTATGTTAAAAAAAGGAAATCACGGTTATATATCCAAATAAACAAATACGTACGACCGTCAGAGATAGCTGAATGCTAGATTCGCCGTTGCTCAATCACACAATTTATTCGTTCTAGTAAATATTATAGAGCCAACAAAATTGCATAAATCAAACTAAAATCATTCAAAATCTTAATTTTATGTTAAGAATCAGGATAAAAAGTCGTGCCATTTCTTGTCTTGCACCTTTTCATGAAGCAACTCAATCAATTTTTAGAAGTTGCAACATTTACGAATGGTTATGGCTGTTGGGAGTTGGCCACATCCGAAATCCGTACATATGGCTATTCATACGACATTTCTTAGACAATTAAATATTTTTATTCTAATATCCCTCGATTTTATTAAGAAATAAGTTCTATTTTGGGTAAAAATTGCGGTTTAATGTTTGTATCAAAGTTCATAAAGGCAGAGACGTGGTTGTTCATGGGTTCCTATGTGATTGGGATGTTTCTCACGTAGGAACAAAAATTCGTTCTATCTTGAAAGACAATCGCTCGTAGCCTTGAGCGTTAGAATGAGAAAAATTTTCTTAAAAAAAAAAAAAAAAAATTGTGAAATCAATTGTCTCGAATAATTTTTCTAATTTCTTTTTCCAAATAAATTGAAAGTTCGATTTTTTTTTTTGGTTGATCTATTCTAAGTGTTCACATGATTTTTGCATGACTATATTACAATAAACGATTTCAATATCGCGTACACAATATAGAAAAAATTGTATTAGAAAACTAATTCAAAGAAAAGCTCGTATACTTTTAATTTAAAGGAGAACTTTTTCAGCTAATTTTATTGAAAAGCAAAAACAAATATATACGAACTTAGAAGAGTGGCGTAGCCTAAAGTAAATGGTATAATGCTATTCATCAACTATTATCAGCATTTAACGTGACGGTAACATTTTTCATTGAGTTAAATTACATTCCAATTTTATATGAAAATGTTACAATTATACTAGTACCATATATATGTCATAGTAGGGATGACAACGGTTCGATTCGACTAAAATCATAACAACACTATCAAATTTTTGGTTATACCATAACAACACCATAACCACGTAAGTCGGTTCTGTTCGGCTCGATTCATATTTCGGTCTGGTTCGATTAATAATCACGAAAGTAAATTATTTTTTATAAGTCAAAACTCTAACCGTCAAATTGAAAAAAAAAAAAAAATTATGAAGAAAAGTCAATAAAAACAAAAACACAATACTAAGTCAATTTAACAAACAATATCGCAACTTCCAAATGCAAAATTCGAATTAAACAAAAAATATTATCAACATAGGTCAAGACTCTTACTAGCATAGGTCAATTTTCATTCTTCTCCGCGACTCTTACTAGCATAGGTAAAGAGTCAAGATTCAAAATTGATTCCTATATATTAAATAAGAAATGTAATTAGAGTAACAATACAACTATACTACCTAATAAGAATGGTCTTAACTGAAAATTTAAACAAAAAAAATGTACATCCTCGTCAATGTCCTTATCACTAAACCTTGCACAATCTTTGAGGTACAATGAAGGAGCAGAATTGAAAATATATGCTAGCAGTAAAACAAAAGTTTATTAGACACTATTATAGAAAATAAATTTTTATTATGCATTTTTACAAAATCAAAATTTTTTTATTGTGACCCACTAAAAAAGGATAAAGAAATCATCCCTTGCACCTACCAAATAGAGAAATGCAAATGACAATAACTATAAAAATAAAAATGGCTTGACAAATATATGAAAAATGAAAGTAGAAATAAAAAAATAATTATTCCCTACAGGATTGGTAAATTATCAAACTCTCGCAAATAATATAACTCTAAATATATGTTGAATTTTGAAATTTCATTAATAACATCTGCAAAAAGCCACATTAATTCTGTAACTAAATTAATAATTCGACTATCTATTTCTTATGAACATAGAAAAATTGAAGAATGCATAAACTAGCAAACAAAACAGATTAAAAATCAAGGGAGAGTACTCACAAGATGGCAGACTTTGTTGTTGATTACTACAATTTGAAGCTGAGATACAAGTAGCAAAGCGCCGACGGATCTGATTTGATTCATTTGTTGAGTGATGAGTGTTTTGTAAGTTTGGTTTCCAATTTCAATTTTAACGTGCATAGTTAGAGTTAGGTTACAGAATTAAGAGTTTATTAGTAATGTTAATCAGGCCAGAATTTTGGGGAAACTCAATTGTCAAAATTGCCCAATTAGTTTTGGGAAAGAATAATGAAAAGTCCAATTGCGCAATTTTTTTTTTAACGGATAATCGGTTCGGGGCGGAGCACTGTCGCTAAATACCATACTCGCCCCCACCCGAATCCAGTCATTAAAATCGAAACCATAACCACCTTATTGCACCATGAGTTCGATTTTTTTCGACCTATTCGGTTCGGTTAATCGCGATTTTTCGATTTTAACAATTCGAATAGTCATTCCTATGCCATAGATTGTTGTTTGTAAGTGATGCTTACAAATAATATTATGAGCTAGTACCAAAAGGCAGGAAAGAGACTGTCGACGAAATATCCTTTATTTTATTAGAAATAAAGAATATGATTGTATTACTAAGCGTACGTTTGTGAGAGAACTTTTTATTTTTAATGTTTTTTTCTCAAAATATCTTTTAACCAAACTTTTTATTGGACTTACAACTTTTCTTTTCCTCCTTTTTTTTTATTTTTTTTACATACTTTGTAAAAAAAATTATTCTTCACTTGAAAAATCTCTCCAATACAAAAGTCATACTCCCAAAGGGAAATTCAGATGTATATGGGCTTTAGTGAAGTGAATAAGCATTTTGAGCAAACGTCACGATAGAATTTTCTCGCGAATTAAATTCAGCACACAATTTAATTTAATTCTAAACAAGTGTCCCACAAACCTTTATGCCAAATTCCTTTGTTTTGTTTATTCAATCCATTTTATCATTTGAGAATAAAGTTAAAACGTCAAATTATTCCCATCTGGCTAAATACTGCCACCTTCTAGTTCCTTCAAGAAACTCCTCTGGTCTTTCAACAGCACCCCATACAGAAACGAAAGAAAATTGGAAACACACAATATATATGAGGTCCTTTTTTTTAAATAATATTTAAATCAAATGAGACCCACGTCATGTGAGCACAATTTTTCTGTACATTTAGGTTTGTTGAATTTAGGTTTGTTGAATTTATAAATATCAGACCCCCACTTTTCCATTCCAACACAGGAAAATTATCGAAATGGTGAAGGCACGTTTGGTAGGTATTGGAATGGACTATTCACCCACCAGCAAATCAGCACTGACTTGGGCAATCAATAATCTGATTGAAGAGGGTGATCAAATCGTCCTCGTCCATGTTGTTTCTCCTAAGGCTGATCCAACCAATAAGCAACTGTTCGAAGACACAGGATCACGTAAGTTGGAGTATAGATATATCTTCAACTAGTTCATCAGTATATTTTGAAAAAACACGCGCGCATGTGTATATATGTGTTTTTGTATATATTTGATGTAGTTTATTGTGTTGTGTTGATTTTTAGCATTGATCCCTCTGGAAGAATTCAGAGAGATTAATGTTTCCAAGCACTATGGGCTCACCCCTGATCCTGAGGTTCTTGATATGCTTGATACAGTGTCCAGGACCAAAAGGGTAAGATACCTCTCCCCTCTCTCCTTCCCCCCCCCCCCCCCCCACACACACACACACAAGAAATCCCTCTCTCTCCCTCTCTCCCTCCCTCCCTCCCCTACACACACAAGAAATATTTCAATGGAGGGTCCTGGCCACAAGTGTAGGATCGTCCATCCAAATCACGACGCCTCACATGTGTCTCTTCTATCCACTCGACATATAAAGTGTCATGATTTAACTAGATAGTCCTGTTACGTGTACATATACGATCGTCCACTGTATTTTTTTGAATATGTATATATGTTTTCTTCTTGATCTTGGGGTGAGATATGTATACAGGTTAAGGTGGTGGCCAAGGTGTATTGGGGAGATCCGAGGGAGAAGTTGATCGATGCAGTGGAGCAACTCAAGCTTGATTCACTTGTTGTTGGAAGTAGAGGCTTAGGAGTGCTTAAGAGGTAATTATTTTTAAGCAACATCTAATTAATGAAAATTGTTATTTACATGTTTTACAATGACATATTCTTGCAGTAATTTCGTTGTTTTTTAAAGCTAAAATGAAGAAAGAAATTTGAAATAAATGCAGGGTGTTGCTTGGAAGTGTGAGCAACTACGTGGTCCATAATGCGCCGTGTCCAGTGACGGTTGTGAAGGGGGCACCGCCTACAAGGCCTTAAGTTTTTTGTCTTAAGATGTTGCCATTTGAAGATAGGACTGAGTGCCTATCATAATGTAAATAGTGTGTGCGGATTTGATTTGAATTATTGTATGGTGGCGGCGGTGTTACCGTCTTATAGCCATAAATTTTCGTTTCGGTGCTTGAGAGGGAGATCTATCATTATCTTGGTTTGTTTGGAGTTAATTCAGTAGTTTTTGGTGTTTGGTCTGTTTTCACGTGGCCATGCCAAGTGCTCTCTGTGTGTTCTACTTTGTTCTTCGAACCAATTTGAGTAGTTTGGTTTTAAAAAAAATTAATTTTTTTAAATTTTTTTAATAATTTATTTGGGAACTTTTTAATTTTTTTGAAAAAATTTTGAATTTTCTAATATATTTTTTTGGGGCATGTTTGTACTTTTTTTAAAGAAAAAAAAAATTTCTAATTTTATAATAATTTATTTGGGGTTTGTTTGCACTTTTTTATTTTAAAAAAAATTGTTATTTATTTAAACATAGGGTATATTCATCATTTTAAAGCTATTTATTGAAAAATTGGATAAAAATTGAAGAAATAATAATTTGCGCAATTAAATGTATAATTAATGGTGAATATATATATATATATATATATATATATATATATATATATATATATATATATATATATATATATATATATGGTGGACAGAAGGTCACGAAATGACGGTGAGAAAAGGGCGGAGGAGGGGGCTTTGCAGACACACTTGCAGGCGGCGATTTGACAGAGGGGCAGTTGCAAAAAGATTTGGTAGATGGTTTCATCCGACAGACGATTGAGAGGAGAGGAGTCCATTAGATCTTTGGCCTGCGGAATGAACTGAGCCAAAACTAATATTCTACTTGATTTTTTTTATCACTTTAATTTTTCGTGTTCTTCTGTGTCTTTTTATTCTGCAAATCTGAGGTAGATCAATTATTTTGACTAAAAATCTAGTATGGGTTATTATTTTGGATTATTAGATTTTATGACCAAGTGTTGGTGGTGGTTGTGACCAAGTGTTGATGGGGTCTGATTTTGGAAAATGTCGTAGATCTGGGGATGTATGGTTGTGGAGGTGGTAGATCTATGGTGGTATGTTTCGTGCGGTGGTGATGGTGATCCGTATGGTGGTGGTCGTTTTTTGTTATTGTTGTGATGGAGTCAACGATAGTGGTGGCTTTTTGTGGTGTCTGTGACCTAATTATTGATCCGTGACTTTAAAATTGATAAACCAACAAATTTGAAAATACGTGACATGTGACATATAATTTTTTTGATTTGTGACCAATAAAATAATCTGTGATTTATAAAATTTTAGATTTGTGACCTCGAAATAATTAGTGGTCTAAAATTTTTTTGATCTGTTACAGATGAAAAAACAGTTACCTATAAAATTGTAGATCTGTGACCTCGAAAAAATCTGTGATCTACAAAATTTTTGATTTGTGACCTGTGATCGGAGAACAGTGGTCGGAGTGGTCACAGGATCAGAGGTGGGATAAGGTGGGGGTGGGTTAATTATATTATATTACAGTTAAATATTTAATTTAATATAATAATTATAAAATATAATTAATTAATTCATGAAAAATCTGATTTTTGCAATTTTAAATTTTGGGGTCTGATTTTTAGTTTTGGGATAGATAAAATCGAGTTGTGAATTTTTCCATGGGCAAACTTAACAATTCAAATTGAACCAACCCAAGATTTATTAGATTGGATTGGTTCATTTGTTAGGTTGAAAACTATTCAAATTGAATTGTTCAATCCATAGTTGGTTTTGGGTCATATCAACGGAGCCCACTGAAAAGGCGTTGTAACTGTGGTTTGTTTCAAACAAAACCAATTTACCATTTTGTCCATCGATAATATGGTTTGCATTGGTTTTCATTTGTACTAAGGCTGTAAGCAAAAACCCTCAAATCGGAAAATCAAACTGAAATCGCAATTTTGAAATCGGTGATTTGGTGCCACGTGGATCTGTCAACGAAATGGTTTTGAACCAAACCAAACCAGTCAAAAACGGTTTGGTTTAGGTTTTAAAATTTTAATTACGATTTAAAATCAAACTGGGCCAGCGAAAGAATATATAAAATTAAAAATTAAAAATTGAATTTTTTTGAAAATTTATCCAAAATTTCAATTTTGTAAATTTAATAATTTTGTCATTTTGTTGATATTTTTGTCAGTTTCTAATTTCTTATTAGTTATTACAATTTACGACCCTTCGAAATCCCAACCCGACCCGCTATCCTAATTTTTTTTTAAAAAATGAACTCAAACTCTCACAAACACAACCCTAATCCCTAACCTTCCATTTATATCTCTCTCGCTCCTGAATTTTCCTCAAATCGCCGGTAGTCAACGGTCAGAATTTTCAGTTGTCAACGACGGTCGCCGGTAGTCTACGGTCAGTCACAACTGATAGCCTTCAATTTCGTTGGAAGACTGCGTGATTTTTTGTGACCTATGGGTTAGTTCTGCGATTTTTTTTTATTTATTATTTTAGTTGCATAGTTGCTTGTTCTTGATTTTTGAACATGGAAACAGTCTAAGTTATTACTAAATATAGTTTGTCATCTCGATTCTTGAAAATTCTCAAATTCGCGATTTTTTGTGACCTGTGAATTATTTCTATTTTTGAAGTTCTGTGATTTGAGTTACATAGCTGCGTGTTCTTGATTCTTGAACATGAAAACCGTCTAAATTGTCTCTGAAATTATATGATTGTGATTTTAGTTTATTGTGATTTTACTTTAATTTTGTTGGTATTTAAATTTATAGTAGATATATTTAGTTTATTTTAGATTTATTGTCAATAAGATATAAATATATATTGAATTAATGGCATAAAAGTAGACACTAGACATGCAAAAAAATATACGCGAAATCGGCAGTTTAAAACCCTATCAAACCGTTAAATTTAGGTTTGAGTTTTTTTCAAATCAATCAAAACTATTTGATTTGAAAATTTGTCAAAAATCGATAAAATCGAACCGCTTACAACCCTAATTTGTACTCCAATCTTTCTAGCAATAGGGGTGTGAGGCGTGAAATAATGAGGGCAAATTTGGGATGTGGGGTGTAAATGTGGGACGGTTGTCTGAATATTTGTCACACATTTCCTCTTAAATATATCTAACCCTAAACCAACTGTCAAGATTGTAGTTTTCAACTGTCAGTTTTCATCAGGCCTAGACAGGTGCATTGCAAGTTTTTAACTAGCAATAAAGCTACTGTGACAGGGATGGCAGCCAGGGTTTGCTGACAACGCTGACGTGGCGAGCTGTGATTCGCCTGTTTTTTGTTAAAAAAATCCATCTTTCAATGATTTGGTGACAAGTGTTGTTTGTCACCAAATCCTGTCAAAATTCCGTGTCACAGTAGCATAATTCTTTTAACTAGTATGAAAAAAGTCTTTAAAAATCTTCACAGAAGTCAAACAGTTTGCCCATCACGAGGATTTATCAAACAATTTGACCCTTCATCCATTTCAATATAAAGAATTAATTCATTAAATAATAAATGGTAAATGGATCAATAAGTTAAGTTTTACTACAATTACTTGAAATGCATTAGGGATGACACAGGACAAATCGGAGCAACCATTTTCATCTCCTGTTCAGTCGGATATTTCTGTGTGCTCATCTCTTCCTCAAACTCAATTAAAGCGGGATGGGGGTATCTCGTTTGTTACCTTATTTATATTTTAATTTTTTTGGTTTCATTTTTAAAATTTTTTAGTTGGTAAAAATCACTACTTTTTTTTTTTTTTTATTGTGATAAAAAATTAGTATTTGAAATGAACATTATATGAGGCGAGTTATGGAGTGGAAACCATGTTTCCCGTACCATTTCTAAAATGCATTTGGATAGCATCCTTTATCCATTGGTTATAGCTCGAGTATTTTCGTACTAAATTATGAAAATTATGTCCATACTCCATACGAGAAAACTTCTTTAGATTCACTCAACATTCATAATTTTCATATTTAGTACGTTAAATTAATTTTCATATTTTTGTATGTTTCTATTGAGTCTAATATATCAATATGCTGAAATTCACCTTAAAGATTGACATCCTCGGTCCTATCCGAACTTATTCTATTGGGTTGAAGTGCTTAAGTCGTCAGGGTATTCACGTGTATATGATACATTATAGTTTTTCCAAAAGAAATTCACAAATTCATAAGTTGAAAGACAAAGAAGTTCAATATGATATAACAGCAGTACTGCGTACAAAAACTAAAGAGAAAAACTTATTTTTATTTTTTGGGCAACTTTGAAATAGTAAGAAACATAGTTTGCATCACCTTAACAACGTTACCAGAATTAGATCCACGCGGGGCACTCTTCAATCTCACCATATTACAAAAATAGATACGGTTATAAATAGAAAATCCCGAATAAACTTCATAGTCATAGTCATTTATAAGATACGACTAATAATATTTGCAATTCCGCGGACCGATCGAAGCATTAGCACACTCCATTAGTCTTCTTCTTGTCAGCAACAAATTTCATCCAAGCTGTAGTGATCTCCCTTTGTACCTCAATGGCACTTTTCTTCACCACGACACCATTCCGAGCATGCTCTTCCATGGCAGCCATTTTCTCGGTAACTCTAGCTGGAAGCGTATCAAGATCGTGTAGAACTTTTTGAATGTCCATGACAAGGCGCTCGGCTAAAGTTCTTGAAAAATCTTCGCGTATGACAACCCTTAGAACTGTTACATGTTGTGCGTCTGGTGGCATGGTATAGGCCGGGACGATCCACCCAAAGCGACGTAGCATGTCAGACACCTCGAACTCGGTGTGATGGCTATTGTCCTTGAGAGAAAATGCCACCAATGGGACTCCATTGTCCTTTGATACAATGTTAAAGCGTCCTGTTTTCTCCAGTCCCGCCTTCAGTACCATTGCATTTCCTTGACAATTTTCCATGATGTTCTTGTACCCCTGATCAATCAACACCTTAATCAATAATTGAACTGAGATAATTGACTTGAATCAAGAATATATTGATTTTCTTTCACTTAATTACCTCGTAACCCAAGCGAATGAGTTGATAGTATTGAGCAATTACTTGACTAGAACCTGCAACATAAAAAAGGGTATACAATTTAGTATCCCTCAAATTATTTCGACGTAAAGCATTAGACCATGTTCGGTAGATAGTATTGGACAACACTATTCAATCCCTTCCAAGCCAATGAGCCATAATTTTTTGGTCGGGCTTAATATTTTGTGTGAAAATTATTGCGTCGGTTTTCGTTTCTTGTACCTTTAGAAAAGTTGAGCGTGAAAGTGGGTTGATCAGCTCCAAGGTAGTTAATGTGGAAGATGAGTTCTTCAGGCAAGTCCTCCTTGTTCCTCCAAATTACCCATCCAATCCCTGCATACACAAGTCCATACTTGTGCCCACTCACATTAATACTCTTCACCAATGGCAACCTGAAATCCCATTCAAGTTCCGGGTATAGAAATGGTGCAATGAACCCACCACTTGCTGCATCCACATGAATTGGAGTGTCCCACCTGCACACATTTATTAATTAAAAATCCGTCTCATCAAAGATTTTACACTTGAGATTTTCACAAATAAGTGACGATGAGGCTTGAACCCCAATTCGAGAAAGACGCATACCCAGTTTCCTGATTCTTTTTCACCAAAAGGTCGTTCAAGGTCTTAACATCTTCAAATTCTCCATTAAGAGTAGATCCCAAGATTGCAGCAACACAAATTGTGTTCTCATCCACCATTTCCACAGCTTTCTCAGGGTCCATTACATAGTAGCCATCTCTCAGCTTAACCTCCTTCAGCTCCACTTCAAAATACCTAGCAAATTTTTCCCAACAAACCTGTGCAAAGGCAATTTAAATAAATGCATGACCAATTAATATTCCAACTTAATTAGTGACATAACATTTGTACATACCTGAACATTGGCACCAGTGACGATGTTAGGCTTGTCACAGGGTTTACCGAGGGCTTTCATTTTGTTTTGCCATTTTCTCTTGAATGCTAAGCCTGCAAGCATAATGGCTTCTGATGATCCTACTGTTCCAACTCCGACTGCTGCCTCCCCATCTCCCAGTGGCGCGTTAAAAAGATGTGCGATCATGTTAACGCAACGATTCTGCAAGTGATACGAGTGTTATTTGATGGTCAATTAATAACCCGCTTGATAAATTGAAATGAAAATATTTGATGCGATTAAAAGAAAGGTCTAAAATTGTATTTGTATTTATTTTTTAATCTATGGTCATGGCTTATGAATTTAATTACTAATTGACATTTCTCTTTCCGGAAAAAGAACACAATTAGTCAATGTTTGGCATAGCTAAAAAGTCTAATTAAAATCTAAGTTAAAGTAAACAATTGATTTTAATATCTACCAAACAAAGGCTTATTATATGAAGTCCAAGGTGGTCGAAACTATTACTTGGATGGCTATGGTCAAGTTCAAAACATTTGCCATTTACATAAAACGGTCGAACAGGGCGTACAGTGCCGTGTAGGCCCTGTTTATGAAGAATTTTCCTTTTTTCTACGTTGAAAAAAAAAAAGGAAAAATTGTCCCTTTTTCTACGTTGAAAAAGAAAAAAAGACCAAGTCCTCGTTCAATTTTGTTAAAAATTATATTTTTATTAATTTTTTATAATGACTAATGAAAGGTGTGATTAAAAAATTGATAAAAGTTATGAATCTCATTAAATATATGTTGTTAATATTAATTGTCGACTTTGATTTAAATTTTTTCTATTAAATCAAATAGACTAAAATGTCTATTTCATTAAAATTGAAATAAACAAATAAATATTTTTTGTGTATTTTTTTTCTTTTATTTCTTGGCATAAAGTTAAAATACTAAAATCTTTAGGATGCTTTTTGACGGTCGTCTTGGTACATGACTCATCGCCACAAACAACGACTTGAAGTTAGGCATGGATTAATCCCATTTTTTCATATTATAATAATCAATAAATTTAGGCATGTGGGCCCGTGGCTAAGTATAACTTATTTTTAAGTAATTTTTTATTTAGGATATTTTTCTTAATAATAACTAAAACAATCAATTATTTTAAACTCAAATCATGAATTTAGAAGCAAACATCACGTCTATGTAGGGTCGAATATCGGCCAATTGCAATGTAAACAAGAACAAAATGGATATTCTACATACGATAAGAAGCCAAACGTTTCTTGTGTAATGATGGAACTTGGACCAAATTCGTCCACTAGTAATTTTGGTCTATTTGTTTTCAAGCGTTAGAAAGAAAAATGTATGAAGTACAAATTGTTATGTAAATTTTTGGATTCGTTTTCAAATTTTTTTGGTTACATGCAACAAAAAAGTGTCGGTTATTCAAAATACTTATTAGTTCATATATGGTTTATCTATTTGAGATTATTACAAAACATGTAATACGAGAATTAATTAAATTTAAGTTCTTTAACTGAAATTAAGAATCAAATTGGAACCGCGTAATTCAATTTTGGGACACAGTCATGAACCGAATTGATTCGATTTGATGGCCCTCTCTTAAAAGGTGAGTGGAGGGTCAATTACCAACTATAGTACATATTCTACCTCGGCCCCACCAAAAAGTAAAGAAACAAAAATTAAAGTAATTATATTGATTGTGGGGTTGTTTGAACTTTGACAAAGTTTTTCTCCGATAAAAAAAAATTTAATAAAATGTATGATTAAAAAATTGATAAAAATTTTGGGTCCAATGAAATATGACCTCAATTTTTAACAACTTATTAAGCTATCCCAAACAATCATCGAGTATTTACCCCCGAAAGAAAATTTAGAACCATTTTCGTCTGATTAATACTATTCATAGACATGGACCGCTATAGACAATTCATGTGGGAATCCACATTACTTTTTAGAAAGGCACAACATCCTACTTAGCACTACTCAATTTTAATATAAACCAAACAAAGAAAAAATCAATTTGATATTTTAAGGTATGTAAAACGGATTTTGCTATTCGTTCGGAAAGAAGGAAACCAAAAGAAGTGACCGAAATGATGTGGAGGGAAAAGATTGGATGAAAATCATGTTTTAAACTGGTAAATGATAAAGTGTTGTGTGATATTATGTAAAACATTAATTATGTAAGACTAGGTGTACATGTAGCATTGTCCAGATAAAACGCCACATAAATTGTCTATGATAATTAATCGATATGAAAAGCATTATTCTTTTCTTCACATTTGCTTTAGATTATTGTATTTGTGGGCTATTCACAACTATGCACTATCATCTCTTGTTCCATGCGAAAGAAACTACTTTACATAAAAATATATAATCTCCCACCACTTCAAGGGAAAAAAATAATCCTAGATACTATCCCACTTGGTAAATCTGTGGGACAATTTCTAAAAACTAATGCAAAAGACATGATGTCGAATAATTTTTTTGTTTGTTTTTTCAGGCTTATCCGAGAAATATGCGACTCAATTAAATATGTTGCACGATCTCTCGATATAGTGATCGTGCGTAGATCAGGTCAAGGGACATATATATATAATATACCTTTGAAAAGAAAAGGAGTTTCTTAATACTTAATTATTTTTAGAGTATGAAACTTGTTCAAAAATGTCAATTAAATATATGTAAATGACTTGCCTGAAGCTCAGTGGTGACAGGGTACTCATCCATGTCGACATAGTTCTTGTTAATGGAAGCCATGATAAGCTTGTCACACTCCGGTTCCATCCATGTTGTAACAAATGAGGCGAGATTCAGCCTAGGGTTTCCGTCCAACATAAGTTCATCGTTGATGATTTGGTACGCGGCTTCCTTAGGAATCGAATTCTCGGGAACCTTGAACCTATATTCATATATTGTGTTCAAATATGTGGTTCAGCGTAGTCAGATGAACATAAGAAACAAATATAGGAATATAGTAAAATTACCTTGGAAGAGAATCCCGAACATATCGAGAAGCGAACGTTGAGTGGATCGAGTCGTCGGATTGGGAGGATGCCTTGGATAGAACCATGATAGTATTGTTTTGAAGGATCAAGTTCAGAGGAAGATGCAGAAATGGGAAGAAATATAAGAGAGACCAGGGTGTTGTGCATATATAGAGTGAGAAGGTATGAAAAAGCTGTAGAAATAAATAATTGATATTAGGATAATAAAAAATAATATGAGTAGGTTCTTTTCTAATAGGAGCGTTAGATTGCCGCCATCCCCGGCAACACATTCAAACTACGTGCTTGTCCAATATACAAAGGAAAAACGCGTAAAATAAATAGAAGAAAAAAAAAATCGATGAATTAATATAAGCGAAAGCGAAAATTATTATTATTATTTTTATAATGAAATGTCTTGAATCTCATATATTACTTGACCAAATTGTATGGAATTTTTATAATTTTTTTTGAAAATTCAGAAACAAGTGTTTGTTGATTTTTTTTCCCCCTCATAATCATAGGCTTTTGGTCAAAATTGAACCAATTAGTCTTGTATTTTCTGCATTTTTGGTAAGTCTTTTTTTTTTTTTTTGACTAAGCCAGTATTTCAAATAAAATCTTTAAAATCAAATTTATTATTTTTTTTTTTTCATATTGACATTTTCAATTACACATTTTCCTAATAAAATAAATTTGTCCGTGTACCTATAACTTTTCAAAATATTAAAAAAAAATAAAAAATAAAAATAAAAAATCATTCTTCAGAAAATCTGTTATCGAAATCCACCTCGAACACGCTTTAAATCTAAAGTCGTCTATGTTTAATCTACGCCGAGATTGGCCCTTTTTTAAAAAAATAAAATTATTTTACATCTTCTCCTGAGAAAATAACAAAAAAATGCGTCATTAAATTGTCTAGACGTTTGAATGTGAGCTGAGTTAGAATATGAAATTTTATTTTTCATTCAAATTCCTATTAATATTCTACGCGTGAGAAAATTGAATTTTGTTAGAAAATAAAAGTCTATTTCATTGATTAATGCTAATAACTCAAACTTTGTCAGCAATTTACACGTCATTTTCAGTCTATAGATATTTTTGGAGGAGATTGAAGATATGAAATAAATATTTGGTGCATGAATTTTTGAGTTTTTGCATACACACAAAAACGAGTATAAAATATAAAATATAAAAAACGAAGATAAGAAGATAAAACAGAAGAAGAAAACTTTTACGTATGGTTTAGAACAATTACTCTAAAGTGGGAATTAAAATTAGATTTTTAGTAGATTGTGATAGAAGTTTTTGAAATGTGATGCTGAAAAGCTGTCAAAATTTGATTTTAATCAGAAACAAACATGACCTTAATCAAGTTGGCCGAGTTTTTAAAGCAAAATACTTGATGTTCTTCGTTTTAGTAAGTGGAAAGAAAAAGAATTACTTAAAAGTTATAAGCCAAAATAGTATTGATATTTTATGGGGCAAAAATGAAATGACCCAATCGAAAGAAAATTTAGGCTTCTTGAATACTTTATCAAAAAGTCTTTTGGGTTCTATATGCACAGGTAAAGGTAGCTTTCAATGACCTGTTGCAATTCGAGAATGAAGGGATGCAAATTGCAAAGTACTCCTTTTCACAAATTTAGAGCACGTTTGACTAGGCTTAAAATTCCACGAAAATTGAAAATATAGTCGTTATTGGGTCCAACTTGTCTAATAAAAGTCAATAATAACAGTTAATTTTTCAATTTTAATCCGATTTTAATCTCTATCGAATACGTCCTTAATGTCGTACAGGATCATTAAAAGTGGAAGTATTGGAAATGAATTTGGCTAGTTCAGCTAACGTGTCACAGATAGATTGGACCGTCAAGCCGGTGGAAATAATATCCGAACCTAATTTCCCTCTGTTGTATAAAATCAATACACTATGATATGAGTTTAAATTGTATTACTTATTCAGCATTTTATGAATTCAGAGAAAATTAGATCAATATAAATAGGTAAATTTTTTACAAGCAGATATGAACTAAAACTTTCACTACTTCGTTAAAAAAAAAAAAAATCAATTATAAGGTAAAAGCAATTAGCTTCTAAGTTCATTTTTAAGTAATTTATTACATATAAGTAAAAAAGAAAAAAATATATATATCTTATAAGTTTAAACCATAAATTTTAAGTAAAAAAATTAGTCATGAGTTTTAAAAATGTAAATTAGAAAAAGTTATTCATATTCATATTCATATTCATTGATTTTGATTTTTTTATTTGGGTTCCATTTAGCAATAGAGAAGATGGTAGCGAAGGTGGTGATGACTGTCGATTTGATAACGTCGGCAACGATTTGGTTTTGGGTGGGGTTTGGGGGTGGGCGTGAGTGGGTGTTGCGGAAGAAGATAGTTGGTGATGGTGCTGGCCGGTGTTGGTGACTAATTTTTAGCTATGGGGGATAGGCTGGGATGGTAGGGAGTGAAAGAGAAATCATTTTCTGTTCCTTTGGTTTTTTATTTATTTAATGTGGTAATTTTAAACTTACCATATTACACTTTTCAATTTAGTCAAAATTGGGCAAAATTCGCTTTTCTTGATCAACTAACGATCAAATGGATGTTTTCCATCCATTTGGACTCCAACTGCATATTTATGAAAGGTTGTGACCCTCATTTGCACAAAATAAAATTTAGGATAAAGTCTGTAAAAATTAGAAAGGTTAGAGACTGCTACTGCAACTTTTCCAATTAATCTATAAGGGTAAGTACAATGAAGTGACAAAGTTGGAATATAAACAATGGCGGATTAGAAAGAGGCTCAATTAGAGAGAGAATAAGTGAGGAGAAATTGATGCAAAGAGAAGAAAAAATTTAATTTTGAGATGGAAGATAATTCTTCAACCAAAATAAGGCGTAAATTCCTTTATGGACCCCAACCTTTTCGTTTGTGTCACGCAATGTTCCTAACATTTCGTTTGGGACCACTTCTTTTTAACTCCATAGAAATAGTCTATTTAGCTGGTAAAATGACATGTATCGATAAATATTAAAAAATAACGAAGCTGCCATGCTGGAGGATGATACTAGTCAGCAGCACATTCAGCAGGATACACATCATCAGAGGGAGAAGAATTCTCCAGAAGAATCTTATAGCTAATTTCTTATTTTGTAATTGTATTTCTGAATTCTGTTTTGCCACATGCTGATGGCATTGTATAGTATTCTATTTTTTTGCTGTGAGTGATGTCTATATATACTGATGAGATGTAAAGGACAGATAATTGGCAATCAATAAAATCTTCTTCTCAGCTCTTCCAAATTTCCAGCTGAAACTTTTATTATTCCGCATTACTTGAAATAGTATCAGAGAATGAGACACAAGATTCAAATGCTGGGAATCCAAGCACATACCAAACTCAAAATCAAAATCAAAATTCAAACGTCATTCTTCATGATCCTACCAACCAAGTAGCCCATACTTCATTGGAAGCAATGACAGCATAGGTGGCATGCTGGTTACTCATGTATTGGATGCCAGCAATTATTACTCATCGGCTAGATCTATGAAGAGGGAATTACACATCAAAAATAAATTAGGTTCCATAGATGGGAGTATTTGTGAACCAAAAGATCTTAATGATCCACTCATGGAACATTGGTTGCCCTGTAACGATATCGTGATAGCCTGGATGCAAAACACTATGGGTGTTGACATCAAATGCAGCGCCACCTACCCTGAAACTGCACATTAGCTTTGGATCGAGTTGGAGCAGCGTTTTGCCCAACAAAATGCACCTAGGATCTTCGAAGTCAAACAAGCCATAACCACATTACTGCAAAATCGGGATCCTATGTGTGTTTATTTCTCCAAACTCAAAACTCTTTTGGATGATCTCATGAATTATGAAGCCATTCCAAATTGTAGCTGTGGGGGGTTAAAACTTGTGGTTGAAAACCAACAAAGGGATTGGGTAATGAAGTTCCTAATGAGCCTAAATGATTCGTATAAAGGAATCAAGGCACAAGTCTTGCTGATAAAGCCCTTTCTTAGCTTAAATGAGGTATACTCGAGCATTGAACAAAAGTTTATCACGAGAGTCGTTTTGCCATTTAAATAGATGGTTTCTGTTAAGTTGGGATACTTTGAACAAAAGTTTAAAAGAATAGGGATGTAGAGACACAAGCATAAATGTTAGGGACTCATACAGGATTTTACTTAAATGTATTAATGTTGTCAATATTAATGTTGTCAGGATGGTAGGGAGTGAAAGAGAAATCATTTTCTATTTCTTTGATTTTATTTGATTTGATTGATTTATTTATTTAATGTGGTAATTTTAAACTTACCATATTACACTTTTCAATTTAGTCAAATTTGGTCAAAATAAAATTTAGGGTAGAGTCTGTAAAAATTAGAAATGTCAGATAATGCTACTTTTCGTTTGTGTCACGCAATGTTCCTAACATTTCGTTTGGGACCACTTTATTCTAACTCCATAGAAATAGTCTATTTACATGGTAAAATGACAAGTATCGATAAACGATTGATGGATATAATTGTTCAAAAATATTTTCCATCCACATTGAAGAACTTCTGGACGGATATAAACTAAGAAAAAAGATTCCTCATTTCCACATAGTAGAAGGCAAATAACTCTATTTTTAGCATTCAAAGTGCAAGAAATTAATTTTGAATAATTATACTCGAGTCATTTTATCACGTGCGTCGTTTTGCCATTTAAATAGATGGTTTCTGTCAAGTTGGAATACTTTGAACAAAAGTTTAAAAGATTAGGGACATAGAGACACAAGCATAAATGTTAGGGACTCACATGATTTTACTTAAATGTATTAATGTCGTCAATATTAATGATTTGTACAGTCGAAAGAAAGAAAAAGTAGAAACAGAGATGAAGAGAAGTATGCTATAGTAAAACTCCTTAAAACAGATTTTGTTCCCTACACAAGTGCTAACAGAATTATTGGGCGTCTTCCTCCCAAGATATAATGTTTCTTTCAAAATTGATAGTGCATTATACCATCTTATCCGTCGAACCAAAGTACTAACATTATTCTTCTCGAATTGAATGGACTCTGACTTAGATATGCTCGGATGAAATTTATTTTTTGAAAAGAATTCGGAGGAATTATTTCAGTAAAATAAAATAAAACAAAAACAATTTTATTTAAAGGGATGAGAGAATTAGAAATCAATTGATGTTTAATTGATTTGGTTTAGGATTTATGGGAGAGGTCCCAATTTATAGATTTCAAGTGGTTCAAGTGAATGGGCGTACCAATTGGCCGAATCAATTTGAGCCCTTAGATCACACCAATTCAAATTGCACCACTTCGCGATGGTCCATGACTCTTCATCTTACACTCGTTGCATAGGAAAGAACGCGTCCAGTCATCACACCTCTAGCCATGCGGGCACCATGGACGCCAACCCACCAAGCCACCTGCCTGCTATGTCATCAAACCACCGTTCCAATATCGAAAACTTTTAAGGCCCACAGCTCATCACGATGATGCCTACTTGCAAAGTACGCCTTTAAAGTGCCTAATACGACCTCTGTGACATGTGTGGGCTGGGGTCAGGGCCACGAGACTCGAGTCCCTAAATTTGAGCTGGGTTGCAGGGGGCTAGCTAAAGATAGCCTTAAAGAACTAGTGGAAAGCATGGCTAGCCATGGTGTAGGTAGATTAGCATTAATTATTAAATTACTAACTTTAAAGGTGTTCCAGAATATAAATGAGTACAAACTTTTGTAATTGTTAACGTGGGATTCAATACCATCACTTTTCCACTAAAAAAATCTAATGGGCATTTAATCGAACACTTCTCCAATTCACCATTAATTTCAATAGCCATGCTACATTCAATAATCTAATTTAATGTCTTGCTCTAAACAACATTAAATAGACCAATTCATATTTTGATCCAAAAATTGACCCAATTAACTTTTGAACAATCTTCCAAATGAATGGAAGAAGTCGACAATGATCTAGAAAGATGAAGAAGAGTATTATTGAAAGCTAATGCATCAAGATAGATCGTTTTTGCTTTGAACATTTCTTGGTAATAATCTATTACCTAGTTAATCAATTAACGTAACGCTTTGCATTGTCAATCGTTATTGTAAACCTAGACAATAGATCAAAATATCAAACACATTATCTCTCACATCAAAATTTGATTCTCTAGCCCTGAACAATGAACAAATATAGCGGCATAGACTTTGGCCATATCGAAATATCTTAACCATTCATCCTCTTCTCCTACTTTGTCTAAACTAATAAAACTTGAATTCCATAGTGAATTGAGCTATACACGTTTGTTTAGATGATTTTTAAAAGAGGAAATTACACCCAGACTGGTATTTAAGATACCAATTTCACAAATCAGGTCACTGATTTAACTTTTCCAAAATCAGGTTTTTCTTTTTAATTAAATATTAATTATATTATTTTCATTACAATTAAAATAACCCTAATTAAACCTAAAATTCACTTTTTCTCCTCCAGTCGGTTTTCTCTCCTCTCAGGCTCTTCTCCTCTCGCCGCTGCCGCTGCTCTTCTCCTCCCGCTGCCACCACGTTTTTCCCCCTCCAGTTGATTCTCTATCTTCTCCTCACACTGCCACCACGTTCCTCCCGCTGCCACCACGTTTCTCCCCTCCAGTCGATTCTCTATCTTCTCTCCCTCATTGCCAATCGCCGTTGCTCACGGAGGAGCAGATCTGTTCGTTGCTTCTTCTTTTTTTGTGATGGTGGATCTGTGCGGTTGGGATGTCGATCTGTGTGCGGTGCGTGCAGATTTTTTTTTTTTTTTGTTATGGTGGATTTGGCGGCGATTTTTGGCTGATCCAGTGGTTGTGTACGGTGACCAGTTGTTTGTGTGCGGTGATGGTGCAGTGTTTTGTGTGGTTGTTGGCGATGGTGTATCTGGCGGTAGAGGTGAGTTTGTGGTAGCAGTTGTTGGCGATGGTGGTGGCGGTTGTTGGCGGTGATTTTGTTAATATAGATAGTGGTGGTATTTGTGGCGGCCGACGATGGTGGTGGTGGTGTGGTTAGGTGCGGTTGGGGCAATGGTTGGGTGCGGTTGAGGCTGCGATCTGTTGGGTGTTGGTTGCGTATAGATCTTCTTTTATTCTTTTTTATTTTTTGGTTATGGTGGATCGGCGGCGGTTTTGTTGTTGGTAGTGGCGTCAGTGGTCCATTTGGTGTTGTTTGGTTACTGAGGCGGCAACAGTGGTGGAGCCGCTGATGGGGGAAGTGGCGAAGTCGTGGTCACAAATGATTTGGGGTTGGTTAAAAATGATTAGGTTGTTTGTGACCAATAATTTGGTTAGTTTGTGACCAATGAATTAGATAAACTGTGACCAATAAATACTTTGTGACCTAAAAATTATTAAATTGTGACCAACAATTTGCTAAATTGTGACCTAAAATATAATATATGTTAATTAATGGAATGTTTGTGATCGTAAATGAGTATTGTGACTTACAAATTTTGTGATTTGTGATCGATGAAAAAATTGTGACTTTAAAATTTTTAAGTAGTGACCGATAAACAAATTGTGACCTATGAAAATTTTGAATTGTGACCAAATTGTATAGATCTATGACTTAAACATATTCGCCGGAATCGGATCAGTCGCCGAAAAAGTCGTCGGGACGGTCGCCAGAGAAGAGTGGTGATCGGAACGGTCGCCAAATACCCCCGGAGTTGTAGGGATGGTGGAAGTGGAGGTGGGTTAATTATTTTATAGTAGAATTAAATATTAATAATAAATTAATTTAATAATTATTATTTCATAATTAAAATTATAAAGAAACCTGATTTTTGAAATTTAAAACAAGTTTTGGGAGTTTTGAAATGTGTAAAAGAAAAGGGCTGATTTATGTATTCTTCCCTTTTCAAAAAATCACACCACCTTCAAGAGTAAATAGATAGCAACTAGTAGACTTAAAATTCAATTGTACCTAACATTCAACAACTAGAAGAATACTCTTGGATACATATTGGGATTGCTTGTATATTGACTTATCTTACTTATCGACTATGCTATATCTGACCTTGTACAATTCATTAAGTGCAATTATGCTTCATTTTATATGGAAATATTCTAATTGTTGTTTACAATTTTCGATATTCTTTTGAAGAACTACATGAGGAGGAAATGAATTGTTAGACTTATTAATACCATGGATCTTAAACTTCTCAATCACTTTATTTACATAATGTGTTTGAAACAAGGTTATCCAATCAAGTGTTTTAGAAATTTTAATTCCCAAAATCAAGTCGGCTTCCCTAAGAACATTTTCTTTGTCGTATTTAACTTTTCTATCAATCCATAATATGAGCATATCATTCACATATCAACAAACCAAATGAATGCTCATCTAAATTTCTTCGGGTAAGCACATTTATCACTATCATTTATGGTGAGTCAATTTTTGATAATGATATTGTCGGAATTTTTGTGTTATTGTTTAAAGGTTGCTTCAATTCGTATAAGGACTTACCAAGTCTACAAACTTTGTATTCTTGTCCTTTTACTTTGAAGTTTTCTAATAGTTTGAAATAAACTTCCTCTTTTAACTCACCATACGTGTACGTGGCATAAAATGGTCCCATGAGGACACGAGCAATTTTTGTTTCTATAATTAAAAGGTGATTGATTAGATTTGACATTCAAGTTTGTACCAAGATTTGAGTTTGAACCAATCACCCATATTTACCTTTTTCCAATGGTTGTGAATTCATGTGGATAAATCGGATGGACTATGACTAGCGTGTTTATATGCGTACAGAGGACGAAGCAAAGATTTAAACAGAACAAAAGGCAACTTAAAAACTCATGAGATGCATCATTAATTCCAATGAGAAAAGAAAAACAATAAAATATTGCAAATGATAAAATTATAAGTTTCGACAAGGTTTTGGATAATGCTCATGCTTATTCCAATGTAAACATTGTGCTTGCCTCAGTAGCTACTCTACATTGCCATTTCACAGTTAAAAATGGAAGGGCAGCATCAAAATGAAGATTAAATCATTAAAGAAGTAACAGTCCTGAACAGGAAAATCCTATCCTCTTGAAGTTTCCGTGATCCCATTATTTCTTGGCATATCCCAGACCACCAGAAAATTTTCGTTCGAGACATTCCAGACCTGGTATCAGGGAAGAGCATAGAGTATATTTTTATGAATTGGGAAATAGAATAAATAAATTAGTAGATTGTCAAACTTGATGCAAATATTCACATACGCTATTGCTCAGCAAGAAAGTTTTGCTTTGAGCTCATTTGCCACAGAATCGATAAACTCTTCAGTGTTTAGATACTTGTCTCGGCCTAGCCTGTAACATTATAAAGGAGCGCATAATGATAAGTAGAACGAGATACTTTATTCCACTTGTTCAAGCAAAAAATAGGACTCCAGGACTATTGACTGAGAAAATGATGCGATGGTCACTCACTTGGATCCATGGATGATAAGGGCAAGATCCTTGGTCATCTTTCCAGACTCCACTACACCAATACAAGCTGCTTCTAGTTTCTCAGTAAAATCCAAGAGCTTAGCATTATCATCCAATTTTGCCCTAAACATTTTGCTTGCTCGTTAATTATTTTTTTTCTTATTCATGGAAAAAGGAAATCATCGAATTGTGCAGTGCAAAAGGCTATTTAAAAATAATGCATTTTATTATAGCAAATTGTAAGACTCAACCAAATTCATTTACCTGTGTGCAAGCCCCCGAGTCCAAGCAAAGATTGAAGCAATACTGTTTGTACTGGTTTCACCTCCTTTTTGGTGAACTCTATAGTGGCGTGTGACAGTTCCATGGGCTGCTTCAGCTTCAATGGTCTTTCCATCAGGGCACACCTGAATAAAATTCAGAAATATATTAGATTCTTAACTGAAGATGCGTAGGAATTTAAAGTTGAGTTTATTAAGTGATCAATGCACTTTGGTGATGCTAGAAAGAGTAAAATTGTGAGGTATTACAAAAACAAAAGAAAAAGACTAAGAAAACATAAACATCGATAAAAATTAGCATGGAAACAAAACTGCAAAGTAACAAAGATGATAAAAGAACACAAGGAAATATAAAATTAAGATATAAATCGTTGAAGAAAACCGAACATACCAAGACTGATGTCATTAGCCCAAGAGATCCGAAACCTGCAAAAACACAACAAAATATTTGAGGTTGTAATAGTTACCCAAGTTAAAAATGAAGTAAGAACATGCTCAATAATTTACTATTCTATTCATACTGTATGATATAAGTAGAGCATAATATGATATCTGCCCAATAGATGTAACTTTGAGATTCTACAAGTTTGTCACTCATACCTTGAGCTAAGAAATCACTCTGAACGTCCCCATCATAGTTCTTGCAAGCCCAAACGTATCCTCCTTCACTCTTTAGAGCATATGCAACCATATCATCAATCAGACGGTGTTCATACCTATTATTTAATAATACAGTCACAGCAATCAGTGACATTTGAAATATTCTGTAAAACCAGAATGGCTGAGATCAAAGGTAGAGCAACTCACCATATTCCTGCTTCCTCAAACTTGGGTTTCCAGTTTGATTCATAAACTTCTTGGAAAATGTCCTTGAATCTTCACAATACCCCACCGAAGAAAGAAAAATAAAATGATTAATACATTTAAATTGAAGAATACATGATAAAACACATGTAAAATAACTCGTGCGAATACAAAAATGCCACTATATGTTCAGGAAGTATAACGCCAACACAGACAAAGGAATTTGAAGGCATTTTAAGCACAAAAGGTTGAATAAGTTATTCAATTCAAAGGAAGCACACTTCATACCTTCCATCATATTTCTTCAGAATGGTATTCTTTGTGCTAAGATACAATGGCCATTTCTTCTCATATGCAGTGTTCATTGAAGCTTCAGCAAAGGAACGAATGGACTGTGTTGCACAAGCATCCAAAAAGTATTTTAGTGTCCAGAAATTAAATATTCTGATGCCAAAACTCTATAAATTTTGAAATATCATACCTCATCAGTGTTGTACATGGAGAGAGCAACTCCACCCTCACCAGTAAAGTTGAAGACCTCTATTTCTGTCTTTTCATCTTTCCCTTCTGGAACTGCATAGAACACAATTCATTATAAAAATATTTGTCGAAAACTTCGTAGAAACAGATATGATCATATAAATAGACCATGACACACATCCAGGATAAAATATAATAATCAAATTACTCTTTGCTTGTCAAGAATAGAAGTAGAAATTTGAGGAGGTGTTAGACATCTATCCAAGAGGTAAAAAGAATAAAAGTGCATTACCAAACACCAATTTTAGCTTTCCAGCTCCCTTAATAACTGTATCGGTTGCTCGGTATTGATCTCCAAAAGCATGCCTTCCAATGCAAATTGGCTTTGTCCATCCTGAATGCAACAGTAAAATATTTTTTCTACATACTCATTTTCAACCACATATTAACAAAATAAAATATTTCGCACGTAAATCCAAAACTTTTCCCTAGTTTTTAAACACATTCTCCTAAAAATCACTATTCAAAACATTGTTTTTAGAAATCAATGGTTGTCAAAAGGTGGCTAAGAAAAGAGTGAATAGAAACCCAAAAAGAAAATGGAAATGATCAAGTAAAATCAGAAATAAAATGGAATAGTTACTACCTGGGACCAGTCGAGGAACATTTTTGCAGAGAATTGGTTCTCTAAAGACTGTGCCTGTAGGGAAAGAAGATTATGATGCGCCACTAAGATTTGGATCGCAATGCTTACAAATGATAGTAGATGGGATACAATCCATTACCATTCAAAATGTTTCTAATTGTCCCATTTGGACTCTTCCACATCTGCTTCAAACTAAACTCGTTAACACGAGCTTCATCTGTACATACAAAGACTTGTAGCATGATAATCTCATTCATAATTTAAAGATAAAATGATATAAAGATCCACAGCATAGGATCAAACAATTTAAGCTGAGTCATGCCTACCAGGAGTGATGGTGGCACATTTAATTGCTACATTGTACCTACAATTTCAACATACAAAATTACCATCAACCGAGAAGAAGAACGAATACATATTTACAAAAAACTGTGATAGAAAACTCAAAAATATAGACGTTGAAAACTTTGTTTATCTACTACAAATATTATGAAGAAAATAAAAAAAAATAAAGACATCAAAGTCCTATTATTAAAAGTTCAATATTTATGGAGAACAGGAGATGTCATACTTAAGAGTAGCTTCTGCACTTTCAATAGTTACTTTGTCATCAGTAGCGTCCCGGTGGGGAAGGCCGAGGTCATAGTACTTTATATCCAACTCCACAAAAGGCAAGATCAGCTGCAACATTACAAAAAAACACACTCAGACAATGAGTCAGTTGAACATATAAATATACACCCATATAGGATTACATATATTTTTCATTAAAATTATAGAAAAAGATTAGAATAATGCTAAGTGTACACAATCTTTTACACAATCTTTTCCACCTCTCTCACATGGAGGGGGGTCCACACATAATAAAATAATCATGGACCCCCCTCCATGTGAGAGACGTGTAAAAGATTGTGTAAAAGTGTGTGTGTACATGTAGCATTACCCAAAAGATTAACAGGGAAATTATATTACCTTGTCCTTGATAAATTGCCAGATGACCCGTGTCATCTCATCTCCTGCATCACAGATTAATTTTAAAAAGTCAACTACTAATATAAGGAAATGATCATAATAAAGCATATCATTCATTAAGGTTACTTCTATTAATTCCAGAAAGATCAAAATCAATTATATAAAACAATCTGTTTTAAATTTTATTTTTAAAATAGTACATTGAAAAATCAGAGATTTAAGTGTAAAACAGATAAGATTCTGATATTTATGCAAAGAACATGTCCCATGGAACAATGGGACTCAAAGTATCTCACAAGAAAGAAACATGTGCCCAGCAACTTCTACAGGCAAATCCATAAAGAAAAAAAAAACACTTTTGGGACTACAAAATGAGAGATCTTGATTCTTCAATGCAGAACATCTCATAAACACAGATCCATAGTCAACTCATATACACACAAGGCTAATCAGAAAAAAAAATCACCAAACCCAGATCTGCATAAGGTATATAAATCTATGATCAGAAAATCGAAATAGAAAGAGAGATCTGAATCTAACCGTCCATCTCAACGATGGGGTTGGCCACCTTGATCTTTTCAAATGCCATTTTTTCTCTTTACAAATCAAACTGAAGAGTTCCTTCTGAAAAAAAAAAAACAATGCAATGAGATAAAAAAAATTCAAAGAAAAATCTTGGCCGGAGATAGAGACAGTTTGTGAGTTGATAGTTACTGAGAAATGCGCAAAGCCGGCGTCGTGTCGCGGTGGGCTGCAGACTACAGAGGAATGAGAAAACGCAGCTTAAATATTGGCCCAGGCGAAAATAATAAAAGAACACTAAAAAAAAAAAAAGGGATGAACCGCATCCTTAGCGGTAGAGGTGTCAAGACGGACGGACCGGCCATAACCCGTAAAAATCGACCCGTGAAAATCGAGACCGCGGGCCGACCCGTGACCCGTGCGGGCGGTTCACGGGCCAAGGAGGTGTAACCCGCGGGCTTCGCGGGTTGCACCCCCACGGGCCGCGGTTAACCCGCAGCCGTAAAAAAAAAATAAAACAAAAATTAAAAAAAGGGGGGGAGATTATTTTTACAATACTCTCTCATTAGTTATTATACATTTATACTTCATAATTCATACTTGTTACTACCTTACTACAATTACAATTATTCAATTGCAAATATCATCATCATCTTGATTATATATCTTTTTTCTCGGTTCTCACTAGTCACTACTAAATTTTTTAATCCTACTATATTATGGATTCTCGCGATTCCTTTTCTCAAAATCCTATTTTCAATAATAGTTGCTCTCCAATAAATTTAGAAGAAAATAATGTTGTAGAAGTTTGCAAAGTTATAAATAATTCATGTAACATTAAATTTGAATTCTATGTAAAAATTTCTTGATATAATTATGAATTTATCATTTTGTTCAATTCTTAGTTTACATTTAATAAAAAAATATATTTTTTGTTATAAATATGAAAAATTCTATATTTTTATAATTTTATTTATACAATCATACGAGCCAAAATCGGAACGAACCGCGACCCACGCGACCCGTGACCCGCATGGGCTCGACCTGGATGGGTCAGCGAGCGGGCCTGGGTTATAGTCCAAAATTGTGAGCCGACCCGTAACCGGCCCGGAACCCACAGCGGACGGGCTTTTTTTCACGCGGGCCGTTACCGGGCTCACATGTTGGCGGGCCGACCCGGCCCGGACCACTCGGATTGACATCTCTACTTAGCGGCCCCACTTTTTCTGTTCTGGACCTTAGTGAATGAGGTAAATTGCAGATTATGCCTTCAAAGGTATAGGGTGGAAGGCTACTTGAATACTTGCACTTAGTCAAGTGTCAAATCCATATTTCAGGATTCGAATCCTTGACGCAGCAGCCTTAAACAAAGTTGGAATTTTTCCACATTTCCCTTTTACCACTTAGAGATGTGCTCTGAGGGCAATAATAAAAGAATACTACTTATCATTAAATATTGATAATGTCAAATAACGAGATTGTACAATTTAATTTTACAAAAGAAAAGAGAGGAGAGTGAAAGAAATATGCGAGATGATGGTTCCATTATCATGATGATAATAATGTTACTCATAATAAAATATCATTATTTTGTTTTTATCTTTTATTAATATAAATGAATGAAAAATGTTCGATTAAAAATAAAGAAATTTTTTCGAATTGTGTATAATATTATTTTAATGAAAAATGTGCTTTTAAAAAAAAAGAGAAAAAATATATATTTTGAAAAAAAAAAAAAAAGAATTAAACAAGGCCATAATTTTTCTCATGGAAGGCTATTGCCGTCAAATTAAAATATTGAGTTATAATTTTAATTCATTTTTAGTGACTACTGATTGAATCATACAATTTCACTTGAATTCAAAATGTTCAAAACAACCTATTTTTTATAATTAATTTCAGAAGCCAATTCCGCCAAATGAACCCTAAGAAGCATGTTTGATTAGGCTTAAAAGTGAGCGGAGTTAATTTTATACCCAATAATTTTGAATGATGCTATTTAGTATAAGTGATGATAGAATACCAGTTTATGTCATAATATGTGATGAGTTTAATTAAAGGTGAAATTATATGATTTAATTAATGGAACCTGCAATTAAATGTCACTAGTCATGCCACTTAAATTGGCATTAAAAATTAGTGGTGCTAAATAACATTACTTAATAACACCAATGTTTCATATTGTGTCGAATAAAAATTTTAGAAATTTAGAAATTTATGTCCTAATTTTAAGCGTTACTAAATTTTATTTGTCACAAAAAAAAATCCTTTATTAAATTTTTGATAGAGTGAAAAGTCAATCCAGTGAGACTAAACTAATTGAAAAATGTCATTTGTACACTCTTTAATTGATATTAATGTTGACATAACATGTGTTGATAATTGTTAATTGGATGAAAAAATGGAAAAAAAAAAATTTTAAACTACCCAACAATATGTTGCAACGTGACATAATGTAAAATTTAATATAAAAGATGATGTAATTGATTGCATGATTGAAAATAATTATAATAAAGAATTAGAAATAACAACTATTTTTTATTTTTATTTTTTGTAAACGGATGAATTCTTTTATAATTATTGATCTTAGGTGACATAAATGAAGGGAGATGCTTACACAAATATATATTTTATAGCATCTCACCTAACCCAATACTTGACTTTTTTTATCAACCTAGTGGGAAGTGGGGACAACTATGAATTGTCATGGCATAATTGATTGCAAATTTGGAAAAAAAAAAAAAACCGGCGATGAAATGAATTATATGTATCGATTCAGACTTTCAAAAATTTACTAGTATGATGCACGTGCAAGACACGTGACACGATGTAGTTGACTATGTAATAACGTAAATATAGAAAAAATATTTTATAGAAAGACATTTCACCTACTAAGATAAATTATAAAATAATACTGTCATAAGTAAACAAAGTGATTTATACATTTCAAAAGCTTGATTTCATACCCCCATCAAAGTCAAGGAATAAGATAGAAAAGGTAGAAATAAAATAAACAAAGCTGTTCAAAAATGTGCAAATCAAACTTTAGCATTGATGTTGTCTGAAAAAATACATGACAACAATTAGTCAAAAAAAGCCACTGATCCATAAAGATCTCAAATTGAATATATTTTCTTCAATGTAAAACTAATTCAGCTTCTGAATCATAACTATCTCTTCACTATAATTGTTTCTAAGATAGAGTGATGGAAAGCATTTCAGTACCTATTTTAAATCCATCAGTTAATCACTATTTGAAAATGATAACAGAAGAAAACAAATATATTTGCCTTATTTCCAGATGCTCATGAAGAAGGTAGAGAACCTGTCAAAAGCCATACATATAGTCTAAGAAAACAAAGACAGAAGCTGCAATAAGAAAGACTAATTTAGTATCAACTAAGGGGGAAAACAAACTTCTCAAAAAGGTTGACATTAAAATTTCTCCAAATTTGAATATCCTTTTTCCTTGTGTATGATAAAAACAACCAACCATCTAGCTAAGTTTGGGTTCTTCCAAAATTTGTTAATGAACATTAATACACATAAAGTAATCCCAGTTTTAAATGCATCTAAAAGAAAATTAAACTCCACAGAAGATAGGTGCATTTGGAAAGAACTGGACTTCATTGTCCATGCTTGGTTCGAATTGAAAGAGAAATTTCTCTTGCCCAACCTCGGTGAAGTTGAACTTATTTCATCAAAGGGATGCAAGACCTTATCCACTTGAAACTTAGTTGCTCTCTTCTTGAGGTGCTTGCCTGCATTCAGTTGTGCAACTAAGTCATATTAACCCTGAATCACCTAAGCAAAGCATTCACGTAAACTCATCATCAGAGAATGTAATTGCAACAAAGACGCGCAAAGTAACTACAGAAAATATTTGTTTTCGCCCAAATTGCACACAAATTAAGAGCAAAAGAGACGAAAAAAGAAAGCTTGCTATTAAGAACTTAAAAAGATAGATTCAATATGAAAACATATTGAAGGAACTTGAGAAGAAGAACACTTTATTAATCATCAAACTCAAGTAATAATGTGAATACATTACTCTATTTATAGAGTAAATTTCTAACAAACTAACTACATAACAAATAAGAGAAGAATCTAGAAGAAGTATCTAATAACAAATAGGAGAATGATCTAGAAGAAGGATCTAATATTGGAATATTCCAACACTCTCACCTCAAGATGGAACATTTTGAATTATAGAGAAAAGAGCAGAGATGCAAGAGAAGCCGTGATCTACAATAACGTTAAGCGGAGAAGCAATCTAGAGAAAAACAACAACATAATTCAACCGGAATAAGTGAGCATCCATGACTCTAAAACCGGGCATTTGCTGAAGACAAACATCATCAACATTAATGAGTAAAAGAAAAACTGAGAATGCTAAACAAACTTCAACAAGGACTGCTAGTAAAACCACTAGTGCAATCTCCCACTTCCTCCTCTGGGTCTCTATAAACCCAGGCTTCAACGTCTGTCATTTTCTGTATCAAATCTTATCTTAGAGAGAAAAAGTACATAATTGCAATGGCTGAGCAAGAGACGTTTGCTTTCCAGGCTAAGATCAACCAATTGTTGAGTCTGATCATCAATACCTTCTACAGCAACAAGGAGATCTTTCTCCGCGAACTCATCAGCAACTCTTCTGATACTCTTGACAAAATACGTTTTGAAAGTTTGACTGACAAGAGTAAGTATGATGCTCAACCATAGCTTTTCATTCACTGGAACTGGAAGCCATTGGTAGATTTCTAAATTCTAGAGTGGAGAAGGCGGAAGAAAGTGACAGAGTTGCAGACGGAATGAGCATTTTGCTCTGATACCATATTAGAAATAATATTGGGCCTAACTCAACTTAACAAAACCGGCTTGTTAGGGAGGATTGTCCTCACCTTATTAAGTGGATCGTGTAAATATCACCAACTAATGTGAGACTCTAATACGCCTCCTCACGCACAGCTTGGACCATGCCAAACAACTGTGAACAAATCGATATTGGGTGCACCCAACATTGTAAAACTAGGTTTGCTCTGATACTATATTAAGAAATTAAAAAAATAAATTCAATATGAAAACATATTGAAGGAACTTGAGAAGAAGAACACTTTATTAATCATCAAACTCAAGTAATAATGTGAATACATTGCTTTATTTATAGAGTAAATTTCTAACAAACTAACTACATAACAAACAAGAGAAGAATCCAGAAGATGCATCTATTAACAAATAAGAGAATGATTTAAAAGAAGGATCCAATATTGGAATATTCCAACACTTGCCAATTTCACGAGAGAAGAATCTCAACAACTACATGCAGATAGAGAAATATGGATGTATTTTTTGACATGGTTTACTGTCGAGATTAAACATCTTCAAAATTGAAAATCCCTGGAGTCTAGTTGCCCGTTAATTCACATTAACGGACAAACATGAAAATTTCACCAAAAGAACATTCTTGTAGGAGTAAACTGTTTCAAATTTATAGGGATTAAGTAGAATGAAAAGTAATAAATTTCAAGTACGAAGATTTTTTGTTTTTCCTGACCCAAAAGAGTTCAGAAGTCTTTTCCACGATTACCAATAAGTAATATGGGATATGATCATTTTAGAAAATTATTTTCTTTCTTCTCAGTTATCCACAGGGCTCCTAAGGAACTGCTACTCTCAAACATATAAATGCATCTTAGAGTTCTTCAAAAAATATTGCTAATGAAATTTAAAGAACGCTACCCACCACATACTATTCAAAGAAAATTGCTGACGCGTTCCAATTCCATGAGTTTCGCTGGTCCATGCACTGTTATAAAATCAAACCAAACTTTTACATCTATGAAAAAGAAACAGAATCGCTGACCAGCAGCCTACTTTCTACCCAGGGGCGGAGCCCAGTACAGCCCAGGATGGGCACAGGCCCACCCTGAACTTTAGGCTCAAATTTTTTTTTTAGTTAAAATCCAGCCGGACAGCCCAACCCAACGGAGAAAGCCCAAACATTTAAACCCATTTCATTTCCTTCTTCAAGCCTAACCCAAACGAATTCGATCATCTCCTCAGCAAAATCAAAATCGACTTCTGCTCTCGCTTCTCAGCCTCCACTTCGCCTCCGCCTCCGGCAAGTCGTAGCCTCCATTTCCGGACAGTCGCCTCCATTGCAGACTCAACTCAACAACTCCATCCTAGTCCACGCCAGTCTACACTCACCTCCATTGCAGACTTCCAGCCTCATCTGCTCTCCTCGCAGACTCACAGCAGTCGCCTCCTCTGCTCTCCTCCTCCACCGAACCACCTCCAGCCTCCGCCTCTATTGATTGCTTCTGCCAGGTATTTTCTTTAGGCTTTATTAATTTGTTATTTGGATTATTGGCATTTGGCGATAGCATGAGTTTTGAGACCGAAAATCTGAAATTGTTCTTTTAATTAATACTATGTTTGGGTATTGTTGTTTGCTATGTGCAGTAGATGAATATATTGCTGAGTATGATTGAAAAGGAAATTGGGTATGGTTGAAAATTGAAATTGAAATTGCAGTAACCAGTAGAGTAGACTGTGTTAAAATGGAAATTGGGTATGGAAGAAATTTGGGTATTGCTGACTTCTGAGTAGAAATTGGATATTGTTGTAGGTTGAAATTGGGTATTGTTGAAATTTGGGTGTTGTCCCGTTGTTGAGTTGAAATTGCTAAAATTTGGGTATTGTTGAAATTTGGGTATTGTTGGTTGAATTGAAATTGTTGAAATCTCATGAAGAGATTCTTTCAGAGAATAACTGACTTGGACAAAACTCGACGTTCATTATCAGGTAAATTGTGCCCCCCCTCCGACCAAAAATCCTGGCTGCCCCTGTTTCTACCAATGAATGAAATATTCAGCCTAAGTTGTCCTTTCCAAATTTTAACATCAATTGGAACCTCCAGTTGTTGGCAAAATATTCTCATTTATTATCTTATCTATTTGGGTAATTAGCAGAAATGGTCTCCAACGTTTACACTCTTTGCTAAAATGGTCCCTATCGTTTTTAAATTGGCATTTGTACCCTTATTTTAAACGTTTCTTGCGGAATTGATCATTCCATCCATAAATCGTTAAACATCTGTTATAACCTTTTGGTAATTTACAGAAATGGTCCCTATGGAATATAATTTAATATAATTTTAGAACGACCGGTTTCGACGAGTATTAACTTTCGCTACGATTGGCCGTTTCGTCAAACGATTTTTCTTATTTTTGAAAAAATATAGGTTTGTCCATTTCGTCAAACGATTTTTCTTATTTTTGGCCGTTAAGTAATAAAAATATAATTTCATATATAAACGATTTTTCTTATTTTTTGTCTCCATTTTGCGGGATTATTACGGGAAGTCAAACGAAGTCGAAATATTACATTTTTAATACCATTTCGAAGTGCTCATGACCTATTTCTCCCATCCTTAACGGCGTGTGAAACGGCCAACCGTAACGAAAGTTACCACTCGTCGAAGCAGGCCGTTCCAAAATATATAAACGATTTTTCTTATTTTTTGTCTCCATTTTACGGGATTATTACAGAAAGTTAAACGAAGTAGAAATATTATATTTTTAATACCATTTCGAAGTGCTAATGACCTAATTTCTCCCATCCCTAACGGCATGCGAAACGGCCAACCGTAGCGAAAGTTACCACTCGTCGAAACAGACCATTCCAAAATATATAAACGATTTTTCTTATTTTTTGTCTCCATTTTGCGGGATTATTACGGGAAGTCAAACGAAGTCGAAATATTACATTTTTAATACCATTTCGAAGTGCTCATGACCTAATTTTTCCCATCTCTAACGGCGTGTGAAACGGCCAACCGTAGCGAAAGTTATCACTCATCGAAGCAGGCTTTTCCAAAATTATATTAAATTATATTCCATAGGGACCATTTTTGCAAATTACCAAAAGGTTATAACGGATGTTTAACGGTTTATGGATGGAAGGACCAATTCCGCAAGAAACGTTTGAAGTAAAGGTACAAATGCCAATTTTAAAACGATAGGGACCATTTTAGCAAAGAGTGTAAACGTTGGGGACCATTTCTGCTAATTACCCTATCTATTTCTAGTGTGGTCACACGTCAGGGCCATACCTATGCTTCGCAGGGCTAAGACGAATTTCAGAATTTGGACTCCTAAATTGTAGCAACTAGCAAGTAATCAAATTTTTTTTCCCATTTATAACATTTTCATGTAATTAAATTTGTTAACTTAAAATCGAAAATAAAATAAAAAAAATGAAATATTCAAAAAAATATATATTACAATCAAATAACAATATGAAAATATTCTAAACGATTACTTAAACACAACTCGTCCTACGGTCTTGGAGACAAAAATATCAATCAACTTTGAATAGTCGAGTTGTTCAACAATTTATTTTTCAATAGATAACATGATTAATCCATTCAATATTTGTTGTGACATAGTTGATCGGAGATAAATTTTGATCAATTTCAAGTTGGAGAAACTTCATGCAATTGTAATTGATATGGTATTTGACTCAATTGTTTGACATTTAGTTGCTTTCCTAAATATTCCATTCCACAAATACAAAATCAAACCAAAATTTTTGTTTCTATTCTACAATATGGTTATAAGATTATAAGATATCTATGAAACCAAATTTGTTAAAAAAAAAAAAAAAAAAAAAGGTGTCCAGACAATCTATTAGTAGAAAAAGGGAAAAAAAAAAAATAATAATCGATGATTATCAATGTTTTCAACTTAGCTACATGGGAAGAATATTTCCTTCCATTACATGTATATGGTAAATACACTTCATACTCATAATGAATTCAATTTCACATAAAATAGGAAATAAACTTCTTATCTGCCAAAAGGGTTAAATTTTACACATTTCTCACTTTGCACATGGCTCACAGCTTTTAGAATTCCAAAATTTATTATTACAACAACAATAACGATAAATCATCTAAGTTCATAAACATTTTCATAATGTAATAGAATAAAATAATAAATAAATAAATTACATCATATTTAACCATATATTGGACCTAATTACCCCATAGAAGGCACAAATTCACATTAATTAATAATGGATTATAGATTAAGAAAAGAAATTCAATCCCACACACAAATCAATGATCTGATCAACGGGACATTGAAAAAATGTAATTGAATTTAGAGACAAAACTATACGGCAATCAATTAAATATATAAAATCTATCAGTTAATGCAATTAAAAAAAAACTAGGGTTAATGATGTAGGAGGGTCCGAGTCAGATGTTGAGTTGTCAGATAATATGTTAATGGCTCTAAAGTATCACGAGTTGGCAGATCGGCGCAAGGATAGCAAGTGATCGCTTAACTTTGGTAATTGAGTCGCATTTCGGTAATTTGACCATAATTTTGGCTACGGTTATCAGAATCGCGATTATGACCACAATTCGGAAAGCTTGTTTCGGCGCGCACGTCGTGTACACCGAGTGCCGTTTTCAACCTCAAATTCCACCGTTTTTCCTTTCAAATTGCTATTTTTAGTTAAATTTTGCTATTTTTGATAATATTTTGATTGCATATTAGGAGATGATTTTTAACTCGATTTTTGCTATATTTTTCGCAAACTATTTATTTTATTTTGTACTTTCATTTGGCGTGATTTTCGAAATTTTGTAATGTTTGGTAAAATTCAGATTTTTACTATAAAGTCTGGATTGTGGACTTATTTTGAATTATTGCGTGATATAATAAAGTTTTTTAAATTTCAGAGACGTTTTCTCTGTATTTTCGACTTTAATCTTGTATTCTTCCTATGAATTTGCTGGTAAAACTAGCCTGCAGAATAATTACTATTATGCTCGGAGTCTGTTAATAAACGATTAGATCAAAATCATATCCAAATTGGTTAAAAATCACATCCAAATTGGTTTCCAAAATAGTTCCAATCAAATAAGGAAAGTTGCATTCGCGCGCAGATTTTTTTGTCTCTGTATAACATTTAGTAGTTTACCTATAACTTTGTCTCCTAATATCCTATTGAGGTGATTCCAAGTGCGTTGGAAAGCCAACGCAATGGGATACAACTTTGCTAGATTAGAATTTTTCTAATTAGAAAGTTTACTATGCTAAAAATGGGTTTTCGACTAAAAATCTGGAATATAACATGTGCGATTAAAAATTGATTTTGATAATATTTCATTCCTTTTTGAGTTCTAGTTCCATCCAATTATCTTCTAACAATCGTTAAAGTATCATCTTGTGGTTCGAATCAACTATTAAAGATTTACAATTTGATCTTCAAACTTTGGGCTTTATCATTTTCCTTGATTTTTCTTTTGTTTCTTCTAATTCCTTATTCAACCATTGAGTTTTATATATATAACATAAAATATAACAATTTAGGATATATTTTGTCATAAATCACTACCAAATATCGATATTTTAGGCTCCCAAATAAGTGTACAGAATACACTTATCACCACCTCAAATAAGGAGGAATATACTTGGACATTTTTAGCTATCACTTTTAAGACCACAAGTTTGTAGCTCAAGCATACATAGTTAAGTTCAAACTTCGAGGACTATTTGTTAAATATTCAATTTCATTGTCATTCAAAACCAGTTAAATTGTACAAAAAAAAAAAACTCCAGTACTGTAAAAATAAAAGATTTAAATTAATTTATAAATAATAAAAATATTTTTAAGATCATATAACACAGAGAAATCTTAGGTCTAAATACAAATGATTAGACTCGGATTTTGGGGGTTAATGAATAATTTATAAAGGAATAGCGTCAAACTCATACCCCTATTATGTGAACCATGTTAGGATCAGCTAAACCATATGTGAGCCTTATGTACCAGGAACGAGCGTTCACAAACGCAAGGCCCTATAAACAAATAATAAGTGGTGAAGTAAACTGTTCTAATTAAGTCCAAATCATAAAAAAACCATTATTAAAGAACACATGAATGAAGGTGTAAATCATGACTTCACAACCAATAAATGAAGGACACATGTATTAGTGAATAAAGTGTGAATAAGTAACATATTCAATTACAAATCAATCAATCAACCTTTGTCACATATCACCAACAAAAAGACATATTTATCACAAATTCACAATGTATGACCAGAAATCCATAAATAAGCATTATCAACAAAGGATTAAGATATGCAAAATTTGAATAACTTCCTCACAAATAGTCACTATCATCTTGCTCCTTATTGGGCATTAAATTAGTAAATTTAGGAAGAACTCTGGTCAGGTAAAAAGAATTTGTTGATCATCGTTTAGAGGTCAACACATATTATTAACAACGTCAATGGGATTTTTTCTTTTTTTCTTTTTTTGATAATGAATTTGTAATATGTTTATTTCGGGACTTAACCCTATTTTGTACGGATTAAAATTTAGATTTTAATTTAAATCAAAATCAATAATTAATTTTAACCACATATTTTATGGAATCCACAACCTTTCAATCACATATTTCATCAACTTTTAAATTTTTATTTGGAAACTAATTTTAAAAGAGTTTCTTATTCATGATTGCTTTTAGAAGATGTCACATTGGACCAACTTCCTCTAAAAATTCTTCTAACTCGAAGAATTACTTTCATAAAATTAGTTAAACGGATTAAAATTACCTTTTGCATATGAAAAGCTCATTTTTCACTTTTTAAAAGTCATACCAAACGAACCAAAAGAATCTGATTTTAATTCCAACCAAATAAGGTCTAAATATTTTTATTATTGCAATAAAAAAATAAAGCCCAAAAGTCACGTTGGAGAGGATTCCCAGATTATATATTAGAGGACTTTGGTCACATGAATGGATAAGCTCGACTACCAAGTGACGCAAAATTAGTAGACGAGAAGAGAAGTAAAGAGCCCAGTGTTCTAAAAGACGTAATGCGTGGCGATGCGTGGAGGCCAAGTTATGGGCTAGGAGAGCTTAGGCCCTCATATGCGTAAAAAAGCATAAAAAAGCATTTTTCTTATTTTAATAATATTTTAATTTTTAATCAATTAAAAATAATACTTACTAAACATATAAAACAAATTTATAGGAACTTTATACATTTTTTCAAAATTTCCAACAAAAATATAAGTTTCAAATTTAAATAAAAAATAGTAAGTAAATAGTATAGGAACTTAAATCTTATCTAACTCTTTATCAGACTCCAATTCAATAACATCTTCTTCATCTAATTCATCATCCGTGTCTTCTGATACAAAATACTCTTCGTCGGGCTCCCTTATTTCATTATGAGCATTTATAGTACATCTCGAAGGTTATAAGATATCATTTTCCACTCCATCATACTCCTCATCATCACAACCCTCTACAATCCAAGATTGTGCATTAGTTGCATCACCTGCTAATATAGTCTATATTTTGCCCTTCCTCCTCTTCTTGTTTGCCAACCTTGCATTAAATTGGACATAGACAAAATTGTTCATCCTGATAGCGTCAAGTTTATTCCCTTTTTTGTGTGTATCTACCAAAAAGAAAAGAACAGAAAAGAAATGTACATTTAATGAAGCAAAGCATATTCAAGTAATTATTCATCACTCATTAGTAAATAAAATGTAACAACCTAATTAATAATTTAATACTTACCCTTCAAAAGCACTCCGGTTTCTTTCACAACCGGATGAACTAGTAGTCAAACCAGGTATCCTTTTTGCCATGATCTTCAAATTGGGTATTTCATTCCCATAAAAATCCCACAAATTCATGATGCTTCTTCGTTTTCTATTACTCCAATCATATGCCATGATTGAACACCTATTATTTTTCCACTCTTCTTTTTGCTTCTTTAAAGTTTCTTTTGTCCTCTCCACCTCTCCCTTCAAAAGTGGCTCCCTTAATTGGTATTGGGAAGGAGGAACGTAACCCTATCCATATTGACCAAGAGCTTCCACAAATAGTTTAAGACTATCATTGTCAATGGCATTAAAAGGCCAACTTCATAAACCCCTTTTGCCAAATATCGATGAACCTCTAATAACCTTTTCTTAGCAATTGCATCATTCATATTTTGTTGTCTCAATTTCTTATTTGCATTCATAGAAGCATCATTTACATTGATAGACCTTGCAAATTGATCCACAGGTCCCACATTAATAGAACTTTTCCTAGTCCCTTTTTCAATAATAGTAATTTCATCATCTTCTTCCTCATCTGTTGTATGCAAAGATATATTTACATCTTCCATCAACTTAGCACTATTCAATAGCTTCTCTATTTTTTTAGACTTGGTCCCTTGAATCGCCTCAACACACTTAGCTTTTTGTTCTTCACTTGCTTTAGGACATGATGCCACACCTCTTCCCCTGATTCCCGCTACATGAAGTTTATGCCTAGATATTCCTCCATAGTAACCTTATCACATAATATGCATTTCATATTATTAAGATTGTTTGGATATACCAAAATCGCGATTTCCCATCCGACATCCCTGGAATCTCTTTTGAGATGACTAGCATTGGATTTAGATACGGTTGAAGAATCACCTTCTTCCATTGGTTCCTAAAAAAAAAAGAAACAATATAAAATTTATAAACATTGGGGTTCAATGTACTAAAATAAAATAAGACTAAGATGCACACAAAATTACAAGTTCTGTAAACATGAAAATTGAAATACCCCAAAATTTCTCATTTCCCCCTTTTTTTGCACATTTCTTTAGTGCAAAAAGAACATAATTTGATCAAATTCAAAGATTCCAAATTCATGAATGAATATTATAATGATCACAATTACAATAACAATACGATATTTGCCTTTATCTACCTACCAACCCCATTTTATACATAAAAAATGGTAAAATTGATATTGGACACTAGAGAAAATTGAAACCGTAGACCCAGTGCATTGAATCATTACCCATAGCCATTAGCCACTATTTTTGACTTTTATTATGGAGATTCTAAGGTTTGTCTCATTCACTTTCAGCTTTTGTATAGAAAATTAGAAATCCTATGACATATGTGAGTACTATGGAGTATGGACCCACGCTCAAAAAGAAAAAAACATCAGGTTTGTCTATTTTCTTTTGCATATTGAGGGAGTCCAACTTACCTTCGAAAGTGTTGAATATGAGCAAAACTTGGAAGGGAGAAAGTGCCGGCTAGTTGCAATTTGGAGGAGACTGGAGAGAAATTTTTGGGTTCAAATGGTTGTTTTAAATTATGGCAAAATGAAAAAAATTAGCATTTAATAATTTTTAACTTCAAAGAATTGTAAAAAAAAAAAAAAAAGCTAATGCACGCCTTGCGCGCATTAGCGGTCAACAATTGTCGTTTTGGCCTCGCATCACTCCAAGCCGGCCATTTAAGCACGTCTTTTAGAACACCGAAAGAGCTGAAACAAATTTTGAAAGCAGCCAAAACAACAAATTTAAAAAAATTTCATAACTTAAATTTTATAAATAATAGAAGAAAATAAACCAAAATAGAATTTCATAAATCTGTTTTATTTCTACAGTCTTCAATTGATTTTCAGTTACAATTCCCATGACCTTGGCTGCTACTTGTAATAGCCCATACCCCTACAAGGATGGTACAGAAGTGTACAGAAGTTTAGAATTCTATTGTGAATCTATCCTGCTTGAATTACAACTATTCCTCAATGGACCACTGAGTAAGATAAAGATCATTCCCAGCAATTTTTTTTTCTTTCCTAAAACTCTTGGAACAACTAGAAAACCTGAATTACAGTTTAATTATTCTCAGCACCTATTGCAACTAATGCTTCACATTTAAGGTCATCTTCAGAAATCAAGACCCTAAAAACAGCATAATGATGGTTCAAGCTTTCCTCCCCCTGTAACTTGTGAACACTTCCTAAATCACAGTCACTTGAATTTGGAAAAGCATAAAATATACGTATAATTTGTTGATGCATGAGTGCCATTGCACACATTGTGTATGGCTCCCATTAAAGGTAGATCCAAAATAAAAGAAAACGAAGTTTTAGGACTGAAATGCAAATACTCAAAAGCTATGTGGAACCTCACGATTAAGATTTGAGATTATTAGGAGTCAATTGGATGGAAGAAGATATCAAATGGATGAAATATCATCAAAGTATGATCGCACATCAATTTCCAATCGAAAAAGTTATGCACCGATTTTCAGCCTCATATTGAGACCCATGTTTGACATGACAAACGATCGAATTGGAAGATGATATCTAAAGTAGAGTTGTATCCATTTGAGTTAGCTTTCGAATGCATCTTGAATCGCCTCAATCGAATAACGAGAGAGAAAGATATGATCAAAATATTGAAGACAGTCCGGTGAAAATTATTTAAAGCCACGCGGCCGCATAGCTTAAATTCCATGCGGTCCGCAAATGGTGTTTTAGTGAATTTTAGAGTCTATTTTCAATGTTCTATACGACCGCATGACTTACTACCATGCGTCTGCATGGTTCATTCCCGACACGAAAATTTCAATTTTCGAATTTAAGTCAACTAACTATATAAACAACTATAAATACATATTTTTAAACCCTAGAACTGGAGAAGAACATACAAAACGCCTCCAAAATTCGTTCTTCATTATTTTGCTCGTAGATTCATGAATTGTAACTAAACTTTTACACTTTGTCGAAGGAGATTGAAGTCTCGAAACCACATATTGTGAGATCTAAATGGTTTTTCTTAGTTTAATTCATGTTTTTGAGTATTGAATATTCTTCTCCACTTATTTTCATGATTGTTATGTTTAATTGCAAGGAGGCATATTAGTTTGTTATTCGTTGCAATCTACCGCTAAGTTAAATATCAAATCCGTAATTGTTTGATTTCTTTAACTTGTGAAACAACTAGATTTTGATAATTTGCTACTTTGGTGATTATTAAATTTTAGGAAGAATGCTTAAATAGATTGAATGAAACTATTGATGTTTATATTATCTAGTTAATCGCTTTCTCTATTGTGTAAAAGTTGTTATTAAATTAAATTTTGAGAACTGGTCTAGGGTTATTATAATTAGGGTTAGTTATAACGCTGATTTCTAACTAACTAAAATTAAGGAAAAATAAGAATTCATTTCAACGGTGAATATTCAAAATATGGGTTGATTTATACTTGCATCGATGATCAATTGTAAAGTTCCAACAGTGGATATTGACTTGGACCGATGTTGGTCTTTTGATTGTTTTCGTTAATTTAATTTTTATTGTTATTAATTGCGTTATTTACAACTGTTTGCATACACAAACCCCCCAATCATTGTACGAAGCATAAAATATTGAAGTACATACTCTTCGTGGGATTGACCCTTACTTCCACTACTACATTAATTTTAGAGGTTAATGTATTACTTTTGGTTGCCTACGACAACACATACTAGATTAAAGCATTTAGATAGTGACAATGAAAAACTGATTACCCGTTAAAAAAAATAGCCTCTAAATGCCTTAATCTATAATGGAAAGCCCAATTAATTTTTTTTAACGGGTAATCGGTTCGGGATGGAGCACCGTCGCTAAATACCATACCCTCCCCACCCCGAAAGAATTATTTTTTTATTTTTGCTTTCATTTTTCATATATCTGTCAAGCAATTTTTATTTTTATAGTTATTGTCATTTGCATTTCTCTATTTTGCATTTGAAAGTTGGGATATTATTTGCATTTTCATTTGGGATATTGTTCGTTAAACTGACTTAGTATTGTGTTTTTGTTTTTATTGACTTTTCTTCATAATTTTTTTTAATTTGACGGTTGGAGTTTGGACTTATAAAAAATAATTTATTTTTGTGGTTATTAACCGAACCGAACCGAGATACGAACCGAGCCAAACTGAACCGACTTACGTGGTTATGGTGCGTTTATGATTTTAGCCGAACCGACCCTAAACTGAACCGTTGCCATCCCTAGATTAGTCAACCAAGTTCATTACCCTATGGTTTGAATGCCACGATCAATAATTAAAGCAGTATAGATTACTAAAAATGATCACAGAGAAATCGTAACTGGGTAAAAACTCTAGATAATTTACCAGTCAGTAATCCACTATAAATCGAAGCAAACTTACAGTACGGTTCAGACCCATCTACCTCGTAGAACTTTTGATTTCAATTCATGCACTCTCCCTTGATCCCATTGGAAGTGTGCTATTTCAAAATAAATCATGACTCCTGGTTTATACCTTAGCCCTCTTGGATTGCTTGCTCTTGGCGTCAGATCCTGACTCTTGGTACCTCGCCTTAGTCCTCCTAAATTTGTACTTCTACAATAGCCCCTGATCCCTGATATCAATTTATGTCCGATGGATTAGTTGGTCTGGTATTTGATCAAAAGACCTTCTGTGTTTTCATATTGTGGTTTAATATAAAATAATATGGCTTGATCAACAAAATATGTTTTGGAATAATTTATGGATAAAGTAATATATGGTTGTTGAATCTTGGAATCAATGAATATTTTGAATCATCAAATAATTGATCTCTATAGAATAAATATGATTCAACACACTTTTAGAAGTCTTTTAGGGTCTATATTTATAATGGCTAGAGTTTGGGATGAAAATGAGCTCAAAATTAGTTTGAAATCGAATATTATGGTTCCCCGGATAACCATATCGCTTGAGCTCTAGGCGAGCGACGAGTGAGTAGTCATGGGTATTTTCATCATAACTTTTTTTTTTCGATTTCCGATTGAAGTGATTCAAAATGCATTGGAAATCTAACTCAAATCGCTACAATTCTTTTAGTATAACATTGTCCAAATTTCAATGATTTCTATATCGAAAATGCATTGCAACTTATGACTGAGAATTTGGAACATGATTTACGCAACACTTCCACACTTCTTTGACTTCTAATTACATTCCAATGATCATATGTAATCTTCTTAGACTCTTTCAAGACCTATAATACCAATCCAACTATTTTTCTGTAAGTATGATTCAATAACTCCTATTTTGACTTTAATTACAACTTGATAAACTACTAATACAATTCAGTTAGAACATGATTTTGACTAAGGAAATTGTCAATTATAATTTGGACGTAACAATCTCCCTATTTGGTATTCTATGACAAAATCATTTATTTCAAAATCAAAAAGTCCAAAACTACCCATAAATAAACTTCTCAAAAAAAAAAAAAAAATTAATAATTTGTTAACATGTTTTCTGAAACACATGGAAATCACAAAATCACGTGAAAAGTAAGAGGAAACTATCAAAACCAAAATCATATGACTAAGTTAAATAAAACACGTGTAACATTGAAACATGTAATATCATGTGAATTATAAAGTTAAAAATAAACCATAGAATTTTATATCGATAATAAAACTCCAGCAAATATATCAAATGACTCCCCCTAAACCATCTATCAATCAAAAAATTTAAAATTCTCCCCCTAACTCGTATAATCAACTCCCTGAAATAAATACACGTCTGTCCCCATTTTTGTCACGAATAACAAAGAAAAAATAAGTAATAATCATATCAAACAGAAAGAGTAATAAGTAAAAAAGTATACACATGTATAATGATGCAAAAATTATGCAAAATCATGTGATATGATAATAATAGAAAAAAATCAATTTGGAGACCAATATTTTTTTGAATTTTTCTTAGATTTTCAACTTTATGATCTTGAACAGTTATTTGCTTACTCATATATGCATAGTTAATAAAAAAATAAAATTTTCCTACATAACTTATTTTAAATCTAGATTGAGTAAATTGTATAAGTCATTCATGTGTGAAAATTGTTATTAAACTCATGCAAGCAAGTCTCAAAACCTAAAATCAATGAGAAAGAATATGTAAAGAATCACCGGTGAATGAATCTATTCATCAAAGTATGAAGTCAAATCCAATGTTACTAGGACCTTTATAAATTAAATAAATCATAATTAATTGTATAAATCTTTTTCTTTCTCCCCCTATCTGGGAGCATCTATATATGTATATTTTTCTTTTTTGTTTTCAAACCTTATGTGCAGACTCTTCTTCATTAAGCTTTTTACATGATCCATGTAACGAACTTTAGACAAATGACTCCAAAGTCAGACGACTTATAGGGCACCAGGTATGAAGATACACTGCAAGCTTAATCACTCAAGCCATATAGGCTACGAAGATAAGTATAAGATTGTCTCACAACATTTTATGTAATTCAAAAAAATTTCTTTGAAACTCAATAGTAATCTTTCCTTTAAGAAGAATATATAAGAGTTTAGGTCAACTAGTTTAAAGGTCATTCCATATTTAAAGTCGATTCACCGCTTAGATGACTGTCATCCCAAATCTCAAACATGCAGTCAAAGCCTACTCACAAGAGTCTAATATATGCAATGCATAAGATACATATAATGACATATATTAAGTACTCCAAACAAGTTCTAAATAAATTAATGGAAAATTAATTTACCAATTATGAACCAAACTTGTACTTGATAGCAAAATAGCATGTTCAAAAAAGAAAATCTTTTTCCTTTTTTTTTGTTTTAAATTTTCATCATTTTTTTAATAATAAAGAATAAAGTAAAAGGAAACTTCTAATATACAATAAAAATACATGCATGCATGAATATATAAAAATAATAAATAATGCAGATACATGCACTAAAGTACGTAATCATTGAGGTACACCATCGTTCTTACTTTTAAGAGCACCGTGATCAGATTCATAATGTTTCAAATCACTCTTCTTAACTCAGACTTTTCTAGAAGCAGAACTAATTGTAGTCAATTGTGTCATCATCTCGGTCAAGTGACTAACCTGATCAGTAAAGAAGTCAACTTTGCTAGATATATTCCGATTTCTATTCAAAACTTTATCACCTAGGTCTTATGTGTCCAAACTCACCACAATTGTGACACGTAGAAGCAAATTTAGGAATAACCGTAGGTTTTATATTTTAAACCTTAGGTGGTGGAAATCTATGTTGTACAGATGATTTCAGTCATCGGACACCTACATTCTTTGTCTTATTCCTATTCAAGAGCTCACGATACTTAGGTCTTATGTGTCCTACCTTAACACTATGGTGACACGTGGGGATGAACCTAAGAGTAACTCTAGGTCTCAAGTTTTGAGCCTTAGGCTTCGAGGCAGGTACAAACTTATTTCTCGATGAAGAAATAGTCTGAGAATTTATTTCATTAAAGTCTGCACCTCTTCTATCCCCAATTGTTTTACTCTAACATATCATGTTAACAATCTTTTTACATCCATCAGAGATTTTTAAGATCAAATGTAAGAGATTTAACCTTAAATTCTAAGGACTTTTTCTCGATCCTTAATTCATTCATCCACTAATCAACTCCTTGAATTTAACATCTAAACTCTCATTTTCTAATTCAAGTTTATGTAATTTCTTAAAGGCAGAGCTATTTACCTTTTTCAACTTAAGGCACATTTCAAACAATTTGTCAAACACCTCATAGATATCCCTACTATCCTTAGATCCTACATAAGAATATGATTGACTCATTTGGTTAAGGAACGCAATTAAGCTCTGATATCACTTGAAAGTTTTTAGTTAGCAGATTATTTAGACCCAACGTGAGGAATTATACAATCAAAAGCAACAAGTCACTTTTTAATTATTTCTAGATGATTAGTCAATAAAGTTCAATTACCATATGGTTTGAACACTACAATCAATAACTAAAGACGTAAAAAATGCTAAAAATGATCATAGAGAATCCCAACTAAGTAAAAACTTCGGGTACTAGGTGAGTCAGTAATCCACTATAAATCGAAACAAACTTACACTATGGTCCAGACTCATCTACTCCGTAAAACTTGTGATCTCAATTCCTGCAGTCTCCCTTGATCCTACTGAAGATGCGCTCCTTCAAAATAAATTCTGATTCCAAGTTTATACCTTAGCCTTCCTAGATTGCTTGTTCCTGATGCTAGATCCTGACTTTTGATACATCACCTTTGACGTCTGGCAGAATAGTGATTATTCTACAAGTTGGAACCAATAGATAATAACAGAGAAGAACGCAAGAGAATAACGCTAAAAAAAGGAGAAAATCTTTATTATTCAATAATTGAACGAAAATAACCCATAAGTCGGGTTAAATAGCTAATTAATAATTTTCGGAATTTTTACCAAAAATAGCAAAATCCTATTATTCATACAAAAAGGAAATACGTAATGACTGAAATAAGATCCCAAGAATTTGGCTTAATTTGAGATCGTAATCTATGTCAAAAAGGAAATTGAAATATTACTAAAAATGGCAAAAAATAACTTAAATTGATGATTCGGAAGGGAAAATAGCTGAATTTGGTCTCAAAACCAATGTACATTGAGCATAGCTAGGTGACCACGACATGCGTGCCGAAAAGAGCTTTCCGAATTGGGGTCAAGGGCGTGATTCTGACAACCGTAGCCAAAGTTATGGCCAAAATACCGAAACGTGTCCAAAAAGGCCCCAATTAGGAAAGGTCGATGATTATTTGCCAATTTTACGCTGATCTGCCAATTCATAGTATCTCAGCACCATTAACGTACTATCAGAGAGCTCGGCCTCATCTGACTAGGATCATCCTGCATCAGTCGCCCCGGGTTGAAAAGAACTCGTCCTCGAGATCACTTGAGTGTTTTCAGGATCCCCAAAACAAGGACTGAGGTGCTTCACATTGAAGACAGCAGAAGTCTTCAAATAGCTGGGGATGCGTAGTCGGTAAGCATTGTCATTGATCTTCTACAGAACCTCACAAGGACCAACCTTTCGCTCTTTCAACTTATTATACTCCCCAACTGGAAAACAATCCCGAGTTAACATTGCCCACACAAAATCACCAACTTCGAAAAGGACCTGACGACAATGACTATCAGCATGAACCTTGTACTTGGCATTACTCTCTTGAATGGCTAACTTCAATTGAGCATGGATTCCTCAAAGATGTTCCGCCATCTCATTTGCTTTGTGATTTATACGACCCACACGTGGAATAGGAGCTAAATCAAGGACCCCAGATGGAATCCGACCATAGACAATTTCAAATGGACTCAACCCTGTGGCTCTATTCCTCGACCTGTTATAGGCAAATTCTATCTGAGGTAATGCCAAATCCCACTGCTTCGGCTTAGTTCCTACCAGACTCTTCAACAGATTACCCAAGCTCCGATTTACTACCTCGGTCTGACCATCTGTTTGGGGGTGGTAGGCGCTGCTAAAATTCAACTACGTCCATAGTTTCTCCCACAAACTTCTCCAGAAATGACTCATAAACTTAGTGTCACGATCAGATGTAATGGAATGAGGTACACCATGGAAATACATAATTTCTTTGAAGTAAAGATGGGTAATCCGGGTAGCATCCATTGTCTTCCGACATGATATGAAATGGGTCATCTTTGAGAACCTGTCAACCACAACAAAAATAGAATCCGAGGCCCGTTGGGTACGAGGAAGTCCAACACGAAATCCATACTAACATCAACCCAAGGCGCCTCAGGCACTGGGAAAGGTGTGTAAAGACTTGCATTAGTAAGAGCCCCATTGGACCGTTGGCACACATAACAACGCCCAACATGATGAGCCACGTCACTACTCAATTTGGGCCAATAATAAGTAGAAGAAACCAACGCCAGAGTCTTATTCCTTTGAAACTTTATCCCATATTATGAACAATGTGGAACACACAACTGCAATCCACGAAATAGATACCCATTATGCAAAATGAAATCATGTCGCTGATTGTTATTTACCTCCTGGATGATCTTCCCGAAGGAAGGGTCAACAGCATACATATCCAATAAAGTCTCAAACCCCACGACATTGGCTCTCATGGTGGTGAGAAGTGATGTACGACGACTCAATGCATCTGCAAGACGATTTAGGCTCCTAGCTTGGTACCTTAGTGAAAATGTGAACTCCTACAAGTATGCCTTCAGGGCCTCATGATAAGTGATAAGAATAAACTCCCTTTGTATCAGGTAATGACGCTAATGCTTCAAAGACTGAACTGTGGCATAAAACTCGAGATCATAGGTATAATAGTTTCTCTTTGATCCTGATAGCTTCTTGCTGAAAAATGCCACTAAACGCCCCTCCTGACTTTAAACACCACCAATGCCCACTCCAGATGCATCACAATTTACCTCAAACACCTTATCAAAATCTGGGAGTACCAACACTGGAGCCTCTGTCATCCGTTGCTTGACCAACTAAAAGCTAGTTTCTGCTTCCTCAGACCACTGGAAAGAATGTCCCGTGAGGCACACTGTGATTGGGGCAATCAAAGTGTTGAAATTCTTGATGAACTAGCGATAGAAGAATGCCAATCCATGGAAGCTTCTGACATCGTACAAGGTTTTTGGCTTGAGCCACTCCAAAATTGCGTCTATTTTAGATTGATCTGCATGAACATCATCAGTTGACACAACAAAACCTAAAAAGGTAACAGAAGTAGTGAAGAAAGAACACTTCTTCCTATTAATGAACATGCACTCCGTCCTTAACACATCAAAAATTGCACGAAGGTGATCAAAGTGAGATGCCCACGTCGGGCTGTAGATGAGGATATCATCAATGTAGACCACTACAAACTTCCCCATGAAAGGCTGTAACACCTGATGCATAAACCTCATAAAAGTGCTGGGCGCATTGGATAGTCCAAAAGACATGACCATCCACTCATACAAACCATGTTGTGTTTTAAACGCCGTCTTCCACTCATCTCCCGGCTTTATTCTGATTTGGTGATATCCGCTCTTAAGGTCAATTTTTGAGAAGACCCTAGAACCCGACAACTGATCCAACATATCATCCAAACGGAGAATCGAAAACCTGTACTTCACTGTAATCCTGTTGACCACTCTACTATCAACACACATACGCCAAGAACCATCCTTCTTTGGCACTAGTAGAGCAGGAACTGCACATGGGCTCATGCTCTCACGAATGTATCCACTCTCCAACAACTCCACGACTTGTCGCTGCAATTCCTCAGCTTCCTTGGGACTGAGGCGATAAGCCGTTTGATTAGGCAGACTTGACCTTGGAACAAGGTCAATCTTATGTTGAATATCCCTCATAGGCGGCAACCCCGGGGGGAGATCTTCAGGCATCAAATCAAAGAACTCCGTTAGCATCTGCTGCACTTCTGCTTGTAAATCTGGTTTTTCGTCTGTTGTATTAGTCTCACGAGGCAGTAGAGCATATACCACATCTTCACGCTCAATCTCTCCCAAAAACCTGGACATAGAAAGTAAGTTAGCACTTTTACCTACCGGGGCAAGAGTGATTTCTTCTCTAGTGGCCCCAACACAACCCTTTTTTTTATGCTAAGGGAATAAGTATTTTTCCGCCCATCACGAACAACACTGTGATCATACTGCCAAGGTCGTCCCAACAATATGTGACAAGCATGCATCGATACAACATCACACCAAGCATTGTGAAAATATTTCCTTCCAATCAAAAAAGATACTAGGCCTCGCTTTTCGACTGATACTGCACTGGGATGCCGATCTGTCTTCAATTGTAATTTCCGGACAGCTCTTTAGACACTACATTCTCATACCTTCCACTATCAATGATCAGTTTGCAGACTTTATCCGCTACCGTGCAGGTTGTGTGAAAGATGTTGGTTCTCAACCAGTCGTCCCCCGAGTCTCGTTTGGGGGTCAATAGACTCTTGCGCAAGACTAGAGTCTCATGACCGTCCCCATACAACATACCTTCCTCTTCATCATCGTCATATACGGGTTCCTCAACCTCCACAGTCTCGTCTACAACTTCTTCATCAATTAGGAGATTTTTACCTGTCTAATTAGCTGGTTTTCTGCAATCAGTTGCTCGATGCCCTGTTCATCGACTTGAAGCATCTAATACCCGAATCAAGATTATCCTGCGGTGGCTGTTGAGTAGGACGAGGTGCTTGAGGGCGAATTGGTTGACTACCTTCGCTTCTGGTCACATGTATCCTATTCTGCTGCTTCTCTACAGTAAGTGCACGTTGGTATGTTTCAGAAACAGTCCACAACGAGTGAAGGCTAATGACATCCTGTATGGACTGTCGTAACCCTCTCAAATACCTTGCCACCATCTGTTTTTCCGTTTCAGATAGATTATTCCGAGCCACCAATTGATAGAACTCCTCTGTATAGTCATCAACTGATCTTGTGCCTTGTCTCAGAGAATGAAGCCGTTGAAACAGAGTTTGAGTATAGCCGAAAGGAAGAAAGTGACCTTTCATCTTCTTCTTCATTTTCTCACAATCTGTGATTTTATACTCAAAGATACGTTCCACTTCATTCAGCCAATCAACAAAACCTTCAGCCTGTAACGTACCAGAAAACTCTGGCAGATCCACTCGAAAGTCGAAATCTACATGACGATCCTCCCGACCATGACGCTCCCAGACTCGAGCAGGGTTGTGATACGGGTTTTTGTAACTGGTATCGGACTCGTGACCCTCCAGTTCTCGGTCACCGAGATCCTACGCCGCCAGACGCTGAGTTAACTCTGCAACTTGCCTCTATAAGTCTTCAATCGTCACATCTTGCATGTTACGATCACGGTGTGAAACTTTCTCATTCGGAACCTGCCCTCTACGACCACGACCACGACCACTAACTATGATTGACTGATGAAATCTAGCTTAAGAAGATGCTGATACTCTGATACCAACTGATGTCGGGTAGAATAGTGATTATTCTACAGGCTGGAACCAATAGATAATAACAAAGAAGAATGCAAGAGAATAATGCTAAAAAAAATGAGAAAATCTTTATTATTCAACAATTGAACGAAAATAACCCACAAGTCGGGTTAAATAGAAAATAATAATTTTCGAAATTTTACCAAAAATAGCAAAATTCTATTATTCATACCAAAAGGAAATACGTAATGACGGAAATAAAAATCCAAAAACCTGGCTTAATTTGAGATTATGTCAAAAAAAATTAAAATATTACTAAAAATGGCAAAAAATAACTTAAATTGACGATTTGAAAGGGAAAAAAGCTGAATTTGGCATCGAAACCGATGCACACCAAACATAGCTTGGTGACCACGACATGCACATCGAAAAGAGTTTTTCGAATTGGGGTAATGGGCGTGATTCTGACAACCGTAGCCAAAGTTATGGCTAAAATACCGAAACGTGTCCAAAAAGACCCCAATTAGGAAATGTCGATGATTATTTGCCAATTTTTCGCTGATCCGCCAACTCATGGTATCTCAGTGCCATTAACGTACTATCAAACAGTTTGGCCTCGTCTGACTCGGATCCTCCTGCATCAACCTTAGTCCTCCTGAATTTTTGCTTCTGCAATAGCTCCCGACCATGTTATTGGTTTATTTCCGGTGGATTATGTAGTCTGGTGTTTGATCAAAAGATCTTGTGTGTGTTTGATCCGTAGTTTAATATGAAACAATATGGCTTGATCAAAAAAATAAGAGTGGCGGTCTCTGTTTCACCAACCGACCACTAGATTGGCCGAAAATCTGATTTACAGGTTTGATCCTTTTGAAAAAAACTGGGCATTTTCTGCGTTTTTGTTTTCTGTTCGTTTTTGCCGGTTTTTCTAATAATTTTTTAAAGTCAAATCCACCACCTAGAAGTTCTAGTACCAATTGTTGTGGAAGCTCGCTACAAGATCTTTGAAATGGTGATTTCCGAACTTAGTTTCACATTACATTTTCTTCTAAATAACCAATCCAAATGGAAGTTAAAGAACTGGTTGTATAGAATCAAGTGGACATGATAAAATAGGTTGCTCATTTATATTATGAGACAAATTGTTCCTTGTGCACATTACGAGCCCCATGCAAGACTGACAGTAGCCATGAAAGTGAATGAGGTGTTGAATCGGAGATTGATCGGTATGCATAATGTACGTTTGATTTTGGTAAGAGTATGCCAATCAAGATTCTTTTTAAACTATAAACATTGAATTTATTATTTATTTTCGGCATGAGAAATTGGGCAAGCCACCTACTTCTCCGCAATTGTTCGAATGTGTACATCGACGGAAGAAGGGAGAACAAGACTGACGTGAAGCATATGACTTAATTTTAAGAGCTTAGTTTGATTTTTGAAATAGAAGGGAAATAAATGTAATTTTATAGTAGAAGATGCTTGCAATTTCATGATCATTGTTAGTTATTTTATACATTTTATTAAACTTTAGGTTTTTTTTTCCTTTTGAGTTTGAATTTTAATATATTAAATTCAAAAGAAAAGATTAATTAGAATAGTAATCCAATTTTTTTATAAAAAAATTTATTCAAATTAGCGGTGGCATTTGTTGCTAATCATCAACATACTTCAATCCATAGGTAATTTGCAACAGGAAAAAATCGTCGCTAATGCCCTTGCTAATTAGCTACAGATATTGTCGTCGATAAACACCAACAGAATATTCTATCACTAATTTACTGATGGACAGAGAATTCCATTGGTAAATTACCGGTGAGGGTTTTATTATTGGTTTTACCTACGGAAACCTTCCATCAGTAAAACTTGAGCAATGGAAATCTTGGCTTTGGCGATGAAAAATTCTGTCTCTGTCACTGTTTTTCACTATCCAAAAACCATTGAGTTTCTTGATACTTGAACGAGCTTGAACTCAAGAAGCATGAATCATTTTTTGATTCTTTTGCACTCAAAGAAGCATAAAATATGCTTAAATCACCCTCCTCGGCTGTACAATTTGCTTGTTAGGTGTACTTCACTCTAAAATATTTTTTCAAATGCCCAAAACTTCTTAAAATTGTAAAATTATGGCTTTCCATTAAACCAACAATCATTTTCTTCGTGGTTGCTTCTCTTGCTAATTTTACACTTTTATGATGAATCTCTTTCATTAAAACTCCTCTCAAAGTTGCTTTCACCCCGACCTCTTGGACTCCTTCCTCTTCCTCTAGTATTTCTTCCACTTTACTCGTATTTCAACATTCTTTGAACCAACATTGAGTTTAGATTGAAATGCACTCTCAATTGACTTGCATTGATTTAATCTTTGCTCAAATGCTTTCAAAGAACTCATCAATTCTTCAACATCCAACTTTTCTAAATCCTATGTTTCTTAAACCATAGCCACAAGTGGATCAAATTTTTTCAACAAGCTAATCAGAATATTTTCCACCATTTTTTCATTTGAAACCTTCTCACCATATGATTTCGTTTGATTTACAAGTTCATTGAATCTATCGGAAAATTCTTTAACACATTCATTATCTTTCATCTTTATATTTTTGAATTCCCTTTTAAGAGATTGGAGTTTAATGGATCTTACCTTCAAATCTCCTTGATACTCTTTTCTTAGGATTTTCCAAGCTTCATTGGCTTTGTTTGCCATCATTATTCTTGGAAAAATTGAATCAGCTACAGTCCTATTTAGCATTCAAAACGTATTTGCATCTCTTTGTCTACATTCTTTGAGTTCCTTCTTCTTAGTATCTGATAATCCATCTTCATTTTCAAGTTCTTCGAAGCCATTTTCAACCATATTTCATAGATACACTACAAGAAATGAAGTCTTCATCTTCACATACCAAAAATCATAATTTTGTGCTTGCCATCTTCTTTTCTACAAAAGCCTTCCTTTTCTTTTTGCTCCCAAATCTCAGCTGCAAATGAAGGAATACAACCTGCACCACTCTGATACCAAAAATATGTTGGCTGAGATTGTAGTTTTGGAAACTGGTTTCATATGTATGAAACAAGGGAAAAATTCAAACTCACAGGTTCGCATGTATAAAACTAGTGTAATTCAGAGACGAAAATGAGGAACAATGAGAATGGAAAAGCAACACAAACTTTCTTTTCTTCCAAGTTTTCTTGCACTTTCTTTTATTTTTCGATTAGGGCATATTTTTTTTATACTTATATAAACTTAAAAACATTCTACAAATTATATTTTTAGCTCGCTTCTTTTACAATTTCTTCGACTTTTCTACTAAAAAATACATTACATATTACACATTAACGGTAATCCTTCTCTGGTGGTCTATCAGATTTCCATGGACACCCAGAAAAAAATGATATGCGTCCTTGGTAAACACATCCCACCACACATGATCTGAATAAATACTACCAATCAATAAAGAAATTATGACACGACAGTCAACAGTAAATTTGTTACCTCGATCAAACCAAGCAACGCGTTATGGTTTTGGGTGAGGTTGTGGTTGTAGCTCTAACATCTTCACAACCTCGGTAGACACAACGTTCTCACAACTTCCCTAGTCAATAATAAAATAGAAAATTTTCTCTTGACAGTGCAAGCCAATATATTCCCCCTTTTTCATGTACAGTTTGCCCTCTAACATCTTGAAAACCTCGGTAGACACAACATTCTCACAACTCCCCTAGTCAATAATGAAATAGAAAATTTTCTCTTGACGGTGCAAGACAATATATTCCCCCTTTTTCATGTACGTTTTGCCTTTTGGGGGACAATCAATTTTTAGATCATGACTTATAATCCTATAGCCTTTCCCTTGACAACTAAAAGATGGGGATGTACAGCTAATTGTCCTCATCACCCGGGTATCTCACGGCCAAGGCCGGACCAACATTACACCCAATCAATTCTAATGGAACATCTTCTTCCACCTAGACATAAAAAATAGGAGCACCGCCTAACCAATTTCCTCACCTTCGTCCAACTAGAAATTTTTTAGCTTTTCAATTCGGACAAGCTGCCTGATGATGCCTGATGTGGGTAGTGACACGAGCCACTCCGGATGACACTCATGGACCTGAAATATGACGTTGGCCGATGATGGATACTAACTAGAGGTCCGATCCACCATCAACGCTACTAATTATGCAACTTATTTTGATTTATTTTTAAGAAACTTTCGTCATTATCTTCCATGTAATTTGGACTAAACAACTTGAAATAAAATTTAACCTATCCCAACAACAATATTTACAATTAAATGAGATCTTTGGCCCCTTCAATAGCCACAACATAACAATGCAATAGAAACCAATCGAATTTTAAAGATTATTCTATTTAAACAAAATAAACTATACATATGAATACGAGCCCACCTAGCTATTTACAAGTGATGCAAAAATGATAATAAAAAATGAACATTTGTCCCAAAATAATGACTACATGCTCCATAAAATGAGTCATGCAAATAGCCTGTTCATGTGGCTTCGACTCCAGTATCAAAAGGCTCTATCTCCAAAATCTGCATAAAAACTCAATTGCTACTAAAAATCCAAATTCTAATCCTTCTCCATTTCCCTTTCTTTCTGAGTTGGATAAAGCTCTGATAATATCAATCCTTAATCGCAAATCACATTTACACACATAAATTCAAAAGGCCCATGTGATGCCATTGAATTTCATTCTTTATCATTCCATTTTTTGTTCGTATTTCTCCTTTCTTCTTTAATTAATTTAAACCCTTTTTTCCATTTCATGTATTTACGAGTATTCTAAAATGCGCGCATATGCTTGAGGCATTTTTGAAATGCCTCGCATATGGAGTGTGCACATGATAATGTGGTCAACCCATTTCGTTGACGATGTGCACGCTTAAACACCAAACTCCACATGCATTTGTGTTACAAATTGTGCCAAAATTAGCCTAGCAAAGCCCAGCCCATTTTTATAACTTAAAAAATGAAAATTGTGCCTAACAAATATCAAATTAACCCAAATCATCCAAGCCCATGAATTATATACAACAATACGTGGGATTTTGACCTTTTAAAAAATAAAATATTAAAACAAATTTTGAGCAATATGTTTTTATTGAAAATTTTAAGAATATGTATAAAGTTCAAATAATTGTAATATTTAAAATTTTGAGCAATATAATTTTTAAAAAAAAATAAATTAACGAATATATAAAGTTCAAAGAATGCATTAATTTGTTTATTTGTTAGTTTAGAATATTTGAAATAATATTAAAAATTGAAAAATGCATAATTACGCATATGCTTCGCATATGCATGCATATGCCTGTAATGCTTGTTGCTCGACTGAAATGCAATGTCACATATTACGTATTTTAGAACCTTTGTATTTACCATCTTTTTTCCCATTTCAATACAAATGGAAACAACAACAATTTCTTGAAATTGTAGTTTCCCGTCTTACCATTCTTTGTTTCCAAACATGGAATTAATTCCAAGCAAAGAGATAAACCAATTCCAATGCTTCAAGTTTAGTGCTGTTGTTCCTTCTTCCTTTTCCCCCTTTTTTTGATTTGCTGATTTTTTTTTTTGTTCTCTCTCTCTCTCTCTCTCTCTCTCTCTCTCTCTCTCTCTCTCTCTCTCTCTCTCTCTCTCTCTCTCTCTCTCTCTATATATATATATATATATATATAGGGGTAGGATGTTGCTTGGTCACGATGAAGATTCGAGAATGCTAGGGGTCAAATGGATGCAATTAGAAGTCAAAAGGAGTGAATATATGACCAAAATATTTTCACAAATCAATTTTCAATCACACAAGGATGTTCCAGATTTTCAGCTAAAGATTGAGACCCAGTTTTGGCCTAGTACAAATTCGAATTGGAAAAGAGCTAGCTATCAAAGTTGTAGATCTTTGAGTTATCTTTCCAATGCATTTTGAATTACCTTAATCGGATATCAGGAGATAAAGTTACGACAAAAAACACTGAAGAAGGCGCAAAGTTTGGAACATCGACCTAGCGCCTAGGCAACGGCAACCAAGCGCCCAGGCAATACCTTGGTACTAGGAGCCGTGCAGCACAACTTAGGTTTTTGCTATTCGGGTAGCGAGAAGTTCACAAAAAGACTCCAAATTGGCCAAGAATGTGTAGGAAAGTATAAATAGACCTGAGGCACTAATAAAGGGTTCCGCACATTGAGAAAGGGGGATACAACGAGAGATCAAAGAGTTCAATTCAAAGAAGAGAATCATCAAGGAATTCGAGTTTAAACCGTTGATTGGAAGTGGAAGAAGATTTTGGTGCAAGATTTAATTCATTTCTACATCTTTATTAAAATCCGGTGATGCATTCCATTGCTTTTACTTTTTATTTTTATATTATGAGTAATTAAACTTCAGATTAGGAAAAACAATGTAGTCGACTTGTGATCCTTTATTTTTCTATTCAAGATTTATGTGATTTATTTTTATATGTGTTGGTTTTAATATGAGTTTAATGCATTAAATTACCCGATCAATAATTTGATGATTATGTGAGTTTCTTATGAATCGAGAGGTGATTTTGAGATTTAGACCATATAATAAAATTCGATATATTAGTATAACGTGTAGAGATACATATACTAATTATTGTGGTCATAATATGAATTCTTAGAACTAGTGTTTCGTTTAACTAAGGGTCCTTTTGATTGCAAATGTGAAAAATGAGTGGAAAGAAAATGAATTTCAGGGAATTGAATTACCTAGAAATTGTTTTACTGAGAATTGTAATTAATTGTGTTTAATTGATATAATTTTTTATCTAATCGGTTTGACTTTTTTTCATGCAAATTGTTACTTTTTGGGATAAATTTTCTTATAATCGATATTAAAATTTGTTTGGATTGCCAAAGAAAAAAAAAAAAAAAATTCGAAATTTTTTTGTCTTCGTTTGGCTTTATTTTTCACGCAAATTGTCAATTAAATGAATAGATATTTTTACTATTGGATTTGGAATTTGTTCCAATTGCAAATGAAAAAAAAGATGGAAAATCAGATTCCCACCAAAAACCAAAGAAAACAATCAAGAAAGTTGGTGCATGAGGTTGGTAAGTGGAAAATGAATTCTGGGCAAAGTATTGTCTATCAAACAACTTCAAAGTTGGAAAATGGAATCATTTTTCCCACTTCCATGGAAAAGGTCCCTTATCAAACAAGGCCTAAGGGTAATTCACATAGAGATATGGAATTAAATTAGTTAAATAGGCTCAATGAGAACTCGAGATGGGTAAATTGGATACAATAGACAAATTCGACTGAACACTACATTATGTTAAAATCTTGAATTAAGAATTAAGGTGATCAATAGATGAAATTGTTTTATCCTAATATTCATTATGTATTTGAATCTTTAATCAATCGTTGTTTGCAAGGTTTTGATATTTTCAATTAGTTAGAAGTAATTAGGAAAACATAATCTCATCCATCAAAATTCTTTATTTGCTTTTATCGAATAGGAGTTAGAAAAATTTAATTAACGTCTAAAGTATAGTCCTCGTGGGAACGATAATCCAGACTCAAAGATCTACTATATTATTTGTTATGATATCGTACATTTGCGATAGAAAAAACGTAACAAGTTTTTGCTACCAACGAGGGTTATTAGCACCCGCGGAGGAAGGTCGGCCCCTCGAGCTACTGGTTGAATTTTTTGCAGTTGGCAATCCCCCACCAAGGCGTGCAGCTTGTTTCTCTAAGAGCAAAGCCCATTGATGGGCTTCAGAAATTGATCGCAATGTGAAAAGATAAAAAAACATCCTCAAATTCTGTAAAGTATGGCGGCTGACGATGAAGAAACCCTGAATGTCTATTTAATGTCAAAAACAACCAACCATAGAATTCAACTGAAAAATTATTTATAAAGGACGAAAACCCTAGGAAAAAAAAAAAAGACCAAGTTTCCCTTTTGTAATTAAAAGCTGACGATTATTTAACAGAAGTAAAGCTGAAACTTAAATAAAGGCATTAGACGCCTCGAAGTTATTAGGCAGAACAGGAGTTTATATTGCTGTGCCCTGATGTATGAACTCGTCCCGTCCTTCCACATAATTTAAGGCCAATATTTGTACGCCATCAACTCCCCATGAAGCTGGAGTATGCGTTAAGCATCCGTGCATGCTGTAAAATGTAACAAAAATGAGTTCACCTTGTTAGAAAACTTATAAGTGATTATCGATCCAAAACATCAATAATCAAACATTACCGAATTAACCATCCACGTTGAAATCAATGAGAACATCAAAATAAAAGCGGAAACATACCTTAGATCCATAAATTATGATTCTTTGCATGATAGGGTTAGATCTTCCAATTGATTCATGGTCTCCTCTACAACCTTTTGATCTCCATTGATGGGGAACATAGAGAATCTAGAAGCACCACTAACAATTGGGGACCATAACCTATATATTCATAAGATAATGACTATTCATTATCTTTCATTTGTTTTAAATCGGCCCCTCAACAATATAAAACAAACATCCGGTATCTACACTTTAATTCCATGAAACTTTAATACCCATTAGTCAAAATTAGTCTTTTGTGGATCACTTTAATGACTATACTTTAAATAATAGCACCACACATTTTAATTTGTTACGTGTGGCCCCAAATATTGTTAGAATATTCCAACAATCTCCCACTTGGGCGCCATACATGTAACCTTTCAAATGTGCATAACCTTATGAGCTCGAAATTTTGCTATCGTTATTATGGGTATTTCCAAACAACCTCGTCCATCAGTCATATTGATATAGGATCAAAGCGATTTTCGTCACATTTAGCGTGACTAAACCCATCAATGGTCACGTATACCCATACTACCAAATGACATAGATCAATCATGGAGTGTAGCACGGAAATTACATGTTATGTGATCCAAACATGTCTATTTCCAACTGGTCCACCTTATTTCTTAAGTGAGATCAACCATAAACTTCAATCAGAGTGAAACCCAGGCGAATACTTTATTTACGAAATAAGCCAGAATATCCATGGACAAAAAATATGTGTCTAAAATAGACAACATCCAAATACAAACTCCCACTAAACTGGCATATCATCAAAAGATGCAACACCCGTGTGAGCATTATGCTCATGAAAGACCTTGGGTGGTAGCCATTTAGTAAATGGATCCATGATTATGGAGTTTGTCTTTATATGCTTTATTGAAATCTAACCACTCTGATTTCTTTCCTTAACAACTAGGAATTTAATGTCTTTAGACTTTGACATCATCGTGTTCCCGTTGAAAATGCAAGACTGTTATTGTCACATAATAACTTAACTTAAATGGTCTTTCAATTCCATTCAAAATATGCAGCCCAGTGACAATATTTTGCAGTCATATTCCATGATCAAAATCAGAATATCCAATGATCTCCAATTTGTCTGATTTTTTCTGAATGTGATCATGTAATTCTTAGTTCTCTATAGATATTGAATAACCTCATTGCTGCTTTCCAAATTTCCATCCCAAGCATTCCAATGAATGCTATATCCGGATCTGTATAAACCTGAGTATACATTAAATTCTCAATTGCTGAAGCATAGAGAATTTCTCGTATTTCCTTTTCTTTAAATTTATCTCTGAAACTTTAATTGAGACTAAACTTGTCTCCCTTAGCAATAGGGGTGTCACTTGATTCTGATGCCCCGCATGCCAAACCTTCTAAACACTTTATCGATATAGCTCTTTTGTGACAATCCATGAATACCTCGAAAGTAATCCCGATGTATCCAAATCCTTAATACAAAAGAGACGTCACCAAGATCTTTCATCTCAAAACTCCTTGATGAAAATCTCTTAGTTTCGTGCAACATGCATATATCATTAGTGGGAAGCAAGATGTCATCAACATATAAAATCGAGAAATATTTGTTTACTCCCATTGAACTTGTGATACACACAATCACCAACAACATTCATCTCGAAACCAAATGAGATAATTACTTGATGAAACTTGTGGTACCATTGACGGGAAACTTGTTTGAGCCCATAAATGGATTTCTTTAATTTGCAAACCATATTCTTTGGGTCTCCTGACACAAAGTTTTCTGGTTGCATCAAATGGATCGTTTCATCAATGTCACCATTGAAAAACGTCGCCTTAACATCCATCTGTAGTAGCTCAAGATCAAAATGTGCAACAAGTGCCATAATTGTCCTGAAAGAGTCTTTCATTGAAACCGGAAGGAAAGCCTCTTTATAGTCAATGTCTTCCTTTTGTATAAAGCCTTTAGCTACAAGACGAGCCTTATATCTTTCCACATTACCAATCGAATCCCTTTTGGTTTTAAATATCCATTTGCAACCAATGGGTTCGCACCTTCTGGTAATGGGACAAGATCCCAAACTTTATTGTCTTGCATAGACTAATACTCCTTATTCATGGCATCAATCCACCTTGGAGAGTAATTCCTTTGCATGATTTGATGATTTGATAAAAGTTGATTTATCAGATCTTCTTTCACTAATCCATGCCATCCTTATTTTCTTGGAAAAGACTATAAAGTCATCCAAAATTGTATTTCTCCCTTTTATAGTGGATTTCTTTAATGACTTTGTACTTGAGGTTGTTGAGTTTGAATTCCTGGAACAATCTCTTGATTGTTTATTGGGGATTTGATAATGTTGTCTTGATCCGAAATTGCTTCTCGAACAAGATCTGGAGCAAGAATTTGTCCTTGAACCTGATCATTTTCAATTGCAACAGAAGAATTATATACATATAATTCATTCAAGACAAACCCATATAACCTTATCTCCCCCCACAAACTCTACATCCTCAAGGAACCGAACATTTCCCGTTTGAAAATTAACTTGATAGTGGGATCTTTTAAAAAAAAATATTGTAACCCCTTAAAAATTTGCTTCATTTGGAGCTGCAGTCTTCACTGATCTTTACTAGAAAGATCCTGATGTAATGTGGAATAATTCCACATTCCTCTAAAAATTTTAGCAAAAGGCCTTGGACGTTGTTCTCCTGATTCGTCATATCTTTCATAGTATTCACCACTAAGGTAAGATCTGACTTAATGAATTCTTTTCTTGAGAGTTGATTTTCAATCTCGGTCTTGTATCTGTGAACATGTCCAATGTTTGGGATTCCTCATAATTGAGATATATGTGGCCATATTGAGAAAATTCGTCTATGAACTTAATAAATATTGTTGACCATTCCAAGAAACCGAAGGAAATGGTCCACGAGATAACTTACGTATGAATTAGCTCCAAGACGTCAGAAGTCATATTATACCTAATCTCATTATATTTGTTTTGATTTCCTTCTAACACAAGATTTTCATTCTCTTTTGAGAGAAGTGACCTTATTGCTTGTGCCAAAACAAAGTCGAATTTTCATTGGTTAATTTATGTTCAATACCATGCGGATTCATATACAAGATTTCTTTATAAGAGGCAATTTGTATTAAAATTTGATATAGGTTATTATTACCAAATAAAGAACTGGTGCCCACAACATTTGAGGTAAGAAAGAGATCATCCTGACTATTTCAAATTGAACAAGAGTAACCAAATTTGTCCAATGTAAAAATAGAAACCAAATTCCGTCAAAAGGCAGGTACCGCAAATGTCTCTTTCAAATTCAAATAATAACCACCTTTTAATGATAACCTAAAGTCCATATAGCCTCTACCTTAGGCGATTTGTCATCACCCCACATAGATGAATCTTTCGGCATCAATTGGTTTTGCGGTCGAGACAACCCCGCATATACACACTTATTTGAATAGTAGTACCGAAATATAGTCACCAAGTGTGTGTCTAGGTATTGACATTAAAATTTACCTCAAAACAAACCAAAATGAGAAGTGTACTTTTCCTTACACGCCAAGCGTGATATTTAGTACAGTCTCTCTTTATATATCCCAAATTTACACAAAAATTACAACTTAATGTATCATTTTCAGCCTTGTGCTGTTTATTTTAAACCGAACCGAATGCAGCTTTGTTATTCTTTATTATCCTTAGAAGTACTTGCCAAGTGAGTAATGCCAGTTTTATTTTGCTTTAGCACTTCTTCTTATTGCACATAATATGGAAATGAACTCATTAAGGGTCCACTTTCCCCTTTTGACAGTTGTAACTGCCCTTAATCAACAGAATTGTGCGAGAAGAGTAATCAATACCAAATGCAAGAGCAAGTCATCAGACAGCTTTCGAGCTTGATCTTAAGCTTAGAAGCAATGTGAGACATCTTCATGATGTACTCCCTTATATTTGCTTTACCTTTATACTTTATTGAAATCAAGCTTTGCAAAAGCGTGCTTGTTTGATCTTATCGTTTTCGCAAAACGTTTCTCATTTCGGCAAGAAATCAACCGGCATTAGTTACCTCTTCAGATATTGTGCCTCCAAAGGCTTCCGGAATGCCGCGATTAATGATCATTAGACTCATGCGATTTGAGCGATCCCACTTCTCAAAGTTCCCTTTTCCATTAGATGAACTTTCTTAGTAAGAAAAGCGGGTTGCTCAATCCGGAGCGCATGATCTAGATCTTGCAGCCAAGAACAATTAATATATTCTCTTTCCAATACTTGAAGTTTGTTCTAATTAGCATTGGAATGGAGTTGATGTTGTGAGATATAGCGAAGTGGATGGATTAAGCTGAATAGAGAACTTATTCCCAATTAACATGTTTACATTGGAATCCGTATAAACAATTAAGTTATTCAAATAATGGTACGTCCCATCTCAAGATACCTAGCACATCATTAATATCAAGTCTTTGGACAGTAATATTAACTGTAAGTGGTACTCTTGGTGTAGTGATCAAACATTGACAATAAATCCTGTCAAATAATAAACCCATCTTTGGATTGATTTATTATTCACATGGAAACTTTATAATTGTCACATGTTTACCACCACAAGTTTGCATGCAATTCGATCAAATATTAACCTTCCTTTGGGCCGGCTAATATCCGCATGAACAAGCATACACACGAATTCCTTCTAATATTCTAAGTTAATTAATTTCCACAAGAGAGGTTGCTTTGGCAACATATTGCTTCAATCAATTCACTTTTGAATATTATATATTCAAATGAGTCTTTTATACCAAAATTTGAAAAGCGGAATACTTAATTGTATTTATCTTGAAACTTTAAGGGCCTAAGGGTTAATAATTCAATACTTTAGGGGTCAAAATTAATTAATTCAAAACTTTAGGGACCAATAATTAATTATTGAAAACTTTAGGGACCCAAAACTTAATAGTTCAAAACTTTATGGGTCAATAATAAATTATTGGAAAGTTTAGAAGTCAAAAAACAATTATTAGAAACTTTAGAGGCCAATTTAAACGAATTATGAAAATTCAGGGACTTAACTACAAAATTCAGAACTTAAATGGCCCAAATTAATTAATTTCAGAACTTCAGGGGTTGAATTATTAAACCCAGAACTTTATAAGGCCCAATATGATGAACTTTAAACTTTAGGGGTTATAGAAAAAAAAAACCATAACCTTAAGGCCCAACTAGAACTAACTTAAAACCTTAGGGGCTAAAACATAAATTTTAACCCTAATCCTTAAATTGCATCCAAGGGTTTCAAAACCTCAAATTTTCAACCCAAGTCCCGCCTCCAAAACTTCCCAAAAAACTGAAAAATTTAATGGCATTAATGGAATGCTTTAATGGGGAAAAAAATACCCCTCCATCTCCCTATAGTGGGTCACGGACGGCACTCCCTTCCCGGCAGCTGACCGCCAGCTAGCTATTCTGGCTGACAGCGAGGCGGCTGCTTGTGACAACTGACGTGCTCGACCACCTTCTTTATTTCCCAGCAATGGGAACACAGCTAACTATGACGTGCTCAGCTGAAGATCAGTGCTGTTGGCGACTCCGGCCGGAACGGCGGCCTTGATCTTCTTGCGCCCGAGCCAGTAAAAAAAAATTTTTTTTTTTTTTTTTAAACTGAAACCTTAATCCCAAAAATCCAATCTTTATTTCAAATCCGAATTTTGAAGGAAATCATAGATCTATATAATTATCCCAAAAAAACATATTATAACATGCTCAAAAAACATGTAACATTAATCCAAATATTAGATCTATAACATAATATGCTTGAATCCATAATATCATGCTTAGATCCATAAAAATAACATGCCAATTTCATGAATTAAGATACCAAAACTCTAGATCCATAACATAATATGCCAAATTTATGTAATAACAATCCAAATTCCAGGATCCATAGAAAGATCAAATAACCCAAATTATTACATGCTAATTCCATATGATGATTTCCAAATTCTAGATTCATAATATAAAATCAAAAATCCATAGAATTCAGAATTTCAAAATTCAATTTCTCAATGATTCAACAATGGATCGGCTCTGATACCACTTGTTAGAAAACTTATAAGTGATTATCGATCCAAAACATCAATAATCAAACATTACCGAATTAACCATCCACGTTGAAATCAATGAGAACATCAAAATAAAAGCGGAAACATACCTTAGATCCATAAATTATGATTCTTTGCATGATAGGGTTAGATCTTCCAATTGATTCATGGTCTCCTCTACAACCTTTTGATCTCCATTGATGGGGAACATAGAGAATCTAGAAGCACCACTAACAATTGGGGACCATAACCTATATATTCATAAGATAATGACTATTCATTATCTTTCATTTGTTTTAAATCGGCCCCTCAACAATATAAAACAAACATCCGGTATCTACACTTTAATTCCATGAAACTTTAATACCCATTAGTCAAAATTAGTCTTTTGTGGATCACTTTAATGACTATACTTTAAATAATAGCACCACACATTTTAATTTGTTACGTGTGGCCCCAAATATTGTTAGAATATTCCAACACACCTCTCTTCTCCGCAACATAGGTAGCCGTTGATTCTTTTTATAAAAAGGGGAAACAATTACCTCTTCTTTCAATAATGCATTTTCCATTCTTAATTTCAGTAGATTATGTTGCCTCACTTCTTGGCCAAGACGTGGACCAACACAAGTCGGGCAGATGACGTTATTAAGTGCCTCTTTCATTGCTGAATTCTCACAGTGCAATCTTTCATTTTCAGATCGAAGGGTGCTGTTGTCTGCTCTCTCTTGTTGAGCCTGAAATATATAAAATACTCAATGTTAATTATCAGTAATGAAATGGGAGACATGAATATATTAGCATAAATCAACCATATATATATATATATATATATAGATGGCACCTTCATCTGAGTTCTTTTATTTTGAAACCAAAACTTTATCTGATTGGGATCGAGTGCTAGTTCGCTACACAATTGTCGCCTCTGATTCTCATCTGGTTTTGGACATTCCTTAAAGAACCTGCATAATTGCCACCAATCATGAGAAAATATTCACGTTTACAATTGAATAAATCAAAAATAATTCAGGGATTTGAAACCCTTTAAATGAAAATCTAAGACAGTTGAACCAACTACTTAGTTCTGTACATAAGCCGCCACAAGCAAAAAAGCTCAATATTAACTACTGCATCAAGAAAGTTGTAACCATGACCTATTATAAGGAATATGGAATCGCTTTTACTTTATGCAAAAATTACCAACACTTAATATTCTTCAATGACTAGAAAATGGAACTGTATGAAAAAAATAACGCTCAAAATAGTAAGCCGTGTCTTAATTTGGATAGCTTTATTTAAAAAAATAAAATAAAATTATAAATCATCCATAAGAAAATCAAGTGTACTTATTTTAATCTTACGTTTCAAGCTGTTGTATTTGTTGTGTTGAGTGTCGACGGCATGGTTTCTTACCCCTCCGAGAGTTTGAAGTCCGTTCATCGCCTGATCCACTTCCACCATACCCAGAATTCATTGATTACAGTTTTTCTACTGTCAGAGAAAGTTTGGCAATGTGAGAAGTTCCAGCCACACACAATGAATATACAAAATGCACATTGATTTTCTTGCTGGTTTCAGTTTAGATATATGTATTCACCACTTTGTCATATAATTAAGTTCAAAATTACAGGAAGTTAAGAACGCACCTCCTTCAGATATTTGAGAAATAGACTCCAAAATATTGAGGGATGTGATTTTTATTTGTTTGTGTGTGTAGTGCATAAATCAGCAATATATGTAAAAGAATATGGAGGCAGTAGGGTTTTGTGTTGTTATGTAATTGGTCATGAGTAGAAGTTGACTTGAGTGGAAAACAACTAATAGAAACACAGCCACATTAAGGTAACAATTAAAGCGAGGATACCGTAATAAATATGGATGGAGACCAGGGTACATGTAACTAATAATTATATAAAACACCAACCTTTCCACACTCATCATTCCTATTTATTTCATTAGCTTATTAGGTGGATTCATTTATTAATTCTGAATCACTCTTGCCTTGGATATGAAAATCAATAAGATAATCATGCTCTATTAAGTATCTGCATTAATGATTAATCCACTAATAATAAATAATTACATTAATAAATTCAAATTCATTTTCATTTTGACAGACGTGATGTGTACAAATTTAAAATGCCTAACAACATTTATTATTTGTGTGTCATTAGTATCTCATGTGACTAAAAATTATTTATGCTGAATTAATATAATTTCTTTATGTGGGGACTAATAATTTAATAGATTAAGCCTATTTGCGTAAGCTATACCATAATTATTCTTGCAATTTTCGGTCAAAAAGTTCTTGGTAGCAACACATTGCAAATATTTATATTGAAAACCATCAAATATACACCGACAAAATTTGTCCTACAAATGCTTTTCACTTTTCGGGTCGACTCGTAGCTTTACGAAGAGTTTTTCGTCGCTGAAACCATGAAATTCATTGTTAGAGAGAGGCACCAATGGAATATTTCCAACTGATATTATTTTTCTATTTTGGGGTGCTTGAATGTTTCAAATGGAAAACCGTTGGCAATATTTACCTACGGACCTTCTATAGGTAAAAGCAGGGACAGAGCACGGAAATTTTCATGACAAGGTTCCTTTCTTGTTGAGGATTAGCGAGATTTTCATTATTCTAACCCTCTCACAAATAGATATTTGGTTGTTGCTTCCAACTTGGATTGTATATTTGCTCACATTACAAGAAACTATGGCTTTCCCATGAGATTTTCTCGACCAACCAAAAATTAGTCAGCGAAAATACTGTTTTTACTGACTAATAAATTTTTTTAGTCGGGTATACCTTTGCCAACCAGTTTTTCCGACCAAATATAAGTAGTCAATGAAAATCATCTTTGTCGACCAAACATTCCCTACCAATCTAAAATTAGCCACCGAAAACAATACTTACCGACCAAAAAATATTTCTAATAGGCCTAGACTATAAATATATTTGCTGACCACAATAAAATGGGTTGGTGGATATTTTATATTTTGGCCCAAATATTTGATGGGTACTTGGCATCTTAACATTTACCACCAAGCTAATATAGTAGTTGGCCAAGATAAGCACATTTGCCGATCAATTTAAAAAGGTCGGTGAATGTCTTATATTTTTCCCAACTTGTTTGGGTTGGAGATCTGACGCCTTAATATTTATATGCTAAGAAAATTATTAGTCGGCCTTGACGAGATACAATTGCCGAACATATGAAATGGGTCGGTAAAATATTTTTTAGGCCAAAATTTCTGATAGAACCAATACATTTACCGACCGCAATAAATAATAGTCGGCCTAGTCGAGGCATAATTACTGACAACATGAAATGGGTCGGTAAATATCAAACTTTGGGCCAAAATTTCTGGGAGCGCGCAGCATATACCTGGATTTTTAGATCCAAAAACATTTGCCTAGGTCAAGAAGTGTTATTCACAATAAAGTTTTTTTTGTAAGAACAAATATACATTTCTTTGATGTGTTTCAAACATAAAGAAGAGAAAAAAAAAATATTAGTGAGTAATAATACACTTTCTCCATTGTATTTGATCAACAAATCCTTAATTCTATAGAATACCAATTTGAAATTTAAGCCAGAAGAGTATTACTTTTGTGTTGAACTTCAATCAATTAGTAATAGCGAAAGAGAGAAAACGTAAGATCAACCTGTGGTTTGGCTCTGCTGCTTGGGTTCCAAAGCATACAAAGTGCAAACAACAATATTCTTTTATGCCAACGCTATGCAACCAACGTTCAAAGGGTCAAGTTATTATCACACCAATGTTCTGTCAGTAAACATTATCCCGTTACATAAGACGAGCACAAATAACAACAAGACCTCTATCAATCCAACTCGGAGAATTTAAGAGCTACTTTAATTTTTTGAACTGTGGAGCTTATAAGAGAGTGCACAGTGGCCACTGACTCCATTTGTTGTTGCTCTGAAAGTGCGTTGTAACACACTAGTATTTGAAAAGCAATTGTCAAGAGTGAACCACTGGAGTTACTCATGTTCGAACTGCTTGACGCTCCAATTCCCTTATGATCAAGGCGGCCATCACTAGAGATTATATATCCAGATGGAAGTATAGGAATTATCGTAGTGTCTTCACCATTCACAGCCGAGGTGATGGATTGTAACTCTAATGGAGCATAGATTATAATTGCTCCTAGGGAGTCGATGCTACTTTCTTGGAGCATCAGCATCTTGTTTTCCTTGGGTGCATATGGCTGTATATAAATCACAAATACCATTGTGGTAAGAAAATAATTGGTAACTCAATTAAAAGCATTTTCATAAAAATATTGAAAAATGTAATTTTATAATCAATTATTTGCATGACGTAGGCGCAAACTCTTGATCTTTTATATATAACTTTCTTAATTTTTCCAAGATTTCTCATTGAGTTTAAAGCATTACACATAAAAGGTTGTAATCAAACATAGAAGCAAAAATCATCACATTTTAATGATAGCAGCTCAGACACACATGAGTTGCACATTAACAATATCTATAGTTAATGTTATTTTCATTTATAAAATATCTAGTTTGGGACAAGTTATAACTGAGAAAACAAATACGACGGGAAACATATTTTACCTTCCAGTTTGTCTAAATTACAGGTGCTGCCTTATATTTTTTATACAGATTACTATTGTATAAACTATGCATACACCGTACGACAAATAAATACTCTATAGACAATATGATTTTTGCAAAGCATGAAAACATATTCCTATTTGTAAATTTATTTCCCATGTAAAATCTGAGCTTTAGATCATCTTAATGCTATAACTAGTCTAAAAAATTAATCTATTGCACATGACATTTTTTCAAATTTATGTTGTAAAAAACTTCTAATTTACTGATAATGCGAGCCAAAATAAAAATGCTATCAAGCTTCTAGTAGTATCACACAATTTTCCTATATCAGTATTTGGATATATATTAAGCAGAATAGAAGAATGTTTTGTCAATGATAAGTCATAAGTTGAGTTCACATGAATTGCACACTGGTTGATGGCTCTATCAAAACAGCGTCATATTTATGTTCAATACCAAAGCGTTGTACATTAATTAGCCACACGTTGAATGATGGTTCTTTTCTTTTGCTGTTTATATTTAATTTTTTCAAGAAATTAGATAAAGTACTTTGAGAAAGCCGTAAATTTATAAAACAAATATTGAAATACTCTATAGCACTATATATGGCTAAGTAGAAAGAAAGTAACCTGGATGATAGAGATACAATTTCCAGGATGTGTTCCAGTTGAGATGTGTGCAATCTCACTAACAGGACTTCCGTTGGATAAAACGTCCCACTGCAATGTAAAATGGATTTCTTTAGAAATTTCTATAACTTGCTTTAACTTTTTTAAGTAAAATGAATAATAATATTCAAGTATTTAGAATTTATTAACTCTGTATACCTCTGCTCTTTTTTTATCATCTTTGAAGAAGTTAAAGAGATTCTCAGGTGAGAGGGGAAGCCACAGAGAGGTGGCTGCGCCAACGATCAAGCCATTCGGTTGGCCTAGACCATTGCTTTGTCTAAGAGAGACTCGAGTTCCACTGTTGTTCCATTCTGATGTGGGGGGAAAAGCTAGATTGCTTGACATGCTCAATATTTCAGAGAACATCTTGATCATTCTGTGAGAAAGTTGCATTAAATTTCTCCGGCCTTCAGCTGAGTCTATCACTAAAAGAAGAAAAAATAATCACGACCATTTTTTGCTCAATTTTTGTACATTATAATATTAATGCAATTGGGAAATGTAAAAATAGACCGCTGAACAAGAGCAAATGTTTGCCTTCTTCAAGTTCGTGTGTAGGTCTATTAGTTAGCCCCATTGAGAATGAAAATCTCTCACACATCCTTTGAAGACTAGCAATCCACCTTTTGGCTCCATATGCTTGACAACCGCATATTAATTCTCTATAGAGACGATGAGTTAACAATTTATCATACACTTGAACATGTTCGATCCATGTAACCTATTAAACAAAACAATGAAAAATTGAATACAATTCAGTGCTTGCACAATATACGATATTAATTATAAGAAATCTTAATGCTGTCAAATTTGTGCACATTAGTCAATAACTCGGCGTAATTTGATCTAACAAGAATTTATAAAATGAAGTTGGGGCTAAAAGTTGAAATTACTTAAATAATCTTGGGACATTAATTAACATATAGTGTTATGAAATAAATGACTTGCTTATTTTCTTATTTACTTCCAAGCGCGTGAAGATAGTGAGTTTTTTCGGTTTTGAAATCATCTATAATCTTCCATAAATTGAGTTACCACATTGGAAACACTGCATGAGAAGGCATGTTTGATGAACTTGTGAATAATATCTGAATGCTAGTAATACAGTGTCATTTAGAAAAATTAATGCATAAATGTATAAATCGAGCCGAGCCTGAGATTTTTTTTTTTTTAAATTTATAGTACGTATAAATCGTACAAATTTTAAATTTTTTAAGTAAAAATATAGATTTTATATTAAAAAAAAAAACCCAAATGGCTCGGTCCAAGCTAGCGGGCCGAGCCTCATTTTTTTTGGCCTAGCAACGGCCCAAAAAAACTCGACCTAAAAAAGCTTGAGCCGAGCTCGAGCCTTTTTTTTTTCCGGCTAGGGCTTGACTCCTTGACATAGCTAGAATGCATCTTGAATGCCTATCTCATATATATGACAATTCTTGTGCTATAATCATCATTATAAATCGTTCAAGGATATATGTAAAACATATTAAATCATACAAACAAAAAAACTAAAAAATAAAAGCTATTGTTAAAAACTCACAGTTGATGTTCCATTTGACATATCCTCTATCATACATCCCGATGGAAGTTTCCAAGACGGGGAAGAGGAAGCATCTCGAAGCTCTTTGGTGAAATCATAGGATACATCGGCCATTATCCACATGTTTGAATTAAGTTGTCGACAATAGCGAATGAAAAAGAATTCTCGGGGTGCCACAAGAGGTGATAGGATGTGCAATTTTTCATACATCTGTTTACAAGTGTAATCTTATATTCATCATTCATAAAAATAAATAAATAAATAAATATACATATGACCCAACAGATTCAAAAATAGAAGTCGAGTAATTTACCAAATACAAAGATGCAGCGTAACTTCCTGAATCAAGCACTTCTATGGTCCTAGCATTAGTGACCATAGTAGGAAACATGTCTCTCCATTTATTCTGCAAAATCATTTATATAAGTTAAATTTATTATATTACTAACATGTGTTGGGAAAAGGACAACTGGACAAGTATGAGATTTTACTGAATCAAGAAGCATCTCAATCAAGTTTGACGTAGCCATTGCCACGACACCTGAATCTTTGGATGATTCAACCCGGGCACTAGAGGCTTGAAAATGATTTGCCTTGGGAAAAAGCTTGTCATAGCTATCTCGATGAAGAAAATATCTCCCATCTGTTGGAGACTTGATCCACACAGGTTCTTTCATTTGTAGAAGTTTCTCCAATTCATCCATGGCAGCAGCAGCTGTTTCAATAATGATAGACTTCTCCATCTCCTGTATTTCCATCCTTGGAATTTGTTCAGGATCAAGAGGTGGGCCTCCCGTCCCTTGACCAAAAAATTGTTTTCTGGTATCACTGAATGAAGATCCAATACCAAGAGATGACGTTTGCAAAGAAGTTGGTGATTGTCCCATGAAGCTAGAATATGAGTTAAGCACTTGTTCATGCTGTAAAATGTATCAAAAATAAGTTCACCTGTCTTCTTTCAAGACAACTTTTCCTTGTGCACATATTCGTACCACATTTGGTACTTATTATTTCTATTAATAGACTAGGTGGAGTTAATGCCAAATCCCCTACCCACGCACACGTGGATTTTGTTTTAAAAAGAAAAAAATCACCTCTTCTTTCAATATGGCATTTTCCATTCTCAATTTCTGTAGATTTCGTTGCCGCTCTTCTTTGTCGAGAGGTGGACCATCACAAGTCGGGCAGATGATTTTATTCAGTGCCTCTTTCATTGCTAAATTCTCACAATGCAATCTTTCATTTTCAGATCGAAGGGTGCTATTGTCTGCTCTTTCATGTTGAGTCTTAAATATAAAAATTAATCAATGTTAATTATCTGCACAGCTGAGCATGAAATGGGAGACAGGAACATATATGTATAAATCAACCATATATATATATATGTATGTATACCTTTGTCTGAGTTCTTTTATTTTGAAACCAAAACTTAATCTGATTGGTGTTGAGTGCTAGTTCCCTGCTCAATTGTTTCCTCTGATTCTCATCTGGATGTGGGTATTCCTTAAAGAACCTGCATAATTGCCATCAATCAGTAGAAAAACATTCATGTTTTCAACTGAATAAATCAAAAATAATTCAGGGATTTAAAACCCTTAAAAATGAAAAATGAAAATCTATAACAATTGAACTAACTATTTACTTCTGTACATATATATGCAGCCACAATCAAAGAGTTAAAAATTAATTGCTGCATCAAAAAAGTTGTAACCATGACCTATTACTAAACATTATGGAATCTCTTTTACATTTAACAAAAATAACCAACACTTCAGAAGTGTATGAAAAAAGAACAGTCAAAATAGTAACCCTTATCCGAATTTAGATTGCTTTTAATGAAAAATAATTAAGATTGTAAAAAAAAAAAAAAAATAGTGAATCATCCAATAAGAAAATTAAGTGTAATATTTTATCTTACGCTTCAAGCTGCTGTATTTGTTGTGTTGAATGTCGATGGCATGGCTTCTTGCCTCTCCGAGAGTTTGAGGTCTGTTCATCGCCTGATTCACTTCCACCATACCCAGAATCCATTTTTTACAGAATTTTTGTTGCTGTCAGAGATAGTCTGGCAATGTGAGAAGTTCAACCCGCAAACAATGAACATACAATTTGCCCATTGATTGTCTAGTTCATTTCAATTTAGCTATGTGTATCGAGGAAGATGCTGAAAAATAGGCTGTAAATCTTCGATTACATTTTTTGTATTCCTTAATTCATGCTCTCGGATTATATATAATTAGAATATGTATAGAAATGAAAAAAGTACGGATTAAAATCTTCAAATACTTAGTAGTGCAAATCCTCTTTAATATGTATTCACCTCTTTGTCAAATAATTAAGTACAAAATTAAAAAGGTCTAAGAACTTACCTACTCCAGATAATTGAGAAATAGACTCCAAAAGATTCAGGGATGTGATTTTTCTTTATTTCTGTTTGTGCGTAGTGCATAATTCAGCAATATATGGGAAAAAGATGGAGGCAGTAGGCTTTTGCATTGGTGAGTAATTAAAGTGAAGATACCAAAACAAATATGGATGTAGACCAAGGTAAATGCAACAAACAAAATAAAACACAAATCATTTTTACTCATATTTCATATTAATTTCATTAGCTTATTAGGAGGATTCATTAATTAATTTTGAATCCCTCGTCTTGGATATGAAAATCAATATCATAATCATTCTGCATTAAGTATGTGCATTAATGCTTAAACCACAAATAATTGATATTTATATTAATCAATTCAAATTCATTGTTAGAGAGATTCAATTGTCTAACATCCTTTATTATCTACGCATCTCATGTGAGTAAAGAATAATTATACTAACATATGAAAATCAAGTTTCCCAAATTATATGGTGACTAATAATTTAATAGATTAATTACGTTCGTGTGAGCTATACCATAACTATTCTTTCAATTTTTATGTCCTTGATGTTCTTGATAGGAACACACTTCAAATTATATTTACATGGAAAATCATCTAATATAATACCGATAAAATTGTCGTCCTACAAATGCTTATCACTTTACTGGTAGACTAAAAAGTAAAAACACAATGTCCTTAATTTATATATATTGTTTTTTCCTTGGGATCATTTCATTCCTTCTACTTGCTTTTAATTAAGTTATGATAACAGCATTGATTTACTATATGAGAAACCTTGTATTGCTGCAACAAGCTCCATTGCAGCTCCAATAAACTTTATTTTCCCGTTTCTCTCTGACATTCAAGTTAGTATCCAAAAGATCTGCAATGATAACTCTCTTCCTACATTCCTTAAAAAAGTCAACTCCGTTCCAGTAACTCCTAACCTTTGGACTTCAGAATGCTTATACAATGGTCAACTTGGCCAGGTAGTTGTTTGTTATGAAGCAAACAAGATATCCTGATCCCAATTGTTGAGAATGTGGCCAAATAATAAAGATGAAAATAAAATGAGCAATATGAAAATAGCAGATCACATAGGAAACAAGATTTATGTGGAAGAGGGGGAGAATTTATTATACCAAGAAACTAAAATTGTTTTATAAGATTTTATAATTTCAATATAAATTTAAACAATTCTCTCAAATTTCTAATATATACAACATGATCTAATTGTTATGTTGAGTTTATGAAGATCCCACACCTCATAGAGTATATATAGGAGTCCAATCTAGAAGATCTGGATGAAGTAGAGTACAAAAATAGCGATAAAAATCAACTAGGACTCTTTTCTTCCGTCCGGGCGGCACGCGACACCACCTAGCCAGTGCTCCGAGGCCCGGTGGCCGGCATTGGGGCTCCGGCCCTTCTGTTGGCAATCCGTCATTGGGTGCTACGGTGCCACCTCCATGGCGCCCTGGCACCCCCTTATTGCCTCCCTTTTGCATTTCCAACGCCTAGGCACTATGTCTTAGTTCCAATGATTCCAAAACACTTATTCATCAATTTCAAAGTTCTTTTTCCAGTCAAAGATCCCTTATCAATCCGACTTCCAATCCAAAAATTATCTAAGCTTCCTCCATAAACCAAACTTCCAAATCACATGAAATTTGAGTCACAAACATAACATTGTTCTTAAGGTTAACATAGATAGGAGACTTCTTTTTCTACCCGTTTATCGAGTCTACTTTAAGCTTCTTTGTTTGACTCTCTTATAAAAAAACTAACTACATGGCTCATATTTGACATGTACTTTCAAAGCAGAGATGCATAAAATGAATTACAGACCTCTAAAAGTTAGGGTGGCATACCTAATTCCTAGCCATGTTTATCACTAGTCTCAATATCTTAAAATGACCTACATATCTTAGATTAACTTTATGCTACTTCGTGAAATGTAAAACTACTTCCATCTGTGTTATTTCTAGGAACACTTAGTCACCAACTTCAATTTCCCAATCATTGCTTGTATAATCAACGTAAATCTTTTACTCATCTTAGGCCACTTTGCTTTGCCCAAATTTTTGCCTATGGCTTGGACCGTCTACTTTGTAATTTGAAGTCCTAAAATTTTCCATTCACCTACTTCCATACAATGCCTCATAATGGTGGCTTGCAAGGTAGGATGAACACGGTTCGATTTGAACATAAATTTTCAAACCAAACCACTAAAGCGGTTTGGAAAAATTCCAAACCAATCCAAACCACTTTTTTCGATTTGATTCAATTTGAAATCACAGTTTAAGAAAGAGAAAATTAACATATATTGAATAAGTTAAATCATAAATATTAATATGAAATTTCATATTAAAACTTAAATATTATCGTTAAAAATATTACAGATCAAAACTCTATGATTCTAATCATTATGCGACAACATAAGAGAAACATTTTAACCTCTTAATCAATACAAATTGGCTGCAATTGTAACACATGATACATTTTCTCCGTAAATATAAGAATATAGAATATGAATTCATTGATTATAGTTAAATGATATAAAATAATTAATAAAAGAAAATGAATAAAAAGATCAAATACGACAATACATTCTATAACTTTTGTGAATCATCCAATGCTTCTACTTCATTCAAATATTGATGAATCACTATATGTTTCCTTGTTACATGCAACCACTTTTTAGGGCAACTCACCACCTCAACCATATTTGCACTCAACGAGCTCCTAAATGAATCAAGAATCCGACTACTAGTAAGAAATGTAGACCTAAAAATAATTGTAGATATTTGAATAGCTAACACATTTTCAACAACTTAGGGGGACAATCTTGTATTTATTTGTAGACAATTTCCACCGAAGTAATATGTCCAAATGCTCATTGGTCAAATTTTCAAAACAATCATTTAAGTAATTCATCAAATCATTCTAACAATTAATAGTAAAATCTAGAAACTGAGTTAATATGTAAATAATTAATTGAGTGATGTGACTAGGAAATTGAGATGCAAATAAGTAAAAAATGTTGTCCTCTAAAAATTTACACAAACTAGAATAATACAATACAACTACCAATAAAATATAGCAAACAATTACCAAAAAATAAGAAAATTTGGATAAACTAACCTAAAAATTTAGCCGAAATTTGAGAATATTATTAGTAGAAGGAAAATGGCTAAGTTTGAATTAAAATATGTATTTTACTGTCTACTCAATTGTAATGGACGGTCGATAAATATGATTTAACAGAAGTTATTCGACAATTCAACCATTTTGAGGGTTTTGCGTTTACGGTTGTGATCATGGATGAGTATTTTGATTTGATTTAATTAATTAATTGGGATGGATATTTGTCTATTTACGTATTGGTTTTAATTGAATTATGTCTAATATTGATGTATCTTTTTAATTAGGATGTGTTTAGTTTTAATTGAGTTGGATAAAATTTAGATTAATTTATTATTTTTTTTTTAGTAAATGGATTGCAAAAATTGAAACCTAAATTAAACCACTTTGAAGTGGTCTGGTTCGATTCAAAATAAAAACATTGACAAATCTACGTAGATCCAACGAAAGGTTTCGGTTCGATTTTGCGGTTTGGCGATTTCGTTGTTGAGCCCTATTGCAAGGTGGTTTTCTAAGCAATTTCTACTAATTGTAAGTGTTCCTAACAACTCCATTCGAGATTTATGTTGGTTTATATTTCGATAATTATTTGACGTGGAATTTAATATTCTCTAACATGCTTCTGTAAGATGGTAACTCGTTTGAACAAACCAATCTTAAAGTTCGTATACTCATTTTTGAGTCTTAATCAGATGAAATTGTTCCTTAGAGCTTGGGCTATGATACCATATTAATACTTGAGGTTCCATTGTTATGAACCAACATGATATCAAGAACGTTTTGATATCACTTGTTGAGAAACCGACCAAATAATTAAAGAGGAAAATATGGATAATATGAAATTTAATGAAAAACACAACAATCAAGAAAATTGTGGAAGATGAGAATTTATTGTACCAAGAAACAAATAATTGTCTTACAAGATTTTGATCATCTCAATCTGATCTAAACAATTATCTCTTGTTTCTAATGTATACAACAATGATATACTTGTTATAATCCCTCTTGAGTCTTGCCTTTTCACCCTTATGAAGTGCGTATACCTTGTGGAGAATTTATAGAAGCCAAATCTCGAAGTTGTGGATGAGTTAGAGTACAAGATGAAGAAGATGAAGTCCCAAAATTCGGATAAAAACGGGAAAATTCGCTACCGGGGACTGAGCCCACCCGGGCGCCTCGATGCCAATTTCCATGCTGAAATTATTATTTTTTTCTTTTTCGTTCCAAAATGTTTTACTTCATCTCCAAGTCCTTTTCCAAGCCAAACTTCCAATCCATGATGAAATTTGATCTCCACAATACAAATCCAAGTACCTTAGACTTCCTTCATGCAACAAACTTTTAAATCATATAGAATTTTTGTCACAAAACCTAACAAACTCCACATTGTCACAAATTTCATAACAAGGAATTAAATCTTTACTCTTCAAGTCATTTTCCAACTCTTCTACCATGCCCCTGACGGGTACCCCATGCCCGTTCTGGGCATACTTAACAACTTAGAACTACATCCAAGCCCTACATACTAGCAGAACTACCTTGCGCACCATCCTTGCTTGAATCATCCCATTCATTTCCAGCTCTGACCGAGTCAATAAATCTGCTTGAACAACCACAAGAAACCCCAACTCTACCTGAGTTGTCAAACCTTCTCAAATCACCATGAGCAACATAATCAACAAAATCACAACCAACTTTACCTGAGCTACTAGAAGGTTTTCCAATATTATTGTCCAAATCATCACAAACAACCTGAGTTACCGCTTACTAAACCATAAGCTGCAGTTGCTTCCTCCATAATCACCGAACCTTCCAACACATATAATCGGGACTTTCTCCACTTCCTTAACACAACCCGGGCACCCTTGCTAACTTTCAGAACTCTACCTCCACCGGTATACCGTACCCTTTTGAATTAAGAGTACTTAAAGATATCATATTTATGTTTATACTTGAAATATGTCGAACCTGGCCAAGTGTTGTAATCGTCCCATTCAGCATCTTGATTTTGACATTACAAATCCCAACTATTCCACAAGGCTTATTGCATCTCGTCATCACGGAACCCCTTGTAACTATTTTATATATAAAAAACCAATCCCAATTTGAACACATGTGAAAAGTGAAAGCTGAATCAAGAATCAAATTATCTTCAGGTTTGGAGTCACCTTCAGTAATCGCCAACAAATCTCCATCACCGTTCTTTTCTGCAAGATTAATAATATCGAAATTTTTTTATTGTTCATCCTGATCTGTAGTAGCAAATCACTTCCGTCACTCATAGCACTCCCTCTTTATGTACCCCTTGTTGTTGCAATACCAACAAACTATACCGCTACCGTTGTTGCTATCCTTGACTCTGTCCCTTTCGTGACTACGCATCTTCCTCTCATGAACAACAAGACCCTCTCCATGAGCCTCAGAACCGACAACCAGATCCTCCATCTTCTTCTTAGAATAAAGCGCATCATATACCTCGTCAATTGTAAGATTATCCTGACTATAGAGAATGGTATATCTAAAAGTCGTATATGAAGGTAGCAACGAGCATAACAATATGAGTCGTAAATCCTCTTCCTCACACTTAACCTCCATCATTTTCAAATCAGCGACGATTTCCTTGAACACAGATAGATGACCTTCCAAAAATCCACCTTCCGTTAAGCCATAAAAATACAAGCGTTGCTTCAAGTGTAATTTACTTGTCAAGTTCTTTGTCATACAAATTTGCTCTAACTTCAACCACAATGCAGCGGCACTTTTCTCCTTTACCACGTCCTAAAGAATTTCATTAGAAAGATGAAGATGTATATGAGATAGAGCTTTTTGATCCTTCCATTTTTTCTCCCCGTGGTCATTGTTGTAGGCATTCTATCAATCCTCAACAAAGCATCATCAAGATTTAATTGAGCAAGAACTGCTCGCATTTTGATTTGCCTCACTGAAAAGCTACTATTGTGATCCAAAATCAAAATTTCAAATTTCAAAATTGTCATCCCTGAACAATCGACCTTAATCCAACCTCGCTTTAATAATTAATTTGGACCTCCTAAGAAACCGTTAAAAAATCATTGGCTCTGATACAACTTGTTATGAACAAACCCAATATCAAAAACGTTTTGATATTACTTGTTGAGACAATGTGAAATTTAATGAATCACTCGACAATCAAGAAAATTGTAGAAGAGAAGAATTTATTATACCAAGGAAAAAACAATTGCCTTACAAGATTTTGATCATCTCAATCTAATCTAAACAATTCTTTCTTATTTCTAATGTATATAACAATGATCTACTTATTATAATCTCTCTTGAGTCTTGCCTTTTCACCCTTATGAATTGCATATACCTAGTGGAGTATTTATAGAAACCAAATCTCGAAATTGTGGATGAGGTAGAGTCCAAGATGTAGAAAAAGTCCCAAAATCTGAATAAAAACGTAAAATCGTAAAAAAATTCGCTACCGGAGTGCCATGAAGCCCGAGCCTGGGGCTGCAGCGCTGGGTTCCCTACCCCGTTTAGGGGCGTCGGCGTTACGGCTCCATGCTTGCTAAAATTATTATTTTTTCTTTTCCGTTCCAAAATGTTTTATTTCATCTCCATCTCATTTTCCAAGCCAAATTTCTAATCCATGATGAAATTTGATCTCCACAACTTAGGACTCTACAAACCCAAGTGCCTTAAACTTCCTTCATGCAACAAACTTCTAAATCACATAGAATTTTTGTTACAAAACCTAACATCCATCTTAAAATGTCAAAATAGCCCGAGACCTTGTATGTTGGTCTATATTTCGATAATTATCCAATGGCCAGAGCCCTTGTATGTTGGTCTATATTTCGGTAATTATCTAATGTAGAATTTATCCCTTAACATTCCGGACAAACATGCTTTTCCTCCTAACAACCAAACCACCAATAATGTGCATGCATGTTGCTGCTATCGAACCTCAATAGGCCAATACTATAGCAAGGAAGTTAAATCAGATGCTAGCCGTTAGAAAATCTCTTGTAAGTGAAGTGCGTGAACTCTGGATCAAGGAAAAATTTCAATTGTTTGTAGTTTTATGTATGGCTTCAGAAAATGATGAAAAGTGCAACCATATGCCAGATGAAGTTCTTGAGCTTGTGAATTTGTACAAATTGAGTACTTTCATCACAAAAGTATGCAGATATGCTGCATCAACAAAGGAAGAATGGAGTGCAAGCTGTGAGTCTGTGATGCCAGCCTAGTCCACTTAAGGCAATGATGATATGGCCTTCGGCCCATTACTAATACCCATTGTGCTACTGAAGTGAGCCCAATGAAGCCCAAGCCCAATATCCGGTCCAGTAAAGAAAATGTGTTTTGGCTGAAACAATTTTAGTTGTTTCTCCACTGTTGAAAGTGTTAGTTTCTCTAAGCCGTTAGATGGGCTGCTACCAATCTCGATGCTTTGATATTTTATTGGATTCAAATGGTTTTCTAATTGATTCATTCTTTTCTCTCTGTTTCTCGAGGGTTTCTAGTCTGTATTCTCTCTTTTCATCTTCTTCTAATGTGAGGATCTCTTGAATCTATTTCTTGAGTGTGATTTCTGGGTGAAATTAGGTGAAAAGATCAGGTGGTGTTGTTGGTAGCGTTGCGCTCTTCTAGTTTATAGAAGAAGCTTCACGTTTACTGCATATCGTGAGGGTTCTTGGGTAAATCTGGGCTTCACGGTGTTGAATCATAAGGGTACTTTATTATGAGCCTTCGATATGTGATACTTTAGTGTTCAGTGGTTCTGTAGAGATAAACATTTGTAATAGGTGTTCGAGTTATTTAAAAATGTGATCTTCTATTGTAAGTTTTGGTATAACAGTGGTATCAGAGCCTCTCTTTGCTGCTTTTGAGTCTTCGATCGAGTTTTGGAGGCTAGAAAATTAATTTTTAGTCTTCAATCGCCTGAAAATCAGGAAACCCTAGTTCTGGTCTACTTTCGATTTGGGGTTTGTGAGTACTGATCTGAAGTTTTGGTTGAGAGATATGCTTGGTGATCTTTTTTTTTTTTTTTTGGTTTGAACAAGTTACCATATATATAGGGATTTTTTTGGTTCTTGATCTCCTTTGTGGTTATCTGGTGGAACACCATCCCTCTGCTGTAACATTCGATCCTCTCTATTACACTGTGGTTTGTCTGTTGGTGGTTAATCTTTGACCACCCCTCTGGTTTGCATTTTCTAACACTAATATTCCCCACCCATGTGTCTGCATATTCACTCATGCTGTGCATTTTTGTGTAATCACCTTAAGTAATCAAATTGTACCTTGGCCTGAGAACAAGAGTCTCACGGAATCCTGGTGAATTTGATCATCCTTGGGATGACTGCAGTTTGTTCCCCTCATTCTGTCTTTTGACATATTGCTTCAACCTGTTTTAATTTCTTACTTTTTTTATTCTGAATTGTGTTATTTGTTTTGAATTCTTTTCTTGAAACTATGACAATTGATCAGATAACTGAAGCTGATGAATTTGCTTATACTTCTATTATTCTGCATTTGTCTAATCAAGTCTTGAAAAAAGTAGGAAAGCAAGAGAATGCAAGGGCCTTATGGGATGAGTTAGAGAAGTTTATCTAGTTAAGTCCTTATCCAATAAGTTGTTTCTGTTGGAGAGGTTCTTTAACTTTAGGTTAGACACCTCTAAGGATATAGAAGACAATCTTGATACCTTCAATAAGTTGGTTTAAGATGTCAATGCTGGTGATAAAGTCTCTAATGAGTATAAGGATATTGTGTTATTAAATGCCATTCCTAACACCTGCAGAGAGGTTAAGGCTGCCATAAAATATGGTAGAGATACCTTTACAGTCGTGATAGTTATAAACTCTTTAAGAAGTAGAGAGTTGGAACTCAAGTCTGAGAGAGGGAATAGTGGGTCTGAGACTCTGTTTGTTAGGGGAAGGACCCAGAACAGGTTTAGTGGAAACCAAGAAGGCTTTAATAATCATGGAAACGATATTAGAAAGAAGTTTAAGAGTAGGGGTATTGAAAAATGAAATACAGAATTCGTTCAAGAAAGTTATTGGTTGTGTCAATTGATTTGAGTTTGTAATTTTAATTTACTACTGCCTTGACTTAAATTGTAGTTTTGTCACAGAATGCCAAAGGGGGAGCTTGTTAGGTATTTAATGTAATTGTTAAATATGTGATATATTGTAAAAAGTCAAAGAGTAGTGTGCAATTAGTGAAAGTTATGATATTTTAGGTCTAGGGTTCGAGAATGAGAATGAAGGAAAAACGACACGGAATTTCGCTAGCTTTTAGCCAATGTTTGGTTCGAACATCATAAACAGAAACTTCATCACTCAACTGTCAACTCGCCTTCGTTCGAGCGACAACCTGTCGCTCAACTGTCGTTGACCCTTCGTTCGAGCAATAGTGTTATTAAGGAAATTTTTATTTCATTTTTTAAAGGATTTTTTCCGGCCGATTCATTCCCTAACCTACATATAAATATCTAAACATTACTGAACAGTTTTACAATGTTGATTATTGGGAGAAATACATTCCATTGAAATCATCTTCATATATTGTGCCTTCAACATTATTGACTTTTGGTAAGAAAAATATCAGATTCATAATCCAAATACCAAACTGCTGCTTCCTTGATATCTGTCAAAGTTTCTGAAGATTAAGGGAAGGTGATTGGAGTTCCAGTCGTTAAAGAACGCGGTGTTCTTCGTGCATCCATAGGAGATAGACGATTTCACATAGTTGGGAGTTGCTGCAGGAGAACGTAATCCAGGAGAGCTGGGAGTTGGTGCAGGAGCACAGAATTCATGAGAGCTATTGGAACTGCAGTCGGGCACAAAATAATCATACGATCACATAAAATAAGGAGGGAAAAATATGCATTTTACATTCCTATCAATTAGACTTTACATAAATAAAGGGAGTAAATACCCATTTCAAGTGACATTTTATTTAACTTCAACTAAAATAGAAGGCTTTATTTAAAAATAAATCATTTTGTACATATTTCTCATTTTGCATTCTCTTTAAGTTGGAACGTGGATTCAACTTCTCGTTCCTTGTAAATGTGATCTATACCACATGTGAATTTAAGATAAGGAATATATAGACTACATTTACAATTAATCATTTTTATGCTTTAAATTCTACTTAGTTTAATTTGCTTATTTTCTGTTAGTTTTACACGCTCTTTTCATTGGAGAAAAGTACGTCTTGTTTCGGATAAGAAAATTGCACTGAACGCAGCAAATGAAGTGAAATTATAAAATGTTGGTTTTCTATTTGCTGTTTTAAATTTATGTATCGTGGTCCGAAGTTCAAGTCGTTCAATTTGAGACACAGTGAAATACTCTCTTCACTTCTGAGAAACTCATTCAATGCACCTTTCATCAATCCTTAATACTCAACACACTAACATCACCTAAAATAAAAATGAAATCCGAGCATTGAACAGGCACATAACTAGTGCTATTATAAAGAAACATCTTGGTTTTTAGTCCCAAAAAAAAAAAAATCTATGTGAATAAATTGTTATTCTCTTCCCTTACAGACTAACATTTCTTTCAAATCACAAGAGTCATTCTCATTATCTTTCTTTGATTACAAATGAATATGAATTTATATCTAAGTATATTTAGATAAAAATATCTATCAGATCGTGGCTTCATGTACCAAACATTTCTATAATGCTGCACTCGATATTTTTGTTCCAGCAGTGTGATTGAGAATGGAAGTGAGACAAAGACTTTCATTTTCTTTTAAGGGAAAAAAAGAATTTCACGCATTCAAGAGATTAAACTCAATATAAAATAGGGCTAGAGAAAACTTTCGAATAGAACTAGATCTGAACTAAGCGGTTCAGTTCGATTTTTGTAGGTTAAATATTGAAATGGGTACCGAAATCTAAGAATCGACAGGTTTGGCTTGATTCTCGGTTCTAGACCAAGAATTGAGAAACCAAATTTTTTATATTGAATAAGCCAAATTATTTTAATTTTTTGAAATAAATTTGGGAATTAAATAATTAAATGATTAATTGTAAGTGTCCAAGGCTCCAACTACCAAAGAACTTTACCTCACAAATCACCTAACACACACTTATTTTGCTCCTCACGATCACCAATGTTTTAGACAAATAAAATGCTATCTAATTATTTGACAACTTTTTATTTGTATATTCTTAATTAACTATGTTGTTTTGTAAGATTTAAGATTCAGCATATCATTGTTTGGATTAATATAATGTTGTTGTAAATATTACAAAATTTAATTATGGTACCGAATCGAATAGAACGGAATGGTTCGATTCCATAATTAAATTTGGACGCAACGTTTCCACTTACTAAATATTCAGAAATTCCGGTTTGGTTCTATTCTCTTTAGAACTAAATCAGATAATGTTCGAGCCTAATAGAAAATATTTGAAGTACCTTTTTGCTTTAACTTTTGAAGATATAGCCCCTGTTTGGTTTGGATTAAAATCTCAAGTCAAAGTTAACAATTAATTTTAATCGCACATTTTATGGGATCCACAACTTTTTAACCACACATTTCATCAACTTTTATCAAAATCTACTAAAAATCTGGTTTTTATCTATACCAAATAGGGCATAATATGGAGTTTTAGATTTATTTGAAAGAAAATGAGAGTAATAGAACACACTCAAAGAAAATGAAAAAAGTAAAATAAAATTGTTTGACAATTTTAACTTGGTTAATTGGTACAAATAGTCCCCAATATATTGGGTATGGAAACAAACACCTATCGTTTTCATCCTCGCAATCTCGTCCCTAGATGAACATTTTAACGCAGAAATGGACCTTTCCATCTTGTGTAGTCCAATTTATCCATCAAAGAGGTGAGTGCCTTGAACAATCCTTATTGCAATTTCTTGAGTTAAGCTTACTACGCTATTCCTTATTTTAATTTCCAATGCCACAAAGTATTAAGAATAACGCTATACCCGAACCAACTATAGGGTAGGTTATTTTTATACATGTTTGTTAAGCAGAATGTACAAAACGTGTTTCATACAAAAATATGTTTAGTAATGGAGAAAAGAATATCTACTTTTCACTTGCGGATATTCATTTCAAATTTTACGACTTCAATATGTGTTATAATTCAATATTATAAAATTAATGATAATAATGAATGGTAATCTGTGATCCATATGTCAGCTAGACTAATGTTAATATATGGGGGCCATGGTACATTTAGAAGTTGCTCGTATAGTAAACGGCAAACAATAATATAATGAGAGTCGTCTTTTAAACTATAAATTGAAACATAGATTATAGCAATAATAACTCCGGGAAAAATATTCAAACCTACATAAGTTATATATTAATTAACAGAAATAATGTTCATAAGTAAACTCTTTCCAGTTAATATCATATAAAAATCATGTGCAATTGGAATATTGTACTGAAATAAAAAGGCGTCGATTGCTTTGATAAAGAAAAAAAGCAATGTTACACAGGGGCGGAGCCAGGAAATTGGTTCATGGTGGGCAAAATTTAGTCGACCAGGAACTTTGAGTTTTTGGTCATGAATTTAATGGGTGTCCTTTACAGCTCATATTTGACTAAGATAATCTAAAGTACTAGCAAGAGGCTCAATCTAGAAGATGAAGGCCTAGTTTGTAACCTCTTATATGATGCCGAGTTTATTTCTTCTTATTTAGTGTGGGTTAGAGAATGGAACTTATGCTATCATTTTGAGTTAGACATCTTATCATGTAAAACTTGTTTAAGCTTAGAATGGTTTTGCATTTCCTTAATGTTCTATCCCATAGGTATTCTGTTTTACAGGTTGTTTATGTTAATTTAGAAATTAAAGCATGCATTATAAGGCAATTTTTAAGATTGATCATTACCGTAATAGGCTATGGCCAACTAGCTAGTTTTATCATCTCGATGCTTTAAAATGCTAATTAGTTCTTTCAGTATGAAGATACAACTAGTTTACAGAGAGGATGTCAACTAACATATGCATTGCTCATTATAGCACATGGCAGCCATTTCCCATAGAACACTAAGTGCTTTTAAGATCAGCAACTGAAAATCGCATATTGAATTCTCAAAATCAACTTTCGAGAGCAACGATGACACCAAAATATGGCAAAAAGGAGACAAACAAATTTGCAGTGAGTCGGTGAGAGATATTCAAAAATACCCAAATTTGAACAATTTCAATTCAACAATACCTAAATTTAAGCAATTTCAATTCAAAATACCTAACTATGCCATCCAAAAATTATCACCAGAACGCAGTATTAAAAAAAAAAGTCTCAAGCTGTCAAGACTAAAGCATATCCTAAAGAATGTAGTATCAAACATCTAATACCTGACAGATGTTGTTGTACGCACTTGGGCATCAAATACCTGGTAAACATTAGCAATATAAATTCCCAAATCAATAATCTAGACATATTGTCCCCAAAAACTGAAAAAAAGGCCAATAAGAATTAACATTTCATCAGTTCAGTTTCTCACTATTTCTAATAAGGAAAAACTCATCCACTGATCCACTTCATAATTACATTTACACACCATATGAAGCCCCAATTTAGAACCCTCAAGGCTAAACACTAAACAGGGATTAATATTCGGTTTAAACTTGCATAATTGCATTCTATTTTTGAAAATTAATTGCCCAAAACACATAGAATATATCTCAGTCTCAGCATGAAAAAGTAAAACTTGAAAAATTATTAAAACATAAAGGTCATAGCCGCATATTGTACATGTTGTCTGTTGAGGAGGGAGGGGCTGAGGGCGAGGATAATAGAGGCAGACAACACCGGAGGGCGGAGGCACACAGGCCACAACGCTGCCAGGAGTAGAGGAGATTAACAGAGGCAAAGGTGAGACTTGAGATTTTGAGAGAGACGACGTGACGAGGGAAATACAGTGCTTGAGGTTTTTAAGTTTTTGGATTAGGCTGGGTAAGTCTTGGGCTTGAAGCAACAAAGAGTTAAAAAAAAATGAGCCCAGAAGTTTTTTTTTTTTTAAAAAAGTCCAGAAGTTGAGGGTGGGCACAGGGCTGTACTTGGCTCCGCCTTTGGCTGAGGGCAAGGACAATAGAGGCAGACAACACTGAAGGGAGAGGACAATGAAGACAGACAATACCGGAAGGCGGAGGCATATAGGCCACAGCACTGCCAGGAGTAGAGGAGATTAACAGAGGTAGAGGTGAGACTTGAGATTTTGAGAGGGACGACGTGACGAACGAAATGCAGTGCCTGAGGTTTTTAAGTTTTTGGCTTGGGTTGGGTAAGTCTTGGGCTGAAAGCAACAAGGAGTTAAAAAAAAAATGAGCCCAAAAGTTTTTTTTTTAAAAAAAAAGTCCAGAAGTTGAGGGTAGGCCTGTGCCCACCCTGGGCTGTACTTGGCTCCGCCCCTGATGTTACAGTCAAAGTAATATCAGTTTTTTCCTCCTAATAAATAAATGGTAGGTCACACCAAATAATAGAAGAAAATTATAATATGTATAGCATTTATTGTTTATCTCACAATCGACAAACTTCATGGTCTTTTCACAAGGTAATTCTTGGGAACATAAAGAAATTCCAAATCAAAATTATTGTATACTACAAGGCACTCTAATTAGGCCGTAAAAGGCCTCGACAAAAAGGCCACATAATTATTCAACTACAATAATGTGAGGAAACTAAGGATCCTTTAATAAATTAACGTCTTCTTTTTTATCTTCACATATTTGGGGGATACATAACCAGCTTATTATAGACTTGTGCACATTTTGGAAGAGCTTCTTTCTTGAAGAATCCAAGAGGTTTTATGGTGCGTGTGGTACCATTTACTGTATTGAGTATAAATTTTAATGATGATTTTACCCATCCTTCAATGGGGATTTCATCACAATCTTTCTACCATTTGAAAGCAGCGTGATTTCACAAAACTCGTTCTTGTGATCACGTTCCACAAGCATGCTGTAGAGTCCTTCCATCCTCATGTAACCTATTTCAGTAAATGTTATGTCTCCATTCTCCTTGTCTCCGCATTGGAGACGTACACTAGCTCCTACAAGTCGAGATTTAAGGTATAAATTATGAATTATATCCATTGTAATCAATTTCCTCAACTACACATACACCACCATAAAGAAGTTGAATGAATGCACAACAAAGGAATTCTTATAAACAAGCACTCATTTCATTGGAGTATTAAGATAACGTTTGTATTGTTACTACATGCCCATGTTGTAGAAATGAAAGAGAAATGATATGTGATATGAAGTTTAAACCATCTTTAAATTTAGTTCTTAACATGTCTTCTCCTGTGTGTTGGCTTGTGCATAATTTGTTTTAGACAAGTGGTTACAATTTTACATGCTCGATCTCTACTAGCATGTTGAACTACCACTTAAACTGTTAAATAAGAAAGTTCAACAATAATTGAAGCAGCAAATTTAGGTTTTACCAAAATTTTACTACTGTGGAAACAACAAATTCAACTTGAGTAGCCTTTTTTTTTTTTTTTTTTTGAATAACATGGAAAAATAAGATATAATGTGAGTATCATTTTGTATGTATTATAATTATATACCTGGGATGAACTCACTAAGTTCAGTAATGAATCGAGCACGATATGTGTCACAATAAACCTGTCCCTGAATGTGAAATTGAGAAACTCGGGTTGGGGAACGTCTTCAGAGTAGATGACGCTAGGGAAGGACAAGAAGCAGAAAGCTACAACGAAGAAAAATGAAACTTACTTTAACATATTTCTTTCGGTATTATTGATTAGAAAGATCAAAGAATTTCTTTTTTGTGTTTTGTACTAACTCAACATTATTATTTATAGGGAAGTTGGTTGGTTAATATTTGCAGACAGTTATTTCTATGTGGTCAATTCTAGGATCTATTCATTTTTTTTTTCTGAATCTTAATTTAGAATCTTGGGACCGTTTCCTATATTTAACAAATATGTATTTTCTAATTTTAAAATTAATCTTAAAATTATAAAAAAAAAAATCAGAAATCATGAAATTTCTTTATCGGGAACTACCTAATTCAATTAAAATTGACATTTAATTTCATGAAATAACAAACTAATATTTATTTTATATTGATTTATGTTATTTAAGTGTTCAATTGATTTTAATTAGTTTTTTTTTTTTTTGAAATTGAACATTGAATAATTACAAAACATGAAATTATTTTCTTTTTAAATTGTTTCTTATGTGACTTACTATTATTTAGAAAAAAACGTTTCATACCCTCTTAAGTCTCCTTTCATCTAACTTCAAAGTACAAGGTAAAAATGAGAATCCCACAAAGAAAATAATTGATCTCTTCTTGATTGCTAATTTGGCATTAGTACGGAATTCTTTTGAGACTCAACTTCTCTCTATTATGAAGAAGAAGCACGGATTTAGTCAAAAGTATATAAGATTTTCCCTTGCAATGTTGGCATAAGTGCCATATTCATGCAACTAATTTGTTCAAGCATTTCAAGCTCATGAACAAATGTTGAGTGACAAGTCTGAGAGCAAAACTCATCAACTCAACCTAGGGATGACAATGGGGCGGGGCAACCTCCCCTGCCCCTCGCCCTGCCCCGTCCCCGTCCCGTTACCCGTTTAAGGCAGGGCGGGGTTCTTGCCCCGTTTAATTTTTTTTTTTTTAAGTTTTTGATAATTTATTTTTATTACCTCCATTCATTAAATTTAAACAAATAATTTTAGGTTCCATTTTCTATTAGAACTAATGAAATTTCGTGAAATTTTCTATTTAAAGTATTGAATTCTAAAAAAAAAAAAAATTTAACTGGGCGAGATGGGGCACCCGTTACCTGTCCCCGCCCCAAGGCAAAATTTCCCACCCCATCCCCGCCCCGAATACCCGATTAAGACCCGTGGGTATCAGGTTTGTCGAGTTTTTTGTCATCCTTAACTCAACCACGAGCAAGCATTTTTCAGCCAAAAATTTGTTCGAAGACCAACAATGCAGTTATGTCCACGACTTTCTTCTCATTGTAGATATAGTGGAGACAGTGATGCAGACCACATTGTGCTAAAAATTTACGGAAATTAGGAAAACACAAATGGAAACATAGAGTGAAATAGAACTAAGATAAAGGAGGCCTTTCATTCCTTGAGAAGCCCTTCAACATAAAAAATTAGAAGAGGCACACCCTATTTAAAGAAAAAGTTTAGCCAAAGAAAACTAAATCTCTAGTAAACATATTACACACAATACACACACTAATCTGCAGCTCCTTGACAAAGTAAGAACACGTCTCTACTAAAGGCACCAAACCAATCAAGACAATACACTTTCTTGCTACTAACCACCAATATTTGCTTTATTGTTTTCAGAGTATAAAATCCTGATTCGAAAAATTTGAAAATGCAAGCACTTACAGATTTTAATTGAATGGATTTTAACAACATAATGCATCGATCAACATGATCAAAATGTTAATTGAGACCACCGACTTCACGATGTGTCCTTAAGAGGACCTTACTCCCTTTAGTGGTGCTAAAGGCGTTTCAGAAATTATCTCCAAGGATAGAACGACTTTCATCTCCTACAGAAGCAGCATAATAATCTGTAGGAATTCCAACAAACTCAATAGAGTGTTTATACTTCGGAAAGACAATATCAAAATTTGAGACACTGAATGAGATTTAAAGCATAGAAATAATGCAAGGAAAATAGTGTAAATTTCTTGCACCACGGCAGGCATTATAGATATCTTTGTGGCCATTCGAACAGTCTTCAAGCTTTTTTAGAATAGCCGTCACTGTTCAAACAACCCTCCAAAATCCAAAAAGATAGCTCTGTTCAAATTGAAACTTTGCATTTGTTATGTTTGTTAATAGATGTCTATTAAGTTGGAGGGATTCTGGCAAGAAGTGGTGTATGAGAGATCTCCTAAATATTGTGTGCATTGTAGGCTACATGGACATGAGAGGTTTGACTGTAAGAGATTGAATAGGCAGAATTACAATGGGGCCGATTCTAAGCAGACAGATCCTAAAATTACTCCACCAGGGCCTACTGATAAGAGAGGTGACTTGAGTGTGGATATCCCAGCTGAGGGAGAAAAGGAGCCGGTTTTGAATGCTGATGATGACACTGATAATGGAAAATGTGGTAGTGTCGCATTGAATCTAAAAAGGCATATAGATTCAACAATTAATCAGGCAGTGTCAGCTGATAATAGAAGTAATCTGGGAGTGAAAACCTCAACAGTAGGAGAAAATGAGGAGAAGGAAAATGTGATTGTTGAAACTGATGATGGAAATAATGGTAGTGTGAGCCCGAAAAATCTGGTTACACATGACCATTCGCATACACTTAGCGGCAGCCCTGCAAGAGTGGAATTCCATGATGTTGGACAGGAGGATATTCTGGAAGAAAACACCCAGAATAAGGACAACTGCGCTGGGAGAATAAGCCTGAATACAGAATCTGGGAAGGAAGTTATGCTTGTGGAAATAGGTTCTCCTCTTAATGGGAACTTTCATCTTGTCAAAATGGGAGCTTTGGCTTCACCGCAAAACATGATCCCCACTAGAGAAATGGATAACATTCCTATCGGCAATTCCTTTGACGCCTTGGTTGACACTTTAAACTTAGAGGCACCATGGCTGGCTAGAGGTGATCAGACTTTAAGACCAGAGAGGGATGAGGTTTACCACTCAGACTCCGATACTCCGGATATCAGAGCCAATAATCGACGTCATAGGAAGCTCAATTACATCTCTGACCTGCTGGTTAGATATGCCTCTCAAAACAATTTTTAATGAGTGCATTCCTGGTATGGAATGCTAGGGGGATGGGCAATGCTACTACAACCCGTTACCTCAAACTAATTTATAGAAAGTATAATATTGCTTTTCTAGCCATTCTTGAACCTATGTTGCCTTTTAACAAAGCTTCTCATTTTGCCAGAAAGTTAGGTCTACCCAGGTTTTCTCCAATGACAGTGAAGGAGGAAAGGTTTAGCTTTGTCTCCCTGGCAATCATAGCTTCACAGTTCTGGGAGCTACTGATCAATTTCTTGCAGTAACTTTGGATTGGAAGGGAGTATCTGTAGTGTTGGTGGTGATTTATGCGAAATGCAATTATTTGTTGAGGAGAAATCTTTGGTCATCCATTTCCCATATACTTACTGTCTATTAATTTGCCTATCATGTTGATAGGGGACTTTAATATTGTGAAAACTGACGAGAAAAAACTTGGAGGTGGTCCAGTTTTGCGTGCTGCTAAACAAGATTTTGTACAATTTATTGATACGAACTCGTTGTATGATGTTCCTTTCACAGGTTCTCGGTTTACTTAGCACCGTAACAGGAATGGTTCGTTATTATGGGAACGCCTTGATAGGGCTCTTGTCAATCATAACTGGATGGCAACTTTTCCTGACTCTATGGTGGTACATCTTGAGCGTAATCATTCCGATCATGCACCCCTTCTGCTGCGCACAGATGAAGAGAATAACAGGGGGCCTGTGAGCTTCAGATTTCAAAGAATGTGGCTTCAACACTCGGCTTTTCTCCCTATGGTAACTGAATCCTGGACGAGACCTTGCTCCCTTTCTGGTATCGCTCGGGTGTCTTATAAACTGAAGAGATTAAAGGCTGATTTAAAACTCTGGAACAAAGTTGTTTTCGGTAATGTCTTTCAGAAAATTAATGAAACCCGTGACAAAATCCTTATTATTGAAAACAGTGTTCACTCTGATCACACTGTTAATGCTAATCTCACAGCACTGAAGGGAGAATTAAATAGTCTGCTACTACAGGAAGAGATCTATAAAAGACAACAGTCACGAATTAAATGGTTATCCAGTGGAGATAAGAATACGGCCTTCTTCCATGCCTCTGCTAGGCAAAAGAGATCGAAAGCTATGATACGCAGTATTAACACTGATGCCGGTACTCTTACTGACCAAGAGGATATGCATGAAGCTGCTATTGATTACTTTAGCAACCACCTCAAGGCTGATGATAATTCTAGAACGGACTATAGGGAGATGACTTCTCTTATACCAAGATTAGTCACTGATTCTGACAATAACATGCTTTTAAACGAAGTTTCTGATGTAGAAGTTCTTGAGGCAGTCAAGGATATATCTGAAGACTCTGCTCCGGGGCCTGATGGCTTTACTTCATCCCTTTTTATTCATGCCTGGCCAGTGGTTGTTGAAGATGTCGTTATGGCAGTTCGCGAATTCTTTTGGGGCAAAGAACTAAATGACGCATTGGGGGCTTCAATTATTGCTTTGGTGCCTAAATCTGAAGATCCCAAGACTTTTCAGGATTATAGACCTATAACTTTATGTCAGGTATTCTACAAAATCATATCCAAAGTGGTTACCAATCGTTTGATTCCGATTTTACCTAAATTAATCTCTATGAATCAAGGTGGGTTTGTCACTGGTAGAATGATCTCTGAAAATGTTGCAGTAGCTCAGGAGTTAGTACATAACTTGAATAAGCGTTCTCGAGGCGCCAATGTGATTATGAAAGTAGACATGGCAAAAGCTTTTGACCGAGTTTCTTGGGGATACTTGTTAGCAGTGTTAAAGGCATTTGGATTTGCTGATACTTGGGTCACCCTCATTAAAAATGCTATTTCTTCACCACGGTATTCAGTTAAAATTAATGGTGCTTTAGCTGGATTTTTCACTCCCTCCCGTGGGTTTAGGCAAGGTGATCCATTATCTCCATTGTTATTCATCCTTAGCGAAGAACCTCTCAGTAGGGGCCTAACAAAACTTTTGGAAGATGGCAGAACAGCTCATTATCAGGTTCCTGCTACATGTTCTCCTATATCCCATCTACTTTATGCGGATGATTTCTTAGTGTTTACTAATGGAACTCGACGTAGCCTTAATAATTTAATGGGATTTCTCCGACGTTATGAAAGTATATCTGGGCAGTTAATTAAGGTGGCTAAGAGTTCTTTTATAGTTCACAAGAGAGTTGCAACGTCTAGAAAGTGCATCATTGCAATCACCACAGGATTCAAAGAAAACTCCCTCCCGTTTACTTATCTTGGTGCCCCTCTCCATTATGGCAAACCCACCTCCTCTATGTTCACTCCAGTGCTTGATAAAATAAGGAGAAAATTAGCGGGTTGGAAAGGAAAGCTTCTGTCCATGGGTGGTAAGCTCACTTTGATCAAATCAGTATTAAGTTCCATACCTATCTATTTATTTTCAGTGATCACCCCACCCATAAAAGTTGTTAAAGAAATTCATGCTCGTTTTGCAAACTTTCTTTGGGGAGAATCTAAAGATGGTTTTAGACGTTATTGGGTTTCTTGGAAAAATATATGTTTTCCACAAGAGGAAGGAGGCTTGGGTATTCGCAATCTCTCAGAGGTGATCAAGTCGCTTCAATGTAAAATGGCATGGAGAATTCTCACTTCGCACTCCCTCTGGGCTAATTTCTTGAGACAAAAATACCTCAGCCATCATTTTGACATGGCCAACATTCCTGTAAGTATTAAAGATTCATCTATATGGAAACATCTTTCCCATATATTCCCATTCATTTTAGAACACAGCAGATGGCTTATCCGAGATGGTAGTGCTCTTTTCTGGTATGACAATTGGAGAGGTTCGGGTAGTTTATCCGCACTTGGTTGGACTATCATTTCCCCAAGTTTAAGACTTCATGATGTAGTCTTAAATGGCAAATGGAACTTGGACAAACTTTTTTCTCTGGGTGGTTCAGCTTTGGTGGAGGAAATTCAACACTCACAAGTCCATCTTCGCAAAGGTAGTGATGAATTAATTTGGTCCCCTTGCAGTAATGGTTTATTCTCTACAAACTCAGCTTGGTCTCTTATCAGACCTACTTGATCTTCCACTCTTCCTTACAAGATCATTTGGAACCCCACCATGCCACTAAAAATTTATGTTTTTTGTTGGCGCCTTTGGAATAATGTGGTTACTGTCGACGAAGTGGTCCGGCGTTGTGGTATTCCAATCGTCTCCAAGTGTCAATGCTGTCCACAGGGACATGAAGAAACAATAGATCATGTCTTCGCAACAAGTTCTATTGCTCTTCAAGCGTGGCAATACTTTGGTAAATTATTCGGGCTTCGAGTTTCTACGAATATTTCTTGGCGGTCTGCGATATTACTTTGGCATTCACAGTTTGGCAGTTCATCACAAGAACATCTTGTTGCTCAACTTATCCCACCACTTCTTTCATGGGAGCTGTGGTTGGCCAGAAATTCTGCAAGATTTAAGGAAGAAGCTGTTAATTTGCACAAAATTTGTGCAAAAGTTACTCGTTGGCTGCATGAATTAAATGGTTTTCTTAAACCTAGAAAAAAGTCTCTCTCCTCCTTTTTCTCACAAGTATTACACATCCCTACTGTACCAATACGGGTAAAGACGCCATTCCTTGTAAAATGGTTCCCTCCACCACATGGTTGTTACAAACTAAACATTGATGGGGCTAGCGCTGGTAACCCAGGCTCAGCTGGTTGTGGGGGATTACTTCGGGATAGTCAAGGTAAGGTTATTTTTGGATTTTATCATTCCCTTGGGATTGGTACTAACACTCTAGCAGAGGTATCAGCACTGAGAATAGGCCTTTAAATTTGCTATGCACTGGGCATAGATAGAATTGTAATAGAAACAGATTCTAGCGTGGTGGTCCATTGGTTTCATCATCAAGTTAACATACCTTGGTCTATCCGTCTTATTTGGGAGGATATTTTGGAATTTGCTCTTGTTATGTCTATTGATGTATCGCATATTTATCGAGAAGCTAACCAGGCAGCAGATTCATTGACTCATCTTGGTGCTCAAGATATCTCAAACTTCTTAGAATCAATATCAAGTTTCCCTGTTTCTACTATTGGTTGCATCCGCTTGGATAAGTGCAACTTGCCTTGTTTTCGTTTCCCGTCGTTGTAATGAGGTTATATTGTAAGGGAAGTAGTACTTCTTTTTTTACTGCTTTACTTTATTTCTGTTATAAGGGAAGTAGTACTTCCCCTTTTCCTTCTTCGTTTCTTTTCAGTTGTAACCACGGTATTCTTCCGCCACAAGAGAGGGCATATTAATAAAACTTCGGAGGTACCGCCCTCCTTCCACTATAAAAAAAAAAAAGTTACTTAACAGACGATCCAAACATTCACATCAAAAAATTACTCGAAAATAAGCCAATGAGAAATTAATTTCATTAAGTACTCAAGAACCAGACCTAGGACAAGGACCCACCTGTACACAAACCGAACCAGACCTAGAGATGTGTACATGCCGAGCCGAGTCGAGATGGCCTGTCAGATGAATGACGGCATGCACACATGTGGGTTTAGGATTGAACCCAAAAGGATACATGTCTTCCCCTTCCAAAGATTATTGGTACCCCTTAGGGTCCAAACTCAATCGCCAAACTTCCACTTTGTAAATCACGCAAAAGTTTTCTAACATTCCCATGTAAGATAAGAACTTAGCAATTTCCAGTTTAATCAAACTCTTCACTAATTTATAGTTTCAAGTTAGTTACTTTGAAATCAAGTATTTCATTCAATTCTAAATGGTTTTCAATAAGTAAATATATCACATTATTCACTCCACGGAGTCGAATGTGAATATACTTGGTCTCATTAATGTCATAGTAAGGGTCCCATTGAAATTGGAGCTCAAATTTGACCCATTTCACTTAATTTAAAACCATTTCAATCAGTCCCCCAAATGAATGAAATATGTCGGCCTTTTCCAAAACAACAATTGCTGATATATTTTTTTCGAAGTATAAATTGAGAAAAACTGCATCGAAGTAAATAGTTAGAGACTTCTAACTTTCCCTAGTAAAATCTATCGGATTTGCGTGGACGATCATTAGCTTTGAACACTTAGCCGTTCATGTAAACCTAAGTAATAGAAGTCACACAGTTTCCTTTGAAAACAATTGATTCTCACGTTTGTGTCTATTTTGGCCTTGGACAATTCTCAGTTCATTAGTATTTTTAGAGAATTTATCTTCGTATAATTCCCGTAGAAGCGGCCCCTTCTCTCCCACATAGATGATCTCTATAATGACTATTCTGTTATACTTCACTTACACGAATCAAGATATAGAGATCATTAAAGTGTAACTTAACCTATTTCATGATAATTAGGTACTAGCTCATCATAGGAATGGGTAGGAGAAAACAATCTCCCCAATGCATACTGAGTTTTTCAAAGTTCAGTTCCAACGAATTTAGATCTTGGGATCTCCAATTAGCTAGGTTGGGTTGTCACCATGAACACGCTTTGTTATTTCATGTGTTTTGATCCCATTCCCTTCAATGAACTATCGACTTGCTCTCTTGTCAAACCTTTAGTTAGCAAATCTGCAATATTCTCTTTTGATTTCACATAATCTATAGAGATATTACCAGCAGAGAGAAAATGTTTAACGATATTGTGTTTACGACGTATATGACGAGATTTACCATTATACATGGCATTCTATGCCATTCAAATTGCTGTTGACTATCACAATGGGCACATATAACAAGCACATGTTTTACGCAGCGTGGAATATCTTTTAGAAAGTTTCATAGCCATCGACTTTTTCTCCAACTTTATCTAACGTAATGAATTCAGATCCCATTGTTGATGTAGCTATACATATTTGTTTTGAAGATTTCCACGATATTGCATCACCTCCAAGTTTGAAGACATATCCCCTTGTAGACTTGGAGTCTTTAATATTTAATATCCAATTTGCATCACGATATCCTTCAAGCACTACTCGATATCTCGAAAAGTCCAATCCGAAGTTTTTTGTATTTTTAAATAGCTCTAATAATTGCCTTCCAATGCTTAGTGTTTTGATTATTTGTATATCTACTTAGCCTACTAATAGAGTAAGTAATATGAGGTTGAGTGCAGCTCATGATATACATTAAACTGTCAATAATGCAAAAGTATTTCGATTGTGATTTACAATCACCGGTGTTTGAAATAAGATGCATACCAGCATCCATTGGTGTTTTCATAGGGATAATATTATATTTCTTGAACTTATCAATAATTTTCTTAATGTAGTGTGATTGATATAATATGAGATCATCAGATGTTTTAGAAATTTTAATTTCTAATATAACATTGGCGATACCAAAATCATTCATTTCCAACTTATTTGTTAACATTCTCTTAGTATTTTGAATTATGGTACCATTATTACTCATAATTAGTATGTCATCTACGTATAACATACCATGACATATCTATTTTGAGTGTTCTCTACATACACACATTTGTCGCACTCGTTAATTTTGAAATCATGTGACACCATAACTGTGCCAAATTTTTTGTGCCATTTCTTAGGAGTCTGCTTGCATTCATAAGGCAATTTAACAAGTCGACACACTTTCTTTTCTTTTCGTAAGGCAACAAATCATTCAGATTGCTCCATATAAATTTCTTCATCTAATTTGCCATTCAAGAAAGTTGTCCTAGCCCTCTTACTTCATCTAGTTTCTTTCTCATTTATAGATTCTTGATCTATAACCTCTTCATTTTCACGAGGTTTCTTTAGTAAATTTTATTTAGTTTGCGTGTTATAAGGAAAAAAAAATATTTTCAAAAAATGTAGCAACCCTCAAATCGATCACCTACATCTCAACAAGGTTTTCATATCATTTTAAGGCTATCGTAGCTCTCTTATTTTGTTCAGAATTTTGTGGATCATATTTCTTGTTTTCTCTTACTTGAATCAATAGACACATCTGAATAGTCAAATATTATCATCAATCATATTTTAGAAAAATGTTAAGACACCATATATCTATGTTAGAAAAAGGAAAAAGTTAGCAACCTCTTTAATAAAATAGATTTATCATTAAGGTTAGTTTCTAATTGCTGGGCATGCAATTATAGTTTTGGAAATGCTTCTTGACTTATTGAGTTTTCTCATATTTTCATCTAGGGTAATCTTGTTTTAGAAAGAGCTATTTCTAGATTCTAGATGATTTAAGCTTCAATTTTTGTATGTTTGAACTGATTTTTTTACTGTTTATGTGTATAGGGTTCGATTATGTTACTTCGTGGAGTCGAAGATTGTATTGGCAAGATTGTTGGGGTAAGGGTCTTGAAATAAGTTCTTTTGTCCAGTTGATGATCCATGCTTTTGTGTATAAATCTTCAGCTATTTTCCTTCAGTCTTTTTTTTTTCTTGAACTGTATTTTGCCTGAAAGTATTTTGATTTTATTGGCCTTGACGATTTCTTTTTGTAGATTTTTATTTCATATTTGCTTTGGTTTAGGGAAATCTTGTTTAAAAAAGATTAAGGTGTCTGAAGTAATACTTCAGCAAACGATCAAACTGTGTTGGCTATTTTTACAGCTTTGTGAACCTGTGATGTAGGGGAGAAAACAGCAGAAATGCACCAGCAACAAGAAGGAAGAAGCTGGACAGTAAAAAATTGAGAAACGGAGGAAAAACAGGGGAGTCTGGAAAAAAGAACAGAGGTGCAAAGGAAGAGTCTGGATGGAGGAAAACGTGAGCAGCATAGGAGCAAATCTGATTTTTTCAAAAACTAAACGTACAGTAGCATTTTTTTACATTATAAAGGCTGAAATTTTAACCTACTACAAGACATAAAATCAGCCCTACACTTGTCTAGTTTACAGCCCTTGGATTAGACAAAATAAAGAAATATTTCTTTGACTTGAAAACACATTACACATCAACATTCTCCCCCTTAATGTGTTTTTCTTGAACTCCAAGTGCAGCTCTTAGTTACTGAAACTTTGATGTCGGAAGTGCCTTTGTGAAGATATCTGCCACTTGTTCTTCGGACTTGCAATAGTTTAGTTCAACTTCTCCATCTTCAATTGCATCTCGGATAAAGTGATACTTGATTGCAATGTGCCTTGTTCTACTATGAAAACATGGATTCTTTGCCATTGCAATAGCTGATTTGTTCTCACAAAACAATGGTGTGGCTTCTCCTTGCTTCTCTCCAATATCTTCCAAAATTCTCCTTAGCCATATAGCATATGAAGTTGCAATATAGGTTGACATATATTCTGCTTCAACTAAGGATTGAGCAACAGATTGTTGCTTCTTGGATAGCCACAAAAACACTCCCGAGCCAAGGGAAAATGCGTAGCCGGAGGTGCTCTTCATATCATCAACACAACCTCCCCAATCACTATCGCAAAAGCCTCTTAACTTCACTTCCAAATTCTTCTCAAATCTGATCCTAAAGTTTAATGTCCCCATTATATACCTCAAAACTCTTTTTCCAACACCAATATGTTTATGACTTGGAGTACTTAAGAACTTTGAAAGCAAACTTGCGGCAAACATGATATCCGGTCTTGTTGCGGTGAGATAGAGCAAGTTTCCAATCAAGCTTCTACAAAGAGTTTCATCAATCTTCTTTTCTCCATCGTCCTTCATCAATTTCTCATTGCAAGCCAAAGGAGTTTCCACACATTTACATCCAAACATTCTAAATTTTTTGAACACTTTTTCGGCATACTTCATTTGAGAAATAAACACCCCATTTTCATCTTGATATACTTCCATACCTAGAAAATGATGCAACAAACCCAAATCACTCATTTCATATCATTTCATCATTTCAACTTTAAATTCTTCAATCATTTTTGTATTATTTCCCGTAAACACCAAATCATCAACATATAATGCAATAATAAGAATATCGGTGTTACTTTGATGTTTCCCGTACAAGGTTGGCTCACTTTTGCTTTTCAAAAATCCATGTCGTTGAAAATAGCCATCAATTTGACTATACCATGCTCTCGGTGCTTGTTTGAGCCCATACAAAGCCTTTCTTAGTTTATACACTTTGTTTTCTTCTCCTTTGATGATGAAGCCTTGAGGTTGTTCAACATATACCTCTTCTTTGAGTTCTCCATTCAAAAAGGCTGACTTGACATCAAGTTGGTACAACAACCAACCTTTTTGGGCTGCAAGAGCAATGAGTACTCTAATGGTGTCTAGACGAGCAACATGAGCAAAAGTTTCATAATATTCAATGCCGGCCTGTTGTGCATAGCCTTTCACCACCAATCTTGCTTTGTTTCTCTTGAATGAACCATTGGAATTATGCTTCACCTTGTAGACCCATTTCACACTAATGACATCTTTCTCACTTGGTCTTTCAACTAGCTCTTAAGTGTTGTTTTTCTCAATAACTTCTATTTATTCCTCCATAACTTTTTTCCAACACTTCTCCTTCATTGCTTCTTCAAAGTTATCGGGCGCAATCACACAAAAATTGCATCTTGTAAAAACATCATTTAAATCCTGCATTTTTCTTGGAGTTGACCTTGATGATGATGAATTTGAGCTTGAGGGACTTGAGGGGCTGCTTGGTGATGATAAATGTGAGCTTGAATGAACTCCGATTTTTTCATTTTGTACATCTTCAATGGCAGATTTTTGGAGCAGATTTATTGAAACTGGAGTGCTTCTTTCAACTTCTTCTTTTTCCCAATTCCAAGTAGCATTTTCATCAAACAACACATCACGGCTAACAATTACTTTCTTGCTCTTGAAGTTGTACACCTTATAGCCCTTTGATTGTGAATTATAACCAATGAAGATACATTTTTCACTTGCTTCATCAAGTTTGCGCCGCTTCTTTTTTGGCACTTGAGCATAGCAAAGACATCCAAGCACTTCCAAGTGTGTCACCGAAGGTTTTCTCCCATTCCAAGCTTCAATAGGAGTCATATTCCATACCGCCTTTGTTGGACATCGATTTAGCAAGTAAACGGCCGTACAAACCTTTTCGGCCCAAAAGGCTTTTGGAAGCTTTTTCTCATGCAACATTGATTTTGCCATCTCCATCACCGTTTGATTTTTCCTCTCGGAAACACTATTTTGTTGTGGTGTATAGCCAATTGTCAATTGCCTGTCAACACCTTCAACTTCACAAAAATTGTCAAATTTGTTCGAAGTATATTCTTTACCATTGTCACTCCTCAAAACTTTTATAAAATGGCCACTTTGTTTCTCAACAAAAATCTTGAATTTTTAAAAATTGTAAAAACTTCAGATTTTTGTCTCACAAAATAAACTCATGTCATTCTTGTAAAATCATCAATAAATAGGATAAAGTACCTATTTTGTGAATGCGATGGTGTATGCATCGGTCCACAAACATCTGTATGCACCAATTCAAGTGGCCTCTTTGCTCTCCAAGCTACTCCTTTTGGGAATGGTTGACGGTGATGCTTTCCAAGTGCACATCCTTCACAACTTTCATGCTTTTCTTCAATTTTTGAAAGCCCATAAACCATATATTTCTGCTCCAATAATTTCAGCCCTTGAAAATTCAAATGTCCAAGCCGTTTGTGCCATAATCAAGAGTCATTAACCACCATTCGAAAAACTTTGTCATTTGAATGCTTGAATTTGAGAGGAAAGCTTCTATTCTCCATTTTCACCTTTGCTATAATTGAATTTCCAGCCTTTTTATCACGAATAATGCAATAACCATCATTGAAAAATACAGAATAATTATTCTCTAAAAGCTGTCCAACGCTTAGTAAATTTTGGTCTAAGTCCGGTACATGCATGACATCTCGAATAAGTCTAGAGCCCTTCTTTGTTTGAACTTCAATTCTTCCTTTTCCCTTCACATTTACTACATCTCCATTTCCCAATCTCACTTTTGAGTTTGAATCTTCCATATCAACAAAAATTCCTTCATTTGTAGTCATGTGATTTGTGCATCTACTATCCAAGTACCATTGAGTTTCATTTGAGCAATTTGAACTTGAGAAACATGCTTCATTTGTTGACTCCGGTGCATTCAAAGAAGCATAAAACTCGTCCTCCTACTCGGCTTCACAATTGGCTTGGTGAGTATTCTTTGCTCTACAATCCTTTTGTAAATGTCCAAACCCTTTACAATTGTAACATTGTGGCTTCCCTTTAAACCAACAATCATTTTCATCATGGCTACTTCTCTTGCAAATTTTGCACCTTTATGATTGATCTTCTCCAATAATTCTCCTTTCAAAATTACTTCTACATCTACCTCTTGGACTTCTTCCTCTTCCTTTTCCCCTACTACTTCTTCCACCTCTACTTGACATATCCATCCTCTTTTCATAATTTTAGGGTTGCCTTAAGTTGCTATTTGATCCAACATTTAGTTTAGATTGAAATGCACTCTCCATTGATTTTTCGGAACGTCGATTCAACCTTTGTTCAAATTATTTCAATGAACCCATCAACTCCTCAACTTTTAACTCCTCTAGATTTTTTGTTTCTTCAATCACCGCCACAAGAGGATCATATTTTTCCGGCAAGCTAATCAAAAAATTTCCACCATTTTTGTATTTGTGACATCCTCACCATATGACTTCATTTGATTCACAAGTTCATTATATCTATCCGAAAATTCTTTAACACATTCATTGTCTTTCATTTTCATATTTTCAAAATCTCTTCTAAGAGATTGAAGTTTAATGGCTCTTACCTTCAAGTCTCCTTGATATTCCTTCTTTAAAATCATCCGTGCTTCATTTGCTTTACTTGCCATCATGATTCTTGGAAAGACTGAATCAACCACTGTCCTATGCAACATTGAAAGTGCACTTGCATCCCTTTGCTTTGCTTCTTTAAGAGCCTTCTTCTTGGTTGCTGTTAGGACTTCTTCAAAGCCATTCTCCACCATATCCCATAGATCCACGGCCATGAATGAAGTCTTCATCTTCACACACCAAAAATCATAGTTTTGGCCATCAAAAATTGGAACAAATGACTGCTGTAAACTTCCACTTGAACCACTTGTGCTTGCCATTTTATTTTCAGCAAAAAACCTTATTTTTATAACCTTTGATTCAGAATTTTTTTTTTTTGTTGTTGCAGAGGAGAACGAACCTGACCTGGAGATGCTCTGATACCAATAATGTTGGCTGTTTTTACAGCTTTGTGAACCTGTGATGTAGGGGAGAAAACAGCAGAAACACACCAGCAACAAGAAAGAAGAAGCTGGACAGTAAAAAGCTGAAAAACAGGGGAAAAGTAGGGGAATCTGGGAAGAAGAATAGAGGTGCAAAGGAAGAGTCTAGATGGAGGAAAATGTGAGCACCAGAGGAGCAAATCTGATTTTTTTTCAAAAACTAAACGTACAGCAGCTATTTTTTACATTATAAAGGCTGAAATTTTAACCTACTACAAGACATAAAATCAGCCCTACACTTGTCTAGTTTACAGCCCTTGGATTAGACAAAATAAAGAAATATTTATTTGACTTGAAAACACATTACACGTCAACAAACTATCATTGATTATTACAATTGGTGGATGGAAAATGGTCTACTATTCATCACCTCACTAAGGCTACTTTTGAGGTCTGATTTTTTTTTTTTTTTTTTTGTAATGATCGAATTCTTTTAATTATCTTATTTGATTGTTTGAGAGTTTATGATGGCTATGTGATACGAGCAGGAGGTCAATGAGTTGTGGGCAAGCTTTGGTTATTATAGGTGGGCCAATTTTTGCTTCCGGTATGCTCTCTTTCTCTTTCTCTTTTCTTCCCTCATGGTGGTAGTACTTCTTATGCCTTTTCATATGTTGTTGTTGGACTTATGTTACCTCAATTGTGGTCAATATGTTCATTTATTCACAGAGTAGCTAAATAATTTGAGATGATTTTCGAAATAAATAATCTTTCTCTAAATTTTGTTTCATAATTCCAACACTTTGATTTTGTGAGAAACAATGAACTTACTGTAATTGGATAATGGTGCATCTTTTAAATGGTATATACGATTGAAAAAGGATCTTAATTTTCATTCTTGGAAGTTACTGAGGACTTCCAGTAACTAATGCTCAGTGGATTAAATATTGCATTTCTCTAATACCTGTAATTGCAAATGATTGTTCATTAAGAATCAATGTGTTCTATTGGAGGGAGACAATGACTTGGCCCCACAGAGAAAGATAATTAATAAAAAAAAATTTAAACAGTCGGGTTTAGACATTAGAAAGTCCTGTAAAATAGTTTTAAGGGAAGACGTGGGAGAAGATGTGCATAGAATTATTTATTTCCAATCTGAAAGGTCTATTTATTGGTTGCTCTTCCTACTTCCTGGTTTTTCCCCCTAATCTAAACATAAACATAAAAAAGGAACACAAAAACTGACACAAATATCTCTTATGGACGAGTTTTTTTCTAAATTCACCAGCTTTATTTTTCTCTTTGGCTTTAAGCAGGGAAAAAATTTATGCGATGAATGCAAGAGTTTAGCATTGACTTAGAAGTATGTTGATGGCGAGACCCTTTGAAGGAAGAAGAATAGAATGAAGATAGAAGAAGTGCAATGTACACAAAGAAACAGATAGTCGCAACTCATACTCACATTAAAAGTTGCTTTCTTTCTCTTCTTTCTATATCCCAGAATTTTTTTCTTCTCCTTTTGTTTTATCTCCCTCAACATTTCGATTACCCATTTTTTTTGAACTAAATTTTTGTGGGTTTAAGAGTTTAGGTATCTTCCTTTTAGGGTCGTGTTAATGCTTTTGGATTTTTTCCATATACACACGAAATTATCTAAGATTCCTGTAATTGTTTTGTACAAATCAGGTGGGATTCGGAGGGGTATCATTCAGGAATTAATGGAGGCTTTAATCAAGAGGTCTGACTGGAAAACAGGGTTGGTTGAGAATTTGAGATCAGATAGTGGTCCATTTTGATACTCACCGGCGTCCACTATAGCCATGCTTAAGGACAGAATTTTCCCTGAGTGGCCCAAAGGTTATACTGCTTCTCTGATTGTTTCATTTATTTCATGCTTGACGAAATACTTGGAGTTTATGTGATTGGAAATCAATTGACATTTACTATTACTATTATTATTTTTTTGTTTATTATTTACAGTTATAAGAGGAAATGTTAAATGAATAATTATAAATTTTTGACTTTACAATTTGAATGATATTTTATTTTCCCCTTGATTGGATTAAAGAGAAATAAAGGGTGTTGATGCCCATTTAGGTTACATTTTATTTAACTTTAACTAAAATAGAAGGCTTTGAAAATAAATCATTTGTACATATTTCTAATTTTGCGTTCTCTTCAAGTTGGAATGTGGATTCAACTTCTCTTTCGTTGTAAATGTCACTACACCAGAAACTGTCTTTGGCAACGCGCGAGAAAGCGTTGTCATAGACTTTTTACAGCGTTCGGGTGCACATTGCAGGCTTTGATGTCGCCGTAGAATTCCAAATTTTTGCAACGTTCATTGAACATTGTCCTAGACCCTACGGCAACGTTCAGCAAACGTTGCCGTAAACTCTTTTGCTAATGCACGTTGCAAAATGTCTTTTTGCAACGCACAATGGACGTTGCAAAAAGTCAATACCTCTATGGCAACATCGCAACGCACCCATGAACGTTGCAAAAGGGTTTTCGTAACATTTTTTGACCGTTGTCGTAGGTCATTTTACATTTTTTTTAATTTTTAATTTTTTTATTTGTACAATAATTTACATAAATCAACCACAAAATAAAATAGAAGATAACAATATCAAATAACTCCAATAATCATCATTAACTGAACTCCAAAATGTAACAATATCCATACAAAGTTCAGATAAAAAAATTTGAAGAATCTAAAAATCCAATACATTTCAAAAAAAAAAAACTACGACAAGCCCTAAGTAGTGAGTAAAACTGTCTCACCGAATCGATAATAAAATTGATAATAATTTCATTATGAATTTTTGAATCGACACAAAAATGAACTAGAACACATCAATAAAATTAAATTAAATAACTTCACCAAATACGTCGATTTTAGTACAAAATGAACTTCAACGACTTTGATGTCAACATTCCTATGCTAGCATCTTCCATGTTACACCTTCATCTTTCACTGAAATCTTCCATTGACACCATTTGCCTGGTGAAGCCAATATTTTGCAAGGCCTCTTCTCCTTTGTTATCAATTAGCTCACTCGTATCCACTCTGTAATTTTTCTCAAGTATTAGACAGCTTATAGACGCAGCTGGGATCAAGATTTTGCATATTTTGGCCTAGAAATTCAAGTTCAGCGTATCCAACTAATTAAATCCAGAAACCTATAGTGATGCAATTATACAAAATGTAACACAGTACACCATTCACCACAACACAAAACTGTCATATATCACATGTTTTAAGAAGGCTAGAGTTTAACAAACTAATCCTTGTTCTGTATATCTTTGAGGCTACTTGAATGCTTTTTCACCAGCCTGTTCATTTATATCTAATTGATGAAAACTTAGTGGAACAATCAATTGAAAGTAGAGTTAATATGCCAATGTTCATATAACAATAACAAATATGTAGGTTAGAAGACAAAAAAGGTAATAGAGCAGTACAAAAATAGATGTTCACATGAGAAAAAGATGAAATAAAACAACAAAAGAACAAAAACAAAGATGCAACTGACCACTATGAAGTATGATCAGATAAACCACTATGATCAGATACTGTAATGGTGGGTCTGATCCGGTAGGGGCATCTATGAAGCCGGAAGCCTCTAAGCATGCACCTGCAACAATGAGACTCGATATTGACAATATACTAGATAAACCACGTACATCCTGTATCATCCTCAGTTCATTTTACATCACATTTGATCGCACTACAGAATAAACAAGAATACTAATCTACAGCAACGCGCATTGCACGTTGCAAAATGTTAATAGCAATGCGCATTGCATGTTGCAAAAAAAACAATTAAAGACAACGGATCGTAAACGTTGCAAAATGGTGTATTAGCAACATTTATTAAAAAAACGTTGCCAGAACTCAATTTTGTCAACCAATAGCAACATAAACTTGCTGAATGTTGCCATAGACCCCTTTTAGCAACATGCAATTGATGAATGTTGCCTTTTGTATGTTGCAAAAGGCTTTTTTTCTTGTAGTGTGTGGTCTATATCACATGTGAATTTACGATAAAGATATATAGACTACATTTACGATGAATCATTTTTTATGCTTTAAATTCTACTTAGTTTACTTATTTTCTGTTAGTTTTACACACTCTTTTCATTAGAGAAAAGTATGATCCGTTTCAGATAAGAAATTTGCTCAGAAGGCAGTAAAATAAGTGAATAAGTGCCGGGAAAATTTTGGAAAACAACAAGACTGTTGCACAGTGCAAGATATCGTTAGGGGAGCTACCTAAAGATGTTCCCACTATAGATTTCAACATGTGGCTGTAAATTTGTAATGAAGAACATCTTTCGCTTCATGAATTATATAACATGTTGTAATGTGACCCAAATTCTATTGAATATTGGAGTTTTGGTTGAAGTGGTCTTGAAGAGAACAAAATATGGATCAGAGAGAAAAGTTCGGCGCATTCTCACTAGCTTGGCGCTATGCTGCCCACTCGATCGATGGGTTGACGAACTATTTATCAAAAATTGGCACCCCAGTGTCATGACTTCAGTACCCCCAATGCCACAACATCGTTCACTGGCCGCTAGCCTGGCACTCGAGCAGCATGTTAATCTGCCCAAGCCCATTTCATGCTTAGACGTGTTTTCTCTACTCCAATTCATCTACAACTCAATTTTTAGGGCTTATATATAAATAACCACGCCTTGTATTGAAATATAACATTCATACAACATTTTGAGAGCTTTAGATCTTAATTGAGAATATTGAGATCTAGATGTGTAAACACATTCATTATTAATTATAGTGAAATTCTCATTTTCTAACCGTGGTTTTTTCCCATCTTGGGTTTCAACTTAAAACTTTGGTGTTCTTGTTTGTTTTATTTATTTCATCTTGTTCTTATCTTGCGATCAATTCACAACAAACTGGTATCAAAGTAAGGTTGATTTTCAACATGGCAATGATGAAATACGATATTCCGTTTTGGATAGCAACACTAGATTTACTCTATGGTAGGTAAAGATACGAGTGGTTCTCAATCAAATGGATTTGAGGAAGCCTCGCTAGGCTTTGATAAAATGCTTTCAACCGGGACACGTGATGAAAAGCAACGTAGGGATCAAAAAATCCGATCACAAATTCATCTACATCTATCAAATCAAATTCTTTAGTATGTTCTATAGGAGAAAAGTGTTGTTGCATTGTTGTTGAAATTGGAGCAGCTCTACATGACAAAGAGTTTTACCAGTAAGTTACACTTGAAGTGGTGCTTGTATTCTCTCCAGATGTCCAAAGATACGTTATTGGATGATCACTTAACTATGTTCAAAGAAATCATTAATGATTTAGAGACATTGGAGATTAAATATGATTTTTCGATCGAACATTACATTAGGTTATGAATCTTATATTAAGATTTAAAGGTTATCAATTGATGAAATTGTTGTGCCTTAATACCTAATATCTGTTCATTATTTGAATTCTAAATTGATCTTTGTGTGCATCCACTTATTTTCAATTAGTTAGATTAGGAATCACAATAAATCACGACTTTTTGTTTGTTTTCGTTTGATAATAGTTTAAACATTAAAGTTTAGTCATCGTGGGAATTATAATCTGGACTCAAAGGTCCACTATATAACTTGTTACGATATCACACACTTGTGATATAAAAAAGAAACGAAATCCAAAAGTCGAGGACTATATTTTGCAAACAATAGATAGATGAGACATGCTATAAAATGAAGATTGAAGATTCCAAGCATTTAATTGGATACAATTGGAAGATAAATGAACAAGATTACAGGAAAAATAACTGAAATGAAGCAAATTCAAACATCAGGGAATAAAGTGAAAATACTCAAAATTTGTGTCGAACCTCACGATGGAGATTCGAGAGTGTTAGGGGTCATTTGGATGAGGGAAGCAGTCAAAGGAATGAAATATAGTCATATCAATTTTCAGGTGAAAAAGTTATATTTCGGATTTTCAGTCTAAGTTCGAATTGGAAAAATGATATTATGGAAAAATTGTAGCCATTTGAGTTATCTTTCCAAATCACTTTGAATCACTTCAATTGAATATCGGGAGAGAAAGATATGACAAAAACACTTAAAACTGTCCAACTGAAAAAAAAAAAAAAATTATACCTATGCGGCAGTATATGTTTAACTAGATGTGGTTGCATCATTGCCTCCAAAGCTCCTGGATCCAGGTATGATTTCTTCTATGCATCCACTTCCATATGTACTATGCGACCACAGTACTTTTTCGAGGCGAGATTTTGTTTTCTTTTCCAATTGAAATTCTACTTCAATAACAATCTTTTGGGCATCCTTTAAATATCATAATCCAACCACAATCCTAGGGAGACCTCCCTAAACCTAAAGATTATTTTGGAGGAGAAGAACGACGCTTGATCATCGAATAAAGGCGAATTACTCAAGATTCTTACAGATTATTCAACGAAAATCAAAATTTCATTATTTCTTCCTTCTTTTCTTGATCCGGGTGATTTTTCTATATTTTCTTGTGTAATTCAATATTTAGGATGATTATCTAATTTTTCTACTGTATTTGATGATTGAAGAACCATATTTTTGTTTATTTCAATTTAGGACTTTAATTTAGGTATTTCTTGATATTCTTTAATTGATTTTCCATTCCCATTGTACTATTTAATTGTTTGACCATCAATTAAATAGTTAGTTACATGTTGTAGTGTATGAATACTCATATAATAAGTTTAGAACGCAGTAAAATCAACACATGGGCAACAAGTATTATGAATAATATCTATAACACGTGCAATCATATAAATAACTTAAACTAAATGCATGATTTTCATATGAATTTGGACTATCAATAGGAATTCGTTATGTTAATCATAGGTTGGTGTATCTTGGAAAAGGTTTTAACGTATTAGCGTTATCGGTTGTCAAAAATGCATGAAATAACTAGATTGATAATTGAAATAGATGGAAATAGGGGGGATCAGAAATCAAATACAAGTATTCACATTCAATAAAATCACAATTTACTTACTTTATTAGTATAGATTAGAAGTAGTATAAACAACCACAAAATCACTATTTTATTGTCACTACTCACTCATTTAATACTAACTATTGAACCATATTTTAAACCTTATTCTTTGTGGGAACGATAAACTCAAAACTCACTATTTCTATTACTTGTACAATGATCACGTACGCTTGCGAGTTTCAACGTAACATACATCCCAGAATTTATCTCCCTCGACGTTTCGATTACCCATTTTTTTGAACTATTTTTTTGTGGGTGGTTTAAGAGTTTAGGTTTCTTCCTTTTTAGAGTCGTGTTAATGCTTTTGGATTTACCCATATACACACGAAATTATCTAAGAGTCCTGTAATTGTTAATATTTGTACAAATTTGTCAGGTGGGATTAGGAGGGAGTATCATTCTGGAATTAATTGAGAGTTTAATCAGGTCTGAGAGGAAAACAGGGTTTGTTGAGAATTTGAGAATTTTGGAAAAAACCAAATGCCGTAAGAGGACTTTGTTGAGCTCAAGTTCAAGTTGCATGATGGATCAGATATTGGTCTATCTCGATGCTCACCAGCCTCCACTATAGCCATGCTTAAGGACAGAGTTGTTGCCAAAGTGGCCCAAAGGTTATATTGCTTCTCTGATTTTCTTTTCATTTATTTCTTGATTAACGTAATACTTGGAGTTTATGTGATTGGAAATAAATTGATATTTACGGTTACTATTTTTTTTTTTCTTGTTTAAAGTTATAAGAGTAAATGTTGGCTAATTATAATTTTTTGACCTTGCAATTTGAATGATATTTTATTTTGGATCTTGCTACATGTATATCAAGATTTACATAATAAATTAGATAACGTCACATGGCATTCTACCATTTATCAGTTTAAAATACAATCAACTTTTGAATCCAATCTTTTCCCTTCACATTATATTATATAATTCATCATGTACAAGTAGCAAAATTCTTTTATTTTCTCTCGGGAAAATGTTTCCTTTATTGGATTAGACTTTAGAGAGAAATAGAGGGTGTAAATACCCATTTCAAGTGACATTTTATTTAACTTCAACTAAAATAGAAGGCTTTATTTGAAAATTAATCATTTGTACATATTTCTCATTTTGCACTCTCTTCAAGTGGGAACGTGGATTCAACTTCTCTTTCCTTGTAAATGTGATCTATTCCACGTAAATTTAAGATAAGGATATATAGACTACATTTACGATTAATCATTTTTTATGCTTTAAATTCTACTTAGTTTGCTTATTTTCTGTTAGTTTTACACGCTCTTTTCATTGGAGAAAAGTATGTCCTGTTTCGGATAAGAAAATTGCACTGAATGCAGCAAATGAACTGAAATTATAAAATGTTGGTTTTCTGTTTGTTGTTTTAAATTTATATATCATGGTCCGAAGTTCAAGTCGTTCAATTTGAGACACAGTGAAACACTCTCCTTACTTCGGAGAAACTCATTCAGTGCACCTGTCATCAATCCTTAATACTCAACACACTAACATCACCTAAAATAAAAATGAAATCCGTGCATTGAACTGGCATGTAACTAGTGCTATTATAAAGAAACATCTTGTTTTTTAATCCAAAAAAAAAATCTATGGAATAAATTGTTATTCCCTTCCCTTACGGAGAAACATTTCTTTCCAATCACCAAATAAGAGTCATTCTCATTATCTTTCTTTGATTACAAATCAAGATGAATTTATATCTAAGTATATTTAGATAAAAATATCTATTTGATCGTGGCTTCATGTACCAAACATTTCTATAATGCTGCACTCGATATTTTTGTTCCAGCACTGTGAGGGAGAATGGAAGCGAGACAAATGCCTTAATCTAGTATGTGTACATTTGTAAGTATTGCACTCAAATAATAATACTTGAAGCAGAAAGAAAAAGGTTCAATGAGATATCTATGCAATTATGATTCCATATTATATAGACAATCAATTTTGTGTAATTGAGAACGAGAAATCATACTGTTATAGTAAAATCCTGTGCTAGGAAAATTGATATTATATTTCAATATATATTTTATTTGAGTTTTTTGTGACATAAAAATTATGACACAGCTCTGCTTATTATTAATTTTTATCTTAATTTGCAGCTCCGACGATTGAGCAATCTAACAGTTGGCTGCAACAGACACGTGTTATCTACCAAGAAGGGACAAAATCTCAAGCTTCCACTGAGAACACCTTCATCAATCATATAACATGATTTTGACGATGGAAGAATGTGTTAACCCACAGGACTTACTTTGAAAGTTCGACTTTTCTTTTTTGTTTTACTTCATGAATTTTACGAAGTACATGTTTTTGACAGTTCAAGGAACATATTTTGTCATGTAATACGATTTTCTTTCTTAGTTTCTAAAAGAAGTTAAATTTCTCAGCCAAGCCTCTTTTTTGGGACACTTGCATTATCTAGTCAAGTGACTAACTTAGTCAAGCAAATCATCATTTCAGTCAAGTGACTAACTTGATTAGTTAAAAACCTGATTAGCGATGTCCTCTTTATTGATCCTAACCAAGAGTTTACGGCACCTAGGTCTTGTGTGACCTAACTCATCACTATTGTAATATGTGGGAATGAACCGTAAGGGCAACACTAGGTTTCAAATTTAGGACTTTAGGTTGAGTGGCATGTATTGCATAGATGATCTCTGTCCTAGGATATTGTCTCTCTTGGATTCATTGACTTCTAAACTCGTAGTCTTGGTATAGGTTGGTACGAAGGTTGTTTTAGAAGAGGTAGCAACATGACCACTTGTTTCATTGTAGCCCAAATCTCCCCTACTTCCAACTGGTTTGTTTAATCCTAAGATGTTGTCAAGCTTCTTAAATTCACTAGAAAAAGAGTGAAGTTGTGCATTGGATTTCTCAAGATCGCTCATAAAAGTCTTAATCTTATTTTCTAGGAACTCTTTCTCAACCTTTAGCTCATTTACACTTCTAGTTATCTCCTCGAGTTTGCCCACTAGTCTCTCTTTTTCTTAAAGGTGGACCTATTTAACTTATTCATTATTAGACTCTCTTCAAATAACTGGTCACAAGTCTCTTAGATATCTCTTTTAGCTTCCGATTCTTCATATAAAGAGTCAGGTTGTTCTATGTTCTCAACTTTCTCATCCTTCTCCACATTTTCTCTCTAGACTGTTTTATGTTCTCAACTTTCTCATACTTCTCCACATTCTCACTCTTATCTACAAAAACAAAATCCATATAGTTCAAACACTCCTCAGAATTTGAAGTATCACTTTGATTACCTGAGCTAGACTCATCATTAGTGAGAGAGACATTCATAGCCTTGTCTAGTATCTTCTTATAACTAGGACATTAAGCTCTAATGTGATTCCCAGACACTCATGACATCTAACAGAATGAGACTTCTTCTTGGCATCCCTAGTATATTTATTTTCTCTTCTATCTTTCCACATGCACTAGGACCATCCTTGTATGTTCCCGGAGGTTTCTTATTATTCCAAAAAAAAATTCTTGAATGCTTAACAAAATAAGCTAAATCCTCATCTTTTAGAGCTCCTCATCATTTATTGTGTCCCGGTTTTCTTTCTTGATAGTGTTTAGGGCAATAGACTTATTTTCCTTAGACCGAGGTAAGGTAAATTTCGTAGTGGCTAAATATTAAAATAATATCCAAAATATAAAAGATTAAGCCACTCTTCTATGTACAACTGATATTTAAAGAAGAACGCCAAGTCCAATATGGTTTAAGAGCCAACAAATCTTAAATGAGCAATTCGCTATCAATAAAAATCAAACAAGCTTTCAGATTCCAAAACTGGTATTCTCAATAAGCCAGCATCTTGTTGAAGCATTCTGACAATAAATATCATATCGACTAAATATGAAAATAATAGCCAATCTATCTTAACAAAGTTGACGTTTTTGCATGAACTCTCAAGAACTAATAATATGAGATCCTGCAAAACTCCAACGAGTAATTCGATCAAAAGAACTGTCGGATTAACTGGTTTTAAGTCCATAAACTACTGTAGGTGTACCTTAGGGGTTCCTCTACTGTAGGTGTACCTTAGGGGTTCCTCTATTTAAAGTTCATCGAAAATCATACATTTATGATGAGGTGGTTTCTAAAATAAGAAACAAGCTCCTTAGCTGGGAATACAAGTTCCTATCTGCTGGAAGGAGATTAAAATTGATTAAACATGTTCTCAACTCAATCAATGCCTACGCATCAACTTCAATTTCTCAGCCCTCCAATATATGTCATTAGAAAATTGAAAGGATTTTTAATGATTATATTTGGGGTGACTCTAAACAGAATAAACAATTACATTTTAGCATCTTGGGAAAGGTTTGCTTTAAACCATAAGAAGGGGGCTGGGATGCATAAACTTAAGTGATCTAAACAAAGCCATTGATTGTATATTCTGGTGGAAGTTCACAAAGAAAGATTCTTCATGGGATTGAGTGTTGATATCAAATTAAATAGGGTTCTTCTAAATATTCAATCCAGATTAAGCATAATACTAAGACTCACCATTGCGCAAGAGACTTCTAAAAATTGGAGATATTATTAAGCCTCATTTGTCCTGGAAAATAGGGGCTGGAAGAAAATCCATTGTGTATGATAGATTGTCCAATTCTGGAGCCTTTTGTAAAAAGGTTTTGCAGGTCCTGTTTCAGATTTCTTATGTAATGGAGTTTACAAATGGAGATAATCAAACCAGGTGAAACTAAACAATATATTGCCAGCTGAGTTTTTAGAAAAAGTGAAAGCAATCCCAAAATCTTTCTAATCTTTCGAGTTGTAATGACCCTTAATTCTTGACGCATGTTCACAGTTTGGTCATATATTGAACTCTTCACATTCAGATGTACTACTCAAGCTCCTTATAATTAGATCTTGAATAGATCAATTCCTCCCAAAAATTGGAACTTTTATCAGGAGACTATTGAATAATTGCACTCCAATTAATGATGTGATCAAGAATAAACTAGGAGTATATCTAGTATCTATGTGACAATGGTGTACTCATGATAAACCTAGCACGTCTCTTCTTAAATGGAAAGGTTGAAAGAAGAGTTGATTTCATTGATCATGCTTGCGCTATTTACACACAATTGGATGGTTGACAGTTAACGTCATTTTAATCCTCGATTAGAACATAAAAATAGAAAATATACCAACGGCTAATTGGTATATTATACTAATTGATGCTTTTCAATCATTTGTTAAGGCTGCTCAAGGCCAGCAAATATTGAAAACAGGAACTCAGAGTAGTGGAGTACAGAGCTAGATATTCGGGAAAAAGTTCTTCATTTTTCCTTTTCAAAGTAATTTATTTTCTGAAAGCACCACACACAGTGTTAGCGGACTTCAGATATCTGTAGTATGTTCCATCCCGAAATTAGGGTTTAACGTCAATGACCTTCAATTACTAGATTATTCAACTAAATCCTTAGGCACAAGCACATTTATATCAGAAAACCTAGTGCTCTTGAAAAAGTGGGGCCAATTTTTCTTACGCCTCTAAAACTTTTTGGCCTTGGACTAATGGATTTTGGGTAAAATGCCACCATTGGCAACCATAACAGCATGCAAATGCTCTTCATTTTTTAGTTGAAACTCCATTAATGCCTAAAGCCTGCAGCTAGACCTAATGGGATGGTTTGGCCCAGCATTCAAAATCTTGTTCAACTCCTTATTTTTCCTTCTTTCAAGCTCTCTATTCACCATAAATTATGCAACTACAAAAATCACATAACTAAGGTTCATTTTTCATAGAAATCATCCATATTCGGAGATTTTAGAGATAAGAATTGTTATAAATCTTAAAATATACTCACACACTGTGCATTTTGGGTTCTAGAAGAATAAGAAGAAAAAATGCTCTACGGATGGAAAATCCTATAATTTTTCTTCACTATTTTAAAATGATTGAACAAACTCTATAATGGGAATTGCTATATTTGTTTGGAAAGTTCAAACCTTTTGGAAATTGAAACTGCCAGGTTGAAAGAAGAGGTTAGTTTTCATTTTCACTCAAGCGTATAAATGTTTCATCAATTTTTCCCACGTTAATTTATAGATGTAGTGAAACACATGTAAATATCAAAATAACTATAGTTTTCAACTATTATTCCACATTATAGACTACGAAATTTGAGCGGGTCAATAAAATATGGGGTTCTCTAAGGCAAAATCATGTTTCTATGAAGTTTGATATTGTGTAATAATACACATTATATATGATTCATGTGACTTGTATACTCCATGGAAGCCATTCTTACAATTTCTTGCAAATAAAGAAATACATTAGTCACTTTTAACCTTCCTTTTAAATCTTTAAAAATTTTATCATGATAGTATATTTCCTAGTATTTTTGTACTTTTTATACAGGACAACACCACTTTTCACATGTATTTGTATCCTAAATATTTAGGGTCCGTTTGATTGCAAGAGTGGAATTTGAGTGGAAAGAAAATAAATTACACGGAATTGAATTACCTAGAATTATTTTTTGGTAAATTGTCAGTTAATTGTGTTTGATTTATAGAATTTCCACTTGAAAAATGTTGAAATTTTGGATGTTTTGATATTCGTTTGACTTTGTTTTTCATGGAAATTTTCCATTACAATTATCTATAGATTTTGTTTTCAAAAAAAAACCCGGAAAACCAAATCTCACCAAATTGGTGGGAATTCATTTCCTCAAATCCATGGAAATCCAACCGTATGAGGCAAAAGTGAGTATATGAATTGCCAAGAAACTTGGCCAATCAAGCATGCCATTTGGGTGGAAATGGAATTTCTTTTCCATTTTCCATGGAATTTTTGTTGAATCAAAGAGGGTCTTAGAGTGCTTTGATGGAAAGTCGAGTAGAAATCTTGTTCAAATAGCCTATTGAATATGTTCAATCCCTTCTTTACTTAATAATTTGTTTGAGAAAAACGTGTGCTTGTTTGTGTATATGTATATGAATGGGGAAGTGAAGAAATGGAATGGATGCCAATGTGAAAATGGGTTTTCTACAACATATGTACGTGATTATTTTTCTTACTTTATATTACAAGAAATGCCGACAGCTTGCAAAAAATCCTATAATGAGAGTAAATAACAACTTTATCCATCCTTTAGGTTTGGAAAGCTGCCCCTCCATTTTTGGTAAGACTTGTAGCAACCTTTTAAAATTTAAACATTTGCAGGAAAATTTATGTTTGGGATTGTTCTCTATGTTACAGTCAATAAAATAAAAAAACATAATACAGAAATGGAAGCAGATGTTGGAAATTGAAAAGATCGATTGAAAGTTCATGGACGAATTCTACATATGAGCTAAAGACTAACTGTCCCTGCTTTTACCTATGGCCTGGAACCCCTAAGGCCCTCCTTGATCTGTCCCTGCTTTTAACTATGAAAAGTCTGTACTTTAAGATAATCAATGGATTTTCCGTTAGAAACATTCCAGCACCCCAAAGTGGCAACATAATGTCAGTTGGAAATATTCTGTTGGTCGCGACCATTAACAACGAATTTCGTGGCTTCAACAGCAAAAAATAATTCCACTACTTGTGTTTTTAGTCAACCAAAGAAGTGACAAGCATTTGTAGGAGAATAATTTTATAGGTATACAATAGTTTGTTTTCCATGTAAATATTTGCAATGTGCTGCTACCAAGAACATTTTTGATGAGAACAATGGAAAAGTAGTTATGGTATAGCTTAAACAAATATGATTAACCTATTAAATTATCAATCCCGCCATAATTAAAAAATTTTATTTTTATAATTTAGTATAAATAATCTTTAATGACATGAGATTCTAAGGACACACAGATAATAAAGGATGTTAGGCATTTTAAATTTGTACAGATCATTTCTGCGAAAATTACAATGAATTTGAATATATTAATGTACTGGTGGTTTAATCATTAATGCAGATAACAATAGAGCAGGATTATGATATTAATTTTCATATCCGAGGCAAGAGTGGTTCAAAATTAATAAAGGAATCCACCTAATAAGCTAATAAAATAAACGGGAAATTGAGTAAAGAAGGTTTGTGTTTTGTATTGTTAATTACATTTACCTTGGTCTCCATCCATATTTATTATAGCATCCTCACTTTAATTACTACCATAAAGTGGTGGTGGTTTTCTTAGTTGTTTCACATGGAAGTCAATCTCTAGTCATGACCAATTACTCAACAATGCAAAACCCTACTACCTCCATATTCTTTCCAAAATATTACTGAATCATTAGCTGCACACACACAAACAAAGAATCCCGTCCCTGACTATTTTGGAGCCTATTTCTTAAATATCTGAAGTAGGTACGCTTGAACTTATCTATATGTCAAATGGGTGAATACATATATCCAAACTGAAACCAGCTAGAAAATTGATGTGCATTTTGTATATTCATTGTGTGACTGGAACTTCTCACATTGGCAGAGTTCGTCTGACAGCAGTAGAGAAACTGTAAGCAATGAATTCTGGGTATGGTGGAAGTGGATCAGGCAATGAAGAGACCTCAAACTCTCGGAGGGGAAGGAAACCGACCCATCAACACTCAATACAGCAAATACAACAACTTGAAGCGTAAGATTAAGGCCCCGTTTGACACCCATTATTTTGAAGAATGAGTTTTTGAATAGTGATTGATGTAAAGAATGTGTGGTTAAAAAGTAAGAAGAATTTTTGGGTTTATGTGTAATATTATTTTATTTGAAGAATGTGTGGTTAGAAATGAGTACCGTAGAAAAATGAGAATGAGAATGAGATAAAAAATGGGTGTCAAACATGGGCTAAAATATAGAATACTTGATTTTCTTATTGATGATTTATAATTTTTTTACAAGTTTAATTCTTTTTTAAACAAAGCAATCCAAATTCGGATAAGGGTTACTATTTTGAGTGTTCTTTTTCATATACTTCCATTTTCTAGTTATTTAATGTTTCTTTTTGCAAAAAGTTAGAGATATTCCATATTTTTTTATATTAGGTCATGGTTACAACTTTCTTGATGCAGTAAATAATATCCAACTTTTTCTATTGTAGCTGCGTATGTATAGAACTAAGTATTTGGTTCAAACTGTTTTAGATTTTCATTTTGAGGGTTTCAAATCCCTCAATTATTTTGAATTTCTTCAATCAAAAACATGAATATTTTTCTCCTCATTGACGGAAATTATGCAGGTTCTTCAAGGAATGCCCAAAACCAGATGAGAATCAGAGGGTACAATTGAGCAGGGAACTAGCACTTCAACCCAATCAGATAAAGTCTTGGTTTCAAAATAAAAGAACTCAGATGAAGGTGCATATATATGTCTATAGTTGATTTATACAATTATATTCCTGTCTCCCACTCCCATTTCATTGCTGATAACTAACATAAGAGTATTTTATATATTTCAGGCTCGACGTGAGAGAGCAGACAATGGCACCCTTCGATCTGAAAATGAAAGAATGCGCTGTGAGAATTTAGCAATGAAAGAGGCACTGAGTAACATCATCTGCGCAACTTGTGTTGCCTCACATCTTGACGTAGAGGCGAGGCAACGTAATCTACTGAAATTAAGAATGGAAAATGCCTTATTGAAAGAAGAGGTGATTGTTTCCTCTCTTTATTTTATAAAGAAAATGCATGTGTGCCTAGGTAGTGGATATGGAATTAACTCTACCTCATCTATGACTAGAAATATTTAGTACAGAGGAGTGGAACATTCCGAATTTATTACCTGCCCAAGGAAAAAAATTAAATTTTATTATATAAGTCTTGAAAGAAAACAGGTGAACTCATTTTTGTTACATTTTGCAGCATGAAAAGATGCTTAACTCATACTCCAGTTTCATGGGAAACTGATGGTGTACAAGTATTGGCCTTAGATTATGTGGAAGCATGGGATAAGCACAAGCATCAGGGCACAGCAAAATAATCCCTTGTTCGGCCAATTGACTTCCAGGCGTCTAATGTCTTTATTTAAGTTTAAGCTTTATTTCTGTTAAATAGTCGCCAACCTTTAATTACAAAAGGGAACGTGGTCTTTTATTTATCCTTGGTTTCTGTCCTCCATAAACGTTTTTTGTATTGAATTCTAGGGATGGTTGTTTTTTATATTGAATAGACATTCAGGGTTTCTCCATCATCACCACAACAGTTTGCAGAACTTGAGGATGTTTCTAATCTTTTCATATCGCAACCAATTTCTGAAATCCATCAATGAGCTTTGCTCTTAGATGAACAAGCTGCATGCCTTGGTGGTGGATTATCCACCGCAAAAAATTCAACCAGTAGCTCGTGGGGCTGGATTTCACCCGTGAGCACTAATAACTCTCATTCGCAGCAGGGTCATTCATCAGAAAGTAGTTCAAGAAACGTCCTACGGTCTAGTTAAAGAAAATAAAAGAAAGAAAGAAGTCAGCAAACTAAATTTGATAGTGCACTGAGGGGTCATTGTTGTATACTAGAATGTATTCTCAGAGTTCTTTGGAACTAGTTTCATGCACTGAGGGGTTTAGGTCAGTGGGAAGTGGTGCTTAGCCAATGGGGGCATTATACGCGCATATGATCAAATTACAAATTTTAGTTAGAGGGTACATTTTTTACTAGATTATCATTATATTATGACACGATGAGATTGATGATTATATTATGGAGATACAACCTTTTGATTCTGGAGTCGGAGCCACATAACCAAGCTAATTTGTATGACTCATTTTATAGAGCATTTAATCAGTATTTTTTGACACAAGTTTCTTTTTTGCATCACTTGTAAATAGCTACGTGGTCTCTCTATATTTTGTATCCATATGTATAGTTTATATTGTTTAAAGAATTAAATCTTCAAAATTTAGTTGGTTTCTATTTTGTTGTTTTGTTGGGGTTATTGAAGGGACCAATGATCCCATTTAGTTGTAAGTATTTTTTTGGTGGGATAAGTTGCATTTTATTTCAGGTTGCAATGGGAAGATAATGACGAAAATTTCTTAAAAATAAATCATAACAAGTTGCCTATTTAGTAGCCTTGTTGGTGGATAACCATAAGAAGGGGGACTGGATGCATAAGCTTAAGTGATATAAACAAAGCCTTTGGTTGTGGGTGGAAGTTCACAATGAAAGATTATTTATAGGGTTCGGTGTTGATTTCAAAATAGTGCATCTAAACATGCAAGTCAAGATCACCCTTGTGGAAGATATTTCTAAAAAATGAAGATATTATTGAGCCTCATTGCATGCCTTGTTTCAGATTTCATATTTAATGGAGTTCACAAATGGAGATAAATCAATCTAGGTAAAATTAAACAGCCAGCTATTTTTTTGATAAAGTGAAGGCAATCCCAAAATCTTCCCCATCTGATGTGTTGTAATGATAGTTAATTCTTGTGGCATGTTCAAGATCGGGAGCTCTTTACATCCACATGTGCTACTCAAGCTCCTTATAATTAGATATTGAATCCATCAATTCCTCCCAAAATTTTAATCTATATCTGGACCCTATTGAAAACAATTGCATTCCAATTGATGATGTGATCAAGAAGAAATTGGTGGTATATCTGGTATATACGTGTTGTACTCGTGATAAACCCTAGCATGTGTCTTCTTAAATGGAAAGATTTTCATTGATCACACTTGCACTAAATACACACAATTTGATAGTTGACAGTTTATATCATTTTACTCCTCTATTAGAACACAAAAATAGCAAAATATAGTAACTGCTATTTTTTTGCAAGTTTTTCTAAATAAGAATCAGAGAACAATCTCTTTTCTTCGTGAAAGATGTTGATGTGCCTCGACGGCTGGAGTGTTGTGCAATTGTATTATTGACTTTCCTTTCTATTTTCGTTTTTGTTTGCTGCCTCCTAAACAAAATGACATTGATTCATTAAGAAATGGATTTTTTTTTTGAGTTTTATCTCTTAATATGGACCATTCCTAGGGCTATTTTATCTTTGCTCTGGATGTATGTTCAACAGGGATTTCCTCATTATTTGGACCCTTCTTGGAGTAAGCCTTTGATTTTGTTTACTGTTTCATTATCCTGATGATCGTGTTGTGTCTTGAATAATTTCTTGTTTGTCCCTTAATTTATCAGGCACAACTAAGAGCTTCTTCATTTCACAAGTCTCATTTGTCCTGCTAATGTGTTTCTGGTCGTAGAGTGTAAATTTACGTGGCCCATTTTTATGTTAGACCAGTTGATGTTTTTCATCATTTTGTTAAGGCTGCTCAAGACCAGAAAATATCCAAAACAACCGTGGAATAGAGAGCTAGATATTTGGGAAAAGGTTCTTCATTTTTCTTTTTTAAAGTAATTTATTTTCTGAAAGCACAACACACATCATTTCAGCAGACTTTAGATCTGTGTTCTATGTTTCATCCCAAAATTAGGGCCTGACATTGATGACTTCAACTACTAGATTCTTCCACTAGACCCTTTGATACAATGCACATTTATATCCGAAACCCTACAGTTCTTGTAAAGTGGTGCCAATTTTTTTGTGCCTTCAAAACTGATGCAGAGGAAGCTTATAGGAAAGACAAAAATCTCACAAAAAAGAATTTCAATCAAGAGAAATTCAAGAAAACTTTATTTCAATCAAAACTGCGCTGCCTCAAAAGGCTTACAACGATTAAATAGCGAAACCCTAATAAAATTCGGAAGGAAATTAAATAATAATAAAAAATATTATTTTTTCCAAAAATGGAAAAAATTGAGATAATCACGGATCTTGATTCTCCTAATCATCAGGATCATCCCCCAACAAATGGAAATCAAATCCGAGTTTATTTGACTAAGATATTGCCAAAACAAAAATTACCATAAACGGCAAAAACGCATAATTGAGGGCCTAAACAATGGAATTTGCCCAAAATTTGACGTGCTTCAGGGCCAAAGGCCCTGAGTTGTGATCATTGGCCCGTTTCCATTCAAATTAGACTAGCAATTCATCAATAACGAACAAACCCAAAATTAAATTGAGTTATTATTTTGCTTTCATCAAAAACTTTTTGGCATTAAACTCTGTGAAGAAGAAGAGATATTCTAGTAATTCCAATATATCTTATTGACAATGGTTTACAATCTTTATACAGTCAAGCAAGCTATTTACAGAAATAATGAATAAGGTAAATTTACAGTTTGTCCATATAATTGCTACCTATTGATTTGTGCCTAATATATCAGAATCACCAGCTGGATGTGCGTGGATATTAATCCCTTTACCCTCCCTCAAGCTCAACGGAGCAACGCGGAGATTGAGCTTGGATCGGAGAAATGCAAACCGATCGCGAGAGAGGCCTTTAGTAAAAATATCGGCAAGTTGATGAGAGGATGGAACATAGCGAGTTGCGAGAGATTTGCAGGCAACAAGTTCCCGAACAAAATGATAATCGATCTCAATGTGGCCAGTTCTAGCATGGAACACGGGATTGGTAGCCAAGTGAATGGCTGAGACATTATCGACATAGATGCACGGAGCGGATGAGACTCGAATGTCAAGTTCGCAAAATAAATAACCGAACCAACGAAGTTCCGCTGCTGTATAAGCAAGTGCCCGATATTCAGCTTCCGTACTGAAGCGAGAGACAGTGGTCTGCTTCTTGGCAGTCCAAGTAAGAAGGTTGGGCCCTAAAAAGATGCAGGCCCCAGTTGTAGACCTACGATCATCAACAGAGCCAGCCCAATCAGAATCAGAGAACCCATGTAGGAAGTGATTTGAAAAGCGGTGAAACACGATGCCATGTTCAAGAGTGCCTTTCACGTAGCGAAAGATGCGTTTGACAACTTGTAAATGAGTAGTGCGAGGACTATGCATGAACTGACAAACTTGATTGACCGCAAAGGAAAGATCAGGGCGAGAGAAGGTAAGATACTGAAGACCACCAACCATGCTTCGAAAAAGAGTGGAATCGGAAAGGGGGTCACCATCAGTGCAAGAAAGCCGAGTGTCTGATGGAAGTGGAGTGGGACATGGTTTACACTCTGTCATATTAAACCGTTTGAGGAGTTCAATTGCACACCTTGTTTGTGCCAAAAAAAGTGAGGAGTATGTGCGGGATATTTCCACACCTAGAAAAAATGAGAGATCACCCATCCGACGACTGTCAAAGGTAGAACACAAGAGATCCAAAAATGAGTCGATATCCTGAGCAGCAGAGCCAGTGACTATAATGTCATCAACATAGAAAAGAATGAAGATGGAACCAGCTGGAGAATGGGAGAAAAACAGAGAAGCATCTGAGCGGCTGTAAGTGAACTTATGGTCCAATAGGAAGGAGCAAAGGCATTGAAACCAAGCACGAGGGGCCTGCTTAAGGCCGTAGAGAGCTTTATGAAGGCGACAAACATGGTGAGGTAGAGAGGGATCATGATAACCCGGGGGTTGCTTCATGTAGACCTCTTCTTTTAGGACCCCATTTAAAAAGGCATTTCGAACATCAAGTTGTTGGAGTGGCCAGCCATAGGAAGTAGCAAGTGTAAGAATGGTACGAATTGTGGCTGGTTTAACCACTGGACTAAATGTTTCATCAAAGTCAAGACCTTCCTTTTGATTAAATCCCTTGGCCACAAGGCGTGCTTTGTAGCGATCAATGGACCCATTCGATTTTCGCTTTACTTTAAAAACCCATTTACAACCCACAATATTCATAGAAGGGGATGCAGGAACCAACGACCATGTATTATTACGCATGAGAGCATCATACTCATCGTTCATAGCAGATTTCCAATAAGGATATCGAGCAGCAACTGTAAAGCTGGTGGGTTCATGATTTAAGGGATCTGACAATATAGCAGAAAGTGCAAGGGGCAAGGGGTGAGGACTGGTTTGGGAGTACAAGGATGAGAGAGAACGGAATTTTTTTGGGGGCTTCGGAGAGTCGGGGGAAGAAGATGGAGAAGCTTGGATGGTTTTTGTGGTAGGTGAAGGCATGTCCAAAGAAGAGTGTTGGGGAGGAGAGTGTATACCTGACTCAGGAAAGAGAGGGCCCAGGGGAGATGAAGGCCCATGCGCGGGAGAGGAACCCAGGTGTGAGGGAAGCCCACTAGAGGTATCAATTGGGCTCGATGGGGAGAAGGTAACGAGGTGAATTTCGGATGGGCTAGTGGTCGGAGGATGAATATCATGAGGGCCAATTAAATTCTCACTTGATGCGGTAGGAGATAAAGGCCCAGTTGGCATGGATGTTGTGCTTGGAGATGAGTTCGTAGCATATGGAAAGGTTGTTTCATCGAAAATAACATTTCGTGAAATATAGACTCGACCACTTGTCATGTAAAGGCAACGATACCCCTTGTAGTGAGCCGTGTATCCAAGAAATATGCATGGTGCGGATTTAAAGGCAAGTTTTTGTTGTAAGGTACCAAGTGAGGAAAGCAAGCACACCCAAAACTCTTAAGCATATTATAATCTGGGACTCGAGAGAAGAGCCGTTCAAATGGAGACTTGGAGCCAAGAAGAGGTGTCGGCAATCTATTAATCAGGAATACTGCGGTAGAGAAAGCTTCAACCCAAAATTTGAATGGAAGGTGAGATTGGGCTAAGAGACAAAGACCCATACTCACAATGTGACGGTGTTTTCGCTCTACCACTCCATTTTGTTGAGGGGTGTACGGGCAAGAGATTTGGTGAGAAATCCCACGACTACGAAGAAATGAGATAAAAGATTGCTCGTGAATTCACCGCCACCATCGATTTGAATTTGTTTAACAGTGGATGTAAATCGATTTTCAACCATTTTAGTAAAAGTAATGAAAGTTGATAGCGCCTCAGATTTTTGCCCTAACGGATAGAGCCAAGTGAATCGGGTGTGATCATCAACAATGGATAAATAATAGCGAAAGCCGTGATTCGACGGAATATGTGAGGGGCCCCATAAATCAAGATGTAGTAAATCCAATGGAGATTGTGCATGAAAATTACGATATTCAAAAGGATGTCGACAAGATTTATCAAACGGACAAATATGACAATTATTAATAGAATTAATTGCACCACGAACAGGTAAATTGCATGTTTGTAAAATAATATTAAAGACAGATTGTGCAGGGTGACCAAGGCGAGTATGCCAAACATCTGGAGTTGTACGAGCACCATAGAAAGCCATCCAATTGGTGGTGGGTGGAGATGGTTGAATGTGATAGAGTCCATTTGAGCTATTCCCAGTGAGAAGGATAATCCGTCTTGTTGTCCTTTACACGAAATCCATTAGAGTCAAATTCAAGAAAACAGGCATTATCACAACAAAGACGACGAATGGATATTAAATTTTTTTGAATAGCAGGAACACACAAAACCTCATTAAGATGTAGTAATTTATGGGATCCGGTTAATCTTGCATTCCCAGTATGAGTGATTTTTAGTTTGTTCCCATTACCAACAACTATAGTGTCCGTACCTGTGTAAGGGTGAGAGTCCGAAATAGCAGCTAGATTGGGTGTTATATGATGGGTTGCCCCGGAATCAAAGCACCAAGTGGAATTTTGGGTTGCTGTGGTTGAGGGAGTGGTATGGGCCACAAATGTCTGAGGCCCACGTTCTGGACAGTAACGGGCTATGTGACCCAATTTGTCACACCTGAAGCAAATCAGGTTCTTGCGTGGATGAGTTGCTGTAGGTGTGGGAAGGAGAGGTGGACGTCCGTCGGAGAGAGATGGTGGTGATCGATCGTGAGAGTGGCGATCTCGATTCCACACCGGTGAACGATAAATAGAAGGGGAGAGTCGACGTCCACGGCCTCGGTTACCTCTGCCAAGTCCTCTGCCGCTACTGTGATGAGAAAATGAATTTTGATTCTGATCAGCGGGTCTCCGATCAGCTACCATGGCAATTCCAGAAGCGGTGGTTAGATTGAGTCTCTTGTGTAAGTGCTCCTCTTTTAAGACTAAATCATAGAACTGATCAAACTCCAGATCGGGATGCATATGAAGTGTCTTAGCCAAATTTCTGAATTCCAGCCCCAATCCGTCGAGGGTGTAGGTGATGAGTTCATCATCATCCATAGAACCACCAGCAAGTTTTAATGAATCAAAGAGTGATTTTGCTCGATTGAGATAGTCAGAGATTGATGAGTTACTGTCCCATTTAAGTGTTCGAATTTCATCTCGGAGGAGCCGCATACGGCTGCCTGCTAATGGTGAGAGTCGCTTAGCCAATAGATTCCATGCCTGAGAAGCAGTAGAACATGAGATGAGAAGTGATTTAGTGGAAGGTGAGGATGTAGCCTTGATCCAACTGAGAACTAATTTGTCCCGACCAAAATCTGGGTGGACAGTACCATCTGCCATTACTTTGGGTGGATCCACTGTGTTTTTGATAACATCTCCAAGTCCATGTATGTCCAGAATGTCTGTAAATTGAGATTTCCAACTGAGATAATTGTTCCTGTCCATGGGAACCGGGAATTGAGATGAGATATTATAGGTGAGAGGGAGAGAGGAGTTGGATGAAGTGGTGAGTTTAGAGATTTCTGAGATCAATTTTGTCAGATCGATGGTGCTAGACTCGCTGGATTGTGGTGTTTGTGCCATTGAAAAGAGATGAGAAGTTGGATCGAAAATTTTCCGGCGTTGGCCTGTTATGGCTCTGATACCATGAAGAAGAAGAGATATTCCAGTAATTCCAATATATCTTATTGACAATGGTTTACAATCTTTATACAGTCAAGCAAGCTATTTACAGAAATAATGAATAAGGTAAATTTACAGTTTGTCCATAATTTAATTGCTACGTATTGATTTGTGCCTAATATATCAGAATCACCAGCTGGATGTGCGTGGATATTAATCCCTTTACTCTGATGGATTTTGGGTAAAACGCCATTGTTGGCAATCATAACAACATGCAAATGCTCTTTAAAAAAAAAAAACAAAGAAAAATTGAAACACCATCAACGCATAAGGCCTACTGATAGACCTAATGGGGAGGTTTGGATCAGCGTTTAAAAACTTGTTCAATCCCTTATTGTTTATTCTTTCGAGCCCTCCCTTCAGAATAAATTATGTAACTACGAAGGCTATATGACTAAGCTTTGTTTTCCATAGAAACCATCCATATTCAATGATTTTATACTTACACTTTTTCTTGAGATAATAATTGTTATAAATTTTAAAATATCCTCACATGCTTTACCTTTTGGGTTGTCAAAGAATAAGCAGAAAACTGGCTCGACGAAATTCGTCTGTGTATTTTGTTGGGAGCAAGCATGATCATTGGAATTATCCCACGATATGGCAAAATATATTTTACTTGAAAAAATCATAAGCAATATGGTAAAAGATGTTTGACATTAAAAACGTTGAAAGTACTGGTATGATTAGATAGCTTCAAACGATAAGAATTCAGGTTAATCTAGGCAATGATCTCCACTGATCCAATCTTATTTTCCGAAACTACCTATTTAAAATCTCCTACCTCAAATTTCACACTTCATCTCTTTATCTCACTAGCTTGTTTATACTTGATAGCTTCCAGATATTCATAAGTCTTCTTGTGAATGTGTTGCAGTTGTTCCACAAAATCACCGACCTTCCCATGCACTCTTAACTAAGAAGGCACTAGGTCCAATCAAAAGAACAGCAAGGGACAATATCATAAACCATGCAAAAAGCAACCCTTGCCCCAGTTCAATGCATGGTTGTGAGCAAACTCTACTGACATAGGATCACATGACTTGATTGTTAGCCAAACAACGAAGCAAATAACCCAAGAAATGGTTAACAACCCAAGTCAGATCTGTCTGGGGTGGTAGGTGCTACTGAAATCAACCGTGTATTCATCAAATGCCAAAGACTCCTCCAAAAGTGACTACGAAAAATGAGTATCCCTTTCAGAATGTAATCGACATATCTTACGGAAATACAACAATGTCGCATTGACTGCATGTGTTGTCTACTTGTAATGGATGAAATGGTCTATTTTTAAAAAAACGATCCACCACCACTAAGATAGAATCAATGCCATGTTAATTTGTGGGAAGGCCCAAAACAAAATCCATGCGCATATCTGTCAAAGGCCAGGTTGGGATAGGTAGCGGCATGTACAAACTAGAATTTGTGGCCTTACAACAGAATATGTATTTTCATTTAGGTACTGATGTGCACTTGAATTTAGGATAATTAAAATTTCATAGGCTAATCTACATGGAATCATTTTCTTGTTATATTTTTCAGCACTGAAAGATGAACAACATACTAGTTTTACAAGAGCAGGCAAAGGTCATCTACAAACAACAGATGGTAAACCAAGAACTTGAACATCGATTTGCAGGTGGTTCGTCTACTAAATGATATTCTCTTTTATGGAAGGTCATATGACTCCGTTATGCATCTTTAGTTGGGACATACATCATGGTATCCTTGGAACCTACATATATTAAGATGACAATAGTTGTGCTACTTGGTGATTAGAAGTTTGGATTTGTCTGATTTTGAATGACCTCTTATAATCCTTTTAAAAATATTTAAGTTCAATGGATGAACTTATGCAAATAGTTGTCTAGATCTTATTGTTATAGCTTAGTAATGGTTATCATCTACAAATTAAACAACCTAGACCATGTTTATCTTTATCTAATAATTACAGTGGTGTCAGTATAATTATGTCTATTTTGAATCACTCTGCATTTATCCACGGCATCACTTCCTTATTGTTTATGTTTATTAATGTCATGATTAGAAAACATTACTTGTCAATGAGTTCAGTGAGTTCCAAGAAATATATACGGGAGAAATACTGTATTTTATTGGCATAGTTATGAAGATAATTGAAGAGGCTAATTCATCTCTTGGAATCAAAATGCAAGTATATGTTTCAGAATTTCAGAATGATTTTTTTATTGCAGAGTTAAATTTACTAATGTGAACAAGTATTAGGAGAATCTTCAATGTCTCACATTCACATTTGCCGCTACTGTATAGTATGCAGCAGCTCATGAATTAGCGTAAATCAAGAGACTTTTGTATTTACCAAGAGTATCCATTTAAATTGTTCAAATAGAGCGAAGTCAAGGATTGTGAGCAAAGGTAGCTGAAGAACATTTGGAGAAAAGGGATTTTATTCAATCCATCTAAATTAACAGAAATGGAAAGCACTTGCATTATATATAGATGTAAGAGAAAGCTATTGTCGAATAGGAGGCTGACAACACACCAAAATGAGCAACAGTACTAACAGAAAAAGAATAAGGCGTAAATGTAAAAACGTAATATGAAAACACGACAATAGGCTGAAAGCAACAACTGGTCTTCTTCCTTCTGAATGAAGCTGCAGCTGGACTGGATTATTTCATGACATCTTCTTCTTCATTCTTCATCCCCCCTCAAGTTGGAGTTGGTGTAAATCTCCCAATCCCAACTTGGAGAGAAGATAAGCAAATTGAGGATGAGCAAGAGGCTTAGTAAAGAGATCAGCAAACTGAAGGTAGGATGGAACAAATTTTGGCAAAATAAATCCTGACTTAAATTGATTCCGGACGACATGACAATCAATGTCCAGATGCTTGGTCCGTTCATGAAAAACGGGATTAGCAGTGATGTGCAAAATAGCCCTGTTATCGCACCACAAAGAAATAGGCGCCAATATGGGAATTTGAAGATCCCTCAAAATGTATGAGATTCATTGCAATTCACAGACAGTACTTCCCATACTCCTATATTCGGCCTCAGCTGAAGAACGAGATATAGTTGTTTGTTTTTTTCTCTTCCAATACACCACGGCAGAGCCCATAAAAATGCAGTAACCAGTTACCGATTTTCTGGTATCAAGACAGGAGCCCCAATCCGCATCTGAATATGCTTCCAAAATGAAGGAATTCTGTGCAGGAAAGAAAAGTCCCTTAGAGGGACAACCTTTGAGGTATTTAAGTAAATGTAGAGCTGTTTCCCAATGCACTTGACATGGAGCATGGACGAATTGACTCAACTGCTGAACTCTATGAGTAATATCAGGCCTAGTCAAATTCAAATAGAGGAGACGCCCTATCAAGCGTCTGCATTTCTCAGGGTCTGACATCAAGGAATCTGCCTATGTCACCAATTTCGTGCCCTTTGGTATAGGTACCGGTACTGATTTGGCTCCAATGAGGCCTGCATCCTGTATGAGATCGAGAATATATTTCCTCTTATTAATATACATCCCGTCTGCATTCCTTGTAATTTCTAACCCCAAGAAGTACCTTGCATATCCCAGATCCTTGATGGTAAAAGCTTGATGTAAAAAATTCTTCGTTTCGATTATATCCTCTTCTCTTGAACCCGTGATAAGGACATCATCGACATATACCAGTAGAAAAAGAGTATGCTGAGTAGAATGCTTGGTAAACAAACAGTGATCATGGGACGACTGATGGAAACCATAACCTTGAAGTTTAAGACAGAGTTCTGTATTCCATTGTCGCGATGCTTGCTTTAAGCCATATAAGCTCCTTTTGAGCTTACAAACCTGCCCTGTTATGGCTTTGGTATAACCCTCAGGAGGCTTCATATAAACCTCCTCTTCCAGAAAACCATTGTTAATATCCAATTGGTGAAGAGGCCAACCTCTCCCAACCACAAGTGCCAAAAAAATCCTAACCGTAACAAGCTTGGCCACAGGCGAAAAACTGTCGAAATAATCAACTCCTTGCATTTGATGGTATCGCTTTGCAACGAGCCTAGCCTTGTACCTATCCACTGTGCCGTCAGGATGAAATTTAATTTTGTATACCCACCTTGAACCAATGGCTTGCTTGTTAGGCAGAAAAGTAGTTAATTCCCAAGTATGATTATTCTCCAGTGCATCAAGCTCATGCTGCATAACATTTGTCCATTCTTCACTTTTGCTGGCTTGACAGTATGAATCAGGTTCCTGAGCTATTGAAACATTTTCCAGAAATGCACTATATGAAGGTTTAAGTTGTGGCGAAACAAGAAAAGGAAAAGTGGGTGGAGTATACCTATTTTGAGATGGTGAGACCCTTTGGCAGCATGAAACAGCATTGAAATTGGCAAATCCTGCGTGACAATAACATTTGTGACGTAGTCCTGTAACCAAGATGGTTGGGATTTAAATCTTGCACTTTGTCTAATAGGTGGAACAGGTGAATCAAGGTGAGGTGAAGGTTCAAAAGAGGTTTTAGAGGTGGAAAGAGCTTTAGGGAATGGCACTGGAATGAGGGGAACTAAGTCAGAGGTAACATCATGGGAAATTGAAATGTCAAGTCTAGTGTCTACAGAAGGTGAAATTGGCAAAGAAGCATTATTTTGTGAATTTCCCATATTCTGATCATCATCAAAATACTGAAATAAAGGCAGAGAAGGGTGTGAGTCAACTGACTGATCATGTTTAAAAGGGAAAATAGACTCGAAAAATTCAATATCTCTAGAGACATGTAGTTGCTTGGTATCAACATCAAACACCTTAAACCCTTTTTTACCAGGACTATTTCCTAGGAAGATACATTTGTGAGATCTAGACTCAAACTTTGTTTTATGTGGTCTGGTATTCGCAATGTAACATAAGGAACCAAAAGTTCTAAATGAAGAATAGTCTGGTTTGTGTCCAAATAACCTTTCAAAAGGAGTCTTCCATTGTAAAATCTGGGTAGGAAGTCTGTAGATAATGAATGTGTCCATTAACAAAGAGAATGGCCAGAATTTTTTTGGTAAACACGCTTGAAACATTAAGGATCGAGCAATTTGGAGTAGGTGTTTGTGTTTTCGATCTACCACCCCATTTTGTTGGGGTGTATAGACCCAAGTTCTATGGTGAATAATCCCAAACGTTTTGAACATGTTTTGACACTCATGTCCAAGAAACTCAGTTCCATTGTCAGTTCTCATACGTTTGATCCTTTTATCAAACTGATTCTCAACCATTCTAAAAAAATTGTCCAGAGTTTTTGTAACCTGTGTCTTATGCACTAAAAGGAATGTCCAAGTAGATCGACTATATTCATCAACTATTGTGAGCATATACGGAGTGGCAGTGAGTGAAACTTGTTTATATGGCCCCAAAGATCAACATGGATAAGGTCAAAAACTGATAGAGTATGAATGGTGCTGACTGGGAAAGAACTCCTTTGCTGTTTAGCCTTGTGACAAATTTCACAATGTTTAAGGATATCAGATTTTTTTTGGGAGATGCTTAAGGAAATCTAAATACTTCATGGCATTATAAGATATATGCCAAAGTCTATTATGCCATTCAAAAAAATGATCATTGGATGAGAAAACAGAAGTTTTATAGATGTCAAAAAACTGATTACAAGAAGTGGTATACTTAGGAAATTCAGAATTTGCCATCAGTTTATCCCTACTACTATTTTTTTTGAAAATGAAACTAGACTCATCTAAAAAATATAACTTCCCTACAAGCCTGCCAACTGCCAATACTCCTTCATTCTGCAGGTCCTGCAATAGACAAGAATCAGGATAAAAAGTTAATTTCAGTTTTTCAGATTGGGTGATTTTTGGCACTGACAGAAGGTTGAACTTGAAACTAGGAACATATAGAGTATCTGTTAGATGTAATTTAGGGTGTAATTCAACATTTCCGATATGTTGTACTGACTTATTTGTTCCATCAGGTAGGCAAACGATAGTGGGTTGTGTAACATGAGTTAATTGTGTCATAAGATTCAGGTCGGTGCAAATGTGATTGCTGGCTCCTGTATCAATAATCCAGGTCCCTGGTTTCATATGATCAAAACCAGCTAAAAATGAGTAATGTGAGGAGTAATGGGAACTCATACCTGCAAACTCCGTAATGTGTGTGATAAGTGTGTTTTGCACACTTATTTAGGTCACAAAACATGGAAAATTGTTGATGTATATGTTGAAATATGGCTTAATTCGATATAATTTGTGTTTATAGGATTACATTGATGGATAGAATGAAGAGTATGAGAAAATGAATGAAAAAGGACCAAAATTGAAGGATATGAAACTCCGAGGACCAAAATGCAATTAGTTAAAAGATGACCCGAATGGTGAATCAAGCACGGAATTGAGCTAAGTAACACATTGTGATATCATGGGATGTTAGAAGAAGAAGGAGAAGGAAACAAGGCCAAAAAGTGGATGAAACAAACTTGGGGACCAAAGTGAAAAAAAAAAAGGAAAAATAATTTCTACCATACTATCGCATGGTAGAAAGTCCATGCAGTCGCGCAAGCATCTACAGGAGTTGAACAGTAAAAATTTTGTATAACCATGCTGTCGCATGGGTTTATACCATGCAGTCTCATGGTTCATTCCGAGCGCGAAAATTCTGGATTCCTTATTTGAATCAAACGCTTATGGTAATACATCTAAAACTTCTTTATAACCCTAATCTCGTCCAGAAAGGAGGGCTACGCATTCTTGGAGAGAAAAACACCATTGAAGAGCAAGGAAGATGGCAAGAACAAGGGATTTCATTGGAGATTCAAGATTTCAACCCTAATTCTTAGTTTTTGGGTGATGTCTTCTCTTTATTATTTTTATTATTTTTTTCTTTTATCCATGTTAGGCTAGAATTTTTATGTACTAGGTTAACGATGAACCTCGCATTGTGATTTTTTAATTTCTATTTTGCAATTTGACATTTAAACACGTTTGATGGATGTTGAATGATTTATATACACTTTTTGCCTCCATGATTATAGTGCACGATAATTGTGTGAGTTTAGGTGGTTTATTTTATGTATTCGAAAGAAGGGAAATAAATTCAACGAGGTATAAATCATCGTTTTGTTCATAGAGGATAGAAATATACCGATATGCATTACGTGAATCTCTAAGTGTTTACAAAACTACATGCATTCTTATATATTGCATTTGGCATAGAAATATAGTCAAATGGTATACTATGATAGGTTCAATTCTACTCGAAAGAGATTGTTGGATAGGTTAGAAATATTGATTCTTCAAACGATTCATCGTGTTGTCAAACTGTGAAATAGGGGTTAAGAGTGAATTTTGCTTGGTGATTCGGGATCCTAGTATGTTTTTCATACATTGATTTCTTCAAACTTTTGCATTCAAACATTACTCTTACATTTGATTCATAATTTTAGTTTAATTTATAGATTAGTCTTAGTTTCATCATAAAGTCACAAAAATAATCATATTGAGTTTAATAGATTCGGTTAAGGTCGCAATAATAGAACTCAAGTTAAATCAATCCTCGTGGGAATGATACTCGAAATTCTAGGATTTCCACTTTATTACTTGTCAACGAACCGTACACTTGCGGTGGTTTTATTTGAAACATATTTTCGTGAACAAGTTCTTGGTGCCGTTACCGGGGATTGAGTATTAATTTGATTTTTGTTATCTAGACACTAATTCGAACTTGATTTCTTTGGTTTTATTTTATTTTATTCTTCGTTTAATTACTTAGGCTGAGCTAAGTGATGCTATTGTTTTTGCCTTTTCGGGTATTGCATGCGAAGATCAATCAGTTGTGAATTAGTTCAAGTTGATTTGGAAATTGAACGAACCTTTCATCGCAGACAGAGAGAAGAAGAGAAGCACATCAGGTCAATCAAGGACAAATCGAAACGACTGATCAACAACTGGAACCGAGGATAGGTCATGCAGCGCCAGCCAATGCTGAAACTCGGGATGATGGGAATGCTATACTTGGGGATTTTCTAGCACCGTACGTTGTTCAAAGCCAGTCCAGCATCGTTTACCCAGCATTCGGACAGCCGAACTTTCAACTAAAGACAAATATCATCCAACTCTTTCAGAATGGACATCAATTTTACGGAATAGCCAACGAGAATCCACATACACATATATCCCTTTTCTTGGATATGTGTCAACATTTCAAATACCCTAGGATATCCGAAGATGCAATCAAACTAAGGTTGTTTCCGCTAACTCTTCGGGATAAAGCACTTGAGTGGCTCGATTCATTCCCAGTGGCGAGCATAACTACTTGGAATGACTTGGCTCAGAAATTCTGCATCAAATACTTCTCACCGGCTAAAGTGGCGAGATTGAGGCACGACATATCAATTTTTAGCCAACATGAAACTGAATCACTTGATGAAGCGTGGAGTAGGTTCAAGGGCATGCTAAGAAAGTGTCCTCAACATGAATACGACAAGAAAGAACAAATCAGATACTTCTATTGGGGACTAACACCAACTTTTAGAAGCATGGTAGATTCGTCATCAATGGTTCCTTAACCACCAGGTCAGTCGAGGGAGCTTGGGATTTGTTTGAGAAAATAGCTAATACCTTAGCCATGTGGTTTACAGATAGAGTGGGTGCAAAGAAAGCAGTTGAAGTGTATGAGGTAGATACCTATTCGGCATTATCTGCGAAGATTGACTCTTTATTTCACAAGATAGAGGGTATAACACAGACCATAAATTCAGCACAAGTGAAGAAGCCTAGTTGTGAAGAATGTGGAGCAGAGCATGGTACAGCTGAATGTCCCATTGTTACACAAAGGATGGAACAGGTAGATTTTGCTCAATGGGGTCAACGTCAGCAGAACAATCCTCTCTCTGAGACATACAATCCGGGATGGAGAAATCACCCCAAGTTCTCTTGGGGTGGTAATCAGAATCATACTCGGGCTTAGGGACAGTTTCAGCAGGAAAGGAAACCTCAGTTGGAAGATATGCATTACGTGAATCTCTAAGTGTTTACAAAACTACATGCATTCTTATATATTGCATTTGTCATAGAAATATAGTCAAATGGTATACTAAGATAGGTTCAATTCTACTCTAAAGAGATTGTTGGATAGGTTAGAAACATTGATTCTTCAAACGATTCATCGTGTTGTCAAACTGTGAAATAGGGGTTAAGAGTGAATTTTGTTTGGTGATTCGGGATCCTAGTAGGGATGGCAACGGGGCGGGTTCGGGGCGGGGCACCCTCGCCCCGCCCCGCCCCGCCACGCCATCACCCCACCCCGCCCCGTGCCCCGCCCCGCCTTAAACGGGGCGGGGCGGGCGGGCGGAGCGGGCGGGCGGGGGCTTGCCCCGTTAAACCGCCACGTTTAATTTTTTTTTTATTTTTTTATTTTTTTTTCCTTAAAAAATCCACATATATATTTATTATTTTTTTTAAAATCTTTCACGGGCCGGGTTCGGGGCGGGGCATCCCCACCCGCCCGTGCCCGCCCATGACGGGGCACCCCATATCGCCCCGCCCCGCCCCGCCAACCCCGTCGGGGCGGTTTTTTTCGCCCCATTCGGGGCGGGGCACCGTCGGGGCGGGGCGGGGCGGTTTTTTTTGCCATCCCTAGATCCTAGTACGCTTTTCATACATTGATTTCTTCAAACTTTTGCATTCAAACATTACTCTTGCACTTGATTCATAATTTTAGTTTAATTTATAGATTAGTCTTAGTTTAATCATAAAGTCACAAAAATAATCATATTGAGTTTAATAGATTCGGTTAAGGTCGCAATAATAGAACTCAAGTTAAATTAATCCTCGTGGGAACGATACTCGAAATTCTAGAATTTCCACTTTATTACTTGTCAACAAACCGTACACTTGCAGTGGTTTTATTCGAAACATATTTTCGTGAACAGTGTGCAAAGTTCACCTTATTTTCCGCTTCCATTAGTTTCTTTCCTCTCAAAGCTTTCAGTACTTCCTGTGTCACCAGATTGGCTAAATCTGCAGATGTCACCATATCCACTCTCCTGTTCTGATTAGCCTTATCATCCTCAGAGTCAAAAGGTGTATCAATCATATTTACAGAAAATCGTCCATCTCCAAAATTCCCAGGCCTTTGTTCCTTTGGCATTTTGTACCAATCTGGATACCCTATCAGCTTGAAGCATCCATCTCTTGTATGACCCTTCATATTGCAATGTTCACAGTGGTGTAGTTCTTTCTCATTCCCAAACCTTTTATAACTTCCTCTGCCTGCACTATATCTCATAGTACTTCTATTATAACCATCTCTACTTCCATTTTCTCTCCTGTAATCCATGGATTTGACTAACATAGCTGTATTATCATTTGAATCAAGGAAAATATTGTGTACCTCTCTCTGTTTCTCAACTCTTAACACCATAGAGTATGCCTTATTGACAGAAGGAAGTGGATCTATAACCAACACTTGATTCCTTATATGATCAAATGTATCATTTAATCCCATAGAAACTGCAATAGTTGATTAGAGGTAGTCAGATCTGAAATTTCTTTAGATGATGTACAGGTACAGGTAGGTATTGGCATTAGACACATCAACTCATCCCACAGTTTCTTAAGTCTGGTATAATACTTTTCAACTGTTAAAACTCCTTGTGAAATGCTACTGATTTATCTCTGCATTTGATATAACATTGGGCCATTGCATTCACCATACCTCTCCTTCAATTCCGACCATAAATCCTTAGCTGATTTGGTATAAATGAAGGCTTCAACAATGTCTTTCGCAATAGAATTTAACAACCATGACCTAACCATACAATCTACCCAAATCCACTGTTCGATTTTAGATGCATTTTCTGTGGGTTTATTACAGTTTCCATCAATGAAACCCAATTTCATCTTAGCTCCTAAAGCTATAATGATAGATCTACTCCAACTTAGATAATTTTTTCCTGTCAATACCGAAGTAACTAGAACCATACCCGGATGATCTGAATTTTGGAGATCTAGTGGATCTCTATTCGAATATTCCTTTCCTGTTGTTTCGTCCTCTGTATCTGATCCTGATGCCATTTTTCCTTCAGCTAATTAATCAATTTCTCAACCAAAAAAAAAAATTTAGCAACCCGCTCTGATACCATGTGCAAAAGTAGCTGAAGAACATGGAGAAAAGGGATTTTATTCAATCCATTGAAATTAACAGAAATGGAAAGCACTTGCGTTATATATAGATGCAAGAGAAAGCTATTGTCGAATAGGAGGTTGACAACACACCAAAATGAGCAACAGTACTAACAGAAAAAGAATAAGGCGTAAATGTAAAAACGTAATATGAAAACACGACAATAGGCTGAAAGCAACAACTGGTCTTCTTCCTTCTGAATGAAGCTGCAGCTGGACTGGATTATTTCATGACATCTTCTTCTTCATTCTTCAGATTGGTAGTCATTTTGGGAAACAAAGTTGATTGGTTAGTTAAGTTACAATTTTGGAGGAAATCTGTATGATAGAATTCAAGATTAGTTTTCCATATCAGTTATAAGAGTGTTGTTATTGTCTTTGAACAAATAACCAGCTGAAAAGTTTGCTAAGTGTGAAATATACTAGTATGCAGCAACTAATGCATGCCAAGAAGTTTTGGCTAGCAAATTAACCAAAGAGTTGCATGAACCTAGACCAAAAATAATATTATGAAGATTTATGTCGATAGTAGTCAATAATCACACTTGAAAAGAAACATAAGTTAAATAAGAGTCATTTTATAAAATACCTAGTCATGTAGAGTGAGAATATTCACTCAGCATCTATGTCCATGCCTACATTATATGTTTTCATTTTTCAGAATCCAAAAAGTTTATATTGCCAAATTAATCACTTGTTCATTTCCAATAATTTTAAGGAATTGAAGGAAAAACTTCAAATAACATAAGATCATGTGTAGACGTTGCACAGAAGCTTCGAAAAATCTTTAATCCAGGCTCAGAAAAACCATCAAACGACACCAACCATCCTTGGCTCAACCCACAAATAATATCTGAGTGAAGATGGAAATCTATTTAATAAACAAATGTAGTTATATATGTACATATAAGACTTGCAAAATTCTAAACAGTAAATAATGGATATGCTTTGCTAAAAACTAGTTCAAATAATGCAATTTTGTCTTTTCGAAGTTTTTGAAATTTTGAGACCTTAAGCATCAAGAAACCTAATAATCCAACCACCCTAATTTACTACTCCAAAACAAGTCGTTCAATTCTCTTTCTTGTATGGATTCTGGATCTGGTTCCAGTACACAAATCTCTAATTCAAAGGAGAGAAAGAGACCACAAGAAGTGTAAGTACATAAGTTAACATACGTTATAACTTTCTTGCAAGAAATTTTCAGTATATATTTCTCTATTTTATTCTATCAAGTCATAACACCATTGCATCATTGCTTATCTCTGATTTCTCTCTTCTGCAATTATGCTGGATTGATCCTTTAGAAATAATTTTTTGGTGTTCATTAGAAAGTTACATATGTTAGCAACCAAATAGTGGATTCAAAACCAATAATAATCAATGATTTTTATTTAATTAAGATTCCATTAATTTCTATTTCTTTTATGCTTCTGCATCTCAGAATTCTTGTTTCTCCTACAGTAACTAGGGCAAACCTATACAGTTGAAGTCCTTATTTTTCTTTCTTTCTTTTTTATCCATTGCCCTTTTCTCATACAATTTTTTTTATTTTTATAAATTGATGATTGTGAAAAAGTCTGTTCAAGACAAATAACTCTTCAGATACGGAAAGAGAACAATTAAACACAGAGATGGCGCTTGAGAAAAGGTTTTTTGTTTTTTGTTTTTTTAAATAGAACTGATTCAAATCAATTTATGTTACGTTTTGAATGCACCGCACATGCCATTTCTCAAAAATTTACATCTCTTTTCTCTCTTACGTCAAGAATCCCCACAATTATCTGACCAAAGAAGATGAAGAATCCCAACATTACATGAATCAACATCAATAATTGAATAGGTAAGCTCAGAATTCTTCCGACGCGAAACTAGGAAATTCAATCAATAGAAATCGTATTCGTGAATAAATCCCCTTTGTTTGAATCCCATGGTATGGACTTTTTTCAGAACTTCCTCTCTTTCAATCTTTTTGGCAACAGATTCTATTGGATGTTGTGTAAAATATACCTATTGACAATCCTAAAAAGACCGAAAAGCTTTCTCAACACCTAGTCATTTCTCTTTTTTTCTTCCTATAATCCCCGGGAGAAGAAAAAAGAGTTATGTGCCAGGGTATGTAATCGGCCCCAATATGGGACTAAGTGGTTCTGTTTAACCAAAAAGAGGTCAGTCTTCGTATGCATTAGTAAGAAGTCATTTTAGATTATTTTATTCATTGTGAACTCCAGAATTGAAAATGAACATGGTTGTTGAACCCTATAAGCAATTAGCATGGGCCTTGAATATCTCATCAGTATTTGTCTCATATACTTGATTTGTTTCGTGAGAACTTATAACTGTAACATATTTGGTTGTATTATAATCACATACTTCCCATCCTAGGTACAAGAGGAACAGGAAGAGTAATGCTCTACGCATTGTGAATGCTAGAATTCTCTTGGACAACCTTAAAATGAATCAAGTACCAGAAAACTGGAGATGGCCTAGTTGTACCAAAAGATCAAGCCTGGAACGTTTATGGATTGAAAATGAAATGTTAAGAGAAGAAATCAGTATTCATTTTCATTATATAAATGCCTTAATCTAGTATGTGTACATCTATAAATATTGCAATCAAATAATAATAGTTGAAGCAGAAAGAAAAAAGTTCAATGAGATATTTATGCAATTATGATTCCATATTATATAGACAATGAATTTTGTATAATTGAGGATGAGAAATCATACTGGTATAGTAAAATTCTGTGCTAGGAAATTATGACACAACCCTGCTCATTATTATTTTTTTATCTTAATTTGCAGCTCGGACGAATGAGCAATCTAACAGTTTGACTGCAGACACATGTCATCTACCAAGAAGAGACAAAAGGCCCAGATCTCAAGCTTCGACTGAGAACACCTTCATGTATCATATAATATGATTTTGACGATGGAAGAATGTGTTAACGCACAGGACTTACTTCGAAAGTACAACTTTTCTTTTTGGTTAACTTCATAAACTTATGAAGTACATGTTTTTGACGGTTCAAGGAGTAATACGATTTTCTTTCTTAGTTTCTTAAAGAAATTAAGGGCGTGTTCGATAGAGATTAAAATCGAATTAAAATTGAAAAACTAGTCGTTATTGTTGACTTTTATTAGACGATTGTGATGCAGGAGGGTCCGAGTCAGACGGAGCTGAGTTGTCAGATAACTCGTTGATGGCGCTAACGTACCATGAGTTAGCGGATCGACGTAAGAATGGAAAGTAATCGACGACATTTCCTAATTGGGGTCAATTTTGAACACGTTTTGGTATTTTGGCCATAACTTTGGCTACGATTGCCAGAATCACGCCCGTGACCCCAATTCGGAAAGCTCGTTTCGGCGCGCATGTCGTGGGCACCCAGCTATGCTTGGTGTGCATCAGATTCGAGATCAAATTCCGCTGTTTTCCCTTCCGAATCGTCAATTTAAGTTATTTTTTGCTATTTATGGTAATATTTCAGTTTCCCTTTTGACATAGAATAATTGCTCGATTTGAGCCAAATTTTGGTGATATTGTTTTCTTTTATTAAGTATTTTATTTTGGTATGAATATTAGGATTTTGCTATTTTTTGCAAAATTCCGATTATTAGTATTTTCTGGCTATTTAACCCGACTTGTGGGTTATTTTCATTCAGTTGTTGAATAATAAAGAATTTTCTCGTTTTTCTTTGTGTTTCTCTTGCGTTCTTCTTTGTTCTTGTCAATTGAACCCAGCCTGCAGAATAATCACTATTCTGCCCAGCGTCAGTTGGTATCAGAGTTTCAGCATCTTCTTGGGCTAGATTTCATCGGTCAATCATGGTTGGTGGTCGTGGTCGTGGTCGCAGAGGGCAGGTTCCGAATGAGGAAGTCCCACACCGTGATCGTAACATTCAAGATGTGACGATTGAAGACTTACAGAGGCAAGTTGCAGAGTTAACTCAGCGTCTGGCGGCGCAGGATCGCGGTGACCGCAAACTGGAGGGTCACGAGTCCGATACCAGTTACGAAAACCCGTATCACAACCCTGCTCGGGTCTGGGAGCATCGTGGTCGGGAGGATCGTCATGTAGATTTCGGCTTTCGGGTAGATCTACCAGAGTTTCTGGTACGTTACAAGCTGAAGGTTTTGTTGATTGGCTGAATGAAGTGGAACGTATTTTTGAGTACAAGGAGGTTCCAGATCACATCAAAGTAAGGTTAGTTGCCATCAAACTTAAGGGTAGGGCATCCGCATGGTGGGAGCAGTTGAGACGTTCACGCAGTAGATAGGGTAAGGCCAAAATCACAGATTGGGAGAAAATGAAGAAGAAGATGAAAGGTCACTTTCTTCCTTTCGGCTATACTCAAACTTTGTTTCAACGGCTTCATTCTCTAAGACAGGGCATAAGATCGGCTGATGACTACACTGAGGAGTTTTATCAATTGGTGGCTCGGAATGATCTGTCTGAAACGGAAGAACAGATGGTGGCGAGATATTTGGGAGGATTGCGACAGTCCATACAGGATGTCCTCAGCCTTCACTCGGGATCAAGTTTACGAAGCATACCGGCGTGCACTTCTTTGTAGAGAAGCAGCAGAGTAGGAAACCGGTGGTCAGAAGCGAAGGTAGCCAGCCCATTCGCCCTCAAGCACCTCGTACTACTCAACAGCCACCACGGGATAATCCTGGTTCAGGTATTAGATGCTTCAGGTGCGGTGAACAGGGACATCGAGCAACTAATTGCAGGAAACCAGCTAATCGGCCAGGTAAAAATCTCCTAATTGATGAAGAAGTTGTAGACGAGAATGAGGAGGTTGGAGAGCCTGTATATGACGATGATGAAGAGGAAGGAATGCTGTATGGGGACGGTCATGAAACTCTAGTCTTGCGTAAGAGTCTATTGACCCCCAAAGGGGATGACTGGCTGAGAACCAACATCTTTCACACAACCTGCACGGTAGCGGATAAGGTTTGCAAACTGATCATTGATAGTGAAAGCTGTGAGAATGTAGTGTCTGAAGAAGCTGTCCAGAAATTACAGTTGAAGACAGATCGGCATCCCAGGCCATATAAATTGTCGTGGTTGAGTAAGGGCAGTGCAGTATCAGTAGAAAAGCGATGTCTAGTATCTTTTTCGATTGGTAGGAAATATTTCGACAATGCTTGGTGTGATGTTGTGTCGATGGATGCTTGTCACATATTGTTGGGTCGACCTTGGCAGTATGATCGCAGTGTTGTTCATGATGGGCGGAAAAATACTTATTCCCTTAGCATCAAAGGGAAGACGGTTGTGTTGGCACCGCGAAGAGAAGAAATCACTCCTGCTCCAGTAGCTAAAAGTGCCAACCTGCTTTCTATGTCCAGCTTTTTGGGAGAGATTGCTCGAGAAGATGTGGTCTATGCTCTACTGCCTTGTGAGAATAGTACAACAGAAGAGAATCCAGATTTACCGATAGAAGTGCAGAAGATACTAACGGAGTTCTCTGATTTGATGCCTGAAGATCTCCCTCCGGGGTTGCCGCCTATGAGGGATATTCAACATCAAATTGACCTTGTTCCAGGGTCGAGTCTGCCTAATCGACCAGCTTATCGTCTCAGTCCCAAGGAAGCTGAAGAGTTGCAGCGACAAGTGATTGAATTGTTGGAGAGGGGCTACATTCGTGAAAGCATGAGCCCGTGTGCGATTCTGCTTCCGCCGGTACCCAAGAAGGACGGATCTTGGCGTATGTGTGTTGATAGTAGAGCAATCAACGGGATCACGATGAAGTACGAGTTTCCAATTCCCGGTCACGGATGATATGTTGGATCAGGCTTTACGGTTCTAAGGTCTTCTCAAAAATTGACCTTAAGAGCGGATATCACCAAATCAGGATCCGACACGGAGATGAGTGGAAGACGAGCGTTTAAGACGCCAAAGCATGGTTTGTATGAGTGGATGGTCATGCCTTTTGGACTGTCCAATGCACCCAGCACCTTTATGAGGTTTATGCATCAGGTGTTACGGCCTTTTATGGGGAAGTTCGTGGTTGTCTACTTTGATGATATCCTTATTTACAGTCCGACTTGGGAGTCACACTTTGATCACCTCCGTGCAGTTTTTGATATGTTGAGGACGGAGCGCCTGTTCGTTAATCGGAAGAAGTGTTCTTTCTTCACCTCTTCCGTTATTTTTCTTGGTTTCGTGGTGTCTATTGATGGTGTTCTTGCAGATCAGTCGAAGATAGATGCAATATTGGGATGGCCCACGCTGAAAACTTTGCACGATGTCAGAAGTTTCCATGGATTGGCATCCTTCTACCGTCGGTTCATCAGGAACTTCAGCACTTTGATTGCTCCCATCACAGAATGTCTGAAGGGACGTGAATTCAAATGGTCGGATGAAGCAGAAGCCAGTTTTCAGTTGGTCAAGAAACGGATGACCGAGGCTCCAGTTTTGGCACTTCCAGATTTTGAAAAGGTGTTTGAAGTTAATTGTGATGCATCTGGAGTTGGCATTGGTGGTGTTTTGAGTCAGGAAGGGCGTCCAGTGGCATTTTTCAGTGAGAAGCTATCAGGATCGAAGAGGAACTATTCCACCTATGATCTTGAATTCTATGCCATAGTGCAGTCTTTGAAGCATTGGCGTCATTACTTGATACAGAGGGAGTTCATTCTTATCACTGACCATGAGGCGCTGAAGTATATCAATGGACAACACAAACTGAGTAGACGACATGCCAAGTGGGTGGCGTTCTTGCAGGAGTTCACTTTTTCACTAAGACATCAAGCTGGGAGTTTGAATCGTGTCGCAGATGCCTTGAGCCGTCGTACCTCCCTTCTCACCACCGTGAGTACCAGTGTCGTCGGATTTGAGTCCTTTCCGGATTTGTATGCAGCAGACCCTTCCTTTGGGAAGATAATTCAGGAGGTAACTAACAACCAACGACATGATTTCATTTTACATAATGGCTATCTGTTTCGTGGGTTACAGTTGTGCATTCCAGATTGTTCACTAAGGCAGCATATTGTTAGTGAACTTCATAACATGGGACACTTCGGGCGAGATAAGACACTGGCGTTGGTCTCATCTACCTATTTCTGGCCCAAATTGAGTAGTGATGTGGCTCATCATGTTGGGCGTTGTTGTGTGTGTCAGCGGTCAAAGGGGGCTCTTACTAATGCGGGCCTTTATACACCTCTACCAGTACCTGAAGCTCCTTGGATTGATGTCAGTATGGATTTTTTTTTTGGGACTACCTCGTACCCAACGAGCCTCGGATTCTATTTTTGTTGTGGTCGACAGGTTTTCAAAGATGGCCCATTTCATAGCTTGTCGGAAGACAATGGATGCTACTCGGATTGCCCATCTCTACTTCAAGGAAATTGTGCGTTTGCATGGAGTGCCTCATTCAATTACTTCTAATCGTGACACTAAGTTCGTGAGTCATTTCTGGAAAAGCTTGTGGGAGAAATTGGGGACACAGCTGAATTTTAGCAGTGCCTACCACCCCCAAACTGATGGTCAGACAGAGGTGGTGAATCGGAGCTTGGGTAACCTATTGAGGTGTCTGGCAGGAACTAAGCCGAAGTAGTGGGATCTGGCATTACCTCAGGTAGAATTTGCCTACAACAGGTCGAAGAATCGAACTACCGGGATGAGTCCATTTGAAATTGTCTATGGTCGAGTTCCATCTGGGGTACTTGATTTAGCCCCTATTCCACGTGTGGGTCGCATAAGTCACAAAGCAGATGAGATGGCGGAACATCTTCGGGGAATCCATGAACAAGTGAAGTTAGCCATTCAAGATAGTAATGCCAAGTACAAGGTTCAGGCTGATAGTCATCGTCGTCAGGTCCTTTTCGAAGTTGGTGATTTTGTGTGGGCAGTGTTAACTCGTGATCGTTTTCCCGTTGGGGAGTACAATAAACTGAAGGAGCGGAAGGTTGGTCCTTGTGAGGTTCTGCAAAAGATCAACGACAATGCTTACCGACTACGCCTCCCCAGCCATTTGAAGACTTCTGATGTCTTCAATGTGAAGCACCTCAGTCCTTGTTTTGGGGATCCTGAAGACACTCATGTGAACTCGAGGACGAGTTCTTTCCAACCAGGGGCGACTGATGCAGGAGGGTCCGAGTCAGACGAAGCTGAGTTGTCAGATAACTCGTTGATGGCGCTAACGTACCATGAGTTGGCGGATCGACGTAAGAATGGAAAGTAATCGACGACATTTCCTAATTGGGGTCAATTTTGAACACGTTTTGGTATTTTGGCCATAACTTTGGCTACGGTTGTCAGAATCATGCCCGTGACCCCAATTCGGAAAGCTCGTTTCGGCGCGCACGTCGTGGGCACCCAGCTATGCTCAGTGTGCATCGGATTCGAGATCAAATTCCGCTGTTTTCCCTTCCGAATTGTCAATTTAAGTTATTTTTTGCTATTTATGGTAATATTTCGGTTTTCCTTTTGACATAGAATAATTGCTCGATTTGAGCCAAATTTTGGTGATATTGTTTCTTTTATTAAGTATTTTATTTTGGTATGAATATTAGGATTTTGCTATTTTTGGCAAAATTCCGATTATTAGTATTTTCTGGCTATTTAACCTGGCTTGTGGGTTATTTTCATTCAGTTGTTGAATAATAAAGAATTTTCTCGTTTTTCTTTGTGTTTCTCTTGCGTTCTTCTCTGTTCTTGTCAATTGAACCCAGCCTGCAGAATAATCACTATTCTGCCCGGCGTCAGATTGGGACCCAATAACGACTATATTTTCAATTTTAATTGGATTTTAATCTTTACCAAACAAGCACTAAATTTCTCAACCAAGCCTCCTTTTTTGGGCATTCACATTATCAAGTAGTTTTTCATATTTTGGTCTTAAGACAAGTTATATATATAGCCCAGAACTAGGGTGTAATACTTGAATGGCTGAAATGAAAAGGACGATGATCGTGATATGGATGAAAGAATTTTGGATATTTTAGATATAAACTTTTAAAATCTGAAACAATATACGTTCAATTTGTGGTTGAACTTTTGTACATAGTGCTTTACCTGATCTTATGGTTCTATTTTTGAATATAGTTCATATATAAGTCTCCTCAGATTTATGGTTTGGCGACACAGAAAGTGGTATTGACCAGCATAATTAATTTGTCACCTAAACTATGTTGGTCTCGGTTGCTCAAAATATGGCAATGATATCCATAGGATATGTCTCTTACAAATGTTGAGAAACATGTGCCACAAATACAAAAAATTTCTTGAATTCGTTATTTCATATCATTGTATATATACGTGGTGGTCATATTATGATATATACAAGTGAATACAAATCTCGTCAAGTAGATATGGACTACATCTATGATTTTTAATAATGAAGAATGATAATGGGATCTAATTTGTATTGCATATGGGAAAATTTAAAATACAATGGAAAAAGATGCAAAGTATATTGATTTATTTATAACAAATAAGCGACACAAAAGAAAAGTTGTCTATAATTTTATCTATGGAAAATGATGTCAAGTGTGATCTCCATATAAGGTCGATGAGATTAAATTATATTCTTTTTCTTAGTCTTCACCAACAAATAAGGGGAAAACACACCTTTTGGCATCATAAGGTGAACATAACAACATTGATTTTCTTGCGTCTAGAATTATCATTCTTATAATACATATAGAACATTGTCATCTTTCTAATCCGTAGATAATTTGAAATTATGGCAGAACTACTGACATAATTTTCACGCTTATGTCTAGTTTTTTCTCTTCTTCTTGTATATTTCCGCAAGTCATTTTCTTCCTTGTGCATGGGAATGGCGCCAAAGTGGGAGCTCTTCATCAATGGCCACATGTCACAATGCAAGCTTCTAAGTCATCAAATTCATTCACATGCATATCAGCGTTTCAATCTCAATATACAAGACAGTCACTTTAAGGTATTCTTTCACTTTCTTAAATTTCAATAGAATTTACGGCTAAACACGCACGTAAGAAGAAAAATAAACTCCAACCATAGTCTAGTGGAGAATGATTCGTTCAGTTTTTAACATCTGCAATGGTGTATCCTCAATCAAACCTGAATTTAAAACTATGAACAAACATAATAGAATTATAAGTTTTGTAGTTTGGTGTTACTTTTGCTAATGTCCCATTTTCATGTATTATTACAATTGTATTCTTAGGGTTCCCTTTACCAAGGGACGAAAGTAATACAAGATATCACATGATTGAACATAGATTTACAATTATGTATGATGTGGAATTTTAGAAAACGCGTTTCCTCAAATAGTAATATAATTTTTTTTTGAAGTGAAAAAAATTGTGAGTTCAATTGCCACCTCCACAACTCATTAAGAAAAGGGTTAAGGTTCCTTAGAAAGCACTGCAATGCAAAAATTCTTGTGCCTTCAGTCAAGACAACATAAGAAGTAGAAACCTTTATTGAAGTCTGAACACGATTTCCCAATATTATTGAATATCAACTTGAACTCCCTTTGGTATTCTTCTATATATGGACCAAGAACCCCTATTGAGCTTGATGAACATTTTTGTGGTGTTATTATTTTGACACTTATATTAAAGTAAATTCCATAGCGGTTAAATATGAAAATAATAGTCAACTCATAAGCGATTAAGCTACTCTTCTTAGTACAACCCACCATTAAAGAAGGATGCCAAAAGTCCAATATGATACTAGAGGCTAGAGCCAACAATCTTAAATGAACAATTCGGTGTCACTAAAGCTCAAACAAGCTTTCAGATTCCGAAATTTATATTTTCAATAAGTCAGCATCTTGCTAAGGGTAAATCTCATAACGACGAGATATGAAAATATTAGGCAACGTATTCGTAAGGTTAGTCTTTTAATGTAGAATCTCAAGAAATAAAACTCAACTATCCAATCACTGATGTGGTTCAGTTTTGGGAATCAAGGAGAAGACATATTTTCAGGTTTGCAGGACTTTATCTCTGATAGCATTTATAAATCTAAAGAATGATTTGAAGGGAGCTGGACTTCATGGATCACCATTTTAGATCTGATACCAAGACTATGGCCTAATTAGAGGATTTCTCAACACCACAAGAGATAGTTTACGGTTTCGAGTTTTACAGAAGTAAAACTCAAGCACTGAATGATTGGAAAGGAGCATTGATCACGTTTGCACTGAATACACACAATTTGATAGTTGACAATTAATGACATTTTACTTACTGATTAGAACACGAATATAGAAACTACTATTTTTCTTTGGAAGATTTTCAAAATAAAAATCAGACAACAATCTATTTGCTTTTGGAAAGCTGATGGTGTGTCCTTGATTGCTGGTGTGTTGTGCAATTCTTTTATTAACTTTCCTTACTGTAATAGATGAAGTTCAACCCCACTAACACCTAAAGAGGTGAATAGGTGTAATATGCGAAATTTAAATTTAACTAAAAATACCTTACAACGAGTCACAAATTATCAAATCTAGATGAATTCAAAATCAATTTAAAGACTAGCAATCACTACGCTGCTCTTCTCCTTTATAACATCCTCAAGAATGTGATTTGATATATGGAGATGAATTTGTGACAGGGCTTTGCAATCCCTACACTGCTAGTCATCCTGCATCCAGGTTGAAAACGCAACATCATGTCGCTTTGAAATTTAATATAGTATCATAATGTACATTATATAACAAGCATGTCAATTGCACACTTTCAGAACTTAAAATAGAATTTATGGAAGTTTGGGTACAAGGATGGTAAAAAAATCGTTAAACCCGATCCCCACAAGCCTATCCTGTATGGGATGAAGAGTCCCCGCCTAATTGGGTACACAAGACAGGAACGGGAATCATTACCCTAAGGCGAGATGAGATGAGTACAGGGAACATGGTTCCCGCCTCGTTATCCATCCCGTTTAAAGTTCTTTTCAAAGTAAAGTTTGTTATCAAACAAAAAGACAAAATAATCGTAATTTCTAAAGGAAACATGAGTTGTTCTACAAATTAGAAAAAACTAATTATTCACGCATTAAAAAATAAATAAATGGGGTCGGGACCTCGACCCGTCCATGATCCTAACACTATCCCAACCCTACTTTATCGGCCCGCCTTAATCGGATATGGGTACAGGATAAAGAGACGAAAACACTCGACATGACAAGGGATGAGTATGGCTGCCCAATCCCGACCTGCCCTATTGCGATCTCTATTTGGGGATGAATCTAGTTTCAACTCAAAATTGAAGTTTAGGATGAAAAATGACCAAAAATTGATCGAAAACTTGAAAAATGGTCCAAGCCCACATAAAAACTGTAATTAGGGACCAATTGAACGAAATTAATAGTTGTGGGATTGAACTACGATTCAACCGCGGTCAGCTTGACACCCTTGTTTGTGGTGCTCCGCCAAAATTACACACACACATTTATTTCTATTCGTAAAATATGTGATTATCGACAATAATTGTCAGTGCTCATTTACTCTATTTAAATATTTACTATTATTTTTGAAGAAGTCCTTCAAATATTTTGCCTATCAAATGGCCTGAAGCTCCAGAGAGCCATGAAATTAACAATTTCAAGTCTGCAGCTAGTGTGATATTTTGGAAGTGCCGGAGGAGGAAAGTTTTCGGGTTTAGCTCGACAGAAATTAAAAGATTGATGAAAGGATTTTATATTTTATTTCTTACACTTCCATTTTAGAAGAACCTTAGTACCTAAACATACTTTCAACTTGATGTTGTTTGATTATAATTGATTTTATCGGAGGTCATAATAAATTTGGCCCATGCTCTGTTGATTACATAATTACATTCCTCTGTATATGCGATGCAATTCTAATAATATTCCTTTATTTATCTTCTACCAAGAACTACAGAACGTTAGATTATATGCTTCACAGTTATGAAAATGGAAATTACAGACGCGAGGCGAACACAACATTAACATATAAATATTACAATAATATACCCAAAATATATTTAAACTTATCTGGACAAAAGAACAAAACGAAGGACAAAATTTGAAGTTTTTTAAGGATAGGCTATGCCTTGGCCTCTCAGCTTGTTACCCAGTCTGTCGCAAAGAAATCTCTATCAACTACAAGCAAAGGCGGATCCTCTGCTCCTCCCTCTCCTCACCGGTTATCATTGTTGACAAGTTAAGATCCCTCTCAGCTAAACATCTTTTATACGGCACAAAGCCCTTCTTGCAACCCATTGCATTTGTTCTAGCTTTCTTGCTTATTCTGGAGGAAAGTGAAACCGCTTCCTTTGCTTCCTTTCCTTCCCCTTCGGTGGAAAGAATACTACTCTGAGCTTCTACATCCCCATTCTTATCTCCAACAAGCGATGCACTACCTATATCCGTATTTGAACCTATTGAATATCCATCCTTCCCATCACATTTCTCCTCTTCTATCTTATCAAACGATTGACAAGCCTTGATTGGGATTGGATTATGGACCTGCAAAGGTGTGCGTGTTGCATAGCCACAAAGGGAAGACAATTGGACAGTGACGGGACAAGCCTCTACATGGTTTGATTCATTGTCCATTGACTCAATGTAATGGAATGGTTCAGGTAATCTGCGAGATAAGCCACTCCATGTACATTCAGAATGCCTCGACAAAGAACTTAGATGCACAAGATTACATGGCAGTGCCTGGTAACATGCACCGCCATTTCTGTCTAGTTCCTGCATTTTGCAAGTTTCAGTAGGAAAAGATGGTCCCTGAGGATCAGTTACTAGAAACGTCTTGCCAAACAGCTTCAAACACTGCGTGGTTGATTCAGTTGACTCTTCCTTAACTAAAGCATTATCTTCATATTGCAGCTCCAGTTTCTGGACAACCAAATATAGTATTGTTGTTTATAACAAATCACTTCCGATGTGTCAAAATTATTATAAAATTAGTTAAGCACGTACCAAAGGAGCTTGTTCTTCTGTACTTGAACGAACATCTTCTTGGCCAGGAGAAGATTTGGATTCTGCTGACAAAAAGTTAGCTGCTTCAGAACGAAAAACAGCACCACCATTGACAGCAGCAGATGAAATTGGGGACGGGCTTCCATACATATCAGAATACATTGTAGCATCCGAACCAATTGCAGACAATACAGATGTCGGAGATTGGTTTTCCTGCTCTGAGGCAGACAGATTGGGAGATACAGAACTTGATGTTTTCTCAAGCGCTGAGATTACAGTTTTGACGGGAGAAACCTGCTTACGAGGATATGGATGCATTGGCTTCCTTTTGGGCCTAGGAGGGGGGACATCAATTGGTTTCACAGAGCTGGCATCACCGCTATTAGACTCGCGAACAACCTAAGCAGAACAGATACATCCAAGCTTTATTTAATGGTTTAAAAAAGGTTTAACCCCGCACAAGTCTGCGCACCTTGGAGTCGTAAGAAATATGACTTAAAAAACAGCACAGAGATATAATGGGAGATAATGATACTGGTATAAGAGCAGTAAAAACCTTGGAGAAAAACTTTTGCGCATGGCTTCGAATTTGTACTGCAGTTTTTGTGCCCACATGCTCTGATAAAATCAGAATCTCCTTTAAATAAATCGAAGACTATATTAAATGTACTCAAGAAAACATTCATGTACAAGGAATAACCACCTTCTATTTTTCTCCATGCTCGACCGTAAAGTTTTAGCGCCTCAAGAAACTTTTTGTGCTCTTCTTCGGTCCATCTTTCTCTTTGCTTCGTGATTGTGTATGGTTTCCTGACCTATTCAAATGAAAAAAATGCGAGATAAGTTGAGATTAACAATAAGTTCTCCTCAACAATTGACATCAATAAATAGAGGGGGCATACAAACCTTTGAAGCAAAGTCACCCTCAGGAGTCAACTGCTCTTCGAACAATCTACCCTTAATGGAAGGTGCACCAATTTTTTGAGAAATTTGTTTACTTGTAGGAAGAATAATAACTGATCCAGCGGCTTCTTGACCCTACATAAAAGAAAGTGGATGTAAAACATACAATATCAAGAAGTAAACTCAAGAAAGAACATTTCTCATTAATTTTAATATATGTCAGGGACTACAATTCTTGAGCACAAATATTGTGATTATAGAAGCATTCCTCTCAGAGGCACTATCAGTTTTCCAAACTTATTTTTGTCATGTAATGGAAAACCTTGTGAGCAGCATTAGTCATTACCAATAACCATTAAATCAGAATAGGTATAAAACTCAATATATCTCCAAATGCATTGACCTGTCAAACACTTGAATTTCCCTTACCAACATTGACTCGACGAGCTTTCTGAGTCCCGTACATGATAATATAATTCTAGAATAAATTTTGAACTTCAGAATTGTAATTGTTGTTAGATTTTCTCTGGATATAAAGACAAACCAACTACACGAGTTTCATTTCTTCTTTCGGGTAAATTATCAATTCTACGCCGACCACCGGCTGTGGTGCAATCCCAGATTACATAATGGGCCACCATCTACCACATTTTTGTACAAGTTGAAACAACTAAACTGATACCACAATCCTCTGAGAACAGATACCATTAGAAAAGTACCAATTTCTCCAGCAATGTGAAATTATACAAATGCCAGTTGGAAATATCATTCCAGAAACTAAATTTATATACTTTTTTATCCAAAGCATGAGTACCTTGAGCAAGTTCAGTAGCTGAAACATGGAAAATACCGACTTTTTTTATTATTATTATCCAAACCATGAATTTTACAATAAAATTGGCATCAAACTTGACAGTTATATAGGGTGTTCAAATATTTGTTCTTAAAGAAAGGTATTAATCATTACCTAAAAAGTAATTTCTCTGAATCAACAAAACTATAATGAATAGAATATCTTTCACAGATTTCTCAATAAACACAATAGCAAATGAATAGACTTCGATTTAGATTACACTTCAGCGTACAGACATAGGTAGATCGAGCATTCACCTGCGAATCCATAGCAGAAGAAACCATCAATTCTTGAAATCTTCTTTCTGCAATTTCTAAAGTAGCGTCGCTGAATGAATCCTTCTAAAAATCTTTTTTATTGAAATACTCAGAAATATCAAACTTTCCAATCACACGCACCATATTTCCCTATGAAGTATGCTCAGAAAACTTGTTGATTTAGAGAAAAATTAATAAACAGCTGATTCAAATTAGCAAAGAAAAATTGCATAAGAAATTACACAGAGCAGCTGTTGAAATGGGATTCAAGAAAAGGGATTGTTCAGGCACAGAAAAGGAAGTGAAAAATGAACAAAAACACCTCAAAGCCTCGATCTTTATCTGAAACCAGTGATTGGAATAGGCTAGATAAAAACAGAAAGATCGTAACTTGATTTCCCATGAAAAAAATATCAATAAATAGTGAGTGTTCAGCAAGTAACAGAGTAGGAGATCTTTGTTCAGCCTAAAAACTGAGAGGCGAAAGAGAAAAATGCAGAGAGGACTCAAATGAAAGAAAAATAATTTTAATTTGGTTTTCAGGAGTGGGAGGGGAAAAGAAAAGAAAAAGGAAGAGGAAGGGTGCAATGGGTGCCACGTCAGAAAGGTAAATTCAATTAATTCTGGGGTTTAATAAAACTAACGAGAAAAGCGTCGAATCTTGTGGCTCCCGTTAAAAGATCCCCGACACGTGTTCTACGTCATCACCACTTTTTCTCGCCCTTTTCTTTCTCTTTGTTATTTTTATGCTATCTTACTCGCGCAACTTGCCTCAGGTTGACCTACACGTGTCAGGAGTTTAGTGGGTGGCATTTTTCACGGGCACTTTTTGGCTGTCCTTTTTTACAAAAAATAATATTTAATTGGCACCACAATTTCCATTTCTTGTATCACTTTTTAATTGTACTTCAATTATATTACTTATATTCTTAATAATTTTTCATGTCATTCTTATCTTAAAGCTTTTCATTAATTAATACATTTATTATTTGATAACAGTTTTATGCCCAAAAGTTCAACAGTCCGTTGAAATGATATAAAAGAACTTATTTTTCATCGTATTATTTAAAAATAAATAATGCAAAAAATAATTTTTCCCCAATTGAAAATATGAAAACAAAATATTTTTATATAAACATCATCAATAGCGAGACATACTAATTTGTCATTCTTTCTACAAGTTAAAGCAAAATGTTTATGAAGACACATTAATTCATCGGTGCTCATCTTATCCTAAGCACCGATGAGTTGACACATTAATTCATTGGTGGATTATATATATATATATATACAGAAATGATCTAATGAGCACCGGTGCTCATCTCATCTATATACAGAAATGATCTAATGAGCACCGGTGCTCATCTTATCCTAAGCACCGATGAGTTGGCACATTAATTCATTGGTGGATAACGATTTTGTGAGTTCCAATCCACCACTTAATTACTGAGCCAACTCATCGGTGCTTAAGATAAAATGAGCACCGGTGCTCATTAGATCATTTCTGTATATATATAATTATTAAATATATAGAGATGTTTGTCCCAAATAAACACTTTAACAATCATGAATCGCCCCGCGAGTATAGTCGCATATACAACTTGCATTCCCACCTAACTCCCATGTGAGACATAAATATCCACCAAAATATATTTTCAAATATATATATATATATATATATATATATACAGGAATGATCTAATGAGCACCGGTGCTCATCTTATCCTAAGCACCGATGAGTTGGCACATTAATTCATTGGTGGATTGGAACTCACAAAATTTTTATCCACCAATGATAATTAATGTGCCAACTCAGGTGCTTAGGATAAGATGAGCAGTGCTCATTAGATCATTTCTCAGATATATATATACGAAATGATCTAATGAGCACGGTGCTCATCTTATCCTAAGCGTGAGTTGGCACATTAATTCATTGGTGGATTGGAATTCACAAAATTTTTATCCACCAATGAATTAATGTGCCAACTCATTGGTGTTTAGGATAAGATGAGCACCGGTGCTTATTAGATCATTTCTGATATATATATATATATATATATATATATATATATATATATAATTCGAAATATCTTACACCCCAAAAATATATTAACAATCGTTCGGATACAATTTATAATCAATTTAATTTATAAAAAAAATGAATAATAAATAAGTGAATATTTCGTTGAATTTAATTTCACGAAAGAAAAAGTCAAAAAAAAATTGTTATACTTACCAAGGGCGATCGTAAAAGCATTATTTTGAAGCAAAAAAATAATAGAAGGGATGTATTATGCAATTTTATTTTATTTTTTTGTGGTGGAAATAAAAGATAGAAATATCTAAAATAGCGTAAGCCAAGAGTTGAGGATGCAGTACCTACATTTTCTCCATTAATTTATGCCGTCAGGTGGTGGGGACTTTACTTTTTTGCACTTTTCCGACACGTCACCACCACTAGCCGCCCCACATATATCAATTCCACCACCACGTCCATTTTGACGATAAATTAGGTTGTTAGAGATACAGCCTATACGTATAGAGAGAGAAATGGATATGAACGAATCTTGTCCACATATTTCTGGTCCTTGTCAAAAATTGTTGGCCACAAGTTTTTTCTTGCGTTTATGGGTAAGGACAGCTGACCTATAATTTGAAGTTTCCAGTTCATCTGACAAAAAGGCGAAGTTCAAATAATCATGCTATAAGTAGATTATTTTTGACATCAAGAGTGTGTTTGAAACACATTCTTTTGAAAGAATGTATTATTGAATAGTAGATTGATGGAGAATGTGTGGTTAAAAATGAAGGAAAAGTTATTGATGTGATGGAAAATATTATTTTATTGAAGAATGTGTGGTTGAAAATGAGTAGAAGAATGAGAATGAAAAAAATAATGTGTACCAAACAAGGCCCAAATTTGACATTGTGTCACATGTTGCAGGACGATTTGGCAGTTTAAAAATACAACACACTTTCCCGCAACTCTATTTTTGAATTTGCAAAGGAGTGTCAAACTCCATGTACACAAGAAGTGTACAAGGAGCATAATTCAAGTTCAAATATTTCACCAGAACAATCTAGTTACTAGTCACAATGAGAGGTTCGAGATCTTTTGTTAAAAAAAAAAAATTATCAAAATTTTCTAACTTATTTTTATCAAATTACCAGATGTTAAATAGTTCTACGGGTATGTTATAGCAAACTACCTTTATGCTAGTAGATTTGAAAAAGTAGTTTCATTGATCGTAATTGTTATAGAAGCAAATTCTGAATTGGATTTTGACCGACAAAGATTAAGCGCAAAATTATTTTATTCAATATCTACATGTTTTTTCAAAAAATTTGTTCAAAGTTGTTCTAGTTCGTTGACAACAACCCGTCACATGAACGGAGTTTTTTTTACGAGGACACATAAAGTTATTTTATTGAACAATTAAAAAAATTCATACAAATGCTGCTAACGCAACACATGTCAAAGCTTTTGTCGACTAACCCTGTACAAGCAGCATTATTGTTGTTGACAAACAACAACAAAAATTTATTTTCTCTTGACAGTTTGTTAAGTTGAATTAGTGCAAAACTTCGGACAACAATTTGGAAAATTTAAAAATGGCAATCAAACAAAACTTGTATTGCCATTTGATATCATTTATAAATGGCAATGTTCTTAGGAAACATCAGTTGGAGGGATTCAAGTAGTTATCTTTTATCACTTTGACACGTGCAGACACTCCTCTCTATTTGGTGGTTTTTTTTCGGCATTTGAGTAGTTTAGGATGTGTTCACGAAGCACCTTTTTCATTGTGATGCATATTTTTATAACTCAAATCATTATTACAATGGGGGTTTTACTCAGAGTTTTGTTTCGTAAGGATTTGTTTTACACCCATTTTGGAGAAGAATAAATTCTGGAATATTGATCAATGAGAAGAATGTGTGGTTCAAA